>JALBWW010000002.1:35913159-38538159 GCA_023212625.1 Styphnolobium japonicum
TTCTCTCCCTTTGCCTTCGTTTTGCATGCGCCGCCACCACCACCGTCACCAATGGGCAATCTCTGTGCTCTCCTGAAACCCAAGCCACCGCCAACCACCAGCAGGAAGCGTTCTTCCTCCAACGCGCCGCCGCCACTCTCCAGCTCCAGCAGCCGGTGGTCCCGTATGCGTTCCACGCGCAAAGAGAAGCTCGACGACGCTGAAATTCGAGAGCAGGCCATAGCCGCCGCCATCCTCTTCAAGCAGCACCAACAGCAGCAGAAGAATGGCTCCATGCCCTTTGATCGGTCCACTTCTCTACGGTACCCCAATGGGGTCTCCTCCAAGAAGAACGCGTTGCCAAGGAGTTCCAGTTCCAGGGCGCGTTCTCTCACTGACCCTTTGCTTCACCCTCATCAGCTTGCTAATCAGGTTTGCTTTCATAGGTGTTTGTTTCTTCATAAACTAAAACAAAATTAAAAAAAAAAAAAAGTGTTCGATTCGATTTGTACTATGGTCTTGTTTCCGGTGTTTGTTTTTGGGTTTCTATGGAAAAAGGATGGAATTTGATTGTGGGTTTCTATTGAAAAGGATGAAAAAAAGTAATTGCATGATATTTTTTATTTTTTATTTTTGGTTGGTTGATTTGGTTTCTTGGACTTATATCAGATGATTTTGGAAATTTCGATAATTTAGTTCAATTTTGGAGTAATTGGATCATTGTTTTCTGATGATCAGTTCTTTTAATTTTTCGGTTTTTGTTATTTACGACACAATTGGATTTTTTTTTTTATTAAAAGAAATGATGCCTCCCTTCAAACCATGGCCTTAAGGGACAAATAATTACTGGATGGGTTTTCTATGTTGACTTAGTTTCTTAGACTTATATCAGATGATGATTTTGGAAAATGAAATAATTTGTTGACAATTTTTTTTAATAATAATAATAAAAGAATTCTGGGATGAGTGCTCTGTGATGATCAGGTTTCTTAGACTTGCATCAGAGCAGTGTTGGGAAATAAAATAACTTGTTTGATTTACATCCATTTACTGTTAGTTCAAGACGCAATTGTACAGGCCCGTGTTAGAGTTTTCTTCAAGAATGTCTTTGAATCTTGTAGAATTGAAGGGCATATAAAGCAAGTGAGGTTTAACCTTTTGAAGTGTTTTTTACTAAAAGTTGGGTGTAGCTTTGAAGGTAACCTAGTTTTGCATCTTTCTTGTCAGAACAGAGATATCAGGGTTTCTAAAATGACATTGAAATTGAGATGGATCCAATACTGTTCATTCTGACTTGAGGCTGTCGATATAGTGTCATTTTCTTAATTGAAAAATTATATTAAAAATTTCCCAGCTTCTTTGATTCTGGTATTGTGTTGCATAAAACAGGTATCAATTCTTTTTTTTTTTTTTTTGTAACTATGGGAACAACTGATATGCAGTTGATGCCTTCATGTCATCTTTGCAAGTCAGAGGGTGAAAATGGCAGCACATTATTTGTTTTTAATTCAAATATGAGAGTTCTTCATTTTATCCTTTCCCCTATCATCTGTATCGCTGTGCTTCCTTTAGCTTATATATGGAGATTTTCAATTTGACAGGATATAAAGGTTGATGATCTTGAGACCAATCATTTTGTCCTTGTACATGGAGGTGGCTTTGGGGCCTGGTGTTGGTACAAAACTATAGCGCTTCTAGAAGAAGGTGGTTTTAAAGTAGCTGCCATTGATTTAACTGGTTCTGGAGTTCATTCATTTGATACAAACAACATTACAAGTCTGTCACAATACGTGAAGCCACTTACTGACTTTCTTGAAAAGCTTTCTGAAGGCGAGAAGGTGCTTATTTTATTGCTTTCCCATTTTGTAACTGATGATTTGTTCTATCTTTATTATATATATCTCCATGGGCTGGTGATCGAGTCTCAGTGGGGGAGGTAGGATGCATGTTATTTAGCGTATATGTTCTTTTTCAATCACTGCCAGCTTCTTGTCGAGGTTATGGATTTTTTCACCTGCCTTATCTCTCTCTCTCTCTGTTTCCCCCTCCCTCCCACCCTCCCCCAGCATGTACACTAGCTCTTCATATTTTTTCTGATGATAATTGAAAGTTACATGTAAGAGGTTATAATGGAGTTCTGAATGTCAATGTAGATGAATGGCCCCAGAAGAAAAGTTAATGAATGGAGATGCCCATGGATAAAGATAGCCTGTATGTAGTTCAAGATAGGAGGAACTTGATTTAATTGTGCAAAAAATATAGGAACAGAAAAAGAAAAAAAATGCTGAAAAGCAAGGCATTTGATGTTGGAGGAAATTAAGACTGATTTGGATTGAAGTGATAATAAGTATATAATTTCAAAAGATGTAATAGCTGATGTTACCTTAGTTATGGTTGAATAGAAAAGGAAAAGTTACGCAGTTGGTCTTAGTTACTTCTGAATAAGGTTTTGTATATCTGAATACAGGCAATTAGGGTTATGGTTTACTTGAATTTGATTATCAGTACGCTTCTGTGAGGACACTGATGATTTATTGTTGGTCCATTGGGCATTGTTGTATGCTAGGATGTGATATTTGGTGTTAAAATCTACTTCTGAGAATAAGCTGTCTGCAGAGTATTCCTTCAATGTATTTCTTACTTTCTTTCTGGTTCTTATGCAGGTGATCTTGGTTGGACATGATTTTGGTGGGGCATGTATATCATATGCAATGGAGTTGTTTCCTCTTAAGATTTCCAAAGCTGTCTTTGTTGCTGCTGCAATGCTGACTAGCGGACAAAGTACTCTTGATAGCTTTTCTCAACAGGTTTTCCATCTCCTGTCTGCATTATGACTGATATATCTTTATTTTCACTTGTGCTTTGATTTGAAATCTGAGAAGCTCTATCAAAATTTACACAAAGCTTGAAAGAGAAAGGGGAGATGAGGTGACTGGGACTGGAGTTGTGGTAGTTATTTTATTATTCTGATTTTTGTTACAATTGTGTAAAGTGGGAACTAACAACCTATGTACAGATATGTGATTGAATCTTCCCCAAACATTCCAGTATTTTTCATTACCTCTTTCTGCTTTCCTATGAGTAGCATTGCAAAAGGCTATGCATTTGATGTACACAGTCATTTTGCCTCAATTCTTTTAGGTGGATTTTGTTGAGAAGTTTCTATGATTTATTTCAAAATTATTGATTTTCGAATCCATCCTTTTGAAAGTTGAAAAACTATTTGTCAGAATTACATATCTGCTTCATGGCTGCATGCTTGTGCATCAAATGCATTAACTTTTTGCTAAACTGATGAACTTCCTAACTTCATAAGTTTCTAGTAAAATTATAGCATCCTGCTCTTTTGGAGAAGCATGTTTACATCGTAGAAGGGACTGAGATTGAAAACAGAGAAAGAGGGCGTCATAATTATTTTATAATTTCTACTCTGGTCTTATGACCGTTACATTATTTATAAATGAAGAATTCCTGTAGCCTTTTAGTGATGATTTGATTGTGGCTATCTGTTGCAGGCGGGTTCAAATAATCTTATGCAACAGGCTCAGATTTTTTTGTATGCAAATGGGAATGATTGCCCTCCTACTTCTATTGATCTAGACAAGTCTTTATTAAGGGATTTGTTATTCAACCTAAGTCCCGCCAAAGTAAGTCGTAATATACTCCAAGACGTCTTTTTCTTTTGTTGCTATTTTAGCAATCTACTGTTATGAGATGATATACGTGAAAATTAATTTTTGGAGCACTATGCTTTTCTTTTTTGGGTTTGTTTGTTAACAGAATGCATACTCATGATAGTTGTTAGACAGAGACAGATTACGGATTTACTGTAGAAGGTTTGTTTTAGAAGAACATGGATTTTTGTGTGCGTGGGGGGGGGGGTGTTCCACTTAGTGAAGAAAATTTTAATATTTAGTAAGGTACGGAAGTTACATATGGGCTCTTGAAGTGACTGTTCATCTTAGGGCCAGAAGAATTTACGTTATTTGAGGGAGCAACCAAGTGATTGGATATCTGTTTGATATGGGAATTTTTTTAAAAATATTGCCTTTAGGGTGCCAGATTTCACCATCCCCTTCCCTTTCCAAGAGAACTGATAGGCCTCCCCTCCTGCTGCTTCATGGGCAATTTTTATTAAAATGGCTATACTTATGAAAGTGACTCATCATTACTTCTTTTCTATTCTCTTATTCAGTCCAAGTTGATAAAGATGTGCAAACTATTCTTTAGCATTTGATGAGTGAATCCTTTTGTGTAAACATTTAATTAGTTGATCTTAGATTTATTGTGCACTCAACTGTTCATCAAATTGAGAGTTTTGACACTTGAAAAGTACATGTCAGATGATAAGTGAAATTGTGCAATTAATTGAATTGCAGGCAACTGGTTTATCTAGTGCTTCATTTTGAAATGGATAGTTTACAAGGTTGTCTATTGAATTCTGTTGTTTAATATGTATGTTGGTGAGTGACTTCTGATGGTTCTTTGGCAAATCAAGCATATGGTATTTCTCAGAAGATTTCACTTATCTCTGTTACTTCAAAAAGATGGTTAAATATGTATTATACTGCTGGGGTAGGCTAATATTCCTTGCAGACCATAACAATAAAAATAGAGTATATATCTTGTAATGGAGTCTTTTGTGAAAGCCTTGCTGTCGGGATCTCTCCTTAACCAAACAAATGTGGTCTCTAGCATTAGGGGGTATGCATTTGCCAATATACTGACTGCATAATTTAATATAATGTGATTTTAAACCTAAGCTTTGTCTCTGGCAATCATCTGTCTTTGTCTCTCCTTTTTGTGACAATTTGGGATAAAACTATATTTCCCCTGACCCTTCCCTTTTGTTGATTGTTCTCTATAATACAGGATGTTGCATTAGCATCTGTCTCGATGAGGCCAATACCATTTGCACCAGTTTTAGAGAAACTTTCCCTTTCTGACCTGAAATATGGATCTGTAAGGCGGTTTTATATAGAAACTCTTGAAGACAATGCCATACCCATCACGCTCCAGGAGGTCATGATAAATGCAAGTCCCCCAGAAAAGGTTTTCCGTTTGAAGAGTGCTGATCATTCTCCTTTTTTCTCAAAGCCTCAAGCCCTGCACAAGTTACTTGTAGAAATCTCAAAGATCAGTTGAGAACACTATTCTAACTAAACTGCTTGTGATGCCCCACCCATACTAAAGCTCCACTAACATGAATATGAGTGTGCAGTTGCCTTATCACAAAAGGGGATTGTGTGCAAGTTACAGGTTTCTTTCTTCCAATCTTTTTTATTTTTTTGAATTAAATTAGGAAAACTTGCTTGTATAACCTGTAACTTATAACAGGTATTACTTGCAACATAAAATCTCTGTTATACTGCAAGTATTACTATTTTAAGTGTCAAGGTTTGCTGAGTGAAGTTGCAAGTTACCCTGATAGGAAAATAAAAAAAGAAACACCCTTGTAACTTGCCACTGATAAGTAAATCCTGTAGTAACACAACCGTAGTAAGGGATCATGACTATGCAGAGGCACATTGCAAGGAAGAAAAAGTCTTGGGGCATCATGTGTTTACATTCTTTTGATGTTCCAATGACACTGCTGGTTGCTGGAGGTTTTACTGTCTGAGAATCCTGGAGACTCCACTTTGAGCTTCTTCTTTCTTTCTTTCTTTCTTTTTCATTTATCTCTTTTTATCCTTTTTGTAGGCAGTTTTCCTCAATATTTTTGCATCTGTCACTCTAATTTATAAAAAGTATTTTGTACTTCTAGCAAATCGAGTAAATAAATTCCTTGTGCTTTACAAATTGCAAGAAAGCTGAGATGCTCTGGTGTTTTTGCATAGTCTCTTGACGATTTATGGTGATTGGTGATTCTGTTGCTATCTCGCATATGATCTCCTTTGATATGTTGTTGACAAGGGATACCCTTGGGAAAAAACTGGCTAGTATTAACATCTAGCCTGGAATCTTAATTATTTTTATTTAATCAACTGCCATTTTGAAGAATCTAGAAAAGTCAATGATAAAATTGATTTAGAACTTAGTCATTAAATCATGCTTGGAATCAGTAACCAATAGAATATAATTGCATTTTATAAAATTAAACAAATATTCTTATGATGAAGAAATGGTTTTGCGGATCAATTGAATTGAATTTTAGTAGATAATAACTGACTAAAATTTAATTACTTCTTGGTGTTTAAAAATAGTAATAAAGATAGGTTATTCCAAGGTTACCGTTGCAGTAGTAATATTATGTAAGTAAGAAATAAACTAGAGTTAATACCAAAAAATAAATAAACAAATAAATTAGTGTTTGAAGGCCAATTGGGCTGGCTTTAGCCCAGTTATAACAGGAAGCTCAGCCTCTCTCCTTTCCCTTTACCCACATATCCGCTTGGAATTTGCACTATTTGGAAGGAAAGGAAATGAAAAAGAAGAGAACAACGAGTTTAATAATGATCTTTATTAATTTTAGTTTAGATGGTTAAAAAAAAATTTAACTTGAAAAAGATTAAAATGTTCATAAAAACAAATAAGGAGAATTTTAAAAGATTTCATAAAATATTCTATTTTTTTTATTATTATAAAACTGTCAAACAAGATAAACGTATCCAAAATCTTCTCTAACCTTAATGATTTTTTTTTTCTCACTTGTATTACAGATGCATGAACAAATAATTTGTCAAGTCCACGCGGTTTTCATTGAATTTGACTTCTCTTGCATTCAAAAGCAAATGAGAAGAAATAGCTTAAGAAAAATGAAAATTGACAATGATCTCTTTTAATTTTTTTTCTTCATTTCTTTTAGAGTAAATACTTAATTTGATACTTCAAAGATACACGGGACATCGGTTTAGTCCTTCAATTATTTTGGCATTAAATTTGTCCTTTTTGGTCCTGGATCAATTTAAGGTTAAAAATGATTTTAGATTATCAATTTATTGTTAAAAAATAATATTATAGGGCTATTTTAATGTTAAGAATAATTAGATGACTAAACTGATGTTTCGTATATCTTTAAAGGACCAATTTGAATATTAACTCTTTCTTTTAAAAGGACATAAAAAATTTGACCATGAGTTTTGAGTTAATTAAATAATTATACGATTTAATTTTGATTCACTGTTAGTGTAAAAAAAATTTACACTATTATTTAATTATATATTATCAAATTATAAAAAAAGTTTGACTATCATTACTAGGTAATCAAATTTGATATTCCATTTTATTATCTCTTTTCTTAATTAAATGTTAATAACTTAGTAAAAATATTGACAATTAAGAGAGAAATTATTGTCAATTAAAAGAGAGATATTTTTCAGTTGAGTTACCATTATTTAATTGGGGAATAGGAAATGAGACAAAAAAAAATAAGACAACAAATTTGAATCTTATACTAGTATTTAGAAAGCCTAAATTTTTTTAATGATGTATAAATATATTATTAAATGATAGTGCAATTTTTTTTTTCACATCGACACTAAATTTAATTTAAACTCTTAATTATATGAGTTTAATTTTAATCCACTGTTAGTGTAAAGTTTTTTTACACTGTCATCTAATTATGTATTGCCAAATCATTAAAAGAATTTGACTATCACAACAACCACCTAAAAAGTCTAACTCTTTTAATGATGTGTCAGCACATGATTGAATGACAGTGTAAAGAAACTATACACTAACAGTGGATTGAAATTAAATTCTAATTATATATTGGTCATTGTGTATAAAGAATGAGTTTAATTTCTATTCACTATTAGTGTAAAAAAAAATTTACACTGTCATCCAATCATATGTTCCCAAATTAATAAAAGAGTTGATTATCATAATTACTACTTAGAAAGTCTAACTATTTTAATGATTTGACAATACATGATTAGATGATAGTGTAAAAAAACTTTACACTGACAGTGAATAGAAATTAAATCCATAAAGAATTTGTCACGATTCACATTCCAAACTAGGTGCATCTATGAAATTAAATATTGATTGAGACCATGTTGGTCGTGGCTGTCGGGGTGAGTCGGGTGACGGACAATTCGAGTCATCACAATCTACACGGCAAAAGGAAGTTTCCACGACCATATGATTAAGTAGGCGTGTCCCTGTTGGACAGATTTGAAACTGAATTTATCTGAATCACTTAGAAAAAATTACAATGAGACTGAGACTTAGATATTATTTAATGATTTGAATGAAAGTTTAATAAAATTGAATACCAACGCAGCCACTAACCAAAAGGGAAAACAATTTTGTTTTGGCTTTGACAATACTTTTCTAGTTTTTAAATTAATTATAAATTCACATGTCACCTGGATACCTCATACCACTTAAACGAGAAGATGAATATTGCATGATGATTTCTACGACAAATTAATATGGATAGACAAAATACATGAATCAAATATAATAGGCACAAGTGTTAAAATTCATTTTGACGTAAACTCCAAAAGATACACATTCATGAATTAAAGATATGAAAAATAATTTGTCTAGGACCTAATAGAGTTTCTTTACGGGAAAATGACGTTTTAGGTTAGCTTGGTAAAGATAATATCAATTTGGTTCATTTTGAAATTAATCAAGTATTCAACTATATTAATCAATAATTTACATATAATTAACTAATAATTTATTTTTATTTTAATAACTGATACGTGATTAACCGTATGTAAATTATTGGTTAATGTAGTTGAATACTTGGTTAATTTTTAAAACGAACCAAATTAACATTATCTTTACCAAACTGACCTAAAATGTCATTTTCTCTTTCTTTATTGTTGTTATGGAACCTTCTCATTATGTGTTTTAGCTTTTATTTAATAGATAAAAAAATTAGTTGTAATTTTTTTATATTATTTAAAAAATTATATTATATTATTAAAAAAAATTTAATTATTTTTATTTTTTACACAAATATAAAACTTATTATACTAATAATTTAAAATTGCAATTATTTATATTTTTTTTATCAAAGATTTGTTCTCGTACCAAATGGGACCCCTTTTCTTAATTCTCACTATTTGTGAGAGTAATGCTCTACTCATATAACGTCACAGTGACACACACACACTTCAATCACTGTATTTAAATTTAAGTGACCTTATTTCAATCTTTTAAAATTTTACTTGAAATCATGTGTCACGTTATGCATGATTTATGTCATGACTCGACCATTCTCCTTTCTAAGCAGCAAACCTTCATTATGTAGCAGGCGAAGTAGGTGTCTGCTCTAAGAGACATGGACGATTCAGTGCAAGTTGTTGCATGCGTGATGCTTGAGAAAGGGACTGTGCCTTTGGCTCTTTTTCAGGAAAAAGTTTTCTTAATTAGTTGCGTTCATTGATAACTTTACCTCAGTGGCAAGCAAGTAATGGAATTGGAGTCCAGAAGCAAAGTGCATCATAGGTAGCCATCTGAAAGAGATTAACTGACACGGTTTAAAAGGAAGCTTGAGTTCAAGTGGTAGGCAAGGGATGGTTATGTGAAAGCAAACTTGAATTTAACGGTTGAGGGATTTTTGCAGAGATTTGAACCTGTTGGAAAACACTTGAACAATTTCTCACACGCAAAGGGCGTGAGGACATGTCGGCAAAGGGAAAAAAAATTAAATTGAAATATAAAATTGTCCATGGATATGGTATGGTCCATAGATATGGGTGGCCCGCTTGTTGATATTGGTAACCAGGGGCATAGAGAGAGAAAGGAATATGATATTCATTGTTTATTATTTTTACAATACAACTAACTATCTTTATACAAGCTACTACCAGACTTGTTTATTATTAGGTAATACCCCCCTCAAGTGGGACTATGGATGTCCAATAGGTCCAACTTGGACAAAATAGCGGAAAATAAAGTAGAATGTAAAGACTTTGTAAAAACATCAGCTAATTGGGAAGAAGAAGGCACGGGCAGTAGGTGAATTAAACTAGAATTGAGCTTTTCTCGAACCACATGGCAATCAAGCTCAATGTGTTTACTTCTCTCATGAAAGGCAGGATTGTGTGCAAGATAAATGGCAGACTTGTTATCACAGAAAACAGATGCTGGCTGAGAAAATTGGACATGTAGATCATGAAATAAATACTATAACCACTGGAGCTCACAAGTAAGGGAAGCTAAGGCACGATATTCGGCCTCTGTGGACGACCTTGAAACTGTGCTTTGCTTCTTTGATTTCCAAGAAATAAGAGAGGATCCAATCAACACACAATATCCAGTAACTGAGCGCCTAGTGTCTGGGCAACAAGCCCAATCAGAATCAGCAAATCCACTTAGCTTCAAAGGATTAGAAGCAGAGAAAAATATGCCTTTAGCAGGAGAAGCTTTAAGATATCGAATGACTCTTTGTGCAGCTTGAAGATGTGGCATTCGAGGCTTAGAAACAAACTGACTGAGGTGCTGTACTGAGTATGAAATGTCAGGTCTAGTTATGGTTAGATATAACAATCTTCCAATCAACCTTCTATAAGAAGAGGCATCCTCCAATGGATCACCCGTATCAGCAGAAAGTTTTAAAGCTGGATCAAATGGAGTAGCAGCAGGCTTAGCAGCAAGTACACCTGAATCTTCCAACAATTCAAGAGTATATTTCCTCTGGTTCAATAAAATGCCTGATTTGGATTTTGCAATCTCAAGGCCAAGGAAAAATCTAAGTTGACCCAAGTCTTTGATTCTAAACTTGTTATCCAAAAACTGCTTAACAAACTTGATTTCCCCAAGATCATTTCCAGCCAAGACTATGTCATCAACATAGACAAGTAAGGCTGTGAATTTAGAATCTGTAGATTTTACAAAGAGAGAGTGATCTGCCTGAGATTGTGTATAACCGATGGAAACTAAGGTAGATGAGAGCTTGGAGTACCATTGTCTACTTGCTTGCTTTAAACCATAGAGAGACTTGTGCAATCTACAAACTTGAGAAGGGTTTGAAAGAGGAAAACCTGGTGGAGGAGTCATGTAAACCTCCTCATGTAAATCACCATGTAAAAAAGCGTTGTTCACATCTAATTGCTCAAGATGCCACTCTTTGATGGCTGCCAAGGATAAGAGAACCCGAACTGTCGCGATCTTGGCCACAGGGGAAAAAGTGTCAAAGTAGTCAATGCCTTCCATTTGTGTGTATCCTTTGGCCACCAAACGAGCCTTGTACCTCTCTATGGAACCATTTGCATGGTATTTGATCTTGTAGACCCATTTACACCCTATAGGAACCTTTCCATGAGGGAGATCAACCAGAGACCAAGTGTGATTTTGTTCAAGAGCAAATAATTCAGCATCCATTGCTTTCCTCCAACAGTCAAATTTTGAAGCTTGAGCATAGGTTTTTGGTTCAGAATTTGAGGTGATATTGTAGCAGAAATGTTTATAAAGGGGTGAGCAATTGTCATAGGAGAGAAAAGAAGAGATAGGGTATGAAACTTTACCTGAAGACACAGGGGCACAGCTGTTGGATGCAAGGTTGCAGTGATAGTCTTGCAAATATGTTGGCTTTGTTTTAATCCTTGTGGGTATCTTCTTGGTGGAGGAGCGACGAAGAATAGAGCGTAATGGGAAGGAACAGAATCAAGGGCAGAACCAGTTGGAGAGGATGTAACAATACAGGGTTCATCATCAGAATTTGAAGGAATGAAAGCAGGCATAGGAGTGTGGTCTTGACTGCTTTGAGAAGCTGAATCAGGACTGATTTGAGAGGAACTCTTGAAAGGAAATTGTTCTTCATAAAAAATAACATTTCTGGAAATAAGGAGTTCATTTGAATGAAGATCATACAAAATATAACCCTTAGTACCTTCTTTAAAACCTAGAAAAACAGTTTTCCTAGCTCTAGAGTTAAACTTTGTTCTATGGACTTGTAAGGAAGAGGCATAAGCCAAGCAACCAAACACCTTTAAATCAATTAGGAATGGAGGCTGAGAATACAAAGCCTCATAAGGAGATTTGGATTGCAAAATAGGAGTTGGGATCCTATTTATTAAATGAGTAGCATGTTGAACACAAAAGTTCCACATAGTGAGAGGAACATTAGAATGGAAAGAGAGAGCTCTAGCAACATTTAAGATATGTTGATGCTTCCTTTCCACCACCCCATTCTGTTGAGGCGTCTCAACACAAGACCTTTGATGCAAAATTCCTTTGGAAAGAAAAAAATCAGTCATGGCAACAAACTCACTTCCATTGTCTGATCTTAAACACTTCAAATTGGTATGAAAGTGATTTTCAATAAAAGCTATAAAGTTTTGAAGATATTTTCTGGTTTCATCTTTGGTTTTGAGAAAAATAACCCAAGTAAAACGAGTAAAATCATCCACTAATGTTAAGAAGTACTTGTGACCAAGAAATGAAGGAGTGGCATAGGGGCCCCAAATGTCAGCATGCAAAATATCAAAAGGGGCAACAGTAAAAGAATGACTATGTGGAAAAGGTAGTTTTCGTTGTTTAGCATAGTAACAAGCATCACAAGGATCCACGTTATTTTTACAACAAATGAAAGGAAATTGTTTGGAAATACAATGAAGACTAGAATTAGAAAGGTGTCCTAGCCTCATGTGCCAAAGGTGAGAAGAAGTATTTGGCGTATTACGAGTTCCTACTAGTATGGTGTGTGGTGTATTTCCTATCACATACAAGCCTCAATGCAATTCAGTTGTACCAATCGTCTTCTTTGAAAGATTCTGCAAAATAGAACAAGAATTCTTGGTAAAAATTAAGTGACAGTCACTGGTTTGGGATAACCGTGTGACTGAGATGAGATTTACATGAAATTCAGGAAGATATAGAACATTGTGGAGAATTAAAGAATCTGAAACAGAAACAGTGCCAGAGATGGAGGCAAAACTTTTTGATCCATTTGGTAAAGAAACGGGAATGGGACGGATGTGTTTAAAATCAGTAAATGCATGAAAATTAAAGCAAATATGGTCAGTAGCACCTGTGTCAATGATCCAGGTGTTAGAAGGCTTACCATTCTGGTTGGATGAATCAGTGGTATAAGCCAAAGGAGAAGTGATAACGGCATTGGTCATGTGATGAGAAACTGGTGCAGGGCTTGGAACGGGTGTAGGTTGAGAGATGGATGGTGAGCCTGACTGCTGAAGTAGTGCAAGAATGCCTTGGTATTGCTCGTGAGTAAAGCCAAACTGTGGTGACTGAGTTTGAAATCCACCCTGAAACTGTCCGCGGGTATCAATGATGGAATTGTTTACTTGGGACTTGTTCTTGGGTTTATATCCAGGAGGAAACCCATGTTTGAGATAGCAAGTATCAATGGTGTGATTGAACCTGCCACAATGAGAACACACTCTTGTAGGACCAGAATTTTGAGGTCTCGAGAAATTATTCTGTCCTCTGCCTCTTCCAAAAGAACCAGCATTCTTGTTTCCTGAACTAGGACCAGTAAAATTCACTTGTGGAGTGTGAGTAAGGAGAGTCATTGGATTATCAACAATTGTAGTTTCCTGAGGGGAAGGACCAATTAACTCTCTTTCTTGTTGAATTACCAGAGAAAAAGCCTTATCGACATCCGGTAAAGGATCCATCATCATAATTTGGGATTTAGTGTGGGAAAATTTTTCGTTCAAACTTTTAAGAAATCGGATCACATAATCTTGCTGCCTAAAGGTCTTCATAGATGTATAGCCACCACAAGAACATGCAATTGAACATTTACAGCTAGGAAGAGGTCTAAAATTTTCTAATTCATCCCAAAGCACTTTCAATTGAGTGAAATATTCAGAAACACCAAGATTTCCCTGCCTAAAACGATACAAATCCTCTTGAATGTCTGAAATTCGAAAAATGTCACCTTGCGAGAATCGAGTGCGCAGATTACTCCAAACACCAGCAGCAGTATCAATCCAGAGAATAGATTTTAGAATAGATTCAGAAGTGGAGCGCTGAATCCAGGATAGTACCATCGTGTTGCAGCGAGTCCAAGGGGCAAACATCGGATCTGAGATGAGAGGCTTCGGAAAACTTCCATCGATAAACTTCTCATTGTTCTTGGAAATAAGGGCGATGTGCATTGATCTCGCCCAAGTGTGATAGTTTTTGATGTCGAGAGGCGATGTAACAAGAACCAACGCAGGGTTCTCATTTGGATGGAGATAATAGGGATTTGATGCATTTGTGAGAAAATCAGAGTAATTTGTCGCTGCCATGAATGATGAAGGAAGACGAGAAACAATGGCAGAAAGATTGAATTCAAGAACGAACTCAACGATCGCACCGAGAAATTCAGCAAAAACGGTATGCGACTGATACCATGTTGATATTGGTAACCAGGGGCATAGAGAGAGAAAGGAATATGATATTCATTGTTTATTATTTTTACAATACAACTAACTATCTTTATACAAGCTACTACCAGACTTGTTTATTATTAGGTAATACCGCTGAATTGAACCAGTTGTTGTGTCTGTTGCAGTGTTGCACTCTCTACAAGTCTACAACCGAACACAGTTTCTCACCGAGTCTGTTGCTCTCTGCGAGTGGGCTCTTGAGGAGCAAGGTACGTTAATCCCAGATCTCACTGGTTTTTTGGATACCCATTTCGATCCACAACATAACCAATCTCACTTCAATTCGTGAATTTTGATGATCTATGTTTTCACTTTTCTTTGTTTTCTACTGTACTATCTATGACAATTATTTTCCATTTAACTCATGTTGTCTGTTTCTTTGGTACATTTCAATTGCTTTCTCTGTTTTTTTTTTCTTTTTTCTTTTTAATACTTGTATACATGTTTTTTTTCCCATTTGCACTAAAGTTGATTGGGGTTTAGGATGTGCTTAAACTAGATTTTTCATTTTTTATTTCGTTTGATGATAATTGGATTTATGGGTTTAAAGTTTGTGATGATGTGGACTATCAACTGTCATTGCATGATTACTGCTGTGGCATATTCTTGTCTGCTTTTTCTTGCTTTTATAGCATAATGCTGGCTTCTTTAACTTATATTTGTTGATGGGGACCAATTGTTCTTAGCTTTAGCACCCGATTTCACTGGTTGCCCATCTCCATTCTTAATTATTTGGGAGTGAATAGAAAATTCTTGTCCTGGCTTTTTCCTATGAGCTCCATTCGCTTTGAGCATAGCAAGACGAGAATTCCAAACTGAACCTTGGGTATGCTAGTAAGTGAATGAAATTATTTTGGTTACACTTGTTCCATACAGAAAGCACAGTGTCATAGGATGTAGCTGGAAGAGATGAAATGGGTTGAATGCATGGTTAAGAAAACCAGACCAGACCGGCCAGTCAAACCGATTGGACTGGGAACTGGTTACTCCACCGATTCGGTCTACTCCAAAAACTCGCCCAGCATGAAAATCAGTCAAGAACTAGTGAATCGGTTAACCCGGACCGGTCCAATTAGGTTCAATTGGTTCTTTTTTTTTTGTTAATTCAAATAATGTCATTTTGATATAAAAACTAAATGTAAGTTAATTTAAAAAGAATTTTATATGAAATACTTAAACTTAGATTGTATAAAAACTTAGAAACTGAATGTATAATTGATTGTATATCTCTTTGAACTGAAATTGAAATTTTTTTAAACAAAAATAGGTTATAATACTATTACTGAATGCTTTGGACTCTCAAAAAAGAAGTTGTAAACTATTTTTTTATCATTTATGTTGTTTTTTATAATTTATAATTTGTTTAATTAGTATAATATATATATATATATATATAAATATATTTAAATTAATTAATTATGTTCCAGTTCAATTACAGTTCAACCATTAAACTTTGAATTAGTCTCTTGACCAGTTCAATGACAGCTTCGGTTTTCAGAACCTTGGTTGAATGAATTGATTAGGGAAAAGGACTTAATAGTGCAGCTTGTAAGAAATATTTATTCTTTGGTTCGGCTTCGAAAATTAACCAAGTATTCAACTACATTAACCAATAATTTATATACTGTTAACCACGTATCAAGTATCAAAATGAAGATAAATTATTGGTTAACCGTATGTAAATTATTGGTTAATGTAGTTAAATACTTAGTTAATTTTCAAAACGAACCAAATTGGTATTATTTTTTACAAGAAGAACTAAAAAGTCATTCTCCCAAATGATTATTAAAACTAATTTTGATTGCTTTGTAGGATATAAGAAATGGTATTGTGTGCCATTTTCATCTCATCCTTTATAGTAATTTTGTCCACTTAAACAGAAGATAATATGAGATGAAGAAGGAGGAGGAGATTTATGTTTCTGTGTCAAAATAAAACGATTATATAATTAAATAGTGTATTTCACGTGTTCTACTCAATTTTTCCTTGTATAAAAGCGATAATTAGGAAAAGAGTATATATTTATTCCTCTTGGTTTTTATCTTCTCAGCAAGGGAAGTGAAAACCTTTTCAATCATTCCGACCTAAACCTAGACAAAAATCAAAATTTTGCCAATCATCAAACTTTTCATTGCCTTCTTTATTTCATTCTTTACAACTGCACTTTCCATTCCACAGTATTAAGCATACCCATGTATGCGTTTCATCATAGTATTCATGGTTGAAGGGGCTTATACTTATATGAAGAGAGATGGAGGCAGTATATGAGTGAAAGTTTATCTGTGCTCTTTATTAATGTACAATAATTATCTGCTTGCATTAAATGGTAATCAACTTATTTTCTGGCTGCATTGTAAATATTTACTTGCATTTTCCTAATAGATGGTGTAAAATCATTTAGGCTGATATCTAATAAACTCGTAATATACTGTTTGAATATCATATCCATTGTTGATAGTTGTTTCTTTCTGTTGAGGACTGAGGTTATTTTACATTTGAGGTTATCCTATGAATATCTCATGGTTCTGTCTGCTGCATTTGAGGTTATCTTTTTGTCATTCCATAAATATTAGAGGTATAGGATGCATCGATAGTTCAAAATGTCTGTTGTATCTATGTCCAGTGGCAGAACTTGACTATAAATTTTAGAAGGGAAAATGATGAGATCTAAATAAATAAATAAAAAATTATACTTGAATGTGAAGGTAAAGTCAATTTAACACATTTAACAATGTCTAACTATAAAAGTCATGATAGCATATTTTTCCTTCTTGTTTTGATAACCTTTTAAAGTTTGGTATGTAACTAAGCAAAGATTTCAAATATAGAAAATCTTTTTTCATCTTTTGATAACAATAAACAAGTTAATTTAGTATTGGTTATAGCTACCATATAAGGAACTATTAGTATAAAACTACGTAGGAGATCATTTCCTAAGGTTTTAACTTTGACTTTTTTTTTGTTATAAGCAAACAATTTTATTAAAAGAAATGAGTAGAAGGGGTACTCCAACCCCTACATCAAGAAGAAACAAAGTTACTAAACATGTGCATTAATGCACTCCAAAGGACATATACACCAGTCAGAGAAAGAACAGATTCTGATAGTACAACTACCTCAGAGGACAAGTAACATTGTTAATATCAAAGCATACGAGCAGCATAAATTTAGAGCAATAGTGATATAATTCAGTACAAGTTCCCTATATGTTAAAAAAAAGTAAACGCTCATTTTGGTCTTCCAAAGATATATGCAATATCACATCGGTCCTTCAGTTATCAATGACATCAAATTGATCATTCAGTAATAATTAATGACATCATTTTTGTCTTTCAATGACCAATTTGATTTCATTTTAAGGAGCCATTTGATGACAAAATTGTGATATTTAGTGACTAATTTGATGTCGCATATATGTTTCGGGAATCAATTTAATGTATTTATAAATAAATGACCAATATAGTGTTGTTTATATATTTGAATGATTAATCAATCAATTTGAGACACTTATGTTAGCTTTGTAATAAGCTTTATTATATATTTATTGTGCCAAATATTAGTATTTTAACTGAATTTAATGTTGTTCTGCCTCATTGGGCTTTAATGGAAATTGTGAATAATTCTTAGATTTTAATGCATTTTGACATTTCTTCCCTGGTTAAGCCATACCTTGGGACTCGATGATCCATTTGAGGTGATCTTTGTAACACCTAGATCTTTAATCGCATAAATTATCAATCTACAAGTTCTTACGGGGATAATAATGTAACACCAACGAGATTTGCAAAATAGATACCGTAAAAAGGTCTCCGACCTCTTTAGAAACGTATAACTTTATATTCCGTGCACAAAACATAAATGTTAATAATAACAACAATCTTAACTGAGCACAATGAAACAACAGCATTAAAACAATTTTCTAAGGCGGCATGAACAAAAATACTAGTGGAACTGAGAACATAAACAATAGTTCACCAATTCTCCTACCATGCCCCAACAAAAGAATATACGCCCCAACAAAAGAATATACAATATTTTCCCAACAAATACATCAAAGAGCTCAGCCCCTCCAAAATAAGACAATAAAATAAATGTTACATCTACTACGGTGAGTTATCAGCAACCCCGCACTTAGCCTGTAGAGGGCCCAGGCTCAACCGGCGAGTCTAAAGGTGAGGGGAGTGAGATATAAATCCCAGTGAATATGAATACACTCGTAAGTAGAAATATGCATGAGAGTCAAGGTATGAGTGCATGAGGCCATCACCGCAATCTTTTACAATCGTTCATACATATCTACTTCAAATTAACACAATCAAGAATTCACACTCCATCAACATGCACATCACAAACGACCAAGGACTAACTCACGGTCCGGCTTTTCCTCATTTTTGCCAAGGACTACCTCACGGTCTGGCTTTTCCTCGTTTTTGCTAAGGACTACCTTGTGGTCCGACTTTTCCTTGCTTTTGCCAAGGACTACCTCACAGTCCGGCTTTTCCTCAACATACTCACATTCACAACATTAAATCATGGTTTTTCAATAACATGTCATGTGATATTGATTCAATATTTAAATGTATACAAAAGAAGCAAACAGAGTCAACCACAGCCTAGGTGTGGTGGGAACCACGGTCATGGTTCGAGGAAACCAGAAAAATGCATAAACGAAAACAGAGACAACCACGGCCAGCCCGTGGTGGAGACCACCGCCGCGGTTGGTGTCGAGATACAAAATCTCCCTTTCCAGAGAGAACCACAGCCAGACCATGGTGGAGGCCAGGGCCGTGGTTGGCCTTCAACATTCAAAATTCCCCTTGCCAGAGGAAACCACGGCCAGACCGTGGTGATGGCCACGGCCGTTGTTCGTGTTCTGGACAGCAATAGTGCTCCCCACGCACCAGAAAATCAATAGCTCTCATTTTGGGGCTCATGTCCCCTATCCACCAAGTGTATTAATCACATTCATATACATATTCAACATTTAAGAAACCCACATGCATCAAACTCCAAATAAACTTGCATTAACTCTCAAACTAAGCTATTTCCCCCATTTTGATACATGCATCCAACCCATCCATTCTAACCATCCCAACCACATTTGACTTCAATAACAAGACCAAACCAAACATTAAAACACAAGTAAACTTCGCATTTTGGATTTCTCCAACAACATTCAAAACCCTAACTTTCCACACATCAAAATCACAAGTAAATCCACACTCACCTAAGGTGATTTAGGGCACTAAGCCACCACCTTGGAGGCCACCAACAAGCACCAATCAGCCCTCCAAATGTAGCCTTGTTTCCCAAACTTTTGTGCCCTAAGTGCTCCCAAACTTTGATGGTAGACTCAAGAGACACCCACCAACATTTCTTCTCAAAGGACCCAAGTCATCAAAGCAACTTTGGACAATGGGTGGATTTTGGTTTTGGGAAGAAAAGTAGAGGTTTCAAGATTCTGAAATCATAAAAGTGTAGAGGAATGTGAGGGAAACAATCTTTGTGAAGGAAACTAGGGAAAATGAGGTGAGGAAGATGGTGTGTTGTGAGCTTGAAGATGGCTTCAATGGAGGAGAGAAATAGAGGAAGAAGATGAAATGGGTCTTCCCCATCCCCTCCAAGCTGTCAGCCACATAGAGAGAGGGGGGAAATTTGTTCTCCCAATTTTGCCCCCCAACAATTTCCTAACTCGGACTAACTTGCCCCTCAACTAAGTGATATTCTCAATAATGTCATTAATGAGTGCAATGGACTAGAGTGTCCCTACTAATTTCACATTGATTCCTAAAATGTCCTCATTCACTAATATTTTTACTAATTCGCCATTGGATGTGGTATTTTACTGAAATGTCCCTACTGTCAGGCTAGAACCGCAAAATTTTAAAATTTCATATTCTTTCTTTTTCAGTCTTGATTCTTCCGGGCAGGTCAAAGTTATCAAAATATTATTATAATTTCTTAAATCTCAATTCTCACCCCAATTTCCCCGAGTCATACTATCAGTCAACACAGTTCATATAAAATCTAAAGATTTAAAAATCAGGGATGTTACAATCTTGGTGTCTTTGGAAAGTTAAGACAATGCTCTACAAGTTTCATGAAGAACTCAAGAGCTGGATCAGACATCTAAGGGTTCAAAATAGCCCTGCAATTCAAAGTGTATTTGCTGTCACTGGAATCTGAACAGTGTGCACATATTGAACCATATTGTGGGCTATAGGCTTTCTTTTGAGCTGAAACTAGACCATTGGAAAGATAAGACCCATATCTCTAACTTCACTGAAACCATTTAGTCAATAGATGTCATTTTAGGCGTGATTATGAAGCTGCAAGTTGGTTTGAATTTGGAAACACGTTCTGCCATCCTGATTTGAGATAGGTGCAGTGTTTTTGGAATATCTGGAGTTGTAAAAGTCCAATTGGCATGAAACTAGCGCCAAAAATTTAAGGAGGCAATTGTCTACAACTGTCATGAAGACCTCTAATACAAAATACATCGTTTAGGGCATGAAAGTCAAGCTGGAAGTTGGAGAATAGTTGTTGACTAGAAGTCACTAACCATACACCAACCCACCAACCATGCACCAACCCACCAACTATGCACCAATTACAAATTGGCTTCTAAGATTAGAATAAATAGAGTCAATCTCTTTGTATTATACATTATTCAATTTGAAGTAAGTTTGAGTATTTGTTTGAAGAAAGTTTGAGTATTTGTGATAGTTTTCTTTTTCTTCTTCTCTATTCTCTTTAGAATTTCATTTTTGTTCTTTATTGTATGAGTTCTTCCTTCCCATCCATGGAAGGCTAGGCTTTATAATCAATCCAAGGGACTAGCCATCTTGATGTTTAATTTGGAGATCTTGTTTTGCTTGTTCATATTGCTTAATTGTTATTCAAGTTTCTCTTATTCCTCTTTTGATTTTTATCTAGATTGAATTGTTTAATTTGATTTAGATGTTTATATGATAATAGCTTTATTATCATGTATTCAAAGACGATAATAAAGAATGAACAATTTATTAAAGTTTTTTTATGGATTGTTTAGCTTGGTTAAATTCTGGATCTTAAGTTGATTTATGTTTGGATGGTGCTTACTTTATCTAACCTTGGTGAACTAAATCCTAGATGCTTATCTAGTAAAGGATTCTTGGATCATGTTAAGGCTTCTTGATGTGATCTAAGGCCAAGAACATGGTTAGCAATTAAGTGAATTCCTTGTGATCAATGATGGATTAAACTCAAGATCATAAATTTCCTTGGATAAATTGTTTCTTTAGATTTGTTTACAACTTTAAATCTCATACTTTTGTCAATCTTGTTAATCAACAACAAGAACCCCCTTTCTAATTACCTTGATCTAGTTAAGTCTTTGTTTTTGGATCCTTGAGAGACGATTCGGTTCATTCTCTATACTACAAATTAGTTTGTAAACCGGTAAATTTTATTTATTTGACAAGTCTTGACAACTTCTTGTCAATGATCAAAATAATTGTTTACTCAAAAACAAAATGGGGGGGGGGAGCTAGCCCTAGTGTAGTTCCGTCCCTGTCCATGTCCAATACATACCCATATCAGATACCGTACCAGATACTCCTCATACACTATTGGATAATGTTAGCCTATATCCTATAATTTTTATTTTTATTTTTATTTTTTGAATTTTTGTGCAAATAGGATGAGATATCATAAGAATTCAATAAATGTTAATCTTTTATTGTGTTTATAATGACTAATGTTGAATATAAAAACAATTTTCTTCACTTTTCTCCCTTATTTATGAAATGACTCAACTATTATTTTTTATTTGGAGGAAACAATTATTTTGGTCATTCAAAGATACAAATGTCATTAGTTAGATAATCCAATGATGGTTCTAAAATGTCAATTTTTGACATCAAATTAAACCAATTTGATGCAAAAAATTATTAGAAAACCAAACTGATGTCACTTGTATTTGAAGACTAAAATGAGTGTTTACTATTTTTATTTATGATGTATTATGATGATTTTATATTTTCTTTTTATATTTTATGAGATGATATATATAAATTTTTATATATATGTTATGTCGTGCCATACTCGTATAAAAAATTACATATCCCATATTAGTGTCGTATACCCGTATCCATGGACCATAGTTATAGGTTAAATTTCTCATCAAAGAAAATGTGCAATGTAGGTTTATCCACACAAGTTCAAAACTGACAGGAAATGGGTCGTGGGGTTTGTAGTGGTGGTGGTCAAAGTTCTTTGGGCTATCTCTTTGGCAGCTGGGAGACAGGCAGTCCAAGGTGCTGTTCAAGGTGCATACATTCAAGTTCAGTGTCCAAATGGTGGGCGTGCCCAAAATGCAAATGTTGCATCACCACCAACTGAGAAGCAAATTCTAGTTGGAATTCATGGGAATCTTGCAAACAATTACCATCGTGTTGATGGACAAAACTGTGGCAACTTTATCATGGTATATCCGCTGTCAACTTTTTTATAATGTTCTTTTGAATTGTACTGCATAATTAGCTCTCCACGGTATTTCTACTTATTAGGGATATAAAGGATTAGTTACATTAGTTAGGAAATTAGTTGTACTCATTAGCTATATAAGCCTCATTATACTTCTTGTAAATCATCTTCCTTATTATATCAATACATTTTCTATTTCGGTTTATCTATTTTCTCTCTTTTATGGGCTTTACCATGTTTCCTAATATGGTATCAGAGCATCTATGATATCCACATCAATTTTTTTCTATACTGCTGCATCGAGTTCCCATGGAACTCTGAAATTTTCTTTCTCCTTTTTCTCTAAGAAAATTTTCTCTATCTCTTCATGAACTCCTTCATTCTTGCTTTGTCCTCCAATTCATGCTTCTAATTTGAAAGTTACAATCTTTCCTACACTTTTTCCAGGCTCCATAAAGAAGCCACATTTTTTTTGTTGCTTCTAGTTATTCTTTTCAAATTCATACAAATTGGCATTGTCATCTCTTCAGATACCCACGTTTCCTTCTTTACCACAACTGGTGAATTCTTTCTATTTCTTTCAAAGCAAATCTATCATCCATGGGAGAATTACTATAATTATATCATCGTGGGCAGAGGCATTGCAAGGTGCCCATTGGTGGCGACACTGTCACATATGTTTCGTGTGTTGGTGCTTGATGACCCAAGAAGGGTTCTTGAGCACCCTCATGAATGCCAACTCTTATGACTCCCCTGCCCAAGCTTTCGCTTCTGAATATGGGTTCTACCATGTTTCCTAACATTCCTCTGCACACATTCCTTTCTTACTCTCTTTCTCTCTCTACCTTCCTCATGCTTTATGGGAGTTTGCTGCCTCTGTTTGCTAACACGGTTATTGGTGCATTCAATGCTCTTCTTGTGTTGGAAAGTGATAATGGATCCATTCCTTTGGTGGAAGTGTGGCCGTTCTTCTTTGGCCTTGTTGATGCCATTCTTATAGGCCTTAAAGGTTGTGCTTTGTGGTTCTTGTGGGCATTTCCTTTGAAGGAAAGTGAAGATCTGATTTAGCTAGCGTTATTCTGCTTTAGTGCTTTGACAGAGGAACCTCTTCATCCTAATGCAATTGCTTAAGAACAATTCTTGCACGTTCATCAAGATTGTTGACAGTTTGAAATTGTGGATGTACATCATTTTTTTAAAGCTATTTACACCTCATTTGTCTGTGTTATTTTTTTTCTTTTTATTTTCAGTTAAAAAAAACATATTCTAGTAAAAATTTGTTATTATTTGGCATTTTATGATTGATGTTCCCAAGATTGGGATTTTTTAAAAATTGATGATATTTTGAGGTCTATAGAGCCCCAACTTTGAGTGACTTATGACCGATGTAAATTTCAGCAAGTCGACTCTTCTCCAATTCAATACTTTTGTCGATGTTCATTCCAACACATTTCAATTTGTTAAGGACGAGACCCGTGGAGACGCAAATGAAGAGCTACGAACCTCAGCTGTCACCAACATTTCAGCTTCTTTGATTTCTTGTTTAGCTGATGTAATTACGACATTACTTGTATTTTATAATTTTTGTTTAAATTTGAATGTATTGTTCAGCCCAAGCTTGAAGTTCTAACACTTCCACGAACCTCGGCTGTCACCAACATTTCAGCTTTTTTGATATCTTGTTTAGCAGATGTAATTATGACATTACTTGTATTTTACAATTTTTGTTTAAATTTGAATGTATTGTTCAGCCCAAGTTTAAAGTTCTAACACTTCCAGTTTGCGGGGGATTATTAGAGATATAAAGGATTAGTTACATTAGTTAGGAAATTAGTTGTACTCATTAACTATATAAGCCTCATTATACTTCTTCTAAATCATCTTCCTCATTATATCAATACATTTTCTATTTTAGTTTATCTATTTTTTCTCTTTTATGAGCTCTACCATGTTTCCTAACAATGCTCTAAACATTGTTGCCACTTACCTTAACCTAGGAAGTTCTAGAATACTCAAAAGCTTCATAATATAATAGATAAGGAATAGTAATTATAGTTTTCAGCACAAGTGAAATAATAGTAATATCTACATAGAGAAAAGGTACTCAACAACAACCTTCATGATATACTACATTGATCTCTTTTTCCTCCATTTTACACATGAGTTGGTTTGATGCTTTAATAGTGGAGATTGAGTAATACTTTTATTTTCCTGTTAACGTCATTGTCCTTAATTAGTTATAAGCTTTGGTTATGATGCTAAGGAATCATAGTTCTTAATCATGGTTTCCTTTTGGGTGCAGGATCGACCATCTACCACGATTCATGTTGCCCCAGGTGGTGGATCTTCCTTGGATTACCTCTTTGGTGGTCTTGGGAACTAATTCAACAGTGTGAGGAATGCTTTTCATTCGCACATACCGTACGGGTGTAAAGTAGATAGTAGTGTCTTATGTTTAGAACAGTGGACTTGTTCCTTGTGCAATTCAACCTATTGCCTTGACAATGTTGGAGTAGCTAATGTCCCTAACTATGCTGATTCATAGGTTTGGTTTGCTCTGAAATTATGTTGGCCTTCAATTAATGAAACTATATGTATGATTGAATGGCTCATAATTGTTCTCCTCTCTATTTAGTTGGGTTCATATCATAATAGTGACTTCGGGGATAATATCATTTCCATTGTTGCAAGTGCTGCAAGTGCCAAGTAAAGCAACAATGAGTAAATAGTTCATTTTCTTTGCAATGTGGAGAATCCGCTATAACTACGGCTTTGGAAGTATAATATTTCACGTTGCAACTCCTATATTTTAGTGTGCTTAGACATGAATCAAGGTCAAGATCACATGAACTTGATCTTTTGGTATGGTTAAGATACAAGTCCTATTTCGTTGAGTTATCTTTGCTACTTTTGCCAACTGCTGTGTTAAAGTAATGGAACACATAATTTTAAAGGGTTAAGTTATATAGGATAATTGGCACTCTTTACTCTCACTTTAAAGATAGAATTGAATGTTCTAAGGTTTTCATTTTCTTTATTTTATGTACTTGTTTGCTTTGTTTAGTGAAGTAACAAATCTAATAATATTGTTTCAATATGACAGTAATGAGTTCGCTTCAACATTGTACAGGTGTATAGACTGTAGAAGGACTAAATTGAAACAAAATAAAACATTCGATGATCCAATACAAGTTGGATCTTTCACTTATTCTCTCTACCATGTACTTATGTACTAGATTCCATTTTGGAATTGATGTAGAGTTCAAGTAATCCATCAAAATGATGAGTCCTTTTTAAGAGCATGCTTATATTTTGTGTTCAACTTGCTTCTTCCAAAATGAAAATTGATCAAGACAATTGTGGTTTTTCATATACACAAAATATGATATAATTATTCATGATTCGTGGTGCCCCAAGTCCTATATTCAAAATACTCGAGGCTTTATATGATAGTAAATTGCAACTAATTTTTTATTTTATTTTTACATTAAAAGTTTATAAGGAGGAGAGACTACCTCAAGTTAAGACCAAGGACATGACACAAACCTTAATGAGAATTTACAATAGCATTTACAATTCGTTTACAAAAAATAATTGTTGATAGGAAGAATCAAACCTAATTCTTTTAAGTAAATTGTTTCTATCTCAGTCTCATTGGCATTGCAACTCATTTCACCCCATATATTTGGAAGAAATCCATAAAGTTTATGTTTCTTAAAGTTCTTGACATGAGCAAAAGGATTCAAAATCTAGTGGTTTAACCTCATTAAGGTTTACAATAGAACCAAACTATTTTAAACTAGATTAACATAAGTAAGGTTTTTAACTTGTTTGCAAGTTCAGTTGGTGTTTATTGACCACTCTCATGAAGTTCAAAAGATAAGTCATCTCAAGATAAAATAATGACATTTTGGAGATAAGTAGAAAATAGCAAGAAAGAAAGAAAGAGAAATTTTAATTTTTTATTTGTAAATAAATTCTAAATGGTGTGGGCATGTGAAGAGAAAATCAATAGAAGCTTAAGTGAAAAGAATTGATCTTATAAAGGATAGTCTTAGACGTATAAACTTTAAGAGAAACAATTAAAAAAGACCTTAACCTAAATAGTATATGGTATTTGACAAAACACAATGACATTGTTTTATTCATGTAACCGATCATGCCTAGTGAAAAAAGGCTTTCGTTGTTGTAAATGAATTCTAAAATATTAGTAATGAATTCAATTCATTTATTATTATTTTTTATGACTTCTTAATTATGAAATTTGATTGTATTTTAATAAGAATTAATTGAAATAGTTTATGAAAAAACTTGTTCAGCATTATATTTTTTTTCTTCATAAATGCTAAGTAGTTCGATGATTTAATACCGAAAAGTTGACCGGATATATAATAAATAAGTATAACTTAAGTGGATCTCATAAAAAATAACACTTGTTCCTTTTTTTAAAGTTCCTGAGTTGAGCCGGTATACATAGCCTGTTCATTTTATTTATTTATTTATGGGTAAAGTTGAGCATTATATTTATATTTCATGTATTTTCCATATATTTGAATCCTTTTATATTTCAATTAGAAGAATTTAATTTTATTAAAAAGTTTGTTGATGCACTAAAATTCATGAGTTTAAATCTTCTAAAGTAATGAGTGCACTTTAAAGAGTAAAATGTAAAATAATAACTGCGGATTAAAAATCAACAATTTTAATAACATGTTTGGTTTGGATTTTAACAAACACAAACGTGATTTGATACATTTTCCAAAGCAATTATGTGAGGAGGGAAAATTATCTCCTTTCTCCCAATAGGCATTCCCAGTTGGCAAATGTTAAAGACAAACATGTCTTAAAATTTTATAAAATACAAGTACATATATCACAAATCATAGATATATGAAAATTTATTCCCTTTAATTTTTAATTAACAATTATCATTCATCACTAACACACACCTCACTTTGGAATATCTAACTTCAAAATTCATATACAATTTAATATAGCTAATCTTTCTTGAGATCATTTCATTTCGTCTCATTTCTTCATAAGAATAGCTCCAATCAAAATGTAAGTAAAGTTTTGAATTATAGAAATAATAATAAAATTGCTAAACCTTACATTTTAAACAAATTTTTTTTTTTAAAAAAATAACCATTCTACAACCTTAACTACGTACCAAAAAACATTAAAAAAATGTACCAAAAAAACTAACCTCATATTATAAACCGCGCAAGTAGGGTCCTTCTGCACTCTGTCTCTGTCTCTGTCTCTGCTGTGCTGCGCAATCTAGGGTTTCAAATTTCGCATTTCGCAGTTGCAGAGACCTTCTCGGCAACGATGACCACTGTGGTGCCAACCTCCGATGAAGATGCCGCGCTCTCCGTCGTTCGATTCGCTTCGGAGCTTGCCTGGGCCGATGCTGGTCCCGAGGTACTCACACTTCAAAGACGTTTCCGTTTTCCTATGCGCGAAAAAAAAAAATGTGAAATTTGGTTTTGATTTTCATCGAACAAACGAAATCGGTTCGGTAATTTTTTGTTTATTTGTTAGTTTTTGTTGTTGTAATTTCGTTGGTTCCGGTTCTCGTATGGTTGGTTTTGGGGTAAGATTTTGCTCCTAACTTTGTTCTAGTGCTAGATTAGGGCATTCACACAGCATTGTGTGTATGGTAACATAAGAAATGCTTCTGGAACTTAGGCCTTGTTTGGATGAACTGATTTTCAGATTCTCTGGGCTTATCTACTTTGATGCGTTTGTTAGAGCAGCTTTTGAGACTCATATAAGCTGTTTTTGGCTTATTTTCATGAGCTAGAAATTGAAGCTTATGAAAAATTAGCCTTTATAAAAAATTAAAATTCCATTCTTGCGGAAGCATTTGACAAACCAAATGTCTATCTGAATGCTATTTAGACTCCACTTATGGCAACTCAATTAAGTACTTATCTAAGGTGTTTATCCAAACAGGTCTTGAATCTGATTTTATAAAATTGGTTACTTGAGATGTTGGGTAGGAAGGATTACATTAGTTTGGGTATGTTCAAGGTTTTAAATCTTGGTTGCAGTCGCGGTCGCAGCCAATGCGGTCCGCAATTGTGGAGGGTTGTGATTGCGCGGCTGCCGCAACCGAGATGTTGATGCGGCCCTATATTTGAAACCTTGGTTATGTTTGTGAAACTTGTCCTGTATCATCATTCTCCATTCTGAAACTTGCTGTGGTCTAGTCTGATGCTCAGAAAATGAAAGGGTGGTCATGATACATGATTGAAAGATTTCTTTAGTAGGTTGGATGGAAGAGTGGACGGATGCAGCAGATAGATTGTGTTTTTTATTAAACATTTTTACACTAAATATAAGTGCAAGACTATTTTCCTCTATTTCTGTCTGTATGCGCATTCATTGCAGTATATGTGAGTTCAGCATTGTGTCCTTGTTTGAATTTGGTGCATGCATTATTCATGAATTAACTACTATCTTGGATTGTCAGGCTGCCGAGTCACAAGTTAGTAGACTGTGCATGGAGGCTCAAGAATTCATTGTAATGGGAAAGTGGTTAGAGCTAGCATCATTGATGGTTACTTCTGCTGAATTGATATTCTCAAAGGTTTCTGAGAAAGGTAGAATAGTCTTCTTTCTTGATATATGCTCCTTAAGTTGAGGAATACTTGTCCTTGGTAAATTGGTATAGTGTTCCTGTTACTTCTTAGGTTAATGTTATTTCCAGTTATGTTGATGAAAAAGCTTTAATCCTCTATGATGCATCTGTACTGTACAATTATCTGACTTTAGGCCCAGCATTCCTTTTCCGATTCCACTACTTGGGTTGATTATGGTTTTTTGATACCTGATCTTCTGTTAGCCTTTTTTTTGTTTCAATGATGTTAGATTTGTGGTTCATATTTTTTTTTCCTTGTCACTTTCTTGCTTAGAATGAAATATGATGTCTCTTAAAGAATTGTTCAAGGATTATAGGATATGCCGTGAGCGTTCTCAGCTGAATGTTGGAAAGAGTGAACAAAGTATATTAAGTTGTTCGACACATAATGTTTGACTGTTTTAACAAGAGCTTTTATTTATAATACCAGATGTGGAGTCCATCTTCACTATCATCTGCAATCTTGTGACAAATACTGATAATCCTGATGAAGTGATGGAGATCATAAAAGTTATATCAGCAAAAATAGTTCAACAGCCAAATGAAAAGCCTGCAGTGCGCTTGAAAATGTAATATTATTTTAGAACTTTTGATAATGCAGGCTATTATGATTATATTTTATTTTTATTTTTAAAGATTGTCTCCTTTCTTTACAGTTTGATCAATCTGTATAATCTTGTGGAGACACCATACAGTCGGTTTTATGTCTACATGAAGGCACTTAATTTTGCAGTCATTGGGAAAGTAACAGAATTCATTATACCTTCATTCAAAAAGATGGATAACTTCTTGAAAGACTGGAATATTGGAATAGCAGAACAGCGGGAGCTCTTTTTGATTGTCTCTAATATTTTGAAAGAAAATAAAAGGTATAGCAGAAAGTTCTTTCCTTTTCATGACCTCATTTAATATTTGTTCTCTTCAGCTCTCTTGGGAGTAGGAGTATATTTTCAGTTTCTTTCCATCAGTACTACCCCCTCCCCCAAGGGGACAGAAATCTTCTATCCATCTTGCAACCTCTTTTATTTTCATGGTAATTATTATTGCATATATTTTCATTCCAGCATGGTGAAGGATTCTTTTAACTTCCTGACCAAGTATTTGGCGACTTTTTCTGGAGAAGATGCACATGTTTTGAGTGAAGCCAAGGAGGAGGCTGTGTGTGCAGTTGTGGAATTTGTGAAGGCACCTGGCATATTTCAGGTACTTTGTGTAATTATATGAGATTTGAACATTGTACATTTGTACTTACTATTATCTGTCTGCTGTTTTTATTTTTATTTGCTTATTTACTCTTTTAGTTTCCTACATTGTTCAATTATCTTTAGTAATTACTGTTGACAATAGTAAAATCTTCCCCGTGTGAATGTCTCTTTCTTTTTGGGTGTATAAATGGAAACAAAAGACTGAAATATGATAATTTGTTGCCTAATCCAAAAATATGAAAGTTGAGAAGGATGCTTTCTTGCTGCCATAACTAATCTTTTTCTAGTGCTTCTGTATGTCTTTTGATTGTTGTCTGTTGTTTACTTTCCATTATTAAATTTACTCTTAGGTATCTAAGCCTTTGCTGTTTTTTCATCTTCCTTTTGGCCTAGATTGCTGTAAGTTCTGGAAGAGCATTAATAAAGTTCATTGTCATGTTGTAGTGTGATTTACTAGACATGCCTGCTATTGGGCAACTGGAGAAGGATGCCAAATATGCTTTGGTATACCAGCTTCTCAAGATTTTTCTTAGTCAGAGGCTGGATGCATACTTAGACTTTCATGCTGCAAATTCCACGTTGTTGAAGAGCTATGGTAAAACTTTGCTCATGCATAAATGATTGTCAATAGTTTCCTGAGCAGAGCCATCTTCCACTTTGCTTAGTTACCAAATTTTTGGATTGATTGTTGTTTTTAGGCCTTGTGCATGAAGAATGCATTGCCAAGATGAGGCTGATGTCGTTGGTGGATCTTGGCTCTGATGGATCTGGCCAAATTCCATATGAACTTATTAGGGACACACTTCGGGTAAATTTGCTTTTGCTTTCCTTTCTGTTGTATTTGCATTCTTTTCCAGTGTAATTGAAATGTTTGTAAGTTCCTTTTCAGATCAATGATGATGAGGTGGAACAATGGGTGGTTAAAGCGATAACTGCCAAGTTGATTGACTGTAAGATGGACCAAATGAATCAAGTTGTAATTGTTAGGTATGTTCTCTTCCTCCATCTCCCGTTTCCCTGCACCCTGCTGGCAGCCCCTTCTATGTGGGTACATGGACATGCACCTATTGGCTGTAGATATATGTTTTCTCATGTTCAAAAATTATGTTGCTGGTAGCCAATGATTTGACACAAGTGTTGAATGCGCAGTCATCATACTGATCGTGTGTTCGGTCAGCACCAATGGCAAACACTGAGAACAAAGCTATCAACATGGAGGGTAAATAATTTATAATGTCTATAAATTCAACAATTATAATTTGATTCATTCTGTATAGAAACGTTTATACTACCAGTCTATAACTATTTTCTTTAGCCATTTCAGAAAAATAATTTGTAAAACCTATATATAACATTTAGTATGAGTATGATAATTTTGCATTCATGCATTTACTTTTATAAAAAATGAATTCTTATGTTTTACAAATCAGAATTTCAACCAATGGTATGGCTTGAATATATGAATTTTAATATCATGAACAATATTTGATTTTAAGATTTCAGAACTATTTAAATTTGAATTATATCACATATTGAAAAGGTTATCATACTTTGTTTTTCAAAATATATCCCATCCCTACGTATGATTTTTATGTCACTGGTGTAAATATTTTCTATACACTGATGGTATATCAAATTCTAACTTTTATTTTGCAAAAGATCGAATTGTACTTCGATTTGGTGAATGTATGCTTCTGCTTGTATAATGTTCGATAATATACTATATTTTCTAGATGTTGGTTGTGCACTTGATTAAATTCCGCTTTTGAGAATTCAGATGAAATGACATTGTTTTATACTAGATTAGATAGTCACCTGTCTTGGTTTGGCTATAATGTTAGCTTATTTACTTATATTCCATTTACAGGGTAATGTTGCAAATGTTATAAGCACCATTCAAGCCAACAAAATAACTGAAGATGGCTCCCAGGCAGCACAAGGCTTGGTAGTTCGCTGAGGACAATTTTGGGATCTTTTGTCTAAAGTATCTATATTTAATCAAGTTGGGATTTCTTAATCTTAGAACGCGATAAAAGAGGGGTTGTATTTTGTTCTCAGTTACAGTTCTTCCATTTATTTTAGTTGGAAGGTGACTCTAATTGTATTACCAATTTTGACAGAGAAGTCATTTTAATTTAAGTTGTACCATCCACATGGACTATGTGTTGACGAGCATCGCTTGCATTTGCAGATATATCATACCGGAGGTCACTGGCCGTAGGAGACAATTTACAGTTAGATTTAACTTTTGTTTTCCAAAGAAATTGTGCTGTAGATATGAGGCAATTTTTTAGCATTGAAGGGATTTCGTAAAATAAATTCGTATGTATGATGTACGGGATTTGAATCGATGATAGTAGGTTCGAACATTGAACGAGTACTTAGGAGAATTAATTTAAACGCACCGGGTCGATGTGAATATTTATTTAATCATTAGTCTAATTTGAGTTTCATAAAAATTTGTGATCAATTTTCGGAACTAAACTTCATATGGGTACAATTATTTTACATATATAATATTTAGAAAACACTAAACTTTTGATGGATTATGATTTAATTTATATTAGAGAATAGTATAATTGTAATTAAATTATTAATTAACTCTGTCCCTTTATGATTTAATAGTTGTATAAAAAATAGAAATATTTAAAATACAAAATAAATATTGTGCAAGTAATTCTTTAAAACATATGTTATATATTGAATGAGGTCCAAAATAAAAATCTATTATAATATTTTAAAATTTTTAATCGTTAATTTTCTATTTGTAAAGTCTTATTAGAATAATAAATATAGGCTCACAACAAAACTGTAATTAGTCTCTGCAAAGTGGAAACCATAAAATGACAAAATAGTCATATTAATGTTTTACCAAGCTTTGGTTGAAAATAATTGAGATAAATATTCCATTTTATAATATAAAAAGAAATGATAAATGAAGGGGAAAAAAAAAGAAATCTAATGACGAGTTAAACATTTGAATGTGGCATATGAAGAAAAACTTGTGCAAAAGTTAAAAATTATGTGAAATAAAGAGAAAATGGAGGAGGTAAGGTGGCGGCCACATACCCCCAATGCCCCCCCTCCCCCCTCCCTGCACCAGTAAAAAGGGATAAACCACATGATATATCATTATCAAGTATATATGATATGTGAGCTATCAACTCTTTAATAATTTTGAGCAAGCTTAGTTCTTAGAAAATTATTATTCTCACGTACAATGAATTAAATATAATTAGAGATATGTGTGTAATACGCTTTCTTATTTACACTATTTTAGACCCAACATTTGTTATCATCTATCGCTCAATTTTAAAAATAAAAATAATTTTTTTGTAAAACCAAAATTGGATTTTTGCTGTCCTTAAAACTTCAAATACTTTCAGTCATACCAACAGCTGCGGTAAATAATGCCATTGACGTGTATAAAGTTGGGACATTGTTTTCGGTTCAGAAAAAGTTTAAGAAAGGAGAAGATGTTCCATTCTAAAGTGACATATCACAAGCCTCTATTATTTCATATTATTTTATAAAATATGTAAAAAATTATTTATTTATTGTTATTGTAATGTCTCACGTTGTTTAGAAAAGTCAACTCAATGTAATATTTAAATTGGGAGACTCTTTCACCTAATAAGTTAATTCTTTGGGATAAACTCTTCTTATAAACTTAAGTTATAATAATTGACTTTTTCGTTAAGAATCGACTGACGCGAAAAGGATATAGTAAGTTAATTTTATAGTTAATTGAATGATTTTATCAAGAAATGATCTGAGCCCATCATTGGGGGGCTTGGGCCAACTCATGGAGATATGTTGTGCCCGAGAGGGTTAAGAAGAAGGAGCCAATCTTGTTACTATGGATGCACCCACATTTCTCGCCACCTTTCTCGTGGAAGAAATGTGACTATTCATTGACTCTAGGTTCTTGATGAGCATTATGCTTGAAGGGGATATCCAAGCTGGAGTTGATAACCTCTTGTTAAGTATATTAAATTGTTCAAGTAATAAAACGGATGAGTAAGTATCGTCCTATGACGATTGAATTTACTAAGTAGCTATTTATTATATTTAACACTATTTAGACTGACGTATTTTTGGATCGAATTGAATAGGGCTCTAATGCTAAGAAATAATGTAATTAACAACAAAATAAAGAAAACAAAACTAAATGCAGTTGATTGAATTTGATATGTAAATTGATTAGATAAAAATGCTAGGAGTGTGATTTCACTTCACTTATCCAATTAAATTAAGAATTCTCATTTGCCTTGACGCTACATCTATAGCTTAAAGGTTGAATTTCCTTATACTAATTAAATTTCAATTTCTTGGAGATTCAATTCTCATTTAACTAAAGAGAACTGTTTAATTTCTTAACCTAGTTCAAATTGAGAGGGGCTCTACATAAGTACCAAAATTCAAAGGCACCACATAATCTCAAAGCTTATTCCTAAACCTTATAAGACTATGATATTTATCCACAAAAGCTAGAACATATAAGAATTTTCCAATCTCAAATATGAATCCTAAGTCAAAATATGAAAAGTTAATTCATAATTTGCATAAAAATAGAGAATTAACACTTAAACCATAGAATCAGGTCATGAAGGATTATAAGAAACTCAACAATTTTCTAAGTCAAGTTACATCAAATCCCTAACTTAAGTGGTTTAGCTACTCATGACACATCGATTAAAAATAGATAAAAGAGGTAAACTCCATAAGAAACCCAAGAGGTTGATGTTGAAATCTTCCAATCTTCCCCTCAATCCCCTTGGTTCTTCAACTAGGGTTGTCCAATAAAGCTCAGTCGTACTCCCTTTGTCCAAAGATTCTAAAAATTTCTTTTCTTTTTCCTTTTATACTGCAAAAGAATGAACTTGTAAGTGAGCCAATGCCTAAGTGCTGGCCGTTGGGTGCCTAAGCACTTGTGAGGCAGAAAAAATGCACCAAAAAAAATGCACAAATGCTGGGTTCTGGGCGTCCGAGCGTTGGCTTTTGGCCACCTAGGTGTTGGTTAGGCACCAGGATGATAGATTTGAACTCCTTTTCTGATGCATGAGCGCTGGAATGCTAGAAGTTCTTGGCTTTATTTTTCCTTCCATGAGCACCTAAAAGAAAGGATAAAAGATTTGATGAGAAACCTAAATCTCGAAAGCAAAAAACAAAGCTTAACTAAGTTAAAAGTACTTAACTAATTGAAGACATGCAAAACATGCAATAAAAACTCTAATTAAGTGATTCTACAAGAAGAGAGCGGTTAAATCAGAGAGATTCATCCACAAATAACATCAAAATTATTACCAATATCTGGAGTCAATGTCAATTATTCCCTGCTATGGTTGTTGAGGTGGACCACAATTATGGGCTTAGTGACACAGCTTCTACCCGCAAGGATTGGGGTCGCCTATGGTCGGCACCAGACCAAGCTATGCAAGGACAAGTATCTCGACAGGGCTAGATTTGTATTTTGGTTCATAGCATACCTGGCCTTGATTGGTGCTAGATTTGTTCCTTGGTTCATAGCATAGTTGATTGGTGCTGATATTCAAGAGAGTGGAGAATCAAAGCTTATGATGGACATTGGACGGGCAAGTCCTAAACATCAAAATGCCAAGCCATATACAGATGAATTGCTTCTCACTACGACACTAGCTGAGTGTCCGATTGCAAAGGTTGGCTTGGAACACATTGGTTTGGTTGCTGGGATATTTGCTATAGCTGGACGAGTTAGTTCAATTGATTTTTGGTCCCTTGCAATATGCCGAATGCTAGTTGGTATAGGTGGGCTGGCTATTGTGAGAGCACTGACGAATAATCAAGTTCAAACTCCAGCTACTGCAATTACTAGTGCAAAGACAGGATATATTGCACATGACCATGGCTAATTGCTACTAACTTCAGCACAAGGTCCATCAATAATTCTATGCCAAGCATGACGTCCAAGTGGTCCAAACTTTCAATTCAATTTCAGGAAAGCACTTGGCTATTTTGTCTACAAATATACGCGGTATTAGCTGTGGCAGAGTTGCATTGGACAAGGTTAGGTATATATGGATTACCGTAGATACCAATTCCTTGTGTATGTGGTTTCAAAATATGGTTTTGTTTTAACATCAACCTTAAGGATAAGGTTGTTTTGAAACGGCTGTCGCAACCATTCAAAGGACGTGGGAGAAGGTACTTAAAATTTAAATAAATAAAAAGATAAATGTTTGGAAGGTCCACCAACCGATTCTTCCATTAAAAATGAAATGGTGTAATTGGACATCTAATAAAACAGTCTACTTTTAAGAGTTTAGCTTTAGGGATTGATTACGGGTAAGGAAAGTATTAACACCCTACGCCATCCATCCTTAATAATGATTACCTATTTAATCTAATGTTATCTTGCTAAATTAATTAAATTGATCCCTTATTATTTTAACAAAAATTATTATTATTTTTTATTTTGACATGTCTCATTTTGTCGGTATATTATAAAAAATGATAAATGATTAAGACAAGAAACGAGCGGTTAAATAGTCATTATTGTTTGAATAAATTGTGAACCTGTAACATGTTACACATACAGTGGTGAGTCAAAAATATAATTTTTCAAACAAATATTTTTTAGATAAGATGAATTGATTTTTAAAAATGATTTTACAAGAGGTTTTATTTTAAAAGATAATAATCAAATAAAATGTAAGCTCACCACTATCATAAAGTTGAGTTTTGCAAATTTGGTCGCACTTATTTTTTATTATTTTATGAAAATAATTTTTTATATCTAATTGTAAGGATCAGACACCACTAGCATTTCTCGCAAAATCTAGTATAAATGCTTCAAGAATATTGAGAAGAGTTTAATTAATTGTCATTTCGATCCTCTCTCAAATTTTCTATTGCCAGCAAAACTTAAGGGTTAATGTAGTGGTTGATTAAAGTGAAAGATATTTATATTGGAAATCATCTAAAGTTTCACCAGTGCTTCTAGTAAAACTAAAGAGAAGCTTCTCACCTCTAAAAAGTTAAAACTTCGCCATCATTTTGATTATTCCAACGTCGAAAATTTTAAATCAATTTTAATAGAAAAGCACAATGACATATATACACTAGAAATTGAAGCTAAAATCATGTGGCAATATTTCTTCTATTCATTTTTATCCATTTAAATTCTTTTTTCATTATTTTATTTGATTCTACCTGATTCTTCTTTTCATTATTTATATATTCAGACACTTGTTCATTTTAAAAATAAAAACTAAACCGTGAAGAAACTAATGTTTTAAGAACCGGACCAGATATCGAACCGGTGAGACTTTCGAGTCATGGTTTGATTGGTCGAACCGGTGGTTGAACCGGTGGTCGAACCGGATAACGTAATAATTACAATTATAATTATATACATAATTATTTATATACATATTCAATTAAAATCGTTATATTTTGAGAGTAACAAGAATTTAAGAAAAAAATTAAGATTTAATCATTATTTAAAAAAATAACTATTATTATTTCTTTTAAAAATACTCATTACTATAAAAATAATTATTATATATTTTTTAAAATTAGTTGGTCCAACTTCATTCGTTTATTTTTCATCACATAAATCTTAAAAAGTTATATGAAATCGATATAAAATGTATTTAAATCGGACAAACAAGTAAAAAGTTATAACTTTTAGGATATTGATATGAAAAAAAGCCCCTAAAAAATTAATTTAAAATCTTAAAAAATAATTTAAAAAACTGAAAAAGTAATAAAAAAAATTTTAAAAAAAATTTGAGAACTAGCTGATTTTCAAGAATCGAGTCCGATTCATCCGAGTCAACAGTTTTTCTCAATTTTTCTTAATTTTTCCCGATTCAATGGCCAAAATAATTTTTAAAACTAATCTAACCAGCCAAACACTCGAATCACGGTCGGATCGGTTAGATGGGCTGCTCCGATCCCATTTTTAAAACTTCGGAAGAAACAACTAGGTGGCCATGCATTTCGCGTTCCTTGATTGCCACCCACGTGGCCATGAAAGTGAAAATCGCAATGACACAATAGCACACACATAAACACTTATACAATAGGATCCTAGTTGTGCGGCCTTGCAAGTATTTTGGTGAAGCCAATAATAAGATGTTGGGCTTGATATTTTCACTCAGGATAGGATATTGATGGATGGAGTTGCGGGTTGAGGGCCACAGGAACTACACATACGAAGTTTGGGGGGCTTGGTTGCTTCGTGTTACTGTTTGGTCTATAATGACAGGGTATATAACAAGGTAACTTGCGTGTGGCTTGGGGTCTTGTGGTTAGCGACTCAAAGGCTTAGTGGATTCAGTTATGTGATCGTTCATGGTGGCCTCGGTGTTTGCAAGTTGAATTTCGATGTGTAGCTGGGTTCGAAGGTGGAACGCACGGTAGAGCATGGCTTAGAACACGCATCAAATACTTATATATTATATGGGAAAGTAAAAAGGTAAAGGTTTAGAAATTTACTTGATTGGGCGTTCCAAAGAATAAAAGGTAAAAATCTGAAAGGAAACTAGCGCTCTTCTTATTTTTTTACTTTTTTTATCTCTTTTTTTATGTGTGTCTCTACGTGTGTTGTCGTTTTACTCTCTTTAGGGCTTCCTTAAGTTTTTTTTATTTTTAGTTATTTATAACTTAATTAATTATTCTCATCATCTTAATTAACTCAATTAATCAGAACAATTTAGAATAACTTTCTTCCATCAATCAAAATCAATTATTACAATCAGAATAAATCAAAATCAATTAATCATTAAAATCCCAAATTATCATTGATAAGACATTAATTAATTGTATTTTTGAATTTAAATTTATTTCCTTAAATCATTTTTTATTTTTGTTTACTATTTTATTTTATGACTGATCATATTTTTTTTTTCTAAATTTTTATTATATCAGTAGAGATTTTTTTCCTTTTTTCATGCCAGATAAGATTATTTTTATTTTTTTTATTTATCATTATCCTTTTGAAATATTGGATTTAGACTTGATAAATGAATCAGATCAAAATTTATTAATATAATGTCCATTAATAAAAATAAAAATTTTAAGATAAGTTTAGGTGTCAACAGTAATTATTAATAAGAATTAGTTATTTAGTTATGCTATTTGTATAAATAGGAATTGGTGAACTTATCGAATAATTAGTTTGAATGATTTGAAATATAAAATCTAGTATCTTATATGGCATTTCATCTACTTGATTCTTATCATTTACCTTCACTTTAATGATGCAAGATCTAAATGAATGGCTGAGTTTTTGTCGGTCATAGATGGCATCGACCGATTTTTCTCTCTCAAAAGCAGGGAAGAATTGATTGGGGAATCTTCACGAAATAATATTTTATCAGTTTTTTTTTAGAAATAATATCTATTAAAAGTAACTTTTGTCTAAGTGACAAATGAGAAGTTTGGATAATTGATCATAAATCATAAATTCAAATTTATGTATCATCATTATAAAAATAAAAAATAAAAACTTTTGAAAGGATCATATATCTATATATATATATATATATATATATATATATATAGTGTGTAATATTATATGAATTTAATTGTAATTTATTGTCAATATAAAATTTTTTTATACTGTCATCTAATCATGTGCTAACATATCATTAAAAGAGTTAGACTTTCTAAGTAGTTGTTGTGATAGTCAAACTCTTTTAATGATTTAACAACACATAATTAAATAACAGTGTAAAATTTTTTTACACTGATCAAAATTAAACTCATATTATATTTATCCGCGCTAACTTATCTTTCAACTTTGTGCACACGCTTGGTTTTTTTTACAAATAATTAATTAATTAAATTTATTGCTTGTTTCGATTAATTTATTTTAGATTAAAAAAATTATAAGTAAAATATGGAAATTGTTTTTAAAAAATTATTGTTATATACAAATTAAGTAAAATCAGATATCTACATAACAGATACATGCACATATCTTCATATAACGATTCAAATTACATTACATGACAGTGTTCTGCATCTAACAAGCCTTAAAACGTAAAAGAAAAGGATAAATACATACAAATACAGACTGAGGCAACAATGGTAAAATCTAAAACGAGACAGAGTTCACCTAAACATGAAAAACCTTGCACAAAAGTAGAAGAAGAACAAGTAAAGATAAATGGACAGTAACTGGGGGTGGAGTGAAAAAGAGAAAATTCAAGTGTAAGACATGGATCCCCCAGCTACCCACCTGCCCTCTTCCTATCGCAGTAAGGATATTCTCTGTTGGCTGGAACACATGGTCTTCCATCATATGTTAGTTTGCCAAGGCATGAACTGAACAACCCATTTATTATTTTGCAGCCAACTGCTGGTTGATCTTTACCGGTTGTTCCTGGAGTTATAAGTTCACTAGCATCATAAAGCATTCTGCTTAGTTGATGTTGATCCATGAACAAATTAGCTTCGACATCATCGTCAACTAGGCAGCCAACGCATCCATAAGTGATGTTCATCTGTGAGTGTGACTCTGACTCTGTGTTGCTCTCCCAAGAATCCGCACCAGCCTTGCTATGGTCATGTGGTTGGATAAGTGCTGTCACCACTGCAAGGAGGAGAACTTGGGAAAGGAATCCCCCCATTCTAGTAGATTCCTATCTCACTTTCAATTCCTTTGCTAACACCCACACACTAGGTCTATCTCTATTCATAGATAAGGAGTCTTTCCATTTATATATCATCATTTTTTTTACGAGGATACATTGAGGAGGCTAATTTGGAAATTTCACATAAAGAGTAGAATACATCGACAGTTTCTAAAGTGCATACCCACCACATGAAAAAATGGTTAAATTCAGTATCGCTGCTCTAATGGTTGGAGTCATATCACTTTGTAACCTTGTGATTTCAACTTTGTTAATTTACTTTATATGGAATGTTCTGTTATTAATTACATATTTGTTAATTCTTGGTATTGTTTTTTTGGCTATATGAGAAAGTGTTTATTTATATTATAATTCGTTAAACCATCAAGTTTATACATCAATACATATCCAATTTGTATATATCAAAACATGTCTGTTAATTTACCTTGTTTTTTTTGGTTAAGGTACCTGATTAAAGCAAAGGGGAAAATTGTTTTTAGGAGAATAAAAGAATCTTTAATAAATATATTATAACTTTCGTTAGTTAAAGTTATTAATTTGTCTTTAAAAAAAAAAGTTATTAATTTGTATTCCAAGTTAACATAATGAAATTACAGGGGAGGGGACAAAATGCTATTAGAACTAAACACACGAGGAGCAAAGTGGAGAAGTCAAAATCATAAAAGGACAAAATAATATTGCCCCAAACCACAAGTGGCAAACTAAATTTAACAAAAAAAATGCGTCTACCAAAATGATTTAATTTTGATATATTGGTAATATAATTTTTTTATATTATTATTTAATTATTTTTAAAACTCAACTATGATTACTTAAAAAAATAAATTCTTTTTATGTTATGTTATTATATAATTGAATAATAATATAAATTTCTTTTACATTATAAATGAATCAAAATTAAACTTTTAACAAAATCATATCGATATTTTAATTGTGTAAAGCACTATTTTACCCTGTCACATATTCCGAATGAAAAATGAGATTTATAATTTACATGTCAATTTACAAAATTTTATTACATTTGAGAATGAAATTTATAATTCATATGTCATTTTTTTATGCACATTAGGGGATTTATAAATTTTCCTTTATTGTTATAGAGATTTATTTATTTATTTTTTACCGTAATTGTGCTATTTCTTTTACAAATTTTATCATCAATAAAGCATTTACTTAAAAATTTTAAAAGCGATTACACGCTTGTTAAAAAAAATGAGATTATTAATTTTTATAGCCGCTAACAATATAATATAATCGATAACTATTCTCATTGTCATAAATGATTATTTAAAATGGTTAAATGATCATTTTAAGTGATCAATTACTCATACATCTTAAATTTATGTTATTAGTTATTCTTAAAATTAATAGTCCTAAAAAACATGGTCCCGTGGGCCCGTACTTGTTATCACGCGAGTGGTGACATGCAAACGCTGAAAGTGGAAACGATGCAACTCACAAGTCACAACACATGTTGATGTACGAAAAGGCACCATAGACATGTAGTTACTCGTGAACTCATAAATGCGAAGTTGTGGTGCTCGTGGATCCCTCCAACCTTCGTTAGTATTTTTAAAGGGAAAAAGGTCATTATTAACATTTGTCTTCATATGTGACTTTAAGGTCTTTATAACCGAATAGGACAATGTTATATATTTAAAATAGGGGAGGATCAACTTACATCGGTGTAAGATTTGATCACTCTTACATCACTTAATAATTTTTTGTTGAATAACTTTCTTACAAAATTCACCGTTAGATTGAAAGTTTCTATCATGTAGATCATACCTATTAAATTTTACATTAATCCGAAATTGTTTTGTAACTCATTAATATACATCAAAATTAACGTAAATATAAACTATTGAAATATATGAAAATATGAACTATTTGATTATAGTCTTATTGATATTCAATTTTTTCAAAATTTGACACAAATGATCTATATGATAGAAATTTTTAATCTAACGGTGGATTTTGTAAAAAAATTATTCAATAAAAAGTTATTGAGTGGTGTAAGAGTGATCAAGTCTTACACCGGTGTAAGTTGATCCCTCCCCTTTAAAATATATTAAATAAACTATATGATTATATAATTATAATCATAATAAATTTATTATCATTATTCAGTATAATGATGTAAAATTAACAAGGATTTTATTTTGATTTATTTGTTAGTGTAAACCTTTTTTTTAATTATATATTTTCAAATCTTAAAAAATATTTTTTTACTACAATAATTACTTAGAAGATCAAAATCTTTTAATAATGTACTAATACACCACTAAATAAAGAGTGAACTATTATTTAAAGACCTAAGCTTTTTATAATAAAATAAAATACTGAACTTTTATTATTATCGATTAAAAACATTAACTTTATAAAAAAAATTAAAAAGATAAAAATATTTAACTTACATATCAAAATAATTTATAGAGTGAACAAAATACTTAACATATATGACTTCAGAGATTTTTTTTTCTAATTGTATGTGTTGAATTTATGAATTTTAATATCATCACCAATATTCGATTTTAAGATTCCAAAAGTATTTAAATTTGAATTATATCACATATTGACAAGGTTATCATACTTTTTTTTCAAAATTTATCCCTACGTATGATTTTATGCCACTCGTGTAATTTATTCGATATACTCTGACGGTATATCAAATTCTAACTATTACTTCACAAAGATCAAACTTTACTTTGATTTGGTGAATGTATGCTTCTGCTTGTCTAATGTTCGATAACTAGTGTTTTGTACCGGTATAATGTACTGAGTAATTAATAAAGTTTTTATTTATGAAGTTATTGAAGATATATTAAAAAAATTATTTATTGATTCATAAGACATCAATATTAATAATAAGTATATAACATATAATCAATAATAATAATAATAAGAGTTTAATTTTTATCTACTGTCAGTGTAAAGTTTATTTACACTATCATTCAATTATGTGTTGCCAAATCAGTAAAAGAGTTGACTATCACAACAACTACCTAGAAAATCTAATTATTTTAATGATTTGGCAATACATAATTGGATGACAGTGTAAAAAAACTTTACACTGACAGTGAATAGAAATTAAATCCTAATAATAATGATAGAGTTTAATTTTTATCTACTGTCAGTGTAAAGTTTCTTTATATTGTCACCCAATTATGTATTGCCAACTCATTAAAAGAGTTCGACTATTATAACAATTATCTCAAAAGTTTAACACTTTTAATAATGTGTCAATACATAATTAGATGACAATGTAAATTTTTTTTACACTAATAATAAATTAAAATTAATCCATAATGATAATCGATCATTAGATAAACATTTCATATCTAACGACTAACATGTAGCAATTTACATGTTCAATGCACATGACTAATAAAGCAAAAATTTATTAATTAATGAAAATTATAACTAAAAACATTTTTATTTTACATAAAGGATCTTATTAATCAATACAATGAACTTGAGATTTTCCCAATAGTACCACCTCCATATTACAAACTCCATATTATTAATGGTTTATTATTTTATTCCTCAATTCTAGAAGTCATGAATGGCAGAGAACCGAAAACCAAACTAAATTGGCCGGTTTAATTAGTTGGACCGAGAATTAGTTAGCTCATCGGTTTAGGCCACTTCAAAAACTCATTCAGCATGAAAATCGATCAAGAATTGGTGAACCAGTCAAAAATTAGTGAATTGGTCAACTCGGACCGGTCCAATTTGATTCAACCAGTCATTTTTTTTATTTTAAATTCTTACTAATTCAAATGATATTATTTTGATCTAAAAACTGAACATAAGTCAATTTAAAAAGAATTTTATAGGAAATACTTAAACTTAAATTATACAGAAGCTTAGAAACTAAATGTATAATTGATTGTATATCTTTTTAAATGAAATTGAAATTTTTTTTAAACAAAAATAAGTTATAATACTATTACTGAATACTTTGAACTCTCAAAAAATAAATTGTAAATTATATTTTTTTATTTATTTAATTAGTATGTAATATATATACTTATATATATAAATATATTTAAATTATTTAATTATACTTTTATTTGATCATAATTAAACTATTAAATTTTTAAACAATTTTTTGACTAGTTTAATGACTGATACCGATTCGATTTTCAAAACTTTCATCAATGGTTAAAATTTATATTCATTGTGAAATTAGGTGAAGCGCCTGAAGCTGTTTCAAATTTTGCATCCAACTTAAAACTTTTATACTGCAATTCAAATGGTATAATTCTCACAACCTATTAATTTATAATATTCGATTCTTTCATTCTTATATGTATTTTAAATTGTTCATGCAGGAATATTTATAATCATTGGGTACCAAATATCTGTCAACTTATGTCATCAGCATGTCTTTTCGCAAATTTAAAATTTAGATTTCATACAGATATGTCAGTGAAATACTTTGTATTCAAACTGCAAGTTGCTGCAGCGAAGATATTCAATGTTTGTCAAATGATTTGTTTTATCATTAATCTCATGTGACATCTCAAGTTGACACTATTGATTAGATGCATTAGACACAATAAATATATTTTAACGTAAACATTTATTTTTGTGGTTTAAAAATATAAGTATTATTAGTTAGTCTTTTAATAATAAATAAATTATTTAATTTATATTAATTTTTAATATTAAATTAATTATTTAATATTATTTTTTAATTAAATTGACTTTTTAATGTTAATTTTTATATTAAATTGATTTTTTAAAATAATTAATTTGATATAAAAAAATTATTAAATAATTAAATTAATAATATTTATATATTTAAAAGATCAAAATAAATATTTATTCTATATTTTAGTATAATTTCAGTTACTTAATACAAGCTTCTCTTATGGGTTAAATCACTAGTTATCTAATAATTCAACTTTGTGATATTCACAATTCATCTAGCAATTTTTGATGTTCTACGAATCAGCTAGTTAACTAAATTTAGCATATACTTACATTACATGACCATAGTTACTTGGTTCGATCAGCAACTCTTGTAATCCGGAATCAATTCTAGCATACCAATTTGTGATACTTTACAGTGTAAAGAAGGTTGTGAGATCATAATGTCAAGAAATGATGTACTGAGTATTCGTACACGTAGTTTAGTCGCGGTCTTTTCCTAAACTGCGGCTAAACGCCTTCGTAGAAATTTTTTTTAAAAAAATTTTCTTGAATAATAATCTATTTGATTAACAAGTATAATATCTAATAAAAAAATTAATAAACATTGAAAAAAATTACATGAGATGAAATAAAAGTATTGATTCAGAATTTTCACTTAATCCACTTGTCTTCTAACTGAATAAATTAACAAAAGCACTGCCAAACAACATTTTTTTCCCTTAAAGCCATATAATACATTTAAAGTATTATTACTTTACTAGGGAAGAGGTTTAATTGTTAAAAAAAATACTTCAAAACTCTCATAAGACTCACATTCTGATAAAAAAAAATATATAAAAGAATTGCACAAAAACAATAGATATTCAAGAAGACCTTGGGAGGTCATTTGTTATAAGATAAACCACCTTAATATAAATTGTTTATTGGTATGATTCTTGCTGACACTGGTACATAGCTTGGCATATTTTAATAGAGTTTTATCAAAGGGGGCAAGAAAAAAATGCATAATCTTGAAACATACCAGTTCACATTGTAAATGGATGGAAGCAACAAATTGATGAAAATCAAGCAACAATGTTAAGAGATTCAATTGCTAGCCAACAACATTGCCTGGTTTAAAGAAAACTGATAATGCAAAATCAATAGCCTTTAGAGGTGCGCTTTCCTTCTTGTTTCCAAACACAAAGTTCTCAGGTTTGAGATCCCAATGCACCACACCAAGTTTGTAGCACATTTGAAACACAATAAAATACAAAACAATCATAACTAAATCCCAAATTTGGAATAGCAAAAAATAGAACAATCCAAGCACATCAGTACAAAAAATAAAAAAGTAATCTTAACCAGGAAAAGAAAGAGTTAAACTTTACCTTTACAACAACATTAAGGAAAGTTGTGTCTTGTATATTAGTTGGTACAACCTGAAATTGAATATAATTATTTGAAGTTAAGAGAACCAAAATAAAAGTAAAAGTAAAGAAAATAAAAGTGGTACAGGGTGATATTCCCTGCTTACACTAGGAAATTACTCTTGAATAGCCTCATAAAAGTAAAAAAAAAAATAAAAGTAGTACAGGTGAGAGATTTTCAAAATACAAGTTGAAAAGTACATTGTATGATATATATTTGACAGTTAACAACTTTAATCAAATGTTTTCTTGGTTCAATGGTTGGACTTTGGATTAGAGGCTATTTGGGACATGGTTCGAATCTGAAGTGGTGCAACTTTTGAGTATGCACCTGGTACCTTGTAGTGATAAGGTGTGACTCTTTACCATTAGGCCAAACCATCACATCTGTCATAATATGAACACGAATATTACTTAAAGGCTTCAGTTTGATCATTGTTAAATTTTTTGAAAAGTTATTTCCCTTCACTAAATGGTGTGAGTTGCTCTATAAATAGAGGCACTCTGCATGCAGAAAAAATACCGAAAATTTGAAGTGCTTATGCATTATCAAATTCTCTCATAAATTTATCTGAATCATTTCCTTTCTTCTTTAGTGCACGAGAGTGAGTGAGGAAACTTTATTTTGTAAAATACCATTGATTGATACACTTGGAGTGTGTGTGCAAACCACTTTAAGGAATTCAAAGTATCTTGAAGGGAATTCGTCAAGAACCCTATTGCATCCAATATATCAAGATTGGTGGGGGCGAATCGAACCTAAAGCTTAGTGTATCCACACGCTTTGGGTTATTTGTGCAACAATCATCATCTTATATATCTTTCAAGTGCTGCAACATCTTCCACAACATCACCAACAAATTCAAGTCTCTCCAACAGTACAGGCTACATGAAACGTGTGCCACAAATATCTAAATGAAATATATATAATACATACTTGATACATATTCTTCTATACCTAACATGTACTAGATACACATAAATGAGCAATTTCAGCCAATTAGTGGGTACCTTAACAATAGCACTGGCATGCTTTAAAATTCAAAACATATCCCTGTTAACCATTTGCATCCATTTTAAATAGTCAACTACTTGTGCAATAGGAGCCATAAAGTTTAAGTCAAGAAAAAGGGTAAGGAAGAAACCTGTTGATTTTCTTCAAATGAGCAATTTCCTTCAAATATACCTAACATGTACCAGATACACATAAATGAGCAATTCCCTTCAAATGTTCATTTTCAGTTAATCACAACTACAATAATTCAATTAACTTCTACTGGAAAGTGTGTATACATATGATATAAGCCTATTAATTATTCCTTTAAGAATGTAATATACTGGTACTATCAAAGATGACCAATCACATAAAAAATTAAAGAGAAGTTCATTAAGAGAAAACTGAAAAGTAGATTTTAAAAAGAGTTGTTGATGATGAATCTATTTGGCTTGGACTTCAAAATTTTATGAGCACCCGTTTCCTGGCCACAGGTTTGAAACCCAAAAAAAAGAAAAAGAAAAAGGAAAGAATTATCCAAGGCAAAAAGAGTTAAAACTTTACCTTCACAGCAGCATTAAGGAAAGTTGTCTTGTATAGTACTTGCCTGAGTTGGGTCAACCTGAAATAGAATGTAATTATCTTGAGAAGTTAAGAGAAGCATGCAAAGGGAAATAATCAATTTGTCTAAAGTAAGCTCTTCAAGGTCAAAAAAAAAAAAAAAAAGAGGAGGTGGGGAACGGGAAGAAAAAACTGTTTTTTACTTCTTCCTCTTTTGATTTTAATACACCTCTTTTGTTTCTTTCATTGAATATGTTTTTCACTTCTAGTAAAACTTAGAGGCCTTGTAGCTTGTAGCTTAAAGGCCTTAGCCTGTTATAATCTTCTTGTCCTGTAATCCACAAATTATACCAATTGCCTCACTCAAAGATCCACAAGCTCACAAAAACAATTTTCTCTCATCAACATTTGGAATTTAATGAGAAACAAAGCTGCAAGCTCAAAAACAAGGATGACCAACATGCAAAATCCCATAAACTAAGATTCACGGTACTACCATCTACCCCTGCATTAGCACTGAAGTTGTCAAACATTGTTGGAACATAATCCTATCATAAAGGAAGCAAAGAAAAAGAATATTAGCTTCATTACTAGCTCTTTCAACCGCGATTCACTTTCTTCTGGTACATGTACATATATTGAACCTTCCATAATCAATAAAGACACTTAATATTAATAAAAACATATTGTGGGAAGGGTATTGTTGGTATAGGATATAAGCATGCATGTCTTCCCACGGCACCATCCCCAACTGTTTCACATTTGATAAATCTGGCTGTACTCATTGTCTTAAGTTCTTCTTCTTCTTCCGAGTTTTGACCTTAACTAAGAAACACACTCTATACTTATAAATAATTGAAACTTTGGACTTTATGATATGTTTTTTCAAAGGTGAACTAGATTTTCAATGGCAGAGAACGAGATATTGTCTTTTGTGCCTTAAAGCTATTATAAGCGAATTTGGGAAGTATTATTCTGCTGCTCTCTCTATCCCTCGTATATATACAAGAAAAATAAGAAATTTTACTATGATTTCCTATGAATGATGATTATAGGTTCTCTATCAAATGTTATAAGATATCATATGATATTTAGTGTCTAAGCCACTAGAGAATAATCCATTTAGGACAGACTCTTCAATACAAGGACTTGCCTTCAATCTTCAAAGAAATTAAAGGAAAATGAAGATTATTGTATTGATGAGGAAAAAAAAGATGAAAGATCACTGTTACTACAGTTTGAGTCTATTCATCAAGATTGTTTCTCTGACTGCGATGCTACTATGCCAGAAATTGTAGTACACTATTTCCCATGCCCTGCTGGCTTTTTAGTCATAACTAAAATTGCATTGTTTATCATACTCTAACATGTTATGTTACTATTCTCTACTTCGCTCTCTGTCTCTATCTCTTACTTGGCTCTTATAATTTCTTCAATATCTAGCATAATTTCCAGTCAATAGATATTTATCCAATAAAGAAGAAAGTGGTCATATCATTGAAAATCCCAATTTCTCAGCTCAAAGTTGGGTGTTCGTGGATTTCTCAACTCAAAGTTGAAATCCCTCAAAATGCAATCCTAATTAATTCAAATCGTGATCTAGAGTCAAATTGAAACATTCTAACTAAGACAAATATTTTACAAGCCCTAAACGCAACGCACCTTGAAATCTAAAAGATGAGAACAACAAAATCGATGAGCAAAATCGATGAAAGCAGCAAAATCTGAAAGGCAAATATGAATTATTGCTTGGAATCAGTATGCAAGTGGAATCGATGCCCTATCACAGAGTTGAGGATGTCGTAAAAGCCATAGAAGCTCAGCGATTCTTTGAGGGAAGGGGAAATGAGGAAGAATGAGACAATGAAATTCTGTGAAATGCTTAAATATGTCTTAAAGCTTTAGTGTAATTTAGCAACAGTTTAGGAAATGTGGTTAAATAACCGCTGGTATTCACCAAAATTTCCGTAGTGATTGTGATCCTGATAACCCTGTACATGACAGTGTTTCGCATCTAGGGGGCCTTAAAAGCGTAAAAGAAAAGGATAAATAAATAGAATTACAGACTGAGGCAACCATGGTAAAATGGAAAATGAGAAAGAGTTCACTTAAATATGACAAACCTTGCAGAAAAAAAGAAAGAAAGATAAACGAACACTAGAAGATATATATAGGACGGCCATTATAGGCAGTAACTGGGGCTGGGGTGGTGTCCAAAAGAAAAAAAATTGTAAATCGAAGGCATGGCACCCGCAGCCACCCCTACCCTTCGCCTAATACGCGCAGTAAGGATATTCTCTGTTGCTGGGAACGCATGGTCTTTTGATTGGTGATGGTGGGCCAAGGCAGGAAGTGTACAACCCATTTTTTACCTTACAGTCGATTGCTTCTTTACCACTATTGGCTGTGCCTGAAGTTTTAAGTTCACTAGGATCGTAAAGCATTCTGCCCAATTGATGTTGATCCATGAAAAAATTAGCTTCGACATCATCGGTTACTAGGCAGTGAAGGCCAACGCATCCATAAGTGATGTTCTTCTGTATGTGTGACTGTGAGTTGCTCTCCCAAGAATCCGCAGCAACCCTGCTATGGTGTGGTTGCAGAAGTGCTGTCACCACTGCAAGGAGGAGCACTTGGGAAAGAAATCCCCTCATTCTCATAACAGCTAGCTCTCTCACTCCTGCTGTTGCCAATCCAATTCTTGCTAACACCGACACAATAGATCTCTACATACGAAGATGACAAGGAGTCCATGACTTTTATAGTTTTTATATAAGAATTTAATTTTAATATACCGTAAGAAACTTTACATTGTAATTTAATAATGCATTCATATATTATTAAAATAATTTTATTTTTTAAATAGTTATTATGATAATTAAATTTTTTTAATAATTTAATAATACTTTATTAAATGACAATATAATTTTCACTGAAAATTAAACTCTTTTTATAATCTTAGGATTTATATTTTTTTTATAGTAATTAGTGTATGGGATGGTGGGGAATGGTACACTAAAGTGTAGTAGACAAATACCTACTATTCATATTTTAACATTTTTATGAGTAAGCCAATTGGAAGTTCCAACTAACGTTGAAGAGTATAAAATGAAAAATAGAGTAAAGGAAAAAAAGAGTATAATACGTGCACTGTTCCTAATGTATATTACATGTTTGACATGTACTAGCTAGCAGGGGAGCCAGAAACTAAGATTGTTGGAGGTCAAAATTAAAAAAGCTAAGATAAATTATGTCTAACATGAAATGATAAAAAAAAAATTTTATTTAAAATTTATTAATAAAACCTATATAAAAATTATCATTTGTACTTAATTTTGGAAACCGTGACATCCGGAGGTCCCCCTCCCTCTACCTCTGCTAGCTAGCTAGTTATCATGCTTCTCATGCGGATGCTTTATAAAGGTCAAGACACAAGTTGATGTCCAAAAAGCAACCGGAGATATGTGCACATGTGAACTCAATAATGTGGATTGAGGATTTATAGGGCCCTCCAAGATTCGTTTATATTTTTAATAAAAAAACAGTCTTTATTAACATTTGTCTTCATGTTAACTACTGTCTTAAGTCTTAACCTAGGGCAGCGGGTACTTGTGGTTGAGGAGCCAATTTTTCTTTTTTCTAAATAAAGATTTTGATTTTGAATATAATTTTCAAGAAAAAATAGAATAATTTTAACTTGGCCTCTAACGAATAGTCTTTTCTCTTTGCCCCATAGGCAAAACTGATTAGATCTGCTCCTAGTTTTAACATTTTATTTGTAGAATAAATATAACTATTTTTTGCATTAATTTAACTGTTATTGTACTCAGATTTTATTGAGTAGCCTGGGTTGTCAAAATTTATTAATTATTAGTTCTTATAATAAATATTTGGAATTTATATAGTATAATTAATAATCAATATTTTTTTTTGTGAGTGATCAATAAATATTTGAAATCACATCATGGTATTGATACACTCGGATATTGGAATAATTTTCTGATCTAATGTTAATAGTAATTTTTAAATAATTTAATTTTTAATTTGAAAAAAATTAAATAGTTTATGTAAAAATAAATCTAATACTTCTTAACATGTTAACATATATAAAGAAAAAAAAAGCATAAATAAAACAAAAGAGGATGAAACCATCCATCTTCATTACATTAATAAAATTAATACTTTATTAGTTGTTAAAATAATTAGTTCATGATATTTGTCAATTTGGTTATAGTGCAATAATAGTATTTCAAAATTCAAATCCGACATTTGTTTAAGTCCCATATTTTATAAGGTTTCAAATCCCTTATTTGTTTCCAAAATTAACCATTCCAATCACCTCCTCTCGCTCCCAATAAATGTTGCTCGTTGAAGCTTTTGATTCCCAAAACCAATTAAGGTGTTAATTCGAGATTCCAGATGGCTATGGAGGGAAAGTGTAGTGTACGAGGGAAGAGACAAAGGTGTAACGCTAGTGAAATTAGATGAATTAAGTGCAAAATTTAAAACAATCATTTTTGGCTATACAGGTGATATTATGTAAAGCTTTTACAGTTAGGATATCACGTATGTATGCAACATCTGCTATCTTAATGGACTTAGGGGTTGGGACAATATTAGGGACTAAATTAAATGATAAATTTGAAACACGAAAGTGTTTAAACTTATATTGTTAAAACTGAATCTGACATTGAACTGACAAGACTTCTTATTCAAATTCAACCAGTTTAATAATTTAAGTCGGCTGGTCAAACCAGATGACATTGTACAAATAATTCATATGCAAAAATATAATATATATATATATATATAAATATTTATGAAATTTAAAAAATATTGAGTTTCTTTTTTAAAAAAATTTATTGGTCAGTCGGTTTAATCGGATTTTGATTGGTTTTAATCGGTCCAAAGTGGTTTGACCATGAAATCGGTTATGAGATTGAACTATAATCATCTAAGTGTCTGATTCACAGTCAAACCAATCAGATCATTTGATTCGGTCTAGTTCTAACAACATTGGTCTAAACTCTAAATCAAAGGATAAATGTGAAACAAAAAATTGTTATGAGAACAAAAATAAAACCTCATCAAACTTGAGGGACGAAAATGTGTACTTTAGCTTTTAAAAAAAGGCATGAAAGGAAAAGGAATCCTTAATCTTTATCAAGCATATGTCTCTTTGCCAACAGGGATGGCTCTCCTGGTCGAATCTTTCGCTCATGCTAGCCAATAGACATGACTTGGATTCAAATTCAAGGTTCTCCTGCTAGTAGGTCATTTGTAAACTTCACTGTAAATTCTCGCTAAAGTTGGTGATATATGCCCTAACCTTGGACTGGGGCAGGCTTTTCCCTCAACCTTAATTTTTATGTACAAGAAAAATAACATATGTCTCTTCGTCTCTATCAACTACCCTCTCTAGATTATGGAGATAGTAGAATAATAGTGTTTGGATGCAATTATTTACCTATCACATGACATGGGTGGTCATTGGCGTTGTTTGTCTCATTTTCTGCTGACAATTTCCTTTATGGTGGTCATAATATTTTGCCTCAAGCTCCTAGAATATTAGTGTGATTTGTGCCTAATTCTATTGTCTAGCAAATGTAAGTACCACTATACCAGAAGGAGAGAAAGTTATCGTGTTTCGCTCTTTCTTTCTTGTTAAAATCGAATGTCCAAGGTTTAAAATCTAGTTCTGCAATAAGTGTTGCGGCTGCGACAAAATGGTCATGAATGCAGCGGCAACTGCACCACCCTGCAATTGCGGGGTGATTCTAAATCACAGAAAATGGCTGCAATGAAATGGTGTTGCAACTGTAAAGAACGTGATAAAATGGCATTTCGGCATCAACAGACTTCCCACCGCCACAATACCACCTCAACCCCCATCTTTGTTCTGGGCCTTTGGTTTTTTAAGTAGAACTCAACTAGATCAGCATCTCAGTCTCAGCAACAAGCCACCCAACTTTCCTCTTTGTGTGTGTTAGTGTATGAGTGAAATTTTAGAGAGGAGCAGGGGCACAGGGCTATGGGTGTTGTAAGTGGGTGGTTGTGGGTGCATTGGCGTGGGTCGTGTAGCTATGAGAGGTGGGTGCGCAGTGGTTGGGGGTTGTGAGACTAGGTGAGTGAGTGTTGTGTTGGGTGGTTATGGGTGTGGTGGTTGTGATCAGTGAGTGAGGGTGAGGCCTTGAGGGAGAAAGGGAGTGAGGAAGAAAATGGTGATCCTGAAGGGGGAAAGAGAAAAAGATGAAAGGGAGGGAAGAGAAAAAAATGTGAGGGGAAGGGAAAAATTGTCGTGGGTGAAGGAGAGGGAAAATTTTGGGATAAAAGAAAAGGGAAAAATTGGGGAGGTTTTCGAAAAAATTAAAATTTGAAAGAGAGAGATAAAAATTGTGGTATAAATTTTTGGAAGAAAAATTTAGAAATTTTTTTAGGAATTAAATTAAAATTTTTTAATGATTAATTAATAAACTGTAGAAATCAATTTGAACTACATGTTATCACATTTGTTTTAATTATATAATTTATATTTGAATTGTTTCTATTTCACAAATACATTTGTATTTATATGTAGGCTGTTTAATTTATATTAAACATTATAATAATAACATAAATAATTTTATTATAATTCGTGCAAATGAAAAATTAATGTCACAGCAGCTGCAAACCACATTGTAGCATTCATAACACTCGCAATTGCAAAAATTACAATACAAACACAACTGCAATTTTGACCGCTATTTAAAACTTCAATCGACATGCTGGAGCACCTATTCACAACAACCAATTATGTGCCTTGGTTTCTTGTAATGGACACCGTCCAAGGAACGGGATACATGTCACATAACACGAGTTTGGGTTGTGCCCTGAAGCAATCACTTCCTAAATTTGCAGAGGAAAAGTCTCAGCTTGAATGTAGATTTTGGACTAAAATTTTGAGAAGCCATATAAGATTTTAATAATTATTTAAAAGAATATATTTAACTTTTTACAATATTTTTATGAAGTTTTTAAAAAATTTCAAGGGCTGAAGCCCAGTCTCAAGAAGATCCTCATCAAGATCCACCCCACTTGAATGATGAGAAATTCAATGTTACCACTATATGTATAGGTTGATGTTGCTCTTCCCACAAATTAATAGGCACGAACTGATTGAATGGAACCTCAGCAGACCCAAGTGGAATAGCACTTCAGACATCGTTGTTTTAAATCAGGATTGCATCACTTATATGACGACCAACTGTTGCAATCGTGATACTCTGTAATTACAAATTGCATTAGTCTGCATCAACTCGTGTTTACTGCATCAACCGCAACGCAATTGTCACCCTAATCATACCGCAATCACTATTTAATACTTTGATTAAGGTCAATCTGAACGAGAAAGACAATGATATCCTGAGGCGGAACAATGATGGATGATGAGATTCTTTTAGTCCTCTGGGAGAAAGAATGCGTTTTGTCTTAACTCTTAAACCATAGTTTAATTAACTCGAGTTAAATATTATTTTTAATACTTTGCTTATGTCATTTTATTACTTTTTTCAAATTCCAAAATTTGACGTATGCAATATAAACAGGAAGAGAAGGTAGGCTTCTCCTAATAAAATGAGTCTCTATTGAAGAACAAGTTGTCAATTTTCTTTTACATTGTTGCAAACAATAAAAAAATCATGTGATGTCCTTTTTATTTATAGATCTAATGAGACTGTTAGTCGTCATGACTTTATAATTTTTTAGAACAATAATGGAGTTAGAGTAGGTATACTATGCATTTCTCATTCCTCTGGAGATACTAAACAACAATGGCTTGAAGCCAATTTTTGCGAAATTATTTGCATATTCTAAAAATAATCTAATCACAGAGTATTTTTATCACAAAAGAATAAAGTATAGGTTATTTATCATAATGTACTCCCACAAAAAAAAATTCATGCATATAACCACAGTCAAAACGGTTGTTTAGCCGCAGACAGTGTCGACAAATGACGCATTTAGCCCCAATTATGTTTTCATTTAACTGCACTCATAACTATGGCTAAATGCCTTTTTTAAAATAATAATAATAATAAATTCTAAGCCTACTCAAGGATGGACAGTGATGCATTGGACTGCACTAAACAAGTGCAAAAGAGTTTTATAAAATAGATTAGATTCAAAATAGAAAGTACATACTCACGGATCCCCAATCAATGAAATTGCGACACTAAGCCTTCTCTTTATTCCTCTACAATATTTTCCAGCTTGTTTATCAGCAAATCCTCCAAGTTTCTGAGATGTTTTCGAGACGTGAGTACTTGCAAAAGTCACTCCAACGTCTAAATAAGATATATGGCAAAGGTGTTTTCAAAGTAACTAGATGAAACAAATGATCCTGTCTAAGGGCTCAACCCTCTTTATATAAGGTTTGATGAGCTTTTGGTGTTTATGGGCGTCGGTTATATCATTGTTTGTTGATGAAGGCGGTTTGACACATTCATGGAACCAAATAAAACAGAGATCTCCTAGCCATTGTAAGGGGATTTAGAAGACATAAGCCGACTTGGGCCCATTTACACAGGGAGGAACACAAAGCATATATAGTGGTTCCTCTAAAAAAAATTTCTCCAAATCTATGCAAACATACCAAACAATACACATCCTTAACTTAAAAAGAAATTTGAAACATCTATAGTGGCATACCAGTCTATTAATTGTGTATTTCATGGTTGGGAGCATTTTCCATCCACCAACGAAAAGGTGGTGGATGCATCCACCACACTCTATACACCATTGATTTTGTCTAAAAATCAATCTATGATTAGATTTGTTTTAAGGAATACCTATATTATAGGTTAAAAGATAAAAATTTGACTTTGCAAAAGTATCCTGAATTTATTTAAAAGTAATACGTAGTTTTTGTCAAATAGTCCCTTATATAATGGATTATTTAAACGTTATTTAAGAAACATGAAAAATTTTATTTGAGAATTGTAAAATAGAAACTTGTTATGATTTTTAAATTAGACTAAATATTAAAAAAATTAGTTTTTAATGAATTGTATTATTCTATCTGTTATTTGAAAGATCCCCAATTACACGATTAGTCCTGCCCCGTGCACTAAAGGTGGGCAGCAACGGTGGGTAGCAGGTGGCAGCAACAGTGGGCAGCGACGGTGGGCAGCGATTGGCAGCGACGGTGGGCAGCGATGGTGGGTGGCGGATGGCAGCAACGGTGGGTAGCGGGTGGCAACAACGATGGGCAGCGACAGTGGGTAGCAGATGGCAGCAATGATGGGTAGCGGGTGGCAGCAACGGTGGCATGGGCAGCGGCAGTGGGCAACCAATGGAAGCGACGATGGCTTGGGGAATGACAGAGGCCAACGACAGTAAGGTGGCACCAATGGTGGGCAGCAAGGGCTTGGACAACGATTGTGGGAAACGATTTAGAAATTACAATTTTGCTTTCTTTGTATAGTGCAGGGACTAACAAGCAAAATATATAAAAATGAGGGTAATTTTATAAATAAATATTTTTTTAAAACTAAAATATATTTTTATTTTCTTACCTGTAGTAGCCGGTTGTAATTGTTAGTGGATGAAACACCAACATTGTGACGGAAGATGTTAAAAGCCTCCTTCATGGTTGAAACCTAAATGTTACCCGGTGCGCCGACACATACATTTCATCTAGTTCTCTTTGTGACTTTGGTTACTTGATGTAGTGTGTGTTTAGTTTAACTTTTGAAACCTCAAAATCATGACTTAAGTAAAAGTATCAAGAGACAAGCTTTTACTCAAACCATGATTTAAAAGCTTCTAAAAGCTAAACCAAATATGCTATAATCTTTGCTTTTTGACTCTCTCTTATTTTAGTGAGCCAACTATGGAACTAAACTTTAGCCAAAAGATTATTATTATTATTAATTAAAGACCTTAATTTTATGAAAAGATATATTTATTAATAACAAAAAAATAAAAATAAATATATCAAATTCGATATATTAGAATAGTTTATAGTATGAGTAAATTACTTGACATATATATCCTCAATTTTTTTCTAATTAATTATCATATTAAAGTTGAGGTCGTTATAGGATACTTTTATCTATTTTAGTTTAAATGAATAAAATTCTGCCTTCGTTACACCAACAAAAAAAAAAAAAAAGGAAAACATTCTGCCTTTGTTTCAAAATAAAAATAACAATAGAACAGTACATCAAAAGAAAATTTTCACTTTTGTTATAATTTTGACTTTTTCAAAACTTAGGACAACTTCGTGACAGGTCGCTACTTGATTCTGAGTGTTTTGCCTACCTTCTGATCGACCCTTTATTAAAAGCTACTTCTGGTAAACCTCAAAGAAAAGAAAGAAGAAGAAAAGAAAAAAATCTACACTTCATTGTCTTTAACAAAAACCCTCTCTGGTGCAAGTATGGTGAACTTCAGAAAAAACAAAGTTCCCTGTGCTGAAGCACCCATGGTTAGCCCCTCTTTCTTTTTCCTACTATTGATTCTCCTTCGATTGTTCTTCACTTTGCAGGTTAAATCATACGATCCTGCTGATGATTTTGCTGTCACCTGCGGCAACTCTGGAAATATTCCCTTTCAAAATCGGAACTGGGTTGGAGACGTTCACACGAAACTATTTTCTATCATTGAACCACAAACTGGGCAACCATCAGTCAAAGCCAAAGCTCCTCACTTCCCTTTAGTTAATTTTGAAACCGCACGCCTCTCTCACTTGGAATTTACCTACTCGTTTCCTGTCACAAATGGCCCAAAGTTCCTTCGGCTTCACTTTTATCCAACCTCGTACGCCAACTTTGAACCCTACAACTCCCTCTTCTCTGTCAAAGTAGGCAACTTTACCCTTCTCAAAGACTTCAACGCTTCACTTTGGGTTGTGAACGACGAGAATACCTTCTTCATAGAGTACTGTATCAACGTTGAAACAGGTGAGAGGCTAAACATAACATTCCTTCCCAACGCCAATCATCGAGATGCTTATGCTTTTATCAACGGAATCGAGGTCGTGTCTATGCCTACCTTCCTCTATTACAGTGATCCCGATGTCAAAGGGTTTGAGCTTGTTGGTCATGACACCCTATTCCAAATTGAAAATAACAAAGCTCTGGAAACACTGTACAGAATCAATGTTGGCGATAATCAGATTCCACCAAGTGCAGATACTGGTATGTTCCGGAATTGGGACAACGATGCTGGCTACTTTGAGAGGGGGTCTCCTGCATCAAGTGGCTTTGGACTTCAACTAAACTACACAAATGTTCCAAATTTCACTGCACCACGAGATGTATACTTAACTTCCCGAACCTATGGCCGGCTGAATGAGACTGCGAATTATAATGTAACTTGGGAGTTTGAAGTAGACTCACAGTTTACTTATATGGTCAGGTTACATTTTTGCGAGTTTGACCAAGCAATCCAGAAGGTCGGTGATAGAGTTTTCCAGATTTTTATAGCTGAGAAATTGGCTGAGCAAAACGCCGATGTGATCGGATGGAGTGGTGGTAACCTAGTTCCTGTTCATAAGGACTATGCCGTGTTTATGTTCAGCGAAGGAAGTTCCAAGAAAGTCAAACTTTCGATTAAGCTACAACGACTGCCAAAGGATATGGTAACCAAGTACCGTGATGTCATATTGAATGGCATCGAAATTTTCAAAATAAGTGACGAAAATAATAATCTCGCAGGACCGAATCCCGATCCACTTCCATCTACCCCGCAAGTATCACCAACATTGATCCAATCATCCAAAAACTCAAAGAAAACGAAGAAGATAGCTATCATTGCTGTGGTTGCAGTTTCAGCCCTCATGCTAGTCGTATCTGTTATGGGTTTCATAATTTTCCGGCGAAGGAGAAGAGGTCATGACAAGGACAAAAACTCATGGCAGAGAAAGACTCAAGGGTCATCGTTGCCTTCCAATTTGTGCCGCTACTTCACAATCGCAGAGATCAGAGCAGCCACAAACAACTTCGATGATGTTTTCATCATCGGGGTTGGAGGGTTCGGCAACGTGTACAAGGGTTACATTGATGGAGCCACACCAGTTGCGATCAAACGGCTCAAACCGGGTTCACAGCAAGGTGCCCACGAGTTCATGAACGAGATCGAGATGCTCTCTCAGCTTCGCCACCTTCATTTGGTGTCCCTCATTGGCTACTGCAACGACGGCGCAGAGATGATCCTCGTCTATGACTTCATGCACCGTGGTACCCTCCGCGAGTATCTCTACGACTATCATGATAATCAACCCCTTCCATGGAGGCAAAGGCTCGAGATCTTATTGGGCGCAGCAAGAGGGCTGCATTATCTTCATGAGGGTGCGAAGCACAATATCATTCATCGTGACGTGAAGAGCACAAATATCTTGTTGGATGAGAAATGGGTTGCTAAGGTTTCGGACTTCGGGTTGTCCAAGGTGGGACCCACTGGGATGTCGAAGACACACGTCAGCACGGTCGTGAAGGGTAGCCTTGGGTACTTGGATCCGGAATACTACAAGCGTCAAAGGTTGACTCTGAAGTCTGACGTGTACTCCTTTGGTGTGGTGCTTCTTGAGGTATTGTGTGGTAGGCCACCTTTGGTTCGTATGGTGGAGAAGCAGAAGGCAAGCTTGGTTGATTGGGTTCGGAGATGCCATGATCAGGGAGAGATTGATCAGACGGTGGATACGTTTCTGAAGGGGACTATAAGCCCGAAGTGTTTGAAATATTACAGCCAGATGGCGTTGAGTTGTTTGCTTGATGATGGGGATCAACGTCCCTCAATGAGTGATGTGGTGGGGGCCCTTGAGTTTGCACTGCAGTTGGTGGATAGTGACGAGGAAGAGAAAAAGTTTGGTGGGAGCCAAGAGGAGGAGAAGAGTGAAGAAAAGCCACTGTTACCGCAATTGATGAGTGATGAAGAGAGTGATGTGCGTTTCACTAGTGATGAATCGGGGTCCAAGAGCAGCAAGGTGACCACAGTCTCAGCCAGTAGTGAGGAACATGCTTTGGATTCTGCTGGCGTGTTCTCTGAGATTGGGAATCCAATAGCAAGATAGAAAGTCATGTCAAAGCTTCAAACATCCATGTGTAAGAAGTTAAATATATATATATCGCAGACGAAATAATTTTTGCACTAGGAAGAAGGTGCAATTATTTGATAATATCATAATTTTCTCGTAAGTTAATGATGATTTGGGGTTAAGATAAGCTAGACTTAAATGAATTTCTTACCGTGACTACGCTCAATCTGGGGGGTTGCGTGTTCTCCTTGCCTAATTAATTGGTGTCACGTCATTGCATGTTCTTGCAACTTGTAAAGACAAAAAAGGTTAATTTAGCGATAAAAAAGAGACTGGCCCGCGTTTTGGAGCTTTATGCTTGATTCTCTGTTTTGAATATTCTCGTGGCTAAAATTTCCCAAAGACTTAACCAAGTCTTCGTCTACGCCCTTGACCAAGTTTTCGTCTACGCCCATCACTTCCTTTTCATCCAGATAACATTTTTCTCCAATCGCATTGTGTTGTTCCGGGGTAAAAATTAATAAAATAAAATGTTATCAAATATCATACAATGCATGTTAATATACAAAAATGAGAAACTTGAACGATTAAATAGTAAGTTAAAATATTGTAATGTTACCAAATAATAAGCAAATTGTATATGCTTAACGAATCGTTATATAGAACTTGCAAGGCAATCATAAACAAGAAATAGAGACCAAATTCGAATTAAATAAGAGTAATATTTATTTTGATCTTTCAGTCATTAACAACATCACATTGGTATTTCATTTATAAGTATATCAAATTTATTTTTTAAAAATTTATGCAACATTGAATTGGTATTCTAATATTATATTTTTATTGTTAAATTGATCTTTAAAAGATGAAATTGATAATATTAATTATTATTGAATAACTAATTTAATGTCACTAATAAGTAAATGATGCATATATATTTGGATGACTAAATTAATATGTATTTATTCATTAGATCACAGGCGTGACATTAAGCTATGATATGGATATATGACTTTCTTTAGAACAATTCACACCAGCATAAAATCTTTAACGGTATCCAGAATCTAGTGGTCATGGCACATTACTAAAAGGATATAACAATCCAATAATCATGTTGTTCATCTCTGAACTTTTACTCAAAGAGGAAGGTAAGACTATCTTCTCCTACACATTTTCTCTACACAAATATTACACACACCATTTTCAAAGGCTTTAGCCATTTGTGTATGTTAAGCATTAAAGATGTTAAGCCTGATTAAATGGCTAGTAAAACTGAGGCCAATGATCACCAAAAATCCTTTTAAGAATTTTGTTACACATTTGTGGCTTTGGATGCCTTTTGTTCAAGCATATTGCTATGAGGTGTAAAACAACTTCATACTGATCGACAGTTACATGCTCTAATCTACACGTTTTTCCTAATAAACATATGCATAGATTCTGTAATCATATAAGCGAAGCATGTAGACTAAATCAAGTAATTATTCACCTCCCATCATAGCCTATTGTAATTTGAGCCACACATACACACGAACAGCTTTTGCTTGGCACTTCTCGCCTATTGTAGTTAAAATAGGGTATGCTTACACTTCAAGAAAATGCTGTTTGGTCCTGACTAATTTACCTAATGACCACAGTGAAAGTAAGGTAACCATGCTAAGCAAAACTGTGGCTAATCCTGGCTTTGTAACATCATTTACCACAATTTTAATGACGATGGTTACCTTCACTTGGCCTCGGTTTATTGGGTAAATTAGCCATGGTTTTGACTATGGCTAATATTTAAAACAAAAGGCTAAAATGCTAGCAATCCCCTTCAATTATAGGTCATGTTCAAAAAGCTTAATGCTTTCAAACTTCTTGACATGACTCTTTAACTTCACATAAACGTATACAAAAGCCCTTTTGTTAACTTCTCATTCAATATCCCTAATTTTGTCTGAATTGAAACATACTTTCCCCAAATCACCTCCCTCGTTTTTGTTTTTCATCCAACTGATAGAGGTACAAAAGTATTAACATTGTCTTCTCTTTCATTTGAATGATACAAAAGTATTAATACTGTCCTCTTGACTTTACTTTGGGGAATTTCAGTGTTATTGTTGGACAAGAAGAGAACATGTGAAAGACAAGTTGCAAGGATGAGAGCTAGATACTTGAAAGTCGTGCTTAGACAAGAAGTTGCATACTTTGATTTGGGAGGACTTTGATGGGATTGGCTAGAAAGATCAGGGAAGAGTATAATCAAGCTAGTACAATAGCAGAACAGGCAATATCTTACATCAAAACCATCTATTTCTTTATGGGGGGAAACAAGACCATTGCTACTTTCCTTGCTGCTCTAGAAGGGTCGATTAAGTTGGGGTTGATACAAGGCTTAGCTAAATGTATTTACGTGTTTCAGAAGCGCGTGAGACACTTTCCATTAGGATATTAGATGAAAAGTTAACATAAGAGCTTCTATACATGTTTTTGGGGCTCAAAAGTCGTGTTAGGGAGTTTGAAAATATATGAGAGGTTTTTGAACGTGACCTATAATTAAAAAGGCTTCCTTACATTTTAGTAAAAACAATAATAATAATAATAATAATAATAATAATAATAATAATAATAATAATAATAATAAAATCTTAAGTTAGCCACAATTGAAACCAAGGTAGAACCTTGTTGAACAATTTGCCACGCCCTAGCCATGGTTACATTTGGTCTTCGAATTAAAATTCTTCTATTATCGTTTTTGCTAGATATGGACGGTGGCTAATTACATATTAACCATATTTGTATATTTAGAGACAATTAAAACCATGGCTAATCGTTATTACAATTTTTTTAGAGGTATGCATCACTACATTATGGGGAAGTCATCTGCTAATTAAAATGATATAAAGATCCCAAAATAAAGCAAAACATTTGCTAATAATAATCGAAGTCTCTTATCTATTCACTAGCCAAACCAAAAGTGATGAACACTGAACATTCATGAGTTTCCTTAACTCCTATTAATTTGCCTTATTTATAGTGGTTTGACTTCTTTTCATGAGGGACTGATTCTTCAGCACAGATTTATAGGGTATTCTATTCATGCATCCCTTCGAAAGCCGCATATCTCATGCATTCATTGTAATCAAGTTGACACAGATAAAATAATCTTCTTTGTCCTCTAAACCAGTTTCTAACACCATCACTTATATGTTTGTTTTTCCTATACCCAAAATTATGAATTTTGGTTATTTTGGAAATAACCAAAAGAAGGATTAAATGGTTCAAAATGGTGTTTAAATCAATGCGTTTTATGTTCCTTCAATACAAAAAAATAAAAAATAAAAGTGAAGGGTTTTTATTGTAACGCTTTATTAGTACTTTCAGTTTCAATCCTCATAATTTTATCGAAGTTTGACTATAGTCTATCTTGTTTCAATTGCTACAATATTATTCTTGTAATTTTCAAAATATGTTTGCATTAAAAAATGTGTCTCAAATGCAGTGCCAACATATATGAAAACCTCTGAAATATAATTATAATTATGTTTGAGTGCAAACGTGATTTTAATCCTCCAAATGTAAAGGTAATATTTTGTTATTTTATGATTAAAAAAACTTGTTTATAGGTATATTGAGAGAAATATTATTATAAATTAATATTATATTATTATTTTAATAATATTTAAATAAATATAACCTAATAATTATTTTAAAATATCATTATAGTTATACTTAATGACTATATTTTATAATACCCAAACAAACTTAACTTTTAAAAGAATTTCTTTTACCCTCAATTTATTTATAATTGATTTTTTAATATTAATTTGTTAACAATCTAATTAAAAATAACTTTTTACATTATACCTTTTTTTGATAATTAAACATCCAAAAGTAATTTTACCAATACTATCCAAACAACATTCATTTTGAAAAAAATTAATTTTCATATAAAGTTTTTTAAATATAAATTACTTCACTCAAACTCACTTCTATCTGAATTCAAGTTTACAAAATTAAGTTCATTCAAAATTAAATTTGTAAATTCTAATCCAAAAATTATTGGTCAATTTGTTGCTTATAGAACTTTATCTTCTTTGTTGACAAAAGTTTAAGGGCATGGGCATGCTACCCTATTATAAGGCTAGAAATTTTTTTAAGTAAGTACAGTTTATCATAAATATTTTATTTAACATTAAATATATGTAAGATTTTATAAGTCATATTATAAATATATCTATCTTTAAAAAATAACTTTACACATATCAATTATAAATATAAAATGCCTATAATAAACCATACTTACTTAAAAAGGCATGCCAAGACCTTTTACGTAAATGATTTGATTCTTACCGTCAGTATTGTTGACAATATAATATTAATTTTTGCTAATGTGATAATATCCTTTTATACTTCCGTAGAATAAAGTATGATGAAGTGTCGTTCTATTTTAAAAGTTTTTGCTTGTGTGAAAATGACTCACATAATACATTAGCAAAAGGAATGTAAATATCAATTTGACAGGGCAACTTAAATTTTATCAATTTTAAAATTACGGAGAGTACTTTGTTGCATCTAAAATTAAGGGATCAAAAGCAAATTTCTTGAAAGTAAAGGGAACAAAAATATAATTAGACAGTTATATATAATATTAGTTTGAATTATTTAAAAGATTTCTTAAATCTGACATCATATAACAAATTAACATCATGTATGCAATGTAACAACCAAATGGGTTTGCACAGTTACAACATTAAGGACTACGGGTGTGGCTTTTGACTGGTTTTGCTGGGGGGAAATGTCTATTAACTAAAACAAAATAATTTTGGTGCATTCTTTTCTTAAGAACTGCCAGGAATGCGACTCTTTCAGCCTGATGTGTGGAAAGAGTTCCGAGTGAAGAATGGGCAGAGTTTCATTAAAGACTCACTTTGACTACGTACGATCCAAATTTCTTGGCAAGAGGAGACTAATCGTTGATAACGATTATCCTTTCGTTTGTTTTGGTGTGTTGCCGATGAATATAATTATTAAACTTCTTGTAGTTTTATAACATGAATTACAATTAACCATGTTGAACTTGAGCATGAACAATTTCAGCAGTGTTGCAAACCCATCAAGGATCCGACTCTTTTGTCTGATATTTTCGGTCCTTCAGCACATGTTCATCATCTCCGTTAACTCCTACACCCCTGTGGAAGATTTTGTAATCAACTGTGGCTCTTCCGCTGAATCAAATTCTATTTTAGGAAACCGTCCATGGACTGGAGACATCGATTCAAAACACTTCTCTCTCATCGAACCACAAAAAAACAAGTCTTCATTCACCGCAGCTGCACCTCAGCTTTCTGATTCAGTAGTTCACCGAGTCCCATATAGCACCGCTCGCCTCTCTTACTACGAATTCACCTACTCGTTTCCAGTCACGGCTGGCCCAAAGTTCATTAGGCTTCACTTTTACCCAGTTTCCTACCCCAATTTCGACCGCTCCCATTCTCTTTTCTCTGTAAAAGCAGGCCCCTATACCCTTCTGAAGGACTTCAATGCTTCACTAGTTGCTGATGAGAATCTTCATCCCCCGAAGATAGTCCTCGTAGAGTACTGCATAAACGTTGAACCAGGTCAGAGGCTAAACGTGACCTTCACTCCGAACCCCACTCATGCAGATGCCTATGCCTTTATCAACGGGATCGAGGTCCTCTCTTTGCTCAAGTACTATCTTCATTGCAGTAAGCCAAATGATCCAGGGTTCAAAGTTGTTTATAACAAATCTCTGGCCGTAGTACGCGAAGCAAACATCAACCATGGTTCATTGGCCCCATGGCCGTCACCTGCAGGAATATTTGCCAAACCATTTGATAACTCCTCAAATAATGAGAATACAATATCTGCTGTTTCCTACGGTGTTATTCCTGTATTCATTTTGTTCTCTGTTATTGGCTTCTTATGTTTATGGGTCCTGAAAATCGCTAGAGCTAAGGGCAAGACCGAGATCGAGATGCTCTCTGCAGAAATAACTAAAACTAAATCAATAGTAGTGCCTTCAGGTTTGTGTCGTTACTTTTCAATCAATGAGATAAGAGCGGCCACTATCAACTTCGATGATATTTTCGTTGTTGGAGTTGGAGGTTTCGGTAAAGTGTATAAAGGATACATTGATGATGGTACCACGCCGGTGGCCATCAAACGCTTCATTCCAAATTCTGGACAGGGAGCTCACGAGTTCAAGACCGAGGTTGAGATGCTATCTCAACTTAGCCACCCTCAGTTGGTCTCTCTGATAGGTTTCTGCAACGAAGAAGATGAGATGATAATCGTCTACGATTTCATGGCCAATGGGACCCTCCGTGACCATCTCTATGCCTCTGCAAACACCCCTCTTTCGTGGAAGCAACGGCTTGAAATTTGCATTGGCGCAGCGCGTGGACTTCAGCATCTCCATAATGGTCCCACACACAACATTATCCACCGTGATGTGAAGACTTCCAACATTTTATTGGATGAGAAATGGGTAGCAAAGATTTCGGATTTTGGGTTGTCGAAAATTGGACCCAACGGGGTATCTAAGTTCCATGTTACCACGCAGGTCAAGGGTAGCCTTGGATATTTGGACCCAGAATACTCCAAAACTCAACGGTTGACCCACAAGTCTGATGTGTACTCTTTCGGTGTGGTGTTGCTTGAAGTGTTATGTGGGAGGCCACCTTTGCAGCGTAACATGGAGAGGCCGCAGAGAAGTTTGGTGGAATGGGCCCAAACATGCCACAGTGAGGGACCCCAAGCCACGGACCAGATGGTTGATCCATTTCTCAGAGGAAAGATCGAACCAGAATGTTTGAATAAGTTCGTTGAGATGGCACTGAATTGTGTTGTTCATGATGGAAATCAACGGCCAACAATGAGCGATGTGGTGGGGGGACTTGAGCTTGCTTTGCAGCTACAACAGAGCACAGAAGAGGATGCAAGGTTCAGCGGGACCCAGTCGCCAAAGAATTCAACAATTTTAGAAGAAGAATGAGATTGAGCCAGTGAGGAAGAATGCTGATATGGACCATATTATCATCAAGAATACAGCTGTCACTACATTACAACTCATTTTATACTTTATGCTTAATTAATCTACCTACAACAATATAAAATATAAAAATCATGTGTCAAATTAATAGAAAATGAAATATTTTATATCTTTTAAATTTTGTCATACAATTTATAATAAAGTATAATGTTCAATCTTATATGTTTTATTTAGTAGGCCTTTATAAATTGTTTCATCTTAAAAGACATAAAAACGAAAGGATTAATAATTTTTTTAAATATTTGTTTCTTATTCTTTTATCATAATGAATTGTTAAATTTACCTAATGTTAGCATTGGCATAATTGATGTGTTTTTTATTAATGCTTCAAAAATAATAACGATGCCTATATATTTATTTTAAATTATGAAGTAATAAATTTTGCTCTAGATTTAATCTTACTTGATATTCATTTTATTAAGGAATTATCTTTTTAATAGTGTAGAAACTTAGCTTTGAGAATATTCATGACATATTAAATAATAATTTTAAATAAAAAATTCTCAAAAAATTAATAAACTTGAATAAAATTTTAAAAATCCTAATAAAAATTGATAACACATCCTAAAATTAAAAAAAGCAAAAACATTATTTGGCAATGGTGAACCAAGTGGTCGTCCCCTTTCAACTAAAACTTCTCATTTTTACTCGCTATAAACATTCTCCTCTCTTTATCTCCTTTTACTGAAACTTTTCCTTCTTATTATTTAATTTTTCATAAACATCATCCTTAAATTTCATTATTACAACTATTACTTTTGACAAAAAAGAGTAGTTGAATTTGTTGCTCTTAAAATTATCAGTGAAGTTCCGCCCACGTGTTGACCGAACCCATTGATCATGCCTAATGAGAAAGATTCGATCTGTACACTATGGAAGGGATGTCTCAATCATGGTTTTAAAAATCGGACCGGACCGGCCGGTTCGACCGGTCCGACCATGACCTGGGTGCCTGGCCGGTCCGGTTAGTCCAAAAAACTGTTTTAGCTGTTGAACCGAGAAGAACCGGATTGAACCGGGCAGAACCGGGTTGAACCGGCGACCCGGATGAACCGGACCAGATTTCTGAAAACCAGTCGGTTCTCTTTTTTTTTTTTTTGCTTTTTTTGAATTTTTTATTATTTTTTCATATTTTTAAATTAATTTTTTAGGAGTTTTTTTTCACATTTATATCTCAAAAGTCTTAACTTTTTACTTATTCGTCCAATTTGGATGCATTTTATATCAATTTCACATGGTTTTTTAAGATCTATGTGATGAAAAATGAACGAATGAAGTTGGACCAACTGATTTTCAATAAAAATAATAATAATTTTCATAGTTATGAGTATTTTTAAAAGAAATAATAATAATAAATTTTTTAAATAAGGATTAAACTCTAATTTTTTCCCTTAAATCTTTGTTACTCTCAAAATAAGACTATTTTAATTGAATACAATAATAAATATTATCATATGTAGTTAATTTTTATTATTTATATTATTAGATTTATATATATATATATAATTATGAATATAATTATAATTATAATTATTACGTCATCCGGTTCAACCACCGGTTCGACCGGTTGAACCAATCGAACCATGATCCGGAAGTCTCGCCGGTTCGATCTCCGGTTCGGTTCTTAAAACATTGGTCTCAATCCAATTAGGAACAGTGTTAGAAATTTCATAACTGGAAATATCCAATTGTTGAAAGTTCTTCTGGGCTTGAAGCCATCTAGGAAAGTAAGGCCCAAATCGCAAGATTTTATTAGTCCATGAGGAATTGAAGACTTAATGTGTGTTTGAATTAATTGTAAAAAAAAATTATGTTAAGAATTGATTATGTATATAATTAGTCTTTAATTCCTGCTATGGTTATGGTTCACTGTCATAATCGGTTGAACCTGAATTGAAAACTTTTTCGGTTCACTGTTCAATCTGATTTTAATAATATTAATTTGACATACTAAAAAATAAGAATCCAACCTATTTTGGTCTAAAAGTGGAAGCTGGTTCCTTCTGGCCACAAACAAGATCAAGGGGTGGGGTACCTACAAAAGGCACTCTGATGCTTAAGTTAGCCTCTGTAAGAAATGTATCTTATAGAGAGAGAAAAGAAAGCCTACATTTGAGGAAGTCTTCCCTCGTATATATGTGTGTTTTGGAAAGTTGGAGAGGTGGGAAAAGACTTATGAGCCATTTCACATGGCTTCAAGCCATGTGCTGATTTAAAGTTTGCTTTTTGTTTGTTTGATGGGATGATCTCTGGACAAAACCAACCGAGCGCAACCCCCTTATGCTCGGTAGTCAGTGAGCCAAGGAAGTAGGCGAAATGAGTGTCGAGTAATATAAACTGGCAAATCCCAAAATTAGTTTGCCGAGCACTACGCGTGGGTTTTATATTATGTTTTCTGATTGGCCTGACCGAGCTCGATTTTTTCAGGAGCATTAGGTGACGAACCCTGACTTAATGTGGTCGAGTGGTTTTGATTGCTCGGTCTTTGAGAGTGCTAGGTCGGGAGTGTGGCTAGTTTGAGATAAATTTGCCAAGATTGTGATAGACCCGGAAATCTTGGTATCGAAAATCGGTTGTAACTTTGTACATGGTATCAAAATGAATTGGGGTCATAGCTCCTGATCTGGAGTCAATCGGGAGTTGATTTTTTATTGAGCTTGGGCTTGGATCTGAGTGTTTGAAAAAGAATCTGAAAAGAATGATTTGCCATCGGTTTTGTTGCTCGAGATCGTAATTAGTTACTAGGGATCAGATTTTGTTGCTTGGGATCAGAATTTAACCGAGGTTGGGATCGGACTCGAGTATGAATGAGAATTTAAAGAGATTGACTCGTTATTCATAATTGCTTGCTCGGGATCGGAATCTGACTGAGATCGAGATCAGACCAGAGTGTGAATAAGAATCTAAAAAGATTGACACGTCAATCAAATTGCTTGCTCGGGATTAGAATCTGACCGAAGCTTTTTATCACGCGGTCGGAATCGACCGAGGTATCTATCTCGTAATTGGATTTTGTTGCTCGGGATCGAAATCTGACCAAGGCTTTTTACCATGTGGTTGGAATCGATAAATATTAACTTTAAAAAACGTAATGAGTCTTTTTCGCCTGGCACGTAGGTGTGTTTGCATCCATTAATAGGGGTATATTTGAGGTTTTGTGCTTGGGTCGAGAAGAGAAATTCCAAAGGTATTGGCTCGAGCCGTATGTTTTACCCTCTCGGGACATTACAGTACTTAGTCCACTTTCAATGTTAGGCTTTACTTTAAAGTAGAAAACTTCCAAAGTGACTCAGTGTGTGATGGCCACTAATTGTCAGGTTCTTCAGTGGTGGCTACCGAGTCTAAGCTGGCTATAGCCAGGATGCCAAGTTTAAGGTCGATTATTGAACCTGGTTTTTTGCGAGTTAACGACAGGATCTCGGGTCCATTGTGGAGCTGTCGTGTTGAGTTTGGCGAGTTGATGGCCAATGGTTGCCATATTCAAAACTGGTAGTTGACTGGCTCTAACGCCAACATTTGTCCAGTTCATCGTTGGCCGTTGTCAGGATTTGTCCTCCCAGGCTTGTGTGCCCTGCGTGTTTGAGATTGGCAATTGAAGCCAAAATGCTCAAAGCAATCGGTAGAGCCAACCCCTATTGAAGCCTCATTACCACAACTGGGATAAGCTCAAAATCCTTCAAGGTTTGCCTAAAAGAGGCGGGGGACCCCAAATCCTTCTAGGTTAGAGCGAAACCGGGATAAGCTCGGAGCATTCCGAGTCAAATCATCCTGCGAAGCTAGGTTGGCACAGGTTTGGAGGAATACCTCCTCAGTAAACTTTGCAACTCGACAAAACAGGCTCGGCAACTCTGTGACTCGGTAAGGTACGCTTGGTAAGTTTGCAATCTCTACATGGCCCCAAGAACCTCACAATTTGTCTGAGTGAAGGCGCTCGGCAGAACCAGTAAGAGCGAGGTTGCCAGACAAGGTATCTAACTTTGGTGTTGAGTAGAGTAGAGTAGCTATAACTATGGCTGGTTCATTGAGCTATCATGAAAGCTTCTAGAGAGCCAAGAGAGAAAAATTACTTTGACAACTAGGTTTGTACCAGATAGAGGCATATCCATGGAAACCCTTTGCACTGGGGAAAATCAAGCAATTCAACTCGGTACTGGGTTGATGAATGATAAGAAAAATCAAGGGATGACTAAGCACTAAAACGCAGTGCATGAGAGACAACATTAAAGTATGGGAATCGTTTTACTGTTCCCACAGATGACGCCAATGTTCCAGTCCAAAAGTGGAAGCTGGTTTTTTCAGGTCACGAACAAGATCAAGGGGTGTAGTATCTTCAAAAGGCATTCCAATGCTTAAGTTAGTCTTTGTAAGAAATGTATCTTGTAAAGAGGGAGAAGAGAGCCTACCTCTGAGGGAGTCTTCCCTCGTAAATATGTGTGTTTTGGAAAGTTGGAAAGGTGAGAAAAGACTTATGAGCCATTTCATATGGCTTTCAGCCATGTGCTGATTTGAAGTTTGCTTTTTATTTGTTTGATGCAATACTTTAAGAACCAGACTGGAGATCGAATTGGCGAGACCTCCAGGTCATGGTTCGATTAGTTTAACCGGTCGAATTGGTGATCGAATCGGATAACATAATAATTATAATTATAATTATATACATAATTAATTATATACATATAAGTAAATCTAATAACAAGAACTATAAAAATTGACTACATATGATAATATTTATTATTGTATTTAATTAAAATAGCCTTATTTTAAGAGTAACAGAAATTTTAAGAAAAAAATTAGGGTTTAATCTTTATTTTAAAAAATTATTATTATTGTTTCTTTTAAAAATGCTCATAACTATGAAAATAATAATTTTTTTAAAAATCAATTGGTCCAACTATATTTGGTCAGTTTCATCGCCTATATCTTAAAAAGTTACGTGAAATTGATATAAATGTGTCCAACTCAAATAAACGAGTAAAAAATTATAACTTTTAAGATATAAATGTATAAAAAAAAACCTTAAAAAACTAAGTAAAAATATGAAAAAATAATAATAAATTAAAAAAAATAATATATATATATATTTAAAGAACCAATCAATTTTCAAGAACGAGATTAGTTCAACTAGTTCGTCGGTTCAATTCGATTTTGGCGATTTAATACCTTATTTGATTTTTTTGGATAAAATCAAACTATAGACATATTTAATTATCGATCCAATTAGATGGTCTGATCCAGCTTTTTAAATATTGGTTTGATGGGATGGTCTCCGGACAGAACCGATCCAGTACACAACCCAAGTCTATGTAGGCAAATAGGCTAGTCTACTAGCCGAATTATCTTTGTAAAAGGAAATCTAAAAGATCCTAAAAGTTTAAAAAAGATTAAAATTAATTACATATACGTTAAAAATTATAATTAGAATATTAAGTACAAAATAAATTTAAAAGTTTAAAAAAGATTAAAATTAATTACATATACGTTAAAAATTATAATTAGAATATTAAGTACAAAATAAATTTAAAATATACAGACATTAACTTTTTTTCTTCTCCTTTATCCACAGAAAATGGCCATTCTTGATGAATTTTGAGATACTTTAGTGTTGAATTCACTGAACTTATGTGGTCCACAAATTCTTGTTGAATCTGGAGATACTGGAGCATAGTGGATGAAATCATTTCGGATCATTTGACTTGTATTAGAAACTTGGAAACATAATAATTGTTCACCATTTCTTTTCCCCAGCATCAGAGCAATGAGAAATTAGATCCACAGTTTGAATCGAACTCAAAACTCAAAACAATATATACATATAACAGAGGGATGGAAAGAAATTGCAAGTTAAAACCAGGAAAGCATGTGTGCATAATTAAGGATATCGAGAGCTCAGAAACTTTCCTTTTGACATCCATCGAATTATTCATACAACTATTAAATTGATACACACCCAGCACTTAATGAAACACACAGATGAGATGAAAAGCACAACAAAAGTAGGAAGGGAAAGGATTAAAACAAGGAAACAGCTTCAAACCACAATCTTAAAATAAAATTAGAGAGACCCAGTTTCAGTTTCAGTTTCAGTTTCTCAGCAATTACTCCTGGTGTAATCACCACACCGTTGTCTAGGGCCACCTCCATTTGGACTGGGCAAGCAGCTACGATAATTTCTATTACGTTGACAATCTATAGCAGGTTGACCATTCTTGGCGTAGTTCCCAGATACAGTCTGACTCACATCAAAGAGCATTCTGCCAACATGGGAATTCAGAGAGAACTCTGCTTCTTCCCAGTGGTTGGGGATGAGGCAGTCCTCTATGGTGGCGTCACAACCCTTGTAGGTGGCGTTGGCCTTCCATGGAATTGCCCTGCTCACATCTATGTGGAACACTATGATCAAGGACATCATCAAGAATGCCAGGGAGATTGCCTTCTTCATTTTGGATTCTGTGCCTATCTCTGTCTTTTCTTGGCCAACCAATCTTAATTCTTCTTATCTACTGTTTGCTCAAAGACAAACAAAAGCCAATGGTTCATTACTGAAGCCCTCACTTGGACCAGTTTTATAATAAAATAATTAAAAGAATCATTCACAAGAAAATGAGAGTGGGGAGTGGGGGAGTGGGGACTTCACAGTTGTAAAGACAAAAATTCAAAAGTGGGTTTTTTTTGTTTTTGATTATTTCGATATTATTTTTTTAACATTAAGTATTTATTGGTTATTTGTTATATATTATAGACTTTACAAAAATATTTATTGTGAGAATTAATATTGCGAGAAAAATATTACATAAAAAATTATGAAAATTAATATTTAATAAATTATTAAAAGCACTAATACCTTAAAAAAAATTAAGATATCATAATAATTCGCATATTTTTTACTAAAAAAAGACCAGAAATTTATTTTTCTGTCATAAAATGTTTTTTTTAATAACATAATTTGTATTGAACTTTAGAACTATATTTTTATTATTAGAATATAAATTCACCCAAAACATTAAATATTATGTTGAATTATATAACGAATTAAAAAATAATTTCCTTTTAATGGGGAGAAAATAAAATTTTAATATTAAATCAACTTGTTTGAATATATGATTGAAGGTTAATTCTGGGATTTGAAAAGTAAGAGATAATGGTGGCAGTAGTAAAGCTAGTGATAGTGGTCCGTAGAGGTAATCATTGTGGTAGTAATGGTAATATCAATAATGAAATTGAAAGACTAAGACAACTTCATCAACTTCATCACTGCCATCTTCATTATTATTATTATTATTATTATTATTATTATTATTATTATTATTATTTTAAAGTATGAATATTTAAAATATATTATCAAGTATTTATTTATTATTGATTATATTTTTAAAAATTTTAAATATTTATAATAAAATTAATAATTAATAAATACTTAACAACTTTATAAATTTATAAAAATACTATAACAATTATTCTAACATTAGATTTTTTTTAAAGAAAAAGAGAATATTTATTTTAAAAAATTTACAACTAGTTCACGAAAGAACAAAAAACATATTAGATTTTATTAGTTGCAAATATATATATATATATATGATATTAAAATAGTTTTTTATCTATATATTAATGTTTTCTAATTTTATGAATAAGAAATTCTTTCCTACCACCTCAGTGCAGTTAGGGTTGGACTTGATGAAGTTAGCAAGGTCATACGTTTAAGTCATAGTAATAATTTTTTTATGTACTAAAAAATATTTTTAATTAAATTTCTGATTTAATTTTGATTTATTGTTCGTGTAAAAATAAATTATATTGTTATCTAATTATGTATTGTCAAATTACTAAAAGAGTTTTTTTTTTATCTATGATCAGGATATCTTTTTACTCGGAAGACAAGAGACTAATCTCACAAGGTACTGTCAAGAATCAAAAGTAAGGACCATTCTCAATTGCTTTTTTTTATATATACCACCCCAAAGATCGAACTCATGACAAGATGCTTAAGGTGTCTAAGCCTCTTCCACTAAAGAGTTTGACAATCATAACCACTATATAAATTCTTTAACTCTTTTAATGATGTGGTAACACATAATTAAATGATAGTGTAAAATACTTTTTACCAACAATAATAAGAACTACTCATCAATTTTTTCCTTTTAATAATCACACGTGACAGCAAAATAAATTAAAAATATAATGTAGAAGTAAAAAAATTAAACAATAGTCATCAATTTATCAATGAGGCACTAAATTCTTAAAGGAAACCTTAAACATAAAAAAGGCAAGGTGGGTTCTCCCTTTCAGATGGGAAAGTATACAGGGCATGATACGAAGCCAATCTTGAATTTATGTGGTCTTGGTTTCATTAATAAACTCAATAGAGCAAGTTGCCAACCTAAGGGTTAGCCAAGGTGTGTTTTATATTTTGGTTACTAGAGTTTGAATGTTGGATCAGTATGTAAAAGAATTAATTTTTTCTTAATGCATCAGACCAATGTGAACGGACTTAAGTCTGAATTAATACAAAACCTAATCAAAAAATATTTTTACTGTAAAAAAAAAATAAATGGTGGTGACTAATTGTGATAGATTAATTACGAAATGTTATTTCACAGAATAAACTATGGAGTGGATTATTATTGATGAAAAAGATTGACGGCTTAAATTTTTAGATATAACACGTAATTTAGTAATAATTTATCAATTTATAATTAATTTCTTTAATTTTTTATCAATAATTATTCACTCACACGTTACTTTAAAAAAATATACACGATAAGAGGAGTAATTAAAAATACACGATATTATATTCTACAAGTTTCTTCCTTATAAACGAAAGGTCCTACATAATACGAGCAATATTAACTAAATAAAAATCATTTCAAGATATGACATTTGAGGCAAGTCAAATCTGTTGGATTATTTTAATTTGGACTTGCATAAATCAGTGTTATTTCACTAAAACTCAAATTAATTAGATATCAAAAATATTGGAGCATATTGTTGTTATTGTTGTTAGCCCAATCATGTGATCACTAATGGTTGTTGGGCTTGTTATTATTGAGCATTTTATGTTATGTGGGTTAATATGGTAGGCTGTATTTTGGGCTTGCTATAATGGGCAAGTAGGCCCATATTTCAGTGCACAAGGAGAGGCCCTTATTCCTTTCTAGGGTTGCAGTGTGGTTGCCCCATTGAGACTGCACACAAAAATTTAGCATCCTAGGATAGGAGTAATTTCTCTCCTCACACACACCCCAATAACTGACAAACAAGAATTATTGTGTTTCTCTCTGATTTGTTTACAGGAAGGATATGGATTGTTCATCATCGTCATATCCAGGTAATTCTTGAAACTAAACTGATTTGATAATTGCATGATTTGTGTATGCTATGGTTTTAGGGTTAAGTGATATCATATTATTTTAATTATATTTGTTTAAATCTTCTGATTTGTGAATAATAATTCATCAATTGGTATCAGAGCCAATTAACCTTAACCATGGCTGTACATACTTGTTAATTACATGAGATTAGAGTCTTGTTGGGTTGAGTTTATCATGCAGATTTTGTTCCTATGTAAGTCCGCACATTTTATTTTAATTGGCTTTCGTTTTCTCTGTGGTTCATGTCAATAAGACTGAGTGAGGATTATTACGTTCCTGTAGGTGGAACTCCTTTTTTGATCTTGGCTTCTTCAATTCAAAAGAACAATTAATAAAATAAGTTTATGATTATTGTAAGAAACCATGAAGAATCAATTAAAAAAAATTGAAAAAAAAGCTTCTGTTTGTGTTGGATCTGACTTTCTTAATCACGTCAATCCCTGCTGACTTGTGCAAGGTAGTGGGCTTAAGTTTTTATTCTTTTCCTTTTTGGCCTTGCTATTTTTTCATTTTTTTTTACCTTGCATTTTCACAACTTATTGATTCATTACTTAGTTACCAATAAAATACTTTTGTAGAGATGGATTAGATAAAAGCATTAGATTATGTTGAAAATAAGCTGTGGTTAATTTTATCATGATGGAGAGTTTGTGTGTTATTAATTCTCAGTATTATTGTTATATAAAAAGTGATTATTTCACGTCAATTTTCCAGCAATGAAGTTCATCAAATTTTGTAAATAAAGATAAAAATAAAAATTATAGAGTTATACTATGGTTATCTAATTTTGTATGAAAATATGTGGGTATTATTAATCATATACCATTTGGTTATATGCTTAAATGGATTATTGATAGTACTATATTTTGGGAAATTATATAAAAATTTTCTCCTACTTGAATATATTTATCTTGAAATTTTCGAAGCTTTAATATATATTACATTGTTCTCTTGAAATTTGGAAGTGAAATTTTTGTGTATAGTCCTTAATATATGATTGTTTCATATTAGGTACTCTCTTTTATGGTACACTGTGGCCGCTGAAATTTTTCAGTGTTTATATATATTAATTAAGTAAACATGTGATAATTATAATTATAATTAAATGCTATTTTGTGAATATTTTATTGTTATGGAGAATTTTCTTGTGAAAATAAAAATGTTGTATTACACTTTCTTGACAATTTTACTTCCAAGAAGAAAAAAAAGGATTTGTTAATTATGCTCACTGTTGTTGTTGTATACAAACTTTGTGGGAATCTATTTAAATAAATTTAGACAAATTGAAATTAATTATTTTGGTTATGTATACTATTGGCCTCATTATGGATTGATTGCTACATTTTTTCCCATTAGTTAAGCTAGTTAAAATTTTATAGAAATTATAGAATTATTATATGCTTAACTATTCTGGTATGAAAAAAATGTTTACATATTGGCAATCATAAACCCTTATCGTTATATTTTGTCAAGATCTATTGAGAAGACTATACTAATAATATTTTGTATTTTGCTACTGCAAATTTAAGTATATTTTGATATGTCCATAATTTGTCATGTGATTACATTATGAAAGTGTTACTCAATATTTTGGCTATTGTGCAAATTGTAATGTAATAGTAAATATAATTAAGTAATCTTTGGGTGTATGCTATCACATGCTGTATGATTATAAATTAGAGTTCCTTTATGTTAATTTTGTTACAAATTGTGCTCTAATATTTATTTTATGAGCATTCTATTGGGAGACCTATATGTAGCTATTTTAGTGACATTTCTTTGAGCTATTTTGTTTCATTGACTTTACATACAAGGATGAACGTCATACTCTTTAAGGTTAGTGGTTAAACCTTTATGATTACTAATTTGTTTCATAATTGCATGAGCGGGGAATTTGTTCTAAATTTATTGTTTACCTCGTGATGCCAATTTTTGAAATATGCAATTATATATGAGAGTCTGACAATTATCTAAAATGATGTGGTATGTAAACTTGTAAACTCTATAAGCAGATTTGTTATTATTATAATAATTTCCTGTAATTGTTATCTCACCTATCATGAGAGTCAATTATAATGAGTTGAGTGTACTTATTATATTTAATGTTATTCTCATATGTGACTCAATTTTGACACAAGAATAATTTTTCCTTTTTTGGTGTTGTTATGTGCATATAATATTACATAATGTATTTAAACAAATATATGATATTTTGCAATTTCTGTGTAAACTAAATTTTGAGTCACTATTTTATGATATTTGAAACTCTTTTAGACATTTTGTACAGTTGTGTGCTCGCCTATCGTGAGACCAATTGTGACAGTGTTATTTTAGTAATGATTTGATTACATTTGCATTAGGAATTATGTTAATGGTGCACTTACTCTATCGGTTTGTCTTTGTGAGTATAATTTCTAATGACTTGTTAGCATTAAATGTTATGTCCTTAAAGTTTTCAGTATCCTTTCAGTATTAGCTTTAGAGACATAATATTTTAATATTGTGGGAGTTGCTTATGCGTTGTAATTTGGGACCCTTATGTGGGATTACAATGGCATAAGAGCTCAATTATAATTGTGTGCTCAATTCTGTTATGATATATATGAAATATCACTCATTGTCAAGTATTTTGGTTGAATTGATAAATTCATTTGTGCACATTTATAAGTGACAATATTGTATAATTGAATGTGCGTATCATCTTGTGAATCTTGACAAATGAGATAATTGAGCAATTTTGTAGCAATCCAAAGTTATTTTCTAAACATGTGATTTTGAATGATTTTGCTTTTGCCTATCGCAAAGCTAATCAAGATAAGTTGTCATGTCAAATAAAATTTATTTTCTCAATTTCATTGGAATGGATTTGTAAATATTATTTTGGGTTATTTAATTATTTGACACACCTTATTGGTGTGATATTATTTATTATAATCTGTAATTTTAAATATTTTTGGATTATGTAAGTAATGATCATATCCTATCGATGTGACATTACTTGATATAATAATTGTGTGATAAAGAAAATAATTTGAATACTTAAAAACTTTTAAACATACTGTTTGTGTCTATTTCCTTGATGTGTATCAATTCAACTATTTTGCTCTATCAAGTGAGAGAGTATTGTATATTGTAATTCGGGACCCTTAGGCGGGATTGCAATGATACAATGACTCTAGTTCAATTAATTACCTTGTTAATTGAACATGAGAAAATCACTACTTACATAAACATACTACACTATTTGAATATGATTTTCTCTTCCTTATGTGTTTGTCATTACTTTATTGTTGGAACCTATAGTGAGGACATGATTAAGTCTTTTAAAGTATATTGTAACATAGTGAACTCCTTATATTGTGGTTGTCGTATATTGTTGATAAACCTTAATCATTGATAAGGTAACATGTTGAAAACTTGTTAACCTATAATAAGGTTTGAAGAGAACTACTACTTATTGAACCTATTTTGGAATATGTATTGTTGCCGCAATTTTGTGATATTTTGACACATGCTATACGTTATTTGTATGTACTTGACATTTCTATTATTTTGTAAATACTCAAATATTGTAGTAATTGCTACTTTGAAGTAGTAGAACTAACTAAATGTTACTTATCCTTTGTTTTCTATTTTTAAAGAATTATACTTTTGAATTCATCTAATGTTATGATCTTTAAAAGAAATTATCAATTTTGATTTTGAAATATCTTGAGTGAAAATTCAAGGATTAAGTTGTTTTTCTAAGTTTTCTCATATTTTATGATAAAAATGATTTCTTATAAAGATGATTTTGTAAGTATTTATTTTGAGCACAAATCAGCATATTAATTACTTCAATTGATTAAGATCTCCTTTTTGTTGGTGGTGTACAATGTTGGAATGAATAATATTTGAATTAAACCTATTGTACCTATGGTATTACTATTCAACATTTTCCTTATTTGAGAATAAGGTAAAAGCTTATATGTTTACTTTCTATGTGGATTGAATATATGAAATTGCTTATGGTAGATTAATTTGGATTAAATATTCTTTACATTTCATAAGGGGAATGTGATTTTGTAATTGTTACTCAATTTTGGAGTGGTTAATATATAATATGTTAAGTTTGTTGAAATGCCTATTTTGATAAAGTCTGTTATATTTTAGGCCTAATATTTGAGCAAATAAATACTTAAGTGCATGTTAAGTGATTTATATATGGCTTAATGCTGACTTTCATGTATTGTTGTCTGAAATTTGATCTAAGGTGCTTTGTTTCTTTGCATTGTTTATCAATGCATGATACCTTAGGTAAGTGGGAGCAAGTTTTGTTGTCAATGTGCTTTGTGCTAGTTGTATATTGGTGACTAATGTTGCTATTTTTATTCTATGTGAGACAAGATCTTATATTCAGTTATTTTTTTATTTCGTAAAATATTTGGTGATGCCTATTTTTTTTATTTGAGGCATACAAATATTTGAAATTATTTTTTTATGTAATGATAGATTGTCTCATAAAGCACACATATTTAGAAATTTAGAAATATGTTAAATTTGTGATCTTATTACCCATTAATGTGTAATCCTTTTGGTTATGATGTGAGTTAGAGACTTTGTGATTTATATGTCCTCAATAGTGATTAAAAATAGGTCATATGTGCTTCCGCTGTTGGTAACTTAGTTATATGTTCAAGTGTGTATTGTTTATTTATTACTTATGTTATAACACTTGAGTGATCATGAGTATGCTTTTGTAAACTTAAAAGTAATCCAATAATACATGTAAAGTATTATGGATTTTTCGATCTTACTCAGAAGTGATCAAATCACTTTAAGTGAATTTTGGTATAGGTTACCCATTTGAGAAAATCCTTCAAGGATTTATATTTGTGATGACAAAGAGGAGTTGATATGTTGTTAAGTATTAAGTGGACACTTGTAATCTCCTCAATTGTGGAGGCAGAGTATGTGGTTGGTAATGAAGTCAATTTCGTAAGACTCTGTGATTATCCAATTGTTTGTTTTTTGTTAGACTTTATATTGTTTCTGATTTACGACCATATTTTGATGACTCTGTAATAATATATTTATCTCTATTTTGTACTTGTGTTGTTATAGAGAAATATTGTGAGTTTTAATTTTATCACAAAGTTAAGTTTTATCCCACTAATAAAGATTTTATCATTAGAGTATTTTGAAACTTATGTGACTCTAATGAGATTGTTTATGTTTTGATATGCTGGATTAGTGGGAGTGTGCTTAATTGTTATTATATTGTCTCGAGATATATTTAAACTTTTGTTGTCATATGTTATCACTATGCACACTTAAGAATATGACATATTTTGGAGACATTTCGGACCCAGTCACATTATGTTATGCTAAGATATTTTGTTGAATCTTAGCAAGCAGCTTGGGCGGATGCTAAGGCCATTTATGACATATTTTGGAGACATTTCGGACCCAGTCTCATTGTGTTATGCTAAGATATTTTATTAAATCTTAGGAAGCATCTTGGGCGGATGCTAGGGCCATTTGTTTTGGAATTGCATGACTGATCACAATTTTGGTATGCTCTTCCATATTCCACATCCCACATTTATCAGGTCACTGAGATATGAGTGTTTGGTATATATGATGTCAGTGCCCATATCGGACATGATTTTCTATATTACTAAGCTACTTGTAGTTTCATTTTGGACCAATGGTTGATGGTGCTCACTCAATTTTGACATCTTATTGTGGCCACATATTGTGAATTAATCTGGAGTACTATTTTTTTTATCAAAACAAACAACCTGACTTATGCTGTCCAAGTGGGAGATTGTTGGATTATTTTAATTTGGACTTGCATAAATCAGTGTTATTTCACTAAAACTCAGATTAATTAGATGTCAAAAATATTGGAGCATATTGTTGCTATTGTTGTTAGCCCAATCATGTGATCACTAATGGTTGTTGGGCTTGTTATTATTGAGCATTTTATATTATGTGGGTTAATGTGGTAGGCTGTATTTTGGGCTTGCTAGGCCCATATTTCAGTGCACAAGGAGATGCCTTTATTCCTTTCTAGGGTTGCAGTGTGGTTGCCCCATTGAGACTGCACACAAAAATTTAGCACCCTAGGATAGGAATAATTTCTCTCCTCACACACACCCCAATAACTGACGAACAAGGATTATTGTGTTTCTCTCTGATTTGTTTACAGGAAGGATATGGATTGTTCATCATCGTCATATCCAGATAATTCTTGAAACTAAACTGATTTGATAATTGCATGATTTGTGTATGCTATGGTTTTAGGGTTAAGTGATATCATATTATTTTAATTATATTTGTTTAAATCTTCTGATTTGTGAATAATAATTCATCAAAATCACGATGTGATGTATCACAAATAAATCATGAGTGGATCTCTATCCTAAAACCAACACCATCCAATATTGAACAAACAAATACAAGAAGATATAACAATTTGTATCATAAAAAGATTAATATCATTAATTATAGCTTATAAATAATGAACTTGCTACTAATGACTACTTCAAAATTTTAAAGTTTGACATACAATTAATGTCGACATAATAATTAGAAATAATTTAATGATATAAATTGATCAAATCATTTTTAATAAAAATTATTAAGTGAAATAAGTGTATAAAGAGTGAAAAGGTTAATCTTATATATATAGTTTGATATGATTTTTATTATTTAATATTAATAATTTATATGTGATAATAATATTTAAAAATACATTACCGAAACCTACAATAGTTTGTCCTACGAATCTAACACCAAAGAGAGGTGTGACTTGATAGGGTTTTTTTGTTTTTGTTTCTTTAACTGCTATCAAAACCTTCCAGACAGAGCAGGGTGGAATTTCCCTTTCAAGGACAGCGTATGTAGAAAATGATATGAAGGTAGTCCAGACTTCTATATGGTATTTTTATTTTTCATTTGTAGTCTTTGTTCTATTAATATGGGGCCTAGTGGCCATACTAAAAATAAAATGGTAGATAACTTTCCTCACAAAGTCTGAAAAGAAAAGTTAATGATAAGGTACGATTTAGTTGATAAATTAAGTTTTATGTGGACGAATTTTATTTATAGTGTAAAGATTTAAATTTTATTGAAAACACTTTGTGACCAAGACAAAATTGACATCCGAGTTGGAATTAATTACACATCTAAAAGATGTAGAGAGATCTCATGCTTTTACCCAAAAAAAAAAAAAGCATACTAAGTAATTTTTGCTTCTGTCATTTAGTCGAACTTCATTTTATTATCAAATCATTTAATCTTTATCTCAAACTAATAGTCTAGAATTTAACTTTATCTGCCAAGGCCATGACAACAGAAAACAGAACTTGTATAATTCTATAGGAAGGTTGAAGACATGAGCAATGCCAATACAGGTTTAAGTATTTTATTTTTGTGCTCACACAAATGGTATCTCCTAAAATTTCAACAACAAGGAGACATTTCCTTGCCCACGACATCTTTGAAATTTGCCAGAACAAATATCTCCATCATGAATTACTGAATATCCTCCTGTTTTCACTTACAAATATTGTGGATACACAGTCAATCTTTATTTCTGAGTAATAGTGAATTTAATTTAATCTGTCAAGACTATGACAGAAGAAAAGCGAAAACAATGCAATAATGGTTTTAATTTAATGACTGAAATTTGACAACAATCTAATGTCTGAATCATTTCCAGATGCTCGTTGCACTTGTTATATTCTGCTTTTCTATGGTGAGCAAGCTTGTGAAGTTGATCCAGGCTGAAACAAAAGAATCAAAATATATTTGAAGTAGTTACATATTAACTTAATAGTTGTGTGTTTCTACTTTATAGAAAACAAGAGTTGTTAACTGCTTTACCACACATGCATGAATATCATCACATCCACACAATAGCTTCCCATTGAGAGTGTCCACAGCTTGAAACGATCCTCCTCCCTCACTCCTCTGCATAATACCCCCAAATTATAAGAATATAAGGATTATGAGTCCAAAATTGATGTTCTAGCAACAAAAATTAGACGGAAGATATACAATATGCCAAAAACCTACCTTGTAATAATCAACAGCAACAAAATTAGCCCACCGGTTGCCAGCAGCACCATAACAAGCGTGTAGCATGTTTATGAGTTCTCCAGAATTATCTTCACATGTGACAGGCTTAAGTGGAGCTGTTCGAAAATAGTTTACCAACACTAGGGATTTGCTTTTGTCATCAAGAGGAGATGATTCTGCCCTGTTTGGACAGCTCCCTGCTTTCCTTCCACCATCCCCATCTGCAGAATTTAAGATCAGCTGATCACCAGAATGATACTTGACAAAGGAAGCAAGAATGAATGGTTGTGTTAAGAATGAAAGAGCTTTAAAGGATGGTTTTTTCTTACACTGATTTTCAACCATGTAATTCCACTGGTAAGCAATGCCTTCACTTTGTTCCTTAGACCTGATAGAAGTGAACACTAGTAGTCTTTGGTTTTTGGCAACCATATCACTCACTAGAGGCCAATCTTGACCACTTTTTGGCATGCTTGTCACCGGAAACCAATACTTCATCAGACCAGCATCAGTGAAGACCTTTGTCAATCCATTTGGGGCATGAACATAGTCTTCCAAGATGAGTGTCACAATTTCTTTTGGATTTGCTGATAGAAAAGCTTCAATTTCCTTCAGAGTATCTATAGCAGGTTCCTACTTATTATTTGTTAATTACAAGTTAGCATCTTGGTGTAGCTAGAGGCAGTCATTATAGTTTGCAAACTTTTTCTCCAAAGCAAGTTAGGCAAGCATAGACCACAAACAAACATAACTGGGAAGATGATTTTTACATACAAAAGCTGTGAAGTCATGGCATTGGCCTCCAAATGAATGGCATAACCACACATCTCCATCAAAATCGTATGTATCTAGCATTAGTCCACGAACTCCGTTCTACACATGAACCATTGTTGAAACAAAAGTGGTGACTTAAACATTGCTTATAAGGATCCTTGCAATAGAAAAGTAAGGACAAGCTATGCATAGTAGTACTGAATAGCATACATTTAGCTGTTGGGTGACATTGTCTTCTTGGTTGGTGACGGTTAATCGAGGCACGCCTGTGTGAGATGGCTCCCCATCAATAGCATAAGCGTTGTGTGTTGTCAAAAATGCATATTTGTTGAACGGTAGAGAATTATTCTATCCGGAAAAAAGAACCAATTAACAAGAGATTCAGATCGAACACATCTAAAATTTCATGTCTGTTTTGCTAAAATAAAATTAAAAACATCATGCTTATATTTATCTTTCACAATTACATGGATCCATATTACTATATTTATTTTGATTCCCTGACCCATATTACTGATTTGTTTTTATGTTGCTAAATGCCATAAACTTTCAACAAAAGAGCTGACCCGTGATCGTTTTCAGTAGTTCGCTAAAAGGTTATTGGTAACCTTTCACCAAATGGGCTATGTCACGTCACCCATATCTGTATGTGGACTTAAATTTTCTGCTTCCTCTCCTTATCTGCAATCATGTCTCTCAATAAACTATATATCAATTAAATAAAATAAATATGATATCTTGAATCATAGTCCCTCTATGAAAAATACTTACATATAGTCTGAAAGTAATACGCTCAACTATCTATATCTCATCTAAATTTTATTATATAGAATTGTAAATTTAATCTGATGACACAAATTCATTTTATGCGCCATATGTTATATTTTCACTAAATTAGGATACAAATTTCAGATTACATAAGACTTTTCCCCCCTCTCTTAGTGGTCTAGGACAAGATTGGAAATAGAAAGAATGGAGAGAAAATTTGAGACCCTATCTCCGATGGCTTACAATACCCAGACTCAGAATTTAGGCAACCCAAAAAATCATATTTTTTTAGTCAAAACAAATATAATAACAATAATTCTCAGAAAGGCTTTCACCAAACGGGCGACGCACAGCACACTTGGATCTCCCACAAATGCAAAAGACCTAGGTTCAAATCTCCCTTAATACCCCTTAAGTTGTAGTTAGAATCAATTAAAAGTAGAATTAAATTGATTTGAATTAAATTGGTTTGATTTAAAAATCAAATTTGATGTTTAAAACTCATTATAAAAAATTAAATTTGAATTAATTTGAAAATCAATTTTTATATTTGAAACTCATTAAAAAAAGAATTTATTTTATTATTTTACCTTTTACCCTTATATCATTGTAAAATCAAAAGCTTAATAAGGATAAAATAGTCAATTTATATAATTAAATTTAAAATCAAATTAAATCTTAATAAATTCTATCATATTTAATAGAATTTGTAAATCTAAACAATTAAAATCAATAAAATTTTGAAATTAAATTAGTTTTTATTTTTGAACATTCCAAATATAAAATTTGATTTATAAATAAAATAAAATATAATTTTTTTACATTTCAAACATACTCCTAGTATTTCAGCTAAAAAAAACGCGATTGACATTTCAAAAACATGCTCTTTGTCTGTCTGTGTCAGTTTTTGCGAAAACTAGCCAAAGAGCAAAGAGATAGGTATCTTACTATGAGCTTGAATTGATCTGTGATGGATGATCTCACACACCTCGAGCCTGAAAATCCAAGTGGGCAGGAGAAACAATAGAGCCCAGCGCCACAATCTCCATCAGACGAGCACTGATCAAGAAGCTAACCAAAGATTTCAAACCAATTAATAAAGATGAAAACAATAAAACATAACGGCATGATTTGATAAAGCAGTGTAGTGGGGATACAAACCTTGCAATCTCCATTAGAGCAAGCAGCAGCAACATTGTAAAACAACGGAAGAATAACCATAAGCAAGCAAGGAAGAGAACCCATTTGGACAATGATTAAAGGAAATATTGAATAACGAAAAAGAAGAGAATCACGAAAGGAGGTCTAGTTTAAATGAAAAATCAATGATGGGATTTTCTGTCTTGGCTGAGAAAACGAAGCACACTCATAGGATTCTCATATTCATAGACGAGTTTGTGGGGATTAATATATGGAGTTATCTATGTTGTTGTTTATATTTAATAGATATTTAAATATTTATTATAAAATTAATAATAAATAAATTAACAACTCAATCTAATACTATTTCTAAAATACGCAATTCCCTAAGTTTAGACATTCAATATGCCCAGACAAGCCAAAACGCGAAGCCCGTTTCTAAGCAGGCGCGATAACATGGCAAAGTAATTCATCGTGGGAAAGGTGGTCTTCACCTTTACATACTTGGGTATTTAAAATAACGGGAGTTGTTATAGTATTTTGATGAATTTAGTAGATTGTTGATTTAATAATAAATATTTAAAATTTTGTTAAATATAAGTAATAACTAATAAATGTTTGATAATTCACTATAAGTATAATACAAAAGAAAAAAGATAAATATCGAAGTAATATCTTAGAATAAGAGTTTAAATTTGAATGTATATTTTTTATACTATCATCTAATAAAATGTTTACATGTTTTTAAAAGAGTTTGACTATGAAATTTTTTTAATGATTTGACAATACATAGTTGGATGATAATATAAAGAAGTTTTAGACTGGGGAGTTGCTATGATGCCCTTATAGGTTTGATACTTATGGTGAGTTATTAAGTATTTATTAAATATTAATTTTATAATAAATATTTGAAAGTCTATTAAATATAATCAATAATTAATAAATACTTGATAACTCACCCTTAGTACAGATACTCAAAAAAAAAGATGGGTATCAGAATAACATTCTTTACACTGAGATTATATCAAAATTAAATTCTTTAAATAATGATAAAATGAACACAAAAAGAAACAACATTTTTGTAAACTTATTAAATTATTATAAATGAATTTATAAGAAAAAATTAACATAATATTGTATAAATAAAAAATTTAATAAAAAAATAAATATACTATTTATACATATTATTATTTATATATATTTACATTAATTAATTTGTAAGAGACTGCCTAGCTAGCCTCAATAAATAAAAGTAACAGTCAAGGCAATAACAAAAATATAAGATATTGTTGCGGTATGAATTGTAGGTCGGACAAATACACAAGCCGATGTGAGGATGCCCTTAAAAATCATTCATGGAGGAATTTAGTCTCAATAGAATCAAAAATTAAACCAAAAATACATTAATTATATAAACAAAAAATATAAAAAAATTATATACGGGTTAGGTTTGACAATAAGACTGCGGTTCATCAACCATGGTCGGTATATCATTTAATCTACAGTTATTAAGGAAGAAAGAAGAAAATATAATCTTCAGTGGTGTCATTAAAGTTCTTACACTACGTTATGAAACACAAAATTCAGGAATTAATTTGATTTATAAATAAAATTCTTTGTTTAGAAAGTTATAAAATTGGAATTAATTTTATTTTGAAATGAAATCATTTGTTTGAAAAGTTATAAAATAGGAATTCATTTGATTGTGAAATTTTTTATTTTATTTTAGTTGAGTACATATAGAAATCTACTAAAACTTGATAAAATCTAACTTCTAAATCAAATTAATTCAACTCAACTCAATTTTATTTTTAAACAATTCCAAACATAGTGCTAACAATATGCTTGGAACAACAATATTTGAAAATTGATTTGATTTATAAATGAAATCTTATGTTTGAAAAGTTATAAAATAGTAATTAATTTGATTTAAAAATGAAATTATTTGTTTGGAAAGTTATAAAATAGAAATTAATTTGATTTTGATATTCTTTTAATTCTAGTCGTGTACATATAGAAATATGCTCATGAAATCTAATCGGATTTGTATGTATTTAATTTCAAAATTAAATAAAATCAAATACATTTGTTAATGATTCCAAACAAGATGTAAATGTAGTGGTTAAATTGGAAGACAACAATGACCTACATAGTGACGTGGCAAAAATTCAATTGTATTGTGTAAAAGTATTGTCCTATACAAATTCGACGACTCTCATTCTCTTTTTTTAAAATGTGTTTAATTTTGATCTACTGAAACTTTACACTTTTACCTAATCATGTATTCTCAACTCATTCAAAGAGTTTGACTATAATAACAACTACCTCAAAAGTCTAACACTTTTAATGATATGTCAGTACATGATTAAATGACAATGTAAAAAAACTTTACGCTGACAATAAATTAAAATTAAATCCTTCTACAAATTTAGAGTTATGAAAATCAGTCATGAGTTAGCTGGTATTTAAAGTGCAGGTTTTTTTGCCCCTAGCCCACTAGTTGACACGCTAAACCGAGTTATGGCTAAGTCAACCCACATTTACTAAACAGAGCAATAAAGCACAAAATGGTGCCCAACCCACAGTCATACACACTAACCCAGTACACGACCACACACGCAGATGGGCTTACTTATCCTCCAGAGTACTGACTTATCTCTACTAAAGTGACTCCAGTGAAAAACAACACCATGGCTTAAATATATTTAAAATATGTTTGTGATATAACTTGTGACTTTGTAAAATTTATAAATTAAATATATTTAATAAAAATTTAAATTTTTTTAATTTTGATGGATTGGACCATTTTAATTTCATCCTAGCCCTAGCCCATGTGAGCTATGCTCGGACCGCCTTGTTCAATAGCTATACTCAAATTTTTTCTTTCATTGTTATTTTATTATAACTATCTTTTACTTTTTCTTTTCCCAAAAGACACTCTTCTGATGAAAATCTTTTTATTATGTTTCTTTCTTTTGTTCTTCAATTTAAGTCAAAAATCTCAACAATCTCTATCATAATTTAAATTTTATAATATCATAAAATTAGTTCAATTGCAAGTACTAGTTAGAACTAACATCTTCAACACTTTAGTAAGTATCACTTTTTTTTTGTCAACCACTTTAATTAGCCCTTTAGGCTGAGTGGCGCCTTCCAGTATCTCCACGGGTTAGGCTCTTTGGTTCCTTATGAAACTAATCCATAGTCGGCAACATAGAATACAAGGGCTTTTGTTGCCTCCTAATCAGAGTGATTCCCATTGGGATACGAACTTGCGTCCTATCCCTTGGGGACAAGCTTGCTTACCAACTCGACCAACCCTTAGTTGGTAAGCATAACTTTTTTGTGTGTGTAACACTATCATTTTTTTTCTCTTCATAATTGCATGTGCTACCTTCTTTCACTCTTCTAACTAAATCTACAACACATTAGATCATGAGGCACCATCCATGAGAGTCTCCCCACCACCTTTGTAGATCTTAGCAAATTGCAACAATTTACATCATATCGAATCTTTCAAATCTTCAAAATAAATAATCGTCGCTTTTGGCTGGTGCAAGTGATCTTCCTGCTACTGTAAAATCGCAGCCGTGATCTTCAAGAACAACTATCAAACTCTAATACTGGCCCATCTGACTAGACTAGCTACAATAATCTCCCCCTCACATTTGAGTCTCTTAACGGCGATGTCGAACAATAAGGCTCCACCTTCATTAGAATTTCTCTCCTGTTGCGTGATCACCAGAGTCACCCGACCATGCCAGAGGTTACCACAAGAGTCAACATCATGCTTGTACTACCGTATATCAATAGGACATGCTTTATGACCTCAACACCGTCAATAAGACTTTCGACACAAAGGACTGCATCATATTATCACACAAAAAGGGACTGCATCGTAGCATAACCATAATTATGAATCATCAAACCATTGGCAATTGTTGGGAAAACACAACTTTTTTCCAAATGAAAAAGTTGAGCATGTGAATAGTGAATAGTGAATAGTGAATAGTGTGTAATATTCACTGTAGGACCCGTTTTAACTATTTACAGCAACAAAGACACAATAAAATACAAATGTATCAACCAACAAAAAAAATTCAAACATAATATTTAACGTGGTTCAGCCAACATGCCTATATCCATGATGAGATTATGAGAATTATCAATTTTCTCTACTTCACAACTACCTCATCACTATGTCCTTACTTTTCTACCAATCATATAGGCCGACTCATTGCAACCTGTTCTTGTGCCACTCTATATTGCTCTTTGCTTTCTATTTATAGAGCCTTTCATGTAGTGTGAATGTAAATTACATTTATGGCATCATGTTTCCTTGTTTTTACCAAATTTTCACTGTTGCGCCACTATGATTTCACGTTCAAAATTTTATGCACACTAACAACTAGCATAACTCACTGCTATGTCTCTCTCTTTTTTTCTTCCTTCTTTGTTTGACTTCCTTTCTCTATTTTTTCCTCAATGTTTTGAAAACCGAATAAGTCCTTGAATTGCTACAGGGAAAGGTTCAATGTCTTGATATCAAATTAGGATTTTTTACATACTTATATTCTATAAATACATGACACATTCATAAATCTTCTATGTCATTGGCATTATATGCATCAACTAGCCATAAGTTAGCATCACCTTTAGAAGCATTGCTACTAGTATCATCCTCAGTACTTTGTTTATCTTAAACATTCATTTTCATTTTCATTATCTCTGTGTCTTGAAGATTTTCTAAGTATGAATTGTTGTCTCTTGATAAATATATATAAATATTTCTTAAACTAAATTTGCATATACATATTTCTTATATTAAAATTGCATATTTAAAGCTAACTAGATTTTAAAAAGGGAATTCCCAGGACAATATTTTAGAAAAATAACTAGATTTTAACAAGGGAATGCTTGGGACAATTAATAACTATCTTATTCTTAACACTAGTAGTCCCATCCTTGAGCTAAGTAGCCACTCACCATTTTTATTCTTTAAAAAATATATTTTCCTTATTCTTCTTCTTCTTCTTAAAAAATATCTTATTCTTCTTCTTCTTGTTGAAAAATATCACATAACATAAAAGTAAATATAATTGAATAAAACATAATCAAACAATCTTGTTAACACCAGTAATCCCATCCTTGAGCTAAGTAGTCACTCGCCACAATAGCAATCTTCATCATTGCCTTCTTCATTTTTCTTCTTCTTAAAAAATATCTTCTTCTTCTTCTTCTTATTCTTCTTCTTCTTCTTCTTCTTCTTCTTCTTCTTCTTCTTATTCTTCTTCTTCTTCTTCTTCTTCTTCTTCTTCTTCTTCTTCTTCTTCTTCTTCTTCTTCTTCTTCTTCTTATTCTTCTTCTTCTTCTTCTTCTTCTTCTTCTTCTTCTTCTTCTTCTTCTTCTTCTTCTTCTTCTTCTTTATATTTATTCATTTAAAGTAAACTTAAAAAAATATTGCATAACAAATTATTGTATACAAGTATATATAATTGAATAAAACATGATCAAATAGTCTTGTTAATGCTAGTAGTCCCATCTTGACCTAAGTAGTCATTCACCACCATGACAGTCTTCACCATTGACTTGTGTGTACTAACAATGTTATAAAATTCGACTCAGACTGGCTGGTCAGACTGATGAACAAGTTGTATGGCCAGTTTGAATAGCTTATTAGATCTGATATGTCATCGAACTAGACTAAATCAGATTAAACTGGACAGTTTTGAATGACTCAATTGACTCCAAATTGACCGAGCATGAACTGTAAACATGAAACCCAGCTTCTTGTAGCTATTTCATACATGGCTCCCTCCTCCATTCGCACAAGCACAATTATTTCCTCATTCGTTTGAGCAGACACAACCATTTTCTCTTCCATTCATGCATATGTTTCCATTTTCACCTCAATTCTCATAGGTGTAGCTATTTTCTCCTCCATCAGTCATGTGATAGCCCAACCTTTTCCAAAGACTTTGAGTGAGAGAGAGAGAGTAGAAAGGTTTGCACTAGCTTTCTTGAGTTTTGAGGATGATAAGATGACATTTTGGGCTTTTTAACCGAGCTACAGTAAATTACCAAACATATTACTCAAATACTACCTATTTCAAACATATTATCCATATGCTGTCGTTTTTGACAGTGTGACATTATTTTTTTTATAATTGTTCCAAGTGTATCATGCCAATGCGCTAAACATGATACACGTCATCACGTCAACACAGTAGGCTTGACATACGTGGACACACCCATACTAAAGGCGTGATATACATAATAACGTTATACGCACTGACGTTAAAGTATATAAAACGCTTTAATAAATGGCGTGATAAAATACGTATCGCCTGACCTATGGACATGATAATAACCATGCGTGAAAAAAATAAAAAATTAAATGTAAAACAACAAATTAATAAAACAAAACTTGTATAACCAAATATATAAATCAATCCAACAACCAATCTAGCAACCAAGCATTAATACATCAAATATTTGTGCAATACATTGTTCATAATAATAATGTCAATCTAATGCTAGGTAAAAATAGTAAAACCTAAGACAACAATCATAATACACAATATCAAGGATGAGATTGTGGCGGCCTGTGAGAGTAGTCAGGATGTGGAGGTGCATGAGAAGGGTCTGCCTGGGGCGATGCATGAGAAGGGCCTGCCTGTGATGGAATGTAATAAGAACAGGACCAGCATGTGGTGGGAATGGATATCTTGGATACGGAAATGGTGGATAAGGATATGGTGGGTGTGTAGGTGGGTAAAGATACAGTGTAGCAACAGGTGACTAAGGCATATGTGGAGTAGGGGATTCAGAGGGTTGAGAGAGTTGAACGCGTTGTTGAGAAGACTCAACTCGTCTCCTAAAATCAGTTAACCACGTTCTCCTTCTTCTATGACTCATATGCTCGTCATCGTCCACAGGTGGTTTGGGAATGTCAGCTGTTGGAGGAGCTCTTTGTAGTTGCCTGCTTGAGATACAATCATGCTCGTCTAATGTAGCTAAAATGAAGGAAGCTAAATCTTGCAGGCTATCAAGGTTGAAAGCAGAATGACCCTCTAGTGTAGTCTAACTATATTGCATCTCTGCAGTGTCAACCTAAAAAATACAATAACATTATATATAAATACAAATTGCAGGTGCAAATACAATTGATATATTACTTACCACAAGTCCAATACTAGCTGCAATTGGAGTAATCCATCATCTAGTGACACGTTTATACCATCTCATGTACTCAGAATGTGCCCCCAATGCTTCAATCAATGGCTCACCAGTAATAACATGCTCGCGGCGACTATCCTAGATGGATATGTACTGCATGTGCACTCTAGGCCAATACTCATCCAACCTCCCCTTCAATGAAATTGTATGCAAATGATTTGGCCGATGCTGCGCGCGAGGTATTGGTTGGTTGAGACCAAATTGACACATGACCCTATCCGGTTGATGCCACTTAACAATGTGAAAGAATATAAGCGGAACCACAGCTCGCCATAAGTCACTGGCAGCAACATAGAATGCTGGAAGTGTGGATACAATCTTATCTGTATATAGTTGCTAGATGAACTAAATAAAAAAACAACATTACATAAATTTTAACAATAAGTCTAATAATAAATTTAATTTAAAGTTTGTCTACGACAACACGTACCTCAGATTTCTTCTGACAATCCGGGTGGCGTCAATAATAGGATAAGACGTGTGTCGGAGTCTCTGTCAAACTCTTACGACAATGCCACCTATTAAAATGTGTAAGTAACAATTATATTAAAAAAATGAGAATATAAATCCATTTATATATTAATTAAAGTAAATGACTATAAACTTACCGATATCCAAGTGGACAAAACTGGCTCCGATCATTAGCATGCTTAACAATGTCATCATCATCGGGATCTAACAATGCAGGAGCAAGGACAGGAAATCTATCTCATGCCCACATCTGTACTAAAATGCATGCATCACCAATTTCTCGTGAATCATAGTTAGTGGCTTTACATAGCTTTCGGTAGAGGTAGGCTAAATATGTATATCCTCAACTATACTGTCCTGCAGCGGTAAGATCTTCCAAGAGTGGAAGGTACATCAAGTACACATAACTTCCAGACTTATCTGGAAACAACATACCTTCGATCAATCTCAAGAAATATGCTCGTGCATGCCGCTACAACACTATCTCATCTATACCAGGTGAGATAATGTGAAAATAACTGCTCAACCATGACATGCTCAGTCCTCCGCCTCTCATCTCATCCTCAGGCGGTGTGACGCCTAATAATCTCTCACATAACTCAATCCAGTTATGGTAAGTACTCCCAGTGACTGGTAATCCATCAATCTGAAGTCCTAACTGAATAGACACGTCCTCCAAAGTGATGGTGCAATCTCCAAATGGAATATGGAATGTATGTGTCTCGGGTCGCCATCTCTCCACTAACGCACTAATCAGCTCATGGTCAATAGGGAAATAACTACAATGTGCAACGCCAATGAAGCTTGCCTGTTGTAGATATGGAATGATATCGTCATGTGGCTATTCGTGCTTATATTTATGGGCACGTTTGACACACAGTGTCCAATCTGGCTCATTAAAATAAATAACAATTAAAGTTATGTTGAAATATCAAGTAAAGCATAATAACCCAAAATCACATAAATAAATAATTGGATTTATCGATCCATTCTATATATGCTGTGATATATGCACTGACTGCAATACAAGTAAAGACGGATCCTCTAGCTATGGTTTCAATGCCTAGCACGATGGATCTAAAGTCATATCTCCTGGTAATTGTCAATATAAATCATATTCAGTCATCATGCATTAATAATCATTCATTACATAATACATATTCAAATCATTCATTACAATTAGGGCCGTCAAAATGGGCCAAATTCGTCGGGTAGCTTGTTTATCCGCATAAATTATGTGAGTGAGGCTTCAAAATTAGTGACCTGTAAAAACACATGTATTTTGGATCGACTCATTTAACCTGTGAGGCCTGCATAACTTTTTTTTTATAAGTTAAAATTTTTTGTACAAAAAAAAATTAAAAAACTTAGTTAGTTAAACACTCTTTTCTCAAGTAAAAGTACAAAATGTACGTACTGTACATGTTATCATTGGCACAACCCACATATAAACATATTCGTCAAACTCTAAGTTTATGTTATTTATTTGTTTGAATTCTCCCTTATCCCTTTAAATGAGATTAAAGTATTAAATATTATATCTATGTAATGTAATATTAGATTTGTGATTATTAAATTTAATTTATTTAAATTTAATTTAAATTTATTTCAAAGTTTACAAGTAAAAAACAAAAAGTTTCGTGGGCCAACCCTTTTAGACCTGCGAGTTAATGCGAGACGAGTCGGACTAGCTAATTTGCAACCTGTTTAAATGCAAACAATTTTGCCCCGACCCACTTAACCCATGGCCTGTTGCGGGCGAGCCTAAACAGGCCGGCCCAGTCCGTTTGGCAGCCCTAATTACAATATATATAATCAAAATAGAATAGGCATAGTCGTTAAAATTGACATTAATAATTATTAACTGGAATTCAATATTACACATAAAACATTAATAATGATTCAATACACATGAACATTACATATAACGATAACGATTTAGTGCATATAACAAAATGAAGCTCATATAAACTAAAAGGGCCTTCTCCAGAAGTCCTTGATCTACAAAAAGGACAACTACGATGATTATGTCCCTCTTCACCACATAAATGACATTTTTGTTTTAGACCTGATTCAATCCAATTCATCTCATTTCTGATACGGGTTGACTTTGGCCGACCACATGCCTGAAGCAAAGCAGGATCTGCTATTCGTCCTTAACAGGACACCACTGACCCTGGTAAGTTTTCACAATGTTCTCCAACTTATAAATTGGATGAACATATTCCATAGGATCAATGGCCAAAGCAGCACATGCAGAAATAACATGAGAACATGGGTAATGTAATGCTTAAAACATCCCATAATCACATCATCCTTCATTCAGGTTTAAAGTATATCTTTGTCCACCAAGTTGTGTTATAGGGTGTGTGCCTCTTGTATGTCAAATCTTGTGGATTCTCTGTTATAATTGTGCACTTGATGGGAGCTCGCAACTAGATTGTTTGCAGTCATGGATTTCACAAGATCATCGATATACACTTGTCCATTTGCCACCTGTTCGTGGACCTTTCGACTACGGCAAACAAAGTACTCAACCAATTTGAAAAATGTCATATGAACCAATGCGGTTATTGGTAGGTTTTTACCTCCCTTCAAGACTTCATTAATACACTCGGATAAGTTCGTAGTCATATGTCCAAATCTTCGGCCATCATTATATGACCAAACCCATTTTTCTTTAGGGATTGAATTAATCCAATTTGACATATTTTCACCAACTGTTAACTTCTCCAGCATGGATGCAAAGTTGGTCTTACTAGGTTCATAACCTGTACAACAAATACTTTAACAACATTAGTTGGGTGACTCATTATTATTTAAGGAATTGAAGCTTAAATGCAGTTAATGACATTACCTGTATTTGTCAAATGCTTTTTAAGTGCCATATTCTTGAACTTGCTATTAAAATTGTTAGCAATATGTTAGCAATATGTTAGCTATTAAAATTGTTAGCAATATGTCGAATACAGAAGACATGATAGGCATGGGGCAGCTGCTAACCTAGATGTGGATTTCTAACTTCCTCCAATATGCTAGCATGTTTATCGGAATCAAACATAACCTATCTTTTTGAGTAACATGCGTTCGAATACAAGCTAAGAACCAACTCCAAGCATCCTTTGTTTTGGGATCCACAATAGCAAATGCAAGTGGCAATGGATGTTGATCTCAATCTTGTGTAGTGACAATTAACTGTTTATAACGATATTTGCCATAGAAGTGTGTACCATCAACTTGAATAATGTGCTTACCAAATGGGAATCTGTCAACACGTGGCTTGAAAGTCCAAAATAATCGATGAAGCATTTGCTTTGAAGTGTCAACACGATTGTGGTGAACAAAATGATTTGTTTGCATCTCAACCACAGTGTCTTCCATGTACATTTGTAATGCACCTAACCATCTAGGTAACATATGACATGATTTCTCTCAATCTCCAAATACCTTAACAATGACCTTTTGTTTAGCCTTCCAAGCTTTCCTGTATGATACCTTGTACAAGAACATAGCCTTAATCCTTTCAATAATTAAATATATAGGTACGTCTGGTTTCACACTGACCATGTTTAAAATGCAAGAACAAATCATATCTGAGTCCAATTTTGTATGATCTTGAAAAAGAGCAGGTTTACAGAAGTGTAAAGAGCAGGTTTACACAAGTGTGAGGGTCATCATATTTTGTAAATTGCCACACATTTGATTTGTTCCCTAAAATGACCCTAACCTTCCAATTACAGCCGTTGCCAAATCTAGGACATTTAACACTTAATCTTCGGTGTCACAACCTCCCGAAGGGAGCCGCAATGGGAGAAGGCAACTAAAATTTATTTGTTTAGGAGTCGCCACCAACCGATTCTTCTATTAAAAATGGAATGGTGCGATTGGACACCTTAAAAAAATGGTCTGCGTTTAAGAGTTTTGGTTCGGGGGTTGATTACAAGTAGGGAAGGTGTTAGCACCCTACACCGTCCATTCTAAGAATGGTTACCTATTTAATATAGTGTTATCTTTCTAAATTAATTAAATTGGTCCTTTATTATCTAAAAATTTGTTATTTATTTTATTTTTGATATGTCCCATTTTGCCGGCATATTATCAAAAATGATAAATGACTAAAACAGGGAATGAGTGGCTAAATAGCCATTATTGTATAAAGCAAATGTAAGCCCACAACACATTATGTGAAGGTGGTAAATTAAAAAATCATATTTTTAAGAAAATATTTCTAAATAAAATATGAGAATTTTAAATGATTTTTATAAAAGGAAATTTTTAGAAAAAGTGATTTCAAAAAATGAAATTTTTGGAATGTGTGATTAAATGAAATTTTAATTTACCACCACCATAAAGTTAAGGCTATATTAATTTGTTCGCATTTATTTTATTTTTTTATTATGAAAATATTTTATTTATTTAATTATGAAAATTAGACCTCGCCAATGCTCTTGGAAAAATCTAATATTAATAGTCTCAAGAATATTGAAAAAAGTTTAGTTGATCAGTACCCCAATCCTCTCCTAATATTTCCATCGTCGGCCAGATTTAAATGTTTTAATTAAATGATGGATGCCAATATACTTTGAAATGTATTAATATCATAAGTCATAGTAAAAAATAATAATTAATATATGTAATAAGACTTTTTATTGGAGATTTTTAAAGGCCCGCCAGCGCTCCTAGCAAAACTATAAAAATTTCTCCTCACCTCAGGATTGTCAAAATGTTGCTACTGTCACAACTAATTTTGATTATTCCTTCGTTGGGATCTTACTCCATAATTCATGATAAATAACATAACAAGTGTAACATAAAATAAAAGAAAATTGATGAAATAACAATTTAAGATTTTTATTAGGCATCGTCTGAGGCCTGCCAATACCCATGGCAAAACCAAAGAGATACCCTCACCTCCTGAAGAATTAAAAGGTCGCTAATGCCATAGCTAATTTTAATTATCCATCGTCGGAAATCTTAATTCATTATTATTATTATTATTATTTTAAAAAAGTATGAACAAATATCAATATGCTAGTGGGAGCAAGGGTTTATGATGGCTTGATTCTGTTAGTAGAGGAGGAGGGCTCGTGGTGGTTGCCTTGGAATTTCGGCTATGGATACAAAAGATTTCTACTATTTTATGCAAGAAGCAAAGAATAGAAAAAGGTTAAAGCCATACCTTGAGTCGAATTTCCAGACGGAAGGGCAGTGGGGAGAGGTTTCTTCTATCTTCTCATTCGTTCTCCCTTTCTTTGTGTGTATTATCTCATTTTGAGTGTTGTAGCTCTTTCTCTCTGTATTTTTTTTATCTCTTTCTTCTCTGTGTTACGGCTCCTCTCCCCTCTCTAGGGCTCCCTCAGGGTTTTTCTACTCTTAGTTATTTATAACCCAAATAATTATTCTCATCACCTCAATCAGCTCAATTAATTAGGACAAATTAGAATAAATTTCTCCCATCAATCAAGATCAATTTGTGCAATCAAAATCAATCGAAATCAATTAATTATTCAAACCCCAAATTACCATTAATAAGGGATTAAATGTATTTATGAATTCAAATTTATTTCTTTATTCTAAATTTTACTGGATCAGTGGAGATTTTTTTCCATTTTTGCATGCCAAATCAAAATTATTTTTCTTTTTATTTTATTTATTATTATTCTCTTAAAGCATTGGATTTGGGCTTGATAAATAGATCAGATCCAAATTTATTGGTATAATGCCCATTGGTGAAAATAAGAATTTCAGGACAAATTTAGGTGTCAACATTCGACTATCAGACTCTTAAATATTGTAGCTTTGATGTCGTCTAAGTGATTAATGCTTAAGAGACAAATTCACAGCTTCTTTTTGTAGGGATTTGTAACCAAATATATAGCTCTTCTGTTGAACTCAAGTACCGGGCCTAGCTAATTCAGGAAGCACATCCAGATTTCTCAAAACATCCCAATTAATATTTGAGAACATAAGGGGATTGAGGCATGAAAACAGATACTAGAGCCGTTGTGACTGAATGTGCATTATGTGTAGGCATTACAAATGATAGAACATAAGGCATCATTGGAATGTTTTGTATTGGAGGGTCTTCTTCTTCTAAATTTTCATTCGTATCAAAGTCTCCTTCAATGTTAGTGTCACTGTCATCACTATCAGGTAACGCTCCTTCATTTTCATTGGTATCGGATAATGCATCTCTCATAATTGGATTCTCATTTGCTAAGTTTAAGCTAGATGATCTCACTTCATGGTAAGTAACATTGTACATGCTTGAAGGCTCACATTGTGCAACATGAGTGACTTCAATAATGTAAGAAGTGTGGAAAGGCTTATGACATTCAACAATATTAAATTCTTGATATTGATGTATCAAATTATTATGAGCCATAGACAATTAAGTGTTGATGGGATATGATGAGGTATCTCTAGAAGGTTCAACTTCAATACAAGTAACAGAAGGTGCTTCAACATTGACATGATCTTCAATTGTTTCCACCTCAACATACACTTGCATTGAAGCAAGGTTTGGATATTGCTCATAACTATCGATCATACATGCAACATCTTCATCATCTTATAATGGAAGAACTATTTACCTCAATACATTGCACCATTCAGGGAACCGATACACAATCCTTAATATTGATTGGTTTAGTTGAAGTTTCAATTTTAAATGAATCCTCCACTTTAAACCACTTATGGTAGTTTCTCGTTTAATCAAGATTGACTTCGGAGGAGGACCATCATACATAACGCCATCTTCACCCTCATACATTCTCACATTACAGAAAATTAGCACGAGAATGGGTTTTCCCATTTTAAACTATTCTGAACGCGTATTTACAAAAATTTAGGATCACAAAATATACAAATATATGACATATATGCCATACACAATATAAATTATAAATAAATCACAATCTCTACCACATTAACATTTATGCTATAAAAATTGTTATAAAATATATAGAATACATACATCTTATACTATATCATAACAACATAATATATAGAATATTGGCATCACACAATAAGGATCACAAATAAATCATAACTTTCAACACATCAACAATGTTGCATTACAGAATATACAACATACATATATTCTACCACAACATAATATAGGTATCATATAATATAAACTATAAATAAATTATAACCTCCACATATCAACACTTATGCATTCCAAAATATACAATATACATATATTTTATAAGTCACCGTAACAACATTACAAACACACAATATAAGCATTAAACATTATTCTTAAAAAATAACTAATGTACAACTATAGAAATTTAAACCATACATATAAACAGAAAATAAAATTTCAAGAATATAATTACAAGAAGAATAACATACCGAGAAATAGGAAGAATGAGGATATGGTGGGTTGAAAAGGAGGAAAGGAAGGAAAATGGTGCGACGACTGCGGAGAAGAGGAGAAGTGAAAGGAAGAATGAAGAAGAAAAGATAAAGGGATATAGTGTTTCCGTGTGTATTATGCTAAGGTGCTAGGCGTGATACATGTCATCACACCAACACGGGAGGCGTGATATATGTGGACACGCCAACGCGCTAGGCTTTATAACCACGTGTCCCGCCGTTGTCATGAGCGTGTCTACCTATATCACGTCTCTCGTGTTGGCGTGATGATGTGTATCACGTCTAGCGCCTTAGCGAAACAATTAAAAATAATAATGTCGCATTGTCAAAAATGACAACATATAGGTAATATGTTTGAAATGAGTAGTATTTGAGTAATATGTTTGGTAATTTACTGTAGCTCAGTTAAAAAGCTGATATTTTGAGTTTTGAGGTGTAGGAAAGAGCTGTTTCTTGGGATATGACACATGTGGGTGATGGGTTGACATGTGACAGAGATAAAGGTTGCTTTGGCATTGAGAAATTAATGAGAGACACGTGTGCTATAAGTTGTGGGAAGTTTTTTGTTTTGCTTTTTTTAATCACCATGGGAAGCTTTTTTCAACTTTTAGTATTGATTGGTCAACTCAATTTTTGACCAAAATCCTAGAAGATCTTACCACAATGCGTGATTGCATTAGCTTGACAAAATATATTTTACTATAAGGAAATGAAAAGCAAAATTATCAATTACACAATTTTATCATATTTTTAATTAAGAGTAATTTTTATACGAGAGTAATACTCTCAATACTTTTTCAACTGTCAAATTTGATTTAATTTTTTTATACGAGAGTAATTTTATCATATGTTTTCAGTGAAGTGATATAGTACTCTTAGAGTACATATGAATTTCTGATGTGCTAGGGCACAAGACCCACACCTTATGCAGCAAAGGTTACTGCAATGCAATTAAGGACCCAAGGAATGATATTCTCATGAATGATTATTACTATGTTTGGATGACTAAAAATATTCCTAGGAATGACTTCGATCACCAGTGGTGGGCGAAGTTGCCAACCAATATCAATTGTCGCCATCGTCGGTGGATAGCCGGATTCTGGTGACTGACGTAGCGATCGAAGTCACTGGCCACCGTCCATTGCCGATGGCAGCGAATGTTGGACGGATTCTGGTGACCAGCACAATGGCTGAAGTCGCTCGCTAACATCAACTGTCGTCAGATTTCGGTGACTGGCACAATGGTTGAAGTTGCCGGTGACAACAGACATGACCAGATTTTGATGACCGACGAGGTGGCTAAAGTCGCTAGCCACAATCAACCGGTGACGGCGGCAATGTGGCCGAATTCCGATAATTAGCTGCGCAAATGGTGGTCATCAGCAATAACGTGACGATGATTGGTTGATGTCATGACGATAGAAGGATAGATAGTTTAGACATTTCACATGACAACAATATTCTCATGCCATAGAAATGTTGTAAATCCACCTCCCCCCATGAGAATAAAAGTGTGAAAATGTTGGACAAAAACTATTCCTAAAAATCAATTTGGATAAGAATATTTTTTGAAATCTTGTACCAAATATGAAAGTCCAACATTTTCATGTAAAGATTCCCAAAAATAAAAAAATAATGCGCGAACCAAACTCCACGAAAGAGTCAAGACCAATGCATGCATATGGCCTTCATCCCACCCTTTTCTATAGTTTAGTACCTTTTTTTCTCATTTATGTCTTTTAATCTTTAATCACTTGCCTTTTTTATTTGGAGTATCTTATATTTTTTACGTGCTATAATTGGAATATAATTTATTTTTTTTATTTTTGTATCAATTTTATGTCACTTTTAAAGATACATAAAATTTATTATAAAATTCATTTAACAACTCAGTAGAAATAAATTTATTAAAATTAAAGAAAACAATCTTGAAATAGTTGCTGAGAGCCAACTTAATTTTGATAAAAAAATTAATAAATATATTTTCAATTATTAAAGTGAAAAATTATTAAAATGTTCTTGTATAAAATAATATAAATAATTGTAGTTCAAGTAATACCAAATCATAACTAAACCGGTTTAGTATATTTAGGGATGACAATGGGGCGGGACGGGGGCCGCTCCGCGGATGAATATTCTCCCTTGTCCTCATCCCATATTTGTACGGGTACCTATCTCTAATTTATTTTACGGGTAGTGGTACTCATGGGTATCCACGAATACCCATTAAATCATTAAAATTTCTAAATTTTTCATTAAAAAAACAGAATAAGTGAAACAATCAATAATATCACAATTTCTCATAATTTGTCAATTACAAACTAGCTTAGTTTAATAACTTTAAATACTTAAAATAAAAATAACAATACAATTTTCTTGAAGCAGATTCCAAAAGCTAAATTCAAACACAATTTAGCAATACCATAACAATCCAGCACCATTAAAATACTAAAATTTCAAATACTAAATCCAACCAGTACAATTATCACCAAAATCAAAACACTAAATAAAAAAACTAATTAGGAGTATTTTAATAATTTCATATATCAGGCACCTGCAGTTTAAGGGAAACAACCCCATCCTTGTTTCATTTAATAAACAGGAGTTAAAATATTCTTTCTCACTCTCCTAAAAAAAAAATTTGTATCTCAAAATTTAACCCATGACAAATATTATCCACAAATACTCGCAAGAACGAATAAAATTATCATGCCTAAGTATATTATGAATTTGTTTTAGTAGAAATCGGGTCATGAGTTTTCAATCCGAGTAAAGGCCCACCCGATCTAATAACCAGATTAATTTTTTCTTCTATAATATAATAATAAATTGAAATGCATCGTGTCAAGCGTTGACGATGATAAGCCTCCTTTAGTTCTTCCAATCCTTCCATTTATTCAAGGTACTTTCCTCTTTCTCGGTCCATCTGCCCCCCTTACCCAGTTCCTTCCTCAGTTCATTCTTCTTATGTTGCTCATTTCCCCGCCCCGTTCTTCTTATTTCGGATCTCTCACTTTGCAAACAAACAGGTCCATTTCTGCGCGTAGAGATGGATTGATCGATGGGTCTCGAGCGTGAAGGGATGGTATATTATACATCTTCTGGATCTGGAAGACAAGCTTCAACACCTAGCTAGTCATTAAGGTTTGATTGTAAATTCTTTTCTTAACTTTCAATTATATCCACGTGAATGGTGGACCCACTATAAATGCAACCCATCAATCAATGACATGATCCTGCAAGACTCTGCTTCCCCATTTGAACAACTCTCTCTGCCCAACTAGCTAGAACACCTCTGTCATGGAGACAAAGTCTAGGCAAGAAAATTTTCAGCTAGCGTGAGTCTAAGACCAAGACTTGGCAATTTAGAGACAACCTTATTCTTGTCTACGATAGTTTATTTACGCCTCACTCTAGTCTTCTTCAACCACAGCACAAATGGGACTTGTTTCATGTTTGTCTTGTTTCTCTAACAGTGAGCCAAGGGAAACAAATTCATCCTCTAATCAAACAAATTTCTCAAGAAAACAACCTTCCACCAGCATCATAGAAGAACTATGCCATCATTTTTCACTTGCAGAGATAAAATCAGCAACGAGGAACTTCAAGGAAACTTTGGTAATTGGAGAAGGTTCGTTCGGCTTTGTGTACAAAGGTTATCTGAACAAAAGTGCTACCGCAGTTGCGATCAAGCGGAACAAGAAATTATCTTTATGGGGTCTCTCAGAGTTAAGGAACGAGGTTGTCTTGCTTTGTCAGCTCCGCCACCCCAATCTCATGCCTTTAATTGGATTTTGCATTGCAAGAAACGAGTTGGCTCTTGTATATGAATACATGTCTAAAGGTAGCCTCTATGATCACCTTCATTCTAGAATCAACCACGAAGTTAATCCACTTCCATGGAAGAGGAGGCTTCAAATTTGCATAGGTGTGGCACGTGGACTGCACTATCTTCACACAGGAGCCAAGTATGCTGTCATACACCGTAATATCAAATCTGGGAACATTTTTTTGGACAAAAATTGGGAGCCTAAACTTGGAGGTTTAATGTTGTCCAAAAGGGGACCTCGTAGTACCTCAAGGTCATTGATTAGGGTGGAGTCGCGGGTATTGGGTACAAGTGGATATGCCGATCCACAGTATATGGCAACGGGCGTGTTGACTGAAAAATCAGATGTATATTCATTTGGTGTAGTTCTATTAGAAGTAGTCAGCACAAAGAAGGCACTGGGCCTTCTCAAAATACATATGAATCAACACAATCATTCACTGGTGTCAAATGCAGAAAAAATTATTGATCCATTTCTTAAGTCAAAAATTGCTCCAGATTGTTGGAAAACATTCATTGACATCACTGAGAGATGTTTGCATGCACATGGAACGGAGCGACCATCCATGGGCGAAGTCGAGGTGGAGCTTGAGCATGCACTGGAATTGCAAGAGGAAGCAGATGCCAAGATTGATCAATGCAACAGTTCTGGGTGATTTTGTCAGAAGGGTTTAACGTTGTATACGAGATGATGAATGACTGATTCTGAGTTCATCTAAGGATGCAACTATCCAAATGATTATTCTGAGTCCTTTTTTTTTAACAGTTTAATGTTTTAACTGATAGTATTGTTTTGCTCAGACTTCGAGTGTGTTTATGGCTATGCTTATCAATGAAAGTGAAAAGTAGTTGTTTTTAAATACAAAGGATTGAAAATACTTAAGAATATGAGCATGTGGTTAATACGGGAGCAGACAGGCAACAATAGTACAAAAAAAAGATTAATTAAGAATATCCTAAGAAAATTAATAAAAATATAATTAATTTAAGGGCGTTAATAATTCCACTCTGTAGTACAATGTTATTTAAAATGTATAGAGCTCTAGTTTGTTTTAGCTCTCTGTTATAGATTATTCATATTTAGTTTAAAAAAGAAAGAACTTCAGGGCACAGAAACCCGCCCCATTCGAGTAAACAATGTAAATCCTTTTCTATGAGAAACAAACAAAGAAGGCCAAACAAAAGTAGCAAAGGGTAGAGGTATCATATATTGCAAAAGTTTCACTTTGTTGCTTTCCAAAATTCCAACGTTCGGAATCCACAGGGGAATCATTCTGGAAGTAAAGTAACTCTTGGCCAGAATCATTATGGTAAATCCATCTGCTAAAGTAATCACCATAGTCGTGAGGCCTCTTCTTCACGATTTAGATTTAAATTGAGGTATGCATAAATATTAATAATAAACCTTAAAAAGTTTATTATAATCTAAGAAACTCCGAACATGCATTGCAGATGGGAAATAGAGAGGCAAGTGATGGAATCCAGGTGATTGTTTAATAATAGCAATTTACGTAATAATCACACATCAGGCACACCAATGAAGTTGCAAAAGACTTGCGATTTCCCTGTACACAGAAACCGCATACTTTCATGTGATCATGTCTTAGGGTACAAGGCTTTTATGGCACCAATATCATCCACAATCAGTTGTCTTTTGGTGATTCCAGGTGGCATATATACCTCCATAAATGATTGCATTACGATCTTTGGTATGAAAAAGTCCAAGAAGTTGCTACCTCATGGATGGCCACCGTTATCAAATCGTATTGGCAATCGCGTGGTCTTTTATCAGTGCTCCATTGCTCTTCTGCATCAATATACGGTCTATTAGATTTTTGAATGAGAAAATGAAATTGAAATTGTATTGAATTGGCTCATCGGATGAGCCTTATATACAAGTTAAATGTAGCATGCGTACTGTGGAACTAACTCCATCAGCAATGTAAACTAACTAACTAGAACAACAGAATTCTAACTAATTAAATAACAGAAACTGAGACAGTTAAATAACAGCTTAACCAATCTAACTAAATGGCTGCTGAGTTGGCAATTGCTGAGGTGGCAATTTGCTGAGTTGGCATCTGGCTTAACACAGTCTTCCATTGGTTGGTGGAAAGGAAAACCATAAGCTAAAACTTTTGCAGGTCCGTCAAATGGAAAACCATCCCCATGATCACCCCCAAAAAAATCTGAGTACAAGATCTGCATGTGTTCCACTTGTATCCTCCTCAAATGTGAATTGTGAAACGCTGGACCACAGTCCGAACGCCACTACAGAAACTTTCCTCGTGACCTCTGTTATATAAACTATTTATGTGCCTCTAACTAACATTTTAAGCTATTGGGATAATTGGTTATGGTATTAGAGTCCCTATAACTATGCATTATTCATGCTTCAAGCCCAAAGGACTCTTGTATGAGGTAGCGTGTTAAGATATAAACCATTCATGTGCCTCTACTTATTAGCTGTAAGGGGGTGTGTTAGAGATATAAACCATTCATGTGCCTCTACCTAACAGCGTAAGCTATTGAGATAGCGGCTTCTTGACAACAACTTAGATGGATACTTTGAATCGCTCACAAAAGAATAATTATGGTTGATAGGATCAGGGACGCCACATCTAGGCAGTAACATTTGTTCAATGGTTGCGAAATCAAGCTTTCCAGATACTTTCAGATGATAATATTTCTTAAATGTTTTGATTGCTGACTCCAAGCCTTCATCAAACATTCAAACCAATCTGCTTTGACAAGCTTGTTGCTGTTGTTGGAATTAGTGTTGTGTATGTATCTGAATGCCTAGAGGTAATTTCAAACTTCTGCAAGACCTTATGTTCTCTTTCCCTTTCGAATCCCCTCCAGATTTCGAAGGAAATCCAATGACAGCCCACCAGTTGGTTTTAAGCTTCTTGGCTGAACCATGAAGAGTTGTAGGACAAGAAATAAAAGGAAAACTACTAAGTGATGGGTGGGATTGGTAGCCATTGCTGAACAGAAAAGAATTATACGTGAATCAGAGTTTGTTTTGCACGACTGAATATCCTTTGTGGTTTATTTACAGTTGTATACTTAAATTATTCACAGGAGCCACACTAATGAAGCTCTTAATTAATTACCAAACACATTACAATAAACTAATTTTGATGATATCTCGGGAAAGTTTTATCTTCGAAAAATATAAGCTATATGGTCATTCTGATAGTGAAAATTCAAGCATACGTACCAAAAATATTGTCTATTTATTAAATTGCTCCTCATCTTGCTGTCTTGAACTTAATTATATCCATTGGAAGATTGTGAGAAATGAAATTATTTCGAATTTGCTAATGCTTGGCGCAGAAAAATCTTCTAGAATTAGCTCGGGTGCCTTGTAGAAAAGAGCAGACATTGTAGTTGCTCAATTTTATAGTGTGTTCGATCCAATTTAAAAATATTAAAGGTATTAAAAGGAAAATGTGCATTTCTCTTGTAGTTCATTTTGCAGCAATTTGCTGCAGTATGCTCTGCATGGGATGCCTGCCACTTGTAGAAAAAATTAATCTAAAGGGTTGGAGATTCATTTTATCATTTAACAAGAAAATAAGTGTTACACATTTTAACATTGATACTCATATACCAACATCGATCATAGTGTTTTAATAATCTACCTTAAATTCTGAACTGCTTTACTATGCTATGCAAAAAGTTTATTATAATCTAAAGCACTTGGAATATGCAGATGAAAAATAACAACATTAGCGATGGACTCCTGGTAATTATATAGTACTATTTATATCATAATCCCACAAAATGTAAGTATCATCAATGGCACACCCTTATAAAAGATGCGACTTCCCCTTACATAGAAACAACTAATTTTCATCTAATTATGTAATAGAGTACAAGGCTTTTATGCCTTTAATATCAGCCACACCAAGTTTCCTCTTGATGACTCCAGCTGGTATAAAGGTATGCATGATTGCATGCTGATCGTTGCTATGTGTAAGTCCAAGAAGGTGCCCCACCTCGTGGATGGCCACAGTTATCAAATCAATTTTGCTATCTTGTGGTGTTTCATCAGTTCTCCATTGCTCGTCTGCATCAAAATGCAGTCTTCCATTGGTTGGGAAAAAAGCATGAGCTAAAGTTTTTGCAGGACCATCAAATGGTTGACCATCCCCATGATCTCCCCTATAAAATCCGATTACAAAATCTGCAGGTGTTCCGTTTGGAGCCTCCTCAAATGTGAACTGACAAACATTGGACTATAGTCCGAATGCCACTGCAGAAACATTCCTCATTACCTCTAATGGTTCAACTTCAACACCCGCTTGCAAGCTGTAGGTGAGATTGAACTTAGATGGAGGCCATTTTGGGTTTCCTGGAAAAAATGCATACTTTGAACCACTGAAGATAGAACCATTATGGTTGATAGGATCAGGGACGCCACATCTAGGCACTGACATTTGTTTGATGGTTGCGAAATCAAGTTTTCCAGATACGTTCAGATGATAATATTTCTGAAATGTTTTGATTGCTGAGTCCAAGCCTTCATCGAACTCATCTGCTTTGACAAGCTTGTTGATGTTGTTGGAATCACCGTTTTGAATGTATCCAAATGCCTTGAGATAATTTCTAACTTCTGCAATACCTTCTGCTGTGTCTCCCTTTTGAATCCCCTCCAGATTCTGATGGAAGTCGAGTGACAGACCAAGAGTTGATTTTAAGCTTCTTGGCTGAACCATGAAAGGTTGTACGACAAGAAAGACTAGGAAAACTTCTAAATGATGGGAGAGACTGGTTGTCATGGCTGAACGTTCAGTTTGTTACGCAGGATTTTATTTCATAAGTGGTTTATATACTGTTATATTATTCACTAGAGGTTCACTTACATGAAGGTCTTAATTACCAATTCCATTAATTACCATAAACTAATTCTAAAATATCTTAGCACAGTTTTACTTCGGAAATATAAGCCAATGAACATTGTAATAGTGAAAATTCAAGCATACCTATGAAAAATATGTATTATTTTTCAACTTATTCCTTATCTTACTGTTTTAAGTTTGAATCTGTTTGGAAGATGTGAGAAGTAAATCTATTATGAATCCTTACGTCTTGTAGAAAAGTCTACTTGAACCGGCCCAATTATTCTGCAAAGCCTATGAACCTCTTATCACAATATATAAAAAAAATGGTCTATATTTATTATTTTAATTTTTTTGGGCATAACTACAATCAAACTTTATGACCTTAATTTTACTCATTCTACCACTCAATCACGAACGTTAGTGGCTTCATTTGGAGATGCAAATCTTTCACTTCGATCCAGAAACTGGAGGGGCTAAAAGATCATTATATTTCAGGTCCATAGGTGGGTTTCAATTTGCATTACAGACGGCAAAATACAATATGATTAAGTATAAATTCCTTGGGTAGAAGATTATAGGAGAAACAGAGATGGTTGTGCGCTAGCGCCGGCGATCACTTGGTTACTTTATTTGAGTTTCAACTTTTACAACATTGGACCAACAAGAATATTTTAGTAAATTATCGCATTTAAGAATTTTTATGTTAAAGTCAAATGCACAGTTTGTTTTTAACATGCTTTAAAGTGCATGGTCCACATTGTAGAATATACATATGGCATCATGCTATTAGACCAATGTTGAGCGATGAGTATTGTAGATTTGGCCCTTAAACGCAGTAAACGGTTAACTTAAACATTATTCTATTTATGGTAACAGGAAAGAATAAAGAGAAAAAAAGAAAAAGAATGTCTTCAATTTGTTTTCTATTTGATGTACAGTTCTCCATATATAAAATTTCAAGCAAATTTTCTACAACTTAAGACATCCTAATTGATTTTACTGATATTTTAGCGTTTAAATAGCGGCTTGCGTTTAAACACTTCTACAAACAATATTACAAGAACACTTTTAATATAACTACGCAATGGCGAATCTTAAGATAAAAGTTTAAGGATCATATTATATTTTGATCATGTTTAGATGAATAATATGTAATTTTAACTATATTTAAAGATGTAATGTATACTTTTCTTAAGTACTCATTAAAAATTTCTAAAATTTTTATGGGGTTGTGACTCTGCCAGTCCCTAATAACATCCGCCATTGTAACTAAGCTAACTTATAGATATAGAATTATAGAAAGGTCTACATAGCCATAGGTTGGCAGAAAATATATTCTTAACGCATCAGGCATATGGTTGAACAAAAATGGAAATAACTGTTACCGTTATAGAGCTTGACTTGTTTAATTCTTTGGGATCTATAAGCATAAAGTACCGATGGGTTGACTATTTTTTTCACGTTACCCTTATAATGGTTTTTTTAGTAAACACTTATTTTAATTTTTAAAAAATATAAGTGACATCAGTTTAATCATTTAATAATTATTGACATCAAATTTGTCCTTTTAGATTATCAATTTATGTCATTAAAGTACCAATTTAATGTTAAAAATACACTAAAGGATCAATTTGATGTCAAAAATAAACATTAAAGGACCAATTTGATGTCACAAATTATTTTAGGACTAAACTGATGTCACTTGTATTTTTAAAAGACCAAAATAAATATTTATTCTTTTTTTTTTCTTGTGGAGAGAAATTTAGGGGATAAGATTGAAGATTATAAAGAAGAATTGAATCCAAAACTTTTAAATTAAAGTTGTTCAATCCTTCTAGTTAAGCCTAGAAGCCAACAATCATTGGCACACTTATAATTAGGCTTAGGGGAAATGACCCTTAAATTTAGCTTGTTTATAAATGTGGACAATTTGGTTCATTTAAAAAATTAATTAAGTATTCAACTAATTTAACCAATAATTTATATACGGTTAACCAGTAATTTATCTTCATTTTTTATTCTTGATATGTGGTTAACCGTATATAAATTATTGGTTAAATTAGTTGAATACTTGCTTAATTTTTAAAAAGAACCAAATTATCCATTTTTGTGAATAATCTAAACCTAAGGGTCATTTCCCCTTAAGCTTAATAGTCGACTTAGTTGGAAGTATTGGGACGTTATTACCAAATCTTCGACGAATGGTGTGGATGGTGACATGCAAAAAACTCTTGATACACCAAGTCACCACTCTCTCTCTCTCTCTCTATATATATATATATATATATATATAAAAGTTAAAACCATAAAATAAAATGTTAACATATATCTTTTAAAAAGAGAGAAAATGTGACAAGTGTTACTCATAATGAATGATTATTGAAATTATCTCTTGGAGTCACTTCAAACAATAATAAAACATTTTAAATGCTCTTGCTAATTGAATGAATTTTTAATTTCTAACTAGTATCAATAATAATCCTCAAAGGAAATCTTTGTATGTATGTATATATATATATATATATATATATATATATATATAAAAGTTAAGATCATAAAGAAAACTCGTAACAAATGTCACCCTATTTTATAACTTTAACTAGCATAAATCCTATATTGAAGCTTTATTATAAGATTATAAAAAGGATTATAACATATTCCTAATAGGAGATCGAGTATAGAATCAACTGTATATTTTGATAAGATTTATCAAATATAAATAATTAACAAATCATATCTCATTTTTTTCCCTTGCATATAATTTTATCTCAATTTTAAAGATTAATAGTTACACATAATTTTTAATTTTAGAATTGTCATACAAGTTATAAATGAATCGAATTATTTGTTCATAACCACTTGAGCTCAAGTGGTGGTTTTGCTGCCACCAAAAGGTGGGAAAGTAAGTTTGATTACCACTCCATCTGCAGAACCAAAAAAGAATAAAAAAAGAATAATTTATCAACATATTTTGATTTAATTGAATTTGGAGATCAATATAATTTCATTAAAAAATCTGTTTTATTCTTTCAGCCTCAATATTCAGAAATGCCTAAAAAAAATACTAAATGTCTTTTTTTCAAATTTAGATAGACTCACGTTTTTTTTAAAATATGAATGAACAAATGAAGAATTAAAATATACTCTTGATTAGAAAATAATATATAAAAATCATAATATATTAAATGCTTAATTGATTTTTTAAAAGTATTAAATACTCATATAATGTTTAGGTTGGAGCTCACGAATATTACATTAGATTTTTGTAGTAATTTTGTTCATTTTATGTAACATATAAAGGGTCAGGCTATCAGTACTTCCAATAATCTATTGACATGTCTTACTAATTACTTTTGTTTTAATTTCTTATATCATGATCAATTGAAGAATTTTAATATTCAAGTCAAGTCTTAATTAATTATTTTTTTATTTTTTATTTACATATTTAAGCTAGGGAAAATGCTAAATCCTACGAAAGAAATTTTGTAACAATACACAAATTTTAAAAAAAGAGTAAGTGTGTTTGCATTTTGTGAAATAACTTTTCTTTTTAACTTTATTAGATTTGACTATGATAAAAAGGAATTGAAGAATTTTAAAATTCAAGTCAAGTCTTAATTTATATTTTCATTTTTTTATTTACATGTTTAAGCTAGGGAAAGTGTTAAATCCTACCAAACAAATTTTGTAATGACATACGAATTAAAAAAATAAGAGTGAGTGTGTTTGTGTTTTGTGAAGTAGTTTTTCTTTTTAACTTTATTACATTTGACTGTGATAAAAAAGAATAATTGCACTGGGCTTTTGTGAACAATTTAGTATGAAACCATTTGTGACAAATAACATTTTATAATTAAAAATAGATACTAAAAAATGTGAATATGTTACAAGTTAATTGTCATGAATAATTAGTTACAGTATAACAATATCTTATTTTATTCAAAGTATAACACAAGAGGTTTTTAATTATAACTTTATATTCATGTCAAATTTGTTCTTTTGTTGGTAAGTGAATTTTTTTTATAGTTGTGATTGGCCATATAGTTTTTTTAAATTGAGATTTTTTATTTTAACTTAACTTTTTACCATATATAAGAGTAGAAGAGGAATTATATGTAAAAATATACATACAAATAATATTTAATATTCATTATATTTATACATGTATTAATCAATAATAATTATACAAATTTAACTTTATAAAATTAATTTTTTATGCATCGAAGAACACTCGGATTCTACACTAGTGATCTTTAACACGAATTCTCTTAGTGTAGATGGTGTGAATGGTAGGCCTTAGATGAATCATTATATTTTAAAACAGAAATAAAATTTTCCAATTATTTATATATTTGCATACTTATACTTATTATTATTATATACTTTATTATTATTATAGACTATCTCTAATTAATTAAGTTGTTTTTCTTCCACATGTATGTTAAACTCCTTTTCATTTACATATTTTTAGTTTTTTTACACTATCAATTAACCTTGCTACATTCAAAATTTTAATAAGTTTTTAGCAAATTATTTCATCTTAAACCTTTTTGGTATTGCCCATTTTAAAAAAATAAATGTGTCCAATTCTAATACAACCAAATGGATGAAAATAGTTGTTGCAACAAGAATAATATTTACAGACGTTTTATTCTTAAAAGATGAATTCTGAAATATTACATGTGAAAAGTTTGTCTTAAAGCTTAATCGATTATCAGTTCGTCTAAGGTGCAACTCTCTCTCTCTATCTTTCTCGCTCTCTCATAACTAAAAAGTTGAGGAGAAATGGAAATTATGTCATTCTAAAGTCAGGATATATACCATAAGTTAGTTTCTGTTATCGCTTAAAGTGGTACTTACACATTACTGATGAAGAATTATCAACCAAAATCGAATTCAAAAACTTTAAATTAATGCAATTCGATATCAATTGTGACAAACTTCTTTTTGTTTTTAACCATACTACACCTTTCCTTATTTGAAAATGGTTTAACGTTTTACTCATAATTGTTTTGCTCAACTGTTTGGTTGTGCTTAACAATAAAAATAAAAATAGTATTTTTAATATAAAAGATTAAAATGTGTGTTTAAATTTGTTTTTTTTTTCTCTGGAAATGTTATAATTACAATGCTCGAGACAGACTTTTTAGCTTAATTTTTTTTTGAGTGCAAAATAAGTTAATTCATCCATGTACTAAGACTAATTAATGATATGGACAAATTGTGATTAATAGTGGGTGCTTATACAGACAATCAAACAGTTGGCAGTTAACAATTAGAAAGAAATATTTCAATTCAAGGGTAATGGCCTAATAATTGAGGAAGTATACTTATAATAATGAACTCAAGGAGTAGAAAATGTAAATAGAGAGAGAAGTGAAATGAGATGGAAAATAGAGACGTGTGATGGACTTGTCACCACTGTGATTGCAATGAGATGGCAAAAAACATATATATAGAGTAGTCGCTATCAATTACTTTATTGAGTATGAAAAATAATTGATAACATTTAAAATGAATTTTAAATAAAAATAGTTTATGAAATTAGGTAAAATTTAGAAGTCAATTAAGCACCGGAGAATGTGAAAATTGAATCCCATGATATCTCTAATAAATTTTTCCTTAATTAAATAGTTAACTTAAGTTAATTGTACAGAAATAACAATATCAATTTTACTCTTTTAACAAAAGATAAAGTTTAAAAAAAGAAAATATTTACAAATTAAAAATAAATAAAACTAAATTACAAGATTCCCAATTTTTGGCTCCACGAGAACTTCACAGTCACGTAGAAACACATTTTGAAGCAAAACCAGAAGCCTAATTAACATGAACTTCTACATTACTTACAAGCATACACTTATTAATGCTATATTCAAGACCCAATCTTCGAGAAATCATATATTGCGAGGAACAAACAATTTGTTAAAAAGATAAGTGACTTTAATCTTAAATATGTGAATTCCTGAACTCGACATTGTTGAGAGACCTTACAACATAACCATGACACAAAGGAAATCATGTACTGCGAACTTGACACCAGATTTACGCGTGTCCTCAATAAGGTGAGTCAACAAATTGATTCCAGATTTATTCTTATAATTTCCATTTTGCCACCGCTTTTCCCTTCATTTACGCGTTTCCTGTTTCTAAACTGAGTGTAGAATCTTTCGTGGACATGCGACACATTTTCAAATTAAATGCCTGAATATAATGTTGAACAATGTTTAATCAATTCAAATATGACACTCTCATTTATTTTTTTAATAAATATACATTTGTTCTTACCAATTTTATTCTCTCACCAATTTATAAATTACTAAATTAATTCTTAAATATAATATCAAGACAACATTTTGATTATGATAAAAATAATATATAAAAATATTAAAAAATGTTACATCTATAATTAAGTGCTCTAACATATTTTCATAATATTTTACTTTATCGTTTAAGCCTGTTACCTTAAAATTTCTAAATTTAATTTAAAAATACTAACTCCAGAAAATAAAATTTTTCTAATATTATTCTATTTTTCTTAATAAATAATATTTTTTTATCAAAAAAACATTTTTAATATTTATTTTATTAATTAAAATATTTTAAATTTCAAAATATAGTTTAATTAATTGATCTTGACTATTACATTGATTTGGGGAGTAATTTTGAAAAGTTTTGTTTAATTTATCTAAATATTGTGTTTCACTAAGAATTTAATTTTGATTTATTGTTAATGTAAATTTTTTTACATTATTATTAAATTATGTGCTAATACATCATTAAAAAAATTTAAATTTTAAAGCTTGTTCTCATAGTCAAATTTATTTAATAATATTATTTTTACATTATATTGAATCAAAATATTTCTTAGTGGGTGAATGGTGCAAAGACCAAAAGAAAACACAAAGAAAACTACAGAACTATTATTATATCAAAGAGAATTTTTTCCAAAATTAATCCTTTTCAATAAAATTAAAGTGCATTTTATCTTCTTAATATGTTACAACATGACCAATTTAATAAACCATTTCCCTTTTGACGTGTTATACATTTAAACTTAATTTCAATCTCTTGATATGACTCGATTCACAATTACAGTCATCTACTCAGACATTAACCATAACAATCATAATCAGACAATGAAATGTCTAGTTTCAAATTTCAAAATCTCATACACCATTCCGATTAGGAGTTTAAATTAAAGACATTAACAAACATTCAATTGAAGAATTTTTCGGAAAGACAAAACAATTGAGGAACAAGTGATGATGACAATGGTTACAGAGGGAGGATAACCTGATCTGCAATAGGAATAACAATTTCTATAAGTCCCCATATGTTCCTTAGTGAGATTATTCTTTTTGCCATTCCAACAAGTGATTAATTTTACAACCATAAATTTTATTCTTAACTGAAATTGGCCTAGCCTGGTTGAGGATTAAAAATGGTTGTGGATAATAAGATATAATCACCAGTAGTCTTGCTGGCATCTGCTTCCTCCTGCAGTGTCAGAGCATACTCAAGTTCCATCTCTACTTCACCCATTGTTGGTCGCTCATTTGGTTCCTTCTTCAAGCATCTTTCTGCGATATCTATGTACACTTCCCAACATTTTGGTGCAACCTTTCCTATGAGAATCGGATCAATTATCTCCTCAACAGGGAACCTCTGCACAAAGTCATATATATCCATGGTTGCTGGCGTGACATCAATAAACCCCAAATCTTGGTTCTCTAACATGTTCAACTTGTCAAAAATAGCTTGCTTGTCCTTGGTGCATATCACTAATAGTAGAATCATACCAAAGGAGTAAACATCATATTTAACTGTGAATGTACTGTTTAAGGCATACTCGGGGGCCATGCAACCATATGAACCTATAAGTGAAAGTATTAATTAGTTTCCTAATTTCATAAAAATATTTGTAGGAAGCTTATAAAATGAAAAATTACCTTCAATGAATTCTACTTCAATTGGTTTTGGCTTGGACATGAAGCGTGGCCCCTGTAAGGAAAGCCCGAAACCTGTGAGTTTTGGCACCATATTGTTATCCAAAAGAATGCTACTGAGTTTAAGGTCACGGTGAAAGATGGTGCGCTTGGCTCCTGTGTGCAAGTAGTGTAGTCCATGTGCTACTCCTATGCAGATCTCCAGCCTTTTCTTCCATGAGAGTGGTTTCATATCCCTACAATATAAGTGATCATGGAGAGATCCATTGGCCATGTACTCGTACACAATAATGGTCTCTTTTTTGTCCTCGTAGAATCCTATAAGAGACACCAAATTAATGTGACGAAGCTGGCAGAGCAACTCAATTTCATTCTTGAACTCAAGGATTCCTTGGCGGGATTTTCTATACATCCGCTTCACTGCGATTGTATAATCAGTTGCACCATTATGTTTAAAACAACCTTTGTATACGTCGCCAAAGCCTCCTCTTCCAGTTATTCGATTTTCATCAAAGTTGTTGGTTGATTTTCTTAGATCGGCCAGAGAAAATTGATGGCATAGCTCTTCTATTACTGTTGGACATTGTTTCTTTGATGAACTTGTATGCTTTGAACGACAGAAGCCTATATATTTGAGAAGCATTATTCCCATTTGATTTTTGTTTAGCTGTCGATCACGATCAAGATTCTTCTGTACTTGTCTTGAATCTTCATTACTAACCTGTTGTGGAATGCATCAAGAACATGAACACTCATGTTTGAAGCCAAACCAAAAGCAATAAAAAAACTTTTTGTGGGGGATACATTTGAAGAAATTTTTTGTAGATCATGCTATCCTAATTTCCCTATTCTCTCTTTTTAAGTTTTATACACGCAACAGAGCTGTAAACATCAACCATCATATTCTATTGGAAATTATTAAATACACATTTTGAAGCATTCTTCTTTTCTTTTCTAAAGTCACTGTTGGACTGCTTCTGATAGTATAGAGATTTAATTTCGAATTGAACTTGTGGGAATTGTAATCATGAATAAATAAAGTAAGACCAAGCTGTCATGGAAGCAACATAAGCCCAAACTTACTTCGTAAATGAATTTCTATGGTTTCTGGAACACGGATTTCAGGGATAGATGTATGTGCAAGGTATGATTCTTCTACACAAAGTTAAACTGAGCTCAGGATCCTTTCCCCTCTTTCTCCTTATTCTTCTTACCCTTTTTCCACCATAAATCCTTTTCAATCTTAGCCAGCTTTTGTACCAGAAGTTTAAAAAATTTGATGTGCCAAGTTTTCTTTAAGCAATATGAAAGCCCTGCAAAAGTCATTTATTGTAATTTGAAAGGAAATTTTAATATTGAGAAATCCTAAGGTCCTCTCTTTGGGTATACAAATTATTACACCTCCAAGCTCCATCCAACAAAAACGAATCTGATAGATAACAATGAAAATTTTATTTAAACTCTGTTAGTTTGACTTTTGGAATGGTTTGATAATATCGTAGATTAGTTGAAATAGTTGAATGCTTTTTTCTAATGTGATAATCTAGCTGAAGGAAAGGATAAATGGTTACAGTAGAAGGAGTAACTATTAGTTTGGCGTTAATTACCACTTAGTTATCTGAGACAGACTTGGCTAGGAGCATATGGCTATGGCATTTATAGGCTTTGCTAAACGACTTTGCAGAGTCGGTGAAGAAAAACAAATTCTTTTACAAGTTTGTCCGTTCTAGTTTTTTTCTTTTGTTCCACCGACAAGCTAGCTTTTCATTTTTTTCTCCACCGCTAAGCATGAATTGTTCCTTTTTTCCACGGCCTAGATTGTTCTGGATTATGGATGTTCTTGATTCTTTTGGGTGACAAAGGGATGGAGGACACACTTTTCTGCAGATTGTTATATGATAGATTTAAAAAGTAAGGGCTTGAAGTTTTTTCTCCCTGTATCATGATGACTATATTATTCTGTTGGAGCAGTAACAGTTGTTCAAAAGTATAACCATCATTGGAGAACAAGAAACAGATGAAAGTTTTGTTTAATACCGATTATAGGAAACAACTAGTCTTGCCTCTTGCAAAATTGGGTTTGAGAAAGCAGAACAGTTGCAGATTTATTTTCTCTCTCTTAATTTTTTGTCTGTGGGATAGGTGAAGATAACCTTATTATTACCATCATTGTAGAGAAAGAGGATTTGAGTTTGACTTTATCAGGATGATCTGCTCTGATTGCTTTCTTCATTAATAAAGCATCCAAAAGGCACAGAAGTTTAAAAAGGATCAACAAAAATGAACATAAATTGGTGCATAAATTAGAAGAAGCAAATAAAGAAGACTAGCTGTTGTTTACTATTGGGAGAATGACCGGAAAAGTCAGCTTGGTAAAAAATTAAACAATTTGGTTCGTTTTAAAAATTAATTAATTTAACTAATAATTTACATACAATTAACTAATAATTTATGTTTATTTTGATATTTAATATGTAGTTAATTGTATAAAAATTATTGATTAAATTAGTTGAACGATCGGTTAATTTTTAAAACGAACTAAATTGTCCAACATTTTTATCAAGCTGAACTCTTAAGTCATTTTCCCCTTCACTCTTTACATGCTTTGTCAATATATCTCCAGCTTCTACTTTGTTACGACTTGATTCTCTATAGCTAGTAAATGTTGCATGGTTCTAACATGTTTATTGTTCAAGAATTTATATAAATCCATAATAGGACTATGGAGAACAGAGGAGGAGGTTAAATCACTAGTTCACACGCATGTAGATTTATACGTAAACAGTAGACTAATTTTAATGTTGATGTTGGACCAACTCCTATGTTGTAAGTGAATGTAAAACTAACATTAAAGAAAAGTAACGAGGAAATATCGAAACTCATCAAAATAATCCATTAAATGGAGGTTACCAAAACTTAGAAATACATACTAGAGAGATCTCACATATCACATAAGAGATAGCTTAGGGATAGAAAAATACCTGAAGATAAAGGCTGAAACAAAGCTTCAAAAAGTTTCTACTTCGATGCTGCAGTCCTTCAGTGCATTGGCCCTTCTAAGGTAGCTTCCTCATTCTGTGTGCGCGCGCCTTCATTCAGTTCTGGAGTCAAAAAAATCGACTCAAGATGTTGTCATTATAAATGCAATTTTGTCACGCGTTTTCTTTCATATACGCGTTTCTGTTTCCAAAAGTTTGAGAAGGAAACAGTGGAAAACTTCTTTTTAGCACCTTGAGGATTTTGGCCCATTGTGAGAAATATTTTTCAACGAAATTTTTAACCAAACACGTTTTTAGATTTATTTTCAACCAAATTCTAAAAGTTACTCCTACGCTCTAAGAAAGTGTGTGGTAGGATATTGATAACTTTTTAAATTTTTAGCAGTGTATTCGAAATCATTAAAAGGGAATTAATTTGATTTTATTTGAATTAATTTAATTTAATTTATAAATCAGTACTTATGCTTAGATTTAATTATAAAAAATATGAATTAAATTGATTTATAAATCAAATTTAATGTTTAAAACACATTGAATATGACAATAAAATGACTAAAATAATAAAGTAAAATAATTAAAATGATTAAAATAAAAATATAATCAAATCAACTCAAATTAGACTATATTTAAGCAGATTTTTACTTCTAAACAATTAAAATTAAAAAAATTTGAAATCAAATCAATTTATAAATTTTATGGTTGAAAATAGACGGTAATATATTGTTGTTATCAAAAGATCATACAATATTTTGTTATTATTACTATATATTTTTTGGTGTATACTAAAGGTATTTTCATAATCTTTGGGTCATCGAAGGATTATGGTTATTATCCCTCCTCATAATGCTGTTTCATAGAATTTAAACTTTTGACATCTTTATGAAGTCGTAAATCGTTTATCACTTCGATCAATTATTATATGTTATTAAAATTTTATAAGTTTATTATAAATTGATATATATGTAATTTCTTATTGATTATATTAATTAAATCTTTCACTTCAAATTGACCATTAGATTGAACATATGTCATGAAAGGATGGGAAATTTTTATATCTTTGTTCATATTATTGTTTCTTTGTTGGGGCCACAGGTCAAGGGAGCTTGAAATATTAAAGAGATCACTTTAATGAACTTTAACGAGAAACCACGTCTGTGAGCTTAACACTACATCTTAACTCAAAACCTTACAGTTAGATTAATGAGTTCTTCTACTTATATGTTCCTTATTTATTCTATTTCTTTCCAATGTAGATTCTTCACCCACATCCCACTCATACTTAAATCCCCAACATCTTCCACTCAACTATGTTAGTCCTTATATAGGTTCACTTTTTCTCAAGTGATATATATATAGTCCTTAAATATACGGTAATATATTATGGGTGCGGTGGTAAGCGAGCTTTAGAAAGCTATTCCTCCAAGATGGCATATTCTCATGGTTCATGAATTAATATCATGCAAGCAAATGGCAATGAATACCATGAAATAATGGCTTTCCAAGTTTTGGAATTCTTACACACAGAATGTGATATGAATTGCTACATGTAATTAGTAATTAGCCTAAACAAGTAGTTAGTTAGCTCTTGTATAAATAGAGCTAAATAGGCTAAAATTGTTCATTAGTTGATTGAATTGTTAAGTGACATTAGTCATTTGGTAGTTTTCTCCTTTACTCACAATAAGGAGGTTGTCTAAATAGTGCTCTTGTTGAGAGCCTTTGTAATGGCAGAAGGAACTCAAATTTCTAAGCTTAAAGAAGCAATCCAAAGAAATAAATGGTGTGGGATTCCCATTCCAACAAAATTGCTTTATTGGAAAGTTGCAAAGACAAGAGAATTTAAAGAAGCAATGTGTATAAACAGAAAATGTTATGTCCCGCATTGTCTAAAAAAGCAATTAGTGCTTCTGGGATGAGCACTTCTTATGAGCTTAAGTTGTAACAATTAGTGCTTTCATTGAGAGGTGACCTAGAAATGAGCTACCAATGAAAGGACTATATGAATTAAAAGAGTCAAAGTAAAAGTCATCTTGAGTGGGAACTTAGAGTGGGCCATTGCGAATGCCGACTCTTGAAGGGGTATGCAATGTTAAGTCTCACATTGCCTATCTTGAGTGGGAACTTAGAGTGGGCCATTGCGGACGCTGACTTTTGAAGGGGTATGCAATGTTAAGTCTCACATTGCCTAAAAAGGGCGATTCAATGTAATACTTAAGTCATGAGACTCTCTCATCCAATAGGCTAGTCTTTTGGGATGAACTCTTCTCATAAATATGTATTGTAATATAATGAATGACAAATATATCATAGAGATAAATGGCAACCAATGAAAGGAGAAAAAGGTCAAAGAAGGGCAACCAAAGAAAATTAAATTCATGCAACTAGAAGAGTATTAATGTCAATTTTGATTATGATTAATGTTTGGAATATCCTATAGGGTGCATGAATTTATTTAGAGAAGTCCATGAAAAATGAGAAAGATGAAATTTATTGAATTAATGCATATAATATGAAACAAAAATAGGTTGGTGAAAAAATCCTTTTCCATGGAATAATCTTCTATAAAGGGCAATATTGTTCCATTGCCTCTATCATATTAGTGAGAAAGAAAAGAATAACAATTCAATGTTTTCCCTGAGCTTGGAAGTGTTGATGATGAAATTGCCAACTTGGTTTGGTTTCAAGTCGGTGAGTTTCATTGTTAATGAAACTGATATGTTGGTGAGATTAATGAAATTGATATGTTAAATTGAAACTTAAAAGTATATCTTATACGTTTGCTACCATAATCAAGCCCTTAGCTAACTGTTACCATCACATCATTTAAGTTTGATGGATGGCGAATGAAATCTTTAGTTATGACTTTTCTTTTGAGTGCCATAATTGACAACTTTGAGAGTGTGGAAAAAGTTTTTAACGAATTTCCACTTACAACACCAATATTCACGTCTACTTACTTGGTGGGTGAAATTTGATGCAAGCCTTTGAGATCCCAAGCTATTTGAGTGCTCTTCAAGAATACCTGCAAAAAGTACTCTGACGCTCAATTTAGAATAATCACTAGATATGATAGTGCTTTGGATTTCATGATCAAACGTGAAAGATTTACCCCCTTATTTATAGCTGATGTGATAGAGTCCTCAGGGGAGTCTTTTCTTTTAAAGGTGTGTTAATCATCAGCACGAAGATCTTGTCTTGGGTGCTCATCCTTATTTAGTGTTGCCAAGTCTAAGTCGGTGAATCTACTATAAGTCGAGTCATGGGCCTAACCCTGGATCCACTTATCATAGTACCAAACAGTTATAATATATGCCAAAGTAAATTAATGTGATATTAAGTCAACTCATATCAAGATATTGAAATTAGGTTTGGTTCTATAAGGTGTTAAAAGGAAAGAGAGTGGAGTACCCTTTCTCTTGTCATCTTTTATAAGAAAAGGGAGCACCATGTCAATGGCCTAGAGGACAAAAATGATCCCTCTTGAACATCTGACAAAAGATACAAAGTTAACTGATAAAAAAATTATTATAAAGTGCAATGGAAATTTTGAACAAATAACATATTCTAAAAAAGAAAAAGGATTTTCATTGAATATTCCAATTTGAGACTCTGAAAATTTTCAAGAACTCAATATTTTTATTCTTACTGAAGTAAACAAGTGAAACACAAGAAGGGGGTTTGAATTGCGTGTCTTAACTTTTTTGGAAAACTTTTCGTTAAGAAGCAAAAATGCAATGGATGAAGAAAACAATTTTTTTTCCAATTGGACGCTAAAACGATTTTGTAATTAATAACCTTAAAACGCAGTGAAAAAGTTCTAAGTTTTATCTCAAAACCTTAGTTAAGAAAACAATGGCAATCCCCAAATGTTAGTGAATAAATAAAACACAAGAAGAGGGAAGAAAAGCTTTGTCACGACCCAAATTAGAGGGTCCTGACCGGCGCATAGGAAGGACTAGCAACCTAGCAAGCCTAACGGTCCAAAGATCATAATAAGACAATATGCTAAATTTACCGAAATTTCAACAGAGTAACTTCTAAAAATTTGACATCCCAATTTAATAACATCTCATAACCTGAATAATCACAAGCCTAGATATACATAACTCCAATAACTGTATATCATAAGATCAGACAAAACACAGTGGAAGCTAGATCCTGCCTGTGGAATAATGGAGCATATCTAAGATAATTGATAATTACATATCAAATATGCACAAGAAACCAAATGACAAGACAAAATAGACATGCCCACACGGACAAGGTGTTGGGCTCACCAAAACAACCAACTCCTAGCTAGTGGAAGAACCCGGACCTGGCTCAGTATTTGTATCTGAAATACATATAAAATAGAGGAGTGAGTCATATGACCCAATGAGAGATAACATAAGTTATAATGAAATGTGAACAAGTTTTTCATTGAAATTATATTCATATATCGAAACATATATGTTATTTCAAATAATCATAATAAAACTAATAAGTAAGTAAATCTTGAAATACCAAATTCCATATAGATCAATAACCAAATATCCAATTGCCAAATATCGTATGGGAGGTCTTTAATCTAGAATTAAACAGAGATCTCACCGATGAACACGTAGTTCGAAGGTTCGACAAACGCCCACCAACGGGGCACAGGGGTCAAATCCACTTGTTAAGTCAAACAGATCTGATCGTGTGGGCCAACATGTCGGGCTAGCAACACCCCTACTAGCTGAGGTTCGGACCAAGGTGCACCAAGGCTAGCGTCTACTGCCGTTAGCTACAATATTCTATCAAAGTTTCCTCCCAAACAAAACGTAGTGGTACAAATCTAGATTTACATATATTTATAATCCAAAGCAATTTACCGAAAACACAACTATAGATATTCAGAAATCATGGAAAATGATAAACATCTATATCAAACTTCTATCAATATGTCAAATGAAAGGCTTTTCAAGTACTTGTCCCAAGCTTTCTTATATTCAACAACAAATAAGGTAACTGATTTTGTGAAATCTTTCAACAAAGAACTTTAAAAATCAATGTACAAGACATGTTATAAATCATGTTATCAACTCACTCAAAGGACGAGACTCCTCGAATCCCAAAAGCTATGTGTCACGGACTATAGGACGATCCTCCAATAAATCTAGGCCACAACAACATAACCAAATCAACCATCAACACTTAAAACTAAGTATTCTATCCCATTCAAGCATTTTATCAAACACCTAATGAGCAATCCTTTCTTCTCAAAGCTAACACAAACATTTTTGTGTTCTAACACCCATCCTATCACTATCATTCCTCCACAACAACATTAAAGCTCAACATATAGCTAAAGATACCATAGATTTCCAAAATCCCCAAATCAAACCTTAGGTTCACATAACTCCACAAATCTTAATTCATATCTCAAAACTTGTATCCAACTACAAATAAAGAAGATTTGAGCCTTAGGATTACCTTTACAAGCTAAGAAGATGAAGAATGAGGAGTGGGTAAGTTGAGATTCTCACCCAACAAGCAAATCTTCCTCCTTTGGAAATCCACAAGACAAGGAGCAAGTGGCAAGGAGAGGAAAATCCTACTAGAATATCTAAACACCCAAGGATGAAGCAAGAAATTGGAGGAAATGAGTGATTTTGGTGTGTGAGAAGAAGAGGAAGAGAGGGAACGAAGAAAGAATGAGAGAAAAATGTGTTTGGTTATGTGATAATTGTGTCAAATATAAATTTATTTCGAAGTTACTGATACTGGGCGCTTAATCGCTCACTTTTGGCCGCTTAATCGGTCAATCACAGAGGAAAAACTGAGTTATTGATACCGGGCGATTAATCGGTGAAAAACTGAGCGCTTAGTAGGTGAAGTACCAAGGCAAAACATAGTTGGGCGATTAATCGGTGAAAAACTGAGCGCTTAATCGCTCAGTATATTCAGTTACCTGTCCCACCAACAACCTTAAAACATATCTATACTTAAGGAAATACTCATCACTTAGATTCAAATTTTTACAAAATTCATTATGAATCATTTTGTAACTCATAGAACTAATGAATGACAAAAATGGCTCACATGGTAATCCTAAGTGTTCATGATCACAATTGAATGACTATATGCAAGACTGGGGTATTACAAGCTTACACCAGATGTTTAGCCTGGTTCACTCTCACAAACTGAGAGCTACGTCTAGTCCCTTCAACCAGAAGGATTTTCTACTAATCTTTTATAAGATTACAAGTATTGTCCACCTCTTCAGGTATACAAGTATTCTCAACTTCTTCAAGTTGTACAAACCAAGTATTCTTTTATACTCAGCCTCTTCAGGCTTAAACACCAAGTTGAATAAAGAAAAATGTATAGATGTGCTTGAGTTTTTAACTCACTGCTGGTGAGGACAGAAAATAAATCTCAAGAATTAAACTCTTTATAAGAGTGAGAATACTAAGAAGAATGAAAGCTTTGATCCTTTTACACTTTTGATCACACAGATTGTTATTCTCTCTGTTCTTCTTTGAAGACATTTGTATTTATAGGTGAGAGCATTTGGAGCAGTTTTCATAAGCTTCTTCGTCCAACGGAAATATTTATTACCGTTCTGAGTAGTATTAAATGCATAAGATGATAATGTGTGGATCTTCTTCTGAAAAGACACTTTGATTATCAGAAATGTCTAAGAATATGATAGCTTAGTCCTGACTTATCTGAGCGCGCAGAAAGTTCCTTATTCGCAGAACTTTGTAGTTGTTAACAATGTCAGCTAAACGGCTCAGTTGACTTCTTTTGTAGTTTACGTTGTCAAAGTTCTTCTCAACATTTAATGATAAACAGTTTCTTCACATTTGAATTTGGCTTTTGGACGAATACTTTGAACCTAAGCTTAGTAAGGAAAACATTGGACGATCCAATATAGTAATAATTGTGAAATAGTTCAAAAGGTATTGGACGAATACTTAGTTTCCTTTAACTTAAGAAAGAATGGACACACGTGTAAGATTAAAATAAAAGTCATATATGAATTTAGAACACCTTTATTATGTAAGGTAGAAAGCGTACCTGTGTTAGCCATTAAGCTTATCGATGAATCTGTATATTGAATAGGAATTCATATCTCCAAGAGAAGCATCATGAGAAGATTATAAGGAATCTAGTGCATAGGAGAGAAACTACCCTCTTTCCCTATATGCGTTGAAGCTTATGATCTCAATGGGGCAACCATAATACATATAGGATGAGAGTAGGGGCCTCTCCTTGTGTTTACAATATGGGTTAACCTACCCATCATAGAAAACCCATATACAAGGCCCACATATCACCACAGTCCACAATAGGTTTAAGTGCTTATAAAAGCCCAATAACAAAAGTGATCACAAATGGGCTTAACCAATATATGCTCCACAAATATGACATTCAATTAATCCAAGTCTTTTAGCAAAGATGTGACTATGCTAGTCCACATAGGATTAAATAATCCAACAATCTCCCACTTGGACAGCATAGACAAACATTTTAAAATAAACAATATCTTGGATTAATGTGGCCACAAAGAATGTCGATTATGAGCAAGCACTCTCAACCATTGGTCCAAAAAAGGATTACAAGTACCTTAAAATGCAGAAAGTCATATTCGATAGGAATACTGATATCATACATGTAAGATACTCAAATCCTTGTGACCTAACATAAAGTGGAATGTGGGCCAAAGGGAAAACACATCAAAACACAAACCAAAAGTGTGATCACGTTTAATTCCCAACAAAATGGCCCTAACATCTGCCCAAGATGTCTTCTGAGATTCAACAAAATTATCTCAGCACAACAAAATGAGACTGGGTCCAAAATGTCTCCAACAATAAGTTATAGGGAAAGCACATCAAAATGCATGCCAAAAATGTGATCATGTGCAATTCCCAACAAAATGACCTTAGCATCCGCCCAAGATGCCTTCTGAGATTCAACAAAATTATCTCAATACAACAAAATGAGACTGGGTCCAAAATGTCTCAAACAATAAGTTATAGGAAAAGCACATCAAAATGCATGCCAAAAATGTGATCATGTGCAATTCCCAACAAAATGGCATTAGCATCTGCCCAATATGCCTTCTGAGATTCAACAAAATTATCTCAGTACAACAAAATGAGACTGGGTCCAAAATGTCTCCACAATATCTCATATTATCACAAAAGTGTGCACATAATAACAACATATGACAACAATAGTTTCAATAAGTCTCGAGACAACATAATAACAATTGTGCACACTCCCACTAATCCAACATATCAAAACATAGTCAACTTCATTTGAGTCACATAAGTTTCAAAATACTCTAATGATAAAATATTTATTAGTGGGATAAAAAACTTAACTCTGTGATAAAATTATTCAAATTGAGTCTGAGACTCACAATGTTTATCTCCAATAACACAAGTACAAAATAGAGAAAAATACATTATTGCAGAGTCATCAAAATGTGGTTGTAAATCAGAAATAATATGAAGCCTAACCAAAAACAATTGGATAATCATAGAGTCTCACAAAATTGACTTTATTACCAACCACATATTCTGCCTCCACAATTGAGGAGATTACAAGTGTCTACTTGACACTTAACAACAGATCAACTCCTCTTTGTCATCGCAAGTATAAATCCTTGAAGGATTTTCTCAAATGGGTAACTTATACCAAAATTCACTTAAAATGATTTGATCACTTGTGAGTGAGATCAAAATCCATAATACCTTACACGTATTATTGGATTACTTGCAAGTTTACAACAACTCACTTCGGATCACTCAAGTGTTATAACATAGGCAATAAATAAATAATACACACTTGAGCATATAACTAAGTTACCAACAACGGAAGCACATAGGACTTATTTTTAACAAGTATTAAGGACATACCAATCACAAAGTCTCTAACTCCCATAATAACAAAAAAGGATTACACATTAATGGGCAACAAGATCACAAATTTAACATATTTCAAATTTTTTGAATATGTGTGCTTTATAAGACAATCCATTAATAATAATAAATTTTCAAATATTTGTATGCCTTAAAACACAAAATAGGCATCACCAAGATCTTTTACAAATATAAACGATTGAATATAAGATCTTGTCTTACATAAAACAAAAATAGCGACACTAGTCATTAGTAAACAACTAGCATAAAACACATTAACAACAAGGCTTGCTCCCACTTACCTATGGCAACATACATTTATAACCAATACAAAGAAACCAATACATTAATCAATATCAAACTACATTGCCTAAGTGCCTGAATCATGCCATATACAAACTTTTAGCATGCACTTAAATATTTATATACCTTTAATAGGCATTTTAGCAAACTTCACATATTTATACTAATTACTCCAAAAGGAGTAGCAATTAAAAAATCATCTTCTCCCTATCTACAATAAAGAATATTCAACTCAATCAACCATAGGCAATTTCACATAGTGAACATATACGGTATGTAAGCATATAAACTTTTACCTTATTCTCAAATAAAAAAAATTGTTGAATAATAATGTCATAAGTACAATATATTTAATTCAAATATTATTGATATTAAATTGTGCACTATTAACAAAAAGGAAATTTTTTTTTAATCAATTGAAGTAACTAATATGTCGATTTGTACTCAAAATAAATACTTACAAAACTATCTTTATAGGAAATCACTTTCATCATAACAACATATGGGAAAACTTAGAAAAACAACTTAATCCCTGGATTTCCACTCAAGATATTTCAAAATCAAAATTGATAATTTCTTTTAAAGATCATGACATCAGATGAATACAAAAGTATAGTTCATTCTCAATTATTTTTTACAAATAGAAAGTCAAGGAGAAGTGACATTTAGTTAGTTTTATTACTTCAAAGTAATAATTACCACAATGCTTGAGCATTTACAAAACAATAGCATTGCCAAGTACATACAGATAATATACAAAATTTATTTGTATATCCCAAAATTGTTACAAAAAATACCTATTACAAAAATAGGTTCAAGAGGTGATTTTACACATCAATAACACCACAATTTAAGACATTAGAAAGTCAGAGAAATTATTTTTTTTTAAAACCATATTAGGCTAACAAGTTTTCAACATAGTACCTTATCAAAGATTAAGGTTTATCATCAACAATATACGACAACCATAGGTATAGGGAGTCCGCTATATTACAATATACTTTAAGAGACTTAACTATATCCTCAATATAGGTCCCAACAATAAAGCAATGACAAACACAAAAGGAAGAGAAAAACCATATCCAAAATTGTAGCATGCTTATATGAGCATTGGTTTTCTCATGCTCAATTAACTGAGCAATTAATTGAACTAGAGACATTGTATCATTACAATTCCGCCTAAGGGTCCCGAATTATAATATACAATTCTCTCCCACTTGATAGAGAAAAATAGTTGAATTAATAAATACAAAATAAATAGACACAAATAGTGTATTCAAACTTTCTTAAGTATTCAAATATTTTCTCTATCACACAATTATTATGTCAAGTAGTGTCACACCGATAGGGTATGTCCATTACTTACATAATCCAAAAATATTTTAAACTACAGATTATAATAAATAATATCACACCAATAGGGTGTGTCAACTAATTAAATAACACAAATAATATTTGTAAATTCATTCCAATGAAATTGAGAAAATAAATTTCATTTGACATGATAACTTATCTTGATTAGCTTCACGATAGGCGAAAGCAAAATCATTCAAAATCACATGTCCACAAAATAATTTTAGATTGTTACAAAATGCTCAATTATCTCATTTGTCAAAATTCACAAGATGATGCACACATTCAATTACACAATATTGTCACTTATAAATGTGCACAAATGAGTTTATCAATTCAATAAAATTACTTGACAATGAGTAATATTTCATATATATCATAATAGGATTGAGCATACAATTATAATTGAGCTCTTATGTCATTGTAATCCCGCCTAAGGGTCCCGAATTACAATGCATAAGCAACTCCCACAACATTAAAAATTATGTCTTTAAAGCTAATACCGAAAGGATACTGAAAACTTTAAGAACATAACATTTAATGCATTTAACAAATCATTAGAAATTATATTAATAAAGACATACCGATAAGGTAAGTACATTATTAACATAATCCTCAATGCAAATGTAATCACGTTATTACCAAAATAACACATTGTCATAACTAGTCCTGCAATAGGCGAGGATACAACTATACAAAATGTGCACAACGGTTTTAAATATCACAAAATAGTTACTCTCAAAATTCAATTTACACACAAAAATTGTAAAATAACATATACTTGTTTCAATACATTATGCAATATTATATGCACATAACAACACAAAAAAATATATTTCTGTGTCAAAATTGAGTCACATCTGAGAGTAACATAAAATATAATAAGCGCACTCAACTCATTATAATTGACTCCCACGATAGGTGAGATCACAATTACAAGAAATTATAATAATAATAATAAAACCGCGTATGAAGTTAACAAGTTTACATGCCACATCATTTTAGATAATTGTCACACTTTTATATATAATTACATATTTCAAAATTAGGCATAAAATGGTGAATAACACCTTAAGAATAAATTTATTCACTTATGCAATTATATAATAGACCACCAATCAAACAAATTTTCACAACTAACCTCAGGCAGTGTATTGTCCATCCTTGTATGTTGAGCCAACATAATCGAAAAGCTCAATGATGTGTACTAAATTTACACAAGGCTCATAAAAAAATGTTATAGCACAATTTGTAACAAAATTTACACAAAATGAATTATAATTCACATTTATACAGTGTATGAGAAAATACACACAAGTATATCTTAATTACATTTGCTACTGCTTTAAAATTTGTCCATTATCAAAAAATATTTTAGCAATATTTTCACAATCTAATTATGCAACAAATAATGGGTATATATAATTTATTCAATTTGCAATAGCATAATATAAAATAATGTGCTCATGACCTCTTAATCAATATTGACAGAATATAATCACGATATTTTAAGATTGCCAATACTCAAAATTATCCATATTTAAGTATAGTATAACTTTATAAAAAAATTCTACAAAATTCAATGGGCTCAACTAATGAAAAATTAATATGACAATTTGGTAACAATGAAGCAAGGAGTGTACAATATAAAATAAATAGTCTTAGTGTGCCCAAGTTTATTTTGAATAAACTTTTACAAAAGTTATACACAATAACAATAATGACACAATTTACAAATTTTTCATTGGCATCTAAATAATATTTGCCAAGAAAATATGATACAATACCTTTTGTCAAACAATAAAATTCTCCAAAATACCAAAACATTATTAAAACAACATATAATTAAAATTCTCACATTTTCTTTTTACTTAATTAGCATATATAATGCACCAAAAAAAAGGTTAATAGTTACGGTGCTTCATGAGGAAAAGCACACCATACAAAACAATTTTAAATTATGTGAGAATTACACATTAAAAAATTTCATATCAAAATTTTTAGAGCACAATATTTATTTAGGAAAACAACAAAATAATGTCTTACATAATCCAAAAAAAAAAGCATTATCCCACAAAATCAGAAATAATATAACAATATCCCACGTAATTAGGGAAATAACAAAACAATATTTCACATAATCAAGAAACTTTTGTTTTAAAAAAAAATTAAAATCTCATGAGGTTTCGAATTCTAAAATCATGATTAAACATTATCACGCGATCCAATCTGATCGAATTAAAAAGTTCGCATATAAACTCGAATTTGAATTTTGTTAAATTCAACTCCAAAACTCGATTTATCATCCAATTAAATATTTTTCAAACATAAATTTTAGGTCCCAGAAATAATATATCAAGAAATCATGCATCATCACATGTTTAAAAATCTCAATTTGAAAATTTGAAATCAAATCCTAAATTTTGAACCTAAAACTTCAAAAGTCAAATTCTCCCTCTACAGATATCTAATTCATGTATATTTTATATCAAAAGTTTTATATCGATGAGTACTACAAAAGCCCCAAGGTCCCAAACTGAATTAGAAACATTATCTACATGAAATCATAAAAGGGGAATTTGGGTTTCATAAAAAAAATTAGGTTCAAAGATTATTATCATGCAATTGGATCCTAAATTCATATATGATGGCTCTGATACCACATGTAAGATTAAAATAAAAGTCATATATGAATTTAGAACACCTTTATTATGTAAGGTAGAAAGCGTACCTGTGTTAGCCATTAAGCTTATCGATGAATCTGTATATTGAATAGGAATTCATATCTCCAAGAGAAGCATCATGAGAAGATTATAAGGAATCTAGTGCATAGGAGAGAAACTACCCTCTTTCCCTATATGCGTTGAAGCTTATGATCTCAATGGGGCAACCATAATACATATAGGATGAGAGTAGGGGCCTCTCCTTGTGTTTACAATATGGGTTAACCTACCCATCATAGAAAACCCATATACAAGGCCCACATATCACCACAGTCCACAATAGGTTTAAGTGCTTATAAAAGCCCAATAACAAAAGTGATCACAAATGGGCTTAACCAATATATGCTCCACAAATATGACATTCAATTAATCCAAGTCTTTTAACAAAGATGTGACTATGCTAGTCCACATAGGATTAAATAATCCAACAACACGTACAAGTAACTGTTTGTTAACACTTTGTTTTCTTGTTGAAACAGTTTAAAAACACGTTACTTAAGTCTTTTACTTATTCATTCTAAATTAAAACTTTTGTTATCTTCAAAACTTTATGGGGTAATAATTCTTTAAACAGATTGGTTCTAAACTTGATTTCACAAAGGTTCTTTGGTTCCAACACTTACTTTATTTGACTTGAGATCATTTTAGTTTAGTCCTCACACTCTTTAATGATGAGGTGGGCATTAAAGCATCTGGTAAAGAATTTGCTTCCTTATCTTGTTTATGGACTATGGTCACCCACAAATCTAAGCAATAAATGATAAGAATTTAAGTGTGAGTAGAATATAGGTGAAGAGTCCTATATTGAAAAGGGATAGAATAGGTAAAGAATATATAAAAAGAAAGATCCATGAACCTAACACCTTAAGATTTAGAGTTCAAATATGGTTCCTCATTAAAGTCCATTGGATAGATCTTTTTTAAGCATTTTTCAGGCTCCCTTAACCCCCCGTCCCAATCGACAAATCATAATATTAACAAAGATATAACAATTTCCTTTCCTTTCATGGTATATGTTCAATCTGATGGTCAATTTGAAGTGGTAGATTTAAATAATATAATCAATAGGAAATTACATATATATCAATTTATAACATAAAATTTATAATTTTTTTTATAACTTATAGTAATAACAACAAAATATTGTATGATTTTTTTTTATGTTTATTAGGGTATCCCTATAGGCTACTAGCATTGTGAAACTAATCACCTTCATGCATTGTCGCGATTGCTAACACAAGAGGCCCTCCCAACAAGCGCGGACTCCAAGGTTCAAACTTGCTTCCTCACCTTGAATTTTTTTATATCTTTATGATTTCCTTGTTGGGATCAGGGGTCAGGGGAGCTTGAAATACTGGGAGATATCTTCAATTGACTTTAATGTAAAACTATATCAGTGGACTTGACACCAAATCTTAACCTAAAACTTTAAGGAATTTGGATAATGAGTTCTTCTACTTATATGTTTCTTATCTATTTCATTCCTCTCCAGTGTATGATTCTTCATCCACATCTCACTTACTTAAATTTCCAACATCTTCCTCTCAAGTGTGTAAGTTCTTACACGAGTTCACTCTCTCTTGAGTGTAGATTGAGTCCTTACAATATACGGTAATAGATTGAGTCCCCTTTGAGCATCTCTATCAGACTATATGCTACTCTTCTTCAATCCCCAAGCCTCAAGATTCATCGATATAATGATATTCTCATATATTGCTTGCTTTTATATCTGCTATTGGTATTCTTATCAAGATATTTCCATATGCAACATGCTTCATTGTTATACAGTGATAATATGTACTAAATGTTTTCTTAATGTCTTATTTGTTGAATGCCTTAAAACTAAGTGTCACAGCTTGCATTTTTTGAGAATTGCAAGTACAATGTGAACAACATTCCATCAAAAGCCAATCAACTTTTCCCCAACAATTACAAAATTATAAACAATGTTGCTACATAATTTTATTGATATCTGATTCCTTCGAATATCATTATATGCGAATGTGCTCTCTTATGGTCTTCCTTGTTTTTCTGAAAGTTAAGGCATAATAGACTCAAAGCTCTTAATGAAACCATCACAAAAGAAGCTTTTAATGAAACCATCATAAAAGATGCTCGCGCATAGTGGCCAAAATGCAAGATTGGTAGTCTACGATCATACTCATGTTATTGGTATTAACTTTACTGGATCGACACACAAATAATATCTTCTAAATGGCATTAACTTTGCCTCCTACTAACACGCGATGAATTACTTTTGTCCAAGTTGACGCAGGATATCATTCGTGGCATCAAAATGGCATTAAATGCCGATCAATGGTTTTCTTTTTCAGAATACTTAAAACATCCTTGGCTTGTGCAATTACAGTGAAGATATATATGCGTGTGTTGAAAGGGTTAACGTTGTTCCTACATTGGTGTGGCTGTTGAAAAATGGGAAGGAGATGGCCGCTTTTCTAAAAATCTATTAAAGTACCACTAATCAGCAATTCAATTCCCGAATTTGCTCTTATTGGCATGATACTTAATATTACATGACATTTATTGACTAATATGCTACCAATTCTTCCTAATTGTAGGGCATTGACTGCGACAAGTGCATAAAACAAGACTATATTTATCCATATATGGCTTTGTTCCTGCAAAGGGACCTACTTCAGCAAGCTATGGTTGAATGGCCCAACACATGAAGTCCACCCACAACTGAAACCATGAAGAAGTGCGATGCTCACCCTCTTAATAAGAACAAAACACCCCATTCATATGTATAAAGAACGCTGAGAAGCAATGAGCCACCACACATGAAAGTCCACCGTTACTTCATCATTAATTTGGTTGAGAAGAACCATGCCAGTGTTGTCGAGCCTAATACCTCAAAAGATGATTAAAATAACTAGAGACACCAAAGTACTTAGAGATAAAATTCATTAAAGAAGTTTCCCCAAGTAGTTTTACTGAGATGACTAAAATCACTCGAAATGTTAAAGTACTTAGTGATGAAAACCAAGTACTTTCAGTGAGATGTTTAAAATCACTTGGGATGCCAAAGTACTTAGTGAGGAAGACTAAGTACTTTAACTAGGATGATTAAAGTCACTCGGGACGCCAAAGAACTTAGTAAGGAAATCCAAGCACTTTCACCGAGATGATTAAAGTCACTTAAGATGCCAAAGTACTTAGAAAGGAAACTACATCACCTAGAAGGAAACTATAACGGCCATTCCAACAATCTAGTTACTTGAAGGATTCTTATTACAGACTACGTGAAGGACTTTGACCCACACGAGAATTGGCTAAGTGTAGAGCTCAATTCCAGTTGTTAAGTCATCACACTTGATGACTAGAACTTGATGTTTTATTCTCTTATTAGCTAATTAAGTTGTCATCAACTTGGGAGCAATGTTATATACTATTATAATTAGGCCTAGGTTAGACTCATTACTCAACTTCTAAAATATTTACCAATTTAGACATAGTCAACACTAAATAAGGATGAGGACCCAAGACTAGATCTTCACGCTGATGATAAATAGTTAAATATGTCATTAAAAGTAAAAGACTCCCCTTAAGACTCAAACACCTCAGTTATAAATAAGGGGTAAATCTCGTAGGTATGATCATGAAATCTTAATCACTAGTATATCTAGTGACAATTCTAACTTGAGTGTCATAGTGCCTTTTACTGATACTCACCCCTGTCTCATAAACCACTTCAATAGCTCGATATTTCAAAGACTCACGTAGGATTTCACCCATGACGTAGCTAGATGTGAACAATAACCAATAAAAAACAAACAACGAATGAGTAATTTCAATTTTCAAAAACTCATTCACCGTTCCCATTAGGAGTTTCAATTAAAGTCTTCAATAAAAATACGATTGAAGAACTTTCTGATAACACAAAAAAAATAGAGGAACAACTGACTAGCACAATGGAAACAATGCCCCATCTGCGGTAGGACAACAATTTCAATAAAAATGTCCCATCTACAGTCACCCGGGATTTTCATTCTATGGGCAAAAGATATATCTCAAACAGAGAATTTTTTTGACTAATGACGTTGGGGACAAATCCATAAAAATTAATAGAGACAATAGTGCAAATTATACATTATTATGATAAACTTTAAGAGCTGGTGGGGACAGTTGCCCCCACTTTGATGCACCTGGGTTCATCCCTGCCCTTCTGTTCCATAGTAAGATTACTGATTTTCGAATTCCGACAAGTAAATAGTTTCGCAACTATCAGAGGAACAGGCTGAAATTGGCACACTGTCTTGTTGAGGTTTAATAATGGGGGTTGACAATAATAAGCTATAATCACCACTAGTTTTCCTTGCATCTGCTTCCTCCTGCAATGCCAGAGCATGCTCAAGTTCCACCTCCACTTCACCCATTGCCGGTCGCTCATTTGGTTCAATCCTCAAGCATCTTTCTATAATATCCCTGGATACTTCCCAACACTCTGGTGCAATCTTTCCCATGAGAATCGGATTAATAATCTTCTCAGCTGGGAACCTCTGCGCAAACTCATACAGATTCACCGCAGGGTCTTCTAAACAACTTTTATAAATTGATTTAAAGTTCTCTTTGCATACCACTTCAAGTAGAACCATACCAAAGGAGTAAACATCACATTTATCTGTCAAGATACCTTGGCAATACTCAGGGGCCATGTAACCCAAAGTACCTATAAGAGAAAGTATTAGTTGAATCAATTGATAAAATTCTTTGCAGTGGAATTACAAAATAAAAACTTACCAATAATTCTATCTACTTGAATCGGTTTTGGCTTAGACAGAAAAAGCGGGCCCTGTAAAGAACGCCCAAAATCTGAGAGTTTTGGAACCATATTATTATCCAAAAGAATGTTGCTGGGTTTTATGTCACAGTGAAAGATGGTGCGCTTGGTTCCTGTGTGAAGGTAGTGCAGTCCATGTGCTGCTCCTATGCAGATCTCCAGCCTTTTCTTCCATGACAGTGGTTCCTTCTCCTTGCTATATAGATAATCTTTGAGAGATCTATTGGGCATGTAGTCGTACACAAGAATCTCCTCGTCTTTGTCGTGGCAGAATCCTATAAGAGAGACCAAATTTGGATGACGAAGCTGGCAGAGCAACTCAATTTCTTTTTTGAAATAAAGGACCCCTTCCTTGTCGGATATCCCTTTCATCCGCTTTAATACGATTGAATAATCAGTTGCACCATTACGTTTGAGACAACCTTTGTATACGTCACCATATCCTCCTCTTCCAATTATTTGGTTTTTATCAAAGTTGTTGGTTGATTTTCTAAGATCGGCCAGAGAAAAGTGATGGCATAGCTCTTCTATTACTGTTGGAGAGTGTTTCGTAGATGACCTTGTGTGCTTTGAACGACAGAAGCCCAAATATTTACGAAGCATTTTTCCCATTTGAGACCTTTCGTTGTCCATCTCGATGAACATTCAGCTGTACTTGTCTTCAATCTTATACATAACCTTCTGTCAAATGCATCATGAACATGAACACTCATCTTTGGGAACCAAAACCAAAACCAAAACCAAAAAAGGTTACCTTTTTTGGGATGCATTATAGGGATTTAATCTGGAATTGAACGTATGAGAATTGTAATTATGAATTTATAAATTAAGAGTAAGTCATAGAAGTAACATATGTGCAAATTTACTTCTTAACTGCATTTTTATTGTTTCTGGAGCATGGATTGGGGGAATAGATGTAAGTGTGTGGTTTGACTGTACACAAAGTTTAACTGCACTCAAGATCCTCTCCCCACTTTCTTCTTTTTATTCTCAGTTCCTACACTATCCTTTTCAATCCTAGCCTGCTTTTCTACAATGAGGCATGGGACATTCTAAGTCCTACCTTCGCATCAGAAAACAAATGCAGTAAGATAGTTTTCACATCCTGTAATAAAGGCATTTTGTCGCCTAAAGGCTTGGTTCGTGAACCAAGGTATTTAAATAAAGAAGAAGGTTGATTCAGATGATAACTTTTACAAGAAAAGATGATCCAGGTACCTGGAAAATGTCATTCAATGAGCAAGTGTATTTCACCTTCTTGTTCTTGTCCATTTATTTTGTTTCATTATTTCATTATGTACACTTAAAACTGCTGTAATTAACTCTGATTCCTTGAATTCTAAGTTATCTTCCAGTTTTGACTATTATGTGATCACTGAAGGAAAGTTAGAAAAAGTTAAGTTGTACTGTTTTTTGTTGCCTATAATAAGTGGACATTGTTTAAGGAATATGAAAGCCCTGAGAAAGTCATTCATTGTAATTTGAAAGGAAATTTGAATGTTTAGAAAACTTAAGGCGCATTCCTTGGATATGAAAAGAATTACACCTCCATCCAACAAAAAGAATCTGGTAGGTAACAATGAAACTTTTAGTTAACTATAACATAAAAACACTAGATTTCTACTTTCACAAGATATTCTTGATTCTTATGGGTGACAAAGGGTGGACACACTTTTCTGCAGCTTATTATTTGATAGATTTAAGAAATGAGAGCTTGAAGTTTTCTCTCCCTATATCGTGATGATTTTATTCTTCTTTTGAGCAATAACAAAAATAGTTGTAGCTCTTAATGTTTATGGAGCAGCAGCAATTGTTCTAAGTATAACCATCACTGGACAACAAGAAATATATGAATAATTAGTTTAATACAGATTATAGGAAACACCTAGTCTTGCCTCTAACAAAGTTGGGTTTGACAAAGCAAAACAGTTGCGGATTTATTTTCTCTCTTTTTTCTGTGGGGTAGATGCAGGTAACCTTATTATTACCATCATTGTAGAAAAAGAAAATATGAATTAGTTTCATATAGATTCAAGAAATACCTTTTCCTTCTCCTACTTCTTTTCTATGTAATAATTTATTTATTCAATGATCATTAACCTTAGTTAGATTTGATATTGATTTAGTCTTCGTGCTTTTCTTCATTATTAAAGCATCCAGAAAAATAGAAGACGGGTGCAAAATGTAGACTAGCTCTTGTATCCAGCTTTTGCTTCTTTAGGACTTGATTCCCGCTAGCTAGTAAATGTTGCATGCTTCTAAAAATTTGATTGTTCAAGAACTGCTATATACACAATAGGACTATGGAAAACAGAGGATGAGGCTAAATCTATTCACGCCAAAATCTTGTAAGGGGATTATTTCTTTTAGGACTCACACACATGCTGATTTTCTACATAAAAACTAGACTAAATTTAATGTAGATACAGGACCAATTTCTTCGTTGTAAGTGATGTAAACCTAATATAAAAAATAATGAGGAAATATCGATACTCATAAAACAATCAATTAAATGGAGGTTACCAAATTATAAAACTAGAGAATAGAGAGATCTTGCATATCACATTTCATAGGTTAGGGAAAGAAAAGAACCTGAAAATGAAGGCAGAAACAAAGCTTCTAAATGTTCGGCTTTGATGCTGTAGTGAAGTCCTCCAGCGCAGTGGCCCTTCTGGGGTTGCTTCCTTATTCAGTTATCAGTAATGTGAGTCAACAACCAATTCCGTATGCATTATAATTGCAAGTTTGCCACCCCCTTTGGCCCTCATTTACGCGTTTTCTGTTTCCAAAAGTTTGAGAAGTAAACGGACAAAACTGTGAACTGAAAACATTTCATTGATCAAATTTTTATTTCTTAACATACACATTTTTAGTCCTATCTTCTGTTTTTATTTTCGCACTTCAAAATTGTAAAAAAAATTCATACACTCTAAGGAGGTGCGTGGGCATATGATTCAAGCATCTATGATATTAAAGCATCTAAGATGTTAAGACATCTTGGACGTCAGACACAATACCTATGTTTAGTATGAGTTTTTTTTTTCGGTTTAAACCGCAACCCCATCCCACCCTTATGTTTAGCATGTGGTTTATGTATAAGATTAATGTAGGTACCTCAGAAGTTTACTGCTAAAGTAATCATTGAAATTGGACGTGTGATACATTCATAAGAATACTAAAATAATTCTAAAGCATAATATATCAACAAAAGTTATTAATAACTTTTTATTTTTATTTTTTAGAGTTATACAATAAGCAATTTTTAAGTCATTTGTATTAAGTAAGATTAAGTCCCTCTCTTAACGTTTTTAAGAACGCATCTCCCCACATCGGCTTAGTGCAGTTAGAAGACCTAAAGTTCAAACCTGAAAAGTAAGAAGCAAATCTCCTTAACTATTAGGCTAACCTTTTGGATTAATTTTTTAAATTATTAGCAAAGTATTATTATCAAATAATTTATAGTTATATTATATTATTAAAATTTTTAATATAATAAATTAATATAAATTATTTATTAATTATATATAAAAATAAAAATATTTCTAAAATTATTGTCATAGTGATAATAAGCTAGTACTGTGTTTGTGCTTTATTCAATTATAAAATCATGAAATAATAAAAATAATAATAATTTTATGATTAAATGTTTATTTTGATCCTCATACTTGACATTATATTGATATTTCATTTATTTTAATTTTAGATTAAAATAAAAAATTAGTCTTTATAATTTACATTAATTCTTAATTTAATCCCAATAATTTTTTTCTTTATATAAGAGTCTCTACACTTGGTGCTTACTTGATTCCAATATTTGCTCGATGAGAGTGATGGGTGGCTCTTTAGTGTGTAGTGGATATGTACAATCTGTTCTGCTGAAACTCAAATTTTCTTTTCGAATATGTTGGGTCATCAAGTCACTAAGATGACTATTCGATTTCTGGTTTTATGTGTAATGGCTGTCGATAATTTCCCAAAGCTTTGGTGATATAATCGATTCCTTATATGGGTGTCTTCATCTAGTTCGAGCAAGATCTTTTAGACTTGGGCCCACTTTGTGATTTTGTATGGATGAGATATTATAATCTTGGCTGAGTCACTCTTTTGTTTACATGGAATGGTGTGCAAATCCTGATTCGAAATTTGGATTATGAGATGACTGTAGGACTTGTGATATGCTCTCTTGACTGATTTTTGTGTTCTGAGCAAATAGGTATAATCTGCTTGAGGAAGTGCTTGGGTCAAAATCTCTTCTCTATTGTGCTAGGTTACATTTTCTCTGAAGACCAAGTTTATTTATGGCTATAAGCCTTATGGCTGTTAGCATTCATAAAAAATAATGGTGTTGCATTTGCTTTCCTTGCTTGTTCACACGATTTATGTCATGATTTGTGGATCCCAAATGAACTTGTAATATGATGTTTAGTGTCTTTGGCCAAGAGGCTCTTGTCAGCACTTGGCATGTTCCTTCTGTCATTCTTGCTAGGTTAGCTATGGATTGGGTGGTTCAAAGATGAGTGAATTTAGTCCCATACATTGTACAATTCGCATATGATCTTGATTTTTCCTCTTGTATCTTCTTCATGAGCATAATTACTTGGCAGTTGCTTGATCCCCTGTTGTGACACCAAACCTACTTTGATGCCTGTTGATAATTGCTTTATCTCTGCAATTGACGCCTAACTCATTTCTATGCTTGCTTTTATGGAGGCCAAAGACATTTGGTATTTATTGTGAGATAAATTGGATAGTATGTTTTGTTCCCACCCACTGCGCACAAGCTCTTGAAAACGCACCATTGCACAGTCCTGCCTCATGGCGTTTTAGTGCTCAATATGATTTTTAATTCTAAATAAGTCGCGATGATGTGTGCAAATGAAAAGGGTATTGGTGTTCTGTGTGAGTGAATCGGGGAAGGTGATATGGCCGTGTGTGATGTGGTGAATTGGAAAGGTAGTGAGAGTCAGGAGGTTTGCTTTATTATATTAGAATAGGATGAGTTGTATAAGGAATATGGTTAAGAAAAAAATATAAAAAATAAATCACTAAGCTCCTTGACAGGATAACGTGTTTAACTTTTTCTTTTATTCGTTCACTTATTTTTAGAGAAAGTAAATGCGATAAAATCAAACTAATCCGCGATTAGAGGGTGCGTTTTGGGAGTTTTGTACTCTCTAACTTATTTTAGAATTGTTTTTTTGTATAATATTTTGGCCAATTTTAAAAATAAAATAAATATAATTTACTTAGTGAGATTGAGAAGTCAAGTACTTTTTAATTTATTATGCAATTAGTCTGTAACCCAATATTATGACCAATTCTATTTAAGATTCGCATAACAAATAATATTTATGAATATTTACTTAATTGGCTTAAAGAATCAAGTATTTTTTAATTTATTTTGAGTTGCTCTGTAACTCAGTACTATGAACAATTTTATTTAAGACACCCTAACAAGTTATCTATTTATTCAAATCAAATCACCCTTAATCACTTTTAAGCTTATTCAAATCAAAACTGATAAAGAATTATGTGTCTTTGACTTCCTTATTGTACTTAGGGATACGTAGACACTCACAACAAGTCAAATATGTAAATATTTTAATTTTAATTTTTATCTTTATTTTTTTTCAAGCTTATATCTTGTGTAGTCACTACGAAAAAAAAGCGGATTTGTGGCATTTTTTTTGCGGCGGTTCATTAGAACTGCCGTTAGTAAAAAAAATTTATGGCGTTTATACTAACCGCCGAGAATACAATGATTTAGAGGCGGTTCTTTTATTCTTAGAGGCGGTTGTAAATGAAAAAATTAAACACTCAAACCACGTCTGATTCTCATTCCCTTAACAGATGTTCATTCCTATCCCTTAACACCTCTCTCTGTCTCTCTCTCGCATCCTCATTCTCTCGAAATGCCATTCTCATTCTCTTTCTCTCGCTCGCGCATCATTTTCGCTCTGCTCTCGCTTCGCTCTGGCTCTAGGTCTTGCTCTGCTCGCTGCTGGTAAGTCTCTTTGCCATTGATGTCAAGCCAAGGAATCTGACAGAGGTATCCCCTAATCTACAAAATTAGAGATTTTTGAGCTTTCAAAGTTGCAATTCTCATTGGGGATTTTATTTCTGCATTTTAGGGTTTCATCTCATTGGGAATTCAAAACTCGGTAGGGTTCATGAGGTGCTGGCGGAAGGTGCAGTTTTTGGTGCGATTGAGAAGGTGAGTATGCAAAGAAGTGCTGAGAAGTGAGTATCGTAGTTTGAACTGTTGCTGTTTTGGAGTTATGTCTGATTTCGATAGAAGGAGCTTTGGAATGTTATGCTAGGTTTTTGTCTTTTTGAGCATTTCTACACTTTGGTAGTGAATTGGTGGAGCTTCTTTTCTTAGTTCGAGTCCTAAGTTTTGACAATTTGCATAGTTTTTTTTATCATCTTGTCCACTTGCATATCAAACATTCAAAATGGATTTTTTAAATTTCTAGTTCTAACAAATCAACATTTTCATTGGATTCTAGGAAAATAAACCAGAAGATTTGGAAAGGGGACATATTTCATTATGTTTTCAAACTTGTGCAAGATGACAATGTGGCATTTCAAGAGAACCGAGTGGTAAAGGTATTATTTAATCTTTCAGTGTGCCAATATTCTTTTTGTTGTTTTTTTTATTGCTCTTTGCAATGTAGTCTATTTATATATGGTGATTGCTTTCCATTCTTTTTTGTTTCTCTATAGTGAAACAGAGGTAAACAGCTGAAAATAGAAAAATGGACTATTAGAATGGTTTTCGTTAAACTATTTTGTCATGCAAGATTAAGCTTTCTTTAAATATGAATGGAAATCACAATTAGCTTGTGTATTCTGATTGTCAATCTGGTGGATGGTAATTTGGATAAGCGGATGATCATAAATATGTTTTTGATTTTGCATAGATGGTGCTGGAATCATGTAAGGAAACATGAATATGATGGACAGAGGGGAGAGTGAGTGGGGATTGGATCATTTAGGTAGTGTGGGGTTGGCTTAGGCCATTGGGGCAGAGATAGCACCTTGCTTCTCTGATTGTTCTTTCCATTTCCTTTACTCGTTTCTGCATTTATATGTATCAGGTTTCTGTAATTGGAGTTTGCTCCTTGTCAATTCCTCTTGTTGCTTGTTAATACCAGAACCTATCATTCTGATTCTCGTAGTTCTAAAAAAGTGTTTTTGTTGTTTGTTTAGAATGTTAATCATAGTTATGTACTCCTCGTTAATTCGGAGGCTTTCTCAAGAGAGAGTTGGAGGAAGCTGATACACTACACTTTGTGAGCAATAGATTTTTTTTGAATTCTTGTATTATGGTAAACTTGGGGTCTACTTGATTTTGTGTATATGGGTCAACATTTTTAATATCTTGAAATAAAATTATGTATGAAGAAGGAAAATGTTAAGTGCTTTAAGTGACACCCTGTAGTTGTTCAGAGAAGGTAATGGCATTTCGATGCCATGGTTTTGTGTTGTGACTCCACTGACATATAATCCTTTTATACCTATTATGTCCCTGATAACTATTTGAATATTATATTATACTGGTTGTCTTTTAATGTAAGTATAATTCTTCACCTGAGAATTCGACTCTACTTCATGGCCTTCCTTCTTTCTTTCCCTATATCAGGAGCTTTTTGTATCTTATGGTTGTTTAGTCTAATCCACTCTAGGATAGCAAATAATCTTATTGCAGTTTTTATGGTGCAGGTCAGGTTGTCATAGATACATCCTTATATTTCAGAAGTAACAATTTTAGTAAGATTTTGAGTGTTAGTCCAATTGAAGCACTAGTATAAATGAGAGCTCAGTTTTTTGTTAAGGGTGTCAACCTGATTGGCCCTGCCACTAGGTAATCTCTATTGCTTCGTGAAATGCAAATCCTTTGCAAAATGGTAGTTAAATATAAAATTTGAAAGTATCTTGGACCTACTCTTTTAAGTTTCATGATGTGGTTTAAATATATATTTGCATGCTGGATCAGGTTTCTATGATTTTTAACCAACTTCGGGGGTTGGGTTGGTTCTTATGTACCAAATTATGAACATTTGAAGACCTGATTCATTTTTCTTGTTTCTTTTTAAAGAATACAAAGTGCAGTGGTTTTGGTGCAAACTTCTGTTTTGGTGCAAAACACAGCATTTCTTAGTTAATATTGTGAAGTTTGTTGTAAATTGGACCTTATTAACTCCTAGCTATGAATTGCATTGGACCCTTGTCACAGAACATTACTCATTCTTACTGCATTTTCCTTTGTACCCCAAAATCCCACAAGCTCTGTTTCTTCATAACTGGAATTGGTTTAGCTAATTTGTTTTGTAGGTATTTTTATTTAAAAAATCTGCAGTTTAATATGGCTGGGAAACCTGCTGTACTTACACATCTTGGGGATAGCATGACTGACAACTTAAGACTAACTCGTGCAGAAGCCACTGATGTTGCCAATGCTGTTTTAGATGGTAATTCATTGGACATATGATACCGCTAGTTAGGTTGGTCGCTACTAAGCTGTTATGTTGATATTGGTTTGCATCCTCTTGTTTGGTTGAATCTTAATCTCTTCAATTCTATTTTCTCGATATAGTATTTCTCTACTTCTTGCCATAGGTAGCTTTTGGCTTTATATTTCATGCTTTTGAGTTGGAGGTTTCTATAATGTATGGCATTTTTTGTAATTAGATTTTGCATTGAAATTTATATAACAATAATCAAGTTTTAAAATAAATAGATATTTTGTTAGCAGCACGTAGGGTAAAAAGTAAATAGGGCTAATGAAAAGAGAGAAAGAGAGGGGAGGGAGGAGGGGGCAGGCGTGTCTAACTATAAGTAAAACTAAATAAAGGGAAATTGAAGAAAGGGCAGCCATGGCATGTGCCATTGATGTTCTGAATCTGAAGTCCTGAGGAAGAGGATGAACATTAACAAGAGAAGCAGGGGAATTTCGGTCACCATCTCAGGTTTGGCTTTCCAATTCCAATTCTAATACTTGCTTCACTTTTAATTCAATTACCTATTAATTCTCTCAATTTCAAATCAAATGTATGCACGCCTCTGTTGCTGTCTACTCTAATAATTTAGGATCTTGTGCTGTCCTTCGACTTGATATATAATATACAGCCACAGGAACCTAGAAGGAAAAGCACAGAGGTTGTGTTGTACAAGCTTCAATGCAGACAGTGACATGTTGGTGTCAGGACAGGAGGGTCATTCTCTCCCTGGGACTGAGAAACCGGCCATATCAAGCTTTCTTTCCACTGGTCACACTAACAATAACAATGTCTTCCAAGCAAAGATCATGCCCCATTCTCACTTGGGCTGCTCTGCTCATGGACAGCTACATGTACGTCCTTCACTTTCTCATTTCCATTTAAATATCTCTCACTTTGTGATGTGTATTAGGGCCAGGCCACCCATTCATATTCCCATTCCAATTTGATATGAAATTATGAATCTTCTTTAGTTCATTCACTAAAACAAGGGTGCGTGATTCCTTATGTAACTAAACTATACTCTCTATCTATTTTAGGTGAGACATGCTCACATTCTTCAACATGGAGGAGTCGAAACTAAGTTACTGGCCAAGCATCAAGGACGGGCTTATAACTTGGCGATTGAGCCTAGTCTGCTAGCCCTCATATTTTTATGCCTGCCGTGAAGATGGATTAGTACAGATACAGCATGTGAGTGATTCATTCTTTGCTACTTTTTTTTTTCTAATCATTAATTCATTTCTCACTAGGGCCTAAAATGGGAAAACCTATAAACTGTTAACTTTTTTTTCTGGGTGGGAGGGAGAAGGAAAGCATACTCTTAGGGCCAGGAGTGAGACCTCAGAAATTCGATGAGCTTTATGTATTTTCATCCGCTTTATATGAAAATGAAACCAATTGCAGATTCACATATTTCACACAGCCGCATTTTATCTACCTTGCTAAAAGACACTATGTAAGGTAGATGTGCATAATCCGAAGGATAAAATCAATTATTATTATACTTATCTTTTTTGCTGAATCATATATAGATATACTAGAATTTCATCTTGTTAGCTATTTATTTTCCCTTCTTGTCACTAAAATATTGTATATCAGTATTATAGGATTCTTGTAACTTGCTTGGTAGCAAAACTCACGTGAGTTGCACTTTGGAAAAGTACATTCACATGCCAATGTGATAATGAAAACAAAATTTATTAGTTCACCAAAATTAAAAAAATTTATTAAATATGAAGTTGAGTGATAAGTGCTTCTGTTGTTCATGGACAGGTAGAAAGAGAAAGCATTGGCGGCAATTCAAGAATATTCTATCAAAGATCATATAAACAAAGATCCCTGGAAGTTCACGTGGTACGTAATTTCAAAAAAAAAAATTGGGGTCGTTTAGCCGCGGTTTTGTATAACAACTGCGGTTAAACGACTACAAATTTTTCTGTTCACGGCGGTTCAAACCGCCGCTATTATAAATTAACTATTAGCGGCGGTTATTCCAGCGGTTGGTGAAAACCGCCGCTAATCGTTTTGCGGCCCTCTTATAGGTGGCGATTTTGCAACCGCCGCTAAACACGTTTAGGGGCGGTGAGAACCGCCGCTAAACCTAATATAAAACCGCCGCCAAAACTTATTTTTTTTGTAGTGAGTTTATTTTATTTTTGTTTGTAAATATGTGTAATTTAATTATTCATGTTCCTTTTATTTAAGGAGGTAAATCAAATATTCTTTAGATTATCAAATATGCACAACTAGTTTAAGGTAACAGTCTTATGATGAATGTATTAAGGGTGTTATGACATTTACTTTTTTCTCTTTTTTATACATAATTAACTAATAAATCTTACCTGATTTGTAGACCTTTTTTATTTTAAATATTTTTGAAGGGTCTAGCCCATTATTTTTCTACCAAATAAAATATTGACTCTATTTTTAATTACAACTAATATAATTAATTGTCATTAAATAATCAATGTAATATTGTATATAAATAAATGACCATTGTAATGTAGAATATGAGTTCAAATTTGATTTATTGTCGGTGTAAAAATTTTTATATTATCATTCAATGATATGTTAATAAATTATTTAAAGAGTTAAGAATTTTAAATAATTTTTGTAATAATTAAACTTTTTTAATGATTTAATAATATATATAAATAATAATATAAAAAAATTTAAATAATCAAAATTAAATTCATAAAATATAACTTTAAACGTTTAGTTTAATTTGATTGTCTCTACAAACAATTGAAGAACATATCTTTGGAACGACACGTGGAAAATATATGACCTTTTGACTTGGCTAAGTACTTAACAGCTTTAGGAAGTGCAAAATTCAAAGAATTATTCAAAAACATAAAGAAGATATGGGTTTGAGGCATATTTTGTGTCAAAGTTTTGTTGGAACAGTCATCTTAAATAGTTCTAAAGTTATCTGATTTTATTTATTAATAATATTATTCTACCTTTTTAAGAAAAAATAATAATAATTTTTTTGTAAAATTTTATGTATCTAAAAAATTATATATTTTACTAAAATTAAAATGAAATTAATTTTACTTACCATTGTAAAACAAGAGCCATTTAATATAAAAAATTTATTCTGCCAACGGTGATTGGTTCGGCTAATAAGGAGAGACAAAGATAAAGGGTGGCAAGTGGGTATCATGGCACCTTCAAACCTTAAAATTTTCTTTTTAATGTTTTAGATTTTTTTTATTTGTCACCCCGAAAACAGTAAAACTTTATCAAATTTGAACCTATTAGCTATTGGCCCCAAAAGATAAAGGGGTATTTAGTTTGTTTTTTATTTTTATTTTTATTTTTATTTGATATGTCTTCATTTTAATTTTAAAAAATATTACATTATTTTCATTCTATTTTCAGTTTTTAAAAATATTGTGATTTCATAATTTCTTTCACATAATTTTAAAAACAGAATAAAAATAATATGATATTTTACTAATTATATTGAAAATGTATCAACTGAAAATAAAAATAATAAATAGCCCAAATACCCCTTCTTGTCTATTCTCCTTGCCATTTGTGAAACCAGCTTTACTGGTAGTGTTTTGGAGAGTCAATGAAAGATTATGTTTCAAGATCCAATAGGCTTTTTCTTGCATGGACTTAAGCTTACTTTAAAGATGGGTTATGTGGACTTTTCATTAAGGTTTCATCAAAATAGGTTGGAGTCTTCATTTGTTGGTAAAGGTCATAATACTTCACTTTGTAAATCTTGATGGTAAAAGAGAAGGTGGGTGAATCAACTCACCCAAAATTTAAGTTTATGCAAAATACTTCAAAATAGAGAAATTGGAGCAAAGATGAGATAGCTTAAGAAAAACTTATGCGAACTAATCATAGTGCAAACTTAGAAACCATAAATTTAAAATCATGCACAACTATTTAAAACAACACACTGGAAATAAACATGCAGTCAAGTAAGAGAGATTGCACAGAGAAATTTATCAATATCAACCCTAGCCAAACTGATATTTTTCAATATCAATCCAATTGCCAATTGCCAGCCAAGCTGATATTTTTCAATATCAATGAGTGTATTCTTTGATCAACCCTAGCCTCTCCAAGTTAGAAACAACAAGGAGCTCACTCTACCTTGCTCACAGGTCACTCACAGACCTAACACTAGCTCACCTAGCTAGAATTCTCACAACCACTCAGGACTTTGACAGTAAGAATGAATGGAAAACTCTTCAATACAAGAGTAAGTTATCTGACAGTAAACTTATGAAAAAAAATACAAGAAGATTCTCAAAGTAAGCTTAATAAACAATGATTTTTCTTCTTTCTCTTGATTTTTTGATTGTGTGTTTTCTTTTTTGCAAGTGAGTATAAGTAGCCACCAAGAAATTTGAACGTTGTAGGATTTGTACAACAAGTACAATGGCTTTTCAAAAAAGTTCTTTATCTTTTTGTGCTAATGGGTGTCCTTGAGCACATCCAGCGACCTTTTGGTGCAGCTCAGTCCTTTCTGACAGTTGTGGAGGAATTCATAACGTTGGTAGCCTTCTGGAATCAACCATATATGTTTTGGATTTTTCAAATACATAGTAGTGGTTTCAGGAATCTCATATGTAACCGACTCATCTTCGATTCATGAGACAACTCATCAGGGGATCCTAATTTGCAGAATTTCAGACCATTGGTAGCCTTCTGGAATCAACTATGTCAGCTTTGGGATTTTCAAATACATAGCAGTGGTTTCAGAAATCTCATATGTAGTTGGCTCATCTTTGATTCACGTGACAACTCGCCTAGGAATCTTAATCTGTACAAGCTTTGAGATGTCTGACCAGACACATGTTTCATTCATATGCATCATCAGCTTGTTCTTTATGCAGCTTCATCTAGAAATTGGTCATAATCTTGAGAAAAGTTTTCTAGTCTTCACAGGAATAACTTTAGTCCAAGTTTCTTCATGTAAATCCATTTTGTTCACTAAGACAGTTATTGTGATTTCATTTGAAGACAAAATAAGCCTCCTTTTATCTTGAGAATTCTCTATTTCTTTGTATAGTCCAAGACAACAACTATTCTTTGAAATTTACGACCCTTCTACTTGAGAGTTTCATCAATGAATGCTTTAACAAATCTACACTTTAGTCTTTTAATTAAGATTAAACATTAGCAATTTGTGCTATATGTAAAAATAATATATTAATCATGTTTGTTATCATGACAAAGGATAAGACAACTTACGAACCTTTGAACCTTGGGCTAACAATCACCCCCCCTATATGATGACAAACATTATTTAAGAATAACATTTCAAAGTATATAGCATTAAGAATAGTAATTGGTGCGTGAAATCCGCAAGTGAACGATTTCGTTGTCAAGTAAAAAAAAAGATTGAATCCACATGGACTATGTCTATGAATACCAATCAATTAATTAATTTAATTCAATTAAACAAATGGGATATAATTGTTAAGTGGTAAGAATGTAGTAACCAAGTAATTAAATAAATAAATATTAAGGTGCAAAAGTTGAGAATGGAAATAGCGGGTTGTTAAGAGAGGTTTTCAAATTCAAAAAAGCTTTCAGGATTGGGGGGTAACTACAATGATACAAGACAAATCATAATTGATAATCCCTTTTATTAAAATGAAAATTCAAATGAAGGTGAATTACCCTAAATTAGTTAATGTTCTTTTTCAAGAGACAAGAACCGTGCTCAATTAAACCAATTTCTACTCTCGTGATAATTGAATTCAAATTGAACCATTTACGCTTTGTAGTAATTCATTAAGTCCTCGAAAGGCTAAACCTACTCTCTTGATTTAAACCCTAAGTTCAATTCTTATGGTTCCAACATTTAGGTTCACCTTGAAATACCAAGTTCAAACACAAGAAGTGGGTTGAATTGTGTTTCTTAACCTTTTTGGAAAACTTTTTCTTGAACACAATCTTACAGAAGACAACTCTGCAGTGAAGCAAGCGATAATGGATAGAACATACACTATTTATAGTCTGTTGGACGCAAAGATGGTTTTTCAAAATATGTTGGATGAAGGTTTAAAAAAAACTTAGCTCTTTTGAAAAAGCTTAGTTATGAAAAATAATATCAATCCCCAATTGTTAGTGAATAAACAAATAACATAGAGAGAGAAGAAAAGATTACGCAGAGATTTATACTAGTTCACTCTCACAACCTGAGAGTTACGTCCAGTCCCTTCGTCCAGAAGGATTTTCACTAAACTTCACAAGTTTAGAAGTATTCTTCTCAATGCCTCTTCAAACTACAACAAGTATTCTCAAACATTTTCAGGTACTTACAACCAAGTATTCTTTTATACACAACCTCTTCAAGCTAAACAAACAAGTTTAATAAAAGATGTTGTAAACGATACTTTAAATTAACTCACAACTGGTGAGGATAAAAGAATAATTCTCAAGTTTAGAACAATATATAAGAGTAGAAAGAATGGAGTAAGGTAGAGATTTTAAAAATTCTCTTTGAAATTTTGATCACTGAAAACTTCTGTTCTTCTTTCTTCAAAGACTCTTGTATTTATAGGCAACAAGCACTTGAAGTAGTCTTCATTAGCTTCTTCGTCTAACGAAAATATTTATTACCGTTTTGAGTAACATTAAATGCATAAGCCGATATTGTGTTGAGCTTCTTCTGAAAAGTGACTTTGATTATCAGAGATAACTAAGAATACGATATCTAAGTTCTGACTTGTCTGAGCGCGCAGAAAGTTCCTTATTGCTGGTCTTTGTAGTTGTTAGAAGTGTCAGCTCAGCAACAAAGTTGACTTCTTTTTGCCGCATACTTTGTCAGAGGTTTCTTCAACATTTAATGATGAACAATTCTTGTATTTGAATTCAAGGCTTTGGGTGAATGTTTAAATCTGAGCTTTAAGAAAACTTTGGACGATCCCATATAATATAACAAAGCTTATTAGACGCACATAAACAATTCTTTTCAGTTATAACAAGAATCATATTAGACGCAAACTAATATTATTTAGTTATAACCGTGCTTCCTATTTAGAGTATAATCAACATAATTTATACAAGATAAACATTATTTGAATAACATATTTCATGTTACAAACTGATTAATTGAAACATTACTTGTTCATTCTAATTTAATACCTTTGTTATCTTCAAAACTTTGAGGGGTTCAATTCTTTTAACTACTTGTTCCAAATTTAATTTCTCAATTCATCTTTGGTTCGAACAATCTCCCCATTTTTTATGATGACAAATACTATTAAATTTGATTGAACAAATTTTTTTCAGAGAGAATAACACTAACTCCCCCTAAGAACATGCATAGAAAAGAAATGGACGCAGAGCCTATTGGACACATGTATAACTTAAAAAAAAATTCAACCAGTTATGTTCAGTTATAGCTACATATTGATATTGGATGCAATGCATATTTAAACAAAATTAGAGTTAAGAGTATTTGCAAATGTGTGTATCAGTATCAGAATTATTGCAATTAAATCAGAGTTAAGTTTTAGAGTCTTGAAGAAGTGACATAAGTAATTTTAAGTGTTATATCACTCATATGATTAAAGAATGGGAAAATGTTAAACACTAGAACAGAGCATGCACATCCTTATCAAATCTGGATTAGTTAACAGAGCAAATGCAATTTCAAATATCACAGTTATAAATTATCAGTGAAAACAAAAAGCTTTGATATATTTAAATATCAGAGCAACAAATATCAGAGCAATAACATAATTGAAGTATCAGAGTAAACAATATTGATAGAATACCTCATTTTATTGAATCAAAACTATTGTATATGAAACAACATTATTTTATGTGTAAACAATCAAAATAATCAATCAAATTCCCAATTCTCCCCCTTTTGTCATCAGACAAAAGTGAAGTTTACCATCATTGTTTGTAAAAAGAGAATGAAATAAATAATTTTGCAGTAAAGAAAACTGAAAGAAGAATGTTGTAAAAAAAATTTATAAAAAGAATTTTTAGGCTAAGAAGGTGGAGGAGGAGGATGCCCTTAATGAAGGAAGGATCTGAGGAGATCTTCAAATCTTTTGTACATCACTTCCATTTGGGAGGAGACATAAGCTTGAAACTCTAGGGGCACTTGAGGTAAAGGAGTAGCTTGGTGACTCTCAACAGATGCTTCCAAATCAATTCTCATATTGCTAACAGCAATGGATAGTTTGGTGTGAAATGCAAGTGGAGCAACTGATATTGGGGCAACAATAGAGAGTGCTTGATCTTGTGCTGCCATACCACTTTCTTCTTCTTCGTCCACTGATCTTGGTAAGTCAAGAGTCCAAGGGATGAGATTTCTTCGATATCCAAACATTATATCCCAAGGATATTGTTTACCTAGATTGTCAGAAGGATGAGATCCTGAGACATAGCTTGTACAGGAGAAGATTGATTCCTTAGGCTTCTTCAATGGCAATCCAAGAATATCATCTACAATATAGACTGAACTGAAGCATTTAGAGCTCTGGCCTGGAACTGTAACAGTTTCTATCTTCTCCTCAAAGCTTAATCCAGAAGTTTAGGCGTGCCGTTCACAATCCCAGACATGTTTTTCCCATAAGGTCTTGGCTTCATCTTCCTCGGCCTTTCCAGTATTAGATACACGCCATAAGAACTCGAGGTCTGCCTTTGGTGGTTATTTAATCCCAAAGTAAGGATCAAATCGAATAAGTTTAGCCCATTCTTCTTGATTCCTCATCTTCATGGGATCCTTATTTTTGTTCAAGTCCACCATTGGTAGCCTTGGACAAATTTTGTTAGGCTGAATCTTGATAGAAGTGGCAAAAGTGATGAGTAAAGAATGAGGTACAAAGCGAAGATCCTTGACTTGTAAACTTCCCTTAATGACACTTACAAAAATTGTCATAAGGATTGGCAAAGAGATCAATTTCTTCCAAGGTCACTGACTTAAACTTGAGTTGTTGTGGGAAGATATGACTTTACAGTAGTGTCATCACAACATCTGGATCTTCTTGCAGTGAGTGAAAGAGATGATGCCTTTGATTCCCAACGGAGAATGATATGGGTTGTTACTCCCACAGTGAAGATTCCAAAACACGGTGAGGTGATGATGGAATGGTATGATGTGTTTTAGGAGAGTTTGGTGGTGAGGACTGTGTTTGAGAGTTTGGAGAGGGGATTTGTGGTTCAGGGTGAGAAAAGATTAAGGGTGGTGACAGGATGGATGCAGGGGTGGTTACCTTGGGAATAGACGCAGGAGGATGAATGATTCTCTTCTTTAAAGTGAGTTTTGTTCGGGTTCCAGTGGGAATGTTGATCTTAGACGCAATCCTTATTTTCTTTGCAATTGGTTGTTCATCGTCCGAGTCATCGTCCAATACCAAACATCTTTGCTTTTTAGTTGTTGCAGGAATGGACGTTGGTTTCTGCTTTGGACTCACAGCTTTAGCAGTAGGCTTCATTGGACTTTTAACCACTGTCCTTTTTATCAAGAAAAACTTGGACACTCTGAAGCCTCATTTTCATCAGATTGCTTCGTCCAAAAACCTATTGCATTTGGATTAGTCCAAAATCCTTTTTCTCTCCTCTGTGTCTTTACCCTCATGGGCACTGAAGACACCTTAATCCTTGAAGATCTTGGTTAAGAGGACACCATAGGAGATGATGGTCTTTTTTCCTTTCCCTTGCACGCTCCTTTTGAAGTTCTTGAACAGCAAGGAGGCGTGGTTGATCTATTGATAGAACTTCAGATGGCATAGACAGAAATCATGAACAGTTGAAACAAACCAGTGGTGACAGTGGCTTCTTCCAACCAACATTGTGTCACATCAAATATGGTCATTTCTGAGACAACAATTTGTTTTCCTAACACTTCTCCTTTGACCTCAGTTTTGGAGACAGAGGCATTTTCCAAAATATCTTCACCGGTTTAGGATGAACCTCCATGAGTTCCTTGAAGTAGTTATCCCATCCAGCATCTTGGAGACTGTCCTGGATATCAATCTCACACTCTACTAGAACAGATGTCTAAAACATGTACTCCATTGAAACTTCAGCTTCATCCATATTAAAGGTCTTTCCTCCAATCATTTCTTAAAATTTTATGAAGAGGGTTTAGGTTTTTGAGAAGAAAATAGATTTGTTTGTAGAAGGTTTTTCAAAGAAGAGTTTTTGATAAACTTGGTAACATAAAAATTTGATCTTGAAACAATAAGAGATATTTATAGAGACCAAAAAATCTTGGCACTGAAAGCTTTTTGAGTAGAAATGTTAAGCGTTTTTAAAAAAAAACAGACATCACAATAAATGTGTATTAAAAGTAACTGTCGTGTCCGTAGTAAAAAGTAACTTCTGTGACCTTTCGAAAACTGACTTAGCGTGAGAAATTTGAAAATATTCAAATGAGACAAAGATATTCTATAATAAATGCAAATATTATAAGTCCATTTACTTATTAGAAAATATACAAAATACATAACAAGTACAAAATTCATTGGAGGCAGATTATCAATTGACACATAGATATCAAATCTTCACAAAATGCATACTTAGATGCTTTATAATAAAATTGAATCTATCCTCAGCGAAGGATTTAGTAAAAATATTAGCCCACTGATGATCTGTATCCACAAATTAAATATCAAACACACCTTTTTGAATATAATCTCTTATAAAATGATGTTTAATTTCAATGTGTTTTTCCCTTGAATGTAAGATGTGATTTTTTTATAAGTTAATTGTTGCAGTATTATCACAGAATGAATCTTACTTTCAAAGATGTTGTAATCTTCTAATTGATGTTTAATCCATAGAGGTTGAGAGTAGCAACTTGATACTGATATAATTCAGCTTCAACTGTTGAAAGAGCAATTGTGCTTTGTCTTTTGCTAGACCATGAGATTAGATTTCTTCCAATGAAGTGACATCCTCCACTGGTGCTTTTTTTTTTCAATTTTATCTCCAGTATAGTCAGCATCACAAAATCCAATTAATCTGTACTCATGAGATTTCTTAAATAGCAAACCCAGATTAGTAGTTCCTTTCAAGTATCTGAATTTTTTTTTAACAGCAACTACATATGACTCTCTAGGGTTAGATTGAAAACGTGCACAGAGACATACACTAAACATTATATTAGGTCTGGACACAGTAAGATATAAGAGTGATCTGTATACTTTTTGGTCAACCTTTTGATCTTTATCATCCAATTTGAATGTGGACGATGGATTCATTGGTGTGCTCATCATTTTACAATCGTCCATTTTAAACTTCTTCAGGAGTTCCTTTGCATACTTGGTTTGGTGAATGTAGATTCCGTCCAATGTTTGCTTTACTTGCAAACCCATAAAGAATTTTAATTCTCCCATTAAGCTCATTTCTAACTCCTTCTGCATCAATTTGGAAAAATCCCTACAAAGTGGTTTATCAGTAGCACCAAAAATAATATCATCTATATAAATTTGAACTATAATAAAATGTAAGTTTTTGTCTTTGCGAGAAAGAGTAGTGTCAACTTTTCCTCTAGAAAATCTATTTTCCATTAGAAAATTGCTTAATCTCTCATACCATGCTTGAGGAGCTTGTTTTAATCCATACAGAACCTTTTTCAGTTTGAAAACCTGCTCTGGATGATTTTTATCCTCGAAATCAGGTGATTGCATGACATAAACTTCTTCATTGATTATACCATTTTAAAAAGCACGTTTTACATCAATTTGATTGAGTCCATGCTATGATGAGCACCAAATGAAAGTAAGACGCATATGACTTCTAATCTAGCTAAAGGAACAAAGGTTTCAGTGAAATCAATGTCTTCTTGTTGTGAGTAACCTTGGGCAACTAACCTTACCTTGTTTCTCATAACCTTACCATCATTGTCCTATTTGTTTTTGAATACTGATCAATCATTTTGAGACACTTATGTTAGCTTTGTACTTGACTTTATTAGATGTTTATTGTATCCAATATGAGTATATTAGATGAGTTTTATGTTGTTGGATCTCATTGGGCTTTAATGCAATTTGTGAATAATTATCGGATTTTGATGCACTTTTGACCTTTCCTCCTTGGTTAGGCCATAACATGGGAATTGGTGACCCATTTGAGGTGATCTTAGTGTCTGTGGAAAGTTAAGACAAGGCATTACAAGTTTCATGAAGAACTCAAGAGTTGGATCGGACTTCTAAGGGTCCAAAATAGCCCTGCAAATTAGAGTGGGTTTGCTGTCATTGGAATTTGAGTAGTGTGGACATATTGGACCATATCGTGGGCTATAGACCTCCTTTTGAGCTGAAACCAGTACCATTAGAAAGATAAAACGCATATCTTCAACTTCACTGCAGATCATTTAGTCAATAGATGTTGTTTTAGGCATGATTATGAAGTTGCAAGTTGGTTTGAATTTGGAAACACGTTCTGCCAACGTGACTTGCGGTGGTGCAGTGTTTTTGGAATATCTGGAGCTGTAAAAGTCCAATTGGCATGAAACCAGCACCAAAAGTTCAAGGCGACAATTGTATACACAATTGTATACAACTTTCATGAAGACCTCCAAGCCAAAATACATCGTTTAGGGCATGAAAGTCAAGCTGGAAGTCAGAGAAGAGTTGCTGACTAGAAGTCACCAATCATGCACCAACTCACCAACCATGCACCAACCCACCAACCATGCATCAAGCTTCCATATTTGACAATTTCTATTTTTTTTACAAATTGCATTTATATTATTTTCAATTACAAATTGGCTTCTAGGATTAGTATAAATTGGGTCAATTTCTTTGTATTAAGCATCAATGAAATATCAATGAACTTTGAAGTAAGTTTAAGTATTTGTGAGAAGTAAGTTTAAGTATTTGTGAGAGTTTTCTTTCTCTTATTCTCCCTTCTCATTAGAATTTCGTTTTTGTTCTTTATTTTCTGAGTTCATCCTTCTCATCCATGAAAGACTAGGCTCTTATAATCAATCCAAGGGATTAACCATCTTAATGTTTAATTTGGAGATCTTGTTTTGCTTGTTTAAATTACTTAATTGTTATCTAAGTTTCTCTTCTTCCTCTTTTAATTTTAATCTAGATTGAATTGCTTAATTTGATTTAGATGTTTATGTGATAATCGCTTTATTATCTTGTATTCAAAGAGGATCACAAAGACTAAACAATATATCAAATCTTTTTTATGGATTGTTTAGCTTGATCAAATTCCGAATCTTAAGTTAATTTATGTTTGGATGGTGCTTACTTTATCTAACATTGGTTAACTAAATCCTAGATGCTTATCTAGTAGAGGATTCTTGGATCATGTTAAGGCTTCATGATGTGATTTAAGGCCAAGAACATGGTTAGCAATTAAGTGAATTCCTTGTGATCAATGATGGATTAAACTCAAGATTGGTAAATTTCCTTGAATTTGTTAATTTGTTAATTGCGTTTCTTTAAATCCAATCAGTGTATTTTCCTTACAAATCATCAAAACCCCCATTTTTAATTATCTTGATCTAATTGAATCTTTGTTTTTGGATTCTTGAGAGACGATTCAATTCATGCTCTATACTACAAATTAGTTTGTGAACTGGTAAATTTTATTATTTTGACAGGTCTTGACAACCTTTTGTCAAATACCCATTTTGTGCCGATGATGGTCTTATCTTTGGGCTTTTGAACCAGCGTCCAAACGTCGTTTCTTATAAATTAATTTAGCTCTTCTTGCAAAGCTAGTATCCATCCTTCGCCCAAGAGAGTTTCTTCAATCTTCTTTGGTTCTATTTCTGATATGAATGCAACGTCTGAGTATTCTCTAAACGATGATATTGTTCTTACTTTATCATCTGGATTACCAATAATTTGGTCTTCTGGATGATAGGTTTTGAAATGTCAGCTTCTTTGAATATCATTCCTTTTATCATTTTCTTTTTTTCCTTTATCGTCTAATGCGTCTTTGCTGATTGAAGATGATCCTTCTTCTTTGACTTTCAGATTCAAATTTGCAAAAGGCTCATATAACTCTGATAAATCTTTATCAGGCTTTTTATCATTAAATTTAACAAGGATAGATTCTTCCACAATCAAAGAACGAGAGTTATAAACTCTGTATGCTTTTAAAGTTTCAGAGTATCCTAAGAAAATATCACAATCAACTTTTGCATCAAATTTTCCTAAAAAATCCTTGGTATTTAAACTATAGCACTAACAGCCAAATGAATGAAAATAAGAAATGTTGTGTTTTCATCCCTTCTACAATTCATAAGGAGTATTGTTCAACAAAGGTTTAATATATATTTTGTTTTGGATATAACATGCAGTGTTAACAGCTTAAACCCAAAAGTGTTTAGAGGTTGAGTTGTCATTGAGCATTGTTCTAACCATCTCTTGAAGGGATCTGTTTTTCCTCTCTACCACACCATTTCGTTGTGGTGTTCTAAGGGTAGAGAAGTTGTGACGAATACCATTTTTTTCACAGAACAATTGAAAACTCTCATTCTCAAATTCTCTTCCATGATCACTTCAGATTGAGTTGATACACATGCCTTTTTCATTTTGAATTCTTTTACAGAATATAGAGAATACTTTGAAAGACTCATCTTTGTGAGCTAGGAACATAACTCATGTCTATCTATTATAGTCATCTACTATGACTAATCCATATTTCTTTCCATTTAAAGAGACATTTCTTGTCGGACAAACCAGATCTAGATGTAACAGTTCTAGTGGTTTAGAGGTGGAAACAATATTTTTGGACTTAAAAGAGTTTTTGATTTGTCTCTTCTTTTGACATGTGTCACATAGAACATCCGATTTGTACACAAACTTTGGTAGCCCTCTCACGAAGTTATGCTTATTTAGCTTTGAGATTAACCTTAAGCTTGCATGACCAAGCTTCTTGTGTTATATTCATTATTCTCCTTTTATGGACACTAGGCATGATACATTCTGATATGAAAGATCTTCAAAGTCAATCTTGTAGAGATTGTTTTGCCTTTTTGCAATAAAGAGTATGGATCCATCAGAGTTTTTGACTAAACATTCTCCTTGGTTAAAAGAAACATTGGATCCACTATCACGTAATTGGCTTATGCTAAGCAGATTATGCTTCAATCCTTCAACCAGAAGTACATTATCAGTAGAAGGAAAATTATGCTTACCAATCTTACTTATTCAAACTCATTTTCCCTTCTAGTTTCCACCAAAAGTGACAAAGCCACCTGATTTAAGTTTGAGGTCTTGGAACATAGACCTTTCTCCCGTCATGTGCCGTGAGTAACCATTGTCTAGGTACCATAACATGTGTCTTCTTCTTGCTGCTAAGCACATCTGTAAGAGGGATTATCATATTTTTAGGTACCCATATCTTTTTGGGTCCTTTCAGGTTAGTTTTTGAAGACTCATAATACCTTGGTTTCTTATTGTAAAAGCATTTTGATGTAGCATGACCTTTCTTTTTACAAATATTACAAAAAGATTTGGGCTTTATAGAAGTAGATGTCTTTTAGATATTAATTTGTCACGAAGATTTCTCGAGTATTTGAGTAATGTGTTTAGCTTTTTGGTGACTCACAAATTTACTGAGATCCTCAATGAGTTCCTTTACTTCAGATTGAAGTTTATCAACTTCATCAGATGTATTGGACTCAGAGGATGATTTTAAAAGAAGATTTTCAGTTTTTAGTTTTTCACAACACGTTTCAAGTTCTTGTTTTCTGAAAACCATTTTTCAAATTCCTTGGATAATTTTGAAAACTTTCATTTGAGGGATCTGTACTCAATAGACAAAATAGATGAATTATTTAACAATTCATCGAATGTTTCTTGAAGGTTAAAGTCAGAGTTTGTTACCTCATCTTCTTATTCATCTGAGGATATGCTTGCCATGAAGCATATGTTGGCTTCTTTTTTTGCTTCCTCTTCATCATCAGTAGATGAAATGTCAAGATCTTCCTAGGTTGCCATTAGTCCTCTTTTCTTCTCCTTATCTTTGTTTAGAGAGGGGCATTCAGCCTTGATATGTCCCGACTTCTTACACTCATAACATATGATTGGACTTTTGTCTTTAATCTCAGTCTTGTCCTTTGGAGCTCTTCGTCCAAAGTGTTTTCTTCTCATGTCACCTTTCTTTTTCCACATGACTTGTATCTTTTTAGAGATGAAAGATAATTCATCATTTTCTTATACATCTTCTCCAGATGACTCAGTTTCATCTGAAGATTCTTAAGCTTTAAGTGCTTTGAACGCACTTCCTTTGTGAGCTTTTAGGGCAATTGATTTGCCTTTTCTTGAGCTTTCCTCTTCTTGAAGTTCCAACTCATGAACTTTGAGAGAACCTAGAAGTTCTTCCATGGTAAGAGAAGCTAGGTTCTTTGCTTCTTGAATGACAGTAACCTTAGGCCTCCACTGCTTGGAAAGACTTCTCAGAATTTTTCTGATGTGGTCTTGATTGTCATATGTCTTTCCCAGAGATCTTAAACTACTGATGATTGTTTGGAATTGTCCAAACATTTGATCAATATTTTCATGCTCTCCCATCTTGAAAAGCTCATACTGATAAACCATCATGCTTATCTTTGATTCCTTGACTTGAGAGGAACCTTCATGGGCTAAGGCAAGAGTGTCCCATATTTCTTTAGCTGTTTCACAGCTATGAACCTTGTCATGTTCGCATTTGGTGATGGCACACATAAGATAGTGTTTAGCTTTTGAGTTTAGTTTGTGCTTGGTTCGTTGTCCCTCCGTCCGTTGTGGTCGAGGAAGTTCCTGTCTTTTTACATTTGTGGGCATTTGATAGCCATTTTGGACTAAGTCTCAAATGTCCATATTTTGTGCATCAAAGAATGCAATCATTCTTTTCTTCTAGTAGTCGTAGTTGTTTCCATTGAATATAGGTGGTTTATTCACTGCTTGTCCTTTGTTTTCCATTGTGGCCATGCTGGATCTTTTTCCCCTACACTATTAAATGTTCAACCCAAGAGGCTGAGCTCTGATACCAATTAAAATACCTAGTTGAAACACAAGAAGGGGGTTAAAGTGTGTTTCTTAACCTTTGTGGAAAAATTTTTCTTGAACACAATCTTACGAAAGATAACTCTGCAGTGAAGCAAGTGATAATGGACGGAATGTACACTCTTTACTGTCTGTTGGACGCAAAGAGAGTTTTTCAAAAGATGTTGGATGAAGGTTTAAAAAAAAACTTAGTTCTTTTAAAAAAGCTTAGTTATGAAAAATAATATCAATCCTCAATTGTTAGTGAATAAACAAATAACACAGAGAGGGAAAAAAAACTTACACAGAGATTTAGAGCTCGTTTGGATAAGCTTCTAAAAAAAGGATTTTTTTTTATAGACCTTTTTCTAGTAGAGCTTTTTATTTAAAGAAAAAGTTATTTTACATTTGGATGCAATGTTTGTAAAGTACTTTTAAGTAATAAAAGGACTTATAAGTTTGTTTGGATAAAAAAGAACAAAAGGCATTTTTTCTAGCAAAATTACTAAAATTGTAAGGTATCCAAAATAATGGAGGTAGGGTTTACAAGAGGAAAAAAATAAAAAACAAGAGATGTAATTTTTAATAAAGGCAAATAGTATTTTTGTTAATAAATTATATTAAAAACCACTTCTCCTTCTCCATTTTTCAGAAGCTGGAGATCACTGGCTTCTAAAAAAAGTGGTAATTTAGTTTTTTTTTAACTTCTACTTTTTTTTAAAGTTTTATCCAAACATACATAAAAACTTATGGAAGTACTTTTTTTAAAAAAAAAGTGCTTTACTTAAAAAAAAAAGCCTATCCAAACACACTCTTATACTGGTTCACTCTCACAACCCGAGAGCTACGTCCAGTCCCTTCATCCTGAAGGATTTTCATTAAACTTCACAAGTTTGCAAGTATTTTTCTCAACGTCTCTTCAGGCTACAACAAGTATTCTCAAACCTCTTCAGGTACTTGCAAATAAGTATTCTTTTATACACAGTCTCTTTAAGCTAAACAAATAAATTTAATAAAAGATGTTGTAAACAACACTTGAGATTAACTCACAACAGGTGAGGATAAAAGAATAATTCTTTAGTTTAAAACTCTATACAAGAATAGAAAGAATGGAGTAAGGTAGAGCTTTTAAAAATTCTCTTTGAAATTTTGATCACTAAAAACTTCTGTTCTTCTTTCTTTGAAGACTCTTGTATTTATAGGCAACGAGCACTTGAAGTAGTTTTCATTAACTTCTTCGTCCAACGGAAATATTTATTACCGTTTTGAGCAACATTAAATGCATAAGCTGATATCGTGTCGAGCTTCTTCTGAAAAGTGATTTTGATTATCAGAGATAACTAAGAATATGATATCTTAGTGCTGACTTGTTTGAGTGCGCAAAAAGTTTCTTATTTGCTGGTCTTTATAGTTGTTAGAAGTGTCAGCTCAACAACAGAGTTGATTTCTTTTTGCTGTATACTTTGTCAAAGGTCTTTTCAACATTTAATGATGAACAGTTTTTTGTATTTGAATTCAAGGCTTTGGACGAATGTTTAAATTTGAGCTTTAAGGAAACTTTAGACAATTCAATATAATATAACAAAGCTTATTGGACGCACATAAAAATTCTTTTCAATTATAACAAGAGTCATATTGGACACAAGCTAATATTATTTAGTTATAATCGTGTTTCCTATTTAGAGTATAATCAACGTAATTTATACAAGATAAACATTAACATACTTCATGTTACAAACTGATTAATTGAAACATTACTTGTTCATTCTAATTTAATACCTTGGTTATCTTCAAAACTTTGAGGGGTTCAATTCTTTTAACTACTTTGGTTCCAAATTTAATTTTTCAATTCATATTTGGTTCCAACACACCTCTCAGTACGTCTCTAAATATCTACAAGATGCAAATATATGGCCAAAAAATTTACATGAATAAGCACGATAAGGATGGAATCAAAGAACATTCAAAATTAATAAAAGGCTAAATCATTAATCATCATAAATGCATCAAAGGGAATTGCTTAATCCTAGAATAAAGGGAACTACTCAGACATGGAGAAAAAGAACCTAGAAAATACAATAAAGATCATCTAAACCAGTATCCAAGAAAGAAGAAGAGAAGAAGATCAAGATCCCTAGCCTCCAAAGGTCCCCCCTTTCCAAATAGAATTCTAACCCTAATATTATATTCAGAACAACTATAAATATCCTAGGGGTCTAAGCTAGTCCAAGCCCTTAAAAAGAAAGACAAACGAAATTATAAAATCTATGTCAAGATGTGATCTACAGCCATGGGAAATTCCATAGCCAGACCGTGAATCTCTTTGCCATGAGAATTTGAACTGATTCTGCATTCCACGGCCGTGGGAAATTCCACATCCAAGCCGTGGAATCTTTTGCCAAGCCATGTTTTGCTTCTATTGCACAGCTGCTCGATCCATGGCCGTGGGGAATTCCATGGTCAGGCCGTAGATGCTTTTTCCATGAGTCTTTTGTCCCAATTTGTTATCTTTAAAGCTCCAACTTCATTCATGCAAGCTTTTCACCCATTTTTAAAGCAATTTAGCACCAATCTTGCACAACAATACTACAAACGTCGCAGTTTTCCGAACTAAAGGAAAAACATATAAAAAGGAAAGTAAACCAACAAATGCATGAAAAACAAGAACAAAAACATGATGTTGTTTCACACACATCAGTAATCAGAGCATGAGATAACAAAATTGTGTGTGTGGTATCAAAGCAAATAAATTGTACGAATGCATACAAGTTGTGAGAACAAGATTTCAGAGTAGTAAGCTTTGAAATTGGATTAGAGCATATGGAATAAGGAATGAGTAAAGATTAAATATTAGAGCAAACTAAAAGGAATTAAAGAGAAAGAATAAGTAAAGAGTAAAGATTAGAGCAAACTAAAATGAATTAAAGAGATAAATTTCCTATCAGAATGCTTACTCATAATTAAGCTCATACTCCCCCTGAATCTATTTTCTCCCTCTATTTAAAAAGAATAAGGACAAAATATACCTAGAGTTTTCTTGTTTTGGTTCCTTCTTTTGCTCATTTGTCACACTCTCTCTTTGTGTTCCTTGTTTTCTTCCTTCTTCTCCCTTTTTGGCATCAATCAAGGTGGGAGAGAAATACCACAAAATAATATATTATAGGGTACAAAGCAAAATAAATCCAAAATAGGAACTAAATCCAATTAACCATAAGACTAAATTAACCATAAGTTCAAGTCACCATAGAGTTTTAACAGAACCAAAATACCAAAATGTCCAAAGCAAAACAAAGTAAAAAACCATAAACAGAAACCAAATTGTTCATGATATGCAATGCATGATCTAATATTTAAACAGATAAGCAGTCCAATCAGGGATTAGCAGGTTCTTCAGCATAAATGGTTGGCTCAACAGTTGGTGTTTTGGTCTTTTTGGTAGGGCTTGGGGTTAGAAAAGCTTTTAGCTCGTGTAACATCTTTTGAATGTGAACTTGTTGATCTTCTAAAACTTCCATATTCTGTAGAATCTTTTCCAGCATTAGGTCAATGTTCTCCTGTTCTGCAGGGGTTTGCTCATCAACAATAGGAGGTGGCTTGTGAGACGGTGTAGCAACAGGGGTCTTCTCATCAACGTTAGAGCACCGATCAATTTTATTCACAGCTAAAATTGATGTGTCCTCTGGTTAAGGACTAACAATGGCAGTCAATAAAAAGCTATAATCACCACTAGTCTTAGCATTTGCTTCCCCCTGCAGTGCCAAAGCATGCACAAGTTCCACTTCCACTTCACCCATTGCTAGTTGCTCATTTGGCTTATTCTTCAAACATTTATCTGTGATGTCCATGAATACTTCCATACATTCTGGTGCAATCTTTCTCGTGAGAATTGGATCAATAATCTCATCAGCCGGGAACCTCTGCACAGAGTTTCATAGATACCTGACTGGATTTATGAATGAAATAAACTCTTCTAAATGTTTGGTTTCGCTCTCCCATACATTTTGGTTCTCTACCTTGCTCATCTTGTCAAAAATTGTTCGCATGTTCTTTGCACATAGCACTTTTAGTAGAACCATACCAAAGGAGTAAACATCACATTTATCTGTCAAGGTACCACTTATGCAATACTCAGGGGCCATGTAATCATATGTACCTATAAGAGAAAGTATTAGTTGTATCAATTGATAAAATTCTTTGCAGTAAACCTGTATGTAAAATAAGAAAAAGCACCTGCAAGTTTGTCGAATTCAATTGATTTTGGCTTTGAAATAAAAAGCGGTCCCTGCAAGGAGCTCTCGAAAGATGCGAGTTTTGGCACCATATTGTTATCCAAAAGAATGTTACAGGGTTTGAGGTCATGATGAAAGATGGTGCGCTTGGTTCCTGTGTGAAGATAGTGCAGTCCATGTGCTGCACCTATACATATCCCTAGCCTTTTCTTCCATGAGAGTGGTTCCATATCCCTTCGAAATCGATTTAGGTGACATAGAGCGATCTATTGGGCAAGTACTCGTACACAAGAATCTTCTCGTCCTTGTGGTCACAGAATCCTATAAGAGAGACCAAATTTGGGTGACGAAACTGGCAGAGCAACTCAATTTCGTTCTTGAACTCTAAGATACGTTGGTTGGATTTCCCTTCCATCCGCGTAAATGCGATAGTATAATCAGTTGCACTAGTATGTTTGAGACATCCTTTGTAGGCTGTACCAAAGCTTCCTCTTCCAATTATTCGGTTTTCATCAAAGTTGATTGTTGATTCTCTAAGATCGGCTAGAGAAAATTGATGGCATAGCTCTTCTATTATTGTTAGAGAGTGTTTCGTAGATGAACTTGTATTCTTTGAACGCAAGAAGCACACATATTTGTGAAGGATTGTTTCCATTTGAGATTTCTGTCTGGTTATCAATCACGACGAAGATTCAGCCGTACTTGTCTTCAATCTTCATATAGCTAACACTATGTGGAATGCATGAACGCTGATGTTTGAGACCCAAAAGTTCTGGGGTGGTGGGATTTATGGAAACAATAATCAATTAGAGGTAAAACATTGGTTTTATAATAAATTAGATCGTATAGGGGTACAACCGCCCACTGATGATTCCAAAGTCACTCTAAGAAAATAATACTTAAATTACTATTTCCTCCCATATATTTTGTGCAAACTACACAGCCATATTTTTGTAAAGAAAACTTAACACAATAATTGTATTGTATGTACATAAAATAATACAACAAACTCCAAAATGCTATCAAGTTTGACAAAATTCTGAGTTATTAATTGATGAATGCTTTATAATCAAGTGTACGTCATTCCTATTCATGTTTTGACTTATATTGAGAAAAACAATGAACACATTCAATTGATGTTACTAAATCTCCATTTGAGTTGTATAAAATGAATGTGTTTGTGTATTTACTCATAGAGAGTAATATGTAACTTATAACTTTAGAAGTATGTCAAATGTTTGAATCAAAAGACATGTTAGGAAGAATTAATAATCATAATCGCTCAACAATTTGAAAGGGATTAATCTCATACTTAAAATATGTAGAGATACCTTTAATATACAAAAAAAATGAATATATTTTTTGTCATTTTCTCAACATAAAAGATTAAATAAAAGTAATAACAATATTTTACAACAAAATATTCACAAGTTAATGAGTTAGTTTACGATTTTATTTGTTGTATTTATTATAAATATAAAGGAGTTTTATATAGACTTTCTTAAGAAAAAAAAGTTTATGTAATAAATACAAAAATATATGAGAAAGGAGAATATTTTTCTCAATTAATTTTTTAGTCTTGAAGAATATTGACCGTTCATACTTATACTTTAAATAGAATTTTTACTTTGCTTGCTGAAACATTTTTACAAAGACAATGCTTACATAGAGACTACCGTTACAATCTATGACATAGTAGTGGGTTTTTCGTAAGTGCCACTGTGTATCCAAATCACAAACCCCAGCATTGAAAACCTAGTCTCACAAGGTAGGAGGATAAGATGTTGTGCTCTTGATCACCATTCACTTATGCCAATGTGAATCTTCTGTTACATCTAAAATAAAATTTCGAATACGAGGAACTAGATGAGGAAAAGGATGCCAACTAAATTTGGCTATACAAATTTTCATGTAAATTATTAGATAAAATCAGGGTTCGAATATCACTTGTTTTCAATGGTTTAGATGAATTCATCTTTGATCTACGATGAGTTTAGAAAAATAAAGTCACTACGAGTATTATTACTCAAATTATTTAATAAAAAATAAAATAATAAGTGACTTTTTGTTTCAAAGCACTCTTTTATCGCTCGTTATCATTGTGCATGTAGGTCAACTGAGCTGACAAGTCGTCGACGCCGTACGGTGAGAAACAAGACCCGCAATTACCAAAACAAAAATGACCGGGGAAACCAAATTTATTACATATGAGAGCAGTGTTGAAAACTTGAAATAATCCTTTTGCCCCTTTGAGGAAATTTCGAAGTAGTGGCATCCATACATGAATGATAAAAGTGTACATTAAATAATGTACCAAAAAGATATGATAAAAGTGTGCCCCACCCGCAAATATTATATATATATATATATATATATATATATATATATATATATATATGATTAAAGTGCTTTCATCACAACCACACACATGCCTTGGCTTCTCTGCTGAGTTTGTTCTACTTCTACCCACCACAACGACATTCGTTGGGGGAAACAAATGCTCGAGAAATCCATATTCTGAACTGAAGGTGATATCTCCTTCTGCTACAATACATCATATATGTTCCTTAATCTCTTTTTGTGTTTATGTTATACTTATCTATGGGGCTGGATTTTTGGAAGCCAGAGCTCTGGTCATGAGCGGAGAATTGGTATCTATATCTAATTTCCCTGTTCTCTCTTTTGGGTTTTATGCTCACAAAGATACTAGCTGTAAAATCATGCATCATATTCTATAAGATGTTATTAAATACACATTTTTTAAATGATTTTTCTTTTCCTAAGTCACTGCTGATCTGCTTCTGATAGTGTAGGGATTTAATTTCGAATTGAAAGTATGGGAATTGTAATTATGAATTTATAGATTAAAAGCAAGTCATTCAAGTTACATAAGCGCAAAATTACATCATGACTGCATTTTTATAGTTTCTGGAACATGGATCGGAGGAATAGAATAGAGATGTATGTGTATGGTTGGATTGTACACAAAGTTAAACTGCACATAAGATCCTCTCCCCGATTTCTTTCTTCTTCTTACCCATTTTCTACCTTAAATCCTTTCCAATTTTAGCCTTTTTTTTTAGTACTAGAAGTTTAAAAAATCTCATGTGCCCAGTTTTGTTTTTATCCCCGTTTTGCACTTTGAAATGGAAAGTGAGGAAAAGAAGTAGGCAAATGTTTCGTTGATTGCCAAAATTTGTGCATTAGAATCAAAAGCATTTGTTCTGCGAAAACGTATGGCAATTTAATTGACACACACATATATATATGAGTAAAGTCTTCATCTGAGATGTAATGCATAGCTGACAAGAAGTTTTCTGCAGGTTAACTAATCTTTTTGTTCCTGAAAGAGAGAGAATAATCGTAATGGTTGAGTCAGTTGTGTCCTTTGCGGTTGAAAGGCTTGGCGACCTACTAATTGAAGAGGCCAGGTTGTTAAGTGGGGTAAGTAAGAAAGTCAAACAGATGCAAACTGAACTAAAGAGGATGCAATGCTTCCTAAAAGATGCTGAGAGAAGGCAAGACGAAGATGATATTATACAGAATTGGATATCAGAGATCAGAAATATAGCTTATGATGCTGAGAATGTGATTGACACTTATTTCCTCAACGTTACTGGTGGCAGAAGTGTTAGAACTAAAACTCCTCTCCACAGAGGTATACTTCTTCACAAAGTCGGGTCTGAGATTATATCCATTAACTCTCAAATATCTGATCTCACAAGAAGCTTACAAACTTATGGTTTGAATGCTACAAGAGACAAAGAAGACTCACGCTTTGCTTTTGAGAGGCAAAGGGAATTGAGATGGTCTTATTCTCATATAGTTGAAGAGTTTATTGTTGGCTTGGATGAGGACATAGACCGAGTGGTTGGATGGCTGTTGAATCAAGATCAGCATTGTCGAGTTGTTTATATTTGTGGAATGGGTGGTCTTGGAAAGACTACCCTTGCCAAAAGTGTTTACCGTCACAATGCTATTAGGCGTCACTTTGATGGTTTTGCTTGGGCCTACATATCTCAGCAATGCAAGAAAAGAGATGTTTGGGAGGGAGTTTTACTCAAGCTTACTTCTCCGTCCAAAGAGGAGAGGGATGAGATTCTGAAAATGAGAGATGAAGAACTGGCGAAGAAGTTGTATAAAGTTCAGCAAGAGAAAAAATGTTTGATCATCCTGGATGACATTTGGAGCAATGAGGCATGGGACATTCTATGTCCTGCTTTTCCATCAGAAAACACCAGGAGTAAGATAGTTTTCACATCTCGCAATAAAGAAATTTCATTGCATGTAGATCCTAAAGGCTTACTTCATGAACCAAGGTGCTTAAATGAAGAAGAAAGTTGGGCATTGTTTCAGAAGAAAGCTTTTCCAAGAAAAGATGATCCAGGTACCTAGGAAATGTCATTCAGTGAGCAAGCATATCTAACCTTCTTGTTCTTGTCCATTTAGTTTGTTTTGTTATGTCATCATGTTCTCATAAAATTGTTGTGGTTAACTCTAATTCCTTGAACTCTCAGTTATCTTCCATATTTCTCTGTTATGTGAATGTGATCACCGTATAAAAGTGAGAAAATTAAGTTGTGCATTTTTATTTTTTTTTGGCTGTATTAAGTGGACCTTTCTGGTGTTTAAGCAATAACAAAGCCCTGTTAAAGTCATTTATTGTAATTTGAAAGGAAATTTGAATGGGGAAAACCTATGGTGCTCTCCTTCAATATGAAAAGTATTGGACCTCCATCCAACAAAAAGAGTCTGTAGGTAAAAATGAAATCTTTTGTTAAACTACGTTAGAAACACCAAATTTCTACTTTCAACATGTTCTTCATTCTCTTGGGTGACAAAGGTATGACACACTTTTCTGCTGCATATTCTATGAGATTTAAAAGGTAAGAGCTTGAAGTTTTCTCTCTTTATAGCTTGATGGTTATATTCCTCTTTCGAGAAGTAACAAAGTAGTTGGATCTCTTGATGTTTATGGGGTAACCATCGTTGGTGTACATGAAACAGATGAATAATTGGTTTAATATATATTATAGTGTAGGAAGCACCTAGTCTTACCTCTTGCAAAGTTGGGTTTGAGAAAGAACTGTTGCAGATTTCTTTTCTCTCTTTCGTCTATGGGGTAGATGCAGGTAAGCTTATTGTTAGATATAAAACCATTCATGATCCTCCACCTAATAGCTTAAGATTTTGGGAGAGTTGGTTCTTGACAGTTATTATTACCAACATTTTAGAAAAAGAAAATATGAATTTGTTTCATTCAGATTCCAGAAATATTGTTTCCTTCTTCTATCACTAATCTTTGAAATAACTTATTATTCATTGATCATTAAAGTGGTATTTAGACTTGATCTTGATTTCTTCATTAATAAAACATCCGAAGGGGGTGCAGGAACTAAGTTTTATGTTGAATAAACATAAGTCATAGGTTTAAATTGGTGCATAAATTAAACTAGCTCTTGTATACTCTTTACATGCTTTGTTAATATATCTCCAGCTTTTGCTTTGTTATGACTAGATTCTCACAAGCCAGTAAATGTTGCATCATTCTAAAATTTTGATTGTTCAAGAATTGATATAGATCCATAATTGGATGTCAGATCATTGCTTTTTACTTTATAAGGTGCATTGGAGGCTAAATGGGAAACAAAGGAGGACAGAAACTTCTTGCTTTTTTGTGTCTTCAATTGCATTTGGCTTGATTTGATGGGTATTCTATTGGAGTATATTTGAGAATATGCAAAGAAGTGTTTTATGCTTATTAACAATGAATGATTTGGAGAGTTATTATTAATTTTAGATTCAAAACTGTACCTGTGCAAGCCATCAGTATAAATTGTATAATAACATGGCAACATGTAATAACCTCTCCTGCCTTGTTTTTTGCATTTACTTGTGAGGTAGAACAGATGTATAACTGTTATATAGTACTGTGTTATGTTAATTTGAGTATTGCCATATGAATTTTGCAGATTTCACAATTAGCAATGACTTGGAAAGATTAGGCAGAGAAATGGTTGGTAAATGTGCTGGTCTGCCATTGGCCATCATCGTGCTTGGAGGGCTTTTGGCTACAAAAGACACAGTCAACGAGTGGAAAATGGTACATAGATATATAATTTCATACCTAATAAGAGGAGAGGTACATGAAAGGCAGTCAAAATTAGCTGAAGTGTTGGCTTTAAGTTACCATGAACTGCCTTGTCAACTGAAACCATGTTTTCTCTATTTAAGCCAATTCCCTGAAGACTGTGAGATACCAACAAATAAATTAATTCAGTTATGGGTAGCAGAAGGTGTCGTTTCGTCTCGATATGAGATTGAAAGGGATGAGACAATGGAGGATGTTGCAGAACACTATCTAGGTAACTTAATTAGCCGCTGCATGGTTCAAGTTGGTCAGATGGGGTCTACTGGAAGGATTAAAACCTGCCGTCTTCATGATTTAATGCGTGATCTGTGTATGTCAAAGGCAACTAAGGAGCGTTTTCTCTACATTAGTAGTGGATCACAACAAAACAGTACCATTGATGTCGCTTCTTCATCTAATCTATCAGATGCAAGATCAGCTGGTGGAGTTCGCAGACTTGCTGTCTTCTTGGATCAACATGTTGATCAATTGATTCCACATAACGAGCAAGTCAATCAGCACCTCAGATCTCTTGTCTACTTCCATGAAAAGAAGTGTAGATTGGATAACTGGAAGCTAATCAAAGATGTTTTTGAGAACTTCAAATTGCTTAGAGTTTTAGATCTTGAAGGAATTAAGGGGCTAAAGGGGCAGTCCTTGCCTAAAGAAGTGGGAAATCTGTTATGGTTGAAGTTTCTGAGTCTAAAAAGAACTCGCATACAAATATTGCCAGATTCTTTAGGCAATTTGGAGAATTTACAGACCTTAAATTTGCAAACTGTCAATAAAGTGAGCTGGGATTCGACTGTAGAAATTCCAAATGTAATATGGAAGTTGAAACGGTTGAGACATCTATATCTTCCCAATTGGTGTGGGAATGTAACTAACAACCTGCAACTGGAAAATCTGATCAACTTGCAGACACTAGTAAATTTTCCTGCCAGCAAATGCGATGTAAAAGATCTGTTAAAATTGAGAAAGCTCAGAAAATTGGTACTGAATGACCCAAGGCATTTTCATAAGTTTACTGAAAGTTTCAGTCCCCCTAATAAAAGGTTGGACGACCTTCAATCATTGTCCTTAACAACTGATATGCTTTCATTCCCTGATGAGGTAGTAGATGTTGAAAAGTTGGTGCTAGGCTGTCCTAACCTCTGTAAACTGCAGGTAGAAGGGCGGATGGAAAGGCTGCCAGAAGCCCGACTATTCCCTCCACAGCTTGCAAAGTTGGCTTTGTGGGGTTGTAGACTAGTGGAAGACCCAATGGTAACATTAGAAAAGCTTCCTAATTTGAAGTTCTTGAGTGGCTGGGAAATGTTTGTTGGAAAGAAAATGGTATGCTCACAAAATGGTTTTCCTCAACTGAAATTTCTAGTACTTCGTGGCTTACCTAATTTAGAGGAGTGGACAGTAGAGAATCAAGCAATGCCCAATCTGTACCGGTTGGGAATATCTGATTGTAACAAGTTGAAGACTGTTCCTGATGGACTAAAATTTGTAGCTGGTCTCCGGGAGCTAGAGATCAGATGGATGCCTAATTCTTTCAAGACCAGGCTTGGAAGTGGTGGAGAGGATTACCACAAAGTCCAGCATGTGCCATCCATTGTATTTTTGAACTAAGCGTGTTAGTTGAAGAGATGAAATTGCGGTACAATTAACTTTCTCAATATTCTCTTTGCTTTGATATGATCAGCTTGCTATTGTGTCTGTTCTGCATTTCCTTTATTTATTGGTTGATTATCATTACTGTATTCCAACCAAAAGGGTAAGATGTAGGGAACATCTGTTTCCCCCCATCTTTATATATAATATTCTTTAAACTTGCAGAGTCTTCGTTTTTAATATTAAATGAAAAAGGAAGTTATTTTGTTATACTTTGTTTACATGATAATTGCTGCTTACGATTTTTTTGTACTCCTTTTGCAGTCAAGCGATAGAAGGTGTCATCCCTAGTTTGTTCATGTGCCTCAGAAGCTGACATTGTTGACCAAAACATTCTAGTAGTATACCTCTATGTTGGTGCTCGGTGTTTGTTTGTGTGGTGCCATGATGAATTCAGTTTAATTTATTTAATATGTATTTTACATATCCCTGGTTGCTCGTGGAATGGAATTTCTTAGTGGATTGCAAAACTTGTGGCAGAGTAACTACACTGACATATATGTTTCTCACAATGTGTTTAATGGCTGAAGATTACTGGTCAGTTGTTGCACTATCAACAGCTAGTGTCTCTTGTCTAATATGTCCACAATTTTCTATCCATTTCCCTTTCCCTGTTCCGAAACCAATTTAGTTATAATGCCCATATTGTTGTCAATTGTGTCACCCTTGTTCCTCATTGCCCTTCATGTATGCGTCAAAGACAAACAGGTCATGTATTAAGGTTGAATGCTCCAGTGTGGAAAGCTGCTAATTGTTGGGTATCCAGAACTCATTTAAACACGAAAATGAACAAGAATTGAGAGAAAAACTCACTCTATTTCTCTGAATAGAATTTACAAGAGAATTATTCTCTATACAAAACAACTCTCAAAATCTCTCAAGCTCTCTGGCTTTTCTCACTCTCTCTGGATACCCACACTTCTACTGAATGCATATACAAGAGATGAGGGATGTCTATTTATAGGATGAAATTTCTTGAAAATTGTCAAAGTTTGGCCACCAAACTTTGGTGGTTGATGACTTTGAGCTCATACCTACCATGCTACCATTGTTGACATTACAGCTGGAGTGGGTGGCATGGGTAGGTGGCTGGACTCTTCAATTCTCCCCCTCCAGCCACTCTTGGAGCAATTGTTATCTAACAAGCATTCCAGCTATGTCTCTCCATAAGCTCTAGCTTTTCTTTGGTATGACCTTTGTTAACATGTGGTGGATTCTCTTTTGTGTGGATCTTCACTAATTTCAATAGTTCTTTATCTATGATCTCGCGTATCCGATGATAGCGGATATCAATGTGCTTTTGTGCGAGAATGATACATTGAATTCTTGCTCAAATCTATAGCACTTTGTTGTCACAATGTACCTTGTAATCCTTTTGCTTGATTCCAAGTTCTTGGAGGAAAAGCTTTAACCACAACATTTCTTTCCCGACTTCTCCTGGCGCAATATACTGCTACACATTGTGGATAGAGCAACGCACTTTTGCAATCTTGATTGCCATGAAATGACTCCCCACTGCCAAAAGTGTAGAGAATCACGAAGTAGATTTTCTACCATCGAGATCTCTTGCCATGTATGCGCATACGTATAGCCTTCCGAGTTGGATCGGCTCCGTAACAAAGACATATTTTTGATGTGCGCTTTTAAATACTGAGAATCCACTTATTTGCCTCCCAATGCTCCTTTCCGAGGATTAGAGAGAAACGACTCACGGTACCCTTTGCATGAGCAATATACGGTCTTGTACACACCATTGCATACATCAAGCTTCCAAGCTGGCGAAGAATAAGGTATTCTTGACATCTTCTCTATCTCTTTCTTGGATGAGGGGCACGAAATCTTACTCGACTTGAAGTGATTGGCTAATGGAATGCTTCTTGGTTTGGCATTGTGCATATTAAGCGTTTTGATCACTCGTTCAATATACTTCTCTTGAGATAGCCATAACACATTGTTCTTCTGTCTCGAACTATATGCATTCCAAGAATGTTGAAGTAGGTCCTAAATCCTTCATGTCGAAGACTTGGAGAGTTCGCTTCTTAATTTGTTTAATTTTCGTTGCATCTTGTCCTACAATCAATATATCATCTACATATAGTAGAAGAGCAACGAAATTTCCATCAGAAAACCTCAGTATAAACACAACGTCTGTGACGAGTTCTCTTGTAGCCTTGACTCACCATACCACGAGTCAAACTTCTTGTACCTTGTCTTGGTGCTTGCTTTAGACCATATAAGCTCTTTTTCGACTTGCAAGCGAGGTTCTTATGCGAGACCTCGAAACCTTACACATTGCTTTGCATGTAGATTTCTTCTTTCGGATCTCCATGAAGAAATCTTTGTTTTTGACATCCATCTGTTCAAGCTCTAGGTTTAAGCGGCTACCAAGCCAAGAATAACCCTTATTGAAGTCATTTTTACTCTTTTGGTGAGAAAATCTCATCAAAGTCAATTCCACTTTTTACTGCTGGAATCCTTTGACTACCAATCGAGCTTTGTGTTTCACCACTTTTCCATTGCCATCTTTCTTGACTTGAATACCCATTTGTTTTTTAGGGCCTTTTTCCCTTGTGGAAGATTAATTATCTCATAAGTATGATTTTTACTGCGGTGATTCCATCTCCTCTGCATTGCGAACAACCATTTTTCTTTATCCTTATGAGATATGGCTTCTTGAAAATTTTCTGGTTCGCCATCTTGATGCAGCTGTACTCGGATTACGGATATCTTTTCGACGGAATCAGGCCTCGTTCGGATCTTGAACCACGGATTAGGAGATTCACCATCATCGGTTCCTTGTGATGGTCCTACATCTTGGTGGATGAGGTTGTGTCTCCTCCTGCTCAACACCCTCTTCTTCTTCCTCCTGTACCTTACGGTATTTCCTCGAGGCACTAGATTGTTACACTGTGGCAAGCTGTCTTCAGTGTTGAACTTGAAATATCTTCTTGGGCATTGGATTACGGAATTTGAGACATTGTGGGCTTTTCAATGTCTTTTATAGTCGATTTTCATGGAACACTCGTCCACTATACGATCACCTTCTTCTCCTTTGGGTCCCATAACTTTGTATCAGAATTCCTCATCTCCATAGCCTATGAAGATACAAGTGGTTGTCCTTGCATCGAGCTTTTGTCTAAGCTCCTTGGATACATCTTGTAAAAGCTAGACAGCCAAATACTCTCAAATGAGAATATGAAGGATGCTTACGGACCATACTTTCTCACGGAACTTCAAAATCCGGCGGTCTTGTGTGGTGATCTGTTGATTAGGTAGCGGCGACTCAAGCGCTTCTCCCGAGAATGGCTTTGGCGACTTAGCCATCTTGCCAGGCATGCTTGACTCTTTCCATAATGGTCCAGGTTCATTCTCTCGGCTACACCATTATGTTGTGGGGTGCGATGGGGTGTCTTCTCATGTCGGATGCCTTGACTCTGCAATAGGCATCAAACTCCTTGGAAGTGAATTCGCCTCCATTATCAGATCGGAGACACTTCAACTTCTTTCCAGTTTCACGTTCTACCATGACATGAAATAACTTGAAGTAATTAAATACCTGGTCCTTTGTTTTCATGAAGTACACCCACACCTTTCGAGAAGCATCATCAATGAATGTCGAGAAAGTACACATTTCAGCCTAATGATTTCGCCTCCAAGGGACCACAAACATCAGAGTGTACTAGACTGAGCAACTCTGATCTTCTCGTTGAAGAGAAACTGAAAGAGACTTTATGTTGCTTGCCAAACAAACAATGATTGCAAGGATCTGGAGCAACATTATTGGCAATAGTAATAAGCTCCTTTTTCTCAAGGGTAGACAAACCTTTTTCACTCATGTGACCAAGCCTGCAGGTGCCACAGTTTTTGAGAAGCCCTCTTTTTCTACTATGTTGAGGTAATGCGCACATATCTTCACATAAGTTTTATATAAGTACAACAAATATGACCTCGGCGATTACCATGGTGCCACTTTGTTAATTTCCATGCGCCATTGCAAAGCCCGATGACCATAGCCTGTTTGTAAAGGCTACTCGACGGTAAATTCAATAGAAGATCGGCACATATCGACATCCTTCAAGGTGATTGTGCTCCCCACATTTTGTTTGGATCTTAACATCACCTATTCCGACAATCTCGGAGCGGAATTTCCCATCTTCAACTGTTCCAAAGTCTTGACTTTATATGTTGTGAAGAACTCTTTGTGGGGAGTCACATGGTAGGATGATGCGAGTATCTACTACCCATTACATTGTCTTCTCTTGAGACGTGTAGGCATGTCTCATTATTGATGGAGCAAGCTATCTCTGGGGATAGTGACAAAAGTGTCTCCATCATTATTCTTTGGTTGAGAACTACCTTGCCCTTGCTCTCATTTGCCAATCTTGACGAGTTCTTCTTTAAATGACCTTCCATTCCACGGTGGTAGCACTTGTATGTCGGCCTTCTTCCATCGTGGATCTACCTCTACTCATGTACTCCTTCCCCTTCCATTGCTTGACCATTTTCACCATTTGTCTCCCTCGGCCTCATTACTTCTTTGTTGTCTCCCTTGGTTTTACGTTTACAAAGGCATGGGGCGGTTCGTGCTCATATCCTTTCTTACGGCCTCTTCGTTGAGCAGGGGCATCTTTAACCAAGGACATAGTAAGTTTCCCATTTGGGGCAATTGCGAGAGAGACTACTAGCGTCTCCCAAGTGTCGGGAAGTGAGCGAGAAGTAGGCGCTTGTGTTTCATCCCAAGCTCCATTTCTCTGACGATAATTGGTTTATCAAGCTCACAGAAATTCATGTGCTCGGCAAGCGAAGTTCCACTACTGGGTTTGATTAACCAATTGCCTCATTATTAAGGCTTTATTAGGGCGGTCTTTGCACGATACATGCCCTCGACTTTGTCCAAAGGGTATATGCGTCTGTTTCTTTTTGCAATATGGTGGAAGACACTATGATCAATCCATTGTGGGATCGACCAATAGTTTTTTACGTTTGATTTCTTCCACTCTCTGCTTCCTTTGTAGGATGGGGTTTACACCACTTTAATTCGGGGATCGTACAAATCTTTACAACTAAGGAGATCTTCCATCAGGAGTCTCCATAGTGTATAGTTGGTAGAGGTGAGCTTTAGCATTGCTCACGATAATGCGAGATTCCTCCATTTACACTAACTTGTTCAAAAACAAAGTTGAATTCCTTCGAAAGTAAAAAACACCGTTGCGTCTGGAACGGTCGAAAATGGGAAATTTGACTCTCTTGAGTCAATTTGTAATTTCTAAAAGATCAGGGGCTAAAGAATAATTTCAGAAACTTTAGGGATCAAATTGTAATTTCTGAAAGATCAGGGGCTAAAATATAATTTCAGGAATTGGAAGGATCAAATTGTAATTTTTGAAAGATAAGAGGCTAAAGTATAATTTCAAAAAATATAGGGGTCAACCTGTAATTTTTGAAAGTTCAGGCTGGATGCTGACGTGGCTGTTGACGTGGCACTCACTAATGCTGCGTGGCGCTGACGTGGTGCTGACGTGGTGCGGCGGGTCGTCTTGACCTTGGTTTGGTGAGTGGGGAGAGTGGGAGAGTGACGCCCACTCTCGGTGGCTTGCGGAGTGCGGAGAGTGCAGCTTCGTCCGTCCGTTTAACTGCGAAAATTCCGTTGTCTTCTCGTCTTGGCTAGGAATCTGTTGGAGTGGTCAAAACACCAAATGGAGGTGTTTGAAAAATTGAATTTTAAGAAGCGAGACTTTGTGCTTTGAGAAACCCTCCCAACACTCAACTCAAGCTCACGATACCACTTGTTGGGTATCAGAACTCATTTAAACACGAAAATGAACAAGAATTGAGAGAAAAACTCACTCTATTTCTCTGAATAGAATTTACAAGAGAATTATTCTCTATACAAAACAACTCTCAAAATCTCTCAAGCTCTCTGGCTTTTCTCACTCTCTCTGGCTTTTCTCACTCTCTCTGGATACCCACACTTCTACTGAATGCATATACAAGAGATGAGGGATGTCTATTTATAGGATAGGGGCTGCTGAAAATTGTCAAAGTTTGGCCACCAAACTTTGGTGGTTGATGACTTTGAGCTCATACCTACCATGCTACCATTGTTGACATTACAGCTGGAGTGGGTGGCATGGGTAGGTGGCTGGACTCTTCACTAATTTGCTGCAAGAACAAAGCTTTCACCGTATCCAAAGAAGTATACAATACTATTACTGTTATTATGGTTTTTATAAGGGTTAGGACTAGAATGGCATTCAATGTCACCTAGGGAACCACAAACAATGTTCCACATTCAAAACCACAGCTCCATAAGCTCTATTAGGCAGCTCTTTGTTATGCACACTTGCTTGTCTTGAATGATGTTAACAACGTACAAATATGTGTCTCAACACCATCAACTCTATTAAGCCTCTAAAGGTTTCACATTAGACAGTTCTTTTGTTGTCCGAATCCAACTCTGATGGCAGTTCTGTCTATGTTTTCTGAATGTAGAAATTCCTAAATATTATTATTGGGCGGTAGGTACTGGATACTTGCCTCCACACCTTGCTCTCACAATCTAGATCGTTTGTTTGGGTAGGCATCTGTTCTACCACCTCCAACCCAGAGATTGTATGCGTGTCTGTTAAAAAAAAGTGTCTCTCTCTTTCTGCTACAAACGAAATTTGGGTTGAAGCAGTCCAAACTGAGTGATGCATATAGGCTACAAAGGCAAAACTGCTATCTTACTTTTGGTGTAACGAATCTGACAAGAGGGTTTCATTTCATGATCTCAAAAGCGGCTAACCAACAAAAGCGGTAGAGATGACCTTATTCTGGGCTAACCAACCAAATCGGCTCAATAGCCTTCTCAATATGTAAATCAACTTTTATTTTTACGAGTTTTATAGAAAAAAAAAAAGAAGAATTAAGGTCAATGCTTAGAATTGTGTTACATGAATTGAGCTACCTCTAAGAATTGTTTGCAATTGAAATCATCAATCCAATAGAAAGTGGAAAGAAACTAAAGTATAAATGTGCTAACAACCAAATGCTAAATATGATGTAGCCAGTGAACTAACTAATAATAACTGTAATTACTATAGAAAATTGATACAACATCACTAATATTCAATTTTAAATATAACACAATCATTTCATGTAATTTTATGTAAGGATTTAATTTTTATCCACTGTCAGTATAAAGTTTCTTTATATTGTCATCCAATTGACACATCATTAAAAATGTTAAATTTTTGAGGTAGTTGTTATAATAGTCAAACTCTTTTAATGAGTTGACAATACATGATTGAGTGAAAGTGTAAATAAACTTTACACTGACAGTGAATCAAAATTAAACTCTTTATGTAATTGACTAAAGTCTAGGGGTAAGGAAAACCAAATCAGGTTTCTTATATAAATAAGTCTTTTTGTGAATTAGGGTAAATTATCACGTGAGAGAAAGCCTAAACACTTGAGAGAGTTTGTAACTAAGCTATTGGATAGAAAGTTTAGTGAGGAGGGTTTGTAATTTTAGCTCTGCAAAAGTTGTCATTTATTATTTTTAATGGTTGAGCATTTTTTTAATCTTTTTTAGGGATTATGTACATAAGTCTAATGGAGGTCGAACTACATTAAATAGTGTTATTTATTGTATTTTTATTCCCTTTCTTCTTGGGCTCTTGTTATGGGTTCGTTTGTTTTCCCAATAATTGGTATCAAAAGCTCTGCAAGAGCTTTTGGTTTAATTGAGGTAGGAGAGTTGCTGCCAATAAAAAATGAGGGAGACGTCATTAGTGCATAATACATCTTTTGGGCCAATAAGGTCTTGATTACAACTACCTAAAAATTAGACACTTTTAATCATTTATTAACACATAAATGAATAATAATGTGAAAAAAGAAACTCACTAACAGTATATTAAAATTAAACTCAAATAATAACTTAAACAGTAGAACCACATAAACCATCAAATTATTAATCTTTCTAATTTTAAATTTTATTACTTCTTACATTAAACTCAATGAATAATAATAATGTATTACCGAACCACAAATTTAAAATTGGTTTGATTTACAATAAAATATTTTTTTTAGAAAATTATAAAATATAAATTGATTTAATTTTAATTTGTTTACATGTATAAATCTATTCATATCTTATCGAATTCCAGTTGGATAAGTATAATATTAAAATCATTAAATTAAAATAAATTTAATTCATCTTTAATTTTTTCCATTTGAAAATAAATTCAATTCATATTTTTATATATAACAAATTCCAAACATAAGAGTTAATATCTAAATTTAAATTAAATTCATTCAAATAAAATTAAGTTAATTACATTTATTTCAAATACACTGCTAAAATTTTAAAAAATTATCAATATCCTACCCTACACTTTCTTAGAGTGAAAGAGTAAGTAATTTCTATAATTTTAAAGTGTCAAGAAAAAAACAGAAAATAAGTCTAAAACGTGTTTGGTTAAAAATTTCGTTGAAAATATTTCTTAAAATGGACCAAAATCCGAAGGTTGCTAAACAAAAGTTTTTCACCGTTTCCTTGTCAAACGCATAGGGAAAAAAAGTCAATTATAATTAATTTGTGATAGTCAAAATAGAAAGGGATCGGTTACATGCATTTTTTCTCGAATTTAAAAACAAAATATAATTGGGAGTAATTCTCACCTTATTCGCCTCTCTCGCCTTTGAGACAGAAAATATCCTGATTTTGACTAAAATAAAATTACAATTATAATGAAAACATCTTGAGTCAATTTGTTGACTCACCTTATGCAGAAAGTCCAGAAGTGAACGAAGCTACCTTAGAAGCACTGCGTCGGAGGACTGCAGCATCAAAGTAGAAACTTTTTGAAGCTTTGTTTCTGCCTTTATCTTCAGGTTCTTTTCTTTCCTAAGTAAACTATCTCTTATGTGATATATGAGATCTCTCTAGTCTGTATTTCTAAGATTTGGAAACCTCCATTTAATGGATTATTTGATAAGTATCGATATTTCGTCATTATTTTTCTTTAATATTAGTTTTACTTCACATACATCATAGGAATTGGTCCAAATACATAACATTAAAATTAGTATAGTGTTTACGTAGAAATCTACATGCGTGTGAACTAGTGATTTAGCCTCCTCCTCTGTTTTTCTGAGTCCTATTATGGATCTTTATCAATTGTTGAACAATCAACATTTTAGAACCATGCAAAATTTACCAGCTATACTAGTCCTAATAAAGCAAAAGCTGGAGATATATTAAAAAGCATGTAAAGAGTGAACAACAGGTGATCTACTTTATCCAACCAATTTATGTTCATCATTTATGTTGATCCAGATTGGAGCTTAGTTACTCCAATCCTCGCCCCCCCCCCCCCCTTTTTCTCTCCTTTCTTCTTTTCTTTCAATACTTGCTCGTTCTCATTTATGCACTAATTTATGTTCATCATTATGTTGATCCCTCTTTAAACTTCTGTGCCTTTTTCCGGATGTTTTATTAATGAAGAAAGCAAGCAGAGTAGATCATGATCAAGTATCATGATCAAGTCTAAATACTACTTAAATAATCAATGAATTAATAAGCTATTTCAAAGATAAATAATAGAAGAAGGAAAAGGTATTTCTGGAATCTGTATCAAACTAATTCATTTTTTTTATTTTCTCTAATTGTGGTCATAATAAGGTTATCTGCATCTTTCCCACAGACTAAAGAGAGAGAGAGAAAAGAAGTCTGCAACTGTTCTGCTTTTTCAAACCCATTTATCCCTTCCTAACTAATAGTCAACTAATCCTACTTTCCGATTCATTTATCCATTTCTTCAACTAGATTATCATATTAGCCAAAAAAATTCAACTATTTCAACGAATCTAAAATATCCATCAATCCATTCCAAAAGCCAAACTAACAGGTTGTTTAACTAAAATTTTCATTGCTACCTTTCAGATTCATTTTTGGTGGATGGATGTGAATAATTTTTAATCCAAAGAGAACACCTTAGGTTTTCTCAATTTTCAAATTACAGTAAATGACTTTTGCAGGGCTTTCATATTCCTTGAACACCAGAAAGGTCCACTATTTAATTATAGCTAAGCGGGAAAAAAAATCCAGAAAGCACAACTTAATTTTCTGACCTTTCTTCACTGATCACATAATAGAGGAGAAAGGAATATAACTGAGAATTCAAGGAATTAGAGTTAACCACGGCAAAGTAAAATATGTTTTTTCATTGAATGACATTTTCCAGGTACTTCAATAATCTTTTCTTGGAAAAGCTTTCTTCTGAAACAAAGCCCAATTTTCATTTAAGCACCTTGGTTCATGAAGCAAGCCTACAGCTACAGGATTTCCATTGTCCTGAAATGCCTTTACTGCAGGATGTGAAAACCATGTTATATTGCATGTGTTTTCAGATGAGAAGGCAGGACATAGAATTCCTCATGCCTCATTGCTCCAAATGTTATCTAGGATGACCAAACATTCTTTCTCTTGCTGAATCTTATACAAATTCTTTGCTAGTACTTATCTCTCATTTTCAGAATTCCATCCCTATCCTCTTTAGACGGAGAAGTAAGCTTAAGTTATTTAGGCTTCTAGGCCCAAACGAAACCCTCAAAGTGGTGTCTAATAGCATTGTGATGGTAAACATTCTTGGCAAGGGTCGTCTAACAAGACCAAACATTTTTGGCAATACTTATCTTTGTTCATCGGCCATCCCACCACTCGCACCAAAGATCCTATACCAGCAACTTAGATATAACCGTTTTTCTCTGCTACCTATATCAAAGTCACTGGCATATAATTGTTTTTGCCAACAACATCATATGTCGCTGGCATATATGTAGACTATTATCAGTGATTTAGCAAGTTGTTGGCATATGTATAGACTACAGACAATAAGCAACTCTCGCTGGCATATATGTTGACTATTTAGACTAGTCCCAGTGACTAGGTTTGTTGCTGCCATATGTGTAAACTATTCCCAAGGACTCCCTTTATTTGCTGGCATATTGTTAGTTATCTTAACGATTATTTTTACCGACAGGCATATGTTTATTTTTATTAATGACATTAAAGTCGCTCGGAAAAATTCTCTGCATTCTTGTAGTCACATCTTTGCATTACATATAAGATGGAGACTTCACTCATATATATAATGCGTCTTATATTTTCAACTAAAATAGATGGATGGAATTCCATTTTGCTGATATAGATGGATGGATGTAATTCCATTTTCAATTAAATTGTAATCATTTTTCGCCGAACAAATCATTTTGATTCTAGTGCACACATTTTTTGGCAATAAAACAACAAAAGACATTTTCCTACTTCTTTCCTTATTTTCAATTTCAAAGTGCAATACTCCACTTTTACTGGTATATAGGTGATATATGAGTGTGGATTAAATAAATTGTCATCAGTTTTAGCTGACCAAATAATTTTTATTCTAATTCACATATGTTTTGGCAATAACATAAAAAGCATTTTCCCACTTCTTTCCATCATTTTCCATTTCAAAGTGCGACACATGGATAAAAACAAAACTTGGAACACTAAAATTTTAAACTTCTTGAGTGCAGTTTTAACTTTGTGTACAATCAAACCATAAACTTACATTATTTTTCCAGAAACCATAAAAATGCAGTTATGAAGTAAGTTTGCGCTTATGTTACGTCCATGACTAATTCTTAATTTATAAATTCATTATTGTAAGTCCCATACGTTCAATTCCAAAGACAAACAGACCAGTAGTGTTTTTTTTTTTTTTTTGTTGGGGGCGGGGGGAGGGGAGGGGGAATGCTTCCAAAATTGTGTATTTATTAAGTTCCGAAACTGTATAATGCATCCCCCTCCGCCCAAAAATATATATTTATTGTTTTCTGTTTTGGTTCACAAACATAAGTTTTCATGTTCATATGCATTCAACATAATGTTAGCTACTAATATTGAAGACAAGTGCAGCTGAATCTTGGTCGTGATTGACAACCAAATAGGTGTCTCAATTCGGAATAATGCTTCTCAAATATTTGGGCTTCTGCTGTTCAAAGCATACAAATTCATCAAAGAAACACTCTCCAACAGTAATGGAAGAGCTCTGCCATCAATTTTCTCTGGCTGATCTTAGAAAATCAACCAACAACTTTGATCAAGACCAAATAATATCTAGAGGAGGCTTTGGACTGGTATACAAAGGTTGTCTCGAACATAATGGTGCAAATGGTTATCCAATCGTCTTGAAGCGGATAGACAGGAATTCCCTCGAAGGAATCCTAGAGTTCAAGAAAGAAATAGAGTTGCTCTGCCAGCTTCGTCATCCAAATGTGGTCTCTCTTAAAGGATTCTGCCACGACAAAGACGAGAAGATTCTTGTGTACGACTACTTTCCCAATGGATCCCTCTCTCAGCACCTATATACCTATAGTAGGGATAGGGAACCACTCTCATGGAAGAAAAGGCTGGAGATCTGCATAGGTGTAGCACATGGACTACACTACCTTCACGCAGGAGCCAAGCGCACCATCTTTCATCGTGACCTCAAACCTAGCAACATTCTTTTGGATAACAATATGGTGCCAAAACTCGCAGATTTTGGGCGTTCCTTACAGGGACCGCATTTTATGTCGAAGCCAAAACCAATTGAAGTAAAAACCATTGTAGGTAATATTTTATTTTATTTTATAAGCTTACTGCAAAGAAGTTTAATATTTTATCAATTAACTAAACTAATAATTTCACTTACAGGTACGTATGGTTACATGGCCCCTGAGTGTGCGATAGTCAATACTTTCACAGATAAATGTGAAGTTTACTCCTTTGGTATGGTTCTACTAGAAGTGGTATGCACAAAAGAAAAGCAAACAATTTTCGACAAGATAACAAAGTTAAGCCAAGGTTTGGGGCTGATTGAATACGAACAATTACAAAAGTTTATTGATTCCCATATAGCACTCCTGTGTGTGCTTAACTTTGTGCAGAGGTGTCCAGCTGAGGAGATCATTGATCCGATTCTCACCGGAAAGATTGCACCAGAGTGTTGGGAAGTATTCATGAATATCACAGAAAAATGCTTGACAAATGAACCAAATGAACGACCAACAATGGGTGAAGTAGAAGTGGAACTTGAGCATGCTCTAACATTGCAAGAGGAAGCAGATTCCAGGAAGACTAACGATTATATCTTATTATCTACCACCATTTTTAACTCTCAACCCGAGTAGGCGTTGATTTCAGTAGAGAAAAATAAAATTGATCGATGTTATAATTCTTTTTTCGCTAGATGTAACATGAATCACATGTTGGAATGGCAAAATGAATAATCTCACTACGGAACAGATGGTGCCGTTATTATAGAAAGAGAATTGCTATTTGTCACAAAAGAAATGCTACAAATTTGTTTATGAAATAACGTGGTATGAAAAAAAAAAAATTACACCCACTCGATCATTGTTATTCCTACTGCGGATCACGTTATAACCTCTCTCTGTAACCATAGTGCTCGTCGCTTGTTCCTCAATTATTTTTTGTCTTTTCAAAAGATCTCACAATTGTGTAGGGAAAGAAAAGATAACTGGTATATTTCAATCATAATCTCTTGCTGAATGAGTGTACAGTGTTTAAATACACAAAGTGTGTAACTAACAGAATATCTAGATCCTAAAATTCAGGCTAATCTAAGTTATACATTTGAATACGAATACAAAAACAGAATCTGCTTATCAGTAATTAACTGATTCAATAATGACACATTATCTCTTATCTTTAACTCCCTCCTTCAAACTGATGGGTGATATAGTCACCCCAAGTTTGTCTCTAAGTTGATTGAATCTGGTGTGAGTTAGTGGCTTTGTCAGGCAGTCTACGATTTGATCAACTGAGGGAACATAAGAGATTGTAATTTCGTTCTGCAGAACTTGATCTCGAATATAATGAATATCAACCTCAATATGCTTTGACCGAGCATGCATCACTGGATTAGATGCCAGTGCTTTCGCACTTAAATTATCACACCAAAGTGTAGGTTTCCTTAATAGAGGCAGCTTTAATTCTTGTAGCAATGACTTGATCCAAGCTACTTCAGTTGCCAAATCTGCTAAAGCTCTGTACTCAGATTCAGTACTGGACCTGGAGACCACTTTTTGCTTCCTTGCTGACCAGGCAACAAGAGTTTCACCAAGGAATACACAATGACCGGCCATAGACTTTCTATCATCAATGCTAGTAGCCCAATCAGCATCTGAGAACCCTGAAACATCCAGATCAGTTGAGGGTTTGATATGTAGGCAGTGATTAATGGTACCTTTAAGATACCTCAAAATTCTCTTTATGCCTTGCCAATGATCTAAGGTTGGAGAGCTCATGTATTGGCTGAGTTTATTAACAGAAAAGGCAATGTCAGGCCTTGTATTTGTCAAATATTGAAGTGCACCTATGGCTTGTCTAAACAGAGTTGGATCTTTCATAGATTCTCCTTCTATGACAAATTGTCTTCCTGTTATCATGGGTGTTGGGCAGGCTGAGGCACTCTCCATCTTGAATTTTCTCAGTATGTCTCCAATGTACTTTGATTGCTTTAAGTACATACCACTAATGTCTCTGTGAACTTCAATTCCTAGGAAGTAGTGTAGCTGTCCAAGATCTTTCAAGGAGAAGACCATGTTGAGTTGCTTGATGAATGCTTCTAGGAATTTCACATTGCTACCAGTAACTATTATATCATCCACATATATCAAGAGAAAGGTTGTGTGATCAGTACCTCTAAGAATGAATAGAGATGAGTCACTTTTGGTGTTTTGAAAACCCCAACTCAGCAAAGCATTCTTGAGCCTATCAAACCAGGCCCTTGGTGCTTGTTTCAGGCCATATATTGCTTTGGATAATCTGCAAATGTGATTGGGTCTTGCTGGATCAATAAAGCCTTTTGGTTGATGCATGAAAACTGTTTCTTTAAGATGTCCATTGAGAAAAGCATTGTTTATGTCCAATTGTCTGATTTCCCAGTTGAGATGTACAGCTATGGAGAGAATGATTCTCACTGTGCTTGCTTTCACCACAGGGCTGAAGGTTTCCTCATAGTTTAGGCCAGCTGTCTGTTGAAAACCCTTAGCAACTAGTCTTGCTTTCCTCCTTTCAAGTGAGCCATCGGCCTTGAATTTGGTTTTAAAAACCCACTTGGAATCAATGATGTTCTCTTGGTTGTTATGTGGAACCAAGCTCCAAGTTCCATTAGATATTAATGCCTTGAATTCATTGTCCATTGCTGCCTTCCATTCTGGTCTTGCAAGTGCCTCTTTGACAGATTCTGGTTCTTCTTTCTCTGCATAATTTTCTGCTATGCCAACATATGGTTGCTTCGGTTTGTGGATTCCAACTTTGCTTCTAGTGCACATTCTGTGAGAATTCACTGATTCTTGGTTATCCCTTGCCTCTGGTTCTGGTAGGACATCAGCATTGCCTGTGTTTTGAGGAGAAATTATTGGTTGCTGTTCTTCAATTTGTTGCTGATCTGCAATTGAGTGTGTTGGTGAGGCCTGCAGGCTGCTGTTTTGAAGGAATTGATCTGCCTCATGCCTTGTACAGCTGCTGGATGGATTGGGTTGGTTTGCTTGGCAGCTTTCAGATCCCCTATTATTTGTGGTACCTGCAGAACAAAAAGGTAAAGGAAGAAATGCAGGTTCTGTTAGTGTTTTTAAGGGGCTTCTTGTGTTGAGAAAGCCATCATGGAATGGAAAGTGATCTTCATTAAAGACCACATGTCTTGAGATGAATATTCTGCCGTGGGAGTTGATGCATTTGTACCCCTTATGTGAGCTGCTGTATCCTAGAAATACACATCTGGCAGTGTGAAATTGAAGCTTATGCTTGTTATAAGGCTTGAGACATGGGTAACAAGCACACCCAAAAGGCTTCAGGGCATTGTAATCCGGTTCCTTTTGAAACATCAATGAGTAAGGACTCTCATTTTGAATGACAGGTGAAGGTAATCGATTGATTAAGAACACTGCTGTAGAAAAGGCCTCCCACCAGAAAGACAAGGGCATTTTGGCTTGTGCAAGCTGTGAGCAACATTTGTCATATTGAATTTTGATGATAACCAAACAAAGGATTCCGCACCAAGAAGACAAGAACAAGCTCACAAGAAGTACTCAAGACTTATAGGCTTTTACTTATCATTGTAAGAGTTATAAATTGTTTAAATCACCTAGCAAGCATTTTGTTTCATTCTTTCAAAACTATTCCTAAAATAAGGTTTGATAAAAAGATAGTTATCTTTAAAAATGCTTTGGAAAGAAAGATTTTTTAACATTCAAAAATGAGTTTTTAAGTCACTTGTAGTCGACTACAAGATTGATGTAGTCGACTACACAGCTGGAAAATGTTAAATTTACAACGTTTTCCAAAAGTCGGAAACAAGCGTGTAGTCGACTACACAAGTATTGTAGTCGACTACCAATAGGCAAAAACTTGAATTGCCGGTCTTTTGAAATGTCAGGGATGCTTGTAGCTCGACTACAATTATGAGGTAGTCGACTACGTCTTGATAAAAAATACTTTTGCTAAATACATGTTAACCCGAGGACATTTGTAGTCGACTACCAAAGCTATTGTAGTCGACTACATCGTTTTAAATTGTTCCTTTTTTTAAAATGCATAAACCAGAGGAGACATGTAATCGACTACATAAGCTCTGTAGTCGACTACATATTATTTTTTGATAATATATCTCAATTGCCTTGCTTTTAAAAGAAAATCCGAGAGCTATTGTAGTCGACTACCTTGTAAGTGTAGTCGACTACATGCATTCTGTTAATAATAAACTCTCATGTTTTTAAAAGTCGAGAGAAGGCAGTGGTATCGACTACAGCGATCGTGTGATCGACTACACACGCTCCAGAAACTTTTCCAACGGCTAGTTTGAATATTGTTTTGATACCTACCTACTACCCAACGGATCAAAAACTTGTAAGAGCTATTTATAGCTCATCTAAATTAAGTTTCAAATATACAAAAGATCAGAAATTCATTTTGAAAGAGCTTTTTCTAATCTTCAGTTCATCATACTCTGTTTTCTATTTGAAAAAGCTTGCTTAGTGATTTGATCATATACTCATCTGCTCTTCAAGTTGTATATCTGCTCTTGTGAGAGTTACAATCTACCAAAAACCATTAGATTATCTTGTGTAAGTTGAAGGAGAGAAAATCCTTGTTGTATTGAGGGAGGCTCTTGCACATAGAGGGTGGAGGATCCCATACTAAGTGAAGAGTGCTCTTTATTGTAAGGGTTTTTATCAAGCACCCAAGTTAGAAGCTTGAAGTATAGTTGAAATCTCGGGTGGACGATCTCGAGGACTGGACGTAGATCACAAGAAGTGATTGAACCAGTATAAATCTTGTTTGCATTCTCTCAACCCTTATCTTTTACTTATAAGTTATATTCTATCAACTTATCTAACTTGATGTTTTTAATGTTGTGAATTCTTGTCTTATACTTTATGTATTAAAAAGCTCATTAATTTTAGTCATTATCCTTTGCAAGTCCATTGATTTTAAATAATTAGCATCATTAAAATAAACCTTGCGAAAGTTTTGAAAACTCGATTCACCCCACTCTTGAGTTATTGAAGCCACTTGGTAACAAGTGGTATCGAAACTTGACTCTTGTGTAAAGAGCTTAACGACTTCAAGAGATGGCTTCTTTTCAATTTGCTTTAGAAGGAGCTTCTATAAATAGACCTCCCAGCTTTCAATGAGTCTGGTTATACTTATTGGAAAGAAAGAATGAGAATTTTCATGGAATCTATTGATATTGATATTTGGGATGCCGTTGAAAATGGTGCTTTTGTTCCAAAGAAGGTGGTTGATAACCATGAGGTTCTTAAACCAAGAGTGAATGGGTGATGATGATAAAAAGAAAGTTCAACATAATGCTAAGGCCAAAAACATCATTACTAGTGCCTTAGGTTATGATGAATATTTTCGCATCTCCAATCGCAAAACGCAAAGAAATGTGGGATGCACTTCAAGTAACCCATGAAGGAACCAGAGTGAGGTAAAGAGGTCTAGAATTAACACTCTCATACATGAGTATGAACTCTTTTAGAATGAATCAAGGTGAAAGCATACAAGATATGCAAAAGAGATTCACTCATATAGTTAATCATCTATCTTCATTGGGAAAAACATTTCCCAGGATGAAGATTTAATTAACAAAGTTTTGAGATGTTTAAGCAGGGAATGGCAACCCAAAGTGACAGCAATTTCAGAATCAAGAAACCTAGCAACAATGACTCTTCCAACACTTTTGGAAAACTCCAAGAACATGAAATGGAGTTAATAAGTGAGTGAACATGAAGGAGTTGACAAGAAGAAGAAAGGAATAGCTCTAAAGGCAACCTCATCTCACTATGATAATGAAGATGATGATGAAGGCTCTATAGAGGATCTTGAAATAAATGAAGAAAACCTTAGTCTTCTTGTGAGAAAATTTGGAAAATTTCTCAAAAAGAAAAACAATGGAAGAAGGCCACCCTTTCCTCCAAAGAAAAACTTCAAAGGAGAAGGTTCAACACCTACTCCACCTACTTGCTTTGAATGTGGCAAACCAGGTCACATGAAGATGGGTATCCCGCTATACCAAAAGAAGATGGAAAGATTTGATAGAAAACCAAAGCAAGAAAAGAAAGGAAGAAGAGCATACATTGCATGGGAGGACAATGACTTGAGCTTATCGGATGATTCCGACAATGAGGAAGCCAATCTTTGTCTCATGGCAAATGATGATTTAGAGGTAACATCTCAATCCCTTGATATACAACCTTCTTATGATGAATTACAAGAAGCATTTGAAGAATTGCATGAAGAATCTATGAGATTAGCAAGTCGTGTCTCAACCTCAAAAAAATCTATCATGTCTTTAGAAAATCAAATTGCTTGTTTAAATAAGGAGATTGAGGAACTAAAATTAGAAAATGAAACCCTTGGATTGATTGATGCTAATTCTTCTGCTCTACTTGTATATCTCATAAAAATGTTCCCTCATCATCCTCTTCATGTTACTCTGCTTAAATTACGAAAAGAAATTGAGGACTTGAAAAACACTCTTGCAAAATTTACTTTTGGAAGAGACAATCTCAACACATTGCTTGGAAAACAAAGATGTGTTTTTGATAAAGCGAGTTTGGGATACAAACCCAAGACTCAACAAAATCCTATAAAAGTTTCTTTGTTTCCACAACAATGTCAAGTAGCCCATTTATAACTTGTTTTTATTGTGGCAAGAAAGGACATAGTGCATCTACATGTAGAGTTAGAAAGAATTTACATGTTGGACAAAAAGAAGATATAGGGTTCCTAAGGGCACCTTGCCCAAAACTGACATCAAAGGACCCAAGAAAGTTTGGGTACCTAAAACCAAAACTTAAATTTGCTTGTAGGTGTGCTTGAAGGCCAAGAGTTCAAAATGGTATCTTGATAGTGGTTGCTCCAAGCACATGACAGGGGAGATGAGTCAAAGTTTTCCTTCTTTATACCCAAAGAGCATGGACATGTCACCTTTGGAGATAACAATAAAGGAAAAATTCTTGGCACTTTGGAAAAGTTGGTAAAACTCCTCAACATCTATTGAAAATGTGTTGTTAGTTGATGGACTTAAACATAACTTACTTAGCATTAGTCAATTGTGTGACAAAAATAATAGAGTTATTTTTGATTCAAATTGTTGCATAGTTGAGGATAAAAATGATAAACAAGTCAAGTTTGTTGGTCATAGAGTGGATAACATTTATATGATTAGTCTAGATGAAATATCCTCAAATGATGCAAAATGCCTAGTGAGTAAGGAAAATGATTCATGGTTATGGCATAGAAGAGTTGCACACATTCACATGGATCATTTAAATAAACTAATTTCCAAAGACTTAGTAATTGGACTCCCAAAGCTTCATTTTACAAAAGACAAACTTTGTGATGCTTGTCAAAAAGGAAAACAAGTAAAGGTCTCTTTCAAAAGCAAAAATATTGTTTCAACCTCTAGACCTTTACAACTTTTACACATGGACCATTTTGGACCATCAAGAACAATGAGCTTTGGTGGGAATTACTATGCACTTGTGATTGTGGATGATTATTCTAGATTTACGTGGACATTATTTCTTGCCCATAAGAATGAAGCTTTTAAAGCTTTTAGAAGACTTGCAAAGTTAATCCAAAATGAGAAAAACTCTAGTATTGTATCCATAAGAAGTGATCATGGTGGGAATTTGAAAATCAAGATTTTGAAAACTTTTGTAATGAAAGTGGCATTGAACACAATTTTTGCCCCTAGAAATCCACATCAAATTGGAGTTGTAGAAAGATTAAATCGAAGCTTAGTAGATATGGCTAGAACCATGCTCAATGAGACTAATCTTCCTAAATATTTTTGGGCGATCACGGTAAGCACCGCTTGTTATGTAATGAATAGGGCACTAATAAGGCCCATTTTGAAGAAAACTCCTTATAGAACTTTACAAAGGAAGAAAACCAAATATTTCCCACCTTCATGTCTTTGGATGCAAATGCTTTGTTTTAAATAATGGAAAAGATAACTTAGGCAAGTTTGATGCAAAAATCGATGAAGGAATATTTCTTGGCTATTCATTAACTAGCAAAGCATTTAGAGTCTATAATAAAAGAACAATGACAATTGAGGAATCAATACATATTGCTTTTGATGAAACAAACTCTCTAGAGCCAAAAGAAGATGTTGTAGATGATATTGTGGAAAATTTGTTGATATTCACTTAAATGACAAAGTGGAGAACCTTAAGAAAGAAGAACAAGGAGAGATTGCTTCCCCACAACAAGGTCAATCTCAAATCAATGACTTACCAAGAGAATGGAGAGCATAGGAACCATCCACTTGACTTGGTAATTGGTGATGTCTCTCAAAAAGGTAATTACTCGAAACTCCATTAAAAATGTATGCAATCATTTAGCTTTTGTTTCTCAAGTTGAACCAAAAACATAGATGAGGCCATAAATGATGAAAATTGGATCTTGGCAATGCAAGAAGAATTAAATCAATTTGAGAGGAACCAAGTTTGGGAACTTGTTCCAAGACCCAATGATCATCCCATTATTGGCACCAAATGGGTTTTTAGGAACAAACTTGATGAAACCGGAATAATTACAAGAAATAAAGCTAGGCTAGTAGCTAAAGGTTATAATCAAGAAGAAGGAATAGATTATGAAGAAACCTATGCTCTGTTGCTAGATTAGAAGCTATTCGAATGTTACTTGCATATGCCCCGCATCATGAACTTTAAACTTTATCAAATGGACGTAAAAGTGCCTTCCTAAATGGTTTTATTCAAGAAGAAGTGTATGTTGACCAACCTCCTGGTTTTGAAAATTATAAACTGCCCAATCATGTTTTTAAACTTAAAAGGCATTGTATGGCTTAAAACAAGCTCCTAGAGCTTGGTATGAAAAGCGAGCAAGTTTCTTTTAGAAAAAGGTTTTACTAGAGGAAAAGTTGACACAACACTTTTCATTAAAAATAGAAATCATGACATTCTCCTTGTACAAATCTATGTAGATGATATCATTTTTGGTGCTACTAATGAATCTCTATGTAAGGAATTTGCCAACATCATGCAAAGTGAATTTGAAATGTCTATGATGGGAGAGCTCACCTTCTTTCTTGGATTGCAAATCAAGCAAACAAGTGAAGGAATCTTCATTAACCAATCCAAATCTGCAAGGAATTGCTCAAAAAGATTTGAAATGGAAAATTCAAAGGTTTTTGACACTCCCATGAGCACCTCTTGCCGGTTGGACAAAGATGAAGGTGGTAAGCCCATAGAAATTACAAAATATAGAGGTATGATTGGCTCACTACTATATCTTACTGCTAGTAGACCAGATATCATGTTTAGTGTGTGCATGTGTGCTAGATTTCAAGCAAATCCTAAGGAATCACACTTAAGTCTGTTAAAAGAATTATGAGGTATCTAGTTGGCACTCAACAAATGGGTTTGTGGTACCCAAGGGTGCCTCAAGTAGTCTAGTTAGTTATTCCGATTCTGATTTTGCTGGATGCAAAATGGATAGGAAAAGTACTAGTGGAACTTGTCACTTTCTAGGATGCTCTCTTGTCTCTTGGCATAGCAAGAAGCAAAATAGTGTGGCATTGTCTACTGCTGAAGCTGAATATGTTCTTGTTTGCCGAAGTTGTTGTGCTCAAATCCTTTGGATGAAGCAACAACTTCTGACTATGGACTTAAGCTTGATCACATCCCTATAAGATGTGATAACACTAGTGCAATTAGCTTGACTAAAAATCCCATAATGCACTCTAGAACCAAGCACATTGAAATTAGGCACCATTTTATAAGAGATCATGTACAAAATGGAGATTGTGTAGTTGAATTTGTAGAAACAACAAAACAACTTGCGATATCTTTACCAAACCACTTGCAAAAGAAAATTTCTTTTTTATAAGAAGAGAACTTGGAATGATTGATCAGTTGCATTTAAAGACCTTGTTTCTATTTCATTGTTATAAAATTTTTTTTTCAATTGCGACTTAGGCATCGGAGGTTTCCCTAAATTTGTTTTGCGCAGTAATCCTAATATAGCCTAAGTCCCCAATTTAGATTGATGAAGTTTTGGACAAATTGATTAAGCTAAAAAGTGTTTTGAAGCAAGGTAGTCGACTACTGCAGATCTTGTAGTCGACTACACACAGTAATGCGACTTCTCTCAATTTTTATTTTTCGAGAAAGCATTGGTAGTCGACTACTACGGATATTGTAATCGACTACAATTACAGTTTTTAAAAACTGAAAATAAAAATCTCGAGGAAGCTCATTGTAGTGACTACCATATACTTGTAGTCGACTGCGATTAAGGCAACAAGTTGCAACGAAGCAACTTGCGATCGACTACAAGTTGGCGTAGTCGACTACAATCGCGGGTTTTAAATACCCCACGGCAGCCCATTCATCTCATTTCTCCTTCTTCCTGCTCCTGCGACCCACTCCTCTCTCTCTCTCTCAAATCTCTTCCCAAACCACCTAGCCGCCCAATCCCTTCACCAAACCCTCCTCTCACTTCATCGTTTCATCATCATCATGGCAAGCTCCTCCTCTTGCTCCCAAACGAAAGAAAACCACCCATAGCCATGTCTCAATTCCTCCAACCCTCGACTGCGACGGTATTTCACCAAGGAAGAAGCGGAGGATGATCAAGTTCACCAATGACTTTCAATCTCGTCCTATAGTGGCACCGCTATCTAGATGAGATTTTTCTACGGATCGAAGGTTTCGCTCTTCCGCATTTGCTCGAGAGATTTGCAACTCGATGCCTTCACTAGGATTCTCCTCATCCGATTTACCCACAATTGGTGAAGGTATTCTTTTGCAACTTCAAGTATCATAATAAACGCATTTCCTACGAAGTCAAGAAAATTAAGATAGATCTAGGCTTTTTCGAACTCATTGAACTCACCTGACATTCCCCTTATCAGGCGAAGTGAAGAAAGTTTAGAAGATTTTGAGAAAAGCTATGACATGGGTGTGCTTAGAGAAGGTGGACCATTTCCAACCTCTAGGTTTAAAGTAGGATATTTATCTGTTGAGAATCGACTACTTCATTATATTAAATGTCGAGTTTTGCTTCAAGAAATGGGAACTATGCCCTTAGTTTACGAAGAAGATTTACTATACATGTGGGCACTAAACAAAAGAGTGAAACTCAATGGGCTTATCGCATCATGAAGCATATGGAACGTGTCTACGAGAAACCAGGACTGCACTTCCATACGCCATCTGATAACCAAAATTCTAGAAAAGTTTAATGTGCCCTTGGAAGGTGAAAACTCAATTACGGTCACCGATGCTAACCGGATCCGTGAACAAAACCTTAGGAAAATGGGCTTGAAGAAGGTTGACATGCATTGGAGTACGAGGCCGAGGATGAGGAGTTTGATGATCAGTCCACTCACCACCACATGGAGGAAGATCGGCCACCATCTAACGCTTATCCTTCAGGGACCAATGGGACTACTCTCACGGCATAGGCTGAGATTATGACTGGCTCCACGATCCGAGCCTCCTTTGTGAAAGAAGACTTATTTGGGAGGGTAGTTGCTATGGAGACTCATCTTCACTCCATGGATGCGCGGCAGCGTCTTGAAACCTCGGTTGGAGACTTGACTTCCCAAATGACCGATGTCACTTTCGGCTAAACCAAGCTGACCATTCCAATGAGATGATCCTACTCAACATGAATTGGTGGCTCGGATAGCGAGGATGAGGATGAAGACGAGGACGATGATGGGGCTTAGACTTTTCTTAGGATTTCTCTTTATTTTATCTTATTATGTTTTGAACAAATCCAAAATTTATGCAATTTAGTTATTTGATGTTGAACAAGTTAAATGTTTGATCTTTACTTGACTTAATGCTGGATTGTTATTTATCTTCTCTCAAAGTTTATCACTTGTTACCCTTATTTGATAATGCCAAAAGGGGGAGAAATATGTTAAATGAAATGGAATGAAAAATGGAATGAATATGCTTATATGACTAAATAACATTGCTAATATATATTTCATAATGAAGGTACAATGTTATAAATAAAAAATTGAAATGCTCCTATTGTAAAACTAAGGGGGAGTCAATACAAGATGAAATCGCTCCTGCTGCGACATTTCCTAAAACTCTGATTATCAAAGGGGGAGATTTTGTCTATCTATTTCTTTTGTTCTGAGCATTTCTCACTCCACAGATTATATTGTTTGTCATCATCAAAAAGGGGAGAATGTGAGCAAAATTTGTCATATTGAATTTTGATGATAAAAAAAAAAATGTTTCAGCACAAAGAATACAAGTACAAGCTCACAAGAATTAATCAAGACTTATAGGCTTTTACTTATCATTGTAAGAGTTATAAATTGTTTAAATCACCTAGCAAGCATTTTGTTTCATTCTTTTCAAAACTATTCCTAAAATAAGGTTTGATAAAAGATAGTTATCTTTAAAAATGCTTTGGAAAGAAAGATTTTTAACATTCAAAAATGAGTTTTTAAGTCACTTGTAGTCCGACTACAAGATTGATGTAATCGAAACTACACAGTGGAAAAATGTTAAATTTACAACGTTTTCCAAAAGTCAGAACAAGCGTGTAGTCGATTACACAAGTATTGTAATCGACTACCAATAGGCAAAAACTTGAATTGCGGTCTTTTGAAATGTCAGGGATGCTTGTAGTCGACTACAATTATGAGGTAGTCGACTACAATGCCGATAAAAATACTTTTGCTAAATACATGTTAACCAGAGGACATTTGTAGTCGACTAAGCTATTGTAGACGACTACATCGATTTAAATTTGTCCCTTTTTTTATAAAATGCATAAACCAGAGGAGACATGTAATCGACTACATAAGCTCTGTAGTCGACTACATATTATTTTTTGATAATATATCTCAATTGCCTTGCTTTTAAAAGAAAATCCGAGAGCTATTGTAGTCGACTACCTTGTAAGTGTAGTCGACTACATGCATTCTGTTAATAATAAACTCTCATGTTTTTAAAAGTCAGAAAGGCTTGGTAGTCGACTTGATCGTGTAGTCGATCACACACGCTTTCGAAACTTTTCCAACGGCTAGTTTGAATATTGTTTTGATACCTACCTACTACCCAACGGATCAAAAACTTGTAAGAGCTATTTATAGCTCATCTAAATTAAGTTTCAAATATACAAAAGATCAGAAATTCATTTTGAAAGAGCTTTTTCTAATCTTCAGTTCATCATACTCTGTTTTCTATTTGAAAAAGCTTGCTTAGTGATTTGATCATATACTCATCTGCTCTTCAAGTTGTATATCTGCTCTTGTGAGAGTTACAATCTACCAAAACCATTAGATTATCTTGTGTAAGTTGAAGGAGAGAAATCCTTGTTGTATTGAGGAGGCTCTTGCACATAGAGGGTGGAGGATCGTACTAAGTGAAGAGTGCTCTTTATTGTAAGGGTTTTTATCAAGCACCCAAGTTAGAAGCTTGAAGTATAGTTGAAATCTCGGGTGGACGATCTCGAGGACTGGACGTAGATCACAAGAAGTGATTGAACCAGTATAAATCTTGTTTGCATTCTCTCAACCCTTATCTTTTACTTATAAGTTATATTCTATCAACTTATCTAACTTGATGTTTTTAATGTTGTGAATTCTTGTCTTATACTTTATGTATTAAAAAGCTCATTAATTTTAGTCATTATCCTTTGCAAGTCCATTGATTTTAAATAATTAGCATCATTAAAATAAACCTTGCGAAAGTTTTTGAAAACTCAATTCACCCCCCCTCTTGAGTTATTGAAGCCACTTGGTAACACAAGCAATGTTAGTCCCAATTCAACAACGTGCCTATGCTTTCTCTCAGCCCTTCCATTCTGCTGAGATGTGTAGGGACATGACATTCTAAATTGAATTCCAGAATCTAGAGACAATTTCTGAACAGCTTTGTATTCTCCACCACCATCACACTGAATTGCTTTAATTTTCCTGTTAAATTTATTCTCAACCATGTTTTAAAATTGAGCAAAAGCATGAATAGTTTCTGACTTCTGTTTTAAAGGAAAAATCCATGTAAATCTGCTGAAGTCATCAATAAAATGGATATAATATTTAAAACCAGAGGAAGACATCAATGGAGCAGGGCCCCATACATCAGTGTGGATTAATTCAAGGGGCTCCTGAGCATGAGAAGAAGAATTCTTAAAAGGCAATAAGTGCATTTTACCAAATTGACATGCTTCACAAAAACTAAATTGATCACTAGGTGAAATCTTCACATTACAATTTCTTAAAACTTCATCTAAGACTCTATTATTTGGATGTCCAAGTCTTCTATGCCAGCTTTCCTTGACAGACACATAAGCACAAGGATCTTTTCTAGAATGTGAGTAGCCACCTGGGAGTTGATACAAGCCATCTTTAAGCTTCCCTTTTAGAAGAACCTTCCCTGTCAACTTGTCCTTCACATAGCAACAATTTGAATCAAATTCAGCATAGATATTGTTATCAGCAGCTAACTTAGAGATGCTCAAGAGGTTTTTGGTGATGTTAGGCACATATAAAACATCATGCAGATTTAATGATTTCAATTTGGATGAACCAGTAGCAACAATTTTCAAATTTTCACCATTTCCAACCACTAGAGAGGTCTTACCATTGTGTTCAACTAGATCTTGGAATTTGTCAGTTTGGTTGGTCACATGATTGCTTGCACCACTATCAAAGTACCAATCATAGTCTTGAGCCATGTTGGGTGAAGCTAAGAATGCACTGTGCTGTTTATCCTGCTTGTCTGTCTCTTGAGATTGGCTTGTGTAGGACTTGTCAAAGCGATAAAAGCATTGGACTGCTGTGTGACCAAATCTGTTGCAGACCTGACATGTTGGTCTGGACATTCTTCCTCTTCCTCTGCCTCCTCTTGAGCCTCTCCAATTTGAACCTCTCCAATTTCCACGAGGAGTGAATCGGTTGCCTCTATGATCAGTTTTATTTGCCACATTTGCTGATGCATTGAGGGTAAGGTTGGAGAGATTATTTAATTGTTCAAGCCTGCTTTCAAAAGCTAACAATTGTGCTTGCAAATCAACCCAACTAAGAGCAATTTTGTCAGAAAGTTGAACAACTATAGGATTGTAATCTGCATCCAAACCTGTCAAGGTTTGAATTATCAGATCTGAATTGGATATTGGACTGCCAGCGAGCTTGAGTTTGTCAGCAAGGTTCTTCATTTTGACTAGATATTCTTCCATCTTCATTTCTCCTTTGCGGGTGCTGTGGAACTCAGATTTGAGATAGGTGATCCGAGACTTTGTGTGTGCGCCAGCCAAGTTTTGAGCTTCTTCCCAAAGATCTTTGGAGGTATCACAATGAAGCAACTGAGTTGCTATATCAGTTGTCATAGAATTGATCAGCCACCCGAGAAGTTGTTGGTCATGTGCCTGCCAATCTTCATATTCCGGATTGATTTTCTTGGTGGAGGTTTCAGCAGTGATATATTGTTCAGGACACTGCTTTGTCCCAAACATATATCCATCGAGTCTGCTCCCTCTAATCAATGGTAGAACCAGTGATTTCCACAGAGGATAATTATCTCTGTCCAGCTTGACAGAAACAGTTGAAGGGAGATCATTTCTTTGATTGGAGTTAGTAGCGGATGCCATGGTTTTGTTTGGATCGTGAGCCTTTAGGGCAAAGAGCTCTGATACCAAGAAAGAAAAGATAACTGGTATATTTCAATCATAATCTCTTGCTGAATGAGTGTACAGTGTTTAAATACACAAAGTGTGTAACTAACAGAATATCTAGATCCTAAAATTCAGGCTAATCTAAGTTATACATTTGAATACGAATACAAAAACAGAATCTGCTTATCAGTAATTAACTGATTCAACAATGACACATTATCTCTTATCTTTAACTTGTAGTAGCAACAGTAGATCCAATTCATCTTAGATTTGATATGACCCACGAAGCTTCTCAAAACAGAAAGATGGACAAGTCCTGTACTCCTTGTCCACTTCAATAAAGGCACCCCAACGTAGGGCAACAAGATCAAAGAATCACTTGAGGGAAACGACGACGTGGCCAAGATCGAGGCCTTCAAGATCTGCAGCTGTGTAATATGTGGGGGAAGATGGCAATTCAAAGAAGGGAGTTACTATGGTACCTCAGTGAGTTTAGTACTCATGATGAGTTGTTAATCATTTATTGATTATTGGTTTCACAATAAATGTTAGAAAGCCTATTAAATATAAATAATAACTAATGAATGCTAAATAATTCATCATGAGTACTAATACTCTGAAAAAAAGATAATACAAAAATAATCCCTTGAAAGAATCAGGGAAAAGACTTGCAAAGAAGAAGAAGAAGAAAAGTGGGGAAGAAGAGGAAGAGTAAAGAGAGGTGTCTATTGAGGAGAGTCAGCAGCATAAATTTTGCCACGTCCGAGCTCTATCCAGGCAACAATAAGTCGAGTTAAATAATATTTTTGTTAATTTAAATTCTTAACAAAAATGGTGTATGAGTTTTTGTTTTTATTTTTGGTTAGAAAGTAGTTCTATGACCTATGTGGGAAGGGGATGATAGATTGTAGTGCAGTGGAATTAAGCAATCCCTAACTACCGTTACATCATTGTTGGCGTTATCGATCACCATAGACTACCCTCATTTGCTGACAGTTGACGATAATTGGCGACTTTGGTTATTGAAATCTAACTACTTTGCCATTGTTGGTGATTTACCGTGGTTGGTGACTTCAACCCTCATGTCGTCCTTGGAATCCAACAACCCTTCGATGTCACCAATTGACGATGGGTGACAATTTCAGTCATTATGCTAATTAATCATCGACTATCCATTGGTTTGAGAAGTAAAAAATATTATTAAATAAAATATTAAATATTAAATAATCATTATTTTAATTTTTGAAAGAAAAGAACATAATTGTTAAATTAAAAAAATAATATTAGGTTGTAAGTGATGGTAAGAATAAAAAAAACTAATCAAGTAGTAGTGATAGCATATAGTAAAATTTTCTTGAGAAGTAAAAACTCATTGTTAATAAAAATATAAAGGAGTGGATCTACTTACTTCAAGAGTAAGTATTGTAAACTTATACTATTAAATAACTTTTCATAAAATTATAATTTTACCAATCTAACCGTTGAATCATGTAATATTATCATGAAGATCATGTATACCAAATTTAAGATAAATTAGACATGCATAAGTATCTAATCTTATAGCCGACATTTACTTATATTTTGAAAAGCATATTATACGTTAAAATAAAGTAGTTAAATGAAGTATCAATTAATTTTAAAATTCTATAAAACTTTATAGACTTGATCTATTTTAAAATTTATAAAAAATTATTTAATGGAATAAGTAGATCCCCACCTAAAATATAAATATAAAATAGAAATAATCCCTCCAACACATAACTATTAAAAATCACTATTTTGTTCTTTTCCTACTAACTAAAATAAAAATGCCCATTCCATAAAATAAAAATATGAAATAAAATCACTATTTTATATGTCAAACTTAATGTTAGTTTAAGAAATTTAGATTTATAGCGACTCGTTTAATAAAACGGCTTTTTCACCCGACCATCACGGGAATCAGGTGCAGAGGTAGAAGAGTTTTGCTGGGCCAAAGTAAAAAGAATACTTTTGGCCAAGTTAATTTTTTTTTTTTCAAAAGCATATAAAAGAAATATTTTTAAATGTTGTGGGGAATATAACCCCTCAAACAACACTACACTTGGCACTTGAAAGACCTATTCATTTACAAAAATTTAAAAAGTTATATATACTTTAAAGAGTTATAATGTTTTAAAAAACGAAGCCATGAAAATGACAATTTCACTTTCAATTGTAACGAAAATAAAATGTGAAATTTAAATTAATTATTATTTGACTAATGAGTTTGTATCTTTATAGGCACTAACTTAAATCTTAAAAATTAGAGTGTGTAAATGATGTCGGAAGTTTGATATTTTGTAAATCATTTATTCTTTTTTCTTGTTCAAATGTTTACAACTCAAATGTACTTAAAAATTTATTATTTGAATGATTACATGTGAATTTGCTTGAATTTATCAATTTTACGATATTTTTATTACAAATTAATTTTTTAACGAGAAGATTGTATATTTCTGTAATTTTAACTATTAACATGTCATAATTTATCAGTTACTAATATTGTAAACTGAACAAAGATACTATACAGTATAGGTAGATGCCGACGAACATAACCTATCCTGATGTTTAAGGTGTCTGAAAATCCTAAATACATAAGTTAGATGTCGACACACAACACAACTTTCTTAGAGTGTGCGAGTAATTTTTACAATTTTAGACTGTCAAAATAAAAACAATAAATAAGCCTAAAATCGTGTTTTCTTTTTTTTTTGAAGTAATCGTTATTGGTTAAGTTTAATAAGAACAAGTTAAACTTAAGAGTAAGTTAAGTAATAAGTAAACTTAACTTTGGAGGATTTTTATAATGTTATAAATTTAAATTTTTTAAAAAGATTTATGCGGAAAACAACTTTAACACCCTGTATATAATTAATTTTATATTTAAAGGGTGTGAGGACCCGAATAAGGAAAAAAACTATTTTTGTTGAAAATATTACTTACAGTGGAAATCCAGAAGTTGCTAAAAGACGTTTTTGTTTTTTTTTTTTGGTTAAGGGACGAGAACAAACAAAAAGAGAAAAGAAAGGAAACTACAATCTCAGAAAAGCCACACCCGACGAATCAGCAAGAAGAAGAGTTGCTAAAAAACGTTTGACCGTTTCTTCTCGAACTTTTGTGAATAGAAAACGCGTAAATGAAAGTAAACGCCATGGCAAATTTGCAATAATAATGAAAACTTGGTTGAGTTAATTAAAGAAAACGCATAAAAGACGTATTCACGGTTTGCCTTCTCAAAGAAGTTCGAAGTAGTAAGAAAGGAAGCTACCTACCTCAGAAGGTCCACTGCGCTGAAAGACTTTTGAAGCTACGTTTCTGCGTTCGTCTTCAGGTTCCTTTCTATCCCTAAAACCTATTAAGTCAAACCCAACGCTTACGTGATCTGTGAGATTTCTCTATTCTCTATTTATGTTAACCTCCATTTAATGAATTATTTTTATTGGGATCAATATTTCCTCATTATTTTTTATATCTTAGTTTTAAACGTAAGAATTGGTTCATTATTTACATTAAAATAAGTGTATTATTTTAAGTAGAGCATCTACGTATGTGTGAGTCTTCATAGAAACAATAATTCTTGAATAGCGATTTAGCCTCCTCCTCTGTTTTCCATAGTCCTATTATGGATCTATATCAATTCTTGAACAATCAACCAATTTAAGTTCATCATTTTGATCCCTTTTTTTCCAATATTTGTTTGTTCCTTCATCCCCTTCTGGATGCTTTATTAATGAAGAAAGCAAGAAGACTAAATCAACATAAAATCTAAGTACCACTTTAGTGATCAATGAATCAATTTTAAGTTATTTCAAAGATAAGTAATAGAATGGGAGAAGGAAAAGGTATTTCTGGAATTTGTATGAAACTAATTCATATTTTATTTTTCTACTATGATGGAAATAATAAGCTTACCTGCATCTACCCCACAGACAAAAGTTGAGAGAGAAAAGAAATCTGAAAATGTTCTGCTTTCTCAAACCCAACATTGCGAGAGGAAAAACTAGGTGTTTCCTATAACCTGTATTAAACTAAATATTCATCTGTTTCTTGTTCTCCAACGATGGTCATACTTAGAACAACTGCTGCTGCTCCATAAACATCAAGAGCTACAACTATTTTTTCAGTTCTCAAAAGAAGATATTTTTTGGTTTCTCAGGTATCCCCGAGCGACTGCCCGAGCGACTGCGGGAACTAATCCCTTAAGGTACGGAGATCTATTTAAGGGTTGACCTCTCCCGAGAGATGTTTTTTCATACACATGAGTCAGGAATCGAACCCCTGACCCCATGCTTAAGGGGTCCAAGTATCTCTCACTTGTGTTTGGTGTTGGTTGAAAAGAAGATATAATCATCATGATTTAAGGGGAGGAAACTTCAAGCTATTATTTTTTTAAAATATATCATATAATAAGCTGCAGAAAAACTTGTCCTCCCTTTGTCACCCAAAGGATTGAAGTACATGTAGAAAGTAGAAATTCAGTGTTATTAATATTGATACTTTAACTAGAATTTTCATTATTACCCACCAGATGCTTTTTGTTGGATGGAGGTGTAATACTTTTCATATCCAAGAAGAGCACCTCTGGTATTTTCAACATTCAAGTTTCCTTTCAAATTACAATAAATGACATTCACAGGGCTTTCATCCTTCAACACCAGAAAGGTCCACTTATTATAAACAAAAAAAGAGAAAAAAAGCACAGCTTAATTTTCTGACTTTTCTTTAGTGATGTCATAATAGAGGAAAATGGAAGATAACTGAGAATTAAAGGAATTAGAGTAACCACAGAACATTTAAGTGGACCTGCCAAACTCTTTGGACAGAGAAGAAAGCTTAAGCAAAATTCCCTGCCAAACTCTTTACTTGCATTGTCATTGTAAACTTTTTTGGAAAGGGTCGTCTTGCCAAGAGTACCCATTCCACAAATATAAACAACTCGAGAATGGTTATCTTGGTTCATCAGTCATCCGACCACTCGGTCTATGTTCTCATCCAAGTCAACAATTTGGTCTTCAACAATTTGAGATTAGGACCATCTCAATTGCCTTTGCCTCTCTAAAGCAAGCTTGAGTCTCCTTTATTTCTTATTGAATTCAAACCATAAATTTGAGATTTCATGGATATAATCTCAGTCCCGACTTTGCAAAGATGTTTACTTCTATGGAGATGATATTGAGTTCCAACACTTTGACAGAGTTGAGTGGATAAATTCCAATTCCATGCTCAGCGGCATAAACTATATTTCTGATCTCTGATATAAAATTCTATATACTCATATCTTTATCTTGCCTTCTCTCAGCATCTCAGGAAGCATTGCATCCGCTTTCAGTTTGCAGATCTTTGACTTGATTGCTTACCCCATGTAAAAATCTGGCCACTTCAATTATTATGTCGCAAGCCTTTTAACTGCGAAGGACACAACTTACTCAACCATTATGATTATTCTGTCTTCTTTAGGCCTAAAAAGACGAGTTAACCTGCAGAAAATTTCTTGTCCGCTATACACTACATCTAAGATGGAGACTTTACTCATACATATAAACAATATGCCTTCTATTTTCAACTAAAATAGATGCATGGAATTCCACTTTTACTGACATATGAATGTGTATCAATTAGATTTTCATGAGTAGATTTTCATCAGTTTTAGCTGAACAAATTGATTTTGATTCTGATACACAAATTATGATTGACAAATACAGCTGATACTCAAATACAGCTGAATCTTCATCGTGATTGACAGCCAAACAGAAGTCTCAAGTGGGAATAATGCTTGTCAAATATTTGAGCTTCTGCCGTTCAAAGCATACAAGTTCATCTACCAAACGCTATCCAACAGTAATAGAAGAGCTATGCCATCAATTTTCTCTGGCCGATCTTAGGAAATCAACCAACAACTTTGATGAAAAGCAAATAATTAGAACAGGAGGCTTTAGTATAGTATACAAAGGTTGTCTCAAACATAATGGTGCAACTGATTATACAATGGCATTGAAGCGGATGATAAGGAAATCCGACCAATGGAAGTTCAAGAAGGAAATTGAGTTCCTCTGCCAGCTTCATCACCCTAATTTGGTCTCTCTTATAGGATTCTGCAACCACGAAGATGAGAAAATTCTTGTGTACGAGTACATGTCCAATGGGTCTCTTTATGATCACCTACGTCTTAAGGATATGGAACCACTCTCATGGAAGAAAAGGCTGGAAATCTGCATAGGAGCAGCACATGGACTACACTACCTTCATACAGGAGCCAAGCGCACCGTCTTTCACTGTGACATAAAACCTCAAAACATTCTTTTGGATAACAATATGGTACCGAAACTCTCGCATCTCGGGTTTTCCTTACAGGGTCCGCTTTTTAAGTCGAAGCCAAAACCAATTGAAGTAGACATCGTTATTGGTATTTATTTTATTTTATTTTCTAAGTTGGATGCAAATAATTTCATCAATTAATTAAACTAATACTTTCACTTATAGGTACATATGGTTACATGGCCCCTGAGTATCTCCTAACAAAGACCTTCACAGATAAATGTGACGTTTACTCCTTTGGTATGGTTCTACTAGAAGTGATATGCACAAATTCCAAGCATACCATCTTTGACAAGATGGACATGTGGTTGGAAGAGTTGGAAGAGTCATTTGATTTAGTGACACCAGCTGTGGATAGCTTTTTGCAGAGGATCTCGGTTGATGAGATTATTGATCCGAATCTCATGACAATGATTGCGCCAGAGTGTTTGGCAGTATTCATGGATGTCACACAAAGATGCTTGAAGGGAGAACCAAATGAGCGACCGACAATGGGTGAAGTAGAGGTTGAGCTTGAACAAGCTCTGGAACTGCAGGAGGAAGCAGATGCCCGGAAGAGTATTGGTGATTATAACTCATTATCCACCACCATTCCTAAACCAGAGGACTTCCTTTTTTGATGGTTTCTGTAGCTCCTTTTTTGCCGGCTGTAAAATTAGTCACTTATTGGAATACCAAAACGATGATTCTGACTATAGAACAGAAGGGCCATTGTTATATAAATGGTAATTCTTACTGCAGATCATTCTAGCATCTCGAGAAATTCTTAGGTAGAAACTAGTAGACGATTGAGATTTAACTTAAATTTTAATCTATGATATTTTAGAGTTAATACTTAAATTAGTCTTTTAAAGATATATAAGATATTAATGTAGTCCTCTAATTATTTTTAACATTAAAATAATTATTTAATGTTATTTTCTTACATCAAATTGTTTTCTATAGTCATTTTTAAAATTAAATTGGTCTTTCAAAAAGGATTAAAAAAGACTATGTTGATGTCAAAAATAATTCAAGGACTAAACTAATGTCTAGTGTATTTTTAGAGAACTAAATTGGTATTTACACAATATTTTATATTTAATCCAATGACATATATTGTTATGTTGTGCCATGCGTTAAACTTTTAGTGGATTAGTGTATTACTTTCAGAGTACGTAAGAATGCATCATCCATTTGTTACCATTGTACTAATTAGGGCTATCAAATAGGTTAGATTGGCTCATTTAGCCCCATCGGTGTCGAGCAGCAGGTTAAACGGGACGAAAAAAATTGTCCATATTTAAACAGATTACAAGAGTCAATTTAACTCATCTTGTATTAACTTATAGACTTAAATGAGCCGGTTTACAAAATTGATTTCTTTTTACTTGCAAATTTTTCTAAAAAAGAACATTGACCTAATAATTTCAAATCAAAAACTACATTACATAGACATAGTACTACATATTTTCATCTCATTTAAATGGAGAATCCAAATAAATAAATAACACACAAACTCATACACATATTCATAGAAACAAAATATAAATGTCAAAGACTCTAAGTCAAATGACAAAATGTAAAAATAGTACACAACTAAAAGTCTAAAACAGTCTAAACGAGTGTGCTAGTGCATGAGTGTGGTGTTGTAAGTGTTAAAGTGTATGACATTCAAATAGTCTGTTTTTGCTTAACTAAGAAAATAGTTTTATTTCAAGTGTTCAACTTTCAAAGTTTCAAATTAAAATTTTCTAAAAAGATATATAATAAATTATGTGAGTGGCTCACATAAACAGGGTAGGCTTGTTAAACTTGCAAGCGAAACGAGTTAATCTAGAATTACTCTCAATTTTATAGATTAATAATTTTAAAAGCTCAACTTACATAATTTATATAAGTAAACGGGTTAGCACGACATGTTTTAGAAAATTTCTCAATTGTATTTTTGTTAATGTCTTTCGTTTAAACTCTTAATTGTGTATGAGTTTTTAAAATTTGAAACTAAATATTCTGTGTCAGATTTTGAATGGTTATAATTAATGTATTATTAATCTATATGCTATTATATAAAACACAATTCATGCAATAATGACAAATGTCATGTGTTACTAATATATGCATTTTTTCCTTCTAAATTTCTACCCCTTTAATGCAGGTTTGTGTTGTGTCACATGTCATGAAATTTCAATTCAATTTTCAATTATCTACTTCAATCTTAATTTTATCTTTTATATCTTAGATTATGATTATTACTACAACCTGTAACACCCCGAAATTTCTGTTTTTAATTAAAATAATGATTTTCCCAATTTTTGTGATTTATGATGATTTTTGGGAATTTTTCTCAGCTTCATTTAAAATAATTTATTTTTCATAAATGCTATGAGCTGATACGAGGTAGATCCAGAAAATAAAAATAAATAACTTATATTTTCGGCCCGTAAATACCCTTAGTATTTATTAGGATCGGGAAAAGTCACGGAACTCGAATCTAATACCAGATTCTTAATTTTTTCATTTTTGGAAATTTTTAAGTTTTGTTGATTTTATGTGTTAAACCGGGGTTATTTCGGATAATAAAATAATAATTTTTAAGTTTTGACCAAAAAATACTCTGACTATTTATTAGGAATAGGGAAGTTTACGAAACTCAATTCCGGGAACAGATTTGATCATTTTTCATTTTTAGGGATTTAATGATCAAATAAAATCTTCGGGTGATTTTGGATACATCCTATTGTTCATTGGACAATAGATACTGATCTTTGTCCATTGGATAATAGCTACTGAAAAATATCTCAAGGAAAATATCTATAGCATTTATGTGGATGGGTGAGTCATGAATGCATTAAATGACATGGTGAATCACCTATGTATTAATGGCAAGGTTTCTTTTAATTACTTCTTGGTCCTTACTTTTCTTCTATAAATAGCCAACTTCACCATTCACTTGAACTCACACCAAAACCTTCACTTCTTCTCTCTAAAGCTCACGGCCAAGAGCTCATCTTCATCTTCCCTAACTCTTGCCAAAATTCTAAGTTAGTTTGTAGCATCCTAGTAGTGTTTTGAGAAACTTTGATGTTGTGAGTTTCTTAAAATACCAACTCTTTTCATGACTTTCAAGCTTGCCTAAATTTGAAGGAGCCTAAGGTGAAAATTCTTTCTCTTTACTTTTAAATTTCTATTTCAAAGTTTTAGATCATTGGATTAATCCATGATCATCTTATTCCATGTTTTAGAGTTTAAAAGTTATGAACTTGGTTCTATAAGGGATTTCGTTGGTGGAAGAAGGATTTTATTGGTGGAAAGCCAATGAACTTTCACTAGAGAGGATTTTGAACCAAGGTAAGGGGGAGATTTCTCTCATCAACCAATATGGTGGTGAGGAACTAATTTATGGTTTATCTTTTATGCTTTCATGTTTTATGGTTGATATGTTGTGCTTTGTGCTTTATGATTTATGCTTTGGTTATCCTAAGTGTTTTTATGTTTTGAGACATGACATGAACTTGTTATGATTCAACTATGATATAGCTTGTGTATGAATAAAATGATGTATGTGTGGATGAAAAACATGGTTATGAACATACATATGTTTGGTTGGAAACCAATGAATCATGATGGAAATGGAAAGGTTTTGAAAAGAAACTCTTGCAGAAGTGATATTTACTTTATTAAAGATTTTTGTTCTTATATTCGAAAATAAGTAGATGGTTTAAAGGATTTTCAAAAATATGAATATTTAGTTATGATTTAAAGATGAAAACAACTATTTTTCAAGTAGAAACACTTTTGAAAATTTGTTTGGATCTTAAAAGGTTTTCTAAAGATTAGTTTAGATCTTGAAGTATTTACTAGTATCAAACTATTTTGAATTAATGATTAGTTTTATCAAAGGCTTTTATTTTTCAGAAAGTTGGAGAAAAACATTTTTGTAATGATTTGATGTAGAAATAAATGTTTTTCAATAGAAATGATTTTTGAAAGATTTGTTGAAAAGTCACTATTCATATTTGAAACTTATTTTTAGCTCACATAGTGAGAATAGACTTGGAAATATTTTATTTAGTTCAAAATAGGTTAGTATTTGTGAAAAATGCTTTACGCGATTTAAATTTTACAGAAAATGCTTTACGTGATTGAAAAGTGATTTTAAACTGTTACGCGATTCAAAAATATTAATTTTTGAGTTACACGATTTGAAAAGTAGAAAAATGGTTTTACGCGATTGAAAAACATAACAGAAATGTTACGCGATTTATAAAACGTAACAGAGATGTTACACAATTTGAAAACCGTAACTGTAGTATTACGTGATTTGGAAAAATGTTTTAGAAGCACCATAGGTTAAGAAACAGCAGTACTACTATCGGGTCAACGTAGACTGGACCTTGGATAGGACTGTTGACGCTATTCTTAAAATGGTGGCTTGAATCCCAAGGGGATTGTGTTTTGATAAACCAATAATTATGGGTTCGTTGACCATGAATTATTGGGTTGATCATGATTAATTTAATAATTATGGGTTCGTTGACCATGAATTATTATATTAATTATGAGTGATTGCACTTTGCATGGGTTAGTTGACCATGATATTGTGATAGTCTGTATGAGACTTGTTGTTAAGGCTTTGAGCCTAGGAGTTGAGCTTACACCTTAGTGCGGGTACAAATTGTGTAGTGAAGATCTTCAATGATCTTGGGGACGTTAGGGTGCGGAAACTCCACAGGAGGCCAGTTGAACTGTGCCGTGGTGATATGATTGCAACACACCGAACGATCCTGACTAGACACTATCCTATTCCCGATTGGTGGAGAGTGTTCTCGTGAGCCGTATTGCCAAAAGAAATGATTCTGTAGCACTTTTGAGCAAATTGGAGGCTAATGAGATACGAAACATGTACTCCCAATCACTTTCTCCGACTTGTTGTGATTTAGCTCCATGGAGTAGGGGTCAATCATGAGATGGTTGCATAGTCAGTTGTCACACTGTCACATTATCATGATGCATATTGATATGGATTTAACCATCGTTTGATAAAATGATTATATCTGTTGATCCAGTATGAAACTATGTTATTTGCTATGTTAACTATACTATTTGATTTTGATTTATTCATTGTTCGATAACATGATTGTATCTATGGAACTATATAAATTATTATGTTTTTTACACTGCTTTATTGATATTGATAGGTGACGAGGATCTCACCTCTTTGTTGTATTATTTTGTATGTTTTGTGTTATTTTTCTTTCTATATTATGAAGAAGACGAGGTAGCTGGTTTTCTTTCTGTATTATGAAGAAGACGAGGTAGCTGGTTTTCTTTCTGTATTATGAAGAAGACGAAGGCATCAAGGAAGGATCTGTTTAGTTTGATTAAATTCCGTAGTGATTCTGACATATGGGGCGTCCACTCGATTACGGAATAATTAAGTATTTAGAACTTTGGTCAATAAGATGATATAGAGAGTTTGTAGACATTCTGCTGCATATCTTTTATGTATTTTGTTAAACAGTAGAATCATATCTAAATACTTATGATGTGTATTCTTGAAATCCTTTTGAGTTATTTCTTTTCTGGTTATCTTATGTTATATCCACAAAAAGAAATTTTAGAACTCATATTTTCATAAAGAAATTGCAAAAGGTTTTTGAAATTGACTTGAGGTTCCTCAAAATGTGACATCCAAATGAGGGTATTACACAACCTACTTTGTCAAATCTTAGATTTGTTTAGATCTTATTAAATTTCAAATATCTTCCACTTTTGAATATAAGAATTTATTAATATTTGATTCTTTTAGATCTTAAATATAATCAATATCTTTTTGATAAGTCATATAGATGTTTCTTATCTCTTTTGGTGGAAAAGCATTAACGAAACAAAATTTTAAAATAAATTTGTCATCAAACAAGTACATTAATTCTGTTTAATCTAATTTATATACTATTATAAAAACACAGTCTATAGAAGTGGGGTCAATGCTATGTGTTACTTATATATGAGCTTTTTTCTCTCTAATTTTTTACTCATTTCATATAGCCTTATTTTTTATATATCTAAAATTTATTTAAAACAGTTCAAATTCAATTCAAATTTCAATTATATTTGATTTTATTTTATTTAAGTGATAATTTTAATTACACTAACTTTTCAAATTTATATTAATCTAAATATCAATTACTTATTTACCTATTAATAACTGTGATCACTAAATATCATATATCATAGTATACTCAAAATGTTAATATTTTTTTAAATTAATTAAATATTAATTATACTTATTTACCTATTATAATGAACAAATACTCTAATCAACGTTTACTTTAAAACATTTTTAACCTTAATCAAATACTTCAAGTTTTATATTTTTGTAATCATTATTTTATTTTACTTTATTTTACATCATGTTAGACGCTAGATATTAAATGCTTCATGATATATTTAATTTTTATGAATTTTTTTATCTTTATTTTGAAATAATTAAATTAAAAAGTGATTAAACTATTATTCTTGCATAAATATGATTAAAAAATTATTATAAAAAATATCAAAACAAATAATACATTATAATTAAAAAACGTATACGTATCTAATATAACAAACTCATAAGCTAAAATAAGTTACTATTAGCCCATTTGTATTAACTTTTTTAGGAGTAGAAGTGTTTTTTTGAAGTAATAAAAGTACTTTTTTTAGAAATTAAAGAGTTCAAGCTTTTAAAAAAAGCACTTCATGTGTAACAAAAAAACACATGAAGTGTTTTTTTTAAAAGCTTGAACTCTTTAGCTTCTAAAACAAGCACTTTTATTACTTAAAAAAAGTACTTCTACTCCAAAAAAAACTAATACAAAGATACCCAAAATTAGGTTTTGTTGGATTTTGTTGCGTCAAAAGAAGGATAAAATGGAATTGATAACCGAAAAAAATAAAGAAGGATAAAAGAAATTGGATAGGTTTTATTAAACGTGTTTGCAACATGTTAAGAACATTAAATTCAATTTGTGAAATGTACATTTTTAGATAAATTAAATAAAATGTTACAAAATTATTGATAAAAAATCAATGAAAAAGTCAATATTAAAGAATTAAAATATATTGACTATATAAGACATTTTAATTAGTAAAATCAATACTAAAAATATGTTGTTCAAACAAAATGTTGATTAATATCTCTAACAAAAATAGAATAATGTTATTAATGATAAATCATAGAAGATAGCCAAGTATATAACGAACTAAGTTAAAATAATAAGAATTTAATTTTTATCCACAATTATTGTAACTTTTTTATATTATCACAAAATCATATATTAATACATTATTAAAAAAAATTTGACTATGATTATAATTATCTAAAAATTTAAACACTTTAATGATTTGTTAGCACGTAATTGAGTGATAGTATTAAACACTTTACACTACTAGCGAATCAAAATTAAATTAAAAGAATAACTTAAACCGTGAAATTACATGAATTATCAAATGGTTAATCTTTCTAATTTAAAACTCATAACTACATACATTAAACTCAAATAATAACAATAATGTATTACCGCATATTTAGAACCACAAATTTAAAATCGATTTGATTTGTAATAAATATTTTATTTAGAAAGTTATAAAATATAAATTTCTTTGATTTTAAAAAATTTCTGATTTAATTGTTTAAATGTAGAAAAAATTTATGATTTTTGTTAAATAAGTATAATATAAAATTTTTTAAATTAAAATAAATTCAATTCATCTTCAATTTGTTGCAAACATAAAATTTGATGAGTTCAAATACACTGCTAAAATCTTAAAAACTTATCAATATCCTACCCCATACTTTCTTAGAGCGTATAGGAGTAAGTAATTTCTATAATATTTAAGTGTCAAGAAAATACAGAAAATAAGTCTAAAAACGTGTTTGGTTAAAAATTTCGTTGAAAATATTTCTTAAAATGGGCTAAAATTCAAAAGGTGCTGAAAGAAGTTTTTTAAAAGTTTCCTTCTCAAACTTTTAAAAACAGAAATCACATATATCCAAAATAAAATACAAACGTTATGACAAAATTATAATTATAAATAAAACATCATGAGTCAATCTTTTGACTCATACCTTATCCAACGAAAGTTCAGAGCTGAACGAAGCTAGCTTAGAAGTGCCACTGCAATGTAGGACGTATAAGGCATGTTTCATAGGTCGTATAAGGCATGATAATATAGAATAATTTTATTTAATCAAGGCTTCTATAATGTTTTGATTATTAAGCTTGATTGTATAGCTTATAAGATGATATTATCTTATACAAACATATGTTATATAATGTTATATATGCTTAAGGAGAGGATAATAATAAGTTTATCTTCTATAAAATAAAAATTCTCCCTCTAGAAACTCTCTGTTTAGAAACTCTCTTATTATAAAATTCCTTCTCTAGAAAATTTCTCTCTAGGAAATCTCACTCTCTCCATAGAAACTCTCTTTTCATAAAATCTCTCATTCTCTTGAAAATCTCTCTATCTCTAGAAATGCTCTTTCTCTATAGAAAGTCTCTCTCTCTCACCTACTAGAAACTCTTTTACTCTCTAAAAAATCTCTCTTTCTCTAGAAATTCTCTCTCTATAAACTCTCTCACTCTCTAGAACATCTCTCAATAGGTACTCTCTCTAGAAATGTTATTTCTATCTAGAAAATCTCTCTCTAGAAACTCTCACTCTCTAGATAATCTCTCTTTCTTGAAATTCTCTTTCTAGAAAATCTCACTCTCTCTAGAAACTCTCTTTCTAGAGAATATATCTCTCTAGAAACTTTCTTTGTCTAAAATCTCTTTCTCCCTCTCTAGAAACTCTCTCTTTTGAAAATCAATCTCACTAGAAAATCTCTCTCTACAAACTCTTTCTAGAAAATCTCTCTCTACAAACTCTATCTAGAAAATCATTCTCTCTTTCTTTAGAAACTATCTATAGAAACTCTCCCTACAAACTTTGTTTCTCTCAATAAAATCTCTCCCTCTAGAAATTATTTCTCTCAAAAAATTATCTCTCCCTAGAAAATCTCTCTCAATAGAAACTCTTTCTCTTGACTCACACACTCTCTCTAAAAATTCTCTTAGGAAACTCTCTTATCTTTAGAAAATCTCTCTCTCTAGACTATTACTCTCTCTCTACAAACTCTTTCTAGAAACTCTCTAGAATTTATTGCTTTTTAATATGAGTATATTTGTCTAATTATATATTTTATTATCTTATATTGCATTATACATTGTAATAACAAACACATAATAGTATAGACTTAATAATCTCATATCTTATACAGTGACACACAAAACGCTGTATAATATAAAGCCTTATACGATGGATAGTTTATCATATACTATCCAATAACTCTTATCCTATTCTATTTTATCCTATATTGTGTGCCAAACATGACCTAAAAAACTTATGATAAAAGACCCAAGTTAAAGAAAAACTCACAGTCTCACCCTAAAAACCCTAATATGGTCCTATAAATCCTTAAGGAAAAGGTAACAAGGGGAAAAAAAGACACATAAGAGAAAGAAAAAAAAAAGAGGGGCAACAAAAAATTGAAAGAAGTAGCTAAGGGAACACAACTATAGAAAACAAAAAGAAAGGAGGTAGCACATCTGAAAGGGAGGTGGAAAATAACAAGGGAGAGGAATTTTAAGAAATGAGTAGCCATGGATGCTGGGTTTAGTGACCTTGATCCCTAGTTGAAGATAAGGTTTTCTTGTTCATCCCATTTTTTCCTTGCCTACAACGTCCTTGGTTTGAGTTTGTTTGAATTTGCATATCGAATTATTGCTCTTACCTTGTATCATGCTCAACAACACCTTCCCCTATCAGGCTTAAACTCCTCTAAGCCACCTTATTGTTGGAGAAGCAGCTTTTTTGAAACAACCTACACATGTCATCATTGAGAAGTATCTCAAGAGGATGAAGATTAGGAAGATCCATAGGCAATGGGTTGGAGTTAGTGAAGTTGATGATGAGTCAAATGACGATGATGGGCAAAATGAGCCCATGGATGAGCATATGACACATGATGAAGAGTAGGTTGAGCCACCTCCACCTCAAACAAATTATTCTCATGTTATTGGAGAACTTCTTGATGGATTCTATTGGATAAAAGGATTCTTGCAAATCACAGCTCAAGAGATGCATGGTCGGGTGAACACCATAGATGGCCACTTCAATCATAATGATACTCAGTTGGTCGACATCATGGCTAGATTGCAAGCATTGGAGTGTGAACATGATGCAGATGCAGATGATGCTGGAGACAGGGCTTAGTGATGAAGGATCTTTTATATTTTGTTTATGCTTAGTATTTTGATGATAAGCTGACCCCAAGTGTAGTCAATTTTCTTTATTATTGTGAGGTTATGACTTATTAGTATGTTTACTTTTGACAATGCTTATCAATTATGTAACTGATATGAATTATGGTTTACCTTTGATGATGTTGTTATGCATATTGGATTTTCTAATTATGTATGTTGATTATAAGCTTGTGGCCCCTTTTAATTTGTATGATTTGGCCTTTCTTTTTTATAATGCCAAAGGGGGAGAAAAGAAATGGGTTGATAAAGGGATATTGTGGGTTGTTATTGTTGATATATTGTATATTGATGGTGTGCATATTAATAGGAGGAGGAAAATGAGAATTTTGTGTTTACTTGCCTTGTGAAAGAGGGAGATAGCTGCGTATAATTCTGAATTATCTTACATGTTTTCTCTTTATCACTTTGAGGGGGTGTTTCTAAAAATTCTCTCATATATCTCTTTTTAATGTTCATCACTAACCCTTTATCAAGTTCTTGTCTTATCATCATCAAAAATGGGGAGAATATGAACTAACTATGCTTAAAGGATTTTGATGATAACAAGAAGTGATTTATACGAAGAACAAGTCCAAGCTTCCTTGAAGATTTTCTATTGACTTAGGTTCTTTGCAAGGGTAAAAAGTTATTTAATACTTAAGCTCTTGAACAACTTTTTCAAGTATCCCATATCTTAAGAAAACTATTTTTAAAAACCTTACTGTTGGTAGAAACTGGAAAGAAAAGCACTTCTCAATATCTTAATTTGTTTGGAATATGATTAGACTTCGAACATGAAAGCTTGCAAAGCCAAAATTAGAATGTTAGGGCTTTATATCTGGATACAAGGTTTGTATTCAAATACCAACCCTCGAAAATTCAAATTTTGGCTCCTAAAAGCCTTATATCCGAATATAAGCTCCCGGATATTAGACTTCTGAGAGTAAACTCAAATTAAAATATCAGGATATACATATGTGATATTCGGATATCTCATTACAATAGCTAATTGTATTTCAAATATTCTGATACACCTTTGTGATATCCGAATATCTTCTTACAGTGACCAAATGTTAATTCAAATATCCTGATACACTATTTTGCTATCAGGATATTTCGTTTTATAAGAGAAGTTGTCTTTTCCAAATATTAGGATACAAGATAGGATATCAGGATAACTTGTTCTTATTCAAGCTCAGAAAACAAGATATCCAAATACCAAGTTTAAATATGTGGATATTGCTTACGTGAAAGTCAGAAATAACGACTAGTTTTTGCATTTAATGAACTGTAACCACCATTAACGGCTCTATTATGTTTTTGGGGGTATTTATCCTAATACTTGGGGAGTTAATGAAACAGAACAATACCTCTGAAATCATTTATTGAGAGCATCTAACTCCTTTCAATCTTACAAATTCTGTTCTTAAGCTTTAAGTGCTATGTTTTTGTAAGGGTTTTTCAAGCATCCAATTAGAAATTTAAAGTATAGTGAAAATCTCGAGTGGACGATCCCGAGGACTAGAATTAGATCACATGGAGTAATCGAACTAGTATAAATCTTGTTTGTACTCTCTCTTCCCTATCCTTTTATTATTCAAGCTTTTCATTTTTATCTTGCTATACTTGGTGCTTCCAATCTTGATAAACTCTTTTTTAAGATTAAACTTGTGTAATGTTGTTGTTTGCATTAGTTCATGCATCTCTTAAGATTATTGATTCAATATAATTTGTACCATTGAAGCTTTTAAGAACTTGTTTTTACAAAGGTTTTTAAAACTCAATTCACTTTTTCTTGAGTTATTGAAGTCACTTGGTAACACATAAATCGAACATTTTGCCTGACACCTGAGATTGGAGCCACTTACCACTCTAACCCATTGCTTGTTGGTAAAGTACTTAATTTTATGTTCTGTCATGACAATATTGGCTTAGACAATTCTAGTTTTAGGCGATACAACATATATTATCTTTATAAGCCTTGGGTACAAACAATTCTCTTGTTGCCTAGTGTTATGACTAATCCTATTTAAGACTTACTTTAAAATTAAAATAAATTAATATATGCTTAGAGGGCTTAAGAAGTCAAGTACTCCTTAGCATATTTTGGGATTCCTTTGTGGCTCAATACTATGACTAATCTTATTTAGAACTCGTTTTAAAAATAAAAATAAATTAATATATGCTTAGAGAGCCCAAGGAGTCAAGTACTCCTTAACCTATTTTGAGTTTGTCCTGTGGCCCAGTACTATGACTAATCATATTTAGGACACACTAACAAATTTACCTTCTTGGAATTAAATCAAAGACCTTATTTAAAATCATGTAAATTGTTGCCCTTTCATTGCATTAGGGGATACATAGGTAGTTACGACAAACCAAATCTGTAAATATTTTAATTTTAATTTTTATCTTCAAACTTGTAAAGTTTGTAGTTTATTTTATTTTTATTTGTAAATATTTCTAATTTAATTATGTTTAAATTACTCTATAGGTCTATGAACTTTTTTGAGAAATTTAAATAAGTCTCTGCTTAAAATTTTTGTAATTGAGTCCTTATAGTTCTAAAAATTTCTAATTGGGTCCCTAAATTCATGTTACTGTTAATAATTTCTAATAATGCTATGACGACAGGGACCCAATTACAAAACTTTAAAACATAGGGACTTATTTGAATTTTTCAAAAAAGTTCAGGGACCTACATAATAATTTAACTTTTAATTATTTATGCCATTGTCTAATTTTATCATTTAAGGGGTAAATAAAATATTGTTTAGGTTATGAAATTTGTACAACTAGCTTAAGGAAACCGTCTTATGATGAATGTATAAGGAGTGTTGCAGGATAAAGTTCCAATCATTTCCATGTCCATGAATCAATGCTCGAACCTTACCTAGTTAGTAGACCATTTTAAAAAATATTTTAAAAGAGTTTTGTTAAGCATTTTTCCTGCCAAATAAAAGATTGATAGCGACTTCATTTTTAATTAATTTTTTTGTCATCCCATTGTGATCATAATCATGACAATTGGCAACTCCACTAGGGATAGTTGCAGAGTCAAGCCTGTTATAAAATGGTTATGTAAATATTATAACATTCGCTTGTTTGTTTGATCCTCTCTTTTTTTGTTGCTTTGTTTTGTTTTGTTTGATTTTTATATATTTTATTTGTAAATATTTTTTGTTAATATTCTTTTTTATATTGTCCTACTTTGATGGTTTTTATTATTTTTGTTTTGCCAATCTTAATTTTCGTTTATTACTTTGTTTTATTTGGCTTTACTTTCACATGTTTCATTTGTATGTAACTGTTGTCATTTTTCTTTTGATATTATCCATTCGTTTACTGGTCAAACTTTAGGGTAGTCAATTTTTATTGTATATATGCTTTGGTTTGGTTTTGTATTGTTGAATGTGGGTAGTCTTTAGTGTTGTACAGGTTTGTTTGCTCTTAGCACATTGTTTGCTCTTAACACACATTGCACTGTCACTTACCTCACATATATTTTGGGTGCTATATCTAAGCTTGTGTGAACCATATGGCTAGTCGGGGTCCCAACATTGTCTTGAGGGGCCCCTAGTGCCACCTGACATTTGTTAATTCCCTATTCAAATTGTACCTAGTAATTTGGATTAGTCATATTGAGATGGTTCATCCTAACTTGTGGTTATGTTCATAAAAGTCATAGTAATCTGGGGACCATCTCCGTTAGGAGTTTAGTACTGTCCCCAAAAATCATGCTCTGATAAAATGGACTTAGTTATTTCCTAAATTAGAGTTATGACGTTAGAGACATTTAACCTTAGGCTTCATTACCAAATAGAACACAAAGAGAGTATTGTTTTCTTTCTCAAAATATCCATCTCAAGTATTTCATGCATAAATGAAATACATGAGTTTAGCAATATTGTTTAGACCACTAATTAGGGCTGGAAATGAGCCGAGTCAAGCTTATGAAGAAATCGATCTTATTTTCTTGACTCGAGCTCGGTTCACTTTAAGTTCACGATCTATTCGAGCTCAATGAGCTAATATCGAGCTTTGTATTAATTAAGTTTGTAATAGTCAATGAGTTAGGTTCGAATTTGTAGCTTAACAAAATTTTTATTTTTTACATATATATATTTAAAAAATAATTTAGTCAGACAAAAAATAAAATAAAATGCTAATATGCATTAAATTAAAGCGTTATTATTATTATTATTATTATTTTGTAAAAAATGACAATATACATATACCGAGCCAGCTCACGAGTTAATGAGCCGAATATATGAAAGCTCAAGCTCGACTTATTTAACAAACGAGCCAAAATTATCAGCTTATTGAGTTGTTAATAAACTGAATCACGAACAAGTTAACGAGTTGGCTCGACTTATTTCCAGCCCTATTACTAATATGTCAAAGTATATTTTTAAATCTTGATTGAAACTCTTTTCAGATAAAGTGATTTGTGATTAAAAAAAAGTAACATCATTTAGTGGACAATCAATTTATCAAATTCATAAGAAATCATTTTTGTTGAATTTTTTTTTCAATTACGTTTTATACAGTAGTCATTTTCTTCATCCACAAAAATAAAAAAGGAGAAAGAAAATAAAAAAATTAGCCGTTGCATATTCGAATGATTTTTTTTTTAGAAAAAGAACAAAAAAATTATAACATGTTAGCATGAATTTTTGCTTTTAAAAAAGAAGTTTCATCACATGAAAAAAAAGAGGAAATAAGAATGAGATTATTCCCTAGAAGCTTGATCATAAAAAACGAAAATATTAAAAAACATAGATAAAAAATGTATGGAAGACAATATTTGTAATAGAAATATTATTTTTTGTAATAAAAAATATTTTATGAAGAAAAAAAATAAATTTAACTTTCATGAAATAAGCAAATATAAAATAAGGTTTTCATGCGTCAAGAGAAAAAACTATTAAAAATAATAAATAACCATTTCTGCAACAAAAAACTACCTAAAAATAAAATAAATTTTGATGGAGTAAAATAAATAAATAAAATTGATGAGAGACATTTTAAAATATGATAAAAATCGATTATAATAAATAAATTTTATAAAATATTAATGACTTGTGCATACTAAAATGCCCCAAAAAATGTCTGTTAAGAAACAAAAATGTTTTCAGTTCACCGTTTTGTCCGTTTCCAAAACTTTTGGAAACAGGAAACTCATAAAATAAGTGTTTTAAGAACTGGATTAGAGATGCAATCGACGAGACTTTCGGGTTATGATTCGATTGGTTTAATCGGTTGAATTAGTGGTCGAATTAGATAATGTAATAATTATAATTATAATTATATATATAATTATTTATATACATATAAGTAAATCTAATAACATGAATAATAACAGTTGATTACATATGATAATATTTATTATTGTATTTAATTAAAATAATATTATTTTGAGAGTAACAATGATTTAAGAAAAAATTTAGGTTTAATCTTTATTTAAATAATAACTATTATTATTTCTTTTTAAAATACTCACAACTATGAAAATAATTATTTTTTTATAAAATTAGTTGGTCCAACTTCATTTATTCATTTTTTATAGATCATAAAAAGTTAAGTAAAATTAATATAAAATATATCCAAATCAGACGAACGAGTAAAAAGTTATGACTTTTGAGAGATAAACGTGAAAAAAATCTTAAAAAACTAATTTAAAATCTTAAAAAATAATTTAAGAATATAAAAAAGCAAAAAAAAATAAAAATTGGAGAACCGGTATGCTTTTAAGAATTGGATTTGATTCATCCAAATCACCTATTCTTCCTGGTTCAATAAGCAAAATAATTTTGAAGACTAACCGAACTCATGAGACAAGTAAATGATGATCCAACTTATTGAATTGACTGTTGCTGTCCGATTTTAAAAATATTGTGATAAATGAAGAAAATGGTAGTAGCAAATTTAATGAAAACACGTGGACTTGGTCTTTTTTGACTCACCTTACTGAGAGAACCAAATGAGGCAGCAACCGCAAAAGGGCCGCTGCGCTGGAGGACTTCGCCACAGCTTCAAATAGAACATTTTGAAACTTTGTTTCTGCCTTCATTTTCAGGTGCTTTTCTTTCCCTAACCTATGAAATGTGATATGCGAGATCTCTCTATTCTCTATTTCTATAATTTGGTAACCTTCATTTAATGGATGATTTTATGAGTATCGATTTTTCCTCATTATTTTTTATATTAGTTTTACGTCACTTACAACGTAAAAATTGGTCTAGTATCTACATGAAATTTAGTCTAGTTTTGATGTAGTTTGTGAGTCCTAATAGAAATATTCCCCTTACAAGATTTTGGTCTGAATTAGTGATTTAGCCTCATCCTGTGTTTTCCATAGTCCTATTGTGTATATTGCAGTTCTTGAACAATCAAACATTTTTTTTTTTTTTTGAAAGAGCAATCAAACATTTTAGAAGCATGCAACATTTACTAGATAGCGAGAATCAAGTCCTAACAAAGCAAAAGCTGGATACAAGAGCTAGTCTACTTTTTGCAACCCCCCTTCTCTTTCTGGATGCTTTAATAATAAAGAAAAGCACAAAGACAAAATCAATATCAAATCTAACTCTTTTAAGTTTAATGATCAATGAATAAATGAGTTATTACAAAGATAAGTAATAGGAGAAGGAAAAGGTTTTTCTTGAATCTGTATGAAACTAATTCTTATTTTATTTTTCTACAATGATGGTAATAATAAGGTTACCATCATATACATCTACCCCATAGAAAAAAGAGAGAAAAGAAATCGGCAACTGTTCTGCTTTCTCAAACCCAACTTGGTTAGAGGTAAGACTAGGTGTTTCCTATAATCTGTATTAAACTAATTATTCATCTATTTCTTGTTGTCCAATGATGGTTATACTTATAACAATTGCTGCTGCTCCATAAACATCAAGAGCTAGAACTATTTTGTTATTTCTCAAAAGAAGAATATAATCATCATGATGTAGGGAGAGAAAACTTCAAGCTCTTATTTTTTAAATCTATCAAATAATAAGCTGCAGAAAAGTGTGTCCTCCCTTTGTCACCCATAAAAATCAAGAACATCTTGTGAAAGTAGAATTTAGTGTTTTTAATGTTATAGTTAACTAAAAGTTTCATTGTTACCTACCAGATTCTTCTTGTTAGATGGAGGTGTAATTCTTTTCATATCCAAGGAGAGCACCTTAAGTTTTCTCAACATTCAAATTTCCTTTCAAATTACAATGAATGACTTTCACAGGGCTTTCATATTGCTTAAACAATGTCCACTTGTTATAGCCAACACAAAACAGCACAACTTAATTTTCTGACTTTCCTTCAGTCATCGTATAATAGTAAAAAAATGGAAGATAACTGAGAATTCAAGGAATTAAGAGTTAACCACAGCTCTTTTAAGTGTACATGATGAAATAATGAAACAAAATAAATGGACAGGAACAAGAAGGTGAAATATGATTGCTCATTGAATGACATTTTCTAGGTACCAGGATCATATTTTCTTCTAAAAGTTATCTTCTGAAACAATATATGCCCAACTTTCTTCTTTATTTAAGCACCTTGGTTCATGAACCAAGCCTTTAGACATACATGCGACGAAATGCCTTTATTACAGGATGTGAAAACTATCTTACTACATGTGTTTTCTGATGCGAAGGCAGGGGTTAGAATGTCCCATGCCTCATTGCTCCAAATGTCATCCAGGATGGCCAAACGTTCTTTATCTTGATGAACTTTATACAACTACTTTGCTAGTTTTTCATCTCACATTTTCAGGATTTCGTCCACTTTAGACGCAGAAGTACGCTTAAGTAAAATTCCCTCCCAAACTCTTTTCTTGAATTCCTTAGATATGTAGAAAGCTCCTAATAGCATTGTGATGACTGATGGTAAACATTTTGGGCAAGGATAGTCTTGCCAAGACCACCCAATCCACAGATATAAACAACTCGGAAATGCTTATCTTGGTTCATCAGCTATCCCACCACCCAGTCTACGCCCTCATCTAAGCCAACACTATACTCTTCAACTATAGGAGAATAAGACCATCTCAATTGCCTTTGCCTCTCAAAAGCAAATCTTGAGTCTTCTTTATCTCTTGTTGCATTCAAACAATAAGTTTGAAAGTTTCTTGAGAGGTCAGATAATTTAGTGTTAATGGACATAATCTCAGACCAGGCTTTGTGAAGATGTTTAGTTCTGTGGAGAGGATATTGAGTTCCAAAACTTGTGCCACATGCAACGTTGAGTGCATAAATTTTAAAGTCACATACTCAGCATCATAAGCTATATTTCTTATATCTGATTTCTAATTCTGTGTACTATCATCTTCATGTTGCGTTCTCTCACCATATCTTAGGAAGTATTGCATCTGCTTTATTTCAATTTGCATCTGTTTGACTTGGTTGCTTACCCTATGTAACATTCTGGCCTCTTCAAGTAGTATGTGGCCAAGCCTTTTAATTGCAAAGGATACAATTAACTCAATCATTATGATTATTTTGCCTTATTTAGGCACAAAAAGATGATTTAACCTGCAGAAAATTTCTTGTCAGCTATGCATTACATCTAAGATGGAGACTTCACTCATATATATCAAATATGCTTTCTATTTTCAACTAAGTAGATGGATTGCATTCCACTTTTACTGATATTAGTGATATATGACTATCTATCAATTAAATTATCATCACTTTTAGCTGAACAAATGGTGTGATTGTAATACACAAATTTTGACGATCAAAAAAACATTGCCCTACTTGTTTCCCTCATTTTTCATTTCAAAATGAAAACATGGATAATAAAGTCAAAACTTGGCAGATTAATTTTTTTAAACTTCTGGTACAAAAGCAGGCTAAGATTGAAAAGGAGAGGGTAAGAACTAAGAAGAAAAAGAAGAAAGCAGGGAGAGGATCTTGAGTGCAGTTTAACTTTATGTACAATCAAACCATACGCTTACATCTATCCCTCCAATCCATGTTCCAGAAACCATAAAAATGCAGTTAGGAAGTAAGTTTGCACATATGTTACATCTATGACTTACTCTTAATTTATAAATTCATAATTACAATTCTCATACGTTCAATTCCAGATTAAATCCCTATAATGCATCCCAAAAAAGGTAACTTTCATTGCTTTTGGGTTCCCAAAGATGAGTTCTCATGTTCATGATGCATTTGACATAAGATTAGGTATAAAGATTGAAGACAAGTACAGTTGAATCTTCATCGAGAGAAAAGTTTCAAATGGGAATAATGCTTCTCAAGTATTTGGGCTTCTGTAGTTCAATGCATACAACTTCATCTACGAAACAATCTCCAACAGTAATAGATGTGCTATGCAATCAATTTTCTTTGGCCGATCTAAGAAAATCAACCAACAACTTCGACGAAAACCGAATAATTGGAAGAGGACGCTTTGGTGACGTATACAAAGGTTGTCTCAAACATAATGGTGCAACTGATTATTCAATCGCATTAAAGCGGATGAAAGTGAAATCCAACAAACTGATCCTTGTGTTCAAGAAGGAAATTGAGTTGCTCTGCCAGCTTCATCACCCTAATTTGGTCTCTCTTATTGGATTTTGCGACCACAAAGGGGAGAAGATTCTTGTGTACGATTACATGCCCAATGGATCTCTCCATGATTACGTAAATCGTAAGGATAAGGAACCACTCTCATGGAAGAAAAGACTGGAGATCTGCATAGGAGTAGCACATGGACTACACTACCTTCATGCAGGAGCCAAGCGCACCATCTTTCACCGTAACATAAAACCCAGTAACATTCTTTTGGATAACAATATGGTGCCGAAACTTTCAGGTTTCGAGCTTTCCTTGCTGGGACCGCTTTATACGTCGAAGCCAAAACCAATTGAAGTAGAACTTGCAGGTAGTTTTTTTATTTTATTTTATAAGTTTACTGCAAAGAATTTTACCAATCAAATCAACTAATACTTTCACTTGTAGGTACATTTGGTTACGCAGCTCCTGAGATTTTCCAAAACAATACCTTCACAGATAAATGTGACGTTTTTTCCTTTGGCATGGTTCTACTAATAGTGTTATGCGCGAAGGACATGCAAACAATTTTTGACAAGATGGACACGTTAGAGCACCTATATTTGGGGGAGAGCATAAACAAAATATTGGAAGGGTTCCCTGTTGAGGATATTATTGATCCGTTTCTCACGGAAAAGATTGCACTAGAGTGTTGGGTAGTATTTATGGATATCATAAAAAGATGCTTGAGGTATGAACCAAATGAGCGACCAACAATGGGTGAAGTGGAGGTGGAACTTGAACATGCTCTGGCACTGCAGGTAGAAGCAGATGCCACAAAAACTTGTGATGGTTATAGCTTATTATCCACCACCATTATTAAACCAGGCGCGCCAATTTCAGCCTAGAATGAAATTGATGGATGCTCTAATTCTGTCTTTGCTGGTTGCAAAATTAATCACTTGTTGGAATTCCAAAAAGACTAGTCTCACTCATAGTTACCAGATTCGCAATACTCTCTGATACGTGGTACGAGTACAGGTACGCAATACGTTACTTTTTGAAATTATGATCTTAAAAATTTCTTTACAAGCGAAGTACCAAGAATTGGTACGTGGGAATTGGTACGCAATTCGCAAGCTTGGGGAGAGAACCCGATAACTATAGTCTCACTGTGGAACAGATGTGGCCATTGTTATATAATTTGTTATCCTACTGTAGTTCATGTTAACTTCGTTCTGTGACCATTGTGCTCATCACTTGTTCCTCTATTGATTTTTGTCTTTTTGAAGAATTCCTCAATTGCATTTTTGTTAGTTGAGTTTTTGAAAATTGAAACTAGACACTCTTTGTTTGATTCTGATTGGTTTCAATTAATGCCTAGGCAGATTGCAGTGATAGTGAATCAACTCATATCAAGCGATTGAAACTATGTTTGGTTGCATAACGTGTCAAAAGGAAAGGGAGTGTTAGAATATCCTTTCTGTTGTCATCTTTCAAAAAGAAAAAGGAACACCATGTCCATGGCATAGAGGATGAAAATTATCCCTCTTGAACTTCTCCTTTATGACCAAAAATACAAAGTTAATGATAAAAATAATATTATACAATGAAATGAAAATTCAGAACAAATAGCATATTCTGAAAAAGAAAAAAGATTATTCCATACAAACACTAAATATGGGATGTCCATACAATATTCCAATTTGATTCTCTCCAATTTGCCAAGAACTCAAGATCCTTGTTCTTACATCACCTGAGATGTGAGATTTTCCATAACGTCTTCATTTAGGGATAGTGTTTAGTCCTGATACCGTTTGATGATGAGATGGGCACTAAATTGTTTGGTAAATAAATTGGAATTAAATGTTCCCTCCTCTTGCCCTCCCGAATCCACCATCTTGCTCACCCGTTTCATCAACAAAATTCAATCTCCTTCTTCTCTTAATGTGTTGGCCTAAAAACTCACCTCCACTGCCAGCATTAAGGCCCCTGAAAATTCAACCATTCCTCTTGCATCCTCGCCACCATCACTTCCATCGTCAGTGTCTCGCCGCCTCCATTAATTCAGCCACGTCCCAAGAATCTGTGCCACGAACCAATAATTCACCCCTACTCCTGTAGCTATCTGCTAGTAGTTATGCCACCTCCGAAGTCTTCTCCACCACCAGAAGGGTTCATACATTCATTGTCAAAAGCGGACTTGGTCTGACCATTTCAACTAGTACTATAATCTCATTGACGTGTATTCCATATGCATCAAGGTAAAATGAAATGCCAGATTTGGTTGATGGTGCTAATTTTAGCATCTCACCTCCTATGTTCCTGTTTTAAAATTCTTCCCATGTTCATTATTTCTATATTATGATTGTGATTGGAGGAATTAGCTAATATAATATTCCATGGTCTGTCGAAAATGGATCATGACCATCTACTCAACCGATTTCAAAACTTGAGTTTGAGCACTAATTTAAATTCTGAGAAGTCCAGTGTGATACCCCAGATAATTTTGTGAAATTTAAACTAGTAAACTGAATAAGCCAAGATAAACTAGGAATTGAACAACATCCAGACACAAAAATCACCTAGGAAGAGGAACAACACCTTGCACAACGTGACAACAACTTTGCCCAATGTCACAACTCCTTCGCAACGGCAGAACATAACGAGATAAGCGAGAAAGACAAAGGAAACCACAAAGATATTAGAAGCCAAAACTAAAGGGAGACAAAGACGAGAAGGGCACCTAAGTTTTTTCTCTGACGAAATGGAGTTGCAGAGGCTGATTAGAACTAGGACATCTTGCGTTTAACCTATTAAATTTGTTTTCAAAAATATTAGTTACGATATTATAATGACATGAAATTAAAAAAGGCTTACCAGCTCATTCTGGCTAACTATAATCAGTCAAATAGTTTTGGCTTGATAGCAGCACTCTAAATTTTAACCGTGGCTAATTTTAACAATAAATTTCTTACCTCAGTTTAGCCACGGAGAAAACCGTAGCTACAGTGGATAAAACAATGGCTAAAGTTGTTTTACAACGATTATAAAAAATGGCTAATGTATTAGCCACGCCCTTTCTGCCTAAACTATTGTGAACCATCGTAGTCACATTTAGCCATGGTTTTCAGCCATATTAGTGATAGTGTTTGTTGGAACGAAAAAACGTAATCAAATATTTGATATTAGAATCAAAATTGATTAAAGAAATTAAACTTCTCAAAATTTTGAAGATAATAATAAATATTAAAATAGATTGAACAAATAAGTTTTAAATTAACTTATGTTATTTCGTTCTAAAAAGTAAATGTCCAAGTTGTATCTTTCGAATTATAAACACTTTCGGACTAAAACAAGTTTTGTTAAAGATAAAATTATTGTTTCACTGTATGCGTCTAATACAGTATGAACTGTTCATTATATTTTATTGGTTCGGCTATTATATTGTCTTTGTTGTTTCATCCTCAAAAGTATGTCAAAAGCATTTCAAAAACAAGTAAGACAAAGTGTATTCATTGCTTATGTGATCTCTAACAAAGTACACATATTTCAAAATCAACTTAGTAAGCTGGAGCTGACATACCTAACAACTACAAGGACCAGCAAATAGAAACTTTCTTCTCGCTCAGAAGAGTTAGAACTAAGATATCAAAATTTCTTACAACATTGATAACCAAAGCCACTTTTTAGAAAAAGATCAACATGTTATCAGCCTTGTGCATTTAATGCAATTCAGAACGGTAATAAATATTACCGTAGGACGAAGAAACTTATGAAGATAAATACAATCTCTCAAGCCTATATATACTCAAAGTCTTCGAAGGATCAAGAGGAGAACAAGAGAAGTGAATAGAACAATATACGAAGTGAAAAGATATACTATATATGAATGTGCTTATACTTTCTTATACTCTTGTATAAAGTTTTTACATGAACTCATTGTTTATCCTCACATATCATGAGTTATTCTCAAGTATTTTTAAACACAATCCTTTTATTATTCTGTGGAAAACCTGAAGAGGCTTGTGTAGAAAAGAATACTTAATGGTAGAACCTAAAGAGGTTTAGAATACTTAGTTGTAAGCATGAACAGACGGTGTAAAGAATACTTGTAATGTTTTACAAAGATTAGTGAAATTCCTTCAAGTAAAAGTGACTAGACGTAGCTCTCAGTTTGTGAGAATGAACTAGTATAAATACTTTGTGTAAGCTTCTCATTCCTTTCCTTACGTTATTTGTTTTACTAATAGTTGGAGATTGTCATTATTGTTCTTAACAACGCGTTGTTTCTGAAAATATAAGTTTTTAACTTGCGTCTAAAGTTTTTCAGAAAACTCTTTTTTTGCGTCTAACGGATTGTAAAGAGTTTCTATTTTGTCTATTCTCTTTTGCGAAGCTTTTGTTCTAAGAGTTGTTTTAAGGAAAGTTTTTCAAAAATGCTAAGAAACACAATTCAACCCCCTTCTTGTGTTTCATCTGTTTATTGAAGTACTAACGAGCCATGGAAGCAAAAAAGAACTTTTTGAGTATTATTTTAAATTGATACATTAATAACTCTAGGACACATGCATTTGCTTGCTATATTCTGCAAGCCCTGAACACCAAAATATGGACATATGCATATCTTTGCACAGTAATGGGTATATAACACATGTATTACTTGTTAGAATTTTTTGAGTTTGGGCTTATATTGATTTATCTTTTGTTTTATAACATAGGTTGAATGAATAACCTTATATTTTTTCTGAAATTATTATTAAGTGATCCATATATTATGAGTTTGAGAATTATTATGTATATGTTTATTGGACTTGAGCCTAATTAATAAGTATGTTCAGTAATGGTGTAAGGCCTAGTTTAAGATGCATAATGGCTGGACACTAAGTTTACTGCTATATAATATTATGAGGCAGATCCTCATGCTCTTCTTCTGAAACTCTGACAAAAGACTATATTATTTATGTTCACTAGTTGAAGAGTGGAAACTAGAAGTAGAAGATCTGGTTCTTAGAGTATGCACCTGTGTAGTCTTCTTTTCAGGATCTTTTGAGGTAATCAATTCACAAGATATCATCAAAAAGTACACAATCATCTTAAATTGATTATCACATGTATATTAATGGTGTAGGCATATTCAACATTACTGGCACACACTGAAAATATAGTAGTGTAATACTGCCACACATCTGCTCCATTCTCTGCACTGCAGTGCTATTAGCTTTTAATTTGCTATATAAACTTTAACTTTTAACATTCACTTTGCAGTAAAAGACATGCACCGCCTTATTGAAAACTGAACCGAGTATACGCACCGGTGAACGAATTTACCTGAGAAGGGTGACTACGACTACGCCAGAGGGCCGGCTACAACATCAAAGTAAAAAGACTCATACGCTCCAAGTAACATTGGAGCTTAAATTTTCCACACTATACTTTGCTCCACCACAAAGTAGTGCGCAAGTCCCTTTTCCCAAGATGTACATAATATAATAATACGTTGAACTGGAATGGACTTGAGAGAGAAATTCCATTTATTTCGAAAGTAAATAAAAGTGTTTCTTTGCAACATTCATATCAATATCATGAGTTCTCCACTTGACAAGTGGATGAACCACAGCCGACAGAATGACAAAAAGTGACTTTAGATAGGCCTTTTTTTATATTAAAAAGTATATTTTTATTTTGCAAAAAAAGAAATTCTATAAATTTTTAAGTATAGAGATGAAATTTAGAAAAAAGTAGAAGTTATAATAAAAGTTTAGTTATCATTTATTTTAAAAGTTATGATCATTAGTTACTAAAAGCAATGAGAAGTAGAAATAAATTTTAATATAATTTTTTGAAAAAAATATTATTTGTTTTTATTAAAAATTGTATATCATATTTTTTTTTTCTCTTACAAAATCTGTCTCTTTTATTTTAGATACTCTATATTTTAATAATTTTGGTATTAAAAAGGTCTTTTTATTCTTTTTTATCCAAACAAACTTAAAAATTATTTTATTACTTAAAAATATTTTTTAAACATTACATTTAAATATAAAATAATTTTTTATTTTTAATAAAAAAAATTCTGCTAAAAGAAATCTGTAAAAAAATTATTTTTCTTGAAACTTATCCAAACGATAAACAACTTATTACATGGCTATTATACATAGGCACCTAGTAAACAACTTATTACATGGCTATTACTTACACATGCACACCTAGTAACAGCGGAGCTTGAAATTTACACACTATACTTTGGACCACGACAAAGTAGTGCGAAATCCCTTTTCCCTTTTATAAATCATAACGAGGGTTCAGTCACGAACTACAATATCTCTTAAGGTGTTCTTCCAAGTTGATATTGAATTTCTTCATTTGAACCCTTCCAAGTGCTAGCCCAACTTCAACGCCACCTTCCTTGTCCCTACAATCAGAAAGGGAGATTGATCCTGAATAATCTATATGAACTACTTCACTAATCTTGGGCTTTCCCCACCCAAAGTCAGTCTCGTACACACCCAGCTTTGGTGATCCAGCAATTGTAACTATAGGCTGCCCTGATTTGGCTAATTCTCTAATATCTGACATTATTGTTTCTGCTCCTTTCAGAGCTTCACACTGCACATCTCTAACTTTGCTTCCAATAGCAATCGCTGCCTCGAAAAAACCATTTTCTCCCACTAACTTGCTCCTCTTGAGTGCCACATTGCGAAAAGCCAAGCAGTTTCCAAAGTAGGTTGACGGAATTGAAAATTCAGGAAAGTTACGACAATCTGCTCTAAATTAGAAGTCGTGCAGTTCATGATTATTGGGAGCAGTTTCAACTTTGATCTCTTCTGATTTTGCCTTACAAACCCAAATCAAGGAACATGTCACCACAAAAGTTGATATGCGCAATGTCCCTAGATTGTAGCTTTTGCATTTAATAGAGACCCATTTCTTTAGTTCCTCAACTTGGTCACGGCTCAATACAAATGTATGACGGACCTTGTCACTGAGAACACCATAGACGGGGCCCGTGAATTCTAAGCTTTTCGATGGCAGATTCCACAGGTCCTCTAAGTAAATGGATTTAAGACCTTTTGAGTCTTCAATCATGTCCCTGTTGTGCAATGGCAGGGCCATTGTGCCTTCAAGGGAAGCCAAGTCTCCTCTTGCCCTACATGCAGAGGCCCAAAATTTCATGAAATGATGAAATGCTCTCCCATCCGCAACTACGTGTATGAAAGTGGCGCAGATGCTGAATCCAGAGTTGGGCAGAACCGTGACCTGAATGGCAATGGGAGGGATCAACCTCGTGCCATCTTCTAAGGTACGTGGTGAAGGTAGCACAGGTACAAATGGGTGCAAAACTCTAATATCTCTTGGGGAATCAGCTACGAGGTGGGTCAAATCAGCCGTGGACTCTGCAACTGTGAAGGTGACATAGTCACCATCTGAGTAGAGGATGTGAGGGATGTTGGACTTGGGAGGGAAAACGACATTGGCAGCAAAAGGGAAGAAGTGTTGGAGAGTGAGGGAAAGAGAGTGTTTGAGAGTGGGAAGCACCGTTTGCAAGAAGTGGTGGGTGGAATGAGGGAACTCATAGAAGAAAATACGTTGCATGGGGTGGCAGTAAATCCAAAATATGTCAAAGAAACTAAGAGGGACAGAGGTTGAGAGAACCGAACCTGGTGGGGGACTAACGTGACATTGCTCTATGATCTTCATTGTGTGATGGTTGACCCCGTGAGCCATGTATGGAATGGAAGTTTGGGACAGATTGTGTTTCACTCAGAAAGTATATAGCAAGGCTAGAACGAAAGTGGCATTAATCATGATGCTGCAAGAAACCACTTTTATAGATACGAAAAGGAAACAACAATCACATGTACACCACAAAATTAAATTCTTTTCATTTTATATTTTTAAATTTTAGAAAACATGTTTGGTTTGTAAAGTTAAATTATTTTTAGAAAATGAAAACAATAAAAATAGGTTTGGTTCACATATTTTCAATGAATTAAAAGTTTTAAAAATAATTATAAATTTTCCATCACAAAGTTTTATTAAATTATAAGCTTTTCATCACAGGTTTTTCTTATAATTACAAGTTTGCTATCAGACATTTTTATTATAATTATAAGTTTATTATCGTGTTTTTAATTTTTTTTCTGAAATTTTAAGAACAAATTATGAAAACATTTTTTTTCCATATTTGGGCTCATTTTAAAAGAAGTTTTCTAAAATATATTTTTATTGAAACCCAACTTTAAGCCTGTTTCTTTTTTTCATATATATATATAAATATATATATATATATATGGGGGCATATCTAGTGAGAGGAGTGGTTTATTGTGAGAGTGAGAGGAGCAAATTTTGACCATTGGATCATCCATGTATGGTCAAGATTAGAAATTACTTAAAGGTCACATGACCACTTAAAAAAGTCACATGACTTTATGTTTTAATCTTGACCATACATGGATGATCTAATGGTCAAAATTTACTCCTCTCACTCTCATAATAAACCATTCCTCTCACTAGATATTACATATGCTCATGGATTGTCGAAATTGCCATTCACGTGGAACACGAGGAAATATTTTTGCAGTCATGGATTGTCGAAATTGCCATTCACGTGGAACTCATGGATTGTCGAAATTGCCATTCACGTGGAACACGAGGAAATATTTTTGCAGGAGAAATGGTAGTTGTACATTTTTTTTTTATTTCACATATCTGACATATGGCGAAATGAAGGCCTTTCATTCGCTAGAAGTGAAGGTGATAATATGTGAATCACTTTCACCCTATCATATATGAAGTATGTGAGAAGCAAGATTTTTTAAAATCCAACTGGACTGGCCAGTCCAACCAATTGGTTAGACTGTAACTTGCGTATTTGGCCAGTTTAGTTAGACTCAAAAAATCATTTGGACTGTTAAACTGTTCAAAAATCATCTAAATATAAAAAAAAATAGGATGAATCGGTAATCTGAATGAACTGGACCCAATTTTAAATAACCGTCCGAGTCTTTTTTTTATTATTTTTTTGGGATTTTTCTTGTCATTCTTTTTACTTTTTTGCCTAATGCCTGTTATTTACTTAATTTCTCTCAGTGTCGTTTAGCGAATTAGGTGTCAGGAGAGGTTTTATTTTCTTCTCCCAAACTCCCACAGCTGTCATTCTCACTTCTCACAACCTCCACGAACACGAAGAGCTACTGTTTCCTTTTTTTTAGTTGTTCTCACGTCTTTCGTCGTCCACGCTGCTCGCCATCTCAGCCTCCATGAAGATCACTGCTAGCCTTTTGCTAGTAGATCGCCGTCTTCCGCCGCTACTCACCTCTGTCTTGCCACCGTGCTTAAGTCAAGGGAGAGTTTTGTCCTTCATTTTGAGCCAAGGTAAGTTTTGTGCTCTGTGCCTCTGCCTCCACAACCGATTGCTTGTTGGGTTTAAATTAAAAGAGGGCTTGAACTTCAAATTTGGGAAAGGAGAACCAGCGCGTGAAATATTGAAATGGTCTCTATCTAAAATTACTACGTAAGTGTGATGTTGTGGAATGTGGATTTGTGGGTGAGATAGGTGCGTAAGTACACTGCTTTGGTATGAGATATGTAGGTTAAATTAGGGAGTTAATATTAATAATAATTGAAAAATTGTTGTTGGTTGATAATTACTTATCATGTTTATTATTGTTGGTTGTTTGAGCTTGAAAATTTGAATTATGATTAATGTGTTTTTTTTTTATTTTTATTAAAATGAGTTATATGATATTGATTATTATTTTTTAAAATTTTTTATTATTATCTGATTCAACGTTGAATTATATATGACCTACAGGCCTCGTTAATTTAATCTTCAATTCAATTCTTAATACATTAGTGAGAAGAAAAAAAAATGTGCAACTATTATTTTTAATTTTATATTTTTGAGACCCTGCCCACCTATCATAGTATTTGTTTTCCATCCATGCATCTTTGGTAGGTCCCACCCAGTCATTTACATGGTGAGGAAATACACCCGCATCCATAACTCAAAAAATAATTTACAATAAGGCTACGATAACAAGTAATTTTTATTTTTATTTTTCTAGATTTGCTTTTAAATTTATTATTAATTTAAAATTTTATTTATAATTGTTAGTTACTTTTTGAGAATCTTAGTTATTCAATAATAAGTAATAATTATTTATAATATCTTTTATAAATTTAGAACTTTATTTGTCACTATTATTTACTTCTTGGGAATATTCAGCTATTCAATTATAAGTAATAACTATTCACAAATTTTTTTTCAAACTTCTTATAAATTTAAAATTTTATTTTCAATTGTGAGCTACTCCATAGAGACATTAAGCAACTTAATAATAAATAATAACTATTCACAAATTTTTTAATAAATTTAAAAATTTATTTATTATTGTTAGATATTTTATAAAAATAATTAGTCACTCAATAAAAAGCTATAATCATTAAATAAAAAAGATAGGATATGAGATGGGTAAGAAAAGAAAATGATTTTCGTTAAAGGTATATTTCTCCGTTAAGTAAAATATAATTTTTTCTCCTTAAATAATTTTGAATAATCTTTCATAATAATTTTAACTTTTTATGTTTGTTAAAATTAAATATATTTTATTAATGGTTCTTAAAATTAATTTTCTTAATTTTTTTGGTGACCCTGCCCATCTGTTATAAATATAGTTTTCCCACCCACGCATTACCAATTAAAGTTGTATTTTGTTAGTTGATAATCATAAAGAAAAAAAAAAGGGTGCACTCCCAACGCTGAACAGTTGAAAAACGTTAATCATACTAATAATATTTTATCATTTAAGGACGATAAATGACGGGGAAAAAAATACTTACATAATTTTTTGTGATGTAATCTTTTGTAATGTATGTGTACAATCTTCATCCTTAAAAAGGAGTTACAATTAAACGAAAATATTATTTAATATAACTTGCCTGAAAATATATAAAAAGTGTGTGAGTGTATACTTATACAAATATTATTACTAACAAAGTCCACAATAGCATTTGGACAAAGACTTAATATATTCTCAGTTTGGTCTGGAAGAATGGCCATCCCCCAATATATTTCCTTTAGAAAAAAAAAAAAAACTGCAGTCGCTAGGTCTTTGCTAAGAATGTAATCACCGTTTAGGTGTGAGTACTTGATTTAGAATTACCATGTCAGCCAATCCAGAGGTCATATATGAGGGTTTGAGAAAATTGTAACTACAGTAGATAAAACAATCGCTAAATTTGTTTTACAAGGATTATAAAAAAAATGGCTAATGGATTAGCCATGCCCTTTCTGCCTACGCTATTGTGAACCGTCGTAGTCACATTTAGCCATGGTTTTCAGCCATATTAGTGACAGTGTTAACCGTGGCTGGAGAAGACTTTTTTTTTTTTCTAGTGGCCATGGAAGCAAACAAGAACTTTTTGAGTATTATTTTAAATTCATACATTGATAACTCTGTCTCATATATATCCTGCAATCAACCAGGACACATGCATCTGCTTATTATATACTGCAAGCCCTGAACACCAAAATATGGGCATATGCATATCTTTGCACAGTAATGGGTAACACATGTATTACTCGTTAGAAATTTTTGAGTTTGGGCTTACATTTATTCGTCTTTTGTTTTATAACATAGTTGAATAAATAACTTGATATTTTTCATGAAAGTCCATATTATTATTATTATTCAGTGATTTATATATTATAAGTTTGAGAATTACCATTTGTATGTTTATTTAACTTAAGCCTAATTGATAAGTATGTTGGGTAATGATGTGTATATATATATATATATATATATGGAGGGCGAAAAGGCAGAAGAAAGATAAAAGGGAGATCACGAGGGAAAGTAGGATGCAGACGGACTGCTTACATAATTAAAACATGCAAATGCAAAGGTAAATAAAAGTAAAGACACAACCGAAGCGGCGGTAGTCCGCACAGGACCGGCGAGGAGGTGAAGAGAAAAGAGTTTATAAAAGTTTGAGAAAGAAAGCTTACAAAGAAGATCTCAGGCGGAGTACTTCTCTCTAGAAACTCTCTCTCTAAAAGGGGTGTCTAAGGATGCCTTCCAACATGGATGGGCAGGGCTTTAAAAAGAAAAAATTGTTTACTATTACAACAGTAAAGGTAACATGACCGGAACTATCATCTTCATTATGGTAGAAGGATGATGACTCAGCAGAAGAGGTTGGTGACGGTGGCAAACTTGGTTGCTTTTTAGTATCTTTTGGCTTCTCAGAAGAATTCTGAACTTGTTTGTTTTTGTTATGTCTGATAATTTGGAGGATATCCTGAAGATTTTGTTCAAGACTATCCTGAGAACTTGATGCAGCAATAGCTATTGTGATTGCAGCACGATGGTTGAGAAATTGGCAAGTCTCTGGGTTTGCAGGGGCAAGCCAATTTTTGTTGTCTTGGAACCATGCTAAAACTTTGTTTGAGTCAGCTCTGGAAGTGTCAAATTGTGCCCACCATTTAAAAAAAGCTTGTTTTTGGAGGACAGGAAGTTGGTGAGTGTTTTCATGAGCACCATATTTGTATTGCTATGAAAATACCCATGATAATGACAGTTTGCTGAAGAAGTGTAGTTCAAGTGGAAAAGGATCTTGTACCAGATGAATACGTTTCTGAAAAGTCTGAAATCCTTCTGCAACAGGTGCTGGGAGGATTTGATTGGTTGGTCCAAAATAGTCCCACCATTGGATGAACCATTGAGGAAAATTATATTTAATGTTAGTTTTAAAATAAATGAGCCATGAATGGTGGTTGATTTTATTTTGAAGCCAGAAGACATTGGTCCAGGCTTGTTGATAATCCCAATAATTAAAACCTATGGGGCTGAAATTTTAGGAAAATTTTGTGATTGCATTCGGATCTTTACCATATTTGAGAGGGGATAAGACCTTTAATATTTGAATGGTTGAATGAGTGATGACATTTAGATCCTTAGGATCTTTGTGGTGTTTAATTGAAACAGAGTCTGTATCTACAAGAATGAACTCATAGAACTGTCTGGTTTTGAGGTTTGAGATTGGTTTAAAATGGAAACCAGAAGGCAAGATTTTAGAGGGAACTTTGTAGGGATTATTATCCCAAAATTCAGGTTCCATCTGGATAGTTGGAATAAAATAGTTTTTGGCTTTATATGTTGTTTGAGGGTTGGAATTTTGTTTGGGTTGGATGATAGCTAAGTCCGAAGATGGGGAAGCTATTTTGATTTGTTTATTTTTTAAGTTTTGGATGACCATGGCAAGGTTTTGGGTCTCGGATTCTTCCTCAGAGGCTATGTCAACCCAAGATTTTCGAGGAAGTTGGGTAAGACCTTGGTCTTGAAAGGCTTGGTGAGTTTGAATTGGAATGGCATAATCAGCCTTTGTTTGTTTGGATTGTGAAGATGAGGCTTCAGGTTTGGATTTCTGAGTAGATGACTCAGATTTGGTAGGTTGTTGAGTGAAAGACTCAAGTGGGGTATAAGACCCCGATTGTCGGGTTGTAACCCGGTTTGTTAGTCCAGAGAGGACTAATTTATTAGAACCTTTTCCTCCTGAGGAGGAAGATTTGACCGATCGTGGCATCAGATTAATGTCCCTGAAGATATTCACGAGTGAGGTAGTCAGGGAGAGAGTTGGAAGTACCTTTGAGATATTCAATGTCAAAGTCAAAAATACTTAATATAGCTTGCCATTTGGTAAAAATTTGTTTGGATGCTAAATTTTTGACATCTTGATGTAAAATGTTTTTTGCAGAAGCACAATCGACTCTAATCAAAAACTTTTGATTAAGCAAATCAGATTGAAATTTAGAAATGCAGAGTACAATTGCTAAAACTTCTTTTTTGACGGTTGAATAATTTTGTTGTGCAGGATTCCAATGTTTAGAAGTAAAAGCAATTACAGTTTCTTTGCCTGCGACAAGTTGTTTGAGAATGCCACCATAACCAATCAGAGGCATTAGTTTCAACAATTTTGAAAGATTGGGGGTTGGGTAGATAAAGACATGGAAGATGTTTTACCTGGGTTTTGATTTGTTTGATAATATTTGTATGAATGTCTGTCCAAGGAGGAGGACTCTTTTTCAGATGATCATGAAGAGGTTTGATAAGATTACTTAGCTGAGGAAAGAAGTCAGCAACATAATTCAGATAGCCAAGAAATCGTTGTAATTGAGTTTTATCAAGAATTTGATTTGGGAATTTGTCCGCAAATTCTATTGATCGGTTGATAGGAATAATTGTTCCTTGGTGAATGTTGTGACCAAGAAAACGAATATTAGTTTGAAATAAAACAATTTTGGATTTGGACACTGCAAGACCATTTTTTATAATGATACTTACAAACGTGTGCAAATGTTTGAAATGTTGATCAATTGATTGAGAAAAGATTAAGACATCATCAATGTAGACAATGACAAAGTTTGAATATTGATTAAAAATATCGTTCATAATGTTTTGAAATTCAGAAGGAGCATTTTTTAATCCAAAGGGCATTACATTCCATTCATACTGCCCAAAAGGGACTGTGAAAGCTGTCTTGTAGCGATCACATTCCTTAACTTGGATTTGCCAGAATCCTGATTTCATGTCAAATTTTGAAAAGATCTTAGCAGAGTATAAACGGTTAAGTAGATCTTTTTTGTTTGGGATAGGATACCTAATCCATCGAAGAGCTTGGTTAAGCGGTTTGTAGTTGATAACTAAACGAGGAGTTCCACGTTCAATTTCAGCATTTTTGTTGACATAAAAAGCATAACAAGACCAAGGACTTTTAGATTTTCTAATAAGTCTTTTGTGAAGGAGGTCTTGAATTTCTTGTTGGCAAGTTTTAAGAAGCTCATCATTCATTTGGATCGGTCTAGCCTTAGTAGGGATTTGATTTTCATGGAAATCCTTTTCATAGGGTAGATCAATAACGTGTTTCTTTCTATCCCAAAAAGCATTAGGGAGGTCAGAACAGATAGAGGTTTGAATATGTTCAGCAGATCTATCTTTCCATAGTGAAGGATCACCAATGAAATGTTGGGCTATGGTATAGATGAGTTGGTTGGTTGCGTCAGGAATAGTTTCACCATTATTAAGAATGGGAATTTGGTCATCTGTCATTTTGATGGCAGATAGAATTTGGTCTTTTTCAACTTGAGTGAGATAATTATCCCACCATCCTTTAAGTTGGCCGGAAAAGCGAGCGACCAAAATGTTGGCAATGGTTACTTCAGAACAATCTAAAGTAGTTTGATAGGCAGTGGCTGCCATAGTCATGTGTTGGAGAGTATTAAGAATTTTATACTCAGTTTGACCATCTATGTTCCATTCATAGATGTTATTAGCGCTAAAACTTTTAAAGTTGGGATCTCTTTCTTCAAGAAGGAGATCTGGAGCAGTTGCTTTGGGATAGAAAAGTTTGGAAGGGTTACGCCAGTTAAGTGTTTGACTAATAACAGGATTGACTTTAATCATGGAATTAGTATATGTTTCAGATTGGTTAGATGAAGTAGAAGTTTTTAAAGTATTGATTATTAAACTTCTGGTTGTGCTACGAGTAGCAGGTTTGTCTTGAGAAGTTTGAGGAGTATCAGGAACTATAGGTCCTAATTCTTTAAGTTTTTCATTAATTTTTGAAAGAAATTCATCCTGTTGAGATAAAACTTCTCTCTTAATCTGTTTTTGGGGATTAAGCAATTGGAAGGTTGAGGAGTAGAGGAGGAAGGTTGAGGAGGTTGTTTAGAAGCAAGTTTTTCTCCTATAACCTGAAGATAATTGTTTGTATAATTATTTTGTTCCATAAGACTTTTAATATCTTTAGAATTAATAGTTTCTTCAATATTTTTGGCTTTGAAAAGCGATGCCATAAGAGGCTGTTGTTTGTCGTCTTTAAGATTAGGAAGTTGATAAGAACGAGACGGAGGGAGCTCCGTTTTGACCATTTCACCATCTTTAAGATGATAAACAGTGATAACATTAGTTGATCGTTCATCAATAATGTTAGTTTGGAAAGGATAATCAATTTGATTTTTGACTGTATAGGCAAGGAACCAGTTAAAGAAAGAAATATTCATCTTAACATTGTTAAGAAAATTGTAATAAGTTTGTTGAATATCTGACTTGTTTTTACCCTGATAATTTTGAAAGAACCATTCGCGTTGAGGAGTCCATTCCTCAGAATAGAAATCTTTCCTAAGGGCTATCTTATCAATAATGTATTTATTTATCATCATAAATATCATTAAGAGAAGAGTAGGTTGGAGATTGAATAGTTTGTTGATCATCTTCTTGTTGGTATGTTGGGCGAGGGATAGTAGACGAAGTATCCAGGCCTTGAAGGTTAATGTTTGATGGAGGAATCCGAAGAGTGGACATGGATCTCCTAGAGAGAGCAGATTTAAAATCTTCAGATTTGAAATCTTCACTTTTGGATGAACTAGCAGAATTAAAGGAGTTTCTCCTATCAAATACTAATTCAACAGATCCGGTTGAGAATTGTCTGATTTCTCTGAAATCAGGAGTGATTCTGGGCAAGGCAGGTGTTGCCTTATCCAGGGTCCATTTCTCAGGTAGGACCACATCTTTCCAAAGAATAGTTTTAGGCGCATAACATTGGCCTTTGTGATATCAGTGAGAAACAAAGTAGTTTCTCCTGTTGTTTTAGTTTTAAGAACATGAGAGTTTGAAGAATTCATTACCTTGTATTGAATCCTATACATTAAGGTTGCAGGAATAGATCCTGGTTTCATATCTAAACCGTCAATTTTGAGATTAAGGAACAAAGCATCCCTAATGTTTTTGTCGGCTAAACTAATAGTATGATTAGGATAGCAGTTGAAATAGATTGGGCCATGGCTTAGGCTTGTTTCTACAGTTCCTAAGAGTGAATCTTGAAACTTGTTATGACGAATGTCTCTTAAACAAAGAAGAATTGACGTATTTAGTCCTTCCCTGATAAGGGGTTTGATAGCAATTTGCACACATCCAATGTGCAGGAAATTATATTTTTTAGTTTGATGTTCATTCAAACTTGTTTGTGAAAGAAGATGGAATTCATCACCGACATCGGGGTCAATGGGAATGTTTTTCTCAACAGTTCTAATAATGTAATCAGAACTGCGATACCATTTGCCTTCGGGTTTGTAAAGTTCTTTTTTAGGAATTTTGGGAATTTCCCAATTGTCTATTTCTTGGTTGATATTTTCAAAAGAATTTCTTCTTTGAAAATATTTGAAGTTTGATTTAAAGTTTGATTTTCAATAAGAGAAGAAGATGAAGGTTGAGATGAACGACGAGAAAAGTGAGAAGAAAGAGAGCGAATCATATTCATAAAAAGAAATCCCAATGATATCATTACCATCATATGGTTTCATAAAAATTTAAAGATGGAGTAAGTTAAGGTTTATCAATATGAACTAGATCTTGAGATTTTAGTTTATTTTTGCAAAAACTTAGTCGTGCAAAGCATCTATGGTTCTTAACTATAACCCCGTTCAGTTCTTGTGTTAATCTACTTTGTGATGCATCGTCAACTTAGTCTTACTGCCTCCCTAGGACTTACTGCTACAGCGCCACAAACCATTTTAATATAATGAATCCCGTGTTTTCCAGTTAAGAACATAGATCAAGAACGCACACTATCAGTCTAAGCATAATAATAGGACAAAATCGCAATATTCAGTTTATAAAGATAACAATTAACTTAGATCCAGCCATAAATTCCTACTTCCCCATCTGGCTCTGATACCAATATGGGGGGTGAAAAGGCGGAAGAAAGATAAAAGGGAGATCACGAGGGAGAGTAGGATGCAGACGGACTGCTTACATAATTAAAACATGCAAATGCAAAGGTAAATAAAAGTAAAGACACAACCGGAGCGGCAGTAGTCCGCACAGGACCGGCGAAGAGGTGAAGAGAAAAGAGTTTATAAAAGTTTGAGAAAGAAAGCTTACAAAGAATATCTCAGGCGGAGTAATATATATATATATATAGCTCTTCTTCTGAAACTCTGACAAAAGACTATACTATCTATGTTCACAATGGAAACTAGAAGTAGAAGATCTGGTTCTTAGAGTATACACCTGGGTAGTATTCTTTTCAGGATCTTTCAATCCACAATATATCTTCAAAAAGTACACAATCTTAAATTGATTATCACATATATATGAATGGTGTTTGCTAAATTCTAATATAATGATGGTGTGGGCATATTCAACATTACTGCCACACACTGAAAATATAGTAGTGTAATACTGCCACATATCTACTCCATTTCTCTGCACTGCAGTGCTATTAGCTTTTAATAAGCTATATAAACTTTAACTTTTAACCTTCACTTTGCAGTAAAAGACATGCACCACCTTATTGAAAACTGAACGAGTATACGCACCGGAGAAAGAATCTACATGACAAGGGTGACTACGACTACGCCAGAGGGCTACAGCATCAAAGTAAAAAGACTCGGACACTCCTAGTAACATTGGAGCTTAAATTTTCCACAATATACTTTGCTCCACCACAAAGTAGTGTGCAAGTCCCTTTACCCAAGATGTAAAGAAGATAATAATACGTTAAACTGGAATGGACTTGAGAGAGAAATTTTATTTATTCCAAAAGTAAATAAAAGTTTTTCTTTGCAACATTCATATTAATATCATCAGTTCTCCACTTGAGAAGTGGATGAACCACAGCCGACAAAATGACAAAGAGTGCCTTTAGATAGGTTTTTCTTAATTTTATAAATTTTTTAAGTATGTAGATGAAATTTTCAAAAAAGTAAAAGTTAAAATAAAAGTCCAATGACCATTTATTTTAAAAGCTAATAATCATTAACTTCTTAAAAAAATGAGAAGTAAAAGTAGTTTTTAATATAATTTTTTGACAAAAATATCATTTGTCTTTATTAAAAATTACATCTTATATCCTTTGTTTTTGTCCTCTTACAAACCATGCCTCCATCATTTTAGATACCCTCATGAAAAAGGCGTGACATATGATTATAACACCTACCACGTATATCACGCCTCCTATGTTGGTGTGATGACCTTTGACGTGATACACGCGGAACCCAAATCCCACTTATCTTTTCTTCTTCTTCTTCCTTTCTCTTCTCTGCAGCCGTCGTACCGTCCTTCCCTTTCATTCTTCCTCCATTTCTCCTCCTTCAACTCACCATATCCCCCATTATTCTTATCTGCAGGTATGCTATTCATCTTATAATTATATTTTTAGACTGATATTTTTTGTTTATATGTATGATTTAAATTTTTGTAGTTGTACATTAGTTATTTTGTAGGAATATTGTTTAATTAATATATGGTGTGGTTGTAATGTTGTTATGATGAAGTATAAAATATATTTTTTTTAATATTTTTGAATGCTATTGTAGTTGATATGTGGTGGTTATAATTTATTTATAGTTTATATTATATGATACTTATATTATGTATATTATGTTCTGGTAGAATATATGTATATTGTATATTTTGTAATGTAGCATTGTTGACATGTTGAAAGCTATGATTTATTTGTGATCCTTATTGTGTGATGCTTATATGCTATATATTATGTTGTTATAGTATAGTATAAGATGTATGTATTCTATATAATTTATAACAATTTTTATAGCATAAATATTATTGTGATAGAGGATGTGATCTATATATAATTTATATTGTGTAAGACATGTATGTCATATATTTGTAGGTTATGTGATCCTAAATTTTAGTTGATTTGCATTCAGAATATCTTAAAATGGGAAACCACTTCTTGTGCTAATTTTCTTTAACGGGAGAATGTGTAAGGGTGAAGAGGGTGTTAAGTATGATGGTCCTCCTCCGAAGTCAATATTAATTAAACGAGAAACTACTATTGGTGGATTGAAACGGACGATTCATTTAAAATTGAAACTTCAACCGAGTCAAGTGATCTCACGGCTCCAGTATCGGTTCCCTGAATGGTGCAACGTGTTGGTGTGGATAGCTCTTCTATTATAAGATGATGAAGATGTTGCATGTATGATTGATAGTTATGAGCAATATCCGAACATTGCTTCGATGCAAGTGTATGTTGAGGTAGAAACAATTAAAGATCATGTCAATGTTGAAGTTCCTTTTGTTACTTGTATTAAAGCTATACCTTCTAGAGATACCTCAATTTATCATATCAACACACAATTGTCTATGGCTCAAAATGATCCGATAAATCAATATCAAGAAGTTAATATTGTTGAACGTGATGAGCATTTCCACACTTCTTACATCGCTGAAGTCACTCCTATTGAACAATGTGAGCCTTCAAGCATGTACAATGTTACTAACCATGAACAAGTTGCATGTGGCTTGCGCTTAGCAAGTGAGAATCCAATTATGAGAGATGCATTGTCTGATGCAAGTGAAGATGAAGGAGTGCTACTTGATAGTGATAATAGTAATACTGACATAGAATGAGACTTTGATGCCGATGAAAATTTAGAAGAAGATCCTCAAAGACAAAACATTCCTATGATGTCTTCTGTTCTATCGTTTTGTAATGCCTACACATAATGCACCTTCAGTCATAGCTGCTCCAGTATCTGTTTTTATGCCTCCATCCCTATGTTCTCAAATATTAATTGGGATGTCTTAAGAAATCCGAATGTGTTTCCTGAATTAGTTAGGCTTGGTATTTGGAGTTCAACAGAAGAGCAATATATTAGTTTGCAATTCCCTACAAAAGAAGCTGTGAACTTGGCTCTTAAGCATTACTCACTTAGAAGACATCAGAGCTACAAGATTGAAGAGTCTGATAGCAGAAGATTAAGTGTTAAATGTCCTAGATTTAGCAACAGCTGTAATTGGAGGGTTAGGGCCATTTTAGGGAAGAAATCAAATGTGTTTCAAATTACTAAATATGATGGCCCTCATACATGTGTTAACCCTACTCTTTCCCAAGACCATACAAAATTGGACTCTGATGTGATTTGTTCTTGCATTTTAGACATGATCAGTGTGAAACCAGACGTGCCTATATCTTTAATTATTGAAAGGATTAAGGCTATGTTCTCATACAAGGTATCATACAGGAAAGCTTGGAAGGCTAAACAAAAGGCCATTGTTAAGGTATTCAGACATTGGGAGAAATCATATCATATGTTACCTAGATGGTTAGGTGTATTACAAATGTACATGGAATGCACTGTAATTGAGATTCAAACAAATCATTTTGTTCACCACAATCGTCTTGATCCCTCAAAGCAAATGCTTCACTGATTATTTCGGACTTTCAAGCTGATGTGTTTCGTATCGCAAGTGTACGATTTCGTCAAGTAGTAAAAATATCGATTCACAGGGACTTGGATTATGATTAACAATTACCCTTAATTGTGATTAACTAGGTGAAACCAATATTATAAAATTGTGGTGATAGAACAAGAACATAGAAACTAAAATCTGGAAATAAATAAGAATATCAATTTTTAGAATGAATGCAGAAAAACAGTGTAGATAAATCTGGTTTTTAAGAGATCTAGGATATGGGTTCACCACGATGGTAATTAACAAGTCTGTAATCTTATCACCTCTTCTCAACTAAGTTACACTTAAAGATGAATCATCCTAAAGAATTATTGTTTCCTTTCAGAATACAATAACGTATTCAATCTAACGCAACTTCTATTTTCATGATAATCAAATTAGAAAGAATCCATTAAGAGCAGATGATTCATAGAAAGCCTCAAGAGTTTTAATCTACTTTCGTGATTTAAAAGCTCAAGTTCAGTTTATGGAGTTCAATTATCAAGAGTCACCTTTCAGTTTTTCCCTTAATGACTAAGATTATGCAAACAATGTGGCCAGCATTTTCACAAACACTTGGTGTGCCAAAAACTGAATCAAGATAAACTTAGCATTGAAGAGATAGCAAATTCATACATCAAGCATTGTTAATACACCATCGGGTTACTACCAATTCCTAGAACAAAAGAACTACTCAAACATGTTTATCAAAATACAATCCATAAGAATGAAGAACAACATTCAGAAAATAAAATACAAAGACTAGAAGAGATGAGAAGAAAAACTCTGCAGAAAACTTGTGGCTGCTCTTGTGAAGTTCCTCCAAGACCAAGATGCCCACTCAACCCTAATGGCTTGCCATTTATACACCACCCCCTCTTCTCTCTCAACCCTAATTCTTTTTAGGTCAGAAAACAAGGAAATGGGCTAACTCCAGGGCCTCAAAATCGCAAGTATGAAGTGTCAGGCTGCCAACCACGGCCGTGGTTGGCTCTGGCTTGAGGATTTCGAACTCTGAAGGCCAACCACGGCCGTGGTGGCTACCATGGCCAGGCCGTGGTTGGCTCTGCCTCAGAAATTTTGAAGGTGTGAGTTTCTCACACCATAGCCGTGGTTGAAACCACGGCTAGGCCGTGGTTGCCTCTGTCCATCAAGTATCTTGGGGAATTTGCCAAAGTTTCCAACATCAAACTTGTAGCCTTGTGTCTTAGCTTTCCATAGCAACCGGAATCACCTCAAAATGACCTCTGTAGCTCAAGTTATGCTCAAATTACTCCTCAGGGGTCCAGCTGATTTTTGAGATCTCAGTATCTCTTCATGGTAATTCCGTTTTGGCTCTTCCAAGCTTCAATATTGCATCATTCCTGCAATTGAACATAAACACACCGCAGTTATCCAAACTAAAACAAAAACGGAAGATTAAATGAATAAATATACTAAAAAGATAATGAAATGTATGCAAACTAAACTCAAAATGACATGAAGAATCACACACATCACAAGCCATGTGTTGACGGATTCCCATTTTATAAGCTCATTATTCAAGTTGATGGTACACACTTGTATGACAAATATCGTCATAAGCTATTAATTGTCACAACATAAGATGGAGATCGACATCCATTGCCACTTGCATTTGCTATTGTGGAGGGGAAACAAATGATGCTTGGAGTTGGTTCTTAGCTTGCATTCGAACACATGTCACTCAAAAACAAGGGCTATGTTTGATTTCTGATAGACAGACTAGCATATTGGAGACAGTTAGAAATCCACACCTAGGTTGGCAGCCGCCTCATGCCTATCATGTCTTCTGTATTCGACATATTGCTAGCAATTTTAATAGCAGGTTCAAGAATGTGGCACTTAAAAAGCATTTGATAAATACATGTAATTGCATTAACTGCATTTAAGGTTCCATTTCTTAAATAATAATATGCCATGCAACTAATGATGTTAAAGTCTTTGTTGTACAGGTTATGAACCTAGTAAGACCATTGATCCTCGAAACTAGGTGGTTGTTTGACATAAACTTCTTCATTGATTATGCCATTTAAAAAGCACTCTTTACATCCATTTGATAAAGTCTCATGCTGTGATGAGCAGCAAATGAAAGTAAGATGCGTATAGCTTCTAGTCTAGCTATAGGGGCAAAGGTTTCAGTAAAATCAATGTCTTCTTGTTGCGAGTACCCTTGAACAACTAACCTTGCTTTATTTCTCATAACTTTGCCATCTTCGTCCAATTTATTTTTGAATACCCATTTTGTGCCGATGATGGTCTTGTCTTTAGGCTTTTGAACCAGCGTCCAAACGTCGTTTCTTATGAATTGATTTAACTCTTCTTGCATAGCTAATATCCACCATTCGTCCAAAAGAGCTTATTTAATTTTCTTTGGTTCCATTTCTGAGATGAAGGCTACATCAAAGTATTCTCTAAAGGTAGATCTTGTACGCACTTTATCTTCTGGATTACCAATGATTTGGTCTTCCGGATGATATGTTTTGAAGTGCCAACTTCTTTGAACTTCATTTCTTGTTGTGTTTTCTTCTTTTCTTTCATCTTCCAAAGCTTCTTTGTTTGTTGACGATGTTCCTTCTCCTTTGTCATTGAGGTTTAATTTTGCAAAAGACTCATCTAGCTCTGATAAATTTTTATTAGGTTGTTTGTCATTAAATTTAACATGAATAGATTATTTAACAATTAAAGAGCGAGAGTTGTACACTCTATATGCTTTTGAAGTTTCAGAGTATCCTAAGAAAATACCACAGTCAATTTTAGCATCAAACTTTCTTAAGAAATCTTTGGTATTTAGAATAAAGCATTTACATCTAAAAGAGTGAAAATAAGAAATGTTAGGTTTTCGTCCTTTTCACAATTCATAAGGAGTCTTATTTAATAAGGGTCTAATATATATTCTGTTTTGAATATAACATGCAGTGTTAACAACTTCAGCCTAGAAGTCTTTGGAGGTTGAGTTGTCATTGAGCATTGTTCTAGCCATCTCTTGAAGAGATCTATTTTTGCTTTCTATCACACCATTTTGCTGTGGTGTTCTTGGGCAGAGAAGTTGTGAAGGATACCACTATCTTCACAGAACAATTGAAAGTTCTCATTCTCAAATTCTCCTCCATGATCACTTCAGATTGAGTTGATACACATGCCTTTTTCATTTTGAATTCTTTTACAGAATATTGAAAAGACTCTAAAGAACTCATCCTTGTGAGCTAGGAACATAACCCATGTCCATCTAGTATAGTCATCTACTATGACAAGTCCGTATTTCTTCTCATTTAATGAGGCAGCTCTCGTTGGACCAAATAGATCAAGATGTAGCAGTTCTAGTGGTCTAGAGGTGGAAACAACATTTTTGGACTCAAAAGAGTTTTTAATTTGTTTCCCCTTTTGACATGTTTTGCATAGAACATCTGATTTGTACACAAGTTTTGGTAGTCCTCTTACGAGGTTATCCTTATTTAGCTTTGAGATTAACCTCAAGCTTGCATGACCAAGCTTTTTGTGCCATATCCATTGTTCTCCTTTTATGGATACTAGACATAATACATTATGATCTGAGAGATCTTCTAAATTAATATTGTAAAGATTATTTTGCCTTTTGGCAGTGAAGAGTATGGATCCGTTAGAGTTTTTAACTATACATTCTTCATGGCTGAATGAAACATTTGATCCACTATCACATAATTGACTTATACTAAGCAGATTATGTTTCAACCCTTCAACCAGAAGTACATTATCAATAGAGGGAAAATGGTACTTACCAATCTTACCTATTCCAACTATTTTAACCTTCTGGTTTCCACCAAAGGTGACGAAGCCACCAGCTTTAAGTTTGAGGTCTTGGAACATAGATTTTTCTCTCGTCATGTGCCGTGAGCAACCACTGTCCAGGTACCATGACAGGTGTCTTTTTCTTGTAGCTAAGCACATCTGCAAGAGAAATTATCATATCCTTAGGTACCCATATCTTTTTGGGTCCTTGCAGGTTAGTTTTTAGATATCCATAATGTCTTGATCTTTTATTGTATAAATACTTTGAAGTAAGATGATTATCCTTTTTATGAAAATTTCCAATGGATTTCGCAGGAATGGGTACTTTTTTGAAAAATATTTTCTCAGTGTTTTGATACCCCAATCTAGATTTATCACAAGGGTCTTTGGAGTATTTTAATAGAGTGTTTAGCCTTTTGGAGCTACCCATAAATTTACTAAGATCCTCAGTTAGTTCCTTTATCTCTGATTGAAGTTTATTAACCTCATCAGTTATATTGGACTCAAACGATGTTTTTAAAAGTGAGTTTTCAGTTTTTAGTTTTTCACAAAGGATTTCAAGCTCTTATTTTTCTGAAAACGCTTTTTCATAATCCTTAAATAATTTTGAAAATTTTCTTTGGAGAGATTTGTATTCAACAACTAAGATAGATGAGTTGTTTAACAATTCATCAAAAGCTTCTTGAAGATTAAAGTCAGAGTTTGTTACCTCATCTTCTTTCTCTTCAGAGAATGTGCTTGCCATAAGGCATAGGTTGGCTTCTTCTTCTTCTTCTTCTTCTTCATAATCAGTAAACGAGAGGTCAATGTCTTCCCATTTGGCCATTAATCTTCTTTTCTTCTTTGAAAAGAATCTTTTTTTCTCTTTGTCCTTGTTTAGAGAAGGGCATTCAACTTTGATGTGTCCAGGCTTCTTGCACTCATAACATATGATTGGACTTTTATCTTTTGTCACAATCCTGTCCTTTGGAGGTCTACGTCCAAAGTATTTTCTTCGCATACCTCCTTTTTTTTCCACATTGCTTGTATTTTTTTGGAGATGAAGATAATTCGTCGTTGTCTAAGGCATCTTCTCTAGATGATTCAATTTCATTTGAAGATTCTCCAGCTTTAAGTACTTTGGACGCACTTCCTTTGTGAGCTTTAAGGGCAATTGATTTCCCTTTTCTTGAGCTTTCCTTTTCTTGGAGTTCAAGTTCATGAACTTTGAGGGAACTTAGGAGTTCCTCCATGGTAAGAGAAGCTAAGTTCTTTGCTTCTTGTATGACAGTAACCTTAGGTCTCCATTGTCTAGAAAGACTTCTAAGAATTTTTCTGATATGATCTTGATTATCATATGTCTTTCCCAGAGATCTCAAGCTATTGATTATTGTTTGGAATCATCCAAACATTTGATCAATATTTTCATGTTCCCCCATTTTGAAGAGTTTATACTAGTGAACTAGCATGCTTATCTTTGATTCTTTGACCTGAGAGGAGCCTTCATGTGCTAAAGCCAGAGTATCCCATATCTCTTTAGCTGTTTCACAGCTATGAACTTTATCGTGTTTTGATCTGGTAATGGCGCACATAAGGTAGTGTTTGGCTTTTGAGTTTAACTGATGTCTGGTTTGTTGTCCTTCCGTCCATTGTGGTCGAGGAAGTTCTAGTCCTTCTGCGTTGATGCGTATTTGATAGCCATTTTGGACTAGGTCCCAAATGTCCATATTTTGTGCATAAAAAAATGCAATCATCCTCTTCTTCTAGTAATCATAGTCATTATCATTGAATAAAGGAGGTCTATTCACCGCTTGTCCTTCGTTCTCCATTTAAGGTAGTACTGGATCTTTTCCTCTGCACTGTTAGATGCTCAACCCAAGAGGCTAAGCTCTGATACCAATTGAAGTAAACAAGTGAAACACAAGAAGGAGAGTTGAATTGTGTTTCTTAACCTTTTTGAAAACTTTTTCTTAAATAGCAAATTCGTTAAGATAAAGGTTGAATCAATAAAATGCAATGGACGAATAAAACTTCTCAGTCCAATTGGACGCTAAAAAGATTTTGTAATAAATCACTTTAAACGCAGTGAAAAAGTTCTAAGTTTTATCTTATAACCTTTGTTAAGAAAATAATGGCAATCCCCAGATGTTAGTGAATAAATAAAACACAAGAGAAGGGAAGAGAAGCTTACACCATATGTTTATCCTGGTTCACTCTCACAAACCGAGAATTACGTCTAGTCCCTTCAACTATAAAGATTTTCCACTAATCTTTTACAAAGATTACAAGTATTGTCCACCTCTTCAGGTAACAAGTATTCTCAACCTCTTCAGGGTCTATGATCCAAGTATTCTTTTATACCCAGCCTCTTCAGGCTTAAACAACCAAGTTGAATAAAAGAAGATGTAGAAGTGCTTTAGTTTTTAACTCACTACAGGTGAGGATAGAGAATAAATCTCAAGACTTGAACTCTTTACAAGAGTAAAAGTACTAGGAAGAGTGAACGTTTTGATTCTTTTACACTTTTGATCACACAAATTGTTATTCTCTTTTTCTTCTTCGAAGATATTTGTATATATATAGGTGAGAGCATTTGGAACAGTCTTCATAAGCTTCTTCGTCCAACGGAAACATTTATTACCGTTTTGAGCAGTATTAAATGCATAAGTTGATATCGTGTGGAACTTCTTTTGAAAAGACACTTTGATTATCAGGAATGTCCAAGAATATGATAGCTTAGTCCTGACTTATCTGAGCGCGCAGAAAGTTCCTTATTTGTAGGTTTTTGTAGTTGTTAGCGATGTCAGCTAAGCGGCTTAGTTGACTTCTTTTGTAGTGTACTTTGTCAGAGTCTTTCTCAGCATTTAATGATGAACAGTTTCTTCACATTTGAATTTTGGCTTTTGGACAAAAGCTTTGAACCTGAGTTTAGTAAGGAAAGCATTGGACGATCCAATATAATAACTTAAAAATATAATTCAAAAGGTATTGGACGAATACTTAGTTTTTTTTTAACTCAAGAAAGAATGGACGCACGTACTAATAACTGTTTGTTAACACTTTGTTTTCTTGTTAAGAAATTAACAAAATAGTTTAGAAACAAGTTACGTGAGTCTTTCACTTATTCATTCTAAATTAAAACTTTTGTTATCTTCAAAATTTTATGGGGTATTAATTCTTTAAACAATTTGGTTCCAAACCTAATTTCACAAAGGTACTTTGGTTCCAACAAAGGAAGTGTACGGTGACCTTATAGAATGTTGGTATCCAGTTAAGTCTTCCTATTAATGGGATCCCAGTGACCGGTTATAGCAACGTTGTATGAGAACCTATTGTGGAGCGATGCTTTGGTATATTTCTGCCACGTACAGCGATGCACGGGGGTCGACTATTAATGAAATGGATAGAGAAGCATTTTAGTGATATTGAAGATCACATGCATTTTGAGATTCAGTTACAGCGATTTGCACGTGCTTATATCTTTAGGTTGATTGGGGGATCATTACTTGTCAACCACTCCAGCAAATACATACATTTTACGTATCTACCCCTGATCGAGGACTTTGATATCTGTCATACATATAGTTGGGGGTCAGGTCCATTAGCATATTTATACAGGGAGCTGTGCAAGGCCATGAACATTGATCCTAAGGAGATTACTGACTTTTGTGTTCTGCTCCAGATATAGGCATGTGATAAATTCCCTGATATTGCTCCTAAGCTTGAGACACAAATGCCCCTAGTGGGACTCCTTGGTGCACGGTATGTATAATGTGATTTGATATATTTTGATATTTAATGACTTAATTTATTTATTTAGTTACATAATGATTTAGTTATAATTTGTTATTTAATGATTGATTTTTTTATGAAAAATTAATAGATGGGATAGTGACAGGGATTATTCAAAACATCCTACGCACGAATTGTCAAGTTATAGGTTAGAAAAATTTAAAACTGGTTCTATAGTTATTCAATGGCAATAGGAGGCAGGAGCTAACTTTATTAAATGGAACTGGGATATGCCATATATATAGACAAGTGATTTGCATTCATGCATTTGCGTTGTTTATTTGATAGCTTACATATTGACCCTATAATGGTGTCTTCTGGATAGACAATTGGAAATTAGTCTTAGATATGTAAATAAGCTAATTCTTAATTTATTAATAAGTAATAACTAAGCTAGTATTTCAATATAAAATGTTGGTTGTTACTGTGCTCTTATTTACAGAACCAATATAAATTAGGCCAATATTAAAGAACCAGATAGCAAATCCATAGTAAAGGTGGTCTACATGATAAACTTTTTTGTCAATATTTGAGGGATGGTGATCATGTTCAACTGCCTGTGTCTTCCAGTTTTGCAGAACACTGGGACTTCTTATTGAATAGTCCCAAATAAAATAGCACTATCATTTAGTGAGGGAATCACATTAAGTCTTGACTTGCTCTCTCCATTTCTTTTTTCGAAATTCCTGGTCTCAACTATATTTATTGACCTCTTCATTTCAAAGAATAGTTGGCTTATAAGAAAAGTGCATGTATAGTAGTACTGTATGATTTCAAGGTCATGCTATATATTTTGTTTGAGCTTTCTAAAACTGTTTCTGCCTATGATGAATTAGTTGTTTATGACATAGTTCATTTTCTCATTTGATTTGCTCTGCATACCTTCTCATTTGATTTGCTCTTGTTGCGACTCTGTGAAATTCAAGGTGTTGCCATATTTCGAGCATAGCCACTCATAAAGTAAAGGAACCCATGTCCATGGCATAGAGGATGAAATTGATTGATCTTGAACATCTCCCTATGACTAAAAGATTCAAATTGAAATGTTAGAAATTATTGTTTATAGAATGAAAGAAAAATTCAGGACAAATAGCATATTAAAAAAGAAAAAGGGATTTCCTGTAAAAATTATTCTGCACAAACACCAAATATGGGATGCCCATCCTATATTCCAATTTGAGCCTCTCCATTTGCCAAGAACTTATTCTTGTTCTTACATTACCTGAGGTGAGATTTGACATGACGTCTTCATTTTCGGATAGTTTAGTCCTAATACTGTTGATGACGAGATAGGCACTAAAGTGTTTGATAAAGAAATTGGAATTAATTTAATAATAAATATACTCCCTTCTCCTGGCTAAGGTTCACCCACAATTCAATCAGAGAAATCATAACATTGACTTGGATATGAAACTTGCGCTTCCGTTCAAGGTATCTGTTATCACATGCTCATTTGAAAAATTGAAGCGCTTAATTCTAATTGAGTAACGTTCAATTTAATTGACCTAATTTTAATCTACCTAACAGCATTAAATTTGTTTACGTTATCATCTGTTTTCACCATCTTGATCTGTCTTGCACATGTATCTCACACATCTTCAAGGCTGGGACTTGCCTAACATGGCTTGAGAATTAATTATGTTGTCAATTGAAGTTTTGGTGACTGAGTTTCTATCAAATAATAATTACCTAATTAAGAACTCCATTATGTCCATGAACTAATGTCCTTGCCATATATAGCCTGATAGCCATAATTAGCAGGAGTAGGACCATTAGTTCCGAAACTGTTTTTTCATTGATTACATTGCTTCTCAAATAATAGTATGTTTAGCACTAAGCAGTCAACTTATGGACCATTGAGCTACAGTTGTACTCCATTCTCTGCACTACAATGCCCTTAGCTTTTAATTTACTTTATAAACTTGAACTTTTAACCTTCATTATGCAGTAAAAGACATGCACCACAACATGAATTTTTTCCTCTGTATATATCTAAGTGGCGCAGGAAAGCAACCCAATTACGTCGTTTGCAACTATGTCCACGAGCAAATTACCAAGAGAGAGAAAAGGATTGCTCATCCTTTTAGTTGCGTATTAATTCAGAAATAATACTTATACAACACAATATAATATGAAGTGTTCTAGTGCTAGTTTTCAATCATTAAATTCGTCTAATAATTAATATACTTCACACATATATATACAAACACTCAGTCCCTACCGTTCAATATTCTAGAAATATCATGAATCTCAACTTCCTTCCACATTGTCAATTTTTATGGCTCACCATTTTGAAAACAAAACAAACAAGCGCACGCACAGGAGAACCAAGCTACCTGAGAAGGAAGACTATGCCAGAGGACTACAGCATCGAAGTAAAAAACTTAATACTCATACACTCCTTGTAACATTGGAACTTAAATTTCACAAAGTAGTGTGCAACGGAGGGCTCAGTCACCAACTGCAATATCTCTAAGGTGCTCTTCCAAGATGGTATTAAATTTCATCATATGAATCCTTCCAAGTGCTAAGCCTACTTGAATTCCACCTTCTTTGTCCCTACAATCAGAAAGGTTGATTGATCCTGTATTATCTATATGAACTACTTCACTCATCTTAGGCTTTCCCCACCGAAAGTCAGTCTCGTACACACCCATCTTTGATGAGCCTGCAATTGTTATTGCATGCTGCCCCGATTTGGAAAACTTTCTAGCATTTGACAGTATTCTTTCATCCCCTTTCAAATCTTCACGCTGCATATCTCTAACCTTGCTTCCAATAGCAATCGCTGCCTCAAAAATACCATTTTCTCCAAATATATTGCTCCTCTTGAGTGCCACACAGCGACCAACCAAGCAATTTCCAAAGTATGTTGATGGAATTGAAAATTTAGGAAGGTTACGACAATCAGCTACAAAGCCCAAGAAAAATAGTTCATCATTGTTTGGAAGAGTATCAACTTTGGTCTCTTCTGATTTTACCTTACAAACCCAAATCAAAGAACATGTCACCACAAAGGTTGATATGTGTAATGTTCCCAGACCGTAGCTTTTGCATTTAATAGAGACCCATTTCTTTAGTTTCTCAACTTGGTCACGGCTCAATACAAATGTACGAAGGACCTTGTCACTGGGAACATCATGGACTAGGCTTGTCCACTGTGTGCGTTCCAATGACACTTTCCACAGTTCCTCTAAGTGAAACTGTTTAAGCCCATTTGGGTCTTCCATTATGTCCCTATTGTGCAATGGCAGAGCCATAGAGCCTTCAAGGGAGGTCAAGTCCCCTCTTGCCTTACAAACATAGGCCCAAAATTTCATGAAATGATGAAATGCTCTCCCATCAGCAACCACGTGACTGAAAGTGATGCAGATGCTGAATCCAGAATTGGACACAACAGTGACCTGAATGGCCATGGAAGGGATCAACTGTGTGCCATCTTCTAAGGTACGTGGTGAAGGCAGCACAGGTACAAATGGGTGCAAATCTCTAACATCTCTTGGGGAATCAGCTACAAGGTAGGTGAAATCAGCTGTGGACTCTGCAACTGTGAAGGTGACAGAGTCACCATCTGAGTAGAGGATGTGAGGGATGTTGGGCTTGGGAGGGAAAACGAGATTGGCAGATAAGGGGAAGAAGTGTTGGAGAGTGAGGGAAAGAGAGTGTTTGAGAGTGGGAAGCACCGTTTGCAAGAAGTGGTGGGTGGAATGAGGGAACTCATAGAAGAAAATACGTTGCACTGGTACAGGATGGTAGTAAAACCAAGGTAAGTCAAAGAAACTAAGAGGAAGAGAGGTTGAAGGAACAGAACCTGGTGGGGGACAAACTTGACACTGCTCTATGACCTTTACTGTGTGATGATCGATCTGGTGAGCCATGGAACTTGAAAAAAGATTGTGCTTCACTCCAGAGAAAGTGTATAGCAAGGCAAGAATAAACCGCAAGAAAAAAACGACTTTATATACTAGTTGAAACTATATCAGTTCTCACAATATTATGGGCTCTCTACTGATGGCGGGTTCTGGTTGAACCCAGTTAATATCTCACCCTCTTAAATGTGAGGTCAAACATAAAGAGACTCTTAGGTTTCTTTTAGGCACATTTACTGGGAGCCAAATGCAATGGTTGGTGGATTTATTAAATGTGCCATTGATGGAGCACAAGCACACATTTTTTTAGACCCTTCCCATTTCAGCTGTAGTTTTTTTTTCCAGTGTTGCACATTAATCTAGAACTATCTATGGCAATTGGCCTTGAAGCAAGATTCAGGTGCTTTTATGCTTGGCGGTGGAAGAAATAAAATAAGGATTGGCGGTGACTAAAGAAGAAAATAATAGCCGTGAAGTATGATGTGGTTTGTGTGAAGAAAAAAAATCAACTATACAATTTACTACTCCAATGTTTCTAATTCTAATCCCTTTCTAAATATTTAAACTAGCCAACTACTCAGCTACCCTCAATCAAGTTAAAATACCTATTAAGCCTTTTTAATCAAACTAAAACAGTGGTATCTGACCTACGTTTGATTATGTATTGTGCGTGGGACATTTTTAGCTTTCCAATCAAACTCAACAACAGTCCTACTTTTGATCACGATTTTAATTTTCCACTATCAATATTTTTCATTTTGTTTGAGGATAATTATGAGGATATATTGGTATAGCAAAAAGAAGACATCTCTCCAAGTTCAAGACTTGTGAGAAATTGTCTAAAATGACTTTGTCGTTCCAGAAAATCAATCCACTCTTTTGGTTGTGGAGCAAAAAAAAAATTAAAGAAAGATCAAATAAAACATTATATCACCTTTTACTTTTTACAACACACAATGGCCAAGTCAATTTTTTCAAGCATTAGAGACATGTCTTCATCAAAATAAGTATGACAAAAATTAGAGCGAGAATTCTGTAGCGATAAAAAGATAGGCATTGTCCTCCCCAAATATCACATAAAACAATATGCAAATATGAATACGAAAGATTATAATATAAGACTATTGAAGTTGTTTGTTTATATTTATTGTGCTACTGAAATTTCATCACAAGTGCCCAAAATGATTGATATTGACACTGTAAGTAGGAATACACCAGTGATGCATTCATCATATCTTGAATATGTTCAAATATAACTAATCCATTTATGCGATCTGCTTTGTTCATTTTGGATTGAAATTTTGCACGAATCAAATCCTCACTCAGTTTTTTTAAAAATAAAAAATAAAAGAAAATGTAGTTGATTTATGAATCTCATTATCTGCAATGGATAATAATGTAAGTAGCAATAATATACTCCAAGGAATAACTATAGTAGTTCTTTTTCAGTTTCATTAATGACACTGCGTTCACTTTTCAATTGACTTATTTACTTGGTAACATTTACAGGGAAATCAGTCAGTCTACTACTTGTGACACTAAGAATGATATCTACTCCTCAAATACGATTATTCCTCTCAAGAGACCTGATTCAAGTACTAATGAAAACAGCTTTCATTTGTGTGGTGCAATATCACCTCAGTTGTATTCAACTAAAATTATAAGAAATATTAAGAAGGAGAAATTATGAGGAATCAATATTATTGGCGGTACGTAGAAGACATTATTTTGTGACTTAATTTTTTGTTAACAAACAGCATATAATTGTTGTTGTTGCTGTGTAATTTTTATGCAAACATGCTTAATTTCCACCTGCAAGTTGCATAATTTTTTTAATTAAGTCTATAACTGTGGTCATCGTATATGGATTCATTAGGTGCGAACCATATTTTCTTCAAAATGGTTTGATTTAAAAACAAATTTGGAACAATCTTTATAAAGTGTGGAATATAATATGCATCATTAACTTTGAAGCTGTTAACTCTCTAATAATATGTCATGCTTATTACATTATATTATACATTTTTAAATTTCATTTGTCCTTACAATGTGTATATGTCCATATTAAAAACTCATGTTCCATTTGAATTTTATAAATAAGTAAATATTCATGTATATAATTATATATGTAAATATAAATGGACAGTAATTACTCAATTTCTATTTACTTTCATTTTTTTCGTTAAATTTAATTTGAAATCATTGTAAATCTTGATAATTAATTAAACCAAAATTTCAATGTTAATAATTAATAACAATAATTTGGAATAAAAATTATTTAAATTTATCAATCAATTTATTCTATCGTACTAGAGGTGTTAGTCAAAGTAAACATTTATTTTAATCTTCCAAAGATACAAGTGTAATCAATTTGGTCCTTTAATAATTTTTGACATCAAATTAGTCCTTTTGGTAAACCAATTTAATATAAAAATGATATTAAATGACCAATTTGATGATAAAAAATAACATTAAAAGATCAATTTAATATAAAAAATTAAAATTGAATGACTATTTTGATGTATTTATTATTACAGGATTTAACTGATGACACTTGTATCTTTGGAAGTTCATTCTATCAGTTATGTTGTACTAAAAAACATAATTTGATAAAATTTGAACTTTATAATTATTAAATTTTATTAGTTAATGCATGTATAAATATAATAATTATCAAATAATATTTATATGTATTTTTTATATAGAATTCATCTTCTTTTTTTATAGTCAAAGTTTAAATTAAAATGAAAATTATTGATCTAGAAAATATTATATGGTCAATAACTATTATAACAAAAATAATTTTACATGAATTTGGAGTTATAATAGAGAACCACATCTACGTCATATTTTGTATGAGATGTGATACTATTGTACTTTAACTAACATATTTACACTTGACAAGAAGTTGTCGAGATCCCGTCAAATAATAATAATTATCGGTTTACAAACTAATTTGTAGTATAGAGCATGAACCGAATCGTCTCTCAAGGATCCAAAAAGAACAAATATTTAATCAGATCAAGATAATTAAAAGGGGGGGTTTTGTTGTTGATTAATAAGATTGAAAAAAAAATACAAGACTTAAAGTTGTAAACAAATATAAAGAAGCAACAAATCCAAGGAAATTTACCGATCTTGAGTTTAACTCATCATTGATCACAAGGAATTCACTTAATTGCTAACCATGTTCTTGGCCTTAGATCACATCAAGAAGCCTTAACATGATCCAAGAATTCTCTACTAGATAAGCATCTAGGATTTGATTAACCAAGGTTAGATAAAGTAAGCACCATCCAACATAGATTAACTTAAGATCTAGAATTTAACCAAGCTAAACAATCTATCAAAAAGCTTTAATATATTGTTTAATCTTTGTGATCCTCTTTGAATACATGATAATAAAGCTATTATCACATCAACATCTAAATCAAATTAAGCAATTCAATCTAGATAAAAATCAAAAGAGGAAGAAGAGAAACTTGAATAACAATTAAGCAATATGAACAAGTAAAACAAGATCTCCAAATTAAACATCAAGATGGCTAATCCCTTGGATTGATTATGAGAGCTTAGCCTTCCATGGATGGGAAGGAAGAACTCAAAAATAAAAGAACAAAAACGAAATTGTAAAGAGAATTGAGAAGAAGAGAAAGAAAACTCTCACAAATACTTAAACTTTCTTCAAACTTACTTAAAATTGAATCTTTCTAATACAAAGAGGTTGGCTCTATTTATACTAATCCTAGAAGTCAATTTTTACATGTACATAATCTAAATACAAGCTATAAAAATATGAAAATTGTCAAAAATGGAAGCTTAATGCATGGTTTGTGGGTTGGTGCATGGTAGGTGGGTTGGTGTATGGTTGGTGGCTTTTAGTCAACAACTCTTATCCGACTTCTGGCTTCATTTTCATCACTTAGACGGTGTATTTTGGCTTTGAGGTCTTCATAAAAGTTGTAGCCAGTTATCTCCTTGAAATTTTCCAATTTGAATCATGCCATTTGGACATTTAGAACTCCAGATATGCCAAAAACACTGAACCTACCTCATGTTAGGTTGGTAGAACGTGTTTCCGAATTCAAACCAACTTGTAACTTCATTATCATGCCTAAAACGACATCTATTGACTAAATAGTCTTAGTGAAGTTGGAAATATGGAGCTTATCTTTCCAATGGCCAAGTTTCAGCCCAAGAGGAGGCCTATAACTCACTATGTAGTCCAATATGTGCACACTGCCCAGATTTTCCTGACAGCAAACCCACTCTACATTACAAGGATGTTTTGGCCCCTTAGAAGTCCGATCCAGCTCTTGAGTTCTTCATGAAACTTGTAGAGCATTGTCTTAGCTTTCCAAAGACACCAAGATCATCTCAATTGGATCACCGAATCCCAAGTTATAGCTTAACCAAGGAAGAAAGGTCAAAATGCATCAAAATCCGAAAATTATCCAGCATTTACTTTAAAATCCAATGAAGCCCAACAACATTAAACTCATCTAAAATACTAATATTGGGCACAATAAACATCTAATAAAGCCTAATACAAAGCTAACATAAGTGTCTCAAATTGATTGATCAACACTCTTCTCTAACTATTTTTAATTGTAATTTCTTAAATATGTAAATATAAAAAAATTAATTAATACTTGACTTGAATGTTAAGATTATTTAATTAATGATAATATAAGAAATTAAAAGTAAAAGTAATAAGTAAGGAATGTCAATTGATAATTAGAAGTATCAATTAAATTGCCCATCCATTCACATGTTACATAAATTGAACAAAATTACAAAAATAAATCTAATGTAAAGTTTGTGAGCTACAACCTAAACATTATATTCGTATATTTTATTATTCAATTTTTTCAAGTAAGCATTTTATTTATTATGATTAGTTATATGTTATTTTATAGTCAAATGTTTATTTGAAAAAGTCATCATTAATTCATTCATATTAAAAAAATGTGAGTCTATCTAAATTTGAAAAAAGACATTTAGTATTTTATGAAGACATTTCTGAATATTGATGCTGAAAGAATTAAACTGAAGACTAAAGATATTTAAACATTTTTAATGTAATTATGTTTGATGAATGTTTAAATATATTTATCTCATTTTTAATACATTTTATCACTCTTAAAGGTCATGAATGTTTACATATGTTTATTGGAGATCATTCATATTCTCATCTATTGAAGATTATTATTGGGAGTAGTTAGAAATTAAAATCCATTCAATTAGTAAAAGCACTATAATTTTTCTTTAAAATGTTTCATTATTGTTGGATGTGCCTCCATGAGAACATTCTAATACTCATTCATTATAAGTAACACTTTGAAGTTCATAATAATATTGAACTCTATATCTTCTATATAATATTTCATATTGCAAATTTAGAATTACGAAATACCTTTTACTGGAAATGACTAGAAAGATCTGAATGTTACTTCATGAAATGCTTTTTTCCCCTTATATTGTGTTTACAAAATTTAAAACATTGAAATTATTTGTATTTTTTTAAATACTTATTTCCTATTTATTTTCATTTTATTCATACAATTTAAGGCATGAAATTTTAAACAATTACAATTGAATTCTTAACAAAATAGGCAATAATTGTGTGCATTTCACCAACACATTAAATACCCCCCAACTTAAACAATTACTTGTCCTCAAGCAATGGAATAATCTAAATGCAAAGGTCAGTATGTTCTTTGAGATAATGAGAATTGTGAATCAAGATTTTAAAAAATAACCTCTAGAGAATAAATAAATAAATAAGTAACCCAATTGAGCGCTAAGAGGTTGAAGGTTCACTTCATGCATTTGTGTTTAACGAAGCGCAAGTTATATAATCCCAAGCACACCCTCACTAACCAATCTCGTGAATTCACTCCCACTTGGATGAGAATATGCACATTTAGTAACCTTCAATGCCTTTAATGAATTGATTGAGTTAATTTTTTAAGTCCCATAGTCAAAATCATTATCCCTATCTCCATTAATATAACACACACTCGAGATAAAAAGGTCTTTATGAAGGTTGTAATGAGGCTAAGGGTTTTGGCTAAAACAACAAAGAATGAGATAAGGGGATAACAAAAGTGAGAGGAATCATAGTGCAAAAGATCAAAACACACTAAGGATGCGATAGGGGAAAACTTGCTTTCAGAAATAGCATAGTTTCTTTTCTTCTTGAAATAGCATAGTTTCTTTTCTTCTTGTTCCTTTTTTTTTTTTTTTGGTTGTTGTTGTTTAGCAAGAATTTGTCATAAGATTTGAATTTGTCGTAAGGGTTTGGGAGGGAACACTACATTGGCAGCTAAGGGGAAGAAGTGTTGGAGAGTGAGGGAAAGAGAGTGTTTGAGAGTGGGAAGCACCGTTTGCTGCAAGTGGTGGGTGGAATATGGGAACTCATTGAAGAAAATATGTTTTATTGGGGGGCAGTAAAGCCATGGAAGGTCAAAGAAACTAAGTGGAACAGTGGTTGAGGGAACCAAGCCTGGTAAAGGACAAACTTGACATTCCTCTATCACCTTCCCTGTTTGATGATTGACCTTGTGAGCCATGGAATGGAATTTGAGGACAGATTGTGTTTGATTCCAGAAAAAAAGTTTAGCAAGACAAGAACGAATGCGACACAGCAAGAAACGACTCTATAGATAAGAAAAGGGAAATAAATCAGAGACCGAGTCCATTAAGACCACATGCAGAAAACTTCCACAACTGTTCCACTTTCATTTAGAAGTTATAAAAGCAACGAATTTTGAATATAGATGTAAGTTCTTGCCCGTAATGTTACGCACGTTTACTTACTACGAGGCAAATGTGATTACTTTTATCTTGTATGACTCTGAAGTTTGAACCTTCAGTTTTAAAATAAGTTGATGGGGATGACCATATATAAAAAGGATAAAAAGGATAAAATCGGATAGCAGGTCGTAGTAGTGGGATTCGAATATAGGACTTGTAAATCCCAGGTTTAATGACGAAGCTAATGGCATTCGAACCAAAGAACCATTCATATTAGTTGCTTACTATTTTTTGGAAAGACACAAGGTGTCTCAGAGTACCTTTTTTTTTTTTTTTTGTGAGAAACTAATCTCTATTCCGGTGTTTGTTTGACCTTCATCATAAAGTTGTTCAAACTTTTATATTATAAGTAAAGTCTGTCCATATAAAATTCAATTTACTAACTGAGCTGCACCTCTATAACTTCAAGATTTATTTATAGGATTAGTCTCTATGTAAAATACATTACATCATACACACACATATATATTTGTTGTCATTAGAGGTGGAAATAGGCTAGATTTTACCCTAAATAGGCCTAGCTTATTTTAAAAAATATTGGCCTTAGCCTGACTTGTTACTTATCATAGGCTTTTTTTAGCCTGACCTGAAAGCCTATTTAAAGGCCTTTCTGGAAGCCTATTTAAAGGCCTATATTGCATAAAGGCTTTTGAATAAACCAACAGGCTCAAATTTTATAGGTTTCAAATATACATAATTTTTAACAAAATTATTGTATTGTGTATAAAATAAATAAACTATATTAATATATAACTATTAAATCATATAAGTATTATAAAATTTTAATTATATCTTATTATAATACATAAATAGACAGGCCTATTAAGCCTAATAAGCTTTTTTTTAAGGCCTAGGCCTAGGCTTATTTAGTTAAATAGGCTTTTAAAAAAGCCTATCTTGTTTAACAACTTGTCATATTATTAATATTATTAAAAGTGTTTAACTTTTTCATTAGTTATTATCACAATCAAATTATTTCAATAATGTAATAATGTATAATTGAACAATAATGTAAAACTTTTTAATTTTATAATAAAAATAGAATTAAAATTAAAGGACCTATTTGGATAGGCTTATGTGCAACTTATTTGGGCTTATTTACTAAAATATGTTTATGATGTGTTTTTAACCCATTTGGATGAACATATTAAAACAGTTTGTAAAACTCCTATAAACTGTTTTAGGCTTATTTCCATAAGCCATAAAGTTAAGGTTATGAAAATAAGCCTTTGCAAAAAATAATAATAACTTATGTGCTCTTTTTAATAATAATTTTTGACAAAATTTACCTTAAGGAATTGACATAATTCATAATATATCCCTTTTTGACACTTATTTCAAAAAGTTTTAAAAAAATGTTTCTTAAAATATTTATTCAAATGCTATTTAACTTATTTTAGATTAAACTTATAACAATCAAATTCATTAAAAATACTTATATAAACTATTTATCTAAAATAGACTAAAATCTTATTTATATTCTATATTGTGATTAATACATTGTCAATTGATTCTCAAAGCATCTCCATCCCAATATCTTTCCTTATAAAAAATAATGCAACACGTAGGCCTTTGCTTGCACTTGTAAATATGTAATCACCATTTAGGGGAGAATACTTGATCTAAAATTGATACGACGGCCAATCAAGAGTTGACATGAGGATTTGGAGCGTCATTTTATGTAAGGCTAGTAATGAATCGAGTCAGCTTGTGAGCTTGCTTGTAATTCGGTTCATTAACAACTCAATAAGCTGATAATTTTAGTTCGTTTGTTAAATAAGCTGAGCTTGAGCTTTCATATGTTCGACTCATTAACTCATAAGTTGACTTAATATATGTATATAATTATTTTTTACAAATAATAATAATAATAATTTAATTTAATGTATATTAATATTTTATTTTATTTTTTATCTGATTAAATTATTTGTTAAATAAATATATGTTAAAAATATAAATTTTATTGAGATACAAATTCAAACTTAACTCATTAAGTAGTACAAACTTAATTAATATAAGACTCAAAATTAGCTCATTGAGCTCAAATAACTCGTGAATTTAAAATAAACTGAACTTAAGTCAAGAAAATGAATTTTATTCCTTCATAAACTAAACCTAAGCTAGAATTCACTCGGTTCAGTTCAAGTCATTGTGAACTTTAATTCTATGACAATGCAGCATGCCATACGTGTGGTTGTGCAGCTAGCGTAGAAACTTCTTCCGCTTGCAACTTGCCAAACTGCGTGGAAGACTTGTCAGTCTTCAGATTTTTACTGTACCACATGGAGGACTTCTTGACTATAAAACTTAAAAAGAGAGAACAGCGAAATTAGGATGTATGATATAAAAAATTATTCTACTTCAACTGTATAATGCATTTCTTTCGTTCAAAGAATACAAGTTCTTCTACGAAACACGCTCCAACAGTAATACAAGAGCTATGCAATCAATTTTCTCTAGCCGATCTTAGAAAATCAACCAGCAACTTTCATGAAAACCTGATAATTGGAAGAGGAAGCTTTGGTACAGTATACTGTTAGGTATCCAGAACTCATTTAAACACGAAAAATGAACAAGAATTGAGAGAAAAACTCACTCTATTTCTCTGAATAGAATTTACAAGAAAATTACTCTCTATACAAAAAACTCTCAAAATCTCTCAAGCTCTCTGGCTTTTCTCACTCTCTCTGGATACCCACACTTTTACTGAATGCATTTACAAGAGATGAGTGATGTCTATTTATAGGATAGGGGCTGCTGAAAATTGTCAAAGTTTGGCCACCAAACTTTGGTGGTTGATGACTTTAAACTCATACCTACCATGCTACCATTGTTGACATTACAACTGGAGTAGGTGGCATGGGTGGGTGGCTGGACTCTTCAATTCTCCCCCTCCAACCATTCTTGGAGCAATTGTTATCTAACAAGCATTCCAGCTATGTCTCTGCATAGCTCTAGCTTTTCTTTGGTAACAGCCTTTGTTAACATGTCAGCTGGATACTCCTTTGTGTGGATCTTCACTAATTTCAATAGTTGTTTATCTATGATCTCACGTATCCAATGATAGCGGATATCAATGTGCTTTGTACGAGAATGGTAAATTGAATTCTTGCTCAAATCTAGAGCACTTTGACTGTCACAATGTACCTTATAATCCTTTTGCTTGATTCCAAATTCTTGGAGAAAACGCTTTAACCACAACATTTCTTTCCCAGCTTCTCCTGCTGCAATATACATACATTTGTGGATAGAGCAACGCACTTCGCAATCTTGATTGCCATGAAATGACTACAAAAGTGTAGAGAAATCTGAGTAGATTTTCTACCATTAAGATCTCCCGCCATGTACGCATCTCGTATAACCTTCCAGGATTGGATCGGCTCCCGTAACAAAGACATATTTTTATGTACCTTTTAAATACACGAGAATCCACTTGATCGCCTCCCAATGCTCCTTTCCGGATTAGAGAGAAAACGACTCACTCCACTGCATGAGCAATATCTGGTCTTGTACACATCATTACATACATCAAGCTTCCAACTGCTGAAGAATAAGATATTGCTGACATCTTCTCTATCTCTTTCTTGGATGAGGGGCACGAAATCTTGCTCAACTTGAAGTGATTGGCTAATGGAATGCTTACTGGTTTGGCATTGTGCATATTAAACCTTTTGATCACTCGTTCAATATACTTCTCTTAAGATAGCCATAACCTGCTGTTCTTCCTGTCTCGAACTATATGCATTCCAAGAATCTGTTGAGCCGGTCCTAGATCCTTCATGTCAAAAGACTTAGAGAGTTCCTTCTTCAGCTGCTTAATTTTCGTTGCATCTTGTCCCACAATCAATATATCATCTACATATAGTAGAAGAGCAACGAAATTTCCATCCGAAAACCTCTGAGTATAAACACACTGATCTACAGCAGTTCTATTGTAGCCTTGACTCACCATACACGAGTCAAACTTCTTGTACCACTGTCTTGGTGCTTGCTTTAGACCATACAAACTCCTTTTCAGCTTGCAAACGAGGTTCTTGTCTGAGACCTCGAAGCCTTCTGGCTACTGCATGTAGATTTCTTCTTTCAGATCTCCATGAAGAAATGTTGTTTTGACATCCATCTGTTCAAGCTCTAGGTTTAAACTGGCTACCAAGCCAAGAATAACCCTTATTGAAGTCATTTTTACTACTGGTGAGAAAATCTCATCAAAGTCAATTCCCTTTTTCTGCTGGAATCCTTTAACTACCAATCGAGCTTTGTGTTTCACCACTTTTTGCTGCCATCTTTCTTCAGCTTGAATACCCATTTGTTTTTCAGGGCCTTTTTCCCTTGTGGAAGATTAATTATCTCATAAGTATGATTTTTCTGCAGTGATTCTATCTCCTCCTGCATTGCGAACAACCATTTTTCTTTATCCTTATGAGATATGGCTTCTTGAAAATTTTCTGGTTCGCCATCTTCAGTAAGCAAACTGTACTCGGATTCTGGATATCTTTTCGACGGAATCCGACCTCGTTCAGATCTTCGAACTTCTAGATTAGGAGATTCACCATCATCAGTTCCTTGTGATGGTCCTGCATCTTCTGGTGGATGAGGTTGTGTCTCCCCCTGCTCAACACCCTCTTCTTCTTCCCCCTCTTCTGCTTCTGGTATTTCCACAGGCACTAGATTGTTACCTGTGGCAAACTGTGCTGGTGTTGAACTTGAAATATCTTCTTGGGCACTGGATTCTGGAATTTGAGACATTGTGGGCTTTTCAATGTCTTTTATCGTCGATTTTCATGGAACACTACGCCCCTTCTGATCACCTTCTTCTCCTTTGGGTCCCATAACCTGTATCCGAATTCCTCATCTCCATAGCCTATGAAGATACAAGTGGTTGTCCTTGCATCGAGCTTTTGTCTAAGCTCCTTGGATACATGCGCAAAAGCTAAACAACCAAATACTCTCAGATGAGAATATGAAGGATGCTTACAAGACCATACTTTCTCTGGAACTTCAAAATCCAGCGGTGCTGACGGTGATCTGTTGATTAGGTAGCAGGCGGCTCTGACTGCTTCTCCCCAGAATGGTTTTGGCAGCTTAGCCATATTGAGCATGCTTCTGACTCTTTCCATAATGGTCTGGTTTATTCTCTCAGCTACACCATTATGTTGTGGGGTGCGTGGGACCGTCTTCTCATGTCGGATGCCTTGACTCCTGCAATAGGCATCAAACTCCTTGGAAGTGTATTCGCCCCCATTATCAGACCGGAGACACTTCAACTTCTTTCCAGTTTCACGTTCTACCATGACATGAAATAACTTGAAGTAATTAAATACCTGGTCCTTTGTTTTCATGAAGTACACCCACACCTTTCGAGAAACATCATCAATAAATGTCAGAAAGTACTTGTTTCCGCCTAATGATTCCGCCTCCAAGGAACCGCAAACATCAGAGTGTACTAAACTGAGCAACTCTGATCTTCTCGTTGAAGAGAAACTGAAAGAGACTTTATGTTGTTTGCCAAACAAACAATGATTGCAAGGATCTGGAGCAATATTCTTGGCAATAGTAATAAGCTCCTTTTTCTCCAAGGTAGACAAACCTTTTTCACTCATGTGACCAAGCCTCTGGTGCCACAGATTTTGAGAAGCCTCTTTTTCTACTATGTTGAGACTGTCTGCACATATCTTCACATAAGTTTTATATAAAGTACCACAAATATGACCTCGAGCGATTACCATGGTGCCCTTTGTTAATTTCCATGCGCCATTGCAAAACTGATGACCATAGCCCTGTTTGTCAAGAGCTACTCCTGACAGTAAATTCAACCGAAGATCCGGCACATGTCGACATCCTTCAAGGTGATTGTGCTCCCCACATTTGTTTGGATCTTAACATCACCTATTCCGGCAATCTCAGAGAAACTGGAATTTCCCATCTTCACTGTTCCAAAGTCACCAGCTTTATATGTTGTGAAGAAATCTTTGTGGGGAGTCACGTGGTAGGATGATGCAGTATCTACTACCCATTCTGTGTCTTCTCTTGAGACGTGTAGGCATGTCTTATTATTGATGGAACAGAAAGCTATCTCTCCAGGGATAGTGACAAAAGTGTCTCCATCATTATTCTTTGGTTGAGAACTACCTTGCCCTTGCTCTCGCTGCAATCTTCGACAGTTCTTCTTTAAATGACCTTCCATTCCACAGTGGTAGCACTTGTATGTCGGCCTTCTTCCATCTGTGGATCTACCTCTACTCATGCTCCTTCCCCTTCCATTGCTTCAACCATTTTCCTGTTGTCTCTCTCGGCCTCGACTACTTCTTTGTTGTCTCCCTCGGTTTTCTGTTACAAAGGCATGAGACTGGTTTGTGCTCATATCCTTTCTTCTGGCCTCTTCGTTGAACAGGGCATCTTTAACCAAGGACATGGTAAGTTTCCCATTTGGAGCTAAATTACTGAGAGAGACTACTAGCGTCTCCCAAGTGTCAGGAAGTGAACTGAGAAGTAAGAGCGCTTGTGTTTCATCCCCAAGCTCCATTTCTACAGACGACAATTGGTTTATCAAGCTTTGAAATTCACTTGTGTGCTCGGCAACTGAAGTTCCACTACTCAGCTTCAGATTAACTAATCGCCTCATTATTAAGGCTTTATTCCGAGCGGTCTTTGCCTGATACATACCTTCCAGCTTTGTCCAGAGGGTATATGCGTCTGTCTCTTTTGCAATATGGTGGAAGACACTATGATCAATCCATTGACGGATCTGACCAATAGTTTTTCTGTTTGATTTCTTCCACTCTGCTTCCTTTGTAGGATCAGGGTTTACACCTTTTAATTTCAGGGGATCGTACAAATCTTTACAACTAAGGAGATCTTCCATCCGAGGTCTCCATAGTGTATAGTTGGTAGAGGTAAGCTTTAGCATTGCTCCTGATGATGCAGATTCCTTCATTTACACTAACTTGTTCAAAAACAAAGTTGAATTCCTTCGAAAGTAAAAAAAACACCGTTGCGTTTGGAACGGTCGAAAATGGGAAATTTGACTCTCTTGAGTCAATTTGCAATTTCTAAAAGATCATAGGCTAAAGTATAATTTCAGAAAATTTAGGGGTCAAATTGTAATTTCTGAAAGATTAAGGGCTAAAATATAATTTCAGGAACTTGAAGGATCAAATTGTAATTTCAAAAATATCAGAGGCTAAAGTATAATTTCAGAAAATATATAGGTCAACCTGTAATTTTTGAAAGTTCAGGCTGGATGATGACGTGGCTGTTGACATGGCACTCACTAATGTTGCGTGGCGCTGATGTGGCGCTGACGTGGTGCTGACTGGGTCGTCTTCAACCTTGGTTTGGAGAGTGGGAGAGTGACGCCCACTCTCAGGCGAAGCTGCCGGAGAGTGCGGCTTCGTCCGGCGTCCGTTTGACTTGCCGAAAATTCCGTTGTGCTCGTCTTGACACCAGGAATCTGTTGGAGTGGTCAAAACACCAAATGGAGGTGTTTGAAAAATTCAAATTTTAAGAGCAGAGACTTTGTGCTTTAAAAAAACTCTCCCAACACTCAACTCAAGCTCTGATACCACTTGTTGGGTATCCAGAACTCATTTAAACACGAAAAATGAACAAGAATTGAGAGAAAAACTCACTCTATTTCTCTGAATAGAATTTACAAGAGAATTACTCTCTATACAAAAAACTCTCAAAATCTCTCAAGCTCTCTGGCTTTTCTCACTCTCTCTGGATACCCACACTTCTACTGAATGCATTTACAAGAGATGAGTGATGCCTATTTATAGAAAAGGGGCTGCTGAAAATTGTCAAAGTTTGGCCACCAAACTTTGGTGGTTGATGACTTTAAACTCATACCTACCATGCTACCATTGTTGACACTACAGCTGGAGTAGGTGGCATGGGTGGGTGGCTGGACTCTTCATATACAAAGGTTATCTCAAACATAGTAGTGCTACTAACTATACAATCCCATTTAAGCGGATGGATGGGGAAGCCGTAAAAGGGATCCCCTAGTTCAAGAACGACATTGAGTTGCTCTGCCAACTTTATCACCCTAATTTGGTCTCTCATATATGATTCTATCACCACAAAGACGAGAAGATTTGTGTACGAGTACATGACTAATAGATCTATCTATGACCATCTATGTAGGAGTGTTCAACTCCAAACTAAATCAAACAAAACTAAAAAGTTAACTTAAAAAAATTAAAAATTGAATAAAATTGAATCTTTTTAGTTTTGATTATTTTTTTAAAAATTGATTAGTTTAGTTCAATTTTTTATTCCTATTTTTAAAACCAAACTAATCAAAATAAGGGTGATGAATGTGCATTCAGATTTTGAAACCAGGCAGAGAAAGATCCTACTTTCCATTACTAAAAAAGTACTTTTAGAGACAAAATGTTTCCATCTCTAATAGTCCAAAATTAGTTGCTAAATTAATCAGAGACAGAATTAGAGACGAAAACAAAATCGTTGCTAAAATAGGCATTGCTAATATTTTAGAGACAGAATAATATTTCTTGATCGGAGACGAAAAATTCTATCATAAAAAATTGGAAATTTGTCGCTAAATGGACACAAATTGGAGTCAAATTGGATTTAGAGAAGAAAATTGCAGTCACAAAATTTTTGTTAATTTGTTGCTAAATGAAGACGAAAATGGTGTCTAATTAGAAATTAAAGACGAAAATAACCCGTCACTGATTCCATTTCAGAATAAGGTGACAGAAACAATTTGCCACTAAAATTGGTGGAAGCAAACATTTTATTTCGTCTCTATGTTCCAAATTTTAAAATGGCTTTTTTGAAATTTTTAGCAATCATTACAAATGAGGTAAAATATTTTAGGCAAACAATAAATATTCAAAAATACCAAAAGATGAAACTGAAATAAGTTATTACAAATAAAAATATTTACAAATATAAGGTTCAAAATAATATTCAAAGTAATTTATTGGCTACAAATAATATCAAATGTCACTATCAAGCCCATCCTCATCAATGTCATGAGACTTATCTATATCATCATCCTCACAAAGTGTCCATAAAGGTGCTAGCTGTGAAGGTTTAGAGTTCAAATTCAGTCGCTGCATAACGAGATTAATATTATCCTGTTGATGGTAGATCATCCCCTTCGACTAGCTAAACATGACCTTTTGCTGCTGGATCTTGCCCTCCTGTTGTTAGATCTTTACCTCTTGCTGCTAAAGCTTCTCCCGCATCTCATTCTCCTGCTGTTGAAGCTTCTCCCACATCTCGATGACATCCTTATCCTTCTATTGTACCTCAAAAGTAAGAGTTACAATGGTTGTCCTTAGGATTTCAAGCTCTGAAGTTGAACGCTACTCGGAGTCATAGGTGGATGTGGATGGGATAAGAGTACTAGCTTTCGCCCCCAAGCCATATATACGTCCCTTTCTGCTAACGCCTCCAACAACATCTAAGTATATCTCGTTGTCAGATTGACTGCTGGACCCCTCGCCAGCTAGTGTTTGCGAGTCCCGCTCACCCACCAACTTCTTTTTATACCCCTCTCTTATCTAACATTTTCTTAAAAGCACCTTGTAGGGATTTTAATTTTAGGATTATAGAGAAAGAGCCAAATAGTAGCTATAACTTCCCTTTCAAGGCTAAAACAAAATTTCTTTTCCTCTGGATTACTCAAGCATCTTGCTTTCTTGGGTTTTTTTTCTTTCTTAATGAAGGGATATATCAAAATAAAGTATTTAATTTAATATATGTTATTCCAAGAAACATCTTGTGCAGATTTAATGCTGCCTAAAATTGTATAAACATGAAGGAGGGAGTTTGTAACCAAATCCCCTTTTGATAATGTGAGTGTGGATTTGCTAGGTTTCTTTGAAGGCTGCGAGAGCATAACATGCCTTGAGAAGGAAAGAGAAAGTGTAAGCATTGTGAGTTACTAAATGGTGAAGCATTTGATGGTACAAAAGCAGCGTTGCTTCTAGGTCATTATTATTTTGGAATACCATGATCATGGTGTTCGACGAAAATAAAGGCTCTAGACCAACCCCCCACAATCTTCATACACACTCTGATTTTCTAAAAAACAAAGCCACAATGAAAAATCAATATATAATGAAAATCAAAATATATTTCCTAGGCCAACTAACAAAGATGCTTTCTCATTGAAACGCAACCATCAAATGAGTATGCATAAAATTCTAGAAAGTAGAAAAATGCAAATGGGTGCCTGAATATTTAAGAACCTAGAAGCAATCCTTAGCATGAACCCATCAAAAACCCAACCAAGCTCCTCAACAATGGAATGCAATGTTGCCTCCTCGCAGATGCCCCTCCTCAACAGCAATGACGCCCAGCCCATCCTCAACAATGCCCGTGACTTGTAGTCAAATCTCAGTGAAAGATAAGGAGAAGGATCTCGGTGAAATGAGGTTTTCTGAGAGGGAATTGTCAAATGGGGTTTGGAGACAAGGGAATACAAGAATAAATAATAAGTGAAGCACACAACTTAATATTTCAAAAATTTTGTTTAGTTCTAACTAAAATTTAATTTTTTAAATACATTAATTTTAAAAAGGAAACTAAAAAATTTCAGACACAAATTTTCCTTCTCTAATCTGTCTCTAATAAAATGAAAAAAAATTTAAAATATAAATCCTTAGAGACAGATTTAGAGAGAATTTTTTTCCGTCTCTAATAAATTGATAAAGTTTTAAAAAAATATAAATGTTTAGAGACAGATTTAGATATGGCTTATTTTAGTGACAATCGTCTCTAAAATGTGAAGATTTCAATTCATTTATTTAGTCCCTTGTCTGTCACGATTATTGTCACTATCAGTGACAAACCTAAATCTGTCTCTATTCTGCATATTTCTAGTGGTATTCTTCCCACTTATGAGTTCTAATATCTTGAGTTTTCCTCTAACAAGCAATTGAGGAGGATAGCTTCAGTTTTTCTTTTTTAAAATTTAAATTTCTTCAGGTTTAGATAACTATCCGATTTTCTAAAAATTGACCAATTCTCCGAGTCTACCAATTTAATCCAATTTCTATTGATTCTTACTCATTAGGCAGCTTTAGCGGTTTTGTAGCATACCCCAACTGATGTGATGTTCAGTCAGCAATCCGACTGGTCTGCCTGGCCAGATCAATTTTTAACTCACTTAGTCCAACTATCCTTCAAAATTTAAACCTTCATATATTTCTTTAAATTGTATAGTTAAATTATTCAAACTTTTAATACCGAAAAAAAAATTTATTCAAACTTTCACTTATTTTTTTGGGTTTCCACATACTCTTGGTGAACAATTTTTAATCTAAAATATCTTAAGAATTTTATTTCTTTAAATTGTATAGTTAAATTATTCAAACTTTTAATACCAAAAAAAAAATTATTCAAACTTTCACTTATTTTTTTGGGTTTCCACATACTCTTGGTGAACAATTTTTAATCTAAAATATCTTAAGAATTTTATTGATATAGGTTTCATGAAACATAGCAAGAATTTCTCAAGATCAATTGATATGAATCTCAATTCTTATAGCATAAGAAATTTCACCCACATATATAATTTCAAATTTTCTAGATAGAAATTGAAGTAGGAAGTAGGTCAAAACCCGTCACAACCAAAATTATTGACTAAATAATGGAACAGGATGCTTATTCTTGTAAAATTATTTAATGATATGATAAAAATATGATTGAATAATAGTGTAAAATAACTTTACATTGATATTTGATCAAAATTAAATCTTTTTTGTTTATCCTCTTTGCTCTCTTTTTATGCTCTATGTAAGGATATACTAATAATATACCTAGGTTGCATGAGCACCTCAAACATCTTAGAAGGAGATGATGAAGGTGCACACACAAATTAATGCACATGGACAAATTATTTATATCAAATACAACTATCACTCTTATCATATTGAGTTTGATTTTAATTTTACACTATCATTTAATCATGTGTTAATAAATTATTAACAATTTAACTTTTTATTAGTTATTGTCATCATCAATCTCTTTTAATGATTCAAAAACATATAATCATATTAGTATAGAGAAATTAGACATGAATTAAATCTTACAAAAATTTATTTAATTGTAAACTTAGACACATTCATAAGTCAAGAAAAAAATAAAAGCACTACTTCAATGCCCATAATTTTTCATAGGTTCTAATACCTATAATCAATTATTAAATACTTATTGGTTATTGATTATATATAATGAAATTTAAAACATTTATTATGAAACTAACAACCAACAAATTTTTAACAACTCGCAATGAGTATTAATACCCATTAGAAGAAAAAAATAATTACCATAGCAACTCTCAAAAAATAACTATCAAAAGATTTTAAATCTTCTATCTATTTTTCATGTCTCTTTCTGTTTTTTCAATTAAATACTGATAACTCACCAAAAAAGTTGACTATTGCAATTAAAAAATATGCATATTTTTTTAATCTAATTAACATTTAATTGGAGACAGAGAAGGGTCAGACCATTTAAATCCCTATCATAAACCCTCCTCACTTCTGATGAAAAATTACCTGTCAACCATCACAATATGTAAACAGAAATGTCGCTTTAACTTACCACGTTCGTATGGAACATATTATAGATTTAGCGTTTCAAATTTATTCATCACATTCCATTGCAATAAACTACATTTCATTGCAATGTATTTCCTTCCATGATACATTATCCAAAAGAATACACCGAATCCAATTTAATCATCAGAAAGAATGAAACTAGTAATTTTCTAGTTGGAAAATTTCCATATTGTATCAATCAGTTATTTTCAGAATAATCAGTTATTATAGCTTTACTGCTTAAACCTTAAAGTTTAACCCTCAAGTCAAGACTGATAAATGTAGAACAACAGCAACTCCAGGGCTCAAGGTGTAGGATTATAAGCCATTGTGTGCTTGCCCAACATCACCACCCAATCACGAGGAATTCCAATACCAAGTAGTTGTGGACCCAAATCTTGGCTCGTCAATCGATAAAAGACAAGCTTGCAGACCAATTGCATCTATTCATCTTTTGAACATAAGCGTTCTGAGCAAAGAAAAAATTGAAATGCTTTTAGGCAGAGTTAGATATATACATAGAGAAAAGGCACTATGATACACGAGGGTTCAAAGTTTGCCATATTCATTCCAAACTTATAGCCAATATCATGGGAACAAAAGCCCCAGCGAAAGAAACAAGTCTATAATAATAAATAAATTATGCAAATAAAATAAACTTCAGAAAGGAAAACAAAAGAAGAAAAATGCATACAATCGGACAATAAATCCAGTTTGCGGACATGAATTGTGTCACACTAATAAACAATTTCTGGAGGGACTATTTTCAATAAGACCAACAGAGTTGACATATCAGTAAGTTCAGGCAAAGAACTGAAGAGAACATTCAAGCAAATAGAACAACGTAAAATAAAGTATGGTTCCCCTTTTTTCGGAAAAAAAACAAAACAAACTATATGTCTATATCTAGCTTGTCAGGGACACAACCATAAGTGAGATGACTAACAAAAGCTAAAGTCGATAATAATTGGCATATCAAGTTAGGAATGTGCATTTTGATGGCCAAATGTGTTTGTGTTTCCTGCAAAATTCTTCAGATAGTGAATCACCATATATGTACATAAATAAAGACCCCAAGTCTACCAACAAGCGTTTGGTGCAGTGGTAAGGGAGCTGCACTACCAAGGTAAGGACATAAGTTCAATTCTTGGAGTAAGCGCTTGTTGGGAGGGCCTCCTAGTCGCAACAGAACCCATAGGGGATTAGTCTCACAGTACTAGTAACCTATGGGAATACCCTAGGGAACCAAAAAAAAAAAGACCCCAGGTCTTGCTAAAATAAAACTATTCAAGAGAAACAATTTAAAATTTGTGGCTCTAAAAGCCACCCATCTAATGTGAAAATGGTGGACTGCCTCTCTATGTAAACTTCAAATGATTTTTCAGTCATGGTTATGTTTGGTAGCCAAGAAGGAATGAGCTCGAGAATGAAGAACTATATAAATGGCCTTCCACCATTTGGACCACATTTTAGTATAATTCTCTGCATACGGAGCATAGAGATTCAATTATACCAAGTGAAGCTTTTTATTTAGGATTTTGGATTTTTTAACTGATCATAGATTAAAAGCTTGTTCAATTTCAATGAGAATTTTCCAGTTCAATAATAGAATTGTAAATTCATAATCTCATTGTTCATTATGGACAGCAGACTAAACAGGATTAATTTTTAATACAAATGACAAGTTGCAAATTCCTAGCCACATACAACTCTTTCTCCTAATATGTGTGTTGTGTGCAGGTCTAATTCTGAAACAACAGCCTGCATACTTTTGTATATTGCAGCGGATACCTTCGTATGGAATAATCTATTTTGGGTTCTTGACGAAACCTGGTGTGTCTAACCTTAAGAGTATTTTCTCATCATGTGTTTTGAAGGTTTTGGCATGAACAAAAGGGCAAAGATTTTATGACAGTGTACGATATATGCAATTGATCAATCTTACAAAGTGAGGGGAAGATTGACGGGTATGTCACACATAGGATTCAAGCTGGGTGGGTGAAATGGAGAAATGTTTTAGGCGTAATTTGTGATCACAAAGTGTCTATCAAACTCAAAGGAAAATTCTACCAGACAACTATTAAGACAGACGATGCTCTATGGTAGTTAAGGTTAGGCAGTGAAATGCCAACAAGAGTTAAAAATAAGTGTAGCAAAGAAGAAAATGTTGAGGTATATGAGTGAACATACAAGAAAAGATAAATTAGAATGTACCTGGCAGAAAGTTAGAACAGCACCTATTGAGAAGAAGATGATAAAAAATCACCTAAAGTGATTTGGTCATGTGAAAAGAAGACCAATAGAAGCTCCAGTGAAAAATGTGGATCAAATGGAAGATGGTTCAATTAACATGGCTAGAGGAATACCTAATAAAACATAATGAGAAACCATTTAAAAAGACTTTTTACTAGATTGTTTCAGTGAAAATTTGGTTTCTAATAGAGCTCAAAAGCGTAGATTGATCTATGTAGCCTACCCCACCTAGTTTAATGTGATAATGCTTGGCTGCTGTTGTTGTTGTATGATATAAGCAATTCTATGGTGTATTTGGTTGGACAGGAATGCCTGTATCTTCATGGATGTCTCTCTGACCTTACATTTTTTCTCAGATAGGATTGTGTTAATGGCCTCTCTTTGGTGATCTTTCCATGGTTGTTTCAAAGGAATTTCCATTGCTGATATGCAAAGATATTGAACAGCTTTGTTGAATTTTCAAGTTAAGATCCTGTTTGGTTTGCTTTTTGATTCATTTTCAGTTAGATATGTTTCCATTATAATTACAAAAATGCCACCTTGTTTTCATGTTGTTTCTTGTTTTCAAAATTTTGTGAAGGAAATAGTAAAAACAACAAAATCCTTCACAAAACTTTGAAAACAGGAAACAACATGAAAACAAGGTTTTGAAAACAGGAAACAACATGAAAACAAGGTGGCATTTTTGTAATTATAATGAAAACATATCTAACTAAAAATGAAAACAGAAAACAAACCAAACACGCTCTAATTTGGCTTACTGTTTTCTTTTCCATTTTCTGTTTAGGAGGATTTCTTATTCTCCCTCCAAATGTACTTTCTCTCCTTTCTTTCAATTAATAAATATATTGTTCTACCTTAAAAAAATTATCAATTTTCATTTTCCAAATTCTGGTTCAGAAAGCAATGTATGTCTAAGGTCAGCAATACTTTGAGCATATCAGAGACTCATGAAGAGAGAAAATAAATAAATCTAATGTAAACTGATATTGGAAAGGCATCTTATGGCTGAATTTGGCCTTTATGAAAAAGGACACGTTATGTGTCCCCATTTGAGCCAAGCCTAACTCCTTTGGTTCAATTTCACCCTGCCTGTTGCAGCCTCAAGTGCACCAATTAAAAAATAAGGACAACTTGAATATAAGGTTGAATAACTTTTATTTGGCATAGAGATAGTTTTAAGATGTATAAATGAAAAATTGAAAGTCTATAAGCAGAACAACAAAATGTTACCAGCAGAGTTACTCAACATGGCAGCCACAATGAAAAGTAGGATAATGACATTGGATGCCAAGAAATAACTAAACAAATCAATTATTAGACCTAAATTTAAGTCCAATATTTGCATACACTAGACCACAATACATGAGCAAATCATAAACATAAATGCAAGTGCACATACACATAAAGAAAATGTAATCAGAGAGGAAGAGTTCTTACTCAGATACTCATAAGTCAATATCATTGAAGTACCCCACGCTGACATGTTAAATAATCTTGGACCAAACCCTCGATATAAACCTTTCCAACCATCTTCTCTGATTAAGTCTTTAACAACTTGTTTTACAGAGCTTCTCTTTTCATGTCCCATCACCTGGAGGAGTAAGAAAAATTAAGTAGGCTGTAACCAGGCTAAAAAAAAGATAATTAAGCAAGTAAAATGCAATGTTCATTAAATGCTCTTCTCATTCTTCCCCTTTCAGTCTTCTTTTGGAAAATGTGGTGAACTTCTACCATCACCACCATAATTGCTCAATAAATTAATTCTGCATATACACTGGAGCAACACGTGTATTACAATCTCTTCATCTGTATAATCTAAGGCCTACAGTTTGAATGATAGCAAGAACATGCACAGAAAGGAAAGAGAGATGATAGGAGTGGAGAGAAGATCGATCAACAGAGCTATACAAAAGAAAGGAAAACACCTCACTCAGTGCAGTAGGACCAACAAGGAAAGTCTCAAATTATTTTGCAAAACTCAAAACAGACACCTAAAGCAAAGAGGGAGCAAAGACAGAATGCAGAACTTGGATCCAAATGATAAGATGATTTCATATAATTTACAGAGATTATAGCCCTAGCAGGTCTCCAAGCTGAGCACAATTAACAAAGAAACTGGGCACCAGGAGTTTTGAAATATAAAAGGCTCAAACATGGGACACTGGCATATATCTAGAACACAAGATGAAGGAAAAATACACAAGAATATTAAAGTAGATTCTTTTGCTTATGATTGTGGGACTTCCTTTCCTTCCCAGAATAATAGAAGACAAAGCATTCCAAAGAGTACATTGTCATAACAACGACAAGATTGACTGCTTTTCAAATGTCCTAAATTAAAGCAAAATTATGTTTTTAATCTAATATTCATGGGACCTTGGCTACAGAAGACTTGAAACATACAAAGGATAAATAATTCAAGCTAGAAAAGGGTCTAGGGTCCCGCTAAGCAAGATCTTATGATAGGGTGCCAAGAGAAGTTCTTTGGAAAGCACTAGAGAAGAAAGGAGTTCGTGTTGCTTATATTCGAGTTATCAAGGATATGTATGATAGGGTCACGACTTGTGTGCGAATGGATGGCGAAGTCACAGAAAATTTTCCGGTTACTATAGGATTACACCAAGGGTCAACTTCACCTTGATTTTGGACGTACTTAGTGGACACATCCAAGATCCAGTGCCTCAATGCATGATTTTTGCAGACGACATAGTCCTGGTGGAAGAGTCGAGACAAGGAATAAATGATAAAATAGAGCTATGGAGAGAAACTTTAGAATCACATGGGTTTCGACTAAGTAGGAGTAAGACAGAATATATGGAATGTAAGTTTAACAAAAGGCGATCTAGCTCTGACTTGGAAGTGAAAATTAGTGATCATATTATTCCATAAGTTGAACGGTTTAGGTATCTTGGATCTATTATACAAAATGACGGAGAGATTACAAGAGATGTAACTCATAGGATTCAAGCTGGGTGGACAAAATGGAGAAATGTTTTGGGTGTTATTTGTGACCGCAAGATACCTCTCAAGCTAAAAGAAAAATTTTATAGAACAGCTATAAGACCGGCAATGCTTTATGGTACCGAATGTTGAACGGTAAAATGTCAACATGAGCATAAGTTAAGGGTTGCAGAGATGAGAATGTTGCGCTGGATGAGTGGACATACAAGAAGAGATAGAATTAGGAATGAGTGCATTCGAAAGAAAGTTGGAGTAGCACCCATTGATGAAAAGATAACAGAGTCTCGCCTAAGATGGTTTGGTCATGTGAGGAGAAGACCAATAGAAGCCCCGATAAGAAGAATTGATAAGTTGGAGGATAGTCCCTTAAAGAGAGGTAGAGGTAGACCACTGACAACACTAAGGGATATCATTAAAAAAGATCTTGAAATAAATGGTCTATCTGAAAGTATGGTTTATGACAGAGCACAATGGCGTCGTTTGATCCATGTAGCCGACCCCACCTAGTGGGAAAAGGCTTTTGTTGTTGTTGTTGTATATATATATATATATATATATATATATATATATATATATCACAATTGTCACAGAAGACTTAAAGCATTTCCTCAGCCACATAGGCGTAGAGCATCTTTCACCATGCTGCTTAGATAAATAGGAGCAACATTTGCCATTTCAAATGGTGTTTCACTGATAGACCAAATTGATTTTATGTAGAAGCAGAGTACATATTTTTGGCTATGAAAGAGAAGCACGTAGTCTAGTTATAATTACATTTTGATTTTTTATTATTTTCTTATATTTTTTGTAGGAACTATATTTACAGATAGTATTTAGATATAGGTAATTTTAACGTATATATGTGATAGGTTCCAAGATCAAATTTAGAAAGAAATAGAGAGAAAAGGTGAGAATTCGAGAGAAGGAATGAAAAAAATCTAAGAGAAACCCAATGTGGGAAACTCTCAGCCAAGGGAAAATCCCTTTCCACTGTAAAACAGTTTCAGGTTACAATCAATAATGCCTTTCTTAGGCTAATACAACAGTATATATCCCTGCCCTCAACTAACTAACTGATTAAGACTTCTAACAACCTTGCGACAGCTCATAACAACTCATAACCGTTCATAACAGACTCTTTATTACAATTAACAACTACTAACTCTTGGTAACCTTCCTCCTAGTGTAAATTTTGAGATTAGGGACTACTGAAGTCCTAACAATATGATAGAATTAAATTCCTATCTATTATCTTATAATAAAGGGACTGCCTCTAATGACACATGGCAGTCCCTGATTTCAATTCACACTAAATTATTCCCACCTAATTTGTAGTTCTCCTGTCAAATGCCACGTTGCTTTAGTGGGTAGGTTTGGTTCATTTCCGTTATTAATTTGTTTTTTTCTCCGTTAAAGCTTATTACTGCTGATTTGTTATTTTTTTCTCACCGTGCTTCTGTTCATAAGGGATGTTATGTGTTTTTTTATTTTAGCATGACAAGTAATTGATTTCCTTTATTTTGTTTTGATAAATTTCAAATATAAAATCTTAACCTTCATTTGCTTACAAAAGCAATGAAAAAAGAATTATGATATCAGCTGGTATCAATTATGTGTTTCAATAAGAGAAATACTAAAAAAATCAGAAAAATAGGACAAATTACAGATATGACAAGTGATGTTCTAAGGAGAATGAAACACCAATAGTATTATATGATTAAAAAAAATAAATATAATAAATATAAAGTGAAAAAATATCCGTGAAATTCTCTGAGGCATATACTAGTTAGGATACTATATGAAAATTCCTAGAAGCTCAAGTTTATTATTTCTATAAAAGGGACTGCTAGTTTAAAATGAGATGCAACATACATTTTCACTCATGAAAATTATTACAAGGATTTTCCTTTGTTTCCTTGTAAATTTCAGAATTTCTACCTAGAATTTTTTGGTAGTCTACTAAAGCAATACCTAGCGATCCACATCAGCCATGTCAAGACCTAGAGCAGAATTGGATGAGATGTGGTGTAGACTTGAAGGTATTTCAAGTGCAATACATGTCTAGAAATAGTTTCAAAGTTTCCTTATTTTAGTTATTACCTTATTTGTACTATTGTACTTCTTTTCATACTACCAGTATTATAAATAAGACACAAGAGGGCAATGATATTCACTCACTCATTCACACAAGTAAGGGTTTCTCCATGATTGGTGGAGACGAGCTTCTCTGCGGACAGATCGGCCAAAGAAGATGTCACACACACCAGTGAGGCATTTCTGGCCAAATTCCCAGGACTGGCGCATCGGAGGTCCATGACCGATTTGGTCTGACAAACATGATCATGGTGTCGGTTGGAGCAAACTCACAAGACATTCATGAAGGAGAAAGTCAACTCACAAGACAATGACATGGTGGGAGAATTTCAAATTATTGGAACTTGGCAGTGGAATAATGATGGGATTAGGTCACGGAGGATGGTACCACTATGATCCTATGTTGAAATTATAAGGTTTAGGTAGAAAATGAGGAAAAGAGAATAGAGATATTTTGAATAATATAATATTAGATTGATATCAAGTATTTTAAAATACAAAGCACTGACACCTATTTATACTAATAATTAGGTCAAGTACTAGTATAGTGCTACTAATACAAGCCCAGCCTAATAAGACTTACTAAAATAGTAAGAATCCTAACATAATAAGAATCCAAATATTCTAAAAGTTATAATTAGATTTTGGTTTTTGATGATTTTATTCTAATTTTTATAGGAATTTTAGTTAGAGATATTATTTAGTTATTTTAGGTAATTTATGGTGTATATGATAGATTTAAAGTCCTATTATTATATGCAATAGGAAAGTCCTAGAAATTTGCTTACTTGTCAGTCAAGTTTTATTATGCCTATCTATAAAACAAGAAACAACATAGATTTTCATTCATCAATATTATTCCAAGGATCTTCCTTGTTTCCTCGTAAATTCCAAAACGTCTACCTAGTCATTTTCAAGGTTATATGCTAGACCGATGTGTAGCCCTGCTTTATTTTCCCTTTGTGGCTTCCATCCTGTGTCAAGAAATCAACTGAATTACTTTTTCCTTTGTTGAAATTCTAGTGTTTAGGTAGAGAAGATGGAAAAAGAAGAAAGACGGCTAACACTATGAAGAGATTTGATATTAAATATTATACAATACCCTAGCCTAATGCTCCTATTTATAACAATAAAATAATTAGGTCAATTACTATTACTACTAGTACAAGCTCAAACCTACTAACAGTAAGACTAATAACCCTAATATATTCTAACATCCTTAAAAAAATAATTCTCATATATAATAATTACTTCTTGCAAAAGCAAGTATTGTGGAAATAAAAATTTCACAAGGCCAAACATTTATTCATGCTTGTGCTTTTCAACAGCTATTTGCAAAAGTTACTTCGATAAGGTAATCATATGTAAAATGCTACTTTTTAAACAGTTGAGTGTCGAAAAAAAAATTGTAAGTGCTTTGCATTGTGTTCAAAACACCATAGACATGCAACATTGAAGTATGTTTTTATTAGTATCCTTTTGTTAAATATTTTTTAGAAAAAAAGGAATGGAAAATGGAAGACCTTTGGTCGGATGTTGTGGATACGAGACATTATCATCTGGGTCTGGTGAGTTAGGAGGTGTATTGTCATCCTAAGAATGAAGGGGGTTTGGTCTTGGTAATTTGGTGTCCAAGAACATTGCTCTGGCAGGTAAATGGCTATGATGTTTTCCTTTAGAACCTCATTCTCTTTGGTATCAAGTTATCCGAAGTAAGTATATGGCTTAGATCAAAACCAGTGGGATGCCAACACAACAATTCTAGCTTCTCTTTTTAGCACATGGAAATTTATCCCTCATGGTTATGCTACCTTTTTAAGTCTTTGCTTTCCTTGAAAGTGGGTAATGGTTCTCATGACAACTTTAGGGAGGATCATTGCGTAATAGATTTCCCTTTTAGATACGCTCCCCCATGTCTTTATCGTCTTTTATCCTTACACAACTCTCCTATCTACAATTTTAATATTCGGTCCTTTCTTAGAATTTCCACTTTTTCCATAACTTAAATTATAGGGAATTTTTTGAATCAGAGTCTCTTTTGGGTCTCCTAGACTCTGTTCATTTGTCTTCTAACACGGATCTTAGGATTTGGGCTCTTGAACCCTCTGTGGTGTTTTCATGCAAATCTTTTTTCCAATTCCAAAATCATTCATTGAATAGAGCCACTTTCCATCATGATAAACCCTTGGGAAATCCAAAGCTCCCTCAAAGGTCAAGTCTTTTATTTGGACTGCGGTGCTTAATAGAATCAATACTAATGACATGTTGCAAGTTCGTAGGCCACACAAGGCTCTTTCCCTTGAAATGTGTGTCGTGTGATGCTTGCTCATAATCGGTTCTTCGTCCGTTTTTACATTGCTCTGCTGTTGTTTCTCTTTGGAATTCTGTGTTCAGCGTTTTTGGTGAATGTTGGGTGTGCCCTAGGTCCTTGGAGCTATTTTTGATGATTAGCTTTCATGGTTTTAGTAGAAGTAAAGAGGCTAAATTTTTGTGACAATGTACAGGTATAATGAGGGATTGGGCAGCTTTGCTATTTTGATGTTGCTATTTTGATGTTTAAGGAGGTTTCTTTGGCACAACAACTTATTTGGGATAAGATTTGGCATTTGGCTTCTATTTGGTGTATAGCACATGGACCTTTTAAAGGGATTTCCCTAACAAGTATAATGAGGGATTGGGAAGCTTTGCTATTTTGTGTTTTCTTTTTTCTATGTTGTCTTGTGTTTTGCTCTTACACCAAAGAGGATTCCTTATCCTCCAAACTTTTTGTAATTTCATCTCTTCGTCTTAATCAAATTCTTTATTTATCAAAAAGAAACAAGGCAACATTTTCTTGTTTCTAAAGCATCCCCTAGAAAGCACCAGCAATTTTTAAAAGGAAATTGATTCAGAGTTCGCCAAACCTCAAAAACTGCTATTTTGAAAAAGAATAACGAGAAGCACCAATCAGCACCAAACTCAATAATAAATATATAACAAACAAATACAAGAATTAGCATCCACAGTAACGATCACAGAGAAAAATGAACAACATAAGAGAAAGAAACATTGTCAACAGGTTATGCAAACCTGTAATCGGGTCTTGATAGTATCCAATGGGGTTGTGATGCAGGATGCAGTTGCACCAGCAATAATCCCTCCAGTAGCCTGAACAAACATAATCTTCTGCAGACTAGGAGTCCCTTCGTCAAATTCGGCACCATGGCCCAAGAATCTGTCCATGCAACCAGGTGCTAATTGTCTTAATATCAGAAAGTTTGCGTAATAATTAGAAATAAAAACATTGGCATGCACATGTACTAAAAGTTCATTACGCTATTACTTATAAAATTCATCATTCCAAAAAACTTCTGGAAAATCCCTCACAAGCTTACTGCAAAAGTGGCTTATCCTTTTCATAGGCTCTCTCAGCCAAGAAGAAATCCTACCTTTGCTGACTTAACACAATTCACTGCCTGCACGTACACCATCACACACTTCAAGCAGTGTAATTCAATCCTTTGAGACTGAATCCATTACACTGATCTGACCAAGCTAACATTAAACTTTAAGAACATTTATCAGATTTGAGCATTGCATCATGCTAATTCTTTTGCAGTTTTACCATGTCCTTGGAACACAACAAATGTCCATAATTCTAACCTAGACAGAAGAAATATAAGCAACGTTTGAAATCCATGCATACATCATGGCATAGTAGCCAAACGGTACTGGTCAAACTTTAAAAGGAAAAGATGTAAGTTTCAAATGATGAATCTAAAGAATCAAAATCTTTAGATTCATTATAAATTAACTTCCAAATCGTTGGGGGAAAAATTAAGTCCTGTTGTGAGGTCTAATATTAAATATTAATCATAGTTCTAAATTAGAGCATCGGTAAAAGGAGAGAAATTCCTCCCCTCCTATTGAAAGCTGAGCTAAGAGAGAGAGGGGCCCTTTTGCTGGTGAGCTATCAGATAGGGGTAATACAACAACGATTCAATGTTAAGACTTAAAAACAGGCATTACCATGTCTTACCTCCAAATGAAGCGTTGGCTTGAACCATAACTTGCCCACCATACAGCGCTTGAAGGTGAATATGTAATAACAGAAAGACCAAACCCTCGATATAAGCCACGGATGCCATCAGACCTTATAACCTTACGAGCAACATCCAGACCCCCACTATACTGGGCATGGCCTGAGTATCCTTGCACCATCAACTTTTGGCTAATCTGAATATCATATAATGTAAAGGTAATTAGATATTAGTATTATCCATATTTTGACAAAAAGAAGAAAATTTTATGAACAAGAAAAGAAATGAGAAAAAGATAACATGATAAAGAATTTCCTCACCACAACAAAAACAAAAGGTAAAACAAAAACATGTCAATAAAAAATAACTTCCCTTATTTTTCTGAATATCTGTCATTAACATCCCTTAAAAGAAGCATCAGTTGAGCATCATAACAAAGAGAAAACACATTTATATCCCAAATAAATTGATATTTGTAAAATCTTGCATAATGCTCGAATGGAATACACCATGAGTCTGCAGATAAAGCACATAACTGCAAAACCTTGCTTTCCATGCTTCTCCCAAATATAAATTTTCTGAAATTTGAGTTTTATAGAACCAACCATTGCATTCTAATTATATGTCCTATGTATCAAAAATAGAAGCATTAACCACCAAGTTAGAGTTTGATTCAAAAATAAGAGTACAGAATAGTGTTTAAACTAAACACCTAATAGTACTTTTAAAATCATATGCAAAAGTGAGTAAATTAAACACTTTTTGTTGAATTGCAGCAGACATGTGATAGAACATCAGTGAATACATTCCAAGTTCCAACACTTGCAAGTTGCAATATTGAAAAATAAAAAATAAAAGATTGTTGAGCTATCTAAATAACTTGTTTAATAGCAGATGTATTTGAATGTACCACCATATCCACAGGTATATGTATAGCTGTCAGTTAGTCCAAAAGAATGTATTTTCAAGTTCAAGGATAAAAACACATGCAGTCATGCTCAGGTTACATGAATTAGATAATCATACCACATCAATTGGAACAAACACAGATTGAGCTAAAAGCGATGATGTCATGCCTGCAACTCCATTTGCTATGGCAGCCTGAGTAGTTTCAGATAGTCTAAAAGGCTCAAGCATCTTGAACGCAGCCAACTTTGTGGTCTCCAAGGCAGAGAGGAATATAATTCTGGCAGGAATTGCTCCAGTGATAACTGTGCCAAACCCTCTATATAAACCAGGGATGCCATCCGTTTTAAGTAATCCTTTTACAACAGAAATTGCATTTCTCTCTACAGTATCCCTTGAAGCAACCTGCAGCCTAGTTTTCACAACAGAAACTGGGTAAAGTGCCACTGTAACACCTGTAAAGAGTCCAGCTCCAACGACATAGAACTTAGTTTTATCTAGCCTGCAGAATTGAGTGAACTTAATTAGGATATAGAACTTGTAGATGCAAAGTTCATTAGTACCATGAGCTCCAGGAGTCACGATATTCGTAAGATATATTAATAACAAACCAATGCAAGGACAAGATGGCCTCAACCTTCATGAAGAACTAACATCCACAGATGGAAGATTGAACAGATACAAATTTTCAAAAGAAAGGGCATCTAAAATCGGAAAAAAAAAAGTTCTTAATAGGAAAATGGAAGCAATAATTCAAGCAGCAGGATGCAACCTTGAATCTTTAATATTGTATCTTATGAATTCAACATTTTCTTCTTATTGAGTAAAATCAACAATATGAAGATAACCCCTTGCAGTGAAGTAATGAATCCAACCTAATGAATTCCCACAAGCACAGATGTCAGCATGTATGCATTATCAAACAGTCTTCAACAGTTCCTATCACAATTCCTATAAATTTGGGAAATTTATATGCTTTTTATTTTTATTTTTCTGCCCTTTCTTTTGGAGAGAATTAATTTCCCCTTTATTGATTTCGTTTGATTCTCGATATACAAACAAACCAGAAGCCATAATTCTCCCACTCCACAATAAACAAAAAAATAAAATAAAATAAAAAAGAACGAAGACATGGGTTTTATATAATATAATACGAAATAAAATAGCATTAAAAATAAAATAATAAAAATAAAAAAGACTTTAGGGGCCGTGGTGTGTACCAATCATTTCGAATAATCAATAGCACCCACATTCACTGATTCAAATTCCATCTAGAAAAGAAAAATAAAAACAATAGAACCCAAACCACAAACGATAAACAAGGAAAAGAGCACGAATGAACATGGCAAGATTAACGAAAACAAGGATAAAGCAATAAGAGCATACTTGTCCCAGTTAATCTCGGTCTGACCGAACGACTGGGCCATTGGGGATCCAAGATTATCAAACTCAGAACAAAACCGAAGAGAACATGATCCCAGCTGGCATGTAGCTGATTTCGAGAAAACCAAAAAAAAAAAGGGGGGGAAGCGTAATTGAAAGAAAAAGAGAAAAACCTTGAACTATTATTCTAACAAAACATCGAAACCAAGACGTGCGAAGAAGCTAAGCGTTAGTTTTGTTAACGTTGGTGTTTTTGGTGGGGAGAAGAGAAGAAGAGAAAAACAGGACAACGTGAAGATGAAGAGCTGGTTGGGATTTTGGTAATGAAATGGCTGCGCCAACGCGGAGTTTTGGGAGAACGCACGCCTTTCTTGCTTTTACTTTGACCATATTCTATGGATCTTCCATTTTCAACTCCTCTTACACAAAAATAACAAATAAAATAAAATAAATTGAATTGAATTTTTTTCAAATTAAATTAATAAATTAAAACTTGAAATGATAAGGTGAGAAGTACATGCTTTTTATTGTCTAATTAAGGCTTTATTTAACATACGTGTGATAGTTTGAATGATGAATGATGAATGGGAAAGGAAAGTAAGTGAAGGAGAGGAAAAAGAATGGATTGAGTAATATTTTATTCCTTTTGTTTAAATATATAGTGTTATTTAAAATTGGGAAAATATTAATAAAAATGAATAAAAAATAATTTTAAAGAATCACATAAGAAAAATCTTTCATTTTTTTCTCTTTTATAAAATTTCCAAACAAGATATATTTCCTTCTCATCCATCTTCCTTCATCCAAACCATTATGTTTGGATATTTCATGAAAGTTAATTATTTTTTTCCGTCTTTTTATAAGTAATGATTTTATATTTTCTATTTGAATGTTTAAAATCTTCCAAAAATTTTAAATGTTCCATAAAAGGGAATAATTTTTTTAAAAAATAACATAAAAACCTATCATTTCTTTCTTCTCATTTTATAAACTCACTAACAAAAGAAATATTTATTTAAACATTTCCTTTTGGTTCATCCAAACATACTGTTGAGGTTAAGTTATTGGTTGAAAAAATGTGGACTGTCAATCCATGAAAGTGCACGGTTTAGGAATGTAAAAGGGTATGACTTCGTTTAATTGAATGGTTTAGTTGTTGTTATGATTAAAAATTGAGACGGCAATGTGAACATTTTTAATGTTGAGTTTAATTTTGAACTATCGTCAATGTAAAAAAAATTTACATTGTCATCTAATCATATATTGTTAAATCATTAAAAGAGTTTGACTATGACAACAACAATTTAAAAAGTCTAACTCTTTTAATAATGTGTCAGCACATGATTAAATGACAGTGTAAAGAAATTTTACACTAACGGTAGATTAAAATTAAATCATTTAATGTTTATGTGTTATGTGTGGAACATTAAGTTATTGTCGTTACGAATGATTGTTTTATCGTTAGTCAAAGGCATATGTTTATGTTATTATGTTTTACGGATTATTTTATATTTTATATTTATAATTTTTATTAAAAATAAATTTTCACATTTAATTATTATCTTAAATATTTTAAGTTTATGAAATATTTTTTAACAAAAAATCTTAAATATAAATAAATGAAATTAAAGATAAAAAACAATTACAAATATTTTTAAGATGCCTTAATTATGTAGCAGATTTTATTCTTAATCTTAAAATAATAGTGCCCTTATTTAAGTGATGTAAAAAAAATCATCTTGTTTGGAATAGTTCAATGATAGTTGGTCAAAATTTTCAAAAATACTGTAAAAAAATCTTCTTTACTTAAGAATTCTAGACCCAGAAGTTTATGATTATAGAAACTGATGCGTCATACATATGTTATGGTAGAGTATTAAAACAAAAGTATTGTTATATTATCTTAACTCATTCTCTTAACGTCTTTCTAATTACTTAGAAAGTATTAAATGAAAAAGAAAAAACATTTAATAGAACCCTAAAAAGCATTTAATATTTACTTTTTTAAATAATTAAGAGAATTATTAAGCTGACTCATTAAGAGGATATAAAATTATTCTTAAAACAAATAAGTCCTGGCTCCAAAAAAGAACAAGTAGTCCAATATTATTCAAGTATTTGGCAACAAGCCTATTTAAAATATAGTACTATCAAAAGAGAGATTTTATCAAAAGTATTATGTATTACTAAATTTCAAGATGATTTGTTTAATAAAAGATTTTTACTTAAAACTAATTGTAAAGCTACAAGAGAAGTTTTACAAAAAGATGTTAAAAATTTAGTTTCTACACATACTTTTGCAACATGGCAAGCATTATTATCATGTTTTGATTTTGAAATTCAACATATTAAAGGAGAGCAAAACCATCTTCATGATTTCCTTACGAGAGAAAGAATCCCCCACTAGGATTCAATGAGTAATAAAAAGATTGTAACCAGAGATCAATATAGTCCCCCATTGGGATCCAATTAAAAGTTGCAACTATGGAAGATATTGTTCAACAAAGAAACACTCAACAATCTAGTTTCTACATCTTTTGTTCAAATCAAAAATCAATTCACCCCCTTATCCTCTCAACAAACTTAGATAAGGCAATTTTAGTATTTAACTCACGCTCATTCTTCAAAATCAATAGAATAAACTCTTTATCATGAAAAGCAAGACTATTTACAAGTATATATTATTGAACCAAAATGGCAAAAGAATACTCAATCTCTAAGACAAATAGCCCAAAATACTTTCCTTCCTTCCTTACAATTTTTAGTTCAAGATCCTCCTAGACAAAATAAAGTTTTTTATGAGCTTATTCTTATAGATACAGGATTCATTGAAATTACTCATGATATGGATCTTAATGACCCTTTAAAAATTATCTTTTCAAAACTCAAAATTTTAAAGGTATACTTCCCCACTGAGTGACCTACAAAAATTAATTATTTACGAAACCTTTTAAGACAATTCCATCCTCAATATTATACATATGTAGATTATATTGATGCTTGAAACGATATGTTTTTTGTTCATCCCTACTCTTGGTTTATATGGCTTAGAAAAGGCGTTTCTCTTAATTTTCTCAAATGGTTCATTAACTGGTTTTATTATTTTGGACACACTGTCTAAATTTCCCCTGATCTTGCAATGTCATCATATTATAAATTCAGATATCAAACAACTTTTGTTATCAAGGATATAAATTAATTTCATATTGTGCCAGTTTTGCAATAACTTGGATTATGACATGAGATTATTCTCTTGGCAAACAAGTACAAGAAGTTGATTTACGATGGCTAGTAAAAAGTGTCAGAATTAAATGGTGGAACAAATTTAACCTTGATCTTTTCTCTGGCAAAAAATTAAAAGAATGGTTCATCAAAAATTCCAAATATATGAAAAAGATGGTATCTCAAAAAGATAAGGACGAAGGGGCATTGTTATTATCTAAAAAATCCAAAACAATGGCTGAATTGGCATCGTCATCATCAAAAAAAGAGTTTTTTCAAAAACTTCAACAGCTTTTGTTAGAGACATCATTTTAAAAAATAAAAAAAGAAGAAGAAGTGGAGTCCAGTTACAGTCATACTCCTCTGAATGAAGATGATTACTATGAAGTTAATGTACAAAATTTGTCTCAATATGACTAAAGATCCATACATCTATAGTTCAAGACTGTAAACATCTCTGACTACTTTATAAAAGAAAGATTCATCAAAATAAAATAAAGTAACGACAAGAAAGTGGTGGACAAAAGTTAATAATAATTTTTCAAAAAGTTTCATCATGAAGATTCTTATAATTTTCAACAAAGCAAGTAAATGATGACTTCAAAGACGGATTCATAAGATGGAAGAGCCAAGAAGCCTTCTCCATCTCTATAAATTAAGGGATGTTATCAGTTTAAAATAGTCGAAAAAAATATCAGAAGAAAACTTTGTTCTGAGTGTCATTTATATTAATACTTTGAGTGTTATAATATATTCGTTTTGCATCAAAAGTTCTATAAATATTTCCTTTGTTTTCAAGAAGGCTTTGTAAAGACTATTTTCAAGACTACTTTGTAAGTTTTAGTTTTTGTATTTTCTATTTTAATAAAGTTTTATTATTGTTCATATTTTTCTTTAAGTTATCTTTAAATTATCGGTATATGTTAAGATATCTTTAAATTATCTTATAAATAAATGAGTTGCTTGGGCCATATTGCTCTACATTTATTTATTATCATAAATATTGTAAGTTTATGAAATATTTTTTAACAAAAAATCTTAAATATAAATAAATAGAATGTTAAAAAAAATTTGCTATATGCTATTAATATTATTTTAATATTTTTAGTAACACTTATACTCTTTTCATTTTTTTGATATTATTAATTATTTTTCAAGACAATTTATTATAATAATAATAATAGAAATAATAATATTAATAATATATAAATATAAATATGTTGTCACTATATTCTATGCATTTAATGATATCTTTCAAGGTAATTTTACTAATATAATAATAATAATAATAATTTATATCAAGACAATTCTACTATATATAACAATAATAATATATAATAATAGTAATAATAATATATAAATAAAAATATGTTATCACCACACATATGCATTTAATGATATTAGTAATTGTTTTTCAAAATAATTTTACTAATATAATATATATATATTAACTAATAATAATAATATATAATAATAATATTAGTAATAATAATATATAAATACAAATATGCTATCGATATATTTTATGCATTTAATGATATTAGTAATTATTTTTTAAGACAATTTTACAAATATAATAATAATAATAATAATAATAATATATAAATACAAATATGCTATCTATATACCTTATGCATTTAATGATATTATTAGTTGCTTCACAAGGAAATTTTAGTATAATAATAATAACATATCAAGACAATTTTACTAAATTAAAAATAATAATACAATAATAGTAGTTTTAATAATAATAATAATAATAATAATATATAAATGTAAATATGTTAGCACTACACCTATGCATTTAATAATATTAGTAATTACTTTTCAAGGTAATTTTAGATTAATAATAATAATAATAATAATAATAATAATAATAATATATAAATACAATTATGCGATCACTACACCCCCTTTATTTTTAATGGTACTAGTTGTAATACACATGCTTTGCACTGGTTACTTTGTGAACAAAAAATGTAGGATTTCAAATGTCATTTTTAAACTTTATCTTCTATTATATATTTGCTATCATATAAATTGAACAGAAAAATATAATAATAGTAAGTTGAGTAGGAAATCTACATAATGCATAAAAGTTATGTTAAACATAGAGAAAATGAGAGCATTTTGGCTATAAAAGAAAGTATAGACAAGTATAAGATACAAAGTTTACCAGGATCAATGAAAATATTGCACGAAAGTACTACATCATCTCTATCATTTACAAACAAATAAGAAATCCACAATGAAAGTTCATATTGTAAAAACACCACAAGTACTTATGCGCAAAAAGATGATAGATAAAAATTAAATTTTAAATATACCATAAGAATCATTTTCATATGCATCACCAAATTCTTCAACATTTGAGAAGGCATAAGTGTTGTCTACATCACAATTGAAGGTGAATAAGAATAGAAAAATATAATTTATCAGTCAACATAAAAATCATGGAAGAAAAGTCAAAAAATACCAGTTATGTTACCAAGTGGCTTCAATAATTCAAGAGGGGGTGAATTGAGTTCTAAAAATTTTCACAAATTTTTTACAAAAGCTTCAATAGTACTAATTTTATTGAATCAATAATCTCAAGAGAGGTATGGACTAATGTAAATAACAACACCACACAAGCAATCTAGAGAACAACTTATCAAGATTGAAAGCACAAAGAAACAAGATATAAAAGTAAAGCTTGAATAAATAAAGAGTGTAGGGGAGAGAGAGTGCAAACAAGATTTATACTGGTTCAATCACTCCTTGTGATCTACCTCCAGTCCTCGAGATCGTCCACCCGAGATTTTCACTATACTTTAAGCTTCTAACTTGGGTGCTTGAGAAACCCTTAAAAGAACAAAGCACTCTTCACTAGTTTGGGATCTTCCACCCTCTTTGTGCAAGAGTCTCACTCAATTACAACAAGGGACACCTACCCTTGAATTCTTACACAAAAAATAAGTGTTTGATACTCTCAAAAGAGCATATATACAACTTAAAGAATGATGGGTAAAGAGATAATATCACTTAAAACTCAATAACAGAGTATTAGAAGAATGCAGGGAGTTAAATGCTCTCAATAAATTATTTTAGAGCAGTTGTTCTGTTCATTAACTCTCCAAGTGACAGGATAAATACTCCATAGCATATTAGAGCCGTTGGTGGTGGTTGGTATCCATTAAATGCAAAAACTAGTCATTATACATGAGTTTCACGCAAGAGATATCCGGATATTTGATCCTTGTATCCGGATATCCTAATTTCTGGGTTTAGCCAAGAATAGGATATCCTGATATCTGTTTGAGATATCTTGATATTTGATTGAGATATCCTAATATCCAAGCTCGTATCTTGATATTTGGATAAGATATCATGATATCTAAAAGTTGTATCCTGATATTAGAAATGTGTTTTGGCTACTGGAGCATGATATCCGAATATCACAATGTTGTATCCGGATATTTCAGAGTTGATTTGCCTTTAGAGACAAATATCCGGATACCAAAGGCTTGTATCTTGATATTTGGCTTTCAGGAACCAAAATTTAAATTTCCAAGGAATGGTATTCAGATACAAAGACTTGTATCTAGATACAAGACCCTAAAATCTTAATTTTGACTTTGCAAGCAAACAAGATTGAAGCCAAAACATTTTTCAAACAAATTGAAAGACATTTAGAGAAGTTTTTAAAACAACTTGCCACCAACACTTAGGTTTTGAAAAATATTTTCTTTTATGCTAAGGGATACTTTAAAGGTTCAAGAGCTTTAAGCAATAAATAACTTTTTACCCTTTACAAAGAATCAAAGTCAAATGAAAATCTTCAATGATGCTTGGACTTGTACTTCGTTGCGAGTCACTTCTTGTTATCATCAAAATCCTTTAAGCATAGTGAGTTCACAAGCTAGACATGGTTGACATGAATATCACAATGAAAGTTTAGCATTAAAAGTCCAACGAGCAATAGCTTCATGAATATGACAATTGCACCTAATTTTATTGTAGATATCACTATTCATGATCCACATGTTTTCTGGCCAATAAAGGTGACATCTTATTAATTGATATATTATTAGACAATTATAGGACAAACTACCAAGAGGACTTGTTAGGACAATTTTAATCTGCTTGTTATTGCTTGGAAATTCCACGGGATGCAAATGAGAATTTACACAGTTTAGAACAAAATAAAAAATTAGTAGCATGCATTGTGACAAGAGTTCATATTAAAGTGACATTGTTTTATACAAATAAGCTCAACCAACTGTATTGAATTGAGAGTTCAGGCTTCTAGCATAGTATGTGAGATCACATAAAGGGGACATTTCAAAATTAAAACATGGCATATAAATTTTAGTTGGCAAGTTGCTTGTAATCAGCACGTTTCACAAGGATGAACAAACAACATTTCCCCACTAATAAGGATGCTCAAGACCCGATCTGTCCTGCAAACCCCGAACTGGCCCGACATATTCAAGTTGGATTTTGACCCAATTTCAATTTAAAAACATGTTGAAACAAGGTCAAATTTTCAAGCTTTTTTTGTGGGCTGGGTCTAGGACCGGGTTAGCATTCGGGCCACCTAGCCCGACCCGGATAAATGTATATAACATTATTATTTTATATATGTAAATGTGCTTTGACTATTTTCTTTCTTTTCCAAAGCAATTTCTTTAGGCGTCCTTTCTACTTCCTTCCAAGTTTCGATGACTGGTGTCGCAACTGTCCCGAAGGGCGCCACGATGGGAGAAGGCAACTAGGAATTAATTGTTTGGGAGTCGCCACCAACCGGTTCTTCCATTAAAAATGGAATGGTGCGATTGGACACATTAAAAAATGGTCTGCATTTAAGAGTTTAGGTTCGGGGTTGATTATGGGTAGGGAAGGTGTTAGCACCCTACACCATCCATTCTAAGAATGGTTACCTATTTAATCTATTATTATCTTGTCGAATTAATTAAATTGGTCCTTTATTATATAAAAAAATGTTTTTTGTTTTATTTTGACATGTCCCATTTTGTCGGCATATTATCAAAAATGATAAATAAATAAGACAGGGAATGGGTGGCTAAGTAGCCATTATTGTATGAAACAAATGTAAGCCTACAACACATTACGTGAAGGTGGTAAATTAAAAAAATCATATTTTTAAGAAAATATTTCTAAATAAAATATGAGATTTTTACATGATTTTTATAAAAGGAAATTTATAGAAAAAGTGATTTGTGAAATGACTTTCAAAAATGAAATTTTTAGAATGTGTGATTAAATGAAATTTTAATTTACCACCATCACAAAGTTAAGGCTATATTAATTTGTTCGCATTTATTTTTTTTATTTTAAAATATTTTATTTAATTAATTGTGAAAATTAGACCCTGCCAGCGCTCCTAACAAAATCTAATATTAATAGCCTCAAGAATATTGAGAAAATTTTGGTTGATAGTCTCTTCGATCCTCTCCCAAATTTCCGTCGTCGGCAAAATTTTAAGGGTTAATATGATATTTGACTAAAGTGATAAGCATACGATTATAGCAAGAAATTAATGTGTGAAATGAGATATTTATATTGGAGATCACCTAAAGTCCCGCCAGCGCTTCTGGCAAAACTAAAGAGAAACTCCTCACCTCAGGAAAGTCAAAATGTTGCTGTCACTTCGGCTAATTTTGATTATTCCATCGTCGGATATCTTAAATTCATTTTGAATGACAATCGAATTGTTGGTATGACAAATAATATATAGAAAAAGATATTTATTGGATATCACCTAAAGTCCCACCAGCGCTTCTGGCAAAACTAAAAGGATATTCCTCACCTCCAAAAAGTCAAAACTTCGCCATCACTTTGGCTAATTTTGATTATTCCTTCGTCGGATATCTTTAATTTATTTTGAATGACAATTAGATGAATGGTATAACAAATAATATTAAATCAGCTAACCTTGAGCTCGATAAAAAACAAATTAAAACAGACCACCGAAATGGTTTGGATTCTTAAAGTCACAAATAAGTATAAGATTGCTTGAATATAATAATCATTCAAATTCCCACCTTTCACGTCCACACATTGATAGAACCAAAAACAAATTATACATAAGTTTCTAAATGAACCAAAGGAAATACTATAAAAAAAAGTGGTACGTCCATTAATAGTAATAAGGAAAGTTAAACTTAAATTAAATTTTTGATGTTTTATAAACCCACAAACATCGAACCTTTATTTCTAGTTATGGAAAAACATCATTACCACGAAAATATCAGCATGCAAAGGTGGTGACTGTGGTTCACGATTTCTTTCTAAATGGCCTTTGGGTTGATGCAGTCATGATGAGTTTTATAGAGATGGCTATTGAGTTTGACTTGCGAGATACAGGTGGTGAGATAAAGTTATGGTTAGATGCATAACATTTGGGAAAGTAGGTGAAGAAAACTCAACCACAAAAATAAATTAAACCAAGATATCATTCTAGAGATTTTACCTTCAACCAAGAGGTAGGAACTTATTAATAAAGAATGGGACTTTGGAATGGTTTGATGGCTTCACACCTTCACAGCCGCATAGGGGACTAAAAGAAACCCCAGCCTTCAAGAAATCTGCTCGTGAGTATATTGGCTCCCCTGTGTATTGCTACTCCTTCCCTTGGTCCTTCCTTCGTTCTCTCCTTCTTTTCTTTCGTGTTATGTCTTGCAAGGCTTTTTATAGCTAAAGAGGTGAGATTTTTCTTTAATATCAGCATTAATTAAAATTGATTTTTCCTTTTATTTATCACTCAATTAATTTGATATTGGCAATCAATATCTTAGAATTAGGGAGTGAATTACTGGTAATCTGGAACTAAAATCAAGGGATGGTATCTTTATGATATTGATTGATTTAGGTGCAAAATAGAAGATACATGATCAATCAATTTGAGACACTTATGTTAGCTTTGTATTAGGCATTATTAGATATTTATTGTGCCCAATATTAGTACTTTAGATGAGTTTAATGTTGTTGGGCTTCATTGGGCTTTAATGCAAATATTGAATAAATTTCGGATTTTGATGCATTTTGACCTTTCTTCCTTGGTTAGGTCATAACTTGGGACTCGGTGATCCAATTGAGGTGATCTTGGTGTCTTTGGAAAGCTAAGACAATGCTCTACAAGTTTAATGAAGAACTCAAGAGCTGGATCGGAATGCTAAGGGTCCAAAATTTCCCTGCAATGCAGAGTGGGTTTGCTGTCACGGAACCATCTGGGCAGTATGCACATATTGGACTATATAGTGGGTTATAGGCCTCCTCTTGGGCTGAAACTTGGTCACTTGAAAGATAAGACCCATATCTCCAACTTCAATGAAGACCATTTTGTCAATAGATGTCGTTTTAGGCATGCTTCAGAAGCTACAAGTTAGTCTGAATTTGGAAACACGTTCTTCCAACCTAACTTGAGGTAGGTGAAGTGTTTTTGGCATTTCTGGAGTTCTAAAAGTCCAAATGACATGATTCAAATTGGAGATTTTCAAGGAGACAACTGGCTACAACTTTGATGAAGACATCCAAGCCAAAATGCACCGTCTAGGTGATGAATTTGAAGCCAGAAGTCGGATAAGAGTTGTTGACTAAAAGCCACCAACCATACACCAACCCACCTACCATGCACCAACCCACCAACCATGCATCAAGCTTCCATTTTTGACAAATTTCAGATTCTTATAGCTTGTATTCAGATTATGTACATGTACAAATTGGCTTCTAGGATTAGTATAAATAGACCCAACCTCTTTGTATTAGATGCATTCAATTTGGAAGTAAGTTTCAAGGAAGTTTAAGTATTTGTAAGAGTTTTCTTTCTCTTCTTCTTCATTTTCTTTAGAATTTCGTTTTTGTACTTTTATTTTTGAGTTCTTCCTTCCCATCCATGGAAGGCTAGGCTCTCATAATCAATCCAAGGGATTAGCCATCTTGATGTTTGATTTGGAGATCTTGTTTTACTTGTTCATATTGCTTAATTGTTATTCAAGTTTCTCTTCTTCCTCTTTTAATTTGATCTAGATTGAATTGCTTAATTTGATTTGGATGTTTATGTGATAATAGCTTTATTATCATGTATTCAAGAGGATCACATAGAATAAACAATTTATTAAAGCTTTTTGATGGATTGTTTAGCTTGGTTAAATTCTTGATCTTAAGTTAATCTATGTTTGGATGGTGCTTACTTTATCTAACCTTGGTTAATTAAATCCTAGATGCTTATCTAGTAGAGGATTCTTGGATCATGTTGAGGCTTCTTGATGTGATCTAAGGCCAAGAACACGATTAGCAATTAAGTGAATTCCTTGTGATCAATGATGAGTTAAACTCAAGATCGGTAAATTTCCTTGGATTGGTTGTTTCTTTAGATTTGTTTTTAAATTTGAGTCTTGTATATTTATCATATTGTTAATCAACAACAAAACCCCCCATTTTAATTATCTTGATCTGATTAAATATTTGTTCTTTTTGGATCCTTGAGAGACGATTCGGTTCATGCTCTATACTACAAATTAGTTTGCGAACCGGTAAATTTTATTTATTTGACGGGGTCTCGACAACCTCTTGTCAAATTTGGCGCCGTTGCCGGGGATCCAAAGGCAACTATTTGATCATTTCATCTAACTCTAACAATTGTGTTTGTTTTGTTTTTGAAGCATTTTCAAGTGGAATTCGGCTGAAATTGGGTAAAGGGCATCCTGTCAAGATTTTGGTTCGGTAACATATCTCTGATTGATCTAAATTTTGGTAGGCTAATGGAAAACGTTATTTTGAGAAAGACTCACTATTTATAGTGAGGTCACCCTTATTTTAGCCAAATTCCATCGTTTAGACCATTTTTTCAATTTTTTAAAATTTTTTATTATTCTGTTAGATAGAATTTTTGTGTAGATTTCACTCTGTGGTAGTCCCATAATTTTTAAAAATCTGTAGATATGTTTTCTGTAATTATTTTGTGTGTATATTTAGACTTGTTTTTGTGTTTTTGTGTTTGATCTCTAATCTGATGGAGCATAAACTTGATGAGCTGACTTATCTGGTGGAGCAATTGGCAGTGGAACAACATCAGTTACATGTGCAAGAACCTGCAGGATTTTGTAGTATATGTTGTAGTTCTTATCATCCCACATATGCATGCCCCACATTGCAAGATGATGGTTCTGTATTTCATGATCATTCTGTTGATGCAACAGGTGTATTTCTTGGTGAACCACAATACCCACAGCTTGAATATGATCCTTATTCTACCACATATAACCATGATTGGGGAGATCATCCTTGGTTCGAACCTTATGTTGAACCAATCAGTCTATACCAGCAGCCTATGCAGCAACAGCAGCAAGCCCCAATAAGCATGGAATCTGAGCCTACACTAGAGGATTTGGTGAAACAATTTGCTCAGAACAACATCCAATTCCAGCAGAGAACAGAAGCTATAGTACAAAACGTGAAGACCCAAGTTGGTCAACTTACATCTTCATTGAGTCAGTTGAGCAAGCAACATGCATGCAGAATTCTGATTCTCAGAGAACATGAGACCATTGATGTGCATAAACCAATTGATGATTTTTGTCTTTGAATTTGTTGGTTTTAATCGATTTTGATGATTTTGTTTGTTGTGATGGTGATATATTGTGTAATGCATGTCTTGAGATTGTCGCCTTCTTGAGACATGATGAATCTTTTTCAACAGGATAATGCAGCAATTCAATCTACAAAAGTAGTGCAGCCCACCAAAATTGGAGTTCATTGTGGTTAAAAACTTCCTCATCGATGAGGAGGAGAGGTTGTCACAGCAGATTTATAAGGAGAATCAAAGAGCTATCATACTTGCAGACATTCCTAGCGTTAGCCCTTCAAAATGCATGCGCAGGATTTTACTAGAAGATGGAGTTAAGCCAATAAAGCAGCCCCCGAGGAGACTGAACCCTCTAATTCTGGGATGTGGTGATCCATTACACCGGCTATGGTGTGGCCGCCGGGATTTTGTTGCTTCTGCTATCCATAGGGAGTTTTCTTTCCACACTTTTATTTCATTTTTCTAGTTGTTGTTTTCTTTTTCTTTTTATTGTTTTACTATTGTTTTTAATATTGTTTCTGTTTTTATTTGATTACAAATTTACTCTTTTATTGTTGTTGTATCTGCTTGTTTGTGTTGTCCTGTTTCTATTTACCTTACATTTTCTTTGTCTTCTTTGATGTTTGTCTTTTATTATTTTTTCTCTGCTTCTGTCCTTTATTTTTGTTTTGTCTCGTTGTGTTTATTTTCTGTTTTCTATATAAATCTTTGTTGAAAAAAAAAAAAAGCCACGCTTAAGGTCAATGGCCGGGAAATTGAATCATTATGGGGAGGACCCATGGATCGTGCAAAATCTTCAATCACGCGCTAAAGACATTAAAAGTAGCGCTTCTTGGGAGGCAACCCAAGTTTTCTAACTTTTTCATTTTTTCAAACTTTGACTTATTTGCATTCACAGGAATCAAGACAGAAAATCGGTCTTGGAGTAAGAAAATCTATCGAGTTTGATTTTTTTGTCTTAATTTGGTTTGTTTTTCATTGACAGATGATTTTTCACCGGTTAAATGGCGGATGCAGTACTTCGGTGAAAACTTTTTCGGTCCTTTCGATTACCCACAAACACCGAAATCAGTATAAAATTTTACTAATTTTTTTCCCTTCTTCTTTCTTTATTTCGAAATGGATAATCGCCTTGTTAACCTCCTCACTTAAGCAATTCTCTCTCCCTCAAAATGCTTTAACTAACATTTATTGTGCAAGGTTTGAGAGATTAAGGATGCTTATGCACAAAGGCATCCCCGCGGATATACTGTTAATCGAAGCAAAGGTCCGACTTAGAGGTGAATTTTCTGACGCGCTCTTGTTTCATATATGCCAGGGCTAGGCAAAAGTTCATATGCAAAGAAGAGAAGAGCAAAAAGGTTACTGGCTGTCTGCTATAAATGTGCAAGATGGACCTGTAACACAAAATGCAAATCAATTGGAATGACGCGTCTATAAACCGCGAGATGATAAAATTAACTTCATAAAGGATGGCATGAGTAAGGAGTCTTTAGATAACATTCTATTGACTTCTTGAGACGCATCCTAGTGGAGATGTGCAAAGAGTACTTCGATTTATGGCCAATATTCCAAGATGAACATGAACGTTATAGTCTCGGGAATCTAACTCAAAAGACTCGCTTTGCCAATTTTTAAGAAAATTGGATGGAAAGCGACCATCGGCCCATAGAGAGCTTCAAGACGTTACTGGACGTAAAACCAGAGGAAAATGTGAGCCACAATCACACCTCCTGTAAGTATTTTTTTATTTTTTATTTTATTTTATTTTTCCTGTTTATTAAAAAAAAAAATCAAAAAAAAAAAATCGAAAAAAAAAAAAATTCAAAAAATTCAAAAAAAAAAAAATTTCAAAATTCAAAATTCAAAAAAAAAAAAAAAAGCCGTATTTTTTTTGAAATATGCGTTGCATATTTTCAAACTTCTTCTGACACATATAGATTAGTCTTTTATCATTGTTGTGCTTATTTTCAAACTTACCTGACACACGGATCTACCCCTCCTTTATAGGTGTAATTATTACCTTTGAGTTTTGATGCCTTTAAATAATGCACTTTGCTCTCTTCAGATCATTGATAAGGTGAGAGTACGAAAAAAAAAAACAAAGAGAAAAATGGAAGTCACTTATTCGTCGGATCAAGAGTGTTTGTGTCTTTTTGTGGATCTAATCCCGGGAAAGATAAAGAGTTTGTAAATATTGCACACCATCTTGATCGAGAGTGCTAGTGAGAGAGAAATCCGTTTAGTTTATGGAGGAGGTAGTCTTGGGTTAATGGGTTGTGTAGCAACCGCTCGCACACATTTAGGAGGTGGCAAAGTCCTTGGTGTCATTCCTGGGTCCTTTATCGACCAAAGACAAGCCCATTGGAAAAACATTAGGGGATGAAGTAATAGTATTTTGCATGCACCAACGCATGAACATTATGATCGCCAATCTTGATGCCTTTATTGCCCTACCGGTGGTTTTGAAACTTTGGAAGAACTCTTTCAAATTACATCACTAGTCACAAGAGAACTTTCACCAAAAACCCATAGGTATATTAAATGTTAATGGTTTTATGACGGTTTGTTTTGTTTTCTTGATCATGCTTTGTAGAAAAAGTTCATCTCACGTTTACACGTCAAAGTCTTGCAGAACTGCTACAACTCACGAACAATTGCTCGATCAACTCAATGCATTTGTACCACAACGTGATCCAAAGAATGGCTCCACGGAATTGGGAACAAGGCAGCTGACGAAAAAGGCCAAAACTTGATTTGAATTTGTCTTTGTGAATTTTGTTTTGCATTCACGGTTTTTGTTGTTTTTTTGTAATTTTTCTTATTTTTGTGCCCGATTTGCGCTTTTTAAGTAAGACCTTCTACACTCTACCTATCTTTATTTTGACATTGGGGACAATGTCTTTAATTAGTTGGGGGGAGGGATAGTTGACATTACCATGTACATAGTTTAGTAAAAAAACAAAAACAAAAAAAAAAAACTAACAAGCTAATCTTTATTGTTACTAACTTATTAGATGTATGATGGCAGAGTAAGGAGTAGTTTTGCTCTTGAGACGCATCTTAACTTGCATTTCATAGTATGTCTTAAATTATTTTGTTCTTGCATATAAAAAAAAAAAGAAAGAAAAAAAAAGACAAAAACAAAAACAAAATTTGATCTTTTCAATTAATTTTGATGCAAGCATGTGCTGAATCTGAGCTTAATTGATAATAAAAGTATGCAAAACAGTTTATAGTTGAATCATTTTCATGATATACATGTGTATATGATTGTGGATATTAGGAAGAAGGCATGGTTGAATTGAGTGAATGTTTCATACCTTTGTGAGTTTTGGGCTTTTCCAAGTTTGATACTTACACTTGGTTATTTTCTTTCATGAGTGATGTCAATTATGAATTTATTTTCTAGAACTTGCATTGAATCGATTTGAGATTACATTGGTCTGTATGTTGCATGAAAATGACAGAGGCATTTTTCTTGACTTAGCTGCGCCACAATAAACCTACCTTGCATTTATCGCATTAGTTAACCTCTGAGCCTACTTGCCTATTCTTTGTTCTTAGCTCATTACAAGCCTTGAGTGAAAAACCATGTTTTACCTTACCTTTGGGAATGGGAGAGCATTGATTTTCTTATTGGAGGAGTTCTTTTGCTTGCAATGATTTAAGTGTGGGGGAATTGGTGTGCTGATACGAAATGCTTGGTACAAAAACAAAAAAAAACAAAAAAAAAGCAAAAGAAAAAAAAAACAAAAAAAAAGAGAAAAAAAGAAAGAAAAATAAAAGAATAGAAAAAGGAAGGAATGTGTGAAGAGAATGAGCATTTTATGGTTTTGGGTAAAAATTTTATTCTTTCTACTTGAGTTACTCCTCAATGCTCTTTTATTCTCTTTGGTTTTAACCTGCTATTATCCATATTGTTCCCTTCCTTCATCTTATAAGTTTCATTACAACTTTTTTTTGAAAGACCTCTTGATTTTTGTAATTTATTTGATCTAAGTAGTGGAGAATTGATGTATATGCAAGCCTATGGTAAAATACTTTTATAATTTGACTGAGTTGAGCGTAAACAGTTAACCTAAACACCTTGTGATTTGAGTGTCACTTGTGAAGAATTTTACTCAATCTGAACATGCCTATTTCTGATTAAAGCATGATTATGCTATACTTTATTCTCAATTGATTTGATTCAACTATTCTTTGTTAAGCATACTTGACTTATTAATTATGGTTTATATTTGATACAATGCTTGTATTTAAAAATTAGTTGAATTGATTAAATAAAATATTACATGTTTGTGGGTATCATCCTGGTAAACCCTCACGAGACTACAACTCGTCCACTAGGGACACCTAGGGGTTTAAAGGCTTGTGGCACATGCTAAGTGCCATCGTGTTTTCCTACGGAAGTGGATTAGATTAGGTACAATCAGTTTTTATGTTTTTAGTTTAATAATATGATGTTTCTTGTATTTCTTTAGTTTCGTTGTTATGTGTTTTGCCCAGGAGTACAAAAGCTTAAGTGTGGGGGAATTTGATCAATCAATTTGAGACACTTATGTTAGCTTTGTATTAGGCATTATTAGATATTTATTGTGCCCAATATTAGTACTTTAGATGAGTTTAATGTTGTTGGGCTTCATTGGGCTTTAATGCAAATATTGAATAAATTTCGGATTTTGATGCATTTTGACCTTTCTTCCTTGGTTAGGTCATAACTTGGGACTCGGTGATCCAATTGAGGTGATCTTGGTGTCTTTGGAAAGCTAAGACAATGCTCTACAAGTTTAATGAAGAACTCAAGAGCTGGATCGGAATGCTAAGGGTCCAAAATTTCCCTGCAATGCAGAGTGGGTTTGCTGTCACGGAACCATCTGGGCAGTATGCACATATTGGACTATATAGTGGGTTATAGGCCTCCTCTTGGGCTGAAACTTGGTCACTTGAAAGATAAGACCCATATCTCCAACTTCAATGAAGACCATTTTGTCAATAGATGTCGTTTTAGGCATGCTTCAGAAGCTACAAGTTGGTCTGAATTTGGAAACACGTTCTTCCAACCTAACTTGAGGTAGGTGAAGTGTTTTTGGCATTTCTGGAGTTCTAAAAGTCCAAATGACATGATTCAAATTGGAGATTTTCAAGGAGACAACTGGCTACAACTTTGATGAAGACATCCAAGCCAAAATGCACCGTCTAGGTGATGAATTTGAAGCCAGAAGTCGGATAAGAGTTGTTGACTAAAAGCCACCAACCATACACCAACCCACCTACCATGCACCAACCCACCAACCATGCATCAAGCTTCCATTTTTGACAAATTTCAGATTCTTATAGCTTGTATTCAGATTATGTACATGTACAAATTGGCTTCTAGGATTAGTATAAATAGACCCAACCTCTTTGTATTAGATGCATTCAATTTGGAAGTAAGTTTCAAGGAAGTTTAAGTATTTGTAAGAGTTTTCTTTCTCTTCTTCTTCATTTTCTTTAGAATTTCGTTTTTGTACTTTTATTTTTGAGTTCTTCCTTCCCATCCATGGAAGGCTAGGCTCTCATAATCAATCCAAGGGATTAGCCATCTTGATGTTTGATTTGGAGATCTTGTTTTACTTGTTCATATTGCTTAATTGTTATTCAAGTTTCTCTTCTTCCTCTTTTAATTTTGATCTAGATTGAATTGCTTAATTTGATTTGGATGTTTATGTGATAATAGCTTTATTATCATGTATTCAAGAGGATCACATAGAATAAACAATTTATTAAAGCTTTTTGATGGATTGTTTAGCTTGGTTAAATTCTTGATCTTAAGTTAATCTATGTTTGGATGGTGCTTACTTTATCTAACCTTGGTTAATTAAATCCTAGATGCTTATCTAGTAGAGGATTCTTGGATCATGTTGAGGCTTCTTGATGTGATCTAAGGCCAAGAACACGGTTAGCAATTAAGTGAATTCCTTGTGATCAATGATGAGTTAAACTCAAGATCGGTAAATTTCCTTGGATTGGTTGTTTCTTTAGATTTGTTTTTAAATTTGAGTCTTGTATATTTATCATATTGTTAATCAACAACAAAACCCCCCATTTTAATTATCTTGATCTGATTAAATATTTGTTCTTTTTGGATCCTTGAGAGACGATTCGGTTCATGCTCTATACTACAAATTAGTTTGCGAACCAGTAATTTTTATTATTTGACGAGGTCTCGACAACCTCTTGTCAATACACCTTGAGCTAAAAAATAGGATACAAGTAATTAGTGCTAGAAATTGAGGGATTTTCTCCCTTTATGATATGATTATGATTGAGAATAAATAGCATCAAAGGGGGATGGGTTTGGGCTTGAAAGTGGATGCCTTCCCAGAGTTATTGGTATTGGGCTCTAAATTGTGCCATGCTGCCCAATAAAATTTCTGGACAAATTTGGGTATCAACAACTGGTCACATTAATTAGTTTTGGTCCTTTTGGCTTTTTGTTCACTTCCTTTCTTCACTGCTTCGTTGCCTTGCTTCATTTCTTACTTCTTCATTTCCTTCTTCATGTTGTTGCATTGTTGATGTCGTTGTCTTTCTAGTCCAATCTCGCTCATGTTCTAACAAGTGAAGAAATTAACCCCATTTCTAGGTACAGTCTCATCACTGCTACTACCTCATTTCAAGTTAATTATGAAAGACAATGATGATGAACAAGTGAACTTGAATGCTACTGTATGCTTTCGTACAGAAGAACAATTTTCTTTTGTGGGTGTGTATAAAGTACATATGTCGCTTTGACCAAAGTGCAAAGAAAAAGAATGCAAAGCTTATTTTCTAATTCTAATTCTCTATCGACCCTGTATTATTTGTCCTTCCATTTCATTTAGTTGTTTTCCTTGCTCTTTTCCTATTAAATTGGTCTAGGACCCTGGGTCTACAAAATTATTAAAGTTTCGTAGTTGACTCCCAACTATCACAGTTGTAGATACATATTGAGTAGGAGAATTGTGGGATATGGTTGATGAAACCTATAGCCAAAGTGTCAATAATAGTATAATGTATTCTCCATCAAAATCATGCATTGATTTGCTTTTATTAATTTCTTAGATCGTGATAGTGGTATGGTTAATGTTAGATTCTTGTTCTGCTATTACTGTTAGGTTCTTGTTATTCTCTTATTCAAGTAATGTTGTCAAGTCTTAGTGTTGAACCATGCTTTATAGCTTTTGTGATGAAGTGGAAGGGTCGTTGGAATAAAATTGCTAAAAAGAACTAATCATCTTTAGCTAATCCCTTATTAGGTGTCTCTTTGATGAACCATGCTTGAAAGCTTATACTCAATTTCACAAACTTCTCTCACTTCCACTAGTAGTATTAGAAATATCAACCTCTATTTTGTTGCTTATTTTTAAAAACTTTATTTCTTGGTAAATTATAACATCACCCTTTCTTCTCTTTTAGTTTATTTGTTAGTGATAGTGGTATAATTAATGTTAACTTTTTGTTAGTCTTCTTCAAGTAACACTGCCCAGTCTTCATTATTGAACCATGCTTGAGAGGTTTTGAGTCTCATTGTATAAGGGAAAGGGGCAAGGTATAAAACTAACAAAAATTGATAATATTTCTCACGTTATTTCTTTTTTTCATATTTAAGTTAGAATTAGGTGGCTATATATATATACACACATATACCTCATACGGACAGTTTAAGTTCTTCTATTGCTACATTACCATATAACAATTTTATTTTATCAACTTTTGTCAATTTCATCTTTATAATATTTCTCACGATATTTTTTTCTTTATATGTACACTATTTTTGTTACTTATCACTAATGTTACTTATCTTTGAGTGCATGAAGTTTTTTGTCTGTACGTAAACCTTGCATAAATATTTGTATTAGTTCTGCTGCTCTTCAATTGTCAGGATCATAATTTGTTAGTCCATGTTTCTTTATAATCCCAATAACTTTCTATAAAATAGCTAATTGTTATATAGGTGGTTAACATTTAGTTTTAGTTAACTACAAATAGGATAGGGAGATAAACTAGAAGTAAGGGATGAAATTCCTGACCCAAACATTTTTACAATTAGAAACATAGCAATTATGGTGTCTATAGTCAATTCCAAGCTAGAATTAATCGAGAAAATGAGGGTGAGGGTGAAGGAGATGGTAGTGAAAGTAAAAAAGTCTATTGCTTGGGATCATTTCACCAAACTTCCTCTTCAAGAGACTAAGGGGGAACACAGAGCAAAATGTAACCGTTGTTGAGTTGTATATAGTTATCACCCAAATAAACATAGCACAAATTCTATGATCAAACATTTAAAAATGTGGTTACAAGGGGATATTTATTAATGTAGGTAAGAATGAAACACTTAATGGATATATGCAAAAGGTTTCCGAGGGAGAAGGTGATGGTTTATCTGAGAAAACTTCTGCTGGTTATAACTTGGAGGAATATAGGAAAGCCTTAGCTAAATTCATTATCTATGATGAAATGCCATTTAAGGTTGTGGAAGGGCGTGGGTTTCTTGGTATAGCAACCAGTTAGAGCCTAAATTTAAGGTACCATCAAGAATGACAATTTCAAGAGATTGTTACTAATTGTTTGTAGATGAAAAGAAAAAGCTAAAGGCTTGGCTTAAGAAGTCATGTGTTCGTGTTGTTTGACAACGGATTGTTGGAAATCAGACTAGGATTTGGGCTACATGTGTCTAACAGCACATTTCACAGATGAAGAATGGAGATTGCAAAAAAGAATCCTAAACTTTTGCCAAATTGAAAATCATAAGGGTGAAACTATAGGAAGAGAAAGTGAGAGGTGTTTGAGGGAATGGGGACTTGACTATGTGTTCACAATCACAATGGATAACACAAGATCAAATGATGGGGTCATCTCATTCCTTTCGAAAAAAAATTAAATAATAAGGGTGGGTTAGTGTGTGGTGGAAAATATTTGCATATGAGGCACTGTGCTCATATTTTAAATTTGATTGTAAGTGAAGGCTTAAAGGAAAGAACAATCGTCCATTGAATGCATTTGGAATGTTGTTTGATATGTTAGATCCTCTCCTCAACAACTGAAAAAATTTAAAGAATGTATTGAGGTTGAAATGATTGAGTTTAAAAGTTTTGTGCATGAATGCTTCAAGTAGGAGGAATTCTACCTACATTATCTTAGAACATGCTGAGAAGTTTGAAAAGGCATTTTGATAGGCTTTATAATCAAGAATCTAATTTTCGCAAATGGTTTTGTGAAGATGAGAAAGGGAAAGGAAAGACTAGTCCACCTACAACTTCTAATTGGTACCATGTAAAAAATTTTATTTAGTTTTTGAAAATATTTTGAGGCCACGTTATGTTTTTCTAGTTCTCTGAATGTGACATCCAATAAATGCTTCCGTGAAATTGCATCCATACAATCTGAGTTGATATCATGGAGTCATAATCAGTTCGAACTTTTAGGGACTATGGCATGTTCCATGAGAGTAAAGTACGATAAACATTGAGGAGGTTTTCAAAAATTTAATCCTTTGTTGTTTATTGTTGTTGTCATGGATCCTTGGTATAACTTGATTATGTCACTTGGAGTTTTGAGGATATATATGATAAAGACATGGCAGAAAATATGTCTATTTTGGTGAAAAATACCTTGGGCGTGTTGTATAAATTTTATTCATAAGGGATTTTTGAAATTAAGGATAACGAAGAAAATGAAGATTCCACTAAGGGTTATGATGTAAGTTCTAAGGGATTACCTAGTACCAAAAGTGTTTATAGGAGCAGAGTGAACACAAGGAAAAAACAAAAGAGGCTCAAAGTTTATTTTGATAGTAAATCAGATCTTGAGAGATACTTAGCAGAAGACATTATTGATGACCATGAAGATGATGATTTTAACATCTTAAATTGGTGGAAGGCAAATTCCTAAAAATATAAAATCCTTTCACTTATAACTCGTGATGTATTGGCCATTATGGTTTCACCTGTAGCATCTGAGTCATGCTTTAGCGTTGGTGTTCGTGTTCTTGATGGCTTCTGAAGCTCTTTGTCACCAACAATGGTTGAAGCACTCATTTGCACACAAAACTGGCTAACCCCTACTGTGTTAAAGTTTGATGATTAGGATTTTGATCAATTTGACAATTTTGATAAGAATGTTGCTGGTAAGTTCTCTTTTACTTTTTGCATTCTTGGTTAAATCATATAAAATTGAATGAGATAGGCTAAACTTTTGTATTTTGTAGATGTTTGTGTCTCAATCACAAGTAACACATGATCATGCCTAATGGCATGTTACTATTCATGTATGCACTTTCCCAATTTCTCACTTTGTCACTTTCTCTATGGCATTCCATTTACTAATTAATTGACTTTTATTCTTTGATGGATGAACAGATGAAGAAGATGGGAAGTGAAATGGTTATGGAGATTTCAATTTTGGTTTATAGAAACTACCAGTTGCTGCAAATGTTTCTTTTTTGTAATTTATAGAAACTATAAGTTGTTACATGCAAACTTTTAAGTTTAGACTTTAACATGTGAAGTTTTCTGTTAGCCACCCTTTAATAAATAAGGTGTATGTTAGAGGAATAAGCCCATTAAGGCTTAACTTAGTCAAACTAGAGTAGAACCATATAAATAGTTGGTTGAACCAAATATTTATATGTTCGGTTAGAGAGTGGAAAAAGGGGAGAGGGCAAGACCTCTCGAAATTCCTATGGGTGACTCTTGATTCTTGTAATACTCATATTCTTGTAAGTGAATACCATCTATTTTGTTATCACTCTAATATCAGAATCATATAGGAGCAATAAATTGTTGTTTCATTCATTTTTCTCGCCAATTCTGGTTCAGTTCTATTAACTGGTATCAGAGTTCCCAAATCCAAGGAGCCTTTCATGGTACACATGAGGATGGAGGTTAGGTTGGAATCGTTGGAGAGATGGTGGGAGACATGCAAGAGTCAAATGGAGGAGGAGAAAGAACTTCAAAAAAATAGAATAGAGCTTTAATAAGCAAGGGTGAAGAAGACAGAAAAGGCCATAGAGGAACTACTGCAAATAGCTAGAAGGCATCGAGGAGGCCCACCTTATAAATCACCACCTATCAAAGTTCAAGAAGACGAGGATGAGAGGGAGAGATCTGTAGAAGGTCAAGAACTGAAGGCGGTGACTACCATTGACGGAAATTAAAGATTCCCCTGTTTTCAGGGGAGGACGCCTAAGGCTAGATAAACCAAGTGGAGCGCTACATCCAAGTGAAGGATGTGATAGAGGAGGAGCAGTTGCAAGCGGTGATGGTGGCTATAGAAAGTCGCAGGTTAAGATGGTTCCAATGGTGGGAATCTTGCACCCTAAATGCTTCATAGGAAGCTTTTCGTACAGTAGTGATTTGAACATTTCAGCCATTTAGGGTCCAGAATCCATACGAAACATTACTTGGGTTAAAACAATATGGGTCAGTCGAAGATTACAGAGAGGCGTTAGAACTTTACGCCAGTCCCTTGTGTCGCACAGACCTCGAGTACCTCTAGGGATTTTTATTGAATGGTCTGAGGAGGGAGATAAGGGCAGAACTGAAGCTCCACCCAACAAGGACCCTATCAGAACTGATGGACTTGGCACAATTGATCGATGAGAAGAACATGGCGCTGAATAGAGGGGGAACGAAAGGAAGCATCAAAACAGGGACGCATCCTAGAGCTTCCAACCCATAAGAACCATGTTGGTGGATCTTGGGCCTAAGCCCAATTCATATTCTAGGTCACAAGAAATGAGACCCATTAGAGGGGTCATACCCAACAAGCCCAAGGGGACCTTCAACGTAGGCACGGAGAGCAGGAGACTGGAAGGTGGAGGAAGGTTCAAAAGAGGTGGTAATTTTAGATGGTTATCTGAGGCTAAGTTACAGGAGAAGATTAAGAAGGGGTTATGCTTCCATTGTAATGAAAAGTACATCCCAGAGCATGTGTGTACCCTTAAGCAGTACCATGTCATATTGATGGAAAAGGACAAAGGGTAATACAGAGGTAGAAGAAGAGTATGAGACTCACGAAGAGATAGAGATGGAAGATAAAGCATTACAATTGTCACTCCACAATATAATGGGATTGACATAAAGAAGATCCTTGAAGTTGTGGGGCGATGTAAGGGGAGAAAGGTAGTGGTACTGGTGGATTGTGGAGCTTCTCATAACTTCATATCATCTGAAGTCGTGAAAAATTTAAACCTCCCAGTGGTGACAATACTAGAGTACTATGTGGAGGTAGAAGATGGACATAAAGTCAAGTGCCATGGGGCTTGTCAAATGGTGGTTTTACAGCTACAAAACATGGAGATTCGACAAGACTTCTTCTTGTTCAATTTGGCAGGAGCAGAGATGGTGTTAGAGATGGACTGCTTGGAGAACTTGGGTGAAATAAAAGCCAACTTCAAGGATCTGGTCATGAAAATAAAAGTGGGAAAGAAAGAAATGACAATTAGAGGAGATCCAGCATTATCCAATGCTACGGCATCTCCCAAATCAATCATGAAGGAATTAAAAGATGAAGGGAAAGGGTTCTATATAGAGTATAACAGGATGACAAGCGTAATTGAAAAGCAACAATTCATTTCAACAGAGATAGAAGGAGTTATGCAGGGCTTTTAGAACCTATTCGAGGAACCCAGGGGATTACCCCCATCTAGAAGGCAAGATCATGCAATTCCCTTGCGAGAAGGAATTGCCATACCCAACCTTAGGCCCTATAGATACCCCCATTATCAGAAAACAGAGATATAGAAGTTGGTAGACAAGATGCTTACAGTTGGGATCATAAGACCAAGTGTAAGTCTCTATTCTAATCCTATTATCAAAGTCAAGAAGAAGGATGGCAAATGGAGGTTCTGTGTGGTCTATAGAGCGTTTAATAAAATTACAATTTTGGACAAATTCCCGATACTGGTAATTAACAAGTTACTTGACGAGATGGGAGGGGCCTTAATCTTTTCAAAATTGGACCTCAAATCTAGATACCACTAGATTAGAATGAGCGAGGAGGACATACACAAAACAACATTCAGAACTCATGAGGGCACTATGAATTTCTCGTGATGACCTTTTATTATCAAATGCACCATCGACATTCCAGGCCTTGATGAATGAGAAGCTGAGGCCATTCCTCATTAGATTTGTCTTGGTTTTCTTTGACGATATCTTAATTTACAACAAGGACAAGGATACTCATCTTGACCATCTGAAGGCGGTACTTCAATAGTTGTGTGAGCATAATTTGTTTATTACTATGAAGAAATGTAGCTTCTAACAACCTAAATTGGAATATTTAGGCCACATCATATCAGCCGAAAGGGTCGCAGCTGAACCACAGAAAATAAAAGTCATGCTGCAGTAGCCAATCCCAACCGATGTCAAAGGTTTAAGAGGATTTTTAGGCCTCACAGGATATTATTGAAAGTTTGTCACAGGCTATGGGAAGATAGCCAAACCTCTCACCCAATCAGTGAAGAAGGACAATTTTAGTTAGGGGAAAGAAGCATTTGACACCTTGAGAGTGGCTATGACCACAGTACCGGTGTTGGCTGTCCCAGATTTCTCCAAACCATTTCTCATAGAAACTGATGCCTCCAACAAGGGCTTAGGGGTTGTCCTATTACAGGAAGGCAGACTTGTAGCTTATATCTGCCAAGGATTATTAGAACGGGCCCAACTGAAATTTGTATACGAAAGGGAATTGATGGCCATTGTCATGGCAGTGTAAAAATAAAAACACTACATGATAGGGAGGCATTTTATTATCAATACAGATCAGAAGAGCCTTAAATTCCTCTTTGAGCAACGACTAATGGGTGAAGAACAATATAAATGGACCTCCAAACTAATGGGGTTTGATTTCAAAATCAAATACAAACCAGGTTCTGATAATAGAGTCGCAGATGCCTTGTCACGTAAAATGACGTATGCGACACTCTCTCTTATACATTGCAATCAATTGGACTCTTTAGCTGAATAAGTTTAACTGGATGAACGGTTGAACCCCTTATATTATCAGAGTTTCATAACTCGCCCATAGGAGGACATTCAAGATTCTTCCGAACTTATAAACGGATAGCCGACCTAGTCCATTGGGAGGGAATGAAAAAGGACATTCAACAATTTGTCTCAGTTTGTGAGGTGTGCCAGCAAAACAAATACCAAACCTTGTCTCCTGCAGGTCTTTTTCAGCCCCTGCCCATTCCTACTCAAACATGGACTGACATATCCATGGATTTCATTGGAGGATTACCTTGAGCGAATGGGAAATACACCATTATGGTAGTAGTCAATTAGCTCATCAAATATGCTCATTTTTTGCCCCTTTCGCATCCATTTACAGCGAAAGAATTGGCTGAAACCTTTATCAAAGACGTGGTCAAATTGCACAGGTTCTTAGCCTCAATTGTGTTCGATAGAGACAAAGTCTTTATCAGTCATTTCTGGTCAGAATTGTTCCAACAAGCTTATACGAAATTGAAATTTATCTTTGCTTATCACCCACAAACTAATGGCCAAACAGAAGCGGTAAACAGATATATGGAGACGTATCTCAGGTGTTTGACGAGTTCTAAACCGAAGCAGTGGCCACGGAGGCTAAGCTAGGTAGAATTTTGGTATAACACAAATTATAACAGCTCTGCCAAAATCACTCCTTTCAAGGCCCTCTATGGTCGGGATCCGCCACTACTGTTTAACGGGGCCACTTTCCCTTCATCCATTGAAGAAGTGAACAAACTAACCAACGACCGAGACCATATCATAAAAGAATTGATGGAGAACTTGGCGAAGGCCCAAAACAGAATGAAGATTCAGCCAGACAAACATCATAAAGAAGTTGTATTACAAGTGGGTGACTCGGTATATCTGAAACTACAACCATATAGGTTGCGATCTTTAGCTAAAAAAGTAAATGAAAAGTTGAGCCTGCAGTTCTATGGTCACTAACAGATCACGCAAAAAATTGGAGAGGTGTCCTATCGTCTTCAACTGCTCGAAAGTAGTAGGATCCACCTCGTCTTTCACGTCTCCTTACTTAAGAAAGTTGTGATATCACCACAGACTCTCCAGCCCTTATCCTCATACTGTCGGAAGACTTAGAGCTACAAGTACAACCAACACAAGTACTCAATGTCAAAACCAACACTGCAAGGCTTACTGAAGTCCTCATTAAATGGTAGGATCTACCCGATTGTGAGAACTCATGAGAATCAATGTTAGAAATTCAAGAGCATTTTCCTGATTTTTACCTTGAGGACAGGGTGGAAGCTTTGGAGGAGAGTATTGTTAGCCACCTAAAAGGCTGTTCGGTTAGAGAGTGAAAAAGGGGGAGAGGGTAGGACCTCTCGAAAGTCCTGTGGGTGACTCTTGATTCTTGTAATACTCATATTCTTGTATGTGAATACCATCTGTTTTGTTATCACTTTGATATTAGAATCAGATAAGAGTAATAAATTGTTGTTTCATTCATTTTTCTCGCCAATTTTGGTCCAGTTCTATTATTTTCGTACTAGTATTAGAAATAAAAGTTGTAGATTTACTAAAGAGCTTGTCCTTGGAGAATGGATGGTTATGATTATTGCATAATTTTGGCGAATTTACTCTATAAATTTCTAGTAAAGTTATTGCAAGTTTACTATGTCCTGACATATGCAATAATGCATGATTATGATATTTTTTGTAAATTTACTAAAAATTTATTGCTTTTTTCCCCCTTGATACTGTATTTTTCAATTTTTAATTAGTTCATACTTATATTAAGGTAGACTCATTTGATGTAAGTATCTAGGATTGGTTGCCATTATTTGAGAAAGTGCATTTTTGAAATTAGATAATAGACTAGTAGTTAGTGACTTCATTTTGGTTATTTTATATTTTAGAATGTGATTTTACAAAATAATACGATATTATAGTAAGCAAAACTTGAGCAAGCCATATTATTGTAATAAATAAAACTTGGGAGCAAACTATAATACCAAATTTATCATTGTCCAGATTCTGTTTTACCCAAACATTTGGCCAGCTCGGTCCCGGCCCGTTCTAGACTCGGTTTTAATCAGGCTCGATTATGTTCAGATTTGTTCGGGTTTAGGGTTGGGCTTGGGCTTGAAAAATTGGCTTAGACAAAATATTGGGCCGAGATGGGGATAGGTTAAACCCAGCCCAAACCCACCCAAGAGCACCCCTATCCACTAATAACTAAATGAGAACATAAGTTTAATGAGAGATTAGACAAATCAAAAGTTGTAGTGTTCATAGGAACTCCCACTTGACAATAATAGTGAAAAAAAAACAATTGACTCTACAATAAAAACTTAGTCGCCCAAAGAAGCACATGGTATGCATTTCTCTCTCAAACATCTTAAAGAGAAGTTTTCAAGTGCCATAAAGAAAAGTTTTCAAACATCTTAAACAAAACACATTAAACTCGTTAAACTCGTTAAGCATCAAACATATAGGTGTAACTAAACAATTTTTTTAATGTTTGATTTTATTGATTAGTTTATAGAATTTTTGTATTTCAAAGCAAAACATTATAAAGGTAAACAAATTTAGAAAGTTACCAACAAGTGTTAGGTGTAGTGATAAACGAGTCTCACTCTCAAAGTAAATAAATAAGTTCAAACTTTAGAGCATACACTTGTTGAGATAGCCTCTTAGAAAGAGATTAGTCTCACCGTAATAGAGAAGACTCTTAGAAAAAAACATAAGAAAGTTACAATATTTATTTTGACAACTCAAAATTTTTCTATTGTAATACGATTTACTAGTGAGCCAATGATATAACAAAGTTATAATATTTTAAATATGTGTCTATAGCCTTACTACTACATGATAGATAAATATAAATCGAGTTGCGGCCTTTGTTATACTATAAAACACATTTGCTAGCAAAAAAAAAAAAAAAAAAAGAGAAACAAAATTCTACTCCGATTTATAAGTAAAGAAAGGCAAACAATAGGAGAGCTATGACATGCTAGATAGTAAATGCTTTCAAGGGATTTGTCTTCCGATGAATAGCTTCTTTTTATCCTGAGGCTCCTAATATTATTCTTGTGTAGCCTTTTGCCTTTTGGATATGATGATTGAACCAAAACAACAACAAAAAAACATTAAAAAACGGAAGGTTCTATGACAAGTAGATTGAGATTTTTTTAAAGAGTAATAATGCTATACAATCATAAAAATTTGTTAAAATTCAATAAGATTTTATCAAGATTTAAGAGTAATTATTGGATAAATTAAAGTGGTGAAGACTATTCATCTATCAAAGAGTTTATAATGATATCAACTCATTCGGACAATTTTTTTTTTGTCTATCTAGTATTTTTTTTTTAAATTCAAACGCCTATATATACATAAATGGAAATTATGTTAAACTATAAATATTGAGGATTAGGCATGAGAAAATTTTAGTTTTTAACATATTTTACTTAAACATCTGTAACATTAATAAGTGCTCCAATTTTTTTAAACCAATTTAAGTTGTGCAGTTGAAGAATGTATGCATCTAAAATTCATTTCAATAGGAAACAGAAGTTGAGCAGGAAAATATGGCATATAGGTGAGAAAAATGATGAACTACATGGCAAGTTATATGCATTCTCATACATGTTATAATTCATAGCACTATATTTTTCTCACTTGGGCTTAAAGAAATAATGCACATAAAAATTTCTTTTTTTATTAATCTGATGCAATCAATTTTTTTTTAACTTTATATTAAAACATTTCTTGTTATACCAAAAGAAATATTTATAATATTATGCGGAAGTCACCTTTTATTTATATTAATAATTATATAATATATCACATACGAAAATTTTTCATCGTACAACTAATCATATGCCACTTTTATCATAATTTTTCCATGCTAAAGTGAAAAATGTGTGGTCTTACTTTATTAAGTGTATGATATGAATTTACTTTTGTGTATGAATTTATTTTTAAATTTATAAAACTCATATCAATTTAATTGTTTTGTTATCTCTTATTGATCAATTTAAATGATGACTTCTGACGTGATATATTAAATGTTTATATATAATATTTAGTATCACATAATACGTTACTTATTACTTTCTCTTGAGATACGATATCGTTTTAGTTTAGTGAGTAAGTGATTAAGTATTATATGTATGAAGAGGTTAAAGTTTATTAAATTATAACGATGTCATATCTTAAGAGAGTACTGAGTAACATAGTATGTGACACTCAACATTATATGTAAGAATTTAAAGTATTACGTCAAAAATTATCGTTTAACTTATTAAAAATAATAAAAAGACTAAATTAATATGAATTTTGAAAATTTAAAAACTAAATAATAAATATAATAACTAAATCATAACAAGAATAAATTTATGTACTGTAGTACAAATGGGATATATTTATAGGGAATAAATTTTTCTCAATGAAAAATCTACCTTTCTGGAAGCTCATGTTTATATACCTTAAACGGAGGAGACAACTGGGAAACGAAACAGTCAGCTTCTGCAGCGTATTTTTCCATTCTAGCTCTCTCTTTTCCACACTTTCTCTCTCCTGGTCCTGTCTTTCTTTCTCTTTATTTTTTTATTTTTTATTTATTTTCAGTCTCCTCTGTACAGGCAACCAGTGTTTTAAAAACCAGTCTAACCGGATTGGTTCAACCAGTTAGACCATGGACCGGTAACTTCGCCGGTTCTGATTTAACCAAAGAACTACCTGAACGGTTAAATCACAAAAAATTATAAAAAAATCGGTTGAACCGATTAAACCGGTAAAAACTGAAAATAAAAAATCGATTGGACCGTTCATCAACTTTTAAATGGAATTTTTATTAAAAAAGAAACAAGAAAATAGTTCTTTTAAAAAAAAAAACTTAGGATTTAGTTCTTTTAGGAGTTGGGTTGGGAGTTTCTACAGTTCTAGTCTTTCTTTTTCACAAAATAGATAGCGACATAATAAAACGGTTTATAATCTTTGTGATCAATTATATATATATATATATATATATAGTATACCGATTCAACCGATCAAATCGATCAAACCTTAAACTACTCTCCTCTTCAATTATCCAATTCAACCGATTTTTAAAACATTATAAACAACACCTTAGACCACCAGAATCCCACGTTCATTTTGCAGCAAGAAAATGGGCTTCTGTTTGATACCCAAAGCAAGTCCTTTGATTTTGTTGTTGTTTCTACTGTCTTGCTTGCACTTGCTTCACTTCAACAGGTTGGCCCATTATTGTTGGTTTTTCGCATCAAAGTGTTGGGCTTTCCATTGGTTCTGTGTTTTTGTTTAATGGGATGTCTACTTGGGAAGTTACCTCAACATTTCCCATTCCCAATCGCAAGTTGTGTGGCACGTGCATGAGAAGCGTGCGAGGGACTGTTTAGGGAGGGTCGGTAAGGTACTACCCCTTCTAAAGCAATGATTCCACCGACACAACCAGCGGTTCGGGATTCCTTACACATATTTGGACCAATCACAACTTGACGCGTGTAATTGGGAAGCGTCATAATTAAAAAAACGACGATTCTTTAATTGTTTTTTAATGCCCTTTTAATTTTTTAAAATAAGTAAAACCAAAGAAATTTTGCAATTTATGTGTTGATCGCATGCCACAGGTTGCTTTCATGAATCTTCAGACTTAGCTGGTTTGATAATGATAGGGATTAATCAATGGCTGTTTATATTTAATAATTAATTTGAATTCGTCTAATTTTATTATTCTATGTAATAAAAAAGGCTGAGAAAAAACCATTGATATGGTAGGTGTAACTAAAATTTTTTTTTAATGTTTGAATTTATTGAGTAATCATATATTTTTTGTTTTTTGTATGTCAAAGCAAAACATTATAAAGGAAAATAAATTTAGCAAGTTACAATATTTATTTTGACAACTCAAAAATTGTCTATTGTAATACGATTTACTAGTTGAGCCAATCATATTACAAAGTTATTATATTTTGGATTATGAGTCTATAGCCTAACTACTACATGATAGATAAATGTAACTCTTACAAAAGCCTTTGGTATACTATACAGCACATTTGCTAACAACAAAAAAAAAAAAAAAAAGAAACAAAATTCTATTCCGATTTAGTACAGGCAAACAATTGGAGAGCTATGACATGCTAGATAGTAAATGCCTTCAAGGGATTTGTCTTCTGATGAATAGCTTCTTTATTCCTTTTGGATATGATGCTCCTAATATTATTCCTTTTGCCTTTTGGATATGATGATTGAGCCAAACAAAAAAAAAACATTAATAAAGGGAAGGTTCTATGACAATTAAATTAAGATTTTTTTTAAAGAATAATGTTATACAGTGTCAGAAAATTTTGTTAAAATTCAGTAAGAATTTATCAAAATTTAAGTATAATTGTTGGATGAATCAAAGTAGTAGAGACCACTCATTTTATCCAAGAATCCATAATAATACCAACTCATCCTAACAATTTCTTTTAACTATATAGTATTTTCTTTTATAAAAGAAAATTCAAACTCCTATATATACATAAATGGAAATTATGTTAAACTATAAATATTGAGGATTAGGCATGAGAAAATTTTAGTTTTCAACATTTTTTCTTAAACATCTGTAACACTAATGAGTTCTCCAATTTTTTCAAACCAATTTAAGTCGTGCAGTTGAAGAAGGTATGCATCTAAAATTCATTTCAACAGGTAACAGACGGTGAGCAGGAAAATATGGCATGTAGGTGAGAAATGTGATGAACTACATGGCAAGTTATATGGATTCCCATACATGTTATAATTTATAGCACTATATTTTTCTCACTTGGGCTTAAAGAAATAATACACATAAAAATTTCTTTTTTTTAATTAATCTGGTGCAGACAATTTTTTTAAACAATATTAAAACATTTTTTGTTATTCCAAAAGAAATATTTATAATATTAAGCGGAAGTCACCTTTTATTTTATATTAATTATTATATAATATATCAGATACGAATCTTTTTCATCATACAACTAATCATATGCCACTTTTACCATAAATTTTGTAGGCTAAAATTAAAAATCTACAACCACCCTTGTTTTTGTTTCTCTCTTTTTTTAATTGTCTTGCTAGGGAAAATCAACAACCATTTTGTTTTACTTAACAATCTTTTAATCTTTTGGCTAAACTATTTACATAATATGATTTTTGTTTTTATTGATATTTTGTAAAATTGTGAATGTGTTTATCATACAAATTTGCAAGTAAAAATACCTTTTATCGTTAAAATTGAACTAAATAGTATATTAGGGAGATTTTTAATTTAAATTTAACCTATTTAATCATTTAATTTGATTAATTAAATTTAATAACGTCATAAAAATAATTTATATATAATAATATAAAATATATAAAAATATTTATAAAATATTAATTTTTTTTAAAAAATAATTAATCAAATTAACTCAATAATTCAATTAAATTTTAACTAATTTTAACTTATCTAAACTGACTCTAAATTTAATTATAAATATTTAATTTACAGTAAGACCGATCCATTTTTGATAACCCTGTTTTTTCAGTTAAAAAAAACACTTTTTTGAGACAAAAATTTCTTGACGCTAATGCTTATATACCTTTCTTAAACCGAGAAGCCTACTGGAAAACAAAACAGTCAGCTTCTGCCGCGTATTTTTCCACTCTCTCTCTCTCTCTCTCTCCTTTTTCTTTATTCTCAGTCTTCTTTGTCAATTGTCACAGATCTTGAACTGTTCAGGCAACAACTCAGACCACCACATTCATTTTGCATCAAGAAAATGGGCTTCTGTTTGATACCCAAAGCAAGTCCTTTCATTTTGTTGTTGTTTCTACTGTCTTGCACTTGCTTCACTTCAACAGGTTCGCTCATTGTTGTTGGTTTTTCTCATCAAAGTCTTGGGATTTTCATTGGTTCTGTGTCTTTGTTTAATGGGTTGACCAGTTTTCTTTAGCTACACAACCGTTTCCATATTTTGGTTAGTCTTCATTTCTTGGTGCGTGGACCTTAGGCTCTGTTGATTTTGAAATGAATGCTTGAGAAAGATGCAAGCTTTGTTCTTTGAATTTAATAAAGAAAGTGGGTTTTTCTCCAAATGCCAAATTTTTTTTTCTTGTTTATTCTTTCTTGCTGTAAAAATTTAGTTTTGGAACAAAGAAATAGATGAAATTTATGTTCTGATTTATCTTATAAGAAAATGCTTGGATGAGAATTGGTTTAGCATTTGAATTTTCGTAGTCAAGTGGAAAGTAAGTATATGATTTTTTTCCCCTGCTGGCGTTTGGAACATGTATTAAGTTGAAATTATGATTACTTACCAAGATTTGTGCTTAAGAACTCATACAGTTAGGCACATGATACATGGGTGGTTACCGATAGTGATCAGTTTTGGCTGTAAATGTAATAATTCATATATAAAGGTTCTCACACTGTTTAGATTCGAGAATATAGATATCTTCCAGTTCTTTATCATTAGTATAGGATGTGATTATATTCAAATGGAAGGAGGTTATCAAATATCCTATAGGAATTAAATATGTAAAAATGAAGTAATATAATTTCATAAACCAGCCACTGACTTGAACAATATGTTTGCTTTCTTTGTTAATTACTACTTAAGCAACTCCAGAAATTGTGTGTGTCTCATAATTTCTATTGCACTTTTCATATGTATCACCATTGTCAGTGTTGTTTAATGTGTAGTGTGTTATAGGAAGATCTAAAAGGTTCAACATTTACTCTTTTTTTTCTCCTTTCCTTTCCTTTTAATTACTTTCCACTTGCGGTTGGCTGTTTATCTTTCAGATGCTTATGATGCACTTGACCCAAATGGAAATATCACCATCAAATGGGATATTATAAGCTGGACACCTGATGGATATGTTGTAAGTACATTCTTTTACAATATCACCAATTAATATTGGAAGCAAACCATCTATTATACAATTAAGCATGGCATTGAAATGTTTTTCGCTCTTTTTCTCTCTACTGGTTGGGAACTTCTTATGCGATGGATCTGATTGTTCATGTCAGTTGCATCTCATATGTGATGATATATCAGTTCTTACTCGGATAATATAACTGGATGAAAAGTTTGAAAATCAAAATCATTTTGTTCCCGTTAGAAATGTGACAGGGTTTGGATTTCTTGTCACGCTTTTGAGCCACTTTCAAAGATTTTTCAAGTGTGTATTTACTATTTAAATTGTAAAATTATTGAATAAACTCAATATATAAATGAGTTTATTTATATTAGTGGCTATAGCCTTTTGGAATGGATTGAGTGTATTTTTGTTCCATTAGTTATGTACATATCTAAGAAACAAATAAATGGACAGGCTGTTGTTACAATGAACAACTTCCAACAATATCGTCATATTCCAGCGCCTGGCTGGTCACTAGGATGGACATGGGCAAAGAAGGAGGTAATATGGAGCATGATGGGAGGGCAGACCACTGAACAAGGGGATTGTTCAAAGTTTAAGGCAAGCCCCCCACATTGCTGTAAAAAGGATCCGACAGTTGTAGATTTACTTCCGGGAACACCTTACAATCAACAAATTGCAAATTGCTGCAAAGGTGGGGTACTTAGCTCATGGGTGCAGGATCCAATCAATGCAGTAGCGTCATTTCAAGTCAGTGTGGGTAGAGCTGGAACCACAAACAAAACAGTCAAAGTGCCAAAAAACTTCACCTTGAAAGCACCAGGTCCAGGTTATACTTGTGGGCCAGCGAAAATTGTGAAACCCACTCAATTTATTCAACCAGACAAAAGGAGAGTGACCCAAGCACTCAGTAAGTTAATGGATTTTTATGTTCATTTTCACACTTATCAATATAATTATCTAATTTTAGTCCCCTGCCTTCTCCCAACCCCATCCTCTTCCTTCAACCAATTTCATCCATTAGTTGTAGCTTTCGCTGGTAACAAAATCTGGCTGGCACTCATGTAACTAATTCTCTGTTTAAATTTAAAACTGACCTGAGTTTACAGGTTGTTACGAGTTACTTTCAGCAAGATCCTGCAATTTCCTTTGACCTTAACATTACTCTGATTTATTGCAGTGACATGGAATGTAACATGCACATATTCACAATTTCTAGCTCAGAAAACTCCCACATGCTGCGTCTCCCTCTCATCTTTCTATAATGATACTATTGTACCCTGCCCAACATGTGCATGCGGCTGCCAGAGCAACTCGTCTCAGCCAGGGAGCTGTGTAGTGTAAGTTTCTATCACTCAGGGTACTTTGGTTTCCTTCTAAACAGAATTATACACTCATATATTTCTTTTTTTTCTGTGTGGTTACAGTCCAGATTCACCATATTTGGCATCTGTTGTTTCTGGCTCTGGAAAGAATAGTTTTACACCTTTGGTTCAATGTACTAGTCATATGTGCCCAATCCGAGTCCACTGGCATGTTAAGCTTAACTACAAGGAGTACTGGCGTGTGAAGGTCACCATTACTAATTTTAATTACAGGATGAATTATTCCGAGTGGAACTTGGTTGTTCAACACCCAAATTTCGACAATGTGACCCAACTTTTCAGTTTCAACTACAAGTCATTAAATCCTTATGGATCAATAAGTAAGTGTGATCCTGACTTGTTTGTTTCAAGGACTTGCTATCTTTCAGACACAAACTACTGATGGTTCTTTAAATTAATTGAATATAATGTACAGTTTTAGAGGTGTCATTATTGGTAGTATACCTGACAACCACTCTAGGATTATAAGAGGTTTGACAAAATTTCTGGAGTAATAAATTTCTTTATTATATTCTAAATTTTTGGTCCTAATCACTGTATGAGCAACAAATATTTCTTATTTCTTCATCATAAAACACAAACTTTTCAGTCCTTATTTTCGTAAACTAGAGATTTGGAAATTATTGATGTTAGTTGCTTTTTTTTAACAGATGATACAGCAATGCTTTGGGGACTTAAGTTCTATAATGATTTTCTCTCACATGCTGGCCCTTTTGGTAATGTACAATCAGAGCTACTCTTCCGAAAGGATAAATCAACTTTTACTTTTGATAAGGGTTGGGCTTTTCCTCGGAGGATCTATTTCAATGGCGACAACTGTGTGATGCCGCCACCTGATGCTTATCCGTGGTCACCTAATGCTGGTTCACGGCAAGGGGTTTCCTTGCTTGCTTTAGTGATGGCGTCCTTGGTTGCCTTGGTATTTTATGCATATGATTAAAGTTCCTATCCGTGGTACATTCAACTTTGTAATAGAAAGTTTTCAGTCAGACCAGTTTTGACTCAAATTTGGGATGTAAATTTGGAATTTGAAGCAAGCTGGAGGATAACATCCACTGGCAATTCAAGATTAGCTCATGTGTCCTGTGATTTGTTACAAAGATTCAGCTTATTGGTGGTTGAATTTGCTACTGTATTGTTTGTTTTTTTTTTTTGTATTGTAATGGTGTATGTATTGGTTTTATATCCTTATTGTAATTGTAACTGTAATTATAATAAATATATACAGGAACATATCACACGGAAAGATAGACTTAATGAATCATTTGTGGATTTGAAATATTATGGTCTTTTTACTTGCAGCTTCCTACTTGGAATCAGGATAATTTTTGTATCAAGCTCAATATTGTCTAAAGAAACAGAATAAAAGAAAGATGAAGTATTCATTATGGCATTGCAATACCAGCATTTATCATGATTCTGACAAAACCATTCTTAGGAGTTATATTTAGCATCCGTTTAGTGCTCATGTATGACAAATCACATATACATGACTCTGGCTTGGTGCTTTCAAAGAATGCCTTAAGAGTCTTCAAACCTGTTGTCACGTTATCTGTATGTAGGAATACTTGGCTTCAAAATTTCACAAAACAATTCAGACTCTCTATGTACCAATTCACCAAACAGCTACCAAGAAAAGCAATGAGAAAATGAGTGCTGGGAAGTTAAATTGGTTTACAGGGGAAGAATTAGGGAGAAATGGGTAGGTATCAGGTGGGGGCAGCATGCATTCTTCACCATTAAAGTAGACCTTGCGTGGAAATGCCCACCCCTGCTTGAATGTGAACGTATCCTTGTCCTTCTGAAGAAGCACCTCTGACTGAACATTCCCAGTTGGTCCGGCTTCCATTAATAGATCATTAAAGAATTTCATGCCATAGAACATACCAGTGTCATCTGCATATAAAATGAGAATACACTTAGAGTAGTCATTCTAGAAGTTATTGACTAGTAAAACACTAAAATAGATCTATTTGCTGCTGACACTCACTTATGGACTGATAGGGAAGCAGAGGCTTGTAATCAAAGCTGAAAACTTGGGTGACATTGTTAAGATTTGGATGCTGAACAGCAAGGGTCCAGAGGGAGTAATTCAACCTGTAATTGAAATTTGTAACAGCGATCTTGACTCGCCAATAGTCCTTATAATTGAGCTTTACATGCCAGTGTACTCTGATTGGGCACATATGATGAGTGCACTGCAGCAATGGTTCATTGTCTTTCTTTGGAGTGTGAACTCCCAGCATGCTGAGAAGTTTAGAGTCACTCCTGCATACCATACAAACGTGTGAGAAAATAATTGGAATTTCTCTTAGATTGTCGAGTTGTTAGATAGGATGAGGTCCTAATTGTTTTGAAATATCAGACTTACTTGACACAATTCTTCTTGTTCTGGCAGCCACAGGCACAAGAGGGACAAGGGGTAATGGTTTCATTGTAGAAGGATGACAAAGATACACAACAACTTGGGTTCTTTCTCGCCAGAAATTGTGAGTATGTGCAGGTAACATTCCATGTCACTGCATAAAATAAAACAAATGAAACTTTGAGAATTGTTGATGGGGAAGTTGTGGAGGAAATTGATATTGCTAAGCAAGAGAACTTACTTAGTGCTTGAGTCTTGCGGCGCTTGTCAGGTGTAAGGAAAGTGGTGGAAGGAACGACCTTGGCAGGGCCACAAGTATAGCCTGGTCCTGGAGCCAAGAGAGTGAAATTCTTGGGGAGCTTAACTGTCTTGTTTGAGGTACCAGCTTGCCCAATACTCACTTGGAAGGATGAGATAGCTGCTGAAGGATCTTGGCCCCATGCTGCGACCACTCCACCCTTACAGCAGTTTGAGAATTGCTGGTTGTAAGGTACACCAGGGAGCAAATCCACAACTGTGGGAGTTTTCTTGCAGCAGTGAGGTACATTTCCTTTGAACTTAGAGCAGTCTCCTTGTTCTGTGGTTTGAGCTCCTACCATGGACCATATAACTTCTTTCTTAGCCCATGACCATCCCAAGGTCCACCCTGGATTCATTATGTGCCGAAACATTTGGAAGTTGCTCATTGTTACCACCGCCTGGTTGAAAATGCCATTGACAAAAAAACAGGTGATTTCATTACATGAAAGGTTACTTTTTAATTAATTTGATTAAATCCATTTTACTCGCTGTGCAATAAATTGCAATGCTAGCTGATAATACTGTTACATTCTATCTATCTTAGTCTTTTTATTTGATCTTTCAGTGCACCCTTGACAACTAGGTCTAGCATTTGTTGGAATTTTGTGTGGCCTAGAAAATATAAAACAAGTAGCTATGCAGTTTTTACTTACCACATAGCCATCTGGGGTCCAAGATACGACATCCCATTTGATCGTTATGTTTCCATTTGGATCCAAAGGGTCATACGCAGCTATGATCAGAAAACATCAACAAATCAGTTGAATATGTTTCTAAAAGTGAAAAGGCCAAAAGACAAGAAAACGTATTTGAAAGTGAAACAAAATCAGCAGAGAGGGTAACTTTTTATCTCACCTGCATAAGAGAATAGCACAAGAACACACACAGCTGAGATGAAAAGCCTCATTGCCTGAATATTGTGCCTTTGATGTTATCCAACTGTCACAATTAGCCCCAAGACTTGGCAACTTTCTTTCAGTAAGATTGGAATATCTTCAGCTCAGTGACACAAATTTTCTGGGATCAAGAGCTGTTTAGCAGCCAAATGCTATGGCATTGGATGTGTAGTATTGTAGAGAAAGAGCCTTGAAGGGAATTCTCTTGGGGTTCCAGTGATGGCTCACCTAATGGTTGTTAGGTACCTGCACATTTATATTTCTATCACCGTCTCACACTTGAGATTTCAGTTTAACTTCCCATATCTTAAAGCAACGGCCACTGACCAGAATAGGCGGGAGATAGTAGAGTGAACATAACACTTCAACGGTTGGGTTTGAAGGGGCGGTTGTTCTCTGATGGGCTAGGCTCACCATACTATGAATTTACCAGTGTACCCCTTATTCCATACAGATAAATTCTTTCAGAATTCTTTGATGATAAAGGGGCAGGGCACAGTGAAAAAGAAAACATTAAAGGTTTCTCCAAAACAAGCCTAAGGCAATTTTAGATTTAACTAGTTTTATTTACCATGTGAAATACGGTTTTGTTAAATGAGCAATGTACATATTTATTAAATGATTATGATAAATTATTTCAAAAGTATATATAAAATTAAATGATCGCATAATAAATTTATTTAATTTTACTTATTATTTATATGAATATATTAAAATTAAGACATTTAAAAAATTAATTTTTCACATAATTAATACGGTCACAAATACTTCTAAAAGTAAAAAAAAAAAACCACCAAATACTATATCTGATTCCAAAATAACATAACATAACTTTTGCTAAGTCAACACCATAAAAAGTCATTTCATAAAAGAACAAACTAACAAAAATATGTTTGTATGATTAACATTTGATCATCAAGAATTTCAGGAGGCATTTGATTTCATTTAACAAAAATTTTAAGACTAAATTAAAAAATTAGCCATTAAAAAATTTGAAATTCGGAAAGCTATGACCATTTGATGATAAAAATTTAATTAACATGCCTATATTTACAAAAATCAAGGAGCTACAAATTTTATATTTGCTTTAATAGCTATTTAATTGAAGAATTAATACACTATTATAAAAAAATAAATGAATTCAAATCAAATATAATTAAAACTTGAATTTGAATTTAAAATTATTATTCATAATTATAATTAAAAAAACTTATGAAATTCAATTTTTAATAATAATTTTGACAATCATTAAAAATGAGTTAACATGTAAAGTAAAAAAAATTAAATACATGAGAAAAGAAACTCATTTATGATTGACATGCATAAAAGGCTAAAAAAATTGGAAGAAAAAAACTTGATATATGATTGACACGTGATATTGATAGAGTTTGAATAAATTCTCTTTTATAATATTATATAGATATGATTACTTTTGCAGATAAACATACTCAATAATTCATCCTCAAAAGGGCCTTTCTTTCCCTTTCTTTTTCCCCTTTTCTTGTTTTTCAATGAAGATTATATCTCTAGAACTTCCCATTTCTTTGAATTTTTTCAAATAATGATTGGAACACAAAAAAAGGTTGAAGAAGTTTGGCATGAGACGAAATGAAAATGTGGTATTATGGTCTTCCTGTCTCCACAACTTGATCATATTAGGTAACATCTGTCCCTTTTCTGGACCTTGCCAACTAATTTTGTGAACCTCCTTTTTGTGGTCTTGCGTTTGTCTCCACCTTGAGTCAGAGACATGAGTTTGAAGCAAGCAAGCTGCGTAGGGACAGGTAGTGAGTTCCTTTCTGATCAAAAGGACACCCTAACTGCTATATGCATCTCCATAAAACCTTGAATGCTTCAACAGTAAAATTTCTCAAATACCCACTAATTTGCAGTCTTTTGCTCCTTGGTCTTCGGCCCTTCAGTCTCTGCTAATGAAACTTTTTGATATGCAAGTATGTTATATGTTTTTTCCATTAATGCAACCAATACAGCTCTTGCATTCATAGCCAGAACTTACAGTGGCTCTGTCTGAATTTAATGAACAAAGTGATTAAGGGTCCATTTGCGCGATAGAATTGAAATTACAGAAATTTAGATGAAGTCACCGAAAAAGTTATTTAGAATTGTAGATACAGAAATTGTATAAATAGCATAACTCTAAGTTTCTCTATCATCATTACCAGGGTCCTAGAGTGACCCTCTTGCAAGTACGAAGTCACTTATTAGAGTTGTAAATGTGATACTTGTAGTTGTATATAAAATTGTTGGGGTAAGCTTCTGGGAAGTATGCATCGCGATCATACTCCATTTTCTTCACCGGTACCTAGTGCTGGATCTAGAGGTGAGAATACGAAATTAGTATATATTTTTTTCCAATAGTTGTGCTAAATTCTGATGAAGAAATGAGGACAAAAAAATCTAAAGAACAAAGTAAAAATTAGAGTAATGAAAATAATTCAATATTGGTTGATTGGTGAATGGTAAAGAATTGTTTTAAAAAAGATGATATAAACCACTTTCATATATATAATCTTTGCTGATAATATTTGTACATAAAAATAAAGATAAATCAATAAATCAACTTTAGCCTGTAAATTTGAGACTCAACTTCAAATCAAATTAATTTTCGTTAGTTTACGGAACCACCCAAATTAAATCATTGTTGTTAACCCGTCATTCATTTCTATTTTAGTGTTTGCGACTTTGAATTAGTAATAAAATATAAAAAGTCAACAAAAGTTGTAATGTATATGTACCTATATTTGGTATTGCCATATACATATGTTTTCTTTCAGAGAAATATGACAATCAAATTGACAATTTAAGTCTGTAATATGAATTTTAAAGTAAGATCACATTTTATTAGGATTGTTGACATATGGGTAGATGCAAAATAAAGTTAATAAAATAAATCTTATATTGGATAGAGAAGAAGGAATGTAGTGTCCACATATAGAGAGAGAATTAAAAACAGTTGTTCACACCCGTCATATCAAAGTGCGAATAAATTGAACTATAAACACTTAGGAATAATTATTTATTATTTTAAAAAAACTTTATATACGTATATCAGAAAAAAGGAATCACTCTATACACCTATCAATACCTAGGAATTCGTTTGGTGCGTCTTACTCTTACATGATTAGATAAGATAGTATCCTCAAAGGACAAAACTTTATAGGTGTTTTAATTAAAATACATTATGTCTATTATTTTTTCTATATTAGCATTAAAAGTGAAGATGGTGTGACATTAAAATTAAAAAATAATTCATATGTTATATTTTAATTGGAAATAGAATCACGTGCACCTATGAAATTTTATCTCTCTAACATCAAATTGCAAAGTTCTCGTTAGTGTATTTGGAATGTAAAAATATGAGATTTGATTTGATTTATAAATCAAATATTTTATTTAAAATGTTAAAAATAAGAAATGATTTGATTTCAAAATTTCATAAATTTTTTTAATTTACAAATTTGATTAAATATGGTAAGATTTGTTAGAATTTGATTTGATTTTAAATTTAATTATTTAGATTAATTATTTTACCATTACTAACTTTTTTATTTTAAAATGATATAAGGATAAAAATATAAAATAATAAAATAAATCAAATCAATTCTTTTTTTTAATGAGTTCCAAACATAAGAATTAATTTATAAATTAATTCAAATCTAAATTTTTATAATAAGTTCTAAACATAAAATTTAGTTTTTAAATTAAATCAATTTAATTCAAATCAATTGAATTGAATTTTTAATTGATTCTCGATAAGATCATGCACCAGTCAAAAAATGAGATAATAGTTGCTAGGGGATTGGACAAAAAACAAACTTCATTATTGCACCAGAAATATTTATAATACTAGCATTTTCTTCATTGGAGATGTAAATATCTAAGTAGGGAATGGAAATTGATGGTTAATTAGTACTCAAAGATTAAACTTTTGACACCATCGTCACACTTTAATCTTAAAAGCTAGATAAATTTGGTGCCAGTTGAACTACAAATTCATTAGCGAGCATATATATATTTATTATTAGTAAAGAGAAAAGAGAAGCATTTTTTTCATTTCTATATTTTTGTCCATAAAGTTTCAAAACAATCATTTATTCATTAACATATTTTCCAAATAAATTAATAATAAATATAAATATAAATATAAATTATATTAAATATTATTTGATCATAACATTCAAAATTCACCCTCTACTTTTATTATTTTTATGCGCCCTTGTCTCCACAATTTAGTTTTGAAATAATACAACTCAATGTCTTTGCTTTCTTCTTCATTTTCAATGAAAAAGAGAAAGGACGATGATAAATAAAAAAATTGTAGAGAGCAAATGTGTTAAACAAAAAGGAAATAAGAGAAAGATAAATAAATTATATACTAGATAGAGAATATCTTGAGTTTGATCATTAGGATGTTATTTTTTTTCAAAAATAATAAATAATGTAATGACATATGAATATTTAAAAAATATAATTTTGCAACCAAAAAAAGAAAAAAAAACACAAAAGTAGTTTAAAGATAGTAATTTGAAAATTTTGAGAATTATTTTGTGAAAAAATATAAAAATGGAAAGTTACTTGAAAGTTATCTCTCTTTATAAATAGTACAAATATATTTATAGTATATAAATCTTAGTTGATAGGCTATTGCGATGCCACATCAATTATGTTAGGCTCGCACAATGCCACATCATCTTGTCTTAACCTTTTTTCTTAAGCCACCTCATCATATGTCTTCAATTTCTGCTTCAACTTGAATTCCTCTAAACAGTCACATCATTAATTCATTTTTCTCTTATCTCCACAATTAAGAATCATATCGCTCGATTCATTATAATTTTAGTTACACATGCTTCTTAGTAACTCAAATGAATGAATTTTAACCTTTTGAATCTTTATTAGTTACCGTCTCCTTAATTATTTAAATGAATGAGCTCTAACCATTTAAATCTTCATTAGTTAAGATAAATAAGCATTAGTAATTTAAGCCTCATTTATAGTTACTTTGCCTTGCAAACATTTCCTCTAAGCACTTGCAACTTCCACCCCAACTCTCCCGTCATAATCCAACATTTGTATTTTTATAGTTGGTCCTCTTAGTGTGTTGGGTTGGAATCCTCCATGTCACAATATGGCCATGGTGATTTCAGGACCAAGGACAAAACTATGACCAGTGGCTCTCATTGCCATCCAAAGAACTGGAATTGCCATATCGTTGTCACAATTTCCCAAACCATGTGTGATTAGCAAAAAAAATCTTTCATTTTCATTGTATTAGTTGACATTGGTTAAGTTCGGCTCTGTCAGGTCAAGTCAGGTTTCGTCTGAACGTGTCTTGCCTGGCCTAATATGGTGAGGTCAAGTCAAGTTAGGTCAGGTATGATCTGGTTTAGTCCGTTTTGGTCTGGCCTGGTCAAGTCCGATCCGATCCAATATGGTATGGTATGATTAGGTTTGGTCTGATTTGGTTTGATCTGGCCTGGTCTAGTCTTGTCTAGTTTGGTTTGCTCTGATTTGATTTGATTTAATTTGATATGGTCTAATCTGGTCTAGTATGATTCAGACTGGTCTAGTCAAGTCTGGTCTATATGGTGTGGTTTGATCTTGTCTAATCTAGTCTAATAAGGTCAAGTCTGGTCTGGTCTGGCCAGGTTAGGTCCAGTTTGACCTAGTTTGGTCTTGTTAAGTCCAGTACAATCCAATCGGGTCAGGTCTGGTTCAGTTCGGTTGAATATGGTCTAGTCATGTTTGGCTTGGTTTAGTTTTGTCTAGTCCGGTTTGGTTTAGTCTTGTCTGATCCGGTCTGATTCAATCTGGTCTTTCTGATCCGATAAACGCATGTGGCTCTTATTGCCATCCCAAACACAGGAATTGCAACAACGTTGTTGCAATTTCTCAAACCACATGTGATAAACAGAAAATTTTCTTCACTTTCATTGTATTAATTAACATTTTCAACTAAGTTTTACTTATAATAAGGCTATTTTTTTCATTAAATGTGTTAAATCAGTTTCTTATTTTTATTAATACATGCTTGGCTATTTGGTTGATCTTTATGCTTGAAATATATTTCTTAATTGTATTAATATAAAGCTTATATGATAATGATACATTTATTTATATGAAAATCATTCCCTAAACAAATTAAATATTATAAAATTTGGCTTCCGCGAGTGTAGGTATAGTTGTTATTTAATTACTCCACCGATCTTTTAAACTCTCTCTCTCTCTCTCTCTCTCTTCTTTTCTTGCAAAGGTTTGTGCGACTCTTTTGGTAAATGAAAAAGAAAAACCACTTCTTTAATTTTAGCAAACGTCAAGAAAGAAATTTTTAACTACCTGGGGTCAAAGAACTTTATTTCAACTAATTTCCAATTTGTTTATATCTCAAAAAATTCTAAAATCATACTTACATACTAAATGTATGTTAACTTAAATTAATAAATCTATAAACATAATTTTAAAATTATAATAAGATAAATTATCCACAAAAGATTAAATAAATAATTCTTCGTAACTATTTAAGCAAATAGTGGCTTTTTTTTTAGAAAAAAAATTCTCCTCATGTTTAATGCCACTTTCTTTTAACCACCCGACTACCTACTTTCTTATATAATCTATCTCTTTATTGTTTAAGAAGTCTAATTAACCATGATTTCCAAAATTTTCATTGTTTTCTTTTCACGTCGTGTAGCGCATGGTGCTATGCTGGTAGCAGTATACTCATGATCAGCACCAAGCACAAATTCCATCATGTTGTTTGTTTCTATATACCCTAAAATGTTTGGTTGAGAAACACATTTTCTCTAGACTTAACTCATTCATTTGGAACTATCCCCTTATATATATATTATTTATATATTTTACTTAGTTAAAATATAATTATTTTATTTATATTTCAATGATGAAGGGGCAAGCACAGGCTTCTGCTTATCCTCCCCATCTCTGTCTAGCACAAACATCATGTCCACCCCTTCCTAATAAAGCCTTAAATCCTAAGGAAAGAGGCATATGCTTAATTCAACTTCTCTTAACGTGTGTGGACCATGTTTCTTCTTGCAACCTTCGCCGTGCTGAAAGTGACACAGATCATGGATTAAAATTTTAGGTATCGTATAATATTTTGATAATGTTTGGAGGTCATATATAATTTTCTTCAGTATTCTTATGGGATTTTAAAAAAATTTAGGGATACTTGCCTTAACCAGATATTACATCTCTCCTTCGTCTCCTGTGACTCCATGCAATGCCTAGCTCTTGCACCGCCACTCTTGAAGCGTTGGCCTGACGTTTACAAGGCCGTGAAGTGTTCTCAGTCATCAAAAACTAGAATTGATCAAACCTCATATGCCTTTGCACTTTTTGCAGAGTCTTTTTCCATATTTGGGTTTTGCCTATGCCATCATTAGCCGGACCTTACTCCAATTCATGTCTGAGGAGAGTCTATTTCGCATTGTGGGCTTGGGTTGTGGCTACCCAAAATTTTGGGTCTCGGTCATTAATTTAAGCCTTAAATCTTTGAGAGAAGATAATACAAAAAAAAAAAAAAAAATGAAGCTAGATGTTAATGAAACTCTTGTATACACTCCACTATATGGTCACCAATTTTATGCCACTTCTCAATATTTACATGATTTGTCAAAAAATGAAGCGGATCTTGCGAAGGTAATTGAGCGCTGCACATGATGCACAAGAACCAATCTTGTGGGGAAAAAAATGGTGTAAAATGAAATGTAGAAAAACAGTGACTTGCACCTATAATTTCCTGCTAAATGCTCACTATTCCTGCTTTTGTATGAACTGTGCATTACAAACTCATTTCCTCCTCTTGCGAAAGGTATTTACGCACCATTTTCTCTTACATCACTTTTAAAACCAAAATCTTACATATGGATTGGTTCCTATGCAAGACTCGCACACTTGTACGTGGAAATGGATCAATCGTTGTCCAAGTATCGGGGTATAAAACTAATGTGCAAATAGCACGAGCTCCATCAAGTGAAGCACACATCCTTTGTTTTCTCTCTTGATTCGTCAGCTAAGACTTAATGAATAGTCCACATTCTTGACACAACTACTCAGCATCGTTTTTCCGTTCAGGTTGACTGGTTGAGTCTTTAAATTGGTTTACCCTCTCTCTTCTAGGTTTGCTGCTTTTAGTTAACTCTGTTAGAAAATAAATATGCGATATAAATTATATTGGGCATGATATTTAGTTGGGCGGTTAAGTGTAGACTTAATAAGTTATTAGGTCAAATGGTTATGAAAGCCCGTAATGAGAGGGTTTAGTAACCTATTCAAAGGTGTTAGGTTCCTATCTAACCCAACTCATCAAAATCAGAGAAAACATCTCGATATAGCGTCTCTATGTGGTTCGGTTGCTCCATTGAATAACCGCCATTTGAATTTGGATATAGGGAGGAAGATATTGTACAAGTTCTAAGTACTATTCAATGTGGCACAATGAGGTGTGTTGGGATTAGTTATGAAAAAAAGATTATGTTAAAAATTGATTATGTGTATATTCAATTTTTAAGAAAATCAATTATAAGAAAAACAATTTATGTTTGGATATGTTAATCCATAATCGACTTTAAGATAAAAAGTTTTGTTTAGATTATATAAAAAATTTCGTTTTTATGTATTAAATTACCAAAAGATATATGGAATGGTTGAAAAAGTTATTTGGTTGAGGGAAAATAAGTATTTTTCTCTCAAAGCTTTTGAAATAATATGAAATCAAATAACTAAAAGCTTAAAATAAATTTTTTTATAAAAAAGATGTTTTTAGTTAATGAAAAAATAATTTTAACTTATAATCAATTTTACACAATTTAATCAAAAAAAATAAAATAGCTTTTAATTGAAAATAATTATTATTCTAAAAAAGTAACAAATCCAAACATACTCTAGCTAGGTATGTTTGAATGTTTTGTGTTTTAATGAATTGATATTCTAACTTCATGTATACATGATCTAGGGAGTAAAGATTTCATGAAAATCTCACAAACTCTAGTCCCTAGTAGGGGTGAACATGGGTTGATTTGGGGGTAATTTTGGATTTAACTCACTCATAGAAGTAATAAGTTGGGTTGGGTTTGAAGATTTTTTTCCTCCGACCCAAACCAACCCTACCTGCTCATATGTGGATTGGGTTAGGTTCAACCCATGGGTTAAACTTAAACATAAAAAAAATTTAACGTGCTAAAATCAAAATCAAAATCCATTTTGAATAACATAACATAAGTTTCCAAATGACATAACATTCAAAATACATATATTATAGGATTACAATTATGATCAACACAAATAAACAATAAAGACACATGTAGCACAATTAATCAATGACACCATAATCAATGCCTCATCTCCTCTTTGATTTCCTGCAAGTCAATAACATCATAATTAACCACAATCAACACAATTGTCAAAATTAAGATAATTCGAAACCAACAATGAAATAATAAGTTAAAAAGAACTAGAATCCTAACTAGATAAATGGAAACATTTAAAAGGATCAATTATTACGATCTACAACTTCATCTCTAGCAGTAGACACATCTAACACGCAAAGAAATTATGAAGCATTATCAAGCATTAATGATTAAACTATTAATAATTGACTAAACAAATAAAGCAAATTCAATATAGTACAGTATCTACTTCAATCGTACACAAAGAAATTATGAAGCATTATCAAGCATTAATGATTAAACTATTAATAATTGACTAAACAAATGAAGCAAATTCAATATAGTACAATACCTACTTCAATTTTTTCAATTTCATCCATTTGACCTAGTAGATTAATGCGTTTATCAAAAGTTCTTAATCAATTTTGAATACAAATCAATGCTTTAATAGTGGTAGGTTTTAAAGAACTACGAAAAGGGACTAAAACAACAATCAAGTACCTATTAGATACAGTATAATTTTAATTTAAAAATTCTCAAGAAATTAATTATCCAAAAAAATTATAAACTTATATAAGATTTTAGAAACTCTAATAAAAAAGTGATAACACATCCCAAAATTAAAAAAAAAAAAAAACTTAAGTAAGTTAGGTTGAGTTACGCATCTTGGAGAGTCTCAACCCATTACGCAACTTATACCTCGTGAGTTTAATTATTTTAAACTCAACTCAACCCACAAACTTAAATCAATCCATCATTTAAAATTAAGTTGGGTGAAAATTTATAGGTTCGTGAGTCAACCCGACCTACTGTCCAGCCCTAATTCCTAAAGTCCAAATCCAGTACCTTCACCAACACCAAGACTTTGTTTCTCCACAACTTGCAGCAAAAACAAAATAGTACGCTTTTTTTTGGGTCAAAAGTCAAAATAATTGAGTGGATGACACAAACCATTTCTCTTCTGTTCATTAGTTGATGTTAATAATCATATAAAAGGAGAGAAACTAGATTTATGTATTTCGTTAACTTATAATAGGTTTTGTACAAGGGGTTGATATAAAATGTAACGGAGCTTTAGTTGGCCAAGTCAGAATAAATCTTGAAGAAAAATTAGGATATAATTACAATAATGAATCCGTCTAAAAACATAAGGAAAGAATATGTAGGATGGAAATATATACATTTGATGAATATTCTCAATACTCTTATTCAAGTTGGCTATGCATATTAGAGACACCTAACCTGGGAACAAGAAGCCTGAGATCATATTGAAGTGGTTTGGTGAAATATCTGCAAGTTGATTATTAGAAGATATTGAAAGTTTGAATCAAATTATTTTATATCTTTTCATGTTCAAAATAACAATCAAGTTCAATGTGCCTATTCATAATATAATGGTTTGATACTATGTGTAAAGTGGCTTAATTGTCACAAAACATAAAAGTAAGTGACGTTATGCCAAAGTCTTTGAAAGAGTTGGTGAAGCCATAATTAAATCTCATATTAAGAGCACAATTAATGTCAAGAAGATGTCGGTTTAAGCCACTTTATTTTGGTGGAAGGTGGTGACTAGTGATGTTAGATTAAGATTGGATTGGAAGGTTCGACTAGTTCGACTAGTTTGACTAGTTTGACTGTGAACTTGATACTAAGATAGTTATGGTTTAGTATTATAATTGAATTAATGGTTAGATGACTTTAAATTGATCAAAATTAATTAAAATTCAATCTGTTGAACTTAACTGACCATTAACTTTAAAAAGAAAACTCAATATTTTTCACATTTAATAAATATTTTATATTGTTACTTGTGAATTATTTTTATGACGTCATCTAATTCGAAAAATCAATTTAAACAATTAAACCTGAACTATAAGTCTTGTCAGTTCATTGTCTCATCTAAATTTAACAACATTAGTGTTAACACAACTTCACTAATGGACAATGCCATCCACTTGCATGTATAATTGTAGCTTTTTGTCTAGAAATTTATAATCACCATCGCTTTGGACTTGTTTCACAATGATCATCATATTAATTTATTTTTTGGGTAAACAAAAAGTTTAAGGTGAAATGAGACTCTCTTCATTTCAAAGTTAGGTTAGACCACTAATCTCATCTAGAATTTATAGTAGGATTATAGATCGCCTACTTACTAATAGGAGACCCTTGAATTTAAACCCAAGTCATGAGATTGTCATGAGTGGAAAGTCGATCAGGTGAGCCAACCCTTATTAACATCATCATATTAATCTTAAATAGGAACATAAAAGTTCAAAATATATGATTTGGAAATAGTAATTAACAATCACATAATTAATACCTGAAAATAACAAATTTAATTACCTTAAATATCACAATGAATTAATTCAAAATGGTTTAAAAGTCATCGACGTTCTTAAGGGAAAAGAAGATCATGAAACTTGAAGGCGTACCCCACAAACATGATTATTAAAAACAATTCTAATAGAATCAAGATTGATAATGGATTACATGCGAGACAAGTTACCCATTCCAATCGTGCTCCTTAATCATTGGTCTTGAAAGAAATACATGCCAGATGAGCAAAAACTTCACAACTGAGAGATTTTGTAATTTGTTAATAGATAACAAATTGATGTTGAAAGTTGGTACATGCACGGAATTTTCAATATAAAAGAATGAATAAAACTTAGATAAAGATTTATAAGTCCTAGTGATTTTATTAAAATATAAAAGTTTCATTAAAATATAATATAAGTATTATTTTTTATACTTTAATGTTACATCATCTTTATTTTTGATACTGATATATAAAGATAATATATATTTTACATTTTAATAAGAAAAACAACATTACAAACACTTATATGAAACTTTATTTAAGTTTTTTTCTAAAAAAATATTAGAAAATTTATACTAAACCTATGTGCAGGGCATGAGAACCATTTGGTACTGGTACAGAGTGAGGATAAGACACATGAGAGAAATGGGTGAACAAATCAAGTGAGGAGCACATGGTTAGGGACTGTTTTTCTCATCAAGATGTTGAATAGACATATTTTGAATATTAAGTTTTCAGAGTTGTATTGCTGATGACCTCAATTTCTTATAATAAACTAATCAAGGAATTTAACTTTTATTATTATCAATTAAGGATATTAATTTTATTAAATAATACTTTTATTAATAGAAAAATATTGAAAAGACAAAAATATTTAACTTAACATATCAAAATATTTTATAATATGAACAAAACGCTTAGCATATATGACCTAAAACAACTTTTTCTAATAGATATCTATTACCAGTTATATTGTCTGGTATTCCTCGCAGTCGCCAAGATATGTAGTGTTAGATATTGGATGGTGAGAGAATCTTGCCTACAACAAGGAATGACAGCAGAGTTTGGAAGCACTTGTTGAGCAAAAAAAATTGCCAAATAATTTGGCTATATTCATGGGCTTTTTTTTTTTATATTGATATAGCAATTGTTTTTTTATTTCATATTCTTTGAAGATTACGTTTTAAAATATAGGTTTTTTTGTTTTTCATGTTAGGAAATCGATTTTCATGAAACCGAATTCTTAACATATTTTTTTTAATTACATGTTGAGAAGTCAGTTTTCACGAAATCAAATTCTCAACGTGATTAATATTTTTTTTGCATGAACCCTAAATTATTCATCTAAAATCTTATATTATTCAACCAAAACATTATACAACCAAAATCTTAAACCAGTCAATCAAAATTCAAAACTACTCAACCAAAATCCTAAAACACTCAATAACTTTAAAAAATATATATACAAAAATGTTGAGACCAATGTAAAAAAAGAGCCTATTTTGGTACTTAATTTATAAAGAGCATAATGGTGGGAAATTTTTTCTTTTGTTTTGCTATTTTAATATAAAAAAGCCTCTATTCATGTGGATAGATAACTCTACAGACTACAGCCAATCTAAATACTAAATGCTGCAGGTTGATCCAGAATGTATTGTTTGCAAAAATGGGCAAGAAACAGTTCTGCATCTGTTTTTGAATGTGACTCGCTTAGTGGATGTGGTCTTTCCAACTTGGGCATCGGTTCTTCAAGTTATACCATTGATTCTTTTTGGAAAACCTTGGCTACTGCTTTTCTGCAAGAAATTGATCAGGATTGTCATGTTCATACTCTAGAGACTATGGAAGTATGTAATTGACTAGGTCTTGAATCAAAAGTCTTGGCCAGTGGTGGATATTATTCAAAGGAAAATGGAAAAGAGTTCTTGGTAAAATCTTTTACGAATGACATAGAATAACTTTATTTTTGTGTAGGTGAGAGAGAAATTGATTATTATGGGAATCATGAGAAAATCTTTAGTAGAAATAGTTTTTGTGTGAAATTATAACAATATTCTTATTAAAAAATTCAAAATTCAGTAAGATTAGAAGACAAGGGCATCGACTCAAAATCAAGAAACCAAAGCAGCATACTACTTTGATTCAACTTTTTAAGAGAAATTAGAACTTGAAAGTCAAAACAAAGATAACAGAGAAACATATATTGCAAGCACATCATCGTAAACTACACCTTGATAAGCAAATTGGGAACATCCAAAAATAAGGGTAAACGCCACTCAAAATCACATTTGGAGTGAAAAATTGTCTCAAATCACGTGTCAATAATTTTTGTAACTTTTTAGACTAGTATCACGTTTGAGTGTAAACATGATTTTAAAAATCTAAGCGTAAAAGTAACATTTTGTTATTTTATGGTGAAAGAAAACTTGTTCGTATATGTATTAACAGAAATGTTCTTATAATTTAATATTATATCATTATTTTAATAATTTGTAAATAAATATAACCTAATAGTTTTTTTAAAAAATTATTATAGTTATATTAAAAGTGATTTTATTTTACAATATCCACAACAAACTTAACTTTTAAAAGAATTTTTTTGTCATCAATTTATTTATAATCAATCTTTTTAACATCAATTTATTAACAATTTAACTCAAAATAACTTATATCCTTTTTGATAATTACACTTTCAAAAGTAACTTTTATCAATATTATTCAAACAACATTCATTTTAACAAAATCAATTTTTATATAAAGGTTTCCAAATATAAATAAATCACTCCACTCAAATTCACTTCTAACTAAAATTAAATTTATCCAAAATTAAATTTATAAAATCTAATCTAATCCAAATGCACACTAAGTATTATAGTATTGAAAAATCGAAGGAAGACCAAATTGGTAGCTCCAAATATTATGCCATCACATAGTTTGGGGGTGAGATAGAAAAACCAAACTAGTTCACAATTGAAGTGGTTGATGGTTCAATTCAATTTTTAAAACAATGATCTTATGTTTAAAATAACTTCTCTCATAACCCATGTTTGAAATATAAGCTTTCCACTGAGCTTAAAAGTAATAACCTTTTTCTTCACTGAACTTAAAAATAAAATTTGATTCTTAGAAATAAAAATAATTTCTTTATTAATAAAATGTCTTTCTCAATTTATAGATTATAAACCATTCATCTATAAAATTTGGCTTTTTTTTATTTGAGTTCTTTCAAGTGCTGAATTTTTTCAGAGTGGTTCATATAATATGCTCAAATTATATAATGATGGAATATAATAAAAAGTTGAATTTTAATTCAATGTGTGTAAAAATTTTTACACTATCGTTAAGTCATGTGTTAACACATCATTAAAAAAGTTTAATTTTTGATGGAATTGTTATTATAATTAAACTTATTTAAAGATGTGATAACAAATCATTAAATAAATAGTGTAAAAAAAGAAAAAATAAAATCATAATGAATAAAAAAATATTTCTTTTTTTGGTAAACAAAATTCTGTTCTTAAATAGTGCGTTTCTGATAAAAGACATTAGGGTTTAAGGGGAGAAAAAAAAAAACAGTTACTACATTTCAGGGACCATGTATATAAACTTGCTAGTTTCATTTTGGCTGTAGAAGCACAAGCTCTGAAAACTGCAACTTCCTTCTGCAGCAGAACCTAAGAGACCCAGAATTTGATTTTTCATGATATAGGTGGAACAATGTCCATGGATCTCAATGATTATAAAATTATCAAGGAGGGAGAAGCTGAGATTCTTATGCACCCGAAGAATGAGGTCTTCTACAACAAAGCCCAGGTACCAAAATGTGTTCTTTTTGATATTTTTCTTTCTTTCTTTGAAATCATGCTTGTGATGGGAAACGCAGGTGAAGTGTATTTCATTTTTTATGTAGCAGATACGTTTCTCTATTGAACTTTCAATGTTTTTGAGAAACTGGGTTTGGTTCTTGATAGAGAAATGCCAGGGAGTAGAGAAAAATCAAAATTTGAAATTTGGGTATTTATTTTCTGGCTATGGATTGTTTGAGATGGAGTTTATTGATGCCTCAGTGTTTATCAGTTGAATTACTGAATTTGGGAGGAGGGAAGGCATTCATCCTGGAGTCTAAATTTTATCTGCTAAATTAATCATTTTTAATGTTTTGTAACATTTCTATGTAATGTCGTTGTCTCATTTGTTTGTGGGCTGTGACAAAATTCAGTTTTTGTGGTTAGTGAATGATATACTGTATGATTATCAGGTTAATAACAGGGATATATCAATTGCTGTTTTGAGAACGTTTATTTCTAAACGTAAGCAAGAGCATGAAGCATTGTTGTTGAAGAGAACAAAAACAGCACAAAAAGTATCTGAAAATGATTTTTCTGAATCTGTTTTTGAGGATAGACCTCGCAAATCTCCTTCAAAAGATCATAGATCTAATGGAGAATGTGAAGTAGAGGATGAGATATCTCCAGAAGAACCATGCAGTACCATGGAAGGATCAGTCAAGAAAACTGAACCATGCAACATGATTGAAGAACCAGTCAAGACCACTGAAGAATGCAATGACACAGGAGAGTCTATCAATATTACGGAAGGAAAAGGACGGAAGGAACTGAAGCCACCAAGAGTTCTTGAGGTTTTCCATAATTTTTGTTTCCATTTATATAATTATTTAATGCCATCCAGGCTTCATCATCACCATTGTACATTCAATGGCTGATTTAAATAATTTTCTCTGCAATGCAAACTGAGAACTAGCATCATGTGTATAATTGCTCTTATAATTGCCTGTATACACAGGCCTTGTCTGCTTCTGGGTTAAGGGCTCTCAGATATGCTCGTGAAGTAGAAGGGATTGGCCAGGTTGTTGCTCTGGACAATGATAAAGGTGCTTCAAGGATTTTTCAGTATATACAAATATAATATCTTATATATTTGTGTTGGGAAAATGACCCATAGGTGCGGCTTACAAAGATGTTTTCCATTTCAGTTTGTATATTGATTAACTAAGTATCAAACTAATTTAATCAATAATCTACCTACAGTTAACCATTAAATGATGTATCAGAAGGTAGGTAGATTATTGGTTAAATTAGTTTGATACTTGGTTAATCAATATATAAACTGAAATGGAAAAAGCATATTTAGTGGTTAATTATGTTTGTATTTTGGGTTAAATTATGTTATCATTTGTTTATAAAAGTTATACAAACTGAAATGAAAACATTTTGATAAGCCAAACTTTAGGGTCATTTTCCCATTTTATTACCCTTGCGTGATTTAGGTGGAAGTAAAACTGAGTATATGGAATGAGATGCTCTTTTGTGTGGTTATAATAGCCCCCTTTTCTATAATAGATTAGTGCTTCTTCTTTGCATCATTAAGCTTATGCATCTGCAGACTTACTCTCAATTTTTGCTTCTGGTAGTTTCTGTTGAGGCTTGCAGAAGGAACATCAAATTCAATGGTTCAGTTGCGTGCTCAAAAGTGGAGTCTCATCTTGCTGATGCTCGTGTGTATATGCTGACCCACCCTAAAGAATTTGATGTGGTAAGTGGATGCATTTTTCTTTTTGGTACATTAAGGAGTTGTTAACACAACATGTACCTATGACCTCTACCCCAATTCCCAACCCACCCCAACACCTGAGCTACACCCAAGTGGCTTATGGTAGGTGGTGCTACTGTTATGTGCTTGAATTGACCTTTTAATCTAAGGACTTTCAAATTGGTGAGTGTTAACCCTGGACCATGTAATATAGGACCCACCACTTGCGACCCCTTACTAATAACTAAATGCCTTATCTGTTGTTCTATCTTATGCATAGAGGCTTTGCTTATATCATTTTTACATTTAACCACTTTCTCATGGTCTTTATGTGTTCTGTTTTTTCAGGTTGATCTTGATCCTTATGGTTCACCTTCTGTGTTTCTGGATTCAGCGGTTCAATCTGTTGCCGATGGAGGTATGCTGATGTGTACTGCAACAGATATGGCAGTGCTCTGTGGGGGAAATGGGGAGGTCTGCTATTCAAAGTAATGTTAATACTCTTATTGGTTATGATCTTTCATTCAACAATAGTTTGATTAGTGGACTGAACTTCTTACAACTGCTAATCATACTAGATATGGATCATACCCACTGAGAGGAAAGTATTGCCATGAAATGGCTTTGAGAATCCTTTTGGCTTCCATTGAGGTATATATTTCATGCTGATTTCTCTTTACAATGAAATTAGAAATAATTAAATTTGTTTCAAACTTTCAATTAAAAGGAATTGAGAGGTGGCTTGATTGTCATATCATTATATAGTTATAGAACTAGTGGAATTTGAGAAATGTTTGATAATGGCAACATCAGAAGCTCCTTTCCCTACACAATATGTAATAAATGTTGCAATTTTTGTATTGGTGCAGAATGTCTGTATTAGTACTATATCTAGAAATGTTTTGAAAGAAAAAAATTCCAGCAAAGTACAAGTAGCTCTTTATTCTAATATTTTTATGATATTTTATCTATCAGCCAAAACAAATGGCTGAGATATCCCATATATAGGAATATTAATATTTATGGAAGGCCAGTTGTCCAGTGCTTGCTAGACATAAGTTTACTTCTTGCGGGAACTTCTAATGATTAATGATTGTTTGATATTTTCTATCAAGTAAAAGTTTACTGGATAAAGAACCATCAAACAAAGTATTAAATTGATAGTGCTTCGAAGAGAAGTGATGCATCATTACATTTTTTTTTTCTTGGTATTCTTTCTGATGGAGTATCTGTAGTAGCACATATTTGAAATTTTTATGTTCTCTGTGTTTACTCTTGTATTGTTGTACCCGAAGAAGCACAGATATGAAGTGCGATACTGGTACAACATGAAACGAATATGAGGATATGGAAATTTCTAAAAGATGAAAATACTAGATGGCTAGGATAGGTTCACAGAAATTCCTAAAAGGGCATATACTTCACATAGTTGCATCAATAGTTGAAAATTATTATAAGCACTACTCATTAGTGGATCATTTTTCACAAAATTGTGAAACATATATACTTTGTTGTATGATATTCTACTCATGTTGCCTATGTCACATACATATGGAATTGATAGCTATGAAATTGCTTGATTGAGAGGATTCACACACCCAATAGTTATGAATTTGATGGCATGCTATGGATTTGCTTGAATGTCACACCCCTACTACCAGTGTGACAAAGTGGAACAATGGGAGACAGAGTGAAAACAGAGGAGGGGATAAGGATATCTTGCCTAATTTGATGGTTTGATGAAAGGAAAAAGAAGAAAACACCGCAGTTTCAATTAGAATCAGGAGAAATGTATGGATACATATTTTCCACTTGAATCCTAGCAAGCTGTATCTAAAATTGAAAATTTTGAATTAAAAACAGAAGCCCTATACTCCCTGAATATATATCAGGATGTATTGGACAAGTATCAGTATGGAATATGGATATGTATCTGATACCAATTCCTTTACCTTTTGCTTGTATATGTGCTGCAGAGGTTATGCCTCTTTCTATATCCTCTTTTAATACATTGATTTACTCTTTCTGATGTGTCGCAATTAAATATCTATAAATTTTTTCTTTAGTATACATATAATACTTTTCTCTCTGTGTAATGCAGAGTCATGCTAATCGTTACAAGCGGTATATTGTTCCTGTGCTATCTGTTCAGATGGACTTTTATGTTCGTGTTTTTGTTCGCATATTCACGTAAGTCCACTTAGTTTTGCTGTTATGTCATTTGTGTAAAATATTTTGTTCGTGTCTTTATGAAATGATGATTCCATAACATTACATCACTTTCTTTTCTGCCAACTGAAACATGAAATAATTGGTTGCAGCTCTGCAAGTGCAATGAAAAACACTCCCCTAAAGCTTTCATATGTTTATCAGTGCACTGGTTGTGATTCTTTCCATCTACAGCCCATTGGGAGGACCATCTCCAAGGTGTGTATCCTGTTGTGGTCTGCTGCGGGCACCATTTCGAGACCTTAACATTAAAAATCATGTTTGTTTGTATATGTATGACAAGAACTAGATGTTGCTTAGAAAATTACATAATTAATTCTGATTCACTATTTCTCCTCCTTCTCTCTGCCTCTTGGTATGCTAGTATGGTGTTGTAAGGTGCTCTGTAATTATCAAAGCTATTGGCCTTTTGATGTTATTGTCAGTGAGTTGTGTGTGATGCAAGTCCCTATGTTATGATCTGTTCCTTTCATTCTTACATCTAGCCTCATGATTGCTTTGGTTATTTTGGTTTTCTAGGTTTCTTGTCTATTTACGCTTGTCAGCAGGGGTTGAAAAGCTTGTCTTTTTGGATACATGCCAGCTGGATGATTTGACCCATCAGTCTGTGTGCGCTTGAGATGGTTATTGTTGACGCCACTAAATATATACATATAAACAGCATACCAAGATAAAAATTATAAAAATCTTTCATTTTTTTGCAGCATTTATCATATCTAGATTTTCCTCATCTTTTATAGGTGTCAGCCTGTAGTGTGGGAGATGTGGTGGATGATCAATTCTATTATGATGCCCTGGTTTTAAGTGTTCCTTTTACTATTAATTTTGTAGTTTTTAAGTTGTATATCAAATCTAATGCTGGTGGTTCATTTGATTGCCAAGAAGATGACAATTGTTAGCAAAACATGAGAAATTGGGATTGGGAGAGGAAAACAATTATGCTATCTTGCCCTAGTTCATAATCATCAGGTTTCCGAGTTGATTTCCCTGGCCAGCATACAACTATGAGAAAATAGAACTGCACTGAGCATCAAAAATAGATTTATTTGTTCTAGATCTTTGTTGGGGGGTATGGGCTCTTAGCAATAGACCAAAGGGCTAGTACGTTGTACTCCTTGAAGCCTGCAAGGTCCATTTAAGCGTATTGCTTTATTTTGGTTGAATTTAAAATGCCATGCTGTCTTGATAGGGAACCTTGGCTTATTTTCAAATTTTCATTTTTCAGAATAATAGTGTCAAATATCTGCCTGGCTATGGTCCTGTTGTTCCTCAAGAATGCAGTGATTGTAGGAAGAAATTCAATATGGGTGGGCCTATATGGTCTGCTCCTATCCACGACCAAGAATGGGTGGCTTCTATACTTGCAGACGTGAAATCTACGAAGGACAGTTATCCTGCTTATGATCGCATTTCTGCTGTGTTGACTACAATATCAGAGGTGTGTTTTTGTACTATGTCTATTGTTTGACACCATGCACATAACACGGTATGGTATGATTCAGATGTGTGGCAGCTGTTTCTTAATGTGGTGCAACATACCGGACATCCAATACCTGTTAAAAATCCTGTTACACGGAAATTATTTTGCATATGTATTTATTCTAATATTAAATAATTGTATTCTTTTCAGGAATTGCCAGATGTTCCTCTGTTTTTGAGTCTGCACAACCTCTGTGCAACACTTAAATGCACTTCTCCGTCTGCAGTTATTTTCCGCTCTGCTGTGATCAATGCAGGCTATCGTATATCTGGAACTCATGTTAATCCATTGGGGCTTAAATCAGATGCGCCTATGGATGTTATTTGGGATATAATGCGCTGCTGGGTAAGAGGTTAATCGTGACTGTTGCTGGTTTTCAGCTCATTGTGTAGTTAAGACTTGTTTCTTTAATATGTTGACAGTATGGTTTTGTTCTTGCAGACTATTTTTTTGGGGCGTGTGTGTGTGTGTGTGTGTGTGGTGCTTGTATGTGAAATGCTCTGTCCCTTTTAACAATATTTCTGCAACTTAATCTTGAAGTGGTTCGATTCCTATTGTCTGGGTATTTTGGGCTAGACAAGGAATGATTTGCTTTCTTACTTTTCAGTCACTGATTCCGTTTCACTATAGGTCAAAAATCATCCTGTGAAAGCTCAACCGGAAGATCAATCAGGAAGTGTCATACTTGCAAAGGAACCTGTTCTTCAGGTATATTTTGCCTCTCAAGTTTTATTTTCTCACATAAAATGTATGGCTATTTATATGATAAATTTAATATTATGTAATTTATATCCATCGTTGTTTATAGTTAGCATATAATAGGGCCTATGAGGAGGTTTGGGCCATGATGAATTGCCAGGAACTTGGACTTGGTCTGGGACCAGTTTTTGGCATTTGGCCTAGCGGCATAGTAATGGTGGCTAAAACTTCTCTTGTCTATGTCCCCTATACTATAGGCTAATTTTGCTCGAGCTGTAGCATCTCTTAGCAAGGCACAAGCTAAGAAGGTTGCTCGCTTTCTTCCAAATCCTGAAAGGCACTGGGGTCCTAAACTTCGGGCCGGACGTCAAGTTACAAGCAAGCATGTCTCTCTTTTGGGCCCAGCAGCAATTAATGGAGCTCTCAACCAGGAAGACAATGAAGAATCTAAAAGTAAGAGGCATAAGACGGAAGATAAGATCACATCTTAGCTCACAATTGAGGTTCTTTCTTGAAATTAATGCATCAATCTTGTCTTGATGTCCTGGAGTTCTATATCTTCAGTTACTAAAGAAAGCCCATTTGTTGTCCCTAAATTTTGTAGATTGTAGATGGAGACTGAGCTGAGTAAGAGAGAGCTAGATAGTGGGCCTTGTTCCTCAATTAGATAGTGGCACGATTATTGCACTTTGCATCAAATTAGATATTGAAACTGGGAAATTTTTTAGTTCTGGAAATTGTATTGTGGGGAATAATGTATTTTTCAGTGAATTTGTATTTCGTCTTTCATATGGTTGAAGTTCCAATTTTTAACTTGCCTGGTCACCATCTTTTTCATAAAAAAAATAAAAAATAAAAAACTTGGTTATCATGTTTCTCTCTCTCTCTCTCTCTACGAGCATTGCTTTGTAAGGTAGGAAGGTACTATAACAGGTCTTGAAGTCCTATCCTGATATTTTTTTGTCCTTCTGCATCTGCACACTGGAAAAATAATAATTTTTCTGGCTGACAAAAATGAGCATGCAGATTCTTGAAGATGTCCAAATGTCTGGTTACTTGACTTGACAATGCCTGTTGAATATATATATATATATATATATATTTCAAGAAATTATTAACAAATCTATATATCTTTTTTTAATTTAATGCAAGCAATTCGGGTCAGCAATCTGTTGTACACTGGGCCAGTTATATCTAACCAAGATAACCGGGTATTTAATATTGTTGTAATTAAGTGTGATGTGACTGTAAACAGTATACCCCGAATATGATTTAGTGTGAGTTTGGTTTAGATTTTGCAAACTTGATTTTGGATGAAATGATTTTATAAACTTGATTTTATTTAAAAGTGGGTTTGATTGATCATGATTTATGTTTAGAAAATTTTAACTTGAAAAGTGATTTTGGTAAAATGGATGTTGTTTGGATATTATTAATTAGAATTACTTCTAAATGTGTAATTATTAGAAAGGGTAAGAATTTTATATTACTTTGTTCAAATTGATAAAAAATGACAATTTAAATAAATTTTATATAATGGATGTGTGGTTTTTTACACAGATATTCAGTACTTTTATTGTCACTAAATTAGAATAAATTATGATAATTACATAGCATTTAGAATAGTTTTGCATTTAGGATTCATTAATTTCCCTTAATATGATTTTCATGAATAATGATAATTTAATAGTCCAAAATTAATGTTATGTGTTTTCTTTTCAAAGGTTTAGGAAGTGAAGAGGTTAGATGAAATAATTTTAACTGAAAAGAGGAGACGAAAATGTGATATTGTCTTGCATGGCTATGCAACCTTGCACACCTTGGCTGTGCAAGAAGCTATTTGGAAGAAAAAAAAATATGAAGAGTTTCAAGATAGTGCGTTGCATGGCTTGCTTGTACAAGATTGCATTGTTGTGCCATGACCTCCTGTTGTAAAAAAATGGTATTCTTGCGTTACAGTTTGTTGCACAGCCTGCCTGTGCAAGCTTGCATGGTCGTGCCACGTTATCAGAAAATTCAAAAACATCTACCCAAGGAGTACACTGCAAATTCAAAATCAAATGAATAATCAACCCAAGGATAATGATAAAAATTAGTCATCTCAGTAAGTAGTTTAGTCCATTACCATCCAGTCACAAATTTCATTAAGACCTAATTCTGGAAAACAAAACAGAAAGATGTATGCTGCGAAATGGGGGAAAGAGAACAAAAACCATAGAAATCAATAAAGAAATGGAGAAATTTTAGTTGTGAAACATGTACCTGTGTTGCAAAATTTCAAGAAAAGGCACGAGCTGAAAATTCAATTGAGAAAGATGTATCTGCTGCGCAAGAGAGCGGAGCTAGAAATTCTGAAGCACATGAGCTACGGTGATAATGGAATAAATTGGGAGGAAAACTGGGAAAATGATCATTGGGAGAAATTTTACTTCACCTGGGAAAGCCAATATTAACGCAGATAACTTGCTTTAGAGCAAACGGGGGTTTGGACATAGAATCAAGTTTGAGAGATGGTTTCAACGTGAAACCAAATAAGATGTAACATAGGCAAACCCTCGAAGACAAAAGCCCGTTTATGTGTATCAAACGCCTATCCAAACATACACTTAGTCGGTTATCTTTACTTTCATCTAAATTTCATTCGGAATGGATTGGCAGCCTGTATCCAAAAAAATGCTGCTATTATACAAAATTGAAATTGGTCGGAGGACTTCAATTTTTCAACAAGGATTCTGATATATTTGTGTTGAATCTGATGATGATAATTATGTTGCTTGTGTCATTGTAATGCAATCGGTACCCGGTAATTTTGCAGAAAGAAATAGGGAAAAGGGACCACTGGAAGTTTGAAGAAACCAGTACCCAATGATATATTTGAGTTCATAGCTTTACTTTTATGAGAGCGTTAGGGTATGCTTGGATGGGCAAAAAGGAGGGGAGTTTTAGGTAAACATTTCATTTATTTAGGAGTTTTATAAAAGGAGGGGAAGGAAATGATAGATTTTTATGTGATCTTCTGAAATCTCTCCTTATTTATTTTTATTAAGATTTCAAAGTATTTTTCAAGTTTGGAGGATTTGGAGAATTTTAAACATTCAAACATGAGGAAAGAAAAATCATTTCTGAACCCTTACATTTGTCTTCTTTTTCATCCTGTTTCTTATTTCTTCCATATTTTTCTTCTCCCAACATCCAAAAACACCGTAAGTAATGTGAACTATAGCTGTAATATATCCGAATGGTTAAAGAACGGGACCCCATATCAAGTACAGGTACTACGCTTGGTTCTTCAGCTCCTATTTTTTCACAAGGCCATGCACATAAGCAGCACATTTTACTATAGGTACTATGCCTTGAACTACCATGTAATATAGTTACTGTGCCTTGAAGTACAGTGTAATATATCCAAATTCCAAGTAGGAAGACAGTGGAAACCAGTATCAAATATCTCCGTGCACATAAGCAGTATATGTTACTAAATTGATTTTGATAATCAGTTTCTAAAAATGGTTACAAATAATTAAATAGGATTCTACAATAAAAATTTTCTGCTTCAATAAAAAGTTAGAAATTATTTCTAGCATATACTTTTAGAAAGGAATTAGTAAAAAGTTGTTGAAATTAGTAGTTTTTATATATATAAAAAAAGTTAACGACAAAATAAAGATAACCCATTCTCATTTGCAAACGGTAAGACCTCGTTGCTAATTCTATTACAAAAAGCCTCAAAATGTAATTAGCATCTTACTTTACATCAAATTGCTTTTAAAAGGCGATTTTGTTACTTACAAGTATCACAACCATGTTACAATAGCTTCTGAAAACAATTCTCTAATCAGATATCAGATTCATATGGTAGCTTTTAAGGAATTTGGATTTATCATAGTACTTGTTATGATAAGAGCCATCAGTGTTTATTGGTCTATTAATTTTGTTTGTGTCTTTATATCTAATAACATGACATTCTTATGTCAACACGAGTAACAAAAGAGAATCTTGATCCATTTTTAAGATTCGAAAACAGGCACACACCAATCCACATTTTAACAGTAACCTACTAAAATAACTGTCCAAAGTACAGCAACAGTGCAGAACTCAAAACATAACTAGCTGGTCCAGCTGCAACTTCAGCTTCTGCAAATCAAACCAAGAGTGTGAGACCCTACCCCCAACCCCACGAGGGTAAGCGAGGTGAAGTCTCACGGTACAATGCCTTCCTTAGTTTTCCAACCAAAAAAAGTTACATGGATTTACCAGGGATACAAACACATAGTCAGTGACTCAGATTCCAATGTAACAATAATTTCCATTGCTAACTGAATCATGGAGTTTGGAACAGGACAGAATGAAGTACAAAATTGAAATACTCACATGACAGTATCCACCCAATAAAGCCAAAATCACAGCTCTTCTGGTGCAGTGCCAACTTTCAAATAAAAACCAATGCCAGAAGCTTCCAAATCTCATAAAGGACAGGGATATGCCTATCTTAGCTACACTATAATATATGCATTTAGTCACGTGAACTTCTTTAGACATGCTACAACCAGATGATGTAGACACTACGATTCAGATTTTACATCTCATAGCATGACAGATACTTGAGATCAGAAATTTTATAGAATGAGAATTCTGTATTCATATGGGCTTTTAGATCTTAAGATAGCTTGAATTGCACATTAATAAATCATTCTCTGCCAACGAGGGTTGGATCAACTAGTAGGATTGGACTTAGCCCTCGCCGAGGTTTGTGTATGAGGCTACTTGCCCTCCCCTAAAATTAGTAGTTACCCAAAAGATTCCATGCTCTTTTCCCTTGAGTACAGATAAATAATCACATGAAGATCAGTGCTAGTTCATTCTAGAAAGATGAAACCCAGATAACAACCACAACTTAAGAACAGAGAATTTTGCTTTTAGACTAAAATGAATTTTCTTCTACAAGATTATACCAATTTGTTTTATATGTTTCTTGTAAATTGTCTTTGCTTGTTTAAAGGACTTCTAGCTCCAATTTCCTGCAGTTCTCTAAACTATTTGTAATATCTATATTTTTCATTTAATTGAAATTATTTGTTTGTCATCCATCTGAAAAGATACTTTATAGCACACACAACAGACACAAGCCTTTATAGTTTACAGATTTGGATTTTTTAAATTCAAACTAGCATATGATGATAGGGCAATGCTATCAAACTTCTGAACACATCAGTTTAAAATTTGATCACTATTGATCTGTAATCAGTAATAAATAAGACATACATTAATATCCTTCCTATAACTCTTATTTCACATGAAACTCAATGCTGCCATATGATGAGGGCCTGCAATGATCTCTACCCATTGAACAAAATTCAAAAGAAAGCATCGCCCTAAGACTGTAGTACTTTATTGTTTCTAAGCTCAAAGCTTAAGTTACTAAACAGAATTACAGCTAGCAATGCTGCAAAATTTAAAAGATGGATAACAGTAAGTTGAAAATAAATACTTAAAAAAATTACAGTATATAAATAGTTCCACTTCAAGTTCTGTCTCTGTATGCAGTTAACCAAAATTGATTTATGCTTTGCCGTTGGCCACAGATGCTCCAGCAGGGTTAAGCTCATCCCAAGCTTCAATCCAAGTGACCATGGCATCTGCCAGCTTGTCAAAGTAAGGATCTATCTTGGCAAGTTTTTCCTTGACTTGCTTGGCAAGCTCAATGTAGCACTTCTGAACAGTGGTGCACTCTTTTGGAAGAACAACATTCTGGAAGAATGGGATAATGTCTTCCTGCCAGAATATGCCTTTGTACTCCTTCCTCAGGTTTACGAATGGGTTACTGGCCTTGCTGTGATATATATAAGGCAGACCAGTCTTGATTCCCAATCCCAAGTGATCACAGATCACCTGAACAATCATCATAAAAATATCTTAGTTGTTTGTGCAATTATATTCATATAACTATTAAGTCCTCTCCATGTTATAAACCATAAGCAAGAGTAATAGGTCAAATAGAAAGAGAGGGGACCAAAAAGAGAAGAAAAAAAATACTGCAGAGAATTGGGAAAGAAGCCAAAAATGGACCTTGCAGCACCAGCCAGCCCACATATCATCATAGCGTCCAATTGGCTGACCATCACCCATGAGACCAAAGTACATTGCTGGTCCTATCAGATCACGATCGAATCCCAAGTTCATTCCACACATGGGGAATAAGGTGCCTTTCGGTATGGTCAGAACAGCATCCACATACCTTAAGCGTAATCATAATACTCAGAATCAAACTTATATAAGCCAATAATTTTGCATTTTTCATAGCTAAGTTCATAAGAGTACTATGTAGTACATACCTAGTGTTCCTCTCAAGAGGCTTCACAAGCTGTGTAGGAGCATCATAGTCTGGGATGTTGAGCCAAAGTCCATGAGATACAGCAGTTGGTACACCTTCACGAAGACTGAAAGGATACCCACGAACAAAATCTGCACCTTCTCGGTAAGGTTCATAGAGGGTATTGAAAAAAAAGGGTGTGGATGGGCATAGAAGATTTTTTATATGCTGCTCAAGTGCGTTAATCTTTTGTCCAGATGGATCAGTGGCAACCTAAGCCAAAAAACAAAAAACAAAAAACGAAAGAAATAATAAGAATAAGTAATGAATCTTAGAATTTTAAATAACAGAAGCAGTAGCAAGAAATATAAATTAATAAAATCCTACAATGTATGGATATATGGCTAACAAAATTAATAAATAAAATCAATGCCAGTTGCAAATGATTCAATTAATGTTATATTATTATTTACAAACACAGACACTAATTAAATCTAACCATAGCTTCAATTTTTTATCCAACCCTGGTTGAGGAGAGTGAAACAGATAAAATACAAAGTTAGCATCGTGGACCAAGATTACAGCTTTACAGTAAAAATCACATCTTTGCAGGCAAACTTGTCAACAATACACAACCAAAACGACATTTTGTTTCTAACCAGACTGTAAAGCCTAAAAAAGATTATTACATAAATGGAACAAACACGATCTAATTCATGCTATGGCCAAAAGGAAAATACTACATAGTCAGAATTCTTTTGCCGGAATGAATTAACATTATTCATGACTCTTGGATTGACGAGTGATTCCACCCCTTTACTCATTTAACAACCACCATCGAATCTTAATAAATTCTGACTGAAATTCTGTCAAAATTTTCTGACTGATTAGCATTACGCTGGCCAGAAATAACAGAAGCAGTGTCTTTTACAAATACAAACATGAACAACAACAACAACAACATAGAAAAGCAGGAGAACAAGATCCAAAATCTACAAGGCTAGTTAGGAGACTCTGCAAACCAAATTCATCAGAGAGAGAGTCATGAACTCCTCAAATTCAAAAAATCACGTCAAGATCTCGACAAACAGTGAAGAAAAACCAAACCCCAGACTGAAAAAAACAAACAAAAGAAAAGAGAGAAAAACCCATGATTGGAAAACTCACAAAACAGTCATCATCAATGGTGTAGATGTACTTCTTCTTAGACACCATGTATCCAAAGCAGCGGCAAGCAGAGTCCTTGAAGGAGATGCAAGAGGCCTTGGGACCCAGAATCCTGTTGATATCATTGCGGTTGTAGAGCTCGTAATCAAAGCCATCAGGGACCTTGATGGTCTTGGAGGGGTCACCATCCTGAACAATGATGAGATGGTATGGCTGAAAGAATGGCCTCCACATCTCGAGGAAGTCAAGGTTCCTGATGGTGGGGATCACTATGTCAAGCTCATCCTTCAACACTGGTGTTGGTGATGCCATGGCAGAGAAGAGAAGTTGTCACACAGAGAGAGAGAGAGAGAGAGAGTTTCGAAGATGAAGAGGAATAGAGGGAGTTTGTGTAGGAATATAAATGAGTGGCACGTGCGAATCCGATGTTTTCGGCACAAGTGGGGGGTTTTCTACGAAGACGTGTCTGAATGTTTAAGGTGACAAGACTCCTTCAAAAGTTCAATCTAAGGTTGCCGTGCAATGAGGTGAACACAAGTCAAGAAGAAGATAGATAGGCCAATAACAAAAGAGAGGTTAATATTTGAATTTGAATATATAAGATTGTATATTTGTTTTTGTGTTGGGATTTATGTGTCAATGATAATGATGAAAATGTAGATATGTGAAAATTGAATTTCTATGATAATGATTTGATATATGTTCACCAAAAAAAATTGATTTGATATATATAGAAAAGTTTGTTTAAAATAATCTTGAGAAGAGATCACTACGATTGCAATTTGCAATAACCTAACGCTTATGAAATTCCAAAATTTTCTTTTGGTTTAAGATTAACAAGATAGACCGAGATTGTCAATGGATTTAAAATAACTGGGAAGGAAATGTTGATTTGAGGTAAATATGTCCCAAACATGAAATAATTAAGTAAAAATAAAATAATTATGTGATAAAAACTATATGAGGCTAATTAAATATCGTTACAAGAGCGTAATATGTGAAACTGAGTTGGAATTTTTTTATACCATGATAAATATGAGATATTATTGACTTAATTTTAGGGCTCTTGTAATCACATTAATTAGGTAGTGTGTTAAGTTTAGAAATATTTTTGTACCCAAAAGAAAAAGTTTAGAAATAATTTTAAATAAGAAAAAATTTAGAGTATCTATTTTTTAGTATTCTTATCTTTGATAATTGTAATGACATTTCACCAATAAGGAAAATTATTTATGTGAAATTAAAATTTATTATTCTCCTTTTATTTGAAATTTAGTGACGTATTTGAAATTTATTATCTTCAGTAGATAATTAAAGGTAGGTAGATATCCATCGTTAAGATTAAAAAAGTTTCATGACTAAGATTTAAAATCTGATATTTTATTATAAAATTTAATCCTATTTATTAAATTATAGTGTAACTTTTAATTTTTCGTGAATGAAAAACACAATTCATACTGTAAAGTGAAATAATTAAAGTAGTAATGGATGATAATTAATTAGGTATTTGATTGATTTATTGATCTGTTTTCCAGTTCAATAATAAAGAATTTAGAATAAAATTCTAAAATGGCTGCGTGGTTTTGTCAATGGTTGTTCTACTTCTTGTGCTTGCTCACTGACGGAGTTCGTGAATGAAGAAAAGTCACCCATTCTTCTTCCTCTCATCGCCAATAAGTTTTTACTTTTAGGTACAATTAACTACAAAGAGATATTATGTCTTTTTCTTGACCTTCATCAAAACACAAAAAAGATATTTCTTTTGTTTATCATCAAACATATATAGTGAGGGCTAACGGTATTCTAATCAATGCTGTTAAAACTAGATTGGATAATAAATTAGAAAGGTTTCTAATTTAAGTTTAACTGATTTCATTATTTCGTCGAATCGAATAATGTCATAATTACGTAATAATATATATATATATGACTCACAAGACATTACCAATAATAAAATTCATAATAAAATTTTAAAGCCTCAATTTTTAAGCCTCATATCACTCTTAATTCAATAGTAAAGTGATTGGGAGATTAAAAAAATAAAATAAAATAAAAGATAATCAATTCACATAAAATCTACTGGTTTATCAATTTTGTTCAATTTTTACTGAATCAACCTGGTCCAACTATGAATCTAGTTATGAAAGTGAACCATAACTAAATGAGAGATCGGTTCACGGTCCAACCGGCCAATCTGACTCAGTCCAAATAACATTAATTCCAATAAAAAAAATAAAAAAGAAATATGTGAAAAGCATTACCTTATCACAGCTCAAATGTCTCTTTCCAACATAAGAATTCTTTGCATGATGGTTCGGTCAAATTTATAGTGACAAAAAGAGCCAGCCTATATACATCTTTGAAAGTGATTTTTCTCAAACTCTATTTGTTGTGTTTTCTTTTTCTTTTGTTTTCAATTCAATGTGCACTACAGCCAGTCAGAATTGTTTTGTGATGATTATGACTTCCCCCTCTCACGCGGCTAACGGGCTAGGCCAAGACTATATTGAAATCTCCTTCTTCAATTTTGTTTTTCCTTCGTGATTGGAAAAGGTGAAGTACTTTAATTCAAACCATAACAGGCTCCAAATGAAACCGAAGAAAAGGAAAACAAAACCAAAAAAATAATTGAGTAAAGCTATCCACACAAATTACACATGTTTATGTCCGTTTAATTGATCTACTGAAAAACTTTGACTAAATCTAGACAATTTTGTAGAATTGCAAATGTCACTATCCATTATACAACATTGTTCAAAAGAAATGTTTTTCGATCCATGGACATCTTAACAATTTAGTTTTTGATGCTTTATCTTAAAGATCTCATATTTAATAAACATTTTTTGGATAGGTATTAGATATGTAGGTAGTAGCTCGGAAGTGTTATTGTGTTTGTAGTATTACGCAAGTCTACGTGCAATAAATCAAAATTTTGGTACGTAGAACTAGAAACTCCCCAATCTCTCTATAAAAAATATTTCAATATTATTAAGAATGAATGATGTGAGATTCATTAAAAATTAAAAATAGGTAATTGATTTTCAATAAGAAAAGGACGAAGAAACCTACAATTAATATTTATACTTATAATACCACCATGCAAGGAAGGTGACTTCTGGATGCACAAGTTTTGACTTTTGAGTCTTTTGATGCGGAGGGAATAGCGGAAAAGAGAATTGCAAAGCGTATGGAATTAGAGAGTTACACGTTCCTTCCCATATCTCTCAGAGTGTCCTTTGCGTTAATTAGTGGAATGGATTTGAAATGAAATGACCTCTTAAACCTTAAAATCTCAGCATTATTATAATTTGGTCACAAGTGCTGTGAATCTACATCCACCCCAAACTTTCTTCTTTTCATAAGAAAAGAAAGAGAAACCTCTTCAAATTGTATTTTTTTTTTTTATTAACATGACAGTACTATGTTATGAAAGATAAAAATATAAATTATTTATATATAAAGATCACTATATATTACGTATTATCTGTATAAAGGTTCATCAGTCATGTACAAAAACTCAATGATTTTTGCATCAAATAAGCGATTAGGTAGTTGCAAAATGATTTTTTGGTAGTTCGCTGAAAAGGGAAAGACGAAAAGTAAATTAATCTCTCGTTTTTAGGATAGTTGATATCTCTTTAATTATATTTGAAGATACCTAAGTCAAACAATAAAAAAATGATTTTAAATATTATTTACCATTAATATCTTAGTTTCGTCTATTTTCAGAATCCCAGCCTCGAAAAAGGCGATACTTTATATTCTAATTTGTGCAGAAGGTTTATGTTCATTGTTAGATCATGCAGATAGCAACCAAATGATACATGGAGCTAAAGTATATATGTAGACAAGCACCTTCCATTTCACACTTTTATTTTTGGTAGTTTAATATTAGGCTTCCTTATATGAATCATTGGAGATCCAAACAAGAACATCTCGATCAAGTATACAAAATATCTGAGCATCTTGAGTGTTTGTGGTTTAATGTCTGCATATCAAACACCTCCATATTGACACCTTCTAAGAACTAATTAAATGAAGCAAATTAAAACTTGAAATAAAATATAAAGAATAAAACGGCAGTTCAGCCAATTTATGGACCATCAGTGGAAATCAATACATCTAACATAGCTACAGCATGCAAGTAGTATTCAACTAAATCTTTGCAGTTACTCAAAACCCTAATAAAACGAAGAGAAAGCAGGTAACTCCCATTATGGTCCATAACCTACCAATACTAAAGTCTACGGATCGCCTACTTCGTCACGTTTGTGCTTGACCAAGTGGTATGGAGCACAGTTATGAACTAGCTAGCCAAACCATCTGCATAATGGAAAAGGAAATTGTACTCAAACTTGCTTGCTTTGACAATGTTTGCCCAACTTCACATTCGTCACGAGTCTCAGTATATTCAACAAATTTGGTCGGAATTGCAAGGGCGTGAGAAGTTGGGCAGCAAGCATGTCAGTCATTTATTGGGTTGGGTAACTATCCCTCTTGTGTTAAGTACAGTCCTACCCATCATTGCATTAGGCACTGATCACGTCTTGCCATTTACTTAAAAATATAATTGTCAACATCAATTAACTTAGTGGTTTTTAACTTTTTATTGGTCACGGTGTACTTCCTTCTAGTCGGATTAATTTCTAACAAGAAGAGAGGGAGGACAATATGACAAAAAGCTTTGGTTGCATTCCCACAAGTATTCATTGGTGTTGAAGTCCAAGTTTCAAAGCCCAACTAGAAACCAGACTAACAAGCTCCATCAACTTTGAGTGAGCAAAAGTGAAATTAAGCTTGAAAAGCCCATAGACTTTTACATCATTCGATTTAGGATAGGCATTGACCATTGAGGCACCTATTTCAGCAAAAAGAAAAAAGCATTGAAGCACCTAGAGTACTTATGAAAAATGTTAAAAAATTTGCGATATTATACTAATACTAAAGAAATGAACAAGTACCTTTCTTCTATTGGTGAAACATGAATTAAACTTTTCTTTTGTGGGAAAGAGCATATAAAAATATTCCTCAATTTCCAACCCTAGCAAGTAGAATCCGTATTTTCAGTTTTGACAATCCCCTTTGCCTCTAAAAACATTTCAATTTCTAATTATTCATTTTTTTGGTTGGTTAATAAAGTACAAGTCTCATGGTTAAAATCTTCAAACCCCTATTGATGTTTCAATCAAAAGTTTACATTTAAAAATCAAAATATTCAAAATTTAGCCATTTCATAAGAATATAAATTTGACAGATATGTTGCTTTTGCTTTTTTCAGTTTACAGTAGGCCTTTTTGTGGTAATTTTCTGCAGTTATGCTTTCGCAGACTTCATGATTATGACTCATCTTACCTCATTGCTTCTGTTTATTGGTTTGCCTTGGGTTTAAGAGGCAGTTATGGACTGGTTGGTTAGCTTAGTATATCAGCATTAAAAAGTGGGCTTTATACATTTATCCATATTGTGCGTTGATACTTGTATATAATTATTGGCATGAGAAATGTTGATACTGTAATAGAATTTCTTATGGGAAAATCTGCATCCATATATACAGCTCTTTTTGTTGGGTCATCTGTTCTAAATCTTCAGTTTTCAGCAGGTTTTGATATGCATTTATTGTACGAAACAACAACCAATAAATATTTAAACAAATCATATTGGTAACCCTAGAAAAAAAAAACTAGAATTCCACATCAACTTCCTATTTCTATAATGTATATCTGCATGGTATTCAATACATGAAAATATTGAAGATAATGGCATGAAATAATTTCTTTATTAATAGTAAAGATTAAAGTTAAACATGAATTACTTGTAAAGGGTATGTTCTAGAACAATTTTCTTTCTCTTTATTAAGAACTAAGTGGTATAGTATGTTCTAGAACAAAGTGGTAAAGGGTATGTTCTAGAACAATTTTCTCTCTTTATTAAACATGAATCACTGCAAGTGTTTTGTTTGATCAACGTTAAATTTTGTTGTGATGATAACTGTCATGCAGTGATGGTATTATTTTTGGTTTTCCTTTTACTTTTTATTTTGCCCAATTTCTCATTTTCAGCTATAATGGGAAGAAAAAGTAGAATGATGGTCTTGTCCAAAAAATCAAAAAGCTGGTATAATGGAGGAAAAAAAAAAGAAAAGCACGTGATAGAAAAGAAAAAAAAAATAAAGAATTATCTCTTACCTTGTTTAGTATCATCAAATACAAAAGAAAAAAAATTTCTCTTCTTTTATTTAGTTTTATTAAAAAAAGAAAGTGAAAAAAAAATAAAACTAATAAAAAAATAAAAATAATATAACAACTCTTTTCCCTTTCAATCCATAAATAATGAGAAAAATAAAATATTAGTGAAACTCATAAATTTTTTATCTATCCAAATTATTATTTTTTTTCTAAATTAAATATCAAATAAAAGAAGACGATAATTCTTACTTTTCTTTTTGTTTTTTTTCTTTTAAATTGCATACTAAACATAGCCTTAGATCATGGGCCTCGAAATCCCAGCCCAAAGTCTTTCGGCCTATGGGGCCCATCTCCTCGATGTGAGCATCATATTGAAAGGGTAAGGCCAACATCCTAGAGGCACTCTAGCTTTGACCTAAAACTGTTGTCCACAGGTGACAGATGACTCCACCCATGAAAGTTAAGTTCATTTATTAACTATGGGCTAGGCCTGATAATATCCAGGCCTATCAATCAGTGGCAGACCTAAGAAGCATTAACTTCCCATGCTCTCATCATCCTTCACTTCCAAAAAGAAGAAAAGAAAAACAAAGGAGGAGGAGGAGAACGTGATTTCATTCATCTTCTAATTTGTTAGAACATTATCATACAAAAACCCTACTGTTTGCTATATCTCATTACTGTACATACACAGACCCTAGTTAGTTAGTTGAGAGTTGAGACCCTTATGTGCAGTCCATTTGGTGCCTCGACTCTAGGAAATTTCATTAGTTTATCTCCTCCTACTTCTTCCCACCTGTAATGAACATTAAATATCAGATGTCAGAAACTGCATGTAATTACTATATTCGAATTTCATAACAGACAAACTATTGTCTTGTTAATGGATAATAATTCTAGTACAGTATGAGCAAAATCAATACCAACCAAAAAAAAAAAAAAAAGCAAAAACAACTGGGAAAAAGTTGGTACAAGAAGTTATTATGATATTTTGATGAATTTGGTATCCAAAATGAATTGTTAATTGAACGTTAATTTCATAATAAATATTTAAAAGTCTATTAAATATAAATTACAACAATATTTGATAACTTAGTACTAGTATCCTAAACAAATATGGACAAACAGAATAATTTTCAAGTTTGTATGGTCCCTTTTTAATTGTTGCTAAATCTTTCTGCCAACCAAGCAAGCAATTTTATAAGTATTCGATGTTGGATAGGTAAATTAGTCACCTGTATCTGGTTACAACGTAGTGTAAGAAAGTGCAAATTTCTGCTATCCCCAACTCTTTTCCTGGACACTGTCTGGTGCCACCTCCAAATATCAAGAAGTGACTTTGTGACTCTAGACTGTTACCCTGCTATTTTGCAGTTGAATGTTATCAAAATGCTAATATGGAAGTTTTTATGCATCAGAAAAAAAAGAAGAGGTTGTGGGACGAACCAGCCATCTCCATGGGTTGAATGTTAGTGGATCAGGATACAGAAATGGGTCATAATTTATCTCTCTTGTATATACATATATTCTCCAGCCTTTGGGAATCAAATAGCCTGAAATCAACCACATGGATAAGCTTCAGTATACCTGTTGATTGCAACAGAAAACATTTATTATGAATAATGAACACTGCTTTTGTAAAACCCGTAAATGTCCCCCTCCTGTTTTTTCCTACTCTGAGCATAGCATTTGAAGTAATGCTAATAGCCAAGAGAAAGTTTGGGGAAAGGCACCATTTCTGGAAAACTTATTATATAGGAGAATGGTTTGTTGGGGGTGTTGAACTGTTGGGCAATGCCATGTGTATTATCACTATCCTAGGGGTAAATTTCTTTTCCGGTTACTGTTTTACATGCTTTATTGATGCTGTAAAAGTGGCTGAAAGAAGCCCTAAAAGTCAAAAACAGCTTCTTGAGCCCATAAATACAACAAAAGCTAGAGGCATAATAGACCTCATAAAACCAACCATTCAGTTCCATGTCATGAGTGGTTTTTCTTAGAACCCCATTAACTATTGTGGCCAATCTCGAGGTCTCAAAAATTACCTGCAAAAGGTAGAGATAGCAGACAAAACCAAAATTTTGATCAAATCTTTATTAGAAAAATAAAACTGAACAATGTTATTCAAAAGGAATTAAATTCTTACCGCACGAGTAAAACTCATAGACTTGAGATCGTTACAGTCAATTGGATCATCTGGTTTTTTCCTCTCCCTTATGGCAAAATGCTCTTTCTGCAAAAAAATATTCAGTAGATCACATAGTCAGGACAATAAGAAAGCAACATTAAGATACCTAAGGAAGTAAGAGAATTTCTGCACTAACTCTGATTTCTTCAAGAACTTTGGGATGGTCATGGAGGTACTTCACGGCCATCATTGATGTAGTTGAAACAGTTTCATAACCAGAATACATAATTGTAATTATTAGATCAATGATTTCTTCATCAGTTAGTTTGTATCGACTTTCACCGTTTCCCATCAAGCAACCAAGCATGTCTACGTGGCTTTCTTGGGATGTTCTCCTTTCCTCTAGCAGTTGACTCAGAATGCTGATAATATTCTTCCTTGCCTGCCAGACACGGTGAAGTCTAGATCAATGTCTGCTTGGTAGATGTGGAGAAGTTTGGAGAACATTGGAGAAATGGAGTGGGAATATGAACAACTAAAAGGCACCATGCATCTTCATTTTCACAGGACATGGTCTAAATGAACTAAACTATTAAGCGCCAATGGGAAAAGATCAAGTACCATACCTGTAATCCACGGCGATAATTTGTGCCAGGGAGGTCTATAGGCAGGGAGAGGGTTCCTAAAACTAGCTTAAAGAACTCTGTCATGAATGGATGAGATATTGAGCTGGATTCCATACCAGCTATCTGCTTCAAGGAAGAGAGAAATGCCATCTGTCCCAATGTTTGAGAATTAGCAAAGTTATTAGGAAGCTTCTGATAAAATTTCCTGTTTGTTCTGGAAGTTTGATAGATGATACAAACCTCTTTAGTTTTCTCTTGAATGTTGATGACTTCGTTATCCCAATCGCTTAGGTGGGTTCTCATGAACTCATCAATTTTTGGTAAAAGCTGATCTCTGATCAGGGTGGGGCTAATGATGGAAAGCAGTGCCCCTCTCATGTACTTGTGAGTGGAGCCATGAACAGCTGCAATATTGCATTTGCCTAAGATATCTAACATGGATTGTGGGTATCCAGGAACAAGCCCTTTTGCTTCATTCATAAGGATGTATCTATTAAGCTCTGGATCCATAGATACAATGGTAGGACAGCCCAGTATGTGGGATTTGAAAAAACTGCCATACCTGTCATTGACAGAAGGGAAAGAAAATAAAGTTACAATCATTACTAACGGGGTAAAAGTACATGAATGAACAGTGTTTACCTCACCAAATTTAAGTAATTTGAGAAATATAATTAAGCAAATGTTATGACAGACGAGCATGAGTTTATTCATGATGTGAATGACATTCCTTAAGGATAGGAGAGTACCATTTAACCAAAGTCTATTAGCATCTTTCCCTAGGTTCTCATGTCCATAATCCTTCTCCTCTTTCCTACTCTTTTCACCCCCTACCCTCCCAAAATAGCAGGAGATAGTTCATTGATTTCATGCTTAATAACTTTTATTGGCATCTCCCAGAGAAAGAAGCCAATACTAATACATTTCATGATTGAATTGCCATAAACTTTTCCTCTTGAAAAGGGATATGCTAGGTCTAGCACCTACTAAACGACCCAAAAACTCAATCACAGTGGCATGCAGGGGATGTGGGTCAAACAGCATTCAGGAAAGTGTTAAAAAATGTAACAACAAGCCATACCCACTCCAGAGGTATAGGCTATAAACCAAGTGCCAAAATGTTGCACATATGCAAATGAACAGAGGAGGACTCATTGAACACATGCACCTAAATTTGAGGAAACCCATATAAAGTAGTTACCTTGCTCTCTGGTTTTTCATGAAGTTTGGACCTTGCTTCAGAAACTCAGTTGTCTCCCCAAAAACAGGCCAACCCATTGTGCCTAGAGGCAAACCTTTCCTCCTGTACCTTACTTCATTCCACCTCAAGAGAGCAGAGCAAAAACAGAGCACCATAACCACAGCAAGAATTGCCATGAAGACAGCCATTGGTGCTCCAACTTCTAACCCAACCCACAGAGACTTAAAAGGAGGTAAAGCCTGCTTCAGTTGAGTCTCCACAAGCGTGCACATACACACATATATATAGGCACTTGAGCTACCATTTGCATATAAGAAGAAAAGCCATACAGACAAAAACCGCCACTCTATAAGGTAGTAGCATCCCCTATTGTAGGCCTTGGAGATTAAAAAAAAATGCCTAAAAATGAATTAAGAGATTTAAAAAGTGGAAAAAGGAGTTGCCTTTTGGGAAGGATTTCAGGGGAGTGAACAACTTAAAACTCCAACAGACATTTGCAGTCTACAATTATTTATATATAAAAAATTCAGACCCCAATTCAGCACTTCAAGATTTTAAGCAGGAAATGTTTGTTGCTTTTATAGAGGGAAGAGAAGAAATGGGGGTGAAGTGTAGGATGGAAGGATGTTGATTGATGATAGTTCAATGAAGTAGATTATGTAGATACTGTAAACTATTTACTGCTTCAGTTCCTTTTGTATAAGTGTTGGGTTTATCTAGGAAGCGATTAGGGAATTTCAATGAATATATAATTTATCAAATATGTTATTATTTATACATGTCTTTTTTTTTAATGGTATAAAAAAGCATATCTATAATTTATCCTGAAGCTAGAGGGGGAAAAAATAAAATGATTTAAAGAAAAGGCACATGCGTAGCACCCCATTGGACCTAAAAGAAAAGGTGGTCATAGCCAGTCCCAGTCCTTCACATGTATGTCAATAAGATCTGGTTATGGAATTACATAATCCCATTACAAGACAGTCTCCTTGAGTTACCATGTGAATATGTGAGCAGAGAGGGGCAAAGACATTTGGTTCCCTTCTAATACTAACAGCAAGTTAGAAAATTTAGACTGGTCCTTGTTGCAGTTTCAACCTATGGGACTGTAACTCCTAGAGAACCATTCAACTGTGCTCTTGACTTTTTGGACTGTTCAGTCTTGTGGTCTTCCACAATGGGTGAATTACCAAACGAGCCAGAGTAGTTTCAACCAGGCAAAAAAAAAAATTGAATTTTTTTTCTTCATATATTAGTATGAATATATAGATTGATTAGACATGTATTAAAAGGTAATCCTTCTCTATCTGAATGAAGATAAAGTTCCAAAACAACATTGTTATAATCACAAGAGGAAATGAACACGTTAAATTGTGAGATTATAAATGTCAGAATCTTGTGAGAGAATAAGATAAAGGACAGTGGAAATTATTTCTCTCTCAATTATATAATTTGTCCAATAAACATGAATTGAGAGTTCAGCTTTGCAGCAGAAAAAGATAAAATACTTAATTTTCTGCTAATCACATCGGTCTAATTAATATGAATTAGACATTTGGATTTTGCCATGGTGCCAAACCCTAGCAGCAACCAACCCAGATGCTGTATGATTTTTAAAAAATGATTACCTTTTACTTTTCGCCTCATTGATTACAAAAATTTGCATGGTTGAGAGGCACACAAGGACATCTTTTCCCTTTACATAATGATAATTAAAATTAATGAATTAACTAGGTGTTTCATAATATAGTTTAGAAATTGAGGCAGGAGTTTTACCTTGATGAGACTATGTGCCCATTGGACAAATTTTTTATGAAAATTTTGTATAAAATATTAAAAATTCAAGCTTTCAGGAGAAACTGAAAACAACTTTGTTTAGAATCTAAAATATCTAGCTTTTTCAAAAGTTTTTTTTTTTAAAATATGTAAGTTTTTCATGTGAAAAAGAAAACTATCCAAATGAACACTATTTCTCATTGAGATTGACCTTTATCCTTAAAATCATGAAAATTAGAAACCTCACAAAAAGATTGAAGCTGTGTAAGGATGGATTTCTGCCCTGTACAAGGACTGACAATCGGACATTAACCATACAATGGATGGTGGTCAATCATAGTCATCTCCGATCAAGTTGAGATAAGTGCTCTGCCATACTGTTTATAAAAACTGTCAGTTTCTTCTTAGTATTTTTTGAAAAATCTGTTCAAGCTTATATTGTTCACTATTCAGCATAGTTCAATCGCAATCAAAAAAGCATGACTTGTTTAGGAAACTCTGTGGAGCTGAGGCCACAGATATCTGAGGAGAATTCTTTCTTTTTCTTTTTCCTTTATTTATTTATTATTTTTCTGTTTCCTTCTTGAGGAGAAGATGATTCATTCAACAATATTGAGTATGAATACACACCATACAAGTCCTAGGGCCATGTCCGTACGGTTTCTAGGTAGATGTACACAAGATGATCATGCATCTAATATATGATTGTAATGAGACATGCGTTTGTTCAGTGAATTCTGTTTATTATCTCTTCTCCCCTCATTTTGTTTTTTTGACTTTGCTTGAACGAGAGGGATTGTCTTCAAGTGGAAATGTGGCACAAAAGGTAGATTGGATAGTGACCAAAAGAGAAGTGTGGATCCACAGGGAGATCCGTAGAAGATTTGACATCAAAGAACAAAATGAAACCCTTGTTCTCAAGTATTACAAATAGGAAGCAAAGCTACTAGGTTATTCACAAATTACCAACTGTGAGTGATTTGTTGCTGCGTTGGATTGAACACTTACTACTAAATCAAAGTAACAACTGTTACTTAGGACAAAAAAAAATTTACTTTTTTTTTACTTAAGTCTATTAAAAAGCGATGTTTTCTTACTTAAGTTTATGAAAAAGCAACGCTAAGATATAATACTGATTCACAACTCACAATTCCCCTTCCAGCACCTGCCTAGAGCAGATTGTACCTTTCTGGGAATCGAACCTATAGTTTGATTTGACTCCAACTATACTCGGGCCTTACTAAGATAGGATGTTGATCTACAATTGACAATCCCTCTCCCAGTATTTGCTAGCAGTCTGTGCTTTTCTGAAAATTGAACTTGTGACCTTGGCTTTAATATGAATTATTGAATTAAACGCTTATTATTAAGTCAAAATTTATAGTTATTAGTCAGGGAAAAAAAAAGATATATATATATATATATATTTACTTAAGTCGATCAAACGTCACACATTTTTTACAATACACATTTTTTGTGCCTGCATGTTTAATATAAGTGTTTAAACTTTAAGTAATTTTTTTCTAACATAAATCATTTTTTCTATCAAAATAAATTGTCAATAATGTTTTGATTTAATATATCTAATAAATATTATAGTAGTAACATAACAATGAGTAGTTGTAAGAGCCACATCAGCACGTAAAGAAGTCCATATAAAAAATTAGAATAGTTTATCACATGATCACTTGTGATTAGGTGAAATTATTTTTTTGCAATAGTCTACTTTAATAATATGTATATAAATATAGGTAGACGCCGCACTACACAGATTGTGTACTATTAAATCGGAAATTAAATTTTGAATATAGGTACCAACTGAGACTGTTGGTCGTATTGATAAATAAATTCGTTCCTATTAGATAAGACGCAGATTTAAATTCTAATGAAAGTCGTTTTGGTTGGAAAACAGTAACAACTCTCGCGCTCTAAGCTGTTGATCATAAATTACTCCCACAAGGGACCCAAAGGACCTAATTTATGGAGATATTGCAGGGCGCCACTCAACTCAAAAAACTAATTAGAGTTGTTGACAATTTTTTTTTTTTTTGTGAATATAGGTCCTATACCACTCCAAACAAGTAGTTGTATTTATTCATACAAGTAAATTAAATACTATAAGTCATAATAAACTTTTTCAGATGACTAGGAAGTTTTTATCGAATCTGAAGTGAACTTTGTTATTTTTACCATACATATATATTGAGACCGATTTACATGGTGTAAGAGTAAAACTCTTGCCATTAATTCCATTTAATTTAATGAATAAACCAATATATATATATATATATATATATATATATAAAAGTTAAGATCATGAAACAAAATTTTGATATGTGTTACCTTAAAAATGTTAAATTTTGACAAATGTATCTTTTAAAATCTTGACTAGTGTAAGTGGTATAAACCCAAATTAATTAATTAATCATTAATTGATAATAATAATTCATGTCATTATTAATATAAATTCATCAATTTAAAAAGCCACTACCACAAAACAACCATAAATGTGTAAAGTGATATGAATCTAAATTGAAGAAATTGATCATTCATTATTCTCAAGCTATAAATTCACAAATTGTTTTTATAAAAGCTCAAACATTTGTTTTTCACTGTTAATTTTTTAAAAAACTCATAATATAAATTAAGAATTATATATATATGTAAATTATTAAGAATTATTGTAACATGTTCGCACTTTTAAATTGGCTAATAATAGTCTCTCTATATAAAAACTTTTTAAATTACAATACCTCAAGTTTGCATAATGCATTCTCATTATTATTAACTATTCTTTTTCTCCATTGAAATTGTGATAAATATGAAATGAATACATGCTTTCCTGTATCACTTGCTTATGCTAAAAGGAACTTTGAAGAAGCCATGAATGATGAGGGAACTTTTGATTCTCAGCTTTTAATCACTAAGATAAAAATCTTAAAGATCAAGAAAAAAAAAAGAATTAAGTGATAAATTGTTATTTTAATATATCATTCTTAAAAGTATGATATTTTAATTTAAAACAAAAGTAAGGGAGATGAGGCACATGACTTACAGGAATGTTTCGTAACTATTTGTATTTATATTTATAATATAGATTTAATTTTAATCCACTGTCAGTGTTAAAAAATTTTACACTGTTATCGAATGATGTTTTAGCCTATCATTAAAGAGTTAGACTTCTTAGGTAGTTGTTATGATAATCAACTCCTTTTGTAATGTAGAAAAACATGATTAGATGACAATGTTAAGTTTATAGTGGATCAAAATTAAATTCTTAGAATATAATATTTGCTATCAATGCTTCTACTCTACTATTGTGAGAAAATATTTTAAGTTGGAATAAAATAAAATTGAATGAATAATAAAAAGACACTATCATTCAATGCAATTTTGAACTAACTGCTAATCTAATCACCAAAATGATTTATTTTCTATCAACATATAAAAAATAAATAAAAAATAAAAATGATTTTTTTTAAATAAAGGAATGTATATTTAGGCATTTGTTTTTTTATGTGTCACTTTCATCGTAAAATTCATTTAAATATTTATTTTATAATTTCTATTCATTTTTAAAAAAAGAAGACAAATTTCTACCCTAATGATTATACTTATTTTAAGTTTATAAGAACAATCATCATCAAAGTAAGAAAATTTCATTATAAGATAAAGTTAATTTTAGTGCAAAATCTGCTAATCATTTCAATGCCTTATACTTTTTAATTTCTCATCAGTTTGACAAGAGTATCAGAACTCCAATGTCTTACCCCTCAAAGTTCAAATGATATTTACTTTTTATTTTTAGTTGTGTTTCATTTTAAACTATACAAAATCTTTTTCCAACTTTCAACTAAATACAACTCTAAATACATGAAAATAGTTACTATAGTTATTCCTTTCTTTCCTAGATGCAATCTTTCCTATATTAGAGTAGGATTGATTAGTATATGTTTATCCTTATAAATTAAATACTATTTACTATTTTTCACAAAGTATTCATAAGTCATTTCTAATATTATTTTTTAACCAACATCGTGTGACACAAGTGGTAGATACCGGGGCTCCTTAAGCATGTGGTTAGGGGTTCGATTCCTGACTCATGTGTATGGAAAAACATCTGTTGGGAAAGGCCAACCCCTTAAATAGATTTTAATACCTTTAGGGATTAGACCCCTCAGTCGCGCGCGAGGGATACCCTGGGAAACAAAAATATATATAATTTTTGAAGCTAAACATTTAAACAATAAAAAATTATTTTTCACTTTATTTTTATATGAATTACTAGAAGATGCGAAACACACAAAGAAAAAAATAATGAATTTTAAATATGAAAGAGTTGTTTACATTTTCTGGAAGAGAAAGAGTTAGAAAAAATAGGACAAAAATATAATAAAATAAAATAAAAGTAAGTATAGTCATGTTTTACTTTTTTTTACTTTAATATTTTCTTTCACTTTGATTATTTTTTATTTTTTTGTCTCCTTGGTTTAAGGTTAGCAAAAAAATATTTTTTTATTTATAAATTTTATGAGGTAATATTTTACTAATTTTATATTTTTCATATTCCGTACAACGCATGGGGTCTTATACTATTAATAAATTAAGAGAAGTATTGAACTTGATTTAAATGAAGATAAAGATTATTAAAATCTATAAATGAAGAAAGAGAATTTATCTTTATTAATTTCATTTGAAAAAAATTTAAAACTTACAACAAATTTATCTTTTTATAAAATGATAAAAAAATGCATATTTTTAATTTTTTTGGGGCAAATGAACACTTTAGTCTCTAAAAAATTCATTAAGCTACATATTGTTCATGAATCATTTTTCAATTACACATTGATTCCTATAAGTTAAAGCATTCACTCAAGTTAATCCTTATGTTAAGTTCCCACATTAAAATCTAATAAATTTGCTAATGTGTATCATTAAATGTCAAGCTGGATCCCATGTGGGAAAAATGTCTGAAGCTGCATCTCTGCAAAAAATGTTGCTTTCTAGTTTGGTTGAATTCCTCCTCACATTCGAAGGAAAACCTAACCCCTAAAATCATTCTTCGTTCCTAAAAATCAATCCATTCATCGCATGACTGCTGCAACAGGGTTGTGGAGGTGTTGGTTCCCAAAATTGATCATAAGGGGTTATTTGTTAATAGTCCAGAGGTGAGTTGGGGTATTTTTGCTGGTTCTTCAGTGATTGATAACATCCAGTCAAGGGGAGGTGTTGGGGTATTCAGTGATGATGCGTGAATGTGAGCGTAAAGCGTTGGTATTCACATCCAAGACTACAAAGAAATATGACTGTTGATTTCTAAGGTGCCCTCTGTACAAAGATGAAAATCGAACATGTGCCTTATTCAAATGGTTAGATGTTGAAGGTGGTGCACTGGAAGAGAGCAATGACAATAAAATAGCTACTGAGCTTAGGAAGAGAATTTTGATGTATGAGGAAGAAGTGAAAAAGCGAAAACTAGTGTATGGGATTTTGTTGTTCTTAGTTTTATTTAGTATGGGTTGTTAGGCATATAAGTTTCATTGAAGGGGGTAGAATGTAGCCATGTTCCATGTAATGTGATTAATGAAATTGGCTTAGTTCCATATCTATAATGTGCTATTGTAATTTATTATTGAATATTGGTTACTGTTAATGTGACTGGTTACTGTCAATGAATGGTTAATGAAAATTGTGCTATAAGACTATCCTTAAGCATGTGGAAATGATGAAATCCTGCCATCTTATATATAAGTTCAAACATTACATTAAGATCTTCATGAATCTTCAACTTATCAAAGTGCTTAACATACAACAATCAACCACAATAAACAAATCAATACATAATAATCAATCACATTCCTATGTACGAGCTTCAATAGGAGTATGCAACAACATCCAAAAGAAACTTCATATATCACTTTAAATAGGTATTGAGTACATCCAAAAGCATATAGTTATTATCTAAAGCATATGGTCATTTCACAAAATCACATGGTCATGCTAACAAACCAACAAGAAATCTATCAAACCCACATGAACATTACATCATATTGTCAATAAAGCTAGTATCCAAATTCCTAAATCCAAAATTACAAGGCAAATATAAAAAAAATAGGCTCTCTGTCAATCTATAGCATCCTTGGTTCCACTGTCATTTGATGAAGTTTGTAAAGAAATGACTCAAGAAAACCTTTTGGAGGTGCCTTCACTTGCTTCTACAAGGGTTTCTCTGGTCACACAAGACCTACCCTTCCAGTTCAAATTTGCTTTTTGAAGATCTCTTAGCAGGTTAGGTTGTTGTTGAGGAGGTCTAAATGGTACGATCTGGTATGTGCAGGTCTGATTGGTGAAGGTTTGAACCCTGCAAGTGTGAATGAGGTAGGTAGTCTGAAGTTTGGTCCTTTATATGCTGCAATGCCAACCCCAGATCTCCATTGTTGCATGTTCATCTATGTGTGATAATAAGAAAAGTTATGAAAGTTGATACAAAAATTCACATTCTAAGTAGAATTCATACCTATTGATGTGATGATTGTGGTCCATCATCTAGGTTGATCACTATAGAATTTGCATATGGTTTAGGTTCTATTGTCTGCTTTCCTTTTTTTCTTTTCCTTTATTGGAGCTCCCTTGCAGGTCCTTATGTTATGACCTGTCCCATTAAACTTTGAACATTTAACATCTTTGTATACTTCATTTTCAAAGTGTATGAGTTTTGAGGCTCATCTTCATCCTACTTCCTATACTTCTTAGGTCTACCTGTTGGCTTATTAAATGTTGATGGGCCAACAAGTTCCATATTGGTCTTTGGCCAATATTCTTTTCCTACAACAAGCTAAATGTGATGTTAATACAACTTGTGCTAAGTCTTCATAGAATACCAATGATGTACATAATCCTCTGGTTTCAGGTTGTTGTATGATAAAGATGCAATGACATGCATACAAGGAATTCCAGTCAAATCTCACACCATGTAGGAGCAAGTTGCTTCATGATATTGGTGATAATTGTGACACTATTTATGGGTGAATCTCTTGAACTTAACCTTAGATTGAGCTTTTCAATTGTAAAATCACTTAGTTAAAGTATGTTTGTGTATGTTTAGTTGGTTAAGTTCTATAGTTTAGTTTTGCGTTGTTGGGATTATTATTTTTCATCAAATCTTCTTTCTTATCTTTTAGGTACTCATAGAAGGAGAAATAAAGCCATAGAAGCTCTATTCTTACAGCCCTCAAGCGTCTAACAGTCAACATTTAAGCGTTTATGCACCAGAACTAAATTTCAAATTTGTCATCCAAGCATCTGAGCGCCTACTGGCCAACATTTAGGTGCCCAGAAGCTAACATTTAACTGTCCAAGATCAGCACTTTGTGCATTTTCTCTGCCTATTGCGTGCCCAGGCGCCTAGTAGCCAACACTTGAGCATTGGCTTACATATTGGTGCATGTTTCTGCAGTATAAAAGGAAAAAGAAAAGAAATTATGGGGATCTTCTAGAAGAGAACAAGGACAGCTGGCCTAAGAGAGAGAGCATACAACAAGGATTCAAACAACTAAGGACTCTCATATGAATTGAAGGCTTATCTATGGAGATTTCTTCTCTTTCTTTATCTTTGTTGTTCTTTTTCTCTATGAGTCGCAAAAGTCTTATTTGTTAGGGTGAAGATGTAGTTTATCTTGGACCATGCATTTGATTATCTTTTATTAATCTAAGCTTTCTTTCATTGAATTGAGCATTCTACCTATGTTCTTAATGCGTTTATGATCTAGCTAATCGTGAATTGATCAAGCATCCATTGATTATGTTGGAAAACTAATGTATGGTTGAGCTTTGTGATGGATGCCATGAATTAATTAAGTCTAGAAGAAGAATAGTCAATTGGTGTGGTGTTGAAAAAATCCATATCTTTTTATACCTTGAATGAATGAAATTTAGCTAAAGAATTAATTATTTCTTAGGCATTTAAGAGAGTTGGTACATAATGGGATCGAGTATTAATTATCATAAGTGGTTCTCACCTTCAAGGATAGTATATTGCAAGTGAAGATATAAATGAAATGGGATGCCTAACTCACTTCAACTTGAATCTTCTTCATTATAATTCCATAATTTTTTTGTTTTTGCAAGCTTTCCTTTATTCTTACATTTTAATTGCTTAGTTACTTAGTTAATAGGTGGTTCCTTTGTGAACTCCTTTCAATCTAAAGTGTTCATTTGCTTATATAGTAATGATTAGGCAAATAGATAATTGACGGATGTAATTTTTGTGAGACGATACTCTTCATCACTTTATTACTTGAGCGACTTAGTTCACTTGCCAATAGTCCAACATTTCACCCTTGTCAACTTTACATTTCTAGGTGGGCATGCCACTTCAAACTTATATTATGCAAAATCTCCTATCCATATAGGAGTTCAATACCTGCTCAACTTTCTATGGCCTTCTAACCTACTTTGAGCCTTTGGTGTTATTGGATCAGTGTACCTTAACAACCTTAAATGGTCATCTCTCATCTATCTCATTATATGAGTCCTTATATGCTCAGTTATAATAGGTATTGGTTTTTCTTTATACTTAACTATGGCCCTCATTGAATTATTCATAGCTATTATTCATCACATTATCACATTTTGTGAATGTGGAAAAAATGCCTTTGTCTGATGCTAAGGTGGTATTCTGCATAACCACTTTTATGCATATTTAGACTTCATCTTCATAGTCAGTATCTTCTCTTGGAACTCCTCCATAGTAGTTGCCTTAGCAATGTCCCAAACCATGTCTCTCACGTCTTTATTCTTAAATACCTTGCAGAAATTGGTTCATACATGTCTACCATAAAACCTGTGGTGAATTACAGGCATGATCTCTTCCATTGTAGGCAATAGACTCTAAAAATACCACACACAAAAGATAGAACGCTTCGACCAATACAAAAAAGCAATGATGGCATAAAGTAGTTCAATGACGAACATAAAGTAGTTCAATAATCATCATCATCGCGTTCTTCCTGCCATATGTCCTCTAAATCATTAGGTTCTTCGTCCTTAATATGCTCTAAATCATCATATTCTTCTTGTATTCCTACACCTCCAACTTCCTATTCTAGTAACGGCTTTTTTATCACATAATTATCAAAGAAAATCTCTATTTCCTATGCATTTACACAATGTTTCATTAACTCAATGGTATCCACGTCATTGTCAAATGGCTTCAACTCATATTTCGAAGACAATCCATTAACAACCCAAAAACACCCTTCATACGATGCCTCAAGACCATAATAATGTTCCTTAAGCATGGAATTCAAAATAGGAATTAAAATATAATCAATATCCATATGGTCATATACATCTATTTTTCCATTATTTTTAGTATCATTTTCTTTACTAAATTGACCTCTAACTTGTAAAATATTGTCCACATGCTTTGACATTATGCATTGTAAGTTAAAATACACACACAAACAAACAATCACTATTTTATTAACATTCACTTACTTTTCAATAGTTTAATCACAACAACGGCTACACATCATCAAGACAATAAGGGACCACAATGTTCCATGGACCATAACAGACAATGCATAATATTTGGGAGTTCACAAATTAGGGACCACCATGTATTCATTCTACCACAAAATAATGTAGAATATTTGGAGAAAATGATCGATGGAGATTGATCAATCAATTTGAGACACTTATGTTAGCTTTGTACTAGGCTTTATTAGATGTTTATTGTGCCCAATATTAGCATTTTAGCTGAGTTTAATGTTGTTGGGTCTTATTGGGCTTTAATGTAAATTGTGAATAATTCTTAGATTTTGATGCATTTTGACATTTCCTCCTTGGTTAGGCCATAACTTGAGACTCGATGATCCAATTGAGGTGATCTTGGTGTTTGTGGGAAGCTAAGACAAGGCTCTACAAGTTTCATAAGAACTAAAGAGCTGAATCAGACTTCTAAGGGTCCAAAATAGCCCTGCAATTCAAAGTGGATTTGCTGTCACTGGAATTTGAGTAGTGTACACATATTGGACCATATCATGGGCTATAAGCCTCCTTTTGAGTTGAAACACGGCTATTGGAAAGATAAGACCCATATCTCCAACTTCACTGAAGACCATTTAGTTAATAGATGTCGTTTTAGGCATGATTATGAAGCTACAAGTTGGTTTGAATTTGGAAACATGTTCTGCCAACCTGACTTGAGGTAGGTGCAGTTTTTTTGGAATATCTGGAGTTGTAAAAGTCCAAATGGCATAAAACTAACACCAAAAGTTCAAGGAGACAATTGTCTACAACTGTCATGAAGACCTCTAAGCCAAAATACATCGTTTAGGTCATGAAAATCAAGCTGGAAGTCGGAGAAGAGTTACTGACTATAAGCCACCAACCATACACCAACCCACCAACCATGCATCAAGCTTCCATATTTGACAATTTTCATGTTTTTACAGCTTGCATTCAGATTATTTTCAATTACAAATTGGTTTCTAGAATTAGTATAAATAGAGTCAATCTCTTTGTATTATACATCATTTAATTTGAAGTAAGTTTGAGTATTTGTTTGAAGAAAGTTTAAGTATTTGTGAGAGTTCTCTTTTTCTTCTTATCCATTCTCTTTAGAATTTCGTTTTTGTTCCTTATTTTATGAGTTCTTCATTCTCATCCATGGAAGGTTAGGCTCTTATTATCAATTCAATGGATTAATCATCTTGATGTTTAATTTAAAGATCTTGTTTCGCTTGTTCATATTGCTTAATTATTATTTAAGTTTCTCTTCTTCCTCTTTTGATTTTTATCTAGATTGAATTGCTTAATTTGATTTAGATGTTGATGTGATAATAGCATTATTATCATGTATTGAAAGAGGTTCACAAAGAATAAACAATATATCAAAACTTTTTGATGGATTGTTTAACTTGGTTAAATTTTGGATCTTAAGTTAATCTATGTTTGGATGTTACTTACTTTATTTAACCTTGGTCAATCAAATCCTAGATGCTTATCTAGTAGAGGATTCTTGGATCATGTTAAGGCTTCTTAATGTGATCTAACGCCAAGAACATGATTAGCAATTAAGTGGATTCATGTGATCAATGATGAATTAAACTTAAGATCGATAAACTCAAGGACGAATGTGTAACTTAGTGTTTATGGGAAAGTTTGGTAAGGTATTTGACAAGCTCATGGCTTCGGTCTTTAAGGTCGTCGAAAAGACATTTAGTCGAATTACTTCAAATTTGAAGGTTGACTGTACCAATTTGTTTACCCCTGAAAATTGTCAAAAAGAAATCTTCATGATATTTTGGCTTTGGCCAATGCATTTAAGTAGAAGACTTAAATAATTCCTTGATTCTAATTCTAATTCTTGGAAGGGAATCTCCTCCTTTGTGGACTCTATAGCTTTTGATAATTTATTAGATTCTAACATCAAGAACGCTTAGTCAAACAAAGAGTTAAGTGCAATGGTGAAATTGATAAAATGTAAATTGACAAAATGATAAAAGTGCTTGAAATTATATTAACAAAAAGTAAAGAGCGTCAAAGTTAAGACAGAATGTAAATGATAGAAAATGTAAATCCGCAAGAAAGTAAAAGTGTAGAAAGGTTAGATTGACAAGAATGTCAATGGCGTAGAAACGTAAAGTGCAAACAACAAATTACACAAAAGTAAATTGACAAGTAAACCTGCAGGAATGTAAATATGTAGAAAGTAACGTGCATGAAAGATAAAGTGCATAACTTAAATGTGCACAAAAGTAAATTAACGAGAATGTAAACTTGCAAAAACGTAGATGTGCAAAAAGTAACGTGCATGAAACGTAAAGTGTTGAACTTAAATGTGCATGAAAGTAAATTGACAAAAATGTAAATCTATAGAAGTGTAAAGGGTGCAAGAATGTAAAGTGCTAAAGTAAATGTGCACAAAAATAAATTGACAAAAATGTAAATCTACAGAAATGTAAATGCACAATGAAATTAAATTGCATTAAAAGTAAATGGTTGAAACATCAAAGTGCTGGGGAAAAAATTGATGGAATGTAAATTGCATCGATTTAACTAGATGGGATGGAAAATACATGAAATGTAAATGGGAAAGCAGATAAATCATACTTGAATTGAAAGAAGTTGAAATACAAAGTGCTTGAATTAAAATGACTTTGAACATAAAAGACTGGAATTGAAGTGGGATGGACAGAGACTTGAATCAATCCACATATCTTGTGAGCGTCACAGAGACTTCAAGGTGTGTGGGATGTAATTTTCATGTGTGAACCAACCAACCTCTACAACTTTTGTAGCACTAGTATTTATACACAAAATCCTAATTGCTTAAGTGCTAAGAGGCTGACACCTATCAAACAAGTGTCATGCATGCAAATTGTGTATATGATTTTAATTTAAATCCTAGTAACTGCACCACTTCTCCCATGTTTAGGCTTGAAAATGCTAGTAGCCACGTCTTCAAAAGCTTCCATAACTTCCATCAGTCTTCACCCGTAAACTTAAATAAATGCTGCCTCAATTGTTACCTTGTCAATGAGTCTTTAGCTTGTATGTTCCAACTTACCAAGTGTCTGTTGTCAATGGATGAGCTTGACTGGTTAACCTACATGTAAACTTTGTCAAACCTTACTCGTACATTAGTTGTCGAAGAACACCTTGACATATGCACATCTTTGTCGAACCCTAGTCTTGAATGGTGTTGATTTGTTAAAGAACTATCTTGATATGATATCAGTTGCTTTTTTCAGGAATTTTGCTAAGTATCTTACATTGAAGCATTGTTTTGACATTCACATGTGTCTTATCAACTTGCTTTTGACAATCTTCCTGCTTTAAACTTTGCATTTTGTATATGCTTCATCTATTTAACCATTTGTCGAAATATTTATTTTTCACCACCAACACTTGGCAAATCTTTTAAGGACTAAAGTATTCATTTTCTTTTTTTAGTTTTTTTGAAAACCACTTCTATGTTATACGTTGGTGGTGACATTAGATGATATGAGTTGATTTAAGTAGTAAAATCTTAAATGTAATTGTTTAAAAGTAAATTTTTCCTGCATAAAAGAAAAAAATGTAGTAATATAAAGTTAAATGTTGATCAGGTACCTCTTGGTATTTACATTCTCCGTCCCTAGTTGATGAACTAGGCTTTATAAAATTCGTATATTTATTGAAGAAAAAAACTCCAGTCTTGCTTTTAATTACGATGACCCATTCTTTTAAATATTTAAATTATTTATCCACCACATATATATGTAACTTTTAAAATACCATAGCTTAGAGGGGGAAAAAAAAGACAACCGCATATGCAGTGGTGAAACCAGAAACTGAGGGTCTGGGAGGTCAAGACTGAGAGAACTAACATAAGATATGTATAACATGAAATGATAAAAAAAAATTAAGAAAATTATCTAACTATATATTAAAAAAATTCAAAGTTAGAAGGAGGCCATGACATATGCTTGCCCCTTCCCTCCGCCTGCATATATGCGTAGGAGCTTGTAGAGTTTGAGTAATTACTGTCATCGTACGAATGAAGGATCATCATATTTATCTTGCATTTGTATTAAAAATATGTTTTTATGGTGTTATTTAAAAATAAATAAATGTGTTGTATTTTTTTTTTCTCTTTCTTCATTTTATTCAAATTTTATTAATCTCTCTTTTCATTTAAGTCATGATCAAATTCCACTAGTTCTCTTTATTAAAAATTGGTTGATATTAAACTATTAGATTAAAATAAAATTAAAGGTTAAAAGTTGGTGTAAGAGTTACGTTGATGTTAATTGATCCTGACCAACTGGAGTTAGAGGCATGGCTTATTTGAGAGTAAAAAGAGTACATTTTGACTATTAAATCATACATATATAGTTAAGATTAAAATATTAAATCATATGAATTTTTAAATAATTATGTAACCTTTAAATAACTTTTAATTTTAACTATTTATATAAAATTTAATAATTAAAATTAACTTATCTTACATTTCATAATAAGATAATGCTATTACTTAATATCCTATATATGTGTGTTTGTGTGAAATGAACCTACTGCATTTAGATATCTTATAACAAACATGTGGGTAGGAGAATGAAGAGACAAATGGGGAACAAGGACCATTTAAGGAATCACAATAATTAAGATCAAATAATTGAGATGAATACTGTCGGACCAATCATAGTAAACAAACTTTAAAAAAATATGGAAAATATAAGGGGGGAAAAGATGGAAAGAATACTTGATAGGAAAATAAGCAAAACTTGAGGGCAAAATAGAACAAGAAAGGAATGTCCATATGGTAGCTAGGACTTAGGTGGATCATAAAAGAGATTCACAGAACAGAACTATGGATAGGATACATAGACGCACGTTAAGCTGGAAGAAAGGTGTCAAATAATTGGTTTGGTTTGGAGAGAGAGATAGAGAGAGAAGGGGGGCATAGCCATGGTTGCAGAAGAAAGGGAGATGAATGTTTACCCACACGCAAACATATAGCTTATGCCCTTTCCTTTGCTTCATTTCTCATTTATTTAAATGATTAAAGCAAAGTTTGTGATATACATTAGACATCTAGTTTGCACGGGGGCCTCTATTTTGTTCTCTAGTGCTTTTTTTCCTGTCAGAAATTGAGTACCTTTTCCTTCTTTCCTTCACCAATCACATTATTATTTTTCTCTTAATAGTTGTCATTGCCTCATTGGGTATCTCTTTCTCTTTCTAAAACTTGTATATATGCTTGCACATGTGCACACGTGAGTGTACTTACATATAACTAATATGTAAATTCAAGGACAATTTTGGGTCTAACTTCGACTTGAGAAAGAGTCAACATATTTATCCTAGCCGGCTAGCCCCTTTAACCATTTTCACGATTTAACACAGATGTCTCTGTTAAGGTATGAGATTTTGTGGCTCTTCTCTTTTGGTCTATTCTCATGGGGTTGTCATCTAATTCTCAACATTTTTTGACTGCATATTTTGAACTATCCCAATCATGCATGGGAAGCTTCCCCATGATATTACATGTTATATCTCAACTTTCACCACACTTGTAGTCTAAGTGAGAAACATTTTTTTGATCACTTTGTCTGAATAAAGCCAATGCATACCATTTGATCACGACTCTGCTTTTGGTTGGTTCTATCAATTAGTGCTTGTCTATAAATTTCAAAATTTTCAGCTCTTCATTTTCTTTTAATAGGTGTACTATAATCATCAACTTTTGTTATCTTCTTTTGCTCCAAAATTCGCACGGGCCATTGTTTGTATTTTTGTTTCGACATGATCGTTCATGAACCACCCCATTCAGGTTTTTATCAACCAAAGAATCCTGGTGCCATCAAACTTTTTGAGTCATGTGATGCGCAACTTGATTTCGCTTTTCACTGTTACAAATTCATTTTTCTCTCTGTTTTTAGTAAAGTTAGTTTGATCAAGTCATGATATGCCCCAATCAAATCTCTCCTTTTTACCTAAGATTAACTATTTTTTAAGACATTAGAAGTGGGTTAGTGGTAAGGTATTTAAATAATTTACAGATTCATACCTTAGTACTGACATTGTACAAAAAAATCTTAACTATTTTTTATTATTTTAAAAATTACATTAACATCTTACGAGATATTTTCAAATGACAAGAATCTCTAATATTTTTTAATATTATAGTTAACTCTCTTGTTATATATATTTCATAAATTTCCTTTATTGTTATACATGGTTAACTTTTTGTGCAATTATTATATTGTCCTTTTCAAAAAATTATAATAACTTTTGATGAGGTTTGGTCAAATGACAAATATTACCCCTTGCTACTTGATTCTCTTACCTTTTAATTTTATATTGCAATAACTTCCCTCCCTTGGAAGATAGGTAAGAATTTCTTCAGACAGATAACTTTCAATTATTGAGCCTTCTAGTTGTGTTCTATTACACTATGCTTTGAAATTAGTGAAAATTAAAACTGATTTGATTTAATTTATAAATAAATTTACTCAAATCAATTCTAATTTCATAACTTATAAAAAAATATTTCAGTTCAACATAAAATTAATTTTTATTTTATAATTTTTAAAACAAAAGGACTTTATTTCAAAATCAAGTTAATTTCTATTTTATAACTTTTTTAGTAAAATATTTTATTCATAAGTAAATTAATTCCCAAATTTTGTTATTCTAAACATAGTGCTATGTATTTTAGACTTCAATTGTGTTATGTATTTATATAAAGAAAAAAGAATTGAATGTAATAGCTTGTAATTACTTAAAGAATTCAAATTATTATTTATGACGATATATGAAGTCAGAGTAATGGCTTATTATGATATTTAACATTAGTCAATTATAATTATTGAATCTTGTATGCATGATCAAGGCTTGAAATTAATTAAAAATTACATGACTATTTAAAAAATTCACATAATCTTATATTATAACTTTTGCTATACATGCAAGGGAATTATTATGTTACCCATCTTTTTTTTGGGTATAGGTACTTAAGATAAGTTGTTGAGCATTTATTAGTTACTATTTATATTTAATAGACTTTCAAATATTTTATTGTAAAACTAATAAATGATTGACAATTCACCCTGGGTACCATACCCATCAGGATACCATAGCAACTCACTACATGCAATGGTCAAGATTTGCTTATATCTTACTCTCAAAATAAACTGTTCCTCACACTTGATATGCTCCTTATATAAGTTTATTATATGAGATAAGATGAGTAAATCGTGATTATTAAATCTTACATAAGATTTTAATATTAAAAGTTAATTTATATATCACATAACTATGACATGATTATCTTAAAAGTCACATAACGTGATTATTTTTTAAAAAATTATGACTTGATTTTTTAGTTTTGTATAAGAATATTTAATTCTTGAAAAATTATAGTGTTGTTACAACCTTTGAACAAATGACTTGAATATTATATATTATTTTTATCCTGTATTATTTCTCTAGGTAAGTTTACTATAACTGCTCCCTATATGGTTAGCCACTTTTGACAAACTATATCATTCAGTTATTATAGGATATAGATTAAGTTATTATGATTCTCTTATGTACACTCTATCTCCCACGTCGTCCTGAAAATCAACATTGAAAAGGATGGTACCATGGTAACACCTTTATTCGTTTCTTCTTTGTTATATTCAATCCGTAAAATCATGGATTTGGGACCAAATTTCATTGATTTTTTTTTAAAAGGAAACAATTTTCCTAGGAGGATTTAAGAAACTTGGCATTTTCCCCCCTTTGTGTATAGTTATTGGGCATGTTACTGCCATCAAGTGCTCTAATGAAAAGAAAAGAAGAATCTTTATTAAATATTGAAGTTTGCGGTTTTCTTGATTTGGATTTCAATGGTCTATTTTTTACACGGCACGGGATGAAAGGAGGCAAGTGGATGTCTAGATAGAAGTCTAACAAATTATAAGTGGCAACTTCTCTTTCTCTTAAATCGTTGTTTTTTATTTGCCTTTAATTTTTTTTTTCTGCTTATCATGCTATTCTTCTGCACAATAAATGGCTCACTGCCTTACCTATGAATAAGCCTTATCTTGTAGCAATATCCATGACCATGACTTGATCATTGTTTTTCTGCTTCCTTCTTGTTTCAATTGCAGGGATGTTTTAACTTGGACTTCCTCTCAAATGGCCTCTAAACCTCAAAGGCTCTATGCTTAACTTTTTAAATCTATGTAAATTCAAAACTTGTATATTCTTTCCCTTAACTTGTATTGAACATGCGCTAATAGTTTCCTACACTAATTTTTTTATAGGTATCTCATGGTGTATATTCTTTGAATTATTTGTTTTGGATTGATGAAAATCTAAGTTGACTTATTTTGGAAGTGAGCCAACGAATGCTGATTTTGAGCTAACCAAGGATGCAACAGAGCTAACTTAAATGGAAGCAATTTTGATGTGAGGAATTGAGATGAAAATGAAGCTAACTCGCTCTTTGTGTTAATGAACTCAAAAGCAATTAAAAGGCCTAAGATATAAAAAAAACACATTTTAACTCAAGATGAAAACATACAGAAAGTCAATCAACCCAAAAGTCATTTCAAGGACTAAAAAAATGATCGAACTCAAAGGATGTGTTAGCTAACTCATTTTTTGGAATTTCATTAGCATGTTCTAGAATTACATGCAACAACAAATTTTAGAGAATATTCTAGTTGGCACACCTACTATATTCATAAATTGTATTGAGGTGTATATAAAAGGCTAGAGGACCACTTTTTTGGGAAAAAATACCAAATAAATCACACAAGATCCAAGAAATCAAAAGGGAAATCAATTCTTCGAGAAATTTCTGTCTCCTCCTCTGTTTTTTAGCTTTTTGAGAGTTTGAGTTGATCTTTGTGTACTCATCTTTTCTAAAGAGATATTTTATTTAGTTAAACACTTGTTAGCACCTATTAATTGTGTTGAATCTTCAATTTTGCAAAAACATCATCAGGTCTTAGTTTTCTTTTTAAAAGGGACACGTTAAAGTACACAACTCAATTCCTTGCATGTGTAATTGCATTCAAGCTCATCGTAAGCTACCTTCGAATGAGCTTCGCTTTTTCATTGGACTAATGAATTCTTAATCTTGGCCAGTGTGTGGAAATGGTATAGAATCAATACTTCAGCTACTTAGGGACTGCCATTGTGCCAAAGATATTTGGAATATGATTTATTCTCCATGGACTTGGAAGGATTGGACTGTTAAAATTTGCAAATCCTTGAGCAGCCCACATCTAAAGCACTGGCATTTCTGTTGGATTATTTTAATTTGGATTTGCATAAATCAGTGTTATTTTACTAAAACTCAGATTAATTAGATGTCAAAATTATTGGAGCATATTGTTGATTATTGTTGTTTAGCCCAAGTCATGTGATCATTGATGTTTGTTGGGCTTGTTACTATTGAACATTTTCTATTATGTGAGTTGATGTGGTAGGCTGTGTATTGGGCTTACTATGATGGGCAAGCAGACCCATGTTTCAGTGCACAGGGAGAGACCTCTATTCCTTTCTAAGGTTGCAGTGTGGTTGTCCCATTGAGACTTTACGCAGAATTCAGCACCCTAGGATAAGATTAGTTTCTCTCCTCACCCACATACGCGATTGAGAAGGATTACTGGTTTGATTACTTTTCTATTCATAGAACAATAATGGATTGTGCATCATCCTCTTATCCTGGTAATCCTTTAAATCTAATCTCTATGATCATATGTAATTGTGTATGCTATGGATTTAGGGTTAAGTGATATCATATTATTTTAATTTTATTTATTTGGCTTCTGTTTTGTGAATAATAATTTTTCAATTGGTATTAAAGCTTAGTTAACCTTAACCATGGCTACACATACTTGTTAATTGCATGATATTAGAACCTTGATACATAGGGTTTATGATACACAATTTCATTTTTTTAAAATAAAGTCCCATTAATATTTAAACAAAAAATTGGCTACGTTTCTCCATGACTCGTGGAACAACCTCAGAACCGTAGCATCAACCTTGGAACCCTATTTTTTGTCCAACCAAGCTTTGGCCACCGTCATCCATGGAGGATTTCATCCTCCAGGGTTTCAGTTTCATATAAAATTGAGAGACAAATTAATGAAATTAACATAGGGTATTTGTAGATCATTGAATTCTGGTTTCAATGACATGAAAATGCCCATTTTTTGTTGAAAAATAGTGGAGAATTGAAAGAGGAAAGGTGCTGCCCAGAACCGGGTCTGGAACTGGGTCATACGACTTTGATTGTTGCTAAACGGGTAGGGAAGATGAAGTTCCCTACTCGGCAAAGCCCATTTGCACTCATGGAACTTGGAGTCTCTAGTTTTATGTTTTTATTTTTTATTTTTTTTCTTCTACAAATATGCTTCACTCTCCCAAAAAAAAATTTGTATAATTTTTGGGATTTTTTATTTGTCATTAAATATTTATTTTAATTTTTCCTCAGATTTAATGTATGAAAAATGTATTATACTCTCCGAATTTGCCTCTAAATTTTTTGTGTATAATTGTGACATTATTAGGCATACTATATTTTTCATATTCTCAGGTGTGACACTATATGGGTACTGTAAAAAAATTTGGGTATCATTGTGTAATTATAATATTGTGTAACACTTGAAAATTGTTATGTTTTGTAATTTTGTGTAAAATAAAATCTAGGAAATTTTTTTTTATGTTGCCAAAACTGTTTTGGACATTTTGTGTGATTGCGAGCTTGCCTATCACGGGACCAATTATGACAAAGTGTTATCTTGATATTAGTCTATTGTTTTGCATTAGGAATTATGTTACTAATGCACATACCCTATCGGTTTGTCTTTGTTAATATGATTCCCGGTATTTAGTGAAATATGTTAAATATTATGACTTTAGAGTTTTCAAAATCCTATCAGTATTAGCTTTAGAGACATAATCTTGATGTTTATGGGAGTTTACTTATGTATTATAATTCGGGACCCTTAGACGGGATTATAATTGCATGAGTGCTCAATTGACTATATTCGATTTGTTATGTATATATTGATATGCTTGATGAAATCTCTCTTTGGTGTCTCTTCCTATCTAGCATTTCCTATGCAAATAAATGCATTGACAAGGTTGAATGGGACCAATTATAAGGATTGGGTTGAGTCTTTGAAACTGTTTCTAGCTGTGTCTAATGTTGATTTGGCTCTTACTTAGGATGAGCCTATTAAGCCCACAGATACATCTTATGATGTTGATAAGTCTCAATATGAGAAATGGGCACACTCCAACAAAGTGTGTTTGATGACAATGAAGTACATCATGGACAAGACAATCAAGGATAGTATTCGTGACATTGAAAATGCTAAGGAATTTCTCAAGGTTGTTGGTGAGAAGTTCAAGAAGTTTAACAAGGCTGAGAAAGCCTATTACCTTTCCTTATTTGGAAAGACTAAATATGATGGTGTAGGTGGTGTTCGTGAAGATGTTATGAAGCTTGTGAACTAGTACAATAAGCTGAAGTCCATGAAAGTGGAGTTGGGAAAGAGCTTTCTGATATGGCAGGTGTTTGAGTCTCTCCCTTGATGTGCTGAGAACCTCCTACAATGCCCAACAAAATGAATAGAGTATTGATGAGATGATTTCCATTCTCACTTAGGAGGAGGAGATAATGAAAAAGGGCAAGTCTCACAGTGTTCAATTCACTTCTCACAAGGGTAATGACAAGAAGAAGTTCCATAAGAACAAGGGCAAAAAGTTTCAGTTTAAGAAGAAGAGGAATGACAATCCTGGTCAGCAATCTGAGCAACATTCTGGGGATAATTCTGGTAAGGCCAATTTCCCATTCAATGGAAAGTGTAAGTTCTGTAACATGATTGGACACAAGCAAGCGGACTATTGGAAATTTAAGAGCTGGCATGAGAAGAAGAAAGGTAAACCCTTGGCTCTAATGTGTTTTGAATCAAACATTGTTGATGTTCCTACCTATACATGGTGGTTAAATACTGGTGTCACTATTCATGTTACAAACTTTTTACAGGATTTCAGAAGCGGGCAGAGGCCAAATAAAAGGGATTTGATGATCATTATTGGGAATGGAACTAGTGTGAAAGTGGAGCACATAAAAGTTGTTTCCTTATAGTTGTCTACTGGATATGTTTTAACTTTGAAAGACAATATTTATGTACCTTCAATGAGAAGAAATTTGATTTATGTTTCTATTTTGGATAGTTGTGGCTTCTCTTTTCACTTAAGTAATAAAAGAGTTCCTTTGTTCTATGATTCTATTGTTGTTGGTTCTGGAAATTTGTGTGATGGTTTATATTTGTTGGATACTAGTTCTTTTCCTGTTGGCCAACAACATCCAGTTGTCAACACTGTTGTTGGAAAGAAGCGTGACAGAGTTGCTGAAAACTCTTCTATGTTATGGCACAAACATCTGGGGCACATTTCCAGGGAGAGAATGGGAAGATTGATTAGAGAGAATATTATGCACAATCTTGATTTTTCAGATTTCGATACTTGTGTTGATTGTGTAAAATGGAAACTCATTGCGGGAACTAGAAAGAGTAGGGTTGCCAGGAATGAAGAAGTTCTGCAATTGATTCACACAGATATATGTGGACCCATTACTCCTGCTGCTATGGGTGGTTTTAGATATTTCATTACCTTCATTGATGATTTCTCTAGGCATGGTTGGATTGACTTGCTTCGTGAAAAATCTAAATATGTGGATGCCTTTAAGGCATTCAAGGCTGTTGTTGAATTGAAACTTGGCAAGAAAATTATGTATTAGATCTGACAGGGGTGGTGAATATTATGACAAATATGATGAAACTGATAGAAATCCTGGATCTTTTGCTAGGTTCTTACAGGATAGTGGTATAGATAGCACAATATACTATGCCTAGCACTCTTTAACAAAATGGGGTTGCTGAAAGGCAAAACCGCACCCTTATGGACATGGTGAGATGCATGCTGAGCCATTCGACTCTTCCAAAGTTCTTATGGGGGGATGCTTTAAAAACAACTACATACATTTTGAACCATGTTCCTAGCAAATATGTTCCCAAGACTCCTTTTGAGCTAATGTCAGGGAAAAAATCCAGTTTGAAGCATTTTCGTGTTTGCGGTTGTAAAGCAGAAGTGAGACCTTATAATCCACAACTGAAGACACTTGATCTCAAAACCATTAGTGGTTTCTTCATTGGGTATTGCACTGGTTCCAAGGGATCTAGGTTCTATTATCCTTCACATACCATTAGAGTCATTGAATCTGATCGAGTTGTTTATTTTGAGAATGAGATGGAGCATAGTCGGAGTCTGGAGCCTCGGTCTGTTAATTTCAAAGATGAGAGTGTTGTTGTTCCTATACCCATTATTCTCCTTTCAATGGTAGAGACATTAGTTGTGACCCATAATGACATTATTGATCCAGTCAATGATGTTGATATTCCTTAACAACATGTTGATAATGATGAACAAAACCAAGCTGTAGACTTAGCTACACCCAAAAGATCAGAGAGGCTTCCCAAGCCTATTGGACCCACTAAATTTAAAGATTATTTTGTTTACCTACAGGAGCATGAATTTAATTCAGGTGGGGACTCTGATCCTATTAATTTTCAAGAGGCTATTTCTAGCTCTCATAGTTCGCAATGGTTGATAGCCATGGAGGATGAACTAGCTTTTATGAAGAAGAATAGTGTTTGGGAGTTGGTGGAGTTACCTGCTGCTGGTAAGACTGTTGGATGTAAATAGGTCTTTAAGACCAAGAAAGATACCAAAGGTGAAATAGAAAGATATAAGGTCAGACTTATTGCTAAAGGCTACAACCAGAAAGAATGCATGAATTTTAAAGAGACCTTTTCCCCGGTCTTTAACAAAGACTCTTTTCGAGTTGTAATGGCTTTGGTGGGTCATTTTGATTTAGAGCTACATCAGATGGATGTTAAAACTGCCTTCCTGAATGGTGACTTATATGAAGATGTGTACATAGATCATCCTGACGGTTTCAAGGAAGGGGGCAAAGAGCATCTTGTATGTAAGTTGAAAATATCCATTTATGGATTAAAACAGGCCTCTAGGCAGTGATACTTGAAGTTTGATGAGGTTATCTGCACTCTTGGCTTCAAAGAAAATACAGTTGATCAATGCATTTATCTGAAGAATAGTGAGAGTAGATTCATAATACTTGTCTTGTATGTTGATGATATTCTCTTGGCTAGTAATGATTTGAATTTTCTGTTTGAGACTAAGCAGTTGTTGATTGCCCATTTTGATATGAAAGATCTTGGTGATGCCTATTTTATTTTAGACATTGAGATTCTTCGTGACAGATCTCGTGGGGTTCTTGGTTTATCTCAGAAAAACTACATTGAAAAAGTTTTGAGCAAGTTCAACATGAAATTTTGTAATCCTTGTGCTGCACCCATTCAAAAGGGTGAGAGACTCTCTAATACCTAGTGTCTTCAAAATGATAAAGAAAGAAGAGAAATGGAGAAGGGCTCATATGCTTCCACTGTTGGCAGTCTTATGTATGCTCAAGTTTGTACATGCCCTGATTTAGCTTTTGCTAGTAGTGTACTTGGAAGATACTTGAGTAAACCAAGTGTGGACCATTGACAAGCTACTAAATGAGTCATGAGGTATCTGCAGGGTACCAAAGACTACTTGCTCACCTTTAAAAGGTCTGATCACCTTGAGGTGATAGGCTACTCTGACTCTGATTATGGTGGTTGCCCTGATGACCATAAATCCACTTTTGGTTGCATCTTTATGTAGGCAAGAGGAGTTATTTCATGGAACAATGTCGAACAAACACTTACAGCCACTTCGACTATGGAAGCAGAGTATGTGGCTTGTTTTGAAGCTACTCGCCACGCAATATGGTTGAGGAATTTTATTTCTGAGTTTGGTGTTGTGGAGAGTATCTCCAGACCTCTAACCATATATTGTGATAACTCTGTTATAATGTGCTCCTCTCAGAACAATAAGAACTTCAAACGTTCAAAGCATTTTGACATCAAATATATGTTTGTTAGAGATAAGGTTCAGGAGTTTCAAACTCACATTGAGTATATACCTATAAAACTTATGGTGGCAAATCTTTTAACCAAGGGTTTAACTGTTAAAGCTTTTGTAGATCATGTAACCCATATGGGTGTTGTGAGATCTTTTGATGCCTTGGGTTAGTGGGAGTTTTATCTTGTGATTTGTAGCAACATTAACTTTGTTATTATGTCTCGAGACTCTTGAATAAATTGTTGCTATTATCATTGTTATTGTTGTTGATGCCATATGATATTATTATTTTGCGCATTTTTGTTTATGTTTATACATGTATACATTTATGGTATATTTGTTGGAACCAAAGAACCTTATAAAACTAAGTTTAGAACCATTCCTTCTAAAGAATTATTACCCCTTAAGAGTTTTGAAGATAACAAAAGTTTTAATTCAGATTGAATATGTAAAAGACCCACATAACTTGTTTCGTAACTTTTTAAATAAAAAGAAAAGTGTTAACAAACAAGTTACTTGTGTGTGCGTCCATTCTCTTCTTAGCTAAAGGAAACTAATATGCGTCCAATACCTTTTAAACTGTTTTACAAAGTTTCATTATACTTGGATCGTCCAATGTTTCTTTTACTAAGCTCAGGTTTCAATGTATTCGTCAAATGCCAATTTTCAAATATGAAGAAACTGTTCTTCATTAAATGCTGAGAAGGACTCTGACAGCGCACGCTTCAAATAGAAGTCAACTGAGCCACTTAGCTGACATTGCTAACAACTACAAAGACTTGCGAATAAGGAACTTTCTGCGCGCTCAGACAAGTCAGGAGTAAGATATCATATTCTTGGACATTCCTGACAATCAAAGTGTCTTTTCAGAAGAAGCTCTACACATCTTCTTCTTAGGCATTTAATACCACTCAGAACGGTAATAAATGTTTTCGTTGGACGAAGAAGCTTATTGAAGACTGCTCAAATTGCTCTCATCTATAAATACAATTGTTTTCGAAGAAGAAAGAGTGACCACCTTCTGACAAATTCAAAAGCAAAAAAGCTTATAGCTTTCATTCTTCTCTGTATTCAATCTCTTAAAAAAAAAAAGGGATTAAGTCTTGAGATTTATTTTTTAAAATCCTTATCTGTAGTGAATTAAAAACTCAAGCACTTCTATACCTTTTTCTATTTGGTGTTTAAGTTTGAAGAGGCTGTGTATAAAAGAATATTTGGATAGTAGAACCTGAAGAGGTTGAGAATACTTGTATACCTGAAGAGGTGGATAATACTTGTAATCTTTGTACAAGATTAGTTAAAAATCCTTCTGGTTGAAGGGACTGGACATAGCTCTCGTTTTGTGGGAGTGAACCAGGATAAACATCTGGTGTAAGCTTTTCTATCTTCATCTTGTGTTTTACGTTTCACTAACATCTGGAGATTGCCATTGTTTTCCTAACTAAAGAGTTGAGTTAAAACTCAGAACTTTTTCACTTTGTTTAAAGTTGTTTTTCTCAAACTTGCTTTAGCGTCCAATTGGACTCAGAAACTTTCTGCGTCCATTGCCTTTTGCTTCCTGTGTAAAAGCTTTTTGAAAAAAAAAAGAGGAGTTAAGAAACACAATTCAACCCCATTCTTGTGTTTCACCTGTTTACTTCAATATTTTAGAGACATTTTAGACCAAATCTTATTGTGTTGTACTAAGATATTTTGTTGAATTTTAGCAAGCATCTTGGGCGGATGCTAAGGCCATTTATGACATATTTTGGAGACATTTTGGACTCAGTCTCATTGTGTTGTGTTAAGATATTTTGTTGAATCTTAGCAAGCGTCTTGGGAGGATGCTAAGGCCATTTGTTTTGAAATTGCATGATTAATCACAATTTTGATATGCTTTTCTATATTCCACATCCCACATTTATCAGGTCATTGAAATATGAGTGTTTGATATATATGATGTCAGTGCTCCTATCGAGCATGATTTTCTATATTACTAAGTTACTTGTAGTTTTATTTTGGACCAATAGTTAATGGTGCTCGTTCGATTTTGACATCTTATTTTGGTCATATATTGTGAATTAATCTGGAGTATTATTTTCTTTATCAAAACAAACAACCTGACTTATGCTGTCCAAGTGAGAGATTGTTTGATTATTTTAATTTGGATTTGCATAAATCAGTGTTATTTTACTAAAACTTGGATTAATTAGATGTCAAAATTATTGGAGCATATTGTTGATTATTGTTGTTGAGCCCAAGTCATGTGATCACTGATGTTTGTTGGGCTTGTTACTATTGAGCATTTTCTATTATGTGAGTTGATGTGAAAGACTGTGTATTGGGCTTGCTATGATGAGTAAGTAGGCACATGTTTCAGTGCACAAGGAGAGGTCCTTATTCTTTTCTAGGGTTGCAGTGTGGTTGTCCCATTGAGACTTCATGCAGAATTCAGCACCCTAGGATAGGAGTAGTTTCTCTCCTCACCCACACACGCGATTGAGAAGGATTACTGCTTTGATTTCTTTTCTGATCACAGAACAACAATGAATTATGCATCATCCTCTTATCCAGTTAATCCTTTAAATCTAATCTCTATGATCATATGTAAATTGTGTATGCTATGGATTTAGGGTTAAGTGATATTATATTATTTTAATTTTATTTATTTGGCTTCTATTTTGTGAATAATAATTCTTCAATTTCCTTTTTATCATCAAGTTGATTTGGCTTGATTAAAATGGTTATCTTTTTAGGGGATCTATTTCCTCAGCTGAGTGTTCTTTGAAATGTAGAATTGTTCAATCAGCTTTGAGTAGTCTAAATCTGATTCAGTGTCAAAGTTTCAATGCCTTATTTGTTAGGTGAGGTTAGAGAGAGCTTGAGTGTACAAACATTTCAGTTTTGCGTTAGTTAAAAGCCACAAAACATCACCAATTTAGAATTTCAAAAACAGTATGACCTAGACAAAGTTGATAAATACCTAAGACAGAGCTTAAGCATATGCATGCTCGAGCTTTCTGTAACAAAACCCTTATTTAATAGGACCAAAGTTATTAAAACCAGCTTAAACTGGCCAGTTCAATCGGTGATTGATAATCATTCGGCAAGTGCACCGAATCGTTAAAGTAATATAGTGTGAGTGAGTATCGTCCACGTGGATTGATTAGATGTGACCTTGGGCCTCCATTGCCTAGGAAGACTTCTTAGAATTTTTCTTATATGATCTTGATTATCATATATTTTTCCCAGAGATCTCAGATTGTTGATGATTGTTTGGAATCGTCCAAACATTTGATCAATGCTCTCATGCTCTCCCATTTTGAAGAGCTTATACTGATGAACCAGCATGCTTAATTTTTATTCATTGACTTGAGTGGAACCTTTATGGGGCAAGGCTAGAGTGTCCCATATCTCCTTAGCTGTTTCACAGGTGTGAACCTTGTCATGTTTAGATATGGTGATGGCACACATAAGATAGTGTTTGGCTTTTGAGTTTAGCGTGTGCTTGGTCTGCTGTCCCTCCATCCATTGTGGTCAAGGGAGTTCTTACCATTCTGCGTTGGTGGACACTTGATAGCCATTTTGGACTAAGTCTCAAATGTCTATATTCTGTGCATCGAAGAATGCAATCATTCTATTCTTCTAGTAGTCGTAGTCGTTTCCATTGAATAGAGGAGGTCTATTCACTGCCTGTCCTTCGTTTTTCATTTGTGGTCATGCTGGATCTTTCCTTCTGCACTGTTAAATGCTCAACCTAAGAGGCTAAGCTCTGATACCAATTGAAATAACCAAGTGAAACACAAGAATGGGGTTGAATTGTGTTTCTTAACCTTTTTGGAAAACTTTTCTAAAACTTTGTTAAAAGATAAATGAGAATGGTTAGGAAAAGTAATATCAATCCCCAGATGTTAGTAAAAATAAATATAACATAGAGAGGGAAGAAAAAGCTTACACCGGATATTTATACTGATTCACTCTCACAACCCGAGAGCTACGTCTAGTCTTTTCAACTAGAAGGATTTTTCTACTAAACTTCACAAAGTTTACAATATTCTTCTAAATGCCTCTTCAGGCTACAACAAGTATTCTCAAATCACTTCAGGTTCTAACCAATAAGTATTCTTTTATACGCAGCCTCTTTAGGCTCAAACAACAGAAGCGAAAATGTGTTTTGTAAAACACTTGAGTTTAACTCATAATAAGTGAGAATAAAAAGAATATGCTCAAGTAAAACTCTATTACAAGAGTAAGAAGAAAGAAAATAGAGTAAAGCTTTGAATAATTTCTCTTGTTCTGATGATGTTCTTGATTTCTTATTTTTTTATTCTTCTTCGAAGACTCTTGTATTTATAAGTGGTGAGTACTTGAAATGGTCTTCGTAAGCTTCTTCGTCCAACGAAAATATTTATTACCATTCTGAGTAACATTAAATGCATAGAACTGATAACGTGTTAATCTTTCTCTGAAAAGTGCCAATAGTTATCAACAATAGCGAGGAATAAAATATCTTAGTTTTGACTCTTCTGAACATGCATAAAGCTCCTCATTTGTTAGCCTTTGTAGTTGTTAGGAGTATCAGCTCCAACATACATAGGTGATTTCTCGAAAGACGCTTTTTGTCAGAGATCCTATCAGCAATTAATGCACTTTGTTTTGCTTGTCTTTTGAAATTCTTTGGACAAAGCTGTTTAAGAATAAACAATAGAGACAATAAACACAATGGACGATCCAATATAATAATATAAAAAATTGTATTAGACGCACATTTATTTAAAAGGATTTTTTCTTTAGCAAAGCTTATCTTCGGTCCAAATCGTTTTATGTAGAATTTAATCAAAGACTGCGCTTTTTGACCTTTTCTAATTTGAACAAAAAGATACAAGTTTATTCAAAACTGTATTTTGTTCTCTTTAAATTTAATATCCTTTTGTTATCTTCAAAACATTTTTAAGGGTCTAATAACTTTGAACAGATATTGGTTCTAATATAGTTTCTTTAAAACATTTTTGGTTCCAACACAATAACCTATTAACTCAGTTCCCTAACTGAGTAAATTATCAGTCTGATTTTAATAACTACGGTTAGGACCACCCACTCTTGATTTCTACAAATTCAATGTTTATGGAAGCTCTCATGGCAATCCAAGGAAGGCTGGTTTTGGGAAGGGTGGAGCTATAGGAATTTTGTTGAAGGAAACAAAGTGGGAAAAAAAAAAACTTTATTTGGGGGCTAAATTAAAAACTTTTTTTATTTAAAAAAAATACATGAAAGAGAAATTTTTAAAAGTTTTTGAAGGAGTCATAGCCCCTCTCAAATAAGACACCATGCTCCGTCCCTGCTTGGTAGTATTTTTTAAATGAACAGTATTTTATTAAGGGAATATGATTGAAAACAGAAAAAGGGCAAAATGATTTGAGTTCGGTTTTAGGGTTTGGCTAAAATTTATGATAGTGTTTGGATTTTAGGATTTTGTTGTCATTATAGGTCTTGCTTCGAAATGAGGATGAAACTTATTACTATTCGGCATGCTCTCATTTGCAATTTCCAAAGGATGTGATAGAGTCAGTCATTGTTGAATCGAATCCTCAAAAATCTATATTCATATGCATTCTGCGAAAAATTTCTCGCATCATCTATTATGAGTTATCTTACATGATACTGATTCATTGAAGGGCAAGTTCAAAGTTTTTCAATTCATTGCATGTTTAACGTGAAGGGAACCAACCGGGGTATCATCTTGCCAAGTCGGTGCTATTCAAGAGAGCTCTGTATTTAAATCTTTTATTTTATTTTTTTGGTCTCATTTTTTAATTAATTGTTAATAATTCAGTAAAAAAAAGTTTCTTAATTAACATTAAATTCTCTTTTAATTGTCGATTTTTAAAACTAAATTATTAACATTTAATTAAAAAATAATAAAAGAGACTAAAATTTTTATTCACGATACCTCTTGTACTGATTGAATACATCCATCTATTTTCGAGGACAGAATAGGAGCTACCTTCTTTAAATAGTTTCTCTCTTTCCTATCTTTTTATTTTCTGCCTCCATTATATTATATTATATAAAAAAGACCACTAAGTATTTATTCATATAAGAATAATATCTAAACCTAAATTAAATCTTATTTCCAATTAAACAAAAGTAAGGTATCAATATCAATACTTGTTGCCTTTCCTTTTCTTTCTTTTATTTTTATTTTTGGCGCTAATCCCTTTCCCAACCAACTTGCTACAATGAGCACAGCATATTAAATGTGTGGTGCCAACAACCAAGGCACCAACAAATGAACAAATTAAATGACCACCTAGTAAAGAACACTGTCAAAAATGATTAAACCCCGTTGAAGTCCTCTCCTTGACTCAAAATCTCAGACTCGGTTGCCAACTTTAAAATGAATAAATATTCAACGAAGTTAATGCATTTTGAAGAATAAATATACAATGAAGTTAATGCATTTTTGTACAGACCTAGCAGTCTATCACTAGTAGCTAGCCTCAGTTCCCTTGCAGAGGTCAGACATTAATGCTTATTTGTTTTCTAGTTCTTGACAGTTGAAACCTTTATCCTAAAGTTTTTAGATAAGTAAATGTCTAGATAAATATTTTATATATAAATCATATTATAAATATATACATACCAATTATCAAATAAAGTGTTTATATACACATTTCATTAACCAAAAATATCTCCCTAGATGATTGAGTACACGTGTGGTTAGTCGTATCCACGTGCACCTGTTTGTATTCACTGAATTGATGGATTTGTCGCTTATTTATTTCCTTCTCTTTCTCTGTGTGATCGTGGTGCATGTATTTCTTTATCATTTCATTTGTATCCGTTTGCTACACTAACGTTACCTTTTTTTTTTTCCCAAGACTATCTTCATCTCTCTTCTGCCATTGTTACCAGAATCTCACGAGGCCCCAATCACGTAATTAAGACTTTGTTTGAATTAAGAGAGATATAGGAAAAGAGATAAAGTAAAAATAAATAAAAAAAATAAAATAAAAAATAAATAATTTTTTAAATTATTTGAATTAAAAGAATTTAGAAATAAATAAATAAAATAATTAAATTTTATTATAAATACATATTTATTTCTATTTATTTATTTATAAAATAACTAAAAAAAGGGTATATTAGTAAAATTTCTACCTCTATTCATTTCTTCTTTATTTCTTCTCACTTTAGGATAGAAATGAAAAAGTTATGGAATTTATTATTTTTTTTCTTCTTTATTTTTTCTCTAAACAAATAAGAGAACTTTCTCATTTCTCTTTTATTTCTCTCTTCTCTAATTCTCTCTTCTCTATTTCTCTCATACCAAACAATGGGTAAAAAATGTTAAGCGAATGTTTTTGGAATATTAATTAAAGAATTAAAAATAAAAAATAAAAAATATGTTTTATTTAATAATTAAAAATGTTAGCGAAAGCTCAAGCGTAAGTTGAATGTATAAGCGTTTGAGCCTCAACAAGCATAGATTATTATTATTGTTTATTTATTAATTTGAAAAACAAAAATCTCCAAAAACATATCTTTTAATAATTAAAAATTATAAAATTATTTTTAAACGGTACTCATAAGACATTAGTTAGCAGGAGCTCAATTATAAATATTTTATATAAAATTAGAATTTAATTTTATATAATTGTAAATTTTTTATTATCATCTAATCATATATATTAAACTGTTAAAAATTTAAGTATAATAATAATTATAATAAATAAAATATTTTTAATAATATAACAACATATAATTAAATAATAATAAATTTTTTTAAACTAACTATAAATTAAAATTAAATTCCTAAATTTATAGCATTTATATGATTTAATTTAAATATAAATTTTTTTTATATTATCATCTAATTTAATGAGTGACAAACATATGTTAGAGGTCCTTTAGGCATATGCCCCCACACTAAAAAATTGTAATGTTTTAAATAGTTTTATTATTCTTTCCCCTTTGTCCTAACTACTAGTTAAAATGAATGATTGGTTTGATATTTAAGATATTAAAAATATTTTAAATATTAACTTTTAAATGTATGAGAATGAAAAATTAAATACTGGTTTAACTACATATATAGAAAAATTATTTGATAATATTATTAATAAAAAATTATTTGGTATTCTCAAAATATGAAATTGTGAATAAAAGAATTGTAAATTTATTATTATTTTATTTTAATATTTAATTTTAATCAACTGATAATTTTACGTTGTCATCTCATCATGTATTAATACATCACATATTATTAAAAGAATTTGACTATGATAACATTTACTTTAGTGGCTAAACTCTTTTAATAATATAGTAACACATAACTAAATGATAGTGTAAAATTTTTTCACTATCTTAATTTATAAGTAAATATAAATATTTAAAATTTTATTTCTTATGTGTCTATATTGTCCTTAAACTTGCTCTTATTACCTAAAATTTCTGAATCTTGCCCTACCAAAAAGTATTTCTAGTGAGATTCAAGCTTCTTTACTGTAAGTAAAGTCCTCACACATGGAATTCAGTTTGCTAATTGAGCCACACATCATGATTGGATATGTCATTATGTCTAATCATATGTTGTCATATTATTAAAATAATTCAATTACTCATGCATGCAGTTGTTATTATAAAACATCTTTAATTAGATGACAACAATTACAACGATGTTTATCTCCTTCTCTTATTTAAATGTTTTTACTTTTAATCAATATTATTAAAATTAGATTAGATAAAAAAATTGGTAAAATTTTTGATTCAGGTTCAATTATTTTAATTAAATGATCAAATCAAATGACATCATAATAATAATATACATGTAATAATATAAAATATATGAGAATATTTATGAAATGTAAAAATATTTATTTTAAAAAAATAATTCTGTAAAAAAAAAGTAATTAATGGTCAATCAATTCAACTTAATAAATTAGATGAATTAATCAAATTTTAACTAATTTTAATTAATTTTAATCAATGTAAAATAATATGACTATAAATTTGATTATTAAATTAATTTATAATTACCTAAACATTTAATTAACAGTTAAATTAAACATATAGATGTAATTTAATAACGTTACTTTTAATGTATATATATATATATATAAACTTTTTTATATAATCAAAGATTATCGTATGTAAGTCGCATGCTCAACGAGTTAAGAGGTCAGAAGAGGTTTGGTACAGTGGCAGAGTCGTGGAGGGGTCTCAGAAGGGTGGTAGGGTTTCACGTGTGGTGGTCCATACTCCATACTACATACCTGATTTTGTGCAGGACGTACAGTTATTATGCCGCAACTTTACCCTTTCAATTTATTCCATTGACCTCTTAATTCTATGCACCTCACCCCCCATTCAGCTGCTCCTGCAGTCACTGCTGCAAACTTGCAGCCCTCCACTGAGACACACTGAAATAGTCAACTCAATTAAACTCACCCGACAAACAATAAATATGTTTAGTGGTGAAAAAAATTATATTAAAAATTAATTATATGTATTTATAATTTTTTTAAAAATAATTATAAGAAATTTAATTTATATTTAAATATATTAAATTTTAAATGGTTTTAAGATAAATAATTTTTTTTTATATTGTATGAAAAAATTTATTTTTATGTATTAAATTACTAAAAGAAATATAAAATAATTAAAAAATTATTTAATTAATGGTAGAAAAGTAATTTTCTCTCAAAATTTTTAAAATAATTTGAAATCAAATAATTTACTTTTAAAATAATGTTGAAAATTTAACTTTAAGAAAAAAATTTCAGTATAAAAAAATAATCAACAATTTTTCCTAATAAAATTCAAACATGTTACATTTTTCTAAAAACAACTTTATAAATATAAAAAAGTGATTAATTCAAATAATTAAGCAAAATCCAAACACACTCTAAATATAGAGTAATTCGTGCTACCAACACTTCCAAAAGAATAACTTTACATCTTCTTAATGAATTAGTTATTAAATTTTTTAATTACTTGAAAAATAAGTATTAAATATTTTTTGAGTTTTCAAGATATTAAATATTTTTTATTTTTTATTTAATATTTTTTATTTTAAATAATTAGTAGGATGTTAAGAAGATGTGTTAAAAAAGATATAACATTGCTACCATCAAAATGTTGAAAACCGAAAACAAGAAAAGAAAAATAAATTAGGATAACCCCTTTTTAAGGCATGAACCCTTCCATTAAACTAGAAAGATGAAAAAGATAAGGAGGTAAGTGATATGTCTTTGTGCAAAATTTAAAACAAGCCCTAAATAATTTCATCTTATAGTTGTGAAAAGGGTCTACTTGCTTGGAATTTAAAATCTTGGTTTATGGTATCTTTGCATTACTCTTTTGATTTACTTAGATTTTCTAATGCTGATTATGTTGGGTGTAAGTTTGACAAAAAAGAAAAAAAAATTACAAGTGGAGATTGTCAATTTTTAAGTCCATGTCTAGTATCTTGGCACACAAAGAAACAAATCTCCGTGGCTTTATCCACTGCAAAAGCTAATTATATGGATATTACTAATTGTTGCATTCAAGTTTTATGGATGAAATACAAATTACTATGCTATGGTTAAAAATTTGACTACATATCCATTAAATGTGATAATATAAGTTTCAATCAAAATCCTATTCAACATTCTAGAATTAAACATAGAGATTCATCATCATTTTTTTTAAGAAACCATGTTCAAAAGGAACGTATTGAATTTGATTTTATTGGTGCTGATTTGCAACTAACTGATGTATTTACAAAACCCCTTAATGAAGAGAGATTTTGCCTTTTAAGAAATGAATTTGGAATGACCAATCTAGAATAAGTTTCTTGTGTGGTTTACGTTAAAATACGTTGACTAGAATATGTTTTACCTTAAATAGGCTAATCTATTTTGTAAAACTTTAGTCTTAACTTTACTTATTACTAATTATAAGCTTTTTTTTTGTGTTTGGCCTAACCTGACCTTTTAGTAAAAATATAAAACTCTTGTCTGACATAAAATTTTATTTAAAGGCATATATTACATAAAAGTTTTTAAATAGACTAATAGGCTCAATCTTTATAAGTTTCAAATATACCTAGTATTTAACAAAATTATTTTATTATGTATAAAATAAATAAATAATATTAATATATAATTAATAAATTATAGAAGTATTATAATTTTTTTAATTATGTATATATAATAAATAAATAGACTGACTTATTAGGCCAAATAAACTTTTTTTTAAAAGCCTAGGCCTTGTTATATTTAACCAAATAGGTTTTTATAAAAGTATAAACTTGGTTTGTTTGATAAATAAGTTATACAACAATAGGCTGAAAATAGATTAGGTCTTAAACTCCTGTTAGACTGTCTTTTCTATTTTTACCCTTACTATCAAGTTGAATAGTCACTTACGAGCATGTTTGAGAAATATTAATTTTTTCCCAAAATAGTTTTTTTAATTAAAAGTTATTTTATTTAAAATTTATCTTATTTGTTTAAAGTATGTAAAATTGATTACAAGTTAAAATTATTTTTTCATTAACTAAAAATAGTTTTTTAATAGAAGCTTTTATTTTGAGCTTTTGATTAAGTGATTTTAGCTTATTTTGAAAGTTTTGGTTGATAAATATTTTTTTGCCCTCAACTAAATAACTTTTTTAATCATTTCATATATCTTTTGATAATTTAATACATAAAAGTGATTCTTTTTATGCAATCCAAACAAATTTTTTTCTTCTTAAAATTGATTATGAACTAACATATACAAATATAAAATAATTTTCTCATAATTGATTTTATTGAAAATCGATTATACACATAATCAATTTTTAACATAATTTTTTTTTCACCACTAATCCTAACACACTTATATTTTGATGAAAATCCATGTAAATCACTTGATTTAGAGCGTAAGTATATTATATGACTTGTGACATTCTCATGCATATATATGGTTAATTTTCTGTTAAAGTGCATGAAATTATGATATCTACATGATAATCATGTCATTAATACATCAATAAAACCATATTTACGATTTTCTTGTGGTTATTTTTTTTTTGAAAAAATGTGTTTTTCAAATTCTGTCAGAAAGAGTAACTACTCAGCGACTCTTCTAAGGCTGGGCCAGGAGAAACTTTCTTGAACTTGTCTTATTGTCCTCTTTTTGGGGGTTCTTTTTTATTTCCTTACCCAAAACTGACATGGTTGTTCCTTTTGTATGTGATCATGTATCTTAAGTCTTAACCAATGTGTCAACCTTTACATCCTTTCTATTATGACTATTTCACTTCAGCAATTTGGGATACAAATGTCTACCTCTATTTTTAAAAAAAAAAAAAACCTTTTCGAAGATGAAGGGGGAGAAATATAGGTATGACTCAACTTTTGAATTCGAAAGTTGGAGCAAGAATTAAGGGGGAGCTCACTCTACGTCGATTGAGGGGGGAGCTTTGGTTTATCTCTTATTATTTACTTCATGTTTTGTTTCTTCCGCTGTAAAATCTGATTATGATATGAATATTTGGTTATCATGCTCAAATTACTCCTATTTCTTTCATAATAGGGTCATCATTTTGAAGTTTACCTATTTAGACAATATCTTGATTGATTTGGCACGTAGTTAAATTATTTTGAATTTTAAGCTTTCCTTGATTAAGGAAATATTATTGTTGATTTGATTAAGATTTTTTAAACATGTGCCTATTCAATTAAATGGTAACTATGCAATTTAATTGATAAAAAGTCAACTGACATTTAATTTTAGAATATTTGAATTTGACAATGTTTTATAGACAATTTCATGCAAAGTATTACAGAGAAAAAAAACCACCTATAGGAGCACCTATTGGAACAAATGAGCACATATTGGAAGCTTTACATACTGAGAAAAGGAGAAATCTAACTAAAATTGCATGTGAGACTTGTCCAACAATTGGGAAAACCTATTCTAAGGGAGAGGATATTTCTAACGACTATCAAAATCCAGAGAAACAACTTTGCTACACAAAGTCTCAAAGGATCAAATGTTGAATCTTATAAGAAATTCTTTAGAGCTGTTCCAACTTTGCAAGATTTTCTTCATCCTTCTCAAGAGAGATTTACCCTTACTTATCCACTCTAGAGTGAGAGTCTTTGAAATCCATTATAGGTCATTGATAAGAGCATCCAATTTTTGAGAGTTAATATTTGGTTCTAATAAAAAAAAAAAGGAAGACAATGTAAGTAGCATTCTAGGAACTAATTTTTTAACTAAGTTATTATATTTTAGGTTGGGGTAGAAGAAGGTTGAGTGTGATGTCCTTAAAAGCAAAAATGTCATAGAATTGAAAAAAATCTCAAATGGTTATTTAGGGGTTAGACGTAGATCACATATAGTAGCTGAATTAAGATAAATTCCTCGTGTACATCTCTCATCCCTTATCTCTTTGATTTAAGTCTTTTCATACTATTTGTTTCATTTGCATTTGCATTTTAATTTTGTAAATCTGTCGTTCAATTTAGAACCAATTCCAATTCACCCCCTCTTGATTCTCCCACAAATGATCCTTCTGCTCTTATGGACCTTTTATGGACTTGGTGAGGGTGTTTACGCCTTACTTTGACCAATTTGTCATAGTTTATATAGTTGACATCCTACTGTGCTCTCGGAGTGATAGGAGCATAAGACATCTCCGCATAGTATTACAAACTTTCATTGAACATAAGTTTATGTAAAATTCTCCAAGTGAGTTTTGACTATTTAGTGTCATCATTTTTGGACATATAGTATCGATGGGGGAATTTGTATAGACCGCAAAAGATGGAAGCAGTTCAAAACTGACCTTGAGTAATATTACAAAACTTCTGAATTTTCTAGGGTAGATGGATATTGCAAGAGATTTGTATAGTTCTTCTCTTAGAAGCATCTCTCACGTGATTATTGGATCTTATTGTGGGAGTTAGAATATAAAATTATGTGATATTTTAAAGTGGTGATGTAACCTTTTAAGTGATATATAATCGTGATCATGTAAGATATCCAATAGTCATGATTTATTTATCACTCTCATATATCATATGTGCTCTCGCAAGATAATATATAAGTAGTCCTTCCTCCCTCATCCAAGTCTTCGCTTCAAACCAACACTTTGCAAAAGATTCTTAGCTTTGTGGTAGCTGGCTCCAGTTCACAATATCAAACACCCCACCCCATGTGTTGAAGGTCCCCCTTTCAGTTTGTTTGATACTTGGTAGTGCTTTTGTCTTTGCTGTTGTTTCTTTCATTCCCACTGATGCTATCTGTTATAAAATCTTTCATTCCCTTGCTTTCAGCCCACATTGGGTAACCTTATGTTACGAAAGAGTACCAAAACCCATGTGATCCTGTGACTGCTTGGCCACATTGAGGATGAAGCACAAGAACTTGTGGGGCTGCCTTGGGACTCCTTTTGTGCCACAAACAACAAGGGAAATGATGCCTGGTTGCATGTTACCCCCTGGTGGGAATATCGTAATCGTCCTTGGCACCAAAACAAACCATTGACAAGTACCAGACAGTTAGCTTGTGAGCCCAGTTATGAAGTTTTGGTATCTCCCTCTCCAGCCCCTCTTCTTCCAATAGGAAAAAAAAATTGCATGCACTTATCCCAGCAATTTCTCGTTTTCAATTTTATCAATTACAGTTTAAACCTTGAGGTCGACATCTCCATCCATGGCCTCCATTGAAGCTAATTATCATCCTATATAGGAGTATATCTAAGGAAGATGCTTTCACTCAACTCTGTTTATTAATGTACATTGATTTAGATACACATTATGCTTAAACTTTAAAGATGTTAATGAATTAAGCAGTTCTGAAGCTTTTGGACTTTGTAAATTGTTAAAAGGAATAGTTATAATTAAGAGGACATCTCATTAATTGAGAATTCAACTTTCAATCATTGAGGTTTCAAGTTTAAATATTACTACACTCTTATGAGACGAAATTTATAAAAGATGAGCTCAGCTACTCAAATTTAGTAGGAGTAATACCACTTGCAAAATAATAACTCCACACAATTGTAAACGTGTAGCCCATTTTACAACTGTGTGTGACTAATTTTGCATTGACAAAAGATTCCAGCATGAGTGTAATCAACTAATAGCCACAAAATTATATTACAAATACCCATGTCCCCAACATTTCCCTCCATATATAATCTATACAAAAACCCTCCCTGGTCCTCCTTTTTTTTTCTTTCTTTCCTGTCAATGCTTTAAATACCAATAACATGAAGCCCACTATTCTTGCACAAAGCAATCGAATCATCTTGGAAGAGAAAGCAAATATTAGGTTAATCATCAGATCTTGTATTCTATGCATAATACTTCAGAAAAAGTTCGAGTGAGATTAGTATTTTGTGTTTTATTAATTCTTCTAAAATTGCTAGCATGTGTAAGATACTTCTAACCTACCTAATCACATGCCTGATAGCAAAATACATAGGGTGAGGTAACTGATTAAGCTGCTGACAAGGTTATTAGCGATTATAAATGATTGGTTTAAATAGAAGTCATAAACCATCGAAATGTGTGTTTGAATGAGTGCAAATTCACAGGCTCAGGTTGACTTGCTGCCTCTATTTTCTCAAAATCTTACGGCCTCTCTCTGAATCTGTGTCGGTGGATACATTAATAATATGCTCACAATATGAAAGAATGACTCTTCCAATGTATCACATGTCGAAGTTAAGGCCTTCCAATTAAATCTAATCTAATTGTACTACAAATCAGTGTCCTTGGTTTCTAAATTGAGATTTGAAAATCTTAAAAAGGTTTGTAGTACAAACTCATTTTTTCTTCAAACCAAATTATCAAGCGTTCTCCTAAGTCATGCTCGGTTGAGGTAAAGTGGAAAATGATTCCCTCAATGAAAGTGATATTTCACATGCGTTTCTCGATCATGCTTTGATTGTACTTTTAAAGGGTTCCCCCCCCCCCCCTCTCTCTCTCTCTTTTTACTATTAAGTCTGTGCAACAGTGTAAGCCTGTAATTCCTTTGAAAGTGATGCCATTTTTCCTATTCTAGAAATAGCAAATTGAAAAATAAAAAGAAAAGACACACTAGAAAGATTAAACTAAACTAACATAAGAGAGCAACCAAAAATATTAGATTTAGATGGTGAAAGACAACTAAGTTATTATTGATTTAAGTCACAAAAGGCATACCCACTGCTGATTTTCTATATTAAAAAACTAGTAAGGCCTCTCTGTCGGGTCATCGGGTAGCCAGATGAGTGCCCATTGCCAGCAAATAGTGTTGGAGTGAAATGGATATATACTTTTATGGGATTATCTTTTTGTTCTCTGATTACTTTTACTTTAAATCATTCTTAACTTGCAGCCCATTATTCATACAGAAAAACATGGAAGGAGCACATTGGTGTATCTTAAGGTATGATTGATCAGCATCTCATATTAATAAAAATGTCATATACATAAACAATAGTGCTTCGAGGTCTTTTTAATTGTCATCTTGACTTGTACTTTCATGGGTTCTTTCTTAGCAGGTTCTGATGCACGTGGCCCTTTATTTGATCTCAACAAAGCCATCATTTTTTTAACTTTATTGCAGAGGCTAAATTTATTTTGATTCGGTTTGTTTGAATGTTATCCAGATTGGAATCAGAATTGTCATTAAATATAAAATGAGAGTATATAGGATGTGAACAAACAGTTGGTAAGAAAATTCAGTTGAATAAGGAACTAATTACACCTGATCTTAGTTGAATGATTGGGATAGATGAAAGTTTGAATATAAATTGTATATTTAAGTTATAATAGTCTTTCTTAATGCACCAAAAACATTAAAAAAAAGTAGTAGAGAATGAGGAATTAATTTCTCAATGAGCCCCAAGTCCAAGTTAATTCACTTGGTATCTGGGCCTATAGAAATGGGTTTTTACGAGTGTAAGGTAAAACAACAGATCAGAGCAATGATCACAGCAGCTCTAATAGCCAATTGGGTATAAAGCCGGTGGCAACAAATCCAACGAACCTAATTAGAAGGCCCAAACTTTGGAAGCAAGCCCAAGCATACCTATGCTATGCATAGCAGGTGGGATACTTAACAAAACATGCTTTGCACAGAATCTCCTATGAGACTTTCATGTTAAGTAGTTGTTGAATAGCAAATAAATAGATAAAAGTAGTTGTTATTTGTTGCTGTTGGATGGCGCAGGTGCTCCTCTTGCTTTTTTATTATTGAAAATTATTTAAAACCTTAATCATTAATCCATAACTACTGGTTTTCTTCTTGTTAAATGAACTATATGCTTCTTCTTGTCACTCTTAATTAGGAAACATTTCTTGTGCATGCGTAGGCATCTAAAATGCTTATTTGGTATATGGTTATGAGATAATTGTAAGCATCTCAAATTTTCTATCTTGCACTTTGTTTATTTGCCTAAACTTTATATATATATATGTGTGTGTGTGTGTATGTATGTATGTATTAAAAATCCAGTCCTTTGTACTCTCACCCAAGAAAATCCAATAAATGTTCATATTCTTCTTCTTCTTATTTCAAATATTACACAGCCAAACCTTGATACTGAAGAACCTATGCAAATGAGCGCCAATCTTGCTCCTACTCCTAGACAAAGATCTTAGACCAAGTTGATGCCTACTTTCGGCCTTGTTGCAGGCCGAAAATACTACATTTTTCAGCGTTAACAATCTTATATAAATTTTTAAAAATATAATTTCTTAATTTTGTACATATAATTGTTTGATGCTGAAAAATCACTTATATTTATTCATTTAAGAGTGTTTTTGGATTAAATTTTGCAGCGAAGTAATTTATATTTAAAAACATTTATCTTAAAATTATTAATTATTATGATGATGATAAAATATGTATGATATTTAATTTTTTTAAATTATGAAAATTTTAAAAAATTCACAATTTATATAATAGACAATAAAATACATAAAAATATAGCTCAATTATTACTGATTCATATACTATTATATAAAACACAATTCATACAAGTGAGGTCAATGTCACGTGTCACTTCTACATGAGCTTTTTCCTCTCCAAATTTTTACTCTTTGATATAACCTTATTTTTCATGTATCCCAAATTTATTTTAAAAATTTCAAATCTAATTCAAATTTCAATTATATTTGATTTTATTTTATTTAAGTGATAAACTTAATTATTCTAACATTTCAAATTTATATACTATTATATAAAACACAGTTTATCCAAGTGGAATCAATGTCACGTATCACTCATACATGAGTTTTTTTCCTTCCAAATTTTTACTTCTTTGATATAGTCTTATTTTTCGTATATTCAAAATTTATTTAAAAAATTTCAAATCCAATTGAAATTTCAATTATATTTGATTTTATTTTATTTAAGTGATAAATTTAATTACTCTAACTTTTCAAATTTTATATTAATTTAAATAATAATTAATTATTTACCTATTAATAAGTGTAATTAATAAAAATAATATATCATAGCATATTTAAATTGTTAATATTTTTTAAATTAATTAAATATAAATTTTATTTATTTACCTGTTATAATGAAAAAATACTCTAATAAATATTTAACTTGAAATATTTATATCCTTAATCAAATACTTCAAGTTTTATATTTTAATAGTTATTATTTTATTTTTTTTACATCTTGTTAGACATTAAATATATTAAATGCTTCATGATAAAGTTAATTTTTATTATTTTTAAAATTTTATTTTGAGATAATTAAATTTGAAAGTGATTAATATTTTTTATTTGTGCATAATTCTGATTTAAAAAATTCTTATAAAAATATCAAAATAAACAACTCATTATAATTATAAAAAAAACCTGTACACATCTAATATAACAAACCTTTCTATTGCACAAATAATAAAACTAGTAAGATATCTAATTAGTTGTTAGATTACAATATTTAAATTTTAAAAATATGAAAAAGGTTTGTGTAAGAAAAATGTCTGAACGCCAGGTGAGTTAAAACAGAATAAAAGGAAGTGTGGTATTAAATTTATATAACAAATGAAAGTTAAAGCAGAATAATATGAAAGTTTTTTTGACAGAATAATATGACAGTTATAGTATTGAATTTATATAGCAAATGAAAACCTTGTTTCCATTAATAAGACATTACAATAATATTATTTATTAAAAAAATGAGAATTGAAAATTTTAGCTTCAAATTTATGAGATGCAATAATGGTAGAAATTGTGAATGAAAATAAATGAAATAATTTGCAAATTTAACATTAAATTTATGAAATGTAATAATGACAGATATTGCTATTAACCTTTTAAAGGAAGACCATTGATTGTTTGTAAATTATATATAGATGTTACATTCTCACGACGCAACTTATCAACTTTTACAAATTTGAAATCTCTCTTTATATACTAATATTGATTAATCTACTTTATTATCTCTTTTTTTATGTTTTTTATTAGCCAATATATTACCACTAAATAACTATCACTTACGATCCTTATTTTTTCTTTCTCATTTTTTCATACCTATAAATTCTCTTTCATTCATGATCAAATGTTCTTTTAGTGATGGAGTTGTGCAAATTAATTAAGGCCGATTTCTTTCTTAAAAAATCAGATTTTTTTTAATATTGACTCACTCATTTTTTTTTTTCTTATTTGCTTCACTTTCCTTCTTAATATTCTTTTTCCCCGTTTATGTTGGCATTACTCTTATATCTGATTCTCTAGGCAAGATCATTTTTAAGTTTGAGAAGCAATTTCAATTAATTCAAGCCATCACATAAAGAATCATGAAATGTGGCTCAGTTGGTAATCTAAACGTTATGTGAGCAAACTTTACCTATAATGTAAGTGTTTAAATCTCACTAAAAGTATCTTATAATTAAAGTTACGTCATCAAACATTTGAGTGAGAATTAGTCTCAAACTCAAAAGGTATGATAATATTATAAGAATATGTTGTAGGAGAGGGGGAAAAAAGTACTCACATAAAGTAATATTTTCTGCCATCAACTTCAATAATCAGATAAAAGTTTAATTGTCAACTTTGTATCTAAAATAGTAAAATCAATTAAATAAAAAAATTACATTATGTTTAGGCCACTAAATATGTTGATCCACCTCTCTTGTGCAAGAGATTGCCAAACAATTTTATTTTTTAAAAGTTTTCAAGTGATGGGTATAAATATATATATATATTTTAAATTCTGCAGTATAATGGTAACAAAATCCACAAAAATCTCCAAAGTTGCTTCATTAGATAATAAAATAAATATCTATAATTGAGAAACATTATTGCCTGCAAGATCCCAACGAATAAATATATCACAAATAACAACACCAATGACTTTTTTAAACACAATTACAAAAGAGGAATGTATTTTCTGTATGCCAAATAAACTTCAATTTTTCTTTCGTCAGTTGAATGATTTTGGTATTCTATGTGATGCTCATTCATTTATCCTCGCTAAAGAAGTGATTGATGGTGGGCATAATCTCCGGTGGCCGAGTACGAAGGAACCTCCTCAGGCCATGCTCTGCATATTTCTCTCCCTCTTCTTTGTTATCCAACACTCCCATGTTGCGGTGGGCTTTGTTAACCCTATAGAATATTTTCAAGCCAAATGAGCAAAACAATCCATTTAATAATATTGATCCCTTTATTCAGAATCATTAGATTCGATTCATGAATTTGAGTCTAGTATTTCGTGAGAATCAGTTGTACCTAACATCAGGGTTCCCGAGCAAGTTTCTTGATAGCTGAAAGACGCACATGCTGGTCACAAAGGTCATTGCAGCCAATAGAGGGTAAACCTACATGCACATATATAGGACAGGTACCAATGTCTCATAAACATAACTAACTTCTAAATATCTTTTTAAAAGTGAAAACCTCACACAAAATAGAGATTAAGAAGTCTAAGATAGGTATGGTACCTCTGGTTTCATCCAACGCCCCATTTGGAAAGTGTTTTCTTTTGTGTGCCTTCGGAATTCAAAAGAGGGCTTATGTGCTCTTTGGACTTTCAAAAAGGTGTTTTGCTACAGGTACAGACAAGGTTGTTTGATCCTCTTTCTTTCTTTCAAGTCCTGGATTTCTGTGTGCTAATTGTATATATAGTAGTTGGTAAGGTAGAAATTGGAAGGCTAAGATGGCCAGGCCAGCTTGACATGCCATATGGGGTAGCCTTTTCGGTGGGCTGTATTTCAAAGGTATAGTTATTTGACTTTACCCGAAACCAGGGGCGAGCCTCATGTTTTTGTATGTGCTTTTTAAACCAGATATAAGTAAAGATTGACCCAATAGGCCAATAGGTTTGTGTGGTTTGACCCAAAACCAGGCCCTAACGAGTAAAACGCTCTCTTTGGAATGAATGAGTTCTAGACGACGAGATAATGACAAAGGAAATTACTATCACCCTTTCTTGTTTGAAAGGAAAAAGAATTTCTTTCCTTGGTTTAGACTCTTATTTTGATTTGGCGTCTCTCCTGATATTTTAAATGGAGAATTCTAGAACAAGATTAACACGTAACGGTATTCTTAAAAGATAGGGTTCTATAAAAAAAATTATAAATACAAAAATTTATATTTTTTTGCCAAAATTTTTAAAAATTTATTTTTACATTAGATTTACTCATAGATCTTCAGTTTAAATTTGATTAACTGTCAGTATAAATATTTTTACACTATTATATAATAATGTGTTAATACAACATTAAAATAATGTGACTTCCTTAATAATTATTGTGATAATTAAATTCTTTTAATGATTTGATAATATATAATTAAACGATAATATAATTTTTTTTACACTAATAATAGATTAAAATGAAATTCATTAGTCTTTCCTATAACAAGTTTACATCAAAGGTTGACTTTGACGTAGCTAATGCCTCAATGTATGCTCTTTGTGGATGATAAAATCTTTGTAGAAGAAAATGAATAAATTATAAAGTTGAATCGTGGATAAAAGTTTTAGAATTAAATGGTTTTTGGTTGAGTAGGAGTAGTAAGACATAGTATAGAATGCAAGTTTACAAAGACACAAGTTAGCAATGTTTTGTGGGTAAAAAACTAAATCTCATCATATACCATAAGTTGTACGGCTTTGAGGAATCTTGGACCATCTTACAAAGTGATGGGTAGATTCATGGGGATGTGACACATAACATTAAAGTTACATAGATGAAATGGAGAAATGCATCAAGCAATAAAGAAAAAAATTCTAACAGGTAGTAAATGAGGAGTAAATAATCATGCTGTGATAATTATGAACTAGTTGTTGAGTCCACAAGTTGCGCAAGCACTTATATTTTTATATTTTAGTTAATATTTTGTAAATCAAAGTTACTAAGTTTAATGTAATTGGCTTAAGTAATGAAATGAAACAGATAATATGTACGTTAGAGGATTTAGTTTTGGAGGAATTTTTTTTTTGCACATTAATTGTTTTTATCATGATTGTGTAACTTAAATTGAAAGTATGAATACTTTTATGATGATTATGTACCATAAAAAGATCATGTCCAAGTTCATGCATAAGAATTTAGGATATATATGTTAATGAAAAGAGATAAATTTAAGGAAGAATTAATCTTAAGGACCACTAATAAGATATATTTAATCTTAAGGGATATAAAATGCTATAAGTGTTGCATTTCAGGATTCAAAACAGAAAGCAAACACAGAAAAAAAAATCCCAAAACGCAACCGAAGATCAATGCGAAATTATAAATCGTGTTAGAGAATTACCTCTATGAAGGAATGATTGTCTCCATAGTCTATCAATCACGAGCATAGCAAGGTTACGGTGCCTCTACGGTATCCACACGAACAGAGCGAAATTAGGTTCTCCTCCACGCTGCGGTGCTAGGGTGTTGCTAGCTGCAGGGGGTGTTGCTATTCTCGCTCTCACTCTTAATGACTGACGGCTAGGGTTTCTAAAATTGTTTCATATCTCTCTTGTCTATTGTGTTTGCTACTGCATATATATATCACATAAATTAGTGAGTGTAGGAATTATTGATGTCCCTGCTTATAATTTGAACAAGCTCATATATTCAATTAGCCCATTTAGTCTAATTATATGTCCAATCACTTATTTAGAGTACAAGTCATAATTGAATTCCCAACTAAATTCATCTCATAAATTTAAATTTAAATTTCGATCCATTCAAAGTGTATGACTCTATAGGTTCGCATTATGTTGACAGTAATATTAAAATCTTATTTTAACAATACAAATAGTGAGCGGTATCTAGCAATACATCACTGCTACTCAAGTAACATAAATTTCATCGATTTGACATAATCTCTCTGTGAACAACGTTACGGTATAATATAGTCTCTTTGTCCATTTATCTCAGTAGAATACAAGGTATGGAACGTGTCACCCTTAAACAGTTCAATCTTTGGTGTTTTGAACTTTGAATAGACTTATTAAGATAAACGATATCAATATCCCATATTGACTCATTTGAGCATGGTCATGCATTTTGCAATCTCACTCAATCAAGGGGCCTAAAGATATCCCTCATGTTGTGTAGGAGGGACAAATCCTATTTAGGTCACTCACATCACGTCGCTGATATTTGCCATACATCTTATGGTTATCTAGTTTAATCTCTCTCAATTAACTAGGATTATGCTTCCTTTTAGTATCTTTGCTTAGGATTTTCATCTAATTTAGTTTACTTGTTTGTTTAATCAAATTTAATAGTTATTGCACTTTTAAGTTCAGTTTTTCTCATTAAAATTGCTTTGGTTGGTTTTAGGTGAAGTCCAAGTTAGAGTTAGCTGCAATTGGGAGAAGAAAGCGAAGGAGAAGAACATCATTTTTGCTGGAAGCTCAGCGCTTGAGCGCCCAAACCCAGCGCTTGAGCGCTCACAAGGCAGAAACAACACTAAATCTCTGGACATCCACCGCTCGAGCGGTGGAACACCAGCGCTTGAGCGCGCGCAACACTGAAGAAGCTCTTTTCTGCCACCCGAGCGCTTGAGCGCCCAACATCCAGCGCTCGAGCGCCCGAGCGCTTGAGCGCCCACCATCTTGCGCTTAAGCGCCCAGAGTCAGCATCTAATGCATTTTTTCGGCCACCCGCGCGCTTGAGCGCCCAACATCCAGCGCTGGATCACTTACTGATATGCAATTTCTACAGTATATAAGGGAAACTAATGGGTTTTTGCGGGGGTTCTGAATCTTTTGGAGAGAGGGACGACGACTGACCTAAAGGAGGAGAAAACAACAAGGTTTCAAGAGCTTGAGGATTATCAACCAACTCCAAGGCTTGCTAATGGGGATTTCTTCTCTCTTTTCATCTCTATTGCTTTCCTTCTCTATGAGTAGCTAAACCCCTTTAGTTAGGGGGAAGATGTAGTTTGTCTTGGACCATGTAGTTGGATTTATTTGATTAATCTATATTTCTGTTCATTGAATTGAGTATTTATCATTGTTCCTAATGCTTTTGTGAATTGGCCACTCATAAATTGATTGAGCATCCATGGATTAGGTTGGAAAACTAATGTGTGGTTGAGCTATATGATAAATACCATGAACTGATTGAGTCTAGGAATAGAACTATCAATTTGTGTGGTGCTTAAGGGAACTTTTATCTTTTTATGCCTTGAATGTTTGAGATTTGATTAAGGAATTAATTTTATCTTAGGTGTTCAAGAGAATTGGTGCACCAAGGGATTGGGCATTGATTATTTTAGTAGTTCTCACCATCAATTCAAGAGAAGAAATTAGATTAATCTAAGGATTTTTAATTGCATGTGAAGAGATAAACGAAATCGGACCCTTAACTCATCCCATATTGATTCTCTTCCATTTTATTTTATTAGCGTTTGTTTTGCTTATTACTTTCTATTGATTAGTTGTTAGTCTTTTGGCGGTTCCCTTGTGAACTTCCTTCATTCCAAAGTATTCGATTAGCTTAGATAGTATTGATTGAGTGAATTGGTAATTGACGAACACAATCTCTGTGGGACGATAACTCTCTTATCACTTTATTACTTGCATGACTTGGTACACTTGCCAATAGTCCAACACATGATTTGCAGTATGTCTAATAGTCGTCTTTATAGTCACCTTATTACAGGGGACGTGATAATCCTCCAGATTATCTGGTTTTCCTCTGCTTTTTGATTGGATTTAGCTATTTACTTCCAGCTTTTAACATTGTTTTGCCTCATTTAATTCTGATTTTGATCATGATGGCAATGAGATGATAAATTTGATGACTCCTTTGGATTTTGGTTGTAAATCTAAGTGTTTTGTGCCTTATTTGTGATATTTTGGTTGTAGGTATTAAAGAAGCAAGAATGAGACTCAAAACCAGAAGGAATGTGATGAAACAAAAGAGAGGATTCTGTTACCAGGTCGCTGGGTGGTGGGAGAACAGAGAAGACATCATTAATTTTCGCTTCCAGATCGCCGATCGGTGGGATTGGCTGTAAGGCAGTGGCTTCTGCGACGCAACACCTACTTAAAGTCGTGTTTCTTATTTTTTAGGTGTCTCTGGTCATACCTAAGGCCGAAAAATGCATCTAGGGAGCCCTAATTCTTCATCTCTTGGAGCTTGAGGAGGAGGAGAAGGGATTCTTCACCAACTATCTTCATTTCATGGAGTTCTTCCTATCCCTCTCTCCATCTTTTTTGTTTTCTTTGTTTTTTAGGTTTAGCAAGTTTAGCTAAACCCTTTTTGCTAGGGTTTTGATGTAATCCATGACTTGATGATGTTTTATTGATTTCCTATTTATTCTATGAACAATTTATCTTGTTGATATATTAATTGCTATTTGAATGTTTGGCCATCACTCATGTGTTTTGTGGGTTCACTTCTATGCTAGGAATAGTGAATTGTGGATTTGCCATTTGCAATTGATATCATTGATTGGGTTAATCTAGGAATAGATAACTTGGTTAATGTGGTTGTGCTTAGAAAGTCTATTGAACTTAATCATCAGGTTTTATTGACTTGACCTAAGGAATTAGGCTAGTTGGAAGGGTTTATTGGGTTGTTTCACCAAAGGAATTTGGGTTAGAACCACTTGAGGGAATTTAACCTTCAACAAGTGAATTGGGATTCAGATAATTAGGTTTTCGGTAATTTAAAGGGTACTTTGTCTATGAAGGCCCCGAAGTCATAATTGGATGAAATCGAATCCGTAGTGTTTCTAATATTTTTTCTTGCCTTTTAAGTGTTTGTTAAAATTTCTAACAGAAAAGCCACAAAGATTTACTAGCTTATATTGCTTGTTTATGATTTTGAATTCTCTTCCTTCTAAATCTAAGTCTAAATAGTTGTTTCCTTTGCGATATTTGGTCATCGATCCCTGAGAAAGATATCCAGTTTTTCACCGATTTTATTACTTGCAATGACCCTCTACACTTGCTGTGGTCCCATCAGGATGTTTGATGGTATTAAGTCATATAACTCTTCATGTAGTACCTTCAAGTCAAAGAGTCACATACACCATTGTCACTGTGAGAACTATTCATGTACATTGTTACATACACCAGTACATTGTTACTCTAATATATACCCATGTGAAAACTTGATATCTCATATCTATGACCCGTGAAATATGGTCATCAGTCTACACACATGTCAGTCTCAATGCACTATTGTTGTCCTAATTCATAATAATACTTGACTAAGGACATTTAAGAATAATGTTCAAATTGCAACCAATAGGATCTCATAATGAAGTCATACACTCGATATCACATGGCATTGTACTTACTATTCTAATGACTTTATTATGCGTATTTAAATAAAATAAATAACATAATAAATGAAATGCCTCTATAAAATAAATGACAAGATACAATGTAAGTTAGAAAAGTCAGTATACATATGGCCTCTAGGGCATACATCAACAATAAGAAGGACCATTCAAAAATTATTTAGGGAAATGGACCATTATATCTCACTTAATGGACAAAAATATCCTTAATGAAGCTCATTTTATCTTTTTTTTTTAATTTTTAATTTTCTTTTCTTCTTCCATTCCTTCTTTTTGTGGTGTTTTGTGTCGCTCTAACTCTTTACATATTCTCTTTGTTCAATCATAAATTCAAAATCAATTGGGAGATCACTGGTAAGTTTTTAAATCTTTATATTTTCTTCATATTCTTTACTTTTAGTTTAATAAATGCTTCTTGAATTTTAGTTTTTTGTCCTTACATTTGATTGACACTGCTTAACCCTATTTTCATACCAAAACAGAGAAGAAAAAATGATAAACACTCAAGGTCGTATTCAATAATTAATTCGGTATTTGATAATTGTTAATTGTTGTCAACGACTATAATTCATCTCTAATTGGTCAATACCAGTAATTGGGTGGCTATCACATGAATGATTATCGCTAATCTTTGAGTGGTTAGCAATAGTCAATGAATGGCTATCATGATATGCTTGAAGGAAATAAGTTTAAGATATATGATTGACATATTATAAAGTAATTGATATTTTCTTGAGCATGGAACACAATGGCAATTCCCCCATCTCTGACATATTTTTTTTTTCTTTTCACATGGGTGGCAATATTGTAGTTGGGCCAGATCAAAATATCATTTATAATAGAGGTAGAACAACTGGTGAGTTAGTTGAGGAAGGGTGTATGTACTTTGACTTGATTCATAAGATATCGCTTCAAATGCAAGAGGATGTCCAAAGCAAACGTTTAATTCATAAGATATCATTTGATGCAAGAGGACTAATTTTACATTCATTGTGAATTTGTAATGACATATACGAATGACTATTTCTTTTTATTGAGTGTTCAAGTGTAGATGTGTCAATTCGGGGCGGCTCGCTTCAGGCTAAGCTAATTTCGGGTCGGGCCAAGTCGGCCCACAATGGGTGCAAGCTAGCAAATAGCCAGCTTATCCCATGCGGGTTGCGGGCTAGCCTGGCCCAGCCCATGAGCTTTTGTCTTTCTTTAATTTTTTCATATCTATAATAAGTTATTGATAAATTAAACTTCTATATTAATCAAAGCCCACAAAAATCATGTACGTAAATTAAATACAAGTATAACAGATTATATTAAATGTCATCAACATAAACAATGAAGATTTACTATGTTGTTTTCGACATAAACGATTTAGAATATATCTATGAAGCATCGCTTGAATAAAAAATTAATCAATTTAAGGAACTTGCACAAATTAACATTCTATTTCAAGTGGAGAAAAAAGAAAGGCTTAGATGTACTCACTAAATATGATTCTTTTTTTAAAAAAAAAAATTCAAATAAAGCTAGTCAAGTAAAAGATATGAATAAAAAATAACAAAATTAAATATATAACAAAAACATAACATTTCACATAGTCAGGCCAGCGGGCCGGCCCGCATCGGGCTGGCTTATTTTTGGGCTGAGCTGGGCCAGGCCATAGTTGGTTTGGGCTGAGATTTTCTCAACCCAGCCCACGCTTTTTATTGAGCTATTAGGCTGGCCCATGGGCTCAACCCATTTTGATACCTCTATTCAAGTGTTTTCATGGAGTGATTAACAATAATTAATAAAGTTCTAAATTTACAAGAAGTTTGGAGTATAATATGTGAATATTTATTTCTTTTTATTGAGTGGTCAAATATTCTTATGAAGTGACTAACAATAGTAAATAAAGTTCTCTCTAAATAAATTTTGAGTGATAATTCTTAATAATTTTAACTTTTTATGTCCAGTAAGATTAAATATACCTTATTAGCGATCCTTATGATTAATTGTCCCTAAATTCATGTGTTTATTAATAAGCGAAGATTTGAGAGTCAATCGGTCATAAGCTGAGAAATAAGAAATTCCTCAAAATGATTACTTGGAATACCCTTATCCTTGGAGCCAACTTTAATATATAGTATATAGATGAATAAGAAACACAATAATCGAGGATGAAATGTATTTCTACCAAACTTTTCTATATGTGAAATTCAAAAATCAATCCACAATAATTATATGAGTTTAATCCAAACAAAATTATGATAGTATAATGCAATATGTTAAAAGCATAATAAACTTAACAAAATAGATGAGGAAGAGATTAACCAAGACATGCACGAAAAAGCAAAGCAAAATATAGGAGATACTAAAAGTTGACTTTTCTTCGTAGTGTAAGAAAAAGCTGATATAAACACACTTAGATATGTAAATTGTAAAACAATTAAAGTGCAAGCTAGGATAAACAAGATAGGGAAGAGAGAAGCATCATAAACCCAAGGAGCCTTTATGTTGCAGCATTAATAGAAAAGTGGTTTTTTTTTTTTTTCCGGAAAATAACATTCCTCACAAGAACAAAGGATCCTTTTAAAGCTTGAGAACAAAGAATGATGAAGAAAATAATATTCCTGTCACGACCGGGAAAAATCGAGACGGGGAATGATGAAAGAAAAATAATTAAAAACAATGGAGTCGCCACCAATCTTTTATTGGGTAGGAAAAATGACTGGCAAAACTATTTAAAACTGGATTTGAAATAAAAAAAGCAAAAAAATGTGGTTTGCGAAAAAAGTTATGGTTTGAGAGTCGATTATGCGCAAGGAAAGGTGGAAGCTTAATCCCACTGCGCTCCTAATACATTTGTCCTAAGACTGATTACCTTAAAATAATTGTGCGAACTTTATAACCTAAAGGATATCTATTCTACTCCTTTTAGCAAGTAGAGAAATTAAATAAGAACAAACAATTATTGACAGACAGAAAGTGACTAAATTGCAAAAATTAAAAGTTTGGCTTGACTTGTACTTCTACGTATTCTTTGGTACAATCAGGAATTCAAAGCTACGTAATTTTTTCTAGAACATAATTGTGGTTTGTTTAATCTTAATTTAAAAAAAATAAAGGGAAATGACAGTGGGCCCTGAGTCCCAAAAAGTAAATGACAGTGTACCATGAGTCCCAAAAAGTAAAAGACAATGGGCCTTGAGTCCCCTAAAGTAAATGACATTCTTTATTTTCCAAATTAATCCACTTTTGCACGGGATTCAAAACAATACTAGGCCATACAATAAACCTTTACGAATTCAAATAAAATTGAAGATGACATAAAGTTATACAATTAGTCTCATTGGTCATTGCATTGATATTTATTAACTGAATATAACAAATTAAATACCAAGACAAAGAATAAAAAACAGCAAAAAAAAGGAAGGCCGGGGGTCAGATCGATTAGTTTGACGATCTGAGAGGTTTGTAGGTAAAGGCTAGGGTCAGATCGGTTAGAAAATGAGAGGACATGTGGAGAACCTGTGAAGGAGTGCTTGGTCGGTCATTGGAGGGTAATCTTGGTCAAAAGTGATCAGTCAGTAAATGACTAGGGCTACAATGGTCGATCGGATAGGAGGGTGATCAGTCGGATATGGTTTTAGGTGGAAGGTGATCGGTCGGAAATGGTTTTGGGAAGGGGTGGTTGCCTGGTCGGTCAAAAACGGGTGCAAGCTCTATTTTCTAGTGTTTACTGATTTTGGGTGTTGTTTGATGGTTATTGGGGTTAGAGTTAGTGTTGTGTTTGGAGGCAACATAGTGGGACATTATGGTGGTTTTGGTTGTTCATGGGTGGCTTTTGGTGTTGTTTTTTTTGTGAGCAATGAAGTGCTTTGTTTTAGCGAGATGGTGCAGGGGATGGGTGCATGAAAGTGTTGTTCAAGATGATGAAATGGGCGGTGATAGAGGCTTGTGTTTGATAATGGGTTTAGGGATACTGGTGTAGGTGTAGAGGTTTGATGGCATAGTGGTTTTAAGTGGGCAAGGGAGACATGGTGAGGTTGGAGGGTGTGAGTGAATTCCTCAGGTTGATGGAGATTACTGTTTATAGGTTGCAAGTTGGTTGAGATGGAGGTTTGAGTGGGTTTCATAGGTAATGAAGGGTGTCTAAAGGGACAGAGGCAATGTTGGAGAAAGAAAAGAAGAAAACTACTCCAAAAACCAAACCAAATTGAGATAACAATCAAAACTAAACTCACATAAACATAACCAGTATCAAAATCCAACACAAGCATGAACAAAAGGCATTAAGAGTAAAGAAAGTAGAAAATAGGAAGCTTACTTGTTGGAAGCACAAAAGTGGAAATGACCCCTCCTCCTATCATATCTCCTCCCTCTTCCTCTCAGTTTTTCTTTCCCAGTTCTCTCTTGATTTCTTCTCCAGCCAAACCAAAAAGTGTCGTTCCCCCCATTTTTTCTCTCCTGCTTCTTCCTTTTTGTCTATGATCAAGGTTTTGGGGTGGTTGGGTGAGGTCTAATTTTGTTCCTCTTTTCTTGCTGACCCTCTGTAACTCTCCCCTACCACTCCTCACCTATCACTCCTCTAAAGTCAATAAAAATGGTAGGTGGAGCTGTGTGGGGATGGGTTTTCCTTCTTTTATTTTCTTTTAATTCTCACCTGGTCAAAATCTGGTGTTCACAATCCCTCATAACAATTTCAAATTATGTGAATTCCTCATTATTGCATAAATGAATATCAACATTGTTTGATTGAGGCAGTCATGAAATTCACATGAAAGATCGTTGTCTTTGGCTTAGAGATCGTAATGCTAACTTGGTTGCTAAAGTGTCTATGACAAGAAATAGAACATTTATATTGAATCTCAATACAATTGAAGCAAAGTGTATGAAGGCTAATGTGGGAGATGAAGCATGGTGTTGGCATATGCGATTTGGTCACTTGAATTTGGAAGCACTTAAATCCTTAGGAGAAAAGAATATGGTGAAAGGGATGCCCTCAATCAATCATCCCAGTCAATTATGTGAAGTGTATCGCCTTAGCGAACATGCAAGAAATAGCTTTCCAAAGGAAGCAACTACAAGAGCAATCAAGCCACTGCAACTTGTTCACATTGATGTTTGTGGCCCAATCAATACTCCCTCATTTGGTAAAAACATATATTTCTTGCTTTTTATTGATGATTATAGTAGGAAGACATAGGTTTATTGTTTAAAACAAAAATCTGAAATCTTTGTAGCCTTTAAAAATTTCAAAACATTTGTAGAAAAGGAGAGTGACTATGTAATTAAATCTCTACGATCCGATAGAGAAGGCAAATTTACATCTAAAGAATTTAATGAATTTTGTGAAAGTAATGGAATTTGTCGCCCTCTAACGGTTCCTAGATCACCACAAAAAATATTGTAACGAAGAGAAAAAATAGTATTGTTCTTAATATGGCTAGATGTATGTTGAAAGCCAAAAACATACCCAAGGAATTTTTGGCCGGGGTTGTTTCTTGTGCAGTTTATTTGCTTAATAGCTCTCCAATAAAGAATGTGAATGATCAAACACCACAAGAAGCATGGACTAGGATCAAGCCTAGCGTTCATAATTTGCAAGTTTTTGGAAGCGTTGCTTATGTCTATGTGCCAGAACAAGGATGGTCCAAGCTAGATGATTGAAGTGTGAAGCATGTTTTCATTGGCTATGATCCAAATTCCAAAGGCTAAAAGTTGTATAACCCAAGCAATGGCAAGATTGTTGTGAGTCGATATGTGAAATTTGATGAGGAATCCACTTAAAGATGGGAGGCACAGGAAGAAAGAGTTTATGATTTCTTTCCATACCTTAAAGAGGAAGAGTTAGAGACCTTTACACCTATCCAAGAGGAAACTCCACCTCCGTCACTGAATAATGAAGCATCCTCATCTTCCGAAGCAAGCTGTAGTGGAAGGCCAAGAAAAACGAGAAGCATACAAGAATTGTATGATGAAATTGAGCTTATTACTAATTTATTTTGTCTTCTTGTTGATAGTGAACCTATAATTTTTTTTATGAAGCTTTAGAAGATAAAAGATGGAGACAAGCCATGCAAGAGGAGATTAAAGCCATTGAGAAGAACAACATTTGGGAGTTATCATCTCTTCCCAAGGATCATGAAGCAATTGGAGTCAAATGAGTGTTCTGAAATAAACAAGTGAAACACAAGAAGAGGGGTTGAATTGTGTTTCTTAACCTTTTGGAAAACTTTTCGCAAATTAGTGCTCAAAACATAAACTTTGAAAGTTCACAAATAGAATGGATGAAGAAAAACACTTTACGTAATACGTTGGACGCAGAAAGGTTTTAAGATAAACTTTGGACGCAAACAGAAAACTAAATGTTCAAATAAAAAGTATTGTTAAGAACAACAATGACAATCCCTAAAAATTAGTAAAAACAAGGTAAGGGGAGAGAAGATCACATCAGATGTTTATACTCGTTCACTCTCACAACCCAAGGGGTAGGTCCAATCCCTTCTACTTGAAGGAATTTCGCTAATCTTCACAAAGATTACAAGTATTCTTCACACTGCATCTTCAGGCTTACAACTAAGTATTCTTAACCTCTTCACGTTCTATTAAATATTATTTCTAACAAGCCTTTTCAGGCTTGCCACAGGGTTAAAAGAAAAGTGTTTAAGATCACTAACGATCAACTCACGATATATAAGGATTAACAATAAGCTTAGAGTAAGATGAAAAACTCTATACAAGAGTATATAAAAGTGTAGTACAAATTCAGATTATGTAAGCTTTTTCTCGTTGTTGTTCTGCTCTACCATCTTAATCTCTCGAAGACTTCATGTATTTATAGGCTTGTGAGCTTGAACTCGTCTTCATAAGCTTTTTTGTCCAAAGGCAATAAAAGTTACCGTTCTGAGTTGCATTAAATGCTTAATACAGATAGCGTGTTGATCTTCCTTTGAAAAGGAGACTTGGTTATCAACGATGCTTGAAAATGTTGAAATCTTTGTACTGACTCTTTTGAGTGAGCAGAAGGTTCCTATTTGGTAGTTCTTTATATAGAGTTTAGGTATGTCAACGTCAGTGTACAAAGTTGACTTCAAATGTTGCGTACTTGTCAGAGATCTCATCAGCAATCATTGTATTTTGCCTTGCTTGTATTTGAATTGACTTTGGACGAATGTTCTTAAGAGTAGAAGCAACAGAAACAAAACTTTAGACGATCCAATAAAATATAATTTAAACAGTTCATCATATATATTGGACACAAGTAGTAAAGCATTTAGTTCGTCTTTAATAAACTTGTCTTAGTCTAAAACATTTATAAAAACTTTTAGCGAGAGATACAAATTGGACTTTTCATTTTCTTTAGAATGAAATATTATAAGTTCAATTAAAACTAATTTGATTATTCTAATTTAATATATATTGTTATCTTTAAAACTTTAGGGGTTCAATTACTTGAAATATTTTGGTTCCAATATCAATTACTTGATTTCGTCTTTGGTTCCAACATGTTCAAGATAAAGAAGAATGCCAAAGGAGAGGTGGAGATATATAAAGCAAGGCTTGTTGCTAAAAGACTACAAGTAAAAGTCTGGAGTTGATTATGATGAAGTGTTCGCACCTGTTATCCTCATGGAAACAATTCATTTAATTATTTCCTTGGCGGCTCAAATGAAGTGGAGAATTTATCAACTTGATGTAAAGTCAGTCTTCCTAAATGGCTATCTAGAAGAGGAGGTATATGTTGAGCAACCAACTAGCTACGTGGTAAAAGGGCATGAAGAAATTCAAAGTATTTGATTGCAATCCGGTGAACAAACCCATGGAAAGTGGGTTAAATTTGTCAAAATTTGAGATTCTTGACAAGTACAAGGCCTAAATATGTGGCAAGAACCTCATGCACTTGTCATGCTATCTGGCTTAGAAGGTCGATGAAGGAAATTCATTTGCAATAAGAGAATGCTACAAAGATTTATATTGATAACAAGTTCGCGCTAGCTCTTGCCAAAAATCCAGTGTACCATGATCGAAGCAAGCATATAGACACAAGATTTCATTTTAATAGAGAGTGCGTTGAGTAGAAAAAGGTAGAAACCAATTATGTGAAGACTCGTGATCAAGTTGTTAATATTTTTACTAAGCTTCTCTATTTTGAAGATTTTCGAAGATTGTGAGCAAGACTTGGAATGAAGAAGAAGACTTCAAATAAGGGGGAAGTGTTGAAATAATTTTTTTTAAATAATTTGTAGTTAATGGAGTTTTTGATGGATATGTGACCTTTGATGTGGCTAGTATGAGTTTTATGAAGAATTATTGTATGAGTTGTGTCATTAGGAAGAATTATGTTATAAGAGTTATATTGTAATTAGGGTGGATTATTTCATAAGTTATGGAAATTATGGAAAACTATTCTAGCCATAAGTGAGAGTTATAACATATGTAATATCTCTTTTAAACTTTCATAGAGTTCTTATAAGTATCCTATGTATTTTGGAGTTTGAGGAGTAAGAAATAAAAATTAACTATTTCTTCCTATGAGCACTTCATTTTGACTGGTTCATACTCAATTTCCCTAACCCAAGACCCAATTTTGATCCATACCAATAAGCACATGTTGCCTTGCCCCAAATTGGTGGGTTTATGAAGAGTTAGGTGGGGATAGCAAGTGGTCAACAGAAAAGGGGGGATGGGTTGACATGATATGACATTGTCCACCTCCTATACCCTGGACCCTTTGACCATCACTTTAGGGAGAGAGGGGAAGCTAGTGGATGAAGGAGAAAAAATAGAAGAAAGAAGAGGGAAATAGTGGAGTTTTGGGCTGCAGAAGAAGGAAGGAAAGAATATTGGAGTTTGTGTTTTATTTTTTTTAATCAGAAATTAGAAGAAACTCTTTCTTTTCGCGTACATTTCGATATATCCCTGATATTTGTCATACATCTCATGGTTATCTAGTTTAATCTCTCTCAATTAACTAGGATTATGCTTTCTTTTAGTATTTTTGCTTAGGATTTTCATCTAATTTAATTTACTTGTTTGTTTAGTCAAGTTTAGTAGTTATTGCACTTTTAAGTTTAGTTTTTCTCATTAAAATTGCTTTGGTTGGATTTAGGTGAAGTTCAAGTTAGAATTAGCTGCAATTGGGAGAAGAAAGCGGAGGAAAAGAACATCATTTTTGCTGGAAGCTTAGCGCTTGAGCGCCCAACCTAGCGCTTGAGCGCTCACAAGGCAGAAACAACACTAAATCTCTGGACATCCACCGCTCGAGCAGTGGAACACCAGCACTTGAGCGCGCGCAACACTGAAGAAGTTCTTTTCTGCCACTCGCGCGCTTGAGCGCTCAATTCCTAGCGCTCGAGCACCCAAAGTCAGCATCTAATGCATCTTTTCTACCACCCGTGCGCTGGAGCGCCCAATTTCCAGCGCTTGAGTGCCCTAGCGCTTGAGCGCCCACCATCCTGTGCTTGAGCGCCCTGAGTCAGCATCTAATGCATTTTTTTGGCCACCCGCACGCTTAAGAGCCCAACAGCCAGCGCTTGAGCGCTGGATCACTTACTGATATGCAATTTCAACTGTATATAAGGGAAACTAATGGGTTTTTAAGGAGGTTCTGAATCTTAAGGGAGAAAAGGACGACAGCTGACCTAAGGAAGGAGAAAACAACAAAGTTTCAAGAGCTTGAGGATTATCACCCAACTCCAAGGCTTACTAATGGGGATTTCTTCTCTCTTTTCATCTCTATTGCTTTCCTTCTCTATGAGTAGTTAAACCCCTTTAGTTAGGGGAAGATGTAGTTTGTCTTGGACCATGTAGTTGGATTTCTTTGATTATCTAAGTTTCTTTTCATTGAATTGAGTATTTATCATTGTTTCTAATGCTTTTGTGAATTGGCCACTCATGAATTGATTGAGCATCCATGGATTATGTTGGAAAACTAATGTATGGTTGAACTATATGATAAATACCATGAACTGATTGAGTCTAGGAATAGAACTATCAATTTGTGTGATGCTTAAGGGAACTTTTATCTTTTTATGCTTTGAATGTTTGAGATTTGATTAAGGAATTAATTTTATCTTAGGTGTTTAAGAGAATTGGTGCACCAAGGGATTGGGCATTGATTATTTTAGTAGTTCTCACCATCAATTCAATAGAAAAAATTGGATTAATTTAAGGATTTTTAATTGCATGTGAAGAGATAAACGAAATTGGACCTCTAACTCATCTCATTTTTAATTGCACCAAGGGATTGGGCATTGATTATTTTAGTAGTTCTCACCATCAATTCAAGAGAAGAAATTGGATTAATTTAAGGATTTTTAATTGCATGTGAAGAGATAAACGAAATCGGACCCCTAACTCATCTCATATTGATTCTCTTCCATTTTATTTTATTAGCGTTTGTTTTGGTTATTACTTTCTGTTGATTAGTTGTTTAGTCTTTTGGCGGTTCCCTTGTGAACTCCCTTCGATCCAAAGTATTCGATTAGCTTAGATAGTATTGATTGAGTGAATTGGTAATTGACGAACACAATCTTTATGGGACGATAACTCTCTTATCACTTTATTACTTGCACGACTTGGTACACTTGCCAATAGTCCAACAAACCCTTTTGCTTGCTCGTCTCTTCTGTTACTAGGGTTTTCTAGTTTTTATTTTTGTTTACTTGATGTTGCTTCCTCTTATCACACCATTTTCCAAACTCAACAAACATACACTCATACTCACGTCCAAACGACACAACCCCTAAAAGCCACCCAGTAGACATTGCTCCTGCAACCCAACTCCTATCCATGCAAGCAACCCAATACAAATCACCTATGATCAAGCGTGACAGCTATGGAGAACCAGCACTTTTCGTCCAAAACTTCGACCAAGAACTTGTATAGCCGAGACCTAAACAAAACCCAAGCTCCACATCTTATCTATGAATAACCACTCATCCGATCTCAAATCGGGCTTACCTTCCCACCAAAATGGAACCCATTACTGCTTGCGCATAACTCATATAGCACACACCAAGAACCAACACCTACTCTTGAGTCATATCATTGAGTCCCAACACCACCACAGTACCTACATGTTTGCACGAACCCACCATACAACACATTTTCAGTACCCCACACCAATAGCTCAGCTACAGAACTCACCTTCCACGGACAAAACGAGCTCACCTTGCCACCAAAAGAGCACCCACGTCTTTTCACATCATCAACCTCACTCCCAAAACCACCACGACTTGCATCATGAACCAGTCCTTGTAACAGACCCATTAGCCAACCTCTAACAATCCACCAACTTGCAACAAGCCACCATGCAACACCTTTAGCTAGAAATTAAACTATAATAGAAGCCCCCATACACTCACACTCCACGCTCACCAGAAAACACACCCGAAGCCACCCATGCAAGCAAACCTCCACACAAAGCCTAAACAAATACCCTCAATGTCGACAGACCTGTAACATCTCCACATGCTACAATGCCAACCACCATCTCACATGTTCATCCTCTCCCATGCACAAACCAAAGTGAAATAAACAAGTGAAACATAAGAAATGAGGTTGAATTGTGTTTCTTAACCTTTTGAAAAACTTTTCTTAAAATAATTCTTGAACAAATGTTTCACAGGAAAGTAAGAGATATTGGACAAAGTGTAAACTCTTTACAGTTTGATGGACGCAAAGAGAGTTTTTCTGAAAACGTTGGACGCAAGTTAAAAGCTTTATATTTTGAGAAAAGAATAGTTATGGACGACAATAATAATCCCCAGATATTAGTTGAAAAGAATTTTAACACAATGAGAGGGAAGAAAAGATTACACCAGATATTTATACTGGTTCACTCTCACAACCCGAGAGCTATGTCCAATCCCTTCTACTTGAAGGATTTTCCACTAATCTTTCACATATTATAAGTATTCTTCACTCTGCCTCTTCAGGCTTACAATCAAGTATTTTTTAACCTCTTCAGGTTCTAACAACAAGTATTCTTTTACAAACAAGCTTCTTTAGGCTCACAACCAGAGTACTAAAGAGTGTTTACAATACTTGAGGTTAACTCAGAATCTGTGAGGATAAAACATAAGGTCAAGTAAAACTCTATACAATAGTATACAAAGAATATGTAAAATAGAGTAAATCTTTTTGCTTCGTAATCTTTTGAAATGATCTTCGCTTGTATTGAACAACTCTCTTATTGATCTTTCGAATACTTTGGTATATATAGCTGATCAATCAATTTGAGACACTTATATTAGCTTTGTATTAGGCTTCATTAGATGTTTATTGTGCCCAATATTAGTATTTTAGATGAGTTTAATGTTGTTGGGCTTCATTGGGTTTTAATGTAAATATTGGATAATTTTCGGATTTTGATGCATTTTAACCTTTCTTTCTTGGTTAGGCCATAACTTGGGACTCGGTGATCCAATTGAGGTGATCTTAGTGTCTTTGGAAAGCTAAGACAAGGATCTACAAGTTTCATGAAGAACTCAAGAGCTGGATCGGACTTCTAAGGGGCCAAAATAGCCTTGAAATACAGAGTGAGTTTGCTGTCACGGAACCATCTGGGCAGTATGCACATATTGGACTATATAGTGGGTTATAGGCCTCCTCTTGGGCTGAAACTTGGTCATTTGAAAGATAAGACCCATATCTCCAACTTCACTGAAGACCACTTTGTCAACAGATGTCGTTTTAGGCATGCTTCTGAAGCTACAAGTTGGTATGAATTTGGAAACATGTTCTTCCAACCTAACTTGAGGTAGGTGCAGTGTTTTTGGCATTTTTGGAGTTCTAAAAGTCCAAATAACATGATTCAAATTGGAGATTTTCAAGGAGACAACTGGCTACAACTTTGATGAAGACATCCAAGCCAAAATGCACCGTCTAGGTGATGAATTTGAAGCCAGAAGTCGGATAAGAGTTGTTGACTAAAAGCCACCAACCATATACCAACCCACCTACCATGCACCAACCCACCAACCATGCATCAAGCTTCCATTTTTGACAATTTTCATATTCTTATAGCTTGTATTCAGATTATGTACATGTACAAATTGGCTTCTAGGATTAGTATAAATAGACCCAACCTCTTTGTATTAGAGAAATTCAATTTGAAGTAAGTTAGAATTCAATTTGGAAGTAAGTTTCAAGAAAGTTTAAGTATTTGTAAGAGTTTTCTTTCTCTTCTTCTTCATTTTCTTTAGAATTTCGTTTTTGTTCTTTTATTTCTGAGTTCTTCCGTCCCATCCATGGAAGGCTAGGCTCTCATAATCAATCCAAGGGATTAGCCATCTTGTTGTTTAATTTGGAGATCTTGTTTTGCTTGTTCATATTGCTTAATTGTTATTCCAGTTTCTTTTCATCCTCTTTTAATTTTGATCTAGATTGAATTGCTTAATTTGATTTGGATGTTTATGTGATAATAGTTTTATTATCATGTATTCAAGAGGATCACATAGAATAAACAATATATTAAAGCTTTTTGATAGATTGTTTAGCTTGGTTAAATTCTGGATCTTAAGTTAATCTATGTTTGGATGGTGCTTACTTTATCCAACCTTGGTTAATTAAATCCTAGATGTTTATCTAGTAGAGGATTCTTGGATCATGTTGAGGCGTCTTGATGTGATCTAAGGCCAAGAACACAGTTAGCAATTAAGTGAATTCCTTGTGATCAATGATGAGTTAAACTCAAGATCGGTAAATTTCCTTGAATTGGTTGTTTCTTTAGATTTGTTTTCAACTTTAAGTCTTATACTTTTATCAATATTGTTAATTAATAACAAAACCCCCCATTTTAATTATCTTGATCTGATTAAATCTTTGTTCTTTTTGGATCCTTGAGAGACGATTCGGTTCATGCTCTATACTACAAATTAGTTTGCGAACCGGTAATTTTTATTATTTGACGAGGTCTCGACAACCTCTTGTCAATAGCTTAAGAGCTTGTTTTATGACAATATTTATTACCGTTCTGAATATTATTAAATGCATAGAACTGATAACAAGTGTTTATAACACTTGAGGTTAACTCACAATCTATGAGAATAAGAAATAAGCTCAAGTAAAACTTTATACAAGAGTATACAAATAATATGTAAAACAAAGTAAATCTTTTTGCGTCGTAATCTTTTGAAATGAACTTCGCTTGTATTGAACAACTCTCCTTTTGATCTTTCGAAGACTTTGGTATATATAGCTTAAGATCTTGTTCTAATCTTCATAAGCTTCTTCGTCCAACGGCAATATTTATTACCGTTCTGAATAACATTAAATGCATAGAACTGATAACATGTTGATCTCCTTCTGAAAAGTGGCTTTGGTTATCAACGTTTGCTAGGAATTTGATATCTGAGTTCTGATTCTTCTGAACACATAAAAAGTTCCTTATTTGCTGGTCCTTGTAATTGTTAGGAGTGTCAGCTCCAGCGTACAAAGTTGATTCTTCAAAAGTCACGTTTGTGTTAGAGATCCCATCAGCAGTTAATGCACTTTGTTTTGCTTGTCTTTGAATATTCTTGGATCGATACTTTAGAGAAACAATCAACAAACAAACAATGGATGATATAATAATATAATATAAAACAGTATTATTAGTTGCAAAGAGATATTTTATCAAGATTTGTTTTTGATCTGAAAGTATTTGTCATTTATTCAAAAGACATAACTTCGTCAAAAATATAAGTTTATTCAAAACTTATTTGTTCTTTTTAATTTAATATTTATTGTTATCTTCAAAACTCTAAGGAGTTCAATTTACTTGAACAATTTTGGTTCCAATATAAGATATTAAAATTTGTTTTTGGTTCCAACAAAAAGAACCCACACACCTCGCCTCCATAAAGCCTTGAAGCTTTAACCATGATCATATCTGACAAACCAATCCTTTCCTCTTATGTTCTCCTTCAATTGACCGATCACTTTTACCCCATGTTATAAAAATCGGACCGGACCGGCCGATAGACTGGTGAACCGACCAAGTAATCGGTCCAGGTGGCTAGTTGGATCGGGTATGTTTCAGAACCGGTATGACCTGGTCCATCCCGGTCGGTTTGGGATGAAAACCAGTGACCCGGTTGGTTGAACCGGAACTGGCCGGGTCACTAAATTAAAAAAAACTTTTAAACTTTGAAAAATCATAACTTTTGACTCGTTTGTCCGATTTAGATTAATTATATGTCCATTTCATATAACTTTTCGAGATCTACGCCATGGTAATCCTAATTTTTCGAAAAAAAACTTATTTTCTAAGTTATGAGCATTTGAATGAAAATATTTAGGCATTTTTTATAAATTAAGGGTTAAACTCTTTTTTTTTTCTTATCGGTCATATTTTTTCTCAAAATAAATATATTTTAGTTATTTATAATGATAAATATCATCATATGTAATGTGTATTTATATATACATATATATTTAAATATTTATTTAATTTTATGCGATTCGACTAGTGACCTATTGGTTGAACCAGTGACCCATTGGCCTAGTACCCTAACCGAGTCGGCTACCGGTCCGATTTTTATAACTATGCTTTTACCCATGATCATCTCCGACCGATCACCTTTACCCATGATCATCTCCAACCGATCACCCTTTCCTCAGGTTCATCTCCCAACTGACCAACCAATCTTTTCTTTCCATGTTTACCTTTGATCGATCGATCAATCACTCATTGATCCTCTCCTACTGATCACCTTTTCCACTGGTTTATCTCCCGACCAACCAACAAATCCTTTCTTCCCATTATCATCTTTGATCGACCAATCACCTGTACCCATGATCATCTCTGACCGATCACTCTTTCCCCAAGTTCATCTCTCGACCAACCAATCAATCCTTTCCTACCATGATCATCTCCAATCGATCACCATTACCTTAGGTTTATATCATGAAAGACCAACTAATCCTTTCCTCCCATGATCACCTTCGACCAATCGATAAAACCTTTTCCATGTTTCACCTATTATCGACCAAATGATCCTTTTCCCATTCTTGGACAACTGACCCACTAATCAATCCCTTTATATTATTTAACAATCGATCAATTAGATCTTTCCCATTTTGATCATCGATTAACCGATTAATCACTTCCTAATATTCTCAGATGACTGACCGATCGATCGATCCCCTTCCATTTTTGTTGGTTTCATGAAATTCTTTGTAAGAGGTGATGAGTCTTAGTCAGTACTTATATTTCCTATCTTTATCATATGATTTTGTGGGATTTTATCTCCTAATTGATGTTTATTTGCTATTTATTTTAGGAAAGTTGATCTTTAAACAAATCTACTGCAATTATGGTAATTTGTGCAAAGAATCATCAAGGGATGCTAATCAAGGAGACTCAATCAAAGGCTATTCAAGGAAACAAGGAAACTTAATTAAAGGAAAATCAAGGAAACTTTTGCTGTCAAATCTTTTGTAATAATTTGGGCATAACTTTCACTCCAGAAGTTCAAATGACATGATTCTGGTGAATAGGAGAGTTAAGAAAAAGATCTACGAATATTATGTTGACCACTATCACTGATTCAACCAGATTTGATGAGATATGTCAAGCCCAAGTTAATGTCTTTTATGAAGAAAAGTAAAGTGGCAGCAACATTCAATTGCTTTATGATTTTCTAAATCTTATAAAAGGACTTATTCTGCCATAGAAGAAAGGGGGGCCTGAGGGGCTTTGGGGGAGAGGGCTTCCAGCCCTAGGAGAGCCAAGGAGATCATCAAGGAGCAAGGATTCAAGATCTTCATATTCTTGTTGTCTTGGATTCAATGGAGTTTACAATTTCCTATCTTTTGTTTTCTTATTTCTTGATGTTTTTCTAAACTTTTCCTAGCTAGAGTGATGATGTAACTTGAATGAATGATTTGTTTGGATTTATAGTTCTTAATATAAGTTTCCTTTCATGATTGAGTGTTCATATCTATTCTTAATGCTTTTATGACTTGATCAACCATAAATTGAATTGATGGTCATGCATAGGATTGGGAAATTCATGTGTGATGTTGCTTCTTGAGATAAACACCATGATTAAGCAATAATCTAGGAATAGATATTGTTGATTGTGTGGTATTACTTGGGATTTTGTTCATTTATGCCTTGTTCTATTTGGAATTAGACTAAGGAATTAGTTAATTCTAGATAGTTGAAGAGAATTAATCTACCAATGAATTAGGTTTTAATTAAATTACATATCCCACCATCAATTCTTGAATTTGAATTTAAATTAAGAAAGAATCCAAATAATCGGAAAATCAAGTGAAATCGGATCTCTAGCATCTCACTCTCTGTTTGCTCAACCCCATTTAACATTGTTAAAATTTTAGTTTTTTTATTTATTTTCTTCATTAATTTGCATCGTTTAAATAGTATCTAAATTAGTAATTTGGTACTTGACAACACAATTCCCTGTGGAGACGATAATTTACTCATCACTTTATTACTTGTGCGATTTGGTATACTTGCCAAATTAGTTTATCAAGTTTTGTAAGTTATATTCTCTTCCATCGTTTCATTCGAAGAGATCTCAGAGGGGATATCGAGTTACTCGAGATTAACCCAAGATTAGTCTAAATCCTTAGGAGCAAAGTCCATCTTCTTTTTGCCCTTACCCATATCAACCAGACTGATCACACCTACTTCCAAGTCGTAAGAATCATAATTAGAGGTATAATTGCTCAAATGATAAAGTGAATCCCCCAAATTGTAATCTCTTCTAGACCAATTTCACTAAATTAACTCATGACTTGGTACCTCCAAGCAATTAACCCTTGGATGGATCTCTCAATATATGTTCAGATATAAAGAACCCTCATCTCAGGCTTATAAGCATTATTGACCCTCAAAACCACTATTAGAATCAACTTTTATGATAACTACCATTTCTCACAAAAGGAAAATACTTGGAATTGAAAATGAAGAAAAAATAACTTGAAATGAAAATGCTATAAGAAAAAAGAAGCTCATATGCAGACAAAGACAAGCAAATGGAGACATGAACACAAGAGCAAAAGAAACTCAATGAGATCTTGGAAAACTAGAGAGAAGTTCTCAGTAATGTGAGAAGGAAAAAACTTAACAAAATGGAAAAAAGTGAAGAAATAGATGGAGAAACTACATAATTTTCAAAATCAACGCCCCTGATCATTCACCTAAATCTAACGGCTTGAAATTAAAAACCCATTAATTGCATGTTATCATGATGTTCTTAAAATTCGCAAAAATGGCATCATTTTGCAACAAAGATGTAAAACAATAATTAGCACATGCCAATAAATAACTACTAGCTAATAGATGAGAAAACCAATCACCAACGAAATGACAAGTTTGGACTACATCATCTCAGGCTCTCATTGGTTCCATTATCCTAACTTGGTGGCAAGTTTGCTGTATAGATATTTTAGGGCCTATTACGCCCAGACAAGCATCTAGATTCTTATGGCCCAACATGGCTCAGGAAGAAACCTAACTCGGTATGTATAGGAAACTCTTCTAGTAGATATCATGTTCCCAAATAACTTGGAAGATCATTAGTATGGACCGAGTATCTAGGACTCCACCTATAATTGAAGGGACATTTCTAATTCTACTTGTACTGTGCCACTGCCTCAAGGGTAAAGGAACCCTAATTCACATTGTATAAATAATGGTCCTTCCCCCTAAGTATGATAATCTCACTCAGCCTTTTTGAGTTGCTTCTTTTCCTTCCCTCATTTTTTTAAGCGTCAGAGTATCTTCGCAGGAACCCTCCATTGCACTGCCTCTCCAAGCTTCAGGAAAAGATTCAACTCAAATGAGAACTTGATATGTAAAAAAATTCATATTTATATGTCTATAATTTTTGTTCCATGTGTGCTTCTCATGCTGCATTAACAACATGGATTGGATGCTTGTGTCTAGCTGGTTTAATCTTCATTCCTCCATGCCTTTATCTTATCTACAACCACTAAAAAGAAAACCTAGCAACTAGTTGCATGCATACAGGTTCAAGTATTATATTCAATACAATACAATACATAAATACAACAAGTTTTAAAATTTTAAGATACGAGATTGACAAGATATATTAATTAAAATATGTAACAAAAATAATGTATAATTCATAATCATTCCTAATGTCATAATTCAAAATCAAAAAAATATTTTCATTTATCATTTCTCCTTCCCATAAAATTCCCTCCGCCCTTGCCTACTTGAAATTTCCCATCTTACATAGCTCAAAAAATATTGTAGCTAAACATTTTTGTGTATCCGCCAAAATAATATTCACAGATGTTCAAAAATATGGTAGTTGTTCTATGATATGCGTCTCTGAGATGGATACACAATACGATACAGGTATACCACCAATTTTGGAGTATTCGTGCATACTAGCCTGACAATGTTGTTTTAACCTCTAGCAAGATAATTCCAGTGGTTGATCTGGAAGGACATGATCGAGTTGATATCACAAGGAACATTTTGAAATCCTCCAAGGAGTATGAAATTTTCCAGGTTCAAATTGCTCATTGTTTATTACCACACACGGTTAGGTAGTTAATAATTAGTTAGGTGTGATTAACTACATAATTAGTTATACTTCTAGGGCTATGTAAGTCACTCTTGTGAATACTTTCATATATTTTCTCATTCAGTAAATTTCACTTTCACTCTTCCCTCAATTTTCTTTCCTCTGGGGTCATGTTTCTCAACATGGTATTAGTGTTTCGATGGTACCCTCTATGAAGAAATTTTCTTCATCCACTGCACTGAATTCTCTCATGAAACTCTCAATCTTTTCTCTCTCACTATAATTCGATTCCTTCTCAGCTCCATTTTCATGTAATTTTTGTTCAGTTTCCAATTCCCTTTGGTTAGTTTTTCTGTTTGTTTCTTGAGAAAAATTTGCAGAATTTCCCCCAAATTTTCTATCACTCACACCTTTTTTCTATCCAAATATCTCATTAAATTTTTTCACGAGAAAGTTTCTTCACATCACTAATAGCGATTTCTGAAAGTGTTGAAGCCACCACCACGGCTACTTAATTGTTCAAGGCAACTCATATCTCAACCCATCTTCTTTGCACCGCAGGCCCAGCATCATCTCAAATTAAATGGCCTGTTTGATGGTGAGAGTTCAGGTGAAGATTTGGTCAAAGATTCAGGTTTTGATGACTCCTTGAACAACAAGTAGTGAGGAAGATAAAGATCATAAGGTAGATGAAGCCAATGTGATCCTCAGTGACAACGTTGGGAACATTGAGCATCCTGAACAAGTCCCTGATGTAGTTGCGTGCAAATTCGCATTAACATTTGTCTTGGTTGTATCTATAATTCCTTGGTAATCATTCACATTTGGAGACTTTTCCTGGGCATTGTTCTTTGCATGCTGGAACAAGTGATGGATTTGTTGGATGGAGCCTTTGGAGATGGAGTCAATGAAGTCTAAGATCCAATGGACTCGAGATTTATTTTTGGCTTTTTTCTTTCTTTTTTAATTTTAGCTTCTACCTTTTTTATGGTGGTTAAGCTTTGATTTGCTTATGTCTTTTCATATCGGTTAAGCATTGTTCTCACGTTTGGGATTGTTTAGTATCATATTAATTACAATGTTGTATGGTGGCCTGAAGAACCCCAATTTGCTTGGGACGAGTGCCATAGAGAAGCTGGAAGAGGATCGATAAGGCCTAAAAAAATGTCGAAGACTTCTAAGAGCTATGCACTTAGACTGTTACTAGCTCTCATTCATCATTCAATTTTTAGATTTTATTTTTCTTGTTGGCAAATGTGATTACGACATTACTTTAGATTTTGTGTTTTTTGTTTTGAGATTGATTGTATTGTTCATCCTAAGCTGGGAATGCTAAGTACGCATCCTCCAGCTTGCCGGGGCTATTACCACACATGATTAAGTGGTTAATAATTAGTTAGGTGTGATTAGTTACATAATTCGTTACACTTGCTATATAAGTCACTCTTGTGAATATTTTCTCATTTAGTAAATTTCACTTTCACTATTATCTCAATTTTCTCTCATTTGGGGCCATGTTTCTCAACATTGTTGTTCCCCCTGTGCTTTTTGTTTCTTCTTCCTTCGTCATATGCTTTCCAAAACTTTTGATGTCAGCAAGCAACATATATATATCAAAATATTTTAGGTTTCACAGTAAAAAATATATCAAAATATTTTAGGTTTCACAGTCAGAAATATAATTAATCAAAACAGTAGATTTTGTATGCATATGTTTGGTTAATCTGAAATACTGTGATGTAGGATATCAACAATGGAGTTTCTAAGGAGTTAGTGGACGATACACTGAAGATTTTCAAAGGGTTCATGCCATTAGGGGTGGACAACGGGTCGGGTAGACCCACGAATCCGCACGGTTTTATCCAACCCAACCCATAATTGACGGGTTGGTTTGGGTCTGTGGGTTGGGTTGGGTTTAAAATAGTCAAACCCACGACGTATGGGTCGGGTAGCGGGTTGAGACTCTGCAAATCCGCAAAACCCAACCCAACCCACTGAAGTTTTTTTTTTAATAATATTTTAAGATGTGTAATCACTTTTTATTGTGACTTTGAGAATCTTATATAACTTTATAATATTTTTAGATAATTAATTTCTTGAGAATTTTTAAATTAAAATTACACTACATTTTAATTTAAAAATGTAACTTTGATCATGTTTCTGGGTTAATAAGCAAGTTTTTTTCATTATTTAGAAGATAATATTCTATTCCACTTTGTCCTTAGTTGGCTCTGTGCTGTCAACCTTTACAATATGGTGATGAACTTGAAAAGTGTTATGATGACATTGTATGAACATTATCAAATCATGCATCATCTTCCTCCCGATGCTAGTGATTCTAGTTACATGTCATCGGATTTTCCATCCTCTATATTTGAAGACGATGATAGTAGTTGGTCATCCGAATTTAAATTGAAAGTAAAAAAAAAACAACATGCGGTGCAAAGGAATGAATTTGAGAGGTATATGGAGGATGATGTTGAGGATGATTATGATGGTTTTGATATTTTGAAATGGTGGAAAGGGAAGGCAACAAAGTATTATTTTCTTTCATGCATTACTAAAGATATCTTGGTAATTCCTGTTTCCACAGTTTCATCTGAGTCTGCATTTAGTACTGGAGGACGAGTTCTTGACCCTTTTCGTAGTTCTCTGCAACCTTCTACTGTGGAGGCATTGATTTGTGCTCAAAACTGGTTAAAAACTCCTGATAAACAAATTGATCTTCGGGCTCAAATGGATGAAATTGAAAAAATTGAAGCAGGTAGTGCACTATATAGAATTTTCTCAATTTGTTTAGTCAATTATTAATAGTTTAATCATTAATACTTGCTGCTAATGCTTTATGATTTCTTTATTTGTTAGATGTGTCTGCGGCTAGAGATGAACTTATTCGTCGTAATAATTGATCCTTTTGGATATTTGTCATTTAACCGGCTAGGCTTCTAATTCTTTTTAAATTATTATTTCATTTAATTCTTCCAATGTTGACAATTGTATTGATAATGATTGACATTGTGGTTAATGATTATTGATAATGATGTTACTGTCATTGCATTTTATAATTTATATTATGTCACTTATAAACTTAAGTTATGTTTTTTTGTATGAATTTTGATTTCTATTTTAGCATATTAAATTTTTTTTAAAGATTTAAGACCCACGGGTTAGACCCAACCCAACTCACGTATGAGCGGGTTGGGTCAGGTCGGAGAATTTTTTTTATCAAACCCAACCCACTGCTTTTATGAGTGGGTCGGGTCTAAAAGTACCCAAAACCCAACCCAACCCAACCCAACTCATGTCCACCCCTACATGCCAAGCTTGCCAATGAAAAGATAAGTGAATGCTCTAAGGGCCCAAGTGGAAACTACAGGCTCTATACAGGTAGTGGGAGGACCACCAAAGATGTGGCTCGGTATTAGAAGGACTCATTATCACACCCATGTCCACCTTCGGGAGAATTCATGGAGTATTGGCCTGAGAAACCAGTAGGATACCGGTAAAGTTTTCGTGTGCTTTGATTTCATTTTATTTGTATTTTCTTATACTTAGTGTACACGTTAATTCGTTGAAATTTTGAGTTGGATTTAATATGTTATTTCGTTGTTTTGATTCATTTCACCAAGTGTAAACTTATTTAATGGTGAAAGTTGATGCGTTCAGCTGATAATATGTAATGGTTTTCCTAATAGTTGACTTGTTTAAATAATAGTAGATTAAAACAGAAAATTGTGTGGGGGCGTCTGGAATACAGAATCAAATAGATTAGAATTAGTTGATGTTGGCTTAAAAATTAGCATATATCATTTAATAACTCTTCATAAAATAAATATTTTTTAATCAATCTAACTATTGAATTATACCTAGTTATTATATTAATTTTATACATTGAACTTCATATAATTTAAACAATTATGAGTATGTGATTAACTAATAAATATTTATATTTATTTACAAATTATATTATACTAATTTTAACAAAAAATTGATGGAGTGAGAAATACACAAGTTAATATAATTTTTTAAATATCATATATATATATATATAATATGCTTTCTATCCAATGGTTAGATTTGTAAAATAAATATATAAAAATTATTTATTTGTGCATGATAGATTTTAATTTTCACCGTCAATATATATTAAAATGAAGTATAATGTGCTTTTCAAACAAATGAAAATATCCTCTTTCAAAAAAAAAAAAAAACAAATGAAAATATCCACTACTTAATTTGATAATTCAATAGTCAGATTGATTAATTAATTTGTTAAAGGAAATTATTAAATAATATAAGTATATATTATCATTCACACATATATTAATAACACCAACTTGACTCAAGATATTTAGCATGTGTTAGTAAAGTTTTATAGCATCAGAACTTACAAATTTATATATGCTTGATGATTTGAACACACACATATATATGCTTGATAATTTTGATTTTCACTGCTTTATTTATATTTATTTTTATAATTTTTTATTATAAGGTACCTACATACTGTAACATCCAACTTTTAGAAAGTCAGAACAACGACTGTAATTTTTAAACATCTATTCTCTCATCCCTCTAATAATTATTTTATGTTAATGTACTCAAGTACAAGCCATAAGATGGAAAGACACCCTCTAAAATAGATGATATCGGACTAGGCTCGCTCGCTGTATGATCCAAAGGGATTGAACTTTTTATATTGTATCATTTATTTAGAGTAAATATTTATTTTAGTTATCTAAATATATATGTGATATCATATTAATCTTTTATTTATTAGTGATATTATATTGATATTTTATTTATCAGTGATATCAAATTAGTCCTTTAATAATAATTAATGTTATTATTTTCGTCATTCAATTAAAGATCAATTTAAAGTTATTTTAATGATAAATTTAATAATAAAAATATGACATTAAATGATTAATTTGATGACGCAAATACTTTTGAAAAACTAATTTAATATAATTATAAATAAATGACTAATTTGATGTTACATAAATGACTTAAATGAACATTTAAGTTGTGCAGAAAACACAATTACTACTTGTGCTAAAAATATTATTTTCTTCAAACTAATATTGTCAATGTTAAGTGCAGACTTCATCATAACTTATAATTATGTTTCAATTTGAAATATTCTGTTATTTGCTATATATATATATATATATATATATATATAGAGAGAGAGAGAGAGAGAGAGAGAGAGAGAGAGAGAGAGAGAGAGAGAGAGAGAGAGAGAGAGAACCAGCCTTCTATAAGAAGAGAAAAAATTGCGCAGCTCAGTTGGGAAAATTAATTTTTTCATAAAATTAGTGTTTCCTATATACCATATTGCCTTTTTGATTTATGTAATAATTTAATTAACCCAACCTGGCTCGTTTTGGCACTTTACAGTGAAGTTATTGGGAAATATGCACAATAACTAAGAACACTAAGACTCAAAATTTTGGAGCTGCTTTGTGAAGGAATGGGACTCAACCCAGAATATTTCTCAGGAGGATTTAGTGAAAATCCAGTAGTGATATCTCATCATTACCCAACTTGCCCAGAACAAGTTTAACCTTGGGAGCACCCAAGCACAAAGATCCTAACCTTATTATCATTCTGCTTCAAGAAGCTGAGATCACTGCACTTCAAGTCTTCAAAGACGGTGAATGGATTGGTATAGAGCCAATTCCCAATGCCTTTGTGGTTAACATAGGGCTGATATTTAATTATTGAGAAGTAATATTTGTATATTTCAGTAAAATATTTGAATACTAACATAACATATTCGAATATTAAATTAACAGACAAAGATATTCGAGTTTCCTCGATGCTAGAAGAACAGTTAAAAATCACAAAAATGTAAAGATAGGCTGCAAAAGAAGTGAAACTTGAACAAGCATATGTATAGTCAGAATAAGCATATCCTCATTTCTTTTATCCTTAATATGTTGTATTGATCAATGGAACTATGTTGCTTCTTTTAAATAATTGAATTTAATCCCTCCCTTCTATTTCTAATGTATTTCCTAATATCTTTATGCATTTACTGGCTTGAACGATATATGATTAAGAAGTTGAAACAATATTGCCCACACAATTCTTGCAATAACAACTGTGCATGGTTGAATAGGTAGGAACGTCTAAGGTATATAGAGAAAATTTAAGTATGGCTACCTAAATCCAATTAGAGCTACTTATGCAGTTGTATATATTTGTAAATGCAAGAGTATTGTGTAAATAATATGTCCGAAAGTAGTTTTAAGTGGAGTCACCTGTATAATTGGTGTAGTTGTGAATGCAAGAGTTGTATAACTAAAACCACTCAATGGATTTTATCCAATTTACATATCATTCGTGAAATTATATATTATTCCTAGAAAAGGTATTACGCTAATTAGTGAGCACAAATTGCTATATATCATTACAAAAACTTTATGGATTCAAATTCCCCATGGAAATTATGAGCTAATAACATTTATAGTTCTCCTAGCCCAACAATGTTTTACAAATGTTTCAAAATTTCTTTCAAACAACTTGAGAACATTTATTCGAATATCACATGAAGAAACTCGAATATCTTCATTGTTAACCTAATATTTAAATATTTGATGTTAATATTTAAATATGTCATTAAAATATTTGAATACTATTCCTCAATAATCAAATATCAATTTCTTGGTGAATAATATTTGAATACCACCATGTAATATTCGAATATTATACTACAAAATACACAAGTCAGGTCAATATTCAAATGAGGTGATGATAAATTTTATGTTTTCATTAAAGTATTCAAATACCAACCTTCAATATTTGAATATTATGATATCACGTCACCTAGACTAAAATAGATAGAGAGACTAAATTATTAGAGATTTGAACTTTGAGGGAATAAATTGATAAAGTTAATCTGTTAGGGACTAAATTGTTAACAGTTGTATATTTCAGAACCAAAATGGAATTTTACTGTTATTTTTTAATCATCTGAGTAGCACAAGATTCAACCAAACTGAACTTAGTTAAATTTTTTCTACATAGTATAGTTTTGTAGCCATGTGGTTTTGTTTTCATATATAATATACATAGACTAACATATGATATATATTTTTTGGGTGGAAATCACATATGATACTTTGCAACACAAATGATCATGTCACTCGCTTTTTTTAGTTTAATTATATTTTAATAATGACACTAATTACCTTTTCTTTATTTATTTTACAACCAAAATTTATTTCAAAAATTAAAAAAATGAAACAAAATATGTTTTAACCAAAAAAATTGGTTAGAAAATATTTAAAAAATTGATATTAATGTATTTGAAAATTTTGGTCTCAAATTAATTTACCACTTTCAAATTTACTAATTTTCTTAAAATAATTATAAAATCCAAAAAAAGGTCATATAATAGTTTTGCAGATGAAGGTTCAAAATTTTACAACAATTTTGTAGTTGGCCACAAATTTTATATATTGTATTTCATTGAAATTTTTTTTTTATATTTTGTTTGAAATCGATACTCAAATTGGTCACAAAAATGATTTTATAAAACGGTTGCAAAATCACTATTTTCTTGTAGTGCTTATTTCTTATAAACTAATAAACATAGATTTTATCTATATGAAATTGTGAGTGAAGACTAAATTAGAAATCATATTTCTAAACACAATTGTTTAAAACAATTTTTGAAACATAGAAAGTAGATATTTTTAAAGAAAATATATAGTTTCAAATTGAATTTTTTTTTAGAAAAATAGAAAGTAGGTACTTTTAAGAAAATATATCAATTTTTTTCTTAAAAATAGAAACTAGAAAGTACGTAAGACAAAAATCAAGTATATAGAATCGACTCATCTTGACCAATAGATTGCAATCCTATACGTTAATATTATTATTATTATTATTATTATTATTATTATTATTATTATTATTGTATTTAAATTATATTAATATAAATGTTGGTTTCAAACCAACATCCTACTTTAGCAAGATTTAGGAAGGGTGAGAGTTGATAGATTTAAAACTAACAACTATAACTTTAGATCTAATGATAAATTAAGACTCAATCCAACAACAAATACTAAAAATATTATTTATTTTATACATTATATTGCCTCCAGTATTTAACATTTCTGAATCACTTTGTGCTGCTCATGCTCAAAGGTAGCTAGGCATTGAGAACATGGATCGCAAACTTGTGTCTAGCTGGTTTAATCTTCATTCCTCCGTGCCTTTATCTTACGTGCAACCACCGGAAAGAAGACCTGGCAATGCTGTTTTGGCCACTGGCAAGATAACTCCAGTGATTGATCTTGGAGGACTTGATCGGGTCGATATCATAAGGAACATTTTGAGGTCCTCCGAGGAGTATGGATTTTTCCAGGTTCAAATTGGTCATTGCTGTTAATTTGACTGTTTCATTTCTCACTTTCCCTATGTTGTTGTTACTTCTACTAGACTACTACTTCCTTCATCATATATATGCTTTCTAGAAATATGAAGTCATATATATATATATATATATATGTATATGGTTAATCTGAAAAACTTTGATGTAGGTTATCAACCACGGAGTTTCTAAGGAGTTACTGGACAATACACTAAGGATTTTCAAGGAATTCCATGCGATGCCTGCCAATGAAAAGATAAGTGAAAGCTCTAAGGACCTAACTGGAAGATGCAGGCTCTATACTGGTAGTGGGAGGACCAGTGAAGATGTGGCTCAGTATTGGAAGGACTCGTTATCACACCCATGTCCACCTTCGGGAGAATTCATGGAGTATTGGCCTGAGAAACCAGTAGGATACCGGTAAATTCTTTTTGTGATTTGTATTCTGTTTATTTATATTTTCTTTTACTTGAATGTGTACGTTACTCTTTGAAAATTTGTGTTGGATTTGATATGTTATGTCATTGTTTTGATTTATTTCAAGCAGTGCAATTTTATTTAAATGGAAGTTGATGTGTTCGGTTGACAATAATTGTTTTCTTAATAGTTGATTGAACATGAAAATTAAACTCATATAATTAAATATATGATCAAGCATTAAATATTTTCATTTATTTAAAAAAAATTATACGGTAATTATATTATAAACTAGTTGTTTTATATTTTATATTTTTAGTCAAAACGATGTTTATTTATATAATTATTATATTGAATATGATTAGTTTAAGATGCCTTTTTTCTTTTATCATAAATAGATGAAGAAAATGTTTATAATTAATTTTTTTATGTTAGAGAGAATATATTTTTTCATTATATTTTACCTAGTGGTGGTACACGGGTTGGATTGACCAACAAACTTACATATTTTTACCCAACCCAACCCATAAATGATGTGTTGATTTGGGTCTGCGAGTTGAGTTGAGATTAAAATAATCAAACTTATGAGGTATGAGTTAGGTAGCGAATTGAGACTCTCCCAACCTGCATAAACCTAAATCAACCCACTTATGTTTTTTTTTTTTTTGGATATGTTATTACTTTCATTGGGGCTTCCAAAATCTTATATAAGTTTATAATTTTATTAGATAATTAATTTTTTAAGAATTTTTAAATAAATATTACACTCATACACTGCATTTAGTACTGGAGGCGCGAGTTCTGGACCCTTTTTATTGTTCTTTGCATTCCACCATTGTTGAGATATTGATTTGTGCTAAAAAATGATTAAGAATTCATTATAAACACATTGATCTACGAGTTCAAATGGATAAAATTGAAAAGAATAAAGCAAGTAGTGTACTACATAGAGTTTGCTTAATTTGTTTAGTTAATTACTAACAGTTTAATCAAAGAGAATATGAGACGTTGGTTATTGTATCGTTCATTAATTGTGTCAAAATATGTCTTTGTTATTTGTTTGTACTGATTGCAATTGTAATCTTAGAGTTATATATACTTTAAAAGTTATATTTTATCTTATATCATTTAGAAACTTATGTTACGTTATTCAGAATGAATTTTGATTTCTATTTTAACATGTTAATTTTTATTTTAACTTCAAGTTCAACTTACGAGTTAAACTCAACCCAACTTACATATGAGCGGGTTGGGTTGGCTTGGGTTAGAGGAAAAAAACTCCAAACCCAACCCAACCCACTGCTTCTATGAGTGGGTTGGGTCCAAAATGAACCCATGTCCACCCGTAGTCACATGTGTCTTTGTTATTTATTTTTGTTGATTATAAATGTAATCCTAGCATTTTATATACATTGAAAGTTGTGTTTTATGTTATGTTATTTGAAAACTTATGTTATGTTATTTAAAATAGATTTTGATTTCTATTTTAGCATGTTAACTTTTTTGTTTTAGCTTCAAGTTAAACCCACGTGTTGAAGTCGGAGGAAAAAAATCTCGAAACCTAACTCCCTGCTTCTATGAGTGGGTTGGGTGTAAAATGACCCTAAACCCAACCCAAGTCTACCCCTAATTTTACCCATGCTTTGCACAAATTATTTTATACTTTATACTTTTTTTTATTCAAAATAATGTTTTATTTATAATTATTATTTGAGACATGTTAAATTTACAAAGTTTTTTTTTAAAAATTATTTAAAATAAATTAAAGAAATGTTGTAAATTATTTTTTTTATATTAGAGAGATTGTTTTTTTTTTTAATTTTCACTATTCAATTCTTTAAAATTTAATTATATTCTTTGACAACACTTACTCCCTAATATTGTTATCTTTTTTAATTTTATAATTTCATTATTTTTCTTTAAAATTTAATTTTAACATGTATTTAACGAAATTATTAAATTTAATGATACTATTTATTACTTCTCAAGGTTGTTTTACTTATATATATTGAATCATAATAATAATTTTATATATAATTATTATTTCAGTGATGTTAAATTTATGAAGTATTTTTTTTATAAAAATTTCTCAAAAATAAATGAAGGAAATGTTATAATTAATTTTTTATGTTATAGAGATTGTCTATTGTAAGTTCACTATTCATTTCTTTAAATTTTAATTTATGATTTAACAATACTGACATCTTAATATTTTTTTATATCATTATTTTGTTCTTTTTCTTCAAAAATTGAAATTTATTTAATGATATTATTGTATTTAATAATATTATTAATTGCTACTTATGATAATTTTACTTATATATATGCGCTCACATACATATATATATATATATATATATATATATATATTTTGATTGATTGATTGATAGACTGGAAAATAAACATAAATTATAACACTAAAAACTATACATAATGCATGTTTTCAATTTAACGGTGAAGTTTGTAATTAGTGGATATTCATTTTTTATTGCGTTACTTTATATTAAAATTCAATAATAATATGCTTTCAAATAAATAAAAAAAATCCACTACTTATTCTTATACTTATATTTGTTTTAATTTTTGAAAATTGGGTCTATAACACGGTCGGTTAAATAAATTTTTAAACGTAGGTGATGTAAGTGTATATATACGTACATATATATATATATATATATATATATATTAGGTGTATAAAAAAATACCAACTTGACCGAAAATAATAATTATTTAGCTTCCTCTGATTACTATATATATATATATATATATATTAGGTGTATAAAAAAATACCAACTTGACCGAAAATAATAATTATTTAGCTTCCTCTGATTACTTTTGGTGTTGGTAAGGCATTTTGGGATTATGACTTACAAATGTCCTCATCCAATAATAATAAAAAAAAACCTTACAAATTTATATATGCTTCATAATTGTTATTAGTTGCTTTATAAAAGTCACGGTCAAATTAGCAGCCTAGTCCATTTTATTATGACGTGTATCTTTTTTTAATCAAAATCCTTATCCTCTTAATTTTATAATATCTATTCTTGTAAGTTTACGTACACACAATAATCTTCATTAATTTTTGCAAGGATACTAATCAGTGTTCACTTTGTAGTACCTTTTTATCATATTTTAATTGAAAAATATTTCAGCAATCTTTTTGATGATTTCATTTTATCACATTCCTAAATGGTGCTTTTCTTTACTGTGTCTTTCCTTTATTGGCTGTACCGAAAATACATGTATTAGTTGTGCCTATAATATGTTTTTCTTGAAAATAATATTGTTATCTAATGTTAAGTGCAGAGTACGTCATAACATATAATTGTGTTTGAAAGATTTAAAATATTATGTTATTTACTATCTCGAGTTTTTAACAACTTAAATTCAGTATTATAAATCAATATATGCATAAAACTTATATATTGACGAGAGTTATGTTTATATATAATTACAAATATGATGAAAATGCATCGAAACACTTGGATGACATTGAGTTGATTTAAACATTTGAAGACATTATCAAGAAAATCCAGCTCAATCTGCAGATTGGAATAATTAAGCATGCATATATTTTTTTTGGTAAAGATCAAGCATGCATATATATAACAACCAGTCTTCTATAAGAAGATAAAAAATTGCGTAGCTCAGTTGGCAAAATTAATTGTTTTCATTATATTCTGTTTATATTTTTTAAAGTAACATTTTGAGCGGGACCATATTGTCGTTGTTTTATTTAATAATTTAATTAACTAAACATGGCTCGTTTTGGCACTTTTCAGTGAAGTTGTTAGGGAATATACACAAGAACTAAGAACACTGGGACTCAAAATTTTGGAGCTGCTCTGTGAAGGGTTGGGACTCAACCCAGAATATTTCTCAGGAGGACTTAGTGAAAATCCAGTAGTGATATCTCATCACTACCCGCCTTGCCCAGAACCAAGTTTAACCTTGGGAGCATCCAAGCACAAAGATCCTAACCTTATTACCATTCTGCTTCAAGAAACAGCGATCACTTCACTTCAAGTCTTCAAAGATGGGGAGTGGATTGGTGTTGAGCCAATTCCCAATGCCTTTGTGGTTAACATAGGGCTTATGTTACAGGTATTTCTTCAGCTAGCTCCGGAATTATATCAACTCTAATATTGACATTGATAATAAGTAGTATGTGTATATATGCTATTTTCACGTCATTCTACACTATTAGTTGCATGTTTGATATCATTTGAGTTCAACATGATCCAACTAAACTGAACCCACTTAAGTTTTTTCTATATAGAATATATTTCGACACAATCTAATGTTATTTTCCTAATATACACATTAACATATGATATTTATTTTGGGTGGAATTCTGTTATGATACTTTATAGCACAAGTCATGTCACTTGCTTTTTTTATAGTTTAATATAATTATATTTTAATAATGATACTTACTCTCATATACTGAAGCAAAAGAGTAAGTGAGAAAGACATGGATAAAATATTGGACACTAAGAACAAGTGCTTCATAGAAATTTCTTTCACAAGTTTTTGTGCAACTGGTATTTTGTTAATTACATGTAAAAAACAAGTTTTATAAATAATTTAGTATTTGATAAAATTAGTTGAATTTTTATTTTTTGTATTTATGGAAAGATCATATCGTGCATAAATATATTTTATCATGATTAACCTTATGCTTCTAAAGCACCAAAGAAAATCTGCAGTAATTTTTAGTGAGCAATTATAGATGGATTTATTAAAATCATATACTTGTAATGTAGCTATTGAAGAATTAATTTGATTACTTGTAGTTAACCTTCATGATAAGGTTTTGCATGACAAAATTCAACTTTCTATGATGGATATAGATCATTAGCAATGGAAAGCTCATTGGTGCCGAACACCGGGTTATCACAAATTCAAGCACTGCGAGGCACACTGTTGCCTATTTCATTAACCCAACAAAAGAAACCCTTATTGAACCTGCGAAGCCTCTGATAAGTTCAACTTCCCCACCCATATACCGATCCATGACATTTGGAGAGTTGTTTGGAAATGTTTTGAACAAGGGTCCTTACTTTGAACCAGAGTTGCGCATATTACCTTCCAAAAAACAACAGAAATGAATCCTACCAGACAGATTTTCATAAATGTTTATCTTGTACTTTAAAGAAATAAAAGTGCACATGAATAAGTGGTGAATTATTATATAGTGTATTTTACTTAATGAAGGCCAAGGGCTTGTAGCCAAACAGTTATGTGCAGTCTTACTCTTAAAATAGAGGAGTTCCTCTAGAACTCAAGATAAATTTTTCTGTTTGTCTTATTTATTCTGCTTTGTGGTTCATGACTTCATGGTATATAGTGATTAGTGAATGTGAAATCAACACAAATGGAGTTGAATTGTGTTAACCACAAATTCTCTGACACTTGAAAATTAAAAGTTCAAACATAAAATATGATATAGTAGCTAGCGGAATAATGACTGTTGGAAATGCATGCAAAAAGTGTGAATGACAAAGTAAGAATGTTGCTTTGAAAGAAAGCTTGCATCTTTGAGGTCACAAAAAGTGATTTCTAAATATGTAGTGTGATCAAGCATATGTTCATACATACTTGATGCAAAGCTAGAAAAGATTCAATTTTTCAATTCAGCAAGGCTAAGAGATATGACAACTGAAAGAAACTACCTGAAACTCTTGCAAAGCTTAAATCAAGTAAGATTTCATCAACAAAAAAAAAAAAAGGAGCAAAACATAGAAAATTCGAAGGTTTAGTTTTTAGGAGCTTAATCTTATGTAATTGACTCAAGTATAAAATTAGAAAAGACTAAGACCGGTTTCACATATACCGGTGTTAATTGTAGGACCAACCTGCTATGAGCTATGAAAAGATTGAGTCGGGTTGAGCTAAATTAGATTTAATGTGGGTCACAAATTTACTGGCCTAACCCAACCTTATACACTTTATGCGGGCTAGCGAGATGGCCGTGTGGATGATCTTAAAAAAGTCTTGCTAGACGCAATGCCTTTCACTACAATAAGTCTATGACTACACTTATTTTTTACAATATTGTAAAAGTGTGGCCTAAATTCTTTATAGACAACACTTTTTTTGAGGTGGCATTTGGAATGACCTTAAAGCATTGGCTTTGTGCAACTAAAAAGCAATGCTTGTTGTATAGTATAGCCATTGCCTAATGAAAAGAATTGCCATAGTCAAAGAATACCCTTTATTTTGCCACTCCTAAATAAAAGTTGCCTAACATCCCAAAGCGTGAACTTTCAACAAAGGCTACACTTGTTTATATTTTAGGCAAAGAATGTTGTAGTGTTTGGAATAGACCAAATCGTTTCAAAATAAATATTGCCCTTGATAAAGGAGGATGACTTGATCCAAAGATTCTATACCACACGTCATCGTTAGAAAATGTAGTGTTTGGTGTACGTCTTCGCTAGCAATAGCCCACTAGCCAGTGACCGAATGAACTGTGGGAACTGGCATTCATGTGGATTGCTCCGACCCGATTCGGGTCAACATTTATTCGGGTTGAGAAAAAGCTATACCATTCCAATAAAATGATGGCCTAGGCTAATTTTTTTTATCGGTCCAAACTCGGCCTCAATTTATTTAACACAAAATGTGATAAATCACTACAAAAAACACGGAAGATAGTGGCGGTTTTCTTACGGCGGTTTACTTAAACCGCCACCACTGTGCCAATCTTGTGGCAGTCATTATAACCGCCAGAAGTTAAATTTGTTAACGGCGGTTTATTTATATTTGTGGCAGTTTTGATATATTTCACGGCGGTTACAAATAAACACCTAAAATGTTACGACATCAACGTCCTGCCTCTCGAAGCTTTTTCCCCAAAATCCCTACTCAGCCATTTTCAGCTTCTGCCTAAAATCATAAAATCCTCGAACGCTTCTGCCTCTCATTTTCAGCCATTGGTGTTTGCTTCACCATCAACCTCTTGGAGCTTCTGCCATTGGTGTTTGCTTCCACCTTCGAAATAGCAGAGGGCATTCTCCATTGAAGCTGAAATCACATTGTAGGTTAGCAGATCCTAAAATTTCTAGATTTCTCCATTGTTCTCCATTTTGCTAAATTTCTAGATCCTGAAATTTTTTATTAATGTGCAATTTTAGGTTCAACTTTTAGGAAATGAGTTAGCCCTTTTTGTAACCTAAATTCGATTAGACAAATTTTAGGTAATGTGCATAGTTTTTTATGATGCTACGAGCTGATGCTACGAGCATCCAGTTCAAGTAGAAGATTCGAAGGTTGAATTTGCACTCCTCACTTATATAATTTGGGCGCAGGTTTGCTTGTCAATTACCTAATTCTTTCGACTATAGTCATATTTACAGAATATTTAATATTCTTACATATCTAGATAATTCAGTTGAGATGCATCAGTTTCTAATTTCTTATCTAATTTCTTGTAAGTAGTAGTAGACTGGCATCAGTTACAAATCCAGTTGAGGGAATAAGACACATGTTTAATTGGTATACTATTGCTTTTCTTTCATAAACAAGAGGAGTATTGTTTCTTTTTAGATTTCTTTTTTCTTTCTCTATATATTGTATTCTTTAAAATGAAAATGCTTTCTTTTATGAAAACCAAATGAATGCAAGAAAAAATGATAAAATAGACTATGAAAGGCTTATGGTTTCTGTCTTGCTTTTTGGAATTTCATGCATTTTATTTTAGGATTAAATTTGCTTAAAATGATGACCTATTGTTCTGCTTTTGCACCATATATGAAGGCTGTTCTGTTTCGGTACTTATTGAGAGATGCACTAGAGATGAGTAATGACAAACATTATATTTACCAAATGATGTTTTCCCGTTAGGAACATAGAGCAATTCATTTCATGCCCACCCAGCATTGTTTCATACACTTTTAGTACCTATAACTTATGCCCGCTAAATTATTTTGTTGAGTTATTACACTTATATTTCCAATTGAAACACAACTCAGTAGAATCTTGTCAATTCTATAATATGTGAATGATGAATAAATCTAAGGGCATGGTTTAGCTTACAAACTGCCAGGGATTACATACCAACATCTAATTACCAATTCATGTGTTTGAATTCATTTGACAATTGACATGATTAAGATTGGGAATAAATACCATATCCAGAGTGTCGTCCCTTCCTCTTGGCCTCCTTCATTCATCGAGCTCGGGAGCAGAGTGAATCTTAGTTGGCTTCCTGATAATGAAGCCATCCTTAACCAACTTCCTTATGTTTTGGCCTGCCAATAGAAATCCACCAAGTAAAGTAGTGCTTTCAAACGATATAAATTGAACAACATAATATGGATATGACTAGAACAAAATAATATATATAGTATGACTAGCCTTGTACTATAGAGGAGTAGAGAAAAATACATCAGATGATGAAAAACATTGTTGACGCACCTAAACTTCTTATTGGTCTTCAAAACTAATCATTCAGTAGTTGTATTACTATATACCTTGTGTCTTAATGAGGTGAATATACTTGTGGTACTTTTCACGCCTAAGAATTTCTCTAATAACTTGTTCCCTCTCTTGTTCTATTGTTCTCATCCTCCAGTGGTAAGTGAGTCTTTCTTTTTTAAGTTTCAATTGTTTGTTTGTATAAAGTATTTTATGTTTTTGTTCTCTAGAGTTGTTGGGTGTTTTAAAGTCAAACAATAACTGTATAGACCAAAACTTACAGCTCATTTTAATTTGTTTATGGCATCTGAATCCATTGATTGCATAGACCAATGATAGATGATAATAACCTCAACTCAGCTATCATAATTAGGCCTAGTTAACATACAAAGCAATTGAAATGTGTTTTTCCATGTCTGTGGATTACCTCATTAGCATATCCAGCCCACAGATACGATATCAGCTACTGCCAAGGCATTAGTGAACTTCCTATAAATATCCAGTTTTACCATCATCCTTCTAGCCTGCCACATTGCATAAGCAGAAAAGATGCCACACATACCACTGCCTCTGTTTGTGTGATGCAAAAGATGATGAAGAGTAACGAAGTCTCAATACACATTGGTATTTGGTACAATACATTGCCCACTATCTATGCTGTCTTTTGGTCATTTTAGGGTTGAGACTTGGATAGAGAGGCTTTGTTTGTGGTCAAAACTTTTTTTTTATAATCATATAATAAGTAATAACACACATTACGCTAGCAAAATTTTTATTTGTTTATGAGTATGTATGGTTAATTGGATGTAAATCAAAATTTCTTATACTGTATTGTGTGAATGGGAAAAAAAGTTAGATACACATGATATATAAAATAATTTGTACATTCAGGAAAAAAAAAGATTTTAACTTCACATTTCCACTTCTTTTCTTCACAAAAACATCAATATCAATATATGTTCTTCTTGGTGTGTCCATTTTGTATCACGTAAAAGTGTCAATTGCATGTTTCTTAATAAATAAATAAAAGAAAAAATATAGTGGGATTAGCAAGTCTTTTGATTTTTTCCTGACCTTTCAAAACTGACAGTTGGATTGAAACAGTAATCATTTGTTTTAGTCACTCTTTGTAATAACAGATAAGGTTGACTCTTAACTTGTTTTAGAAAATCTTTTATATTATTAAAGTGAAATACTTAATAATATGCAAAAAAAATATTATTACTATTTATACCAAACTGGTCAAGACAAATAAAATTCATGACTCAACTAAGAAGTAACATTGCCCCACTAGTTAATGTAGAGTTGATGAACTAAAATTAGGTTAGAGGTATATGTTTGACTTTTATGCTCAGATTTAACTTGCTGGATGGGAGACGATGCAGTAGAGTTGGCAAATAGGTGACGCTGACTTAAAAGCACTGTGGCATATTCATATTCTTAGCTTCATCTGGTGCTTGGCTGTTTCTGTGGCATAATGAATCTGGACTTATCTAAATTGCCTCCTAGCAATAAAGAAATATCAATACAATCTTTTGATCCATTGGTGTTAGCATTTGCCCGAGGAAAATCTGTAATTTTCTTGTAAGATAGGTAAGGTCTTTAGACTTGATGCATCGGTTTTCATTGCTTGACTGATTATCAGTAGTTCTACATTGAGGTTTGAACTTCGAATAATATTTTGTTGTCTTTGTTTGAGTAGTGAATCTTTAGGTTCAGTTATGAAGAATTTTAGATACAAGTCTTGTGAACTCCCTATCTGTCTACTTGTGTTCTTTTAATGTTGTATTCTTTTAATTATATATTATCCAATTTGCTTTAGTTAGTTAAAAAGAAAACTGCTTGAATAGTGTGATAGATCATTGAAATATCTAGTATTTTGTAACACCTCGTTTACCTGTCTTGCTATGTGTTCCAAGGATAGTGTATCTATTTTGTGATGCTATGCCTACTGGTTTTATCTGGAATGTTAGTTGCTAGATATGGATAAAAGTCAATAATGGAACAACAGGGAAGCAAATTGAGTAGTTTGCAGAAACAATAATGAGAATACATGCTTTTGTTATTTTGAATATCATCTTCTGCAATATGAATTGAGATTGAACCTGACACAGTCAAAAGATGGGGTTTGTTTTCATTTTAGGGGTCTGCACTATATATTTGCATGTTGTGCCCCTTAATTTGAATTATAAAGAATGTGATTAGACACAATGGATAAGGGCAGATGTCATAAAAGTGGTATCATGGTTTTGGTTTGCATATCTCATTTGTGATAGTTCGCAGGTTTTCTTAAAATTTGGTTTAGTTTATCCTGTAGGTTATTCTGTCAGTATATTGCTCAGTTGCATGTCTTTATATGCCTTCGATTTCAAGTGTTTATTTGTTCTCTTTGACTTTGAAGCCAGTGCTGTCCTTGTAAGAGTTCATGCATTTCTTTTTACTGTTTTGCTTATTTTCTTGATAAATGAATGATTTTCCTTATTGTCTCATAATCCTTTTATTTTGTATTGTAGGCAATAGATGAGGGAAGTGGAGATCAGGCTACTCCTAATGTGCCAAGACGGTCCTCTTCAGCAAGTCATGAACCTAAGCATAATTAAGAATTAGATTTGATGTTAGGTTTATGTTTTCTAATGATGGATGATTGTAAGACAAAATTTACTTTAAGTGACCTCTAAATAGTTACTTGTATACTCATCTTACTGGTATTAGAAATATTCAATATAGACTATAATGTCTATTGTGCATTTCTATGTTATCTGAGTGCATATTCTAATGATTTTATATTTACATTTTAATTTGAATTGTTGAGACAAAGACAATTGAGAACCAAGTATAAATAAATGAAATGTATATTGATAATTGAAAGGTCTGCACTAAATAACATTTAAACTGCCACTAAACATCATGATTTTTGTAGTGAATGGAGGAGTTCGGTGCTAAATTTAGGTCTTCACTTTAGAGTAGCACTATTATACCACTCAACTATTAGTGCATATTGTTTGATTGTCTTATATTATATATTTATATTTTTTTTCCAAATAAAGGAATATAATGTAAAATATATTTATAGTATAAAATATATTTAGATAGCGTAAGATATCTATAAAATATATATAATATAAAATATATTTTTTGTAACTATAACAATTTTTATTAGTAATATTGTAAGAAGTTATACTAATTCTACACTTTCATTTTGTTTATTTATTTAATTCAATACCTTTTTTTTGTTATAATATTACTTATCAACATCCTTCATGTTAATAGAATAATATTTTAATTTTGAACACATATAAAAGATACTTAAAATATTAAATTATTACAATTTATGTCTAAGAAGATTAATAAAATTGGTAATTTTTAATATATATGTATATATAATTATATTCTAATTCAACCATGGTTCGACCATTAAACCGTGAAGCAGTCCTTTCATCAGTTTAATGATTAGTTTAGTTTTCAAGACATTGCATGTGTGTTAAGTGCAAGACAACTTGAGTCATTCAAAAGTTATAATATAATTTTATTTATAGATAATTTGTATCCCTTTCAAGAATAGTTGGCATATATAGGTCAATGAGACCAAGCCACCTTAAATACTGTCTTTTTTATTTTGTTTTATTTTGTTTTCATGCACGCTTGTTATGAGTCCATTTGCCTATAGTAAAACTTATCATACGTTTTATGTGAATGAATAAAATGTCATTCCGCATTCAATATTGAAATTAGAGGATTCCTATATTTGTTGGGGGGCGGGGGGGAATATGGAATGACATTCTTATTCTGAATCACATTCTATAAATTTATGGAATTCTATTCCTAAAAAAAGGGGTGGGATTTTGATTTTTTTTTTTGTGTGGAATAAGATTCCATATACTTTTTCTTATACAGCCTTATTTAATTTATAAAATGATACAAATTACCATTCCATAATTTATAAAATATTCTCATTCTCCATCTTACCACCTCTCTTCTTGACTCCCTATTCCCATTTTTTTGAATATCTATTGATACAAAGTGAAAGAAATTGGTTGACTTATGATAGTGTAATTTTATCTTTTAGATGCTTGAACTTGGAGCTCTTTTTATTGTGCAATTTTCATTTCTAGTTATCATACAACCATTGGTTTTTCTACAATATTTTGGATGATTTTTAATCATAATTTTTATTTAATTTTTTTCTTAATTTTAAAAATGTTGCTCAATACTAAAACTAATATTGTACCAATGTCAAGCATATGACCATAATTATAGAAAATCAAATATATGGAAAGAAAAAATCATTGAAAATAAAGAATATTATCAAAATTTCTGTTTTTATGTTGCTGAAAATTTAATCTTGAATATTGTTTCAAAAAATGTACATTAATATTATCTTTATAAGATATATAAGAAAAAAGTTAAACTTTTTCATTTTTTTCAATAGGGATATTTATGTCGTTTATATCAATTTGAATTCCATTCTTTATTGCATCTCATACACCAAATTACGGAATAGCTTTCCATGTCAATTTATTTCTAGTCCTACAACACTGGAATCGGAACAGGATTCTTATTCCAATTTATCAATTCCTAGTCTTATTCCTATTTTTATTTCATAGAATTCCATTCTTTACACCAAATATGGCATTAAAGCAACAACACTGTAGAAAACTTGCAAAGACGCAATCTTGAAATGTATGATGCAAAGGTACAAGTATGAAAGTAGAAGTAAACATATAAGGGTTTGCGAGTTAGGTTCAATATGAATACCAAAAGTTAGCTTTTTAAAAACTCATACTTGGCTGTTTCACTTAGTTTTAAAATAACACCATGAGTGCATTTTAAAATCATATATTTGTTGAACATTTTATAATCGAGTAAAAATTGTTTGCTTAAATTATTTATTTAACTCTCTTCTTTTAAAACATTTATCTTTACATAGGGGGGTCAACTTGAAAGAGAAATATACTATTTGACTCGTTAAACTTCTTGACGTATAACCCATGCTTGCAAAATCTTTAGTCTTGAAATATTCCAATGCTTCAAACATCTATTCATTTTTTATCCTCCTGTATGGACCCTAATTATGACCTTTCAATAATTCCTTGCTTCCATACTTACTCTTATTACTTATGATATACTACAAAACATCAAAATGCCACAAATGACAATTTTGATGATAACAGATAATGGAGCAATTAAAAATAAGCCCAAGAGCTTCAAGAACACATTGTCTAGGACATAGGTTCCAATGTAAGGGTATTGTCACTTAACCCTTTAAAAGCTCAAGAACCTTAATTCAAAATTAATGCACTCAATGGCCAATAAATGGTTTACTAGCCCAAAAGAATTTTTTTTTGTTGAAAATAATGCTAAAATACTACAAGAATTCTTCAAGTTGACTACATACTACATAAGAGCATTTATTGCTCATGATTTTCACTCACAGAATGCTAACGTAATCTCGACTACAATGAGGTTTTACACAAAGGAGTTGTTTTCCAAGTTTAATGTTATATTCAAATTTCAATATTGGCTTTTAGATTTACTTTCCATAGAGCAATTGTAGTCAACTATACCATCTTTGTAATCGACTACCAAGTTTAAGAAAATATGTTTTCCACATTTTGCCACTTTCATTACTTTTAAAATTTCATTCCAAAAAGCTCCTGTAGTCAACTATTGTGAATACTCTATTTTGTTTGGGATACATTTAAAAATAAAAAAAATAATAATCAATAAAAGTTTTAAATTACAAAGGGTTTTTTAATCAATAAAAGTCAAGAAAAATCAAGAAAACAGAAACTATAAAATAAAATAAAAAAGCTCAATCTTGATACAATTCATTAGCCCAAATAAAAATGGGGAAGTGATAAAAGGCTCAAATTAAAAAAAAAATCCATAGTCTCATTTTAAAAAATACCTAATCCCCTCTTACAAAAATCTAACAAGGAGGTAGCTAGCAATAAGCTGGAGTTAGCAACGCAGAAAGGACGACAAAGAGCAGCAGGGAATTTCTCTTTTGAGGGCATTTTTGGAGAGAGGTGTTAAAAAGGTTTGGAATAATGAATCTTGTCTTTTATTTCATTGATAGAGTAGTATTTATACGTGCTAATACTAGCAATAGAAGTCTAATCGAGAATAACCAATTAACAAACAAAACGAAAAGTTTGTTAAATCATTTAGACTTTGGGTTTTCTGTCAGCCCCTCATAAGCTGAACTATAAATGTCTAGCATGTTCAGCTTGGACACCAGTGAGTGAAACTGAGTATGAGGCTGGGCCTTAGTGTAGACATCTGCAAGTTGAGCTATTGTGGGTATAGAGAAAAAGAAAACTAAAACAGAGGAAAAAGCAAACTCCATCAATGAATCAATTAGGAATGGAGAAATTTTCAATCCCTCTTGCTTCCTCCCGGTTCTTCATTGTCCTTTGCTTTCAAACTTCTCTAAAGCCTCTTCTCTAGCCAAAAGTTCCTCCAAAAACCCTAACTTTTTTATATTTAAAGTGTCAAAACAGAGTTGGGCTACGATGCTGGAGCTTGGGCACTGGTATTGGGCACTTGGGCACTAGAGTAGCGGAAAACAACACCAGGAATTGATTTCTTGGGCGCTGGGTGCTAGGTGTGAGTGCCTAAGGGCTAGAGTAGCAGAGGGCAGTGTTTTGGCCTCTTAGGCGCCCGGGCGCTGGAGTCAGCAAAGAAAATTTCCAAATTTAGCTAGCTTGAGCGCCTAGGCATTGGGTTGGGCGCTTAGGCACTAGATGAGGGAAAACAAGATGAAAATCAATTAAAAGATGGGGGAAAACACCAACTAAGGTTGAGAAAGGGGAAGTTTTCTTTTAGGAAATTATTCAAGAAAACAAGGTATTTGGCACAAATATCAATCTACTATGAATACAAGAAGTCGGGATACATCAAAGCAAAATGTCCTGTCCTAAACAAGGACAAGTAGAAAAAGAAATTCTTCACAAAGAAGAAAAGGGGATTGATGGCAACTTGGGAAGATTTGGATCTTTCATCAACTGAAGATGAAGAGGAAGGAGAAGAAGAAGCAAACATATGCTTCATGGCAAATACCTTTTGAGATGAAGATGAAGATGAGGTAAATGACTCTAACTTCAATAGTGAAGAAGCTTTTATTGATTTGTTAAATAACTCCTCTATTCTCTCTGTCATATATAAAGCTCTGAAAAGAAAATTTTCAAAACTCACCAAGGATTTTGTAAATGTGTTTTTAGAAAAACAGGATTTTCAAATAGTTTGTGAAAAACTAAAAACTGAAAATATTTTTCTGAAAAACAAAACATCCTCTGAGTCTAACACATATATTGAGGTTGAAAAACTTCAAAAAGAAGTAGTGGAACTCACTGAAGAAGTAGTGGAACTCACTGAAGATCTTAGTAAATTTGTGGGTAGTACTAAAAAGTTAAACACACTACTAAAATACTCCAGAGACCCTCGAGATAAAACTGGATTGGGGTTTCAATCTTATGAGAAAAGCAATTTTCAATAACCACCTACTCTTGCTAAACCCAAACCTTTTTGCAACAATTGTAAAAAGAAAAGACATACTACATCCAATTGCTTTTACAAAAAAGAAATTATGATATAATGAGTCCTCAAGAGGTAACAAAAAAGGACCCCAGAAAATTTAGGTACCTAAACATGATTATTTCTCTTGCAGATGTGCTTAGTAGCAAGAAAAAGACCCCAATAATAGTACATGGATAGTGGTTGTGCACGTCGCATGACTGGAGAAAAGTCTATATTTTCAGAGCTCAGACCTAGATCAGGTGGTTGTGCCACCTTCGGAGGAAATCAAAAGGGTAAAATAATAGGAATCAGTAAGATTGGTAAGCATATTTTTCCTTTTAATGATAATGTACTTCTCGTTTAAGGTTTAAAACATAATCTACTAAGCATAAGTCAATTATGTGATAGTGGATCTGACGTTTCCTTCATCATAAGAGAATGTATAGTCAAAATCCCTGATGGGTCCATATCTTTTTAGTTAAAAGGCAAAACAATCTTTATAAAATTGACTTGGGAGACCTCTCTGACCAAAATGTATCTTGCCTAGTGTTCATAAAAGGAGAACAATGGATATGATACAAGAAACTTGGTCATGCAAGCTTGAGATTAGTTTCAAATCTAAGCAAGCATAACCTCGTAAAATGACTACCAAATCTTGTGTACAATCCTGATGTTCTGTGTGATGCCTGTCAAAAGGGGAAACATATTCAAAAACATTGTTTCCACCTCTAGACCACTAGAGCTGTTGCATTTGGATTTGTTTGGTCAAACAAGAATAACCTCATTAAATGGAAAGAAATATTGATTAGTCATAGTTGATGACGATACTAGATGGACATAGGTTATGCTCTTAGCTCACGAGGGTGAGTCTTTCTAGATCTTTTCTATATTCTGCAAAATGTCCAGAATGAAAAAGGAACGTGTATCAGCTCAATCCGAAGTGATCATGGAGGAGAATTTGAGAATGAGAGTTTCCAACGAGGCTATGAAAAAAGTGGTATTCTTCAAAACTTCTCTGCCCCTAGGACACCATAGCAAAATGGTGTGATAGAGAGGAAAAACATGTCTCTCCAAGAAATGGCAAGAACCATGCTCAATGACAACCCTATTTCCAGACACTGTTGGGATGAAGTTGTTAACATGCCTGCTACATTCAAAACAGAATATATATTAGACATATTCTGAAAAAGACTTCTTATGAATTGTGGAAAGGACGAAAACTCAACATTTCTTACTTTCATTCCTTTGGCTGTCAATGTTTTATTTTGAATACTAAAGATTATTTAGGTAAATTTGATGCTAAAGTTGATTGTGGTACATTCTTGGGATACTTTGAAACATCAAAGGCATACAGAGTTTATAACTCTTGTACCTTAATTGTGGAAGAGTCTGTCCATGTTAAGTTTAACGACAAAAACCTTGATAAAGATTTATCAGAGCTAGATGAGTCTTTCGCAAATATAAACTTAAATGATAAAAACGAAAGTCCATCAACAGCAAGCAAATAAGCATTGGACGATGAAGAGAAAGAAGAAAGTGCAACACGAGATAATGTTTAACGAAGATGGCATTTCAAAACTTAACATCCAGAAGACCAAATAATTAGTAATCTGAATGACAAAGTGTGAACAAGGTTAAAGTTCAAAGAATACTCAGACATTACATTTATCTCAGAGCTGGAACCAAAGACGGTTGAAGAAGCTCTTAAGGAAAAAGACTGGATATTGGCCATGCAAGAAGAGCTTAACCAGATTATAAGAAATGATGTTTGGACGCTGGTCCAACAGCCCAAAGACAAGTCCATTATTGGCACAAAGTGGGTATTAAGAAACATAATGGACGAAGATGGTAAGGTTAGTTGCCCAAGGTTATTCACAACAAGAAGGTATAGACTTTACTAAAACTTTTGCACCAGTAGCTCGATTAGAAGCCATACGCATTTTACTTTCATTTGCTACTCATCATAGTATGAGACACAATAAAATGGACATAAAAAGTGCTTTTCTAAACGGCATAATCAATGAAGAAGTTTATGTTATGCAACCACCTGGGTTTGAGAATCAAAACTATCCAGAGCACATTTTTAAATTGAAAAAGGCTCTATATAGATTAAAATAGGCTCCTTGAGCTTGGTACAAAAGATTAACCATTTTTCTAATGGAAAATGAATTTTCTAGAGGAAAAGTTGATACTACTCTTTTTCACAAAAATGTAAACTCACATTTTATCATAGTTCAAATTTATGTAGATGATATTATTTTTGGAGCTACTGATGAATCTTTTTGTGAAGATTTTTCCATGTTGATGCAGAAGGAGTTTGAAATGAGCTTAATGGGAGAATTAAAATTCCTTTTGGGTTTGTAAGTAAAGCAAACATTGAACGAAATCTATATTCACCAAACTAAATACACAAAGGAACTCCTAAAGAAGTTCATGTTGGACGATTGCAAAACGATGGGCGCACCTTTGCATCCATCGTCCACTTTGAAATTGGACGATAATGATAAAAAGGTCGATCAAACCTGATATTATGTTCAGTGTGTGTCTTTGTGTAAATTTTCAATCTGATCCTAAAGAGTCACATCTAACTGCTGTTAAAAGAATATTCAGATATTTGAAAAGTACTACTAATCTGAGTCTATTGTTTAAGAAATCTCATGAGTACTAATTAGTTGGCTTTTATAATACGGACTATGCTAGAGACATAATTGAAAGAAAATGCACCAGTGGATGATGCCACTTCATTAGAGGCAATTTAGTCTCATGGTCCAGCAAAAGACAGAGTACAATTGCACTTTCAACTGCTGAAGCTGAATATATATAAGCATCTAGCTGCTGCTCTTAACTTCTTTGGATCAAGCATCAATTGGAATATTACAATATCTTCAAAAGTAAGATTCCTATACTATATAATAATACAGCTGCAATAAATTTATCTAAGAATCATATTCTTCATTCAAAAGCAAAGCATATTGAAATCAAGCAGGTCTTCATGAAAATTGTAGCCAGTTGACTCCTTGAAATTTTGCAATTGGAATCATGCCATTTGGACTTTTAGAACTCCAGATATGTCAAAAACACTGCACCTACCTCAAGTTAGGTTGGCAGAACATGTTTCCAAATTCAAACTAACTTGTAGCTTCATAATCATGCCTAAAACGACATCTATTGACTAAATGGTCTTCAGTGAAGTTGGAGATATGGGTCTTATCTTTCCAATGGCCAAGTTTCAGCCCAAGAGGAGGCCTATATCTCACTATGTAGTCCAATATGTGTACACTGTCCAGATTTTCGTGACAGCAAACCCATTCTGCATAACAGGGATATTTTGGACCCTTAGAAGTCTGATCCAGCTCTTGAGTTCTTCATGAAACTTGTAGAGAATTGTCTTAGCTTTCCAAAGACGCCAAGATCATCTCAAATGGATCACCGAGTCCCAAGTTATGGCCTAACCAAGGAAGAAATGTCAAAATGCATCAAAATCTGAAAATTATTCAATATTTGCATTAAAACCCAATGAAGCCCAACAATATTAAACTCATCTAAAATACTAATATTGGGCACTATAAACATCTAATAAAGCCTAATACAAAGCTAACATAAGTGTCTCAAATTGATTGATCATGACGAAATGGAGAGAATTGAGAAATAAATTTGATTATGTATAGTATACACTTATACATGAAATGAGAATAAAATTGAATTTATTCTTTGCATATATATGTTCTTATTCTAACCTTTGTTATTATTGCTTTACTTATATATAACTTGTTCTGTTTGCGTTAATGATAAATCTGATATTGATATGATCTTCTGGTTATTTTGCTCTGTTCTTTGTCAACTAACAACAAATTACTATGTTGCTCTGATTATTTGATAAAAATAATTTTACTCTGATACTTATAAATAGTTTGCTCTGATATTAATTATAAAGCTTTACTCAGATATTGCTGATATAAACTATTACTCTAATACTGGTAAAACTCTTTGGACTTAAAATTTTCATTACTCTGTTTCACTCAGTTAACTTGTTCAATATGTTTATTGCTCTAATACGTTATGGACTTAAACTTTATTTTGTTAAACAATGTGTCCAATAACTAGTAAAAGTTATCTTTTTTAACACACTGATAAAATTATTCCTAAATTACATGCGTCCAATATACCTATGTCCAATTTGTATATAGTATGTCTTAGAAGGAGCTTATACTTTTTCAAACTAACAAAAGATTTTGCTCAATCAAATTTAATATTGTTTGTCATCATCAAAAAGGGGGAGATTGTTGGAACCAAAGATGTAATCAAATATTTGATACTAGAACCAAAATTGTTCAAAGAAATTGAATCTCTCAAAGTTTTGAAGATAACAATAAATATTAAATTATACCGAACAAATAAGTTTTAAATAAACTAATGTTATTTCGTTCTAAAAAGAAATAGTTCAAGTTGTATCTTTTGATCAAATCTTTTATAAATACTTTTGGACTAAAGACAAGTTTTGTTAAAGACAAAATTACTGTTTCACTGCGTGCGTCCAATACAATATGAACTGTTTATTATCTTTTATTGGATCGCCCATTATATTGTTTCTGTTGTTCCTCCCTTAAAAGGATTCGCCCAAAACATTTCAAAAATAGGTAAGACAAATTGCATTAATTGTTGATATGATCTCTGACAAAGTACGTGACTTTCGAAATCAACCTTGTAAGCTGGAGCTGACATACCTAAGTAGAACAAAGATATCAAAGTTTCTTACAGCGTTGATAACCAAATCCACTTTTAAGAAGAAGATCAACACATTATCAGCATTGTGCATTTAATGCCACTCAGAACGGTAATAAATATTGCCGTTGAACGAAGAAGTTTATGAAGACTAGTACAAGTTCACAAGCCTATAAATACTCGAAGTCTTCGAAGGACCAAGTAGAAAAGTAGATAACGAGAATAGAAGAACATACGAAGCAAAAGGATTTACTCTACTTTTCAAATGCTTTTTATACTCTTGTATAGAGTTTTTACATGAACTTATTATTTATCCTCACATATCGTGAGTTATTCTCAAGTATTTCAAACACTATCCTTTTTAATACTCTAGTTATAAGCCTGAAAAGACTTGTGTAGAAAAGAGTACTTATTGGTAGAACCTCAAGAGGTTTAGAATAATTGGTTGTAAGCCTGAAGAGGCGGTTTGAAGAATACTTGTAATATTTGAGAAAGATTAGTGAAATTCCTTCAGGTATAAGGGATTGGACATAGTTATCGGGTTGTGAGAGTGAACTAGTATAAATACTTGGTATAAGCTTCTTTTCCCTTCCCTTGCGTTACTTTGTTTTTCACTAATGCTTGAGGATTGTCATTGTTGTTCTTAACAACTTGTTTTTATATGAAAATATAAGTCTTTAAACTTGCGTCTCAAGATTTTCAGAAAAACTCTCTTTGTGTCCAACAAACTTTAAGCTTTTTCTGTTTCTCCTATTCTCTCTTGCAAACTTGCGAAGCTTTTGTTCTAAGAACTGCTATAAGAAAGTTTTCCAAAAAAGTTAAGAAACACAATTCAACCCCCTTCTTATGTTTCATCTTTTTATTTCAACTTTCAGCTGAATGGGTTCCAAAGAAGTCCTAATGAGCCTTCTCTTTATGTCCAAACTAAAGTTGCTCATGACGTCCTCTTTGTCTGCCTTTATGTTGATGACTTGATTAATATGGAAACTAATGATCACTTGCAAGAAGAATTCAAGAAGACAATGATGAGTCAATTTGAGATAATTGTCTTAGGCCTCATGAAATATTTTCTTGGCATGCAAGTGAAGCAAGAAAATAGGAGATTATTTCTTTCACAAGATAAGTATGTTGTAGATTTATTAAAGAAGTTTCATATGGCAGGATGCAAAGGAGCTCTTACTCTGTTTTTAATGAGAAGCTTTCAAGGAATGATGGAAAGGAAAAGACATAAGACTTTTTTACAAAAGAACTAATTGGATCACTTATTTATCTCACTAATACAAGACCTAACATTGTCTATGTTGTTAGCATCATTTCTCGGTTCATGAGTGAACCTAGCAAGAAACTGTAACACCCTCGGTTGGATGTTACATTGAAGAAAAATTAATTTCCTAATTAATTCCTCTTCGTAACCTCATAGTTTTCTAAATGACAAGTTATAAAAAAATTTTGTTTAATTTTAGTATAATGTAAACAGAATAATTCCTAAACTAAAAACACACATGTTAGGATACAAATATTTTACACTGATTTTATTTCCTTACTATTATACATGGTTAATATTTACATATATATTACAACGATATATACATATATATTAATACAACACAAAACCTATTACTATATAACTACAGCAAAGGGTCCTCCTCTTTGTCTTCCTCCTGGTCCTCCCGGTTAGTAGCTGGTGTAGGTCCTCCAGGTATGTACCCTCCGTAGTAGCTTAGCCTTTGGGCTGGAGTCTGGTATGCCTTGTGCCTTGGTGTCCTAGTAAAAGAGACTGTGGATCTCTCCTGTGGAGTGTAATGGGCACCGGCGCCCCATATGTCTCTAATAGGCATATACAATCAGACAAATGTAGTAATAGAGAATACAATAAGAAGATTTCCATCATGGGTCCTACGTAGTGTTAAAGTTACATCCCCAGCATAAGCTACACACTCTAACTCTAGCTGAACATTCTAGGCATCTGGGCCTCCTAGAAACTGAACAGTGACATATCCCAGAAATTCATGATCGGCCATCTTTGGATGTAACCAAATCAAATCACAAATCACAATACACACACATGAAAGAGGTGAGATCCTCACATCATCATAAACACCAATATAACAGTATAAAAATAGTATACACACGATTATACATTACAATACTATTTAATAGTTATTTCTCTAACAGATACAACCATGTAAATCAATAAAATGACCAACCAACCTCAACGTGCATAATGATGATGCACATGGTCAACCCCTACTCCATGGAGCTAAATACAACAAGTCGGAGAAAGTGATTGGGAGTACATGTTCCGTATCTCATTAGCCTCATAAAGTGTTATACAATTTCATTTGCTTAACCTGAATCACGAAAACACTCTTCACCAATCGGAAATAGGTAAGTGTCTAGTTGGAATCATTCGATGTGTTACAATCATATTACCACGGCATAATGGTACTACCTATCGGCTCCTTGTGGAGTTCTACACCCTGACGTCCCTAAGATCAGTCATAGATCTTCACTAGGCAATTCGTACCCGCACTAAGGTGTAAGCTCAATCTCCTAGGCTCAAAGCCTTGACAACAAGTCTACATCAGACTTTTTCAAAATGTTATGCAAAGTGCAAATATTCTCAGAATATACAAACAATCCTTCCCCTCGGGATTCAAGCCATCATTTTGAGAATAGCGTCAATTGTCCTATCCAGGGTCAAGTCTACGTCGGCCCGATATTAGTACCGCTGTTTCTTATATATGGTGCTTTAAAATAATTTCAAAATCATGTAACACTTCGGTTACGGTTTTCAAATCGCGTAACATCTCTGTTACGTTTTATAAATCGCATAACATTTATGTTACGCTTTTCAATCTAGTAAAAATATTTTTCAATCGCGAAAATATTTTTCTGTAAAATTTCAATCGGGTATGGTATAAAAATTATTTTTCAATCTCGTAAAATGTTTTCTATAAATTTTTAATCGTGTAAAGCATTTTTCACAAAAACTGAGTTATTTTGAGCTAAATAAAATATTTTCAGGTCTATTTTCACTTTTTGTAATAAAAACTAATTTTAAATATTACATTTCAACTTTAAAACTATTTTTCCAAAATTCTTTCCATAAAAAAATTATTGATTAAAATTCCAAATATCACTAAAAACATTTTCTCAAATTTTCAAAAATCAAAGTTTCTCCAAATAAAAATAAATTCTAGTAAAAACAATTTATTTTCGAACACTTGGTGGCCGAACTACCCAAAATACGTTATACCAAAATCCAATGATTGTCTCATAACTTTCCACAAATCAATCCAAATATATGCATATCCTAAACATATCTATTCATATACACATGAATTATTTCATCTATATAAAAAAATTATCATGCTTTCAGTGTCACAAATTCATACCATATTCAAAATCATAAACACATAGTTTAAATAAAGAATAAAATCACAAAACGTAACCATAGAATATCAAGACATAAAACATAAACCACAAAACTTAACCATAGAATAGCTTCACAAATTTTAAGAGAATAAAATCCTATTTTCTACCATAATATTGGTTGACAGATAAACTCCCTCTTACCTTGGTTCAAAAATTTTCCCAAAAACTTTGTATAGAATCTTGTCCTTCGACCAACACAAATCCATAAAGAAAACAAATACATATTACTTAAACTTTAAAACATGGAATAAGATGATCATGAAGCAATTCAATGATTTAAAACTTTGAAATAAAAATTTAAAAGTGAAGAAAAAGAATTTTCACCTTTGATTCCTCAAACTTAGTAAGCTCTAAAAGTGGTTCAGGGAGGTTTCTTCACAAGAAACTTACAAGTCCAAAGTTTCTTAGAATGGTTTCAAGATGCTAGAAATTAAGTTGGATTTTTGGCTAGATTTTGGGAAGGTATTTTAGTGCTCTTGGTCGTGAGCTTCTTGGAGAGAAAGGTTGAAGATTTTAAGTGAGTTAAAATGCATGGAGAAACTTTCTATTAATAGGAGAAAAATAAGGATAAAATGTAATTAAATAAAAAGTAAAAATTAAAGATAAATGACCTACCTTGGCCAGCCACCCTAGGAGCTTGTGTGAAGAGTGAGTGTTCAATTTGAACATTTGTTCTTCACCATTAATAGCTTATGACTCACCTTAGGTGAATCATCCTTGCATTTAATATTTTTATGACTCACCTAGGTGAATCACCACCTACATAAATGCTCACCATAATTGCTTTAGATATTTTCCTCTAGATATTTTCCAGTAGCTATTATTCAATGGACAAAGATCAATATATATTATCCAATGGACAATAGGATGTATCCTAAATTTTTATTTGATAATAAAATCCCCAAAAATGAAAAACGTTCAAATCTGTTCACGTATTTAGAGTTTAAAATCACTTTTATCTTTAATAATTATTCAAAGGTATTCTAGACCAAAAATAATTTTATTTATTTTTATTTTTTGGAATGGGACAAAATTAACATATAAGGTTAAGTTCAATCAAATTTTTATTTAATAGAGCTTACAGAAATTCCCAAAAATTATAATTCACTGAAACTTGAGAAAAGTAACATATAAATGAGAAACAAAAATTTTGGAATGTTACAAAAACACTATGAAGCAACTAAGAGAATCTTAAGGTACATAAAAGGCACCAAAAGACTTGATATTCTATACCAAGCACAAAAAGACAACTAGTTGATCGGATATATTGATAGTGATTGGGCCGGATTAATTGATGATAGAAAGAGTACTTCAAGTTATGCATTCTTCTTAGGAAGTAAAGCTATTTCATGGTCATTAAAGAAGCAAAAGATCGTTTCTTTATCTTCATCAGGAACAGAATACATTACAACCACATGTGCAGCATGTGAAGCCATCTGGCTTAGAATAATTTTGAAGGATATGAAGCGAAATCAAAGGTCCCCCACTATAATCTTTTGTGACATGTCTTTGATTGCAATGACTAAAAAGCCAATTTTTCATAACCGATCAAAACACATTGAATTGAGATTGCACTTAATTAGATAGAAAGTTGAAAAAGCCATTTTTTCATAACCGATAAAGTTCTAGAATATTTAGAATTATGGGGGGATGTTTGAAATTAATTTAGAATACTCTAGAAGTAAGTTACATTGTAACTCTTCCTAGAAACAAGACATTATGACACTAGTTTCATGAAATAAGGCACTATGTATTTGTCATAGTTAGTGGTGATTATCTAGTTAATTTCTTTTACAGTTACAAGACCCTAAAGGTATCTAGGACTAGGAGTACTATATAAGGAGATGAAGTATGAGATAAAAACCATGACCCATGACAAGATCAATACAAGTTCATATTTAGCCCACTTGTTCTATTATTTTTTTCCTATCCTATTGCTTGCTCATAAGATCCTAGGTCTACCATAATTTTAGTTGTGCAGATTCCAAATTTTCCAACAGTTATGAATTATTATCTAGTAATTTATACTTTATAATAATGACCAAGGCCATGAGATGCAACCATTACGTACCCAGTATTATGGTTGAAGAGTTAATTAAGAACTCATCCAGTTGAAGACTTTATTATTGTCCTGCTTATGATTAATTCTGGGTAGCAATTTCTGACTCTACCTGCAAGTATGGTTTGGGTTAAAAATCATATTTTGGAGTTGCTTAAAGTTTGAATAAGGTTCACAATATGATTCACAATTCCTTGTTGGAAGGATTGGGCGCTACTTGAAGGAGAGCAGGTACTCCAAGCACATTAGAACTAGAGCTCCTGTTTACTTGGTTTCTGTCTTGGAGTAATTAGCTGCTGTGGTAACATAACTCTTTTCTTCCGCTTTCTGTTTCTTCTTTCACTCTAAATCTAGCTCTTCATAGTTGCTAGATCTTTGATTGCTTTAATTAAAATGCCTTAGCAATGGGAAAAAAGAATCTTGGGTTACATGTTAATTATTTGAAGAGTAAATACTTAATTTGGTCCTCCAAATATATTGGACATATCCTCTAATTATTTTTGACATCAAATTCATCCTTTTAGGTCATTTTTTAAGGACCAATTTAATGTCAAAAATGACTTTAGAGGACAGGACCAAATTGATGTCAGTGTATCTTTAGAAGGGCTATTCTGATGTCAAAAATAATTGGATGACCAAACTAATATTCCGTGGATTTATGAAGGACCAATTTGAGTATTAACTCTTATTTGAATTGGAATGTGAGAGTTATAAAATAATGAGTATTTACCTAATAATTTAGACTTTTTTAGAAGAGAAGGTACTCGATGACATAGTATGAGTATCCGAGCTTTTGTTTTATTTTTATTGTGAACATCTTGAGTTTTTATTTATTTTATAATTGAATCACTCAATATTCACGCCTTTAGTGAATTGTGTTGTGACTCTTAAATAAGATTCACAACTTCTTATTAAATAAAAAAAAGTTTTGCTTAATAAAAATATATTTTATCCTTGTAGAATTTATAGCAAATGAATAAATTTTTAACTTATGCCAGGATGAGAAATTTTTTCCCTGCGGACCAAAATGCTTAAAATATTTTCCAAATTACTATGATATAATCTTCTTTTCTACGAGTCGATAGCAAGCTATGATGATGAACATTATATCAATCCTAGAAGCAAGGGAGAAGAACAACGATGCGTATCGAAGCAATAGAAATCAATTCTTTACTCCTCAAGAAGTTGATACATTTGACCAAACATTTAAAGATTAAGTCTCCAAAGAGTTCAAAGGGTACGTTTTCAAAGAGAATTCTTCAATAATGGATGAGCCAAAGCATATGAGTAATTAAAGACAAAGCACTAATCAATCGTTAATTTTAACCTCAAATGTTTAATGTTTTAAGATTTGATAATGACAAATGTATGATAGGTAGAGATGAAAAAATTAAAGTATGCAATATACATGTTTCCAAATAAATTATATTAAATCAATCACAATTGTATTATTTAACATGTTATACGTTATACTTGAATCATGCGTTAAGCCTTGTCTCTTGACTAACATATTGCATCATTTATAGGCATCATTTATCGAATATATCTAATAAAATTTTATAAATGTTTTAATTAATAAATATTGGACATATGCATGATGTGCCTTTTATAATATATATTTCAAATATGAATATTGACAAATTTTAATAGATTTAATTTATACTAACTACTATTTTAAAGTTGATTATGTGACCAAGTGGGTTCAATAACTCAAGAGGGGGAAATGAATTGAGTTTGCAAAAAATTTGTAGACTTTTTCTTTCTTTTGAAGAATGATACAACTTTTATTTAATCAATTGACTTTGAGAGATAAATGGACTAAGAATAATATGAAACTCACACAAGTTTTGCAAAGTAAGGGTGAATAAAGATAGATGCACCAAGCAAGCAAAACTTAAATATAAAGCTTTTGAAAGTAAAAGAAAAGGGTAAGAGATAATTCAAACAGAATTTATACTGATTCAATCACATTTATATATATAATTATCTACATCCAATTCTCGAAATTTTTCGTTATTCTTCAAAGTTGAAATTTAGGTGCTTGAAAAACCTTTACAATAACAAATCATCCTTCATACCTTTGGGATTCTCCACCCTTTTGTGTAAGAACCTCACACTTAACTTCTAGGGTATCCCGCCCTTGAGCTCTCCCACAATGTTTTCAATGAAATGAGATAAATAACTCTCAAAAGAATAGGTATACAATTAGAAGCTCTAATGATTATAGTGATTAATATATCAAATAAGCTCAATAATAGAATATGAAAGATAAGCAGAGGTTTAATGCCCTCAATAAATGATTTCAAGTTGGTAGATCAGTATCATTAACTCTCTAAGTGGTTAAATATATAGACCCGAAGAAATTAGAACCATTGGTGGTGGTTGACCAACATTTAATGTGAGAACTAGCTATTATTTTTGTTTTTTGGAGCGTTAGTCTACTACAAGAATGTGTAATCGACTATAAAATCATTCAATAAAGAAATTTTAACAGGGAAAGAAAGAATGTTGAATTTGCAATACACCATGTAATCTACTACAATACTTGTGTAGGTCACAACCAGAATAGCAATGGGATAGCGGTAAAATAAATTGAAAATAGAGTCATTACCAATATTTTACTTAGTAGAAAAAATAATTGGTAAAACCCTTAAAAAAATAAAATAAAATAAAATGGTTTGTAAAGTCAAGTAATTAAGGTTTGGGAGTCGATTATGCACAAGGAATGACAGAAACTTAATCCTACAACATCCCTGATATATTTGTCATAACATGATTATCTTAAGCTAGTTACACAAATTTAATAACCTAAACAATATTCGATTTATCCCCCAAAATAAAGATAATATAATTAAATTACAAATATTCATAAATTCAATCAAAACCTAAATTACACAATTTACAAGTTTGACTTGTTTTGAGTCCTTACGTATCCTCCAAGTGCAATAAGGAAGTTAAAGTCACGTAGCTCTTTAAAAAATGATTATGAGCTGATTGATTTTAATTTTAAAAGATTAATTTAATTGATTAGAGAAGTAGTTAATTTAAATTAAAAATAATGATTTGATTTAAATAAATAGGTAACCTATTAGCGGGTCCTAAGCAGAATGGATCATAACACTAGGCCACAGAGCCATTTTAAAGAAAACTGGCCAGCGGTTAAGAGACCACTAGACACAATTTATCTAATTTATTTTAATTGTAAAAGTGGGTCCTAATCAAGATTTAACATAGCACTAGGTTACATGGTAGCCTCGAAAGCTTGGCCAAGAACTACTTGACCCTAAAAGACCACTAATCGAAATTATGGAACTGTTAACTTTATTGAACTTATTCATAACATGATCAGATGAGACCAAAATAAAATAAAAAAAGGGTCAAAATTCCTTTGATTGCTTTTGAAATCACGTCTCAGTACCTTCCAACAGAATTCGTTATTTAATTCTGAAAAATTCTATCCTACCAATGCAACATGCGTAATTACTACAAGAAATTAAGACTATTCATTATTTGATATTATCATTGCTTTATATTTAGTCACATCTTACAAAAAGGACAAAACCACATAAGCCTAATTGAAAGAAAAGGGGAATGTGATATGGGAACCCCATGCTTCAAATCTCGTATCAAACACAATATAGGCGATCAATTAACGTACTAACAAGCAATTCATATGAGAGATGGGTCCATTTTATCAATTTACTAAAACAATACATTCTTCCAGGAAAAAACATGGTTGAAACTTTTGGAACACAACTAAGTTAAAGCACCAGGAATCTCGAAATTAATATCAATGCTGGAAGAATAAAATTGCAATACCATTAACAGTCACAAAATATAAAATCAAACTCAGACTCAATTTCTAATATCAATCCCATTCTTCAAGCACACTACAAAAGAACCATGCAGTTTAAACTTTCAACCAAATAGATAAAGGGCAGTCAACTAAGCATCATAAAAAACAAACCATAGAAACAACGTAGGACATCCCAAGTTCAACCTCCTGCCATCGGTTGTCTATGTTAACCATACAAAACTCCAACAAACAAGAAGAACGGATGAAAGCAAATATCGGGCACGTTCAGGCCAGTGCATTAAACATTTCAGTCATTGCATTGTCTAATCAAATAAAAAAAAATATGAAAGAACGGCGGGTGAAGGTTACCAATAAAGCTTGATCTGTTCCTGGTGTAAAGGACGAAGAGTTGGTATTGCTGGCGGTAAATGGCTCTATAGATCTCTGTGTCTCTATTATGAAGTCTGTGCTCTTCCTTTCACTCCTCGCTCTCTCCTCTTGACAGAAAATCCGAAGTCTAAATGATTTAACAAACTTTTCGTTTTGTTTGTTAATTGGATATTCTCGGTTAGACTTCTATTGCTTGTATTAGCATGTATAAATACTACTCTATCAATGAAATAAAAGACAAGATTCATTTTTCCAAACCATTCTAACATGGTATCAAGAGATCATCTTCTTCCCCGCCCACTTCTTCCGCCATAATCTTCTTATTCTCAGAACCTCTATGGCTTCTTCCAATACCACCGCAAATGATTCATCAAACCCTTACTACATTCACCCAAATGAAAACCCATCCGTCGTTCTCGTTTCCCTAGTTGTTGAAGGCTCAAACTATCATAGTTGGGCCATAACAATGGAAATGGCATTGCAAATGAAACAAATTTGAATTTGTAGATGGTTCCATCAAGAAACCAGCATCAAATGATGCTCTTCTTCCCTCTTGGAAATGTTGAAACACATTGGTTCCTTCTTGGCTTAATCATTCTATTTCTTCCGAAATCTTGACCAACATTATATGGATCAATGAAGCTTTTGAGGTATGGAAAGAGGGAATTACTCCGATACCCATCTTTTTTTCAAAGTACCGGTACTCGGGGTGAGTTGTTAAGCATTCATTAGTTATTGTGAAACCAATAGTCAATAAATGATTGACAACTCACCCTGACTACTAAACCCATCAGGGTATCATAGCAACTTCCATGAAAAGAGCTAAAAGATCGCTTTTCACAGGGTGATCATGTTCGAATTTCTCAAATTCAAGGTTATTTGTTTTCTCTTAAGCAATTTGATTCTTCAGTGATTGCTTATTTCACAAGAATGAAAATTCTTTGGGACGAACTCTGCAATTTTCGACCTATTCCTGTAAATACCCTATATTTTATCGAGGGGTGTTAACAAAATTAAAAAAAAAAAGGGAAATACAAAATTGGCATAAGGGAACCACGCCCCCATTTCTCCAGCACTCACACAATCATCATACACAGCACACCCGCAGCCCATTACCCTCCTCCACACACTACAATCACATGCACCGCACCCACACATCTTTTCTTTGATTCTGCACACAACAACACATTCCTCCCATACCAACAGCACATGCCTCCCATGCTTGCCAGCACACACAGGACACTCTACTCATACCTAACACATACAGCACACATATGTGATCAATCAATTTGAGACACTTATGTTAGCTTTGTATTAGGTTTTATTAGATGTTTATTGTGCCCAATATTAATATTTTAGATGTGTTTAATGTTGTTGGACTTCATTGGGCTTTAATGCAAATATTGAATAATTTTCGGATTTTGATGCATTTTGACATTTCTTCCTTGGTTAGGTCATAACTTGGGACTTGGTGATCCATTTGAGGTGATCTTGGTGTCTTTGGAAAGCTAAGACAATGCTCTACAAGTTTCATGAGAATGCAAGAGCTGGATCGGACTTCTAAGGATCCAAAATATCCCTGCAATGCAGAGTGGGTTTGCTGTCACAAAAATATAGGTAGTGTGCACATATTGGACTACATAGTGAGCCATAAGCCTCCTCTTGGACTGAAACTTGGCCATTGGATAGATAAGACTCATATCTCCAACTTCACTGAAGACCATTTAGTCAATAGATGTCGTTTTAGGCATGATTATGAAGCTACAAGTTGGTTTGAATTTGGAAACACGTTCTGCCAACCTAACTTGAGGTAGGTGCAGTGTTTTTGGCATATCTGAAGTTTTAAAAGTCCAAATGGCATGATTCAAATTGCAAGATTTCAAGGAGACAACTGGCTACAACTTTCATGAAGTCCTCCAAGCCAAAATGCACCGTCTAGGTCATGAAAATCAAGCCAGAAGTCGGATAAGAGTTGCTGACTAAAAGCCACCAACCATACACCAACTCACCTACCATGCACCAACCCACCAACCATGCATCAAGCTTCCATATTTGACAATTTCCATATTTTTATAGGTTGTATTCATATTATGTACATGTACAAATTAGCTTCTAGGATTAGTATAAATAGAGTCAATCTCTTTGTATTAGAAGAATTCAATTTTGAAGTAAGTTTGAAGAAAGTTTGAGTATTTGTGAGAGTTTTCTTTCTCTTCTTCTCCATTCTCTTTACAATTTCGTTTTTGTTATTTTATTTCTGAGTTCTTCCTTTCCATCCATGGAAGGCTAGGCTCTCATAATCAATCCAAGGGATTAGCCATCTTGATGTTTAATTTGGAGATCTTGTTTTACTTGTTCATATTGCTTAATTGTTATTCAAGTTTCTCTTCTTCCTCTTTTGATTTTTATCTAGATTAAATTACTTAACTTGATTTGGATGTTTATGTGATAATAGCTTTATTATCATGTATTCAAAGAGGATCACAAAGATTAAACAATTTATTAAAGCTTTTTTATAGATTGTTTAGCTTGGTTAAATTCTAGATCTTAAGTTAATCTATGTTTGGATGATGCTTACTTTATCTAACCTTCGTTAATTAAATCCTAGATGCTTATCTAGTAGAGGATTCTTGGATCATGTTGAGGCTTCTTTGTAGTAGTATAGAGCATGAACCAAATCGTCTCTCAAGGATCCAAAAAGAACAAAGATTTAATCAGATCAAGATAATTAAAAGGAGGGTTTGATGATTTGAAAAGATTATACAATAATTGAATTAAAGGAATGTAATTAACAAATTAACCAATCCAAGGAAATTTACCAATCTTGAGTTTAATCCATCATTGATCACAAGGAATTCACTTAATTGCTAACCATGTTCTTGGCCTTAGATCATATCAAGACGCCTCAACATGATCCAAGAATCCTCTACTAGATAAACATCTAGGATTTAATTAACCAAGGTTAGATAAAGTAAGCATCATCCAAACATAGATTAACTTAAGATCAAGAATTTAACCAAGCTAAACAATCCATCAAAAAGCTTTAATAAATTGTTTATTCTATGTGATTCTCTTGAATACATGATAATAAAGCTATTATCACATAAACATCCAAATCAAATTAAGCAATTCAATCTAGATCAAAATTAAAAGAGGAAGAAGAGAAACTTGAATAACAATTAAGCAATATGAACAAGTAAAACAAGATCTCCAAATTAAACATCAAGATGGCTAATCCCTTGGATTGATTATGAGAGCCTAGCCTTCCATGGATGGGAAGGAAGAACTCAGAAATAAAATAACAAAAACGAAATTGTAAAGAGAATGGAGAAGAAGAGAAAGAAAACTCTCACAAATACTCAAACTTTCTTCAAACTTACTTCAAAATTGAATTCTTCTAATACAAAGAGATTGGCTCTATTTATACTAATCATAGAAGCTAATTTGTACATGTACATAATCTGAATACAACCTATAAAAATATGGAAATTGTCAAACATGGAAGCTTGATGCATGGTTAGTGGGTTGGTGCATGGTAGGTGAGTTGGTGTATGGTTGGTGGCTTTTAGTCAGCAACTCTTATCCGACTTCTGGCTTGATTTTCATGACCTAGACGGTGCATTTTGGCTTGGAGGTCTCATGAAAGTTGTAGCCAGTTGTCTCCTTGAACTTTTGCAATTTGAATCATGCCATTTGGACTTTTAAAACTCCAGATATGCCAAAAACATTGCACCTACCTTAAGTTAGGTTGGCAGAACGTGTTTCCAAATTCAAACCAACTTGTAGCTTCATAATCATGCCTAAAACGACATCTATTGACTAAATGATCTTCAGTGAAGTTGGAGATATGGGTATTATCTTTCCAATGGCCAAGTTTCAGCCCAAGAGGAGGCCTATAACTCACTATGTAGTCCAATATGTGCACACTACCCATATTTTTGTGACAGCAAACCCACTCTGCATTACAGGGATATTTTGGATCCTTAGAAGTCCGATCCAGCTCTTGCATTCTTCATGAAACTTGTAGAGAATTGTCTTAGCTTTCCAAAGACACCAAGATCACCTCAAATGGATCACCGAGTCCCAAGTTATGGCCTAACCAAGGAAGAAATGTCAAAATGCATCAAAATCCGAAAATTATTCAATATTTGCATTAAAGCCCAATGAAGCCCAACAACATTAAACACATCTAAAATACTAATATTGGGCACAATAAACATCTAATAAAGCCTAATACAAAGCTAACATAAGTGTCTCAAATTGATTGATCAAATTCCCCCACACTTAAGCTTTTGCACTCCTGAGCAAAACACATAAGAACAAAATTAAAGAAAAACAAGAAACATCATTTTATTAAACTAAAAGCATAAAAACTGATTATACATAATCTAATCCACTTTCGTAGGAAAACACGATGGCACTTAGCATGTGCCACAAGCCTTTAAACCCCTAGGTGTCCCTAGTGGACGAGTTATAGTCTCGTGAGGGTTTACCAGGATGATACCCACAAACATGTAATACTTTATTTAATCAATTCAACTAATTTTTAAATACCAGAGCATTAAGAATGACCATAGTTTCAAAGATTCCAAACATTCATGAAGTGATATGCCTTTACATCCCAAATTAACAAGCAAGGTGAATTCAAGTAGAATCATGGATCAAGCATGATAGAATTTCACAAGATACACTCTCAATCTCTCAAGTGTTTTAGGTTTGTGTTTACACTTAAATCAACTCATGAAAAATTACACTACCATAAGCTTGCTTATCTTCTACTTCTCCACTACTCAAAACACATGTACACATAAATCAAGAGGACTTTATTCAAGGTTGTAATTGGGCCAAGGTAAGGGAAGGGAACAATATGAATATAACGAGTTAAAACCAAAGAGAATAAAAGAGCAATGGGGAGGAACTCAAGTAACAAGCACAAAAGTTTACCCCAAACCATAAAATATACATTCTCTTAACACATTCCTTCATTTTTCTATTCTTTTCTTTTACAACCTTTTGGCTTTATTCTTTTCTTTTCTTTTTCCACTTTCTTTTTTTTTAATTAAAATTAGCCACTTTTTCTTTTTCTTTCTTTTGCACCAAACATTTTGCATAAGCACCCCCCCACACTTAAACCATAGCTTGTCCTTAAGCAAAAAGAGCTCCTTCAATAAGAAAACAAATGCTCTCCTATTCGCTAAGGTGAGGTAAAACATGATTTTTCTACTCAAGGGTTATAATGATATAAGAACAAAGAATGGACAATTAGGCTCAAAGGGGGTTAACAATGGGATAAATGCAAGGTAGGCTATTTGGCTAAAGTAGCTAATTCAAGAAAAATGCCTCAATCAAGTTCATGCATGCATATGAAAATGTAGCCTCAAAAAGAATCAAAGCAAGTTCTAGAGTGACAAAATCCATGAGTGAAACTCACACAAGAATGGAAGAAAATGACATAGATGCAACATTCATTCATCAATAAGTTCAAAATCTCACAAGGTATGGATGCATCTACCAAACTCAATCCACTAATCCAAAATCCAACACCAAGCATGTGAAATTCAAGGGGAAAGACAATTCATTTATTTATTTTAGGAAACTTGAACTTCAATTAATGCAAACTCATGACTTTCATAATTCTTAAAACATGATTGGAAGGGACTAAACAAACGAAAATCACACCTCTCTTTTTTTTGTCAAAACAAAAATTTAAATAGAAAACAGAAACAACAAATAAAACAGAAAACAGAAATGAAATACAGCAAATAGAATCAAAACAGAGACAACAAACAGAAAAAATTATAGCAACAGAAAAGAGTAAACGAATAAGAAAATAAAAACAGAAATAGGATTGAAAACAGTAGCAAAACAGTAAAAACAAAAAGAAAACAACTAGAAAAATGAAATAAAAGTGTGGAAAGAAAACTCCCTATGGATAGCAGAAGCAACAAAATCCCGGTGGCCACACCATAGCCAGTGTAATGGATCACCACATCAAGAATCAGATGGTTTAGTCTCCTCTGTGGTTGCTTTATTGGCTTAACTCTATCGTCAAGTAAAATTCTACGTATGCATATGAAAGGGCTAATGCTATGAATGTTTGCAAATATGACGACTCTTTGATTCTCCCTCAAAATGGGTAGCAACCTCTCCTCCTCATCAGTAAGGAGGTTTTTAGCCACAATGGACTCCAATTTTGTTAGCTTCACTACTTCTGTAGATTGAATTGCTGCATAATCTGCTGAAAAAGATTCATCATGTCTCAAAAAGGCAACAATCTCAGCACATGTATTACACAACATATCACCATCACAACCAGTACCACAAACAGAATCATCAAAATCAATAAAACTAGCAAATTCAGCACACAAATCATCAATTGGTTTTTGCACATCAATGGTCTCATGTTCTCTAGAATCAAATTTCTACATCTGTTGCTTGCTCAACTGACTCAAAGAAGATGTAAGTTTACCAACTTGGGTCTCCAAGTTCTGTACTATGGCTTCTGTTCTCTGCTGGAATTGGATGTTGTTCTGAGCCAATTGTTTCACCAAATCCTCTAATGTAGGCTCAGATTCCATGCCTATTGGGGCTTGCTGCTGCTGCATAGGCTGCTGGTATAGATTGATTGGTTCAACATAAGGTTCGAACCAAGGATGATCTCCCCAATCATGGTTATATGTGATAGAATAAGGATCATATCTAGGCTGTTGGTATTGTGGTTCACCAAGAAATACACCTGTTGCATCAACAGAATGGTCATGAAATACAGAACCATCATCTTATAATGTGGTGCAAGCATATGTTGGATGATAAGAACTACAACATATACTAAAAATCCTGCAGGTTCTTGCACAGGTAACTGATGCTGTTCCACTACCAACTGCCCCACCAGATAAGCCAGCTCATCAAGTTTATGCTCCATCAGATTAGTGATCAAACACAAAACACACAAACAAATGTAAAAAATAGATAAAACAATTACAGAAAACATATCTAGAGATTTTTACAAAATATAAAACCACCACAGGGTGAAATCTATACAAAAATGATATCTAACAGAATAATAAAAATGATTAAAAAATTGAAAAAGTGGTCTAAACGATGGAATTTAGCTAAAATAGGGGTGATCTCACTATAAATAGTGAGCCTTTCTCAAAATAACAATTTTCATTAGCCTACCAAAATTCAGATCAATGAGAGATACGTTACCGAACCAAAATCTTGACAGGATGCCCTGTCCCCAATTTCAGTCAAATTCCACTTAAAAAAAACTTCAAAAAAAAAAACAAACACATTTGTTAGAGTTAGATGGGATCTTGAAGTGATCAAATAGTTGCTTTGGATCCCCGGCAACGGCGCCAAATTTGACAAGAGGTTGTCGAGACCCGTCAAATAAATAAAATTTACCGGTTCGCAAACTAATTTGTAGTATAGACCATGAACCGAATCGTCTCTCAAGGATCCAAAAAGAACAAAGATTTAATCAGATCAAGATAATTAAAATAGGGGTTTTGATGATTTGAAAAGATAATACACTAGTTGAATTAAAGAAATGCAAATAACAAATTAACCAATCCAACGGATTAGCCATCTTGATGTTTAATTTGGAGATCTTGTTTCGCTTGTTCATATTGTTTAATTGTTATTCAAGTTTCTATTCTTCCTCTTTTAATTTTGATCTAGATTGAATTGCTTAATTTGATTTGGATGTCTATGTGATAATAGCTTTATTATCATGTATTCAAGAGAATCACATAGAATAAACAATTTATTAAAGCTTTTTGATGGATTGTTTAGCTTGGATAAATTCTTGATCTTAAGTTAATCTATGTTTGGATGGTGCTTACTTTGTCTAACCTTGGTTAATTAAATCCTAGATGCTTATCTAGTAGAGGATTCTTAGATTATGTTGAGGCGTCTTGATATGATCTAAGGCCAAGAACATGGTTAGCAATTAAGTGAATTCCTTGTAATCAATGATGGATTAAACTCAAGATTGGTAAATTTCCTTGGATTGGTTAATTTGTTATTTGCATTTATTTAATTCAACTAGTGTATTATCTTTTCAAATCATCAAAACCCCCATTTTAATTATCTTGATCTGATTAAATCTTTGTTCTTTTTGGATCCTTGAGAGACGATTTGATTCATGCTCTATACTACAAATTAGTTTGCGAACCGGTAAATTTTATTTATTTGACGGGTCTCGACAACCTCTTGTCAATATGCACTTCACATGTCCTTCATAAACACCCATTGCAACACCCACTAGAGAGAAGTTTTTTTTTTTCGGAGAGAGCTTTTAGTGAGTAAAGGAGAACAGATAGAAAGAAAAATAGTGGCGGCTAGGGAATAACTGATAGCCCAAAGAAAGAGGAACTTAGGATTCACCTTCATCCCTTATGTGCCCGTGTTATCGTTAAGAAGTAATCTTCATCTGCAAAGGTTTATTTTGTTCATTCGCATTGTTATCTCTTGCTCCTTTTCTGTTTGTTGTTTCATTCGCTATTTCGCACGTATTCAATACCCGCCGTCACCTATCACACTATTTCGTGCGAATAAATAATCGGAGATGATAATTCACATTTGGTTAGGAAAACAAACATTTGTCTTGTGCCTGTAACTGTTGTGATAAGCCCCCTGTCAGTATGTTTTAATCTTGGGTAATGAACTATTAAAAAATTAAACAAAACAAAAGTGGGACGTGTAAATGAAATGAGAAGCTAAAGAATTACGTGGGGACTTTAGATAAGCTGAAATTGAGATTTAAGGGACACTTGGCCATGATATGCATGTTGCTTTATGGAAATAGGATTAGAGTTGCTGACAAGTTCTTTTTAGCATTTGTTTAATATACTTTATGTTAAATCTAACTCATCATTTCATGTTTTTCTTTTCTTTTTTTCAGTTTTTTTTCCAGAAATATTGATTGGAAATAATATATATGTTTACGTAATACAAAATGAAAAGAAATGACAATTCGGCTCTATCTATATATATCTGGCAATTCGTTGCATGTTCATGAAAGCCCTCTTTGATTATTAATATAATTTATGTGTTTCTATTTTTAATAAATCTAAAGCATGTGTTAAAAATATATATAATGATCAATTATAAAAATAAAAGAGGCATATAGCCCAGCTTATTTAATTTAAATCTGTCTAGATTTTAGTGGTCTCGAAGAGTCAAGTGTTCACTGGCCAAGCTGTGGAATTGCTTTGTGGACTAGTGTCATGTTCAATCCCACTTATGACTCGCGTCTAGTTAAAATAAAATTTATTAATATCTATTTAGAGGGTTTGAGGAGTCACATACTCACTAGCATGTCTTGGGGTTGCTTCTGTGGTCTAATGTCATGACAAATCTTGTTTAGGATTTAAATTAAAAATAAATCCGTTAATATATGCTTAGAGGGCTCGAGAAGTCATGTACTCGCTAGCCTATTATGATATTGCTATATGATCAAAATGTCATGACCAATTCCATTTAGAGTTTAAATTAAAAATATCCTATTTAGGAATTGCTTAAAAAATAAAATAAAATAAATGCCGCTTAGTGGTCTCGAGGAGTCAAGTATCCACAGACCAAGTTTTCAAGGTTGCTCTGTGGATTATTGTCATGTCCAATCCCACTTAGGACTCGCTTTAAAAAAAATAAACATCGCTTAGCGATCTCGATGGGTCAAGTACCCACTAGCTAATTTTCCTTGAGATGGCTCTATAGGCATTGTACCATGTTCCATTTCAATTAGGACCCGTCAATAAATTCATTTACCTTATTCAAATAAAATCAAATTAACCATTTATTTTTAATAAATTAGGTAAATCATTTTTTTCAATCATTACACAATAATATTTTATTTTTCGTTTTTTTTATTTTTTATTTTTTTATATATGTTTAAAAGAACTACTTGACTTTGAATTTCCTATTACACTTGGGGGATACACAGGCACTTACAGCAAGCCAAATTTATTTTTTATTTATTAAGGTAATTGTTTCATGAGGGATGCATTAGGGGTGTTGTAGGATTCAGTTTCCACCATTCCCTGTGCATAATCGACTCTCGAACCTTACTTGGTTAGTAGAGCATTTTTTTTTTAATTTCAAATCATTTTCATAAGGGTTTTGCCAGTCATTTTTCCTACCCAATAAATAGTTGGTGGCGACTCCATTTTTAATCAATTTTCTCGCCGCTCCTCGTCGCGATTTTTCCAATCGTGACAGTTGGCGACTCCACTAGAGACCTAGTTGGAGAGTCAAGCCTGTTCTAGTTAATTGTGTAAATTTATAACCCTTAAATGTCTATTTTTACCCCCCCTATTTATTTGCTTTTATTTATTTGTTTATTAAATATCATAATCTTAATTGTTGTACGTCTTGTTTGTAAATACTTATTGTTAGCCTTGTTTTATTACATTTGTTTCTTTTGTTAATATTTTCATTCTACACTTATTTGTCATTATATATATGTTGATTTTGAATAGTATATCCTACTGTTGGCTGTTTCTACTTTTGGATAGATGAATGTTGGTTATGTTGAATATATGCTTTGTTTTGTTTGCAAGATAGGGGTAGTTTATTTTTGTTAGGATTGTACATGTTTGCTTGCTCCTAGGACACACCTCACTTTTCACCTACCTCACACACTTTTTGCTCTATAACCGAGCTTATGCAACCTTTAGGGCTAGTTGGAGAGTTGACTTAGTCATTGATGGGCTATTTGCCTTTTTAACATTCGTTGATTCTCCGCTCAAATTGTACCCAGCATCTTGAAATTACCATATTGAGAGGGCATATCCCTACTTATGGCTAATTTCAAGAGGTTGGATCCTTGTCTTTTTGGATAGGAACAATCTGGGGACTTTTTATTAGGAGTTTAGAACTGTCCTGAAAACCTTGCACTGATAAATTGAGCCTAGTTGCTACCCAAATTAGAATTCTGATCTTAGGGACATCCAACATCAGGCTTTACCATCTAGGACACAGGGAGCAATATTTTTCTTTCTTTCACAAGCATTCAACTTTGCATATCACACACTAGTAAAATATATGGGTTTGGTAAAATTGTTCAGTCCACTAATGTGACATGCTACATTAGAAATCTTCATTTAACAAGAAAATGAGATTTTGTTTGAAAAGAAAATGCAATCATTATTAGTGGACCAATAATTTATCAATCCAAGTAGCATTCATGAATTGCATGTTCAATTACAAATAACTTTTTTTGTTTCTAATAAAAAGAGAAAATAAAAAAAAATTGTGTCCATAAGCATCTTAGCATCAGTTTTTACATCTTAGAAAAAGAAATATTTTCCTAGCATCTTAGCATACTTTTTGTAAAATAAAATAAAATAAAGTAAAATAAATTGGTGTGTTAACATTTTTTTTGCATTAAAAAGAAAGAAGGATGACATGGTAGATTTAAGCTTGCACTTTTCTTTTTCCTATGTTCATTTATTTTTATTTTATTTTACTTTTCTTTCATCCTTTCGCATAAAGGTGAATTTATCTGATATTGTGGGAGGGTTAACTTGAGTATAGCCAAAATGGAAACATCACACTCTGAGAATAACACTAGCAATGCAGTCAGCGTCAAGAGGAACATTAAGCTTGTTGTGAACATCAATGATATGGGAAGAATCAAGGAGATTAGTCAACTATTGACACCCGAAGCTCGCGCTAAGTTTTCAAAAAAATATGGGAAGATACTCGACCTTTTGCTCATCATTGTTGATACTCAAGCCTTAAGTGCTTTGGGGCAATTTTGGAATACTTCTCTAAGATGTTTTGAGCTGCCACACTTGGATGTTACCTCGACTATTGAGGAATATGCTCGAATGTTAGATTTGCCAGTGTATGGGAACTCTAGTGTCTATCATAGGCATCATGTATCAGAGGATAAGTTTGCCCCCTTTATGGAAATTCAAGCACAGGACCTGAGCTGGGAAATCAGAGGATCGACACATAGTCTCAAAAGGTCTTACTTAGAGTCTTACTTAGAAGCTCTCGCCCTGCAAGGAAAATGAGAAGTTTTTAATAAGGTCTTGGCCTTAATTATATATGGATTGGTGCTTTTCCCTTTTGTGCCTAATATGGTCGACCAAGCTGCCATGGACGTTTTCTATTGGTATGAGACCCGAAAGGCAAACCCAGTCCCAACAATCTTGGCAGAAACCTTTCTGTTATTCGAAGTTTGCCATCAAAAGAAAGGAGGAAAGCTTAAATGTTGTTCTCATTTGTTGTACGTGTGGATAATGACACATGTGTATGCTGGCTCCCACCTAAAGCCAAGTGCCAGCCCTTTGAGAAGCTTATACCTCATACCGATAAAGAAAATGGAGATCTATGAATGGGGAAATGAATTGGGTATGGTCAAGCCTGACACTTTCAAATGGGTATGCCTTTGGTATAATGAAGAGGAAGTGATTGTCAGTTGTGAGAGTTTCTCCAGCGTTCCGTTGATGGGCCCGAGAGGGTGTATAGCATATACACTTTTTGTTGTACTTAGACAGCTGTGCTACACTCAAGATGTTCCGCCTGAACATTTTCTGCGGGGTCTATGCTTCATATATCAAAAGGATGTGACCTTCAAGAAGTGACCTTCGTATAACACCTATTTCTGTTTCTCTGCCTAATGGCCAAACTACAATGGCTCGATATAGTGGCACCATTTTTCTCACTGATTCTTTAATCCTATGTGATACATTATATATACCAGATTTTTCTATTAACCTCATTTCCATTGCCAAACTTACCTAGACTTTATGTTGTCAAGTTGTTTTTACTGACAATATATGCTTTATCCAGGAGACACCATCCCTGAGGATGATTGGCACTGCTGATAAGCATATAGGACTATATGCAGTGAATCACAAACCCACCACAACAACCTCTTTTTCTTCTCAGTTTCATGTTGCAAATATGTAACCATCAATAATCCCTCTCGTATTGACATATGGCATTATAGATTAGGGCACCCTTCTCTTTGGTCCTATTCAATACTGCATAAACAGAATTGTACACTTCCATTACATGTAAATAAAGCTTGTGATGTTTGTCATTTCTTCAAGCAAAAGAAACTCACATTTCCTGATGGCAATTTTGATGTGTCATCCATTTTTTTATCTTATTCATATTGATATATGGGGTCCTTACGCAACCCCTTCATTTCAAGGCCATCGTTATTTTTTAACAATAGTGGATGCTAAGTCTAGATACACTTGGGTCAGGTTGATGAAATTCTAGACTGAAACTAGGTAGCACTTACTCAATTTCATTTCTCAAATACAAACACAATTTCACCTAACTGTCAAGATCATCATATCCGACAATGGTCTTGAATTTGCTATGCCTTCTTTCTATCTAGCTCAAGGAATAATTCATCAACTTTCTTGTACAGAAACCCCCCAGCAAAATGCAGTCAACTATAAATTCCTGGTCTTTATAAGTGATTTCATCTACTTAATCGAGTAAAGTATAATTCCTTCAAAGCTCATTGTTAAGAACAACATGTTTGTTTTCCTTCTCTTGTAACTTTGTTTCATAAAAAATACATCCCTGGAGATAATCATCTTCATTCTTGGATTATAGAAGCGGTATCCTTTGGATTAATCACTGCAGTCAAGGAAAATTTACTTGTCTCCCTTCTTACCAAGGTTTTCTCTATCTTGCGGATGAGTGAAATGATAAGCAACACAACCAAAGATCTTTAAGTGATCAATCTTTTCTTTCCTCTTGCATCATGCTTCATATAGGTGTCACATAATCAAGTGCCTTTGTATGGGAAATGTTAAGAAGATAAATGGTTATGTTAATAGCCTCTGCCTTGTAATTGTTTAAGACCTTTCCCTTCATCATGCTTCTTTCTATCTCAATGATGCTTCTATTTTTCCTCTTAGCTACACCATTATGTTGTGGACTTCTACTAATAGAAAGTTATCTTTGAATGCATTTTTCTTTGCAATAATCCTGGAAGGGCTTAAAAATGAATTCTCCACCATGATATGTTTTTAGGGTCTTAGTTTTTATTTGCTTTGTATTTTGACTAATGCCATGAACTTCAAAAAAATTGGAAAAGCTTCTATTCTCTTTTCAAGAAAGTAGACACATATCATTTTACTATAATCATCAATCAAGAGTAGAAAATACCTCTTGTTGCCAAGTGATGGAGTTATTATTGGTCCCCATAGGTCTGCATGAACAAATTCTAAAGGTTCTCTTTCTTTCCAAGAAGAATTTGGAAAGGGCGTCCTTCACATACCTTGTTGTTTGCTTCTATTGAGGGATGATTGACCGCCATCTCCTAATGATGAAGCTTTTTGAAGCTTTTGTAGTTTAAGTGGCCATATCTACAATGCCACAACATGGATTCATTTACCTCTTCAAGCTTAAGTGAAACATTGCCTCCACTCTTCATGAACAATGGAAAAACTTTGTTCCAAGTCAATAGAATTATGGTGATCAGCTAGTTTTGCTTATTGTCTATTATCATGCATATATTTTTCATCAAATTTCACCTCAAGAGACTTTGAGATAAAGAAGGAACATAATGAACATCTTTGATTAGATTTGAATTACCTCAATCTCTTGGTTTGAACAACAATTCTCTAGTACCTTCAATTGTCAAGGCCTTTCCATCTCCAGTTTCACCTTAGACTTTAATTCCTCATCTAGGGAGCCAAAATTCTCCTTGATTGGGGTAATATAGCTGCTAAAACCACTATTAACATACCACACATCTTTTTCGTCTTTTTGTGAGGAGTTACAAAGGTAGAAGACTTGCCCCGTAGTGCTTTCTGCATTTTCCTTGAAGTTAGCTTCATTCTTCTCTTTCTTTAGGCAGTCTATCACCATATGGTCTAAATTCTTGCATCTAGTGTATTGTCAAAACCAGAAATTGTTACTGTCTTGATTTCCTTTCTTGCAAATGAAGGATCAAGGAATTGTTATACCTCTTGGCTTATCTTTATTGAATCTTCCTCTCCCATACCCTTTACTTGATCTTCCTCATCTCCTTTGTGGTTGTTAATTGTTTCTCTGCTTCTTATCTCTATCTTTCTTTTCTTAAAAAAATCATTTTTGATTGAAATACTTGCTCCAAAGATTGTTCAACCCTGCACAGTTTTTTCTCAAGAAATTCTAAAGTACCCATTAGTTCAAACATGGTAAGTTTTGAGAGATCTTAGGATATTTCTATGGCAACTATAATAGAATCAAGTTTTGGTGGCAATGTTCTAACAAAGTTTTTACATATTTTTTGTCTTTAATAGTATCACCATAACTCTTAATTTGATCAACAAGTGTAGCCACTTTATTAGAATAATCGCTCATTTTTTCATTCTTCTTCATTATCGATAACTCAAAATCCTAGGATCTGCAATTTGACAGAAATCACCTTCTCTGACCCTTAAAATTCTTTATGCAAGCATCCCATGCTTCCTTGGCCTTGCTAATGCCATAGATTCTTGGGTAAATGGCCTTTCCCATGCCTTGTTGTTTGAATCAGAGATCACTAGCATCTTTCTTCATGTACAGTTTCTTTGTATTGCTTCAATTGATTATTTGCCAAGGTGGATGTGTTCTCCACATTTGTATATCCATCTTGCATTACCTCCCAAACCTCTTAAGAGAAAAAGAGGATATTCATTTGGCTACTGATAAACACTATTTATATACATTATTAATCCTCTCATATTTAGTATATTTCCCTTATTTTGTGCTTAATTGATTGGAATTCGCTACATTTTATAAGTTTGGATTTCATTTGGGCTTAATTGCATTTTCCAGCATTATTTGAATTTTACATTATTTCTGTATTTTACATATATCTTATGCTCTAGACATCTAATAATTATGAATATTACCTTGTAGGAAATATAAGAGGGACATCTACAACTTTGCTGAATAGATCAAAAGTTGAATCAAATGTCTAGTAGGCCACATTGGGCTTGGAAGTCAAAACAAGGGTGTTGTCACTGGAATCTAACCATAAATTGGGTTGTAGATGTCAATTGGATCTGAAACTGGTTCCAATAGAAATCTTAAACATGTAGTTTCAACTCTTATGAAGATTACTTTTTGAAACTACATCATTTTGATAGTGTTTGTCCTACGTGAAGTTAGCTGACTTTTCAAATACCTCTTCAGATTGATTTAAGCATAACTTCCTCATCTTAAGTCCAAATTAGGCAAATGAGATGGCCAATTAAAACTAAGAGGAAGGAGTTCAGTCCTAATCTAGTGATAGAATTGCAAATTAAGTTTTAGAGTCAGTTATTTGGAAGGAAAGACAAAGCATGAAAAGAAAATTCTCATTCCCCCATTTTTCTCTAGACTTTAGAGTTTTCTCTCTAGCTTTTCTCCCTTTGTCTTCTCTCTTCCTTCACAAGCTTTCTTGAACTGCATCCATGGAAAACTAATTCTGATATCAATCCAAGGTTCTTGAAGGAATTCTAGTTTGATCTTGAGACCTTGTATTGAAATTCGAAATTGATGTTCAATTAAATTTTCTTTTCTTTTCTTAATTTTGATATTGATTATATGAATAGATATCTCTATTTGTGTGTTCTTGATTATGAATTGTGATGACATTTTGGTTGATTAATCACGGTTCCATCATCTAAATTGAAGAGATTAGGTGTGCAAATTTGCTACCTAGGTTAATGGAATTCTTGTTCGTAAACTAACATAGATTTAACATGAATTGTGCGTTTGCAGATTTGTGTGTCACTTGTTAGTTGAATTATAGGCGATTGCCTAGTAGTGAATGCTAGATTTAATGCAGAGATCTTGGTTAAATATAGGTTAACCATTCAATTGAATCCAAATGCATGATTAGTGGTTGATGAAAGGTTAAATGTAATTTCAAATGGTTTCTTAGATTGATTATTTTTACCATTTGATTTCTCTTAGTTTCATTTGTGTTTTTACATACTGTAATCATTCAAGTCCCCCTTTTTTCTCGTCTTGGTTTGATTGAATTGCATTCAGATCTTTGGAAGACGACTTTGTTCATCCACCAATGCTATAAACTACGAAATGAACAAATTCTTTTTATTTGACTAAGCTCACACTCATGTTCAGCTACTCCAATAGTCATAGTGTTCACCTTCAAAGATAGGAACTTGGCTAGAGGCATATTGGAATAGGGTACGGGATTGGAAGAAGAAGCCATATGGATCTAACAATGGACAGGCTCTAGATACCATTGTTGGAAAATATAAACTCTGTACAACTAAAATTGTTGTAGGCCTAGGATCTTATGAGCAAGCAATAGGATAGGGAAAAAAAAATTAGAGAACAAGTGGACTAAGTATGAACTTGTATTGATCATGTCTTGCGTCATGGATTTTATCTCATACACCATCTCCTTATATAGTACTCCTAGAGACCTTTAGGATCTTCAAACTGTAAAAGAAATTAACTAGATAATAACCACTAACTATGATAAATACGCAGTGCCTTATTTCATGAAACTAGTGTCTTAATGCCTTGTTTCTAGGAAGAGTACTTACAATGTAACTTACTTCTTGAGTATTCTGAATTAATTTTTAACAATAACTTGGGAAAGTTTTAATTCACTAAATATTTCATCAGATACTATTCATGTTCAAATAAACATTTGCATGAAATTTGCATGGGAATGTGTCTGGAAGATCCCTTTTACCAAGGTTATAAGAGTAATTCTGGTTCAATGTCTGGACCCTTGCTCAAGAAAGTTCTCAAGAACTCTTCAAATGTGATGGATTTGTAGATGGGGTGAGCACCAGAACTTGTCAAAGGCTTTGCCGGTTCTATAATCGCTTCTTTTGTTGGGCGGATGAAATAGGTGACCGTGGTCCTCGCAGTGCCTGAATTTGTGACAACACGGTGTTCAGCACCGATGAGCCTTCCATTACTAATGATCTATATCAGTCACAGAAAGTTGAATTTCGTCATGCAAAACCTTATCATGAAGTTTAACTACAAGTAATTAACTATGTCTGCAAAAATGATGTGCTAGAAAAAGTGTACATATAGCATGCCTCTACTACTTATTATCAATGTTAATAGTTGATAATTTCTGAGCTAGCTCGAGAAATACCTGTAACAGAAACCCTATGTTAACCACAAAAGCATTGGGAATTGGCTCAACACCAATCCATTCCCCATCTTTGAAGACTTGAAGTGCATTTATATCTTTTTCTTGAAGCAGAATGGTCACAAGGCTAGGATCCCGGTGCTTGGGTGCTCCCAAGGTTAAACTTGGTTCTGGGCAAGGCGGGTAGTGATGAGCTAGCAATAATGGACATTCACTAAGTCCGCCACAGCAATATTCTGGGTTAAGTCCTAACCCTTCACATAGCAGCTCCAAAATTTTGAATCCCAGTGTTCTCAGTTCTTGTGTATAATTCTCAACAACTTCACTGAAAAGTGCCATATATAACCAGCAGTTTTTAGTTAATTCAATGATTAAAATAATAGCCTTTGTAGTGGACTTAAGAATTTATAATCGAATATTGTTTTCATTAGAGTTAGAAGATTTTCTGACGAAGATAATTATCTATTCTTGTGTAACTAACACTTTAAGATAAAAATATATTAAAGCAACGACAGCTTCATTTCTTCAAAATGTGTTTTCCAAAGATTGACTATATCTAAGGCAGAAAATTTGAAAACAACTAACTTTGCCAACTGGGATACGCAATTTTTTTCTATTTTAAAAGAGGACAGGTTGGTATATATGCTTAACTATTATTCTAATATGCAGATTGATCTGGATTATTAACTTGTACGTAGTGGCTGTGGTAGTCATGTGGGTGTTGAAGTGGCGGTACTGATGGTAGCCATGGTTATGGTGGTTCTTGTTGTATGACTTTGTGCTGAGACTAGCTGCACCAATAGTGATGGTGGTGGTGATAATAGTGGTTACCAAGGCAGTGATGAATGTAATGTTGTCGACATCTATATACATATGGTGTTTTTTTTTTTAATTGTAAGATTATAAGTTGTCTCCTTACTCTTTAGATGTGAAACTAATCCTAACTTGAGTGTTGGCTTTGTTCTGATCACAAGATGTTTTTAGTAGGATTCAAACTCTTGTACCCTGCAAGTAAAGTCCTTTTATATGAAACTCAATTTGTCAATTGAAGCTTACATGGTGATTCAACATATATGGTGTTGATCGATGGCAGAAGTAGCCTTGAACCATGTGGTATTAATTTTATATGGATGTTACGGAAAAATCACTGAAGACTCCTATGAATCTTCGGACTAAGCCAAGTGCAATAGTTAGAAATCTCATTATTAATTATTTCTGATAATGCATGAAGCGAAGCAAATTAACAGATTTTTGAAATATTTCTCAAAATAACATTTCTGGTAATTATGTTCCTAAGAATGTAAATGGAATAGAAAATTTTGATTGTGACCTATAATTTTTTAATCCACTTAAAATAAAATAAAAAAGAAGAAAACACAATCAACCAGTAGGAAAGTGGAAATCATATATTGTCAACCGCAAACACATCAAATTCTACCATCAAAGCATCTCTGATTCGAATTTATAGATTTTATATTATCGTGATCGTTGTCAAGGACTTATAATCATTTAAATGCTGACCTCAAAGATCAATAAAATTGCATTTCGTGAAATAAAATAAAAAGCAATGAAATAACAATATAATATTAATCAAATCAAGCACAAAGTTTCAATAGAAGTAATGTATACTTCAAATTAAAAAAAACAAAAAAAGAACTTAAAATGAAAGCAAGACTTGCAACTTTAATTACCGGTATCTTGCAGGTTTCTGAGGCCAATATTCCATGAATTCTCCAGAAGGTGGACAAGAGTGTCTTAATGTATCCCTCCAAAACTGAACGGCATCTTTGTTGTTATTAATCTCACGGCTTGTATAGAGTCTGCAGCTTCCATTTGGGTCCTTAGAGCTTTCACTTATCTTTTCTCCTGCAGGCATGGCGTGGAATTCCTTGAAAATGTTCAGTGTATCCTCGATTAACTCCTTGGAAATTCCATGATTGATAACCTACATCAAAGTTTTTCACATTAACCACACTCACACACATATATTTACAGGGCCTACCATCCTCCCACTTCTTTTTTTTTTTTCTTTTGCAAGTGGAGGTTAGAAGGCTCCACATTTTTTTCTTTTGAACAAAAAACCTAATATTTTATTTTTATTTTAAACAACTTTAATTTAGGAGTATTTTAGTAATGTGATATTTAATTTAATTAAAAAAAACCCACAAAATAAAATTTGTCTCTCTTTCTCACACGCTCTTTCTCTCTCACAATCTGACTCTAGTTACAGATCAAAAACTGCCCGTATGAATAACCGGATTAAAGCAATATCCTAAGGACAGGAAGAGAGTTAGGTTGAGAGAGAGAAACCGGAGAGGAAGAGAGACGACTCTGAATAAATTTTGTTTTTATTTTTTTTAACTATATATATATATATAATACTCAATTCTTTCTCTTAAAACAATTATAATATTAATATATATACATATATATATATATTTATGATGAGAGATCAGACTTGATCACTCTTACGTCACTCAATAACTTTTTATTGGATAACATTTTCACAAAATTCACTGTTAGATTGAAAGTTTCTATCATGTAGATTATACCTATAAAATTTCACATTAATACAAAATTTATGATTTATTGATATAATCAAAATTAACATAACATAAACTATTAAAATATATGAAAATATGAACTATTTGATTATATTCTTGTTGATATTCAATTTTTCAAAATTTGACACAAATGATTAACATTATGGATAATTATAATTGTTGGGGAAAGAAATGAAGTTACAAATTTCACCATAAACAATAATTTAACGGTTATAAAAAGTATACTCAATAAAAAATTATTAAGTTGTGTAAATAAATTAAGTTTCACATGAGTGTAATTTATCTCTCCCCTACATATATATATATCCTACATATATAATATAATATATATATATATATATATATATATATATCACATGAAAACGAACCACTTTGTTATTTTCAGAGGTGTAAAACTTGACAAATGCAACAGCTTCTGTTAATATGAGGTTTGATGACTATCAGAAGTTGGAAATTTTTTATATGTTGCTTGCTGAGTGCTGATTTAAAGTGCGTACTAAAAGCATGAAATGATGAGATGGCAAAAGGTAAAACATAGTGAAAGTGGAGAAGGGAAAGACAAATCTTCAGTTTGAACCTGGAAAAATCCATACTCCTCGGATGCTTTCAAAATGTGCCTCAGGGTTTCATCACGATCATGTCCCCCAAGATCCACCACTGGGATTGTCTTGCCAGAAGCAACAACAACCATGCCAGGTCTGCTTTCCAGTGGTTGCACATAAGATAAGGGCACTGAGGAATGAAGATGAAACCAGCTAGAGAGAAGCATGTGATCCATGTTCTTAACGCCTAGCTTTCTCTGAACAGGAGTTGCAGAATGTGTTTTCTGTATATCGTTTACGGCGTAGAGAAGTCTAATATATCCTTAATCTGTTGATTAAAGAAAATAAAATATATTAAAATTAAGTCTGATCGGTTAAGGTTTTGACTACAAATTAAAGGCATTAATTACCTACCTCATAAATATATTAGTGGGATGCGGTATGGAAAGTTTACTACAATACAGATATACATATATAGTTGACTTGTGAAGTCTACTAAATCAATTTTGCCACTTCATCATCATCTACTTCAATCTATAAATAAATAATTGTAGTAGAAAATTATTTTAATTAATCCCTTAAATTATAATTAGTTATTACGTTGCTCTTGTATATCAAATTTTATAAAATTTAAACGATTACAGTATATGATTAAGCAGTAGATATTTTACTGGCTGAAAATCATATTTTATATTAACTTTTAATATAAGTTTATAGATTGAAATATACTTTCAATCCAATAATAGTTTTTTCTAAAAAAAACACTTATATATATATATATATATATATATATATATATATAGAATAAAATTATTAATAGAATAATACTTACTAGTTCCCCCTTTCTTTTTCTCTTCACGCAAAGTCATTCATGCATGTGGATGCCATTGACTTGTCAGCAAGTTAATAATTCGGCCGATGTCAGTTCTCATATTATTTATTTTTATTTTTATCTTATTAGCTGATATGATTACGGTGCATGACTTATATTTTGTGATTATTTTTTGATAAATTGTATTGTTCATTCTAAGTTTGGAATATTGAGTATGTATTTTCCAGCTTATTGGATTAATTGATAGATTAGTTAGTGATTAATTAGTTAGTTATAATTAATTACATAATTAATTACATATCTAAAACTATATAAATCACTCTTATAAATTTCTTATTCAATAAATTCTACTTTCACTCTTCTCTCAAATTTCTCTTCTCTAGGGTCATATATCTCAACCATAAATCACAAACTGTCAAATTAAAGTTACTTTATTTTTTAAGCTTTTTCATGCAGATATTTTCACGTAAACCCTTAGACCTAACAAAGATATAACTTCTTCTGTTTTTTCACATTAAAAAGACGTAAATTAGTTGAGATAAATTAATTTAGATCCATAAAATCGCTCAAAGGGGGAAAAGCCATTAAGAGGAGAAGAAACATCTAAAAGGTTTCCCCATACCCATGTTGTATTCTATCATTATGGAATACAATTTAAATACATAAACGATCACTTTTCTCAATATTTATTTTTATTTATTTATTTTTAACTTAAGCTTAATTTCTTTTTCCATATGAGATGGCTGGGCTTTCCATCGGCTGCTCCTGTAGAGGGCCCCATGAGGAAAGAAGGTGATGTAACAAAATATATTTATAGTAGGCAAGAAAAGATTGAAGATATGGCCAAAAAATTGGTATTTATCTGAATCTTACGTTGATTACCCATATTATTCTTGTAAATTTGATCGATTATCATCGTCAATTGCCCACATTGAAGACAATATATAATATTGCATAGCAACTTTTTTTTAATTTTTGTTTTTCTACGTAAGAGACTTTGTAGACATGAGAAGGCGAAAGAAAAGGAAACAAGGCTAGCTGATGACAGAGATCATCAAAACCATGAGATAAAATTTACCACAATAAAAGTTGTGGTACCTTGTGAGCTATCAGCTTATTGGCCATAGTGCTGATAAAATATTAATTAAACATTCATTTTAGTACTATGAAGATATACATAATATTACATTGTTTATCTATTTATTAATTAGTGATAATAAATTAGTCATTTAATGATAATTAACGTCATCAGTTTTGTCCTTTAAAAATTAATTTGATGCAAAAAATGTAGGAACTAATTTAATGTTATATATATCTTTGAATGACTAATTTCATATATTTATAAATAGATGACCAAAATGTGTATTTATTCATAAAATGTCCTAAATGCTGATCTATTTTGTATTATCAACAGGGCAATTTTTTTTTAAAAAAAAATGCATGCATAATCGTAGCTTCACCTCATGATGTATACATAGCTTTAGAGATAAAAATTAGGTTTACTTTCATTTTTTATTCTCTTAATTTTACTTAAATTTAATTTTGGACGTTTTCATTTCCATTGTTACAATGTTATACTTATAGTTTTTAAATTATCATACGCCAATTTGATGTTGACGCGGCACTATCCTTAGTGATAGGACAATGTAATTAAATCTTCTATCTCATTTTTTCATCCCCTCTTTTATTTTTCCAATTAAATGCTAACAACTTAACAAAAAATCTAACAGTTAAGAGAGAAATTATTGCCCATTAAATTTTTTTTGATGAGTTGTTAATATTTAATTAGGAGGACATGGAAGGAAATAAAAAAAGGAGATAGAAGATTTGAATTCAATGACAATATAATTTTTGTTGATATATGTGAAATAAAATTTGACAATGAAGCAGTCTTTTTTAGGCTTTTTTACCATTTATGGGTAAATAGGATTTTTATTTACTACTTTGGTGTATGTTCAGAAGAATTTCCCAGTTTTGGGTATTTTGAATAGTAAGTTGGAGATATTAACAACGACTTCAATAAAGTTGTATGCACACAACTTATGGCCTGTGGTATTTTGGGGTAAGTCGTAGTCTTGGAATACAACTGAGGGTTATCTGGAGCAAAGTCGTATGCAATGACAAAAACTTAAGGTTGGGGTTTTTTCATTTTTTAATGAAAGTCGTAGTTACCAACTACGACTTCAGTGTGCATGATATTTTATTAATTTCCTGGAATGCGAAGTCATAGACCATGTATCTAACTTTATTAAAATATTATTTTTTTATTATATTTTATGATAGTCGTATGTAAGAGGCACGACTTATGTTTTTCATATACGACTTATGGCACCATACGTGATTTAGGGGGTTTGTGTATCTATAAATATATATTTTTTATCTCCCACTTGCCAGTTCTTTTTATCAGTGATGCTCTGACTCTCCATTCACATCTTTTGCCAAATTCTGCGCACCTACCTACATACTTGTCTGGCCTGGATTCTTCAACCACATAGTCAAATGAGTTATGTATATGGTACTCCTTAATTGCCATGATCGTTTCTTCTTTGGTGTTAAACTGCATACTGATAAATAGGTCATTACTTTCATTGACATTGCTTCTTCTCCCGACTCCATAATGCTCCAGAAATTTAGGACAATGCATTGCTTGCAAATTAATGGCAGACATAAACAAGGATGGGATAGCATAAGTAATAGTGGGAGGTTGACTTATACCCATGTGACATGTTTCATTGGATGGAGTAGGATTAGTATCATGATCATCACTTTCATCACCTCCTAACTCAAACTATTCATCTTCACTAAATTTACTTACATTATCTCGGAGGATATGGATCATAGGACTTAGAGGTCTATAAGGCTCATTATATTCGTAAAATTGCCTAACCTCACCAACAAAAGACATCTGTTAATTAAAATAACAATACAATGATATTGTTAATAAACTCTAAAGAATAATTACTGTTCACAAATAGTTAAATAATAACACTTAAATAAATTAAATTACCTTCATAATATAAAAATTTGCTATTCTTGCAAATACTAACAAAGACAAATAAATTTCTTACTCATGCATATAGAAAGGTTGAAAAAACTTATATAAGAGCAGCGGATATAAGAGAAGCGAATGAAATGATCAGCGAAAGAGGAAAGGAGTTATAGTGGGTTGAAGTTGTAGCTTTCATGTACGACTTATATGAAAAACATAAGTCGTGCCTCTTACATACGACTACCATAAAATATAATAATAAAAATAATATTTTAATAAAGTCGGATACATGGTCTACTACTTCACATTCCAAGAAATTAATAAAATATGATGCACACTAAAGTCGTAATTGGTAACTACAACTTTCATTAAAAAAAGAAAAAAGAATCCTAACCCTAAGTCGTTGTCCTTGTATATGACTTTGGTTCGGATAACCCTAAGTCGTATTCCAAGACTACAACTTACCTCAAAATACCACAAGTCGTAATTTGTGCATACGACTTCACAGAAGTCATTGTCAGTATCTTTAACTTACTGTTCAACATACCTTAAAGTATGAACACACACCAAAGTCGAAAATAAAAATCCTATTTACCCCTAAATGGTAAAAAAAACCCATCTTTTTTACGTGAGAATAATGTGGCGCAATAATCTAGAGTACATGTCAACTTCAATTAGACATGGGGACTTAATAAATTGCATTAATATAAAAGCCAATAATAATAATAATAATAATAATAATAATAATAATAATAATAATAATAATAATAATAATAATAATAGGGTGGACTGAAATCGAATTTTAATAAAACTAAAATAATTAAAATGTATGATTTATGCAAGCAAATGGTTATTGGTATAATTAGCTTCACTACATGATCATATATATCCATATGGAAAACTGTTTCACAAATCAAGAATTTAATAGTTATTGCCCAAGGTGTTTATAGTTAAACTTTTACGACAGAATATTAAGTAGTTTAAATAATTTGTAAGAGTTCGTGTGTTCAATTTCGTGACATAGAATATTATGAGTGGAAAGCACTTTCTCGTAGCAGTGAATATAAGAGATAAAATCAACATAAGCACATTCAATGACATTCATAGTTATCTAATATGTATCTTATTTTGCACACTTCATTCAAATTCACAATAGACAACTACATTGAACATATCATATATGCTCAGTACTTTGATCTTAGATCTTTTATCAGTGTGGAAGTATGTCTTTGGAAGGTTAGTTGTGTAATTCTGATTCAATCTTGGGACCCTTGTAGAAGAAATTTCTACGAAACTCACCAAATGACATGGATTTGTATATTGGTGGGGTGCTTACATTCGCCAAATTGTTTGCAGTTTGTATGATGCTTTCTTTTGATGGATAGATGAAATAGCCAACAGTTGTACGTGCAGTGCTCGAATTTGTCACAACCCGGTGTTCAGCACCAATAAGCCTTCCATTACTAATGATCTTTAAGAATCAGACAGCCACGGTAAACAAAAGCTTGTTATTCTTCTAATAATCAAATTGCTTACTACGAAGGTTAATCAATCTATCTATTTATATAAGTAAACTTAGCTTGAGAAACAATTAATACTACCATTAAATTTAATAATATCATTAAAAACGTGTTACTGTGTTAGTTTTTAAAGAAAAAGAATGAAATGATAAAATTAAAAAAATACAATAAATAATAAAATTAAAAAAGACAACAACATTAGAGAATCAATATTATCATAATTAAAATTTCAAGAATTGAATATAAAATTAAAAAAGATAATCTCTCCAACATACAAAATCAATTTACAACCTTGCCTTCAGTTTTTAAAGAAATTTAATTAAAAGAATACTTCATAAATTCAACATCTCTGTATAATAATTATACATAAAAATATTATTTTGAATAAAAAAGAGAGTAAATACTTAAATTGTTCCTTCAAAGATACACGAGACATCAGTTTGGTCCTCCAATCACTTTTACACATTAAAATAGTCAAAATTGGGTATTTACTCAAAAAATAATTTATCTATAAGTAAAATTGTCTTGAGAAGTATAATTAAATACAATAACATCATTAAATACATGTTAATATTTAAAGAACAAGAATGAAATAGTGAAATAAAAAAAAAGACAACAATATTAGAGAATAAGTGTTGTCAAAACATATAATTAAAATTTAAATAATTAAATAGTGAAATTAATCTCTACAACATAAAAATTTAATTTAAAATATTTACTTAATTTAAATTTAATAATTTTTATTAAAAAATTATTTCAAAATTTAACATATTTAAAATAATAATTATACATCAAAATTATTATTTTGTATAAAAATAATAAATAGAAAATAGAAAATAATTTGCATTCATAAAATGAAATGAAAAAATATATATTCTCTCTAACATAAAAAAAAGTAATTTTAAATATTTTCTTCATTTATTTTTAAGAATTTTTATAAAAAAATCAATATTTCGTAAACTACACATATTTAAAATAATTATTATAAATAAAAATACTATTTTGAATAAAAAAAATAGAAAAATAATCACAAGTAAGATAACTAGTTAATAAGTAATTGAGTCAATGAATATTCACAATTTCTCAAAAGAACAAATAAGCATTCAATTGACTTTACGAGATAAACAAAAGAAAAAAATCATTCAGTAGCTAGTTAACGTGAAATTATGGTGTTGTTGGGACAACGAAATCATGATCTTTGATTGTTTATGCGACTGTTTCTATTGCATTCTACATATGCTAAAGCCTTATTAAATGTTTTGGTGAATTTGGAGAATGAGTAATTTGCATGAGATGTCAATGTATCAAAAAATTGTTAATTTCGGATGAAAGCTACCTGAAATCACAACAACAAAATACATTATTATTATTATGACGACCGTCAACAAAACTACAAACAAGCGTCACACATGATTCTTTCAACGTTTAGACAATCCTCGCTTGACGATGTTAAAAGTAGAGTCACAAATACTATTTTGACTGTGGATTATAAGTAAATATCAATATTTATGCCTATAACTGTCAAAACAAGTATGGGAAGAAATGAATTTTTGTGTGACTCGGATAAAATATGGTGTTCACATATAGCAAAACATTATTTTCTCACTTCATGATTAATCAAAACGATGCAAAATGGGAGAAAAAAGGCTTATTGAAGATTTACCTGTAAGAGCAGACCTATGTTAACCACAAAAGCGTTGGGAATAGGATCAACTCCAATCCATTCCTCATCCTTGAGGACTTGAAGTCCATGTACGTGTTCCTCTTGAAGCAGAATGGTAATAATTGTAGGGTCCCGGTGCTTGGCCAACCCCAAGGTTAAACTTGGGTCAGGGCAAGGAGGATAGTGATGAACTAGCATTGCAGGATTTTCACCAAGTCCACCACAGAAATATCCTGGGGTCAATCCTAACCCTTCACAAAGCAGCTCCAAAATTTGAAGTCCAAGTTTTCTCAGTTCTCGCGTATATTTCCCAACAACCTCACTGTAAAATTCCAAAACGAATTCCTGTTAATTAGCTAATTCAATTAACTTAACAAAAACACAATAAAAATGATTTATTTTATGCATATTGAGCTTTTAAATGTGTGGTTGCGAGATTGAAAAGTAAAAGATGTCAGCTTAGATATGTTCTAAATTCCGATGACTAGTATGCAGTTTGAGCTGGATTTTCTTGATAACATATTGAATTATTAAATCAATTTATTGTCATCCAATTATGAACGAATCAACTTTTTTTTTGTAGCGATATTAATAGGTAATGGTGACTGCAAAGAAAACAAATAAAGTAGCTAATTAATTAAATGTTCTACGCCCATTGTTTTCTCGATCTGGTGTTTTCTATGCCGAATTTTAATATATGGAAATTGAGCTGGATTTTCTTGTTCACATCAAATTCTTAATCATTTCAATATCATCCAATTGTTGTCGATTATTGTGATGCTAATCAAGTTTTGTGATGATGTAATCAGTACTTAATTAGTTTTAAAAGCAAACTTAATCAGCTAAAACACATCAAATCACCTTCACACGCGCGTGAAGTATCAAAATTGACCTCAAAGACCCAATCAAATTAAAATTTTGTGTAAATACCAAATGATAATAACCTAACCTTAATCGATCCTAACAGAACGCAGTAAATTGCCTTGATGCATGAAGCATAAAAATTGACCTCAAAGACCACAGAGTAATACAAATTGTCAAAAACAGTACCTAATGATAATAACCTTAAGAAAGCCTAACAAAAAAAGAAAACTACGTGCAAATCAAAATATGAAAATAAATAAAAGGGAAAAAGAAAGGGAAAAGTCTTATATATGCACAAACTTTACCGGTATTTGGATGGTTTCTGAGGCCAATACTCCATGTATTCTCCTGAAGGAGGACAAGGGTGTGTAAGTGTGTCTTTCCAATAATGAATCGCATCGTTGTTGTAATTCTCACTGCTTGTATAGATTCTGCAGCTTCCATTTGGGTCCTTAGAGCATTCATTTACCTTTTCCTCTGAAGGCAGGGCGTGGAATTCTTTAAAAATGTTCAGCGCATCGTCCATTAAATCCGTGGAAACTCCATGGTTGATCACCTATACTCCACAGTTTTTTGGTTTAGTCAATCTAGGATATACTTTTAGCTTGTGAAAATGAATCCTTCCCATTCCAGATCAAAAACATGATAAAACCTAAATATGTATCAATGGCTTCTATTCTTCCTTAGTTTAAAGTTCTGAATACCATGCATGGGAGAGAGAGAGAGGGATATATATATATAATAGAAGCGTAGAACTGTAGAAGAAAAATATATAAACAGTGGGGAAAAGAAATGTGTACTATGTAGTCAGTTTGAAACCTGGAAAAATCCATACTCCTCTGAGGATTTCAAAATGTGCTTTACGGTATCAGTACGATCATCATGTCCTCCAAGATCAATCACCGGGATTGTCTTTCCAGAAGTGACGATGAGCCTACCGGGTCTGCTTTCCGGTGGTTGCACGTAAGATGAGGGCACCGAGGAATGAACATTAAACCAGCTTGACACGAGCTTCTGATCCAAGGTCTCCATTCCTACCTTAGAACTTGAGAAGAACAACTACCAGTGAAGCAAATAAGATCAAATAAATTTCCACAAGCTAGATCGCCTGATCTCATGCTTAACTTATATATGGTGATGCGAACCATGCAGTTATTTGTTTTTGTAAAAGAATACTGTTATTTTTTTTTATTTTTTTTTTGGTAGAAATAAAGTTTAGATGGAAGGAGGTTATCCTATTTCAATGTTATGGCATGGCACAAGGCTTAGCGATGACTTATAGTAGTATTTAGAAATGATCTATTATGAAGAATTAAACCAAAAACCTTTAAGTCAACCCCGCTTGATTCTACCAATTCAGTCAACTCTCATTATCAAAAAAATATTTTTAATTAATTAGTTAGAGAAAACATGTGTGTATAATAAAAATAAGGGTAAATTACAGTTTACTACCTTGTGATATAAAAAGTGACTCCCCCCTCTTGATTTGTAGTGTTATCTCATAACCACCATGTGATTTTTCCCCATCCATTTTTAATAAAAACCATGTGTTAGATTTGTGAAAATAAACCTACATAAATGGTTTAAAACTTTTACATAGAACATTCAATTACCAAAAAATAAAGAAAAAAAAGTAAATCTTACAGTAAAAGGAGGATAAACAAATTTTCAATAATTTCTTCATGTTACAAAACAACAATGCTTCAATTTTGTTATAAACCAAATGAGTGATAAAAATAATCGCACTTGAGATTATGCAAGTAAACAGATTTTTAAATTCTAACATGTGTTTTTTTTTTAAAAAATGACTGAAAAAAATTACAGAGTGGTTAAGTGATAACAGACCAAACCATAATGGGTAAAGTGATAATATATCAAACCATAAGGAGTAAAGTGTTACTTTTTAAACCATAGAGAAGCAAAATAACAATAATTTACCCTAATAAATTATAATTTACGATAATAATCAATGGGGTCATGCAACGACCGTTTTCTACTGAACAAATTTTGTTTTCCGCAAACACAGGTAATTTTTTTATTAATATGTGATTGATTTGAATAGAAACATTATATGACAGATATCTTTCCATCTTTATAGTGGTCAAATTAATATTTTTCATATCATTGTTTAGACGAAAGTTAATTACAATAATAAATACTAGAGGTAATACTAATCTAACCCAATAGAAAAACAATGAAGAAATATTAATAAAGGAATGAGAGTGTAGAAGTTTTTAGTCACAGGACGAGAATAGAAGATGAATTATTATAATTTAGTTTGGTCGGTGAATGTTTTGACCGGAGAAGACAATTACCTGTTTATTCTACACAAAGTTGCCATATGCAGAGTCTACAACAAACATTTCTTTTTCTTTTTTGTTGGATATGGAGCCCGGCAAGGTAGAACAAAATGATGCTGAAGTGGCAAAGTTAATCTCGCAAAATTAACAAGTCAACTAAATGAACGTTCGTTAATATTATTTATGATGTTGATTGTTGAAAATTTAATGTAGATTAGGAGAAAAAGTAAAATTAGTGGAACAACATCACATGATGACTCAGGGACACGTTTGAAAGATAACAGCAACTTGTTCATGTTATGTTAAGCAACTCGTTCATTTTTTTTTATTTTTTGACAAATTAAGCAACTCGTTCATGAACGTGGATGTTTTTGAGTATGCTTCTGCATAAGTGACATTAAATTTTCTAAAGGTTGCCGCCTTCAAGCAATTTTAATCTGACAGAGTGACAGGTACCAATATTTGTTTTATAATTAATGAGTAATCTTTTTGACCAACTGCATTGGATTAGACCAAAATGAAACCTACCTTTTACTGCTAACTTTCAGTCTTTCACACAATGAAAAACCCTTTTTTGGCTTTTAATTTTCATCCCCTTCTGGACTTATCACGTTAATCACTCAAAACCAGATGTAAATTTTAATGATTTGATGGGAAAAGATTTTCTGTTAAGATTCAACTATTTATATTGACATTTATGGTCACTTTGTCCCTAAAAGAATTTACATTGATATTAAATTCAAGACATCTAATATCTCTGTTTAACCAGGTTGTAGATTAGTTCACCAAGGTGTTTGGCCTTTATAAGTTTTCTTATTTATGTAAAAACCAAGAATGAAGTGTGATTAGATTAAATTTAAAACATAGATTGTGTCATCTCATTATTTTTCATTTATATGCCTTTCATTATTTTGATCATTATTGAATTGCCGGATATTTTTTTTGTTTTTATTTTCTTGACCTAATTGTCTGAATCGAATATTTTCCATATTGTATATAATCGATCATTTCATATATTTGAGAAAAGTAGCAGAGCAGCAGGTAACAGGTTAGTCCTTAACGACTAGGCCGGCAGCATATTTGTTCATGGAATTTTCGGTGGCATGCTGGTGAGAGTTCTCTCTCTTTCTTTTGTATAAGACTGTTTGTTTTGGTTTGATTTCGGTATATGAAAGCTTTTGTTGCATATTGGATGGAAATATATGTACTGTGAAAGCAACACTACCGTCAAGCATGACCACAAGTGCGGTACAAATGGTTACTTCGTATAGTATTTTTCAATATACTTTATGATCTAACTTTTCCCAAAAATAAGCAAACAGAAAGAAATAATTTAGGACTTTATTTTAAGCTTTTGATTAAGTGAGTTTAATTTATTTTGAAAGTTTTTGTAAATAAATATTCTTTTGTCTTCAATTAAATAATTTTTTTAATTATTTCATAAATCTTTTAGTAATTTAATACATAAAAGTGATTTTTTTATATTATTTAAATAAAAATATTTATCTTAAAATTGATTGTGAACTAACATATCTAACATAAATTAATTTTCTCATAATTAATTTTTTTTAAATCAATTATACATATAATTAATTTTTAACATAATATTTTTTCACAGACAATCAAAACATACTCTTAATAATGGGCACTACACAGACACACAGATATATAATTTTTTTAATAGAAGATGATTATTGTTGTATTATTTCAAGTTATCAAATTAATCTTATGCATTTTTTATACAATTTGAACAGTTACAAATATATAAGTATTTTTATTTGTTTAAAATCCATATTATAGATCAATTTTAATATAAACTAATGGAGTAAAAAATAATCTTAAATTGATATAAAATTTTATGTATAATATTTATTCTATAAAAAATTATTAATATAAATTTGATTTTGATTTATGGTTCTTACATATATATATTTTGAAAAAAAAATTATATGTTTAGACCTCTTTTATAGCTGTTGCGAGGTGATCGGCTACCTTTTTTTTTCTTTTTCTTTTTCTTTTTCACAATCTCAAATCGCTTGGTGCTTGATTTACGAACTCAAAACACACTCCAATCTTCCAATTACGAACACATCAATGAACTTTCTCCTATTTTTGAATTGGTTACTAGAGCCATTCCATGATTCCACGCTATAAGGCTTAGATATGATGCCTTAGGGAGAACTAAATCCTATAGTGTTTTTTTATTGTGTTGAGAGACTGAGGAGAGATATCTTTTTTGTATCTTGTGTGTTGAGTAATTATGATAGGCCAGCATGACTTATTATTTAGATAATTAATATTAATTTAAGTAGAACTAATTTAACTCGGATTTAATTAATTAATTATCAAAATAAATCTAATAATTTATTTGAATAATTAATACACAAAATTAATTGCCATACGGAAATATATTATGATCAAAATGTACAACAATAGCAAGAAATGTCCAGTCATTTTCCAAAGTGAATGACCTCACCATGAAGTTTTTTCTTCAGTTGATAGCACTAGCATATGGTACATCTCATGCTGGATTTCATATATGTCTCGTTTAATTTAATTTTAAATTATTTAAGTACTACTATTCAAATTCAACTCTTTCTCTCTAATTTTTGTTATTTCTTTAACGTTTTTGTTTCTGTAATCTATCCTAGGTAAATTTGAAACGAACGAGTGAATTAAAATGAATTTTTTTTTTTTTGCATAATTTTATTATAATTCTTTCTTTATAGCTTTCATATGTAGTTTTGCATTATATATGGGCAACATAGGCTATGCAGGCCTTTAAGTTTGTTTTTTATTATACATAAGAGAAAGCTTGGTCTTTGTTTCCAACACCAAAGTTTACTTCAGGCTCTAAGATTTTACAAAGTTTTTAACTTTTTTTTAAGGTTTACCTTTTAGAAATATAAACTATTCATGAGTCTTCACTTAATAACTTAAACTTTTAGAAGAATTGGTCATTGACATGGAATCAGATCTTTTATGAGCAAGTAGTTAAGAGTTTAATGCATTGTCCAGCTTCGAGCCCAAAGAATTCTTGCATGGGGCATATTAGAAATATAAAAACATTCAATTACTTTCACCTAACAGCTTAAGCTTTTGGGAAAGTTAGCCTTTCACATGATATCAAAGCTTCAATGATCAAGTGATTAGGAGTTCGATTTTTACTGTCTCAATTCTTATAAAATAAAGTTGATTTCCCTTACAAGGTAGAGTGAGCATGTGCATTGTCCACACTTCAAACTCAAATGGCTCTCGTGAGAGAACGTGTTAGAGATATAAAATCAATCTTGAGCCTTCACCTAATAATTTAAGCTTTTAGGAGAATTGATTATTGAAATAACCAAGAATATATCAATAAATTGAATCTTGATCACTGAATTACTTCTTTTTATGATCAAGAAGTCGGACTTGGACCAAATCAAAAGAATATAGATTAAAATTAGTAATTAGACAATGAGCTTCTTTCTAGGATTGTTATGTCTTCTAAAAAAGTCGTATTTTTCAACAACTTAATTTAATTATAAATAATATAGACCATAAAACATCAATACTCTTAATTAACCACATCATATACTTTGCGAATTTTAATTTAAGATTAAATTATTCATTTGTTTCTTAATTATAACTCTACTCCAAATTTAATTTAGTCTCTATAGTTTAAAATTGTTAAAAATTAATATCTTTATTACTTTCAAACAATGCAAAATAGTCTTTTTTGTAAAAGCACCCTATTTGGAGTGAAATTATAGTGACCATTTGACATTATTTGAAAATTATAAGGACTATTTTGTAATGATTAAAAGTATAAGAGCATTTCTAAATGATTTTGAACAGTAGTTTGAATTTTTTTTAAATTATTTTTATTAATTTTAGTGTTTTTAGATGAGTTTTTGTAATAAAAAAAAGCTGAAATACTAAAAAAATGCAAAGCTATTGATTAAATTTTTACAATAAAAATAAATTTTTCTTAAAAGCTAGAATTTAAATATTTTTCTTATAACATGTTATGATTTTTTCACATTTATGGGAGATAAATATTTTTTTTCTTTAATTAAATAACTTTTTTAATCATTACATATCTCTTTTAATAATTTAATACATAAAAGTAGTTTTTTTTATACATTTTAAATAAAAAATTTTATCTTAAAATCGACTATGAATTAACATATATAAACATAAATTAATTTTCTCATAATTGATTTTCTTAAAAATTGACTATATACATAATCGATTTTTAACATAATTCTTTTTTCACAACTAATTAAAGAATGTGTATATTTTTGTGCTTTTAAAGAAATGAGTTTTTATAACATATAAAAACTGTTCAAACATAAAATCAGTTCTTATCAAATATTATATCCAAATATAAAATAGTTTTTACATTTTAAAAAATCTTATTAATATATCATTTAAAACATATCTTTTAAAAAAACTTATAAACAATATTTTTTTAAAATCATATAAAAAATATCTTTTTATTAGAAAAAAGCATCCAACTCGGCACTAAATAGAATTTAGAATAAAACTATAAGAAATAAATGAGTAATTTATCCTTAATTTAATTTCAAACAATCGAGCTTTTCCATCATACAATTGTGCAATAGGTTTGTTTGATCCATCTGTTTTCTACGGCGGTGTCTCACGACTATTAAGGTTAATCTTGCTTCTTTCTTTTTTTCTTAAATCTTTGATGATTCTCATATCCAACAATTTGTCGAGTTACTATATGGAGGAGCTGAGAGACAAGGGTGAAGAAGAATCTTGGGCAGGAATTGTGAGAGGTTCCCACGGCTCGAAAGTTCTCTTGTTGGGTATTGGCTGGTTCGGAAGTTCTTTTAGTGTGCTCATGATATGATCATTGTTACAATCATCCTAGAGTTGATTGATATTTGATGTCCAGTTGGAAGATCGATCAAGTTTGATTGAAGCGAAGTTTTCTTTAACTCATTTTGTATTTTTGCTGAAGGTTGGATGCATAATCTACCATTTTTATGAATTTCCAACCTTTCATAGTTGGATTTATTGGTTTATCATTTCTACTCGTATTCAAATTGGCCATCGAAACTAAGGTGATTTAACAGAAAGTTTTATTTGGATCATGTTTTTGAATTGTGTGATAAGAAGATGCTGGAAGGATTTTGGTGGCATGTTTTTTATTCTGATAATGATAGAATTAGATTTTGGAATAACTTTGAATAAAAGATTATATTAAAAACTAATGATGTGTATAATTGATTTTTTAAAAAATCAATTATGAGAAAATTAATTTATATTTGGATATGTTAATTCAAAATCAATTTTAAGACAAAATTTTGTTTGGATTGTAAAAGAATCGCTTTTATATATTAAATTACCAAAAGATATATGAAATAATTAAAAAAGTTATTTAATTAAGGGTAAAAAAGTATTTATCTACCAAAACTTTTGAAATAAGCCAAAATTACTTAATCAAGAGCTCAAAATAAAAGTTTTTCTATAAAACTGTTTTTAGTTAATGAAAAAATAATTTTAATTTATAATCAATTGTATACACTTCAAACAAATTTTAGATAAAATTGCTTTTAATTAAAAAAACTGTTTTAGGAAAAAAATAATCTTTTCCAAAACATGCTCTAATTATTATTTAGAATTTTAATTTCAGTCCAATTCTTTCAAAACTAAAATTAATTAAAAATATTAAATTTTAAGTTTGAGAAAAAATTAATACATAACATTATAATTTTAGACAGAATTGAAATTGTATTATTTTGGTGATTGATCGGAATTTATAAACATATAATAAATAAATTTAAATTAATAGACAATAACAATTAAAATTTATTATAAAAATGTTTTCGAGATGCAAATAGTATTTGCAAAATGCACTTTTGACACCTAAATAAGATATAGAGCATAAGTGTTCTCAAAGTAACAATATGGACCTTCATATAAAGTTTGGTGAGCTCTCTAGTGATTATGAACACCACATATAGCCGTTATGCATTGATGAAACTGTTTGTTGGTACATTGATAAGAGTTTCGAAGAATGGGCTGACTTGAGCCCATTGGTTTAGATAGGAACAATTTTTATATTGGATTGTTTCGTGGTTAAACATTTAATGTTGGGCTGATGTTGTAACTCCTCACCATTTTTCTGCCGTACCATAGAATTATAGATTGAAGTCCTTGAACGGAATATCCACTTTCTAAGGAAAGATTACACGGTTAAGTGGAAGAGTGAGTCAGATATATATCGATGCAAGATGGGGATTCTCAAGGAGAGAAAGTGTGTCGTGAAGAAAGATAATAACAGTTAAAAAAAAAGGGGGATAGAGAGTACACAGATAAGAGCAACGCGAGTGACGATGTTTGATAGGGTACGAACACGGCAAAGACATTGAAACGACGAATATGAAACATTATTTTGAATATGCCTGATTGTGAATTTGTTTTTGTTGTGTTAAAATAAAGGATTGATTCTTATACTTTCTACTCGTTTTTATTTTTGTGCTTATATATTTTTTCTTTGGATGAGTCCCTATATTTTTCTATTGTTATCAAGTTAATTTTTGACGTCACTTGACTTTGAGACGGTGTTAATTTTTGTTTTAAGTGTTAAATAAAATCATATGTGGAGCTTATATGACATAGGTAAGAGGTGCTTATTGGTCCACCTCACTTTATCCCACTTTTCTTTGGTTCTCCTCACCCATCAACACCATCTCTCAAACAAGATTCTCAAACCAAGAAAAAACCCATCATCTTTCCCCTCTCTATTTTTCATTTCAATTTCCATCTTTTCCTCCTTCTTTATCATCAACTCCCTGCTATCAATAATTGACAAGCACAACTCATGCGACCCGTTGGTGCAGCCCTTTAACTACAAGTGCTACCTGTCTCTTTGATTTTCCTCTTGTATTATGTTCTCACTCTACTGCTCACCTTCTTCAAGAGTTCTCTCCATTTGCCTTCAATGTTGCTCAATTTGGTAGATTTAAAAATCATTATTATGATCTCTTGCTTGTGCCCATAGCTGTATGCGTTTTCGCTACGATCTTTGAGTTGTAGGGTTGAGATGATTCTACAAGGAACGTGGTTTGTTCAAATGGGTTTGTCATTTCTCTTGAGTTGGATGGCTCATTGGTGTTCTTTGCACCAAGTGAGTAGAGGGAATTACATTGTGAGGTGTATGGGCACCTATGAGTATCACAAGACTAGACGAATTGCTACATTTCAGTTCACAATGTGTGTGAAGAGAAATGATGGAATACCTAATGAGAATGAATCCACCACCTACAAAGGAAAAAGGAAAGGAGACCCATTGGTCACACAATGTGTGTCTCTGGTTTTTCTTGGTCACACAGATAAGGGGAAGATGATGGATTTTTCTTGGTTTGAGAATCTTGTTTAAGAGATGTCGTTGGTAGTTGAGGTGGACCAAAGAAACACCTCTTACCCATGCCACATAAGCTCCACATAGGATTTTGTTTGACACCTAGGACAAAAAGTAATGCCATCTCAAAGTCAAGTGACGACAGGGACTAACTTGGTAACAGTAGGAAAGTGTAAGGACTCATATCAAAAGGAAAAAACTATAGGGATCAAAATAAAAATGAGTGAAAACAATAGGGACCGATATTTTATTTTAACCTTTTTGTTATTGCTTTGTTTTGGCGTTTAGTTTGATTGCTTTTGTTGTTAGGTTAGCTAGTGAGATAATGTTACGGTTTTGTGAATTATGGTTTTATTTTTAAATTTAGGCTGGTCAACCCATTTAACCTGCCAACCCACCAAAAGCGAGGTAGGTTTGTTATTTCAACCCATCAACCAAAATCAGGTCAACCTGCCCTACTCCGCCCTGCTTATGCTAACTTGTGGCAGGTCGGGATAAGTTGACCCATTTTACATCTCTACCAAGCGTCGAGGTAGGTGAGCAATGACAAGTTTAACGTTGACTACCGTATAGTCGACTACCATTTATGAATCTTTAGGAATTTGGCTTTAAGGTAGTTATGGTCAAACAATAAGCCGTTGGTGCTAGAACGGTTTGGAGATTGCAGCAGTTATTGGCCAAGCAAGTACTTCAACGTAATCGCAGTGGAGATAGTGGTTTACGTACAAAATAGACGTGTATCTTTTCCATATAGCAGTTTTCAGCAGTTTAGGCAGTAGTTCTAGGGTAGCTATATAAATAAGGCTCGAGGGCCATTGTAAAAGGACATGAAATTCCTTACTCCTTACACATATAAAGTAGGAAACAGATCCATCAAATCATTTACTTGTATTTTAAGTTTAGCATTTTCAGTTGTTTAATTCAAGTTCTTTTCCTTTATTTACTTTAGCTCTTTAAATGCTGCGGCTGCTGTAATTCACTTGATTTCTTGAATTACTTTTCCATGTTCTTGATGATTCTTGATCATTGTTTCACAACTACTTGTTTTCTTGGCCACTGTTATTGCACTTTAATTGTTTAAACCAAGTAGACTCTAGAGGAAGCAATTTCCTTTCTCAAAAAAGATCAGGAATTACATTGTTGATTCATAATTAACATTTATTTGTGGAGACAAGTAAGGACAAAGGTGATACATAAAGAAACATGCAGACTTATCAGTAAATTGGTTCTTAAGTATCACATTTTTTTCAAGTCCATAGAGAGAAATAACCTTTCGAATGGCTGATAAAGCACCAATTTTTTTTGCAACTTATTAATTTGTCACCGAAACAGTCATTCCTATATCTTTCAAACTCTCGTGTTGTTTTACCTAGAAATTGTTCATGCTCAAAATAGATTTGAATTCCCTTCGAATGCACGCATGATGTCGTTGTTATGGATTTTGAGTAAGGCTCATTACTTCTTGCTCCAAACGTTGGAGCTGTAAGGTTTAGTGTCTTAAAACTAATGGTTGCAAATTGTTTTAAGTAGAGGCGATGGAGATCGATATTGAAATTAAGCTTTTAGGTAAAGGATATGGAACAAGGGCAGAGATTTGAGGAAGGATATGAAACAAAGGCTTAGATTTGAGGAAGAAATGAGAAGACTGATAGAAAGAAAGAAGCCATGTGAGAGAGAGACAAATTGTATGACATGTAAATCCCACTCAAATGCTAGATCATTCAGGTATCAAAGAGTCGGGCAAAAATTGTGGTCGAATAGTATTTTTCTTCTAACTTTCTCTCTGTTCACATGAGAAAATTTGGCACGGTGAAAATTACTTAATAATCCTCATTGTAGGTGCAAATATTGCAAGACATTGTGGGCAAAAAATAAATAATAGTATAATAATTGAAAGTTTTGAAAAGTGAGTAGGGGCAATTGCCCTTCTTATCTAATGTGGAACCATCTTGTGTCAATTTCCTAATAACCATTTTAATTGACATTCTACAATTTTAAAGGACACACTTATTTAAATATGAAACATTACAAAATACTAAAAAAATGTATTGAATAAACATTCATTTTGATCTTTCAAAGATATACATGACATCTCAGTGATCTTCCATTTATTAATGACTTCGATTCAATGACGAATAAATGTGATTAGTTTCAAGAACTAATTTGATAACAAAAATGTGATACTTAAGAACCAATTTAGTGTTGCATATATTGTTGGAGGATTAATTTGATATATTTATAAACAAATGATCAATGTCATGTTACATATAAATCTTTGGAAGACCAAAATTAACGTTTATTCAAATTTTATTCCTTTTTTTTTATATTCTATTACTACTTTTTGATAATTTTATTATTCGATTATAGAGCATACAAAAATTACAAATAAAAATCCCTAAACGTTAAAATCCACCACATGTTATGGCAAAAATTCAAAGACCAAATATCAAAATTGTTTATATTATATTAATATATTTATGAAATTTTCTAATTTAATTTATTTCTTCTAATATTCTTATAATATTAAAAAATTAACACAAAGCTCTAAAACTCATGAAAAATTAAGCAACAACCTTAGAGCAGTGGATTCAAGCGAGGAGGATAGGGTTTCAGTGTGATAAATATTTGTTGATAATATACATATTGTAGTGGTTGTTCTTTTTCCCTTACCTCTTTTAGTTTATTGCATCATTGCTTTTTTTTTCTTGGTATCTGGCCCCGCTGGGGCCAGTGGAGGCCCCACCACTAAGGTGGGACCTAGAGACAACCTCTGAAGGGGATCCTAAGAGAAGGGGGAGGGGAACGAGAACGGGAAAAGGGTGCGCACTCGCTGGAGATCAAACCCTACACCTGACACTAACATCAAATGTCCCTTACCAAATAAGCTAAGCTTATAAGACTGCATCATTGCTTTAATTACCTAATTCTAACCATGTTTTCGAAAAGATTATTGCTATTTGGCACGAATGGTGATAATGTGCTAGATTATCTATTTTTTCGAGGCTTTTTGAGTGGATTTCATTGCTTAAACCCAACTTTTGACATTGTTTTGTCCTTAAGAAAGCTTTGTTTTCTCTTGTTAGTTGATTAATTCTTGTTTGCTAAATTGAGTTCCTTTTTATTAGAATTGTTGATGTTTTGATTGTAGGCATCAAGGGAAACAGGATGAAGCTTAATATGATCAAGGAAGCACACTGGAGTCCAGGTACTAGGCGCCCAAAAGCTGAGCACCAGGCACTGGAGTTGTGAGCTCTAGGCATTTGCCTTCCCGAGACCAAGTTGTTTTCAAGTGTTTCGAGCTCTAGACGCTGGATTTCTGAGTGTCAAGCACCCTATTCATTCCTAATATGTGTTTAAACCAATTCTTTCCATAAGTGAGCTTCTCTTTTTTTTTGGCAGTTGTAGGAAGACGTTTTGGACTGAAACCCTAGTTTGGATATCTCTACAGTGGTTTGATGGGAGGAAACATGGAAACGATTCAAACCTTCATCGACTTATGAAGTTTTATTTGATCTCTTCTCTTAGTTTAGTCGTCGTTGCTATTTTCATGTCTAGCTAAACTCCCTTTTGTTGGGATTAGGTGGATCTTGATTGCTTTTGACATTGGATTCAATTAATATAAGTTGCTTTTTTTATTTTGAGTTTATGATCTCTTCTCTTAATTCTTTCTAAGGATTGATCCTCTTTGGAACGATTTTAGGATTATATGTTGAATGAAAATTTGTTATATAATTGTGCTATGAGATTATGAACCTTGCTTATCTCTAGGCTAGGAATAGTCATTGATTTATTCGTTACCTCGTTGAATTCTAAATCCTAATGCTTATTACCTTTTTGAATCGCCTAAGGATTTAAGGATTTTATTTGGGAATAAAGAATCAATTGCCTAAGGAATTAGGATTTGCAACTTAATGAACTTGAAGAATTCCAGACTTTTGCCTATGAAAATGCTAAAATCTACAAGGATAAGGCAAAGAAGTGGCATGACACGAAAATTTTGTGAAAAGAGTTCCAGGAAGGGCAACTAGTACATCTATTTAACTCAAGGCTCAAGCTATTTCCAGGAAAGCTAAAGTCTCGGTGGTCGGGACCTTTTGAGATCAAGCAAGTTTTTCCCTATGGTGCGGTGGAAGTGAAAGATCCAAACTCGGATACAAGCTTTAAGGTGAATGGTCAACGACTCAAGTTCTACCTTGGTGGGGATGTTGAGCGAAGCAGGGAGTTCATCAATTTAATCTCAACTTGAGAAGCACACCATCAGGCTCGGGGCATTAAACAAGCGCTTCATGGGAGGCAACCCATGCTCAGGCTTTTCTAACTCTTAGCTTGCAATTTCAATTTCATTTCATTCAATTTTGAGTTGTTTGCCATGTTTAATTGCATTTGCATAGATGTTAAGCTTGAGTGTAGTTTATTTTTTGTTTTTGCTTTCATGTTTTAGTGTTTTGTTTTCGTTGCTATGTGATTCTTTTTGTGATTGAAAGTTTGCTTATATTAGGGGAGACATAAATTACATAAGCTCATAATGAAAAAAAAAACTACATAATTTCGTAGAAAAGCCCAGGCACTAGGCGCCTGTTTCACAAACATTAGGCGCTTCCACCCCAGAAAAACCCATTCTCAGGTGCATGGATGCTAGGCGCTTGCATCATGAGCGTTAGCCGCTTGTTGTGCAAATTTCTCCTCGGGTCATTGGGCATCGAGCGTCCCAATTACAAGTGCTGGGTGCTCCTGTGTCACAAAAAAATCGCTTCTCGGCCTCCCAAGCACTAGGCGCTCCAACACGGGTGCTAGGTGCTGGGTGATGAAAAATAAAATCAAATAAAAAAGGGAAAGAGAGTTCAGAAGAGTTGGGATTCATGGAGGAAGAATGCAACAAAAGCCTTAATGCTCACTTATTATCAAGGGTATTAGATGATTAAACCTGATTTTATCTATCATGTACCTTGGCCCCATCACAACCATGGCAAGTCCTTTTGATTGTTGCATTTGTATGAGTAGCGTGCCAACATGTTTGAGATGAAAAGCAAATCCAAGGAGGGTGAGCTCAATAAGTGATGACTGAGAGGAACACAAGCCCAAACACAAGAGTGACTGTGATTCTTTAATCCCTTATAGAAAGTTTAAGTGATCCAATTATCAGATGTACTTTGCTGCCAAGTTCATTAGCACATCGGTTGTGATTGATGAGTGCATGGTTATTATGGTTCCCATTTTTTGCTTTCTCCAAGTTTCAGTTTGCACAGTTGAGAGTTATACTTTCATGAATGCATGTATAAATTGAGTTGATGTTAATTTGATGCTTTCGAGTTGTGGGGCACACTTGGTATATTTTATTCAATTCGGCATTGGTTTGTGAGTTGTTAAGTCGTCGTGTTTTGCTAGTTTGTTATTATGTTTTGCTTGAGGACAAGCAAAGTTTCAAGTTAGGGGTAGTGATAATATGCTAGATTGTCTATTTTTCGGAGGCTTTTTGAGTGGGTTTCGCCGCTTAAACCCTACTTTTGACATTGTTTTGTCCTTAAGAAAGCTTTGTTTTCTCTTGTTAGTTGATTAATTCTTTTTTGTTAAATTGAGTTCTTTTTTATTAGAATTGTTGATGTTTTGATTGTAGGCATCAAGGGAAACAGGATGAAGCTCAATATGATTAAGGAAGCACACTAGAGTCCAGGCGCTAGACGCCCAAAAGCTGAGCACCAGGCGTTGGAGTTGTGAGCGCTAGGCACTCAAGTGTTTTCGAGACCAAGTTGTTTTCGAGTAATTCCGAGCGTCAAGTGTTGTACTTCTGAGCGCCAGGCGCCCTGTTCGTTCCTAATATGTATTTAAACCAATTCTTTCCAGAATTGAGATTCTCTTTTTTTGGTGGCAGTTGTGGGAAGACGTTTTGGACTCCAACCCTGGTTTGGATATCTCTACGATGGTTTGATGGGAGGAAACGTAGAAATGATTCAGACCTTCATCGACTTATGGAGTTTTCTTTGATCTCTTCTCTTAGTTTAGTTGTTGTTGCTATTTTCATGCCTAGCTAAACTCCCTTTTGTTGGGATTAGGTGTATTTTGATGGATCTTGATTGCTTTTGACATTAGATTCAATTAATATAAGTTACTTTTTTTTTATTTTGAGTTTATGATATCTTCTCTTAATGCTTTCTAAGGATTGATCCTCTTTGGAATGATTTTAGGATTATATGTTTAATGAAAATTTGATGTATAATTGTGCTATGAGATTATGATTTTTGCTTATCTCTAGGCTAGGAATAGTCATCGATCTGCTCATTACCTCGTTGAATTCTAAATCTTCATGCTTATTACCTTTTTGAATCGCTTAAGGAATTAGGGGTTTTATTTGGGAACAAAGGATCAATTGCCTAAGGAATTAGGATTTGATTAATTTAGAGAATTCGATAACAAAATAGGAATAGTAGCTTGTATTCATTCCAATTGATATGCAACAAGTGAAACCAAATGAAGCATGATCCCAACTCTCTCATTAATTAAATTTTAGGCATCTCGCATATTAAGTGTTTGTTGCGTTGTCAAACATAAAAACCCAAAAATATTGTCCCTGCTTTTTTTCATTCGTTGTCCTGTTAGTTTTATTAGAGCTCTATTTGATCCAAACATTAATTTAAATAGTAGTTAATTTTGCGAATTGGTATTTAGCCATCGATCCCTGAGAACGATACCCGGTATCTCACTGTTTTTATTACTTGATGATCTAGTACACTTGCCATAGTCCCATCAGATGGTTTTTCACGAAATTGGTCATGATTGTCACACTATATCTTTTTGTTAAAAAAAAACTATTTGGCAAAACGGGAAGACATTATCCTTTAATTCACATTTTCATGTGTCGTTTCCGAAAATAGTTTCCTAAGATTAAGCATTTTCCTTGTAAAAAAACTTATTTGGATAGGAAGTCCTTGTTTTAAGTATTAAAACAGGTTAATTAGTTTTAGGAAAATGATACTTGCATATATATTTTGTACACTATTTTTTACACTTCGCTAACAATGAATTTTTTTTTGGTTAATACAGTATATCATTTGGTTAATGAGTTTTGGTAATCAATTACTTACATACTTGGTTAATGATGAACAAATTTTTAGTTAATTTAGTATATTTTTTGGTTAATAGATTACCAACTTATAAGTGATTGGTTACTAAAACCTATTAACCAAATGATATACTGTATTAACTAAGAATTTATTCATCATTACCCATGTGTAAAAATAGTATAAAATTTTAGTGTGCAAATACCATTAATGTTACTTTGAAGTAAAAAATGCGTTCCCTCTTATATCTCGTTGCATGCACTGTCCCATTAGCAGATGTTCAAGGAAGTTTTCCATCTTTTTCACCGTGAGCAGTGATTTTAAGTATCATCCAAATTTAGGTATCTTGCTTTATTGAAAGTTGGGTGGGCAATTTGGGTTTAGTCTTCTGATTAAGCTCGTTCAAAAGTAATGTACTTTTTTGGAGCATCTGGGAACACCCATTCATTACCAAGTGAGAAACTACTAAGCCAATTAAAGGTCCGATGGTTGGAGTAATGTACTTTGAGAATGAAATTATCTATCTAAAGTATAAAAGAAAAATTAATAAAAAATTGAATCAACTAATTTCCTTATTAATTTTGTAAACATTTTATCCTTGTGGAGCCTTTAATTGGATTGAGTAAATGAATTAATTAAGAGACACATAATGATATATACAACAAACCTCAATAACAAAAATGCATAAACATCTAAAAGAGTCATAGGACTTCGTTCAGCTTGTCTTCATAAGCTTTGTTTATATGTTAGTTAAACAGTTGCATTAAATATTTAATATTGATCTAGTTTTATATCAATTCCTAATTATTTGAAATGTGTCGATCACAACAATCAAGAATACTTGGTGGGCATTTTGCGTGGCATGGATCGTCGCTTGGTACATCAAGAAGCTAAGCCAGCCAATCGATATAATTCTATGCTCTGCGCTATGGACATTGGTTGGAAAGGTTAATATATTCTTCGTACACACATATAAAAGAAATCACATTAAAAACTGGGCCAAACATTTGTCGGGAGAAAATTTTGAAGTCAATTGTCGTTGATGAAGCATCATCACGAAATTAGATTTTGGAAAGAGGATCGCAATCTTCTCTTTCATGACAGGTGCACCTAAATGCCACCAATCTGGTCTACTTTGAATGGTAACTACGAAAGCGAAGACCCATAAAGCTATCAAATCAAGAATCCCATACCATGGCCTAAGAAACTTTAGAAGATCTTGAAGTTTCCCTATATCTTTTGGCAGACGCCTTTACATTAATCAATTGTTTCAGTTGCAATCAATGGCCAAAACACCTTGCATAATCATATAGGTTAACCAATTAAACAATGTCCTAACACACCAAAAATATATGCTACTAAATACAGTAGGAAGGCCACGTGTTGGCTAGGTGACTCATCCTTGACATAGTCATGTTCCCCATCATACCTCAATTGGAATCCTATGCTGAGAATTAAATGGTTAGTTGCATTGAATAGTCTATAAAGCACATTACCAAGGTTGGCAAAAAAACAAAAAATAAAGCATGCATAGCAAATATATTAAGGTTGTCAATCTATACTCGATCTAAAGCGTGGAATTAAGGATTAAGTTAATCATACACCTGTGGCATGACCATTGGATCAAAAGCCACTTTCAAGGGAACAGCAACAACCCGCTCCACCTTTTTTTTTTGGCTTGATTAAGATTATACTGTCATCTGTCGTCATTGTGCATATGATGAATCATTCTACTTTCGTTTGAATATTTTTACTTAATTACGAAATTTCGTACGGCACCTCAAGATTTCCTCTTCCACTTGCTCCATTCTCATTGGGAAGGTAATGTAAGGGCTCAAACAAAAAACATGGAGTATAGGTGACATCACAATAAAGAACACAAAGGAAAAATTGGATTCAAAGTTCTCTATGATAATAGCATTTAGATAATTGTTGAAATGACCCACTGCAAGATGGTGTTATATATTGTAATATTGAGCAAGAGATTGAGCAGGATCTGTGACAGAAACCGCAGACAGAAGTAGGATCATATCATGGTAGCTGTGATCATGAGTTCCCTAGCAGCAGAGAAAGGGTGGAAGAAAGGCCCTTGGACTCATGGAGAGGACAGGTTGCTCAGTGAGTATGTTAGCTTGCATGGGGAGGGGAGGTGGAGTTCAGTGGCGAAGTTTGCAGGTAATACATATTTTGATTCCCATATTGATAAACCTTTTATCAAAGCACACACTCCTACATTAAGGGTGTGCTCGATAGAAGACGAGAAAATTGGGAATGTGAAAAACAAGAAGAGAAATGAAAATGGAGAAGAATAGAAAAGGTTTGAATTCCACTTATTTGTGTATGGTTTCCATCTCCTTTTCAGCCAATGTATATATGGGATGAAATTTTTTACAAAGCATGGGATTAAAAAATTTCTCTTACCTATATGACACTCCCTTTTGAATGACAAGAAATATCCATAGTTTTCCTTTTTATATTTCCCTGCCCTTATTAACTAATTTTTAATTGAATTTCAGGCTTAAATAGGAGTGGCAAAAGTTGCAGGTTGAGATGGGTGAATTATTTGAGGCCCGGCCTCAAGAAAGGTCAACTAACTTTTCTGGAAGAAGGAATCATTACTGAGCTGCATGCTGTTCTGGGTAACAAGTAATAGAATCCTTCTCACTCTCTCTCTAAATTCTTTTTTCCTGTCTTTCTCTCAAACATCTTAGTTTATGGGGAAAACACACAGGTGGTCTACAATAGCAAAATACTTGCCGGGTAGAACAGACAACGAGATTAAGAACTACTGCAGAACCCACTTCAAGAAGGGAGAGAAATCCATTCACAAGAAGCTAGAAAGCAGAAAAACAAAGGTGCTAAAACAGGTGAAACAAGAGCATCAACTGGAGAAGCAACCTCAGGAGAACGATATCAAAAGCATCTCATTCCATTTGGAGACAAAAAATGAAACGAAATTATCTGAGACACAAGACAACAAGCAACAAGAGATGGCTTTCATGTATCCAACTATAGACGACCAATATAGCTTCCCTTTAATATACCAAGATTTCTCATCCTCATGGCCAGACATTGCAGGATATGATAGCTTGTTGTTTAGTTTATGGGACCTTGATGAACCACAGGGTCTTGTGGATCATGTAAACCAGTTTACCAAATATGCCATGCCAAACCAAGCCACCTTCGGAGCTGGAGGGGTTTCCAGTAAGCTGGCCATGCAAAACCAAGATAAAACTTCTTGTTTCGATGATGCTTACAATAACCTCTGTTGCGGAAAAGACATGTTTGGCTGAACTATATAACAGATGTATGCTTTGCAAGGTCTTAAACATGGGTTACCGGAGTGTCATGGTTATATTAGGATCGCATCATGTGATGTGGTCAGTTATTTAAAACTGCTTTGCTATTGCAGCTAGCTAGTTCATCAAATCCATCTTGTCATTATTATTTTTTCTGTTTTTGGTTCACTCAAAGCCATTACCTGTGTTACATGTAAAATTGTTAATGCATTAATAAGATTATTTTTTGGTTCACTCGTTGACTTCGTTGACTATTTAGAGCATATAAAGTTGATTATCTATAAATATTAGAATAGTGATTATTTTCTGTAAGTGTAAGCCTTTATTGAGGCATATAATATGTCCTATCACTAGAATGTGGTAGCCGCCTTCCCCCTAAACTTTTGTGCATCAAAAAAATAAAATAGTAATGATTCTCCAATGCCTAACGTAAGAGGTGAAACAGTGAAAGTAATTTGAGTCATTTATAGAAAATTTGGCTTACATAAACAGTATGAGAAACGTGTAATTAAATAGCATTACTTTTTTGGTGGAGAAAATAATTAGGTTGAGGAGATGGTATATCCCAATTCAAAGTTAGAACATACCATTAATCTCAGCAAAGATTTATAATGGAGTGAAGTAGGGAACTTTAAATTCGAACCTAAATCATAATTAACATGAGCAAAAAATTCGACTAAGTAAGCCAACCACTGTTGACAATTAAATAAGATTATTAAACATTAGAGGTTACAAGTCAATTGGGTATTCACTTAAATTTGAGAGTAAAACATTTCGGGATTTATTTTTAATTTATACATTTTTTATATAAAGTTCACTAGTAATTTATTTTTTCATCCCATTTTTAAGAGGACACCAAACTAATCCTACTAGAAAACTTTCTTGATATAAATCTTGCTATATTTGTAACTACGGGTTACCATGCAAGTGATTTTTTAAGTTAACGAGAATAAATGAGAAAAATTGTAAATATAGAGCATAATTGTATATTTTACCAAAGAAGTCCATGGAACGAGGGAAGCCCAGATTGTGGCTGCTACTCAGGTGTGGATCCATTTGGTTAACTCTTCAAAAATAGTTGATTTAGTTTCTGGAGACTTAGGCTATGTGCGAGAGGCGGGAGAGGAAGGGAGGCGAAGAAATCGATGGAAAATGAAAAGAAAAATAAGGGAAGAGTATGAGAGGTTAAGTAATAAGTTTAAAATCTTCCAAAATCATTTAAATTGGAGGAACTTTAAAATGTTCATAAAAACAAAGAGAGAGATTGTGGAGGGTTACATGATATACCCTCATTTTTCTCCCTTTATTTTAGAAAAAAAAAAAAAACTCTCAAATAAAGAGTGAGGTTTACTTGAAACCTTTTCCTCCCCAAAGTTTACCATTCTCGTCCATCTGAATATACCCACCCTCTAGGATATGTTTCGGAGTTAGGAGGGGAAGATAGAGGAAAGAATTAGAAGAGGATGAATGGGAAGGAAAGGGATGAGTATAGAGAGTTAAGTAATAAGTTTCCATAAAATGTTCATAAAAATTAATAAGGGATAGTTTTGGGGAGAAATACTTAGATGCTTTAAAAATAATACTCTCAATAATTTATATCTTATCTAAATTTTCTTATATAATGTTATAAATTTAATTTAATGAATAAGTTTTCAATGGATTAGTGTACCACTTGGGGAGTATATAAAACTTTCTGTTTTTTGGAATTATATAATAATCTCTCATCTTATGTAAATTTTATTATATAATGTTATAAATTTAATCTGATAGCATGTATTCATATTCTATGTCATGTGTTATGTTTTCATTGGATTAGTATACTACTTTGGGAGTACATAAGAAATTTTCAATTTTTGAGATTATATAATAACATCTCATTTTTAAAATCTTCCAAACAAGGATGAGGTTTACTTAAAACCTTTCCCTTCCCTCCCTTTCCCTTCATTCTCCTCCATTTCCAAACATACGTTTAGAGGATTGGATGGTGTCAAACCTTAAAACAAAGATAGGTTTCAGAGAGTGTACTAGTGGACGGATATTTTTATGGTTGCCTGTTCGTTGCTGTGAATGTTGAGAGTCCCACATTGGATGGTGATATGACTTGAATAATGTTTATAATTGGGGGACAATCCTTATTCCTTGAGCTAGCTTTTGGGGTTGAGTTAAGCTTAAACCCATATCCTAAGAGTGGATGTGGCGAATGAAGCTGTTTGAAGAAGATTTTGATCGCCAACACAGTCCTACACAGGTAAGCATGGACCATATGTATGTCTACAGTATCTGGAAAGCAAGACAGCAGTGTGAAGTTGTTAATGTTAATACCCTTGCTGCCACTATTAGAGACATTCATTGAGTGCAAGGTTTTAAATTGTGGTTGCGGTTTGGTTGTGGTTGTGGTCACATTGTGGCTGATGCGGGCAAATATCGACTTATGCGGACCGCAATTGCAGGGTATTACCGAGATGTCGCGGCCGTATCATGTAATGCGACCCGCGATTTAAAACTCTGATTGGGTGTTACCCGGGAAGTGCATGATTGAGTAAAAATAAATAGTGATTGAGCTTTCGAGGGTAATCCATAGGATACATGCTGTGGAAGCATTATTAGGGGGATGATGGTGTTTAGATTAAAGGTTTTACCAATCACATACGTGGTCTGCTCTTCTTTTATAGCTGTATTATGAGGGGTGTCTTAATTGGGTTGGAACTGGCTTGAATGCTGGCTTTAGAAATGTTATCATTGAAAGTGATTTTGTTTGCTGCTATCTTTTCAATGGGAGTTCATACAGCAGCAAGCATACCAATAATTTGTTGTGCCTTATTTTGCAATATTGTTTGCACCATTTTTTTTTATAAAACTTTTAAATAAAAAAATAGAATGAAAATGATGTATTTTTTTATAATTATAATGAAAACATATTTAATTAAAAATAAAAATAAAAATAAAAAACAAATCAAATGCGCTTTCAGAGTTTTAAGTGTAATTTTCAGACAATTTGTTGCGTTTTGTACTTATTTTTCCTAAGCTTAAAAAAATCATTTAAAGGCTTGTTTATATTAGCTTTTTTAAGAGTAGAAGTGTTTTTTTAAAGTAATAAAAGTACTTTTTTAAAAAGCTAAAGAGTTCAAGCTTTTAAAAAAAGCACTTCATGTGTAACAAAAAGCACACGAAGTGCTTTTTTTAAAAGCTTAAACTCTTTAACTTCTAAAAAAAGCACTTTTATTACTTCAAAAAATCACTTCTACTCCAAAAAAAGCTAATACAAACGGACCCTAAATCTATTAACTTATACACAACTCATTTTTTTCTTAAGTATCTATCCTGACATTGAACATCCAAACTAGCAACTGGTAATTACCCCCTAATTAGTGTCTTGCATTGTATACAGCCCAGAGTCACGAGTATGCTTGTCCCCACAGAACTTATGTAATTGTTTGGAGTTTATTGGTTTGCTAACAGTTTATTGGTTTGTTAACAAGAGCGAGTTTGATTTTTTTATTTTTATTTTTTTAGTTAGATAAATTTTTATTATAATTATAAAAAATATCATTTTGTTTCATTTTATTTTCTATTTTTCAAATTTTATGAAGAAAATGATGAAAGTAATATTTTTTTATTTTCAATTTTTTTACAATTTTTTTCACAAAATCTTAAAAATAGAGCATAGTAAAAATAATGTGACATTTTTGTAATTATAATGAAAACATATCTAACTGAAAATGAAAACAAAAAACAAACGAAACATACTCTTATATATTAAAAAAAATTAGGTTGTATTTGGAATTAATTAAAAATTAAATTAAATTGATTTAGTTTGAATTGAATTGATTTAAAAATAAAATTCTGTTTGAAACTCATTATAAAAAAATTAGATTTGAATTGATTTGAAAATCAATTTTTATACTTGGAACTCAATAAATAAAAGAATTAATTTTATTTCATTTTATTATTTTACTTTTTTACTCTTATATCATTGTGAATGATATTTTAACAAATCAAAAAGTTAGTAATGATAAAATAGTCAATTTAAATAATTAAATTTAAAATCAAATCAAATCATATTATATTTGACATGATTTCTAAATCTAAACTATTAAAATTTATGAGATTTTAAAAATCAAATTAATTTTTATTTTTTAATATTTTAATTTCATTTTAAGTCAAATCAAATCTCATTTTTTTACATTCGGTGACAATGTAAAACTAACAACAGCCAATAAAACAACTTACTTGGGTTTTAGCCCTTGTATATTTAGAGTAGAATAGACTGAATGTCTATCTATATACATCAACAATAAAAGTTCAGAACCCTAAAACAGCAAAATTGCGGATGGAAAAATTACTTGATAGACAACAGTTCGGTTGAAATTTTGCTAGGGTTTGTTGGAGGATTTTCAGAATTTTTTTTTAAAGTATTGCTTAAAATAAGTTAAAATTTTGACAAAATTGAGTTAGATTTAAAAGTGGTTGTTGGATAAAATAGAGTAGTAAGAATTACTCATTTATCTAAGAGTCAATAAGTATGCTAACCCATTTAGTCAAAATTTTGACAAAAAATTCTAAAAGTTTAATATTTTCCAAATTTTTAATTTTCTAGGGAATATTTGTTCGTAATAAGCATTAAAAAATTTATGTTAAATTACTATTTAGGTCCCTAAACTTTTTGAATAAATTTAAATAGGTCCTTATGCTTTTAAAAATTTCTAATTGGGTCCCTATTGTTTTAAAATTTTTCAATTGGGTCCCTACCATTAAAAACTTATAACGATGCTCTAATGGTAGGCTGTATTTAAAGACTCAATTACAAATTTTTTAAACTATAGGGACCCAATTACAAGCTTTGTACGTTTTTATAGTTTCAAAAAAAATTAATTACGTTCCTAAATTTATATTATCATTAACAATTTCTAATGGTGCTCTAACTATTGGACCCAATTATAATTTTTTAAAACATAGAGACTTATTTGAATTTCTCCATAAAGTTTAGGGATCTACAAAGTAATTTAACTTAAATTTTATTTACTGTGAAATGTATTAATTCTTTTCAAGCTAATAATCAATTCATAAAAAGAAATTAATATCAAGTATTGATGGATAATATGTCTAATAAATTTTGAAATAATTAAAATGCAAGGAACTCTCTCCAACTATAGGTTATATACAAAAGAAACCCTCATATGCTTTAATACTCTCCAACACGACCCTCTTAACTCCTAAAAACGTGTACAAAGACACATTCTATTAACTCTCCATCCAAGATACTAACGAAAATTAACTCACGTGAGGACACGTGATCCCTAACACCCCCAATTACATATGAATCAAGATCAAATAACTTCTCATTTTTTACTTTGAACCCAATTGATAACATAGTTGCATCAAAACTCAGCAGAACTAACTCACCCTTTGATTCATAACTCATCAGAGCTAACTTACCGTCTAATTCACTCTTCCATGTTTCTGGTTTACTCAAATTACTTAAAAATTCTAAGTTATTGGCTTATTTGAAGACATTCATACAATGCAAGACTTTATATATGCTTTCAGGTCAAGTTAAATTTTTAAGTTTTCATAAAAAGTTAGATGAGCCAAGAAAAGAAACCCTATAATAAGTAATAAGTTAAACTAAGGTTAGTATTTTGCAAACGAAACCTAACTTATTTAAGGTAAAGGTTAGGCTATTCTCACTTATTTCCTCCCATAATGGCGACCCATAAAACATAGGAAAGGCAGCTGGTGAGCCTATGAACCATATTATAAGATCAACAAGTATCTAACTTAGAAGTGTGAAAACTGTATACAATAGTGCCATAATATTAGAGGCTGCAAGAGGCTGTAAATCCTAATAGAAAGATTCGTAAATTTGAAAGCGAATATCCCTAAGGGCATCCATTATCTTCATCACTATCAAATCAAGCATCTCATACCATGACCTAAGAAACTTTATATTTTCCCACCAAAAAAGAAGCTTTACAAGATCTTGAAGTTTCTCTATATCTTTTGGCACACACGTTTACATTAATCAGTTGTTTCAGTTGCCATCATAACTATTTATGGGAAAAAGTCCTTGCATAATCATATGGGTTTACCGATTAAACAATGTCCTAACACGCCAAATATGCGACTAAATACAGTAGGAAGGCCGCGTGTAGGCTAAGTGACTCATCATTGACAAATTCATGTCGCCCATTATACCTTAATTGGAATCCTGTAGTGAGAATTAAATGGTTAGTTGCATTGAACTATCTATAAAGCGCACTACCAAGGTTGGTAAAAAAACAAAAATAAAGCATCCATTGCAAATATATTATGGAAATCAATCTAAGTGCAATCTGCGGGGTGGAATTAAGGATTAGGTTAATCATCCACCTGTGGCATGACTATTCGATCAAAGCCACTTTCAAGGGAACAGCTTTTGCTGGGTTAATTAAAGTTATACTGTCGTCATTGTGCATATGATGAATCATGCTACTTTCGTTTGAATATTTGTACTTAATTACAGCATATTCCGTACTGCAACTGAAGATTTCCTTGACCCACTTGCTCCACTCTGATTGGGAAGGTAATGAAGCTGTGACGCACCATGTCTAACTCTAGGGAAAAGCATGGAGGATATAGCAGACATCACAATAAAGAACACAAAGGAAAAATTGGATTCAAACTTCTCAATGATAATACCTTTTAGATAATTGTTGAAATGGCCCACTCCAAGATGGTATATATTGAGCAAGAGATTGAGCAGGACCTGTCATAGAAACCGCAGACAGAAGTAGGATCATATCATAGGGGTGACAGTGAAATTATGGTAGCTATGATGGGTTCCGTAGCACCAGAGAAAGGGTGGAAGAAAGGCCCTTGGACTCATGAAGAGGACAATTTGCTCAGTGAATATGTCAGCTTGCAAGGGGAGGGTAGGTGGAGTTCTGTGGCGAGGTTTGCAGGTAATGTATATTTTGATTACCACATTGATAAACCTTTTATCAAATCGCACCCTCCTACATCAGGGGTGTGCTCGATAGAAGAGGTGAAAATTGGGAATGTGAAAAACAAGAAGTGATGTGAAAATGGAGAAGAATAGAAAAGGTTTGTTTCAATTCAACTTATTTGTGATTGGTTCGCATCTACTTTTCTGCCAAAGTGTATATGGGATGAATTTTTTTACAAAGTATGGCTGTAACTGGTGACTTGTACTTTGCAATCCTTTCTCTTTATTCTCTTACCCAAGTGAAGATACTTCTTATTTTCAACTCCCTATTATCTTAATTTTTTTTTACCAAGAATGATAGGAAGCGAATTTCTTTGTTTCCTAGTTTTTTATTTTTATTTTTAATTTACCTATATGGCTTGCCTTTTTGATTGACAAGAAGAAATATCTATATATTTTTCAGGAAATTATTATGGTACTTTAACGGGTATAATACTTAAAGATTATTAATTCTATTCTAAATATTTGAAAGTACATTAAAAATAAATAGATAATAAATGTTTGAAAGTATATTAAAAATAAAGAGCAACTAATGAATATTTGACAACTCACCCTGAGTACTAATACTCTAAAAAAAATATAAGTACTAGAATAACCTCCTTTTCCTTTTTATATTTCCCTGCCCTTATTAACTAATTTTTAATTGAATTTCAGGCTTAAATAGGAGTGGCAAAAGTTGCAGGTTGAGATGGGTGAATTATTTGAGGCCCGGCCTAAAGAAAGGCCTACTAACTCCTCTGGAAGAAGGAATCATTACTGAACTGCATGCTGTTCTGGGTAACAAGTAATAGAAACCTTCTCTCTCTCTCTCTCTCTCTCTCTCTCTCTCTCCTAAATTCTTTTTTCCTATCTTTCTCTCGAACTTCTTATTTTATGGGAAAAAACAGGTGGTCTACAATAGCAAAATACTTGCCGGGTAGAACCGATAACGAGATTAAGAACTACTGGAGAACTCACTTCAAGAAGAGAGAGAAACCCACTCACAGGAAGCTAGAAAGGCAAAAAACAAAGGTGCTAAAACAGGTGAAACAAGGGCATCAACTGGAGCAGCAACCTCAGGAGTACGATATCAAAAGCATTTCATTCCATGGGGAGACCAAAAATGAAACAAAATTATCTGAGACACAAGACAACAAGCAACAAGAGATGGCTTTCATGTATCCAACTATAGAGGACCAATATAGCTTCCCTTTAATGTATCAAGATTTCACATCCTCATGGCCAGACACTGCAGGAGATGATGGCTTGTGGTTTAATTTATGGGACCTTGATGAACCACAGGGTCTTGTAGATCATGTAAACCAGTTCAGCTAATCTCTCATGCCAAACCAATCTACCTTTGGAAATGGAGGGGATTCCAGTAAGCTGGCCATGCAAAACCAAGATAAAGCCCCTCGTTTTGATGATACTTCCAAGTTCCAATAACCTCTGCTGTGGAAAATACGTGTTTAGCTGAACTATATAACATGTGTGTTTTCCTATTGCAGCTAGTTCATCGGGTCCAGCTTATTATTATTTTTTTTCTTTTTTGGTACACTCGAATCCATTTTATTGGCTTCCCGTGTTTGATGTAAAATTGTTAATGCACTAATAAGATTATTTGACTTGTATATTCTTTCACTCTTGTCTTCGTTGTTTCTTTGAGAGTATACTATCCATAAATATTAAAATAATGATTCTCTCACACCTAATGTAATTGTGTGAGTAATTTTGGGTTATATGAACAGTATGAAAATTGTGTAAATTCAGGATGTGAGAGTATCATTACAAAAAAATTAGAGACTATATTATAAAAATTTCTTCCTATATATTCATGCTGTATTTGTGACTGCGGATTACCATGCAAATGATTTTTTTTTTTAAGTTAACCATAATAAAAGAAAAATTATATAAATATTGAACATAATTGTATATGTAAAAAAACCAAATTAGTAGTTGATAAAATACCCAATGCGAAGATAGGACTTATAGCACTGACATATGAGTGGTTAACACCGGTGTTATAGAACAAAAAAATTAATCAAAATCAATAATATAATGATAAAATTTTACTGATAATAATTTTATACATTATAAATAATATATTAATGATATAATTCATTACGAAATATACCAAATTGTCTTTTTATGCTTTCAGTAGACATGGTGATTTAAAGAATAAATAGCACAACAATGATCGAGATACGTATTGTCCCAACTCATCCATGTGGATTGTAACAATTGCATAGACTAGCTAGGTAGATTTTAGGTGCACCCTAGTTTCTTCAAGAAGCTTAGTGTTGAGTTGGATATTTCTAATTAATCTCAATACTCACATGTAGTCCACTTTTTTTATTAGTTGAATTTGTTTTCACTTTGAAATTTTGAATTGATATAGATTTTTATGTAATTACATTGAGAACGTTCTATATTTAATAGCTCAAATAATAAATTAAGTATTCAATAATTTCAAATAAAAGCTTCATCAAGCACGGTTATGAAATATATATACTTATTTTTTATTATAATAAATATAATATATTTATAATATTTCTTATCTTAATATATGAAGATTGCATTAGTAAATTGGAATTTTTAAGATGGATTAATCTTTTTACTATTTCTTAAGAAAATTAAGTATGAATACCCCCACTACCTCCCAAGTTCTGCTATGTCACTAACACTAAATTAACTTACGAGCAGTTTTTCTTTTTTGGAGATATTATATGTGTGTGTGTGTGTGTGTATTTGGAAATATTTATTTTATATATAGGGCTAGATTGTGACATGGAATAAATCAAAATCAATCATACAATAATGAATAATTTTCTATATTATGAATATCTTACACAATCCAACACTGAATTGAAATTTTGTATTATGCACATACTCATAAAATCTTATGTTAATTCTCATTATCGAGATGTCTTAAAATTATAATTATGTTATACTTTTCAAAGAAACTAAAATTTCAACCGTTTGAACATATAATTCAGTTAAATTTTCTAAAATCTGACATGCAAGACTTGCATAATAATATTTATCAATTGGTGGATCGATCAAAACAACGATCAAAACAATTGTCTATAATAAGTTATTGATTTGTCTGAGTGTAATGTATAAATATTTTAAGGTTTTGAGCAAGTCTTTAAGCCTAACTCGACCCATTAATTAAAGAACTTCAATCAAACAAAGAAGTCTCCGTAAAGAAGTGTATCTGAACAATTCATAAGGGATCCTTACCTTATCCATATCATCTCAGTAGATATTATTAAAGATATAAAATTATTCATGTGCCTTCACTTTTAGAAGAGTTAGTTCTAGACATAGTATCAGAGCCTCTATAATTAAGTAGTTGTGAGTTGGATCATTGTCACATTCATTCTTCTAAATATATAAAGTTAAATTTCAAGATAGAGTGGACATGTGCATATTGTTTATGCTTCAAGCTTAAAAGACTCTTGCGTGAAGAGGCCGTGTTAAAGATATAAAATCATTCATATGCTTTATATACCTAACAACTTAAGCTTTTGAGATAGTTAGTCTTTGACACATATATCTCAACAGGGTATAGAAGGGAGTCTCACCCCACCCCAAGTATGATTATATAATCTCCCTTAACCTTTTTGAGTAAGTGTACTAAATCTTATACCGATATGACTCTTGATCATTCTGTCTCCCATAAATAATTAAAAATAAAATAATCACATAAATATCACATGGTCAAATTAAATATCACCTCACCTCACTCAATTCTCATATAAAATTAGTTTTCTCATTATATAAATCCATTTATAATGGATATGTTTTTAGATCATGGATGTACTTCTCAATTTTTGTTCTCCATATATGTATTGCATGCCTCCTCTCAATCTCCTATTTAAAACATTTAACTCATATAGAGAATAAAATACATTATTCCATGTAAAGATGTCAATCATACCTGTATAAAATGAATGGATACTCACAAATTTGATCCTATCAAAGTCTGGTATGGGGACTACAAAATGGTGATGGGTCGGATATGGACATCTTGCTGATAATTTTTCCAACGACAGGGGACCAAGGATTTAAGGCCTCTCTCTCTCTCTCTCTTTATATATATATATATATCATAATTTTATTTATAAATGCATAAAAATATTTATATATGATTTAAAATAAAAGTGTAATTTAATCATTTAAAATTTTTAAAGCATTATAAGTTATACGGTATATTGACTGTATTGACTTATTGACTATATATGGTTTTGAGAACCTTAGGATGATACTTGCCTAATTAATGGGAATTCTCGTTATTAATATTTGTTATTATTTGATAAGAATTTAATTTCAATCCACTATCAGTGTAAAGTTTCTTTACACTGTCATCCAATCATGTGCTAACACATGATTAAAAGAGTTAGTCTTTCTAAGTGATTGTTGTGATAGTCAAACTCTTTTAATGATTTGACAACACATGATTGGATACGGTGGATCAAAATTAAACTCATTTGATAATTATATCCTATAATTGCGTCACAAGAGAAACTAGAAATTTGAGTACCTAACCCACTAGGAGTGTGCCACTAAGGCTCTATTGAATAAGTTCAATCCGCTAGCTTATTGCCGATTTAACTAGCAGATAACAAATTTAAAAAAATAGAGTTGTTTAGTAATCAGTAGCTTATAGCGTTTTTTTAGTAGTTTATAAGTGTTTTTCCATACGCTACTTGAAGTAGCGTTTGAGCTTATAATTTATAGCGTATTATTTTTTTTCTCGTTTTTTCCCTCATTATTTTAATTAAATTCCTCTCCTAACCTCTATTAAATAAATTAAAAAAATATTAATTTCTATACTCTCACTTCTTACGTCTGAAAAATTAAATGAAAAGAAATTTTAAAATAATATTTTTAACTAATAAAAAATATTTTAATGATAATAAATAAATAAGTAAATAAATAAATTATATTATTAAAATATAAATTTCAAAATTTTAACTTCTAAATATCTTAATAATTATTTTAATTAACATAAATTTATTTTATAAATAATTAATAAATATTTTTTCATATTTAATATTGATGGAAGAAATTTAATCATTAATTAAAAATGCCCCTTTTGTGTCATTTTACATTTATTAGTTAGTTCAATCGCTAATTTTACCAAACACTTCAAATTTAATTTGCTAGCTTATCCACTATCTATTATAAGCTCATCCACTATCAGCTAGCTTATCCATTATTCGTTACTTTCTACCAAACAGAGCCTAATAAGAAATTAGGGTAGTTTACAATAAGTTATAAATTCAAACCCGGTGCCCGTATTATATGAAGAAGAAAAAATGAGTATCTTATGAAAATTGGCTACCTTCTACGAACTTAGATTAGATTAAATTAGAAGTTATATATGAATTTAAAACACCTCAATTAGCAATGTAGAATGTGTACTTTTGTTTGCCATGATTATTACCAAGAAATTAGAAAGGGTTAGGTCTTTCTCTCATTCTCTAAGTCTTAATGTGGCGCATAAAGGTAAAAGCTCAATCTTATGTTTAGATATGAGAGGGGATCTAGCCTATATATAAAGATGTGATGTCTCAACCCTAGCTAAGTCCTCCCATTACGGGCTAGTAGGGTTAGCCTACACTAATAACTTCCAGTCGCATTGGCATAGCAAGGTGAAAAAGACCCAAAATAATTGATCACTAACTTATAGTCTCATACTCTCTCCCATATGGATTGATCATTAACATGTTTTATTAAAACAAAATAATATCAATTATTGGCAGCCCACAAAAGAGAAATACTCCAACATTTTTCTACTTGGACAACACTAATTGAAAAACATATATATTTTGAAAAATCACTTTTTTTTCAAAATGACTCTCGAGTTGAAGACTAATTTCGTAATGTGGCTACAATTTTAAAACACATCGATCTTTGGAAAAAATCTAGGACTTAATCCAACCTAGTACAATCAATACTATTGAATCATAGCAGTAATTACACCATTTACTGATGTAAGATCTTCTATGGTAAAAAACATCATCAACTGTTGATGTGTGGATAAAATACACACATTTAGTGCTTATTTGGTTAGAGAATTTGACTTTATTCTTCCCATATCATGCCTTTTTATTGTGTTTTATTGTCATATATTCCTTTTATGCCCTTTTGGTTTGTATTTGATGAATTCCAGGTGATTCATAGATATCTTGGACTAGTTTGATGAGAAATCAAGAATCTGATAAGGAACTTTGCATGTTGATAGCCCTAATGACCTTATGCAGTAGAAAGATTCATCTTGAGCTAATGATGTCAAATGGAAGTGATTTCAAAGCCATTAGAAAGCTAACACACAAGGATATAACTTTGATGTTCAAGGGAAGTTCCAATTCTCATGTTTAGTAGGTTGAATTCCAAATCGAAACCTGATGTGAGATGAAGTTTGTTGATTTTCATTTTGACCTTGTTGTAGTAATTTGAGCATAAATCTTGCTAAAGACCTCATATGAAGGTGATTCTAGATGTGTTGGAAAGAGAGAGATACAACTTTGATGAAAACCTTGAAATCTAAGTCCATCATTTAGTGGGCCAAAACTGTGCCATAAGAGGTCACACAGCCTCTGACCGTGTGAATACTCCCAAGACATGCAGTTAAGCTCCAACGCTGTGAAAACCCATTGTTCTATTGGGCTTCTTCACTTAAGTGATTCCAAGATCTCTTATTTGACCTAGAAACACAAGGAGTTATAAAAAGGAAAGTTAGAAACACTCAAAGTGACTGAGCAAGATTAAAGAGAAAGATCACCTATTATGAAGATTCTACATAGGATTGGGCTAGATTCACACTCCTCTCTCTTACTTTGCTAGGATTAATGAGTTTTCTTATCCTTTTTACCTCTTGCGAATGTATTCCAAGCATGTGTAGCTAAACCCTTTTTTTAAGATTAAGGATGTAACTCTTCTATGAAGTTATAACATCTTGTTTAATGGAAGATTTATTATTTAGATCCAATTCTAATATTCTTAATACCTGTGGTATGTTGCGCATCATATTTGTATGATTTAAGATATTTAAATGAATGATCAAAATATGAAGTTTATTATTAGAAAATCTAAAATTTGAACTTAAGACTTATAACCAATAAATTACGCGTAATTCTTAGAGGGTCAATTGAATTTCACCAAGATTAATGAGTTTCAAATAACTTAGTACTATAAAAATAGGTATCACTTTAATTCTAACACCGTTTTTATTCTAACACAGTTTTTTGTATCTCAAAATAGAACCTTAAATACGTTAGGAAAATTCACATTCAAATCATAGTCAAATCCTTTAACAAGTTTTACTTTGTGTTATGACACATATAGATGTAGTGAACCATGAATCCTAGTGTCTTTATCAATTGGAATTTGTTATTTTCCACTTTAGTTAATTTAATTGCAACTTAGTCATACTTTTATTTTTTTTTCAATTATCTAGATAATTATAATTGTTATAGTGTAGTATTCACATGATTCACGTAGGAACGATCTTTTTACTTTACTAATTATACGATTCGTGCACTTGTGGCGAGCAACAACTGCATAGACCAAAGTTGCTAATGTGAAAATGTAGCATGAAAACTTGTGATCAAAATCATGCTATTTTTAAATGTTGGTCCTCTTAGATTTCTCTTATATCATTTTGCTATTCACGAGAGAGAAAAACCACTTTCATGTTCCTCATGAGCAAGATATACTATCATGCTCCTCATGAACAAGATATATTGTCATGCTCTACTTGAGCAAGATAGAATGACATGCTCCATGCATCCAAGCAAGAATCAATGTCATGTTCTACCTAAGCAGGAATCACTGGCATGCTTTACTCGACCAAGAGTCACTTGCATGCTCCCACTAAGTAAGAAAACTATCATGCTCCAACTGAGCAAGAAAATTTTCATGATTCAACTAAGCAAGAAAACTTTGCCTTGCTCTACAAAAGCAAAAAAACATTGTAATGTCTGACAAAGAAAGATAAATCATATGCCACATATATGAAATAACATGTGTACCAAATAGGGCAAGTAAATGCATATCTTATGTAATAATAATGTAATATGTGTGATCATAAAATATGTTATAATATTCAATCATGCTCTAAAATCAATAGGAGCTTGTAACCAAACAAACAAGTGTATTAAATAAAGACAAAACACTTCAACTAACCCAATACGTCAAAGAAAAGCAAACCACCCATAGTTTCATTATGCCTCTTGAAAACTATGGGTCTAAGCCCATTGGTTAATGGATCTGCTTAATACTATTTTAAGATATAGTACCACAAGCCCACATCAAGAGGTAACATGCAGTGGATTTCATATCACCAGGGCCCCCTCCAAAATCAAAGTTTGTATAACCAACCACCTCCAGGTTATCCACCATCCTATATACAAGCTTCTAGTCATTTGTCTTATATAAGTATCTCATCACTTTCTTGGTAGCAACCCAGTGATCAAGGCATTGATATGAGAGATATCTTCCAAAAGCACTAGTAGGAAAAGCTAAGTTAAGCCTAGTGCAAAACTAAACAAACATCAAACTCCCTACAATATTTGCATAAGGAATTTTCTTCATCGACTCCATTTTAATTTCATTCTTTGGACACTGGCTCTTACTAATTTTATCACTTCTTGTGACAAGAACATACTCAAGCTTGTAGTCTTTCCTGTTGAACCACAAGTCCTACCCTATTGATTTGAATACCTAAGACAAATAATGCCTATTCAAAATCTTTTATGTCAAAGACTTTAGACAACATTTGTTTAGTGTCAACCTTTGTCCACAACCTGAAATCCAAGTCTCGCTCATCATGTCTTTCAGCATTCGGTTTTGCCTTTCAGGTACTCCATTCTCTTCAGGACTACTTGGCATGATATATATATTAGGAGAAAGTCCCATAATCCTATGAACACTTAGCAAACGGCCATATGGATTGCCCAAACACATAACGGGTTTGTAGGGTTAGGCTTACACTAAAAGTTGTTTGTCACATTGGCCTAACAAGGTCAAAGAGTCCAAAAACAATTAATCATTAACTTAAAATCGCGTACTATTTCCTATATGGATTGACCATCAACACATTTTATTAAAACATAAGATAATATCAATTAGTGGTGGTCCACAATAGAAAAATATTCCAACTTAGATACCTTATCCATACCTGAGTGGATGCCATCCTTAATTCCATGAATCCTCTCTCATAAGCGCTTGCTAGAATTAGGGGTGTAATCGCTTAAGTTCAAACAAATATCTAGGATCATAATTGATTTGTTTAATTTTTTTTTTAATTCAAGTATTTATCGAGTTCAAACAAAAAATAAATCATTTTGTTTGAACTTTTTTGTTTAATTTACATTATTTTGAACTTGTTTGATTAATGAAAATAGTTAATGTCTAGTCTTACATTTTAAGAATATTTACCAACCATTCACAAAATTTACAAGTATTATATTATCTTTCAAAATGAATAAGGGATTTAATTTTAATTCACTGTCAGTGTAAAAATTTTTTTACAGTATCATTTAATTATGTATTGCAAAATTATTTAAAAAGTTTGACTACCTCAACAACTACATATCTATAAAGTCAAACTCTTTTAATAATGTGTCAATACATTAATAAATGTTAGTATTAAAATCTTTATACTAACTGTAGATCAAATTTAAACTTATAAATAAGTTTCTACATTTTGTTATAAACACAATAATTCAACACAAACATATAACTAATAATATAATTAATGAATTAATGGATAAGTTTAAAATGTTTCTCAATTAAAATTATTAAATTAAATTTTATAATAGAATAACCATAATAGAAAAAATATAATTATTATATTATTAAATGTAATTATTTTACTAAAAGATGAACACAAACCTTATATACTCTTCATATAAAATCATTATTTACTTTGATATACTTACTTTATTATAACAATAATAATTTGAAAAGCCGACGGATACTAACAAATAAATAATTGGGAGATGATATTTGTACAAATGTTTATGATGTATGTGCATAGTTTGAACTATTTAAAAAAATTCATAATAAGACCGAATATTACCTAATAACTTATATGAAAATATATTAAAACTATATAAGTATAAGCATATACAAATATTATTACTCTAAATAATTTATAGTGTGCCCACGTGCAAGATGAAGTTCCACGGAACATAGCAAGCCCAGTTAAAGTACCTTTTGCAAAACAAAGATCTAAGCCCAAAATGGCCTTGAAAAGCCAGTCTCTCAAATGAAAGGACTTAACAAAACCTACCGAGTCCAGTGTCCACACACAAAGCCCAGGGAAGAAAGAAAATGGATAATATTACAGAGAGTGAAGTTCCAGGTTTGGGAGTGGGTTTTCTGCTCCTTTACGCAACCCTTGCTGCCCCTAAGATTGACGCTTTCTTCTCTTCTTCTCAGCGAAGGTGAAACCTTTACTTACTATCTCTTTCTCTCTTTGTTTTGTTTTGTTTTGTTTTTGTTTTTTTTTTTTTTGCCCCTTTACTATGTTCCTAATTCTAATTTCTGCAAAAGTGCAAATCCATTTTAATGCCATTTAACACTTGTGATGAAGATACCCCATTAGATTTTGTGAGGTAGTATGTGTTTCTTTGGCATTCTTTTGACTAACCCATGTTGGTTTAACTTCTCTCAAATGCCACCGGAATGCAATTCAAGCTGTCTATTTGGGTTGTGTTGTGCTCCATTATAATTCATGATGATAATCTATCTCATTGTAAAGACAGCATTTTTGCAATAATTACTCATTATATCTGAAAATTTTGTTACCCATGAACACCCTTTTGCACTTTGTAAGTACGGGAGATAAGTTACATTAGTGAATGCCAATCTTCAATGTCTAAGAGTCATTTGGTCTTTGGCCTAAACTCAACACTAACGAATCTGCATTTAATTCTAACTTGGGTTTGAATTTCAACTGTTATTTCTTTTTAACATAAGCTCTATTATGACCTATCCTAGTCCTTGCATCCAAATATTACAGGCTGGCTGCAAAGTAAGATTTTCTCCTAACCTTGCATACCTTCCAGCATAAGAAGATAATTTATGGTTTTACCATCGAGACTAATCCTGTAAATTTATGAAGAGTGCCATTTGGGTTTCATTATTTTGTTGCAAATGCTTGCTAGCAAAGTTTCCTATATGGCAGCAGTGTTACAGTGTAGGAGTTGTATACCTGAAATTTTGGCCAAAATCGTGGGAAATATATTCATAATTATCATGGTGGACTGGCTCAGCTCAGGTCTTCTGTATGGCTAGGAGGATTATCCATGTAACTCTTGGTGTTCATAGAGTTTTCTGTATCTTCCATGCATTATTTTATCTCATTAAGATGTTGGTATATGTCTGTTGTCTGGAAGTTGGGTGGTTGTACCTGAAATGCTTGTTTTCTAGCCAAGTACTTGAGAGCCACTTTAGCATCTTTGATTCTTCAATCTCCTTTAAGTCCTCTGAATAATTTTTTCACTTAGTATTATTAGATCATGTGAAGATTCATTTGGGGACAGCTAGCTTCCTGCTAAAGATAGGGATCTGATGCAGCGACCTTGTCCAGCAAGTTTAAAATCATAGTTGCTGTCCTTTAATTTGTTTGAGTCTTTCTCTGTCCTCTAGTTATCATTATTGATCTTTGATATCTGATTCTATGTCATGGTATTGAACCTTTCACAGGCCCTTGAATTGTAATGCACTTATGATGAAGTGAATTATGGTAACTAGATTCTAACGGTAGTCACAGAAACAATTGTAGCTGAGGAATAGGAATTTTTTATAGGAAGATAAATATCAGAGTTAGAACTATGATGAGAATAACATTGTAAACAAGTTCTGCAGTGAGACGTGGATTTTTTAATCTACTTTTGAATTTGAAATATATGTTGCAACCCTTTAAATGCAGCTCACTGGGGATGTGCAAGCGATGTGGCAATCTGAAGTGAATGTCATGTTGGGAAATTATGCAACATTTCCCTATTATCAGATTTGTGAAAGAGCAAAATAAATGTGGAATAATAACACATACAAAATTGATAACGGAGTTCTGCCAATTATGCTTACGTCTTCGAGCTGCTGCAGATCTTTTATTGAAAAGAAAAATACACAAAGTGTTTACAAAACACTCACAACACCACAACCCAATTATACCCAGAAACTAAAATTTTTCTTTCTAAGCTTTTTATATTTCTCTCTGGCTTTTGAGACTCTCTCTTTTTGTTGTGTTTTATTTCATCTGCAAAGCCTTTTATTTATAGAAAGAAATCGCATCGCGTATACAATTGGTGCCGAAAACTGAAAAATGAAATCTCACAAGTACTGTTCATCAATTTGCTCCGAAAGTAATTTGCAAGTTTGCAAATTAATGCTTTTCAATTTAGTAGCTGGTACCCACCCTTTTTGACCAACAATCTCCCACTTGAAGATTGATTTCAATCTGTCTTCACACCTTGATCAATTCAGCAGCTTTCTCTGGTATGTTACTCTAGCAGGCCAATTGAAGTGATTGGCTTGCTAGAGTAACATACCAGAGAAAGCTGCTGCATTAATCGAGGTGTGAAGACAGATTGAAATCAGTCTTTAAGTGGGAGATTGTTGGTCAAAAATGGTGGGCACCAGCTACCAAATTGAAGAGCATTAATTTGCAAACTTGCAAATTACTTTCGATGCAAATTGATGAACAGTACTTGTGAGATTTCATTTTTTAAAGTTTTCGGCACCAGCTGTCTACGCAATGCGATTTCTTTCTATAAATAGAAGGCTTTGCAGATGAAATAAAACACAACAAAAAGAGAGTCTCAAAAGCCAGAGAGAAACAGAAAACGCTTAGAGAGAAAAGCTTTAGTTTTTTGGTGTAATTTGGTTGTGGTGTTGTGAGAGGTTGTGAGTGTTTTGTAAACACTTTGTGTATTTTCATTTTCAGTAAAAGATCTGTAGCAGCTCGGAGATGTAGGCATAATTAGCCGAACTTTGTTATCAATTTTTGTGTGTGTGTTATTATTCCACATTTATTTTGCTTTTCTACAAATCTGATAATAGGAAAATGTTGCGTAATTTCCCAACAATTGATATCAGAGCCCTTGGTTATCAGGGTAAAATATTCTCTTAGAAAATCTTAGTATGCTCTATGGTTGCAGCAGCGTCTGATTTTTCACATCAGAAAAGATATATCCTTGAGTTATTAGTCAAAGTGCCAGTTCTGGAAATAAGTGTAGGTAGTATGAAAGTGCATGTCTCGGAAAGGTTCTGTCTAGGAAAGACTTGGTATTTAAGTGTGTTTATTGTGACCCACCTCTCTTTCCTGTGAACTTTCCTGATGTACTGTTCATACTACAAGCACTATTTTGGTATACGGTGGTACTATTCACATATACAGTACTATTCACAGGTGGTGAATTAGTGAGATTCGAGTGGGAGCAATGGCTGCAGATGAAGGAAAGGTGAAAATTGAGAAGTTTGATGGTGCGGACTTTGGCTTTTGGAGGATGCAGATTGAAGATTATTTATATCAGAAAAAATTATATCAACCTCTCAAAAAAAAGAAACCAGAGGGCATGAAGGATGATGACTGGATCCTTCTCGATACACAAGCCCTTGTAGTTATCCGATTGACGTTGTCTTGTAATGTTGCTTTCAACATTGCAAAAGAAAAGACGTGGGTCTTATGACTTGTCTTTCTAGCATGTATTAAAAGTCGTTAGCCTCAAATAAAGTTCACTTAATGAGGCGGTTATTCAATTTGGGGATGACAGAAGGCGCACCGGTAGCTCAACATCTCAATGAACTCAATACAGTCACAACCCAGTTGAGTTCAGTTGAAACTGAATTTGATGAAGAAGTGCGAGCACTAATACTTTTGTTCTCTCTTCTAGAAAGTTGGAATGCTACTGTCACGGCAGTGAGTAGCTCAACAGGAAGTAATAAGCTGAAATTTAATGATGTTCATGATCTGGTTCTCAATGAAGAGATCCGACGGAGTCGGGTGAATCGTCAACCTCTTTAGTATTTCATACAAAGTCAAGTGGAAGAAATTCAACCAAAGGAAATGGACACGGTAAATCAAAGGACAGGCGGTACAAATCCAGAAATCATCGTAGTTCCCACAGTTCAAAGACTATCGAGTGTTGGAATTGTGGGAAGACCGGGCACTACAAAAACCAGTGCAAGAGTGCACCGAAGAAGGTGGAGAGCAAACAGCGGTACAAGTATAAGGCTGAATACTCGAAGAGGTTTCCGCTGGAGGGGAGGCTGAACCATGGTCCTTTATTTGAGGAGAGGATTGTTGAGGTTCAAATAAAGTCCCATATTGGCTAAACAAGGGGAGGATCATGGGTTTATAAGTATGAAAAATGTCTCCATTGGTATGAGGCTTTTTGAGTGATGTCCAAAAACAAATCCATGAGGGTTCAAGCCCAAAGTGAGCAATATCATACCAATGTGAAGATATGCTAGATCTCCGATTCTCAACATGTCATGCTCTAGATGCAAAGGAATTGGATCAGTCAGAGAAGGGGTTACAGTTGGTATTAACCTTGATGATTTTTATGAAACACTTGGCAATCGTGAATCAAAGGTGAAGCGGATAACATGTGTAAACCGTCAAGCCAAAGGTTACTTTTCATGTCCTGATTGTTCTAAACTATAGTCAGTGTGGTTTTATCTTCTCTGCCAGCAAGTATTCTCTCGCTCACAATATTAAATGTTGCCCTGTTTTCTTATGAGTGATATGGATTCTCCTTTTCCTTTTCCTTTCTTCTTTTCTTCCTTTCCTTATTAATGAAAAGATAATATTATAACCCCTCATAGAAGGTGGTATGTAACAGCATTTTATCTTCTGCACTTCATGTAAATTCCGCTGTATAACTTGTTGCAGTAACAAATATAATCAGAATATTGCTTTTTTTCCCGGGATTCCTGGTTTGCGTTTCTCTCTCTGTTGTTTTCTTTTACAGTTCATTATTGGCCTTAATTGATAAATTTCGAACACTATTCTTTCCATATTAGTTCTAGCATACCACGAGGTCAGTCCGTATTACTTTATTACTTTCTATGAAACACATCATTGATGCATTTGTCACATCATTGGACCTCTATAGCGAAAAGAAAAAGAGAAATGATAGTCTTACAGGAGTAATGTTATATGAATGGCGAAAAAAACAACAAATGTTTAGAGCTATTGGATTGCATATGAACTTGTACAGAAAATTTTTTATATAACACTACACATCTGAATATAAATTTAATGGTGCATAGTCGAATCACGTTTTTTGTATGCATAAAGTATTGTTTATGGTTTATATAACATTACTCATCTTTCAAAGGTGTTTGCCTTTGTATGTGTGAAGAACTGGTAAATTGTTATGAATCTGTGCGTTAAAGTTTGGATGTAATTTTACACACATCCAATGGTAAATCTAACACATAAAAAGAGAGTGAATTTTTGTAAGAAAAAAAATTGTGGCGTAGAACAATATCCAAAATGAATAAATTCTCCCATTCCAAAGGATAGAATCTGCCTAATATTCCATGGCCCCTGCATGAACTATGGTTCATATGTACATCTTTCATAAGGATAAACGGAATACGATTTGTTTTTTTCTGTATTTCTGCATTTTAGATTACAATCGCAGGGAATTAATTACTTTGGCAACGTGGGGGAAAGGTCTCTTACTCACCATCTGACCTTTTTGAAAAACTTGGAAAGCCAAGTTGTGGCCTTTAGCTATGAAGAATGGTTTAGAATGGAACCATAGTTTAGATCCTACACGAAAATCATTCATAGTTGGATGCTTTCCGGTCTAGGATGTTTAATCAAATTGAGTGCAAATACTTTACAAGATGAAGTAAGCATCATCTGGACAAGGTTAAAGTGAACAGAAATACTGCAAGCGACTTCATATTCCAAAACATAATCAAAACCTTTTCCCTCTAGCATAGTGGCATGGCAAGCAAGCCATGTGCTAGGAAGATGTTCCTGATGTTTTTGGAAAATTAAGAAAAGTACGCATCTGTTGTTCTATTATTAAGCAACACCATGAGGTTGTTTCAGGGACAAAAAACCATATTCCGACCTCCCCGCCCAACCTTCCCAAAAAAAAAAAAAAAAAAAACTCAGATTTTATGAATTTAATTTGTACTTTCAGTCTATATGCCAATGTATTGTAATAATGCCTTACATAGGAGGGATATTTATCTACTGGTGCATGAGAAATCTCTTGCATTCATTGTCTAAAATCAAGTCAGGTGTCACAATTTAGATAATATCTGTTTCTATCTTGATCTTCTTTGAGTCTTTTTATATTTAAGCTTTGATCGTGAAATTTTCAGCACTGCATCAAATTCTATCACTACGGGGGAAACATCCTTCCCTTTATATCATCGGAATAAATATTACCAGAAAAAGTTGAAACATTGTCAAAATACATGATAGCTTCTTGTATTTTGGCCAAACCCATAGACACATCGATTGGCCTCACAATAACTAATTCAGAGCTGCCATTTCTGAAGTCGATGCAAGCGGACTAGTATCTCTCAATAAAAGTAAAGCAATTAGCGTGAGGGAAGGTGTGTTTTGCTTTTGATATGTGAACAAGCACTTGAAAATCTGTTTCTATTTCAACGTAATTGTTGAAATTATAGGAATTAGATTAAAAATATATAGAATATATTTTTTAAGTAATGAAACTCTGATACATTGTAATATTGTGTTTATAAAAATATTAAGTTAATACTTTTACTGAGGAAAAAAAGGGTAAAGGGAGATCGATCGGAATAATTTTGGACACCATTAGAGCTCATGGTGTTCATAATTAGGTGGGAATGCATCCATGACCATATTTCAAATTTTATAAGAGATTAAATATATGATATCTATTCAAATCACGCTCACCTCACACTTGTTATTTGGATTTAGAGGTGTCAAACATGCCAACTTTTGAGCCAAACAGGTCAAATGAAATTGCATTTAAAATTCAAATACCCTGAAAAATCTATCCAAAAATTAAAAGTCTACCGATCATCAATGACAAAGGCTATATAAAACTAAAGCAATACAAAATGTAGGATGTCATTTTGATTAAAGGTAATTGTAATTATTTTTACATAATCATTCAGTTATGCGTTTTCACAGCATGAAAATAATTTGATTATGACAACAAAATAAGTGAGATGTCAAACTCCTTTAATACATGATTAAATGATAATATAATTTTTTTTTACAATGATAATTAATTGAAATCAAGCTAAAAAAATACTTTTTACTAATTATTAATTAAAAACTAATTGCTGAACGTTCGGCATTTTGGTAGAAGTATCATTTAAGTTCAAATATATATAGTGTAAAACAACTATTCATTTCAAATTTTGGGAATGTTTACACAAAAGAGATGACACATGTAAAATTGGCAAGAAATTCTTGTCGTCTTTAATTTGGCAATTTTACTGCATGATGAGCTTAGGCACTCGGTTACTCTTTTTTTTTCCTCTTTCTGATGTGAGTTTAGATACTTGATTATTATTATAGGCTAAATATTTTTTGCAAAAGAAAAATAAATAAATAAAAATAATTTTAGAAAAAAGAACGTAGAGTATTTATTTTAATTTAGAAAAGATATTTACACACTAATTTTTTATATTTAATTAATCATAAATAAATTTTTAGTTAATATAATATATAATTTGATTAATAAATTTGATAATCAATTACCAACTTATAAGTAATTAATTATCAAATTCATTAATAAAATAATATATTATATTAATTAAAAATTTATTTATCGTTAAATAAGTATAAAAAATAATATAAAATTCATGGTATGTAAATATCATTGATTATTTTTTAATTTTGACTTTGATTATGATGATTGAACCTTGTCAGTGGTGAAATCTACAACAGGATAATCAGTTAATCACAGGCAGGTAAGCAAATCCATAGCAGACAAGATTTGCAACATACATTTTAGGGAGAAATTTTAATATGCTCTAGAGTATTATTTTCACTAAACTTTTAATCGTTTGATTTGATTTAATTTTTAAAAATAAATAATTTTATTTTAATTTAATGGTGTATATGATCATACGATGTCACATATTACATTTTTAGTTGAGTGATGTAGTACTTTCAAAATACTTAAAAAAAATTTCAATTTTAAAGAATAAATTATAAAATTATAATCGTTAATAAAAAATTAAAAAAAGTAAATTATTATATATTTATGATCTGTTATACAATTATTTTTATGTTATAAAATTATAAATTATTAATTTTCTCATTACGGATTTTATTCTATACTTTACATTAAGAATATATTTGAGATGAAGATATTTGAAATTATATGGGAGAGATAAGTAATCTTTCTTCTTACATAAATATTTCATTTATTTTGATTTTAAAGAATCCAAATCCCATTACACAGTAGCCTACGTTTGCTTTTCACGGCACGCGTCCAAAAGCACACTAAAAGAGGGAATCCGATGGCCCCCGTGCTCCCGCTCTCTGTTACCGACACGTATCACATCCAGGGCAGTTTACACTGTTTGGTCTCTCATTCTGCCTACGACGTCGCTCTGCTGCTTTCACATCAATCGACGTTGCGTCACCTGGTACTGTACATACCTGCCAATAGTAGCTCGACACGTTTCTATCACAAGTGCCCTTTCTAATCTATACACCCTGAGGACCGTTGGAAATTGTTGAACGTTGGAATGGATGTTTTGAACTTTTTGATGCGCTCCTTGATGATGATGATGTATTGATTGATGTGTTATGTGTTTGTGTTAGCACGTACAAATTTTACATTGCAGTAATCTTAATGCATAAATTAATTTTGTGGAAACAGTTATTTTGATCTTTTAGAAGTATAAGTGATATTAGTTTGGGTTTTTAATAATTTGTAGCATTAAATTAATTTTTTAATGTAAATTTTTTACATTAAATTAGTAAGTTAATGTATTTTTTTACATTAAATTAATCATTTAATGACATAAAATAATTCTCTAGATAAATCAATTTGATGTCACATAATTTTTAAAATACTAAATTAATGTCACTTGTATTTTTAGAGTCTAAAATAAATGTTTATTCATCAATTTTTTTGATAAATTAAAATATTTTTTTATCTAAAAGGTGAGAGACTAATTTCATAAAATATAATTAAGTACGTGAAGTTGAACCTTCTCAACTATATTTTTTTTAATATACATTGTTTTAAAAGTCAATCATAGAACAAAATATTTAAAATCATCAAACTCATTCCAGTTAAAACAACATAAATTGGTATTGTTGCAGAACTAATTATGTGCGATATTTGTTAGTAAAATTAAACTCATCTCACTTAAGCCACTTTCTCTATACTTTTAAATTATTATCTCCTTTTTCACATTATGTCTTAAAATATTCTTTATATATATCATTAGTTTTTTTTATTATTTAAATTTTAACTTTGTACTTGTCAAATAGAGGAGGCACGTGTGGCGTAAAGAAATGGTATGTGCCTTTCAAATCATTATTAAAGAAGGGAGCAGCAAAGTTGGCTCTTTCTTCGGCCACCAAAAAATGCAGCACATTTAGCAATATGTAGCTGGAGTGGTGGATTTTTAATGTGATAAAAAGAACCCACCTTTTCCTTGTTTGGAATATAGGAAGCTACCAATTCTTACACAAGTTGCCTCCTATTATACTACCATATACTAGTGGATGGAATCACCCAAAGGAGTGTACAATTAATCTTCCCCTTTGACCTAACTGTGTTTTGCGACTATAACCTAAGTGACCTATCATTTATGGATTCCGATCAAACTCAAATCCTTTGGCGTTTCTTTATATAGTGTAGTTTTGTTATAATGACGGCACCAACGGCTACAAGAAATGACAAATAGCTAGGTTTGCAGCCCCCAAAGTAACTAAGAAAAAATTAGACTATGAGGTTGGTGTCATTCACTCCCTATATATGGAAATGAAGAAAGTTATAAGCTTCATTAACATTGTCTAAATTGATATTGGTATTCATGGTTGCGAATCTCATTTGAATAAAGATGATTTAACTGACTTTTTTTTTTAATTGGAATCAAATCTCATGTCTTTTTTTTTTGTCTCATTTTATGTCTCCTTAATTAAATGCTAACAACTCTAAAAAAAAAAAAGAAGAGAGAATATATTGCCAATTAAAAGGGGAAAATATTTTTTACTAAGCTATCAAGGTTTAATTAAAGGACAGGAAAAAAACAAAAAAATAGAACATAAGATTTAAATCTTCTTTTACAATAGAGTGAGCATTGATCATTTCATTACCATGGAGTAAAATGGTAATTGATTATGATAAATGCTAATGGGTTCCAATTGCTTTAGCTACTTTGCATAAATAATGGAGTGCGGTTTTAATTTGGCATTTTCTTTGAGAGCAGAAGAAAAAAATCAGTGAATGGATTATACCTAACCAATAATGCCTTTTTACCTGGCTTCAAATTGATAATTAGCCAAATATATATATATATATATATATATATTATTGAATTGAAATTTTTTCGAAGAGATAATATTTGCTTCCCCGACCATGGTAGCATTCTTTGATTCTACACAAAAGTGGTTTTGTACCTAGTCACTTTCCATGTATGGCATGAGTTATGATTATATTAAACTTCTTGTGTATGTATTGGAAATGTAAGTTCAACACACATAAGGAAAGGTACTAACTCAAAAACTAAAAGGAGATTAAATTTCCCAGATTTAGTTAAAATTAAAAGCTTACAGCTTTGGCGTGCTATTGACCATCTACTTCTATCTAATAACAAAGTGAAAATTTTGCTTAGTACGTGTTTGGGTGGACTTTTGCCCACCTCAAACGTGTGTTTGTATATTCAAAAGTACGTTAACAAATTATCAATTTTATTTGCCTTCATTCACGTTTGTAAATCTCATTGTGTTTTTAGCTTCAAACCATAGTTTGAGTGAAAGTGAGATAAAATTGTTTCACCATTCAACGTTTAGCGTTGAGTTGATGCCAATTGCCATTTTTCCAAATTTGTGCTTGAGCTTATCTTCTTCCTCAACCCATTTTGTTGCAATTTCAAGAAGAATTCGATACTTTTTGTTTTTTATGTCTTTCATCATACCAGAACTTCAAAGAAACTCATAACTCCTCCCTTTTAACCAAAAAAGAGGCATCAAATTTATGCACATCATGGTGAAGCTTAACCAAGGAAACGAGATTAAGATCTTTCATATGCTAACGCTAACATAACCCAATCTTCATCCACCACACACAAAGAAAAGACGTAGAGACAAAGTGTATAGCTCTACTATATTAGTAATCATGGGTAAATGAGTATTCCAAAAAAAATTTGCAATGGCCAATTTATTTGTACCTACCACCAATGTTTCAAAAATGGAACGGTGAGGCTTTTAGGTCTTTGACCACATAATTAAATAATAATTATAATATATATATATATATACATATTAATAAACTTAATAACATAAATTATAAAGAATCATGTATCAAATTCATAAAAATAATATATACTAATTATTAATAATCTAACACAAAATAACTTATACCATTTTTGGTAATTAGACATTCAAAAGTTATATTTATAACACTATCCAAACAACATTTATGTTAACAAAATCAATTTTGAGATACAAATTTTCAAACATAAATCACTTTAGTCAAACTTTTTTCTTACTAAAATGAAGTTTGCAAAATCAAGTACATCCAAAATCAAGTTTGTAAAATATAATCAAAACACACACTTAGTAAGTTTAATATAAACACTATAACATATGTTTTCTTTTTATAAATGATTTATGACAGATTTCTATAGTACATAAAGATTCATTCAAGAAATCATCCTGATCAAATATTATATATGTGAACTAAAAGATTTTATTCAATAAAAATGATGGAACGAATTAATTAGTAAATTATTTCTCCAACAATTAGAAGCTATTTCCGAAATAATCTCTTGTAGTCAAAAATTTATTTGCATATCCTAGCGTAGGGAAGGGGTATGTAGGAGCTAGACATTGTTCTCTCAGACTAGTGAATACTTGAAATTCTCCCTCTAACTTTCAAGGTCACATCTTGTTTTCACTGTGCTGAGTGCTGACATTGTAAATACCTATTTCCCCAAAAGATTCCAACCTTTTACAATTTACCACACTTCTGCCTTTTTTTTTGTAATTCTAGTTTCATCTTGATTCAGGTAACATTTAAAGGATGGTTTTGGTTTCAATTCATAGAGATCAATTAACTCACTGAAAAGATCTTACTAGTCATTTTCAAGCAACATTTGTAAATTACATTTTTTTTCACTGATTTCTTTTCATCAATTATTACTAGCATGTAATTTCCATATTGTCCATGAATTCATATGAGTATCGTTACCCTCCCTATGATTCCACAGATTGAAAGAGTGAGTGATTACAAATTAAAATGCAGTGTACGTGAAGCTGGATCCACTCACCTTTTCCCCCACACACTTCATAAAATAAAATATTTATTTGCATGATAGAGAATTGGAGCCAGTAATAAAGTGACATGTGTGGAATCTGATAATAGTCTAATATTATATATTTTTTATATAAAAAAGTCTTTAACTATGCTACGATAGAAGTTAATTTTTTATATTTTAAAATATTAATGGTTATTTGTTAAAAGTGACTAATTATTAATTAACTGTGATAATTTTAGGATTTTGACAAAATCCTATAAAGATATCAGTAATTCAATTATGAAAGATTTTGACAAAATTTTATAAATATATTATAACTCAGCTATGAAAGTTTCTTATTTTAAATTAATTTCTAATTTTTGGAAAACTTTTCTTCTTATCTCACATTAATTAGAAATATTTAAAGAAGTTTCCTATTTTGAATCAATTTCTAATTCTTGAAAAATTTTCTTTCTTATTTCACATTGATTAGGAATATTTAAAGAGACAATAGATCTCTACCTCTCCAAGGTACTCAATTGGAACAACGTACAAGGAAAAGGGGAATTTTTCATTGCAATGGGTAGCCAAAGGCCACATCCAACCCATATTGTAAATGTATATGAAAGTCGCTTAATTGTTGGGGGAATCACCAATTAAACCGATACTCTTTTTCTGGGAACCATAGAATATTGAAAAGCATTGGACATCTAACAATTCATAGTCTACATACAATCACAAAATCTCCATTCCATTTCAAAGCCAGATTGTCCCCTACTAACCAACATAATCTCTACCTCACCAAGTTCTTGGAAAACTACACTCCTTACTTCAGCCTTTCTTCTCCCACAAATAGACCTGGGTGGAGATCTCTACTAGAATAAAAGGTGCGAACTCATATGCTTCGGCAAATGCTCTGTAAGGCTCAAGCCACTGCAATGGGGAATAGGGAATTAGTGGGAAAGAGAAAGTGAATGGGGTCTTAAGGTTCAGGAGGGAAGGACAGGAAAATGGGGAGGATTTAACGAGGACAAACCAAAACAGTGTGTTCTGGTTAAATATTTCTTTTTAAAATTTTTTTTACTGCTAAATCAGAGACGGAAACTATTTTGTCTCTAAAGTGAATTTTAATTTTTTTAAAAAAATTATTTAATCATAGAGACAGATATATACCGTCTCTATTTTTATAATTTATTTTATATTTACAATTAACTTAATAGCGATAGAATTATATCATCTCTAAAATAATTTTTCATTTTTCCAACCCAAAATCTAATTTAGGGACGGAAATGGCAACAACAATTTTATAGATGGAACTTTCTGTTTCTAAATGCTGGAATTATAATTTTGTCACCAAATGATGAACCTGTCTCAATTTTTGGTGCTAGAAGAGATGGAATAGAAGCCGTCAATATATTCCGTCTCTAAAATAGAATTTTCTACTAATGTTTTGGGACGCCACAGGTTATCATTAGTGATAGGGGTAAGCAATTTTGTAATAGGGCATTTGAGCTTTTGATGAAAAAATATGGCATTACTCATAGGGTAACTACCCCTTATCACCCACAAACTAATGGTCAAGTTGAGGTATCTAATAGGGAGATTAAAAGAATTTTAGAGAAAACAGTGAACCCCAATAGGAAAGATTGGTCTCTACATCTAGATGATGCATTGTGGGCATACCATACTACATTTAAGACTCCTAATGGGATGTCTCCTTATAGATTGGTTTAGGGTAAGGCATGTCATCTCCCTGTTGAGTTAGTTATTGAGCTATTAAGCATCTTAATTTTGAATTGGATAGGGCTAGTAATCAAAGAAAACTTCATCTTAATGAACTGGAAGAAATTCGTAATGATGCCTATGAGTGTGCAAAGTCTTACAAGGATCAGATGAAGAGAGTGCATGATAGTTATATCTAAAATAAATCATTTAAATTTGGTCAAAAAGTACTTTTGTACAACTCTTGCTTACATTTGTTTCCAGGAAAATTAAGATCCAATGTGGTGAAGACTGTCTACCCTTATGGTGTAATTGGAATAGAAAATCTCAAGGATGGTAATACTTTTAAAGTAAATAGCCAGCAGTTGAAACCATATCTTGAATTGATGGATGTAGAGGTAGAAGAGATATTAGTAGACAATCCCGTCTACCAAAATTGAGGTAACTTTGAGGTAAGTTTTTCTTGAGTAGGCTTAAATTCTTCCTAGAGTTCAAAGCATTTATATGAGGATGTAAATAGTGTCGACCAAAAAATCAAAATAAAAAAAATGATGAAAAATATGTGATTTTTGCTTCTTACTTTGCCTTTTTGTTATTTTATTTTATTGTTGCTATTTTATTGCTAACACTTTTCATGGTTTAGTTATATTCTTTTAATTGCTCCCTTTTAATTGCTAAGAATTTCAGGTATGTGACTTTTCCCCATTATATTCTTTATTTTTATTCAAATATTTGTTTTCATTCATTTAATTAGGGATTAATTTTAAACATTGAGGGCAATGTTTGGTTTTTATTGGGGGTGGGAGTCACTTGAGTTTCAATCATGTTTTCATTATGCTACTGCTGTGTGAATTTTTAATCATCATATTCAATCTATTGCACATTTACATAGCTAATTATGCATATTATTCTTTGTCAAAAGGTTAAATAATTAGAGAACTTGATGAGAACATGTGGATACAATATTTACCCAGTGAGTTTTGAGCCATTCTTTTATTGTGAGAGTATTTTCTTGGCTATCATATTTTCTTGTCACTCACTCATAATTTTTCTTTTTTTGCATCGTTTCATTATTATTGTTTTTGGCTAAAGAGAAGCTTTTTATGGCACTCACATTTAATGTCATGGAAATGAGTTATGTGTTTCCTTAAGAGATTATTTTAGGCCATGTTTCCTACTTTGAGCTTTTACATAATATTTTTGTTCTTTCATATCTTGCCACTATTCTTTTCATTGAGCCTTTGTATTTAGCCATTCTTTCTTAACCCTTTCCCGAGTGTTTTAAGAAAGCAGCATCATTATTGCACTATGTGGTGGTATGAGGAGAGTTGGAAACTGAAAAAAAAACAGAAAAGGAAAAAAAAGAATGCAAAAAAAAAAAAGTTAAAAAAAGAGGGAGAAAAAGTGTGAAGGAAAAAACAGAAAAAAAAAGAAAGAAAGTGAAAGTTGGTTAGTAAATAAAGAGGTTTGAAAAAGAAGGGAAAAAGAGATATTGTAAAAAAAGAGCTTCTAAATATTTTTGAAACACCTTGATATTTATAATTACCCTTTAGCCTTTATATTTTCCTTTATATTTATATTTTCCTATTTGATCTTAAGGAATTGTATGGCTCTTTCAATGTACATCTCTAATCTAAAAAATGTGATATTCAATCTTTTTCTTGGCATTCTTCCATGAAGCGATATTTTTTTTCTTTATTGAGCTTTTCTTTCTTATATTTTATATGTGAGATATTTGATTTGATTTGTGCATACGACTTTACTCACATATACTAGTTGAGAGTGACACCCTGTTTCTGAGTGATTTTTCTTTTTATTGAGTGTGATACTTGCGAGGATTGCAATTTGTTGAAATATGTTATCTGATAGGGATTCTAGTTATAATGTTTTGAGACAGTAGGTATATGTTGTAGTAGCTATATTCTTCACACACATTGATTTTTTATGATTATTGAATTTTTTATGACAGTTGTAGTGTTTTGATACATGAATGATATTCTTGAGTTGAGTTAAAATTGGAATTAATTTGAAATACTTTGGTTTTGAACTTTGTTTAGAGTTGCTTTAATTGATAGGGACTAGCAATAAGCTGATTGGGGGTTGAATAATAGTCTAATATTACATATTTTTCATATGAAAATAGTCTTTTATTATGCCATGATATAAGTTAATTTTTCCTATTTTAAAATATTAATGATTATTTGTTGAAAGTGACTAATTATTAATTAACTGTGATAATTATAAGATTTTAGTAAGATTCTATAAAGATATCAACAACTCAATTATGAAAGATTTTGGCAATATTTTATGAAGATATTATCACTCCAACTGTAGAAGTTTTATATTTTGAATCAATTTCTAATTCTTGAAAAACTTTCCTTCTTATCTCACATTAATTAAGAATATTTAAAGAGGGAAAAAAATCTACTTTCCTTATTACCCAAGAGTTGCACATTAAATGAGTTTGTACACAAATAAGAAACTCTAAAGGGAAAAGCCTGTTAGGGTTATTGGACTAATAAAATCAATATAAATAGGAAGAGTAGCGGCCAAAGAAGGGGAAACGAACATAAAAGATGCTATACAGAAGCTGCAAAGGAGAAAGAGGAAGAAAGTTGTGAGCAGCATAAAGGAACATCCCGATGACGTTTAGCAATGAGATATTTATGTTTTTTTTTTTCTATGATGTTTTGCTAAACCCTTATACTGAAAGGAAGATGTAATACTAATTGTTTTGACATTAACTATGTTAGATTTTTATTGATCAGTTTAATAGATTGAATGACTATTGTCTTTATTTAACTATCATTTAGTTTAAATAAATTTTTCGATAATTCTAATCATGTTTTTATCATGCTTTAAATTTATTTTTACTATACGTGTGTTGACTCTGACTATTAGATATCAATTGTGATTTCTAATTTAGAATACAGTTGATGATTTGAGAAGTCATAATTAATTCAGAAAATAAAGCATATAATTAATTAATTATTTTTAGAGCTTAATTGATAGATCTTCCATGATTATATGTTTTGCTGCTAGATTTTTACGAAATAAATTATTTAGGAATAAATTATTTAACATAATTAGTGTTAAAATTAATCTTGATGGATTCTAAACTTAATCCATTTGCATTTGATTTAAACCCAATTTATTTACTTACTTTAATTTGATTTAATATTTATTTTAGTGTTTAGTTATTGCTTACATATTCAACTCTACAATAATGCAACTAGATTAGGAAAATTTATTAATACTTAAAATTTTATTCTAAGCACCTATCGAAATATATTTACTTACGATTCGTGCGATTGGAAGTTATTTTAAAATTTTGAAAAAGTTACAAGAGGATCCATTTTAAGGTATGTGACGACGTTCTGATACACTTGCTATACTTCTGTGAAGACGGTGGAAAATGACATAGATTTTTCTTAATTAACACCAGCACATAAGACAGCTGTCACCACGCGCCAGTGTGCTCCAACAAGGTCCCAAGTCCCAACATGGTAGAAAACACTTGGCGTGTTCTTCACGCGCCTAAGGGTGCAGCTGGGTAACATTGTTTTTACCAAAAATACCTTAACATGTTAAAGCATGCTATAAAGAAAGTTGTCTGAAACTAGAAAGAACTCCAACCCTAAGCTCCACTCCATTTTTCTGGTGGAGATTCGAAATCCCTGAGGATAAAAAGACTAGTTAGAGAGGATAACTAAAGAACTCACAATCCTTTTTTCCCTCTATCTCTATCTCTTTCTCTCACTGTTTTTTTTTAATCTTTTCTCTCTCTCTAGATCTCTCTAGGGTTTCAAGTTTCAAGTTTCAACTTCAAGTATCTAACTTTCTCTTGTTTTTCACAAATTTAGTTGCACTTGGTACTGACCCAGAAAAGAAGGATCAACAGGTACCCAAGAGGAGGAAGAGGAAGGGTGAGAAGAGAACAAGAAAAGTGGAGATAGAGATAGATATTGTATAGAAATAGAAAAAAGTAAATTAAAAAAAAGGGTAATTTTGAAGGAGAGAGGGGAATAGAGTCAATAGACAGGTTGGGAATAATAAGGATGGGGAGGGGAAGAGTGGAGTTGAAGAGGATAGAGAACAAGATAAACAGGCAGGTCACATTTGCAAAGAGGAGAAATGGGCTTCTCAAGAAAGCCTATGAGCTATCTGTTCTCTGTGATGCTGAGGTTGCCCTCATCGTCTTCTCCAACCGTGGCAAGCTTTATGAGTTCTGTAGCAGCTCTAGGTATGCAGTGTGTGTGTGTCACTCATATATATATATATATATATATATATATATATATATATATATGCATGTTTACTTGAATTTCTTTGATCTATCCTTTCTAATTGTGAAACCGCTCTCTCTTTGTTGACCTATGAGATCTACTAGATTTTTTTCTTTTTGGTGTCTTTCCTTGGATTTGATTACTTCAACAAAATAAAGTTATCAGCTATTCTCCCCCCCCACCCTCCCAATTTTTCTAATGTTTTCCTCCGCAGACTTCTTTAATCCTCTCTCTTACTATGTGAATTTGTGGCTTCTATGAGCTCTACTGGCTTAAGAGAAGTTTTAGGCTTCTCTTACTATGAGATACAGTTGAAGTAATTAACCAAGGTTCAGTTTTGATTTCATCTTTTGTATGTAATGTTGTAACTGATAGTGGATTTGTCAGATCTAGTAATATGGTACATGATCTGGTAAATATATAATCGTTTGACTAGCTTTCATTTTGGTCTCCTTTTGGGGGGATTTTGCTTAATTTTATGTATAACTTTTTTTTTCTTGAAGTCATTTGCTAACTAATGAGGTCAAGATATATATATCTTTGCTTTCTATTGACCTAATTTTTGTTTGAGTTTTTTTTTTTGTTTTTTGTAATTAAGTGTTTTACTTTCTGGATTTGCCTTAGAAAGTGAGTTGCTGACAACTTTAAGTTGTTAGCAGTATCATCAAATTATGTTCTTTATAAACTACTTCTATTGAACACATCTTCCTATGAAGCAGTAAGTGAGCATGCAGTGATTTGCACCATAAATAAATAAAATTTCTAAGCAAAAATTAATTTCTTTATGTTTGGAAAGAATTAAAGAGTGAATAATTTCAGCTTGCTACTGTGCATCAGTGTATGAGATTTCTTATCCGAAATTGTTGCAATTACTTCTTTAGGGACGGGAATATTATATCTAATTAAGCATATGTAAAAATGTTTATTATAATATCATTTTGGCACTTCCATGCAAAAACTTTATTTCTTTGTATTTTTCTCCTTTCCTCCCTCTTGTTTTGTATTTCTTTATTTTCAACCTGTATGATGAGCACCTTATGCGTACTTGATATTATCCCATATTCGTTTAATTCCTTGAATTCCCAGTATTAATTTTTAAGTCTTTAAATTGAATTGGCAAATAAGAGACTAGGAGGGTACTCATTGAAATTACTAGGAAAGTGGGCTCGTTTACTGATCGTAAATACTCTCTTCAGTTCATTTTAAGTGTCATTTTAGGGAGAAACAAAAATTTAGTCTATTATAAGTGACGAGTTCATATATCAATAAAGTATTAATTATTAATTTTTTAATTATGTCTTTATACTCTAAAAGGAGGAGTAAGTAAAAGATAATATGATAGGATAAAGCTTGATTTTTGTGTTTCTTAATTCTTATTCTTTGCACCAAAATAACACTTAAAATGGACCAAAGTGAGTCCTAAATACTTTGGCCGGAGAGAAACCCGTTAAGGTTTAAACAAGATAAATCTGGTCTGACATATTGGAAAAATATATTACAAACTTCTTTCTTTTTAATGTCTTCTTTCTTTTTAATGTCTTCTTTCTTCTTCCTTTTCCTTTTACTTTCTTCTATCCTTTTTTCTTTGTAAATCAAGATGTATTATATTGGTAGACATTTGATGACAGAGACATTAAAAAAGTCATGGGAAAACTAAAAGTAATGATTTTTATTAATTTTCCTTACTTTGTGTTCTTTTCCCTGCATGGGTGAGTATTCTTTCACGGGGGACAAGACATCAAGTTTGATTTGATGTTGGCATAAATACTAACACCAAAATGTTGCTTAGCATATTTATTAGATCATTCATAGTTTTGGATAATTATTTATTTTCTTTTTAAGGCTATTATTATTCATAAATATGCATATATTACTAATAAACTGAATGCAAACGAGTAAGAGATTATTGACGCAGATGTGTAAAAAATACTAGTATCAAGAAAGCAGATGCTTGACTTAAGGTAGGGCAATAATATAGCTTGGCTAATAGAATGCAAGATCCAACTGAGGTTAGTAGAGTTAGTAAGCATGTTCGTTCCCACAAGATAAGACGCAAGTTTGAATTTTAGTGAGAGTCGTTCTGGTTGAGAGATAGTAAAAATCCTTGTGTTTTAAGCTGTCGACCGTTGATTAGTTTTATAAAGAGTTCAAAAGACTTAATTCGTAAAAATACCGTGGGGCGCCACCTAATCTAAACAGCTAATTAGGGTGGTTGATAAAAAAAAATGCAATAAGAAAAATGTAAAAAGAGAGAAAGAGACTAGAGATGAGTTATTTTTTGCAGATTACAGTGTAGAAAAACATCTACGACACTAGAAGGGTGTAAAACTTCAATTCTAGTTGGATTAGAATAAAAAAACTATGGGGAGATTGAGATGGACAAAAGTGACCAGAGAGAGAAGGAGAGAAAGAAATAGCTGCTAAACTGGGGATATAACCCTAGAAAAGATTCATTGGCAATACGAGAAATAATCCATAGGAGTATTGTAATTAAGTTTAATTAGAAATTACTGTAACCAGCCTCCAAAATATTAGAGTAATTAGGACTAACTATTGTATGAGTAATGCTACAATTCCATGCCCACATATCTATATATATTTTTGAGTTGAGGCTTGAAAGGCCCCAGGTGGCGTCATGTGTGCAAGTTGTAGGTATGTCATGTGTGCAGTAGTTGTGTGTAGCTGTTGTGAGAATTTGTAATGCCAATAATCAGTACATGTTACAAACTGATTTGAAGTACATCATCAAGCTACTTACCTCCGGTCATAGTCATTTGGTTGCCAGTTGCCACACACACAATTGGAATAGCCACTTGCTTTCGTCCTCATAATCACTTACACAGATATTTTCTCTACACTTAGTATAATCAGATAAAGTGGTCATCTTCACCTTTACTTCCTTCTACTTAATAGTTACCTAGCCCATTATTGTTATCAGAGACTAAGCAAACCAAATAAGAACAAGAGATATAGTCCAGATAGAATTAAGATATGTTGAGACCACTATACATTAGAATTTAACTAAAAATCTCACAATTGTAACTACAATAAATGTGTAACTAGCCTTATTCATGTTGTATGTTCAAATAGGTACATCACATAATATTGCTGAAGTTAATTAAATTTGTGTCATCTTTAAGCCACTCTTTGACATTCTTTTAGTATTGTGGTATGGTTATCCATACACCATCATCAATTTGACAGTTCTTCCTTTCTACCCCTTCAATCAGCATGCTCAAAACACTTGAAAGGTACCAAAAGTGCAGTTATGGTGCTGTGGAAGTCAGCAAACCTGCCAAAGAGCTTGAGGTAGCGACTGCTGCTGTTTAATAGCATAATAGCATATATCTTAGAAGGTTCACTTAGGAAATTCTGATTAACAGCTATAACTTTGCACGTATAAGACAACATATAAACTTTATCGTATATAAAGCTTCTTTTTATTAAATATATCGACCCTTTTGTTATTTTTCATTTGTTATTACTTTTGTAGCAGAGCAGCTACCGTGAGTACTTGAAGCTGAAAGGAAGATTTGAATCTCTTCAAAGGACCCAGAGGTGAATTTCACAGAAGAGAATTAAAAAATAATCCAAACTCTTTATAAAACAACCAGTGTTAAAACAATTATAACTTGGCTTTCACTTTTTCTCTGCTCATTTCTTGTGGGTTAAGGTGTGAGAAAATTTTCATGTGGCAGTTAATCACCACTATTGAATTTTCATATTTTTCAAGAGTAGACAGTAGTTTACCAATTGCATCAGTAGCATTTCATTATTATGACCATGAGTCCATGACATTCGTCCCTGTTACTGCAGAAACCTTCTAGGGGAAGACTTGGGCCCACTGAATACCAAAGATCTTGAGCAGCTTGAGCGTCAATTGGATTCATCTCTCAAGCAAGTGAGGTCCACAAAGGTAACAAAATATTTATGTTTAAGAAAACTGTTAATTTTTCGGCAAATTATATCTAGAAAGCTTATTAACGTGGTTCTAAATTAGTTGTTGCAGCAGCCTTGGCCACTTGGCTAATGTAGTTTTCTCCATTTGATTTCACATCTTTCTGTAAGATTTTTAGAAGTGCAGAAAATGATACTCTCAAGAAATTACGTCCTGTTTTTTATAATTCAAAAATTGTACATATGGTTGAAAATTACGATTTATTTTTGTATATATTCTTTTAATTCTTAACTACTCTGAAGTTTCCTTAAGAAAAGCTTATTGTGACTCCTGTTGGTTATCTGGCACTGTCTGGAACATCATTTTGCAGACACAATTCATGCTGGACCAGTTAGCTGATCTTCAAAATAAGGTACATGGTGTTGACATATAATATAACTATAGGATTAAGGCAACTTTATGTGTGCCTAATATTTGCAAGCTATTGTTTGGATACAGGAGCAGATGTTGGTAGATGCAAACAGATCCTTGACCATGAAGGTAACATTATACCATCATCCACGACCACGAAGTTCATCCCACAACAAGCAAGATTGGTTTTGTATTGTTGCTTTTCTTCTTTTTGGCTGCATAAATTTGTAGAATATATCCCTCGGACCTAATGTGTTACTTTATACCTTGAAAGTTCCCGCTTAGAAGTTTTGGTATCCTTCAAATCCATTTATTTAGAAGTACAACCCTGCTTCTCTATTCTTGGCCAATCAGATTGGATATCTGAAAGTTAAAAATTTTCTTCAAAATAGTCCTTTAAGATTGTTTAGTAACATGAATGAATGCAGTGAAACAAAATAAATACAAACCTTAAGGATGAAATATTATTCTGCATTGTTTAAGACATCCCTTTCACCTTAAGGTCCTCTGCTGATGATATCATTCATGACTACTACTTGTTGGCAGCTGGAAGAAATCAATTCAAGAAATCACTACCGGCAATCATGGGAAGCTGGGGATCAAAGTATGCCATATGGTGGTCCACAGAATGCTCACTCTCAGGGCTTCTTCCAGCCTTTGGAATGCAATCCCACATTACAGATTGGGTAATCTATTATCAGTTTCTTGTCTGTTCTTGCTCAAGGTGATTCGAATTATATTTTAACGTGTGTCTATATTCAGTCCTGACTACAGGTACAATACTGTAGCTTCAGATCAGATAACTGCCACAACTCAAGCTCAACAAGTGAATGGGTTTATTCCTGGATGGATGCTTTGAGCTAAGCTCCTTATTTAGCTGGCTACATAAAATGCAAACACCTTACAAAGGGCAAAGGCAAATGCTTCTCGGTGTTGGCAATGTGTAAATGCTGCATGTGCTTCTATTATTTCTTTTGTTATAAAAACAGCTATGACTGACTTAAAACTATTAAACCTTTACCCATAGACATATGGCATGTAAGAAATTTATAATTTTAAGTATCTTTGAAGGAGTTTTTCTTATCTGAATGACCAGTTTATTTATTTATTTTTTTGGTTTGAACAACAAAATTTTCATACCTTTCAGATATGAGACTAGTTCCGTTCAAACTCGAGAATATGATGAATATGAGTCCTATCAACAATAGTGACTCTAGGAATTGATCATTTATCCCAACACTTGTTAAAGCCACTTATTACTCCAATCAACCTCTTGTTGGTGACCAGTTAATTTTTTTTTTCTATTGCATCCACGCTAATCTTGACTGGTTGCAAGCATAATTTTCTCATCATGCTTGCATTCGTTAGTGGAGGATTGTACTATAATGTGGAAATAGTGTAAAATTTCATGAAGCTCTGGCAATCTTTCTTTTAATTTGTTTTTATTCTAAAAGTTTAGGTGAGAAGAAGGTCATCTCCAATTCAAGGTCAAGATAAACCACCAACCTCAATTAATTTTAACCGTTAGATAAATAGCGGTATGTAATTTTAATTTCTTCAATCAACTTGATTAAATGTTTAATTGACAAATAACCTTGTGATCTTAATTTTAATAATTAATTCACTTAAACTTTGAATATGTGGCAAATAATTTCTTGTAATTTCAAGTTTGACAATTAACTACATAAGTTATTTATAATTACTATAGATTATTTGTCACATATTAAATGTTTAAGTTAATTAAAATTAAAATTAAAATTATATGGAGCTATTTTCCAAAAGTCAAAGTCAAATTGAATGAGATAATTTATGTTTTAACCTAAGAAAAATAATTTTGGAAGTTTTAAACCTTAATTTCCGCTATATGAAGCCAGTCCCTTCCATTATACAAAAAATCCTGAACTTCAATGAACGTTTTGATGGATGAGTTTTGAGGGGGAGGGAAGGGATTAGAGGGGTCATTTTTTATTTTTAGTAAATATTCACTTTATTTGAAGATTTTTTAAAATGAAAGGAAGAAAATGAAATATTATCATATACTTTCCAATCATTCCTTGTTTATTTTTATAAATATTTTATAATTTTCTCAATTTAAAAATAAATAAGTGCCTCTAACTTTCCTTCCACTCCAAACTCATTCCATCGTAACATACCATCAACGTCCACAAAAATAGACAATTTTGTTTGGAATTCTCTATCAATTACAGTGTTCTCTAGCTAGTTACCTGTGTTCTTTATCTTACCATATCACTCAAAATCCATAGGCAATGCATTTCTCACAGAATAGCTCTGCCTTCCGACTAAGCTGATTTTTTTCTGTCACAATGGATACTAAAGCCTAATGCAAGAGAATAAAAAGAATGCTATATATATGAATATAGCAGAAGATTAGAAAGGGAAAAAAAAAACGGTTTTACAAAACTTATTTAACCTCAAACAAATGGAGTGTAATAGAGTGGGTAAAAATTAAATACAAAGCTAATGTTATGTCAAACATTTTAGATTGGTGTCATTTTAAAACTATATCATATTTATAATTTTTTCCTCGCCTTAAAAAATTTGACAAAAGCTAAGCTTAGTGTACTAAAAAAATTAAATTACACAGTATACTAAAAAATAAAAAATAAAATAAATGACGGCCCATTTTTAAATGAACAGTTTAGTGTTTTTTTTCCGCAGAATTTGCTCTCTTATTTTTCTTAAAACTGAATCCTTTTTATTATCTCATCGTGGCAAAGACAGAAAATTGAAAGTTTCGAAGGGTCCATTCATACTCGTGGATTAGTTTTACGGTCCGAGATTGAATGTGGATCAATTTCAGTAGTAAATGAGCCCAAATTCATTTTTTTATCAAAGACCCAAATGGTTCAACTTATGACTACAATCTTTCTGGGTTAAATGTTAAGCCAAATCATGATATTTCTATAAAAAAAAACTGAATCATGAAATTAAAAATGAATTATTTTTAATAAAAATTATTTAATTAAATTTTAGTATGCTTGGGTAAGCTTTTATAAAAAAAAAATCTGAAGTACTAAAAAAAGCACATTTCATCTAAACATAAAAAGATTTTTTCAAATATTTTATTCAAACATAAAATAGTTTTTATATTTTCAAAAATATCTTTAAAAAAAAAATATTTTCTTAAAAGCTCAGCCAAACTAGTCCTATGTGGTTTAGGCATTTTAAGGGAACCGTTGTATTTGGATGGAAAATTTTAAAATTTTAAGAAATTTAAAATGTAAAGGAATTTAATTCAACCAATTCTATTCTTTTTATTTGGAAAATTATTTTTAAAATTAAAATTTGATTAAAAAATATGTAAAACATACAAAATATCATATAATATATTTTTGCATGCATAATAAAATAAAATACAATAAATTCAAAAAAAAAATTCAGTACAATCTTTACTCTTTGTAGTTCCTCAATCAACAAGGTTTTGCTACCGAAATTGAAGGACCCAGTCTGAAGTTAGCACCTCATCCACCAATTTTTCACCAAGCACCACCATTTTCAAGTTTCAAGTTTCAACTCACCGATTTCTACCCGAATTAGCCAAGGACCACCTCTTTGGCTCCTATGTCTAGCCACTAGCTCAGAAGCCATGAGAGGGGAAGTTAAGCTCCAATCAAAGGGGAAGAAGCAAAAATAAAGCAAAGAAAGAAGGTAAAAGGGAGGTTCCACCAGTGGCAGATGATGATGGTCAAAAGCTTTATTTTAATTTAGACCATCAACAAGACCATGTTCAGGAGCATGATCATGTCAACATGCAGATATCCCCAGCAGCCCACATGTCAAGCTAGATCCACCTATGACGCCTTGAATTCCTCGTATATATGCTGAGCATGATGCAAATCCTTTATGGTCGCTGATCGAGGGGTCACATTCCCATGCAAATACAGATGTTCCAAGTTCATCTTCATTAAGAACGCGTGCACTATACACCCTTCATGTCCCAAGCCCGTCACAGGCACCCTCCTTGTCTCATCAAAGTCCAATTCCATCGCCTATATATAAGAGGATCACAGGATGAGAACCCAGCAGGGGTCATGTTAGAGAAATCATACCAAATAGAAAGCCATAATTTTAAATGCAATCATTTTAGAACAAAACACCGAAAGGTCTAGGATCTACATTATACAAATTTACATCATACAAATTATCAAGGGTTTATGAATATAATAGAAATACCTAGATTCATAGCAATTGATGATCGTCTTTTAAGGAATCATGTCGACAATCAAACACGAACGAGTGTGGTTTGTGATTTTCCTCAACCAAATTGCCTTAGTTTCTCAATGAGACTTTCATATTTCTTCTAGATGGGGAGAAGGAAAACTGTTTTTCTAATTTAGTATATTGGGGACCATAACTATTAGTTACTAATGCATTGTTCCATTAGGATTCCCATAATCTCCTAATAGGCCAATATTGGTATCCACTCGTTAAGCCCATATCAATTTGGTAGTTTTTGAGCTCATCAAAATTAAACTGCTTAAAATTGAGCCCCTTTAATTAAATAGTTAATATAATTGCATTAAATATGATGCCCAAAATTAGAATAGGAAACCCACGTTTCCTAACAATCTCCCACCTGGGCTTTAATTTATATTATTCCTGAAACAATTATATCACAAATTCTTTAGGCGCGCATATGCATGCTATTTATCTTTAGACTTCCCCTTAATACAATCTGGTCCATTTCTTATATCAACAATGGAACCATTGCAACTCTTATCACAATCAAGCGTGACTAAACCACAATGATCACCATAGCAATATACTCAATGACATAGATCAAATATGGATGTGTAGCATGGAAATTACATGTTATGTGATATCAGGCATGTATATTTCCAACTAGTCTTTCTTTAGTTTTTAGTGAGATCAATCAAAATTCCTTAAATGCAACACTAACATTGCACATAGAAAACATAAGCAAGTTCAAAAATAGATTCATAAGCCTTCAACTTTATTCTGCAGAAAATCAAACAATACAATGTCTAAAGCAAAACATAGAGCATAAAGCGACTCCTGCTAAACCAGGTTATCCTCAGGAATAACACCCATATGAGTAGTACGCTCATGAAAAAACTTAAGTGTCAAGCCCTTAGTTAACAGATCAACTAGCATAGAATTTGTTCATATATGTTCTATAGAAATCTATCCATCCTAAACTCTTTCCTTAACAACTAGAAACTTGATGTTGATATACTTTGACTTTGTTGAACTCTTATTATTGTTGGAGTAAAGAACTATCGAGTTATTGTCACAATAAATCTTCAATGGTCTGTCAATGCCATCAACCAAACGTAAATTAGTGACAAAGTTCCGCAGTTATATCCCATGGTTAAACGCCTCATAACAAGCTATGAACTCCGCAGCCATGGTCGAAGAAGCTATAAGAGTCTATTTAGCATACTTCTATGAGATAGATCTTCCAACCAATATATAGATGTAACCTGATGTAGAACGCCTACTATCTTGACATCTCGCAAAATCAAAGTCAAAGTACCAGATGATCTCTAAACTGTCAAATCTTCGATAAGTGAGCATGTAGTCTTTTGGTCTCTTCAAATAACGTATCACGTGTTTGGCTGCCTTCCAATGCTGCATACCAGGATTGCTTAAATAACTTCCCAAAACTCCCACTATAAATGCTATGTCGGGATGAGTCCAAACTTGAGCATACATTAGACTCCCTACCGCTAATGCATAGGGAATCTTTTGCATCTCTTTTCTTTCAAAATCATTGCCAGGGCACTGTTTAAGACTAAACTTGTCTCCTTTAGCAACATGTGTGTCTCTTGATTTACTATCTTTTATGTCGAATCTATCTAAGACTTTATCGATATAGCTCTTTTGTAACAACCTAAGGATACCTCGAGAGCGATCTCTTAGTATCTGAATACCCAATACAAAAGAAGTATCCCCAAGATCTTTCATCTCAAAATTCTTTGTTAGAAATCTATTGGTTTCATGCAATAAGCCTATATCACTGCTAGTAAGCAGAATATCATCGACATATAATACCAAGAAAATGTACTTCTACTGAACTTGTGATATACACAGTCATTAATGGCATTTGCCTCAAAACTATACGAGGTAATGACTTGATGGAACTTGTGATACCATTGACAAGAAACCTATTTGAAACCATAGATGGATTTTTTTAACTTGCATACCATAGACTTCGAATCACCCGATACAACGGCGCCAAATTTGACAAGAGGTTGTCGTGGCCCGTCAAATAATAAAAATTACCGGTTCACAAACTAATTTGTAGTATAGAGAATGAATCGAATCATCTTTCAATGATCCAAAAAGAACAAAGATTTAATCAGATCAAGATAATTAAAATTGGGGTTTTTATGATTTGAAAAGATAATACACTAGTTGAATTAAAGGAAAGTAATTAACAAATTAACCAATCCCAGGAAATTTACCGATCTTGAGTTTAATTCATCATTGATCACAAGGAATTCGCTAACCATGTTCTTGGCCTTAGATCACATCAAGATGCCTCAACATGATCCAAGAATCCTCTACAAGATAAGCATCTAGGATTTAATTAACCAAGGTTAGATAAAGTAAGCACTATCCAAACATAGATTAATTTAAGATCGGAGATTTAACCAAGCTAAACAATCCATAAAAAAGCTTTGATATATTATTTAGTCGTTGTGATCCTCTTTGAATACATGATAATAAAGCTATTATCACATCAACATCTAAATCAAATTAAGCAATTCAATCTAGATAAAAATCAAAAGAGGAAGAAAAGAAACTTGAATAACAATTAAGCAATATGAACAAGCGAAACAAGATCTCCAAATTAAACATCAAGATGGCTAATCCCTTAGATTGATTATAAGAGCCTAGACTTCTATGGATGGGATGGAAGAACTCAGAAATAAAAGAACAAATATGAAATTCTAAAGAGAATGAAGAAGAAGAGAGAGAAAAAACTCTCACAAATACTCAAACTTTCTTCAAACTTACTTAAAATTGAATTATGTCTAATACAAAGAGATTAACTCAATTTATACTAATCCTAGAAGCTAATTTGTAATTGAAAATAATCTGAATACAAGTTGTAAAAACATGGAAATTGTCAAATATGGAAGCTTGATGCATGGTTGGTGGGTTGGTGTATGGTTGGTGGCTTTAAGTCAGCAACTTTTATCCGACTTCCAGCTTAATTTTCATGACCTAGACGGTGTATTTTAGCTTGGAGGTCGCATGAAAGTTGTAGCCAGTTGTTTCCTTAAAATTTTGCAATTGGAATCATGCCATTTGGTCTTTTAGAACTCTAGATATGCCAAAAACACTACACCTACCTCAAGTTAGGTTGGCAGAACGTGTTTCCAAATTCAAACCAACTTGTAGCTTCATAATCATACCTAAAACGACATCTATTGACTAAATGGTCTTCAGTGAAGTTGGAGATATGGGTCTTATCTTTCCAATGACCAAGTTTCAGCCTAAGAGGAGGCCTAGAACCCACTATATAGTCCAATATGTACACACTACCTAGATTTCTGTGACAGCAAACCTACTCTGCATTGCAGGGATATTTTGGACCCTTAGAAGTCTGATCCAGCTCTTGAGTTCTTCATGAAACTTGTAGAGCCTTGTCTTAGCTTTCTAAAGACACTAAGATCACCTCAAATGGATCACCGAGTCCCAAGTTATGGCCTAACCAAAGAGGAAAGGTCAAAATGCATTAAAATCCAAGAATTATTCATAATTTGCATTAAAGCCGAATGAAGCCCAATAACATTAAACTCATCTAAAATACTAATATTTGACATAATAAACATCTAATAAAGCTTAATACAAAGCTAACATAAGTGTCTCAAATTGATTGATTAATACCATAGACTTCGAATCACTCGATACAAAGTTTTCTGTTTGTACCATGTAAATTGTTTCGTCAATGTCTTCATTTAGAAACGCAATCTTGACATCCATCTAATGTAGCTCTAAATCAAATTAAGCTACCGGTGTCATTATTGTTCTAAAAGAATCTTTCGAGAACACCAGAGAGAAAGTTTCTTCATAGTCAATGCCTTCCTTTTAAGTAAAGCCTTTAGGGACCAGACAAGCCTTATATCTTTCGACATTACCCTTCGAATCCCTATTGGTTTTAAATATCCATTTACAACCAATGCGTTTTACACCTCCAAGCAATTCGACGAGTTTCCAAACGTCATTGTCTTTCATGGACTTTATCTCATCCTTCATTGCATCAATCCATTTATGAGAGTTAGAACTTCGCATAGCTTGACAGAAGTTCATTTGATCATCCTCTGTTAAACCAACATCATCCTTATGTTCTTAGAGACAAATAACGTAATCATCTGGAATTGCACTTCTCATCTTCTTAACAGATTTCCTTAATGGAACTTCTTGAGGTTGTTGAGTTTGTTCTATAGGTGGTGCTTGAGGAAGAATCCCATCAATGTTGTCTTATTCTAGAACAATGTTAGGAATAGTAGCTTGAACATTGTTATCTAATACTAGAGCTGTGTATTGAACAATGACAGGTACAAAGACTTGATCATTGCCAATAACATATTCTTCTTCAAATACAACATTCATTATGTTCTCTTCCCTCCCAAATAGCCCGTTATGGAATCTCTTCCCTCCCAAATAACTTTGAGTTTAAGGAATCTCCCATTTCCCGTTTCAAGAAAGGATCTTGATGTGGGATCGTAAAACTTATAGCCCCGAGAGTGCTCAGCATAACCAACGAAATAACAGCTAACCGTTCTTGAGTCAAATTTTCTTTCATGTGGCCTATAAGACCATACCTCAGTTGGACATCCTTAAATGTGCAAGTGCCTAATGCTAGGCCTTTTTCCAGTCCAAAGTTGATAAGGGGTTTTGACAACTGTTTTGTTTGGTACCCTATTAAGGATATAAATTGCGGTCTTTAAAGCTTCTCCCCAAAGTGACTCTAGCAAGAAAGAATGACTAATCATACTTCTCACAATATCCTTAAGAGTCCAATTTCATCGCTCTACAACACCGTTCATGCTGGGTTTGCCCAACATAATTTATTGCAGAACAATTCCACATTCATTGAGGAAAAGTACAAATGGTCCTCGACGTTGCTCTCCTGATCAGTCATACCTGTCGTAGTATTCACCACCACAATCAAATTTGACAACCTTAATTTTCTTTCCAAGTTGAAGTTCAACTTCATCCTTGTAAGACTTGAATACGTCTAGGGATTGTGACTTCTCATGTATCAAATATAAGTAACCATACCTAGAGTAGTCGTTTATGAACGTAATAAAGTATTGTTGTCCATTCCAAGAGGTCATAGGGAAATGACAAAAAATATTCGTATGTATGAGTTCCAAGACATCTTTAGCTCTTTCGGCATCTAATTTCCTTATGTTTGTTCATTTTCCCTTGATGCACTCAACACAGACTTGAAAGTCTGACAGATATAAGGTTTCAAGAATTTCATTCGACATAAGTCTTTAAATTCTTTGTCTAGAGATATGACCTAAACACTTGCCCCATAAGATGGTTGAATTCTCATTCAATTTTCGCTTTGTACCGCATGAACTTGTTTGCAGTATTTCATTGTAGGAACTAACAACATTGAGCATATATAGATTATCAATCAAAGAACCAAAACCAACAACATTTGAATTTTGATAGAGACTAACTTTATTATTTCCAAAAGAACAAGAAAATCCTTATTTGTCCAAACTAGAAATAGATATTAAATTCTATAGAAAAGACGGTGCAACAAATGTCTCAAACAAATCTAAAAGAAATCTAGTTTTCAACTGTAATCTAAAAGTTCCTATAGCTTCTACTGCAACTTTATTACCATTGCCTACACAAAGATGAATCTTTCAACATCACTTGGCGATCGGCTCCATAGGCAACCCTGCACAGACATACTTATATGTAGGGGCGGGAATAGGCTAGGCAGCCGTCAGGAGCCCGCAGCCTGACCCGCTTTAAGCCTGGCTTGGCCTGGCTTGTTTAATATACAAGCCAAGTTAAGGCTTTTAAAAAAGCCTATTTAATATTCCTTTGTGCTTCTACCATTTTAATTGCTAAGAATTTCAAGTATGTGACTCTACTTCGTTGCTCTTTATTCTTCCTATTTAGATATATATTTTCATTCATTTAAATTAGGAATTATTTTAAAACATTGGGGACAATGATTAGTTTAAGTTTGGGGGTGATGGTCCTTTGTTTAAATTTCTAGAGTTAGTTAAATATATGCTTAAGACATAGTGTTCTTGCTTTATTAATTTCCTAATCCAATGATGAAATCTAGTTATCAAGTTATCTTGACTCTTGGGAAAACCTGGTAATCGTTTAAGTTTTGTTAAATTCTTTTGCTAAGTATTCTTGTTAAGATGTGATTCCCGTAAAAAAAAGTAAACATTTGATCTCTTGCTTAGAATTGCACGTGCATTTAGAAACAATTTATGTGATGTGAACTTTGTTTAAGTCTAGGATCTTAGAATTTGTTTGATTCTCTCTTGAGGCGAAATCCTAAGCTTGAACTTAGAACTTGGAGATGATTTAGGCATTGTTTGGATCGTTTGAGCCTTTCAAACCTACCCTTTAAAACAAACATCCTTAGTCACCCTTTTTGAGCTTGTTTAATACATGAGCCTAGTTTTTTTTTCTTATGTGCTATGCAATTACCTACCTATGAATAGCTAGACACACATATCATACCTTGATTTTGTTTTGGAGAATCCATTGAGGTGCATTAATTCTTTCATAGTGCATGAAGTTATTTAAATTGGATGTGAATTGATGGTGTCTTTAATGTTTTCAAGTGTTGAAAAATTGGTGTTCCATGACCCTAGTGCATGCAAATATTAAAGTTTAGAGGTATTGGAAGCACTATTAAAAAAAAGACAAAAAAAGAAGACAAAAAAAGAGAAGACAAAAAACAAAAAACAAAAGAAAAGAAGTGCTTAAAAAAATAGATGCTTCTTGATTGTGGGAAATAAGCACCTAGATTAGCATATTTATTCATCAATATCGTGATGGCTCTTGTTTATTTAATGCTTTAATGGATCTCTAAAACTTCTGTGTTTATCCATTCATTTCTTTCATAGTCAATCACCCAAGCCTAACATTACAAGCTTTAAAAGACCTTTTGATCTAAATTCTTTGGGACAACCTATATTAGTGGAGAGAGATGAAAAGCAAACTTATAGGGTTTGAACATGGAGGTAGATTTGTATCCAAATGGCATATAACGATTTGTGATGGGATCTTGAACACACACAATGGGAATTCGTATTAACTTGTTGCTTGTGATTGAATTGAAGCATATTCTTTTATGATATCCATGAATACCTTGAGTTGAGCTAATAAGATAGCCTATGAGAAAACTTGTGGAAATCTTGAAGCATGTTACATACTGTCTTAAGCATGTCTTTATTTTAATTATGTGTCCCTTGTTTTCCTTTTGCTTGAGGGCAAGCAAAGTTTAAGTTTGGGGGTATTTGAAGAGTCTTATTCAGTACTTATATTTCATATCTTTATCATATGATTTTGTGGGATTTTATCTCCTAATTGATGTTTATTTGCTATTTATTTTAGGAAAGTTGATCTTTGAACAAATCTACTGTAATTATGGTAATTTGTGCAAAGAATCTTCAAGGGATGAAAATAAGAGATTTAGTCAAAGGCTAATCAAGGAAACTCAATCAAATGCTAATCAAGGAAACTCAATCAAAGACTATTCAAGGAAACAAGGAAATTCAATTAAAGGCAAATTAGGGAAACTTTTGCTGTCAAACTTGTTGTAATAAATTGGGCATAACTTTCACTCCAGAAGTTCAAATGACATGATTCCGGTGGCTATAGAAGGCTAAGAAAAAGATCTACAAATATTATGTTGACCACTATCACTGATTCGACCAGATTTGATGAGATACGTCTAGCCCAAGTTAACGCCTTTTATGAAGAAAAAAATGTGGCAGCAACATTCAATTGTTTTAGGGTTTTCTAAATCTTATAAAAGGACTTATTCTTTCCTAAAAGAAGGAGAGGGGGCTATGGGTGATTGGGATTTGACAAGAAGTTGTCGAGACCCGTCAAATAATAAAAATTACCGGTTCACAAATAAATTTGTAGTATAGAGAATGAACCGAATCGTCTCTCAAGGATCCAAAAAGAACAAAGATTTAATCAGATCAAGATAATTAAAATGAGGGGTTTTGATGATTTGAAATAAAAATACGAGACTTAAAGTTATAAACAAATCTAAAGAAACAACCAATCCAAGGAAATTTAACGATCTTGAGTTTAATCCATCATTGATCACAAGGGATCCACTTAATTGCTAACCATGTTCTTGGTCTTAGATCACATCAAGAAGCCTTAACATGATCCAAGAATTCTCTACTAGATAAGCATCTAGGATTTGATTAACCAAGGTTAGATAAAGTAAGCACCATCCAACATAAATTAACTTAAGATCCAGAATTTAACCAAACTAAACAATGCATCAAAAAGCTTTAATATATTGTTTAGTCTTTGTGATCCTCTTTGAATACATGATAATAAAGCTATTATCACATCATCATCTAAATCAAATTAAGCAATTTAATCTAGATAAAGATCAAAAGAGGAAGAAGAGAAACTTGAATAACAATTAAGCAATATAAACAAGCAAAACAAGATCTCCAAATTAAGCATCAAGATGGCTAATCCCTTGGATTGATTATGAGAGCCTAGCCTTCCATGGATAGGAAGGAAGAACTCAGAAATAAAAGAACAAAAACGAAATTGTAAAGAGAATGGAGTAGAAGAGAAAGAAAACTCTCACAAATACTCAAACTTTCTTCAAACTTACTTAAAATTGAATGATTGATAATACAAAGAGATTGGCTCTATTTATACTAATCCTAGAAGCCAATTTGTAATGTACATAATTTGAATACAAGCTGTAAAAACATGGAAATTGTCAAATATGGAAGCTTGATGCATGGTTGGTAGGTTGGTGCATGGTAGGTGGGTTGGTGTATGGTTGGTGGCTTTTAGTTTGCAACTCTTATCCGACTTCTGGCTTGATTTTCATGACCTAGACGATGCATTTTGGCTTGGAGGGCTATTATGAAAGTTGTATCCAGTTGTCTCCTTGAAATTTTGCAGTTGGAATCATGCCATTTGGACTTTTAGAACTCCAGATATGCCAAAAATACTGCACCTACATCAAGTTAGGTTGGAAGAACGTGTTTCCAAATTCAAACCAACTTGTAGCTTCATAATCATGCCTAAAACGACATCTATTGACTAAATGTTCTTCAGTAAAGTTGGAGATATGAGTCTTATCTTTCTAATGGCCAAGTTCAGCCCAAGAGGAGGCCTATAGCTCACTATGTAGTCCAATATGTGTACACTGTCCAGATTTTCATGATAGCAAACCCACTCTGCATTGCAGGGATATTTTGGACCCTTAGAAGTCCGATTCAGCTCTTGAGTTCTTCACGAAACTTGTAGATCATTGTCTTATCTTTTCAAATACACTAATATCACCTCAAATGGATCACCGAGTCCCAAGTTATGGCCTAACTAAGGTAGAAAGATCAAAATGCATCAAAATCCGAAAAATATTCACAATTTGCATTAAAGCCCAATGAAACCCAACAACATTAAACTCATTTAAAATACTAATATTGGGCACAATAAACATCTAATAAAGCCTAATACAAAGCTAACATAAGTGTCTCAAATTGATTGATCAGGCTTCCAGCCCTAGGAGAGCGAAGGAGATCATCAAGGAACAAGGATTCAAGATCTTCATATTCTTGTTATCTTGGATTCAATGGAGTTTACAATTTCTTATCTTTTGTTTTCCTATTTCTTGATGTTTTTCTAAACTTTTCCTAGCTAGAGTGATGATGTAACTTGAATGGATGATTTGTTTGGATTTATAGTTCTTAATATAAGTTTCCTTTCATAATTGAGTGTTCATCTTATTCTTAATGCTTTTATGACTTGATCAACCATAAATTGAATTGATGGTCATGCATAGGATTGGGAAATTCATGTGTGATGTTGCTTCTTGAGATAAATACCATGATTAAGCAATAATCTAGGAATAGATATTGTTGGTTGTGTGGTATTACTTGGGATTTTGTTCATTCATGCCTTGTTCTATTTGGATTTAGACTAAGGGATTAGTTAATTCTAGATAGTTGAAGAGAATTGATTTACCAAGGAATTGAATATTAATTAAATTAGATCTCCCACCATCAATTCTTGAATTGGAATTTAAATTAAGAAAGAGTCCAAATTATTGGAAAATCAAGTGAAATCGGATCTCTAGCATCTCACTCTTTGTTTGCTCAACCCCATTTAACATAGTACAATTCTAGTTTTATTTCTAAATTCTCTTCATTAATTTGCATTATTTAAATAGTATCTAAATTAGTAATTTGGTACTTGACAACGCAATTCCCTGTGGAGACGATAATTTACTCATCACTTTATTACTTGCGCGATTTGGTACACTTGCCAAATAGCTATCACAACACCATCCTATATCCCTCACGCCTCCAGCCTCACTGTATCAACGACATTGGTGTTGGGCTTTAGCACTTAATAGGTTAGCTTCATGGTCCTCTTTGCCTCACCCTTCTCATCCATTCTTTTTAAATTTATTTTCTCTTTTTTTTTTTTGCTGTGTGATACACTGATGATTATTTCTGTTTATGGGTTCTTGTTCCATTGAGTTCAGAGTTTTGGTATCTCTTTAGCCCAAAGTAGATAGTGCATTTGGTTGCAACAGCCCATCTAATGATATAATTTCATATTTATCTTTGTCTTTGCAGTTGCTTTTGCTAGTCATATAGGACACTTTTGTGCAAATGATGTGCTGCCACAATGTCTGACATATAAGGCAGATAGATCACCTCTTGAAAGCAAGGTAAAAATATAGGCTCACCCATCATTTTTCTTTTCTTTTTAGTAGTAAGGGGTGTCATACGTTTTGCCTACCTCGTTTTCTCATTGTATTGTAGGCTTGTCTTATTATTCTTTATTGATATTTGTTGCTAAAATAGCCTAGAATGTGGCAAATTGGTTTGAGTGCTCTTCATCAAACTAGTCAACCCCAAATGTGGCAATATTTGGTTGATACCCTCCATTCCCTAAGGCAATGAGATAGATCGAGAGGTAGAACATCCCCATCTCCAAGCTTGAATGTTTCCCACATTGAATTGATTCATTCTCACAACCTAGGTCTAATCAAGGAGAAGAATGATGACAGAGACAAGGATATTAGACCCTGTTATATCAAATCAAAAGATTGGTTGATTACTCAAGGGTGTACTTTCTAGAGATTAAAGAGGAAGAGTAAGGAGAAAATGAGAGGGAAAAGAAAGGAAAGCACTCACAAGAGAGAAGATGTAAACAGTTCTAGTCCACTTACTCACACTGTTAGCAGCCTTAGCATTATTTTGTCCTACCACCCTTGTCAGGAACAACTCTAGGTTCACTCCGATTCCAAAGAATGCTAGGGTTGCCGGACATCGGTTCATTGATTGATGCAATCAACAAAATACATAACAAGCAGAGTTAGCACCATGTTATTCATATTGTCGACTACGTTAATTAAATACACTCAATGCATCTTTGTGAATTGGCATTTTTGATATGCATATATGCACTTATACGCATCTGTCTAAGTTTTATAAGGCAGCAAATCCGGTTAAGAAACATACAAATACTACTTTCATTAAATTCGTTTTATTGTTATTGTTTATATATATATATATATATTTGTGGATTGTTGCTATTTAATGATTTGGAATTTTCATTTGACTCATTCGTAATTTGTTTAAATTTAGGAATTGAGCTGTTATTGTATTGTGCTATTAGGATTTGGATCATAATGTGTTATTAGAAAATTTGAGGTTAAGCATGTTAGCCTATTTAAATGCCTTAATGTAAAGTAGGCTTTAAGGCTAGGCTAGACTTTTATTTTTCATAAAAAGGCCAAGTTAGGAAAAAAAAAAGCCTATATTAGGCAATAGGCCAAGCTCGGGCTAAATATTTACAAAACAAGCCTGACCTGTTTAAGGAAAAGCCTGGCCTGCCCTGAGCTATTTCCACCCACACTTATATGAGTAGTAGCACTAGAATCTATCCACCAAGCATACTTAGGTACATAAGCTAAATTAACTTCTGAACAAACTAGAGTTAGAAATTTACCCTTCTTTACACACCAGGCGGGGTACTTGTGACACTCTTTCTTTATGTGTCCTGACTTCTTGCAGAAGTAGCAAGTAAATTCTTTGTCCTTTTTTTTGTTTCTTCTGTTGAGAAGAACCTTCCGCAGTAACCTTTAGATTTCTTCATTTTCTTGTTCTGAGATGTTGAAGCCAAGCATTGAAGAAATGGAAGCAATCATGTCACTTCCACCTTTATCAAATAGCCTTTAAGTGTGTGTGTGTATACATTTTTTATCACGTACAGGAAGCCACCAATGCAATTCATCATGCCAATTCTATTTATTCTTTCATAATTTCTAATTTCAAAATTAAGGTTCATATTGATAATCAACAATAAAAAAACAATCCACAAATCCTAATAATCTAACAATGATGACTGTTTTGATACCACTTGTTAGAGAAATCATACCGAATAGAAAGTCATAATTCTAGGTACAATAATCATAGAACAAAACACTGAAAGGTCTAGGATCTACATCATGCCAGATTATCAAAGGTTAGTGAATATAGTAGAAATACATGGATCCATAGCAATTGATCGTTGTCTTTTGCTGAATCACTTCAACAATCAAATACGAACCGATGTGGTTTGTAATCTTCCTCAACCAAATCGCCTTAGCTCCTCAATGGGACTTTCACCTCTCTTCCAGATGTGGAGAAGGGAAACTGTTTTTTTTATTTAGTATATTGGGGACCATAACTATCAGTCATTAATGGATTGTTCCATTAGGATTCCCATAATCCCCTAATAGGCCAATATTGGTATCCACTCATTAAGCCCATATCAATTTGGTAGTCTTTGGGCTCACCAAAATTAGACCACTTAAAATTGAGCCCATTTAATTAAATAGCTAATATAATTGCAATAAATATGATACCCAAACTTAGAATAGGAAACCCACGTTTCCTAACACATGCATGTTACCAATGCCACAACAAGTTCAACCACATTAGCATGTTGGAAATACGTCTTTGAAGCGATTTTGGCCAACTACTGGAATAATTGTCACTAATAACCTATTTGTATTAGTGGGGGTTCATATTTTAAAAACAAAACATCACATTTTTTGTAGTGCTTTTGGCGGGCCCACTAATATTCAATGATAATTACTAATTTGTGTTTTGGCAGTGGTTAATTGATACAAAAAAAATTGTCGCCATTGTAAAATAAGAATACCCCACCCAATCCATTAAATGAAATCCTTAAAGTTAATATTCATCTACCTTGCTTACTATTCACAGTGAAAACCTTAAAGTTAACCTTTGAAGTAAGTCATTCAAGTATAATATACTACGAATACACTGTCTAGTCCATTAAATAAAAATTTTATGTCCTCAATGTAATATAAATTATTTTTTTTTTGGAGAATTACAATCAAAGAGTTTCTAGCAAAAATACTTTCAGTTTACGCAAATAGTTAATTAAGCCAATTGAGGGTTCACACACTGACATTTACCACTCTTCGAACATTATTTTTAGATAAAATAGAATACGTTATTAGCGGGGAAAACATAAGAGAAAGTACATGGGAATGGGGGAGAGTATGATATCCTCCTAAAGAGAAAAATGAAATAATAAAACCAAGCTAAAGTACTCATTTGGTAATTCTGCCAATATTTTTTTAACTACCAATTACTATGTCTAATTTTCATCCACAAAGATTATATAAAAAAGTACTTAAAATTTTGTTTGTAGAAACGGACAAGTCATGAGTAAGCCAAATGATAGGTTTTATATTAATTTTTTTTTTAAAAAATACAACTTTTGAATTCAATGGTTGCGGCTATAAAGATTAAAGAGACCTATGCATGCAAGTGGAAGCAATTCACAAATTCATATGCAATCAAAATTACAAGAAGTGTATATAAAGATAATTTTTAACCAACCACATACATTGTTACCATGCTGGTGTTTCACCTCTTTAACTATAGCAGTAATGGCACTCCCGTGCTCAACAGCCTTTTCCATCCTACATATAGCATCATAAAGACATTTGGTGATATCCACTAAGGCAATGACTTCACCATTTTCCATAATAGGGAGGTGCCTGAATTAACCTATCAGTTGAAAAAAAAAACTAAATTATATCTCACTTATTGAATTACTTTATAAACTAGAACTCCACTAATACAAGGTGTAAACACAAAGAGAATCTAATAAAAACATTTACCCAATTCTTGCAGGCATTAACTAGTTAAAGAAGTAGAAATAGTGAAAGGAAAGAAAAAGGAACCCTATAAGAGAAGAAACATAATAAGGCCCTAATAGGAAAAAGAAAAAAAAAACAATTTTACCTGTAAAAACTAGATCAGGTAAATTCTAGTGCCCCTGCCATGTCAGAAATATTATGATCATGGTGAAGTGTGATACTTACATCAAAGTCCAACAGAAACAATCTCTAATATATAGTTCAGAAAATGTGCTGAAAATATTGGTAGTGACGAAAATTAAATACACTTAGCCTTGTCATAGCACACAAAAATTTTCACAGTACCTTGTAACTTGTAACTTGCACTACCATGCTTTCTTACAAATAGCTAAAATATTACCCGTAATGTTAGCAACATATAGATATGCAATTGCCTAATGCTTCATTTTCACAATCAACCCCGACAGTAAGGTAAAGTCCTTCAGAGATGGCAAATGGTTCATAACTTCATATTATCCGTTTTGTGAAAGAAATCAAATGCAGCATCAACATTTTTTCAGATTTCTAATAGAATTCAATAACTGGACTTTGTGTTTTATGTCATGAATCTCTAAAGCACTAACTATGATGCAATAAGTTGAAGAAGAAAAGCGCAAATGATTTGATTGGTAAAGAATGAAGTTTATGGGAATAGAAAAAGTATCGTAGTGTTGAAGAAGAGGAAGCCATCAAGCAGAAGCACTTGTTCGCATAATCCCCAATCAAAATTCTTCGCACCTTTTACTTCCAAAGATAGAATATGAGGGATTATGGTTTCTAACAAATCAAAGATAGAACCGTGTCCTATACGTGGCAACATATCCATGCATGTATTGTTAGGAAACATGGCAGAGCCCATAAAAGAGAAAAAAATCCAAAAACTAAAAATAGAAATTGTATTGATGTAATGAGAAAAGGTGAATTACAAGAAATACAATGAGGCTTATATAGCCAATGAAAACAACTAATTTCCTAACTAATGTAACCAATTTGTAACTAATCGTTTATATCTCTAATAGCCTCCCACAAGCTGGAAGGTGTTCACAACACTTCCAGCTTGGGATAAGCAAGACAAATCCCTATCAAATCAACAGGAAATACAATGAGAAATGCTGAAAACACATCGGTCGAAGAAAATATGAACCAAGCTTAACCACCACACAATGCAGAAGCTAAACCCATTAAAGCCATAAGGCAAAGGCTTAACCATCATAAAGTAGAAGATACCAAAGTTTAACCATCAAGAGCAGAAGGTAAAAGATGAGCCTTAACCACTTAAGATAGAAACAAGAATATCAAAGTTTAACCATCAATAACAGAAACTCACATTAAGGCTTAACCACCAAGGACAAAAGCTTACAACAAAGCCAATTTAGGCTAATCATAAACAAATCAATGAAAAATCCATGACATCAAAGACTTCAATAAGCCAAAAATGAAGTTGTCTTCAAATAGGAATTAACACAAACACATTATGAGCCCCAAAACCGAACTCAATCAGCAGGAATGGCAACAAATTTGTCATCATTCTCACTTCAACAACAAATGATGAAACTCTTTTGAATTCAACCAAGAAAAGGTCAAAGAAGATAATGGTGACATCATAAACCAAAGCATCATCGATAATCTTGACGCCATGAAGAGCTTGGAGTAAAAGTTGGTTTTCAGCATAAGCAACGGTGACATCAACTCCCGATCGTCGCAGCATGTCGATGGTGATGACAACCTCCATAAGCCCTGTACTGTTTGAAATTGGACCAAGACCTAGTAATTTCCTAAACAAGAAGAATCTCAACCTCTGATGGAGAAGAAGACAACAGAATCAGAGCTCCACACATCGCGACTTCCATCGCACACACCATTCTTCATATGCAAAAGGTCACCACTGCTCCTAAAGCGCAAGAATTCTAGGAGCATCGTCTTTGCCAATGAATTAAGCGTAGCATCTGACAACTTTTTTTTGAAGCCAGAAGCAAATGACCCAAGAAGCAGTAAGACCGAATAGTGAAAATGAAATTATTGTTATTGAACGCAAAGCCAAAATCAACATCGGAAGAGAAATCCTCAAGGTCACAGTGATGAGTTTCGAATTTTGCACAGATCATGTATTAGATTTAACAGAAAATTAGTTTTTTCTATTTTTCATATCATATAATTAGTTAAATTGTTAGTTTGATATTTTCTTTTTTCTTTTCTTTCATAGCTAGCTATCTATATAAGCCTTGTATCTTTGTTATTTTTAATTGATAAAATGTTCGAAAATATTATCAGTTCATAATATGGTATCAGATGGTTTATCCATCACCTTCCCCTCTCTCTGATTTCATCTCTTTTTTGTTTTTTTTTTCTCTGTTTCAATGGCGGAAGAAACTCCCACTCCTTCTTCTTCCACCATTACTTCTACTGTGCAAGATCCCGCCCAAGATCCCTCTAGCCCCTATTACCTTCACCCAGGCGAGAACCCAGGATCCATCTTTGTCTCCTCTCCTTTGAATGGTTCCAAACTACCATTCTTGGAGCAGAGGAATGCGACGTGCTTTTCTCTTAAAGAACAAGTTCAAGTTTGCGTCCACCGCTCCTACCTTCAATGATTGGGAACGCAGCAACATGATGGTCACCTATTGGATCACACAAACCTTTTATCCTCAAATTGCCCCGACTATTCTCTTCATTGACAATGCCCACGAATTATGGGTTAATCTCTAAGAGCGATTTTCCAAAGGGGACCACTTTCGTACCTCTAATTTGTTGTAAGAACTCCATTCTATGTGTTAAGGTGAACACACCATTTCCACTTTCTACATTAATATGATGATCTTATGGGAAGAACTTGATTATTTTCACGTTACTCCTTCTTGTACTTGTCTTGTTCCCTGCACCTGTTCTTTTTTACCTCCATCAAGAAGTACAAGGAAAATAAGTATGTCATATGTTTTCTTAAAGGCCTCAATGACACCTACAACACTGTGAAGACACAAATCCTCTTGATAGACCCTCTACCTTTTATAAATAAAGTCTTCTCTCTTGTTCTTCAACAAGAATGCCAACTTTCTGGTCCTTTAGTTGTTGCTCAAGCCACCTTCATTGCTCAATCAGATCCTTCTTCTACTAATAAAGGATCAAGTCAAGGTACTGGTTATCAAGGACGTGGTAGAGGTAGAGGTTATGGTCGAGGTTATGGTCGAGGTTCTCTCAAATGTACTCATTGTGGAAGAACTAATCATACAATAGACACTTGTTAAGAAAAGCATGGTTACCCTCTAGGCTACAAAACCAGAACACCTGCCATTGTCAACAATATCAATTATGATCCACTTTCCAGTGCTCCTACCACCCCTGAACCAGTTTAAGGTCTAACTCTACAACAAATTTATGATCAATACAACCACCTTCTTGCACTTCTTCAAAGTTCAACAAATTGAGCAGCTGTCAAGGAGCAAGAGGAGAGTTTTTTCCTTGGGAGCAAGATAGATCATTTTGTTTCTTCTTCCATTTTTACTGTGTCATGAACTAATGATGTTTAATTATTATCTTTTGATGTTGTTCAAGAACATGTTACGTTAGATTTTCTTTTTGGTTAAGGGTGATTTGAAGCCCTAGACATGATTTTGTAATTGGATTAAAGATGTTATTCCCTTAGTTTTAATTGAAATTTTTTATGATTCTTCTACATGAGAAAAAAAATTTGAGAGTTCAACAAGAACTCTTGCAGCGGAAATGGAAGAGAAGTTTTCAAGGTGAGTACCATGGAAGCTCTGATACTATGTTAGGAAACATGGCAGAGTCCATATGATAATCCTTCAGATTATCTGGTTTTGACATCTCTTTTGGGTGGATTTTGCCATTCTAATCCAACTTTTAACAGTGTTTGACATCAAGAAACTATGATTGTATTAGTGATGATACAAATGCATTTAATTGGATAAATACTTTGGAGTTTGGTTAATTTCCAACGTTTTGTATCTCATTCAAGATGTTTTAATTGCAGATTTTAAAGAAGCATGAATGGAATTCAAAAACCACAAGGAATGTGACCAACTAGAAGAGAGAAGTCTAACTTACCACCATCGGGCGATCATTCCCACCGCAGGGCGCTCATGATGAGAAAAAAATAACATGCTCTCTGACTTCCCATTGCTGGGCGGTGGTACTGACGCAAGCCCATGTTCAGCTCAGCTCATTTCACATCAAGGAACCTATTTTAGCAAAAAAGATGAGCATTTTCGGAGGAGAGAGAACCATAAAAAGAAATCCTAATTGGGAAGCTTTCGAAGCACTGGGAGGAAAAAAGTAGAAGCTTGGATCACCTTCTTTGTTCTTCATGGAGTTCTTCTTTTTCATCCTCATAGCTTTAGTTTCTGTCCTTATTTTTATGTCTAGTTAAACTTCTCCTTGTTGGGATTGAGTATATTTTGATGAATCTTGTTTGTATTTGATTTAGGGATTGGATTAATTTAATTAATCTATTCTATTTTGTGTTCTTAATCTTTTTTATTAATTCTTTCTAGGGTTTGACCATCCTTGGAATGATATTGGATTTATGCATTGAATGGAAATTGAATGTATGGATTATGCTTGAGATTATGAACCTTGTTATTCTTTGTGCTAGGAGTGAAGTAATGCTTGTTACTTATTGGGAATTTTTTATTTTCATGCCTTTTCCATTTTAGAATCACCTAATGAATTAAGGATTTCAATTGGGAGTTGAGATTCTTTTGTATAAGGAATTAGACATTTGAAGATTTTAGATGAATTTGGTAACAAAATGGAAGTTGAAACTTATTTTTAATCCCAAGTTAATATGCAGCAAATGAAGTCAAATGAAACTTGATCCCAACTCTTTCTTATTTGAGTTCCTATCCTTGTGCGCTCTAAGTGTTTGTTAATTTGTCAAAACTAAAAATACCAAAAAGAATCTTTGTTTTTGTTTTTCGTTTCTTAAATGCTTAGTTGTTTACAATTGAGCTCCCTTTATCCAAATATTAGTTTAAATAGCAATTAATTTCACAAATCGGTATTCGGTCATTGATCCCTAATAACGATATCCGGTTTCTCACCATTTTTATTACTTGACGATCCAGTACACTTACCGTGGTCCCATCACCATAAAGAGAGAAAAATCCAGAATCTAAAAATAGAAATTGTATTGATGTATTGAGAAAATATGAATTACAAGAAGTACAATGGGGCTTATATAGCCAATGAGAACAACTAATTTCCTAACTAATGTAACCAATTTGTAACTAATCATTTATATCTCTAATACGTATATACCATTTTACATATCCAAAAATACCGCAAGGCCTTCCTAAACTAACAGGGTTTAGAGCAAGGGCGGCTCAAGATAGTTGGTGGCCTAAAACCAAACTTTAATATGAGGCCTTTAATGAAATTTTGTTGCTTCAATATTTCTCAATAAAAAATAGAATGATTTTGCTTTCTAACTCAAAAAGGAAAAAAAATGCATTGAGTTTAAGTGTTACTAAGAATAAGAGTGGAAAAAGCTAAAGCTCAATGACAAGTGAGATAGAAGATGACCACAGTACCTAGGCAGCTTGTATGGGAGAACAAAAATCTCAACAATCTCAACTCTTTCAAGTATTTTGATTTGGAAAATAAGAACATTTTTACTATTCAACTAAAAATCAGTCTTTGCTACTAGCAACAATCAAGAAAATAAAAGAGAAAATTGTTAGAATATCTCAAAATATATTTAGGGTATTTTAGCATATCTTTAAAATATCTTAAAATATCTTCAGAAGATCTTTATAATATATTGTGAAATCAATTAGTCTTCTAATTGAGGAAGCAATCGTAGGAGTTGTTTCCTAATTTCGTTATGTTTTCATATTTTTTTCCTTTTTTAATTAGGATTAGGAGTCTTATTGTCTTAGTGAGCTTAGGCTTGTACTACTAGTACTACACTAATACTTGACCTAATTATTAGTATAAATATGTGTCAATGCTTTGTGTTTTACAATACATCAAATCAATTCAATCTCATAATATTCATTAGTATTTCTTCTCCCTTTTACTTTGTTCCTACCTAAATTCTATAATTTCAACATGGTATCATAACAGTACCATCCTCTGTGACCTAGTCCCATCATTATTCTGCTACCAAGTTCCCTAAAATCTAGAACTCCTCTTTGACTATGTCTTTATTCTGTATCTCTCTTACTTCATCATTGGTCATGCATCACTGGAATCCTATTTCTCATTCTGGTGGAGACATCTCTTATTGCTGACGAATCATATTGGTTTCTTTTTCTGTCAAGGAATCATACCGGCAATGACTTTTCTACCCATTGACGATCATATCAGTAGCGACTTTTCTTCCCACCAATGAATCTTCCCGATGGTGATTTCACCTATCTTACCAATGAGTTATACTAGTAATGAGTTCTCAATTGGCTGCAATTCACACTAGTTTTAGTCTTAATTTTTATAGTTGCGACTCACACCAGCCTTAGTTTCAATTTCCATATGTTTATGTCTCCTAAATTTTTCTACTATTTGAAGCTTCCAAATGTTGTTTTTGATGAACTTGGAGATTTTGGGCCTTGTTGTGCATCATGATTGCTTACTAGGAAATTTTTGCTATGCATCATTCCAACAATGTCTTTTCCTCTTTGGGCATTATTTCAACTAGTTATTCTGGCTACATCATTACAGCCGTCTTGTTGAGTTATCTTTTCTACAGCGCTCATCTCATATATTGTCTCTGGCATCCCTGAGTTGTCTTTCGAGCTATCATTTATAGAGCCCACATTATTTTTTATGATTAGTTTCTTTTAGTGTGTTTATTTATAACAAGCTAAAGCTTATTCCAGCGTCTCCAGCATCCCATGCACCGCATTCAATAAGTTTCTCGTAACGACGCTTCTTCCAGCCTTCAAATATGTTTTATGCGTTGGTAATCCCTCTTTGCCCATTTAGCCCCTATTCATCCAAATCCATCATCTTATGTGTGTGCACTCTTTCAACATTTGTTGCCCACTACTCAATGGTGTTTGCCTCTGCTGTGGCTTGTTGCCTGCATCCTCTTCTTTCGTCGTGCCTTAATTTCGATGAGTTCTTGTTGTCGCCTCCATTTTCACACACTACAGTAACCATTGGTGCTCGCATTCCAACGGTGTTATCATTCCTGGTGCCAACTTTTCTAACAAAGACTTCAACAGAGATGATCGTAGCCTCTCCTGTCTAATTCACCTCTTGTGCCTTGATTTCACCTCTGCAATGGGTTGTTTGACTGTGCATCCCATGACTCATCCTGTTTGATGACCTGCTACTGTTTGGCTTGGGTTTATTTTTTCTTATTTCTTGTATGGTTGTTGTGTTCTTGGCTAGGTTTGTTACTTGTAACAAGCTAAACTTAAGCTTGAGGGGAAGTGTTAGAATATCTCATAATATCTCCAGGGTATTTTAGCATATCTTCAGAAGATCTTTATAATATATTGTGAAATCAATTAGTCCTCTAATTGAGAAAGCAATCATAGGAGTTGTTTCCTAATTTCATTATATTTCTTGGTTTGTTTCCTTTTTTAATTAGGGTTAGGAGTCTTATCGTCTTAGTGGACTTGGGCTTATACTATTAGTACTATACTACATACTTGACCTAATTATTAATATAAATAGGTGTCAATGCTTTGTGCTTTACAACACATCAAATCAATTCAATCTCATATTATTCATTAATATTTCTTTTCTCTTTTACTCTGTTTCTACCTAAACTCTATAATTTCAACAAAAATGATTATATATATATATACTTGGTTTCATGAGAGAGAAAATTGATTGTTACTTTGTTGAAAAGATAAGAAATAAGGAATGGTAACTAGTGAACTCCTCAAGGGGAGTAGGGAGAAAAATAAGAATTATAGGAAAGTGATTATGATAGTTGATTAATTAATATAAATAAGAGAGAATGAGATTTATTAAGCATTAACTTAGGAAATTTAGTGGCTTTAATTTATTATAAATAAAAATAAAAATTATATAAATTCTAAATATGATATTATTAAATTATGAGGCCTAAAATTCAAAATGCTATAAAAAAAAATAGCCCCTACATGTATCACCTTTATTGGCTTCTACAATTTGCGGAAAAGCGTTTAAACTACAAGCCCGCCAATGCCCAACTATTGAACCCTCCCAAACCTTTCGTCAAACACTTAACATGCATTCCAATAGGACACCCAAATACATCACTTAGAACATTCCACAATAATATTCTCATTGATAATTAAGAATCCAAATTTTGCAATTAAGGTATTTTGATTTAAATTTCCCAAAAGGAAACCCAAATTTTGACGTTGTAACTCCCAATTGTAACTTCTCTTAATCACTCTCCTAATTCTTGGTTTTCCAAAAATGATTCCTCAAAATCATAACCAAATCAAATATGTAGCTTTTTGAAGATCCTCGCTCAAATTTGAAGCTTTTTGATGCAAACTTTATCCAATATGTGGCTTCCAAACACTTTTTCCCTACAACTTCAAATGCACAAGAGAATTGGACAAAATTGAAGGACTTACCCAGAATCAGAAGATAAATCAAATTACAAAGCAGAAACGAAATAGATTTGTGAGATATGTCTGACAAGAACCTTGTGATTATGAGCTTAAGAACTTCCTCAATGGATTTCATGAAAGTTGTTTGAAATTTGAAGTGCCTACTCATCCCTTAATTTGATTGAAAGAGTTTGATTGTGGCTAGAGGGACCAGAGAACTACAAATTTTAGGGATTTGAGGAAGTTTCAATGCTAGGGACTTAGGAGAAATTTTAACGAATAAATAAATGACACAAAGTTGAGTAAAGGATGTCAAAATTGCAACTAAACACTACTAAACTGCAACTAAGCAATAATAAATAGTCGCCAAACACTTTTACTCAGTGTTGTTAAAACTTGACCTGACCGGATTGAAGGATTTTGAATCAAATAACAGTAACATAAATTCATGCATAGATACAAAATTACAACATGTTAATCATATTGAATAGAAGAAAGGGCTAGATCAAAGATTGTGTACCTGGAATTATGGGAGATCCATTGCTATGAAGTGAATAGATGAGAGAAAACAATTTGTGAGAGAATGACTGCTCTCTTTCTGATAAGCATGTACTTGAGTCTACCAAAACTGCTTAATGGGGAGACAGTTTATATAACTTAACATATGAGAGTAGGGACCTCTCAACAGGCTACCAAAAGAATGGTCCAACCCATCATAGGCCACTCATAAAACAAAGCTCAATTACTATTTCATCATATTGGTAAAATACTATAATATCAACAATTGACCATAATTAATATATTAACAATAATTCATAATATTGATTAATGCAAATCCATATAATTGATTAATTAAAATTAATTAATCTAACACGGATGGTCCGATCGGTCTGACTTTAAATCGGTCACTTAAATGGTTATAATTCAGTCTTATAACTAAAGTCACTGTCAGACCACTTTGTACCGATCAAATTGGTCAAAACCAATCAAAATCTTGTTGAACCATCTAATTCATCTAGTTGAACAGAATGACCATTAAATTTTAAAAAATTAATATTTTTCACATTTCATAAATATTCTTATATATTTTATTTTGTTACATGTGGATTATTGTTATGACGTCGCTCGGTTCAACTAACCAATTTAAACAATTAAATTAATTAAACTTAAATTAAAAGTCTCATCAATTCACTGTTTAATCCAAATTTAACATTATTTTTATTTATTGTGGCTATCACAATTACCGCTAATAAAATATATGAGCAGCAATTTGGTTGAACCACCACTAAAAAAGGGGTAAAAAAAGGACCTATTAGCTCTATTTTTTTGTAGTGGTTGGATAAGTATAATGAAAAAAACAACAAAAAAAAATGGAGTGGGGTTGATTTAAGGGAAATATTGTAATGAGATAGTGATGTGTAAGGGTTTCCATGGGTTTTTTTTTATATCAATACTGATGGTTTTTTTTTTTATTTATCAAAATATTTCACTTTTATTTTTTTGTACCAAAATATATATTTTTTTCTTTCCTATTTAGAAATCACTCTGCCTCATGACGATTTTCTAACATGTTTCTCTCTTAATTTTATGTTTTTAGGTTTTAGAAACATGAATAAAAATCGCTGTAGTGGGGGGCAATTTCTGACTTGCTCTATTTAAACTTTTCTCAAACTTCTTCATGAAAACTGCTTTCGGTGGGGGGTGGTTTTTGACCTATAAAATAAGAAAGAAAAAAAAGAGAAATTTGCTAGAAAACCGTCCTAGCTCATGGCAATTTTTACATAGATTTGACAAAAAAACATATTTCGATAAATAAAAATAAAGATAAGGTGTTTTGATAAATAAATAAAAATTAATAATATTATTATAAATAAAAAAACCCGTTTGCATGGAGGGTGAAATTGCTTCATTTATATACTAATAATAAATAAGATTATCAAACTTCATACGTCATTATCATGGCCTCATACTTCATCACCGAAATTGATTTATTTATAAACTAATAATAAATAAGATTATCAAACCTCATACGTCATTATCATGACCTCATACTTCATCACCATCACATCACACTCTTAAAAAATTGTAATTAGTGATAGTTTAACGACCGTTATAAAATATATACATACTTAGATAAATAGATTGGGCAGATTTGATTTATCAGCCCATGTTTCAAAGTAAATGCATTAATAGTGCAAAAGCAAAAGCCAAGAGGCCCAGTAAACACAACTGACCAAAAGAATTCATAATCTGGATTGGGTTTTACATATGTCGGCTCTGAGCCAGGTTAAAGAATTTAGACCCCATTTATACCAAGTTCGGGTTGGGTTTAGTCGAAACCCTACTTAATTTGAACCACATACCTGTAACTATCATTAATAATACTTAATTAATAAACAAGAATTAACTCAACTGATAAGATTAAATAGTATCAATTCAAAATATTTTAGGTTTAATTTTTATTAATTTTTTATTAATAAATTATTTATAAGTATCACTGTAAATTATTTTTGACAAGATCAAATAGCATCAATCCAAAATGTTATAGTTCAATTTCTACTGATTCTTTATTAATAAATCATCTATAGATATCACTATAAGTCATTCGTAAAACTCGTGATATGCTTTTACTTTATAATGACTCCATTTTTCCTAAACTTACTTAAAACCCAATAAGTCAATAAGAAGACTTTGTCTGAGTTCATCCCCAATGACAACAGACTAACACACTTGTACTTCTTCTATGTTTCTTTTTACAGTTCTATATAATCGAGGAAGATTTGTACGGCTCAAGTCTGTAGGGGAAAAGAAAAATAAAAATAAAATAGGCAAATAGTGTGTATCAGAATACTATATTATATAAAAAGAGAGTTTAAATTTAATTTACTTTTAATGCAAAAAAAATGTATATCACTAATAAATAAGATAGTATCATATTATCTTTTTACTTCTATTAAGAGTTTGTTTTTATCTTTTTAAATAAGTGCCATCATATAATTTATTTGATTGGTGAAATTATTTATATTGTTAATAATCAAAATTAAATTCTTTTAAAAATATACCAAAACTTAAACCAACGACAAGCTTAGCTTGATTAAATCATACCTTCAAGGTTAACGAGTATTAACTCACTTAGTCAAACATTTTACTCATGACTTAAGTTCAAGTCCAAGGTGCACCCGTTGATACGCAATATGTAATATCACCATAAATCTTCAATGAAATAAGTGATTTGTCCTGACCTTGAACTGGAGGCAAATCTTTCCTTCAACTAAACTTTTTCTCATAAAAAAAAATCATACCTTTAGGGTTTCTTAATGTGGTTTGAGTAATTTTATTAAAATTTTTTATTAATAATGTTCAGAACATAAAGGAAATTACTTTCATTACAAAAATATTAAATATTTAAGACATATATGTCGGTTTTTTTATACGAATATACTTAAAAAAAGTTATATATCATTTTACCTCAATCCAAAAATTATGTACCAAAATACTCTATTTTTTTCACGTTGGGAAGTCGGTTTGAGCCATACTGACTTCCCAACGTGTTTTTTTTTTATTTAATTAATGTTGAGAAGTCGATTCAGGAGAAATTGACTTCTCAATAAGTTGTTAAAAAAATTGAATTTCAACATTGAGAAGCCTGTTTGGGGGAAACCGGCTCCTCAACATTGATTAAATATATATAAAAAAAAAAGCACGTTGGGAAGTCGATTCGGCTCAAACCGACTTCCCAACATGAAAAAAATAAAGTATTTTGATACATAAAATTTGAACTGAGGTTAAATGATATATAATTTTTTTAGGTATATTTGTATAAAAAAGTCTATATATGTCACATACAGATTTTACAAAATTAGTTTTTGACACGTTTTTATATAATTTTTATTATTTTTTGTAAATCTATTTTGTATATATAATTTTAATTTCAAACAAATAAATATACTTTCAAAATATTAAAAAATTGTCCAAGAGCCTTAAGTCAACTGACACCAAATCTTTTGAGAACTATTTGATGTCGGAATCGAATTATAGCTATGTCGTTTTGCCTGTAATTTAACTAATTTTCTCCCTCTCCCACATCAAGTCATAGATCTCCTTTGCAATTAAAAAACAAAAAAAATATTTTCTTTATATGGACGAGTAAATGGTATGGATAATATAAGATCGATATCCAATGAACATATGTCCACACTATTATGTCTAAATAAATGGATGGATCGGGTGAATTGTTTGGCATGGCATATGAGTTAAATTTATTTTTACTAGATGGACAGGTAAATGGTCTATTCCCAAACAACTCCCTTCTCCTTAAATCATGCTTCATTACCTGGTGATTAGGATACTTGATGGGTCGAGTTTAAGAAGTCATGGTTGGTTGAGTTAATGAATTTGTTGTATAGCCCAAACTAACTTAATTGTGGTTGTTTAAGTTCATAATTTTTTTTATATTAAAAACGATAATAAAGATATGTTATTCTAATACTACCAGCCAAGATACCAGCCAAGATACTAATGACATGCTTGAAATTTTGAAAGGCAGGGAGAGATCCATTAAAAGGATAGGTTAAGTTGATGAAATTTTTGTTTAGCCTGAACTAATTCAATATGATAATAATTGGGTTAGTTGGAGTTAGATTAATTGGGTTGACCTTTCATTTTTGTTTTTTGAAAAATGCATCAAATTCGAAAAAAAAAAACTCTAGTTTGAATGGGGTTGGTTTGGGTTGTTGACAACAAAACGATATTGTGTTGGGGATGGAAACTAAAACATTGTTGTTAAATATATTTTTTAAATAATCAAATTCAATGGGTTGAGTCAATTTTGATAAATATGAAATCTTAATACCTGATAACCGATCTGATTAGGTTCAGTTAAGATTTTTAGACCGCAATCTAATAATACTAAAAAATGTTATGTAACCATGGAAAATATTTCTGTCTAATATTATGTCATAAAAGCCGACGTTAAAGTTTTAGGGTATGTTTGGATGGATAGAATGGAATGGTTAGTAATAAAGTTGAGTGGTAAAAAGACTCAAACCCATTATTTGGGGGTTTTTAGAATAATGGAGTGGAATGGTTAAAGAGGAGAACCCAAACCACTAAATACCACTCAAACCCTCAAATTTCCATACCCTCCAATTTAGGAGGTTTGAGATAAAACACTTCCCTCTTTTTTATTTTTAAATAATTTTCATTCTACTCCATTAATTACCATTGTGACTTTCAAACAATGAAGTCAAATTTCTCTTCATTCATTCTTTAAACTTCCAAGTAATAGAATGGTATATTTTTACATTTCCACTGTATTCCATCACAAACCACTTCATTACTAATCACTCTATTATTAACCACTTCACTCCATCTCTAGTAAAACTCCGAAACATAACCTTAGTGACAGAATCTGCTATGGTATCTATTTTGTTGCAGAAAGAAATGATGCTAAGTTGTTAATGAAGGAATTCGAATTCGAAGTTCTGTCGCTGAATTCAAAATTCCGTCACAAAATCCGTCCCTGCAGCAATTTTCATCGCTAAATTTCATCTGCATTTTAGAACTTTTTAGTATATTTTAGTGGTATCACCAACACCTTATGTTTCAAGTTATTAACAAGTTGATGAGTTAACTCAATCCAATAAACACGCTATTGATGGTTGGGAAAACTCAAAATTAGAGTTTTGAAGCATGCCAACCAAGTTGAACCTTCGAGGTTTCCTTCTGATTTGTTGCAGAAAGCACAAAAATTGGTTCGGTAACATAATTCATTTAGATAGAGGTATACTAGCTAGGTTTGCCATAGTATTCATGGTCCCCAGCAATAATGAATTCCATGAGCCCTAAATCCCTAATCTCTTGATCATTCAATAGAAAAAGAAAAGAAACAAAGCAAATGTATTTTGGTGTGAAGAAAGGATGGGACCAACATTGACAAAAAACAAAAAAGGATGGGACCACATACTAGTGTAGTCTTTTAATACTTGCTATTAAGATAGCACCGTTTCATCTTATTTGTTCTGACTTGTTGGACCACAAGAGCACATCCTTTGTTGTCATAACAGGCATATATCACTTTTCTAAGTTTATGCTTGTTTTTGTATATACTGACTTTTTTTTATTAACCATAATATCCACTGTCTTATCTTTAATATAGGGAAAAGAATCCAGATTAGTTCTTGGCCTAGGGTTTGAGTCTCTTTTTATTGTGCACCAACATTAAATCATCCTTAAATGTGGAGCAAAGAGGGCTTTGTCTTGGGCCCCTTTTCTCCTCATTTATGTACTCATTAATACACAGATTAAACTAAAATAGATTATTAGTGGATGATCGTAACCTTGGCAACATAAATGTTCAACTCTAGATTATTAACTCTTATGGTCCTATATATTTAAGTATACAAATTAAATGTATTTTTATACGCATATATATATGTGCAATATATTTTTTAAGGCATATTCACTATCTCAACCTTTTTTTATTCCTAATCTCTCCTTTTCTTCTTTCGTACGTGATATTAAATAGAATAGAAAAATAAGAAAACATGATCTCTAATCTTTCTTCTTTCTTTTTTTTGGGAGGTATAGTTATCCTTTCTATATTATATATAATTAATTATATTCTTTTTAATCATAGAAGTTTCTTTCAAAATAATCAATCTTAAGAACAATGCGCACTTTACCACTTTTGTTCTACAAAATAAACTTAAAGGACAATCATTTCAAGTTTAAGCTCGAGCAACAAGTTTGAGTGCAATGCATAAAGAAAGTGCTATTTAAATAAGTAATAAGTGCTTGTATGAGGTAGGACTAAATTAGTTTCAAAATTATGGCTATATTCGCATTTTAGGATCATAAGATCGAATTTTTAGTTTACCGTAAAAAAACTTTTTTTTTTTATAAAAAGGCAATGATAACTAACATGAGTTCGATAAGAGCTGAGACTGTTTAGTTTTTTGGTAGGCTTGAGTACGCTAATTAGTTTAATATTGCATGTCAATTTTCAGCTTTGGAACCAATTGACATCACTTAAAAAATTCAAAGGATAAGCATAGTTATTATTGAAATAGTACCAAAAGGTCATGTAAAACAAAAAGGTTGAGGTAGCCCCACGAGAAATATCAAGAGAAGCATAGCAATGGTAGAATAGTAACAAAACAAGTCTAAAATTAGAGTAATTCTTCTATAAAATTAGTTTATACAACTTATGTATATACGTAGATTAAGTCAATAACATGCCAACATATTGAAAAATAAATAACAATTAAATGACACGTCATTATATAATAAGGAATAATGATGAGTTAGTTTTCAATGAAAAATAAAAATCTTATCGTGATAGAAATCTCTACTAGCTAGCCTAAATATATTGTGTGAATTGGATTATGCTTTTTCTCTCCTCTAGCAATTTCTGAGGTGTATAAATTCCATGTTCTCAACAAGCTTTAGATTGAGGAGCAAATTTAGTCTATGATCTGTCAAGTTTTAATATTCTCTTACGAGTTTTGAAATTATATGTTTTGATTTATAGAGTTTTGATGTTATTACTATTCTTATTTTTGTTACCCTCTTGTTAATTAGGGTATGTTTGGTTTAGCGGATCAAGAGCCTTTTGTTGGGGAATACCATATCCTCTCTTTGCGTGCTTGTATAAATACTTGCAAGAAAGAAAAGAATCACAAACAAACCACTCACAAAAATTATCGTGATTCAGTCCAACATGCCTACATCCACGTATGAGAAGAGATTAAATTCACTATGAACAATGTTACAATATAGCTTATGAATGGAAAAGCTATGAACCTTCCTCCACTATAACTACAACAACTTTTATGGACAAAAACAGCAAATCATCTATCAATTCTATTACAACTTTTGCATGTACAAAGTTACAAACCCTATCTCAATGCAACTTTTGTGGACAAAGTTGCAAACCCTCTACCAATACAACTTTTGTAGACGAAGTTGCAAACCCTATGACGAAGTTTTAATATTCTCTTACGAGTTTTGAAATTATATGTTTTGATTTATAGAGTTTTGATGTTATTACTATTCTTATTTTTGTTACCCTCTTGTTAATTAGGGTATGTTTGGTTTAGCGGATCAAGAGCCTTTTGTTGGGGAATACCATATCCTCTCTTTGCGTGCTTGTATAAATACTTGCAAGAAAGAAAAGAATCACAAACAAACCACTCACAAAAGTTATCGTGATTCAGTCCAACATGCCTACATCCACGTATGAGAAGAGATTAAATTCACTATGAACAATGTTACAATATAGCTTATGAATGGAAAAGCTATGAACCTTCCTCCACTATAACTACAACAACTTTTATGGACAAAAACAGCAAATCATCTATCAATTCTATTACAACTTTTGCATGTACAAAGTTACAAACCCTCTCTCAATGCAACTTTTGTGGACAAAGTTGCAAACCCTCTACCAATACAACTTTTGTAGACGAAGTTGCAAACCCTATGCCGATACAACTTTTGATGTTAAGTTTTAATATTCTGTTACGAGTTTTGAAATTAATGTTTTGATTTATAGAGTTTTGATGTTATTACTATTCTTATTTTTGTTACCCTCTTGTTAATTAGGGTATGTTTGGTTTAGCGGATCAAGAGCCTTTTGTTGGGGAATACCATATCCTCTCTTTGCGTGCTTGTATAAATACTTGCAAGAAAGAAAAGAATCACAAACAAACCACTCACAAAAGTTATCGTGATTCAGTCCAACATGCCTACATCCACGTATGAGAAGAGATTAAATTCACTATGAACAATGTTACAATATAGCTTATGAATGGAAAAGCTATGAACCTTCCTCCACTATAACTACAACAACTTTTATGGACAAAAACAGCAAATCATCTATCAATTCTATTACAACTTTTGCATGTACAAAGTTACAAACCCTCTCTCAATGCAACTTTTGTGGACAAAGTTGCAAACCCTCTACCAATACAACTTTTGTAGACGAAGTTGCAAACCCTATGCCGATACAACTTTTGATGTTAAGTTTTAATATTCTGTTACGAGTTTTGAAATTAATGTTTTGATTTATAGAGTTTTGATGTTATTACTATTCTTATTTTTGTTATCCTCTTGTTAATTAGGGTGTGTTTGGTTTAGCGGATCAAGAGCCTCTTGTTGGGGAATACACATCCTCTCTTTTCGTGCTTGTATAAAAATACTTGCAATAAAGAAAACAAACCACACACAAAATTTATAATGATTTGGTCCAACATACCTACACCCTCGTATGAGAAGACATTAAATTCATTATGAATAACGTTACAATATAGCTTTTAAACGAAAAAGCTATAAACCCTCCTCCACTACAACTACAACAACTTTTATGGACAAAAGCTGTAAACCCTCTATCAATTCTACTGCAACTTTTGCATATACAAAGTTGCAAACCCTCTCACAATACAACTTTTGTGAACAAAGTTGCAAACCCTCTACCAATGCAACTTTTGTAGACTAAGTTGCAAGGCCTCCATCACATTCTCATAACCAATCAATGCCGCAATACAAATAACTCACAATTCGCTCTATTGTGAATGTAAAGAAATTTTACACTATCATTGAATAATGTGTTGATACATTATTGAAAGAGTAACACTTTCTTAATAGTTGTTGTTATAGTTAAACTCATTTAATAATTTATAAACATATGATTGGATGTCAATGTAAAATTTCTTTACATTGACGATAAATTAAAATTAAATTCATTAATTATTAAACACACTTACTTAAAAACAAATCATAAATGCTCATTTTTCATTTTGGCTGTGAATATATTTCAAATTTCAGTAAATTGTACTAGTTAGATTCCTTAGGAAAAAAAGAAATAGAAGGGGAAGAGAGAATATAGTACTTATTTGGTATCGTACTATATTTTTTTGCAGGCTCCATGACTATTCGACTCATTTGGTCAGGCACGTAATCTTTTTTAGTCACACAAGTTTACTCTTTGGATATTTCCCTATTCCAAGTCAGAGTTGTTCATATATATAAAAATATATATAAGTAAAAGAAAACATACCTAATCTGATCAAGCACACAAACATATATAAAACTTAATGCATAAAGCTACTAAATCATATGTATATAATATATATATAAAATTTCAACTTAACTTTACCTTGATTTAATGATAGGTTTTATATAAACTTTCGTATGTCTAAAAAGTTAACTACATAGAGAAATTAATTAATTAATTTACAAAAAAAAAATCTGAGATATACAATGTACATAAAAATAATTAATATGTAAAAATAATTTCTCTGTACAAAGATGTTACATGCAGAAATAAAGAGCAAAAAAAAGCAAAGAGGGAATTTTATCATTACTTTTAAATAATTCTTCATAAAATAATAATTATAATTAAAACGTGATTATTTTATTTAGAATTACAACAAATAAAATATAAACAAAATGTTCACTATTTTCAATTAATTAATTCCACTTATATATAATTAGACATATCTTGAAGATTAATTATTAAAAAAATAAAAGACAGCAAAATATAATATCAAATTTGAAACCAACAAACAATTTTTCCAAAATAGAAGATGCAGCATCCTAAGATAAATGAATAAAATGATAAAAGAAGTCATGTCTTCTCTTTTTATATAGATAGATGCAAGCACCTGAATATGGGAGGATGATAAGTAACATAGTAAATAATCGAAACATGATGATCATGCCCTATTCTCAAGAGATTAAGAGAAGTGACAGTTGAGCAAGAAACAAGTTGGAAAGCCAACGAGGATTGGTTCACTTAATAAGAATCGAAACATTTTGCTTGAAAGACATAAGTTCAATTCTCCCTGACAGCAGAGACAGAACTAAAGGGGGCCAGATCCAAGATTTAATTAGCATGTGTATGAATTTTTTTTGTCTAATACATGTTTAATTTTTTCAATTTTTACTTTGGTTCCTAATTTTTTTTTATATATATAACCAAAAAAATTTGTTTGGAGAACAAATTTTTTGTATATATACAAAAGAAAATAATGTGTATAGTCTTCAGATTGCATGTGAATCTATATAGAAAAATAATATCTTTTACCCTATGTAAATTTAGAGGTTAATTTAACAATGTATAAAGGAGTATAATTTTTGTGTGTAAAGAGTTGTATATCTAATGTTACTCCATAACAAGTTTGTAACCCATAGGTTCTAAAATTCTAACTATATGCATTTTTAAATCCTAATCCAAAATAAATGTGATCCTTTAAGCTCACTTTTATTTGAGATAACCAAAATTATGGGTTATATTTGACCATTTATTCTTTGGAAAATACCACCATATTATTTCAAATATATATATATAAATTTAGAGTTTGAAAAGTATATATAAATCTTAACCTCAATTTGGTTCATTTGAAGTTGTATAAACCCAATACAACTTCATGCATATATTAGGTGTGCAAAATTAATTTTGTTTATAATCTTTGCAGTTTATAGCAAAGAGTTTAATTTCTATCCACTGTCAGTGTAAAGTTTCTTTACACTGTCAGTGTAAAATTTCTTTACACTGTCTTCCAATCATGTGTTGCCAAATCAGTAAAAGAGTTGACTATCACAATAACTACCTAAAAAGTCTAACTATTTTAATGATTTGACAATACATGATTGGATGACAGTGTAAAAAAACTTTACACTGACAGTGGATAGAAATTAAATCCTATAGCAAAAGCAACATTGTTTCACACAATTTATCAGCATTTTGATCTCAAAACCTTTACTTGCATTGATTTAGTGTTAATTGACATAAACATTTTAAAAATTTTATATATAAATTTTAAAATATGTGAGTAAAATAATTAGATAAGCAATTTAATTACTAAAATGAAAATATAAGCTAATCAGTATGTTTGAAAGAATAAATAAATATTCTTAGATTCCATTAAAATTTATGCATTCTATTGATAAAATAAAATTAATGGTGTGTACAATTAATTTTAAATTATTGTTTATTTAATATTTATTTTTTATTTCAATAACATTTATTTTCTATATCTGTCCTTATCTGCGAACAATCTTTCTAGGTAATCAATCTGTAAAGTCTAAGACTTGCAGCATGCCAATCCTCTTTAACAGGCGATTTGTAAGTCCAAAATTTGTGGCATACTTGATTTTAAAAGAAGCTAACTTCGTTTCATCCAAAACTTTTAATTTACCAAAAACAAACAGAAACTTGTTGGCAGAAAAGCAAAGTTATCTTAAGAAAAGAAAAGGTACATTCGTGGTGGAAGCTAGTGAAAGAGGGGAGGAGGGCCTCCGAAACTGAGGGGCGCCGTCAGCCAATGACAAGAAAAGGCTGAGTGCCAAAAACACAACACAACAAACCGGTTTCCCGTCCGCATATATGACTGGACCCTACATCATGGTACGGTCTGTTCCCCAAGCCCTGTCAAACTGAGACATCAACCATGTGTCCCTCTTCTCCAATCCCTCCTCGACAACGCATGGTACCTTGATTCCCCCAACCAATCCCAACTCGACAACCCAATGTACCACCCCAAACCTAGTTAAGTTTCTCCCTTGTCTTCTCTCTCTCATTTGTTTCAACAGAGAAGTACTCGTTCTCTCTTTTTTTTCTTTATGTGAAATAAGCACTCATTCTCATTTTTAGTCTCATGCTCTCTCCTCTCTCCCTCTAATTCTTTTTCTTACATTCACAATAAAACTTTGCTATTTTAGAAGCACAAAAATAGAAATATACCCACCCATGCTAATTGCTATGCTATAGATAGAGATCCTTCATCTCTTTGGCTTTCATGCTTTTCTCTCTGTCATCCTTCAGGTGAATAACACTCTCTACTCCCTTTAGGGTTTCTTTCTTTATATGTATTCTTTCTTGGATTTTGTTTTGTTTTGGTTTGTGGGATTTCTCTTGCAAATTTTGGTTTTTCTTTCTTAGAAGAAGAATTAAGTAGTGGTAGTAAAAGAAGATGGGAAGAGGTAGGGTGCAGCTGAAGCGGATCGAGAACAAAACCAGCCGCCAAGTGACGTTTTCGAAGCGGCGAACGGGACTGCTTAAGAAAGCCCATGAAATCTCTGTGCTCTGTGATGCTCAGGTAGCCTTGATTCTGTTCTCTACCAGAGGCAAGCTTTTTGAGTATTCTTCTGAACCCAGGTTCGTGCTGATTTCTCTCCATTATTTTCTTCACCTATGAATTTCACTTTTTTTTTTTTTTTACTTTTTGATTTGTATATGCTTATATTGATTCCTTGTTTGGTTGTTTTGGATCCACTTAGATGAGCTAAGTAAATTTTTATTAGCATCCTAATTCTTTCGTGTTGTTAATAACTAAACCGTGTATATGATAGAGATATATCTGCAATTCTGCATATCGAAACCATGCTCTCTCTCTCTCTCTGATCAGTTCTCTTCGTCTTTTCTTTTGTATTTGCTGTCTCTCTCACCTTACCCCTAACTAAACTGGAATAGTACTCAGCTAATTTTCACCAATCTGAAGTAGTAGTATTCAGTGCTACAACATTGCTAGTTTGTTCCTTGACTTTTCTTGGGTTTCCACGCCAAGTTTTTCTCCATTTTTGGTCTAGTAATATACTCATATTTCACTGTCCTACCCTTTTCTCTTCTCACACGGCTATCTCATAATGGAAGTTTTCTTTATTACTTTTTAAGTCTCTTCATATGTTCTCGTACAAAATCTTTCCTAGACATGACAGTGCGTTCTAAGGCTCCAATGATATATATGGTGTCATGCTGATCTTATGTGTGTGTGTGTGTGTGCAGTTTTTTGGTAGCTATGTGCATACTATATATATCAAGTCATTCACCTTGTTTTTTTCATTCACCTTTTTTTTTTCTATAAATACACAAATCTACCAACAATTTAGTAGTAACGGTACCCTAGAGCTCTGTGTCACCTTGGGAGGGGCGTGATGTCGCTCCCTTGGTTTGTAACCTACTAACCTTGTAACGTGGCTATTTACTTGGTACGCTGGGTAAGAGGAGTCTACAGTCTAATTAATAACTATATAGTATAATATAAATTATGCAGGTTGGGAAGGATTTTTGTTCAATTCAACCCCACCTCACATCTTCAAATTAGTATCATACTCATCCCTATTCACTTCCTGGAGGCCAAAAACCAAATTTAGTGTCATACTCATCCCTATTCACTTCTGGAGGCCAAAAACCAAATTTTCCTTTATAAATAGTGAATTGTTATGGTATTTTGATGAATTTAATATGTAGGATGAGTTGTCAATCAATTACTGACTGTTGATTTCATAATAAATGTTTAAAAGTTTATTAAATATAAAAAGTAGCTAATAAATACTTGACAACTTACATTAAATATCAATACTCAAGAAAAAAAGATAAATATCAGAGAGTAATCCCCATATAAAAATATTTAAAACCTATCTCGTCTTGCACCTATGCAAATTTTAAATATAAATTATAACAATAGCATAATCAATCATAAACTGAAAATCCAATCATCATCTATATATAATTGAAAGATGAGACTACTTTTACCACTTCTATTAAGAATTAACTAAGTAAATAAATACATCTAAAAAACTAAGAACATAACTAACAAGTGATACAATTAACTAAGAATTTTTTTAATATATATAAAGAGAAGCGGGATAGACCAGAGTGACCTTAAACCTAAACACAACCCTACCTTGCAAAGATTAACAACCTGCCTGCAAAGATTAACAACCATAACCTTGTACCAAGCCCCACCAGCGATTCGGGTTGGATACCTGGTAGTAGGGTTAAAATTACTGAACCTAATAACTATGGGAAGAGAGAGTGAAGGAAAAGGATGTCTCTTGTTTGAGAATTTTACAAAACTAGTTCGTGAATAACTGAACAAGGCTTCTGGACTTCTGGACTTCTGGTTCATTCATATAGAAAAAGCATATAAACGCCTGCTGATTAAAACATTTTTTTCTGACAGAAACTGTCATTCTTTCTTGTAAATACATAAATATAATTGATCAAATCATCTAATACAATTAAATAATGGCTTTTTGGTACCAGATGCACTTCTCCATTGTCGGGTACTCAAAATTATTATCATGACATTTAGTACTTCACTTTTCTTTCTAAATATTAATATATATCATAATTGTTTTTGGTAATACATTTGGAAAATATTTCTTTCACATTATTTCTTTATATCACTTTTACACTTAATTAATAATAAGTAAATTATTAATTAATAAAGTATATCATTTGGTTAATGGGTTTATTAACTAATCACTTACAAGCTAGTAATCTATTAACCAAACAATATATTTCATTAACCAATAATTTTTCATCATTAACCAATAATTTGTTTATCATTAACCAAATTAGTGAATAATTGATTACCAAAACTCATTAACCAAATGATATATTATATTAATCAAAAATTTGCTCATTGTTGACTAAATATAAAAATAATGTAAAAAAAATAGTGTGCACATACCATTACTCAATACATTGTAACTTTTAATATAGTAAGAAATTAAGATCAACATATTTAAATAACAACCACTCATATACATGTTCTGGAACAAACTTTTTTACTCATACACTATCAATGCGTTCATGAATATTTTTGGAGTGTGTTAAACCTTAGCTAATAACGAACATGCATAAAAGAAAAAGAAAATTAGTCAAAATTAAACACATATTCATCATTAATAATCAAGTCATAATTCTAGACTCTAGAGTCACACAATCACCACGAACATAAGACATAATTAACAAGTCAATAACTACAAAAATCATCAAGGAGCATAAGATTTAAAAAAAGAAAAAGAAAAGGACTGAAAGAGAAGGAGGAGCAGAGAACTGTGAAGGGAAAATGAATAATCTTAAATTTTAAAACTTTAATTATACCATAAGCAAATGAATAATAAACAAAGTTTAAATACTCAAATTCAATAGGCACTTATCAATCATCTTGGCCAAAGTATTATAAAAAAAATTAAAGTACAAACAACTAAGTCTAACAACTAACAAGTATAACCAAATAAAAAAAAGACTATTATCACCAAAAAAATAAAAGGACAATGATGTCTTAAAACTTTGAAAAATTGAAAAAAAAAAGTTCACGATAATATGACATCACTTATTGCAAATGCTGTGCGAAACAGATGCTGGGAAAAATAGGAAGAAGCTGGGTGCTAGGCAAGCTATGCGAAATAGTCTGAAATAACAAGAAAATAGAGGTTGTGTAAAAGAGGAAGAAGCTGCATGTGAAACAGAGCTGATTGAGTGCGCTAGAGAGGTGGGATACTGTGAAACAGGTGGGACAGTCATGGGTGCAAAACAGAGGCTGAGGCAAAGTCATTTCAAGACTCATCAGAAATGGTGGAGGAATGTTCTTCACCCTCAAAACAGGGTACCCAGCTCTAATTTTGCAAAATAACCTTATTCTTCCTCACACGTCCCTAAAAACCTCAACAAAAAACACATGAAACGACGTAGGGGGAGTCGATTTTGTCATAGCGGCCGCAATCTCAGTGACATGGCCGCGAAACACCTGTGATTCTAGGCCGCGATATCCACGACAACAAAACGCTCTGCTACAAGAACTCCGTCGCGGGTGGGTGGCACGATGCCACGCTCCATCACTATAGCGCGCGATTGACTACTCTAATTATATGTTAAAATAAAGTAAGAAATTTTATGGGACTGATTTATCTTTTGGAAACTTTCAATTCAACAGTTGGATTGGTTAAATTCACATTTTACAAAAAAATTATTGAATGGTGTAAGTGTGTCAAGACTTACACTTGTTGTAAGTAAATCCCCAACCATATATATATATATATATATATATATAATGAATATATTATAATAAAAGTATAAGACATATAAACGAGGTGTAAGTAAATCTAACTAACTAATAAATGAAATGATATAAGCATTTAAATCAAATATAATTGGGGAAATTCAAAAGAAATATCATTTAACAAATTAATCTATTCTAAAATGAGGAGGGTAATCAAACTAATCTATTGTTTTACTATCATATTTCATACAAACTGTTTATACATACATCAAAATATATTTAAACTAGTGTTAAAGGGAGCTATAGTTACACTTATAGAGCGCACTTTATATACATAAAAAATAATTGTACAATTCCTAGTAATCACATCATATATATAAAACTTCGCCGTTAGGATCTGTGTAGATCTTAATGGCAGTCACCATACGAACAAAGCTTCCATGAAGTGGGGACTCTACCCAGCAAAAGTCAATCTCGATCGCAATGGTCAATCTCGACATCTGAAAATACCAAGTAAAGGAGTGAGAACAAAAAATCTCAGTAGAGGGTTAATAAAATAACCTTGGTAGATTCAACTGTATAAGTTACAGAGAATACTAGGTGGATATAGAATTTTCATGCAATATAAAAATAAAATAAAATCCACAATAAATTCTAAATTCTAGATATGTCTCAATTAAACCTCTTAAATTAATATTGTATTTAATTTACTTTTCTTAAGTCCTTACGTGTTAGCCTTGCATGTCATATATAAGGTCCTTGGTTTGAGAGCTCCCTCTTAGATCATGTCATGAGTTCTTTCTTTGTCCTTTATCATACAAGTTTCCATTCATAGCAAGGGTTTCTTTTGAGAAGAACTTCAGCTCTCTGCCTATCTAGAGTTATGAATCTCACTATCTTCAATTTATAGAGTCATCCTTCCATTTATAAATCATATCTCCTACTATTACCCATATCATTAGTTGTCATTAATGTTTACTTTACTTTTAGAGGTTAACCGAGACACACCTTAGAATTTGGTACTTCTAGATAAATTTGAGTTTAGTAAATAGAATGATACCAACCTGGTGTGATACAAGTGATAGATACTTGGACCTCTTAAACATGTGATGAGGGGTTTCGATTCCTGACCCATGTGTATAGAAAAAATCTGTTGGGAGATGTCAACCCCTTAAATGGATCTTAGTACCTCAAAGGATTAGTTCCTGCAGTCGCCCGTGAAAATACCCTGGGAAACAAAAAATAAAATAAAATAAAATAAAATGCTAATTTTGGTTTCTCAAAACAATATAATTAACACAAGGAAAATTATGAACATGTATTAAAATAGTATCTAAGCCAAGATTAAAACATACTATATAATATATATATATATATATATATATATATATATATCAGTAAGGTCAGTAAGGGAACCATCATTCATGACTCTGGGCTATCAAGTATGAAAAAGAAGAAGAAAAAACAGAGCTTATCTGGTTCTTTCCTCTACTTCCATAAAACTTCTATAATCACTTTTAACCCCAATTTAACTAACACCTCAGACCCACTATTACTTTTTCCTTTCATTGTTCAGTAAAGAAAATTAAAATCACTTGAGCTACATCATTTGGAAAAAGAAAACGGATATCCAATCAAGTCTCGGCTAAAGTGAATGAGTACCAACTTCACTATACAGCCCTCAGTGTAGAGTTTTCATCGTGAACACCAATACCATTCAAGTGCTACCATTCCAGTTTTCGGTGAGAACAATAACACATAACAGAGGAGACATCATTTTCAGTGGATAAAGTACTGAGTTTTTCGTTTAAATAAGATTATGGCGGAATTTTCCATATGCAAGCATCTAAAGTCAAGGATTGAGTGAGATATGGCTCAGATTCCATACATGCAATAGACAAAACTACTTCGCAGAGAGGAAAGAAGAAAGAACTAAAATATATAGATTCATCAGTAAAAAAATTCCAAGCGGACATAAGAAAAGAAAGAAAGATTTTCAAAAGTTTTTCCTCTACCTTTGCTATGAGTTCCTTTCTTCCCCTGTAGCTGCCTCTCGTCAACACCTCTCTTCTCGTTTCTTGTTCTTTAGTTTCAGTGTGTGAGTCATGACTTTTTGTGGTGAGTGTGTGGGTATAGGGAATTGGGGACGTGTGTCCTTAATAGGTGTAAACGAGTTATTTTAGTTTAAATATTAAACTTAATTTCATATGAAATATTATGAATTGAGAACGTTCTGGTTGGTTTTCTACTTTTCCTTCCATAAGTAATATATATATATATATATGCCTCTTCGTATATATTTATGCTCATATCAAATCCGTTTAGGTGTATTTATGACGTGAAATATTTATTTAATTATTACATAACTTAAATTTTATAACATTTTCTTTTTATAGAAAGAATATTAAAAAAAATTATTATAAGCATAAACTTGTATTTTTATGAAAAAATATGAACGTAACAGTTGTGACCTTTATTTTATTAGAAAGCTTGTACCTTTTTACGAACTTACATTTATTATTGTATTTTAAATTACATTTAATCTAAATATTAGCTGTGAACTTGTGATTTTAGAGTTATTATACTTACTTGTATTATTTTATATGTACATATATAATTTTGAATATAATTTTATATAATAGGTAAGATCTTATATTTCGTGCTATGATCTCACATTTTACCTTTTTATTTTCGCTATTCGATCTTATTTGGTAGGATTTATGAGTTTGACAACCTTAATTGCATGTTTTTTAAATTATAATTGAAAGATGGAATTATAATTGGAAGATGAAAAAAGAAAGATGGATCCCACCAAAGAGCTCAATAATCACATTGTAGTAAATCCAAATTTGAGTGAGATAACTTATCTGAAAGGAAATATATAAAATCCCACTTATAAGATCTTTCCTTTGTCTTGTTTGGCTTATTTTCTGTTTTTATTTTTAATTAGATATATTTTTATTATAATTAGAAAATTTTCATATTATTTTTATTTTATTTTTTGTTTTTAAAATTTTGTTAAAAAATGGTAAAATCAACAAAATAATTGGGTATGAAAATCATGAAAAGTGAGAGAATGTTGCATATTTGGGTATGAAAAATACTTAAGAATTTTTTAAGATTTGGTATAACAAATGTGGCATTCTATACATCCTAGATCTCTTATTCCTTTTCCTTTCAAAATCATTCCAACCAAATAGACCCTAAAAGATTCTACATATATACCAAAAACACCCTCAAGGCACGTATTTTTTGTTTGGTTATAATAGGAGGTCTATAACTTGAGAGTGGAATAAAATAATAGGAGTCTCACCTTAGTCTTGGAGAAAATCATATGAAAATGATGACATCCTAATGAAATTAAGCACAGATCCTACGAAGAAGGTAGAGCCTACTGACATTGGTAGTGGACTAAATACCCCAATCGTCTGTGTTTTTATGTAATAACAAAGTCAAATTGCATAATAATAGGAACTGAAAGATAATATTAACAATAATTTAATATAGCTAATATGGGTTTGTTCAACTGGTTGAAGGGAGACAATACAGGACTCTACACTTCCTATGTGCATGAGTTTGAATTTAGAAAGATCCTTTAACGCTTAAGGGCTAGTTGAGTAGTCTCATTTCAGGTAGAAGTCCTTGAAGGTAATCCTTTGCTCCTTTGGGATCCCAGGTATGCCACGGCAACCTAACCAGTAGTCTTACATCAATCTATCCTTGCTATCATTTTCTTGGCAAAAAAAGTAATAGTACAAAAAAATAGTTAGGGGAAGGGGAGGCTACAACATTCCAAGGCCAAAGCACATCACAAGTCTTAATAAGGACTTATAGTAATACTTATAAATCACCTACCAATGGAGATTATTGGTAACGAGAATCAGACTTAAGTTTTTCAATTGAAGTGCTTTGATTCATACCAATTCCATTGGCAAAAAGAATAAGTAGTTTAATATACAAGTAGTGCTACATATACAGAGAAAATTAGTTAAAATTTAAGGATAATTATTGGATAAGTCAAATTGGATGGAATAGGTCATTCATCCAAGAGTCATTAAGAATGTAACTCTTTATGGTTCTCCTTTTAGCTAACTAATTTTGATTGAGTAAGCATTTTTCATAATTTAATACGGACTAAAATGCGAATGGTTTTAAATATGTAGCCTAAAAGTGCATTATAAATATTCATATACTGGTATGCCTCCACCCAACATCAATCAAAACATTTTTCTTATTCCAAGACAAGCAAATTTCTGTGGATAAAAAAACAGCAAGTGAGCAAACACAAAATTTAAATCTTCTTAGGATAGGACATTGTAACTTCCTATTCCTTGTTCACACATTCTATTAACTATTTTAAATTATAATTTTTTGAATTATTATTAATTCAAAAATTCTTTTATCCAAGGCAAGCCTTAATTAATTATGTTTTTATATATCTATTCAAATTTAATTGAGAATAGTTGAAAAAATTATAATTAAAAGTAATTAGTGAAGAGTGTCAAATTTAGAGTTCTAATAACACCACCCTCTTCTTAGTGTAAAAAATAATACTTAAACAAGGTAAGATTTTGTGCCATTATTAAATTAAAATTGAAAATGAAAAATATGTTACAAATATATTTTTTCAATAATTCATTTCTATTTTACCAGAGTTTAATTCATTTTCAAAAAACCTAAGAAAGTATTATGTCATAAAATCAAAAGAAAAATAATAATAGAGGGATGAATATTTGCTACCAATATTATTTAAAAAAATTTAAAAATAATTTCATAGCTTTCATATATAATAGACTTGATAACACATTATTAAAATTATTTTATTTTCATTGATAATTAGATATGAAAGACTAAGTTGAGGAAAGTAGAGAGATTGAAGTGTGCAATTAACTAAAGCAATTTTTTATTTTTAATTATAACTATCCTAGTTACATATATAATCCCCAAAGCTTTTATTAATCCATAAATCAAATATATAGATAAAATAAGAACATTTTTTAAACATTAAAAAAAGGATGATGATAAAATGTCAATTGTTCTCTTAATAACAATAGATATGCAACATCAATTAGTTTACAAAAACAAAAAAATCTCCTTTTACTATAATGCTTTTTGTGAAATGGCCCTCCTTTGTAGTAACTTTATGTAACTGCAATGTTGAGTCATTTAATTTTCACTCTTCTGTGTGAAAATATCCGCTTAAGTTTGGGCTAGTGTCCTCCTTCTGACATCATGTTTAAAAAAGACATCATGTTTAAACTTTTTTAAGCATGATCTTGAGGACGGTATCAAATCACACTCTTGATTGTGTTGGTTTGAGTTGCGAATCATGCACACTCTTGATCCGGTTTTTGGTGTTACCAACTTTAATGATAATTAATTGCACAAATACCTTGGTCCAACTGTAACTTTTTGTAGATGATCCAAATTGTACACATACCTCACATGGTTTGTGGAACTATGTTTTCCTTTATGAGAATCTCCAAGAATTCATGGATCACCCTCTCCTCTTATGTTAGAAAATCAGCGGTATATTCCTATTTCTAATTTTCCTTTTTTTTTCTCACATCTCTCTTGATGTCCATTCCTACCTTCATGAATAGGAATGAAAATCATGAAAAGTGTGAGAATGTGGCATACTTGGGTATGAAAAATACTTAACAAATTTTTAAGATTTGGTATAACAAATGTGGGATTCTATACATCGTAGATCTCTTATTCCTTTTTCCTTTCAAAATCATTCCAACCAAATAGACCTAAAAGATTCTACATACTAAAAACACCCTCAAGGCACGTATTTTTTGTTTGGTTATTGTAGAAGGTCAATAACTTGGGTGTGGAATAAAAGAATGGGAGTCTCACCTCTTTGTCATGGAGAAAGTCAAATTAAAATGATGACATCCTAATGAAATTAAGCATAGATCCTACGAAGAAGCTAGAGCCTAATGACATTGGCAGTGGATTAAATACCCCAATCGTCTGTCTTTATGTAATAACAGAATCAAATTGCATAATAATAGGAACTGAAGGATAATATTAACAATAGTTTAATATAGCTAACACGGGTTGGTTGAACTGGTTAAAGGGAGACAAGATAAGATTTTGTGCTTCCTATGTGCATGAGTTTGAATTTCCTTCGACTAATAGTCCTGCTTAGCGGTCATCTCACCCCAGAGAGATCCTTTAGGGGACGTTTAGTTTAAGGTTTGAAAAAACATTCTCAAGAATAGCATGCTTAGGAATGATATTCCCAGGAATGGTATTCCCAGGAATAATGATTACTATGTTTGGTTAACTAAAAACTTTCTCGAGAATGACTCCAACCGCCGATGACAGTAGCCGATGTCACCTGCAATCGTCAACCTCTGGCGGCAGTAGGGGTGGTTGGATTCCGATGACTAGGGCAGTAGCTGAAGTCTTCGAATTTTGGTGACCGATGTGGTGACTAAAGTCGTCGGTCATTGTCATCCATCGCCGGCTTGCAGTAGCTAGATTCCGGTAATTATTTCTGTGGTTGAAGTTGCCAGCAACGGCAGGGGTGGTCGGATTTTTGTGACAGGCGCGATGGCCGAAGTTGTCGGTCACCGTCAACTGGAGGCGGTGACGAGGGTAGCCAGATTCTTGTGATTGGCCACCACGAATGGTGGTAGATGGTGGCCGATGGCGGTCACCAACAATGATGTTGTGGTGGTTGTTGGTTAATGACATGCCGATAGAATGGTAGATATTTTGGACATTTCACATGTCAAATATTCCCATGTCATGGGAATGTTGCAAACTCACCTCCCCCATGGGAATGAAATTGTGAGAATGTTGGTTAAAAATCATTCCCATGAATCATTTTAGGATGAGAATGTTTTTTCAAAACTTGTACCAAATATGAGAATCCAATATTCCCATATAAAGATTCTCAATAATGAAAAAATAATCTGCGAACCAAACGCCCCGTTAGTGCCTAGGGGCTAGTTGAGTAGTCTCATTTAAGGTAGAAGTCCTTGAAGATAATCCTCCACCCCTTTGAGATCCCAGGCATGCCGCAACACCCTAACCAATAGTCTTAGATCAACCTATCCTTGCTATCATTTTCTAGACGTAAAAAAATATTTGGGGGAGGAGAGGCTACGCTATTCCAAATTTCCAAGGTCAAAGGACGCCATAAGCCTCAACAAGAACTTACAATGATACTTACAAATTGCTTATCATCAGGGATTACTAGTAGCGAAAATCAAACTTAAGACTTTCAAGTGAATTACTTCGATTCATACCAACCTAGTGGCAAAAAAATAAAAGTAGTTTAAATAAGAGTAATGCTACATATCTAGAGAAAATTAGTCAAAATTTAGCTAGAATTTACGATTAGTTGTTGGATAAGAGAAATTGGAAGGGATGACTCATTCAACCAAGATTCATTAAGAATGTAACTCATTCTGGCTCTCATTTTAGCTAACTAATTTTTATTCATTTTTCTTAATATATTACGGACTAAAATGAGAATGTTTTTAAATATGTAGCCTAAAAGTGCATTATAAATCTTTATATACTGGTATGCCTCCCCCTAACATCAATCAAACATTTTTCTTATTCCAAGACAAGCAAATAGAACGGTGGATTACAAAAACAGCAAGTGAGCAAACACAAAATTTCTCTCTTCTTAGGATAGGACATTGTAACTTCCTATTGCTTATTCACACATTCTATTAAGCATTTTAAATTATAAATTTTTGAATTATTATTAATTAAAAAATTCTTTTATCCAAGGTAAGCCTTAATTAATTATGTTTTTATATATTTATTCAAATTTAATTGAGAACAATTCAAAAAATTATAATCAAAAGTAATTAGTGAAGAGTGTCAAATTTAGAGTTCTAATAACATCACCCTCTTCTTAGTGTAAAAAATAATACTTAAACAAGGTAGGATTTTGTGCTATTATTAAATTAAAATTGAAAATGAAAAATATGTTACAAATATATTTTTTAATAATTCATTTCTATTTTACCAGAGTTTAATTCATTTTAGAAAAACCTAAGAAAGTATTATGTCATAAAATCAAAAGAAACAAATACTAGAGGGCTGAATATTTGCTACCAATATTATTTAAAATATTAAAAGAATTTCATAATTTCATATATAATAGACTTGATAACGCATCATCAAAATTATTTTATTTTCATTGATAAATAGATATGATAGACTACGATGAGGAAAGTAGAGACATTGTAGTGTGCAATTAACTAAGCAATTTTTTATTTTGAATTATAACTATCCTAGTTACATTTATAATCTCCAAAGATTTTATTAATTCATAAATCAAATATATAGATAAAATAAGAACACTTTTTAAACATTAAAAAAAAGGATGATGATAAAATGTCAATTGTTCTCTTTATAATAATAGATATGACATCAATTTGTTTTTTTTATTTAAAAAAAACTCTTTTTACTATAATGCTTTTGGGACAAGTAATGGCCCTCACTTGTTGTAACTTCATGTAACTACAATGTTGGTCTTTCGCTCTTCTCTGAGAAAATATCTGGTTATGTTTGGGCTAGTTTCCTACTTCTCATCCACCCACAAGTCTATATGTAACAAAATAACTAAACAAACAAAGTAAAGAATCAAATAACCATATAAATTTGTTCTGACATCATGTTTAAACTTTTTTAAGCATGATCATGAGAACGGTATGAAATCATATTCTTGATTGTGTTGGTTTGAGTTACAAATCATGCATACTCTTGATTTATCAGTGAAACTCTTGATTCAGTTTTGGTGTTACCAGCTTCAATGATAATTGTACAAATTTACACTTACACTTTTACATAATCTCATGCAAATCATTGGATAACGCTCTAGTCCCACTGTAACTTTTTCAAATAATTCAAATTATACACAAATCACACATAGTTTGTGCAAAGATGTTTTAATTTATGAGAATCTCCAAGAATTCATGGGTCACCCTCTCCTCTTACGTTTGAAAATCTACGAAATATTCATATTTCTAATTTTCCTTTTTTTCTCCCATCTCTTGATGTCCATTAACTGATAATTGAACTGTTATAATGTTTTGTTTATTTTTTTTTTGGTAATTAACTGTTATAATGTTTTTTGTTGATAGCAGTATATGATTGCTTTACACGTCTGTGACACGTCATACTCTATAAACTCCTAAAATTGCTTATGTCAATTTCATTCCTTCTTTCATCTTATAGCTCTTGCGATAAAGCGTTTCAGTACTTCAACAATCTGTATTACATTGGTTGGATGAGAATGAGTGTGCCAATATAATTACTAGTTATCAATCTTAGCCAACTCTAGTGATAGATAAGTGAGAATTACATGCTAATGTATCCTGTAATCAATTAGTCCAAAATCCTAGCTTAAAAACATAATAGGTATAATGTGTGAAAAGGAAGAGTAAATTCATTATAGATGGTAGTTGGGATTTTGTTTCTTTTATAGTATTTGAGGTTTGAACTCGAACTAGAGAGGGGAATACCTATTTATTACCACCAAGTGGGTGACTATCAGGCCCAAAGCCCGATGGCCGTAGTTGCAATTTTGAATATACTATTTCGAAAAGCTACTTAAAACTACAGAAATACTTTATAAGAGTTATGTGTAGTTCTAAGCTTTTTCATATTCAGCATATGATTGATATTCTCTTCACTAACGAATTTTCTTATTTCCATCCTTGTTTGATGTAATTTTTGCTGAATTCAAGTGAATTTTCCTCTCTAATCTCCCTAACATTTAGAGTTCATAGAAAAATAAACTTACCACTATTCGAGTTCTTCTATTTGTTTTATAGTTTCCCATTTTGACTTGTGGAACAGCTTGGAAAACATCCTGGAACGCTATGAGAGACATTCTCATGCAGAACTTGCTGGAGCTAACAATGAATCACAGGTACTTCATAAAACATAATTTCTCTTGACATTTACGACCAACTAATACATAACCTAAGCCTGAATTTTCATTCTCTGTTTTTTCCTTCATACTTATATTGTGCATATGGGAAGGTACTAGGAGTGAAGAAACTTAAGATTTTTCTTAAGCAATTCACAATCTATGCATATTAAAGAATGACTGGAAGGAACTCTCGAGAAAAGATTTGTTGACATGTATTAGGTCCTATTTCTGATGTTAGCTAGGGAGAAGGAAGCCACTCGAGATAAAAGAGCATAAAACTCACTAGCAATAGTTTACCAAAAAACAAAAAACTCGCTAGCAATACTCTAAAAAAGGATTAGGATAACATGAATATACTATCTTCATTAGAAGTTCAAATTTTGTTCAAAATACTTCTCAGCCTCCACATGATAGCGATAAGATACATGTCAACATTCCTGCATCTCATAATCAACATCAGAGGATTCCTGTATAGAAATTATTTTGGTCAATTTCAATGAAAAATACCTGATTTATTGGATTTATAGACATAATAATTAGAAGCATTTTCAATATGAAAAAGTTAATAATAATAATTAATAATAAAAGAAACAAACAAACAAGAAAATTAACATACTTCTCTACAGTTACTAGTATGGCTGGGATGAATTTTATACAGTAACCATTACTCCTTTTAAGAGACAATTTACTTGTTTAAAGTGTCAAATGTAAGTTCATAAAGATTCTAGAGCCATGATGTAATGTAGATCTAATTCTCTCTTCGGTTCCTCTTTATTTTGAAATTGCACCTTACAGCTCTGGGAGTTGATGCATGTGCCTTACTGAAGTCTACATGGTCATAGGTTCAATCAGAAATTTTGGATTATATCTTGGTACACAGAGAAACTCTTGCTTCTGTTATGTGAGGATATATGTAATCTTTGCCAACATATGAGATCTCTTAGCAGATCGATATTGATAAACACCACTCCTTCACTGAACGAGTATGGGATACACAAATCAATTATTCATCTGGGAGTTACCATTCCTATACTTGTTGCCCTCAATTTAATAACAAAGTAAAATGAACATAGAGAAAAGTGGGTATTTCAGTAAATGTCCTCTGAGGAAATAGAAAGTTAATGACCGTACATGTGTCCTGTTGTTTTTGCCAAGGGTAAGGGGCCAAGGCAAATTCAAAATTACACAGACCATGTTCAAATAGATCTTTGGTAAGCTCAATCAAAAGATTTAGCTTCTTTTCTGATTATTTGGTTGTCAAAATTGGTTCAAGTTAATTTCAAATTACAATTGCGTCTTGATTTCAAGTTTAGCATTTTCTGGTTTAAACGAAATTACATGTTGGTCAAACATCCAAGTGTCCTTGGGATACATATATATGATTCATATAAGTGAGTATGAATCTGTAATAAAAGATATTTTGATTGTAGGGAAACTGGTCTTTGGAATACATCAAGCTCACCGCTAAAGTTGAAGTCTTAGAGAGGAACGTAAGGTACTGAGTTGAGATTTCATGGTAAAATGTACAGTTACTTTCAGCTATATATGGAGGTAGTTTTTCAACTACTTAATGTCATAACACTCGGAGAGATCACACACGAAATATTGTTCAAATGCATTATACACACTCAGAATGAGACCCATTTGGTTTCTTCTTTTTTACGAAGAACACCATTTGAAAGAAGTTTACTTGTTCCAAAGATCGTTTCAATTTTCAAAGCAAAAAAAAATGGAAGTGCTAACATAAGAATAATATCAAAATTTATTTGCTTAATGGGATTCATCCAATGTGGGGTGCTAGTTGTACGTGATTAGATGCTTCAAAATCAAAATTATTATGGAAAGAATGATATATTGCTTATATCATCTTCAATATAGGAACTTCGTGGGACATGATCTGGATCCCTTGAGTTCGAGAGAGCTTCAGAGTTTGGAGCAACAGCTTGACACAGCTCTAAAGCGCATCCGAACAAGAAAGGTGAAGATTGCTTAATCATATACAAGAAATAAGAAGACAAAACAACAGAAGGGAATAAACATATTCTTGAAATTAAATTAGCATATATAACAAATGTTTTTTTGTCCAGCTTATCTTCAATTGATCGATCAATATGATTTATGCAGAACCAAGTTATGAATCAATCCATATCGGAGATGCAGAAAAAGGTAAGGGATATGTTGTAGGTTTGGGAGTATTATTGAGCATTGCCATTGGCCAGTGCATGAATTGTAAAATGAGATACTTATAGGGACATCCAGTGACAAAAAATTCTCTAGTAACACAATATCTTTGCTAGAAAACTTTGGAATTGAATTTCATGTGCAGTGACAAGGACATCTAAAGCAAAAGCATGTATGTATGTATGTATATATATATATATATATATATATATATAACAAGCTAGTTTAATTTGTATTTCCCCTCAAAAGGGAGCGAATCCTATGACTGGAAGTAATGCTTAAATGTCTTGGTTTTCTACTTTGTTTCTTCTTTGAATTTTTTTCTACTAGAGTTTATTAAACTAAATTTGTGCTTGTGAAGTGCAATTAGTTTTCTTATGATTGCAAGAAGGTTTCTGCATAGAAACAGTTGGGAATATAAAAATAAATTTTTGGTGTGCATTAACAGGCAAAGGCATTGCAGGATCAAAACAGCATGCTAGCAAAGAAGGTAGAAGCCACATATACCACTAGTAACATTTCAATCTAAATCTTCTAGACAAGAAAGGATAAAAAAAACTAACTTCTATTACATTTATGACTAGATGAAGGAGAAACAGAAGACACTACTTACTGAACGTCCACACTGCCAGCCAGAAACCCTTGGCCAAACTTCATCTACCTTCAACTTATCTCCTCCCGAGCTAATACCCCCACAAAGACTAGTTCCTTCTCTAACTCTCAGGTACTTAATATATCTTCCTTCTCTCTTCTAAGCAGGTATCATAAAGAAAGAACATCTTTTATTTTCAAACCTTAAGCTGTAGATTCTAAGTGATGCAAAAGTACAGTTATAACATAAGGGAGACCAAAATGTCAACCTAAGCAGTAAAAACCGTTTTTAACAATACTGCAGCTTATTGGCAAGAAAAAAAATGGTTACATGCACTACGCCTTAGAGAAAATATTGGTATTGCAAGTATGCATGTGAGTTTGTACAAGTAAATGACAATTTAGACCATAAATTAGTGTGATGATGATATGGTCCACATGTCAATTTTACAACAAGCTATACTTTTGAAGTTACTTTATATGCTTTGAAGTGTATATATCAATTCTTGGCCCATTCCTAGTTCTAGTACTAAGACTCTTTCTGTTGTGTCTGAAATTTGAGGATAGGAAAGGGTTATTTAATCATATATACAATTTTAATAAACGTGGAAAAATAAATGCATACAACATATATGTGATGATTTCACCAGAAGCTACCCACTATGCAGACAACATACACTTAAAGGAGTATAACAAGACTATAAGAACTTTTGTTAGCTTTGGATAAACTGTTGCTGATGATTTCACCAGAAGCTACACTTAATGGACTCCATTTTCCCTTGCTGGAACAAACTGATGTTGAATTGTTTCACTGAAGACCCATAAGGAAGTTAGGAACTACAAATTATTTTTTTTTGTTGATATATATAGAAAATTTTGACTGACGTATACATTTTTACCACAGTATCTATAATTGAAAAGAATTTTAAGCATATATATGTCTATATATAGCCCTATGATAAGCAATCCACAAGAAGTAAATTATCCCATATCCTGCCAAATTGCACACCATGGTGTGAAGCAGCCTACAGGTCGACGAGCCTAGCTAGGTCAAATTATTATGTATATTATTGTTTGAGATAATAACAAGTGTCAAAATGGTGCAGTGGGACTTTACAAGCAAGTGCATCGCTGGAGAAAACGGCTGAAGCTCAAACCGCTCCTAATAGCAATACTCTCATCCCACCATGGATGTTGCATCATTTGACTAGATAGACTGGCATGACCATGTCAAATTTGTGACATATGATAAATGTTAATCTCAAGGCATCAACTATGTTAACATAACTACATGCTAAGTTTAATAACCGCTTGAACTTCTTGTATGGGCTATGCTCTTCATATTTGAAAGTATTGGGAATGCAGCCTCTTCTATCGTGGAAAAACATTATAGGTGAAGGCTGTATAATGAGAGATTTCTGTGTACACAATATGCACATCTCTTTGTGCACTGAAGCAATTAGAATCAGGCAGTTATTTTGACAAATGGTGCAAGGTGGAACTTGAATTAAAAAATGTCAAGTCAACTATTTAGTCCACAAACAAGATGTTGCACGATGTGTAGCAAGAGTTTTCCCCATAATGCTCTTCCTTTTTATGTCGGTTTAAGGCTTCTTTAATTTATGAAGCCTAGCCTGGAAAAAGTTTTTTTTGTTAATTACCAAAGCTTTCACCACTAACCCATTTCTAGTGGTTTAGTTTAGATAAAGATGAATGAAAGGATTGGAGAGAATTAAATGTAACTTCTTCCCAATACTTATGTTCTAAGTAATACTGTCAAAGATTCATATCTTCTCTAAATTTTATTGTATAATATTATAAATTTAATCTAACGGCATACATTCATGTTTTATGTCATGTGTTATTTTCTCACTAAATTAGTAAATTATTATGATAATACGTAAGAATTTCTTCTACATCTGATTATAGTAAAGTACAATTTTGTAATTGGGACAAATCAATAGATTTTAATTTGAAATGCGATAGATCACAATAGACTTTAACTTTAACTGGGACAAATCAATAGGTCACAATACAAAAGAAAAATGGAAGAGTGACTAATTAGAATCGCTTTGTTAAAATTTATTTAGGAAAATGACAAATGAGAAAATAAAAGAAAGAAAATTACTATATAGCTAAAAAAAAATTACAGAATAAGTTATAAACTTTTTTGGTGAAGGAGCGGTTCCACTATTTTGACTTATCTAACAACCACTCTTAATCTTGATAAATTATGTCAATTTTTTATGTATAGCATTACGCTAAAAGATAAGAGTTTAATTTTGATCTATTGTCAGTGTAAAATTTCTTTACACTTTCACCCAATCATATATTGCCAACTCATTAAAAGAGTTTGACTATTATAACAACTACCTCAAAAATTTAATACTTTTAATAATGTATCAATACATGATTAGATGACAATGTAAAATTTTTTTACACTGACAATAGATTAAATTAAATTCATTTTCTTATTTTAAGGGAAACGAAGAATGTGTAAATAATATTGAATAATAATCCATAGGTGGCAACAGAACTTCTGTAAAGAGCGAGTACCCTTACGCATTAAGGTCCCCTTTGCATTCTACCAAAAAAAAAACAAAACAAAACAAAACAAAAGAGAAGGTACCCTTCAAGGTTTTGAAAACTGAATCGGTGATTGAACTAGTTAAGGAATTGATTCAAGGTTCAATGGTTCAACCGTGGTTGAACCGGAGTATAATTAAATTATTTATATATATATATATATATAAATATATATATATATATTATATACTAATTAAACAAATTAAAAATAATAAAAAACAACACAAATGATAAAAAATAGTTTACAGCTTATTTTTTAAGAGTCCAAAACATTAAGTAACAGTATTATAACCTATTTTTGTTTAAAAAATTCTAATTTCAGTTTAAAGAGATATACAATCAATTATACATTCAATTTCCAAGTTTCTATACAATATATATAAGTTTAAGTATTTCATATAAATTTCTTTTTAGATTGGCTTACATTAAGTTTTTAGATCAAAATGACATCATTTGAATTAGCAATTTTTTTTTTTAAAACAAAAGACCAGTTGAACCTAACTAGACCGGTTCTGGTCGACTGGTTCATCGATTTTTGACCTATTCACCGGTTCTTGACCGGTTCACCGGCTCTTAACCGATTTTCAGACTGAGCAGTTTTTGAAAGTGGACCAAACTGGTGAGATGACCGGTTCCCGGTCCAACCAATCGGACCAGCCGATCCAATCCGATTTTCTTAACCTTACTCCCGCTTGCAATCATTTTCCTATTTTTCCAGTTTTTCATCAGAATGAAGGAGTTATACACCCTCTAAGTTATTTTATCATTATCTTGGTAAATGTATCACCTACTATTTAGAGTTAAATTCAGTTTTTCAACGTGATTTGACTCGATTTTAATGTAATACTTTGTGACATAATTGTAAAACTCGATCCAATCATTGATTCTAGAAACATAAATTTATTAAATAAAAATAAAAAATACATAAGAATAATATAAAATAATTTAACGTTAAAATAATTTAATCCCTACAATATTTTTTTTAAAGAGTATAATTTATTCAACTGAATCAACTATATGGGGCCAAGCCACATAAAATCTGACTAATTTAACCCTATTCAATAACATATCCAATCTAAGAGAAAAATATATATACACTCCTTAAACTTTGATTGATTTATAAATAAACATCATAAATTATTAAAAAATTAATTTAATCTATAAATTATTTCAATTATTACAATAGATCTTTTCATTTACTTTTTGTTAAGTTGCTAACAGAATAAAAGTGTACTCAAATTTCTTAAACTTTGTCAATTTACAAACAATCATTATAAATTATAAAATTTTCTAATTTAACCTCTAAACTATATTAATTATCGCAATAAGTCATTTCATACACTATTTGTTAAGTTGCTAATGAAAGAGTGACGCGACATGATTTTCATTCTCCATTGTTCTCCGATCAACTATTCATGTTAATTTTTATTCATAATTTTTATTTAATAAATATTTTTTATATACCTATTTAATAATTCTTTATAAATTAAATAAATTAATTTAAAAAATTAAATAAAAAAAAAGCTTATAATAGATGACATGGTCAAATTAAGACTTCTTTTTCAATAATATATTATAATTTTTTAATTTCTAAAAATTAATTAATTAGGTAAAAAGAAAAATTATAAAATAAAATAAACAATTAAGATTAAAACAAATAAACAGAGTAAATTTTATCATGTAATCAAGTAATTAATAAGTGAAAAAATAAATTTTTATTTTGATTTCTTATTATTTTTAAATTTCATTTTATATTAATTTTATAATCTATCACCTAATAATTAAAATTTACTTCAATTTAATTATCTTAATCAAAATTTACATTAAATGCACATCACATTATAAAAAAAAATACATTCAAATCAAATAGTTGCCCTGAATTCTAAATTATTATTATTTAAACTTATAAAAAATTATTAAATAAGTAAGAATAGAATAAAAGGAAACTAACATAAAAAGTTAAAATTTAAAATAAATGAATGATAAAATTTATATCATGTTACTCTTTTATTTGTAATTTCATAAAAAATAAATAAAATAACTTATTTGGGATAATTAATACAATTTAAAAATTAAATTAAATTATTTATAATTTATGATTAATAAATATTTACAAATTAACAAATTTTAAATAGTTTACATTTTCCTTTAGTTAAAAATTTAACAAAGTGAATGAAAAAATATGTTGCAATAATTAATATAATTTATAAATTAAATTAAAATATATTATAGTTCATAATAATTATTTATATATGAGCCAAAATTTAAGAGTTGCAGATACACTTTTCTCCCAAATCTAATAGGCAATACAGTTCAGCCGGTCGAGCCGAGTTATATAACAGTCGATGGTAATTTAAACTGTTACTCTTCCCTTGTGCATTGTTTTTGCTATCATATTTAACGTAAATGGCGTGAAATACACATGCAAAAAATGATGCCATTTTAGACGTTTAAACGCCTCAGAATAATGTAATTTCATAATGCACATACTTATCACATACATTTTTTATCAAAAAGTAAACGAGATAAAAAAAAGTATATTTGTTGACTACATAATGAGACAAACTTCAGGAAGTCAGTGACAAAGATAAAATCACAATATAAAATATTTAAGTGGAGTCAAATCACATGCTAACAAACCAAATTCAAACCTACTATTTATTCAATATCAGTGAAAATTGACTAATTATCAGAATTTAATTTTAATCTATCATCAATGTAAAAAATTTTTACACTGTAATCTAATAATGTACTGACACATTATTAAAAGTATTACACTTTTGAAATAATTGTTATAATAGTCAAACTCTTTTAATAAGTTAACAATCTATAATTAGATAACAGTGAATCAAAATTAAACTCATTCTCATAAACCAATATGGAGACCAAAACTCTTCATTATTATTTTTTATTAACCAAATAGTTAATCATTATTGTTCACCATATGTCGTTAATTTTATGTTCTATCCACACTATTACCTTAGCTAGCTGCCCCATTGCCCAGCCAATCAGACGACCATAGCAAGTTGCATTACGAAGGATGGCATAAATTCAAGAAAACCAAGCTAAACAGGACAGATTCATATTGTTACAACAATGTTCAAAGTTCAATACAGGCAAATTCATTGTCTTAATGTAGTAGACTCAAAAATCCTCATTGAATTGGTATTAAGCTGAGCAAATGAACATGTATCGACTGCATGATTACTTTTGTTCAAATAATAACAAAGTTCCAGCTCTGAATACATGTATTACATTGCATGAATACACATAAATAAATTATGATTATTACTAACTTCATATGTTTCGTCAGATTTTACTGTTCATCTCCCCGTTTTGTTCATGGTCACCACCAGCAAGCATATATTCTCTGTGATGCAGAAGTTGCCATAACACCATCATTTGATTCATTGTAAAAACATCAAAGCAAGAAACAAACGAAAGGGAAAACAGTTTTATCATATTAGTGCAAGAGACAAGTCAATGAAAAAAAAGTTATTTGTGTATGTATGACATGCTACAGTATTCACTTTCAAAAACATACCAACAACGAGAACAAGCATCAATACAAGAAATATGCCCAATGTTACCACCAAATTCTATGCTCTCTCACCAACACGATCATAAATTTTCAAATCAAATGGACAGTGAAATATCACCCATTATTATCTACGGCCGTTTTGTTTCTCACAATCACTAATAGAGTTCAAACTTAAGTTCAAGAACCAGGACAACAAAGTCAACTAAGCCAAAACGGGATTAACATATGAATCAATCTTTGGCGACCACCATGAACATGATTGAATTATGGAGGGCCTTCTTTTTTATCACAATCATTAATATAGCTTCTGAACTAAAGTTCTACCATGAAAATGATTGATAAGTCCAGAGTGTTCAATCTACAGTATAGAATAATCCTCCTAAGATTCAATTGTATGTATAAGTGCATGGATACGCAAGATTTTGAGATGGTATAAAATTATCACCGACATCAAAGAAAATTCAAGAAAAACTTCAGATTAAGTACAAAGTAATGGAATTCACGAATTATGTAGTTTTTTCTTTTGGGTATCACAAGTTACTTTGGGAGAAGACAACAATGAATTACCAATTATTGACTAAATTGATAATCTTTTCCAGATCCCAATAAAATATAAATATCATACAAATAAGCCATACAAAATACCTGAGTCTTCCGCAAAGGCGTGCTAAAGCATCTGATCCAGTTCTAGAGGCAATATCCTCAACCTTAGCAGCATTAGATAAAGTCATACTATCTGCAAGTACAAACTCACACAACTCCTTTAACGAACAAGCATCAGTCAACACAGCTGAATGGCCCCCACCAGCAGCTAGTTTTCGGACCTCCCCCACACACCTGTGATATTAGAAATTTTAACAAAAATCCGAGGTGATTATGAAGAAGTTATTTCAGCTACAAATACATACCAGTCAACAGGTGATGGATACCAAGCATATGTAGATTTTTCATTGGCTGCCTGACCATAATTATTGTAACCCCATCCATGAATTCGACCATCCCTCATAGAAATAAGAGTGTGGGAATGTCCACATGCAACAAGTTGCACATCTTTTGGAACAACTAAAACTGGAATGTTTCTGAAAAATGTCTGAGAGTCATTAGAAACACACGAGAACAATCCAGTTTGGGGGCCAAGACCTAACTGCCCAGATTGACCGCCACCCCAAGCATAAAGTGCTCCTTCTTGAGTCACAGCACATGAATGTACACCACCACATGCCACATCTTTTATGAAAATACCATCAAGGGAAACCACCCTCCTTGGCAGTAGCTCTTTATCCCCATACTGGAGAGAAGAATGCCCAAGTTGGCCCATATTTCCTAGCCCCCATGTGTAACTGCAAGGTCCAAGGAAAAATATAACAAGTGAGGAAATATTATCACAAGCTGAATTTTATAACTAATCATTATTTAACACTGCTTATGGATCCCAACATACAACTGGAATAAATAATTCCTTACAAAAAAAAGCTAGAAAAATACATGTGTGTCTCCATGTACCAAATGAGCAGAAGTAGAAGAAACTAAACAAAGAATGAGTATCTCTGGCAATTATACACACGCAAACTAGAAGAGGGGAGAGGAGGAGGAAGGAACCTAAAAATATAAATTTTCGTTAGGGTAAAGTTTTACTAATATAGAATTGTACTGCAAAAGAAAAATTAGAGAGATTCAGAAAACACAGCTTACTTTTACCACCTCCCCCTTCCCTCCCAACTACCCTCGTCAAATCCTAGGTTCACTGTTGCCCATGTGAAGATTGGGAGGTGAAAGATCAATGAAGAAACACAACCCACATAAAACAGTCAAATGTTTCAATCGTAACAGCACCGTTAAGAGATGCTTACTTAAAAGCTACAATTTGACCAACAGTATGGAGCAAAGTAATGGTCTGGTCCTCACCAAGGTTATGATTTGAAGTTAGAATGCATTATGCCAACCAAGAAAAGGTGTAAATGACATAGTTCAAAAAGTAGAGGTTCCAAGCATCAGCATGTGAAGCTCCAAAGATCTCTGTTAAGTTGTTTCAAAATGTGATCATAAAATTTTTCTTTTCCTTTTGGTAAATGAGTTAAGGACTTGCAGTATCACGAAGGAAGGAGCTTGAGGTCTATATGTCTAAAACATAAATAAATAAATAAAAGATTAACTCCACGCCACATATATATATATATATATATATATATATATATGCATATTCTTGTTCATGAATATTACTAACACACAATAGCTACTTAGGGGCGAGGGAATTACTGTATACAAATTATGCCTATATGTGATGCATGCACATATGTTGCCATACCAGTTTTAAGCTCAGACTTTACCAACTACTATATAACAAGCATAATGATCATAGTCATATAAGCATCATTCTGTAAAGGAGCTATGCCTTTTTAAACGAATAATATTTAACAATAAACCATGCTTGCATGTCAATAGAATAACAAACCTTGATACAGAATCATAAAATCATAATACAAACTTATTCAAACAAAACCCAGGTAAAACTAAGGAGCCCGGTTGAGTGCGAAAGAGAGGTGGGCTAGTGCGAAACTGGTAGAATGTTCATGGGTGTGAAACAGTGGCTACGACAAAGTCATTTCAGGCCTACGATTTGGTGTGAACAAACCCTATAAACTCGTTCCAGTGCTCGTGATGAATCATGGGTGTGATAGAGAGACCAAAAACTCGCTCGTTAGTTCCAGCCAGGTGGGTTTTTAGTTAGGGTAAAGAGAGAATTTTGACCCCTATGTAGAATAGCAGCCACTATGGATGCTATTCCAGCCGTGAAAAGATGCTATTGCGGCACTCCATGCCGCAATAGTGAAACACTCAGCCACAGGCGATTGGGAGAGGGGAGGCTCTGCTCCGCTCCACCGCGACGCGATAGGAGCCGCTCCAGCTGCTGTTAACTACTGTGTAAGGAGAATACTTAAAATAAAATATAACATGGTTGGCTGCTTGAATATATAACTACAGTCAACTATAGCTTCTTATGGTATAACCAAGCCAAGGGAATAGAAACTTGCATAAAAGATGCAGCATTTCCATTGCATCTTGTCTCCTGACGTGAGATTCCCTAATGTGTCATGCGGAAAACCACAATTCTCATGCTTAAATGTATAATTATCTCCATCTAGAAAGTCCTTCAAATCACTTACACCTCGCCCTTATCAGAAATGGCTGCTGTGTGGTACTCCCCGCATGACACTTTGGTAATCTTCACAAGCTCAGGGGCTTCATCAAGGAACTTAGCATAAGAACTTATAATACGAGCCCCCTGCAGTCCTTCACAAGTAACACCTCGGCCAAGTTGACCATACTCATTGTAGCCTGGTTTATGAAAACAGTAACAAAACCCAGATTAGTAGGCGGCAAGAAATGCTCAAGTTTACTTTCCTACATTCAATGCTCTGTAAATTTATAAGCTTCCAACCATGTCAACTCCATAAAGGCAAGCACTGACATATGATTTACAAATCATATATGCATATATTTAGAGAGAAAATAATGAATAAAGAAAAGCAATTACCCCAAGCTTGTAGTAGGCCTTCCTCAGACAAAGCAACCACATGGACAGCCCCACAAGACACTTGACGAATAATCTGCAAGTATGATGATATGATTGATGGGAAAACAAACAGTATGCAAAATCAGAAAACAAACAGCAAAATGTAGAGTATCCTATGCCATCACTTAAAACTTGTATCATGCATATATCATGATACTCAACAAGCCTACAAACTATAAATCAGGGGAAGAAGAAATGTCATTATATAATTACATTCACAGGAGTAATTGCATGAAACCACAGCAGCAATTATTCTCCTTCTTGGGACTTATTACTTATTAGACCTAAGGAATATAATTTGAAAAGGGTAAGAAAAATATGCTGAGCATATTACACTAACTACCTACATCGAAGTAAGGTATAAACTATATAAAAGACAATGTTCAGAAAACCCTATAATCATAGTAAGGCATGACAATAAAACATAAGCAACAAATTTGCAAGAGAAAAGGTATCTAGCATGTATATCCAATCAACAGTCAGATGTGATTAGGAAAAGACAAGGCAAATGATAAGAAGAAGCTTGAAAAGAATCCATTTTAAGAATAATTTTTCACTCCTCTCTCCCTTGTCATATACAAATAGCAATGGGACCTTGGATCTATGAATGTACATATAAAATTAACAACCATAGCCAACTCTGATAAAATAATCAAGACAATCAAATAAACGTTGCATAATTTCTTGTAAGTCATAGACATAATGAATGTATATATTGGTATGTGCATAAAAATATATACTTACCGTGTTAGGTTTGAAGGCCCCCCAAAACAATCTAGGAAGATTTGATCCCTGGAATATAAACAAGAAGATGAAGAAAAAAAAACAATTTTCTGACATATTGGGATTGTATTATTAACTCTTAAAATAATAGAAATAAAAAAGGTATTAACCTGATTTTGCCCCCAAACCCAGAGCCTTCCAGAGGAAATGGTACCATCATTTTGACGAGGTTCTGCAATGCAAGCAGAACAATGTGCTCCACAAGACACAGATTTTACAAACTCCGACTCTAATTGTGTTACTTTCTTAGGATCTTTCCTTCGCTCTTCAGTTCCATCTCCCAATTGACCAAACTCATTAGCCCCTGCGACATGAGAGATATTACACATAAGTCTTAGCTCTTTTATGTTTCCTAACCACTCGAAATCATAACAAATCATTGAAAGAAAACAGTCCTAACACTATAATGAGTGTTTGAATGAATGTAGTCACGAATAAGGGATTATTAATTAAATTTGTGTTGTTGTCAAATTAATAATGAAAATGAGTAATAAGGTGCGAACCCCAAGTAAAAAGAGAGCCATCAGAGGCAATTGCTGCTGTATGCTCGCGACCACAAGCGACATCCAACCAGCGTGAAGTTGGACAACCAAAAAGGTCAGGAGGAAGCTGTTTTGGAATCCTCAACTGGTACTCTTTACCGTTTCTTCCAGTTTGCCCTGATTGATTGTATCCCCAAGCATAAATGGCACTCTTCCTTGGAACACTCACGGCTCGGATGGTCCCAAAAATATCATCAATATCCATGGATTCAATTCGCCACGGACTATTCTAACTAACAATGGTTTGTAATTTGCAACCAATGAGAATAAAAATGAATGAATGAGATTTGAATCCAAAAAGAAATTAAGAAGAAGAAGAAGAAAAAAAAAATTGAATGAATGAATGGAATAAATGAAATGAAAATTGAAATGAAATGAAACGAAATGAAATGCGGTGCGTGCGGGGAGAGAGAGAGAAGACTAACCCACAAGTGTCGTAGTTCCAGTAACCTTGGTTGGACTCACTGGTTTCCCGGGTTCATGATGAAGGGAAGGCCAAGGAGCCAAGCCACCCCCAATTCCCAATGCCTCAGAATTTTCTAGACACCTTATTTGTATTTCTTCTTTTTAATTTTTAATTTAAGAGAAGAGAATTTTTTTTTTTCAACCAAGCATGTGAAACAGTTTAGGTATTCATTTATTATGCATTTTCTTTATTTACATTTGTTTTTATAATTTATTATTAATAATTTTGTTTTGATTAAAAAGCAAGGTTTCTTCTAATAATAATTAACTTAAGATTCTTTAATTGTCTTTGTTGGGTTTCTTCGTGACTAGTTAATTACTCAAAAAAATAAAAGGTGTAGTTTAAAAAATCATCTTAATAATTAGTGCGTAATTAAATTAGCTTCTTTGTAGAGAATTTTTTTTAACTAAATATCTTTATATTAAAATTAAGCAAAACTAAATATTTACTTAATATTCATCATTTTCAATTAATTATCCCACGGCTCCAATAAAATATAGCTCTTAATGCATGGTACTTGTTTACATAGGGTGGTAGCTTGATTAAATAATTTGATGTTTAATTATTCTGATAGTTTTGTCAAAAAATTTGTGCTCCGAAAGAAGTGTTGTTAATTCATCCTACTTTTATAGTGTAGAAGTTATATTATTTTAATTTCTATATATTGGTTTTATTTTGAGTTTAATTTTAATGCTGTCATTTAATTATTATTTGTTAAATTATTTAAAAAATTAATTATTACAATTATTTAAAAATTTTAATTTTTTAAATAATGTGTTAATATATTATTAAATAAAAATATAAAATTTAAAGAAATTTACATTAATAATAAATAAAAATTAATTTTTTTATTTTTAGGCCGTTTGGTTGAATCCCTGTATAAAGTGCTTTTATGAGGAACTATTGACTTCAAACTTCAAAGAATGACGAACTGTTTTATTGGAAATTTTTTGGTACATTGTTTTATTGGATTTTACAACTGACATTCAACTTATTCATACATGGACAGCCTATGAAGCAAACAACGTCAAAAAAACGTAATCCAAATAATACGTATTGTGTAGGTCATCGATGACGTTCGATTTGTAAAATAAGAAAAAACAAAACAAAAAAAACTAAATGATATCCGACGTGTCGGACTTTGGGTGGGGTTCGTGAAGACAACTTCAGACGACGACTTTCCACTTACTTCGGAAAAGAAAAAATAATTTAAAAGATATTCTCTCAAGATCCTGTTTTTATAAGAATGGGTTAATGTTTAATTACATATTTTATTTTATTAAAATGTAAATAAAATAATCATTTTAATTAAATAAAATATATAATTAAATATTAATCATTAATTATTATAAAATTGTATCCAACTCACCAAAAAAAAAAGATAGCCAAAAAAACCTCCTAATTTAAATATTTTAAAGATAAAAAAAAAAAAAGACACGTGTTTGTTTGTTCCTTCCTAGTTCCTTACAAAATCTAACCTATCAAACAAGTCCAATAGTTCCAACTATCCCTGTGAGCCCTGGCCAAGGTTTTGGACATTGGTGCTTCTACTCTCTCTCTAAGTTTCAGAACACTCCTACCCTTCCGGGTATTATTCCTTCTTTACTAAACATCTCTACATCTCTCACTGCAAATGGGTTCTTAATTATATCCACTTAAATTGTGTAGTACTAATCTGGCTGAAAGAGTGCATTTTTTTTTTCTTTTCTTTGTAGATTTGATCTTGTTTTTCATTGATTTTCTGAATTGTTGTTGGGTTTTTTCTGAATTTGATTATGGGATTCGTTTTGGGCATGAAATACTGTTATTTTCCAGGATGAAAATGCAGGGTCAGATCATTCAGAAAATGGGGTTGACTCTATGGAAGTCATAATTGATGCTGGTGTATCTGCTTTTATATATACCTTTATGCAAATTAATAACCTATTTTACTATGGTTGATAGATGGTGATGATGGTATTGTCTTGATTTTTTACCCTGATGATAGGAGTTCAAAGAAAAATCTCTCCTTTATCTGTTCAGCCTTAACTTTTAAACAAAAGGATACATCAATAGTATGAAATATGGGGTAATAATTCAACTGGAAAAATAGAACTGTACTAGGGACAATAGGAGATAAGCAGACTATGAGTGGACATTTATGAGCATTTTTGGTCTTAAAATTAGAACGTTAGATGAAGTTACAAACATGGACATGATGGAACAGCAAAACTAGGTTGAGAAATCAAAGGAACATATATAGATGGGTTATTGAACGTAGAGGTATATTAACATAAAACATCAACAAATATTGGAAATTAAGTAAAAATTCATAAAGATAACTAGTAACTAAAAAACTAATCATTGAAGATTACTTTACTCTTTCTTTGTTTGAATGATAAATTACTTGAAGGGAGGCATATCAATCTTTAATCTTTTGTTGTTTTGGCCAAACTCATCCATTCTTATTGGCTTCTACTCTCCCAGGATGAGGCATTCGTAAGAAATATTGAAACACAGCCTTTGTATTGCCTGAATGAGTTAATTTCAGCTATCAGTTATATTATTCAAAATAGGCTCTGAGCATAATATGCATGTTCTTTCACCTCAATCTATAAGATGGTCCAGCATTATGCCTCTTGCTTTATCTTGAGAATGCAATATGACCTATCTGTATGTAATAAGTTGGGCCTCCTGCAGTAATATTTTCATGACTATCTAAAGACTAATAAGCTATTTATGCATTAAATTAATATGGAGAGATAAAGGATCATGTTCTTGTTCATAACAATATCTTACTTGATATTTATTTATGTTTTAGAGAGACTGCAGATACAGCAGAATCATGACTGAGACTAACAGTACCAACTCTGAAAAGAAGCTTGTTCGAATTGATATTAGTTCTGATACTGTATGCCCATGGTGCTTTGTTGGCAAAAAAAATCTAGACAAAGCGATAGCTGCCTCTAAGGATAAATACAACTTTGAGGTCTAATACTCTTTCTCTCTCTCTCTCCCTCTCTCTGTGTTTGTGAGTTTGTGTATCTAGGGCCCAAATATGTCTTGCTTTTCCCAGGCTAATTTGCTGTTTAACTGAACTTACAGATAAAATGGCATCCGTTTCAACTTAGCCCTGATGCCCCTAAAGAAGGCATTGACAAAAGGGAGTATTACAGAAGAAATTTTGGATCCCAATCAGAACGGATGGAAGCACGGATGTCACAGGTTTTTATTTTGTTAATCACCTTTGGAATCACATTTGCTATTGCTGGTTTTATTGCTTATAATTCATCCCATCAGTGAATTTTAAGCAAGTCGTTATGCCACCATTTTGGTATTTGTAGGTCTTCAGGACTCTCGGTCTGCAATATAGTATGTCTGGACTCACGTAAGCTTGACAGTGGTTTTACAATTCTTCAATGAACACTTTTACAATCCATCAATGAACCGCTTTAAAAGTTGACAGCTCTGCAGAAGAGTTGTCTAATTGAGGTTTTCGACTAACATTTTCTTAACTATCCACAGGGGAAACACTATGGACAGCCATAGGCTTATATACTTTTCTGGACAGCAGGGCCTTGACAAGCAACATGAACTAGTGGAAGAACTTAACCTTGGCTATTTCACACAGGAAAAATACATTGGTGACCGGTAAGTACTTTTTTTTTTTCATTGTTTGTTTGTGTTTAGAACTATTTTTTTTATCTAGTGATCTTTTGTGTTGTGTGCTCAATTAACTTGCAAAAGTTAATTGCTCTTTATCTTTATTGCTTTAAGGCCATTGAGCTCTCCTTAAGGGGGATATTCTGGATACTCCTTTGAAGGGTTGTCCATCAGTATGGTTTTCAGTAGCTAAATTGCTTTTCTTTTTGATGGATGAAGGAATGATCCTGGATATTCACTCGACACTTGATGATGTTTTTTTCATTTCTTTATGATTAAATATCTCATTTTCTACTAACTTCTTAGGAGAAATTAAAACTACAAACCGATTTCTTCAACGGAGGTTCTTTTAAATATTAAGGTTTATGTGCTACGTATAATAATATAAAAGACTAACAGAGTGGAATTGGATGTTCAATATGAAATAAATGTAGGAAAGCAGGGCCAAATTTTCTATAAAGTGGGATGATAGGTGATCATTTGTGGTAGGATTTAGCTAAGAATATTTTATTGCAGGACATTTGCGCCAAGTGTCTTACTGTCTTTGAATCTGGTTCCTAAATTGACAGGCATTATCACTTTCAATTTGGATGCAGGAATTTTCTTCTGGAATGTGCTGCAAAGGTTGGTATAGAAGGGGCAGCAGAGTTTCTTAAGAACCCCAACAATGGGCTGAAGGAGGTAATTTTTTATATAGGCAAACTCCTTTATACTGTATTTAAATTCAAATGATGATTAAAATATATTCTTCTGTATGGGATTTGAATTATTAGGTGTTCCAACTTCCAAATGCTTAATGTATTTTCTTCTTTTTCAAATCAAAATGGTAGCATGATCTTTTTAGTTGTTAGGCAACCAAGCATTCAAAAATTTATAGTTGTGCAACCGCAATAGGTTGCTCTTTGTGGTAATGTTCATGTACAGCTTAGCAATTGAATTAGATCACCTGGGCACTGATCTTGCTTTCCATCACTCTAACTAGGTTGAGGATGAGCTTCATACATACTCAGGAAACATTACAGGGGTTCCATATTACGTGGTGAGTGTATAAAATCCAAGTTGTTTTGTTCATATTCAGAATGATCAGCACCGACTAAATTGACTAATTTAATTATTTGACAGATTAATGGGGATCACAAGTTGAGCGGTGCCCAACCCCCTGAGGTCTTCTTGAGAGCTTTCCATGTTGCCACAAGTTGACTTTCAGTTTCAGCTCCTGCAAGTTTATATTTTCCTCTATAACAATATAAGGATGAAACCTTGGAAATAAGAAGTTGGCCTTTGGCATGAGAGCTATTTATTAATAATGTATCAAATGTGAACTTCTATTAAGACATTGTTCATGTCTTCTACATTGTTTATCTTCATTCCTCCCTTTTCATGCCTCCCGAATGCAGTAATAATAAATTGAATGACCTTGTCTTTGCTATTTAAGTTACAATGTAGTCTTAATTGCTGAACTACAACAAACGGTTGTATATGATTCTATAATCAACGCACGGTTTGCCACTTTAGTTTTCGCCAGATTCATCCCATTCTTAACTAATAACGTGACAATGCTGAAACACCTTGCTCCTGTCTGTTTTGGTGGGCCTTTAGATTCTGATGCTTTGGTCAAAAATAGGGGTGGTGAGTACTTGCAAAGGTATTTTTATGCTTAAGTTAGTTTTTATAAGAGATATATTTTAATTGAGAGGAAGAAGAGAGCTTACCTTCATAATGGAGTATCCCTTGTATTTATGTGCAAGTAAAGCTAAAAAGGGGATGGGATTCTAAGCCATTCATGTTGCCTTCAGCAATGATGATTTGATTGGTTGCTTTATGAGTGAATTTTGCTATTTTGATGGGATGGGTCCAAGAACGTAGATACAACATACCTAAAGAATTTATATATATATATAGTTAGTTACTTAGTTAGCTACTTTTATTATCAATGGAATTGAGCACGTTGATCACAATCTTTTCCTGTGAAAGGGAAATAAAGAAAAAAGAGAAAAAAAAAACCAGGAACAAATACCGAGTGAAAGTTATCCCCATTGTATAAGCTGCATTACACCATGAGGCTTGTTCCATAAAATGGAGTTTTGAGTTTTTTGCGACACTTGGGTTGACAAGATAAACTGCGGTTAGATTCTCTTCCCTCAGAACGTCAGCAATACAACAAGCCAAATCCAACCGAGTTCTGAGCTGAGATATCATGAGACTGCTACGGCACCAAATTATGTTCTTTTTTTCCTTTTTCTATTTTGGTTAAGATAGCAATCAGATATCACTGCGACTTTTGAAGATAATGTGTTGTTTTGAGGTGAAGTGTGCTGTCTCCACTCACTGAAGCTTTGCCCAAATCAAAACTTTTCCTTTGACTTAGTACAACTTTTTAAGGAGACGTCTCATGAAGAAGGACTCTTGAAAATCTAGGTAGTTTTTAGTTTGTGTTTCTCTAGTAAGTTGTAGATGTCATTTCTCTAGTAAGTTGTAGATGTCATTTCTCTAGTAAGCTCTTACTCTTGGCAGAAGCTTTGGGAAAACGAACAGAAAGGAGTCTCACAACACATCACACAAAGTTCATTTGGGATTTGCATAAATGCAAGTAGAAACAATGTGTTATAATAAATTGATAGATTGTTATCCATATCCTTGTATTTTATCAAAATCTAAACCCTTAAGTTATTTTTAATACATTGAAGGTGATGCACTAAAGTAAAAAAGACAATTGAACTACAAGTGCGTTGAGGACCATTGATTTTTTAATCAATACTTATCAACACTGCACTTTAACAATAACACCTTTAAAAAAATCTTATGAATAATCTTGATCCGTTCATTTGTGACAACACGCTCATGCATACAAAGCCTGTAAAACACTATCTTCCGTGGAATATTGTATCCACATCCATTCCCATGACATGTTTCAGATTTTGTTTGGGGCATCAATTTTTCATTTAACTCTTTCACTAAAGCGAAAAAAATTTCACTTGGATAATGTTTCAAACGGTATTCAGCCAATTGCATTCATCATGCTCAACAAAAGATAATCTCATAATCCCCCAAATCTTTGCCACTTCCGATAATTAGATGTTAAGGATCTGGTAAACACCTAACATTGTTGCCAAAAAACAACAGGTAGAAAGAAAAAGCATTGCCCTAATAAATAGGGGTTAACATTAACAAACTCATACAATTATATGACCAGTTTAATTGGATGAAAAAAAAATAGAAGTTTAGCCAAACTGCACCAATTATAATATTATATGATGAATTGGATGCATAAAAATAAATTAACTGAACTCAACTCTTAATTCCCTTACTTTGAGAAAGGATTAGAACTGAACTGATAAACTTATAAGTTGATTAGTTCAGATTTTCTAGTTCGAATGAATTTTGTTTACATGTTTTTTTTCTTTGCATTCCTTTTTTGGTTAATTTTAAATTTTAATAGTTTTAGGGACCCAACCTATTGATCCAATCTAGTAGTAGTTGGATTGGTTCAATTTAAATCGGTTGGCAAAAAGGTTGGCCAAACTGCCAAAAACCGAACCAACTGACTCAACACCCCTAACCAAACTCACCTTAAAGAATGGGTCAAAACTCATGCGCTTGATATCAACAAAACTAATAACAAAAGCAGAAACCAAAACAAAAAAAATCCTTCTATTACAGCGTGAAACTGTTGAAGCCATGACAAAGTTTCCATCTAAAATTGCATTTTCTTTTTTCCTTCAAAGTTTTGGCAAAGGAGAAAATGTTAAATAAAAAAAACAACTTGGATGAGATTGAACTTTACAATAATGGTTAAGACTTAAGAAACTTGTATACTTACTATACATGACAAGCTCTTAATGTGAAGTATTCACAATGTCTATACTTGAATTCTTCCTTTCCTCTGTTGCTGGCTTCGTCCACGACACAAACCTTTGATTAAGTCGTTTCATCGAATACCATCACCTACACCGAAACAAAAAGACATATAACTATCATGATTCATTAAACTCCAACTTCTAGTGCAGCATTTAGCTTATCAATCAGGAATGCATTTGGTCAACAACAAAAGAAAATATTATTCAAGCTCTAGCTCTCCAGTGGCAGTCATGCTCAGCTCAAATATATTTAAATGCAGTACATTATAACAGTTTGATCAATAAAAAAATAGCAGTATAGTCATAAATGATTGTGTAAATTGTAAAAGAATATCAGAATCAAGCTCACACGAGCAAATTGATGAATGTGTAATATTTCACATATACACAATCTGGATGCAAACTGGGTAGAAGTCAATGGCAGCTAAAATAATCAGAATCAAGCTCAAGAAGCTCCAACTTATGCATGTTTTCCCCAAGCCTCTCCATCATCCAATCAGTATATATAAATTTATAGAGTAAAAGCACATGTCATACATATCCTTCTTTTCTTCTATTCCACCAGCTAACAGCCCATGCCATTCAGTTTGCAGCACTCACAGTCATCGACTAAAATAAGTGCCACATCTAACAAACTTTACATTTCTGTCAACAAAGTCATAGTTACTAAACATGACACAACACTAGAGATATACACTCCCACCCCTGTATGGAGAGTCCAAACTTTGTCCTATGCAGTTTTTTGTTTCTAGGGAAATAACATCTAAATAACGCTAGGTCAGCCCAGAAAATTGATAGCTATACATCTACCAATGAACTACAATTGCAATACGACACATGACTAATTTGCCATCAAGTCAATTAGCACATTAATTGCAAAAGAATTCTCAAAGAAAGGGTAAAAAACAGAGGCTTATGAGAAGTTTCATAAGACATTTTGAAACGTGGAGTACTCATAATAACTAGTCGTTACTGTAGAAGATAAATGAATATTCCTGTTATTTAATATAAAAAACAAATCATATATATTATATATGCAAGCTTTTGTTTTTTTTGTTTTTTTTGTTTTCTTTTTTTCTTTTGCTAAAATACTTTGTCCTTTTTCTTGTACCAATCAAGTCCCACATCTTATAAAAACATATCAATTTCATCCCAAAAAGTGCTTATATGGCCCTTATATGGAAATATTTCGACATAATGGTATATTGTCTGTTCAACATGGCAATTATTTGGAAAAATTACTTAAATATAAATTTTTTTATTCCAGTGTGGCAATAACTCAAGCCCTTTCCCTCGCCACCAACACCTCTACCATTTTTCTTTCCTTTCCTGTTTCCTCTGTTCTGAGAGGAACAAATCCAAGATTTCATGGGTTTCTATGAAGCCACAAATGTGGTGCTGACCAAGAAGCACAAGATCAAGAGAAGACTGATCCAATCACAAGTAGGCTTTGTGGTAAGCTATAGCTTTCCAAAATTGCCTATTTTAAGGTTTAGACTTGAGGGGGGTTTAAAGATCAAATTATAGGGGTAAACAAGAAAATATAAAGGGGAGGCTATTGCTGGGATTTCTAGACAGCAGCAAATCAAATGGATATATTTAGTCTTGAATGGGAAACAGCAAGGAAACATTAGGATTTTAGCTGAATATTAAGCATAATTTAAACTTGCAATGAGGCAAGAGACAGTTGTGAGGAATATGACATAGCTGTTGAAAACAGTAAGGCATGTGAACTGTTGCAGAGAAGAGAGAACAGAGGAGACTAGGAGATAATAGGAGGGCTGATAGCATTGTGTTCATATTTTGATTTCTGAAGATAGTATTTTATGCAAATTGAGAGGTAACTTTGCCTTCAAATCGTTAGGTTTGAAGGAGGGCTGATTGAATTGTGTTCATACATGATTCTGAGGATCATGAGTCATGACTGTATTTTTATTGGAATTTACGATGGATTTAATAGCAAGGAATTGTACCCAAAAAAAATAGCATGGGAGCTCTTAATCTTCTAAATAATAATCTCTTTTAAGTGCAGTACATAAAGCCTGTTTGTTACAGATTATTTGATGAAAAAATCACCTTTTTAAAGTAAAAAATCATTTTTAATGATTTTGATTGTTTGTTTAAACTTATTAAAAAAATCATTTGTTTAAAAACATCATTTTTATGGTTAAAATGAAAAGCTACTTTTATTAGCTTTTGAAAAAAACCTCTTGCAATAGAAGAGAGAGAAGCTATTCTCATTTAAAAATAATTTTTATGATTGTAAACAAACACAAAATAGCTTCTGTTTTTCTTAAAAATCTCTAAAAAATAATCTCTAAATTATTGAAGGTCAAAATCAATTTTGTTTTAATCTGTAACAAACGGGCCCATAATCAGATCAAGGGACTACTTATGACAAGATGGAACACAAAACCATCTCATTTATGGCAAGATTTGCTTTGCTTATAGGCGTGGACTCTTAAGATACCAATATTGGTAGAGGAACTTCAATGATAAATGGAGATGGCACTGTTTTCATTCAAGAAAGTTGAATCGTTAATGGAGGGGATTTGAGACAGAAAATGTGAGAGAAAGGAAGAAATAATATGAAAAGAGTGAGAATGTGGGAAGTGAGAGTGGAAGAGTGCAATTCTTTTAAAAGATCAAATTGACTCAAGCTACTAAATTAATTTACCTTTGATAAAATGACAGAAACACCGACAAGATTTTTACTTGTATTTGAAATAGAAAAAAAAAATGGTTTTTATGTCCACCTGGGAATGTGAAGGATCCTAATCTCCATACAAGAGTGAGGAGGTTAGGTTAGCATTCCCCAAATATTTTTTTGTTACAAAGCATTCCCCAATTATTTTAACACTACAACGTTAGTTACAAATTTAGAACTATTCTTAACAAGAAGGCTTGGTAGCCTGATGTTTCCTACGGTATACCAATTACTGGTTTCGAGTCCAAGCTTAGGCCCTTTTACCAATTTCCAATTGAAATATGCAAACTGAGTGATGATGTGGCAGCACACCACAAAGCTGTTGGGACTGGTAGAATTGGACCAGTTGGCCAGTTAGTACTGGAACTGGCTGGTTCAAACCAGTTCACAATGGTTTATGGTTTTCAGGCGAGAACTCAACCAGAGACATGGCCAGTTTGCAGGTTTCCAGTCGAACTCACTAGTTTAGTTCTCAGTCCACTGATTTTGATGTTATCTATCCTAATTGCTGATGAACTAAAGATGTCAGTGAGAAAGAATTCAGAAAATACTAAGTAAATATTACCTTCCCACAAACTGGACAGTTGTCACTTCTCTCCATCCACTCATAAATGCAACCAAGATGAAAATGATGAGAGCATTGCGTCACTATCTTCGGGTTCTCTTGAGTGTATTCTGCAAGCAAAAATAATTTCAGAAATATAAGAATCTGTCAAAGGTCCTATTCTCTTAATAGTGTGTTTCCTGGCATCAACAACCTTTTGTTTGCAACAAGGATCATATTTTCACAAGCATTACTTCTCAGAATTTAAAGATTGGCCTCCTAGGTTCCTGTGCTAAGGTTATATTCTAACTTCTAAGCCAATGCTGCTTCAATATCAGTAAATTATTGTTTTCTACCTTTAAGATCAACTAATGGAAGATAATAATGAAACCATTGAGAGACACATATTTTATTTTCTCTAATTATTTGAAATATCCAAATTCCTTATGCCTCTTAACAATTTAATGGACAGAAACCATACAGTATACAGTCTCGCAACATCATCTACAACAAGTATACCAAATAAAAATAAAGCATCCAAATTTCTCAGTATATGTCAAGACATGTGCCAAAAAGCATCCTACAGATTAATACAATACCTCATGCAAAATTAAGTCCCAGCATCATGGGGTCTTCTAATGAAAATTTGAGATTATAAAGGTAAAAAATATCTCTACCTTCAAGACAAGTTGGACAAACATCCTCCTCTTCTGATGATGCATAGACAAACCCAACTCCAGTTGTATATTTTGCTGATGAAAGTTTTAGTGAGGGCTTAGAACGGTATTCCTTTGATCCATCTTCACCAGCACATTCATTCCATTTGTCTCCCGAATTGAAAGATTCAGGATCCGTATCTACATCACTTCTTAGAGGTTCTGTCTCCTCATTTGCATGACTTGAACCCTTCTCACGTCTTGAAACTAGTCCATCACGCTGTGAGCGGAAATACCTTGGGTCTGCATCATAAGGCAAGGGCCTTGGAGGAGAACGGTACATGTCAGATAGAGAATTATCAAGTGATGCTGTAGAAGTCATAGATGCTGCCCCCTGTATAGATGAAGGAATCGTATGCACTTCCCCTCTACGGAATATTGATGCATACTGAAATTTGAGGTAGAATGGAAAAGGGTTATAATTATATTATATTATGAAGTATAGCTCTCATCAATATCAAGATACATCACCTTGAAAAATGGATTTAGGACTACAATATTCTTCAAATTGCAGTCCACCAAATATTAATGTAAATGGCAATCAATACAATGGATTTGTAACCCAGAAACTTAGATTAACAGATGCAGCAATGCAGTAATGCATCAAATCTTTCCTAAACCAAATTCTAGGTGATTACAAAAATGATCTTATTTGATTTTATTTGAGGCCTTATTAGGACAAACAAGCAAGCACTAGACCTTCAGAAGGCAAATATCACTCCCACAATTGGCTAAGGGTAACTAAATTTAAAACTCACTTCTCACACTGATAGCACTCACAACATTTATTTTAGAGAAGCATTTAGCACGAATACATATATGCAACACATCACCATTTGTAATTTTTTGGGGGACTAGTACATATATTTCAAAACTACTGGTATGAAAAATCTGAACACTAAGAAGGAAAATGCCCGCAATCTCCCTGCATATAACTTCAATCACGTGAATTTATCTATTTTCATGTTATATAGTCCCGGACAAGATAGAGAGGATGCACATGCACACCAATACTAACAAAAACCAGATACATGCATCTGAAGATATAACAGGTTTGCCAGCCCACAAGTATGGAATTCCAGGAAAAAGACAATGTAAGTCATAAGGGGAGGCATCTAATTCAAATTATGGACAACAACACATAATATAAGAAAGAGCATTGCCAACCAAAAAGAAAGAAGGAAAGAAAATAGGGGAAGGGCAGCAGGTAGGGAGTTCATATTTAGAGACATACCACATTCAAAAGGTTCTGTATGAAGCAACTGAGACACACGCAGTTCCTATATACAGAACTATTTGGATTTACATAATCTTCAAAATCATCAACACTTAAACAACAACAAACAGAACCCATTGTTCCAGCTGCAATAGCTTTCTTTAGCTTAAATTTTTCCCACTCCTCAACAGATCACCAAAAAACTGATGGTGCTACATGCAAGCTTTGAGAAAAGGAGCCTCCAACAGCACTAACTATGCTTTCATAAATAAAGGAGAGAGGATTCTAAGCTCGCAGAAGTCCCACTGCCTCCGCAAACCAGTATCCTCCCTCTTCTGTTCAGATTATCTGTAATATGGATATGCAGACCTGTTTCTCTTGCTCACCTGTAAAATACACCAAATTTGCATAAAAATCACTGAAAAAATGGGAAGGTTTTAGAAGTTGTCATTCATGCAATTTGACCAATCAAAATAACTAGAGTTACTGTAAACCACTATAGGCCTGTGTTGAGCAATGCAGCTAATGCTCATGCTCCAAAGCATCATATATACAAAACATCATTGGCAAATCAGGACTGTAAAATAAGATCAACAAACTGTTCGTTTCCCTTTAAGAAAGAAAGAAACAAAGAAATAAAAAGTATGATAAAACTGAGAAAATAACTATTATAATATTTAAAAAGAATATGAAAATTTTGAGTCATTCAAGGGAAAGCTCTTAGTCTTTTGCCACACACCGACAATATAATTAGTACAGTGTTCCTTCAGATTTTGGAAAAAATTGATTATTTACTTCACTGACAAACTATGCCTATAAATCAACCAACAGGAAGATCATTGCTTTCCTTTCAGCTGGAAAATCACAATCACTATTTTAGACAATAACCCTCATAAGCATACAAGAGCAAACCATGTCCATCACAGGAATTGGGAACATTTTTTTTTTCAAAAAAAAAGGAAAACACAGAGAGAGATAAAACCACATTCAAATCATCAAGACCTGAATTTTGCATCAAAGAAGAAAAGAATGACCCAGAAACACACCCAAATTGACTAAAAAAAGATACCCACTTCCGATTATCAAATAAAAAGGCAATCAGAACGATCAAAACGACAATCGGAAGAGAAAAATCGAAGTGGGTAAGCGAAGAAAAGGACAAAGATGGAATTTTTGAAAAAGTACCTGAGAGATAGAGAGAGAAGAGAGAGAGTTTTTGATGATGTTGGGGAGAAGAGAGAGAGAAAACTGGAACTCCGAAATTCGGAGGAGTAGATAGATACGTTTGGGAAATCGGATTCTATAAAAGGGATGCAACGCGTGGCGTGGGTTTCGGATTGTTGGGCGATGAAAGCTATGAATATGAATTCGCCAGATTAAAGCAAAGCAACCCTCTCTCTCTCTCTCTCTGTTTGTGTCTCTATTCTATTACCAAAGGCCTCCGTGGGTGGGTGAAGGAATCTTCATCCTTCCCAACTTTTATATTAAAAAATTTCTGAAAGGGAAAGAACCACTTTTTAAATTTATGTCACAATACACAAGTTGCACAACTTATGCTTTTATACCTTATTTCAATGTTATATTCAATAACGATATTTGTAAAAATTTACACTCATTTCATTCTATATATACTTTTAGCTAAGTTATTCGACAACATCTAGTTTTATTGTAATTTTTTTGAATTGGTTAAATTATGTAAATATCTCATAAAAGTTTATGCTTTAAGTATGTGACTAACTCAAATTAAAATAATTGATTAAGTAAAAATTGAATCATCATACTTTGAAGAATAGGCTCCTTATTTATAGACTGATAAGGAGAGATTTATCTAATGAGGATTAACTTTTGATAGGAGTTCAATATTGATAAAAATAGATATCTTGATAAGAATTATTATCTAAGAGTTGAATCCTGATAAGGATTGATGTTGTTAGAATCTTTCTAGATGCTAGACTAATGTAATGGACCAATTTATCATCTGAATTGAAGAGAATATGTTTGTAAATTTATTACTTAAGTTAATTGAATTCTTGATTTTAAACTAACATTGATTAACATGAATTGTGTGATTGCACATTTGTGTATCTTTTGTTAGTTAAACTCTAAGTAACCACCTATTAGTGAATGCTAAATTTAATGCAGAGATCTTAGTTAAATTTAGGTTTACCATTCAATTGAATTCAAATGCATGTTTAGTGGTCAATGAAAGATCAAATAGAATTTCAAATTGATTTTTTGGATTGTTGTTTTGCTAGATTTAACCCCCCTCACTCATCTTGATTTGATTGAATTGCATTTGAATTCTTGATAGACGACTTGATTCAATCATTTATACTTCATTTTTGCTTATGAACCAATCTTTTTGTATTTGACTAAACTCGACACTTTGTTCAAGGACCTAACTAATGACATTTGTATCTTGAGATGATAAAATTAGTGTTTACTCATATATTAGGGGTGGTAATTAGGGCTGATAATGAGCCGAGCCAAGCCTAGCTTAGGCTCAGCTCATGAAAAAATTGAGCTCATTTTCTTGGCTCAAGCTCGACTCACTTTAAGCTCACGAGCTATTTGAGCTCAATGAGTCAATATCGAATCTTATATTAATTAAACTTGTACTACTCAATGAGTTAGATTCGAATTTGTATCTCAATAAAGTTTATATTTTTAACATATATTTATTTAAAAAATAATTTAGTCAAACCAAAAATAAAATAAAATGTTAATATACATTAAATTAAAACATTATGATTATTATTATTTGTAAAAAAAATGACTACACACATATATCGAGCCGTTACGAGTTAATGAGTTGAATATATGAATGTTCAAGCTCGACTTATTTAACAAATGAGTCAAAATTATCAGTTTATTGAGTTGTTAACGAACCGAACCACGAGCAAGCTTAACTCATTGCCAGCCTTAATGGTAATAACTCTACTTGTCTTGCGAACTAATTTGTTAAGAACTCAATAAGTCAAGCTTATAAGTCAATGAACCTAGCTTGAATTGAAATTTTTAACTTATTTATTAAATTAGTCAAATTTAAGCTTTTATATGTTCAAGCTATTATCTCATGAGGTGTTTTTCACTAACATTCAATTATCTATTGTCAAATCATTAAAATAATTTGAATATCATGACAACCATCATCCAATTACTACCTTGCAAGGTGCTTTTACACTATCATCCAACTAAAAGTCTTTTAAGTCCAAATCCAAGGTGAGTTCGTGTTTAGTTTGTGCAAAAGTTCCCTTCTTTGTAGACAGGTGCGAACTAGAAGATAGGGTGCAAAATATTAATGATGTTTGTTTTTTTCCTCTGGCTTATCAAAGCTCAATCTAACATTCTTACAATAACATTGGTTTGTTTAGATCTTTGGGGGTGCAATGGCCCCTGGACCTTAACATAGGTCCGCCCTTGCATGTAGGTATGCTGCCAATGAATGTCCTAAGGGAGACTATAGAGAGATGATCTCATAAACTAGAGGAGCGCAAGGGGTGATCATCCTCACAACCATTATGAATAAGGTAAAGAGTTGCTCGTGAGTTGATCTCAATGATGATCTAAGTAATACACTTGTCCCTTGCTATCCTTAGACTATGGAGAATGCCCCATAGCTCAACATGTGTAACAGGGCAAGTTCCCAAGTTGCAGGAGAAGGCAATATGGAAGCTACTTAAGCTATCCCAAAAGATTCTACCTTAGGCAGCCAACATACCATCCTGCTAGTAAAAGCTATCAATATTGAATTTAACCCAACCAACAGAAGGATGACTTTGTAACATAATAGCACATTTTTTTTAACCAAAAAAAGTTACAATTAAGTTTAATTCCTATTCAGGCACAATTTTCAAATTTACTTACCTTTCTACATCCATCACCGGGTCTTAGGAATTCCCTTGTAACCATAAAAAAAATGTTCAAAGAGCTCAAACTCAAGTTGCACAAAGTCCTTTTATAGACTACCTAATCATGTGGTCGAATCTTACTCAAGCTTCTCAGGCAGTTTTACTCAGGTTGCTTTACCTACATTTTAACATACTATCCCCATTCTCTTACTAAGTCCTCACACCTCCTTTGTAACAAAGAAAAAAGTTCAAATAACTAGATATTGGTACAACAGTGCACCTCTACAATGAGGTATCTCCGTCTTAAGTAAACAATATGCAATAAGAAAAGGTGGTCAAGGCCAAAAATCCTTTACTGGTTTCTTGGTCTCCCTCCACCTCTCAATCCACTTACTCTACTAATAGATATCTTGAGATCTAACAAAGCACGTTGCCAACTCTAAAATGCTCGAATATGGCAAAACACATCCACCACTGAGGCCTCTTCAACTAGTAAAAATCCTGCCACATATGTGTATATTCTATTTTAGATTTGTACTCAATCATACATGTCTCCACCATCATATAGATGATCACTATATCTGTCATTAATCTTTGAACATCTACCACCATACAGTTAGCTATCACTATTATGTGAACTAAGCAAGTAACCACTCCAATTAGACACAAGCAGAGTGATGGATAAATAAAAAATAATTAGATAAAAGAGACCACGGGACACATAAATTTATTCTAGTTCAAATAAGTTAAAGAACGAAGCTTAACCTATGTATGGTCTCCTCAAAATTCAATAATAAATGTTTTCATTATACAATTGCTTTTACATCATAGACTCTCTAAGCTAAAATGCATTATTATTAATTTGCCGTGCTTAAATTTTTTTTTTAGTTTTTTCGTAAAAACTCATCAAAACATATTAAAATTTTAAAAAATCTTTTTCTAACACTTATTCGCTTTTCTAAATATTTAAAAGTTCCTAAAATTTTGAAACACTTTAAACCTCCAAACAATTCCGCCCTCGCTTATTATTATTATTATTTTTCCTTTGATTTATTCAGTTCCCTACCTTCTCATCTCAAACACACCCATACGCATTTTAAATTTATCATAAAAAGGAGTCCTCTTCACAATTCGCAGCTCTCAACAACTACAACTACCACTTCACTTCACTCCAACCACACTCTTCCCATTCTCAGATCTCATCTCAATTCCCTCGTCCCATTCTTCTTCCATTTTCTCTCACATCGTAACTTCGCACCATTTCGCAGTGCCCAATTTCATCTTCACCCACAAAACCCCACCACCGAGTTTGCACCGAGTCAATGCGAGCATAGCAACTCGCCTCGCAAGCAAAATGCAGAGCGCATCGTCATCGGCGACACCGGAGGCCATTCTGGAATGGCTCCAGAAGGAGATGGGTTACCGGCCCCTCGCCCATTACGGCGCCTCCGGCAAGCCGCACCTGCCGCCGGTCGAGTCGCTCCGCAAGATTTGCCGCGGAAACATGATACCTATTTGGAATTTCTTGATAACCCGCGCGAAATCGGAGAAAACGGTGCAGAATATTCGGAGGAATATAACGGTCCACGGTGACGGTGACGGTGACGGTGACGGTGGTTTGGGAAGGGAGGAGGTTGGGAGGGGTAAGGGGAGGAAGAAGGAGAAGATGTTGGGGGAGGGTTCGAGTGTGGGAGAGACGCGAGAGGTGGCGTTGCAAGAGAGGGATTCGGCGGCGAAAGAGGTGGAGAGGTTGAGGAATGTTGTGGGGAGGCAGAGGAAGGATTTGAGGGGTAGGATGCTTGAGGTTTCAAGGGAGGAGGCTGAGCGGAAGAGGATGCTTGATGAACGAGCCAATTACAGGTTTTGTTGAATTTGCCAAAAATTTTAATCTTTATTTATTTTTAATTTTACTAGCACTTGGTTGAAGTGACGTTTTCATTTTTCATTTTCTTTGGGTCGAAGAAGATGAGTTGAAGATGGCATTTGCATTTGGTTATGAGTACCAAAAACACTCATTCCTGCTGGCTTTAGTTGTTGAAAACTTGAATGTAGAAACTAACTCGTTTTATGTTGCAAAAATTTAATATCATTTTGAGTAATAATGTAGGTGTAGGCATTATCTTATTGCTTGTTAGGATGAGAGTTTAAGACTTAGTTTCAACTATTTGGAAACAATTTATCACATGCTTCTGAGATTAAATATATCATTCTTGACATGGAAGGTATATGTGCTTTCATTTACTATGCCAATGAGATGTTTGAAAGACAGAAAAAAATGAGCTTATTATGATTCTAGAGTTGAATGGTCGAGACAACAAAAGTGTCTGATTTCTTTGATGAGGAATGGTGATATATTCTTTACCCATTGTGCAGGCACAAGCAAGTGATGTTGGAGGCTTATGATCGACAGTGTGATGAAGCTGCAAAAATATTTGCTGAATATCATAAACGTCTCTGTCACTATGTAAATCAAGCGAGGGATGCTCAAAGATCAGGTGTTGATTCTTCCGTTGAAATGGTCAATAGTTTTAGTGCCAAAAATGAGAAGGAAGCTGTTTATTCTACTGTTAAGAGCAGTAAATCTGCAGATGATGTCATTCTCATTGAAACCACTAGGGAAAAGAATATTAGGAAGGCTTGTGAATCTCTTGTAGCTTACATGGTTGAAAAAATACGGAATTCTTTTCCTGCTTATGAAGGAAGTGGCATTCATTTGAATCCTCAGTCAGAAACAGCAAAGTTGGGGTTTGATTTTGATGGGCAAATTCCGGATGAGGTTAGAACTGTTATTGTCAATTGCCTAAAGAGTCCTCCTCAATTGCTTCAGGCAATTACTGCATACACTTTTCGGCTGAAAAGTCTAATCTCTAGAGAAATAGAGAAAATTGATGTTAGAGCTGATGCAGAGACCTTGAGGTATCAGAATACATGTAATTTTGTTCTTCACATTCCGTTGGTGCTCTTGTTAATGTCTCCTTGACTATAATTTTCAAATTTTGAACTGTCTGTTAAATTCATTAATTGTTGTTACTGTAACTTTCTCAAAAACTTTTCAGTCAGAAATGCTAAATTGACAAAGCATATCGAAGATGCATACAATGATTTAGTCCCCCTCCCAACCAGAAAAAAAAGAGTGATGTGTATGAAGTAGTTGTATGCATGTTATGAATGTTCTGTTAGTTTTGTTTTATTAGCAAGGATATTACTTCTGCTATAGCTGTTATAATTCAAACTTGCATTCTTCAATCAGGTACAAATATGAAAATAACATAGTTATGGATGTTTCCTCTCCTGATGGGAGCTCTCCTCTACAGTATCAACTTTATGGCAATGGAAAGATTGGGGTTGATGTGCCTCCAGGAGGAAGTCAAAATCAACTTCTTGAAAGACAGGTCTTTATTCTTCCTTAAACTGCACAATTTTATCTTCCTAACTGGAGTTATTGAACTGATGCTGTATCTCTGTGTTCACAGAAAGCTCATGTTCAGCAATTTTTGGCTACTGAAGATGCACTAAACAAGGCTGCAGAAGCAAGAGACTTGTATGAAAAACATATGAAACGTCTGCATGGAGGCACTGATGTTTCTTCACGCCCAATTGGTATTGGAAGCACATCCCAGAATGTTGGAAGTCTTAGGCAACTTGAGGTATTGTTTATCAAAACTTACAGTGCATTAGTCACTTTTTACCAGAGTTATATATTTTTTCAGGCTATCATCACCTTTTCTCATGATACTCTATAAGATTGTCAACATTTATGGTGGAAAGAATAAGTGCTCAGTGACTGGTGATTCAGAGCAATGTTGAGCCTGCAGTATTGATAAATATTGTTTTTGGTAGCATAACAAAAAGAATACTGACAACTTGGGAGCTTATGCCAGGAAGAATTAGTGCCTAAATCAATGGCAATTTTCTTTGTGATTTTGTGTGTTACAAATCAAGTACATGGCATGTGTTTCAAGATTGGTATTTCATTTTTGTTAAAATTTTGTTTCTCTAGATTGAGACACTATCTTAAGCTGCTTTGAGCCGTGGAACATTCTTTCTACTAAAGATAATATGTACATATGGTGTATGTTGTTTAGCTGTTAATGCTTAACATGTTTATGTGTGTGTTTGCATGTTAATATCTTGACAATATAATGTAATAAACAATTTTCTTTGGCCTTCAAAGATCACGTGTTAACAGCTTGAAGAAGGATCTTTTGAATCTCAACTTGTATGCTATTTTGTTTTTAGTCAGCTGCACTGTATCTCTCCTCTACACGTAATGTCTTTTTGCTAAGATTTCCTTGTTTGATATGTCTATATGAGAAATATCTCTTCTTCATCTCTTCACATCTAATTATTTTGAATTTGAAGTGGTCCATGAAATTGGCTTGATATATAAGTAATTTGTGGGGGAAGATTCTGAAATTTGGTGTTCCCTGTAAAATCAAATTCAGAAAACCGGAGAATTTTGTGCAAGACTTGTGTATCTATGATTTATTATTGTTGTTGTTATTATGACTTAATTAGGGACATCCTGACATATTTAATCCTGAAATATTTTCCTTTTTTCTAAGTTCAAATAAATTATTAGTTTCCCCTTTTATTCAGGGATTAGATTTTCCAATATTTAGGATTGTCAGCCATTACTAGGTGGAAGAAGAAAAGGAAATAATTTTTTTTCTTTCCAATTCTACCCAATTCCTAATTCTAGAAACCTTTTTTATATCAACATTTAAGGTGGGGGAAATAAAGGATTTATATTCTTCTATCTTTGAGGGGTAAATTCTTGAATCTTAACTTTTTATAAGTTCACTTAAATTATTTAGGTTTCCCTTCTTATTCAGGGATTAGATTTTCCTACTTTATTTAGGATTGTCAGCCGTTACAATGTTGAAAAAAAAGGAAAGAATTTTTGTCCCTTTCAGTTCTCCCAATTCCTACTGCTAGAAATATTTTTCACATCAACATTTGAGGTGGGAGAAATAAAGGATTGATTTTCTATCTTTGAGAATTAGTTTACCTACTTATTCATCTGCCTTTTCTTTGTATTCTTTCCCTGTGTTCAGTTAGATGTTTGGGCCAAGGAAAGAGAAGTTGCTGGTTTAAAGGCAAGCTTAAATACCCTGATGTCCGAAATTCAGCGCTTGAATAAGTTGTGTGCTGAGAGGAAAGAAGCCGAAGATTCTCTGAAAAAAAAGTGGAAAAAGATTGAAGAGTTTGATGCTCGTAGATCAGAACTTGAGACCATATATACGGCACTCCTTAAAGCTAATATGGTAAAGTTCCATTATTTCAGTATTTCTTGTATCAGTGAATTATAACTGGTATCTTTACAGCTTTTCCTTAGGTAATGGTGGTACCCTGTTTGAATCCTAGGATCATCATTGGTTTTAAAATAGCCATTAATAGAGTTGTCTGTGGCATTGGCACATTGGTGCATTTACTGTGAATTGATGTATGTATCGAGACAATGGATATTTGTGAAGTTTGCATATCTTGTTCCTACTTAGCCTTAATGGTATTCATTTCCCTTAAGTTACACAATTGATTCCAACACATCATTGTTGTTGTATTTTTTCCCATTTCTTTTTTTAATAAACAGTTATTTGATTGGTTATTTAATTTTTGATATTTTTTTCATATTGCAGGATGCTGCTTCATTTTGGAGCCAGCAGCCATTAACTGCAAGGGAGTATGCATCAAGCACTATAATTCCAGCATGTGCTGTTGTTGTTGAGACTTCAAATAGTGCAAAGGATCTTATTGAGAAAGAAGTGTCTGCCTTTTATCGGAGTCCAGATAATAGCCTCTACATGCTTCCTTCTTCCCCACAGGTTTATAATGCTCCAACAGACAATTTTTTGTTGACTTGTTTGTTCATGATTACATATGTAGCAATAGAAATAATAATCTGAGTTTTTGGATGAAGTTGTTTTACATGGTGTATACTTTTGAATCTTCCGTTTCTACTTTTTGGTAGTCAAAGGTGCTGAGTTCATTCAAATATACACTTGACTTGGACTGGGTATCCAGTGTGTCCACTCAGTTTTTTTTTGTTTTGGATAGAAAAAGAAATTTGATTAAAGATAAAAGAAGGAAAGTACAATTCGGGGGAGGAAAAGATATCCTCAAAAACAGAAAATTCAAGATACAACAAGGAACATGAAAAAATCAAGAATGCAGCAAGGCTGCTCAGTCTCTTTGCATGTCAGAAATGGCCATGAGAAGTCATATCCTATCCCATAACAAGTTTAGGGGCAAAAAGACACCATTAAAGATATGCACGTTCCACTCCAACCAAATGCACCTAAGAACTGTATAAACTGCACACTTCCACAGAATTTTACCCTCCTTGATTTTACCAAAACCTTTATAATGAACCATCAGAAACTGCTCCAAAGTAAAAGGACACAACCATTCTACTTGGTTATCCACTAGGAATGGTTCTCTGGTCTGAGATGCTCTGAATTCCATTTGACTGATCTATCTCTCATCTGCATGGGATGGCTGTTAGGTCATGTGATGGGGTATGTGATATGTTGTAAATTTAGGAGTAAAACTTAAATCTGTCAGTAACATTAAGATTCTTGTAAAGAAAGTAAACTTTTGAAGGCTTTAGAGAGATTTGCTTCTCTTATAGTGTGTGCTTCAACTGAATTTTGTCTTCAATTCTGGTTCAGGCACTGCTAGAGGCCATGGGCGCCAGTGGATCCCCTGGACAGGAAGCAGTTGCAAATGCAGAAATAAATGCTGCTATTTTGACAGCAAGAGCTGGAGCTCGGGATCCATCAGCAATTCCATCAATATGTCGTGTTTCAGCTGCACTTCAGTATCCTGCTGGTGAGTTTATCATCATCTCTGATGTGCTGATTGGCTCTTTCCTGGTGTACCCATGTCAGAGATGTCTCTGTACGTAGGTGCATATGGGACAAAAGGTCCTGTATTTTTTGTTCACTTTTGTGGCTGAAATAAAATTGTCTGAAACTTGTCTAAAGCCTACCAAAACACTCAAATTTGTTAGCTTTGGCAATTTTTAAAATGAAAATGTATTATAAAATATTTTTAGATTAATTTTATAGGTATTTAAGTATATTTTTATGTATTTTATCTAATATTTAATATATCTCCCTGGCTTGCACCCTTGTATTGTCTTGATACGATACATGTACGCTTACCAGTACATAGATTATTATTGATATAGATTTCTAGAGGCGTACGCTGATGAATGGCAGAGCTATGTATAGGTTTTGGATTAAATCTTATTCTCTATATGGCTTCTGCTAGAATGGTTCTCCTTTGACATAAGTAGATCCTGCCACTTTTTTTATAAACTTATTTATAGATTTGCTACATGACTGTATAACTTGATAATAAACTTTGGATTTGGCAGATATTAAAGTCGTGTTACATTGTGTGCCTCAGGGCCGTTTTAACGAGTATTTGTTCATGCCGTAGGTGAAAATATTATGAGGTCAAAGTAATAGTTGTTTACATCTGTGTTATAAAAGGATTTTATTTTGATCCACTTAGTGTAAAGAGTTTTATACTTCAGTGAACCAAAGTCAAATACCTTAATTATCCAATGATGTGGCACTTTACTGATAGTATAGAGTTTAACATTGGCAATGGATCAATTTTAAACTTTTAAAAGACAACCCTTCTTAATCATGTATTAAGGGCTTCTGTTTAATAGTTAAAAACACTATCTAATGAGCTAGTTCTTCTAATTATTGACTTTTATTATACTATTGGTTAAATATATGGTATAAATAAGTGTCTCTTGTCTCTCAAGACATTTAATTAACTATATTAAGGGTGAATTAACATGCCTTGAACTCTAATGAGTTTTACCATAAGTTACCAGACTCTAAAGTAAAAATCAGTAAAAATCTGCATGCGTACATGTGTCTTCAGCAAGACAAGAACTTCAAGGGACAGATTTTCACTGTATGAGCACATGGCTTGACAGAGAAACAGGCATACTCACACACTACATATGCACCGTTCATGAAGTGTCATTAGGTTGCTTCATGTATTTTGTTTACTTTATCATACATTTGGGGGAGAAATCTGCATTGAAATTTATTCTTTTAATGATCTTAAAGTAAAAAATATTCAATTGTGGAGATGGTTTCGAGAATGTTTGTTTGATTTGTGGATGTTACTTGTACATTTGTGGTAAAGAGTTGTGGGAAGAATGATACTCAGGTTTCACATTAATGGTAGAAAATATAAAATTCAAATATCATATATATTAGTTTATCCATGTTATACAAGATTCAACAAAGTTTTACATTGGCTGACAACTATATAAGTCATATCTAGTGAGAGCACGCACTACTTTATGGTGAGTGTGGGAGAACTAATCATCTCACTTTATGTATATGCTAAAGCTCAAGTAACTAATTGTCTATTTTTTTTAATAAATGGCAGTGATATTAATATCTAAGAAATAATGAGCACCATGTACTCTTTAAATGTAAGAATGAATGGTAAAGTTACAAATTATTATCTAACTATTTGAGCTACTAATATATGCAGCACTAAGTGGTGCAAATGGTTATAGGGAGAGAGGGGTGGCGGGTGGGGAGATAAAGAGAGAAAGAGAATTGGAATTTGCTATTTATTGTTGTAGTCTTATCACTTGAAGCACAAAGGTTAAGAATTAATCTTAATATACCTGCCAATTTTTTTAAATTATATCAAATATGAAAAATGTCTTTAGGTAATTCATTAAACTTTAATTGATATTTGCATAACTGGATGAGTGGTATTTTATTTTGCATGTTATTAGGTAATTCCTATAGCACAAGCAAATAGCCTATGTAAAAAGAAATTGCTACTCTTGAGGTTTTAGGTTACCTTGTTAGTAGGAGTATGGCTCTTCTATATTCTTGTGTCAATTTTTTGTTGAGAACAAAGTAGTTACTTTTAATCATTTTTTTAAAAACAAGATGAAAGCAGCTTAGTATATAGAATAGTAATACTCTTTACACTGTAAGTTGTAATTCTGAATAAAATATTTGGATATTCCTGCCAATATATAAAAAATTATATAATATTAATATGTGAAGGCAGTAGTAAAATGGTGTCAAGCTACCAAAACAATTAGCATAAAATTAAATATGATTTTTTTTTCAAATCTGTATATTATTATTTTATTAACTTTGAATTTGAAGAATATAATATAAAGTTTTGTTGTGCTTTCTATGCATTTATGTTGGCTAAAAGCTATTATAATATTGTGAATGATTTTCTTGTTAAATGGACAGGCTTGGAGGGTTCAGATGCTGGTCTAGCATGCGTGCTGGAGTCCCTGGAGTTTTGTTTGAAACTTCGTGGCTCTGAAGCTAGTGTGTTGGAAGATTTATTAAAGTCTATTAATCTTGTCCATATTAGACGGGATCTCGTTCAAAGTGGTCATGCCTTGTTGAATCATGCTTACTGTGTTCAACAGGAATATGAAAGGTAAATATGTATCTAACCCAAGAATCCTACATGCATTCATGGTAAATGTTTTTAGTAAATTCGAAGTTATATATCAGCAAGAGAAAGATGCATAGAGTTTAATTTATCTTTCAATCTTTTTCAGATTCATGCCTTTGGAATTTGTTGAAAGTTTTTTTTCCCTCCTTTTTTGACATTTTATATAATGATGCAGGACGACAAGTTTTTCTTTGAATTTGGCTGCAGAACAAGAGAAAACTGTCATGGACAAATGGTTGCCTGAACTTAAGACTGCTGTTTTGAATGCTCAGCAGAGCTTAGAAGATTGCAAATATGTCGGGGGTTTGGTGAGTTACTACAGTACTACTAACTACTGTTATTAACTTATTATTACTACTAGAGTTAGTTTGGTATCCCTTACAATTGGGGGTGAAAAATTCAGAGATGAGTTTCTCATAAATTTTTTCATATAAAGCTCACTCTTGAAATTTTCAATTCATTTCCCTATGTGTGTGTGTGTGTGTGTGTGTTTAGCTCAGGTGCAACTTATGCCATGTATGTCTAATTTACATATGGTTGAATAAAGAAAATTCATCAGAGTTGTTTAATTTGATATGTCTTCTGGTTTGTGGATTCTTTCATGTTCCTTTATAACTATAAGATTTCAATTTCAATTTTTAAATTGTAACCTCTTCTGCAGCTTGATGAGTGGTGGGAGCAACCAGCATCAACTGTTGTTGACTGGGTTACGGTGGATGGGCAAAACGTAGCTGCCTGGCATAATCACGTGAAGCAGCTTCTTGCATTTTATGATAAGGAGCTATTGTGAATAAAATTATAGAGCACCTGGAGTGAACAAACTTTTCTGATGTCTCATTTGTCTGAACATTTTCCAATTTGCTGTCAACAATGAAGACTTTATATTCTGCAGCTCAAGTGCTGTGCCCAGTGGGTACTTCAAGCAGTGATATTGACTGGGAGTATCTAATCTGATCAGTTTTTCTTTTGGGGTGAAAATGTTGCAGCTGCTGTCTTTATTGATAGACGAAGTCCATAAGAACAAGAAAGAAATCTCTCCTGTAATTGTTATTTTTTACAGATTACTCCCTCCCCTTTCATAGGTGTGTTATACTGTGATGTATTATAGGTCATTTTAGATTTTAGGTGGTGGGTTGGATTGTTCTTTTTACTGGATGTGATCACTGCCATTGAAGGGCAACGCAATGTCTTCTTATTGTAGAGCTTTGTAATTTGATTTATTGTCTGGCAGCTAATTGAAGTTGAAGGCATTTTCAGCTTCATTCACTGTTGTTTCTGTGTAACTTTCTTTACAGAGAAATTACTGCGCACTGGTTTGAACTGGTGCATACAATTAGAGCCGTATAGAAAAAAAGTTAGTAGAATTTACTGAGGTGATGCGAGTGTAGTATGACTAGAAGTGGTATATAACTTTACCCTAGTATTTGTTGAATGTAATGTTTTCTATCTGGAAACTTACACCTGTTTTATAATCAATACTCCGCCCCCCCCCCCCTCCCCCAGCAGTTATCTAAACCTTTTTTTTTAATTTATAAACTTGAGATTTTGATGCAGATAATGCAGTGACAGTTAAAAACACGAAAAGTGATAAACAGAATAGGAAAACAAGCAAAAATAAATAAATAAATGCAATCTTTGTACACATGAGAAGGTGTGCATAATTTTGAACCAGTTACGTGAGATTGAGTCTCAACTTGACAAATTGGACACTCCCTATTAAGAATGAACAAGATAGTATAGGCACAACACTGGGATGGGAATATTATTATTTCTTCAGTGGGTGGTGGTAATGATGTAGAATTTTCGAAAGAACTTAAAGGAAACTTTTCTTACCATCAATAAAAAATAAAGTAGGTAATTACTATTTAAGCCATTATGATTTGATGAAAAAAAAGTTATTTGTTGATGGAGTTGACCGAGTAATACCTAGTGTTTTGACAATACAAATTATTATGAAAAGTAATGGTATTTGCGCATCAAAATAGTTATATCATATTTATACTGGTCAACGATGAATACTTTTTTGGTTAAGACAGTATATCATTTAGTTAATGAGTTTTGGTAATCAATCACTTACAAGCTAGTAATTTATTAACCAAATGATATACTGAATTAATAAAAAAATTGTTTATATTTAATCAAGTCTGTAAGTAATCGCTTACGAAAATTCATTAACCAAACGATATACTGTATTAATAAAAAATTTACTCATTGTTAATCGGTGTAAAAATAATATAAAAAAAGGTGTGCAAAAAATAATTTCCTATTATGAATTTTGTTTTGCCATTATCTTTGATGTAGTCGGCCGATTTAATAATAATTACCTCGTGTCTTTTACAAACAGCGTTAGTTATTATTTTTTTAATACTTTTTTTACCTTCTTAATGATACTTTTTCCCCCCTTTAATAAATAAATAAATAATTTAATCTTTTCCATTCTAATCTATTGCTTTAATTGCATTGTCTCATCTAAATTAAAACTTTTACCTTGTGGCAAAAATAAATTTTTTTTACCACATATACACTGCTATTGCAAATAGCACCCATTCCAGTGGCACCACCTCTTTCCATTTGCTTCGATGCCTCAATTTTCACCAAAAAGGTGGAACGATGTTGTTGGTGCTCTCAAGCAAGACTTCAACTCTCGCCAACAGTCAATAGATGATCCTTTTATCATTCATCTTGTAGCAGCTTTGGAAGCAATGAACACAGATTTTTGTTCGTTGGATCCCAAGTTCGCTGCTGAATTTCAATATAATCATTAGCCAATGCCTTCACAGAAGAGTCATGAGTTCAATTTTTAAACTGCTTGCCAACTTTGGCAATTCCGTTAAGTTTGCTATTTTTCTTTGCTGGCCAAGTTATTTTCTTCTAAACGATAATACGGTTAAATTATTCATTTAGCCTTTATAGTTTCACACTAAATTTAATTTAGTCCCTACTTGTTTAAAAAGATCTTTATAATTTTTAAATAATGGAAAATATTTCCTATAGTTTTTTAATAATACAAATTGGTACCTACTAAGTCCCTATAATTTCACTCTAAATAGGAAATAAACCCAACTAATAAGGATTATTTTGTATTGTTTGAAAACTATGAAGACCTTTTTAAATAATTTTAAACTATAAAGATTAAATTAAATTGTGTGAAAATATAGGGACTAAATGAATAATTTAACCCTATAATAAAAACAATAAACATCTAAAACTAGTATTCAAAACTTAAATTTTGATAGATATTTTGTTATAGGGTGGGCTTATTAGCACTCATAATTATTTATTTACACTCTCTTATAGTTATCTATAATTCTGATTACCTTAAATGCCCTTGCTATAATAATTTTTATTTTAAGTCAAATTTCTTTCTATTTATATTTTTATTTATATATTTACACTAATTTTGATATATATGCGTCAATAATTTTTTATTCAAGACAAAAAATAATTACTTTTATAAAAATCTCATGAATTTTTACTCTAGTTTTGATGTGCATTGTTAGTTAGAATATACATACATATAAAAAAGCAACAGCTCCTTTTAAAAAAATTCTTAAAAATAAATAAAAGGAAAAAAGGAGATAATTATAGAAAATATTTATTATGTATTTCAAATTATCGACCAAAGATATTATAATTTATTTAAATGTTAGTCTACTTAAAAAGCTTAAACCTTAGAAAATTTTCAATTGTAACCAATATTTAAATATTTTCTCAATATTTAAATATTTATTAATTTTGTAAATCGTATTAATAAAAAAAATTCTACTTCCTGAAGTTGGAAAACTGTATTAAATAGTTGTTTTATTTTATCCATATTTCGCAAAAATTAAAATTGAAAATATTACTTATAATAATGGAAGTTTTTAAACGTAACTTTGCTAATAAAATTAGAAAGATTGAAAATATTAATATAGTAAAATATTTCTTTAATTTTAAATATTTGGCACCTCATACATAGTCAGCTTATTAATTAATACCAAGAAAGGAGATGTGGTAGTAGTTGGGTCCTCTCTTGGTTTGAGTTCTATTATATTAGTCTGTGTTTAAATTAGTTATAAAAAAAGATTATGTTAAAAATTAATTATATGTATAATTAATTTTTAAAAAAATTAATTATGAGAAAATTAATTTATGTTTGAATATGTTAATTCATAATTGATTTTAAGATAAAGAGTTTTGTTTGAATTGTATAAAAAATTACTTTTATGTATTAAATTACCAAAAGATATATGAAATGATTGAAAAAGTTATTTAGTTAATGGTGAAAAGATATTTCTCTCCCAAAAATTTTGAAATAATATGAAATCAAATAATTAAAAGCTTAAAATAAAATATTTTTTTAAAAAAACTATTTTTAGTTAATGAAAAAATAATTTTAACTTATAATCAATTTTACATACTTTAAATAAACAAGATAAATTTTAGATAAAATAATTTTTAATTAAAAAAAGTATTCTAAATAATTAATCAAAATCAAATACACTCTTAATATTTCTCAATTTTTTTTATAACATGACTCAGTTAGGTCATCAGCTACTACATGAGATATGTTCAATTGGGTCATCAGCTACTCCATTTTTTTCGTTATTTAGAATTGTCTAAGATTTGATTCACATGTTATTATGAGTAATAGCTATCAGATTTCAAATTTAACAAAAGTTGACTTTAGTTGCTTTCGAGCTACTGTTTTCTCTGGGATGGATTTTAGTTTCATGCAATTCTTATCAATGGGTGTTGGCTCATCTGATGAATCTTTCACTTATGATAGCTATGATTTGAGTTTAAATTTAGAGTATACCTATTGGTAGATAATTTGTAATTCCATCATAAATTCTCATTAAGATTAATGATTTACCTTAACTTTAAATTGGAGATGAACGTTCCCTTCACCTAAACTTTTTTTTACCAAAAAAATATAATAACTTTTGAATTTGACATAAATGTAAAATATAACTTTATTAATTAATCTTGGCCTAAAGGTATGTAAAACAACATATCTATAATTTATGTAAACTTTGGGGACAACTTGGATGATTATATATATTTGTTTACATCAATATTTGTTTTACAAAAATCTATATTAAAATACAATAACTTTGTATAAAATATGAAAAATAATTAAATAATAAATAGAGATAATTATAAAAAATTATTCAATTATATATAAATTTATGTAAGAAATTTTATTTGGTTATATGAATCTAAAATAAATTTAATAATGTAAAAAACAAAGTTTTATACTATAATAAAATGTGGTTACAGGAGCACACATCACGGGGCCCTATTTAATAAAAATACAAAAGGAAAATGAAGGAACTCGGCTGTGAACATTGATTGCTATAAAAAAACAAAAAACCCGTGAGGATAACGACTTCCTAGAATTGGACAACTACAAATCTTTTTAATGCCTCTTTTTCTTACTTTTTTTTGTTGGTAAGATATCTTTTTCTTACTTAATTCTTCCCTTTCTCACATAATTCTCTTTATTATTAGCTTTTCTTTAAGAATAAACAATAAAAACCAATAAAAAAGAAATGAAAATTTATATGACTTGCCTGACTTATTAAGGTATACTATAGAAAGTATATTGTAAATCATTTATCATAATTGTTAAATAAATTAAATAATTCATAAATTATTTAATTTGTTGTAATTGATTACCAAAATGGATTTTTTTTGTCAATTTTATGAAAAATATTAATTTTATTTTATAAAATCATTTTATTTTTTATATAAAAATTTACGCTTACAAATAACAATAAAAATTACATACTTTTAAAAAAATTGTATTAAAAGTATTAAAAAATTGTAACTGTTTTAACGAATGTTGTAAGTGAGCTGCTGATGGCTGATGGTACTATTTTTTCAATAGTTATAAAAGAAGTGTAGATCGACTACACTTTTTTTTTATTATTCTTTTAAATTTAGAAGGGCATTATATGGTGACGGGTATTTACAATATTTATTAATCAAGTTAAGTGTTTGATATTTTACAGAAAAATTCTTGTGAAAAGTGTGTAGCTCTAATATTTTTCATTAAAAAAATTTACTTTTTATACCAGAAAATTATAAATTTTTTCACTTTCAATACTTTTAAAATATTAAAAATTCTATATCAAAACATAAAATCTTTTATTTTCTTTAACAAATATTATCAGCAAAATGTTGATACTAGTATTTTATAAATATATATTTCAAAAACGCTATTTAAAAAAGGTAACTTGATACTAACATAACCACTTTCTGATATGCTAAAGATATAGGCTAACTTATGAATTTAGTATAAAGCCCCAATTTTTATATAAATAATATTTTTTATTTTAGCAGAGATTAAATTTATAATTTATACTTGAATTTTATTTCATTTTACGAATTAAAAATTTAAAAATATTAATAATTAAACTTACTTATATTATTTTAATACTTATAAAATAACAATGTTGTAATTAAAATCAACATACTATATTAAAACTTTTGTACACCCAAAAAATAATGTTAAAAAAGACACGTGTATTTAAATCTTGTCTGTTGCATGTTCATACAAACAAACCTATCTCCTCCAAAAAGAGAATATTGCTTGAGAAATGAGACATAACAAATTACCAACAAAGGAAAATGAAAAACCAAGTGAGAAATACAAGGATGAGATCAGAGAAGTGGATTCAGAAGCAATTTCAGATAATGGTAGCAGGAACAGGAAGAGGGTTCCAAAATAACATGTTTCTGTAGCATTTGGAAGCTTATGACAACTGTAGTCAGTGGGTGGATCCAGGAACTTCGATTTAGAAGCAATATATTATATAAGTAGTCAGTTATTAAATTTTATTTTTTATAATTAAAATAGAAATAGTAGAACGACTACTCGCTAAATTTAACATTTTATATTTTGAGTTAAAGTTAATACACGATGGAAAGAGGTCAAATATCAAGATCAACTAATCAAGTTTTGACACACACCTCTAAAGTGATACAAAAAGTAAAAATAAGTAAAATTTGGGTGTTCATCAATCTCTATCTTGTTATGCTTTATATATGCTAAATAAAATGAGATATGGGTATTAATCATGTGACTCTGCAAATATTTAGCTGTATGAGCTATCAAGTACAGTACAACTTGTGAGATTCCCTTGGAAACCTTCCAAACAGATTGGCTGCCAGGAATTCACAGTTCTTCATGAATCACATTAATGGAACAATATTTTTTCTTCATTGCTTTATCATTTAAATTTTTCCGGGCTTGTACCCAATCATTGATAATCTTGTTTAGGATTTGTCCTCAGTACTGTGAGAAGGGAAATTCTATACAGAAAATGGAGAAGAAAAAAAAAAAGATAATTAAAGTGTTGGAATGTGACTGTAGTTATGTAAATAATATTAATATGATTGTCTATAAATTTAAAGATAAATTTTATTATATAAAAACATTTAAAATTTGGATTTAATTTTAATTTACTGTTAGTGTAAAAAAAATTTTACACTATCATCTAATCATATATTGACACATCATTAAAAGAGTTAGACTTTTGAGATAATTATACTCTTTTAGTAATTTAATAATACATGATTGGATGACAGTGTAAAAAAACTTTACAGTGACAGTAAATCAAAATTAAACTCTTAAAATTTTGTATATAATTAAAAAAATAGCATATGTAACATTGTTCATTGAGAAAATGTCAATTTTTTTAATTTAATTTAATTTTTTTATGTATGTGATTACATAGATCTCAACTGTGAAACAACATAAACACCAAACCCAATGAACTAATCACAAAATTAGTAAAGATAATATATATATATATATATATATATATATATATTTACATAAATTCAAGTATTTTTATTTATCAAATAATTTTGAGAAAGAGCTTGTAATATTTCTGCAACAATCTTTTCTTTTCTCTCTGTTGTCTGCAACATTCTTAACTCCAAGTCTACTTCACAGCCCATCATCGTAAACTCCCAAAACTATTATAAATAGTAACATATTCACATGCATATCTGCACCACGGGGCGCTCGCACGTTGCAGCTCTGAAATTCAGAACCTCACAGGTCATGCTAACATAGTTTGTGCTAGATGATTCCTATGTATTTGTCATCAGTCATGTCTCACAGATTATGTGTCTACTTTCTTTGTCTCGTGAACCAACAGGGTCCCAACAATACCTTTTGGCATTTTTTATACCAACAAAGGAACAAACTTTCAATTACATTAAACAGGAACTAGGAGCTTCTCTTTATCTAACCTTTCCACCCTCCAAATTACCTTCTTTCCTAGCTGTTTGGTGGTGGGAAAACAAACCTACAATTACTGCATTTTCGTTTACAGTTGACTAGTTTTTGCATGATTGGCATAAATAGGCTTGTTCTAGGTCGGGCTATAAAAATTTATTGTGTTTGATTGTCTTTATCATAGACAGCAAGAAGGAACAAAGAAAAGATAAGGAAGTAAAAGAAAGAGGGATAAGAGCATACTTGAATAGTGTATAAGAGATAGACCCTCACTATTTATTTGGAAGCACAATCACCCATTGGCCTTTACTCATAGACAGTTTCTGAGAGAACAAACTTTAGAATGTCTTGGTTCCTTGTAACACTGTTTCTCAGTCTCACATTTGGTAGTCTTTCAGAGGCTAGCCATGACAAGAAGCTTCCCTCTGCTGTTGTGGTTGGCACTGTCTACTGCGACACATGTTTTCAACAGGATTTCTCCATGGGCAGCCATTTCATTTCAGGTCCATTTCAACTGCTTACCTTATTTTTTACAGGGTTCAATTTCATATCCTTACCAGCTAAATTAGCTGACACCTTCAGGTGTTAGTCTGAATTTTGTGGCTGATATTATGTTGTCCCTTGTTCTTGTGTGCAGGTGCATCAGTTGCTGTCGAATGCAAAGATGGGAATTCAAAACCAAGATTGAGGAAAGAAGTGAAGACAGATGAGCATGGGAAGTTTAGAGTGCAGCTGCCTTTCTCAGTGAGTAAACATGTGAAGAGAATCAAGGGATGTACTGTGAAGTTGATAAGTAGCAGTGAGCCTTATTGTGCTGTGGCATCAGCAGCTACTTCTTCTTCACTCCGGCTCAAGTCAAGAAAGCAGGGACAACACATATTCTCAGCTGGGTTTTTCTCATTCAAGCCTCTTAAACAGCCAAACCTCTGTAACCAAAAACCAAGTATTCAAAACACCAAGGGTGATTCTCTGAAAACTTTATTTCCTCCAAATATAGACCCATCATTTCCACCACCACTTCAGGATCCAACCACGCCTGGTGTTCTTCCTCCTCTTCCTCTAATACCTGGGCTTCCACCATTGCCACAACTCCCTCCTCTGCCACCCCTTCCAGGAATACCATTGCCACCACCAGTCCCTGCAGGAAATACCAACGAGTCCAATCCAACTGAAAGTCCAGGCAGAGCTCAGTCTTCAGATCAGAAAGTAGCTGACCCTGAAAGCCTCATCTTTCCTCCTATCCCGCTTCTTCCACCACCCATCATCCCCATCCCACTTCAACCGCCACCCTTAATCCCCAACCCACTTCAGCCACCTCCCCTCATACCTAACCCCCTTCAGCCACCTCCTCTAATTCCTACTCCATTTCAGCCACCAAACCCAACACCACTCATCCCTAACCCATTTCAACCTCCCCCATCAGGGCCATCACCATTGTTTCCTTTCCCACCAGTACCAGGTTTAACTCCATCCCCACCACTTCCATCACCACCATCTTTGCCCTTTCCTTTCCCTCCATTATTCCCTCCACCTAGCAGCCCTGGCACACCCCCTGCTTCTTCAAAGAATGCTTCTCCTTAATTTAATAGCATCTATCCATGCATAATGCTCCAATAATTCCTTCCACAAGATGAACTTAATTTACTTTCTTTATGGAAATCATAATATGGTTATGATATACTTAGCAAAACATTGGCATGGATGTGCAGCATATGGTGACTTAAGGGGGAAAAAATACATCAGTATTGTATTAGTAATAAGTTTAAGGATATGGTCATCTTAAAGCTTCAATCTTGTAAATTATTATTATATGTATAATTTGTATCCTTGACGTGCTTTAGTAATGAACACTTCTGAATTCTGATTGCGATATGACTGTATTTCAATGATGTCTTATTTGAAGTGCAAGTTCATCATACTTGTAAGCCAGGATAATGTGAATGACAAAACGAAAAAATATCTGAAAAATGTCGAGTAAAAGCATACCCACCCTTTAAATTTTGACCCATTTGCAAGTAGACAAACTATAAAATCTTTCGATTTAATTCTTAAACTAAGTCAGTTATTCTAATAGATCCTTCTGTCCATCATCCGTATAACTCACTAACAAAATAGTGACATGGCACATTATAAATTATCCATGTGTCTAAATCTGAACCACTCATATTAAATTATTTTTAATTCCATTTTAACAAAATTATTTAATTTTCAAAAATAAAAACTTCATCTCCTCATCCATCGTCTATAGAGTCGTGCATAGACACAAATCCAGTGGATGCCCGAACTTGAAGAAACAATGAGAACTACTTTGTGAGTTTTGTGATAAGTGAAGAGGTACACGAATGTAAACAAAAGCAAAAACAGCAAGTGTAGGTGCAGAGGAATACGTGAGGTTCTGTAAAAACAGAAAAGAAGACAACACATATTTTCATTCATTCCAATGTATACAATATTTGATGGTCTTACTGTTCAAGTCATACTTAGGACCATACTTAGACAGCTTTTACAAAATAAGCATCAAAACACACTTCTAACCACTTCTTACTGACTAAAGTCAGTTTTACACAAAAGCATACACAAAAGATATCTTAGGTGGCTTAAAGTATTCTAGAAAAGTCTCAATCTAACACTCCTCCTTGAGATTTTTCTTGGATACTCCAAGCTTTGCTTTGAGAAACTCAAATTTGGCTTTTGACAAAGCCTTAGTTAGAATGTCTGCTAGCTGCATATCAGAGTTGCAATGTTGCAAATTTACTTCACCTTGCTTCTCTGCCTCTCTTATAGCATGATACTTCCCTTTGATGTGCTTAGTTTTTCCATGCTGAGTAGGATTTTTGGTTATGGCTATAGCAGATTTGTTATCCACCCAAATGACAGTAGCTTTGTTTTGTTGTTGCCCCAAGTCCATTAGAACTTTCCTTAACAAATTTGCTTGATTTGCTACGTCAAAGGTAAATGTACTCACTTGAGGATTGGGCAACTACATCTTGCTTTTTTGAATTCCAAGAGAATGCACCACTTCCAAAAGAAAAAACATACCCTGAGATACTTTTAGAATCATCAAGACTTCCAGCCCAATCACTATCTGCATACCCTTGAAGTATGTCACTATCAGTTTTCATATACCACAAGCCATGATCAAATGTTCCCTTGATGTATCTCAAGACTCTCTTGGTTGCACCAAAGTGAAATTGGCTAGGAGTTTGCATGAATCTAGAAAGGAGACTTGCAGCAAACATGATATCTGGTCTAGTTGCTGACAAGTATAAAAGACTCCCAATCAGGCTTCTATAAACAGAAGCATCAATTAGTTTTCCTCCATCATTCTTGGACAGTTTTTCATTCACAACCAAGGGAGTGGAGATTGGTTTTGATTTCTCCATATGAAACTTCTTTAAAACTTCCCAAGCATATTTTCTTTGTGAAATAAATATTCCTTCATTACACTGCTCAATCTCCATTCCTAAAAAGTATTTCATCTCACCAAGGTCAGACATTTCAAACTCTTTCTCCATTGACATCTTAAAATTCTTCAAGGTATTTGAATCACCACCAGTGACTAAGAGGTCATCAACATATAAAGATAAAATAAGCTGCACTTCATTTCCAACCTTCTTGACATATAATGTCGCTTCATTTTCACTTCTATTGAAACCTTGTTGCAGCAAGTAAGAGTCGATTCTTCTGTACCAAGCTCTAAGAGCTTGTTTTAGGCCATAAAGTGCTTTGTGAAGTTTGTATACCTTTTCTTCTGAACCTGGAAATTGAAATCCCTCAGGTTGTTCAACATAAATGTCTTCATCAAGTAGCCCATTAAGAAATGCAGATTTGACATCTAAATGACTGATTTTCCAGCCCATCTTTGCTGCCAATGCAACTAGCATCCTGATAGTGTCATGTCTTGCCACAGGTGCAAATGTATCAGAAAAATCAACACCATATTGTTGGAAATACCCCTTGACAACTAATCTGGCCTTATGTTTGTTTATAGAACCATTTGGATTAAGTTTGGTTCTAAAAACCCATTTAACACTGATGACCTTTTGGTTTTCTGGTCTAAAAACTAGGCTCCAAGTTCCATTCTTATTAATCATCTTTATCTCCTCCTCCATTGCAGCTCTCCATTCTTCTTTAGTTGTAGCTTCACTATAACTTAAATGCTCAAGAGAGGGAATATTGCATCTCTCATAGATATCTTCAAGTGTTCTAGTTCCCCTTACTGCAACATGATCAATAATGTCATAATCTTCCTTATTTATTAGGACATTCAGATCAGAAGTGCATGCAGCACCTTGCCTTTTTTCAATGTTGACAGCTTCATTTTTGTTCCAGTCCTATTGGGAAAACTCATCAAATTTTACATCCCTGCTGACTTTGACATTTTCTGACTTTAGACTAAATACTCTATAGCCTTTTAAGTAGCTACTATACCCAAGGAAGATTCCTGCTTCAACTTTTTGATCCAACTTATTCCTTTTCTCCATCGGTACAAGAGTGTAACATATGCAGCCAAATACTTTAAGATGTTGTACTGAAGCCTTCACACCATACCAAGCTTCAAATGATGCTTTGCCTTTCAAAGCTTTAGTTGGAAGAAGATTCAGTAGATAAACCGAGGTATTTACAGCTTCGGCCCAAAACTTTAATGGCAGATCTTTCTCAAATATCAAGCATCTAGCCATTTCCATCACTGTTCTATTCTTCCTTTCACTTACTCCATTCTGTTGTGGAGTGTAAGGAACAGTAAGTTGGTGCTGGATCCCGTCCTTTTCACAAATGGAATTGAACTCCCTTGAGGTATATTCTCCTCCATTGTCAGTTCTAAGAATCTTGATCTGCTTGTCAACTTGCTTATCTACTAGTTGCTTAAACCTCTTGAAAATGCAGAACACTTCTGATTTTTCCTTCAAGAAGTAAACCCAACTCATTCTAGAGTAATCATCAATGAACAAAAAGAAATACTTGCTGCCATTCAAAGATAAAGTGCTCATTGGTCCACACACATCAGAGTGTATGAGTTGGAGTTTGTTAGTCGCTCTCCAGGAGCTATCAAGAAAAGGTAATCTACTTTGCTTGCCAAATTGACACACATTGCAGACCACATCATTGTCTATTATAGAGGGAAGGTCATTAACCAACTCATTTTCATGCATATTTCTCAATGTTGAGTAGCTAAAGTGACCAAATCTTTTATGCCAAAGAACAGAATCATCAACAACACTAGGATAAGCTTGCATAGATGTGTATTCCCAATCTCTTTGGAAAACTTTTTTCTTTCATCTTGACAACCATTAGTTCAGCCTCATAGGGATCAAATACAATGCATGACATATCTTGAAAATGTAAGACATATTGTCGTTCTAACATTTGCCCAATACTTAACAAGTTTTGACTAATTTCGGGTACAAATAGAACATCAGAAATAAGTTTTGTACCTGAGGGTGTTTCAATGGAAACAACACCCTTTCCTTTAACATCAACATATTCCCCATTACCAATCTTCACTTTAGAGGTGTAGGTGTCATCTAGTTCCTTGAAAATCCTAGCATTATGAGACATGTGACTTGTATAGCCACTATCAATAAGCCAAGTGTTTTTACCATTGTTTGCAGCATAACAAATGGCAACAAATAGTTGTTCTTCACCTTCCTCTTGATTCTCAGCAACTTGTGCTTGTTGTCTTTGCTGGATTCCCTTGCTTTTACAAACCTTTTCTACATGACCAAGCTGGTTGCAGGCCCTACATCTTACATTTGGTCTGAACCAGCAAAAGTTTTCTGAATGACTCTTCTTCTTACAGTGAGGACAAGGTGGATACCTTCCTCTTCTTGTAACACCTTTGCTGCATTCACCTTCTTTCTTCTCCTTTTCTTTCTTTTCTCCAGATTGCTTTTTTCCTCCATAACCAGTAGCAAGTTGTTTATCTTTTTGCTTAGCAAGGAATGCACCTTTTGATGTACCTTCAAGCCTTATAGCTCTTCTTTGTTCAGTAGCTTGCAAGGCATTTGTAAGTTCAGAAAGTGAAATAGTGGATAAATCTTTGGAGTCTTCAAGAGAGGATATTTTTGCTTCAAACCTCTCAGGCAGACTCACTAAGACTTTTTCCACCACTCTTTGGTCAACCAACTCCTCTCCAAGCATTCTGATTTGGTTCATAGTAGACAGAAGTCTGTCTGAAAAATCCTTGACAGATTCTGTGTCCTTCATCTTCAAAGATTCAAACTCTCTCCTTAGACTCAAGACTTGCATTTGCCTTGTTCTGTCACTACCATGAAACTCCTCTTTGAGCAAGTCCCAAGCTTGCTTTGCAGTTTCACAGTTCATGATTCTGATCCCAATACGATCGGATACAGCAGATTGTATACAGAACAGAGCCTTGAACCTCTTTGCACACTCTTCACTATGATGCTTGATTTGATTAATCGTTGGATTTGCTGCCAAAATGGGTGGTTCCATGTTCCTTTCCACCACATCCCACAGATCAAAAGCCCTCAAATAGTTCCTCATCTTAGATGCCCAGATTGGGTAGTTTTCTCCCATAAATTGTGGAAGAGGTGGAACTGAGAAATTGCTTGAAGCCATAGCCACACTCTTGGTTTTATGAGGAAGAAGCCTTGCTGGTTTTCTCTCAAACTCACATTCACAGCCCCTCAAGATCTATTAAGCTCTGATACCATGTAAACAAAAGCAAAAACAGTAAGTGTAGGTGCAGAGGAATACGTGAGGTTCTGTAAAAAGAGAAAAGAAGACAACACATATTTTCATTCATTCCAATGTATACAATATTTGATGGTCTTACTGTTCAAGCCATACTTAGGACCATACTTAGACAGCTTTTACAAAATAAGCATCAGAACACACTTCTTACTGACTAAAGTCAGTTTTACACAAAAGCATACACAAAAGATATCTTAGGTGGCTTAAAGTATTCTAGAAAAGTCTCAATCTACGTGCCTCCACAAAGACCCTTCTTGCTTCTGGGAAGGGACCTGAAGCTGAGAGAAGTAGAAGTAACAAAAGCAAAACGGAAGAAATATGAGTACTGTTCTGTATCTCCCATTTCTCGTGCCAATGCCTCTCTGTTCCTCGCTTTGGTCCCAATGTTGTGCAGAGTTCCTTAATACGCAACTACAAGAGTTTGAAACTGGGCCCCATTTCAATTCACGAATGTTGTCTAAGACCAGGGATAATCTAGAGTTGCCACTGTAGGGTCCCCTATGAGCACAATCTTTAACAAATACTCCTCACCCGTTTCCTCATTTTCATCCATTCTTGCAATTTCTGAGTTGGTTCAAGCTTTCAGTGGCTTACAAGAACAAATATGGAGGATATGAAAATGGAAGAGAGCATGGTCTCTTATAATTTTATTTTTATTATTATGTTTTAATTTTTTAGTTTCTTAAACATTTATTAAATAAGTTTAAATGGAAATAATGTTAATTATTTAGATTTTGACACATGAATCGTTAGGATTATTTCATGTGACACTTTCATTAGTGAGTTAACGAATGATAGACAGAAACATCTATTAGAATAATTGATTTAATTTAAAGATTAAATAAAAAAGTTTTATAGTTCAGAGTACCTACTTGCAATGAATCAAAATTTAAGGAATTAGTATGCTCTTTACCCGAAAAATGTTCTTTTAAGTAAAATTTCTTGCTACGATTGTAAGGATTTGGAGTCAAATTCCAAAAGTTTATTATAAAGAAAGGATCAAATTTTGTTGTGTAACGATACTACCATGCATCCTTGTGAGTAATGGTGGGTGGAGTACTGTAACTGGTAAGGAGTGTATGATTTATAAAAAAACACTTCGCCAAATTTCAAATATTTTTAGACCTTCTTTTTTGGGAAAGAATTGGGTTTTGGTAATTGTTTTGAGGTTGAACCAAACATTTTGTTTGAACAACAAAAATCCTAGAGAATGTAAAAAAGGAAACCTCCTAGAAGACTTCGGAACAGGCTGGCATACATTCATTGTTTCAACAAGAGCTTCTAATGATAACATTATTAGTGTTGTTGTTACATATGATCCGATACAAGCACGTGTACTTCATGTGATCACTTGGAAGAAGACGTGTAGCCTGAAAATCAGCAACCTGATCAAACCACACGGAAAAGAAATGGGCATGCACTCTATTGACTAGTGTGTCACGGAGGAGCTCATGAAAGCTAGTACGTTTTAATGTTTTATTGTTTCGTGTCACAAGCATTAACAAGCACAACAAAATAGTCTCTTATAGCTAAACGTTTCTAGTTCCCATAACTAGCATTAATATGCGCATGTCTTAATGCCTTATGGCAAAAAATAAAAAATAAAAAAATTAATCAGCAAATTGTTAGTTTTTGTTTCAATGAATAGAATAGCAGCCTTATTGCTTTTTCATTGAACCTTTTATATGCTTTTATATGCTGTTTATTTGACAAGTCTTTAGTACATCTTTATCAACATCAGTTTTCATTACCAGCGTCTGTATAGTCAATATAACTGTAAACTCATAAATACTGAAATAACTGATTAAAGAAGATTAATTCCTAACCCTTCTTGTTCACGATTGCCCATCTTCCCCAGCTTCTGCATAGTCACTTGGGAATGAAAGTAGACTTTCAATATATACATCTGCAATTGCTCTATGCCGCTGCATGGGACCATAGTACCATACTGTAGTAGCGCCCCTTCAGGATTGTATCTCACTAATCCTGTACCACAATTAAATAGATTGAGGCACCCTCCAAGTACCTCCAAATTACATGATCCAAATTTGAAATTGTCAATATCATCAGGCATGGGCAGCACCCTTAAATTCTTTTCTGTCAAATTATACTGAACTACTGCAACATATGCATCAAGATGTAAAGCCAGCAAATAACTAACCACGTTCAATAGCAACCTGGCTCTAGGTTCATCTACGACTAAGAGATTTATATAAGGAAAAGCAGTACCCTCAATTTTTCTCTCTCTCTCTCATGAAAACAAGCTCAAAGTGGGTTACCAAATTAGCCCCTCGTGAGTCGTACAACGCACGAACTACTAGAACCACATATAAACGTAAACACAGATATTTGACACAACAGGAGAATATTACTTGTTTGAAGACACTAGACACCAGTTGACGAATTCCATACAAAGGCAACTACAAACATTAATTACTTAAGAAGTCACGCACTAAGCCTAAATAGGTATCAAGTGTGTTAAAGTTTTGGTTATAAGATAACTAAATTCATAATGCTAAAAAATTCCACTGGATAACACTTTTTCTGGTGCATTTCTTTGTTACTGCCATTTTTCAGTGCATTTAAATTAAGAACTTGCAGACCATAGTTTTACCATACCTGCAAGTATGCAACAATTTAAAGCCTGCCATTAATTCGAAAACTCATATAGAAGAAATAGTATAGGATTACAATTTCACTAGACAAGATTCTACATTGGCTAAATTACGCAATGTCTTATACAAAGGATATGAAAGAGTTGCAATCGATGGATCAGCAACTTCATTGTCAGGAACTAAGATTGTATCTTAATTCTTAGCCAAGTAGCAGGACACATAAGACTTACAACAACCAGTATTTAAAGTTTAAACATAGGCGAATAGTCAATAACTGTTTTCGAGTCTCCACTTGCAAGGCCATACACCCGATGACCAAGATGTTGATATAGCAATATAGCAATGACATGAAGAGGAAAAAAGATAAAGCTGCTAAAGAGCATGTACTAACTCCAACTAGCCTTTGCTAACCCCTACTTTGAAACATAATTAAATTCTAAAGTCTGTTGTACACTCCAACCTTGCTGAAATCACCACCAAAACAGACACTAATTCTGCACTGACACAATGAGATAATTTAAGATCAAATATGACATTCTCTACCAAGTGCTATGCTGTCTACTAGAAGTATCGTCATTCCAAGCAAAGCTAGGACATCAAGGTAAGTAGGTAACTGTTCGAAACATTCTCGACATACTTCATGGCCTGCAGGAAACGTGAGCTTACTGTAAAAGTCACCATATTAAACTTTTAAAAATAACTTAGCTTTTTAAACTCTGGTATTCTAAAATCTCACTGCAAAACCTAATTCTTTTAGATCCAAACATTATCCATTTTCATAATATAATTGGCCACTTAAATTGCCTTTGATTATTTTCTACCAAACCTCATCTTTCCTTGCAACTTCATGTATGCATGTTACATTCATCCTTCGTAATGCAAGATTATTAGTAATAAAATGGTCTAAAGCTATGATGCACGGATATTTTAAAAATAGTGATGTATCCGTATTGTACCCTTATCCAATATCGATACTCGTATAATACTGCTACATTCATATTTATTATTACTTGAAAAATTGAAATATATACTCAAGTCCCGTTCTTAGTTGTTATCTCCCTTAAAGCATATTCTTACTTTTGCAATCTTCTCATCCTTAAAATTATAATAAATTGGTGAAATCTTTCACCTATTTTAAAGTTTATTTTTTTTACATCTATAAATATAAATATTTTATTCCATATACATTGTTGTATCCGTATTTTAATTTTTTACAAAACTGACATATTTATATCATAACGTATCATATCGGATACTCGTACTCATATCCATGCAACATAGGTCTAAAGGATTGTACAACATTACATACCCTACTCTTCTTGTCTGTTATTGTTAGTCATCTTCCTCTGCTTCCCCAGTGTCACTAGGGAGTGACAGTAGACTCTCTGTGTACATAGTCGTATTGCAGACATACTGATCATGACAAAATGGGCGATGCTCTAGCAGCTCTCCTTTGTCATTAAGTTTCACTAATCCTAAACTATTATCAAATCCAACAAGTTCACCACCTTTGTTGATGCATATAGCAGAAAAGTAGACGGTAAGAATCTCAGAAGCAGACACAAGAATGGTATTAGTCCAAGATGACTGCACTTTATATTCTTTCATCACCCATATCTCAGCTATTTCACCCTTTCAATAAAGACCAAGACATCCTCCCAATACCCTCAAATCATCCAAGTAACCGTAGATGAAACCATCATTTGGCAGAGGCAGAGGTATCTCTGATACATTCCTTTCTCTCAAATCAAAGGCAACAAATACTTTTAACAGATTCATCACGACAGAAAGCCATCCAATGAATAGCCCCATTGAAGAACAACCTGATTGATCCCAGGAATTCGAATAGGGAAAATGGGTACCCTCAATTTCTTTCCATGAATTAATTCTCAGGGAGAAAAGCTCCAAGTGGGGGGTTACCAAGTCATCTGCAATGATGTCGTCCTCAATCGATGCTATAACCTAGGAAACACAGATACGACACGACACAGATACGATGTTATGACCTAGGAAGCACAGATATGGTACGACACATACATGATACGGTAAAATTTAAAAGTTATAAGACACAACTTGGACACAAACTTGAATCATACAAGAGATTTGACTGGTAACCTCAAAAGGATTTAATAAAATTATCTAGTAATATTAGACTACTTAAGAATCTATCCACAGATCACGCGTGCTCCTTTTCACTTCAAAGTTAGTTTTATTTTTTTTGGGTACAATTAAGTAGGATTAAATGTCATGGTTAGAAATTAAATTACACTTGATAATATTTAGTGGTGACGTGGAATATTGAGTGATTAATATGTATGCGTTAATTATCTCTCATCCTTACCCTATTTGAAGTTTATTGGTGAAGATTTAATTAGTTGGCTACCTTTTTGTGTTTGAAATGTTAAAAAATGAGAATTGATTTGATTTGTAAAAAGAAATTTGTGTTTGGAATTTTAAAAAATAGTAATTGATTTGATTTGAAAATCCTTTTGATTTAAGTTGTGTGTATTTAAAAATCCAATTAAATTTGGTTAGATTTGAGTGAATTTGATTTGATTTTAAATTTAATTATTTAGATTGACTATTTTATCCTTCCTAAATTTTTGATTTTACCTCACTAATCTAACAATATTATTCACAATTATATAAGGTTTAAAAAGTAAAATTATCAAATCAAATCAATTCATTTTTAATAAGTTCCAAACATAAGAATTGATTTTCAAATCAATTCAAATCTAATTTTTTATAATGAGTTCCAAACATAAAATTTGATTTTAAAATCAAATCAAATCAAATCAAATCAAATTCATTTTTAATTGATTCCAAACACAACCTATGAGAAGTGCCACATCTAGAAGCCAAAATACTGACAAGCTACCAAATTCAAGCGAGATTGCACTCTTTATTCTGCAACCAAATTCTCCTTCTTAGCCGAGACATTTCCTTATGCTTCTTCTATATTTCTTCACTTGTTTTACTTTCCTCTCAAGCCAGCCGTATGATGCATGTCAAAGTGAGGCTAACTTTCATGCATGCAACCTCTTGTAGCTGAGTTTGTGGTATGAACACAATCTTCCTTCCTTTCAGTTAAGGAGAGAAAATTTCAATGAGCAGTTCCTTCAAATGATACAATTTAACTATTGAATTATTTTGATTTTTTTAAGTCTTATTTATACAATTGATTAGCCAACTCACTACTAAGAAACTAACTATTTTCAGCTTCTATTCATCTTGTACTTTCCCCTCCCCCTTGCTATTCTTTCAATTTCTGCCGCATAATTGAATTATTCCCTTCCCTTTCTTTGAAATTCTGTTTCCTTTAGGTAAGCCTTTGATTTTTAGTTCTTGTTAACCAATTAAGTGAGATGGATTCCCCCTATCGTGTTTTGAGTTACTCTGACCGAATCCTTTTACTTTGAAAACCAGAGCACACCTCCTCTGAAAATGGTTCCAGCAGATGAGTTCATTAAGTGTTGGTAATTCTCTCCACCTGTATGTTCACTTGATAAGTTGATACAGAGCGTATAAGACAGTTTGAGCAAGTGTTTACTGCAAAACCATTAAATAGACTTGAGAAGTAAGTGGTACAGCCATGCTTGAGGGAAGAAATCGTGGTTGTTTGGTTTTTCCCTAAGGTAACTTAGACTACATTGTTTAAGTACTGAATTCAGTATTAATTTAAGGAGCTATGGTTGCATGAATTTGGCCTTATGAGAGCTGATTGTATGTCTTATTGCAGGCTACTAAATTTGGTTTGGGAGAAAATGTTTTCGAGCCATGTAAATTTGTATTGGGAGAATATGTATTCGATTGAATTTTTTTTGCTGAAAACTATATTCTGGTTTGGACTTTTATAAGGGAGTAACCAACCCTAGCTCTCTATGGTTTAAGCTTCGTAAGGTATATCAATTGATGAGGAATTCTCTTAGTAGTTTTAATGTTTTAAAACTTTAGATATGCTTAAAAAATGGTTATGGACAATGGAGGACACTTACAACTTCAGAGAAGGTTTGAGCATGTGTGGAATTGAAAATTCAGTTACTGTTATGCAGTAATTTAACGAACCAGATGGTTATTTTCAGGGCTGGGATTTAGTAGGATATATACACTTACATGTTAATTAATGCCCTGTAAATTTTCAAGCCCAAATTTTATATATAACTATATCAATTGATTTGATGAAGGCTATGACATAATTGAATCCCTGTTGAGTCCAAATGATTGAGTTTAAAACATAACTTATATGCAAAATTTTATGGTAATCAGTTTGGGGATCATATCTCATTCCACAAGCTAAAGCAAAGGATATGTGTTTCTACCGCATAACAGAGTCAGGACGACATCTAAATTTCTCTAGTCACTGGGATATATATTAATAATATGCTGTACCATAAATTTTTTTAATAATACTCACCATTGTTATATAATCTAAAGTTTTAATAATGCTCTCCGGTTAACATCTATGTTCTACTTATCAACCTGATTAACCACTCCAGCAGACTAATAAAATTTGCAGATACCTAACATCAAACAATAATGGAAGTAAAGAGGGTTAGCGACAAGCTGCATCCAATTTTTCTAAGAAGTGAGAAAAGTCTTACAAATGAATTCAACTTCGTCCCCAATAGTCAATACCAGTAAGATTTAAAGATTCTGCCTCTATCTTTTCATTTTAATGCATATATTAGATAAGGTGAAGTTTTACTTCAAGACATTCTCTGCAAACTATACAATCAATAGGTATAAGGAAATAAAACACGAAACATTAACATGTTATATAAGGACATAATACCCTGATTACGGGAAGAAAAAAAGTGGAACACACCAAAAATATTTTAAACCCAAAGTGCAGAAGAGAAATGCATGCAACAGCCAGCAGACCTAGCAAGCCCATAATTGCCACTTACATGTATGTTTTCCTCTTATCTAGTTGTTCAAATATAAAAAATAAGTTTGCTTACAGTGAAAGATTATAGTTATAGATTATGCAGCTAAAGATAATCCTTCAATATCATTCTGATTCTATCTCATAGTTATAGATTATGCAGCAAAATATTATCTTGAGAAAGGAAGAGAACTATACAACCTGTTAAGCAGGAAAAATGCATTTTCTAAGCTTAAATGAAAATTTTAGAGTTCACCCTCAGCAAGTCTAAGAATATGGCAATATTTGCATGTTCTGCTACATGTCTAATTTCTTCATCCATTAAAACATCCTTGCCATAGGCAATTGAAGTAACTATAAGGAACTTTTAAATTTATTTATATTCAACTAATAAGAAGATATCATGAAACTATGAGACTATGAAATAAAAAATTGAAAAAATTGTAATAAATAGCTAAATAAATTGCAACAACTACTACATTGCAAGGAAGCCAAGATTGATGAGGTCGACTTCATAACACGTAGCTGCAAAATAACAAGGGCTTGAAGCCTTGAAGCTAAAAAGCAAGAAAAAGTGGGGAAGAATAACAAACTGGAAATATAATAATAGCATTAAGAGGAAAAAAGATAAAGATGCTAAAAAGCATTTACTAACTCAAGTCTCCAACAAGCATTTGCTAACCCCTACTTTGAAACATAATTAAAATCTAAAGTATGCAGTACACTCCAACATGTCTGAATTCACCACCAAAACAGACACTCGTTCTACACTGAGAGTCCGAAACAAAAAACAATATTTAAGAATAAATATGACATTCTCTTCCGAGTGCTATGCTGTCTGCCCGAAGTATTGTCATTCCAAGGAATGCTAGGACATCATAGTAAGGTAACTGTTTAAAAACATTCACGACATACTTCAGGACCTGCAGGAAAGATGAACCTACTGTAAATATGACCATATTAGACATTGTAAAAGAATTTAGCTTTAAGACTGGTATTCTAAAATGTCACCGCAAAACCTAATTATTTACATCTAAACATTATCCATTTTTCTTATAAGATTGACCAATCAAATTGCCTTTTTCATTATTTTTAGGTAGCAAGACATTGATTACTTTCCCTAAGCATTCATAAATTTGATCCACTACCTAACATCATCTTTCTTTGCAACTTCATAACGCACAATGAATAGGAATAAAATGGTAAAAAGGACTGGAGAACATTACATAACCTACCTAAGTCCCCTTATCTGTTACTGCTGGTCACTCCCAAAAGCTGCATGGGAGTGGCAGTAGACTCTCTGTATACATAGCCGCTTCGCACGAATGCCCATCATCACAATACGCACGATGCTCTAGCAGCTCTCCTTTGTCATTAAGTTTCACTAATCCTGCAATGCCATCTAATCCAACAATTTCACCACCTTTGGTGAAGCATATAGGGGAAAAGTAGCAGGTAGGAAACTCATAAGGAGACACAAGAATGGACTTAGTCCAAGATGACTGCACTTTATATTCTTTCATCACCCATATCTCAGTTATATCACTTCTAAGTCTAAAACATAGACTGAGACATCCTCCCAATACCCTCAAAAGACAAAAGTTATATTCCTTGACATAATAATCTGGCACGGGTATCTCTGATAAATTCCTTTCTATCAAATCAAAGGCAATAATTACATAAACCCTTGAATCACGACGGTAAGCCAACCAATGAAGAGCCCCATTGAAGACTGACCCAGATGTGGATTCATACCGGGCATTCATATAGGGAAAATGGGTACCCCCAATTTTGCTCCATAAATCGGTTCTCAACGAGAAAAACTCCAACTGGGTAGCAAAATTAGCAGCTTTGCTGTCCCACGATGCTATAACTACCAAGTAGTCATCCGTAGATGGGTCATACCCAAAACCATATAGAAATGTGAAGTTACGAGCACTCCTATAAAACCTTGACACGTCAGAATATGATATTGTTTTTTGGTCACCGGTTGATGGGTTCCATAGAATGAGATTTGGGTAAACGCCTAAAAGTATAATCCCTCTGCAACAACCCCTGATGTTAGAAGATGTTGTAAGCGAAAAATTAAGCTTTACAGCTGCAGAATCGTCGTGAAGGGAAGCTTCTAAATCTAATGATCGAGCTTCAGAACCAGATGTTGTTATGTAGATAAGTCTATGGGTGGGTGCGGCAGCAAATTCGAAATGTGATTTTGCAAAGTGGGGATCTGAAATGAGAGAAAGCCATGACTTAGACACACATTTGAATCGTACAAGAGATTTGACTGGCAGCTTCAGCAGGATTTCTACTATTAACTCCTCAGGGAGGCTTTTCTTCTTCTTGTTATTCTCCATACGCTTTCTTCCCATGCTTCTGTTTCAGTCCCAAATGTTCAGATATTTGAGAGAAAGACGAGAAATTCTTAAGTACAAGTATTACTCTAAATTAATGAAGGGTGACGTGTAATTAAATTAAATTAAATTAAAGATAAAATAAAAAAATGGTGAAACTTATTTATTTTAACGACATATTATTCTCTTATTATTTTAAAATATTATTTTAAATGTGTTTAAGAATTTTTCAAAAAAAGCGAAAATGGCTTAATGCCTTATGATAAGTTTGGGGGTAGAGCCAGGGAGGACTCACCTCACGAATCGCGTGCTCCTTCAATCTTTTTTAAAGTGGGATTTTTTTTTCTCTTTCGGTACAATTAACTGAATGTCATGGTTATGGATACATCATACATGTTAGAAATTAAATTGCACTTGATAATTAAATTTCAATAAACAGTACCTTCAAATGATCCAATTAACTAATGATTTTTTTAAGTCTTATATTTATACAATTGATTAGCCAACTCACTACTAAGTAACTAACTGTTTGGCGGCTTCTATTCTTCTTGTAATTTCTCTTCTCCCGCTATTCTTTCCATTTTACATGTGAGTGTTGCTTGGGATTAAGTATCAAAAAAAAAAAAAAATACATATTCGGATTTTACAAAAAATTGGACATAATTTCTTTTGTAATTAGGACATTGCAAAAATACAACCAGCATGCCATAGTTCAGTTATACACACTTAATTAATAAAATTTAATTGAATATTACATAATCTAGTTTTATCCTATTCAAAACAATATTTATTCAAAATGAAAACAAAATCCTCCAATCCATAACACAAGAACCTTATACAACTTAAATAAAACATACTAAAAGAAAAATTCAAAGGTGTGGGTCCTACTTGTAAGCAACGGAGTAACTCTAAAGTTCAAAAACAAGAAAAGTTTTATAACATACATTAAACAACAAAACGAAACATTAAAAAAATTCGTTCACTAGACAATATGAACTCACCAAAGGAAGATTTCACTCTGTTAAGAATGGATCTGAATTGGACGCTTCTCATTTTCCTTTATTTGGGAAAAGCAATTTCGGAATGAGTTATACAATCCAGTAAATAATCAAGATTTACTCTAGCAGAAATGGAACAAGTAGGTACTTGAGTTTTTCAAATAAAAAAAATAAGTCTAATAAAATTATTATTTATAAATAATAAAAAGAAAATAAAACCAAGCAGGAAATTAATAATTTCTTAATTTATAAATTCGACATGTCAACCACAAAACTTTTGTTTAAACTCATCACTTACCTACAAGAAGAAATACTATTAGAAACATATGATTTACAAATATTCAAAGTTGTCAATAATTTCAATGTTTACAAAATGATGGCTACCCAATCATAACTTAAAAAATTTCTTAGTAATTATTGTCTAAAACAAAATAATTTAAGTCAGAAGTCATTTTATTTTAGAGTCATATACATATCCAGGATTCAAGAGGTGACCCTCAATCATTTTCAAATTTTTTGAGGTATTTTGTACTTGACATGTCAAAAGTGTCATTATTCACATTTTCAATCCTAAACTATATCTAGCATGAGGCTAGTAACACCCATACTAGCTGGGGTCAAATCAAGGTGTACCAAGGCTAACAACCACTACTGTTAACTGTAGCGTTCTGACAAAGTTTTAAAAAAAATGAAGATTTTCATTTAAATCAAAATACATGTCACGAAACAATCCAATAATATAATCATATAAATCTCTAAAATAAAACCATTATGTTTCCACTTTCAAACTATTATCCCAGCAAATTAATAAATTTTCATATTGTCATTAATATTGTCAATGTCATATTTGCACTATTATCACAGAGGGCTTAAAGAAGGCTTATTCCAAGATTTTTTAGAACTTAAATAATTACAATAGAAATTCTTTTAAAAATTTTAAGCTTGTAAAATTAAATAAAATCAGTAATTTCAATTTAGACAATTATCTAATGAGGTAAATCTACAAAACTAAATCAAGAATATTTATAGGCAGAAATAACAAAGTGAAATATTTAATTTAAAAATAGTAAGACACATAAAACAACAAAGCAGACATTAGCTACTTACAACTAGTGCAGTGATTTCATGCTCTCTGAGCTCACCAAGCTCTTATTCACAATGGAGATATTGTCAAGTTCCTACAAACCATTTAACACAACCAAGCAATTATTTCTTCAAACCCAATTCATCTAAACATACCAAAAATTCCCAAATTCAAAACTATATTTTGGCTTAAAATTCAACCTGCAAATTGATTCCCAAATACCCAATAATTTAGGACTAGAGAACCTAAAAGTTACCTAAAAAATGAGGAGGAAAGGCTGAGCTTGCGAAGTTGCTCTCCAAAACAAAATCTACCATATGAGCATCGTTCAAGAGAAGGTGTAAAAGAACAAAGAAAGAGTCTTTGAAGCTTCTAAATCCCAAGGCTGATCGAAATTGGAGGAAGCAACAAGACAAACTTTGGAAAAAAATTTGGGATGAAGCTTTGATAGATGAAAAAATAGGAGGAGGTGGCTGCACCGTGCATTTCACGATGGAGGAGGAAAAGGAAATGGGTTTATAAGTATAATGTATGCATATATCAGATAGGAAAAACACAAAAAAAAAAAAAATTGGTTTCAAATCATTAAGTCATTTATCTATCTTATTTTGTTTTATTTGCATTCAAATGAAGTTGTAATTATAAATAAAATTCAATTCTAACCCAAGTTCAAGAAACTTGTCTCAGAATATATAAACCAACCTCTTTTGTAACAAAGACAATTTCTATATTGCAAGAAAAGATTATAGCTCAATCATTAATAAAGTAATTAAAACAATGACATAATTTTAACTTTAACAGGGCGCTTGGTTTGAGAATTATTTTTTCATTCTTGGAAATCTTACACGAAAATGTTGGATTCTCATATTTGATATAAGTTTTGAAAAAACATTCATATCCAAAAATGTTTCACGGGAATGATTTTTGCCCAACATTCCCATACTTTCATTCCCATGGAGGGAGGTGAGTTTTCAACATTCCCATAACATAGAAATATTTTTGCTATATGAAATGTCCAAAATACCTATCATTCTATCGTCATGTCATCAACCAACTACAGTCATATCATTGTCGGCAACCGCCATCAACCACCATACTAACCACCATCTGCGACGGCCAATCACAGGAATTCGGCCACCCTCATCGCTGACGGTAGTTGACAGTGGCCGGTAACTTCGACCATTGCGACAGTCACCAGAATCCGGCCACCTATGCCGCCATTGAAGTTTGACGGAGACCAGCAACTTTGGCCACCGCGTCATTCAGCAGAATCTAGCCACCTCTGTTATCATCAACAGTTGGTGGTGACTGGCACCCCTTCTGCTGGCTGCGGTTGACGGTGGCTAGTGACCTCTGCCATTGTTTCTAGTTACAGAAATTTGACCACCCATTGATGCTAGCAATTGATAGTTTCCTTCTTAGGCCATTATCGGCCTGCGAGTTGTTAGAGTCATTCCCGAGAATATTTTTGGTTAACCAAACATCAGTGATGTTTGGACCGGACCGGACCGGCCGGTCGGACCGGTCGGACCGTGAACCGGGTCCTCATCCGGTTTTGGTTCAATGTCAGAACCGGATTCATGGTTGGACCGGGTTGGACCGGATTGAACCGGTCAAAACCGGGCAAAACCGGACAAAACCGGGTTGAACCGGTCCTCTTTATTTTTATTTTTTAAAATTTCTTAATCACTTAACTACTCAACTGAGAGTGATATAAGGCTTAATAATTAAAACCCCAAAACCTTATTATGTATTTTATTATTGATAATGTGTGTTATGAGTCATACATATGTATATTTTTTTATTTGTTTATTTAATATGTAATTATGACATCATCCGGTTCGACCACACGGTTAAACCGGTTGAACCTGAACCGGAAGTTTTTCCGGCTCACTGTCCGGTCCGGCTTTCACAACATTGCCAAACATAGTAATTATCATTCCTAGCAATATCATTCCTAGGCAAGTTGTTCTCAGGAATGTTATTCCTGTGAATGTTTTTTCAAAACTTAAACCAAACACCCCCTAAAGGGACTAATAGTGAACCAAATTCGATTGGGGAACATACTTGGAATGCATCATAAGATAATATTTTACACTAACCCTTTAATGAAAAATACTTAAAAAACTTGAAACAAACTTAATAATGCGAATGTTTTTTCAAAACTTAAACCAAACACCCCCTAAAGGCACTAATAGTGAACCAAATTCGATTGGGGAACATACTTGGAATGCATCATAAGATATTATGACTCAGACATTATAAATGACATTATTAAGTTTGTTTCAAGTTTTTTAAGTATTTTTCATTAAAGGGTTAGTGTAAAATGCTCAAGTAGAACTTTGGAGAAATAAATTTAGGATTGCTAAATGTTGCTCTAAATGGCTGGATTGAAGCACCATTTTTTGTTATACAAATATCACATGTAAAGACAAAAATTTCAAACACATTTTAAACACATGATCAGGACTTAAAAATCAGCAGCTATTGTGTCATGACCCGATCTTAAACCATGACCGGCGCACAGGCTAAGTCAACTCAACACTTGCTTAGCCTAGCAAGTCTAACTAAGAATGCTGAAAAACTGCTTAAAAAAAACTTAGAAAAAGGCTACCAAAAATTTGGCAGAGTTTCCCCTAAAAACTGAACTATCCAAAATGTAAACTCAACTTGAAAAACAGAAAAATCTCAGAATTTCAACAAGCATGATTCTTTCTCATGCACCATCTATACATATACATATATACAACTCAAAAGAATTTACAATACTATTCCCTATAGCTGCAAAATACTGGAGTCAAAATACAACATTGATCACCAACACTAATAGAGATATACCAAAAGACTATAAACCTGGGGAACAGCAAATCCCAGGAACCAGCTACTCAGCTATCTGCGAATTTGAATTAGAAAAGAATGAAATGGAGTGAGTCACACAGACTCAGTGAGGGAGTAATAAACTAAGTGAACTGGAAGGGAAACAAATAATAGCACGAATATTTAAACTTTCTAACAATCTCTGAACAAACTAACTGATGAAAATAAAATTTATAAACGAAGCTATTATGTCAAATACTCTATTTTCTTTAAACTATACATAAACATAAATTTCTTTTAAAAATTCTAATCATCAATAATGCAATCCATATAGGTACTACTGAAAGAACTATGATACAAGTTGGGGAGTTAACTCTACCCAACATACCAATTCTCATGTTCATCTTAAGCCAGGGGCTAGGCCTCACCCGACACAAATCTTGTGGCTAAGGTCCGCTCAATCTATAACCACGTAAAGGGCTAAGGGTTCTTTCACCCAATAGCCAAACTGAAACAACTGGCCTTGCCAGATCTGTCTATGTCTCTGTATATACTATGTGCACATAGGCCGTTATATCTCTTCGCTAACGGCAAACGGTGTTCTAACACGTAACCCATAATGGATATTGAAAATATAAAAATACAAAATCTGAAATCATTTTCAAATATCCAGCTAAACTTTCACTTTAATAATTATAAATTACAACTCAAATAGCTCATAAAATCAATAAAACTATAGCTAAAATATAACTTCCATAACATTTAATATTTCCAAAGACAATGTGGAAATAAAAATAATTTAATCATCCCTTATAATAAAACTTCATTTGAATAAAATTTAAATATTCTTGGAAGGTTTGTTTCCCCAAATAAAATTATAAAACTGCCACTAAGTAAATTATCCACTCACAGAAATGAAGAACTAGTCTCAACTATCTCCAACAGCTCCTGTGGAGGCAAGTGGAGTAGTATCCTGTGAATCTGCTCACAAATAAAAATACTTTAATAAATCTAGATAACCGTTTTCTTAATATAACTTGAGCAGAGACTCTAAGATTTCTAAGTTCTTTCAAGAAACATATCATTTCTACTCCAAAGTCTCTAACCATCCTTTAGAAATTATCATCAATCCTTATTTTGTCATCATTTCCACAAAATATAGCTACCCACTATATTTTAGAGTTCTCATGACTCAAAGATAATAAAAGAGCAAAAACTCAAAAATTAATAACTCACCTTATGCTCTAAAACCAAATGGGTGCTAGCAGATTTAATGATCTAGAGCTCTCTCTTTCTCTGTCTCTCTCTGTCTCTCGGTCTCTCTCGGTCTCTCTTTCTCTTTCTCTTTCTCTCTCTCGCTCTCTCTCTCGCACAAACAGAGGAGAAATTACCTCCTCTGCTGTGCCACTGACACATTCTGTTATTCTTTTCTTTTTTTTTTAAACTTAGATAAGAAATTACTTAAATGCCCTTAAAACAAACTTAATCCCTTTTATATCCTGCCCCTGTTTTCTTCTGTTACATATTGTTTGATCACTTATATCGATAGATTGAGTTTCAACATTAATCACGAATTGGAGACTCAACCCAAGACACATGCCATCACACCATATTATTGAATTCATCCAACACATGTTTAAATATTGTCATGTTATAAAAACTGGATCGGCCGGTAGACCGGTGAACTGGCCAAGTAACCGGTCCGAGTGACTAGTTGGATCGAGTATGTTTCAGAACCGATCCGACCCGGCCAATTTTGAATGAAAATCGGTGACTCGGTTGGTTGAACTAGAACCAGCCGAGTCACACAATTAAAAAAAACTTTTAAACTTTGAAAAATTATAACTTTTGACTCGTTTGTTCGATTTAGACGAATTATATGTCCATTTCATATAACTTTTCGAGATCTACACCATGGTAGTCTTAATTTAAAAAAAACTTATTTTCTAAGTTATGAGCATTTTAATGAAAATATTAGGGCTTTTTTAATGAATTAATAGTTAAACTCTTTTTTTTCCTTAAAGGTCATCTTTTCTCTCAAAATAAAGATATTTTAGTTATTTATAATGATAAATATTATCATATATAGTGTGTATTTATATATTATGTATTTAAATATTTATTTAATTTTATGCGGTTTGACCAGTGACCCATTGGTTGAACCAGTGACCCATTGACTCAATACCCAGACCGAGTTGACTACCGGTTCGAGTTTAATAAGTATGAAATATTGTATTCTATTGTAAAACAACCCAAACACAAGGAAAACAATAAAATAATAGAACTTGCACTGTTCAACTCCCCTAACTCAAATGGCAGTAAATTTCTATAACCAAACTATTGACCATTCTATTTGCTCAGTACTTCAGAATTGCAACCATGGTATCAACTGTTCGCTATCCAAGAGCATAAGTTCCTAGGTCCAAGGCTTGAACCTCCCAACTTGTTTCATTTTCCACTACTCCCCTCATTTAAAATTTCAGGATTGTAATGATGATGTTCTGGTTTTTTCTTTATAAGCAATTTATAGCTAGTGCTCAGCCCAGTGCATATTTCATCATCCAAATTCATTATGTTTTTCCAAAAGGAATACAAAAAAATAACAAAAAATTATAAATGCTAGAAAATAATTTATAGCTTATGCTCAACCTAGTGCATAGTTCATGGGTTGAGAAATTCTTACCCTTTCTTTTTTAAAAGGAACAAATTTGGTATCTCAGTAAAATGTGCTTCAAAGAGAATGAACTTTTGAAAAGGGAACAACATGCAAGAACAAATTCAAACAACGGTTAAAAATTGAGCTCAATGAATAGAAGTTACCAAGGGTTATAATTTTTAAGCCCTCGATTATAAAATGTAAAGGGTTATTCCTACCACATTCTAGAAGCTAGTATAATATACAAAACTATGATTTTACAGGGACGAGGTTTTTCAATTTCAAACCTAAACTAACAACATGTCAACTGTTATGAGCAGAAATTTCTCCATGGAAAATTGATAATAATTCATGTCTTACCATATCATTTTCAACACTTTGACAATAGTTTTCTCTTCTAAGAGTCAGAAGAAAATAAAGTGAAGGTCCATCAGTTGATGATGTGCACAAAAGTAATATTCACCTGATATTAAACAATGAATCAAGAAACCCATATTGATGTAAGTAAACCATAAATCTAGATGAACAACTTCCATCTATATTAATGTTGTTTAATGAAGTGTGAATCAAGGAGCTTACATTTATATGAAAATTAGACGTGGAAGGCTTTTCATCATGAAGAATCTCCTTCTTGACAGAGTTACTAATGCAGCTAATATAAAAAATTGGATGATTGAACATACAATGACAGAGATGGATGTATAAAAATAGAACAAAAACAAAAAATTTGTGGAGAAATTTTATTACAAAGGCTAGTAGAGAAAATACAGTGAAGCAATGAAAGTAAAACAAATATTGGATGTATCCACCTACAGTAATTTAACATCTTTCATATCTAATTGTTAAAGGTGAAAAATTGTTAGCAATGTATCGACGAAAAAACTTGGCTCCAAAGTGTCAAATTGTCAATCATAAAATTCATCGATGCCTTTATCGACAATATTGCAGTTCCAGTTATCAATCTTGGAAAGGAACCTCCTCTACTAAGTTCTCACTTTCAAGTGATTAAAAATGTTGGTTGGATCAACTGTGTAAAAAGAATATAAAGATAGAGATTAACGGAAATGAAAAGTGAAAGCAAGTAAAGCAAATTAAAAGAAACAAAATGCAATAAAGAACCTGAAATTAAATTGCAAAAAATGAAAGTGGCATTTTAACTTGATTGATCATTTTTCCTTTGAACGTCGCTGGGACTTTAGGACGTAGGATGTTTCAAGTTGCAGCCTGCTTTATATTATTCTAACTAGTATTTATAGATAAACTCCTACGTCTAAAATTCCTAGAAACCTACCAATTGTGGGACTGGTGGCATACATGCAACTAATACATGCTTATTCTTTACTAATAGCCTAAAACTACCAGCAACAGCAGTTCCTTGATCAATAGATGCAATCGCTACTTTAAAATTCAAAATGGTAACCACCAGCTCCTGAGTAACCATCAACAGTTTTGTCGGTGGACCAGCTTCATTAATAATTTGCAAGTCCTTTTGTCAGTTGAGTGTATGCTTAGAACTTTGTCAACTTCACATATTACTCCAATGCAACTTTTGTCGAACATCTTTCATAGCCTTGATTTGGCGAATGCAATATTGTTGTTGACTTTACACATTTGTCGAATGAAACTTTGTCGAACACCCTTCATAGCCTTGATATGTCGAATGCAATACTGTTGTCGACTTTACACATTTGTTGGATGTAGCACACCAAATGTCGGCTTGATCTTTCATCACAAATTTTGTCGACTTAACCTTAAATAACATTTCATGATTTCAACTAAGTATAAATTGTCGAATATCATATCTGCTCCATTTTGAACTTGCACATTTTTAGCTTCAACCTTGTAAAGTCTCACAAATTGTCGATTATCAATTTTGTCGAAAACTGGAATTTTGGTAATAAGAGATGCCCCTCAATATTTTATTAACATTTTAAATAGATAAGAGATAAAATTAAGATTCCAAATTTCCAATAGATAATTGAAATTTGAATTGGAATTTCATCAGAAGAAATTTTAGGATAAAATTTTGAAACTACCAATCTCAACATTTCTAAATATAAAACAATAAAATTTCAAGTTTTTTTTTCTTTTATAAAAGTATAAATCTTAATTAAAAATATAAATAACTTGTAGAAATCAAAGTCCCAAATTACAAGAAACACATAAATGGGGAATTTCAACCAATTAATGGGTAACTTAACAATAGGAGCAACATGATATAACATTCAAACCAGAATCCCAAATTCACGTACTTGAAATTCATGATCTGTAGGAAATTTTAAACACGTTTTAAACACATGATCAGGACTCAAAGAGAGGAAAAAATAATAGAGCATGAGTAAGAACCTAAAATGTCTTATAACTAACCAAATTTATTTACAACAAACGCAGACACCGAGTTCAACACCTTGAAAATATTGAAGGCAATAAAAATGGATAGAAATTCAAAGCCACTAACCTCATATAAACTTGCTTTGGCAATGAAACCAATTGAGAAATTAAGGAAAGCATGGGAAATAGATACCAAAGCTCAATGCCACCGAATGAATTCAAATCTCAACGAAGAGATATAAACAGAGACATTAATACTAAAACTAATATAAATGGGAAAGGTATCCATCAATTGCCACTAAATACCAAAATGAGGAAAACAAAAAGGCAGAGAGTTGTAAAATAAAGCAAAAGACAGATCCACGTGTGAAAAACAATTAGTTCCTTTTGTGAATATTAATAGATGTTAGCATCACTCACGTTCTTAGAGTTTAATTTTGATTTGGGTGTTGCTATTGAACACTTGAGCTTCTAAATGCTCGAGTGTTTCAACCATTGATGCTTTTATTTTATTTTTCTTGAGATTTGTGATTTTATCAATAAAACTTAGAAAAAAGGATTTATAATATGAAACAATAACTCGAGCGCATATGTGTTAGAGTGTTTATTAGCATGGCCCTTTTGATTTACTGCAAGTATAAAAGGCTTTATAATCTAATTATGTATTCATATATCATTAAAAAAAATTTGACTTTTAAGTGATTGTTGTCATAGTCAAACTATATTAATGATGTGATAAGAAGTGAGTGGAAGATAGTGTTAAAAACCTTTACACCAATAACATATCAAAATTAAATCTTTATTCTTATCTTGCAGCTTCTAGAAGGAAATGGTCTAAGCAGTTACATTTAAGTAGGGAAACGATTGTTACAAAAATTATGTAAAGGAAGATATCATGATATTCTCATGTTACTCACTAACATGAGATGTCATATTATAAAAAAGAAAGACATAAAAATTATATATTAATAAACCCTAGATAAGTACTAGTGGGTCATATTTCTCAAAAGGTGACTATCTCTTGCTAGTAAGTAACATAAGAATCAAAATCCAAATCCCTGAAGTATTTGTACAATTTGTACTATTTTAAAAAAAGTTAAAAGAGAGAGTAGGTGAGTGTGATAGTGATACCCTCTCTCCCCCTCTCTATTTCGCCAAAATCTGAGTGTCTGGGTCTAAAAAAGAAGCATGAGAAGAAAGAGCATGGAGAATATGAAGCTTCATCTTTTATTTAGGGTATGTTTGAATTGGAAGAGTTTAGAGGGGAAGGGAGGTAAAGGGTAATCTTTCATTTCCAAATTGAGAGAATTATAAAATGTTTAAAAAATAAAAAAGACATGATTAAAAAGTTACGTGATATTCTTTCATTTAATTCCTCTTATTTTAAAAAATTATTAAATAAAAGAAATGTAAATTTAAAATAAAAAATTACCCCTCACTTTCCTTCCTCTTCGAACTCCTCAATTCAAATAATACCTTAAGGACACTAGTATTGATACTAGTAGAATGTCCTGTAGGAAGCTTCATATGTTATTTTAGAACCAACCGAATGTAATATTTATTTATTTATATCAATGAATCTTATGCTGTATTTATATGCTTTCTATATAATATGCTGACAAATCTTAGGCTATAACTACCAATTAGTCATCCCTGGATGGGTCATACCCAAAACCATAGTTTAAACAACATCACTTTCTTTTCAAAAGATTTATTTTAATCATAGGTTTTTCTATTTGTATTAAAAAGTTTTGGGGAATGAGAGGTTGTTCCATTCCAAGGTTAGGATATGGAACCGAAGACTTTTGTATCGATCATATCAATTAAGCCAACCCTCATTGGCTGTTAATCATAGTTCTAATCATAGCCTTGTGATTTTTTCACTTTCTACTACATTACTTGTTCAAGTTGTTATCATATATATATATATTGATGTAATCTTTAATGGAGTGGTAGAATTCTTAGAGGAATCTACTAAATAAATTAGAAGCACGGTGCTGATGTAAGATACAACTATCTGCAACTTAAAATGCTCCAAATTGAAAACTTTATGGAGTGGATGACTCAAATTTGTGATTGTTACTTATTATACAGGATTCCTCTGCATCTCTCTACTCCGCTTTTCTTGCCCAATCTGAAATAAGAATGTTAAACTTACCAGTCCCTAAGCATAATAGAAAAAAGAAGTTATAGTTACTTTTTTTCAACTAAAAATCTCTAAGAATTAATCAAGTATGATTGTTCTTTCATGTTCCCCCGATTGAAATCCAACTAGGAGCACATCACTTGATAAAACAAGAAAACTCATGTGAATCTAGTGAAAATGAAAGATCATATTCAGCTTAAAGCCTTAAACCCAAGAGATCAAGTTATAATCAGATCATGCTTTTGACTTTGAAATACGTATAAAGTTCAGCTGCAAGTAAGCCGCGATTTCAACTAGGAAATCTCCTGAAAGCCACTAAGAGACGACAAAACCTTCTGATTAGGTTGGAAAAAAGCAACAAGAAAACATTATCAATTACTTTTGAAGCAATAGTCCGAAGCTGGTTAAGCCCATTAGAGCCATCATTAGTGAAGTCTACAATTTTGCTGGTGTATCCTACAAGCATGTGATATGTGTCATCATTATATGCACAACTACTAGACAAAAGCAAGAACCATTCCATTAGAACACAGAAATCAGAACTCAGAATACATAGAAGACGAACAAGCAACTGAAAATTCAAGTACCATAGCTAAGGGTCCATTAAAGCATCTCAACTCAAAGAACACCACTTAGCTCATTCAAGCTTAGATAATGCAATCTCAGAACTAGTTATGCTCAGAGTGGTGATGGTCGTAAAACAATTGAATTTTTTCGTTACATGCGCTCAGAAGGGGTTGAATCCAACCAGTCTACATTTCCTACCATATGATATAGTTACAGATCTGTAGAAGTGGAAAGCCAATTGTATGATTGTTGCATAGAAAAGCTGTCCCTTCAAATATATATATATATAGACACACACGCACACGATGCTACTTCAAAGGATTGGCGCCGGAGAACCTTGAGGAACAAGTAAGCATTAACAATTTGGGAACTTGGGTAACAGTATCTCTACTTGTGCTAGTCCCAGAGAAAGAAAATGGGTTGAAGATCTGACTCCAGCTTCCAAACAAACACTCTAGTTTTCATTTTTTCCCCCGTTGGCACTAAAGTCGCTGGCATATAGAAGTCGCTGCCTAATCCCTGTCTTGTAGTGATAACCACATGGAAACAGAAATGGACATGCACTCGGTTGACCCATGTGTCACAGAGGAGTTCATGAAGGCTAGTATGTTTTATTGTTCCATGATTCAAACTATTACCAAGCACAGCAGAACCATCTCTTGTAGCTAAACGTTCCTAGTTCCCTTAAGTAGCATTATTATTAATATGTGCATGTGTCCTAATGCCAATGGCAAAAAAAAAAAAGAAAAATCAGCAACTTCTTAGTTTTTGTTCCAAAATGCATAGAATAGCTTTTTTTTTTTTAATTGAACCTTCTAATTGCTTTTGTATGCTGTTTATTTGATAAGTCCATAGTACATTCCTATCAACCTTAGTTTTCACCACCACTGTCTTTATAGTCAATATAACTCTACACTGATAAATATTGAAATAGCCTATTAGAGAAGATTCATTCCTAACCATTCTTGTTCATGATTGCCCATCATTCTTCCCCAGCTTCTGCAAGGTCACTCGGCAGTAAAAGTAGACTTACGTATTTACACGTGCATCTGCTCTATGCCGCTGCATAGGACCATGCTGTAGCAGCTCTCCTTGGGGATTGCATCTCACTAATCCTGTGTCACAATCAAATAGATTGAGGCATCCTCCAAGTACCTCCAAGTTACATAATCCAAATATGAAATTGTCAATATCCTCAGGCACGGGCAGCTCCCTTAAATTCTTTTCTGTCAAATCAAACGGAACTACTACAACATAGGCATCAAGATGTAAAGCTAGCCAATAACTAACCACATTCAACAGCAACCTGGTCCTTGGTTCATCAATGAGATTTTTATAAGGAAAAGCACTACCCTCAATTTTTTTCCCTCTCGTGAAGAAAAGCTAAAACTAGGTTACCAAATTAGCCACACGTAAGTCATATAATGCTAGAACTACCAAAACCACACAGAAATATTCTACACAACAGGAGAGCATGATATTTTTTTGTAGACACTAGACAACAGTTGATGAATACCATACAAAGTGGTTATTATACATCAACTACTTGAGAAGTATTACATTAAACCTGAATGAGTCTAAAGTTAAAATTTTGGTTAGAAATTAAATTCATAATACTCAGAAATTCCGTGGGATGAGAATTATTTAGTGCATTTCGTTTGTTCCAACCATTTGTCAGTGCATCTAAATTAGGAACTTGCTAGCATGGAACAATTTGAAGCCTTCCATTAATTTGCAGGGTCATATAGAACAAATAGTAAAGGATTACAATTTTACGAGACTAGATTCTACATTTAGGTTGTGTTTGGAATCAATTAAAAATGGATTTGATTTGAATTGAATTGAATTGATTTGATTTGATTTAAAAATCAAATTTTATGTTTGGAAGTCATTATAAAAAATTGGATTTGAATTGATTTGGAAATCAATTCTTATGTTTGGAACTCATTAAAAATGGAATTGATTTGATTTGATTTGATTATTTTACTATTTTAACCTTATATAATTATGAATGATATTGTTAAGTTAATTAAGTAAAATCAAAAAATTAATAAGGGTAAAATAGTCAATCTAAATAACTAAATTTAAAATCAAATCAAATCCACTCAAATCTAATCAAATTTGATTGGATTTCTAAAGACACATAACTTAAATAAAAAAGATTTCAAAATCAAATCAATTCCTATTTTTTAACATTCCAAACACAATTTGATTTGTAAATCAAATCAATTCCCATTTTTTAACATTCCAAACACACTCTTAAGCAATGTGCTATACAAAGGATATGAAAGAGTAGCAAGTCCATGGATCAGCAACTTCTTTGCCAGGAACTTGGATTGTATCTTAATTCTTAGCCAGGCAGAAGGAGACACGAGACTGAGAATCACCAGCATTTAAGATAGTCGAATAGTCAATAATTGTTTTAGAACATTTAGTGCCATGCATCCTCCGCATACAAAGCCGTACACCCCATGAGAACGACCAAGATGTTGACAGAATAAATATCCTTCTACCTCCTCGCCAAAAAAAAAAAAAAAATTTAAAAAAATCCTTCTTCCTCAGCATATCACATAAAAAAAAAATCCCTTTTTATCCCAAATGAAAAAATATGAATGTAAGATTAGAACGCACCTAATATCCTTTTCCTAAATACACACAGTCAGACCACAAATTTCATATTGTTCAATAAATTAATCATTAGTTGAATATTCGTTACATAAATGAATGCTAAGATTAATTTATTCAATTAGTTTTCCTGTTCAGCCTCGGATTTCACCTTACTATAGCAGGTTCAGTAATTCCTGTACTTCTTGGTGACTTGATATTCATGCCAATCCATTCGATATAACAGTGATTTTATACTGATAAAATATACCTTACTCAAGGAAATGATAATTTCTGTTTTCATCAAGACATCCATATAAACAAGGAATCCAAGATTGGTGAGGCTGATTTCATAACAAGTAGCAGCAAAATAAATTAGATATCACCATTACTGTTTACATTGCATTGAGTTCACATGAATTATTAGGGACCGATTGTCCCAATTTTCATTTTCACTTCATAACATGCCAACACTAATAAATCCAGTCAGAATACTTATCAACACTAGATCAGTAAGATGAGCAGGTTAAACAAAGGGCATGCAAGATCAATTCATATCACATCATCAATAGTTTCAACCATTTAGCCTCATCCCTTGTATTAGCTCGCAGAAGATTAATATCAGCAATATATCCACAAGTTCAAGCCAAAACATCACATTAAATGAAATTATTGAAAATCAGGAATTACTTTGTAGAAAAGGCACTTAAATACATTAAAATATTTAGGGCTTGAAGCTACAAATGAAAAAGAGGGGAAGAAAAACAAACTGCATACACAGCAATAACATGAAGAGGAAATACGATAAAGCTGTTAAAGAGCATGTACTAACTCCAACTAGCATTTGTAACCCCTGCTTTGAAACATAATTAAATTCTAAAGTCTGTTGCACACTCCATCCTTGCCGAAATCACCACCAAAACTGACACATTCTGCACTGACACAGAGATTATTTAAGATCAAATAGGACATTCTCCACCGAGTGCTATGCTGTCTACTAGAAGTATAGTCATTCCAAGCAAAGCTAGGACATCAAGGTAAGTAGGTAACTGTTCAAAACATTCTCGACATACTTCTTGGCCTGCAAGAAAGAATAGCTTACTGTAAAAGTCACCATATTAAACACTGGTATTCTAAAATCTCATCGCAAAACTTAATTCTTTTACATCCAAACATGACCCATTTTCATAATATAAATGGCCACTTAAATTGCCATTGATTATTTTGACGAAGAAAGACATTGATTATTTTCCCAAGGCATTGGTATATTGGATCCATTACCAAACCTCATCTTTCTTTGCAACTTCATGTATAATGCATTGTGCATGTTACTTTTCATCCTTCATAATGCAATATTAATAGTAATAAAATGGTCAAAAGGATTGGAGAACATTACATACCCTACTCTTCTTGTCTGTTACTGTTAGTCATCTTCCCTTGCTTCCCTAGAGTCACTGGGGAATGACAGTAGACTCTCTATGTACATAGTGGTATTGTAGCTATACTGATCATGACAAAATGGGCGATGCTCTAGCAGCTCTCCTTTGTCATTAAATTTCACTAATATATCACCATCAACAAATCCAACAAGTTCACCACCTTTGGTGATGCATATAGGGGAAAAGTGGATGGTAAGAATCTCAGGAGCAGACACAACAATGAACTTAGTCCAAGATGACTGCACTTTATATTCTTTCATCATCCATATCTCAGCTCTTTTTCCCTTTAAAAAAAGACCGAGACATCCTCCTAGTACCCGCAAATAATCAAAGTAACTCTCGATGAAACCATCATTTGGCAGAGGCATAGGTATCTCTGATACATTCCTTTCTATCAAATCAAAGGCAACAATTACTTTAACAGATTCATCACCACGGAAAGCCATCCAATGAATAGCCCCATTGAAGAACAACCCAGATTGATCCCAGGAATTCGAATAGGGAAAATGGGTACCCTCAATTTCTTTCCATGAATTAGTTCTCAAGGAGAAAAGCTCGAAATGGGGGATTACCAAATCATCTGCAATGATTTCCTCCCATGCTATAACTACCAAGTAGTCATCCGTGGATGCGTCATACCCAAAACCATATAGTAGTGTCTGGTCATAGACAATCTTATATAACTTTGATGCAATAGCAGAGTATGGTAGAGTTTTGTGTACACCGGTTGATGGGTTCCATAGAAAGAGATTTGGGTAATCGCCTAAAAGTAGAAAGCCTCTGCAAGAACCCCTAATGTCAAGATCGTGAAGTGATGGAAGCGGAGGAATGAGCTTTACTGCAGCAGAATGATCGTGAAGTGATGCGTCTATATCTATGGAACGAGCTTTAGAACCAGGTCTTATGTGGATAAGTCTATGGGTGGGTGTGGCAGCAAGTTCAAAATGTGATTTTGCAAAGTGGGGATCCGAAATGAGAGAAAGCCATGACTTAGACACACACCTGAATCGAACAAGTGATTTGACCGGTAACCTCAACAAGATTTCAACTATCAACTCCTGAGGGAGGTTCTTGTTATTATTCCCCATGCTCTTTCTTTCTTTCTTTCAACTCTTACTTCTGTTTGAGTCCCTGATATTCAGATATTTTGCGAGACAAGAGTGAGAGGCAGAGCAGCTTAATGTCTTGAATTATGTTCCAGGGGCAGAGGCCTCAGTCTCACGCGTGCTCCTTGACACTTTTAAAGTGGGGATTTTTACTGGGAAAGGGCCTTTAATGGCCTCCAATTCCATGTGTACTTCTTATCCTTGCACAAATTACCTTCTTTACTGGGTTTAGGCTTTGATTTCGAATCAGGCAACCGGGCCTTCTGGGTGGATTTGGATCGAGAATTTGCAGTGGATGTTGAATTCCTTGAAAAGCTTCTTCTGGTTACCAGAACCTTCACCAGTCTTTTTACAGCTTCGTCTTTTTTGCGGAAAAATTAAGATTAAATTCAAATTAAACAGAATCCAACCGAGAATTTTAAAATAATAATAAAAAAAAAAGCAATTCGCGTGCATCCAAAAGAAAAAGCAACCAAATATAGCAAAGCAATGAATAGATTCTATAGCAAAAGAAAAAGGATAGGATCGATAGATTAATTGATTACCGGGTGGAGTTGGAATTCGAAAGGATCGAAAACATGAGAAGAAGGTGAAGCGAAAACCCTAGGTTACCCAAACAAAGCCATCGCGATCCTCATTCTGAAATTCAAAAATGAAACTATGTAACCGAAAAAACACGAATCAAATTTTCACTAAAAAAAGTGTTGAGAGATAGAGAGAGGTAGAGAAAGGATTAAAAGGGAAACGAAAACGAAATCTTAGAAAGAGTTACGATGTTCTGAGCAAAGTTTGTTATCTTCCCCAATCTCTCTCTCGCTCTCTCTAAATTCAACTGCCGCTGCCTCTTTAAAAACGGAACAAAGTGAGATTTTTTTTTTTTAGTTTAAATTTGGTGTAACTGAAAGTTACACTTTCATATAATGATGAGTTAACACATTATTAAAATAGTTAGATTTTTTAAGTAGTTGTTGTAATATTCAAATTTTTTTAATAATTTGACAATATATAATTGAATGTTAAAGAAATTTTACACTGATAGTTGATTAAAATTAAATCTTTTTTTAGGTACATTAAATGGGATTTCTATCACAAAATTTGTTTTAATTAAAAATTATTTTATCTAAAATTTATCTTTTTTTAAAGTGTGTAAAATTAATTATAAGTTAAGATTATTTTTTTATTAACTAAGAAAAGCTTTTATTTTGAGCTTTTGATTAAGGCCTTGTTTGAATAAATAGCTTATATAAGTTCTTATTAGAGTAAAGTTTATTTAATAAGCTCTACTATTATAAGCACTATCTAAAATAAGCTAAATAACGTTTGGATAAATACTTTGAGAAGTGCTTTTTCGAAATCCTTCGAAATAAATATAGACAATTTAAAGAATATGTTATGAATTGTGTCAATTCCTTAATGTTAATTTTGTAAAAAAAATTATAAAAACAACTAGTACCTAAGATATTTTTAACTTTCACAAAAGTTTATTTTCATAAACTTAAATTTTTAACTTATGAAAATAAGCTCAAAACAGCTTATAGGGGTTTCATAAGCTGTTTTAATGAGCTTATCCAAACAAAATAAAAATACTTTAGAAGTGCTTATTATAATAGATAAGTCCAAATAAGCTGCATATAAGTTTATCCGAACGGGGTCTAAGTGATTTTAGCTTATTTTGAAAGTTTTTGTAGATAAATACTCTTTTGCCCTTAACTAAATAACTTTTTCAATCATTTGATATATCTTTTGGTAATTTAATATATAAAAATGATTCTTTTTATACAATCTAAACAAAATTGTGAACTAATATATTCAAATACAAATTAATCTTCTCATAATTGATTTTATTGTAAATTAATTTTTAACATAATCTTTTTTTCACAATTAATCCAAACACATTATAAATGTCATGGTTAATTATGGATTCATCATACATGTTTGAAATTAAATGCCACATGATAATTAAATTTCATTGAACAGTACCCTTCATATAATACAATGGACTATTTACCAATATATATATATATATATATATATATATATATAATTAACTAATGAATTATTTTTAATTTTTTAAGTCTTATTTATACAATTGATTAGCCAACTCACTACTAATTAACTAACTATTTGGTAGGGAAGTTAATATTATATTTTAATAGGTATGATATCTAAAGAGAATTGTCAAGTATTTATTAAATGTTAATTTTTTAATAAATATTTAAAAATTTATTAAATATAATCAATAATTAATGAATATTTAACATCTTATTTTGAGTACTAAAAAATGAAGTACCAGACTAATCTCCTTTTGGCAAGCTTCTATTCTTCTTGTAATTTCTCCTCTCCCTTGAGTTTCTTTCAATTCTGCATGTGGGTGTTGCTTGGGAGTATATTGAGTATGTTTGTAAGCTTTGAATCTAATTGAAATCATAGCAGAACCGATAATAACACACTTTCGTTGGAAGAACGCATGAGTAGCCTGAAAATCAGCAACCTGCTTAGCCACATGGAAATTGGAAACCCAAGGGGTCAATGAATGCTAGTATGACGGATTGTTTCTTGATTACAAGCATTAACATGCACAGAAGACATATCTTACAGCTGAACTTTTCTAGTTCCGTTAAGTAGCATTAAAATTTGCATGTCTTAATTCCAATGGCCTAAAAATCAGCAACTTGTTAATTTTTCTTTTAAATATGCATAGAATAGCAGCCTTCTTCCCCCCTTTATTGAACCTTTTATATGCCTTTGTATGAAGTATATTTGATAAGTCCTTTAGTACATTTTTATCTAAATTAGTTTTCACCACCGTTGTTTGTATGGTTAATATAACTGGACAATGATAAATACTGAAATAACCGATTAGAGAAGATTCACTCCTAAACATTCTTGTTCATGATTTCCCATCATTCTTCCCCAGCTTCTGCATGGTCACACGGGAGTGATAGTAGACTTGCGTATTTACACTTGCAACTGCTCTATGCCGCTGAATAGGAATATGCTGTAGCAGCACAACCAGCTCCTCGGGGATTTCATCTCACTAATCCTGTATCACAATTAAAATAGATTGAGGCATCCTCCAAGTACCTCCAAATTTGAAATTGTCAATATCGTCAGGCATGGACAGCTCCCTTCAGTTCTTTTCTGTCAAAATCAAACAAAACTACTGCAACATATGCATGCATCGAGATGTTAATCAAGCCAATAACTAACCACATTCAACAGCAACCAGGCCCTAGGTTCATCTATGAGATTTTTTATAAAGAAAAGAAGTACCCTGAATTCTTTTACCTCTCATAAAGAAAAGCTAAAATTAGCGGGTTACCAAATTAGCCACACGAGAGTCATACAACGGTATAAGAACCAAAACCACATAAAAATGTGAACACAGAGATATTCAACACAACAGGAGATCAGCATAATATTTTCAAAATTATATATTAGTGTCGAAAGAATTGGTACAACACGACGAGGATACGGAAAATTTTAAAGAGCATAAGATACAACATGAATAGATTACAACATACAAAATTAATATAAATTTAGCATAAAAACAAATGTTAAGCATTAGTCATTATGTAAAAACAACTTTTTTATAAAAAATAAAAAATTATAAAATACAGATTAGCAATATCCACTTATCCAGTCATGTTCAAGGAGTATTCGACACATATTCTCGATACAAGTATAGCAGCCATTTTAAAGTGTCTTGACATGCATGTTAATGTGCATAACAATCCATCTTTTATTTTAGTTTGGTTTCAACACTTAATTAGTTTACATATTAAATAATTGTATAATTATCCATTTTTTTATGTGACAATTGTTCACTAATAAATCTACTTGATTTAATTTATTTTTATTTAGTTTTGAAAGAGAGAATAAATAACTGCTTCATTAATTATTTACTTTTCAAAATAAAATGTACATATGATCGAAAATGTTAGCAAGTCTTCATGTGAGTTTATATTAATAAATTATGAGTTTAATTTTGATCATCTGTCAGTGTAAAGTTTCTTTACATTATCATCTAATCTAATATTGTTAAATCATTAAAAGAGTTTGACTATCACAATAACTACTTAAAAAATATAATTCTTTTAATAATATGTTAGTACATTATTGAATGACAGTATAAAAAATTTTTACATTGAAAGTTAATTAAAATTAAATTCATAAATTATTTATGTTGATTTAATGAAATGGATCGATGGAATAGTTCATAAATCATTACACTGAACATATATGTAATATAAAATACATTGGACTGAGCATCTGTTTATAAAAGTCTAGTTGAACGGTAAGTATAGGGCCAAAGTCTACTGAAGGGTTCAAGAAACTATATTAAAACGTGGGATGGTGTTAATTAATGTCAAATTATATGAAATTAGGCTAATCAAGTAGCAAATGAAGTGAATTCTATCAAATTTCTTGGACAATAAAACAAATGTGCTGATCTATACTTCAAAGGAGCAAGGTATCAGTATCATTATTTTGATACTAGGGGAAAAAATGCAACCATATGAATGGGCAACTTGTTCAAGTTCCCTTCATAAATTTTGGGATTGGTTGGTTAAATATTAAAAGGAATTGTCATAGTAGAGAAAGAAAGTGATTAATTGGTTGAGCGAAGAAAAGGAAGGAATATAATGAGAAAAATTAAAAGTATTGAATTATTAGTGTTTGATAGTTTGGTGTGGTGCATTAGTTTGTGCCGTACGTAGTAGCCTTGTGAAAATTTAAAGAGAATAAGTAAAAAATAAAGGAAATATTGTGAAGTGATAATCATGTGATATTGTGCAAGTGTGACTTGAGAAAGAGTTAAAAACTTGGCGTGTTAAACGAGTTAAATTAATAGCAATGATGTTCAAGGGCCCCTTAGCACTAGAAGTTAGATACAAATAAGAGGGACTTGAACATTGTGTGTGCCACACACCCAAATGCCATTTCAAAGTTGTGAATATACTTTGTTAAGATGTGATGCTACATGATAAAACTTAGTACTTGTGTGAGAGATTTGAGTGTAAAATTATATTGAAATTTGGATTGTGAAGAATATTATGTGAGGATTTTTCTACGAGATGATTGATTGATGTAGCTTACGGATTTTGATAGTGGATTGATTTGCTCATCCATGGATGTAAGCATAAGTTTGTTGAACTGCATTAAATTCTTTTGTGTGATTTTTATTTGAGTTATTTGTTATGCTTTGGAAGAGGAGAAATTTCTCCTGCATTGAAGTGGAATTACTTAGCTTGAGTTGAAGTAATTCTCCATGTTGGTGTTTTAATTTTTGTACACAGATACAGAGCTCAAAAACATTAAACATAACATAAAGTGAAAGGTTGTTTGAGATAAGAGGTAGAGTGGTGTGAGATTAAAAATGGAGCATAAAAAAAATTAGGCCAACAATATAGAAAATCAACCCGTGTTATATGGTGCACTAAGCACATGATATACTAAAAATTAACAATGGGCCAACAAAACAGATAAGATATCTCCAAAGATTATTATGACCAAAGATAAAATTCAGGATTTAAAAAAAAAAAAAGGATATACTGGAAGGAGCTTTCTCCCCTTTAGCATAAAGCCCATTTTTTTTTAATCTTAATGACACTTTCAGAATATGTAGTCTCTATCGTTGGAAGAAGGCAAGAGTAGCCTGAAAATCAGCAACCTACTTAGCCACATGGATATTGGAAACCAAAGGGGACTTGCACTCTGTTGACCAGTGTTTCACGGAGGAGTTCATGAAGGCTAGTATGACGGATTGTTCCTTGATTACAAGCATTAACATGCACAGCAGAAACATCTCTTATAGCTGAAATTTTCAAGTTCCGTTAAGTAGCATTAAAATTTGCATGTCTTAATGCCAATGGCCTAAAAATCAGCAACTTGTTAATTTTTTGTTCAAATAGGCATAGAATAGCAGCCTTATTCCCTTTTTATATTGAACCTTTCATTATATGCCTTTGTATAATGTTTATTTGATAAGTCCTAGTACATTTTATAAACATTAGTTTTCACCACCATTGTCTGTATAGTAATATAACTGTACAATGATAAATACTGAAATAACCGATTAGAGAAGATTCACTCCTAAACATTATTGTTCATGATTTCCCGTCATTCTTCCCCAGCTTCTGCATGGTCACCCGGGAGTGATAATAGACTTGCGTATTTTCACTTGCAACTATGCCGCTGCATAGGACCATGCTCTAGCAGCTCAGCCAGCTTTCCTTGGGGATTTTATCTCACTAATCCTGTATCACACTCAAAATAGATTAAGGCATCCTCCCAGTACCTCCAAATTTGAAATTGTCAATATCATCAGGCATGGACAGCTCCCTTCAATTCTTTTCTGTCAAATCAAACAGAACTACTGTAACAATGCATCAAGATGTAAAGACAGCCATAACTAACCACATTCAGCAGCAACCTGGCCCTAGGGACTATGATGTTTTTATAAGGAAAAGCAGTACCCTCAATTTTTTTCCTCTCATGAAGAAAAGATAAAAGTGGGTTACCAAATTAGCCACACGTGAGTCATACAAAGGTAGAACTACCAAAACCACATAAAAATGTGAACATAAGAGATATTCAACACAACAGGAGAGCATGATATTTGTTCATAGACACTACACAACAGTTGCAAAATACATCAACTACTTAAGAAGTATTACATTAAGCCCAAATGGGTCTCTAGTATGTTAAAATTTAGGTTCGAAACTAAATTCATAATACTCAGAAATTCAGTTGGTTGAGAATTTTTTTAGTGTATTTCTTTTGATCCAACCATTTGTCAATGCATTTAAATTAGGAACTTACAAGCATGCAACAGTTTATAGCCTGCCATTAATTTGCAGAGTCATACAGAAGAAATAGCAAAGGATTACAATTTTACTAGACTAGATTCAACATTGGCTACATTAAGCAATGTGCTATACAAATGATATGAAAGAGTAGCAATTCCATGGATCAGCTACTTCATTTGCCAGGAACTCAGATTGTATCTTAATTCTTAGCCATGCAGCAGGAGACACAAGACTGAGAATCAACAGCATTTAAGATAAACGAATAGTCAATAATTGTTTGAGCATTTAGTGTTACATATCCTCCACTTACAAAGCCATACACCACGTGAGAATGACCAAGATGTTGACAGAATCAATATCGTTCTTCCTTAGCATATCACATATAAAAAACTCCATTTTTGTCCCAAATGGAAAAATATGAATGTAGGTTTAGAACGCACATAATATCCTTTTCCAAAATAAGTCTGTCAGACCACAAATTTCATATTGTTCAATACATTAATCATTACAAAAGGTAGAATACTAGTTACATTTATGAATGCTTAGATTAAATTATTCAATTAGTTTTCTTGTTCAACCTTGGATTTCACCTTACTATACCAGGTTCAGTAATTCCTGCACTTCTGGGTTGCTTGATAACAGTGATTTAAAGGAAATGATAAGTTCTGTTTTCATCAAGACATCCGTATATACAAAGGAAGCCAAGATTGGTGAGGCTGACTTCATAACAAGTAGCAGCAAAATAAATTAGATATCACCATTACTATTTAAGTTGCATCGAGTTCACTTGAATTATTAGTGACTGATTGTCACAATTTTTCATCTTCACCTCATAACATGCCAGCAATGTAATAAATCCACTCAGAATACTTATCAACTCTAGATCAGTACGATGAATAAGTTAAACAAAGGACATGTGCAAGATCAATTCATATCACATGATCAATAGTTTCAACCCTTTAGCCTCATCCCTTGTATTAGCTCCCAGATGATTAATATCAATAATATCTCCACAATTAAGTTCAAGTCAAAACATCACATTAAATTATTGAAAATCAGGAATTACTTTTGCAGAAAAGGCACCTAAATACATTAAAATAATTAGGGCTTGAAGCAACAAAAGAAAAAAAGGGGAAGAAAAAAAACTGCAAACATAGCAATAACATTAAGAGGAAATAAGATAAAGATGCTAAAGAGCGTGTACTAACTCCAACTAGCATTTGCTAACCTCTACTTTGAAACATAATTAAATTATAAAGTCTGTGGCTGAAATCACCACCAAAACTGACACTAGTATATGACACAAGATTTTTATAATCAAACATGACATTCTCTTCCGAGTGCTGTGATGTCTGCTAGCAGCATCGTCATTTCAAGCAAAGCTAGGACATCAAGGTAACTGTTTAAAACATTCTCAACATACTTCATGGCCTGCAGGAAAGATGAGCTTACTGTAAAAGTCACCATATTAGACATTCTAAAAGAATTTAGCATTAAAACTGCGGTATTCTAAAATCTCACTGCAAATCCTAATTCTTTTACATCCAAACATAATCCATTTTTCTTATATAATTGACCACCTAAATTGCCTTCGATTATTTCGAGGAAGCAAGAAATTGATTATTTTTCCCTAAGCATTGGTAAATCTGATCCACTACTAAACCTCGTCTTTCTTTTCATCCTTCATAATGCAAGATGAATAGGAATAAAATGGTCAAAAGGATTAGAGAACATTACATACCCTAATTCTTCTTTCTGTTACTGTTGGTCATCTTCCCTTGCTTCCCCACAGTCACTAGGGAGTGACAGTAGACTCTCTGTATACATAGACACTTTGCACCCATTCGGATCATCACAATATCCTCGATGCTCTAGCAGCTCTCCTTTGTTATTAAGTTTCACTAATCCTACCCAGCCATCTAATCCAACAATTTCACCACCTTTGGTGAAGCATATAGGGTTAAAGTGGTTGGTAGGAATCCCATCATTAGACACAACAATGAATTTAGTCCAAGATGACTGCACTTTATATTCTTTCATCACCCATATCTCAGCTGTATCACCCTTATAACATAGACTGAGACATCCTCCCAGTACCCTCAAATCACAAAGTGTTGAAAATTAAACTTGATTTTGGCCCATTTGGTATTTGGGCCTTAATTGTCTAAATAAGAGTCCATATTCTAGAAATAAGTTCTAGATAATTTTACCTTAGAAATCCTAGTAGTTTATTGAAAAATCTAGAATCTAGTAGTAACTTGATATTTGTATGGAGATATCTAGAAGATAATTTGTAACCATTAGATTAAAATGTGTTGGTACAATCTTAGTCATTGGTTAAGGAGGTGCTACTAGTATAAATAGGGGTCATGGTTATGAGTTTGTATCAAGCCAAAATTACAAAGCATTCCCTCCTTAAGAAAGAATAACCTTCTCTCAAGTATTTTCTCCTCTTCCCTTCCCCTCAAAATTTCCTAAAACCCCTTTTCATTTCCAACACAAAGGTCCCAGATAAAATCATCTGGCAGAGGTATCTCTGATAAATTCCTTTCTATCAAATCAAAGGCAATAATCAATTTAACTGATGCATCATCATGATCATAAGCCAACCAATGAATAGCCCCATTAAAGAGCAACCCAGATTGATTCCAGGGACTGGTATAAGGGAAATGGGTACCCTCACTTTCTTTCCATGAATTGGTTCTCAGAGAGAAAAACTCAAACTGGGTTCCCAATTCAGCTGCATAGGGTTTGTCCTCAATCAATGCTATAACTACCAAGTAGTCATCCGTGGATGCGTCATACCCAAAACCATATAGAAATGAGAAGTCACAGAACTGAACAAACTCTGATGCAATATCAGAGTACGACAGCGTTTTGTGGGAACCAGTTGATGGATTCCATAGAAAGAGATTTGGGTAAATGCCTAAAAGTATAAAGCCTCTGCAAGAACCCAAAATGGTAAGAAACTGTAAAAAATCGTGAAGAGATTTAGTGCAGCAGAATCATCGTGAAGAGATGCTTCTAAATCTATGGATAGAGCTTTGGAACATGAAGCTGGTATGTAAATAAGTGTATGGGCAATTACCAAAATAATAATAATAATAATAAGTGCATGGGTGGGTGCGAAAGCAAGTTCAAAATGTGATTTTGCAAAGTGGGGATTGGACATGAGAGAAAGCCATGACTTTAGAGCCTTGTCCTCTAAACTCTTCCAATCCAATCCAAACATACTCTTAGAGACACACTTGAATCGTACAAGAGATTTGACCGGTAACCTCAACAGGATTTCTACTATCAACTCCTCAGGGAGGTTCTTCTTGTCGTTCTCCATGCTCTTTCTTCCCATGTTTTTTTTTTCTGGGTCCCACATGTTCGGAATTGGTGAGATATAGCACTCACAAATTAGTCACATACTCACTATATTTTCAACTTTTTTTTAAAATAGTCCAAACAATAAATATTTATTTTTATTTTTCATCATTCAAATATACTAGTGTGGTTCTAACTTTTCTTAAATAGTCAAAAGAGTAAATATTCATTTTTAATCATTTAAATATATAAGAATTATTAGTTAAATCTTTTAATAGATAAATATATTAAAATAAAATTTTAATATTAATTTTTAATATTAAATTAATCTTTTAATATTATTTTTGAATCAAATTTATTTTTTAATGTTAATTTTTACATCAAATTGATCTTCTAAAAAGAAGGATCAATTTGATCTCAAAAATTATTAAAAGATTAAATTAATGACACTTGAATTTTTAAAAAATAAAAATAAGTATAAATAAATTTTCCCAATTAGAATTAAATTATTAAGTGAGATTAATTTTATGGTTATGGATTCATGTTATAAATTAAATTGCACTTGATAATATTTTATATTATGAAATTCTCCTTTCATGCGTCAATGATAATTAGGGTATGTTTGATTTAGGGTAATTCTATTTTGTTTATATTATACTATTATATATATAATTATAAATATTGAAAATAAATATTCTTACAACATAAATTTTTTGTTAGTGTACCAAACACAATTTTTAAGGGGATAAATAGTATCTCTCTTTTACTAAGCATACCAAACAAGGAGAAATGAAAATTTTGATCCAGTAACATTTATTTTATGAAAAATTTCACCCTTAATGGCATACCAAACGCAACCTCAGTTTAAGGGAAATGAGTGATAACATGGAGTGTTGGAAAATCGAGTGATTAGTAGGTACGGACTTATTATCTCTCATCCTTACCCTCTTTGAAGCTCGTAGGTAAATAATAACATTCTTACACACTATTTTTTTATAGTATTTTTACACTTAGTTAAAGTAAATTTTTTGTTAATACAATATATTGTTTGGTTAATGAGTTTTTGTAACCAATCACTTACAAGCTAGTAAAACTCATTAACGATATGTTGTATTAACCAAACATTTATTCATCATTAACTAAGTGTAAAAATAGTATGAAAAAAAATTATGTATACATATCATTACTCGGTAAAGAATGAAAATTTAATTAGTTGGCCACTTGTCATATAAGAAGTGCCACATTTGGAAGCCAAAATACTGACAAGATATCAAATTCAACCGAGATTGCACTCTTCATTCTGCCACCAATTTATCCTTCTGAACCGCGACATTTCCTTATCTCTTCCCAAACAAAGAACCTTGCTTCTTCTATATTTCTTCACTTGCTATACTTTTATTCTCAAGCCAGCCATATGATGCATGTCAAAGTGAGGCAAAAGTCCATGCGTGCAACCTCTTGTAGCTGAGTATGTGACACGCACACGATTTTCCTTCCTTTCAGATAAGGAGAGAAAATTTCAATAAACAATTCCTTCAAATAATACAATTAACTAATGAAATATTTTGATTTTCTAAGTTTTATTTATACAGTTGATTAATTAACTCACTACTAAGTAACTAAAAATTTGGCTAACTAACTAATATATTACAATTCCTATCAGTTTGGGAAAAGAGAGCTGGAAGTAAATTATTTTCAGATTCTATTCTTCTTGTAATTTCTCCTCTCCCTTGCTATTCTTTCAATTCTGAATGTGGGTGTTGCTAGGGAGTAAATTGCGTATGATTGTAAGCTTTGAATATAACTGAAATCATGGCAGAACCAATGGACTGGTGCAGTTTCAATTTCTGCTGCATAATTGAATTATTCCCTTCCCTTTCTTTCAAATTCTGTTTCCTTTTGGTAAGTCTTTGATTTTTAGTTATTGTAGACCAATAAAGTGAGTTATATTTCCCCTATCGTGATTTGAGTTACTCTGACCGAATCCTTTTACTTTGAAAACCAGAACATACCTCTTGTTAAAATAGTTCCAGCCGTGGAGTCCATTAAGTGTTGGTAATTCTCTCCACTCACCTTACATGGTCATTTAATATATAGCAAATAAAAGAGTTAAGAGACAAGGGTTAACTGCAAAACCAGAAAAATGTACTTGACAACATGCTTGAGGCAAGAAGTTGTGTTTGTTTTGTTTTTCTCTAAGGTAACTTAGATGTCGTTGTTTTAAGTACGGCATTTGGTGGTAATTTAAGGAGAGATGGTTGCATGAATTGGCCGCATGAGAGCCGATTGTATATGACAATTTCTTATTGCAGCAACTAAATTTGTGTTGGGAGAAGATGTTTTCAATCGATTTTTTTTAATTTTAGAAAACTAAATTCTGTTTTGAACTTCTATAGGTGAGTAACCAACCCTAGCTCTCCATTGTTTACCCTTCGTATGGGATATTAATTGATTTGGGATTCTCTAGTAGTTGTTCTGTTTAGAAAATTTAAATATGCTAAAAAAATGGTAATGGACAATGGAGAACACTTACAAATTAAGAGAAATTTTGAGCAAGTCTAGAGCTGAAAACACATCTACTGTTATGCAGTGATTTAACCTACCAAATGATTATGTTTAGGATTGAGATTTCAGTATAATATACCCTTACATGCTGTTTATGCCCAATTTTCATTTTCACTTCATTACATGACAGAAACATTATAAATCCATTCAGAATTCTTATCAACACTAGATCAGTATGATGAACAGGTTAAACTTATGACAATGCAATAACAATTCTAACCACATCATCAATAGTTTCAACCCTTTCACCTCATCCCTTATATTAGCTCCCAGCTCATTAATATGATGTTATGAACAATGTCCCCACAATTTCAAGTCAAAACGAGAGACAGCTCATTAACTCATTGAATAACAGGAATTATTTTTGCAGAAAAGGCACATATAAAATAACAAGGCACTGAAGCTGAAAACCATGTAAAAGATGGGAAGAAGAACAAACTACAAACACAGCAATAACATTAAAATGAAATAAGATAAAGATGCTAAGGAGCATGTACTAACTCCAACTAGCATTTGCTAACCCATACTTCGAAACAAAATAAAATACTAAAGTCTGTCGCATACACTCCAACCTAAATGACATCACCACCAATACAGACACTAATTCTGCACTGACACAGATTATTTAAAATCAAACATAACATTCTCTACCGAGTGCTATCCCTCCTACTAGCAGTATCGTCATTCCATTTCCAGGCAAAGCTAAGACATCATGGTGGGTAGGTAACTGTTCAAAACATTCTAGACATACTTCATGGCCTGCAAGAAAGATAAGCTTACCATATAAGTCAGCATATTAAACTTTCGATAAAGTAATCTAATTCCTTTACAGTCAAACGTTATCCATTTTTATAATATAATTAGCCACTTAAATTGCCTTAGATTATTTTGAGGAAGAAAGACATTGATTATTTTCCCAAAGCATTGGTAGATTCGATCCACTACAAAACCTCATCTTTCCTTGCAACTTCATGTATTATGGATTCTGCATATTACATTTCATGCTTCATAATGCAAGATTAATAGGAAAAAAATGGTAAAAAATATTGGAGAACATTACATACCCTACTCTTGTTGTCTGTTATTATTGGTAATCTTCCACTGCTTCCAGAGTCACTAGGGAGTGACAGTAGACTCTCTGTATACATAGCCCTTGTGCACGTACGCCGATTGATGGGTTCCAAAGAGTGAGATTTGGGTAATCATCTAAAAGAAGAAAGCCTCTGCAAGAACCCCTAATGTCAAGATCCTGAATAGGATTAGATGGTGATGGAAGCGGAGGAATGAGCTTTATTGCACCAGAATCATCGAGGAGTGATGTGTCTAGCTAGATCTATGGATCCAGCTTCGTAACAAAAACAAGTTAGGTAAATAAGTGTATGGGCGGGTGGGGCAGCAGGTTCAAAATGTGATTTTGCAAACTGGGGATCGGAAATGAGAGAAAGCCATGACTTAGACACACACTTGAATCGTACAAGAGATTTGACTGGCAGCCTCAACAGGATTTCTACAATCAACTCCTCAGGGAGGTCATTGTTTTCACCTGCCATGCCTACTTTTTGCTTCAGTTGCTTCTCTTTGAGTCCCAGATATTCACATATATATATAGACAGAGAGAGAGAGAGGGGGGTAAAGTGGGTTACTTTTTTTAAAATGTTGTTAAAAGGATAATGAACTGGTGATATTTTTGGTTGAAGTGTTTAAACTAACTGATATAATCAAATGATTTTATAAAAATAATTTTTTAAAATGTTGTTAAAAGGATAATAATGAATTGGTGATATGGTGATATTTTCGGTTGAAGTGTTTAAACTGATTGATTTAATCAAATGTTTTTATAAAAATAATTTTTTGAAATGTTGTTAAAAGGATAATGAATTGGTGATATGGTGATATTTTCAGTTGAAGTGTTTAAACTGATTGATTTAATCGAATAATTTTATAAAAATAATTTTTTAAAATGTTGTTAAAAGGATAATGAACTTGCGATATAGTGATACTTTTGGTTGAAGTGTTTAAACTGACTGATTTAATCAAATGATTTTAAAAAAAATATTTTTAAAAATGTTGTTAAAAAGATAATTAACTGATAAGACTTCTGATTCAACTATTTAAACTGAATTATTTAATCAGATTTTATAAAAATAATTCACATATTATAATATAAAATTACTGAAAATATTGAGTTTTTTAAAAAAAAAAAATTAATGGCATATAAGTTGATTTTAACAAATGAACCAAATGGTTCATCTAAGTTTTGATTGATTTAAAATAATCTAACCGTAAATTTAGTTATTGTACTAAACTATAACACTTAAAGTGTTTAATTTACGATTAATCTAATCATCTAATCTAATTTGATTCTTGACAACATTGCTTTTTTCATTATTATCTCATTCACGAGAACACTTACCACCTGCGTAATAAAGCAGCTCATTAATTTGGATTGTTTATTCGAATGTGCTTCTTTCCTTAGCCGTTAGTTTGAATTTTTCTCTCTGTACGTGAATTGTTACAATCTATTGATTTTTTTTCTTCTTTTATTTAATCTGAATTTTGTATCTTTAAATTGTAGTCATCCCATTGGTAAAATAACTAAAGGAGCAGGGATTAAGTCAACCTCAAATGGATAATCTTATCTAGTTTAGTTTATCTTCTCTAGTTCTTTGTATATTCTATTGTAACTTCTGTAACATCCAGTAGCTATCTATTCTTATAGTTTAGGCACTGAAAACTCTATATATAGGGTAACCCATTCATTCAATTAAATAAATTCAATTCACTCTCATACTTATCTTCTATAATAACATTATAAGAAAATCCGATAAAGATGCAGAAGAACACAATTGGTCCACCTATACAAGGTAGAGAAGAACAAGAAAGAGTCAGGTTATATAATAGGATCTTTCAGAAAATGTACTTTGAGCTTGTGATAGGCATTGCTCAGAGAGTACAAAATTATTAGTATCAACGTCGAACAGAATTTCAGTAAGAGGAATTAATTGTACCAGTATGTTCACGGATAAATCTCCAAAACTCATTTGCAACCCTCCATACATGCCACAAAAGATAGGGTATTACATACTTCTGCCATTTATATTTTGGCCAACTGAATGAAAATGTAAGAACATACATAGGGGGCAAGGAGATTCTAGTTCAGAACAAGTTTCCTCACTCTCTCTAAATATTTAAAGGTGCTTAATTAAAACAAAGAGTTCCTAAACTAAATCAGATGTACGAGATTGCTTGAATACAGGTTATAGCTATACGGTGCTCTATAAGCATATGATATACTAAACATAAACTTCCGAAAAAAGATAACTTGAAAGAGTACTATGAAAACAGTACGGAGTTGTCTCCGCTTTAGCATAAAGCCCATTTTTTTTTAAAATCTTAATGACACACTTTTTCTTTTTTTATCTTCATGCCAATCCATTCAGTATAACAGAGATTTTACACTGATGGATATAAATCTTACACAGGGAAATGATAATTTTTGTGTTCATCAAGACATACATATAAACATTAAAATGTTTACAAACCTCTATGAGTTGAAACATTTTCAGTTTCTTCTCTTTTGGAATTTGTGCCCAATCTGTCACCTTCAATGGTGCATTTTGGATTTGCCTGACCAAGGTTGTGCACTTTGACTTAAACAACCCCGAGAATCTACCTATTACTCTCTTATGTCTTCATGTGATTTCAAATTTTTCATGAGTTTTCATTTTAGCTAATGAGAGGTTGCATGTGCGACCTCGTCCTCTCTTATTTTCATTAGATGCAGATATATCAATTGTAAATAGTGATGACAACACAAAAGCAAAAGAAATTAAAAATTCATGTCATTTTATCAACATGCCATTTGACATATAGGCAACCACCAATAGAAGTTTTCAAAACTTTAAAGTGTACCACTACTAGAAGTTTCACTAGCATCTTGAGTTTGAGACTCATTAATTGTTGAATTGCTTGGCTGGCCTTATTGAACATGCTTGTTTTTTAAGCTAGCTTGTCCTCCAATATGTGGCCTTCTATTTGATTGTCTTTCTTGTCTTGCAATGCCTTATAATAAATATACACTTAATTTCATTAAAACAAATTGTGCCAAAAACAACGTAATATCATTACCTAGAAGTGATGGCCTTGAAGAGTCAGTATACTTATTCTTAATATTTACTTCTCCAATAGGTGGCCTATTTTTTTGTTGACATTCTTGTCCTACAAATTTTTTTATAATGGAATTAAATAAAAGGCTATTTACATTATAATTTTAAAAAATTATTGATGTCACATTACCTACAACTTTTTAGTTTAATACAAGACTAACTTGTAAAAGAATAGGAGGTGAAAATTGAACTAACTTGTCTTTTGCATTAGCTCCGCTTCTAATAGGTGGCTTCTTTTGGATCACTGAGCCCATCCTTTTGACACCTTTTGAACTAAAGCCATTGCCATTTACAATGTCTTTACTTTTACTTATTCTTATCATTGCTGTATTTTCCTATGTACAAAAGATAATAGAAGATTATCAAACTCTCTCATCTATGCTGCCTATTTCCATTTGATTATTAATAGCAGAGTCAGACCAATCACCAACTTTACCATATGCAAACAGAACACCACATGCTGCAAATAAAGAGGGCCAACTTATTGAACCCAATCACAATGTTAACATTCCAATAGTACGACCACATAATAGACCAAAAATATTAGCAAGTGGATAGCCGAGCAAAAACTCTATGATATCTACTTCTAAGCATTAAACCGAGTGAACTTGGACCCATACACTTTTCTTCTTCTTGATTTGCTTCCTCCCACAAACATACAAAGGAAAACAAACCCCAAAGCTTTTCCGTTAAACAAGATTCAATCAATCATATAGCATGTGGAGAGTTGTCAATGATAAATAGGTGAGACTATATCACAATATCCTAATGAACAGCAGAGACAAAACTACTTCAATTCATAAACCAAAGAAAGTATCAACCATAGTCTAGATTTTATCAAGATGGAAAAAAAGGGTAAAAATAATAAACAGAAAGCGAAGCAAAAATGACACTAGTTTCCATCTAAATGCCACAAAAAAAGGAAGCCAATCCACCACAGAAACCATGAACAGGACTTAACCCAGGCGTTAACTACAATCTAGTGGTGAAATCCCATTTATCATGCATATCTCTCATGGGTCTTGGGATTAAACTAATTTATCAAACACATTTTCAAGATATGCAAGACTTACTCCTTACAGTGAAAAGAAACAAAGTATACAAGAATGAGGACAAGTAATCCTCTAAAGTGAAATAATAAAAAAAAAGGGGAAAAAAATGCAAAGATAAACCCCAACTCCATAAAAAAAATTGAAGGACTAGCATCAGGAAAATCTGCAAATTTTATGACTTGAAACTCTCAAGTCTCAACAACTTATGAAGTCTAAAACAAATGTATCTAATATTTTTGAAAGTTTAAACTTTCAGGTTGAGTAGTTCTTGAACATGGTAACTGAGCATGGTTAGTCGATGCAATTTAATGCATTTTTTTGTTAGGTGTCACAAATATTTTTCATCCTCATTTTTGTTAAATTCTTGTAATAAAAATATCCTTACTACAAATTAATAAACTTAAAACAATTTTTTATTTTTTGCAGAAGTAGGATTAGGATACGTTATCAATCTAAATCAGTCACAGATTAACAACTAAAATTCTTAAATAGTTTAGAATGGACATGTGGGATGTGGGGCCCATTCCTTAGAATGATGGGTAAACATGGAATGTTAATTCTCTTTTGAGCATTAAAAATTAATTTGAATTTGATGTTTTAAGTATGGTATATTGAATAGGTAAACATCTAAAAGACTAAAACTGGCGAGAAGGGAAAATAAAAAGAATTTTTTTTAATAAGTTCATTTATTAAATTTCAACTCTTCTTAATTATGAATGATATATATTTGATAACTAGTTTTTATTCTTCTTGAAGTTAAAAACTCATGTTAGTTAACAGCATTGTTATCAAATGGCGGCCATGGCGGCACCATGGCAGAAGACGGTGGCGGAAATCCACCCAAACGCCATTTGAAAGCCATGGCGTAGCGTCTTGTTCATGGCGGCACCATGGCGGGAGCCATGGTCATGGCGTTGTGGTGGTGCATGCCTTGAAATGGTGGAAAAAGTGGTTTTTTGGCTTTTTCAGATGGTATTTTGGGATATATTAGACACGATGATACCCACAAATTAGTCTCCAACTGCGGAAGTGAAAGTAAGAGAAAGCTGCACATCTCCAGTGACTTTGTTGCTGTCTTCAATGACTTTCTCCGGCAACTCTCTTCACAAGTAGATGCAGACCTCTGAGCCTCTGTTTTGTGCCAAGAGGCTCTGTCTCTCTTTTTTTTTTTGTACGAAGCCAAAGGCTCTGTTTCTCTTTCTTTTTTTTAATCCACCCATCCAGATAAATCCACCCACCCAACCAGATTTTACACCTTAACCCTATAACCCACGGTACCCACCCTCTGTTTTGTGAGAATGCTTCTATTTGTGCCTCTGCTTTTTGTTTTTAAATTTCTTTTCCTTCTTTCACATGATATAAGACAATGGCAACACAAGAGACTTCACAAGTTGCACAAGCTTCACCAAGACCTCCTAGTAGGACTGACTAGTAGGACTGACGACTAGTAGGACTGACCTAGGTTGGAAATATTGCCACCCTTTGGAAGAAAATGACACCAATAATGTGGTTTGCAATTTTTGTGGCAAAATTACAAAAGGAGGGATCACTAGAGCCAAAAACCATCTCATGGGGAAGAAAGGGAATGTTGCAGCTTGCCAAAAGTGTCCAAAAGAAGTTAGAGAAGAGTTGTGTGCGTATCTTAGAGGCAAAAATAAGCAAGAAAGTATTGATATTGAAAATATGAGGGATCTTGACCTTAAAAATTTAGGTTTTTGTCATAGTGAAGAAGAAGAAGGGCTAAGAGATGATGTATCAACTGTTAGTGGGAGGAAGAAGAAGACTGCCATGAAAGGCCCTTTGGATTTGTATTGTAAAAAACTAGAAACTGTTGCTGGACGAAGGAAAAAGGAAAAGATGAGGCAAGGTAGCATAAGGGAGGCATGTGATAAAGAAGCAAGGGCTAGAGTTATTCAATATATAGCTTAGTGGTTTTACCAAGCTGGATTGTCATTCTATGTTGTCAAATTGGAAAGCTTCCACCATATGATTGAAGCCATTGGAAGTTATGGTCCAAATTTAAAGCCACCAAGTTTTCATGAGATAAGAGTTCCACTCCTCAACAAAGAGATGGAATACACAGAAAATTTGTTGAATGATCAAAATGAGTAATGGGAAAAACATGGTTGCTCTATTATGTCAGATGCATAGGCTGATAGGAAACAAAGGAGCTTGGTCAATTTCTTGGTCAACTCTCCTGCCGGGACAATGTTTGTGAAGTCTATTAGCGTATCTAAATTTGTGAAGACTGGTGAAAAGTTATTTGAGTTGCTTAATGCTCTTGTGTAGGAGATTGGAGAAAAGAAAGTTGTTTAAGTCATAACTGATAATGGGAGCAATTATGTTTTAGCCAGTAAGATGTTGGAAGAAAGGAGACAACATCTTTACTGGACTCCTTGTGCTGCCCATTGCATAGACTTAATGCTAGAAGACATTGGAAAACTTCCTCTAGTCAAGAAGACAATTCAAAGGGGAATCACACTTGTTGGCTTCATCTATAGCCATTCAAATACCTTGAACATGTTGAGACACTTCATAAACAAGAGAGAATTAGTAAGGCATGCAATTACACACTTTGCTACATCCTTTCTTTCATTGGAAAGCAATCATAAACAAAAAGCCAACCTCAGAAGAATGTTCACCTCAGAAGAATGGCTGCAAAACAAGTTGTCTAAGGATGCCAAGGCGAAGAAGGCTATTGAAGTTGTATTGATCAACATTCTGAAAATCGAACCGGTCAGGGGATTGATTCAAGGTTCAATGGTTCAACTGTGGTTGAACTAGAGTATAATTAAATAATTTAAATATATATATATATATATATTATATACTAATTAAACAAATTATAAATTATAAAAAACAACACAAATAATAAAAAATAGTTTACAGCTTATTTTTTGAGAGTCCAAAGTATTCAGTAACAGTATTATAGCCTATTTTTATTTAAAAAAATTTCAATTTCAGTTCAAAGAGATATACAATCAATTATACATTCAGTTTCCAAGTTTATGTACAATCTAAGTTTAAGTATTTCATATAAAATTCTTTTTAGATTAGCGTACATTCAGTTTTTAGATTAAAATGACATCATTTGAATTAGCAAAAATTTATTTAAAAAAAAAAGGACTGGTTGAACCTAATTGGACTTGTCCGAGTTGATTGGTTCACCGGTTCTTGACCAGTTTTCAAGCTAGGCGGGTTTTTGGGGTGGATCGGACTAATGGGGTGGACCAGACCGGTGGAGTGACTAGTTCCTGGTCCAACCGGTCCGACCGGCCGGTCTGGTCCGGTTTTCTTAACCATGGTATTTATGTCTTTTTTTTGGAACCATGTAGTTTTTACCCTTAAAGTTATGGCTCCTCTTATTCGAGTGTTAAGGCTTGTTGATGGTGAGAGAAAATCAGCCATAGGTTATATTTATGAAGCAATGGACAAAGCAAAAGAAGCTATTATGAAGTCCTTCAACAACAATGAAAGCAAATACAAAGATATATTTGCAATCATTGATAATAGATGGACTTGCCAGCTTCATCGCCTATTACATGCAGCTAGTCACTTCTTAAACCCAAAATTCTACTATGCAAATCCTCAACTTGAGTTTGATATGGAGGTTACAGATGGCATGTACCAATGTATCAGGAGGTTAGTACCAAGTTGAGAGGTGCAACAAAGGATCCTACTTGAGATACTAATTTACAAGGCTGCTGGGAATCTCTTTAGATATGACTTTGCAATATCCTAGAGGAAAACCCTTGCACCTAGTGAGAAACTAAGAATAGGTACTACATTCTAGTCATCTAACTTTTAGAATTTTAAGTCCTATGCTTATAAAAAAACATCTATGACTTTGCAGCTCAATGGTGGTGAATGTATGGACATTCAGCCCCAAATTTGCAACAACTAGCCATGAAGGTTTTAAGCTTGACATGCAGTGCATTCGATTGCGAATGGAACTAGAGTGTGTTTAAGCAAGTAATTATCATTTCTTTTATTTTATCTAGCCTAGTAATATATTATAGCTACAATCATTAATATGTCCTTAATTATATTAATGATGCAGATTCATTCTAAGAAAAGAAACAGGCTTGAGCACCAAAGATTACATAACTTAGTTTATGTAAAATACAATCAAGCGCTCAAGCAACGTTACAATCTTAGGGATGAAATTGACCCAATCTCACTATCCGACATTGATTGTTGCAATCAGTGGTTAATTGGAGAGATGCCTGAGGAGAATGCTACTGAAAATGAATTGGTTTTTGAGGATGACGACACTTTAAATTAAGGTGCTATTTATAGGGCATCCGGGGCTAGAGAGATTAGGACATACACTAAGCAGCAAACTAGGAAACGAAAGGCAACCTCAAGTGCAATGCCAACAACTTCAAGAGTTAGAAAGAAAGGTTCAGCAGCTCCATCTTCAAGTTCAAGAGGAGGAAACATTGAAGAGGAATTGGAATTTGAAGAGAATTTTGAGGAATCAGAAAAAGAATTGGAAGATATTACTTTTGAGGAATTGGAAGGAGAAGGGGAAGAGGGATATAGTTCACTTGAGGATGCTAATGAAGGTCGTGCATAGGGGAGGAGGAGGATTAGATTGTTAATTTGGCCTTGTCTAACTCTTAACTTGATTTGTAGCAAATGTGTTATTTTTTGGTGATGCACATGTTGCTACTTGTTTTTATTTGTTTTTTGTGAAGCACATGTTGCCACTTGTTATTTTCTTGGTAAAGCACATGTTGCTACTTGGTTTTTTTGGTGATGCACATTGTGAACACCGTATTTTGTCCGGGCACACACAAAAAATTTCTTTTTATCCAATTTACTCTCAAAATGAAAATTCAAAATAGATAGAATTATTTATTAATTAGTCACATAATTTAAACAAAACCCAAAAAAAAAAAAAAGAAATATAAAACTACAAAAAAAATATAAAACTTACAAAATCCAAAAAATACTAAAAATATAAAAGAATTACGAAATACAAAAAGATACAAAAAATAATAAGAATACAAAAATACAAAAAAGATGAAACCCAATATCTCATGGACCCATCACCCAAAACCCTAAAATTTCCTAAACCCAATCTGCTAACCATAACCCAGACTTAAGCCCAAACTCTAACAACCAAACCCACTTTCCCGCATACCTACCCATCTAGACCCGGTCCAAACTACCCATAACCCGCCTAGACCCGATCCAAACCAACCAACACCCAACCCCCCAAACCCATTCCACCCTTTCCCCCAATTCTTGCCCTAGCAGAACCCATTCTGCTGCGCGCTCCCTCATCCCCACAAGCCACATGCTGCGCTGCCCAGCCAATACCAACCCCAACCGCGCACCATAGGTCAGCCACGCCCAGTCCCTGCCGCTCCACTCCACGGCCACGCACTTCAGCTGCACCAGCACTAGACCACGCCGCACCAGCCGGCCATTCCCCTTCCTTGCTCTGCTGCGCCTGCACCCCACGCTTCTCCATCACCGAGCCCATACCTCTGCCACTATCACCGCCTCCACCAGCCACAGGCCGCGCCACAAGCACACACAACACCTCACCCTCTCTTCCTCCATGGGCTGCACCGCACGCCCAAGTTCCCCAGCCATTTCCCATGCGCACTAGCTGTCCGCAAAACCCCCCCCCCCCATTTGTTGTTGTCTTTTTTTAATTTCGCACCACAATGACAGGTCCCAGCCTGCATGTTGCGAAGGAGCAGAAAGTTTTCCTTTTTTTATTTATTCTTTTTTCTGTTATTTTATTTTTCTGTTTTTGCCTTTTGTGTTTTCAAATTTTGTATAAATAGGAACTTTAGTTTTTGTTAAGGGGGGATTTTATTTTTTCTCTGAATAATTCCAAGAGAAGGAGATTCTAGGAGGGAGCTAGGAAGCCATTGGATCGTTGAGGAATTGCACAGAGCGAAATCATTTGGGATATCTCGGCTCATACTTGGTATTTTCCTCATCATGTGCCTTATTTCTCTTTTCGAATGAATGGTTGGATTCTGTTATTTGGTTTTAATTGTAATGTACCGAGCAAACATAATAATGGAGTGGAACCTATTCTGTTTTTGTGACACTGATGCAGTATTCATAAATAGATCCGATTTTCTTTTGGGCCTATGAATTAAATGGTGATTCATATATGCAATGAGGTTTTGGCTGTTTGCTTTGCTTGTGAGTCCAATTTTGAGGCTTCGGCTCTAGTTTGGATAAAAAGATGCATACAAATTCAAAGGTGTTCATGCTAGTCAGTTGCATTCAAATGGTTTCACTAAAGATTGGTCTGTTTCTATGTAAGTTAGTAGTCATAAGATTAGGCTTTGCTTTTCAATGAGCACACAGACGTTGTTATCTCTGTTTTAGTCTAAAAGTCTATCATTGCTGAGCTCATTGTGTATGCTGGTTACGAGTTAAAGTGTTTGGTTAGATATTAACCTTCATGCAATCTCTATGTGACTTAAAAAAAAAATGAAAGCTGACATGTGAGCATTACTTTTGTTTGAAGGGATGAAGTATGAGGATTATTTGTGTTTCGTTCTCAGCTATACTAATAAATAAAAATAATAAAATTAAAAAAAACTGTTGTCATGTGAGGGATTTTACTTTATGTCGAAATCTGGGTGGCTATACTGCTAAGCAGCAATCTAGTTTTCATGAGCACCAATGGGATTTGGTCTGACTTGCTTTCATGGGGTAGAGCTAAGATCATAAGGTCTAACATTGATATTATGAATATATGTGTTGCTATTGAAAATTTCTTATACTCTTGCTGTTTCAGTGTAATCTTCTTCTCATAGATCCCTTGTTCTGGTTTCATCCCTTGACACTGGCAAGGGTATAAGTTCATGGTGCTGGTATTGTGTCTGCTGGTACTGTTTCATGATTGTGCTATTATGCTCTGCGTGGTTAATATCTAATCTAGGTGATAGTCTGATTGCTCTAATTCCTGACTGTGTTTATTTTATATTGTAAACAATAGAGAATGTTGCTCTTGATTTCTTCCTGTTGCATATATGTATGGGCGTTGGATTCCGTGAAAGAATATAGAGGAATATGGCCCTGGTCTTGAGAAGATAAAATTTAATTGATTCTGTTTTCTGGCATGGGTTTTCTTTTGTTGAGTTTCGGGCATTTTGCTATGAACCAGATTCCTATAACTCACCAAACGTTTTCTAAATTCATGTAGAAAAGATGGGATTCCAATGTTCGTGTAGTGACAGGATATAAGCGTAGGTGTGTTTTAATAATGGTACAAGAGCAAAATAAAAAGCTGAGATTGAAACATTGACGTATGCCCATGATTAGATAGCAAATGCATTTGAAGCCTCTTTATGAAAGCCTAAGTGAGAAATCTAATTCTTAGACTCACATTTCTTAAGTTGCAGGGCACTAATAAATCAACCTTCTTTTATCCCTTTTGTTGGTTTACTATTGGATTTAGAAATGGCTTAGTGAGTTAACGTGTATGCAAGAGAAATTCCATAGCTAGACTCTTGAATTATTGGACATTCACGTAAAACCACAACGCTTCATAATTTGTTTAAGTATATGATCCTCTAGTTCAATTCATCACGTTACAAATTCTTGAGATTATGATTTAATTATTGTTTATTAATTGGTCCACGTGATAGTCTGTGCCTTTTATATGGTCATTTGTTATGAGCTTTTAAAATCGTATTTATCCATTTCTGTTGATTGGTAGCACGGCCAATGTGTTCTACCCAAGTTGATATTGATTGATTTTTTTGTTGTGGATCAAGAACGTGAATTTTAATTTTTCTAGCGTGTTTCTTGAATTGGGCTTGTGCTATTATTTGAATCTTTTTTATTGGGCCCCAAAAGTTTACCTTTCGGTTGTAGAAGTCACAAAAAGGGAAAGTTAAATGAACAAGATGGTAAAAAAAAATAATAATAATGAAGAAAGTAAGAAAACAAAACAATAATGAGATGGGATACGAGAATTGATTGGAACTTTTGGGCTTTTATGGTTATATATCTTCAAAAGTTCTTTTTTTAGTATAACGTAAATAAAATAAATCATGTTTAAATATGATTTAAGATTTTAATGATAGGATGATTAAAATATGTCGTGACGGTGACACATTTTTAATTCTCTTTGAGATAAGGAATTTCTTTACAGTTTTGCCGGGAGCGCTGGCGGGACTATAAACAATTTTTCATAAAGATCTTATTTCATAGTTAATTTTACCAATTTTTATTATCTTATTCATGTCAAAATTAATTTGTGAAATAAGATTTCAATGATGGGATATTTAAAATCAACTGCGACGGCGGTGACATTTTAATTTTCTTGAGGTGATGAGAAATTTTATGATTTTGCCGAGAGCGCTGGCGGGATTATAAATAATCTCCAATAAAAGCAATATTCCACTATTAATTTTGTTACAATTTAATTTTCCATTTCTACAACATTTGATGACTCAAATAATTTTTCAATAAAACTCACCCTTCATTCGTAAAATAGTATTCTTCCTCATATAATTCATTTTAAAATATTAACTCTTCACGCCACAATTAAAATTGGCCGATGATAGAAATTGGGAGAGGATCGGGAGTCTGATCAACTAAACTCTTCCCAATATTCTTGAGGCATTTATATTAGATTTTGCCGGGAGCGCTGGCGGGGTCTGATTCTAAAAATAAAATAAAATAAAAACAAAATATTTTTCAAAACAATAAAAAATAAAATATTTCTCAAAATTAATAAAAATAACTCAAAATAATTGTGAACGAATTCACATAGCCCGCACTTGGTGACAATGATGAACTAAAAATAAACAAAATAAAAACCTTTTGCGAAAACCATTTCAAAAAATGTTTTTCATTATGAAATCAAAAGAATTTTTCATTGCGAAATCATATATATATATATATATATATATATATATTGGAAATCTACTTTCAAGAATCTTTACATTCAAAAATATACATTCTCTCGAAAATAAAAATTTTCAACTCACTATATTCACTCTTGATAAGTTGTGGGCTTACAATTTGTTCCCCAATAATGGTTCTTAAGCCACCCATTCCATGTCTCAGCCATTTATCACCTTTGATAACATGCATGACAAAATGGGACATTAAAAAATAAAATAAAAATTTCTTCAAGTAGTAAATGACCAACACAATTGACTTAGCAGATAACCTTAGATTAAATAGGTAACCGTTCTCCAAACGGACGGTGTAGGGTGCTAACACCTTCCCTACCCGTAATCAAACCCCCGAACTCAAACTCTAGTACGCAGATTCTTTATGTAGGTGTCTAATCGCACCATTCCATTTTTTAATGAAAAAATCGATTGGTGGCGACTCCAAAAACCCTTTTCAGTAATTTAAATATTTAGTTGCCTTCTCCCATCGCGGCACGCCCTTAAGGGACGATTGCGACACACATGTTGCTACTTGTTACTTTGTGGTGACTTTATAACATTATTACTTTATGATATTATGACATTGTCATTAGTTATTACTAATTTTATGTTTTTCTCTCTGTCTTTGTTCTGTATTTTCCTTTCTGTTGCCTTTTATTAGAGTTTGTGATAATTTTAGTTATTTTTTATCTAGAAAATGTTTTAATTATGTTTATTATTCTTGATATAAGGTGTTATATTATTATTATTTAGGGTATGCAGGTCTTGTAGTATATTTTATAGTTTTTTAACATGGCATGCTTCCGCCATCCGCCATATTTCCATAGCGGATTTTTGGCTTGCCGCCATCCGCCATTGATAACACTGGTTAACAGTAACATTATTTAATATCAATTATATCATATTCAATAATCTTTACAATATAATTTCAATAAAAATCTATGAATTTAACAAACATTTGCTATTATAAAATGTTAAATTACAATGCTAGATGATATCTAAAATTAAAATGAAACAAAGAAGAAAAATTCTCGTACCTTCCAATCAATAGTAAGAAATTAGAACTTCATTTCTTTAATTAAATTAGCAAATAAATAAAACATTTATGGTGCAATTAAAGTATAGACAAAATGGACGAGAATCTACCTTTTCAAAACATACTTCACCAACGTTAGTGAAATTGAACATTTTACAAAATTAGCCTTTTACAATCAAGTTGGCATCGGTAGAATCATATCATAGTTTACTTTAGGGGAAGAAACATGGACCACTTTATCATCTCTGTTTTTTGTTATATTGATTATTTCACAAGACACTTGTACATCTTATATCTTTACACCAAATGCACAGCACTATATAACATTCATTTATGAATTGTTTTAATTTACGAGACTAGTTCCAGTCCAACATTAAGCATTTCTTTCTTTTGGTTTATTAATTTTGTAATCATTTTCAAGTTCATGATTGTTGTTTTTATTACAAAATATTTTGAAAAAATATATCAGAGGATTAAGGAATTTATCAGGGGAATGACATTAACTAGTCTTTCTTGTAAAATGCGAGTGGTGCACTAATGGGTTTGACATGTAAATTTTTATTTTACAAAGAAAGAAGAAAATAATTTCTTAGCAATCAAATAATATTCAATACTACAACAGAGTTCCAGCCAAGGGGGTTAGGACTTGGTTTTTTACCAACTCGATTGCATGAAGATAAGAAATAGCAATCACAAATAACAAAGAAGACTTTATTAAACTGAATATTGATTAACTACTATATTATCAAATTTAACAAAAAAGGAAAATTTACAAATAAGAAGATGGTTAAGAGACAACAAAAATCTTAACTTCAATTGAATCGCACCTGAGGAGACACTAGTACAATCTGAAGAATCTTGGGACATGATGCTTGCATCACTTAATGCCTCTCCAACATCACCAGGCAAAGTACTTTCCTTGCTTATCTCAGTTGCCACATCTGAAACAGTAAAACAACAACAATAACAACAAATTGCATTGATTAAAATCACATAACACATTATACCAAAAAAAATATCACATAACACAAATCACAGACTAAAGAAACCAAAAAAAAAAAAAAACCTAGCAAACTGAAGTTAGAGAAAATGTATAGAGAAGAGAGAGATGAAATGGGATTATGAACTAAACTAAATTGAAGGACAGTTTAGCAGATGATATAATAATTTTTAATTCAAGGTACATAACAACTATCAAGTATCAACTAATAAACAGAACTCAAATATTGATAAACCAAGGACTACTTAGCAGATGATATAAATTTTGAAATTTGATTTGCTCTGGTATGGAGAACTTTCTGGCAAAAAATATGCCAGGTACATAACAACTATCAAGTATCAACTAATAAATAGAACTCAAATACTGATCAACCAAGGACTACTTAGCAGATGATATAAATTTTGAAATTTGATTTGCTCTGGTATGGAGCACTTTCTGGCAAAAAAATATGCCAGGTGCAACAAACTACAAGACATAAATTTTATAACTATCTGTATCAACATAAGCTCAAAACCTCTTTCACTCTTTGAAGCATTTGAAATTCTTTGGGAGATATTGTCTATAACCTATTGCAAATTATAAATTCCATTACATATCAATTTAGGTTTTCCTATAGTACTCATAATATTTTAAGACTTTGTTTTCTTGGCTTGATGAGTTGGAGTCAATCACATATTGTTCATGAATTGAAAAGACTATTGAAAATATACTCCTAGCTCAAGATCTTTTGATGAAGCAAATAGAAAAAAACTTGAGAAGTCTAATACCCATTTTATCAAACACCTCAAATGCAACATCCATTTTAGAAGTGAGATTTTCCCTATTTCACTAAAAATCAACTAGCTGAGAACCAAAATCAAATTCGCAAAGTAATCCTCCACAAATTAATGAGAAAAAAAAAAAGAGCGTGAGATCAAATACACCAAATGGACCCTGAAGAATCAAATCACCAATTAAATCACTGAATCACCGCTTCACCAAATCACTGAATCACCGCTTCACCAAAGAAGCTCAGCATGCATTAGAGTGAGCAGATTTCTTGAATGAGCAGTGAAACTTTATTTTGTTTTTGTAGAGAAATAACAGTAAAACTATTAGCATGAGGAGGATCCAAATGTGGTGGTGGTGACTGATAGAATAAACTCTTCGAAAAAATAGACTTTTGAAAGTTCTATTTCATCTTTTTTCGTCGGTCATGTACAATTAGTTTAAGAGAATGTTATTTCTGACACTTGTTTTGAGTGTAGGTAAAATTATTTTTTATCTTTTCCAACGGCCACATGAATGTTACAATATAATTCTTTTTTCTACAATTTTTAGTGACTGTAAAAAATAATGAGTCACAAATAACCAATTTTCCTGTAGTGTCGAAGTTAAGACTGATGAGGTTGACTTCATAACATCTAGCTGCAAAAAAAATTCGATATCACCATTACTATTTACATTGTATCTTGTTCATGGTATGTGTGTGTGTGTGTGTGGAATAAAACTTTCGTATATGTTATCCCTAAAACAAATAACAAGTGATGTGATGTTGACAATTTTAGGGTCTACTTGTTTGAGGAAGTGAAAAAATGAGACGGTAAATTAATGAATGTTTTTATTTATTTATTTATTTGGGAAAATTGTGGTCAATGTTTAATTAACTCTAAACCCTAATTAACTCTAACTCTTAACTAATCATAAACCCTTAAATGATTAATTAACCCTAAACCTAAATTAACCATAAACCATAAACCCCTATTTAATCATAACTCTTAAGTAACCTTTAACCTAAAACCTAAACCCTAACATCTTAATTAAACACAAAAAACCTTAATTAATCATTTAAAACTTTTGTATTGTAAAAATTAAATAGTTGTTTGTGAATTTCATTAGTTTGGAATTAAATTATATTTCTAGTGATTTTTATATTATTTTAATGTATTTTTTATTTTTATTAAATAGTCATATATTTATTTAATTTTATGCGATTTGGTTGAACCAGTAATACATTAACTCAATACTTATCCCTAGTCAATAACCGGTCTGATTTTATAAATATTAATGCAAATCAATTTTAAATCCAAATTGTTTGTTATAAATTAATTTAAAGATATTTTTAATAATTTATATATATATATATGAAATGCCTAATTCTTTAATTAATGTACAAATATAGAAGTTTAAAAAAAATTATGCAAGTGACTCATTATAGGAAAATTTTTAGGAAAAATGCATACACATCCCTCAACTTTGGGACATTTACAAAGAGTTATCTTAAACTATTAATTCTATATATTAAGTACCTGAACTACAATAATTAGCTATGTAGATACCTCCATCCATAGGGTGTTAAACATTTAATAGAAGAATGGAGACATGTGAGGATCATGTGACTCATTAAAACGTGGCATGATATAGATCATCTACTAGAATGAATCTTAGCCATTAAATTAAATATATTTTCTTCTTCTTAACAAAATTAATAAATCAGAAAATGAAGAAAATTGTAATAGATATCACGTGCTTGTGGTCCTGCAAATTCCTTGTCGTCGAAGTGGTCCTCAAGTTTTGTTGCAGGTGCAGTTCATCTTTGTGATGGACGTATTTGTTGATGGTGGATATCGTCTTTGTGGGCCCTAAGCTTCATTTTCGTGGTAGCCCACATCGTCACAAGTGTAGATAGAGAATGAACCTCGTAAGGCTTAAGTTAATGCAATGGGATGATAATGATTTGAGATAATGTTTCTTCATTAATGTTCGTATTTGCAGTTAAGGTCTGAATTGGGAATCAATCTTCATATTTGGAATTAGGGTTTTGTTAGAATATCTTAGCATATCTTCAAAAGAACTTTAGAATATATTATGGAATCAATTAGTTTTTAATGTGCTTTTAATTTGGGAACTTCTAGTTGAATGTGAATTGGGGGTTGATTCGGTCATCTATGTGAATTGTATGAAAATGTGAATGGCCTGAATATGAATTGGGGATTTGATATTAGAGGGCTATTGTATGACAAATCTGCAGTAAAAAATTAACACATTTAGCCAACCTGCAGACATTATCACTATATGAAAAATGTGAAACCTGTAAGACAAAGTAAAATAGGTGGGTGTGCTACTGTGAAAGTTTACAGTGTGCTGCTATTTGTATTTTGGTTTGAGTTTTGGGCATGGTAATCTCATAATTTGTGAATACAGCATGGTGGTCTTCTCTTGTCTTATTCTTATAAAATAATTATGTAATGTAGAATTAAAAAAAAAGCTTTAGTTTATGCTCTTGCATGTGGTTTTTGCAAAATAGATGGGTGCAAAAATGGGTTTACTTGAGAGTGCTGCTGTTACGACCTGCTTTTGACAATTAAGGCTATAACCACAATTTATAAAGCACCATATTCCTAAGCATTGCATATGGATTCTTCAACTGGAAGATCCTTTTTAAATATGTCAAACATGCATTTCCAACATGCCAATATCAAAGGAATAATCAAGAGGCTATGGGCTTAGTATTCTGATGGAATAATATCAAAACAAAATGATTTTTTTTAGGTATGTTGACTAATCTTCATGAAACAAAACTAAGTGCATTACATCAGTCAACTGCATCAAACAAAATAGTGCATTACAAGCCCATAATCAACACATAAAGACATCAAACACCTAAACTTCATTACATACCCTTCATAAACACCTAAACTTCATGCCAAACACCTAAAATTTCCTATTGTACAATAAATCAAACTTGAGAACACAATAATTCTCCCAACCACCTAAGATACAACTAGCAAAATACTCATCATTCCCTCTGTTTGCAAGCATCTTGAGCATCAGCTATTAAAGTTTTCTCCCTCGTGAGTGAGTAGTTCATTGATTATTTCCTTCATTTGGTTGTCATTGTTTGCATTACGAATTTCGGATTGTGGGATATCTACCCCGCAAAAGAAATCCCAAGAATCAGTCTCCTTCCACCTTGCATAGCTATAGAAAGCCCTTCCAAAATTATTGCTTGTCTTTGTTCTTTTTTGTCGAGTCACGAGACTACAGTTGCATAATCGAATTTGCCTCCCATTTGGTGTCATAGCTGATGAATAACTAAAGCTCATCTCACAATTACAACGGGCGTACAAGAACATGCACTTGGGAACAAATTGGGAAAATGGGAAAAAATTTACACTAGATACAAAATATTCAAAACCATGATTTTGCCTCTAGCATCGCATGAAAAAATCAGAGGAAATTTGGGACAACATTGAGAATGGAAATTGAATTGCCAAACAATTGGGTTTGGTGCTTACTTTTAGTACGAGGGAGTGCTTACTTTTTGCCTCTGATCTCATATTGTCGTCTCTTATAATTTTAGAAATTGTGTATTCATTTGATTTGGAGATAAAAAATCACAATCGCTTACTTTCTTGGTTGTTGCATCCATTAAAAAATTGAAGGGACATGAAATCATGTATTAAATCACATATCCCTTTTGAAAAGTACCATGTAATACATGAATAAAATGCATTTGGTATTATTATAATCGGTACATGATAAAATAAAATAAAAATTTGGTGACTAAATGTTTGAAAAGAAGAATTTAGTGCCGAAACCAAAAACTAGATAACTAAGCTTCTACTTTTCAGCCGACCACACATGGGCAAGAAATAGTAATTTTTACTGGAAAACATTAACCATAATATGGTGAGATTGGAAGATGGTTTCAAGGAAAGAGCACAAATGGAAATCATATCTTAAGGGAAGAGCATGAACCTACAGGTAGATGGCTTTCTTCCTTCTTTGTTGAGTTTGTTGAGCCATGGTTGTGCCTTAAGGCTTAATTAAAAATGAAGAAGACAATCACGTGCAGCACATGATACTTATTTTTAATTTAATATCATTTACTTCATTTATTTCTTATATTATATTATTTTTATAAATGATTTAAAGAAGAAAATATATTTAATTTAATAACTAAGCTTCATTCTTATAAATTGTTCAGATCTTGTTACGTTTTAATGAGTCACATGACCTTCATATGTCTCTATTCTATTGTTAAATATTTAACACCTTATGGATGGAGGAATCTATAGAGCTAATTATTGTAGTTTAGGTATTTAATAGACATAATTGATAGTTTAAGGTGTTCTTTGCAAGCGTCCCAAAATTAAAGGAGTGTATGCATTTTCCCAAAAAAAATTTACTTTTTGTCTCTTAACTTTACTTACTTTTCATTTTTTTCCCACAATTTTATGATTTTGTTTTCGTCTTAAATTTTTTCAAAATTCATCAAATCCATCCCCAACCATTATTTTTTAAAAAAAAATCTTAGTTAGATAATGTCAACTATGTATTTGTTCCTACATAGGATGTCATGTTAACAAATTTCATTAACATTTCTAATGGTGTTGGCAATTACCATGAATTTGATGAGTTTTGAAAAGATTTGAGATGAGATTGAAACAAAATATAATTGTGGGACAAAAATAAAATTTAAAACAAAGTTAAGGGACGAAATATATTTTTTCCTAAAAGATTATTAGTTATCAAGTTTTTATGATACCTTACCTATATTGGCATAAAATTCATATATATATATATATATATATATATATATATATAAAATACAAATTAGCAACATCAAATTGTGTTTGAGGTGTTTAAAGTGTGTTGACATTGTACCAAAAAACACTGTCTTGACATCCATGTCAGTTTGCATAACAATCCGTCTTTTATTTTATTTTGGTTTCAGCAATTAATTAGTTTGAATATTAAATAATTGTATAATTATCCATTTATTTTTTTGTATGTGACAATTATTCACTAATAAATCCACTTGATTTAATTTATTTTTATTTAGAGAAAGAAAGGAAAAATAACTGGTAGACTAATTCTTTACTTTTCAAAATGAAATTTACATATGATGGGAATGTTAGAAAACCTTCATGTGGGTTTATATAAATAAATAAATAATTTATGTTGACTTAATATAATGGATTGATGTGCTGGTCCATAAATTATTAGACTTAACATATATGTGTTATAAAATACATTGGATTGAGCATTTGGTTATAAAAGTATAGTTGGACAGTTAAATGTAAACCTAAAGTCTACTGTAGCCTATGATGGAGATAAACTATATAAAAACATGGCTGGTGTTAATTAATGACAATTTATGTGAAATTAGGCTGATATATCAAGTAGCAAATGAAGTGAACTCTATGAAAATTTCTGGACAAGAAAACAAATCTTGTGATCTATACTTCAAGGAGTAAGGAATCAATATCATAATTTTGATACTAGGAAAAAAAAAATTCAACCATATGAATGGGCAACTTGTTCAAGTTCCTTTCATAAATGTTGGGATTGGTTGGTTAAATATTAAAAATAAAGTTGTCATAGTAGAGAAAGAAAGTGATTGGTTGAGAAAAGAAAAAGGATGGAATATAATGAGAAAAAATGAAAGTATTGAATTATTAGTGTTTGATAGTTTGGTGTGGTGCTTTAGTTTGTGCGGTAGTAGCCTTGTGGAAATATAAACAAAATAAGGGGAAAAAAAAAAGGAAATATTGTGAAGCGATAATCATGTGATATTGTGCAACTGTGACTTTGAGAAAGTTAAAAACTTGGCGTGTCTCATCTTGGTTTTCACTTCGTAACATACATGCAATGTTATGAATCAAGTCAGATGACTTGTCAACACTAGATCAGTAAGATGAACAAGTTAAACCGAAGACATGTATGATCAATTCATATCACATTATAAATAATTTCAACCCTTTCATTTCGTTCCTTCTATTAGCACACCCAGATGATTAATATTAACAATATATCCACAAGTTTAAGTCAAGACGAAAGACAGCACATTAACTTACTGAAAATCCGGAATTGTTTTCGCAAAAAAAGCACCTAGATACATTAAAATAACTAGGGCTTGAAGCTGGAAACCATGTAAAAAGGGGAAGAAAAATAATCTGCAAAAATAGTTAAGAGGAAATAAGATAAAATGCTAAAGAACATGTACTAACTCCAACTAGCATTTGCTAACCCTTACTTTGAAACATTATTAAATTCTGAAGTCTTCTGCACATTCCAAACTAGCTGAAATCAACACCAAAACAGAAACCAAATCCGCACTGACACGAGATTATTTAAGAAAAAATATGACATTCTCTTCCGAGTGCTATGCTGTCTGCTAGCAGTATCGTCATTCCAAGCAAAGCTAGAAGTCTAGAACATCAAGGTAACTGTTCAAAACATTCTCGACATACTTCATAGCCTGCAAAAAAGATGAGATTACTGTAAAAAGTCATCATACTAGACACTCAAAAAGAATTTGTCCTTTTAAACTCTAGTATTCTTAAATCTAGCCTCAAAACCTAATTCTTTTACATCCAAACATTATCCATTTTTCTTATATAATTGACCACTCAAATTGCCTTTGATTATTTTGAGAAAGCAAGACATTGATTATTTTTCCTGATCATTGGTAAATTCGATCCACTACCAAACCTCGTCTTTCCTTGCAACCTTGTGTATAATGCATTATGCATATTGCTTTACATCCTTCATAATGCAAGATTAAAAGGAATAAAATGGAAAAAAGAGATTGGAGAACATTACATACCCTAATTCTTCTTGTCTGTTAGTGTTGGTCATCTTCTCCTGCTTCCCCGGAGTCACTAGGGAGAGAAAGTAGACTCTCTGTATACGTAGCCACTATGCAATCATACGGATCACCATAATATTCACGATGCTCAAGCAGCTCTCCTTTGTCATTAAGTTTCACTAATCCTGATGTTGGGAATCGGGGATTTAACATATCTCCACATTAGTATAATATTGTCCACTTTGGGCTTAAACCCTCATGGATTTGCTTTTGGACATCACCCAAAAGGCCTCATACTAATGGAGACATTTTACTTACTTATAAACCTATGATCCTCCCCTTGTTTAGGCAATGTGGGACTTGTTTGTACCTCAACAATCCTCCCCTCAAACAAAGGACTATGGTTCAACCTCCCCTCCAGCGAAAGCTTCTTCGAGTATTCAGCCTGGACTATGGTTCAACCTCCCCTCCAGCGAAAGCTTCTTCGAGTATTCAGCCTTATACTTGTACCGCCGTTTGCTCTCCAACAGAACCCGCTGCCTAACCAACCTGTTAGGAAGACTTTCGACACAAGACCATTTCCATCTTGCACCGCTGTACAGTAACGGGACACGCCGCCTGATCACCTTAACGCCAGGAGGACTTTCGACACAAAGAATTTTCGACTCAGATCAATCAACAGCTGTTCCAATACCCGCCCTAGCCGAAACCATCGGCTTTGATACCACTTGTTGGGAATCGGGGATCTAACATATCTCCACATTAGTATAATATTGTCTACTTTGGGCTTAAACCCTCATGGATTTGCTTTTGGACATCACCCAAAAGGCCTCATACTAATGGAGACATTTTACTTACTTATAAACCTATGATCCTCCCCTTGTTTAGGCAATGTGGGACTTGTTTGTACCTCAACACCTGAACAGGTATCTAATCCAACAAATTCACCACCTTTGGTGAAGCATAAAGGGGATAAGTAGAAGGTAGGAATCAAATCATTAGACACAACAATGAATTTAGTCCAAGATGACTGCACTTTATATTCTTTCATCACCCATATCTCAGTTATATCACTCAGAAGGCTATAACATAGACCGAGACATCCTCCCAGTACCCTCAATTGACAATATTGCAAGTCGACAAAACCACCTGGCATAGGTATCTCTGATAAATTCCTTTCTTTCAAATCAAAGACAACAATTAATTCATTATCACGGAAAGTCAGCCAATGAAGAGCCCCATTGAAGAGCGATCCAGCTCTGGATTTATCCCCGGCATACCAATAGGGAAAATGGGTACCCTCAATTTTGTTCCATGAATTGGTTCTCAGGGAGAAAAACTCAAAGTAGGTTTCCAAAGTAGTTGAATTGGGTTTGTACAATGATAAAACTACCAAGTAGTCATCGTTTGATGAGTCATACCCAAAACCATATAGAACTGTGAACTCATGGATATAGCCAACAATGGACTCAAAATGAGAGTATGGTATTTTTTTGTGGACACCGGTTAATGGATTCCATAGAATGATATTTGGGTAATGGTCTATAGCTATAAACCCTCTGCAAGAACCCAAAATTTGAAATGCCGAATGAGGATAAGTAATTGGAATCGGATAAACGGGGTTTACCACAGCAGAATCATCATGAAGTGATGCATCTAGATCTACGGATCGAGTTTCAAAATTATATTCTGATATGTAGATAAGTCTATGGGTGGGTGAGGCAGCAAGTTCAAAATGTGATTTTGCAAAGTGGGGATCGGAAATGAGAGATAGCCATGACTTAGACACACACCTGAATCGGACAAGAGATTTGACCGGCAACCTCAACAGGATTTCGAGTACCAACTCCTCGAGGAGGTTGTTGATATTGTCCATGCTCGTTTGGTCACTTATTCTAGTAGAGTGGTTAATAATATAGTAGTTTGAAATAAATTGGAACGTTTTATCACTTTATTATTTGTAAATGACTATGTAAAAATAATGTAAAAGAAGTTTCATCCCATACCCCAAATTGGTTGAGTATAAAAATTTAGGAATTTGAGTGATATGGAATGGTTTGAGTTTTTTCATTAACCACTCCACTCTATTACTTAAAAAACTCTTAAATAATAAATTAAATTTTTTTTATCACCTCATGTCATTATTAACCACTATACTTTATCCACGTAAAGATATCCCAAGTCTTACGTTTGAGTAGCAGATAGCTATAGTTACTAGCGCGCTCTTCCACTAAAATCTTGGCATTGATTTTATTTTTATTTTAATGATTTAAAATCATCAAATTTAATGAAAAGAGAGTAGTGAATTAAAACAGCAATGAAAAGAGGGAAAAAATCTAACTTTAATAAACAGATAAAATTAGATTATTAAGTCTTTAATTTACTTATTAAATTAAAAAATAATATGTTAATAAAGATATTTTATAATATTATAAAAATTTATGATATTTTCATATATATTTATAATTTTTTAACTATTTATTGCTAAAGATGCTAAAATCTAAGATATAAATTTACTTAAAATAAATATTTTATATATAGTTATAAATATTTAAAAATTTAATATTTCCAAGTTTGACATGAGATTTAAAAGCTTACAAGATATTTGAAAATGAATTCAATGTAATATTCTTACATATGTGTAAATTGATCTTGATATAAATATAGTAGTGAAATCTAACATTAAAAAAGAGATAAATGTAAAATCTAACTTTAATGAAGAGTTAGAATTTAGCTATTAAGTCTTTAATTTACTTATTAAATTAAAAAATAATATATCATTAAAGATAATTTATAATATTATTAAAATTTATGATATTTTCATATGTATTTATATTTCTTTTAACTATTTATCCGTAAAGATGCTAAAATCTAAGGCATAAATTTACTGAAAATAAATATTTTATATATAGTTATAAATATTTAAAATTTTATATTTCCAAGTTTGACATGATATTTAGAAGCTTACATGAAATTCAAAAATGAAATCAATGAAATACTCTTACATTAGTGTAAATTGATCTTGATATATATATAATATCAAAATTTGACATTAATAAAAAGATAAATGTAAAATCTAACTTTAATGAAAAGCAAGAATTTAAATATTAAATATTTAATTTACTTATTAAATTAAAAAACAATATATTATTAAATATAATTTATAGTAACATTAAAATTTATGATATTTTAATATATTTATAATTTTTTAATTATTAATATTTACCCTTAAAGATGCTAAAATCCAAGGCATAAATTTACTGAAAATAAATATTCTATATGTAGTTATAAATATTTAAAATTTAATATTTCCTAGTTTGGCAATGATATTTAGAAGCTTACTTTTAAAACTGAAATCAATGTAGTACTCTTACACGGGTGTGAATTGATCTTAATATATATAGTAGTGAAATTTGACATTAATAAATAGATAAATGTAAAATCTAACTTTAATGTAGATCGAAAATTTGACTATTGAGTCTTTAATTTACTTATTAAATTAAAAAAACAATATATTATTAAATATAATTTATAGTAACATTAAAATTTATGATATTTTAATCTAGTTATAAATTTTTGAATTATTAATATTTACCTTTAAAGATGTTAAAATCCAAGGCATAAATCCTAGTTTGGCAATGATATTTAGAAGCTTACTTTTAAAACTGAAATCAATGTAATACTCTTACACGGGGTGTGAATTGATCTTGATATATATAGTAGTGAAAGTTGACATTAATAAATAGATAAATGTAAAATCTAACTTTAATGTAGAGCGAAAATTTGATTATTGAGTCTTTAATTTACTTATTAAATTAAAAAAAATATTATTAAATTTAATTTATAATATTATTAAAATTTATGATATTTTCATATATTTATAAACTTTTTTCTAACTACTTATACATAAAGATGCTAAAATCCAAGGCATAAATTTACTGAAAAAAATATTATATATATATATATATATATTTATAAATATTTAAAAATGTAATATTTCCATGTTTGACATGATATTTAGAAGCTTACATGATATTTAAAAATGAAATCAATGTTGCACTGGTGTGAATTAATCTTTATATATATATGTGTGTGTGTGTATGTGTGTGGGTCAAGATAAATTGAAAAATGTAAAATAAAAACTCTTACACTAATCTTTTATCCTTAATTTCCATTTTTATTTAATGGTTTAGAATTATTGAATTTAATGAAAAAAAATAACATATCTTTTCAGTAACCCAATTAACTAAGATATTGATAGCAACTCCAATAACACCACGCAAAAGACATGCTCATGACCTTGAGCTAGTCCAATGGAACATGTTTTTATTAGTGTTGTCATAACTGGATCGGATTAAATGATCTAATTAATTTAATCATTAATTGGATACTTAGACAATAATAATTTAGTCCTATAGTTAAATGCACGGTCAGATCACTTTTAAATTAGTCAAAATCAATCAAAAATTGGTTACATCACTCAGTTCCTTTGGTTAAATCAATTGATCATTAAATTTTTAGAAAAAAAATCAATTCTTTTCACATTTTAAAATTTTTTAATATATTTTATATTATTACATGTAAATTATTGTTATGATATCATCTGGTTCGACCAGCTGCTTTAAACAATTGAACCTGAAGTGAAACTCTCACCAATTCATTGTCTAATTTGATTTTAACAACATTAGTTTCTATAACACTACTAGTTATTATAAATAAAAATTTTAGGCATTAAAAAATAAATGCTAATTAAATTGTGAGTCTATGACTCTGTACTTGTTTTGTACTTCATTAAGTTAAAAATAAATTTATTATCATAGATATTAATAAGTATCATTTTATAATTTCATACTAAAAAGTGATTTCGCGTGATACCATAAAAAATTAATTTTTGTCATTTTTAGGATAAAATATTCGAGGGTTTTTGTAATTTACTTGAAACGTGAATCTTATCCTTCTTTTAATAGTAAATAAAAATATTTGAACATTGAGAAAGGTAAATATTAAGTACTAAGACAAATTTTCTTTTTATAATATATTACTATATATTACATTAATTGTGTATAAAAAGTAATAGAAAAACTTAAAAATAAATTTTTAAAATTTGGAAATATAAAAATGATAAAGAGAGAAAAAGTTAGAAAAAAATAAGACCATGATTTAATAAAAAGTGACTAGAAAATTAGTAATTCGAAAGAAATATTAAATAAATAAGGAAAGTAGATCGAGAATTTTAAATGATTTATTATTTGAATATAAATCACACATTTATGTTTAATTTTAAAATTAGTCGAAGGATAATAATATAAAGATGTTAAGAGTTACTCTACGACAATTATTATCATTTGGTGAATTCGTTGTCATCATTTAAATGAATTATAAAATTATTTTATATATTTTAAATTTAATAAATTACAATAGAAACAAAATTATAGACACATATGATAATTTAAATTAAGTTATGACAAGAAATATCGATACACTTTTTAAAAAATTTAACTACTAGAAGTAAAGCGTATGGTAAATGTGTGTGCAAATTAACAAAATCTATAAATAAATAAATAAAAAATAAAGTCAATAAAATGAGAAAAAGTAGGGAAAATGCTTAAAGAATATTCAGCAAAATAGAGAAAATATGTCATTTTTTAAACAAATGTGAAAAGAATATTTATTTTTGCAACATTTTGTCAAAAACTTGATGATAAGAATATGCTCAAGAGTTTTTTTATTACTCGTAGAAATGAATTGGTGAAATCCAACCATAAAGCATTAAGAACAGATAAAAACCTGTGATTCGAAGTGGTAAGCTGCTTCATTTTCCAGGAGGAGGCCAACCATCTCAATCGGGAATTAGAATTAGTCTTTTATTCAAAATGTGTAGTAGTAGCTCTGGTCCACACCAAAAAAGAATTAATATGATATTTAAAATATAAAAAAAACTATTTGAACTCATCAATATATTACTTATTCGCCGTTAGTATAAACTGTGCGGCTTGTTTTGTTTGATTAATTAATTGGCGAAGGTTCCAAAATTATATATATTAGTTAGGGTAGATTCTAAGCCATCCCAAGGGGTTGTCCTACCCCGAAACAAAAAACCCTTGAGGTTAGCAAAGAATCCACCATTAGTTAGGTACTTAGATTGTCATCAACTCGATAAAATGCCTTAGATTGTCATCAACTCGATAAAATGCCTTATAATCATCAGTTTGAGGATCATATCCCATTCCAACAGCTAAAGCTAAGGATGTGGGTTTCAACTTCATAACAGAGTCAGGAAGACATCTAAATTCTCTGGTTACTGGGTTGTATATTAATAATATGATGTACCATAAAAAAATTTAAGGATTTAATTTTAATCTACTATCAGTGTAAAGTTTCTTTACACTGTCATCCAATCATGTGTTGGCACATCATTAAAAAAGTTAGACTTTCTAAGTAGTTGATGTGATAATCAAACTTTTTTAATGATTTAGCAATATATGATTAGATGACAGTGTAAAGAAACTTTACACTCACAGTGGATCAAAATTAAACTCAATTTTTAATAATACTCACCATTGTTATATATGTAAAGTTTTAATAATACTCACCATTAATATCTAAGTTCTACTTCTACACGTGATTAACCACTCTAGCACACACACATAAAATTTGAAGATACCTAACAGATGAGAAAACAATAATGGAAGTAAAGAGGGTTGGCAACAAGCTGCACCCAATTTTTCAAGAACTGAGAAAAGTTTTACATATGAATACAACTTCAGCCTCAATAGTCAATACCAATAAGATTTAAAGATTCTGCCTCCAACTTGACATTTTAATGTATATATTAGCTAAGATGAAGGTTTACTTCAACCCATCCTCTGCAAACTTAAAAATCAATAGGTATAGCCGTATAGGGAAATAAAACACAAAACAAGAACATGTTATATTAGGACATAATGCCCTGAAATTACAGGAAGAAAAGGTGCGAAAAAACGGCATAAATATTTTAATCCCAAAGTGCAGAGTAGAAAATGCATGCAACAACCAGCAGCCCTCGCAAGCCCATAATTGCCACTTACATTCATATTTTCCTTTTATCAAGAAGTCCAAATATAAAAAATAAGTTTGCTAACAGTGAAAGATTATAGTTATAGATTATGCAGCTAAAGATAATCCTTCAATATCTATCTGATTCTATCTTATAGTTATAGATTATGCAGCTAAATATAATCTTGAGAAAGGAAGAGAACAATCCAAACTGTTATGCAGGAGAAATGCAGTTTCTAAGCTAAATTTAAAATTTGAGAGTTCACCTGAGGAAGTTTATCTAAGAATTTGGCAATATTAGCAAGTTCTGCTACAGCTCTAATTTCTTCATCCGTGACACCATCCTGGCCATAGGCAATTGAAGTAACTTTAAGGAACTTCTAAATTTATTTATATCCAACTTGAAAGGAGATATCGTGAAACTATAAGTCTATGACCAAAAAAATAAATGGTCATAATTGTATTAAATAGTTAAATAAATTGGATATCTCAATTACTAGTTACATTGCATCCAGTTCATATGATTATTAGTTCCAACTGACTGTCCCAATTTTCATTTTCACTCCATACCATGCCGGCAATGTTATAAATCCAGTCAGAAATCCTATCAACACTGGATCAGTAAGATGAACAGGTTAAACCAAGGACAAGCAAGATCAATTCATATGACATCATAATTAGTTTCAATCCTTTTACCCCATCCCTTCTATTAGCTTAGCTCCCAGATGATTAATACCAACAATGTCTCCACGATTTCAAGTCAAAACAAGAGACAGCTCATTTACTCAGAAAAACGGGAATTATTTTTGCAGAAAAGGTAATTAAATAAATTAAAATAACTAGGCACTGAAGATGAAAACCAAGTAAAAGAAGGAAAGAAAAACAAACTGCAAACATAGCAATAACATTAGGAGGAAATAAGATAAAGATGCTAAGGAGCATGTACTAACTCCAACTAGCATTTGCTAACCCCCACTTTGAAACCTAATTAAATTCTAAAGTCTGTTGTACACTTCAACCTTCCTGAAATCACCACCAAAACAGACACTAATTCTGCACTGACACGAGATTATTTAAGATCAAATATGACATTCTCTTCCGAGTGCTATGCTGTCTGCAAGCAGTATTGTCATTCCAAGGAAAGCCAGGACATCAAGGTAACTGTTTAAAACATTCTCAACATACTTCAGGGCCTGCAGGAAAGATGAGCCTACTGTAAATGTCACCATATTAGACATTATAAAAGAATTTAACTTTAAAACTGTGGTATTCTAAAATGTCACCGCAAAACCTAATTATTTATATCCAAACATTATCCATTTTTCTTATATAATTGACCAAACAAATTGCCTTTTTCATTATTTTGAGGAAGCAAGACATTGATATTTTCCCTAAGCATTTGAAAATTTGATCCACTACCAAACCTCATCTTTCCTTGCAACTTCATAATGCAAGATGAATAGGAACAAAATGGTCAAAAGGATTGGAGAACATTCCATACCTTAATTCTCCTTGTCTGTTACTGTTGGTCATCTTCCCTTGCTTCCCCACAGTTACTAGGGAGTGGCAGTAGACTCTCTATATACATAGCCGGTCTGCACAATTCCTGATCATCACAATATGGGTGATGCTCTATCAGCTCTCCTTTGTCATTAAGTTTCACTAATCCTGGACTGCCATCAAATCCAACAATTTCACCACCTTTGGTGAAGCATACAGGGGAAAAGTATTTTGTAGGAATCTCATAAGGAGACACAAGAATGGACTTAGTCCAAGATGACTGCACTTTATATTCTTTCATCACCCATATCTGCTCTAAATCGCAATCATAACAAAGACTGAGACATCCTCCCATTACCCCCAAATCACAAAGGTCAAATTCCATGCCAAAATCATCTGGCAAAGGTATCTCTGATGAATTCCTTTCTATCAAATCAAAGGCAATAATTACTACAACTGATTCATCATAACGGAAACCCAACCAATGAATAGCCCCATTAAAGAGCAATCCACATTGATTCGAGGGACTCGTATAGGGGAAATGGGTACCCTCAATTTCTGTCCATGAATTGGTTCCCAGGGAGAGAAACTCGAACTGGGTTACCGAATCAGCTGCATAGGGTATGTCCTCAATCAATGCTATAACTACCAAGTAGTCATCCGTGGATGCGTCATACCCAAAACCATATAGTAATGTGAAAGCACTCAACTTTGATTCAATATGAGTGCATGATAGTGTTTTGTGGGCACCGGTTGATGGGTTCCATAGAAAGAGATCTGGGGAATTGTCTAAGAGTATAAACCCTCTGCAGGAACCAATAATATGAAGAGGAAAAGAAGCTGGTGGAAGGGGAAGAACCAGATTTACTGAAGCAGAATCATCGTGAAGTGATGCGTCTATATCTATGGATAGAGCTTCAGAACCATGTCTTATGTGGATAAGTCTATGGGAGGGTGAGGCAGAAAGTTCAAAATGTGATTTTGCAAAGTGGGGATCGGAAATGAGAGAAAGCCATGACTTAGAGACACACCTGAATCGTAAAAGAGATTTGACAGGCAACCTTAGCAGGATCTCGAGTATCACCTCCTCAGGGAGGTTGTTGTCGTTAATGTTAATGTCCATGCTGCTTCTAGTTCCAGCAGATATTCGTATTTGGTGAGAGAAGAGAGAAGGATAAAGTTAAGTTTGAGGGGGCAGAGGCCTCGATCATGATGAAATGTATGAGTTTGAGAAGTGAGTCAACTTTGGGTTATGTTTTGTGGAGAAGGGATGAAATGTATAATTTTTTATTTTTAATAAATATTTTTTTAGAGTTTTTAAAATTGAAAAGATAAAGAAAGAAAAATTATTGTTTAACATTTTAATTAATTTTTTATTTATTTTATAATTTTTTAGTTTAAAAATAAGAAAATTATACATCATTTCTTTTCTCTTTTAAACTTCTTCTATTTAGGTTTAGAGTAAATGAGATGATCTTACAGATGCAGCTTTTAAAAATTTCAGTCTCTACTCATTTTAGATCAATTTATTTCTGCAAATTTAAAAAGGGTAGTGCTGAGGCAAGCTCGAGCGTTTGTAAACTCGCTTTCCTAAGCCTTAGAATCAACCAAAATTTAAAAAATAAAATAAAACATCTCTTTAACAATTTAATGCTTATATCAAGGGTGAGGGACACGAGTGTTTGTGAGCTTGAATGTCCCTCGTCATTTCCCATTTAAAAATAAAAATATATTAAATAAATAGAAAGTCATACAACTTTAATTAATAATTATCAAATTAATTCTCAAATATAGAAAACATCATCAAAAGATGATTAAAAATTCATAAAATTTGAAAGTTCAACGATCGTTCTCAACATGTTCATTTTCAACTAACATAAACTGTTAGGACTAGTAATTCACGATACTGCAATAGACTCAATCTAGAGGACAATCGTCACTCTAGCCACAAGATCAATGTGATCTTTTACTCCACTTCTGTCATGCCTTACAATTTCCTTTATTGTTCCTTTTATACAAAGAGTTATAGCTACTACCCTTCTACATCTGCGTCAGCATCCACGTGCAAATGGGTTATTTTTGTTACAACTAAATACTGATTCTCTAATTGTCAACTAATTGTCCAGCTAACTCATATCAATGGTTACCCCTTCCACAATAACCTTGTCCTCAAGGTTGATAGAAGGAAATCGTTGTCCTAATGTCTGCAAGTCTTCCCACATTGCCTCTTCTCGTGGTTTGTTTTGCCAATCCACCAGTACTTGTGTTGTGGATACTAACCATTTTTTGTGAAATGTTCTTTTGGCAATAATTGCTAGAGGTGTAGGTTTTGGTGCCACTGGAATCATGGTAGGCTGATTCTGAATGTTAGAAACAAAACCGGTCCACTTCTTGAGTAAAGAGACGTGAAACACAGGGTGTTTGCAGCATTGATTGGGCAACCTCTGGCAATCGGCTACCTTCCCAACACAATCTATTATTTGAAAAGGTCCCTGGAACCTATTGCCAAGCTTAGGGTGTTCTTTCTACTCTGCCTCAAGGATTGTTGCCTGTAGTGTTGAATCTTCAACCACACCCAGTCCCCTATAGCATAATGGTAGCCAGTATTGTATCAGTACTCAGCCCACTTCAAATAGGCATGCCACTTATGTGTCTGCTGACTAACAAATGCTCTTAAGTATTGCTTAATGCATTTGTTCAGTACCTCAGTTTACCTATCCGTCTGTGGGTGGTATGCAGTACTAAATCTTATAGTTGTACCACACATTTTCATCAATTGGGACCAAAATTTGCTCACAAAGATAGGATCCTCGTCTGAGACAATAGATTTGGGGAATCCATGGATCTGAACCACAATATTGGCAAACAGATCTGCTACCACAAGGGCAGTATAGTTAGGTGTTCGTGCTCCAAAGTGAGCCTGTTTAGAGAACATGTCAACTATAACCATGATACACGTGTGGCCCTCTGATTTAGATAGTGAAGTAATAAAATCCATAGTAAGATCCTCCTAGATCCCTGTTGGTGTAGGCAATGGCAACAATAATCTCCCTTTTTTTCTCAGTGCAACAGTCGGTTGACATGTTTGGCAGTTACTGATGTGGTGTTTAAGGCCCTGCTACATTTGTAGCCAATAGAATGACTCAGCAAGCTTCTTGTAGGTCTTTTCGGATTCTTGAATGTCTCCCAAGAAGGGTGTTATGCATTTCAGTTATTAGTTGTTGCCTGGAGGTAAATTGAGATGGAACTCTGAGTTTATTGTTGAATAGGAGTAACTTGTGGCTAATGGTGTACCCTGGAATTACCGTTTTCCTGCATCTCCAATCTGATTTTATGAAGTTCTTCATTAGTTTGATTTCCCCTCCATAGTTGATCCATCAATTGACAACGGATTGTGTGAATAGTATGGAGATGTACTTGCTGGTTCAGTATTCTGGACAATGCATCTGCTATTGTGTTATTCTTACCAAGCCGGTGTACTATTTGATAATCAAAGCCCATCTTAATTATATATCTGCTATATATATATATATATATATATATATATATAAGATGGGCTTTGATTATATAAATTAATGTGTGCTTTACTTCCCATAGATATAATTTAAATAGTTCATCAATTTTTTTACAATTTAATTTTAATTAAACTTATAAGGGGATGTTTTGTAACTTTTAAATCCTAGTTTTTTTTTTCCGCGGGTATCCCTATACCCTACTAGAGTGCAAGATTAATCTCGCTTCAAGGTCCAAGACTGTCTCTTTTTAAATACTAGTTTAACATTGTATAACTCATTTAAAATAGATTTTAATATGAATGTTATTTGGTTTTAAATTGGTTTAATATTAAATTTTAAATGATGAGTAAGTATTAATAATCAAATAACTAAACTTTGGAATTAAGATAAACAAATTATTATACACATATATTATATGGATTTTATTTTGATTCACTGTCAGTATAAAAAAAAATTTACATTGTCATCTAATGATATTTTAACACATCATTAAAGAGTTATATTTTCTAAATAGTTGCTATAATAGTTAAACTCTTTTAATGATATGACAATATATAATTAGATGATACTATAAAAAAAACTTTACACTACTAGTAGATTAAAATTAAACTTATATTATAATTATAATAAAATAAAATAAATGAAGAAACTTAGGCCCCATTGGTTTCAAATTTCAAGCCACTTCAAATCAGTGTTGAAGAAAAGTAAAAAAAATTCCTTTCAACAAAAGTGTATGGGAAAGTGTGCAAACGCTGGTATATTTTCTCAAAAATCTAAAACAAACATGTTGTTAATCAAATCATAAAAGTTTATTCCTTTGTTTAAATGCATTTATTTCAACAAATTAACTTCTAAAATGTACTTCACTTCTCTAATTTATTAGTCCAATTGTATTCTTCACATTAATTTATCTAATTGAACACATTATATCTTAATTTAACATTATTTTTTACAATCTCACACTTTTATTAAAATTATATTATATTTAACAATAATTAACATAAATAGTTAATAATACCCCTTTTTTATCCTCATTCTTCTCCTCTCTCACTATACTATGTTCTTGCTTGTCGCCCAACTGTTAATCAATTACCGTTACATTGCCAACTTTAATTTTTAAATCCAAATTTGTTGTCCATGGCACCTTAAGTCATCTATCTCTTTTCCAAGCATTCAGTACCAAATCCAACATCTGCCAAAGATTTCAAATGGGCACATCATCATCTTTTCCTCCCACCTCCATGTTCTATTTATTTGATAAATTTTTATTTTAAATAAATATTCTTTTTATTTGAAAGTTTTTTTAAAAAAAATAAAAATGATTATGTAACTTTTTTGATAGCGTCAACGGAGAAATGATGGGTCATTTCACTTGAGTAATAAATATTATTCACTATGTTTGGATTATCATGTTTTCTACCACAATCGAGTAGTGATGCGTTTGAAATATTGATTAAACAATCCTTACTTCTAAATTTATTTATATCCAACTTGTAAGGAGATATCATGCAACTATGAGTCTGACAGAAAAAATGGTCATAATTGTATTAAATAGTTAAATAAATTGCAACAACTTCGAAATTGCAAGGAAGCCAAGATTGATGAGGTCGAATTTATAACTTGTAGCTTCAAAATAAATTGGGCATATCCATTACTATTTACATTGTGTCCAGTTCATATGAATTATTAGTTTCAACTGAATGTCCCAATTTTTATTTTCACTCCATACCATGCCAAAAATGTTATAAATCCAGTCAGAAATCCTATCTACACTAGATCAGTAAGATGAACAGGTTAAACCAAGGACATGCAAGACCAATTCATATGAGATCATAATTAGTTTCAATCCTTTCACCCCATCCCTTCTTTTAGCTTAGCTCCCAAATGATTAATATCAACAATATGTCCATAAGTTCAAGTCAAAACGAGAGACAGCTCATTAACTCATAGTAAAACAAGAATTATTTTTGCAGAAAAAGCACTTAAATAAATTATAATAACTAGGCACTGAAGCTGAAAACCAAGTAAAAGAGGGAAAGAGAAAACAAACTGCAAACATAGCAACAACATTTAGAGGAAATAAGATAAAGATGCTAAGGAGCATGTACTAACTCCAACTAGCATTTGCTAACCCCTACTCTGAAACATAATTAAATTCTAAAGTATGCTGTACACTCCAACCTTTCTGAAATCACCACTGAAACAGACACTACTTCTGCGCTGAAACAAGAGGTTATTTAAGATCAAATATGACATTCTCTTCCGAGTGCTATGCTGTCTGCAAGCAGTATTGTCATTCCAAGGAAAGCTAGGACATCAAGGTAAGGTAACTGTTTAAAACATTCTCGACATACTTCAGGGCCTGCAGGAAAGATGAGCCTACAGTAAATGTCTCCATATTAGACATTCTGAAAGAATTTAACTTTAAAACTGTGGTATTCTAAAATGTCATCGCATAACCTAATTATTTATATCCAAACATTATCTATTTTTCTTATATGATTGACCAATCAGATTGCCTTTTTCATTAATTTTGAGGAAGCAAGACATTGATTATTTTTCCTAAGCATTCATAAATTTAATCCACTACCAAACCTCATCTTTCCTTGCAACTTCATAATGCAAGATGAATAGGAACAAAATGGTGAAAAGGATTGGAGAACATTTCATACCTTAACACTCCTTGTCTGTTACTGTTGCTCATCTTCCCTCGCTTCCCCACAGTTACTAGGAAGTGGCAGTAGACTCTCTATATACATAGCAGCTTTGCACCGATGCCGATCATCACAATATGCACGATGCTCTAGCAGTTCTCCCTTGTCATTAAGTTTCAATAATCCTACACTGCCATCTGATCCAACAAGTTCACCACCTTTGGTGTAGCAGAAAAGGGAAAAGAAATTGTTAGGAATCCCATCATGAGACACAACAAAGGACTTAGTCCAAGACGACAGCACTTTATATTCTTTCATCACCCATATCTCAGTTTCACCGTCGCCCATATAACAAATACTGAGACATCCTCCCATTACCCCCAAATCACAAAAGTCAAATTCCATGACAAGATCATCTGGCAAAGGTATCTCTGATGAATTCCTTTCTATCAAATCAAAGGCAACAATTACATTAACCTCTGAATCATAACGGAAAGCCAACCAATGAAGAGCCCCATTGAAGAGCGTCCCAGCTCTGGATTCATCCCCAGCATTCATATAGGGAAAATGGGTACCCTCAATTTTGTTCCATGAATTGGTTCTCAAAGAGAAAAACTCCAACTGGGTTGCCATATTATCAGCACTTGGTTCGTACCATGCTATAACTACCAAGTAGTCATCGGTTGATGCGTCATACCCAAAACCATTTAGAAATACAAACGAATTGAAATTTGAAGCAATAGCAGAGTATGATAATCGCTTGCAGAGACCAGTTGATGGGTTCCATAGAAAGAGATGTGGGTAATACTCTAAAAGTATAAACCCTCTGCAAGAACCCCTAATGTTAAAATAACAACCAACATAAGATGTTGGAAGTGGATAATTAAGCTTTACTGAAGCAGAATCATCGTGAAGTGATTTGTCTATATCTATGGATAGAGCATCAGAACCAGAAGCAGCAAGGTAGATAAGTCTATGGGAGGGTGCAGCAGCAAGTTCAAAATGTGATTTTGCAAAGTGGGGATCTGAAATGAGAGAGAGCCATGACTTGGAGACACACCTGAATCGGACAAGAGATTTGACCGGCAACCTCAACAGGATCTCGAGTATCACCTCGTCAGGGAGGTTGCTGTTGTTGTTGTTAATGTTATTGTCCATGCTCGTTAGTCCCCTGCTTCTAGTTCTGGCAGTCTGGCAGATATTCATATTTGGCGAGAGAAGAGACATATGAAGTTTGAGGGATAGAGGCCTCAAGTCAAGCATGCTCCTTCACCGTGAAAGATCTCTCAAAAGTGAGTCAACTTCGGGATATATATATTTTTTTGTGCAAAAATATTTAGGTTTGCCCTAAGATAACTTCAATAAAGATTTATCATAAGATTATATACTATTTATCAATGAATATACCTTAAATTTAAACTCGTGACTAATAAAAGTATAATAACTAACTACGTAAGCCAACACGTCACGAATGAGTTTGGATCTTGCAAAGCAAGGCAATGGAAGTGTAATTTTTCGTGTGTGTGTGTATATATATATATATATATGTTGAATATTTTAAAATGATAGATTATAATATAATTTTTTATAATTCTTTTACTTTAAAAATAAAAAATTATCTCTTATTTTTATTTTGACTTTCTTTTATCTAAACATACCTATTGAGTTGGGTAAAGACGAAAATGATAAGGTTAATTTAAGTTTGAGACACAACTTTGAAAAATAATTTAATTTTGATAAATATAAAAGTTTTTCAATCAATTTTGCACTGTAATGTAATTAAAAATATTTAATTCTGTTGATAATTATTTAAAAAGAAATTAATTTTTTTAATAACTTATCGATTGAGTAATAATGTATTTTTTTTTATAAATAATGAATCAAAATTAAATTCTTTCAAAAATTTTGATCCGAACTCATTTTAGATGAGCTTATCTTTAGTGGGTGAAACACCTCCAGAAATTTAAAAATAAAAATATGTAAAATAAATAGAAAGTCATAAAAGTTTAATTAATAAATATCAAATTAATTCTCAATTGTAGAAAACATAAGCAACAGATGATTGAGAATTCATAAAATTTAAAAGCATAACAACTCTTCCCATTATTTTCATTTTCAACTAACATCAACACAAATTAAGTTCTGGAAATACCCAGTATTTCTCACGAGTGATGTACTAAGCTTTTATTTTGTCTTTTCGGAATTTATACAATTACAACATTAGACTCTTCCCTTCACAGATCAATATGATCCATACCAAGTTTCGAATCATCCATCTTCTTCTTCATCTATAATCCAAAAATGATGGCAATGCATGATTGTTTACGGTGACAGACCTAAAAGCTTTAGACGATGGGGATTAAAAACAATACAAACACATAAGTAAAGTCTTTTAAAATATTTATATTTACATATAATGATACAATAATATAAGTTAATTATTTTTATTTTAATTTATTATTAGTGTAAATTTTTTAACATATAATTAGATTATAGTGGTGTTACGACAATAAAAAAAATATTTTACCCTTATAATAGTATTAAAATTAAATCTTAAAATAATAAAAGATGGATTTATAGTTATTTTCTACACAATTTTATGTTTTGAGAACATCAAATGATTTTTTTATTATTAATATTATCAAATATTTTTCTCTCTCTACATGTAATCAAATAATCTTTATACAATTTATTTATCATATGATTAAAAAGTTAGTATTTAAAATATTTTCAATGTCTTAAATACTAAATCAATCATTCATTGTAGTGGATGGTGGGGAAAAATATCTACAAATTAAAAGAAAAATAATAAAATTATATATAGCATTACAAAATCTTTTTAATGTGGTATGGCCCAAGACCTACAACGTAGGTACGTCCTGGATTGTTTATAACAACATTGGAATCAAATTCCAAATTCAAATGAATAAAGTATGAGTAAAATATTACCAAAATAAAGTAAGAGCAAAATTAGAGTTGTGAACGTAAGTGGGTCAGGTTGGCTCACTCTTCATACGTGTTAAGTTCTTTACAACTCAATCCATCATATTTTGATAGGTTGGGCCATTAGGTATAATTCATTTTGATATTCTTATTCCTTGAGAGGACAGGAATTACAATGGCTGCCGAGAGAAGAAAAAGTGAAAAATTGAACACCAGCTCATTCGTAGCAGTTGCCACAAAATACAATTCATTAGTTCAGACTAATTATCATTTGCCTGGTTGAAATGAATACTTTCTAACAATGTAGAGACTAGAAACATAATTAAGCAAAAAATAAGTTTATTATCACAAATATTAATAGATATACATTTGTAATTTTATACTTAAAATTGATTATACTTGATATCATTTAAAATTAATATTTGTCACTTTTTAGACAATATACCCAAACATAAAATCAATTTTAAGTATGAAATGTGCTTTTTTTAAGTAAATTTTAGTGCTTTTAAAAGAAGCCTTTTTTTATAACATAAAAAAGCTATTTAAAAATTAAAAAAATTCTCAAATATTACATTTTAACATAATAATTTTTACTTTAAAAAAAATTCAAAAATTATATAAGAAATGTTTTACAAAAAAAAGAGCATCTAAACCAACTTTAAGTGTTACTTTTTTTTTTTCCTTTAATTTTTCCCAAAATCAATGGACAAAATGATTTTAAAACATTTGAAATGTATCCAAAGCAAGGTTATGAAAATCAAACTGGTGATTAAATTGGTCAAGGGACTAATTTAAGGTTCAATGATTCAACCATAATTCAACTGTGGTCGAACCGGAGCATAATTAAATAATTTAAATATATTTATATATATATAAATATATATTATATACTAATTAAATAAATTAAAAATTATAAAAAATAACACAAATGATAAAAAATAGTTTACAGTTTATTTTTTGAGAGGACAAAGCATTCTGTAATAGTATTATAGCCTATTTTTGTTTTAAAAAAAATTCAATTTCAGTTTAAAAAGATATATAATCAATTATACATTCAGTTTCTAAGCTTCTATACAATCTAAGTTTAAGTATTTCATATAAAATTCTTTTTAGATTGACTTACATTTAATTTTTAGATCAAAATGACATTATTGGAATTAGCAAAATTAAAAAAAAAAAAAGAGGACCGGTTGAACTTAATTGGATCGGTCTGCATCGACCAGTTTATCGATTTTTAACCAGTTCACCAGTTTTTGACTGATTTTTCGCTTGATTAATTTTTTATAGTGGATCGGATCGATGGGTTGACCGGTTCCCAGTCGAACCGGTTTGACGAGCCAGTTTAATCCGATTTTCAAAACCTGATCCAAAGGGAAAGGTTTAAAATTTAATTTAGATCAATTTTTTTGTTGATGAGATTAAGCCATTCTTCAAAGTTAACATTGAAAGAATTAATTTTTTTAATTACTAACTTAAAAGTTTGAACCCTTTAAATTAAATTAAAAATAAATTAATTTATGTAAAACTAAATTTTAAATTGTGTAACATAAATTAAAAAAATAAAACTCTTTAAAGTATCAAACTTTGTTGATTTTTTCACTTTTCAAAAATAAAAAACACGCATATATATATATATATATATATATAGGGGAGGGATCAACTTACACCGGTGTAAGACTTGATCACTCTTACACCACTCGATAACTTTTTATTGAATAACTTTCTTACAAAATCCACCGTTAGATTGAAAGTTTCTATCATGTAGATCATTTGTGTCAAATTTTGAAAAAATTGAATATTAATAAGAATATAATCAAATAGTTGATATTTTCATATATTTCAATAGTTTATATTTACGTTAATTTTGATGTATATCAATGAGTCGCAAAATAATTTCGGATTAATGTAAAATTTTATAAGTATGATCTACATGATAGAAACTTTCAATCTAACAGTGGATTTTGTAAGAAAATTATTCAATAAAAAATCATCGAATGGTGTAAGAGTGATCAAGTCTTACACCGGTGTAAGTTGATCCTTCCCTATATATATATATATATATATATATATATATATATATATATATTTTAAATAATTTTGCTCAAGATATTTAGATTTCCTCCAGAGAGCGCACTCCACTCCGCTGTAGTGTGTAGCAGAGACTAAACGCACACGGAAAACAGTGCAAGTCCAGCGTTTAGAACTTGGAACCAGTAAGCGGAAACAAGCACTCCACTTTCGTCTCAGGTAACCCAAACCCTAATTTATTCGTTTCTCTGCCCTCTAAATTTCCTCTGCTTTCCAAATTTTGACCCTTTTTACGATTCTTTGTTACTTGTTTGTCATTTTTCTTGTTTCAATTTATCGACTTATGTATATTCAATTAGGTGCACATTTTTGTTGACTAAATTTGGTGATTATAGTGATGAAAATAGATAACCCAGGAACCGTATTTGTTGTACCTGAAGTAATAACTGCAGCTTTTTTTTTATTGTTTTATTGAAAATAAAATTTCACTTGTCTATTATGCTGTGCCAGAGCTTACTGGGTGCCTCTTCCTTCTTCTGTTATATTGTTGGTGAAATATGTGTTTTCTTTTTCTTTTTCTGTTTGATAGAAGGGATTTGTTGCTTTTCTTATTGCAAGGAACTATGGATTTAACTTTGTTTTGGTTTTTGGTTTTTTTTTCTTTAATGTTATTAACAGGTATACCATAGCTCTGGATGCTTCTGTAATTGGAAATACAGCTATAGAACTTATTGAAATCAGCCTCTAAAATAGAAGAAACCCTGAAGAACCTCTTCTGGAGAAGAGGTGCATCAAAATATTTTCTGATGTGGGTGCTTCACAGTCCCCAAATTGTCAGACAAGCTTCATTTCAGAGTCACCTCTGCTACACTTCCCATGTCTCTTCGAGACCGGCAGTGTCTTTTCTTTCCTTAAACCCTTCAGGCAGCCCCATAAAAGACAATAAGAGCAACAACCAGTTGATACAATCATTATGCAGAGGTGGCAACCTGAAGCAAGCTCTTCAGGTCCTGTGTACAGAGCCCAATGCAACTCAGCAGACTTATGAGCTTTTAATCTCTTCTTGTGCCCACCAGAACTCGCTTTCCGATGGCCTTGACGTTCATCGCCATCTTGTCAACAGTGGTTTCGACCAAGACCCATTTTTAGCTACTAAACTTATCAATATGTACTATGAGCTAGGTTCTGTTGACCATGCTCGCAAGGTATTTGATGAAACTGAAGACAGAACCATATATGTCTGGAATGCACTCTTCCGAGCGCTTGCGATGGTGGGTCGTGGTGAGGAGCTGTTAGATTTGTATGGTCAGATGAATTGGACTGGGATCCCATCAGATAGGTTCACATATACATATGTGCTTAAGGCTTGCGTTGTTTCAGAGTTGTCGGTCTTTTCTCTCCAGAAGGGTAAGGAGATTCATGCCCATATTCTGCGACATGGCTATGAAGCACAAATTCATGTTATGACAACTTTGCTGGATATGTATGCTAGGTTTGGCTGTGTATCATATGCGAATTCTGTGTTTGGTGCAATGCCTGTCAAGAACTTAGTCTCATGGAGTGCCATGATTGCATGTTATGCAAAGAATGAAATGCCCATGAAAGCATTGGAACTTTTTGGGCTAATGATGCTTGAGGCTGGTGATTCAGTTCCAAATTCAGTTACAATGGTTAGCGTGCTTCAAGCTTGTGCAGCTCTTGCTGCATTGGAACTGGGAAAGTTGATTCATGGGTATATCCTTAGAAGGGGTCTTGATTCTATACTGCCAGTTCTTAGCACCCTTATAACAATGTATGGAAGATGCGGTGAGCTTGCATTGGGACAAAGAGTGTTTGATAAGATGAAGAATCGTGATGTTGTTACATGGAATTCTTTAATTTCAAATTATGGGATACATGGTTTGGGAAAGAAGGCAATCAAAATTTTTGAAAATATGATCTACCAAGGAGTTTCACCAAGTCACATATCATTTATTACTGTTTTGGGAGCTTGCAGTCATGCAGGCCTTGTTGAGGAGGGAAAGATTTTGTTTGAATCTATGGTTAGTAAGTACAGGATCCATCCTGGTATGGAGCATTATGCTTGTATGGTGGATCTTCTTGGCCGAGCTAACAGGTTAGATGAAGCAATCAAACTAATAGAAGATATGCATTTTGAGCCAGGACCCAAGGTCTGGGGTTCCCTTCTTGGATCTTGTAGGATTCACTGTAATGTAGAACTTGCAGAGAGAGCTAGCACAATGCTTTTTGAGTTGGAGCCTAAGAATGCCGGCAATTATGTGCTTTTAGCAGATATTTATACAGAAGCTAAGATGTGGAATGAAGTAAAGAGAGTGAAGAAGTTATTGGACGCTCGTGACCTGCAAAAGATTCCAGGCTGCAGTTGGATTGAAGTTAGAAGGAAGATATACTCATTTGTCTCTGTTGACGAGTATAACCCACAAATTGAAGAGCTCCATGCTTTGCTAATTAAATTGTCAACTGAGATGAAGGAGCAGGGTTATGTCCCGCAGACAAAGGTTGTTCTTTATGATCTTGATGAAGAAGAGAAGGAAAGAATTGTATTGGGCCATAGTGAAAAGCTTGCTGTTGCTTTTGGACTCATTAATACTGCCAAAGGTGAAACCATAAGGATAACAAAAAACTTGAGAGTATGTGAAGACTGTCATTCTGTTACAAAGTTCATTTCCAAGTTTGCTAATAGAGAGATTCTTGTTAGAGATGTGAATCGCTTCCACCGTTTTAGAGATGGAGTTTGTTCCTGTGGTGACTATTGGTAGTTCTTTGCAGAATGTTATGCTGTTAAAACGGTTGAGAAAGTAATTATAATATAGTGGGAAAGATTTAATGATGCTATGGTTTCAAACATAGCAAGCGGCTGGTTTGCTGTAGATTTATTGTCTATTTAAAACTGTGAACGCAGTTACAAACAGTGACTGGATTTTATTGGTATACCAATTAATTATAGCAACATACGGGAAGTTATGCATTCACTGATCGTTTGAAGTAACTTTCTTGAATGGTTATCGCATACTGCTTGCTCTTCCTGTTATATTCTACCCACGAACCAATTAAGTTGGTGTGACATTTTGTTTACTTGGTCTTCAAACCATTTAGTTACATGTTTGTATAGAATTTGTGTTGTTTGAAAAAAGTTGAGTTCAATTATTTAAATTGTCTACATTACTCTTCAAACCACTAGGGATTTGTGGAGTTTGTAGACATTCTTCTGACTCGTTTTTTTTTTTAAAAATTTTTTTTGCGCATCACTGCCATCACATATCTTGTGTTAATGAGGAAAATGTAAAAGTAACATAGTTGCATGTTAAGAGATCACAAAATTATTCATGTGTCTTAATCTAATAATTTTAAATTTTAAATTCATTTAACTTTAATATAATATCATAATTTTTATATGATCAAATAATTGTGAAAGTGTCAGAAATATAAAAAATGTTTATTGACAATATATATTTTAGTGCACATACAACCTAGGAATCCCTCAATAGCATATTTTAAATCTATATCTTCCGTCTATATGTATTGTGAGATTTTAAAATTGGATCGCACAGTGAATTGGACTTGTAAGATTTTTGGTAAATTTAACTATTTAAATTACTCATTAGATGATATCATACGAATAATTCACATGTAATAATATAAATTATATGAAAATATTTATGAAATGTAAACAATATAGAATTTAGAAAGAAAAAAAACAAAAATTAATGTTCCATCAATTCAATTAAATTTTAGCTAGTTTTAATCATAAATTTAGTTATGAGAATAGACTTTAATCATTTAAGTATTTGATTCACAGTCAAATTAATCACACCGTCCAATTTTTTAAAAAATTGAGTTTATTTACTAAATTTAGATATACTCATAAAGTGCGTGTTTATTTGAAATTCTCTCTAATGCAAACGGTAAAATTTTCAAAGGCTACACAAAAACCAAAAAACATTTAGATGAAGCTCCGACAATTTTTCTCAAACAAACATGCAGACAATCTCCTTTACAATAACACTTTTTTTTTTGCCATAGCAAGATTATTTTATTTCCAAGGGAAATCGAATCAGAAACTTCAAAGAAAGCCGCGTAGCTTAATTTCAAAGCCCACTTATCCTATAAGCTAATTGCCGTCAAACTACCAAGGTTTTTTTCGCTTTTTTTTTTTTTTTGGCTTAGCTTAACTTTTAAGCCATGCAGCTTACTTTATAAGCTAGTTAGTGCCTTTATATATGCATGTAAATATCACAAGTTCACAACCACGTATTCCCATAGCTCCTATATATAGTCGTATACACTGTTTGAAATATTCTGCGATGACACACTTGCTGTTGTCACATTCCTCACAATCCTATCCTGAATCCACATTCCCATTTGCAAACAAAGTCTTGCTAGAAGCTGTTAATAAGTGTTCAAACGTGGTGATATCTCCTCTGTCATTTCGAGCTGTTCTAAGTTTCATTGCTTTGGGATGCACAGGGCCAACCCAGCAACAGCTCCTTCTGTTTCTGGGATCAAGCGATGATGGCCATCTTCGCTCTCTGTGCAAACTGATGGCTGATCTCACATCCCCAGTTGAAACCAGCCACGGTATTCTTCCTTCTGCAGCTCCGGAGCTACGCTTTGCTAATGCCGTTTATCTTCGTGAAGATTATAGCTTTAAGCCATCTTTTGTAGAGAGTGTCCAAGCTGTTTTTAAAGCTGAATCCAGAAGCATCAACCATGGACACAAGGTAACACACTAACACTATATTCTATAAGTGATTCCATTTTGTCCTTCCAGTTTTATTTTGATTTTGATACTAATTACTTGGAATCAAGTATCAAAAACAAAAAAATGGTTTTCTTACTTACAGATATAGATTTCTTACACACTCTTCTGTAAACCACTAAATATCAATTAGGCTCCACTTCATTTGTTTTCTTAGCAGGTTGATGACATATTGAGCCAAATAAATTCATGGGCTACAAGTGTTTCCAAGGGACTGATAACCCAACTCCTCAACCAGAATTCACTGTCAGGGAAAACAGCACTAGTCCTTTCTAATGCGATTTACTTCAAAGGAAAATGGGCTCAAAATTTTGATGCATTTAGATCACAGAAGAAAATTTTCCACCTTTTGAGTGGTGGATATGTCAGCTCCTACTTCATGACCAGCAACGAGAGATCACGCCTTTTCAGACAATTCAATGGTCTCAAGGTTCTTGCACTACCTTACCAAAATGGTAAAGATGATAGGCAGTTCTCTATGTATATCTTTCTTCCAGATCAGAACAATGCCTTACCAAATTTAATCCAAGCCTTCAATGACCAACCAGCATTCTTTAGTCAAGATCTTGGCTTAGAGAAGGTGGAACTCACTGAATTATGGGTCCCAAAATTCAAGTTCTCATTTGATTTCGAAGCTTCACGGAACCTGAAAGAGATGGGGCTTACACTGCCATTCATACCGCCCAATCAAGACTTCAATGAGATGATGGTATCTCATAAAGGTGAAACTATTTACCTTTCCAAGGTTTTTCACAAGGCTTGTATTGAAGTGGATGAAGAAGGCACAGAAGCTGCAGCTTTCACTACTTGTGTATTCAAACCGTTTGGTTCTGGTGCAGCACCACAACTTCCAACTGCAAGATTTGTTGCTGATCACCCTTTCTTCTTCATGATAAGGGAAGAGACTTCAAAGACTATATTCTTCAGTGGAGCTGTGGTGAACCCACTCGTGTCTTGAATACTTCGCATTTTTCTCCACAAGTACTTTCGAATTACTAGAGCAACTACTCCAATTTTTTTATAAAATATTTTATTTTGGCCTTGATAGGCAACTTTGAGATACCTGTAATCTTGTTATTATAACATGTATATTATTCTTGATTCGATGCACGAAAAGCTCTCTCTTTTTGAGAAAATAGTCTTTTATCAGTTAATTGATTTTGGTTTTGGCTTCATGTTGTATTTAAAATCATCTTTATGAACTGTTACACTATTAATTGATTATGGTGAAAAACGCCAAACTAAATGAGTAATTTAATATTGAATCCAGCTACAATGACAACATATCAATCTAATGAAAAGATTACAATGGAATCAATCAATTACTTTCAAATTACACTCTTGATAAATTTAGAAATTTTTATTGTTGGTCTGTTTTAGCTTGCTCAAAAAGCATGGAAGGAATGCCATCAAAATCTATTCTAGTTATGCGAAGATACGATATAAACTATGGGTGTTCATAACCAGTGAACCAAACCGATCTAAAAGACTAAACCAAACCAATAAATTGAAAATTGAACAAAATGGATTAATTTTGATTTTGTTTGGTTTCTTTTTCATAGAAACAGATCGGTTCGATTCAATTTTTTGTTTTCATTTATGAAACTATACCAAGTCAAACCAAACTCATACAATTACATATGTATTTTTTTTATATTTACATATCTATATATGATTAGATTTCAATTTGTTGTTGTTTCTATGAAAATTTTTATGTCAATTTGTTGTTTATATCTATGTAATGATGTTTATATTATGAATTTTAGACTAATTTGTTGTTAAATAGGTCATGGATAGAAAAAGTGAAATTGTGTATGAAATTTTTGTATGAAAAAAATGTTTACTTAAAAATCGATTGGACCAAACCAAACCAAACTAATTGTGAGTGGTTTTGTTCGGTTCGGTTCTTAAATTAAAACTAAATTGATCGATTCCTATTATAGAAAAATCGATTGGTTCAGCTTGGATGACTTTTCCCCTCAAAGCCAAATCAATCCAAACCGTAAACATGGTTAATGTAAACAATAAAACAATAGGTGATCAAACGAAGCCACCCTTACGTACAAATTTGAAACCATGTTGTATGAATCAGACTAAGTCGATTAGCGGGGCTGGAAAAACTGGTGCCTAGCCTCGTTTAACTTAGTATAAACCCAAAAAAAATGTCGTCATTTTGTCTCAAGTGAAGAAAACACTCTCTGTTTCGATGAACACCAACTCATTTTATAGAACACCAACCATTTCATGAAGTCAGTGTCTCCAAGATGAGAAAGTCCATTGCCCATCGTTCACTCACTTCCCTAACTCGATTCGCCGATGTCTGAGGTTGTTGTCACGATCTTATCGTTTACTTCTTGTTTCTCATCAGGTTGGTTTAATTCCATTTCATGCAACTTATTTGCTTTCTAATGAACCCAAAGCTTCTACACCCATGCCGTTTAGGTTATGTGTTCTATCTCGGTAAAATCGACTTTGCTTCCCAGCGCATGTTGGTTCCAATCAAGTGAAATTTAGGGTACCATTAAAATTGAGCATAGCTAATTTAACCAATAATTTATTTTCATTTTCATACTTGATATATGGTTAACTGTATGTAAACTATTAGTTAAATTAGTTGAATACTTGATTAATTTTATCCAAGAACCAAATGAGGATATTTTTGCTCAAACCAACCTTACGGGTCATTCTCCCTTTTTTATTTTGCTTTTAGTCTGGCTGGTTTTTTGGTTAGCCTGTTGGATTGGCAATTGACCGAGTTGATTCTCAGTTTGATTCTTACAACTATAGTTTAAACCCCACTTCTAACCTTGCTTGTTTATATATTAATGATGAGTTTCTAGATAAAGTTGTTGACAATTTCATGAAAATCTTTCTTCATGTATAAATGGCAATAACGTGCCTTGTAGAGAACAAATATGTCCTTTGCAATGGCCTATATTTGTAGTTTCTTTTTTTAAAAAATAATAACAATTAAATATTTATTGAACTTTACCTTATTTTAAAGTAATTATTATGAACTTTTAGTCAAAGTTCATTCTCTCATTTCTGAATTGAACATGATGTTGTATATTGAGTTTGAGTTTGTTCTAATACTAATGATATGCATATAAGCACTTTCTTTTGACTACCTTTATTTTTGTAACTTCTTTTCCTTCTAATCTTTGTGTTTAAGATAAATATACTTTACCCCAACTTGAAAATCCTGCACTAAACTCCCTCATCCTTAACTCATTGTTTGAATTGAAAGAAAATGTGAAGATGAATTTTGGAAAATAGAAAATGGATAAATAAAAGTAGTTTTTTTGTCATGACCCAAATTCAAGAGTCGTAATTGACTCGTAGGATAGACTAACCAACTTAGCAAGTCTTTGAATTAATTACTAAACCCAAAAGAATGTATATACAAATTCTATAAAAAAAAATGGGACAAAGTTTCCCCTAAAATTAGGACATTCCAAAAAGTACAACCAGCATACTATGAATCGATTTTTATAAATTCAAACAACAAGAATTCATTAGATATTACATAATCCAACTTTAGCTTGTTTGGAATAGTATTTACTTAAAATAAAAAATCATCAAGTCCATAACACAAGGATCTCATAAAAGATAAACAAAATATATCGAGGAACAAGTTCACAAGTGTGGATCTAGCTTGTAAACAACAAAGCAATTCTAAAGTTCACAAAAGACAAATTTTTAATTATGGCATGTGGTAAGCAATAAAATGAAACATCAACTATGTCAGCCCACCAAGACAAGTGTGGGCTCACAAAAAAAAAATTTAATCTCCGAAAGACAAATGTGAATTGGATGTTACTCTTTTCCCTGTGTCTAGGAAAAACAAATTTGAAGTGAGTTATACAACTCAATAAATAGCCAAAATCTACTACAACAAAAATGGGACAAGCAGGGCATGAGTTTTTCCAATAAGCAAAAGTAACTCCAATTAAAATCATTATTTATAAATTATAAAAAACACAAAACATAAAACTACATTGGAAATCAAGTTTTTTCATAATTTCAAGAATTCGATATTTCAGATGGTAAAAAATTTAGTTTAAACTACTCACATGCTTACAACGAAGAAATGTTGTTAGAAGCCATATAATTTAACAAATAACAATACTTGACAATAAAATCAACATTTACAAAATGATGACTACCCAATCATAACTTTAGAATTCCTCAACAGTTTCTGTCATAAAAAAAATTCAAGTCAAAACTCATCTCATTTCAAAGTCTTATAACATACTTAGGAATCAAAGGTGGCCTCAAACATTTTCAGATTTTGAGGCACTTTGTTCCTGGCATATAAAAAATGTCAACAGTCACACGTTTCTTTCCCTTTTTCCAATCCCAAGTTATACCTAACATAGGCTAGTAATTACACCCCTACTAGTTGGGGTCCAATCAAGGTGCACTAAGGCTAACAATTATTTCTATTAATTATATTGTTCTAACAAGGTTTCTTAATATCAAGACAACAAAGATTTTCATTTGAATCAAAATACATGTCCTGAAACAATTCAATAGTATAATCGTATCAAACTCTCAGGTAAAACTCTTGTGTTTCACTCTTTTAAATTGTTAATCGTAGCAGATTAATAACTTTTACATTGTCGTTCAGATTATTAGTGTCAAATTTGCATTGTCATCACAGAGGGCCTAAAGAAAGGCTTGTCCCAAGATTTCTTATATAGCTATAATAATTACAATAAAAAATTTTGAAAAAAAATTAAAGCTTGTAAAATTGGATTTTTTATATTAATATAGCAAAAAAAATTCAGATTCATGCACTTTGTAAATTAAGTACCAAAATAGGTCTTTTTTTTTTTTTTTACACTGGGAAGTCAATAACATGTTTATTGTTTTTTTAAATGACGTTGAGAAGTCAGTTCTAATGTAACCGACTTCCCAACTTATTTTTTTTAAAGCTGAAGAGAAGTTGGTTTCAATCATACTAACTTCTCAACAACATTTTCTTTTTTTTTGGTTTTATATTAAAAATCCTACGTAAACTACTATAAAACACACCCCTCCCCTCACGGATCACTCACTTCTCACACACATCACTCCTTACATTCATTTTACTTCTCAAAGCTCTCACTTCACATTTCTTGCATTAACTTGCTCATTCCTTCTCCAGTAATTCATTTTCCTCTCAACCAACTCATTGTCACTATTTCTCAATTTGTGTCTGTTTCTCACTTACACTCACTTTGTTTTATATTTTACTCACCATTCACCTTCCCTACCTCGATCACATGACATTTTTAAGATTTCAATAATCACATTGGTCTCGATACATAAACCATGATGTAAGTATATTTGTATAATATTTTATTTAGTTATGTTAAATCTTGTTTAACTACATTTACTGATTAATAAAAAAAATGAATAAAACCCAGAAAAGGATCAATTTTGTATAAGAGTACATACAGTGAAGGAGTCACACCCATTAATTGTTGATCTCTTGCGAGTTTCGGGTTTTTATCATGCTACCTAATTAGGACATCATGTGCTAGACCCAACATTGATAACTACTTTGAATGAGCGGTGGAGACCAGAGACACATATCTTTCATCTACTATGTAGTGAATGCACTGTCACCTTAGAAGATGTAACACTGATTATCTGTCTTTCAATCAATGGAAGATGTAGCACTGATTATCAGTCTTTCGGTCAATTGTTGCCAAGTACAGAATACCTGACTTGGTACATGAACAACTCTCGGCCTTTTTTCTCAAGACTGTTTGATTTAAAAGATCTAAGAAGTAGACAGTATTCGAAAACATCAAATCCTACTGATGTGATGCAAGAATTTGTTTTTCTTAGGTCGAGTCTTCAACGAGGAGGCAATCGAGCATGCAGTCATGTGAGTAGTTGAAGGACGCCCCAACCGATGCCCCAAATTGAGGACGATAACACACAGTTTGATCCACCACGTGTGTCATATAGTTATAGTCCTATGGAAGAAACTGAGCAACTGGGTGAACCGGACCGACATTCATTTTCTAGCACTGGGATGTGTTCTTTAGGAACCTATTCAATGCTAACTTAAGGACCTCTGCTTCTGCCAATGCTTACATATCCAACCTGTACACATTTGAGTCTTCATTTGTTGACACTTCAACATTTGGATTTCCATCTCTGTACCTACATACACCTATGACAGATGCCGACTCTTCTAGCAGTGTGGAGTCATATCGGCTAACCATAGAAAACGTAGAAAAAGATAATCAAGAAGAAGAGTCAGAGGCAAACGTAGGTGTTGTGACAATGAGGGTACAACCGGCACGCGATAGGCATCCTCCAGCATGTGAAACACATAACCATAGAAGAAGAATGTGAAAATGTTATCAAGCAATAATTGTGCAATTAAAAAAATAATTTTAAAAAATTGTTGTAATTAATTAGTGTTGGTTTATTATTATAAATAAATGATTTATATTTAATTAGTGTGTTAAGATCAACTGATAATTTTTATAAAATAATCATGTACATTAAAATATTATATGGACACTGCATTGGCTTTTTATTATAAATAAATATTTTGGAATAAATTATTACAATTAAATCAATTATATTTAAATATTAGATTCAAATTAGAATTTTAAGAATAATTACTTTGTTATTATAAATAAATGAATTAGATTAATGTATTTAATTAGTGTTTTATGAACAATTGACAATTTTTATAAAATAATCATGTACATTAAATTATTATATTGACACTGCATTGATTTTTTTATAAACAAAATTAGTAGATTAAATTATTATAATTAAATCAATTAGATTAAAATATTAGATTGAATTATAGTTTTAATGATAATTACTTTGTATTTTTAAATAAATGAAATGCATGATTAACTTCCAACCAATTCATGATGTGAATCTTCTTATTAATATATTATTGCATGCTATATACGTACATATATCTTGCTTACATATATCTTTCATTGGGAAGTCGGTAATATTGAAACCGACTTCCCAAAGGCCTTTTTTTCATTTATGATAATTTAAATGACTTTGGGAAGTTTGTAATGTTGAAATTGACTTTCCAATGGCCTATTTTTTCATTTATGGTAATTTAAATCACTTTGGGAAGTTGGTAATGATGAAACCGACTTCCCACCTCTTCTTTTTTTAATCAATAATATTTGTTTTTTTTTAAATTATTTAATTATGAAAAGAATCTCTGCAATTCTGTAATGAATGCAGTCTACGCATTCTTGTAGTTCAAAGATTCGAAAAATGGTTTTGGCAATTTGACTTGTTGTAAGCTAACTTATAATAGTGAATGAATCTCAATTAGACTCTCAGTTTATTTTGACAATTTAAGTAAAGGTAAGGAGTTCTTGCCATATATAGGGCCATCCTTTTGTTAGTGGGAGAGTTAGTTTCTCATAAACATTTGCTACCATCAATATGAGTTTTAAAATTGTATGTGTTAGTTATTAATGATAATGTTCACTTTTTGTGTGTGCACATAATACTAATTTTTGTTGTATTGCATATAATTGTTATTTTTGTTGTATACTTCCATAGAATGAGCAACGCATGTGCAACGGTTCTTATATATTATAATGGACAAATCTTTACAACATAAATGGGTGTTGTATTTGGCTGTCAAAATCCAAAAACGTTTTTGTACTGATGAAGGTATCACGTTGGAGGAATTAAGAGCAAAAATACACGAAAGGATCAAAGATGGAGATAGTAGAAAAAATTTCAGATATTAAGTATAAATATCATTTATGTATTGACTCAGAATGTATCTGGTATACAAGTACGACACTTGAAGATGATGAGGGTTCAATCTATGTTTTGTATTTTGGATCAATATCCTAATCTTGGTGTCATTGAGTTATATGCCAAGACAGAAGATGTTTATGATGATAGTTGGCCTATGAACGTTGCTGTTATAGGTAATGCTTCAACACAACCGACTTGGTCTTTTGAGTAGAGTCATTATCAACCAACTCAAGATCGGGAAATTATGATGCCTGAATTTCCAATTAGAGGTGTTGAAGTCAACATTGGTGCACCCAACTCATTTACTGCACCGAGTTTGGCTACTTATCTATGTCCATCTAGCCTTGAAAGAGAATATCTTGGCTACTTCACTGAGCCTGAAGATGCAACTGACTTGGGGTACAATGATGATAGTAATGATTTTGATGGAGGTCTTGCCGACAACCAACCATCAAATGTTGTCGACAGCGGTTCCCTTCCTTCATACCAATCGCCACCCCACATGCGTACGCTAAACTTGGAGGCAATACATGGTGAGGAATTCCCAGAATATGCTAACACATCTGAAGGGAATTTGTCTGTTGGGTTATGATTTCTTACTAAAGAAGTCATTTTATCAGCAATCAAGTACTACCATATATAAAGGTCAGTAGATTATAAAGTTATAGAATCTCAGCCGAAGAAGTTTGCTACCAAGTGTAAGTTAGTCGATCAAGGGTGCAATTAGAGCATAAAGGCTACATTACTGAACAAAAACAAAATATGGGAAATTAGAAAACTAAATGGGCCTGTGTTTTGCCCCTGATTCAAGCAACTCCATCCATAACCATTTTAGTATTGATCGTTGAAATACGAAGTCATTATAAATACATAACCTCGTATAGGAAAGCGTGGAGAGTAAAGTAGAAGGCAATTGTTTGAGTGTTTGGACGTTAGGAGGAATCATACAATGATCTACCTAAATGGTTAGGTGTTTTGCAACATTTCGTTCCTGGAACAATTGTGGAGCTATAAGTGAAGGCATGTCACACTAAAACATGGCATATGCTTGATTTCTGATAGACACAAGTCCATTAAAAGTGCAATCAGACGTCATGATAGCAGATGACAGCCTCCACAAGCATATTCGATTTACTACATTCGACTTATTGTTGCAAACTTTATGAAGATATTTAATAACAAGGACATGCGTCAACAAGTCACCAACATAGGTATTTATAGTTTAGATTTTTTTCCTTTTTTTATTGTATTATTTGGTTGATAAATTCAATGACATTAATAACCTTTTTCTATTTTTTTATGATACACCTTGATGTAACCCTAATTTAATTGGTACTATCTAAATCTTCGTGAACAAAATGAAGAAGCTACAAACTGGCTAAACAATATCTCTAAGGAGAAGTAAGCACGGGTTTTTGATGAAGGTCGACGTTATAGCTATATGACAACCAACCTAGCTGAATGTATTAATTCAATATTAAGGGGATGCATCATCTTCCTGTTACCGCCTTGGTGCAATCAACATATTATACGTTGATTGAACTGTTTGTTAAGAAAGGGAACCAACAATTAGCAAGTATAGCGTCTAGTCATGTATACTCTGAAATCGTCACAAAGGCCATGGATGAAAATAGGATGAAAGCAAATAACTGCATTATTCATTATTTTAGGCGAGAAAAGCTTGAGTTCTTGGTAAAAGAGTTAGTTGACCCACGAGAACATCGGCCTGTAGGGTGTTCAGAGTGAATCTAAATGAGTTATTGTGTGATTGTGGAAAAATTCAATCACTAAAGTTTCCTTGTTTTCATGTTGTTGCCGGGTGTGCATCAATTCATTTAGATTGCATGCAATATGCGAACAAATTAAAGTCTACAAGTTGGTAAACATATTTAAGGTTTACTAACTGGAGTTTGATGTTGTGGGAAACTAAGGATATTGGCCTCAGTATGAAGGTCCAGAACTATGCCATGATCTAGAAATGCGAAGGACTCCTCGTGGTCGACCAAAATCTAGCTGCATTCGTAATGAGATGGACTTTAGGAAAAAAAGCCAACCAAAACGGTGTGGGTTATGCAGATCAATAGGACATAGCCATCCAAATTGTCCTCATCGTGGTGACATCGCAGGGGGGAGCTCCCTTCAATAGTAACACATGATCTATAATGACTTGGCAACATCTCAATGTGATATTGTAATATGTATGTGGTTTTAAGTAATCAATTTATGTTAGGTAATGAAGTGATTTTATTTAAATAGTGACACATAAAGTCAAACCCTTAATTTTTTCCTTAATGGACAATTTTTTTTCATCTTTGATCAACCCTAAACACTTAAACCCCTTAATTAACCAATTAACCCTAAACCACTCATTTAGAAACCCTATACCATTAATCACTAATTATTTAACCCCAAATAAATATTTCTAAACCCAAGTAAAAATTAATCTCAAATCTAAACCATTAATTATTAATTGTTAACCCCAAACAAATATTCCTAAACCCAAGTAAATATTAATCTCAAATCCTAAACTATTAACTATAAACCCTAAACCATTAATCATAAACCTTAAACCTTTTTACCAAAATGCTAAACCACTCATCCAAAATAAAACCTTAAACCACTTAATAAAAACCCTAAACTACTTAACGAAACCCCTAAATCACTTTTCCAAAACCCTAAACAACCATAAAAAAAAGAAAAAGAAAATGTTGTTGAGAAGTTGGTATAGTTAAAACTGATCTCTCTTTAGCTTAGAAAAATACGTTGGGAAGTTGGTTACATTAGAATCGACTTCTCAACGTAAAAAAAATCTTATTTTAGTACTTAATTTAGAAAAAGCATGAATCTAATAATTTTTTTTGCAATATTAATATAAAAAGCCTTGTAAATTTCAATAAAATATGTCAATTCAATTCAAGCAATTGTCAAAAAAGGAGTCAGCAAAAATAAGTCAAGAATATTCATTGACAGTAATAACAGGAAAATAAACAATTTAAAAATTACCAAACACTTAAAACAACATAACATACATTAGCTACTCACAACCAGTGCAGGGGTTTCACACTTTCTCGGCTCACCAAGCTCCATTCATAATGGAGACATTGTTCAATTCCCTACAAACCATTCAACACAACCAAATAATTAATTCTTCAAACCCAATTTGTCTAAACACACCAACAAATCCAAAATCCCCAAATTGAACATTATATTTCCCCCCTAAAATCCAACATATAGTTTGACTCCCCCTTACCTAACAATTCAAGACTAGATACCTTAAGATTTATCACAAGAAGTGTGGAAAAGAGGAGAAAATGCTAGTCTTGTGAAGTTGCTATCCAAAACAGAAACCACCATGTGGCCAACATTTAAACGACCAAAATAATATTGCAAGAATAAGGAATGAGATGTTGGAGTTCCAAAATATCCAAAGGCTGGTCAAAATTGGATAAAACAACAAGGGAAAAATGGGAAGAACTTTGGAAGAAACAAACGAGAGATGAATAGAATGGGAAGAACTCTTCATGCACGCAAATCTTCATGATATGGAGATGAAAAATGATTTTACAAAAGGGGTAATGTGGTCTAATTATCAAAATGCCCTTAATTCTGAATTTTATTCCTTAACCATTGTTATGTTATTTATTTATAGGATGCTACATTTTCTCTCGTTTAGAATTGGAAAGAAAATAGAGATGAAAGAAAAGTTACAACATGGGACCATAAAAAAGTTTTGCTCGCAACACTGAGGTGAAAATGGAGGAAAATTATGCTAGACTCGCCCCTGTTCCTCTTTTCTCATTCTTAGGATTGTTATACTCATTTACCTTTTATGCTTCTTCCTTTCAAATCTCAATCTTTAGCTCAATAGTAGTTATCAATAAAAAAATTGCTCATTTTATTTGGTCAGTTTCTCCCTTATTCTTGGGTTTAACATCCCAATTAGGAGTGCTCATGGGTTATGTTGAGTTGTGTTTGGCTTGGCCTAATCTCGATCATGGCCGAGTTTGGGACATATCAGGCTAAGATCGAGTTGGCTCGAAGTTTGACAAAATCTAAATGGTAATGTACTTATATGTAAAATATGTTATATTATGTGATGTATTTGAAGACTCATAATGTATGTTAATAGTTCTATGACTGTTAAGCTCTTGATAATTAGATATATGCATATAAAAGTAATGTTTAATCTATGTTTATTAAATTCACCAAGTCAAGAAATATAAGCATTTATATACCTTAGGTAGGACCGAGTAGCTCAAGGAGTGACTTGGTCCTGACTTGAAAAATATATCGGGCCAAAGTCATTTGGCTCAGTCCCAACTCAATTTTTTTTTTAATTAAAATCAGGTCTAACCCACTTGGGCCGAGCCAGGTTGGCGGGTCAAGACAGGTCTTGTGCATCCCTAATCCCAGCGTATGACGCTTACAATGAGTGTAACCCCTTAATACTTGATGCGATTCTAAGAAATTATAAGGAAATAAAGTTACATTATTGCCATCAACTATATCTTTTGACCTAGTGGTAAACACTCTATCCAACAAGAGATGTATTAAAAATTTCATTTGACTAGATAATTTCTCCACTTGAAGCGTAAAATGTTACATCATTAAATATTTGGTAAAAAGGATAAAGTAATTTTGTTTACGTAAATATTTTAGTTATAGTCATAAACAATTGTATTTATAATTTTATTGAGTTGTTAACAAAATTTAAATAATTGATAATGAGACAAAAGACACACTTTATATATAATGCTATTGGATTGTAAGCGAGTTTGTCTAAAAAAATAGTGTATTAATGTGACCTTTCACAAATCCAAATTGAAATATAATAACTCAAAATGGCGTGTAAACTTTTGTATGCTTAAATTTTGGGTGTTAAATTTGACACCATTTTCCACTTAATACTTGATTAAAACGCATTTTTTATATATATCAAAACTGTCATTCAATTTTTTTAATATATATATTGCAAATAGTGATTATTTTATTAATTTTTATTTTTTTAACGAAATAATTACATTTTATAACATAGTAATTATACATTTTATTCTTTATTCTATTAGAAAAAATAATTTTTTTTTAGAAAAAGCATTGGTAGCAAAAGTTATCAAAAGTAAAATTATTCCAAAATAATTATAAAAAACAGAAGAGTCCCCTACACAGTTCGGATTATATAGTTCGACCTGGGTACTTGATATGCATAGGTGGAATACTTCCATAAAAAACACAACTTATATTTTAAGGAGAATTACTTAAAAGTTTAGTTTGGTAAAATGTTAGATAATTTGGTTCATTTTAAAAATTAACCAATTATTTAATTAATTTAACTAATAATTTACATACAATTAACTAATAATTTACCTTCATTTTGATACTTAATATGTGGTTAATTGTATGTAAATTATTATTTAAATTAGTTGAACAATTAATTAATTTTTAAAATGAGTTAAATTGTCTAACCTTTTTATCAAGTTAAACTTTTAAGTCATTCTCCCTATATTTTATTAGAAAAATGGCTTAAAACTTCAGCTTGGGGAATAGTAAGGCTAATTTGGTTCGTTTTAAAAATTAATCAATTGTTCAACTAATTTAACTAATAATTTACATACAATTAATCACATATTAAGTATTAAAATAAAAATAAATTATTAGTTAACTGCATATAAATTATTGATTAAATTAGTTGAATGATTAATTAATTTTTAAAACGAATCAAATTGTCTAACTTTTTACCAAGTTGATTTTTTTAAATTATTTTTCCTATTTTATTCTTATTTGGTACAAAGCTCAAATTGTGAAATTTGAACTATGCAGGTTTTTTTTTTTAAAACAAAATTAACAAAAGTGGCATATGTCAATAGTTTTTTAAAAATTGGAAAATTGCATGAACATAATTTTAATTGAACCGTTGATTTCTTCATTTCTCCTTTATTATTATTTTAGTTTTTTTTATTCCAAAAAGGTTAGGAGGACAGGAAGACACTGACCCATTCTCTAATTATATTAAAGCTACAAGTATTTGAATAAAAAAAATAAAAAAGTTAGTTTTATGGAGGATTAAACTTCACACCTAATTCTTAAAAGACTTAAACCTGTGTTAATTGAGTTCAGCAGATGTGCTGTTGCGTAGTCCTTTCCCTTTTCTCGTATAACGAGTTCAATGTATATAAAAAAAAAAAATCAAAAAGACAATGAGACTATTCCATTTTAAAGTTACGGCGTGTCACTAATCGTAGTGAAAGTTCGAGTAGTACTTATAAATTCGCCACTGCTACGAAGGATTGGTGAGCCTCACGAGCCAAGTGATTCCATCTTAGTTTAACCAAACTCTATTTTCTCGTGTATTATTACCTTTTCTTGTTCAAACAACATGAAAAATGTTGCTGTCCAAGTGTCCATGGCGTTTTCCCTAATGTTTTGACAGATGTAAGCAGAAATTTCACAGTGGCCGAAAAAAAAAAATTCCCACAAAGAAATAGAAACAGAATCGCCTTTTATTTTCCTCGCTCGTTAAGCAAAAAACAGTACCTCACGCGCACACACTCCATTAGTCCATTTCTCCTTTTCTTCCACCGTCTTCCAACACGCTATTAAAATACCATAAACCCCTTTCATTCCTCAAACTCACTCTCAGAATCACTTTGATCCTCTCTCTCTTCAATTCTCCTTTTCTCTTTCTAGAAACTTCTCTCTCTCTCGTACTTTGGATTGGCACCGCCATGGCTGAGAGCCTCAACAACCTCGCCGAGGCTCTCTTCCTTCAACCCAAGCCTTCGCCGCCGTCCGGCGAGATTCTGCAGAAGCTGCGTTCCGACAACGCGATCAGGTCAGGACTCAACGCGTTCTACTCCATTCTCAGGCGCGGCGTCGAGGTGGTCGGAGATGGAACCTTGCGCCTCCAATCTTGGAACGACTCGCAGATTCAGGCGATTTCTTCATTCGCGTATGCGATTGCTTCCGCCTCGCGATCTTTGTCAGGTATACTCTGTTTGGCCATTTCTTTGTAATCTCATCGGAATTTTGCTTATTCGTTGCATTTCTCTGCGTTTTTGTTGCGATTTTGTAGTACTTGTGTAGCGGTAGTGGCTAGTGTGATCCTTATTGTAGTTGTTGTAGTTGAAAGTTGTTAGGCAATCCAGATTCCAGAACTGTGCTGCTTGCAAATGAGAGAGCATATATATATATATATATATATATTTCGAAGTGTTAGTAAACGATTTTGATTGTTGTGTTCTGTTGTGGTTGTTTGCATATGTAGTGGAGCAAGCGGAAGGGATACTTGTTGCGATTGTGCAGCAGTCGATAGAATTTGCTGTGTGCTATTTGGAAAAATCTGAATTTGACGATGATGATCTAGGGATTCAGGTATGTTTACGTTACTTTGCAAATCCAGGTTCGGATGAGGTTCCATAGTATGCAAATTTGATGAAAGTAGTGCAGACTTTTACTGAATTTTCAGCAAGATTTTGAAGAAGTTTAATTTAGTTAGTCCTTTTTATTTGCCTTCTCTTAGAAACCGTCTCTTAGTTTCTGTTTGATCAATGCTTCTTTGTCGGCTCCGTAGGGGAATTCATTGTATAATAATCTAACTTAGCGTAATTGTAATGGGGAAAAGTGATACACATTCAATGATACAGTCAACTTGACAGATTAATACCTGAATGTTTTTGAGTACAAATCTTGTCTCTTGATTCTGTTCAATGGACTGTTTTTCCACATGGTTTTGTTCAGTTAGAATTATGTTCAAATCCAACAAAGTGAAAAAGATGCTACCACTTTTGTGTATTGTTTTGTCAAATTCAACGAGTCATAAGATACAATGATGTCACGTTAGAGTTCAGAAATTATGACCTATTAAAACTCAAAAGAGTCAATAGCACAGTTCAAATAATTAGACAGTTGCATAAGATTTTATAAACTAAACTTTTTTTATAATCCATGGGATTCAAAAGTTTTTTAAATGCAAAAAATAAGAATTCATTGAAGGAGATTGGAGGCTACACAATAGGGGGTAGGCCGAGTAGCCTAACCCGTTCCCAACTGATCCCACCGGGATTTGAGTGTTGGACCTTTAAGATGGAGTACCCAATGCTCAACCATTGGGGTGGAGAAAGGAAAGAATTACAATAAAGATGATGATCAATCCTCTAAAGAACAGAAAATAGAAAATAGACAAAATCATGAAGGGATCACTATAAGTTAGATGGATAAATCTATCTCTTTACGAGTAACCAATGGATTCAAAAGTCGCTATATGGTGCAGTAGAAGAAAATAGACAGCAACTAAACGATAGAAATTGGGGAGAAGTTGGATAGATTGAAGCGGAACGATAAAAGAGGGATTCTAGGGTTTAGAAGCCCCTCAAATCTGAAATTATAATATTACGGCTAAAAAAGATACTAAGACAAATCCCTAGGATTATTTATACTAGGGTTATTCGCATATTACTAAACCTAGCCCATTCTTTCAAGGCCGAAATAACCTTAAGCCTAAACACCTCATTAAAAGGTCACATGCTAGTCATGTGACTACTTATTACAAAGCAAACACTTTAAAATAAAAACAAAAACAAACTGGAATAAGGAACATAAAAACAGAACACTAAGCAAACTGCTTATGCATCATTCTCCCCCTCTTGAAAAGAGACCAATCTTGGATGCAAAAACTTTGGAAATTTCAGCATATATTTCAGGATCAATTTGCTGCAATTCATCTTCTGCCACCCAAGTACTTTCAGTGGCAGGCTTACCCAACCATTTAACTAAAAATTGCCGATACTGGGATCCATGCCTTGTCTTCACCTCCTTGACATCAAGCACTTCCTGAATAACATCTTGTTGTACAGAGGGTAAACTACCAACTTGCTCTGCAACAGGAGTTACTTCCCCATCAAATCCCTCAAAAGGGTACAAGTCTGCTATATTAAAAACGGGGCTAATTTGTAGCAACTCTATTAGGTAAGCATTAGGGCTGATTTTCTTTAGCACTTTACATGGCCCAAATTTCCTGGGTTTCAACTTGTGATAAGCACCCTTAGGAACACGTTCCCTCCTTAAATGCACGAGCACCATATCGCCTTCTTCAAATTCCTTAGCTCCATGATGCTGGTTAGCAGCAGTTGCATAGGCCTCATTGCTGGTCTTTAAAGCTTCCCTAACCTCCTTATGAACATGCTGAATATGCTCAGCAAATGCCGCCCCATCATCACTAGCTTCTGGTGGCAATGGTACTAAATCAAGCACATGTTGCGGCTTTAGACCATATGCGGCTTCAAATGGAGTCTTTTTTATGGTCCGATTCACTGAATTGTTGTAAGCAAATTCTGCTTGTGGTATAACAAAATCCCAAGACTTCACATAATTTCCAACAAGACACCTTAACAAATTTCCCAAGCTCCGATTTACTACTTCTGTTTGACCATCAGTTTGTGGATGGCAAGCGCTGGAATACTTCAAGTGAGTCCCAAGTTTCCTCCATAACGATCTCCAGAAGTGTCCCATGAATTTGACATCCCTATCGGAAACAATAGAAGTAGGAACACCATGTAGTCTTACCACTTCTCGAAAGAACAACTCAGCGATATGAGAAGCATCGGCAGTTTTAGAGCATGGAATGAAGTGTGCCATCTTTGAAAATCGATCTACCACAACAAAAATGGAGTCATGCCCCTTTGAGGTCTTTGGAAGACCCAAGACAAAATCCATGCTCAAATGGATCCATGGCGCTTCTGGTTCAGGCAATGGGGTATATAGCCCTGTATTTTGTGAGCTTCCCTTGCCAAATTGGCAAGTTGAACACCTCTTCACTAATCTGTCCACATCCTTAAACATCTTGGGCCAATAATAGCGATCTGCCACCATTTCCATGGTTTTATCCCTACCAAAATGTCCTCCCAAACCATTCCCATGGAGTTCCTTGATAATCTGCTCTCGCAAAGACCCCTCTGGAATGCATAGTTTGTTGCCTTTAAATAAATATCCATCATGTAACCGAAAAGGCAATTTTTCTGTGCCTATTGACCCCTGCAATTCTCCCACTATATGACAGAAATAAGGATCTGTTTGGTACTGATTTTTCAGTTCTTCAAAACCTGTAACTTGAGTGCTCATGACAGTCAAGATCAGTGAACGCCTACTTAATGCATCAGCCACCACATTAGATTCTCCTGTTTTGTATTTCAGCGTGAAGTTGAACTCATCAAGAAAGGAACTCCACTTAGCATGACGCTCACTAAGCTTCTTCTTGGAACTCAAATAGCGCAATGCTTGGTGATCAGAATAAACAAAAAACTACCTGTAAGCGAGATAATGCTCCCAATGTTGAATAGCCCGCACTAATGCATAAAACTCCAGGTCATAAGTTGAATACTTGCGCTTAGAATCAGACAACTTTTCACTAAAGAACTCCACTGGTTTTCCTTCTTGACTAAGAACTGCTCCAATCCCCAAGTGTGATGCATCACACTCTACAACAAATAACTTCTCAAAGTCTGGCAGCACAAGTACTGGTGCTTCTGTCATAAGAGTTTTATTCTGTTCAAAGGCTCTTTGTGCAGATTTTGTCCAAGTAAAGCTATTGTTCTTCAAGCATTCAGTAATTGGGCTCATAATAGAGCTAAAATTCTTGATGAATCTCCTGTAAAATGAAGCTAGACCATGGAAACTTCGAATATCTTTGATTGTTTGAGGAACCGGCCACTCTTTAATGGCACACACTTTTCCAGGATCTGGTTTAAGCCCCTGGGCAGAAACAATAAAACCCAAAAACACCACTTCATAGCTCAAGAAAGAACACTTCTTCAGGTTTATAAAGAGCTTCTCACTTTGAAGTGTCCCTAAAACCTTACACAAATGAGTTAAATGCTCTTCCTTGGTTCTACTATAGACCAAAATATCGTCGAAGTAAACAACAACAAATGACTTTAAAAAAGGCTTCAATACCTCTGTCATGACTCGCATGAATGTGCTTGGTGCATTGGAAAGACCAAAGGGCATCACTAAATACTCGTACAGCCCATCCGGTGTTTTGAAAGCAGTCTTCCATTCATCCCCCTCTCTCAATCTGATTTGGTGATAACCACTTCTTAAATCAATCTTCGAAAACACTTTTGCACCAGCCAATTGATCAAGCATTTATGCTAATCGAGGAATAGGGAAACAATATTTAATCGTTATTTTATTGATGGCTCAGCTGTCCACACGTTCTCCAAGTGCCGTCTTTCTTTGGAGCAAGCAAAGCTGGACAAGCACATGGACTTTTGCTTTCACGTATCCAACCTTTATTCAACAACTCCTCCACCTGTTTTTGCACCTCATTTTGTTGTGCAGGTGGCATCCTATAGGCTGGCAGATTAGGTAAGCTTGCTCCCGGTACCAAATCAATGGCATGTTGGATGCTTCTTTTTGGCGGTAATCCTTGCGGTAATTCATCACTAACCAACTCTGCAAATTCTTTCAACAACTGCTGAATTTCAGGAAGATGCTCATGTGAATTCCTGATCTGGCCAGCCTGCACTACCTTGCTGACCAAAGCATACAAGACTCCCATTTCCCTGCTATCTTCTTCAAATTTTGTAGCAGAAAAAACTCCCTTCAAATTGCCACTCTTAGATGAATGAGAAGCTTCAGCCAAGTCTTCCTTGAGGGGATGTAGTGTATACTTCTTGTTCCCTCTATAAAATGAATAGGTATTCGGCTTGGCACGATGTTCCACATCATTATCAAATAACCAAGGTCTTCCCAAAAGAATATGGCCAACATCCATTGGCACAATGTCACAAAGAGCTTCATCTTCTAAGTTATGACCCATGACAAATTTGACAAGACATCGTGATGTAATCGGAACTTCATTACCTTTTTTGAGCCACCTGATTTTGTAGGGATGGGGATGTTTTTCAATTTGCAGATTTAATTTCTTCACGGCATCCTTAGAAACAAGATTTTCCATGCTACCTCCATCAATAATTAAGCTACAAACCTTGCCTTCACAAAGAACATGAGTCCCAAAGATACTTCGTCGCCTCTAGTCCTCCCCTTCATCTGAGTATGTGGCTGTCATCACTCTATGAACAACAAGGGACTCCCCCACAACTGGATAAATATCCACTTCGCCATTCTCATCAACATGATCATCATATATAGGTTCCAGCACCTCATCCCCTCCTTCTTCCTCTTTAGCAAGGTTAATTCTTCTGTGTGGGCATTCATAAGAGCTATGTCCTCTTTCTCCACAAGTGAAACAACGAATCTGTGACCTGCTGCCTAATTTTGGAATACCCGTTCCAGCACCGTTTTGCTGTCCAAATTTAACAACATTTTTTCCCTTGTCATTTCTTTCAAATTGAGCTACATTCCCTCCACTTCTTGTGCTTTGCGAGCCCCTCGTCCACTTCTCAGGGCTGTTTTATCACCCCGGGATCCCTAACTGTTTCAATAGCACTTTGTGAAGTGCCACTTGTCCTGCCAAATATAGACCTCCTAGCACCATAACGTAACACCCGTTTTTCTGCCATCAAGGCATATTGCCGACTATCTTCAAGGTTAAACAAACGAACTACTCCCATCTCATCCCTAATAGATTGATTCAAACCAGCAAGATATCGGGAAGTCATTTGTTCATTTGTCTCATTTAAACCAACCCTTATAGACAAATTATTAAACTCTGAAGTGTACTCTTCTACTGTCCTACTATTTTGCTTCAAAGAGTGGAATCTTTCATATAACTCCATTGCATAATCAGCAGGCAAAAATTGTTTCCTCATCTTTGCTTTCATGTGTTCCCATGTGCTGATTTTTGGTTTTCCTTGTTGTGTTCGCTGCTCTTCAACTCTCTTCCACCATTGGAGTGCAGTCCCCTTTAATTTAAGTTTCACAAACAGCACCTTTCTAGTTTCTGCCATTGGTTTCCACTCAAAATAATTCTCCAAACTAGCCTCCCAATCTAAATAATCTTCAGCATGCAATTTCCCAAAAAAGTCAGCAACTTCAATCTTGATTCCACCACTGTTTAGATCTAAGGCTCGTATCAGCCGCTCCTCCAATCCCCTTTGCGCTCCCTGATTTACAGGTTCTGCTGTGTGAAAGGGGTTTTCTTCTTCTCCATCTTCACTATCATCCTCCAGACCACCTTCCGGAATGTCTGCAGAATCATGGTCGCCTTTCGGATTCTCCATACGGGCTCCCACCGGTTCTTGTCTTTGTAGAGTATGTACTACTCGTGACAAATCTTCAATCATGCACCTCAACTCAGCCAATTCTGCCTGCTGCCCTTGATTACCTCTACCACCTTTGCCTCTTCCACGTCCAACCATAGCTCTTGATACCAATTTGGTGCAGTAGAAGAAAATAGACAGCAACTAAATGATAGAAATTGGGGAGAAGTTGGATAGATTGAAGCGGAACGATAAAAGAGGGATTCTAGGGTTTAGAAGCCCCTCAATTCTGAAATTATAATATTACGGCTAAAAAAGATACTAAGGCAAACCCCTAGGATTATTTATACTAGGGTTATCAGCATATTACTAGACCTAGCCCATTCTTTCAAGGCCGAAATAACCTTAAGCCTAAACACCTCATTAAAAGGTCACATGCTAGTCTTGTGACTACTTATTACAAAGCAAACACTTTAAAATAAAATCAAAAACAAACTGGAATAAGGAACATAAAAACAGAACACTAAGCAAACTGCTCCTGCATCACTATACCTTCATTTTTGCCTTAAGCCTTTGTTTGATTAGATATTTATTAAGCTCTCAATGACTAAATTGTATTTTCGTTGATGTTGTTGTATCCTGATTCCTACATCATTAATTCATTATATTGTATTCTAATACGTTTTTCTGATTTCTAGCCAAAATACTTTTTGGTGGGTGTTTAAATTGATCTTAACATGTTCTTGGGACAGTTTGCAGAAAAATGATTTTTTTTTTGGGAAGAGAGAGAAGAGGGGGGGGGGGAGGGGAGCCTACAGTTTTCATGGCCCCAGATAGTGGAATGTGTATGGCTGTTCATCTAAAAACTTATATTCATGATGTTCTGATGAATAGACAATGAAAAATTCTGTGTCAGTACTTAGTGTGTTGACCTGTGCTTTTGCCTGGTAGAGTGGTGGTTACTTTTTGTGCATCACTAATTTTTGTTGAATCTTCCAGAACAACATGATACATCTCTTAGAGATAGCTTTGGTTGATGAAATGAATACTATAGCGGACATGTTGCAACCTACGACTGCAAGTGCCTTGGTAGATATGTTGCCAATTGTTGATGATTGTTGTGGTAATTTTGTGGATGACCACAAAAAATGCCATCTAGAAGGTATCATGTTAATACCCAATAATCAACCCATTGTAGTCTTATCATGCTTTTTCTGCTAACCTAACCAAGTGTTTTTTTCTCTTGTATCTGCAAAAGGCTTCAGATGCTCAAAGGAAGAAAAATCAATGGATTGGCTTCTAAAGACTTTAGCTTCTGAACGTGTGCTACATGATAGGAAAGAATCTGGATTCAGTGAACCGACTTATTCTCAATACCTCAATAATTTTGTCTTTCTATCCCAGCACTGGGCAGTTGTCCATGGAAAATGCACTCCTCGCCTGATCTTGCTGTGCAATAAACTAATTAAAGTCAAAGATGTATTTGATGAGAGGTCAGTGGGCCAAAATTTTCGAAGGAGACTGTCATTCACTTTGAGAATGTTAAAAATACTTGGAAGTCTCATGAAGGATGTTCCATATGTTGAATATGATGCCTCATTGGTGAGGGCAGTTGCCTCATTTGCTGATACTTTGTCTAGTCTGTTTAGAGTTGAATTTGAGTTTGTGAATACCTATCCTACTATTGAGGGAAGTTTTGAGAGCATTATTTTAATAATTATGGAAGAATTTCTTCACAATGTTCAGGTTATTTTCGACAATAGCAGTGTTGCCCAGAATATCCAAGCATGTATTATAGCATCTTTATTGGAGAGTTTGGATTCTTCTGTTTGGACATATGACAAGTCTGCTCCAAATTTAAAGCCCCCCTTAGCTTACTTCCCCCGATTTGTTGTTTATTCACTGAAACTCATTAATGATCTGAAGAGACAAAGGCATCAGGTTCCTCTTGATTGGAAGGAATTTGATGTAGAACTCATTGGCAGTTCTTCTGATTCACAGAATGGTTCTCCTTCATGCCTTGTTCATTTGGAGTCTGTTCCTTTGCTGAAGGGATACACATTTGAAGAGCTTCTGAAACTGATATTTCCTGCATCAAGCCAATGGATTGACAATTTGATGCAACTTGCTTTGTTCCTTCATTCGGAAGGACTGAAATTAAGGCCAAAAATGGAAAGGTCATATTCTAGTTTTGCAAAAGTTGCTGGCACATCCGAAGTTGAAAATGCAATATGCCATGAGGATGAGGCTCTTTTTGGAGATCTTTTCTCTGAGACTGGGCGCTCTGTTGGATCTACAGATGGATGTGAACAACCACCTGCTGCTGCTGTTGTTTCTAGCTCCAGCTATCAGAATATGCCAATTCAAGCTGCTATTGAGCTTTTGAACTTTCTTAAAACTTGCATCTTCTCTCCTGAATGGCATCCTGCTCTTTATGTGGATGGCTGCAACAAACTCAGTAGTAGAGACATTGATATTTTGCTTTCCCTACTCAATTGTCAGAGCTGTTGTTCTGAAGATAATATGTCTGATAGTTGTACTCCTTCACATGAAGACAGGAAGATTGGGCATATCCATGAACTATGCTTTGATATTTTGCACAACCTTCTCACAAACCATGCTTTGAATGATTCGCTTGAAGGCTACCTTGTGGAGAAGATCCTAACTGTTGAGAATGGTGCCTTTAGTTACAATGATATGACCCTGACCCTGCTTGCTCAAACTTTGTTTTGTAGGGTTGGTTCTGCTGGTAGTCAGTTGAGAACCAAGATTTATAGGGGATATGTTGCCTTTGTTGTTGAGAAGGCGAAAACCATTTGTGTAAAATGCCCAAGTTTCAATGATCTTGTTGGTACTCTTCCCTTGTCATTTCACATTGAGGTAGTTCTTATGGCATTCCACTTGTCTTCTGAAGGAGAAAAGGCAACGATGGCAAACTTAATCTTTTCAACCCTCAAAGAAGTTGCTGACACGGTTTTGGATTTGAATGACACACAGTTAACATGCTGGGCTTTAGTGGTTTCGAGGTTGATCTTAGTTCTTCGTCATATGATATTTCACCAACAGACTTGTCCGACGTCATTGCTTTTAGATGTGCGGTCTAAGTTGAGGGAAGCACCATTGTTTGGGTCATCTATGCCAAATAAGGTGAGTGATAACCTGTCATCTTGGTCATCAACTGTATTGAAAAATGTTACAGATGGATTGCTTGGAGAGGAAGTTGTTGTCAGTGGCTTGATTGGTCAACTGATTGATGTATCTGGGTCTTTTGCTTCACTTGGTAGGGATGACTTGGCAATTGACAACTTAACTTTGAATTGGAAGGACATATATTTGACCTTTTCACTGGTTCTGGGATTTTGGAGAGGCAAAAAGGCCACAGCAGTGGAGGATCTAATTGTTGAAAGATATATTTTCACCCTTTGTTGGGATATTTCTTATATAGGATCTGAAACAGACCATCCAATTGTATCATGGAGTCGAGACCATTCCGTGGATCTATCTAATATGTTGCATTTTTTCCATTTCAGTCATTCACTGCTAGGCCATCCAGAGGTCATTGGGAAGTTCAGTACTTGTCCAGATGTTTTAATGAGCTTGCTTCAGCAATTAAATGCTTTGCCCATACCAGAAGACATTGAGAAATTAGGTTGGTATTTCCTCAGAAATGGAATGTGGCTGTCTCTGGTGCTCTCCTTCACTAATTTTGGGATATGGAGATATTGTATGGACAATGCAATTTCGGGATATGGTCTTATCTGGACTGAGAATCCTATAGGGGACCAGAAGTATGTTAAACTGGCTGGAAGCATGATTTCCTCCATGATTTCCTCTGGTCAATCTGGTCAATTTGCTTTGCTGGTAAAGCTGTTCTCATCCTTGCTGAACAAGCATGTGCAGGTTTATCAGAAAGCTTTCCTTGCTACCCTTAGTTACAAGCAAAAGCTGGCTCCTGGGTTTTCGCCACTCTTGCTTCTGAAACATACTGGAATTGACAAATGCCTGCAGGATGAGCTCCTGGAGAAGAGTGGCTCCAATACAGGTGAGCTGGAGTCGGTTCTTAGCCTCATATCAAGGTTGGATGCTGCTGTTGATAAAAAAGCTTCAGGAATTCTTTCTAGGGCCTCTTGGGAGTGCATGTTGCATGGGTTTCCTTTTCATCATTCTACTCCTAGTGCTACTATGCTTTCTTGTATTCTTAGCATTAGAGGAATTATGTTTGTTCTAGATGGGTTACTCAGAATAAAAGAAGCAGGGGGAAATATTGACTTGGAGGTTGAAGTCCTTGGACAAATTCTTGATGCAGTGATGATTATCAAGTTCGATAGGATCTTTGAAAGTGTTCATGGGAAATGTGACACTATCTATCACAGCTTGAGTGCAGAACTGGAATGGTCAAATTATGCAAACTTGCTTCTAATGAAGCAAATGGAAGGGTTTCTAAAGGACATCAATGCTGGTGAAGTTAGGGATGGCAGTGTCCACGAATGGATAATCTGCAGAGTAATTGAGATATTAAGCAGCCTTAGAAAAGACCCATCAAAGTCAGTTATATTTCACTTATCTCTTGGTGTTGAAAATGTGCCAGGGCAGATCAATAGGCTTTTGCAGTTGCATCACGGTGACTGTTTAGTTCTAATTGACTCTATAGATACCTGTTACTCTGAATCAGTGAATGTGAAGGTTCTGGGTTTCTTTGTGGATCTTTTATCTGGAGAGCTATTTCCTGATCTCAGAATGAGGATACAAAGGAAATTCCTTGACAAAGATATGCATTGCTTATCTAACTGGTTGGAGAAGAGGCTTTTAGGAAGCATATTGAATTCAGATAGTGGTGTCAACTGTGCAAAGGGGAGTTCCATTTCTCTTCGGGAATCAACAATGAATTTTGTTCTGTGCCTTGTATCATCACCCTCTGAACAACAATCAAAAGAATTGCAACATCATATTTTTAATTCAGCACTGCTGTCACTTGATACTGCTTTCTTGCTATTTGATATACATGTAGCGAAGTCATATTTCAATTTCATTGTTCAAATTTCTAGAGGAGAGTCCTTGATGAAACAACTTTTGATGAGGACTGTAATGTTGATGGAGAAGCTGGTGGGCAATGAAAATCTGCTTCCGGGGCTGAAGTTTCTATTTGGCTTTATTGAAACTGTCTTGAATGATTGTGGATCTAGTAAAATTTCCTTGCAAAGAACAACTAAGAAGTATTCATCTGGCAATAGTCTCGGAGCAGGACATGTGGTTGCTCGACCTGTTGGATCCAGGAAAAATTCTGAGACATTTGTTCTTTCTGCCAGTCAAGAAGGGGGATCAGCCTCTCTGGAATGTGATGCAACTTCTGTAGATGAGGATGAGGATGATGCAACTTCTGATGGTGAGGTTCTTAGCATAGATAAGGATGACGAAGAGGATGCTAATAGTGAAAGGACACTTGCCTCTAAAGTTTGCACATTTACTTCCAGTGGCAGCAATTTCATGGAGCAGCATTGGTACTTCTGCTATACATGTGACCTGACGGTATCAAAAGGCTGCTGCTCAGTCTGTGCAAAGGTTTGTCACCGGGGCCATCGTGTTGTCTATTCACGCTCAAGCCGGTTTTTTTGCGACTGTGGAGCTGGAGGTGTTAGGGGTAGTAATTGTCAATGCCTGAAACCTCGGAAATTCACTGGAAATAGCAGTGCACCTGTTCGTGGCTGTAATTCTTTTCAGTCATTTTTACCCTTTTCTGAGGATGGAGATCAGCTGCCAGATAGTGATTCAGATTTTGAAGAGGATATCAATTCAGATGTAGATAACTCACTCAGATTATCTATTCCAAAAGAGCTTCAAGATGGGATTCCATTGTTATTGGAAGAACTTGATATTGAGAGTCAGGTGCTCAATCTCTGCTCTTCTTTGATGCCATCTATAATTAGCAGACGAGACTCTCACCATTCTAAGGATAAGAAAATCAGTTTGGGTGAAGACAAGGTGATTTCTCATGGTGTTGATCTCTTACAATTGAAGAAAGCATATAAAAGTGGATCGTTAGATCTTAAGATAAAGGTGGATTATTCAAATGCCAAGGAGCTTAAATCACATTTAGCAAGTGGTTCTCTTGTGAAGTCCTTGCTCAGTGTTAGTGTACGAGGTCGACTTGCTGTTGGTGAAGGTGATAAAGTTGCTATATTTGATGTTGGACAGTTAATTGGGCAAGCCACCATTGCTCCTGTGACAGCTGACAAGACCAATGTGAAACCTCTTTCTAAAAATGTTGTTCGCTTTGAAATTGTACAACTTGTGTTCAATCCTGTGGTTGAGAACTATCTTGCTGTAGCAGGTTATGAAGATTGCCAGGTCCTCACACTGAATCCTCGTGGTGAAGTGATTGACCGCCTTGCCATTGAACTAGCTTTGCAAGGTGCATATATTAGACGGGTGGATTGGGTTCCAGGCTCGCAAGTTCAATTAATGGTTGTGACTAACAGATTTGTCAAAATATATGATCTGTCCCTGGACAATATCAGTCCAATGCACTACTTCACTTTGCCAGATGACATGATTGTGGATTCCGTTCTTTATCCGGCTTCCCAGGGAAGAATGTTTCTTGTTGTTCTTTCAGAAAATGGAAACATATTCAGGTTAGAGTTGTCAGTCAAAGGGAATGTTGGGGCTATGCCATTGAAAGAAGTTATACAACTTCAGGGAAAAGAAATTCATGCAAAGGGATCATCATTGTACTTCTCTTCAACTTATAAGCTACTCTTCATATCTTTTCAAGATGGTACCACACTGATAGGTCGGCCAAGTTCTGATGCAGCCTCTCTAGTTGAGATGTCTTCTGTATATGAGGAGCAAGAAAGTAAACTGCGGCCAGCTGGAGCACATCATTGGAAAGAATTGCAGGCTGGCAGTGGACTATTTGTTTGCTTATCAACTGTGAAATCAAATTCTGCGCTTGCTGTGTCAATGGGGGAATGTGAAATACTTGCACAGAGCATGCGGCATTCAGTGGGTTCAACCTCACCTATAGTTGGTATGACTGCATATAAACCACTGTCAAAGGATAAAATCCACTGTCTTGTCTTACATGATGATGGTAGCCTTCAAATATATTCACATGCTCCTGTGGGTGTGGATGCTGGAGTGATTGCAGCATCTGAGAAAGTTAAGAAATTGGGTTCTGGTATCCTGAATAAAGCCTATGCTGGTACAAATCCTGAATTTCCTCTTGATTTCTTTGAGAAGACTGCATGCATTACATCGGATGTGAAACTGGGTGGTGATGCCATAAAAAATGGAGATTCTGAAGGAGCTAAACAGAGTTTGGTAAATGAGGATGGTTTTCTTGAAAGTCCCAGTCCTGTAGGTTTTAAGGTATGGTTTTTTTTTTTTAAAAAATATTTAGTATTGTGGCAGTTTGTATATTGTGGCATACTTTGTCTATCTGTTTTCAGTATGAGAATAGAGATAATAATGCTGTAAACGCTTTAGCCTAGATGATTTTAGTAATTTTCCTTGTTATTTTAGAAATGTTCTCCATCGGTTCTGAATGGGTGACTAAAATGAACTTTGTGCAATAATTTGGTGCTTCTCTTTGTAATTGATACTTCCTGAAGGTGTAGTTGCCATAAATTCTATTCCCTGCTCTTTTTTTATGTCCTAAATTTTACTGAATATAGTATAGGGGAAAATGTGTGGATGCTTAATGACTAGTTAGTAGTGTAAGTTGTGTCTGGCACACATTATGATTGTGTGTATTTCGGATCTGGAAAGTTTAACTTGGAAATTGTCTGTGTATGGCTAGATTTGCTTCTTTTGGAGTAATCAATGATATACTTCATAGTTTTTCTAGGTCAAGAGTTTCTTTATAATATGAATGCTTTAGTAAAGGAATTTGTCTTGTATGATTGCATGGGTTCTATCCAGAATACTAGAAATAAGAGAAGGGCTGGTATGAGGTAAAATGATTACATGAGAGGTGGGTTCTTTTTTATGTATGGTACTCTTACATATTTGATTCTTTCTGTTTCAATCTAGTACATTTTGTGTCAATGTGGTGATCAGTCATTGGCAATCATTTTAGTTGCTTTTGATGTTATGCGTGTCTTTCAGAAGTGATTGATTATAGCTTTTTGTTTATCTAATTTCTTTCTTTTATGCACTTTTACAGATATCTGTCTTCAATTCAAACCCTGATATAGTCATGGTTGGTTTTCGAGTTCATGTGGGTAATACATCAGCAAGCCACATACCTTCTAGTATTTCTATTTTCCAGAGGGTTATTAAATTAGATGAAGGAATGAGGTCCTGGTATGATATTCCATTTACTGTTGCGGAATCACTTCTTGCGGATGAAGAATTTACTATCTCAGTTGGGCCAACCTTGAATGGCTCAACACTTCCTAGAATAGACTCACTCGAAGTTTATGGCCGTGCGAAAGATGAATTTGGTTGGAAAGAGAAAATGGATGCAGTTTTGGATATGGAAGCAAGAGTACTTGGTTCAAATTCATCACTCGCTGGATCTGGGAAGAAGCACCGATCAATGCAGTCTGCTCCTATTCAGGAGCAGGTAATAGCAGATGGGCTTAGGCTAATTACTAAGTTTTATTCATCATGTAGGCAACAGGGTTGCTCAAGGCTTGAAGAAGCAAGGGTGGAGCTGGGAAAACTCAAGTGCAAGCAATTACTAGAAACAATATTTGAGAGTGATAGGGAACCAATTCTGCAGGCTTCTGCTTGTCGTGTCTTACAGACGGTTTTTCCCAAGAAAGAGATATACCACCAAGTAATCTATAGTATCCTTTGTTTCTGTATACCAAGTTTGTTTTGTGCATTACTTCTGCTTATTTATGTCGATGTAATGTTAATTATTACTATCTTCTCACATTAGGTTAAGGATACCATGCGGCTTCTTGGAGTGGTCAAATCATCCTCACTACTATCGTCAAGGCTTGGGATCGGTGGTACTGCAGGAAGTTGGATCATTGAAGAGTTCACCACCCAGATGCGTGCAGTTTGTAAGATTGCATTGCAACGCCGTTCTAATTTAGCAACATTTCTGGAGACCAATGGTATTGTCGCGTTTGCTGATTGATTCTTAAATACACAGCACTTAACTTTTTCCCTATCAATTTTTAAATGCATAGAATGGGGAGAAGGGTATGTGTGCACATGGTCAATATAAACATCAATATTTGCTGCATACTGTGACTAATTGACTATCATGAGATTATATCTCCTAAAGTTTACATCTCTGATGTAATATGAGGGTTGAACTTCAGTTTCAGTTCTCAAAGTCAAGTCTTGCTTTGTTCTTGCATTTTGGTTTTAAATAAATAAATTTTTATTTCTTCCCAAAATTTGTCTACCTTGTTTACCTAAATTGTCTACTGTTTCTGTCATTGGATTTGATAATGTGACTTCATGATTTTAATACGGTATGAAATATTTTGAAAATTGAAATAAACTATTAAATTTGTCTGATAATAATGATGGAGCTATATTAATGGTTCATGATGAAATGAAACTAATTCATTTCTTGTTACATTAGCATATGTGGAGGACATTCCAGCTTGTTCTGGTTCAAAATTTGTCTGATATGTTAGGATTTGGGTAGTATTGAAATAATTCTCTAGGAACTTGAGTGGTTCAGGAGGAAGCTAGGATCTAGAAGTAGGATCACATTTTGGGATTGGGACTGAGAGCAACCAATGAAACATAGTAATAATGGTTGATTTTTTCTGTTTGCATGATCTATATCTGAGTAACGTAGTCAGCAATTTAAATATTATTTTTCAAGAAAATGGCCACATATTTCTGAAAGCTATGAGAAAGTTTTATGTTGGTAAATGCTTAAACTCTGATGTTTTGTCTATTAAACGTTCTTCATTCTATTTTTCATGTATTTTTCTTGATTTTGGAGTTTGGACTATCCAGAAGGGGTCAGCACCTTTTGGTAGTTCAGGTGTTGCACCTTCAGTGAGGCGCACACCTTAGGTGTGCCTTTCTAGTTCAGGCAAGGCATGTCTTTTGCACCTTATTGATAACTGTAAAAACCCAGAAAACATAGCCATCTAGCTTGCTAACTGTGATGCTAAAAGGTGTGAAAATCAGAATGTTAAAAAAAATAACTAGTTGATGGTCTTTGGGACTCTTAGCAGCATCCGGCTTAGGGTTTTTGTAATTTTAATCTTTGTTTTACCATGAATGTTATACTTGAGTAGTTAATTTATATGGAAAATGAATGCAAAGTATTAAAATATTTTACTGTTTTATTCTTTTTCTAATGTTAACTCCTTTCTTCAGTGAGGTGTGCACTTTTTGGCACCTCTTGCCTCAAGATGTTAAAAGTTAAAACCCCCTGGCGCCTTTCACCTTTGTCTTTTGCAGAAGTGAGAAAACTTAGTGGCTTTTAGTTCATTGATATACTGTTTGGGCTCTTCTACCTTGAGATCTTCATTCCCATCTGTTGCTCTCTCTCTCTCTCTCTCTCTCTCTCTCTCCTGCTGGAGAACCAAATAATTTTTGTTTTGAACAAAAATGCTGAGAAAAGTCTTTGAATTTAAAGTATAATTATAAGAAATTAGTATCTAATCATTGAGTAAATATTGCATGCAATAATTTCAGTAGTAAGTTATCATCATGCTTCTATTTTCTTTTCATGTAGTACATTGGTATGGTCTTTTAATTCTCGGGAGCACTATCATTGGAGTACTGAGTCTGAATTGGTAAAAAAATGAGAGAAAAGAAAAAAGATACTAACTTGAATAATTGAATATTTATAATTTTAGTTCTGTTGAATTTTATTGTAAGCATTATCCCTTATCTTTTAAACTTATTCTTGCAACTTCTGAGTTGAATTCTTCACCCATCACATCTGCTATAAATATGGGATAGGAAGGTTTTCTCTTTTTCTTATTGCTGGTTGTTGCTACATTCTTCTTGTATGCTTCCTCATAAATTATATCATTCAAATGATTGAGGTTCTGTTGTTATGAATTAAGAATAGATTCATTCTGCCCAGAGTGGACATATATGTTCTATTTGCTCCTGTTCTAACCGTTCTAATATGATATAAGCTAATGTTTTTGCTGGTGTAGGTTCAGAAGTGGTGGATACACTTATGCAAGTTTTGTGGGGAATTTTGGACTTTGAGCAGCCTGACACACAAACTATGAACAACATTGTTATGTCTGCAGTTGAACTTATTTATTGCTATGCTGAATGCTTGGCTCTTCATGGAAAAGATGCAGGAGTGCACTCTGCCGCACCCGCTGTTGTATTACTTAAGAAGCTTCTCTTTTCGTCCAATGAGGCTGTTCAGACTGCTAGCAGGTATTTTTGCTCATTCCATTTTCTTTCTTGTTCTGAATCTGATATTCATATTTTCACACATTTCTTTTCCAGTTTGGCTATATCTTCGAGATTGCTTCAGGTCCCTTTTCCAAAGCAGACCATGTTAGCTACAGATGATGCTGTTGAGAGTGTAGTGTCTGTTCCTGGCCCTGCTGACACAAGTGGTGGAAATAACCAAGTCATGATTGAAGAAGACACTATCACTTCATCTGTTCAATACTGTTGTGATGGTTGCTCTACTGTACCTATTCTTAGGCGAAGATGGCATTGTACTGTTTGTCCTGATTTTGACTTGTGTGAGGCTTGTTATGAAGTACTAGATGCAGACCGGCTTCCTCCACCACACACTAGAGATCATCCTATGACAGCAATTCCAATTGAAGTGGATTCTGTAGGAGATGGCAATGAATTTCACTTTGCGCCTGATGATATTAGTGACCCAAACTTGGTGCCTGTCCCAGCTGATAGCAACATGCAGAATTCTTCTCCATCAATTCATGTCTTGGAACCCAATGATTCTGGAGAATTTTCTGCCTCATTGACTGATCCTGTCTCAATTTCTGCTTCAAAACGGGCGATAAATTCCTTACTTCTTTCTGAGCTTCTTGAACAATTGAAAGGATGGATGGATACAACCTCTGGAGTCCAGGCAATCCCTGTTATGCAGCTTTTCTACCGGTTGTCATCTGCTGTGGGTGGACCTTTTATAGACAGCTCAAAGCCGGATAGCTTAGATTTAGAGAAGCTAATAAAGTGGTTTTTGGGTGAGATTAATCTCAACAGACCATTTGTATCCAGAACCCGATCATCATTTGGGGAAGTTGCAATCCTGGTCTTCATGTTTTTCACATTGATGCTTAGAAACTGGCATCAGCCTGGTAGTGATGGTTCCATGCCAAGACAGAGTGGAACTGCTGACATTCATGATAAAAATGTTATCCAATTTCCACCGTCCATTTCAGCCACTGCTAAGACTTCAGCAGATGACCAAGAGAAGAATGACTTTGCATCACAGCTGCTTCGAGCTTGTGATTCTCTTAGGCAGCAATCTTTTGTAAATTATTTAATGGATATACTGCAGCAGCTAGTGCATGTTTTCAAATCTCCGGTTAATAATGAAGGTGTGCATAGTAATGCTGGGCCTGGATGTGGGGCTTTGCTCACAGTACGTAGAGATTTGCCAGCTGGTAATTTTTCGCCTTTCTTTTCTGATTCATATGCCAAAGCACATCGAACAGATATCTTTATGGACTACCACAGGCTCTTGCTAGAGAATGCTTTCCGACTGGTGTACACCCTTGTTCGGCCAGAAAAGCATGACAAAACTGGGGAAAAGGAAAAGGTCTACAAGATGTCATATGGTAAGGATTTGAAGCTAGATGGATATCAAGATGTTCTCTGCAGTTACATTAACAATTCTCATACAAATTTTGTAAGAAGATATGCCAGGAGGCTTTTCCTCCATCTTTGTGGGAGCAAGTCTCACTATTACAGTGTTCGGGACTCTTGGCAGTTCTCTAGTGAAGTCAAGAGACTTTATAAGCACATAAACAAGTCTGGTGGGTTTCAAAATAATCCCATCCCATATGAAAGAAGTGTAAAGATTGTGAAGTGCCTTTCCACTATGGCAGAAGTAGCAGCTGCACGTCCACGGAACTGGCAGAAATACTGTTTAAGGCATGGAGATATTTTGTCTTTCCTGATGAATGGAATATTTTATTTTGGAGAAGAGTCTGTTATTCAGACTCTTAAACTTCTCAATTCTGCGTTCTATACAGGAAAAGATGTTGGTCATGCTTCACAAAAAACTGAGTCAGGAGACATGAGTTCAAACAAATCAGGTATGATATCTCAAGAATCAAAGAAGAAAAAGAAGGGTGAAGATGGAGCTGAATCTGGTTTGGAGAAGTCCTATTTGGATATGGAGGCTGCAGTAGATGTCTTCACTGACAAGAGTGGTGATATCTTAAAGCAGTTCATTGATTGTTTCCTTCTGGAGTGGAACTCAAGCACTGTGCGTGCAGAGGCTAAATTAGTTTTGAATGGTGTCTGGCATCATGCCAAATCGATGTTTAAGGAAACTATGCTAATGGCTCTCTTGCAGAAAGTTAAGTTCCTCCCAATGTATGGTCAGAATATTGTGGAATATACAGAACTTGTGACTTGGTTGCTCGGAAGATCCCCTGATACAAGTTCCACACACCAGATTTCTGAACTTGTGGACCGATGCTTGACTCCTGATGTAATTAGGTACATCTTTGAGACACTCCATTCACAGAATGAGCTGTTAGCTAACCATCCGAATTCCCGCATATATAATACTTTGAGTGGCATAGTGGAATTTGATGGATACTATCTTGAGAGTGAACCTTGTGTTGCCTGCAGCTCTCCTGAAGTACCTTACAGCAGGATGAAGCTAGACTCTCTAAAATCTGAAACAAAGTTCACTGATAACCGTATCATAGTGAAATGCACTGGGAGTTACACAATCCAGACTGTGACAATGAATGTTCATGATGCCAGAAAGTCAAAATCAGTGAAGGTTTTGAACCTATACTATAATAACAGGCCAGTTGCTGACTTATCAGAGTTGAAAAATAACTGGTCTTTGTGGAAGCGTGCAAAAAGTTGTCATCTTGCTTTCAATCAGACTGAACTTAAAGTTGAATTTCCCATTCCAATTACAGCTTGTAACTTTATGATTGAACTGGATTCGTTCTATGAAAATCTTCAGGCATTGTCTCTTGAACCATTGCAGTGCCCGCGTTGTAGTCGTGCAGTCACTGATAAGCATGGTATATGTGGCAATTGTCATGAAAATGCTTATCAATGTAGGCAATGCCGCAACATCAATTATGAGAATTTGGATTCTTTTCTATGCAATGAGTGTGGATACAGCAAATATGGGCGGTTTGAGTTTAATTTCATGGCAAAGCCAAGTTTTACATTTGATAATATGGAGAATGATGAAGATATGAAGAGGGGATTGGCTGCCATAGAATCTGAGTCAGAGAATGCTCATAGGCGATATCAGCAACTTTTGGGCTTCAAAAAGCCCTTGCTTAAAATTGTATCAAGCATTGGTGACGATGAAATAGACTCCCAACAAAAGGACTCTGTGCAGCAAATGATGGTTTCTTTACCTGGCCCCTCGTGTAAAATTAACCGGAAAATTGCTCTTCTTGGAGTCCTCTATGGTGAGAAATGCAAAGCAGCATTTGATTCTGTCAGCAAAAGTGTTCAGACACTGCAAGGGCTACGCAAGGTGTTGATGAATTATCTGCACCAGAAGCATTCTGATAATAGTGTGGCTTCAAGATTTGTGGTTTCCAGATCACCAAATAATTGCTACGGCTGTGCAACTACATTTGTAACCCAATGTCTAGAACTATTTCAGGTGCTAGCAAGGCATCCAAATTCTAAGAAACAACTTGTTTCAGCTGGCATTTTGTCTGAGTTATTTGAGAATAACATTCATCAAGGTCCTAAAGCTTCCCGTGTCCAAGCAACAACAGTACTTTGTTCTTTATCTGAAGGTGATGTAAATGCAGTTACTGAGTTGAACAGTCTGATACAAAAGAAAGTTATGTACTGCCTTGAGCATCATCGCTCCATGGACATTGCAGTGACTACGCGTGAGGAGTTACTTTTACTTTCTGAGGTGTGTTCTTTGGCTGATGAATTCTGGGAATCAAGATTACGTGTTGTGTTTCAGTTATTGTTTTCTTCCATTAAGTTAGGTGCCAAACATCCTGCCATATCTGAGCATGTCATTCTTCCTTGTCTGAGAATTATATCTCAGGCATGTACACCTCCAAAACCTGAGATGCCAGAGAAAGAGCAAGGCCTTGGAAAGTCTTCTGTAAAGACGAATGATGAGAGTAATCAAAATGTATCTGGGTCCTTGACTAGTGTTGTCACTGTCAGTGGGACAAAGTCGTTTACAGACTCATCGGAAAGAAATTGGGATGCCACACCCAAGACTCAGGATATTCAATTACTGAGCTATTCAGAATGGGAGAGGGGAGCTTCCTATCTTGATTTTGTTAGAAGGCAATACAAAGTGTCTCAGGCTGTCAAAGGTGGTGGCCAGAGGTCACGACCCCAAAGGCATGACTACCTGGCAATTAAATACGCTCTGAGGTGGAAGCGTCGTGCTGGTAAAGCAGCTAAAAGTGACTTATCAGTGTTTGAATTGGGATCATGGGTTAAAGAACTTGTTTTGAGTGCTTGTTCTCAATCTATTAGATCAGAGATGTGCATGCTGATAAGCTTGCTTTGTGCTCAAAGTTCATCCAGACGATTTCGGTTGCTGAACCTAGTGGTTTCTTTGTTACCTGCAACACTTTCTGCTGGTGAAAGTGCTGCAGAATATTTTGAGTTGCTATTCAAGATGATAGATTCAGAGGATGCTCGTTTGTTTTTGACTGTTCGGGGGTGTCTACGGACAATCTGTACTTTAATTACCCAAGAAGTGAGTAATGTTGAGTCTTTGGAAAGGAGTCTACACATTGATATATCTCAGGGATTTATCCTTCACAAACTCATAGAGCTTCTTGGTAAATTTTTTGAGGTTCCAAATGTCAGATCCAGGTACAACTGCTGCTTGAATAATTTTACTTTTGAGGTTAAAATTTTGGATTACATAATCTCATAGAACTAAATCTTTATTCCAGATTCATGCGGGACGACTTACTTTCTGAAATTCTTGAAGCCCTTATTGTAATTCGTGGCTTGATAGTTCAAAAGACAAAGTTGATAAGTGATTGCAATCGGCTCCTGAAAGATCTTTTAGATAGTCTACTTCTAGAAAGCAGTGAAAATAAGCGACAATTCATTAGGGCCTGCATCAATGGTTTGCAAATACATGGGGAGGAGAGGAAGGGGCGTACTTGTTTGGTATGGATGGATTTTATTTTTCATTTTCCTAACTTTTATAACTTGTTTTGTCCTTTAAAATCTGTTGTAGCAAATTTCTTTCCAACAAAGTATCAATTTGGTTACATAGGGATTGTGAACTAACACAGATACTAGATGTAAAATTTATATGAATTTTTTACATAGGGTTCATTGCGAACTTAATGTGATCTATGCCTGCATTTGCAGTTTATCATAGAGCAGCTCTGCAATCTGATCTGCCCCTCAAAACCTGAGCCTGTATATTTGGTGGTCCTAAACAAGGCTCATACCCAGGAAGAATTTATCAGGGGATCAATGACTAAGAATCCATATTCGAGTGCTGAGATTGGCCCATTGATGCGTGATGTTAAGAATAAGATCTGCCATCAGTTGGATTTGTTAGGTCTTCTTGAGGATGACTTTGGAATGGAGTTGCTAGTTGCTGGAAATATTATCTCTCTTGATTTGAGCATTGCACAAGTTTATGAGCAAGTCTGGAAGAAATCAAACCAATCTTCAAACACAACTAATTCCAACTTGTTGTCTCCAAATGCTGTCACCTCATCCAGAGATTGCCCACCTATGACAGTGACTTATCGACTCCAGGTTTGTTACTATCATTGAGCATGTGCTTTAGCTCATTTATGAAACATTTGGTTTTGAATTTATACTATTGTGTATGATATACAATTTCCAGGGATTGGATGGTGAAGCAACCGAGCCTATGATTAAAGAGTTGGAGGAAGACAGAGAGGAGTCTCAGGATCCAGAGGTTGAGTTTGCCATAGCAGGTGCTGTTCGTGAGTGTGGTGGACTGGAGATACTATTGGGCATGATTCAGGTTTACAGGATTCTTTTAGCTTGACATCTGTAGACTTGAATATATTTGAGAGTTCTCTCCTTTAGGTTCTGGTGATGCTGTGTTGTGGTTGCATTTGTAAATTTAAACTATTATCACATAGATACTTTCCCTTTGCATGCACTCTGGGACACTTTTGGTTATAGTAATAGGAATTGGTGAACATTTATTGTTAATTTAAAATTTAGCTGCAGTGTATGAGTAATGCATTGAGCATGAATTAGTATCTTCTTGAACTTCCATTATTGACTGCTCCTTGGAAATATGTCACTCGTTTGTATGACGGTAATGAACACTCAAATTCATTGCTAGCATGTGTATTTATAAGTCCAGCCTAGAAATTGTATGCTTTTTGTTTTACTTTTTTTTTTTTTTAAATTATTTTCTTGTCTTTTACACTCTGTAGCCTCCAAATTTACAGCACTATATAACAGTAGAAGTATTAATTACATGAAAAATAATATTAACATGTGGATATGATTTTTTTATTGACGAATTTTTCATCCAAAATGAGCTAGTTACATCTCTTTAGCTGTATGGAAGCAAAACCAATTGGATATATGACTCATTTCTGAGATGATAAAAGTATGCAATTATGATTTAGACGGTGTAAGGAATTTTGTTTTAGCATCATTATATAATTGAAAATTCAATTATTTCAGCTATCCTTTTTAGAATCTAAACAAATCTCAAATATAAGGAGACTTTTATTTCAGGTTAGGGGAAAATCCTATCTCATTGCTATATGTGATGGTTCTTTTCACTGAGGATGATTTAGTTTTGAAGGATTGTTGAGTTCTGTAGTTTGATTTCTTTACTTTTGATATTATTTTTCTTGTTTTGATTGACTGTGTCATTGTACTCGATAGCGTCATTTAGTTATTGCCTTGATGGCATAGCATTATGTATTGTTGCTTTTTGATCTCAGTATTTTCATTTGAAATGGTTTGCCTAGCATGTTCATTTGTGGTTCAGATGTTCTCATGCACTGTTACTCTGTATCTTTGATGCTTTTGTAAAAATGTGTAATTCTGTTGCATGCATTGAGCTATACTTAACATTGATAATATAATTTTCTCACTTTTTCCTGATGTACAGCATCTACGAGATGATTTCAAGTCCAATCAGGAGCAATTGGTTGCAGTTCTTAATCTTCTTATGTACTGTTGCAAAATTAGAGAAAACAGACGAGCCTTGTTGAAGCTAGGAGCTTTAGGTTTACTTCTTGAGACAGCAAGGCGGGCTTTCTCAGTTGATGCCATGGAGCCAGCTGAAGGCATACTTTTGATTGTTGAAAGTCTGACATTAGAAGCAAATGAAAGTGACAATATAAGCATCACACAAAGTGCCCTTACTGTCACTAGTGAAGAAGCTGGGACAGGTGAACAAGCCAAGAAGATAGTTCTAATGTTCTTGGAGAGATTGTCTCATCCATTGGGCCTTAAGAAATCAAACAAACAGCAAAGGAACACAGAGATGGTTGCTCGAATATTGCCATACTTGACCTATGGTGAACCTGCTGCAATGGAAGCTCTTATCCAGCATTTTAGCCCTTACTTGCAAGATTGGGGCGCGTTTGATCATTTGCAGAAACAACACCTGGACAATCCAAAGGATGATAGTATTGCTCAACAAGCTGCAAAGCAGAGGTTCACACTGGAAACTTTTGTTAGGGTTTCAGAATCACTTAAGACAAGTTCCTGTGGAGAGGGATTAAAGGACATTATTCTAGAGAAGGGTATAACTAACACTGCAATGAGACATTTAAAAGATAGTTTTGCCAATGCAGGGCAGGCTGGCTTTAGGACTAGTGCTGAATGGGCACTGGGTTTAACGTTGCCATCAGTCCCTCTTATATTGTCTATGCTGAGAGGTTTGTCAATGGGGCATCTGCTCACTCAAAGGTGCATTGATGAGGAAGGTATCTTACCCTTGTTGCATGCCTTGGAAGGAGTTCCAGGAGAAAATGAAATTGGAGCAAGGGCTGAAAATTTGTTGGACACACTATCTAACAGGGAGGGAAAAGGAGATGGATTCCTGGAGGAGAAGGTGCGTAAGTTGCGGCATGCAACAAGGGATGAAATGAGGCGCCGGGCATTGCGGAAGAGAGAGGAGTTGCTTCAGGTATTTTAATTTTAACACGGTAATTTAGAGAGGTTGAGTATATAATACAATAGTGTTTCAATTGATAAAACTAAAATTTACTTGCGTTTTTGTTGAGTCTTTCTGGAGTTTGCATTTTCAGATTCTATATCTATGACTGGAAAAAGTAGATTGGGGATTTGTGTACATGCTTACTTCTTCCTGCTTCAAACATAATGCTTTATATGAAATTGGTCATTGTACTTTTTATGTAACCTTTTACAATGGAAATGCACAATTAAGTTACGAAAAGCTTTCCATTGTTTTCAGTATATTTCTTGTTTACTGCTTGCCTTCACTGAATCATATATTCATTTGGCTTTGGCAAAAATATAGGACATTTTGTTATATATTTTACTTTAAACTCTATTAGAAACTTATTTCCTTTAACCTGTTGTACTTTCCTTTTTGTTTGATACAGGGGCTTGGAATGCGTCAAGAACTGTCTTTGGATGGAGGTGAACGCATTGTTGTTTCCCGGCCTGTCCTTGAAGGTTTGGATGATGTGCAGGAGGAGGAGGATGGGTTGGCATGCATGGTATGCCGGGAAGGATACAGTTTAAGACCTGCTGATTTACTGGGTGCTTACTCTTATAGTAAGCGTGTGAATCTAGGTGTAGGTTCTTCAGGAAGTGCTCGTGGAGAGTGTGTTTACACTACTGTAAGTTACTTCAATATTATTCATTTCCAGTGCCATCAAGAGGCCAAAAGAGCAGATGCTGCCTTGAAGAATCCGAAGAAAGAGTGGGATGGGGCAACACTTAGAAACAATGAATCTCTCTGCAATTCTTTATTCCCTGTTAGAGCTCCATCTGTTCCACTGGCACAGTATATTCGCTATGTTGACCAGTACTGGGACAACCTTAATGCTCTTGGACGTGCTGATGGAAGCAGGCTCCGCCTGCTGACTTACGACATTGTTCTGGTATGTTGTTCAGCTGCAATGTTTTCTTTCTTTTTTGTTTCTTAATGTGAATTTGACTGACAAGATAGCAAGGGAAAAACTGATTAAGGAATCTTATTGACATTGGATGTAAATGATTGGTTCATTTAGATACATCACTTCACTGGGTTCAAATAATTTCTCTCCAAATGGATGTAACTACAATTATTTTACACTGCTTGAATCTAGTAATTTTGTCTCACTTTCATGCAATTTTTTCCTCTGTAGATGTTAGCTCGGTTTGCAACAGGAGCATCATTCAGTGCAGATAGCCGAGGTGGGGGACGTGAAAGCAATTCCCGGTTCCTCCCATTTATGATCCAAATGGCACGCCATGTCCTTGATCAAGGAAGCCCTTCCCAGCGTCGAACCATGGCCAGGGCCGTATCAGCATATATAACCTCTTCGACATCAGATCTCAGACCCTCTTCTCCATCTGGCACCCAACCTACAGTAGGGACAGAAGAAACTGTCCAATTTATGATGGTGAACTCACTTCTCTCAGAGTCTTATGAGTCCTGGCTGCAGCACCGCTGTGCTTTCCTGCAGCGTGGAATTTACCATGCATACATGCAGCACACACATGCTCGGTCAACTGCTCGGCCATCATCCATTTCTGCTTCTGCAGCGAGTGTGGAATCTGGGAGTATGAGCCAAAGTGCTACAACAGAAACAGGGAAAAATGATGAGCTTTTGTCTATCATTCGTCCAATGCTTGTTTACACAGGCTTGATTGAGCAGCTACAGCATTTCTTCAAGGTCAAGAAATCGACAAGTGCAGCATCTGTAAGAACTGAAGGGGCTTCATCTACAGCAGAAGGGGAAGATGAAAGTGGGAACTTGGAAGGTTGGGAAGTGATGATGAAAGAGCGAATTTTGAATGTAAAGGAGTTGCTCGGATTCCCTAAGGAGATGCTGTCCTGGCTTGATGAGATGAATTCTGCTAGTGATTTGCAGGAGGCCTTTGACATAGTTGGCGTTCTAGCTGAGGTGTTGTCTGGTGGGTTCACTCGGTGTGAAGACTTTGTGCAGGCTGCAATTGATGCAGGGAAATGCTGAAGATTGTGCCTCCCATTTAATGTTCAAAGAATAACATATCTTATATATTGAGGAAATGTAAAACGTATGTGTACTATGTTCTTTTGAACATATTCAACTGATCGAAAATGAAAGCGGCAAATATTGTGATGAATGTGGATTAAGCTATTCTCACTCTACGGAAATGTGAAAAAAATAATATACATGCTGAATGCTTCCGATAAGGTGATAAGATCTACCTATGCCTTATAAACCGATTTTAAAATTTGAAGTGACAGTGTGTGTGAATCGAAGCTACGAGGAAGGGCCAATAAATAAATTTGAATCGACTGACATGTCATCCAGCCACCAGTTTCTCTCGTATTTGTTAGCCAAAACGTTAAATGAATGTAAAATCAAATGATTTTTTTTTTTTTTTGGGTAGGGGCATATCATACACTACGGCACTATTATAATTGGGTTCGGTAAGAACAAAAGGAAAAATACTATTTCTCAAGAACTCTAAAACATAATTTTTTCTTTAGAAAGTATCTACCCTGCAATACAAACTTAAGTGTGCGCTTGTTTTTGAACTCAGCCTTACACATAAAAACACAGGTAAAAAATAGTTGTAATAAAAAGATTCAAGGCTATTCATTGAAGTTATGTGATGTTACACACGATAGGAGTATCACACGCGGGGATGTTGCTTATCAAATGCAGTCACCAGTGTACAAATAAATTATGGAAATTGAAATCCAGTTTTTTTCTTCCAAAATTGCAATGTGTACCAAGATGATTTCTGTCAAGGACCACAGCGTAGAGCTGGAGACAGATTTTGAGTTGCACAATTTGTAGTTGTTTGATGAAAGAGTGGCCATTCTCTTCCCCACTCCATTCTCTCAATTTCTCTCTGCTTCAACTTCTCTCTGAACTTCTGGTAGCCCCCAATTTCTTACCGTTTTGGATCATTGTTCGTTTCTCCTTCTATTCTTTTTTGCAGTGCTTACTTTATTTCTAGAAATCCTCTGTTCAAGTAATTTCATTGCAGCAGAAGTCCTCTGCGAGATGTCCCTGCTAAGAGCGAAACATTCCTTCCCTCGTTCATCAAGGTACGCCGCATGGATTTTAAGTTGTTTTGCCCAATTTTGGCAGATATATAAAAACTTTAGATAGTTGGATTTTGAGTTGTATTTGCCCTGAGTTTTTAGTGTTGGATAGTAAGATCTATCTGGTTTGCCCCTTTTATAGAATATCATGTGTTGGTAACATGCTTTCTTTTGTGCAGCAATGCTAAATCACTTATTTCTGGGTTTCATGGTAGCTTGTTTACACATTCCTTTGAAAAATTTCAAGGGTTGATGAAATTTCCTGTAGATCGAAGTAAACTGAGAATTGTCCCTTTCTTTTTCCTTTTTTTCCCTGGTTACTTGGAATTGTCTATTTCCATATTTTGATTTAAATGCTGTTTCGCAGACTATTTTGTGGTGATGGTATGCTAATGGGAAAATAGCACTTATTTGGCAAACACGTTTCTGACCTTCTCCTTCCTCCTTCTATATCTCTTTCATTTTTTTAATGATTTAATTAATGGTTAATATTACTTCTGTGACACATAATAAATGATCATCAAAGAAGTTATGATAAGTTTTAAATTAGAGATTGTTTAGGAAAAAAGAAAAGGATCTGATCATATCTTGTTTCATTTTGCTCCCAGTCTCTGCTTTGTTGCACAAATTTTGTTACTAAGGAATGGTGCATGGCCATAAGTCATTGTTCTGTTAATTTCATTTCCTGAAATATATAAGATATCTCCAATTGGTGTTGTAACTATAATTTGTGCTCTCTGAATGCTAATTTGTTACACCACATAGTATACACATGTTCTATCACCCTGCAGGCCACTACTGTCATGGTTGTCTCATCATTGATTTTATAGGTACTTATTTAGTTTCTACACCATTTTCTCCTCGTCTTTAGTTTCATATTTACCTTAAGTAGCTGACAGACCTATAAATAAAGGTTCTCTATTGTTTAAGTTTGTGGATATAAGTGACATGTTTTGGGACTCAAGATTCAAACTTATTCCAAGTATACGTGAGGTGTGTGATTCTCAATGAAGTGTTATATGCCCCGTTTGATTCTTGATGACATTGAACAGCTAATAGTTTTCAATGGATACAGGGATATTGGATGGTCACTGTATCCTCGCACTTTAGATTCTTCTTTTTATGAAGAACCTGCTTGATGCTTAATTGTTGTTCCTATCGTGGTAGTGTAGACTAGTCTTATTTTATGATAATGTTCATGGAATTTTATTCTTTCCTTTTGTTATTTTAATTTATTTTATTATTTTAATTTTTTGTTTTACACTTTGTCTTGTGTTACTTTTAAAAAAATATAATAAACTCTATTTTAAAAGAAATCACGGAAACAAGGGGAATAATGATGGTGGAAAATGAGAATTGGATTCCTTTTTATTTATGAAGACATGTTTCACGTTTTTTATCTTCTGTTATGTCTATAAGAGATTAGTTTCTTTTTTATAAGCATTTGACATGCTCATTTGTTATTAAATTCTAATTTTTTGGGTTTTATTATGATCATTACTTTTCTGTTTCTTTTAGGGTTTTTCTTTCATTATTTTATTGTTACTTTTTCTTTCATTTTTATAAAATATTCATTCCAAATAAAAAAATTTATTAAAAAAAAAAAAAGTCTTTTAACATATTGACTTTTTTTTTTCAAAAGCTAAACTAACACCAGCAATGTCCATCTGTTATGTATGTTAGAACTAGATTCCTATTCATTCCTTCACTTGGCCCCATCTATTATGTCACTAGGCATAATAAAATATGGCTTTGGGGAATAATCATATCAAATACTGATTTTCCATCATTATGACATATTTGACAGTAAATTAACTATTCATATATTGATCATAACTACTATAATTTTAATTAATTGTTCCACATGAGTGCATTTTCCTTTTCCTATGACACTTTACTGTTTTGTATATGTGTTTGTGTGCGTGCTTAACAAAACCCATATATATCCTTTGATAGTTTGATAACCGAAAAACTCTAGCTACACTTTCTAATGCCATTCACTTTGCCTGAACACTTTGAGTTTAAACTTTTGCCAATTGGGTGCTTCTAACAAGACTTTGCCACATTCATTAAATTATGCCTCCGAAAAAGCAAAAGATAACTAGGGGAGCTTCTTCAAGTTCTTCAACTTTTGATGGCTATAAATTTAAATCTCTTGCTCATGAACAGATATACAACAACATAGTGTTGAAGAAGCGAATAATCCGAGAACGGGGAATTCAACTTAAAGATGGAGAATATTCTGAGATAACTAATCAAATCGCATTAAGAAAGTGGGGGTTCCTATGCCAAGTCCCTGAAGATGGATCTCAAACTTTAGTAAAGGAATTCTATGCTAACGCCTACCACGAGAATGAACATGATGATAAATACATGAGCTTTGTGAGGGGCAAAGTGATTTCCTTTCCTCCACGGGTCTTAAACCGCATGTTTGGTACTTCCCCAGCATTCTCCGGAGAATTGACTACAACGATCTGATGGGCAGACCGTGGAATGCAAGAGCAATCCTTCGCACTATAGCAAAAGAAGGTGCAGAATGAGCGATGGATACGAAGGGTCACCCAAAGCATGTTAAGAAATCTGATCTTTGACCCATACCAAAGGCCTGGTGCACATTTGTTCAAGCTACCATTCTGCCATCCTCTAACACCTCTGAAGTATTTGTAAAAGGTGAGAATCACGAGAGCACCAATTGATATTGGTGGGCTTATTGCATTGAATATTCATGAAATTGCTCAAGCCCGTGTGGGTAGCTTGGGACACCCATCCCTCATTACCTAGTTGTGTAAGAATGAAGGTATTCAGCTTACTGCTGACATTCTATATCCAGCTCCTCCTCCTGTTATTGCCGGCACAATCCTCAAAGTACGTGCGGACTAAGCCGACAATAACAGGAGGAGCAGCTGGTTTTGGGATGTCAACAGTAAGCTGAATACCTTCATTCTTACACAGCTGGGTAATGAGGGATGGGTGTCCCAAGCGACCCACACGGACTTGGGTAATTTCATGGATATTCAATGCAATAAGCCCACCCATATCAACAAGTGCTCTAGTGATTCTCACCTTTTACAAATACCTTAGAGGTGTTAGAGGATGGCAGAATGGTAGCTTGAACAAATGTGCACCAGGCCTTTGGTATGGGTCGAATATCATATTTCTTAACATGCTTTGGGTGACCCTTCGTATCCATCGCTCATTCTGCACCTTCTTTTGCTATAGTACGAAGGATTGCTCTTGCATTCCACGGTCTGCCCATCAGATCGTTATAGTCAATTCTCCGGAGAATGCTGGGGAAGTACCAAACATGCGGTTTAAGACCCGGGAATATCATCATGTTCATTCTCGGGGTAGGTGTTAGCATAGAATGTGAATGAACGCATTTCCCTACTTGGACATGAATAATGAAGCACGAAGTTTTGAAGATGACAACGTGTGCCAAGTAAAGTAAATCAAGTTTTTGAAGACTTAGAATATATTAGTCTTACAAAGGGTAGTTCTTAAGGTTTACATTTCTTTAGAACCCTTGTAAGATCACACATGATTATTGAAAGAGACGCCTTAAAATGAACCTAAAATTAATATAGGTTGATATAATATAGTTGCATTCATCATTCACAAGAATGTGTGAACTGATTCCAACTTCCGTGTATCCATTCACAAGAAGTATGAATCTATTCAAGGTTCTGTGAATCCATTCACAAGAAGTGTGAATCTATTCAAGGTTCTGTGAATCCATTCACAAGAATTAGTGAATCGATTCAATGGGTTGTGAATCAATTCACAAGTTTGTGAATCCATTCCCAAGATTGTGTGAATCCATTCACAAAGTTTAGAATTTGTTCTAAAAGGCTGTGAATTGATCCATAGCTTCGCGTGAATCGATTCATACATCTAAAATTTGTTTTCAAATAGCATTGTATATCATATATAATAGATGATACTCATATAAATTCATTAGAATTTTCATTATAGAATACTCTCAATACGAAAAAGAGAAAACTCTATGAGATATACTCTAAATCACTGCGTCTCCTTTCCTTAATCTATTCTTGTGATCAATAGAGCTTCAAGTTGTATATTTTCACTTTCAAGAGTGATTCAATCTTTTGTTATTCTTTCATTTTTGTTGTGCATGTGGATTAGAATAAGTGAGGGATCTTCTTCTGGGTTGATTCAGGGTGAGGCATCCCTGATTTGTAAAGGTTGCAGAGTAAGGTATCTCTAGTGTAAAATTCTTGAACGTTGTAATCAAGATCCTGAGTAGTGAAAGAAAATCTCATACCGTTTGGTGTGAGGACTGGATGTAGATCACAATGGTGGTGATCGAACCAGGATAAATCTCAGTTTGCAAATCTCTCTAACCCTTCTCTTTTTAATTTCAGTCTTGCATTGCATATTAGTGTTAACTTGAAATAAATTTGATTTTTACGTGATTAAAGATTCAATATATTATCTGAAAATACGATATGTCCTCATCAAGAAAATTGTTTTCGAAAAGTTTGCGAAAATCTTTTGAATCCTATTCACCCCCTCTAGGATTCAAACCCTTATTAAAGGCCACTTAGACTAACAAGTGGTACCTGAGATTGTATCTTTAAGAAAAACTTGATTGGCTTTAAAGAGGATCCATGGCCTCAAATGGTTTCTATCAAATGATGAGTCATACAATAAGGCCCCTGTTTTCAATGGTGAAGGATATTCGTATTGGAAAGAAGGTATGAGAATCTTTATATGTTCCCTTGATCTAGGTGTTTGTAACACAATAGAAAATGGTCCTTTTGTTCCTACTTGTATAACTGATGGAAAAACCAAGATAAAACCAATGAGTGAGTGAAATGATGATGAGAAAAAGAAAGTATAGCTAGATTGGAGAGGAAAGAACATCATAACTGCTGTTATAGGACAAGATTAATTCATTAGAATTTGTAGTTGTAAAACTGCACAGGAGATGTGGGATACATTGCAAGTTACCCATGAAGGTACAAGTGAGGTGAAGCGAGCTTGGGTAAATACTTTAACCCATGAGAATGAGCTCTTCCGTATGATTACATGTGAATCAATACAGAAAATGCAAAAACGTTTCACGCACATAGTTAATCATTTTGCAACATTAGGAAAGACTTTTACAAATGAAGATTTGATTAACAAAGTTTTGAGATATTTAAGTAGAAATTGGCAGCTTAAGGTCACAGCGATTGCGAAGTCAAGGAACTTGGCTATAATGACCTTAGCCACATTGTTTGGAAAGCTGCAAGAGCACAAATTAGAGCTGAGTCGCCTTACCGAGACCGAGGAAGGTGACAAAAAGAAGACCTTAGCCCTAATCTCCGCATCCTCAAAATCAAGGAAAGATGAAAGCGGTGAAAGTGAAGAATCGGATGGCTTAGAATCAAGTGATGAAGATCTAAGCCAATTTGTGAAAAAGTTCGGTAGATTCCTCAATAAGAAAAGTGGAAGTAGAAGGCCCTTCAACTGAAACAAAAAGACCTTAAAAAAAGAGAATGACACTTCAACTATAAATTGCTATGAATGCGGAAAGAAGGGTCATATCAAAATGGAATGTCCTCAATTGCAAAAGAAAAATGAAAAATTCGAGAACAGGACTAAAAAGGACAAAAATGGCAAAAAGACATACATATCTTGGGAAGACAATGACATAAATTCATCTAATAGTTTCGATGATGATGAGGTAGCCAATCTATGCCTAATGTCAAGTCATCATGAGGAAGATGAGGTGACAAATAATGAACTTGATGCTTTACCTTCTTTTGAAGAGTTGCAAGATGCTTATGAGGAACTTCATGATGAATCATTATGGCTCATTAAACAAAACCCTTCTCAAAAGAGAGTCATTTGTGACTTAAAAGAATAACTTTCATTATGCAAAAAAGAATTTGAGAAAGTCACAAATGAAATGAGTCCTTAAAAGGTTTTATATGAAAAATCCTCATCAAATGTATGTTGTAAAATAATACATGTAAGCCCTTTAGTTGTGGAAATTGTGCTAGATTGAGAAAAGTAAAAGATGATATGAAAAATATTCTAGCTAAGTTCAATATGGGTAGAGACAATTTGAAATTGTTGCTTGGAAGTCAAAAGCGTACTATTGATAAAGTTGGATTGGGATATAATCCCTTTGAACAAAGAAAATCTCTTAAAAATTGCTTTGCCTATCCAAGCAAGACTAGTACCCCATTTACTACATGTTATTATTGTTGCAAAAAGGGACATACAACATCTACATGTAATATTAAAAATAATGAGTTTCGAAGTGGTAAGAAAATATGGATTCCAAAATGATTGATGCCCAAGACTAACATTAATGGACCCAAACAAATTTGGGTATCTAAATCTCTTTAATTTCAGTCTTGCATTGCATATTAGTGTTAACTTGAAATAAATTTGATTTTTACATGATTAAAGATTCAATATATTATCTGAAAATACGATATGTCCTCATCAAGAAAATTGTTTTCGAAAAGTTTGCAAAAATCTTTTGAATCCTATTCACCCTCCTCTAGGATTCAAACCCCTATTAGAGGCTACTTGGACTAACATAGAATTCCTTTACTAAAGTTTGAGATCCATCTTCTGGGACTTGGCATAGGATCCCCCACTTTCTTAATGTGATTTCATTGGTTATCTTAGGATATTCTTCATCTTTAAGCTGAATTCCCTGTTCTCGGATTATTCGCTTCTTCAACACCATGTTGTTGTATCTCTGTTCATGAGCAAGAGATTTAAATTTATAGCCATCAAAAGTTGAAGAACTTGAAGAAGCTCTCCTAGTTGTCTTTTGCTTTTTCAGAGGCATAATTCAATTAAGGTGGCAAAGTCCTCTTAGAAGCACCCAAGAGAGAAATGAATAGCCACTAGTGGAAAACAAATAATCAATGCTCATGCAAGATCAGCAACCATGGCTAAATCAAGATATATGATATTTTTCATTGGCTCCACAATCAATCAATCATGGCCTAAGTTCACAATTATTAGCCATGGTTCAACGAATAATTGCACAATATCCAAATTTTTTATCTGCCATGACCATAAAGTTAAGTATTCAATTCCACAAGTCCTAAGTATTCCGCAATCATCAAACAAGAAAATTTAATCCATATTCACACCCCACAAGTAGAACAAAGTTTCTTGAACATGCAAAAACTTCCACCATTACAAAACCAAGCATCAATAAGTGCACTAATTTATCAATAGAATTCATCAATTGCACCCAATTTGCACCCATTGCATCATTCCCCAAAATCTCCAATTCACAAACCCTAGGGTTCAATTCCATAATCTATCAAAAATTTCCCAAATTAATTCAAGTAAATGCAAGCATATGGTATAAGAACTTACTCTACCAAGGAATTATGGGGGAAATGCAAGAGAATGAAGGGGAAAGCTTGGAGGATGCTTGAATGGTTCTCCTATGGAGAAATCTCCTCTTAAGTGCAAGCAAAGTGAAAATGGAGTAGGAGAGTGGGTAGCAATGAGGAAAATGGGAGATGGGTGTGAGTGGAGTGGTGGATTTGGAGTGGGTATGTTGATGTATATGAATGGAAGAAGAAGAAGGGGGAGTGATGGGAGTGGCGCTCGGGCGATGGTGTGTATGTGTGAGGTGAAATGGTGCTCAAATGTCACTGCTTAAGTGGTGGCTGGGTAGATTTTTTTTTTATAACCATAAAGGCGCAATGTGCGCTGTGAACAGCGCGCTCAAGTGGTCAGATGACCGGTGACTTGGCAGAGAGATAGGGTGGTGTGCGCCTAGGCGCTGAAATACCACTCACTGCCTAGGTGATGGCTTGTCCGAGAAGAAGCGGGCCAAGGAGAGAACTGCGCACTCAAACACTTAAGTGCCACCTCCTTACCCGAGACAAAGCTTCCTCTGGTACTCCTTGAGCGCTCAAGTGCTGGGTTTTACCACCTAAGCGGTTGCATGCTAGTGGCAAAATGTCCTAAAATCCATGGTTGTCAAACTCACGAGTTGACTCATAAACTCGTCCAAGTTTACATTCCTACCTCCCAAAATAAGTTAACTCGCATACCAACTCGGACCTTGGTGAACTCGGTGAAACTCGGTTAAACTCGATCACACTCGGTTAAACTCGGTCAAACTCGCGAGTCAACAAACGAGTTCAGAAGTTTTCATTTTCTGAAGAAAATTTTCTACCCAAACAGAGTCTTTCAACCCCTAAAACACCCCGTATCAAGCTTTTTGCCCCCAAGTGCCTGTATTGTGCTCAAAACACAAGAGAAGTAGTACCATATCTTCTCTTATTCTTTTCTCATTCTACCGCTGTGCTCTGCAAAGATGGTTCCTCTGCGAGGTGGTTCCTTTGCAAAGGCGGCTGATCCCTCAAACTCTCACCACTCTGCACGCGAATAGATGCTTCTATTCTCCATGCGAAGGTGTGTTCTTGCATCTGTTATCCATGGGTATTTTTATTTTCATTTATGCCCACATGGTAGCTTCTAGGTTCAAGCCACAGATTCACTTTGTCAACTTTCTAATGACTATTTTTTGCAAATCATCTAGCATGGTTATGCCCACCAACTATTGGACAAAATTCCCAATACAAATATTGTTGCAAGAACCATGTGCTTGTGTTACTAGTGCATATTCACCATTAGTAACAACATCATTGTTGATGGCTATTGCTAGGAAATTGTTTGATGATATGTCTAACAGGGGTGAATCCATCAAAATTGGAGTTTTGGGAGGATATTAGAAAGGATTGTGTAGTTGTAAGCTACTTGCTTCAACCTCACATGGTTTTGCAGTGGACATAATATACTGCCTACATTAATATGGAAGGTTTAGTTGAGAATTTTGTATTGAATCATAAGTTAATTTGTAGTCTTAGCAAGAATAATAAGTAGTGGTGCCCATTAAAGTACTAGGATATGTAAGGAGGTAAACTTGTTACGAGTCGAGTTTAGGACCCCTCCTCGAGTTTACTTCAACTCTGGAGTTTGACAACCTTGCTAAAATCACTAAAGAAACTAAAATAAAACTACTCCCTATGAGCACAAAGTAAGGTAAGCAATTAAAAAAAATCAAAAGCAGGAATAAAACGTGAAAGCAATCAACTACTCCTATAGAAAAGAACTAGCTATTCTAATGAAACAAAGAAGTAACATCACTAAGAAGTAGTAAATTTTTAAAACTAAACAAAATAAAATAACAATCAAACATAGAATTAAAATGAGGCAAAAGGGATAGAAGTTGGGTTGCCTCCCAAGAAATGCTTGTTTAACGTCATTAGCTTGACGTGATTCCAACTCATTGGGCTTGAGTCAAGGTCAAGGAGGATTTTTGTCGATTGACTTCTCCTAAGTAATTCTTCAACCTTTGGCCATTGACTTTGAAGCTTCTGCCTGAGGTTGGTTCAATGAGTTCAACCATCCCATAAGGAAAAACTTCCTTCACCACAAAAGGTCCTGACCATCTTGATTTGAGCTTTCCAGGAAACAACTTTAATCTCGAATTAAAGAGTAAAACATGTTGCCCCTGTTCAAATGCTCGGTGACTTATCTTTCGATCATGCACCAACTTAGCTCTCTCCTTGTATAATCGAGAATTTTCATAAGCTTCAGTGGGGAACTCATCCAATTCATTCAATTGCAAGAGCCTTTTCTCACCTATTCTTTTTTACTCAAAGTTTAGGAACTTAACTGCCCAAAATGCTTTGTGTTCCAATTCTACAAGAAGATGGCATGCTTTCCCATAGACCAATTGGTAAGGAGACATACCCATTGGAGTCTTGAAGGTTGTTCTATAGGCCCATAGAGCATTATCTAGCTTTCCCATAGACCAATTGGTAAGGAGACATACCTATTGGAGTCTTGAAGGCTGTTCTATAGGCCCATAAAGCATCATCTAGCTTTCATGACCAATCTTTTCTTGATGAACTCACAGTCTTTTCTAAGATTCTCTTCAATTCTCGATTTGAGACTTCAACTTGGGCACTCGTTTGTGGGTGATAGGGAGTGGCAATCTTATGGGTAACCCCATATTTAGTCAACACAGCCTCCAATTGTTTATTACAGAAGTGGCTTCCTCCATCGCTGATTAAAGCTCTAGGCACACCAAATCTCGAAAAGATGTTCTTCAAGAATCCAATTACTACTCTAGCATCATTGGTCATCGAATGGATGGCTTCTACCCATGTTGATACATAATCCACAGCTACCAAAATGTATAGGTTGAAAAATGAAGATGGGAATGGGCCCATAAAGTTAATGCCATAAACATCAAACAATTCAACTTCAAGGATCATGGTCATAGGCTTTTCGTGTCTTCTCGAGATTGTTCTAACCCTTTGACACTTATCACACCTCTCCACAATGCTCGAGCATCCTTGAAGAGTGTTGGCCATTAAAATCCACTTTGTAGCACCTTAATTGCAGTCTTTTCTCCTCCAAAATGTCCCCTATAGTCCGACCCAGGACAATGCCAGAGTATATCTTGATGCTTTTCTTCTGGAACACATCTTCTCAACATACCATCTGCACATTTCTTGAACAAAAATTGTTCATCCCAGACAAAGAACTTGGAGCCATGGAAGAATTTCCTTCTCTGCTGCCGAGTGAATTCACTTGGAAGAATTTTAGCCGCCTTGAAATTATCTAAATTAGCAAACCAAGGGAGGCTTTTATTGCAAAAAGTTGCTCATATGGGAATTCTCCCTTAATTGGTGGTTGTTCATCTTCAACTTCTTCTTCCCTAGTCACTCTTGACAAATGATCTACTACTTGATTCTCTGAACCTTTCTTATCTTTGATTTCCAAGTCAAATTCCTGCAGCAACAAAATCTACCGAAAAAGCCTAAGCTTTGCTTCTTGCTTTGTTAAAAGATACTTAAGAGCAGAATGATTAGTATAAATATTTATCTTTGCACCAACTAAATAAGATCTGAATTTATCAAATGCAAAGACAACAACAAGCAATTCTTTTTCAGCGGTAGTGTAATTAAGCTAAGCATCATTCAACACCTTACTTGCATAATAAATGACATGCAACAATTTATTTCTCCTTTGTCCTAAAACTGCACCTATGGCATAATCACTTGCATCACACATTAATTCAAATGGCATACTCCAATCGGGTGCAGAAATTATAGGGGCAGAGATGAGTTTTTCCTTTAAATTATTGAATGCATGCAAACAATCATCATTAAAATCAAAAGGTGCATCATGTACCAACAAATTACACAAGAGGTTTTGCAATTTTAGAAAAGTCTTTAATGATCCTCCTATAAAATTTGACTTGTCCAAGAAAACTCTGAATGCTTTTTATATTGGTTGGGGGAGGTAGTTTTTCAATTATCTCAACTTTAGCCTTGTCCACCTCAATTCCTTTTGAGGAAACTCGATATCCAAGTATTATACCTCCCTAAACCATGAAATGACATTTCTCCCAATTCAAAACTAAATTTGTTTCTTAGACACCTTTTCAAAACTTAAGATAGGTTAGTCAAATAATTATCAAATGATTAACCAAAAATAGAAAAATCATCTATAAAAACTTCAATGAACTTTTCAATCATATCAGAAAAAATAGAAAGCATGCACCTTTGGAAAGTTATTGGTGCATTACATAATTCGAACAGCATCCTCCGATAGGAAAAAATCCCATAAGGACACGTGAAAGTAGTCTTCTCTTGATCCACTGGCGCCACCACAATTTGATTGTACCCGGAGTATCCATCCAAGAAGCAATAGTATGCATGGCTAGCCAATCTCTCTAACATCTGGTCAATAAATGGAAGGGGGAAGTGGTCCTTCCTTGTAGCACTGTTCAACCTCCTATAATCAATACACATCCTCTATCCGGTAACAGTCCTTGAAGGAATAAGTTCATTCCTATCATTAATCACAACAGTCATACCTCCTTTCTTTGGAACCACTTGAACCGAGTGTTAGCCAAGGGCAACCATCACACAAGAGAGGGTGAATTGAGTAATGACAAATTTTAAAACAAACTTAAGCAATTGTGCATTTTGATGCACTCAATCAATATATGCAGCGGAATAAATACATTAAACACAAATCATGCTTGGAGACAATCAAGAACATTAACTTCACATTCAAAACATTATGCTAATTACATTAAAGTTATATAACAATATTAATCATAATGTGATTAACCAAGAACAATCAATATCATTGATACAAATATTCTAGATAGCTCAAATGTAAATTGCTAGAATGTAAAGAGATCAAGGGATAAGAGAATGCAAACGATATTTTACTGGTTCAATCACTTCTTGTGATCTACATCCAGCCCCAAGATCATCCATTTGAGGTTTCCACTATTGTTCAAGCTTGTAACTTAGGTGCTTGAGAAACCTTTACAAAATGGAGCACTCTTCACACCTTTAGGATCCTCCACCCTTGTGCAAGAGCCTCTAACTCTTTAAACTTTATCGGTGCTTGAAAAACCTTTACAAGCTATGAGCACTTCCTACACCTTTGGGATCCTCCACCCTTTGTGTATAAGCCTCACACTTTCAACTAGAGGGATCCTCTGCTCTCACTTAGTGTTTACAAGATAAGAATATGATAAACTCTCTTAAAGAGTAGATATACAACTTGAAGAACTAATGGATAGATGGATTTTTGACAATGAAGAGCTCAAATATTGATTTTGATAGAAAATGATCAAATCCTCATAATGATTTGTAAATTCGTGTTCATCAACCTGTTAATGCTTCAATATTAGCTCCTATATATAGCCCAAGTAATAAAATAGCCATTGGTGGTGTTTAGGAAAGATTTCCTATGAAAACTAGCCGTTTATAGCCGTTATTCTGACTTTCTGGCAAGCAATATCCGGATATTTGAACTTGGTATCCGGATATCCTAATTTCTGGGCTTGTTCCAAGAACAGAATATCCTGATATCTGATTTCGTATCCTGATATTTGATTGAGATATCCTGATATCATATTGAGATATCCTGATATCTGATTGAGATATCCTGATATCATAACTCGTATCCTGATATTTGGATTAGATATCTTGATATTAGAAAGTTGTATCCTGATATTTGAAAGGTGTTTTAGCTATTGGAGCAAGATATACAGATATCATAAAGCTGTATCCAGATATTACAATGTTGATTTGCCTCTGGAGACAAATATCTGGATACCAAAAGCTTGTATCCTGATATTGAACTCGTGAGTGCTCTCTGGAGTCAAATATCCAGATACAGAAAGTCTGTATTCGGATACAGCATTGCAGCATACAAAAAATCAAACTTCCAACGGTCATAACTTTTTCGTTTCTTAACGGAATTAAACAAATGACCATGCGTTGGAAAGCTCTTTGAGTCTACTTTCATATGAAATAAGTTTCAAATCAAAACTCAAAGTAGTTTGAAAGTTATGATAAAAATAGTGACCATAGGTCAGTTTTCCAAAACTCAAACTTGGCTATTTTTCATCGTTTTGACATACCACCATGACTAACTTTTTAAAACATATTTGTTGGGCATTTTAGCAAGTTTAAAAACGTTTGTCTAGATTGAAAAACTTATTTGAGCTCTCTTCTTGTAAAACCTCTATCCTTACAAAGGAGAATAGCCTATAAGAGAAATATACCCTTTTAAGTCTTTAGGCTTCTTGATGCAATCCAAGCTTATAAAAATTCTTCTCTTCAAATCTTCCAAATGCTTAGAACATCTCTTCATTCTCTATCTTCTTGAGTTGAGCAAGATTAAGGCCTTTCAATTCTTGTTCCATTGCTCACTTTTGATACTTGGACTATCATACGAAGCATAACTCACTTGAAAACCATGGTTAGTCCAAGTTCATAACTCAATATTTCAATATGCATGATTCATAAGTATATAACTATATATTCTTCATGCATATATGATTCACATAGACACATATCCAATATCAATTCATTACAACACATATAAAGTACTATTGGATATATTCTATAAATTATGCTACTCATACTCAATGCATGATCCTTATATAAAATGAACAAGATATATTACATAATCATGCTTGATCAATTATATTCCATTAAGCAAATGTAGGTAGCATATTCATTATCTACTTATCTATTTGTCATCATCAAAACATATTGTTTTAAATCATTGGGGCAAACACTTTTCCACATCGAGCTCACCCATGAGCTATCCGAAATAGGATAAATGATCCTTGCATCAAGGAGCTTGATTACTTCCTTTTTCTTCACTTCCTGCATTGTTGGGCTAAACCTTCTTTGGTGTTGAACCACTGGTTTACAATTCTCCTCTATGAGGATTTTATGCATGCATATAGTAGGGCTTATTTCCTTGAAGTTCCCAATGGTCCAACCAATAGCTTCTTTATTGTCTCTCAATACCCTCTACAATTTTACCTCCTCAATAGCATTCAAATTCACACTAACAATGACAGGATAACTGTGATCATCACAAAGAAATGTGTATTTAAGATTTGAGGGTAGAGGTTTCAATTCAAGCTTTGGAGGAACTTCTTTCACTACTTCATGCTCTTTGAGCTCTTCTTCTTTTCTTTCTTTAAGATGTACCAAAATTGGCAATGCTTCTAAAAGTTGGACACATTCAAGGATTTTCGGATCCTCTTGACATTTAGGTTCCAAGATTTTGGATTTGACAATAGTTGCCTCTAGTGGACAATGAGGAACCTCTTGCTTGAATACTTCCTTAACCAATGGGTCAATAACATCAACTCTAAGGCACTGCTCTTTCTTCATGGGGTGCTTCATAGCTTCAAGCACATTGAATGTTACTTGTTCAACATGCACCCTCAATATTAGCTCTCATTGTTGCACATCAATTAACACTCTTCCTATTGCTAGAAAAGGCATTCCAAGAATAAGAGGAATCTCATAATCCTCCTCCATATCCAATACCACAAAATCTGCTGGGAAAATAAATTTATCTACCTTCACCAAAACATCTTCCACAATGCCATATGGGTGCTTAATTGAGCGATTTGTCAATTGAAGAGAAATCATTGTTGACTTCACTTCACTAACTCCCAACTCTCTCGGTATTGGCAGTGCCTGAGCTGACAAACACCGAAGAAAGGTGGAATACCATCCTGGAGATGCAGTTTATTTGAAAATTCAACCTTACAAACTCAAGTCCTTAACTAAAAGGGTCAATCAGAAGTTAAGCCCTCGATTTTATGGACCCTATGAGATCTTAAAGAAAATCAGCCTGGTAGCTTATAAATTGCAATTACCAGCAGGCAGTCTTGTCCACCCAGTGTTCCATGTTTCGTTACTTAAGAAGTCTCTCTCTTCAATTGTTGCAAGTCAGCCCTTGCCTTCTTTTTTAGCCGAGGATTGGGAACTAAAGGTAGAACTAGCTGAAGTTCTGGATCACTGTCTAAATTCTGCAGGTGCAATGGAAGTTTTGATTAAATGGCAGCACCTTCCTGATTTTGAAAACTCTTGGGAGGATATGTCTGCACTCCAGAATCAATTTCCTGAATTTCACCTTGTGGACAAGGTGAGATCTTTGGGGGGAAGTGTTGATAAGACCCCAAAGGTGACCCAAGTAATTGTTAGAAGAAAGTTTCGAGCTGCAAAGGAAATGAGCCAGAAGGAAGGCAAATATTCATCATCAAGCCTGTAACTAACTTGCTAAGCTAGCACTGAGTGAGTGAGGGGAGTGATTCTGTTATGTGAAGAGGGGGTATAATTGTTGACGGGGGGAACGTGTGAAGGTGGGGGAATCAGTGGGCTAGGCTCTTGGGAGGGACTGAGCACTCTTCATGTGCTCAAACTATCTGTTATTCTCTTTTCTCTGTATTTCCAAGAAGCTGTTTACAGCATTCTGGGCTAATATCACCTTTATACCACCCAGCGTACATCAATATATTAGTATTTTTTCTACCTATTCTGTTCAATTTCCATCAGTACCAATCAGACTTAGATGAAGAAAGCTACATGAACATTCCACCAGGATTTGAGGGAGGCACGGGTAACAAGGTATGCAAGCTGTGGAAGGCTTTTTATGGACTAAAACAATCCCCTAGAGCCTAGTTTAGGAGATTTGCAAAAGCCACAAAGGAATTTGGGTATAAACAAAGCCAAGGTGACCACACTCCCTTTATTAAACATTTAGCTGCAGGGGGAGTGACTCTCTTTTAGTCTATGTTGACGACATTGTGGTGATTGGAAATGATGAGAAAGAATAGCATGAATTGAGGTAGAGACTAGTCAAGGAATTTGAGATAAAGGAGTTGGGGAAACTGAAGTATTTTCTTGGTATTGAAGTGGCATATTCCACTCAAGGGATTTTCAAATCTTAGCAGAAGTATGTGACCGACTTATTGACAGAAATAGGAAAAATTGGCTGCAAGCCAACCTCTACCCCAATGGATCCTAATCATAAGTTGGGGGAAGGTAAAGAAGAACCTTCTGTTGACAAGAGGATGTAACAGAGGTTAGTTGGCAAACTCATATACCTTGTTCACACTCGACCAGACATAGCATACTCAGTGAGCATGATCAGTCAATTCATGCATGATCCGAGAGAGTCTCACCTTCAAGTTGCTTATATGGTGCTGCATTACTTGAAAGGCAATCCGAGAAAAGGAATTCTATTCAAAAGAAATAATAATCTTACTCTAGAAGCCTATACTGATGCTAACTATGCAGGTTCTCTAGTGGATAGAAGATCAACTATGGGGTATTGTACTTTCCTTGGAGGCAATTTGGTAATGTGAAGGAGCAAGAAGTAGAATGTGGTGGCAAAATCATCAGCAGAATCAAAATTCAGAGCTATTGCTCAAGGATTATGTGAACTCCTCCAGCTGAAAATTATTCTAGATGATTTGAGAGTAAAATTGGAAGGTCCTATGAAGCTCTACTGTGACAACAAGTCAGCTATCAATATTGCCCCTAATCCTATACAACATATAATAGGACAAAACACATTGAAATTGATAGGCATTTCATTAAAGAAAAGTTGGAGGAAGGGTTAGTGTGTATGTCCTATGTTCCCTCAGAACACCAACTAGCTGATGTCTTAACCAAGGGACTGAACAGTTCAAGTTTTCATGATATCATATCCAAGATGGGAATGGAAGACATCTGTTCCTCAGCTTGAGGGGGAGTGTCACAGTGTGCATAATTAGGATTATGTAATCTTGTCCTGTAAATAATTAGTAAATGTTCTGTAAATATTTAGTATTATAATCCCTGAAATAAAGGGATCCAATTAGAGAGATTTGCTTAGATTATTTCCAAATTAGGATTGATTTAGTTTCCTTTTCCTTCTCTATGTAATCCTCTAAATATATGTTGTGTATTATGTATTATCAATCAATAAGAAATATATTCAGTTTTTCTCACAGCAATCAACATCATTATTGATATTCAAGTCAAATTTTTCTTTCAAAGTCTTTATTTCTCACATTTTTTTTCTTCAGATATGTGACATGGTGACATGGTTGCTATTGCTAGACACTTAAATGCCACTCTCATAGTTCCAGAACTGGATAAAACCTCTTTCTGGGCTGATTTTAGGTTTTGCACATTAGTCTTGCTGTCATAATTTTAATTCGGGAAGCATCTGCTTTTAGGATTATATATCTTGATTTTTTTTAATTCAAATGTCCTAATTTCTGTTCCCTTGATATGGCTGTGACTTCCAAGACATATATGATGTAGATCATTTCACTACATCCTTGAGAGATGAGGTTCGAATATTAAAGTAACTACCACCTTGGCACAAGAGAAGAGTTGAATTAGGACTATCCTACTAATTGCCGCCCATTAGCTGGTCTAATATCTCATACTATGAAAATCAATTCTTTGCTTGGTTTACATGATCTCCTTTCACTTATCAGCTTATGCTTGGTTACATTATTGGAACTAATTATCCTAAGTGTTGTGACGGATCCTTCCTCTGTTGCTGAAACACAAGGTTTTACACCTAAATAGAACTGATGCTCGACTTGCAAATAATGAACTACATCCTGAGATTCAAAAGCTGAGATGCCAAGTAAATTTTAATGCTTTGAGGTTTACTTCCTAGATAGAAGAACTTGGTAGAAGGGTAGTCAGGATTTTGAGGGAAAGGGGACCTTTCCTTCTACTTCATCTTAGATATGAGATGGACATGTTGGCCTTCTCTGGTTGTGCTCATGGTTGTGATAGCAGGGAGGTGGAGGAACTCACAAGAATGAGGTTATCTAAACCTTATATTAATGTGTTACAGCACCTATTTTGTTTCTCTTGTTATCTTTTGATTGTAATTTTGGCAAATGGTATTTCTTAGATATGCTTATCCTCGGTGGAAGGAAAAAGTCATTAATTCTGAGCTTACGAGTAAAGATGGTTTATGCCCTTTGACAGCTGAGGAAACTGGTCTAATATTGACAGCACTAGGCATACATCACAATGTTCAAATTTATATTGCTGCTGGAGAAATATATGGTGGAGAGAGAAGGATGGCAAGTTTACTAGGGGAGTTTCCTAATCTGGTAAGTAGAAAGAAGCAAAATCATATATTCTGTATTTACATGGAAATTTGTCAGCTGTCACTAACATTTTCTCTAACTGCAACAGGTTAGGAAGGAAACTCTGCTGGAACCTTCAGATTTGATGTATTTCCAAAATCACTCATTACAAATGGCTGCAGCGGATTATCTCGTCCCCCTAGAGAATGATATATTTGTTCCAACATATGATGGGAACATGGCTGAAGTTGTGGAAGGCCATCGCAGGTATTACTATGTTGCCAATCATGGGCCTTTCTAAATTCTATCTGTCATCTAATCAGCGACCTGATCCTTTGATGTGGTGAACAAATGTTTGACTTCATTTTTTTCTTAAAAGTGTATAATGGTCTTAAGTGTATCACAGAATTATTTGCACTTTTTACATATCCTATTAGATAATAAAAGGAGATTTCATGATTGAACAGCTTTACAAGCCATTATGCCCTTTCTCCGCATTCACTGCAACACTATCTGAGTGTGCTTTGCAAACTGAGCCTCTTCTAATAAACTCTGGTCTAATAACCTTCTTTTTTCTATATTTTTCCTGATTGATGCGGAAACTACCATTTTTACTTTACATAATATAATATAATCTGAGATCAAAATTATTTATTTGAGATCATACTTCCTGCTCTTCAGATTTCTAGGATTCAAAAAGACTATACTATTGGATAGAAGGCTTCTGGTACGCCTAATAGATCAATATTCTAATGGGTCGTTGAGCTGGGATGAGTTTTCCACTGCTGTGAAGGAAGCTCATGCCTATCGGATGGGAAGCCCCAAAAGAAGAGTTTTCATTCCAAATAGACCAAAAGAAGAAGACTATTTTTATGCCAATCCTCAGGAATGTTTGTAATTGCTAGATGAACAATTGAGAAGCATATAATCTTGACTAAACACGTGACTCTGATTTAATCACAGTTCTCCATCAGAAGGCAAAGCCAATTGTTATTGAATGCAGAGGGAGGGCCTATGATTCTGTACATGAAATAGGCTCTGAATGAACTAAAGGAACTGTGTGCCTGCCTTCCTGGTTACTACACACGAATCATGAAGCTAAATTAGATAAATTTCATGTTTTGGGGAACAGGTTCTTGTATAAAGCAATAGCAAAGTGGGGTCAGATCTTCCTCACTGTAAAGAAGAGCAAAAGATAGAGTACTTCAATTTTATTTTTTCTCTAATTGGATAGATAGTTCTTCACCAAATATTCCACATATTTGAGCCTTGCACACAACAAAGATGTAGAAGAACAACACTGAATTCTCTGTCCTTCTTCTGTATTAAGATATTTTAATTGCATATTACTGCATATGATAACTGTAGTGATTATGTTAGTGGACCAAACTAATAGTTTAAGTGGGAAGACTCAAAAGTGGGTCGTTGAATGGTTACTGGAGCGCCAGAAGTCATCATTAGCATCATAATATTTTTCTGGATCATTATCAGAATAACAACTAAGGGTGAGCAATTGCAGTTGGCACAATGGTAAAGTTGTTGCCATATGACCTAATAGTCACAGGTTCTAGTTATAAAAAGACTAAACATTTATTTTAGACTTTCAAAGATATACGCAACCTTATATTGGTTATCTATTTATAAATTTATCAAATTGGTCCTTTAATGTTACATTTTTTTTCCATCAAATTGATTTCTAAAATGAAATTAAATTGGTCCTTAAAGACAAAATTGATGGCATGATTTATGATTAAAGACTAATTTAATGTGGTGTATATCTTTAAAAAATCAAAATTAGTGTTTACTTTTATAAAAATAGCTTCTTTGCACATATGAATAAGGTTGTTTTCATCTGGTCCTACCAAGATTTCTACTCCCACATTTGGCCGCCCTTATTATAAAAATAACAACTATTTTAGTGGTTTTGGCAGGCTTAGAATGACCAAGACCAAGCATTTGTTAATAGAGGCTCATGATGGAGAGTTGCTGTGGCATACTTTTAATTTCTTCCTCAAGTGTTGGTGTTGTTGGTTTTGGTTGACATTTGCATCCCATAGACTCATTTTGGTGTGGCTCTCAAGATAGCACACCATGTCATCTCCATCATTGTCATGGCATGGATGATCTAGTTTTATTCTGCAACTACAATTTTATATTATCACAGTAAAAAATGGGTTTTTACCCAATGATTACGATTCTAAATAAATTCATTATATTATTATTAAAATAAGGAGAAATCTCATCTGTTTTATTTAATCCATCGTTCATAGATCCCAAGATATAAACAAATAATCAAATTTGGAGGATAGAGTTTATGAGTTAGTGATCCAAGAAGGCTTAGAACTTCTAGGAAATAGCAATCACCAAGAAGCCACTATCCAATATTTCTATGTAGGTACTCTTTTGGAGTTTGTATGTCTGTTTGTGTTAATTTGATGCTTTTTGTTCTGTTTGTTTTCTACTCTTAGCTGGGTACTCAGCTAGCTACTCCATCCTTATTTTCGAATTACTAATATAATCCTTTCAGTTTGGCCCAAAAAGAAACAAGTATTATGAATCATTTTAAGTAAAGTATCTGTCACAAAACTTTTCTTAAAACCCTTCGAAAAGTTAGATAGTGATAAGGGGAGAGTCCAAGGACTTTTAAGCCCACATCAAACAACAAATACTATTGATGTGTGAATTCATGACACAACAATAATCAGATCCTACATTGAGTCTAAGAAACTACATTAGAATTTAGAATAACATTAACTACTATAAAAAACAACTATTGCGTACATTTGGATGCGATATGACAACTCAACAAACGAACTTTAGGGTTTTTCTTTATGCTCAACTACAATCACTAAGATGGCTTTTATTTGTAAAAGTTGTTATTATATATCTATAATATCATATGCATGATACAAATTTTAAATTTAATGATGATTTTTTGTAATAAATTCATTCTACAAAAAGTTATTTGTTAGCGTAAAATTGGTTTTGATTTACTTTATTGGGAGCAAATTCTAATTCATTTATTGAATTAAAAATACACATCATACATAACAGTAGTGGTAGTAACGATGACAATAGCGATAATGATAATGACAATAACGACAGTAATAGTGGTGGTGACAATAATAGTGAGAAGATAGTGATAGACAATTTATTTTTAGATTAAGTAGAGAAGGAAACTTAAATTTTTTCTTCTTATCATGTGTTTTCTTATTATGTAGCATGTGATAGGGAGAAATAATAAAATTATACAATTGTTAACAAGATAAAATGTTTGATTGGATCTAACTATAATATTATATAAATACATAAAACATATGTTAAGACCCAATAATAATTCTTTATATTGTCAACAAGCTTTTAGCTCAATCAACATTAAGCCAAAATAATGTGATATTGACAAGAGATATTTACTTTTTCACTAAGCCACATTTTCCTTTTCCCTTTCTAGGTTCTTGTAGGTACAAAAAAAAAATTACTTATACTATCTTATCCTTCTTATATACCATTAGTCAAATGTAGCCTAATGCTTAATTGTGTCAAATAGGTATTCAAGTGAAACTTTTATTTATTATAAAAGAAAAGTTTGGGGGACATGTAATGTAATCCCACCCATGATGACAGACCCAAATGAAAGAGGCATAGGTAGTGTAAGCGTAGTGAAGTGAAGGAAGACTAAACAAACCCAATTAAGTAGTATAGGGTGCACACATTACTAGGGTGACCCAAAATCTTGTGCAGAATCAGAGCACATGGCTAGGTCAGCGAAAGGGCATCAACAAGATTTGGAAGACGACGATGACGAAGAAGAGCACTTAACTGGAAACAGCTCTTCCTCAATTTCACACAAAGGTTCTCTCTCTCTCTGGGTCACTCCTTGTGCTCATATTCGTGAATTCAAATTCAATAATAGTTATGTTGTTGTGACTGATTGGGCAGTGAAGGTGGATGAACCCAACAACAGGGGTAACCCCCATCGTTCAAAGCATTCAGAGACCGAGCAGCGCAGAAGGAGCAAGATTAACGAAAGGCAAGTTTTTTTTTTTTTTCTTTTGGAACTATTTTTTATTTATTTTATTGATTAAATTGTGCCTGGTCCTGAATTTTCTTCTGGGTGGGTCTCTCTCTACATTTAATGTGTTTGTGTTGTGTGATGCTAATGTTCAACGGTTCTTGATTTTGAGTGAAAATTTAGCTGTAATTAATTCTTTTTATCAATGATTTTTAGTTTATATTTGTGAGCCAGATTTCAGGTTCTGAGAGATCTCATACCTCAAAATGATCAGAAAAGAGATAAGGCGTCCTTCTTGTTGGAGGTAGTTAGTTCATGCAATCGTTTGTTTCTTTTAAGCATCTTAAACATTGATGTTCTTATAAACTAACTTGAGAAATTTGAGTCTTTTTTTATATGCAGGTTATTGAGTATATTCAGTTCCTACAGGAAAAATTACAAATTTATGAGCAGTCTTATCAAGGGTGGAATCAGGAGCCAACGAAATTAATTCCATGGGTAAAATTCTTTGGAATGATTATGTTGTGCCTGCCTGCATATTCCTGAGTGTCTATGTTCATTTTGCGCCTTCGATTTATGAATTGTGTATATGCATGAGAATGTAAGTCCACATTCACATGGATGTTAGTGTTCACAGCACCTTTCTTGGAGACAGTAGTTCCACTTACATCATGTTGGCGTTGGGTGGGGTGGGGTTTGCTAAGAATAACTTGTATAAATAGAAAAAAGTTGGTGATCAGCCATATGGGCAGTTCATTTTGGTAACTCACTATGGTTTGGAGGGAAAAAATTGGGTATTGTCAACTTTAGGTTTCTATGTGTCTTAGAAGTCATGGGGCAAGAAAAGATGTACCTAAAAATGGACTTTATACTTTGCCAAGTCAATGTAAGGTCAACTTTTAACATTTTATTTTTTTAATTTTTTTTTCCAAAATTGGAATTAGCTTTCTGTGGACGAACCGAAAGAAATTTGCACATCTTATGTGAGCAAGGTATTTATTTTTAGTTTTTAATTTAATGCAAAGGGCCGAAGATATGTAATATTTGTATCACCATTGCGAGAAATTAAAAAAGGGTAAAACATTGCTTTTCATATTGAAGATATTGTTTAAAGACCATTTGGATGGGCATATTTAAGCTTATGGATTCTAGCACACCAAAGTACTTGATCATGTATCATGTATTCATGAAGCCAACTGCTTAAAATTTCTCTTACGAGAATTTAGGTTCCCTTCATGTTTAGGATTTTACCATTTTATGCTGTTTATTCAAATTCATATGCATGCCTGCAGTTTTATATATATATATATATAAGACATCACATCCTCCTCATTCCAGAGCCAGTATGCATATTTGAATGGGTACAGGGATGGCAACTTCAATGATATATTTGTCATAATGGTTGGTTGTGACTTTGTGCCTTGAAATAGTAACAATGGCTCCTTAACTAAATTTTAGTGTTTTCAACTGTTTTTATCAGAGAAATCATCATGGGCCTGCAGATAATAATGCAGATCCTTCTCAAGCTATACAAAATGGGTCTGCTCATGAGAACAATGATGATGTGTCTCCATCATTTCCCAAAAATGTACAGAATCCAATAGAGTCTGACCTGTCAACAACAACTATTCAGAAGGCCCGCACCCCTGGCCCAGCTACAGAAGCAGTTCCCTTGAGCATGCACATGCGATTGGACATGTTTGACCCAGTTGTGAGCAGTGGTATGCCAACCCAACATCTACAGGAACCTCTATCTAATGCTGACATGCCTTCCCATACCCAGCCTCAAGTGTGGCATAGTAAACCAAATAAGGGAAACCGTACTGTTCCAGATAATTCATTGAAGGAACAGGAGGACCTGACAATTGACAGTGGCTCAGATAGCATCTCAAGTGCCTATTCTCAGGGGTGAGTTTCTTTGATAAGTTCTCAGAAGTTTTTCTTTACTGATTTCTTGTTAATTATTTGTTTGAAATTAAACTCCTCTATTTAGCAAGTAGTGAACAGGGTGTGTGTGTGTGTGTGTGTACATAAGGGAATGCTAATGTTCTCATCCTTATTTGTCGGTTAGCATCATCCTCCTTTTCAGTTGGACTAAAACAACCATGTCCCCCACCCCCTGCTTTTTTTTAAAATAAAATAAAATAAAAAGGAAAACAGGTTGTGAGTATTTGAGTCATAATGTGAGTTTTTCTTCATCTATCGCCTTCTCCCTCTCTCTTCACCACCAAACACAACCAGTCATTACCGGTTATTATCCATTGGAGCTTTTTCTGTCTTATTTCAACTAGTATTCTCTCTTAAATTGTCTCTTTTATCCCATTTTTCTCTTTCTCACATAGGGACCCATTACCCGTCTCCTGTAACTTGTCTATCTACTCATCATTGGCATAAAAAGAAGCTGGCCCAAGACCACTGAGCCCCCTTCTAGCAATCACTTGATTCACGACAGACGGTTTTGTTCCCTTTCTTTCCTTTCTTATTGAGAACCAAAATTTTTAGAAAACAAAGTGATCTTTTTTCTTTCAGATGAGTAAAAGAGTGGGTGCTTATAAAGTTAGTCTTCTATTTTTTACTAACAAAAGTGGAAAATTTTTACTAGGGAGAAAAAAATCTAGTGGGAGAGTGCACAATGGAGAGGCTGTGAGAGTGAGACAAGATGTAAAAGGGAATTACTTATATGATAGGTGAGAAGAAGAATTGGATTCTTTCAAATACAAAAAGATTGAGAAAAAGGAGTGTTAATTAATTTTGAATTAAATAGATTAATATGTGTGTGTGTGTGTGTGTGTGTGTGTGTGTGTGTGTGTGTGTGTGTGTGTGTGTGTGTGTGTGTGTTTGTGTTGGGGGGAAGGGGGGGAGACATTTCAAGTGAGAGCACTATCTTATTATAAAAGGTGAGAGGAGCTGATCTTGGCCATACACATGCATGATCAAATGATCAATATTGGATCCTCTCACTCTCACTCTCACAATAAGCCACTCCTCTCACTTGATTTGTTCTATGTGTGTGTGTGTGTAGGTGGGGATCCACGTACATAAAAAGTAAGTCTTAACACAGTTACTCTGTTAAATAACTTTCTATAAACATCTAATTCATCAATTCAACCGTTGAATTGAAAGTTCTCATAAAGTAGATCAAGCCTACTAAATTTCATAAAATTAAAAAATCAATTGGTATTTCATTTAATTACTTTATTTTAACGTATAATATGCTTTTCAAAATGTAAGTAAATGTCAACTATTAGATTATACCTATAGATGTCTGATTTATCTTAAATTTGGTATTCATAATCATCATGATAATATAACTATAGATGTCTGATTTTTCTTTGATACATTGTTCTGTTGTTGTTTCTTTATGGAATTCATTGTTTGGCCTTTTTGGTGATTGTTTGGGTGTGCCCTAGATCCTTGGACCAATTTCTGATGATTAGCTTTAATGGTTTTGATAGAAGTTAAGAAGCTAAATTTTTGTGGCAAATTGGAATCTATGCTACACTTAGTGCATTTGGTTGGAGGGTAACTCTTTTATCTTTAAGGAGGTTTCTTTGCTACAACAGCTGATTTGGGATAAGATTAGGGTTTGGCTTCTATTTGGTGTAAAGCACATGGTCTTTTTAAGGGGGTTTCCCTAACAGATATGTTGAGGGATTGAGCAGTTTTGTTCCATTGATGTTTGTGTTAAGGAGAATTCCTTATCCTCCAAACTCTTTTGTATTTTTCTTCTCTTCGTCTTAATGAATTTCTTCTTCTTTAAAAACCTGAAAAACATTGTCTGAATGGTATTGACAGCAGGAGTGTCTCTGTGAAGTTGTATACTGTATGTATTCTTGCCATAATAAGTTCATTACTGAAATCTAATAGCTGGTTCCTTCTATCTTAAATATGCTGAAGTTTGCTATTCCCTTAGTTACCAGGTTCTCTCCCCAACCATGTGAATTGCGTACCAATTCTTGGTACTTCGCATGTAAAGAAATTCTTAAGATCATAATTTCAAAAAGTAACATACCGCATACCCGTATCCATACCATGTACTAGAGAGTATTGCGAACTTGGTAACTTTGGCTATTCCACATTCAATTCATTAGGGAATTAAGGTTGATGCCAAGTGGATTGGCGGAATATGTATGCTTTGATGATCAATTTTGTACATCTTTATCTCCACTTGAGTCCTGTCAATTACTCTTATGCAATTTGCGTGGACTTTTTCATTGATCAAAATTTTAGGAATATGGCCCAACATAAATTATTGGAGCCATTGGTGCTTACAAAATTGAGCATGAGATTCTATCCCCAAAAACAAAGTTGGGCACGAGAAATTTTCAAGGGTTTCACAAGCTTCTTGTTGCAAGTGACATTGTTTTCTTTCTCATTTGCCTGTCCCATACAAAATAAGTGTTGCAACAGTACCTTTGTGGGAAATTCTTTCCTTAGCACATTAAACAATTACCTCAAGTATCATCGAAGTGGATATCATTCATGCCATTATTGAGTGGGTTTTTGTGTTCAACAGAATATTAGATACTCTCACACAAGCGCTGCAGTCTTCGGGTGTGGATTTGTCCCAGGCTAGTATCTCAGTGCAAATTGATGTTGGCAGACGAGCAAATTCTGGGTTGACACCCTCCGCATCTAGCTCAAAGGTTTGTTTAGACTTTCTTTTCTTCATTTTTTGGCCAACAAAGTTTGTTCAGACTTTTGAATGAACTTTTTAAAGATTTTATGCTACATTGTTACTACTCTTTTGACATTTAGGGCCCGTTTGTATTAGCTTTTTCAGGAGTAAAAGTGTTTTTTTGAAGTAATAAAAGTGTTTTTTTTAGAAGTTAAAGAGTTCAAGCTTTTAAAAAAGCACTTCATGTGTAACAAAAAAGCACATGAAGTGCTTTTTTTAAAAGCTTGAACTCTTTAGCTTCTAAAAAAAGCATTTTTATTACTTCAAAAAAGCACTTTTACTCTAAAAAAAGCTAATACAAATTAGTAGCTGCCAGTATGGATCATTCATAAAAAAGAGCAGAGGAAGAAGAAATTGTTGCCAATATAGATCTTTACTTTTTGGACAGGACCAATATAGAACTTGTAGGCCAAGTATATCATTGTTGTTGTTATCAGTTGTAACGATGCAGAACTGGCATTGCTTAATCTTTCATTTCCCCTTGAAAGTCATCTTTATAATATTAAATATTGTTTGTTCAGGGTCATGAAAACCAATTTTTGAGCAATCGAGCAATAGCATGTTCAGTAGTTGATTACTGCAGTGAGGATTCTGAACAAAGTCCGAAGAGGCTCAGAAGAGAAGACAGCTAGCGATCCCCCTCATTTTCATTTTGTCCTGTTTTATTTCTTTTATTCTATCTTCAGCTGAGGGAAAGTGGGATTGGGGGGGTGGGTGTAAGTTCATTTTTGCCATGCTGGTTAGATCCAGATAAAATGTACATTTTCATGATTCTAGTTTTGAAACATGGACAATCTGAAATAAAATGTTATATATGCTTGTGCTTCTACTTGATTTTTCATTTTAATGGCTCAATGTCTGCTTTTATTTTTAATTTATTTTTTTCCAACATCAATTCTTGTGCCATCTAACGCTAATGGGCCTATGATATTTTTGGCAGCAAATTCTTGAAAGCTATGTTCACCAGACTGGGACAGTTTTGCCAGTTTAAAATGAGATCACTTGACATAATTGCTTTGTATCCAGAATTAGTTCTAGTAATAAACAGTAAAATTGATAATCATATAGCAATAAATATTATTCAACTCTGATTCGCTAAAAAAGAATATTATTTAAATCTACCTCCCACTGCATTTCCTTTGCCTCCGCTGTGCCAACTGCCAAGTGCTTATGACGTTGAAAACACTTTGAAGGACGATTAAGTTATTATGGAATTTGATGTGTCAAAAATTCAAAATCAAAGACCCAAGCAAGAGAAAGCAAGAGTGTAAATAATATCAGCAAATATAGCAGGGTGCATATTGAACTGGAAATTTTGTCGTCTTAAACAACGCAGTAAGAGTCCAACATTATTAGATCCAATTTATCGAAACAGAAAAAAAACTTCAATCTAAAGTGTCGAGTCAAAAATTCAATTTCTAGAATTGTTATCGAAACAGAAAAAAAACTTCAATCCCAAGTGTCGAGTCAAAAATTCGATTTCTAAAATTGTCATTGTTAAAAAAACTCAACCTCAATTCCATGCCCAAATGAGATTATTCTCGTACTCAAAAGATACGGAGATACTCATGATTCAAATAAAATAAAAAATGGGGAATGCAAGTGCCTGGTTACAAAATATGGCAGAAACAGTAAAAATAAGCATTGTTTCTAATTCCCACGTACATACAGGAAATAAAAAAAAAAGGCAGGAGAAATTTTGTAACAGTGCCATATCTTAGTTCTACTAACTAAATAAATAAAATGGGTGAATTACTTCTCTCATCAGGTACAAAAATGGAGCCGAGTTCTTGCCAATGTTACATCAGTGAAATACAATCTATGAATCTATGCACCAGAGATACCCAGGAAGTTCTCCTAGCAAGGAATTCAAAATGAGCTTAAACCTAATATTAACTACTAACATCAAGCTAGGCTACATCAAAACTGATATGGGGTCAATAATTAGCCTGTATATTATATTTGAGGACTTGAGCTAAAAAAACTACAGATGTTATACACTTATACAGATGGTTCTCGACTAATAAATGGGTTTCCTGAATCAGGGTTCCAGACCCACATTTAAATGGCTTTGCTGCTTCTCTAACCCAAAACTGAATCCAGTAAGCAATAGTTGGAAGCAACAATCGGTTATGTACATAGCTGTGGAGAATGTGAATCCATTATCAATTGTCAGATGGACCATTGACTCATTTATCTTGATATCATCTTTCCCCACCCTCAAGCTCTTCTTGATCCTCAAATTGATTTTCTTCTTTAGTGTTTAGTTCTCCATCAACTTCATGATTTTCACCACTTTGCCCAAAGAATAACCCAGTTGACACTGAATCATCTTCATCTAGATCTTCTTCATTTTCCTTCTCTTTTAATTGAGAAACAGGATTAGTGTCCATCCATGCAGGACACCGATGTACAACACCAAGAGCTGTCCAAACTTGGGAAGTTGAAGGACTAGAAGAATTCTTTGATACCTCAAAGGAGTCATACCTCGAGCAAGAACATTCAGGTACTGGATGAGAGAGAAAGGATAATGGTTTTGAATTATTTGATGCTTCTATAATTCCATCAAGTAATTGTTTTCTCAAATGCCTGCGAACTGATTTTAGCCAAGTATTATTTGCTTGATACATGTGGTCACGAATCTCATCTACAAGTTTGGCTGCTTCCTTTCTGCATAACAGAGGTGTGATTGCAAAGTATTAAAATTGCAATGCCTCACCAAGTTTAAAATAGCATTATTTAAGCTTGTGGTTTATTAACGTTTCCTAATCATCTTGCTCTGATGCATTGCTTTACATTGTCTTGGATTTTAGTGGCACAGTTGACAAGAAACATATATTCATGCTTTATTTGGAAATACCTACAAGCTTCTGTGCTATCTCTTGCATTTACTAAGTTTAAAAGATATAAGAGATTTCAAAACTTTTGGGCATTTGATATCTAACTTGACAAAGTAAAAAAAGTATATGTTTTCAAGCCACTTTTGATCTTGACTGATTAAGAAAACATTCTGTGTGGTGTTTCAAAGTTATTCTTTCCAGAGCAAACATTGTACTCAAATGCATTGATAACATACATGGGTCCACATATATCCAGATAGAGGTATTTACCTGTCAGGTCTATATGTCTTTGATGCAGCTGACTGATATAGCCTGTGCCCCATCACCAAGCTAGCAAAATTTAGACGTCCCTTCCCATCACGATCAAATCCAGGGATGAATGCATCAGCTTCTACACAAACCAAATAGTCAATAGCCTCCCATAGTAATTTATGGGCATTGGTCCTCAGTTCCATGACTGTACTATCAGGCTCATTATCACTCTCAGCTACCCAACCCCACCAACCCTCTATGTTATATGATTTGGGCCTTGCTGGAGGTGGAGGAAGGGGGCGAGGACGTGGACCTGCATTCTTCCAAGCCGCAAGCTTTGTTTCATCTTCAATGAAAGGTGGTGGCCCAGGAGGATCATTAACAAGGTTAACCTCTTGCCCATAGAGCCGACTCAGCTCCCAAGGAGTGCTGAGAGAAGTTCTATCAACAACATTTTCAAACATAGCATGAAGAGGAATCAATGTTCTTTGACCACCAAAGACTTCTCCCCCAGATACATATATAATAGCATCCCTTGAGTATCCATAGGCACGCAGAAGAATACCAATCTGCTAGAGATCAAAATTGTAGATCATATAATATGCATGGTTCTTTTTGTTTTTTTTAACATATGTCCTTGAATTTAAATACACTTAATAGAAAATTGCAACAACTGTTAATGACCAACGTTTGGAGAATCTATCCAACCAATTCATTGACACTGAACAATTTGACTTTCCTGAAGTTTAAAGCATTATTCTCTTACCTCCTCTGGCATTAAAGGACAGGAGCCATTCAGTCTTGCTTCAGCTGAGTTTACAGAAAGCTTCCCCTTGACAATCCCACGTTTTATCATCCAAGATCTTTTGTGTTGAATGAGTTCAGTATGCACATCCTTGAAAGAATTTAAAGCCATAGCTCAGATATGAAAAGCTGAGAAAGTTTAAGAGACAGTTAGCAGTCATCTATCACAGGTTTGAATCATATACCTGGAAGAGTTCAGCACAACCATGATATGCTAAAGCATCTCTAGTCATGCCAAGGTCAAGGGCAATAAATGGACGACCAGGAGCTTGTAACCTACAATTATATCAGGAATTATACAGAAACCAAAAGCAGGGGGAAAAGACTATGGAAGAGAAGAACAAACTTAAGAGAGAGGTGACAATGAAGTTCTTCTTGCCTCTGTAAAATTTTAGCGGAAAGTTCCTGGACTTCCTGTCGGAACCGAAGAGCATGAAAAGCAACTCGACATCTCAGCCTTTGATATTCTTCAAAATAGGGAGGAAGAATGGCCTAAGCAAGGAGGAGGATGGGGGTGGGGAAGCAAAGAGAAACAATAATTATTAGGTAAATTAACAAAGGCAGAATAAGAACCATTTCAAACAACCTGAGTGGTGTAGAACAAGAGAAGAAAAAGTAGAAAGGAAAAGAGAGAGACAGGAGGCTGAAGAGAACCAGATGCAAAAGAGAGAAAGATTGAGGGAGAGAGCACCATCCATGCTGTATATCATTCAATACGGCAAACATTTCTGTACTAGTCCACAGGTAAGCTTATCACAGACAACCCCCCAATTCAAAAATTCAGAATATAAATCCCTAAAATAAAAAATAGTAATAAAATTCCTCTAATTATGTCCCACATCTAAATTGTTCTTCATCCCATCATAGGATGCCTAACAAAAATTGACCATGTGTACCAGAGATAAAATAAGTTAGGTCAAAATTTAATGTAAAGATCATTTAAAAAGTGAACAAAATGGTCAACTATATTGAAATAAAGTTAAGCATTTAAGTCATGGCAATGCAAAAGAAAGGGGGCTTACTAATCCATTGATCCGAACATATTAACCTCTGAATTTTAACTCAGGTAAGGAAATGTTAAGATCAAAACAGGTTATGGATCTAATAGATGAAGCGCAAGCTGTTTTTACCTGCAAGCATCCACCATCAGAAACAACTAGTTCAACCACTGAATGTTTCTTTAATACAGGGAGAACATGATGCAAATAATAATATGGTGATGCCGAATGTGGCACTTTAAACACAGGAATCTCCTTCTTTCTCCTTGCTCCCTTCAGATTTTTTGGAAGAGTTTTCACAACTTTGACATCTTTTGCTAATGAAAGTACAAATTGGTCCTCGTTATATAGGTATGCAAAACTCTTGAACTGAGAGCTGAATAAAAAAAATTATAGAAAGAAATAGTTAAAATACATAACTTAGAGCACATCAGACTGTGTTAAATGCTAGTTTCTGTAATTTCTTGGAAGAACAGGAACCTTATTCCCTTGCTGCTTGTTGTTGATAGGATCTCAGGAATTGCTAATGTAGCATTAAGAAGTCGAGAAACCACAACCACATCGCATATCTGAAAGAACCAGATAATAATACACTTTCAGTTCAATATGATTTGAATATAATAGGATACAGATGCTAAAACATGATACCCTCACCGAATTCCTGATCTCATGAAAACCACCCTGTATCCGGACAAAAATAAACCCATTTGTTTGTGAACCGGGATCTGTCAGGCAAGATGGACATATTTTCTTTCAGAGAGATATAAACAAGGATTGACAGTAATGTACAGAAATACAAGGTACCTCCCTCCAGTACGGACTTTGTTCAATTTTTCATAAAACCCAAAATATGAAAATAAAGGAAACGGCATTTAAATTAAACTAAATCCTATATAAAAAAATGTCAAGAAACAAGATTGAATGCATATCCTGAATAGTTAGCAACATATGTGAAGATCCATTGATTCAATAATCTGCAAATTGAAATCTTTATGGGCAACAAAAATCCGGCAATCCTGGAATATATTTGGATGTAGCCAGGGTAAAATGACACAGAAAGATGGCATGAAATACACATACAAGTGCTGAGGCAAAATAAAATAATGGCCTTACTGGTCAAAGCTTCATAGAGAAGACAATATGGAGATACACAAATGAAAGTCCAAATTGCACAGGATGCTTCAAATAATTTGATATTTCATATTGGCCTAGCAAAGACAAAATCAGAAATATGCAGTACAACTATTCTAAGGATGGTATACATATTCAGACATCAACCATTGAGCTTTGTTTCACAAGCCATAAGTAAAAAGCAGCATGACAGTCTAGTGTCCAGAAGGAGCACTAAGTAGAAGGGAACTTGAGTCCCAGTCACACACTATCACATGCTTATATATGTGATAGAGGCACTGCACATGCTTACATATGTAGAGGCCATCATAGAAAAGGCATCATAACCTGATAATCCTATGTTCATTTTTTATCGTACATAAAAGAAGCTAGAAAATTTAGAAATTTAATTCTTCCTAAAATTCGTGACAGATGTGGCCTTTTCAGTCCATTATGCAGACTAGAAGTGAAATTTCAATTCACTTTGGCAAAAAACAACAATGAACAGACAACAAAGGTTTTAGTTCATAAGTTTGATCAGCAGATAAATGTCAATAGACCAGCATAAACTCCTCGGCAATTTGAAGCAGTAAAATACTTAGCACCAAGATGAAATGTTGAACTGACCAGCATAATATCCTCGGGGATTTGAATCAGGATGCAAGGATTCAAGACGCTTTACCGGACCCCATAGTCTTCTATATGAGGGACTCTGCAGCACGTGTAATAAGTAAAGATTTTGAAATTAATAAACAAAAAATGCACACACAAAAACAAAGTCTGAAAGGTAAATTAGCTTATTACTCCGAATACTTAGGAGACTCATTGTAATCCAAATTCAGTGAAATGTAACAAGGGACAGATCCAGGCCATGGACCAAAGACAACGCTGCCTTTGTTTCGGTGAACAAGGAGAAAAACAAAAACAAACACTGCATCTGACAATGACACTGAATGCAACATATTTGTCATTTTCTGAAGTACAAAGCCAAAATTTTGAACCATCAACACTCCTTGGAACAAAGGCAGTCCTAAAAGGATTACTAAAGCAATGTAAAGAAAGAATCTGGACTTGAAGAAATTGAATACAGAACCAACCAAAAACAACAGAGTCCACACAAAAATAAAAAGTTGAGATATTTGTTTCAGATTATTGAATATCAGCACATTTACATTTGTGGGAAAATCTGGTCTTTCAAAGATGGGTCTCCAAGAAAAGATTGTGATTGAGGACTGAAACTCTGCAATGCTCTCCTCAGTGAATCTAGCAAGAAGAAAGTGTATGAAGATAGAGAAAGCTGAGAGCACAAGCCCAACAAGACCAACCCATTTCATTTTGGACTTCATCTTCCCTTCCCCTTTCATTGAAAAACCCACTTCCTATCTCCCTGTTTCTGTCACCCCCAACACACACACTCTCTCTCTATCTACCTATGGAGCTTCAGAACCAGAACCAGAACCCAGAAGAAAGAATAGAGACATTAGAAAAGTTTTGAGACCCAATGAGATTAAGAAGGCACGTGTTAAAGCCTGTCCAATGTCTTAAGATAACACATGTTATTGTTTTCTTTCCCTTTTATTTAATAATTTTTTTCTTTTCTGTTTTTCTTTCCCGGAAAATTTTTGTCAGTTTGAAACATTAACCACGGTGAAGTGAAGGTGCACTCACTTGAGATTGAGAGTTTCTGCTTGTGGGACATACACCTACACGAACCAATGAACAAAGGAGCAGGCAAATTTTATTCGGTAACAGCAGTAACATTGCCACGTGACATGGGGCTTTGGCACGTGATGGATGGGTAGGGATTGGCTTTCTGTTTGTGGGGCCTTCTAAAATTGGACATCTGAGGAATTTGTGAGGATCAAATGCATGATTAAAAGAAAGGTAAATAAGAAAAAGGGGTTTGAATCTGATGATATGTGAAATGAAAGGAGCTTTTTTCTTTTTTTTTATTGCAAAGGGGAATGTGGAAACAGATGTGCAGCATTAAGTTGAGGGGGAAATTGACAGAAATATACTTTAGTTTAGTTTAGTAGAAAAATATTTTAATTTATTTTATGAATGAATTAGTCAAATATTAAATTATTTTAGTTAATAATCTATTTATAATTAATTAAATATTAGTATTTAAAATAAAAATAAATTATTAATTAACTATAAATAAACTATTAATTAATTTAATTTAATATTTAATTAATTTAATTAACGAACTAAAATAAAAAAAACATTGAAAAGACCTGATGCAAATTGTCATTTTACCTTAAAAATTGCCTTAGATATGCATGTTTCTAAATCTGTAATCTGCAATCTGTAATTTATTTTATGAATGAATTAGTCAAATATTAAATTATTTTAGTTAATAATCTATTTATAATTAATTAAATATTAGTATTTAAAATAAAAATAAATTATTAATTAACTATAAATAAACTATTAATTAATTTAATTTAATATTTAATTAATTTAATTAACGAACTAAAATAAAAAAAACATTGAAAAGACCTGATGCAAATTGTCATTTTACCTTAAAAATTGCCTTAGATATGCATGTTTCTAAATCTGTAATCTGCAATCTGTAAGTCTTAGGTGCCTGGGTGGGGTAAGTGGGCTAAGTTTTTATGGTGGTTGGTAAGGACTAATAAGGATGCTATTTATTGATTATTTTAAACGGTTTGGTATTCTAAGGAACAGTTCTCGATCGAGAGGGAGTGAATGCTATTTCCTCTGAAATCAATGTTGAATAATAAAGAAAGCTACTTTTTTTTTTGGGTACAAGAAAGCTACTTTTATTCCTTGCAATTTATTCTTTCTTTTTAGGAAAAAATTAATAAAGAATTCTACTTTAGCCTAAAAAATAATTCTTTTTTTTTCCTTATAAGGAGAGGACAAAAGCCCTGCTACACTACACAATCACGAAAGAATGTACCAAATTATTATGTGTTTTTCGAGTATATAATTTCAATAACGAGTCATATGATGACGTTATTTTTTTTTTATCAGGTAACATAAGAAATTGTTATAATACCTTAATAATTATGTTACTGAAAATAAATTATCAATAATTTATTAATTTTATAATAAATATTTAAAAATTTAATAAATAAAAATAAATACTTAATAATTCATCCGGTATTTAAAAAAAGACCAAAATAATCCTAGTAACATAATCTCAGCAATTGAAAACAACATGGCGGCTTGTAACGTATTATCAGGGGACCATGGCCTCTCAATTTAAAAAAAAATTGTATTTTATATGTATTTTTTTTCTCTTAAACCTGACCCCAAACAAAGTTATGTCTCTTTCAAAAAAAAAAAAAAAACAAAGTTATGTGTTTTATAGTCTAGTTCCGCCACTTTACATACATATTCTAAGAGCACCTATTTGTTGCAAATAATGTCATTAACTGAAAGAGCATAGATAAAATGAATGTGGCAATCCCCAAAGTTAGGGAAGAGCCAAATTTGCAATAGTCTGCCTCTTGATTTCCTTCATGGTATGTATGAACAAGCATATAAATAATTATCGGAATTTAATTTTAGAAAGAAAATACTGAAGTGATAATTCGTTAGAAATAAAAAGACTGTTAAATAGTATGTGGATTTTTGCTAAAAAAAATGTATTAGGGGGGGTTATACATATTTAAAAATAAATTTTATAATATAAAACTGATGCTTTCAAAAAAAAAAATATTAATTAGAAGCATGGAAGTTGTCCAAATTAAATTTCAATGATAATATGCAACTAAAATTACAAAGTAAATTATCTTGAATAAATCACATAAGTAAATTGTAATTTTGATTTAAAATAATTAAATCCATATGAAGGAAAATTAATAAATTATTAACAAGTGCTACAACTAGCCCTATATTATGAGAAAATATTGTATACATATAGTGCATATTCAATTTATACAGCAAAACAGTAAAACTAAATAGTTATTTTCTCAAAAACTATATGATGGGACTCAGATTTAACATCTTTAAAATAACTTCTAATTTTGATTGGTCTATTCTAGATGGAGCATGTGCACTGTTTTCCAATAAGCAGATGCTGTACTCTTTTTTTCAAAAATTATTTTTTGCATGACTATACTTTTATAACACAATAGGTAATCTTAAAGTTTTTGATAGTTAATTAATTAATTAATTTTAATTACACGATAATTACACTTAATTGTACTTATAAAAATTTTCATTTTATCACAAAAGTACAACACCTAGGTTCAATCTCAATTGTTCTTACAATAATTATTAATAACTAGAACGTAGCCATTATAATGCATATAGTACTTTTAACAAATTATTAAAAATATCAAGTTTTAATTATAGATAATCAAATAAATATTTATGATTTTAATTAATAAATTTTATTATATATAGTATTATTGAAAAACGTGAGATAATTTAAGTTTAGAGTAAACACTCATTTTGATATATAAGTAATATCAGTTTGATTTTTTAATAATTTTTTACATCAAATTGATCTTATTGGATGATCAATTTAATGTAAAAAATAACATTAAAAAATCAATTTGATATAAAAAAAATTAACATTAAAAGACAATTTTAATATGTTTATCTTTAAAAGATGTAACTAATTACACTTATATATTTTAAGGACCAAAATAACAAAAGTACAACACCTAGGTTCAATCTCAATTGTTCTTACAATAATTATTAATAACTAGAACGTAGCCATTATAATGCATATAGTACTTTTAACAAATTATTAAAAATATCAAGTTTTAATTATAGATAATCAAATAAATATATATAATTATAATTAATAAATTTTATTATATATAGTATTATTGAAAAACGTGAGATAATTTAAATTTAGAGTAAACACTCATTTTGATATATAAGTAATATCAGTTTGATTTTTTAATAATTTTTGACATCAAATTAATCTTATTGGATGATCAATTTAATGTAAAAAGTGACATTGAAAAATCAATTTAATGTAAAAAAATTAACATTAAAAGACAATTTTGATGTATTTATCTTTAAAAGATGTAACTAATTACACTTATATATTTTAAGGACCAAAATAACTGTTTACTCTTAAATTTATTCTGTTTGGTTTGATAGTTTTACAAATTAGACACATAAAGGAAAATATTATGATGCCATTTTAAAATTATCAAACAGATTTTGTTTGTTCTCTATAATCTATATTTAAATACAATAATTTTATACTGCCATAGCTTTTCTCTAATTTTATTTTCAATAATGATGGGCATATGCCACCATTAGTGAACCCATGCCACGATTACGGGCGAAACTAAATAGGTTAAAATTAATAGTTTTGGGAAGGGTCGTCCTTTTATATATATATATATATATATATATATATATATATATATATATATATATATATATAAACAATACATATAAATTGTTAAAGAAGATAATTTGAGAGTGGTGCCAAAGCACCCGTTCAATAACACTACATGCCGCCCCTGGCCACGACTCTCTCTAGCAACCACGGATTCAAAAGTTTTGGGTAGTACTGATTGAGCTTTTTTTTTTTATATAGATATTTTAAGGTTAATTTTGTTTTTCTTTTTTAAATCAAATTTTGTTGTTCAGCATCTTGGACTAGCTATCTCTTAGAAAGTATTATTAAAAGATAATTAATTCCTAATGAAAAAGATGTAGCAGTGGCTTGACGGAAACTCAAATTCTTTACTTGAACCGGGATGTGTGATGTACATGCCATTCTAAAGTGATCTACTAATTTGTTAATAAGTTGTTTAATGGCAGTTCCATCTATCACTATGGTGAAAGACTAGATTGACCCATTCTACTATAAGTACCTTCATATTCTGCTTAGAGGGGTTCGTTTCAACAATTAAAGTTAAGTATGTGTTTAGATTAACTGAGAAAAAAAAGATTATATGAAAAATTAATTATGAAAAAATTAATTTATATTTGGATATGTTAATTCATAATTGATTTTATGATAAAGAGTTTTGTTTGGATTGTATAAAAAATCGTTTTTATGTATAAAATTACCAAAAAATATATGAAATGATTGAAAATATTATTTGATTGAGGGCAAATAGGTATTTTTCTCTTAAAATTTTTGAAATAATCTGAAATTAAATAATTAAAAGCTTAAAATAACAACTTTTTTTAAAAAGCTATTTTTAGTTATAGAAAAATAATCTTAACTTATAATTAATTTTACACACTTTAAATAAATAAGATAGATGTTAGATAAAACAACTTTTTTTCAAAAAAAACTATTTTGGGAAAGAATTAATCTTTCCCAAACATGCTCTAAATCCCTCTTAACCGATCTTATGATTTTAGTGACATATTTTTTACATTAGCTTTGTGCATTTAAAAAAATTAAAGATTTTGGCTTAAGATTTGAACCCAAGTAATTAAAGCAAGGAACACACTTTTCACATGAGCCTAGTGTATTTAAAATGATTAATTAATTAAATTTCCTAAATTATGGCCTAAGATTTAAACCAAAGTAATTGAAATAGAGAGTACACTTTCTTTACCATAACTCTCCTTGGATTAGTAGTAAGGGCAAACGCAATAACTAAAGAGCTACCAGTATCAGAGAGAATTAGAAAAATTTGAGATGAGAAAAAACTAGATGGGCTTCTTTCTTTGCGTCTTTATGAAGAAGAATTTGAAGTGAGAAGGTAGAATTTGGGAGAGATGACTCTCTCTGCGCATGAAGAAATTTAATATAATGAAATTTACTAACTGAGCCTCATGATGAAGGCAAATGTTGAAAAATATAAGTAAAAATAGAAAATTAGTATATAATAATAGAAATATTTTAAAATCAAGTGAGGGCATGTGCTTGCACTTTTAGTAACATAAGTGTGTCACTGCTCTCTTGTGTTAATTTAACTTGATAAATAAAGTATTGATCAAATTAAAACACTATTGACACTCTTAATTGTATATTCATATTAAAAGTATTTTGTGATTAAGACTAAGTCAACATCTAAAAGATAATTAGTCTCACACTAAAATGGTGTGGAAAAACCTCGTGGTCTTACAAAGAAATGTATATTCATACTCCTTCATAACTATTTATAATTCTAAATGTGTAACTATTTGAGAGGGTTGAATGTATTTTGCTCTTATTTCTTACATAAATGTTTTAGTTCTTAATATAGGTTAGCTTGCTCCTTAAATTCTCTAATTTAGTTGTCTCAACTGGCAAGGTTGAACCATGTCAACTTAAATGTCTTGGGTTCATTTTTTGGCTGTGATCTTTCATTTGTAAACTATTAATAAATATTAGTATAAGTCATCGCTGAGGTTTTGTGACATGATTTGACATTAGAATGAGGCAACCTCTCTTCCACATAAACTATTGTACAAAAAATAAGATTTAATCAATGAAGGTTGGTTCAACTAGTATTATAGGACTGTTAGTAACCAAACCAAACTGGTCTAAGCAAAAAAAAAAATTCAAACTGAAAAGTCAAAAGTCAAACAAAACCGATTAACTTTAGTTTTATCCAATTTTCTTTTTATTAAAACCGATTAGTTCAATTTTTAGTTTTCTTTTATAAAATCGAGCCAAATCAAACTTAACTCATATAATTATAAATGTATTTCATTTTTTTAATAATTTACATATTTATAGATGATTAGATTTCAATTTGTTGTTATTCTTCTTATGAAAACTTTTAGGCTAATTTATTGTTTATATCTATTTGATGATGTTTTTATTAGAGTTTTTAGGCCATTTTGTTGTTAATTGGGTTATAGAAAGAAAAAAGAGAAGTTGAATCTAAATATTTTTAAGAAAGAAGTAACAGCCAAAACTTGATTGGACCAAATTGAATCAAATTGATTCTCATAGGTTTGGTTTGGTTAGGTTCTTAAATTAAAGCCAAACTGATCGGTTCCCAATATAGGAAAACCAATTTGTTTAGTTAGGATGACTTTATCTCTTAAACATGAACCAATCCAAACAGCAAACATTTTTAATTAGTTTAGATGAGTTATCTACTGTCAGCTATCCTTCTCAATATCTAATATGTACGTGCCAATATAAGTCCTCGCTAAGACTTATATCACATTTGGTACGTAGGAATGGTGATTCCATTTCATGGAATGAATGGAATCCATTCACTCTTCGAGAGATGAGATTAAGATTCCATGCTCATTGAATGAGTTTTTAATTTTTATTTTCCTAGTATGCCATCATTAATTTTACAAAATGACAATTATTTCCCTACTTAAATTTAAGGTTAAATTATATATTTGGTCCTTATATTATAGTTTCACACATAGTTATTAAACTCAAATCGGTAGTTGACTCGGTTAGGATACTGAGTCAATGAGTCATTGGTTCAACTCGAACCACATAAAATTAAATAAATATTTAAATACATATATATATACATTACATATAATGATATTTATCATTATAAATAATTAAAATATCTTTATTTTGAGAGAAAAGATGACCTTTAAGGAAAACAAAGAGTTTAACCTTTAATTCATAAAAAAGACCTAATATTTTCATAAAAATGCTCATAATTCAGAAAATAAGTTGTTTTCTTAAAAATTAGGACTACCATGGCATAGATCTCGAAAAGTTATATGAAATGAATATATAATTAGTCTAAATCGGACAAATGAATTAAAAGTTATGATTTTTCAAAGTTTAAAAGTTTTTTTTAAATTTCGTGACCTGGCTAGTTCCGGTTCAACCAATCGAGTTACCGGTTTTCATCCAAAACCAGCCGAGTTAGACCGAGTCTGAGACATACCTGATCCAATTAGTCACTCATATCGGTTACTTAGCTAGTTCATCGGTCTACCAGCCGATCCGGTTCGAGTTTTATAACACTGGTTTTACACAAAATTTAATTTAGTCCTTATAGTTTAAAATCATTTAAAAAGTCCTTATAGTTTCAAATAATACAAAATAATCCATATTAGTTGGGTTTATTTCCTATTTGAAATGAAACTATAAGGATTTAATAGTGATCAATTTGCATTGTTTAAAAAATATAGAGATTATTTTACATTATTTAAAAATTATAAAGACATTTTTAAACAATTTTAAACTATAAGAACTAAATTGAATGTAGTGTAAAATTATAAAGAGCAAATGAGTAATTTAACCTAAATTTAACACACTTAAATTCCATGAGCAATAGAATGTGTTATCACTATAATATTTAAATAAGAAACCAAATAATTAAAAGTATAATATTTATATTGTACTTATGTTTCAAATTATAATGTACATACTTTAATTTATTTTATCTTTTTTTAACGACAATGTTTTTTGTTATCAAGTTATAAAATAAAATAAACTAGAATACTACTCTTAACAATATTTATTCAGATTACATTTATAAGATATATATGAAAAAAAGTTAAACTTTATTATTTTTCTTATTAGGAGTATTTATGTCATTTAGATAAAATTTTATTATATTTTATATTAATTTCATATACCAAGCAACAAAGCTACCAAATTGTAGACGGAGAATTTCCATTCCATTCCCATTTCATTCTCATTTCAAAGAATCACAATTTCATATTCCAAACATAACGTTATAGTATGGCTTGTTCTTGCAATGAATAACTTTCTTTCTCCTCTACATTTGTAAGAAGAAAAAAAAAATGTATTATAAGGGACAAACGGCAATTAAAATGTCTCTACACCCTCTGCTTATATTAAAAGTGCTGATATTTGAATATTCTACTTACACTATTTTTTTTTATATATAAAATAGTATGAGTTTCGCACAAGTAAATGTTCAATTCATATATAAATGACATATAAAAAATGACGTAACACAATAATAATATGTCATTAATGTTTCTCCATTTAAAAACGTATAGAAAGAACAAAGCCTAATAACTTTTCCTAACAACGTCTCCGTGGTATCAATACATAAGATTTCGATATGAACATTTCATTTTTATTGAACATATAAAAGACAATATGGTATATATTATTATATATTTTATAAATTTTTAAAATCATATCAGTATTTTTCAAATTTCAATAAATTTAATAAATTTATGAAAAATATATATATTTGTTATTAATGCATCAAAAGTCCTTAGCATTATTGAATTTGTTTATATGCTTTGCCTAAAAACTATCTTTTCCACGGATTAGACCACTAAGGTATGGGGCAAACAAAATGGAAAGGAGAAAATGAAAGTAAAGTATGGTATGGGCAAGAAAATGATTGGACTTCGATAGAAAACGACATCAGAAATAACATTTTACATAAAATACTTCTAATTTTAGATGTATAAACTCCCATTCAGTTGTAGGTAAAACTCTTTATTTATATATATAAAAAATGTTTACAATTAACTCTAAATTACTGTCAAGTGTTACATAATAATTAGTAAAATTATTATCCTATGAATATTTTATAATAAAATATCATTTTTATTATTGTCTTTTATGTTAAGAAATTGTGAGAAATATATTTATTCAGTATTATAGAATTGAATGTTCATTCTGATAGTTAACTATTTAAGTTTCAATTCAATTAGATTAAATTAACATTCTTCTTATTTCTCAACATATAAAGTTAAATAAAAATTTAAATGACATTTGATTATAAAATATTTATGAACTATTGATTCAATTAACGAAAATTTTTAATTTTAATAATATTTTAAAATTAGTTCTATCATTTCTCATAAATATAAAAAATAATTTTATGTCTTTTAATAATAAAAAGACACACGTATAATAAACTTAAAATTAAAAGAAAAATTTATAATTAGATAATATTATATTGTATTTAGAAAAGCTTACTTTAAAAAAATATGTTTTTTTTTTACAGAAAAAAAATAAGTTGAAAACTGTTTTTGAGTAAAAATAATCAAATCTGAACATCTAATAAGCTTTTTTTTTTTTAAAAAAAAAGAAGTTGACATATATCCATATCAAGTACTGCCACGTGCGTAAAGGAGAGGCCCACTTGTCCCCACGCGTCGAAAATACGTTGATACTATTTTTCTAATAAAGAAAAAGATTAAATTCATTTATGAAAATTACAAAAAAAAAAAAACAGTATTACCATCCCGCTATTCTCGTTAGTAAGAAAAACCTTCGGAAGCGGGAGAGTACCAACCAAATAACCAAAACAGTGAAACACACGCATCTTCACTTCACCCCTCTCTTCCCCCGCCGTCCACGGCGGTGCCTCCGCCCAAACCGCCACCGCCCCGATTGCCGGTGAGTCCGTTCTCCGGTGTCGATTCTTTTAGTATTGCCTTTCCGATTCTGCCATCTTCCTCTTTTTTTTTTTTTTTTTTTCTTTCCTGCGGTTTCCAGAATATACATCAAATCAAAGTTCTGAATCGAATCAATTTTTTTTTCAAAGAGAGATCGAACGGTTTGACTTTTTTCTTTGTCTCACAATTAGAATTAAAGGTTATTTTTTAATTTTTTGAGTTTTTTTTTTCCTCAAAAGTAGAATTAAAGGTTCGTTTTTAATTTTTGTTGTTGCTGTTGTTTTTGTAGATGTATTGATAAGGTAAAAAATTTTTAAGGATGGCCGAAGCCTCTGGTGATGAGATTTCTTGCATGTTGGTTCTTTCAGGAGGCTGAAGAAGGCGAGAATCTTATCCTATTTTCTTAATTTTCTTTTGTACTTAATTACAAGGGAATCCGGTTTAATTTAAAAATTTTGTGTAGAAAAAAATTAATATCATCTAAAATCTTTCGCTTTTGTAATCTGGATCTCTAATTTTTTATTTTATTTTATTTACAAGGGATGGAATCATATACGATTAAATTTTAAATTTCCGTGTTGAAAAAAAACTATCATCTAAAATATTTCTTTTTTGTAATCTGGATCTCTAAATTTGTCTTGGTTTTATGCACTTTATAGAATAATAATAATGAATATAAATTAGATGTGTGAATTTTCTCGTTACGTTTTCTTCAAGCTTTGTTTTGTGTCCTCTAATTAACCTGCTATTGTTGTCGGATTCGGATCATATCATTTTCCTTAAAAACATGATAGTGCGAGAGAGAAAAATTTGTGTGTTTCTCTCGGCACATGACAACTGTCCTGTTTTTTAAGAAAAAAGCGAGGATCCAAATCCATTGTTGTCGAAGTTGCATTGTCATATGTTCTGTTTTTCCTTGAAAATTATTTGTTTTAAAGTCACTTTTTCAATTTTACATTGTGCCGGCACGTGTACATGTGTTTATGGATATGCCAATTTGTATGATACAGTCAGAGTTTTCATATGAATTTAGGTTGTGGACTTCAATTCAATTATGACTTATGAGACAGAACATGGATGAAATGACTCAGGTGCTAGGTTTGTGGCCAGTTTGTCTTTATTTTACTTTTTAAATTTTAATATGATGGTCGGTTTGTCTTTAGTTGAGTAATGTTTTTAAAAGTTCCTTTGTTTTTTTTGGCCAATTCATATGAGGAAATGTAAGCCAGAATAAATTACATTTTATGATGTGGTTGAGATTAGGTCGAGCGAGGAAAATGAAAGAAAATAGTACTGTTGCAAATATAAATTACATCATGCTTTTTTGTGAATGGCCCTAGTTCAGTAACCACTTTGTGGTTTGTAATAAAAAGATCAATTGCATATTTTTCTTTTCATTAAGCTCACATTATCCTGGTGCTTACAGTCTCTGGTGAACACTGATTTCTTTGGTTAGGAGTGGCTAAAGTAAGATATCATTATATTGCACTGATGGAGGTATACATTAACGTCTCTTTCTTTCAAATATAATAAAAAATTGATTTGATACCTTTGATCCTTAAATGAGTCATTAAAACCTTTGTTAAATTCACAAGACAGTGCCTATAGGCTAAAGTTTAAACATCCTCCTCTTGCCCCATGCTTAATTGAACATTAAGATTTGAAAAATGTATTTATCTTTGTTAATCTCTCTTTGGTAATAAATCTATTTATTTATGTTATTTTTCTTTTTTAATTAGCTTGTATTATCAGGTGACATCTCCAATGTAGCGGTTTGGCTGAGTGAAATCTGTTTGACATGTGAGAACTGTTGGAGTTTTTTGGATTTTACGGAATTGACTATGATTGTTTACGGAAAAAACTCTTCTCTGCAACATCAAGTGCCAGCATTCGAGTTTGGCGTTTGCTTGATAGAGAAACTCTCTGCCACTGCTACCTCTGCTGCTGGCATTGAAGTTTGCCCCTTCTCCTTTTCCTTACATGTATCCTGATTTGGACACCTGTTTACATGCTGAGATGGCTGTTGCAACCTTCAAAGGACCTCCTAGTGGCGAGTGTTGTGGGAATAAGAAAATGGAAAGAAAGCCTTCTGGGAGGAGACGTGTATTTGTGCAGACTGAAACTGGGTGTGTTTTGGGAATGGAGTTAGATAGAAGTGACAATGCCCATACTGTGAAGAGGAAATTACAGGTTGCATTCAATGTCCCGACTGAGGAAAGCTCACTTATATGTGGGGACATGGTCTTGAAAAATGATCTAAGTGTGGTTAGAAATGATTCTCCACTTCTTCTCACCAGGAACTTTTTACATAGGAGTTCATCTACCCCATGCTTTTCACCTAGCGGCAGGGATCTTCAGCTGAGGGATCAGAGTGGACCAATTGAGATTATAGGTTGCTCATATATATTTTCTGGAACAAAACAACTGGTTACAGATATTATGAAGGCAATATTAGTTGGCATTGAACCAATCCCCATTCAAAGTGGATTGGGAGGTGCATATTATTTTAGAAACAGCCATGGAGAAAATGTTGCTATTGTGAAACCTACAGATGAGGAACCTTATGCACCAAACAATCCGAAAGGTTTTGTTGGCAAAGCCCTTGGGCAACCTGGACTGAAACTTTCAGTGAGGGTTGGGGAGACAGGCTTCAGAGAAGTTGCAGCTTACCTTCTTGACCATGATCATTTTGCCAATGTGCCTTCTACTGCCCTTGTGAAGGTGACACATTCTATTTTTAATGTTAATGACAGGGTAAATGGTAATATGCATCAAAACAAGAAGCAAATAAGCAAGATTGCATCACTGCAGCAGTTCATTCCTCATGATTTTGATGCAAGTGAACACGGAACTTCTAGTTTCCCTGTTGCTGCTATTCATAGGATTGGGATTTTAGACATACGAATTTTGAACACAGACAGACATGCCGGAAACCTTCTGGTCAGGAAGCTTGAAGGGTTTGGGAGGTTTGATCAGGTAGAGCTTGTTCCCATTGATCATGGCCTTTGCCTCCCTGAAAGCTTGGAAGATCCATATTTCGAATGGATCCATTGGCCACAGGCATCAATTCCTTTCTCAGACGATGAGCTCAACTATATATATCATCTAGACCCCTTCCGTGATTCAGAAATGCTTAGAAGGGAGCTGCCCATGATTCGAGAAGCATGTTTGCGGGTTTTGGTTCTCTGCACTGTCTTCCTCAAGGAAGCAGCAGCCTTTGGTCTTTGTCTAGCTGAGATTGGTGACATGATGAGTAGGGAATTTCAGGGTCATGATGAAGAGCCCAGTGAGCTTGAGCTTATATGTATTGAAGCAAAGAAACTGTTAGATCAGGAAGAATTCTCTTATTTTGAGGCAGAAGTAGGAGACAAAGAAGTGATTCAGTTTCAGATAGATTGTGAGGATCAGGATTTGGACTTCACTGCAAATGTAGAAGAGAAACTGACAGCAATGCCATATTTTCAATTTGGAGCAACAAGGGGAAACGGCAGAAACCCACTTTCTAAACTAGAGGAAAGTGTGATGGAGGACGTCGCTGAGAGTGAAGATGAGTTACCCTTAGGTGCTGATGAATATACTGGCCCTGTGGGAAATTGGGTGCCTAATACTTCAAAGCTGTCCGTGTCTATGAAAAACACAATTGGTGAAAAAAGTTGGCAGCACCTGGGTGTAAAGCAGAAGAGTGGCTTTTTGGCTGGTACATCGTCTGGAAACACGAGTGTGAATGAGTTGCCTGCAAGCTTTAGTTTTGTGAAGCTGGCAGATATGGATGAAGAGAAGTGGAACCAGTTTTTTGAGAATTTTCAAAGGTTGTTAAACCCAGCTTTTGTTAATTGCAAACGAGGGAATGCGGGTCAGAGGCAGAGACAGAGACTTGGAACTTCATGCCAGTTTTAGGGGCATTATCAATTAAATATGGGGAGAAACAGAGAAAATTTAGAGGCTTGTACAATGTGTTACGTGGTACAGCCTGAAATATATAGATAAATGCAGAGGCTTTATTTTCGCAACACTGAACGGGAGTATCCAGGTGTAATAATAAATGAAGATTGTTAGGTAGTAAGCTCTTGCATCAGCGTCCTTATTTTCTTTTTTATATTTTTCCACTTTATGTTCACTGGTTAGTATGTTGAATAAATCTGTTCAGGGGATATGCCGAAATAAAATTATCTTTGTGTATACCAATGTTTTTCTAGAGATTTAAGGGCAGTTTGTATTAGTTTTTTTTAGAGTAGAAGTGCTTTTTTGAAGTAATAAATGTGTTTTTTTTAGAAGTTAAAGAGTTTAAGTTTTTTAAAAAAACACTTCATGTGCTTTTTTGTTACACTTAGCTTCTAAAAATAGCACTTTTATTACTTCAAAAAAGCACTTATGCCCCTAAAAAAACTAATACAAAAGGGCTCTAAATCATATATATTGTGTGGCTTGTCTGTCGCCTTAAATTCTTGTGTTTTTTGTCCCCTTTTGGTGAATTTTCATTCGTTCCTTGTACATATTGGCAATCTATTGTCCAAGTATTTTTAAGTGGCGCACTTGATTACCAATTCCCATGCGAATCTATTCTGGGCTAATTAGTGTTACTTTTCCTAATTATGTACATAAGTTGCTTTTGAAAAATCCCAATGCTCTTCAGCACGCTTCAAAATGATGCTGAAATAGGTAATTATTTCTTCAGCTGCAATGCTGTTTATGTCAAATTGTCAAGTATCTCCATTTGTTGTAATCTGTGTATAATCAGATTCTTCACAGGCAATGATTGGGTTTGGGTAGTTGATTTCTGTTCACTATTATTCTTGTGATCGGTCACTGTTGTTATAATACCGTGAAGACTATGTCCTTATTTGCTGTTGTATATTTGTTTCCACTTTATGTTCACTGTTTAGTATGTTGAATAAATCTGTTCAGGGGATGTGCCAAAATAAAATTATCTTTTGTGTACTGTATACAATGTTTTTCTGGAGATCTAAATAATATTTCTTCTTGTTCGTCTATAGCTTTAAATTATCTTTATCAAAATCGGTTTACAAGCTTGCTAAAATTCCTGATTACAAGCAAATGGTTTCCAAATTGTAAAACTACACATTTATTTCCTTCACTTTGATAAAGCCTTTGCTTGTAAATCAGGAATGATAGCAAGCTGTGAAACCTATACTAAGAAACCTCAGTGGTGCAGATAGAGGAGGTGGTTTCCTAAGTTACTGCTGAAATTCTATGGGCTCTCACATATTTTAGTTATAATAAGAAACTATATTGAGCTCAAGTGGCACCCCCAAGATTTTATCCCATCCAGCGCGCTTTGCCACCTCTTTGTAACAAAAAGAGTATTGATTATGATAAAAGCCGAGGTTATCTTCAGCAATGCAGGACATTTACATGCTGAGCAGTTGACAGCCTTTCCTTCAAAGATAAACTCATTTCTAGTTTTCCAAATAGCCATATGAAAATTTTGGCAATTTCACCACTTTGCAAGACTTTGATTTTACTTATCAAGCAGCCAGGAGCCGGATCTAGTAATATTGGACTCACGTTACCATTGCTCATCTCCCTACTTTTTAGAGACTCAACAATAATTGAATCATTACTCTCTTTTTTCCCCCTCCGTTAACAGTATCATCGATCAGTATTCTGACTAATTAGAAATACTTCAAGTTCAGTGGTTCACTACCAACTAAAACAAATCAGAAATTCCATCACAAATTCAATGGATCAAGGTCAAATTATCGTCCCAAACTTTCGAAATTTTTTTGGCACACATCATAATGTACACATTGTTAGTCAACTAAAATAGTTTTTGTCTTTATGCACAGCGTAGAGAGGAAGGTATATAAAGTTGAGCAAGTTAAAGGAAAAATCACCAATAACCAATAATTACTAATAACTAATAGATAAGTAATTATGTCAAGGAAACCATAAGAAAAGGATGATAAATGAAAATGAAAAGCCGTTGACCTTCCTTTGTAACAATCACAAGAAATATGAACAGAAATCAACTACTAGTACTCAGGTTCCAAGTTTTTCAAGGTCACAAGGGTTCTAGAATATCTTTACATGGTGACACTAAGTTGAACCTTGAACGCCGCTTTTCTTGTCCTAACGGTTCCTTGTTTCAGATTATAAGCAAACAATGCCCGTCCCTTCCAATGTAGTAACAATTCTCTATCAAATACACCAACATGGTAGAGTTTGTTGAATACAAAATGGGAATATTTTCGAGTACCAGTATGAAGATTTGTAGTATGTTTCATGGTCCAACTCCGGTCTGCATAATGCTTCAAGACCCTAATCTCGATCTTCACTTTAGGCAAATAATTGTAATCCAAAACACACAACTCAAATTCAACACCCATCTCTAGGAGATGCGTATGCTTATGGTCTTCTGGTAACCCACTGCATATATTCATTGGTGGGTGAGGCCTGACTGTGAAGCTTTCTGATATCATGTCAAATACAAGAATGGATTCTAAACAAGAGTTAGGCCTCCCACCTTTCCCTTTTTCACAAATCCAGTGAAAAGCATCATGAACAACCACAGGAGGTTTCAAATTATGATTTTTGCAAGGACAATAGGGGAAGTTCCTGATTAGTTGTCTCCAATATTTGTCCTCTGGTGACTTGGCCACCAAACATCGGATATATAACTCAAAACCACTGCTTCCTTGACAAACTGCGAGTACTCCATAATCTTTTGTGTATGGGTGCTGAAAGATTCCATATAACCACCCCTTACCAGTGTGTAGGGTTACTTTCTCTTTGGTAATAGGATTGCATATTAACTATAATGCACGGATACTCTAAAATTGGTGACGTATTCGTATGGTACCTGTATCCAATACCGATACACGTATAATACTATTGCATTCATATTTTTGTTGTATCTCTATGTTTTTTTTTTCAATACCTACTGCCCTTAAAAAACTATTACTTGAAAAATTCGAGATAAGTATTCAAGCTCTGTTTTCACTAATTAAATTCTCTTAAAATATATTATCACTCTTGTATTCTTGTCATCCTCAAAATCATAGTAAATTAGTGAGTAATTTCATTGATTTTAAAATTTAATTTTTCACATTTATAAATATAAATTTATTTTTTTCAATATGTATTATCGTATTCGTATTTTAATTTTTTTAAAAATTAATATATTTATGTAGCGTATCATATCAAATTAGATACTTGTACTTATAACAGTACAACATAGCATATTACAAAAGGCGACCGTGGAGGTAAACTGGATCCCTTTAAAACAAGTAACCCATTTTATGTAAACAAGACCCAAGTATTGCAGTTTGCAGCCATTTCTGCCGTTCGAATATGTTTGTGAGTTTTAGATATTCTTGGGAATCATGCCTTGCCAGTACTCCTTAGTAATCAATAAAAACTTTGTAGGATCTGTGTAAAACTGCATCAGCCGGACAAGAATGGTAGAAGAAGCAGAAGTGCTAGTTCGTTTGCTATGCAGTTCAACAAAGAAAGGAGTGGAGGTGAGTTATTTAAATTTCCTTGACACCAATCTCCATCTCAGGACATCCTCTAATGGTAACCTGCTAATGATTTCAACTAAAATAATATCATCAGGAAGAAGTGGGCATGGTCGCCTCCACAAGATTTTGGTAATCCATGACGTGAAGGTGAAAGGAAACATGTTCGTCGCTTTTGAATGCACAAAACCTATCGTCTACGCTGCAATCTTGATTCACTTTGTTTATCTATTTGGATTATATAACGGTCTCCAACTCCTATAGTATCTATTTATCTATATCATTATATAAAACGCAATCCATACAAGTAAAGTTAATGTTACGTGTAAGTCGTTTCTTTTTTATATTTTGATTTCCTTGTATCAATTTTGTAATCAATTTAATTGTTTCATTTTTTAACTAAAGATTAAATGAAATTTCAACTTATTCTAAGATTTCAATACACAACTTTATCATCAATCAAACAGTCATATTTTTGAATTGATGATAAAATGAAATTAAAATTTATCCTAACATTTCAAGATTAAATAATAATATCTAAAACACATATTAGGTTTCATTTTTCAAAATTTTTTAAAACCATTCGAAATTCAAAATTGTAACACCCACAATATGCTACGCTATGTGTTAAGAGTTTTTTTTTCCCCTCCTTTGAATTTTAGCAGCTTTGTCATCAATTTAGATTTGAACTTATCAATACACCAAAAAATAAAAAAAAGATATGACTTTATTCTAACATTTCAATATGTAATTTTATCATTAATTAAATAGTCTCATTAATTTTTAAACTAAAAATTAAATAAAATTTGAACTTATCATAATATTTTAAAATTAAATGATAATATTCTAACACACAATTTATATTTAATTTTTCATGATTTTTTAAAATCATTCAAACTTTTAAAATTTTTAAACATATCCTAACATTTTTTGATTCCGTCAGTCAAATTAAATTCAACAATAATATTCACACGCTAAAAAATTTATCTTATTTTTACATTTGGGTAACGATAAGTAAATTTTTTATTAATACAATATATCATTTGATTAATGAATTTGGTAACTAATCACTTATAAGCTGGCCAAATTTATTAATAAAACGATATGTTATATTAACCGAGAATTTGCTCATTGTTAACAAAAAGTGTAAGTAATCGATTACCAAAACTCATTAACTAAATGATATATTGTATTAGTCAAGAATATACTCATTATTAACCAAATATAAAAATAATATAAAAAATTAGTGTACAAATATCTTTTTTCTAAAAAATCAGTGACCTGAATCCTTAATTAGTCCTTGAAGCTTTTAATTGTTTTTTTTAATCAAACCTAATCAATCAAATACAAAATCAACTTTATTAAACATAAAACAACAGAATTTGAAAGGTAAAAAAGGAAAAAATGTTCTTTAAATACTTGTACTGGGTTGTACTTTATTAAAATTATGATGCACTTGTATTCTTGGAACGTGATATTCTTCACTCCATTGTTTGAAAGTCGTAATAATAATTAATAAAATTAAATAAATTACAAATTTTATTTTTAATAATATCTTTTTAATTTTTGTTGCCCACAACATTATTTACAAGTTAAAAAAGAATATAAATACATTACAGATTGGATTTTCTTTCTTCATCAACTTGCATTAAGGTTATTTCATCCTTTTATTTTTGGAATTTTTTTTGGGTGGGGAAAAGAGGGCATTAGACAAATATATTCAATAAGCATGACTCAGGAGGAAAAAAAAAATCACCTTTCATATCAAACTGTTTAATTAACTGAATTGCATTGATAAAAGAAATAGGAATAAAACTGCATTGACCTCGTATCATAGCATACTTCTAGTTTCATTAGTGAAAACAATCTCATTCAATAATGTCATCCACAAAGGAATATGATAAGGGTTCGCAGGTTCATGGCAATAGAGAGGAGAAAATGATAGGGGAAATGATTTTTGAGTGACGAGGGTTGAATTGTAAATGATTATATTAAAAAAAATTGTTCCATCTCAAACCCCTCAAATTGGAGAGTATAAAAATTTAGGGATTTGAGTGGTATAGAGTAATTTCGGTTCCCTTCCTTAACCATTTCATTTTATTACTTAAAAAATTCTCAAACAATGAGTTGATGTCTTTTTACCGTTGATAATAGCCTAATATTACATATTTTTTTATATAAAAATAGGCTTTTATTACGTAATGATATAAGTTAATTTTTCTTATTTTAAGATATTAGTGATTACTTATTGAGAGTGACTAATTATTAAATAAGTGTAATAATTATAGGATTTTGGAAATATTTATAAAGAAATTAGGAACCTCGTTGTGAAGGATTTTGACAAGATTCTATGAAGATATCAACAATCTAGCTGTGAAAGTTTCTTATTTTGAATCACTTTCATATTCTTGAAAGACTTACTCTCTTAACTCAATTAATTAGGAAGATAATTTAAAGAAGGAAAAAAAATCTACTTTTCTTGTTTCCCAAAATTTGCACATAAATGAGTTTGTACACAAATATGAAACCCTATAAGAAAATTCTATTAGAATTGTTGGCTCAATAAATTATTATAAATAAGATGAGTAGCAGCCACAAGAAAGAGGCAACGAACGAACAATATGCTATACAAAAACTACACAAGATAAGAGAATGAAACAAGGGGTAATACTGATATTGTCCCTCAAAGTCAGTATGTGTAGTTAGATTTTATCATTTTATGTACTAAAGGGATGATGAAACCCTGATTGCTTTGACATTGTCTATGTTAGATTTTTATTACCCAGTTGTTTTAGAGATTAAATGTTTATTGTTTTTATTTTTCTATTAGTTAGTTTGAATAAATTTTTAGATGTGTTTAATCATGTTTTTCTCATGCTTTAAGTTTATTTTTACTATCTATGTGTTAGCTGTAATCAGATATCAATTGTTATTTCTAGATAGAGATATAATTGATGATTTGACAAATTATTGTTAATAGGAAAATAAAAGGTATCTTTCATAACTTTTATTAGAGCTTAATTGATAGGTTTTACATAAATACATGTTTTGTTGCTAGATCATCATGAGTTAAATTATTTGGGAATAATATATTTAATATAGTTGATGTTAAAATTAATTTTGGTGAATTCTAATCCTTAGTCAATTTATATTTTGTTAATTAATTAGATTTATTTATTTTTTATTTTTTTGATTTTATTTATTTATTTTTGCATATTCATTATTTTTGTTTAACTAGATTAGAAAAATTCATCAATGCTTAAAACTTTAACTCTCAGTCTCAATGAGATCGACATTGTATTTGTTGAACTATTTTACGACTCATGCATTTGCGAGTTTTTTTAAAGCTTAGAAAAAGTCACAACAACCACCTCACTTTATTACTAGCCGCTCTACTTCATTTATCCAAACATAGCCTAAGTAAAGAGACCTTTTCCCATAGTCATCAGTTTTCTCTAGTTATTTTTTAGTTTTCTAGGATATTCCCACAAGCTGTTAGCACTCTGAGAGAGACTAATCTCTTTTGGTATTGTTGCAATTGCTAATGCAAAAGACCCTCCCAACAAATGCAGACTCTAATGTTTGAACTTATGTCCCTACCTTAAGAGTGAATGTACATTTTATTAGTGTAAATGGTTGGAGGTAAAAAATATAGTTTATTTATTTGCTAATGAACTAAAAGAATTACGCAACAATAAGAAACTCTAAGATCCTAAACACTATTGAGGATGATCAAAATTGTGCCTTTTATTGTAGGATTCTGGAACTTGAAGTAAAGAAAGCACTAAAGAGAATGAGCAATGGAAAAGTGGTTGAACCAGATGATATTCCAATTGATATTTGGAAGTATTTAGAGGAGAAAGGAATAACCTAGCTTACTAAGTTGTTTAATGAGATAATGAGGTCTAAGGAAATGTTGAATGAGTGGAGAAAAAGTACTTTGATCCTTATTTATAAGAACAAATGAGATATACAAAATTATGTTATCTACAGAGGGATAAAGCTTATGAGTCACACTATGAAATTGTGGGAGAGAGTAATTGAACGGAAGTTAAGATAAGAGACTCACGTTTCAAAGAACTAATTTGGTTTTATGCCAAGAAATTCGACCATGGAAGGCAATATATCCCTTGAGAGGTTTGATGGAGAGGTATCAAAGGAAACAAAAAGAGGTCATGGATTTCATTGATCTAGAGAATGCTTATGATCGAGTGTCGAGAAAAGTTTTTTGGAAGGCTCTGGAGAAGAAAAGAATTCGTGTTACTTATATTCGAACAATCCAAGATATGTATGATAGGGTTAAAACTTGTATAAGAATGAAAGGTGGAGTCACAAAAGATTTTCCTATAACGATTGAATTACATCAAGGATCAACTTTGAGTTCATATCTTTTCACCTTGGTTTTGGACTATTCAATGGTTACATTTAGGATCCGGTGCTTCTATGCATGCTTTTTGCGTAGATGATATAGTCCTAGTGGAAGAGTTCAGAAAATGAGTAAATGATAAAGTCAAGTTATAGATAGTAGCTTTAGAATCACATGATTTTTGAATAAGTAGAAGTAAAATAGAATATATGAATTGTAGGTTCAGCAAGAAGCACAATAACAATGAATTGAAGGTGAAAATTGAGGATTATACCATCCCACAAGTTGAACATATCATACAAAGTGACGAGGAGATTGTGGGTGATGTAACTCATAGGATTCAAACTGGGTGGACGAAATGGAGAAATGTTTTTGGCATTATTTATGATCCAAGGTACCTCTAAAGTTCAAAGGAAATTTTTACCGAACTACCATCATACTAGCAATGCTTTATGGTACCAGATGCTGGACAGTAAAATGCCAACAAGAACATAAGATAAGGGTTACGGAGATGAGGATGTTGAGGTGGATGAGTGGATATACTAACAAAGATAAAATAAGGAATGAATACATTAGAGAGAAAGTTGAAATAACATCCTTTGATGGAAAGATGACCGAATTTCGCCTAAGATGATTTGGGCACGTGAGGAGAAGACTAATAAAAGCCCAAGTGAGAAGAGTTGATTTTTTGAAGGATAGTTTTATGCACAGAGGTAAAGGAAGACAAGTGAAAACTTTAAGAGAAACAATTAAGAAAAGACCTGGACCTAAATGGCCTTTTAGAAAATATGGTATTTGACAGAACACAATGACGTCATTTAATCAATATAGCCGACTCCACCTAGTGAGAAAAAGCTTTTGTTGTTATTGTTAATAATGAACTAGAAAAAAGTTTTTTAAACAGAAGTGATCATTCACAATCATGTTTCGAAGTATCATGGAGGAATCCGCCTTTGTTATATCTCTTGCTCTTGCCTCAGAATTGTCACGGGACAAATGGTTAATTCACCCTCAATGAGTTAAAACTGTCAGCAAAGAACTACATTTGCAAAAAAATTGAGACATCCTTTTGCAGTAGTAGTTGATTCATTGAATTTGCTATAAACTTCCTTGGTTCCAAAGGACTACAAAAAGATTTTTCACCCCAAATAGAAGTGATTGCGTTCACCCAGTTTCTCTGGGGTTCATGGAGGCTATCCTACTTAATTCAACCTGTTGATCCTCTATTCGACTCACAGTTGGGGAGAAGTTACTGCTTGCAAATGACATGTTATCTTCTTTCACATGGCGCCTTTGCTTTATCCTCAATATACCCTGTGAAACCTCACCTATAGAGGGGCGTTTCCGAGGTGATTTGTGCAAGCATTTGTGTGCAATTTTAGCAAGCTGTCTCACTCCTTCAAGGTTGCATTTTCCCACAAGTTGCTTGTCAAGTATCCCATCTATACCATCATGATCCATCGCAGCCTTGCAGTAAAAGAACGATAAGCATAAGAAAAGGAAATCATCAGGTCTACAATGATTTATAACAACACTAGTATCAAGAATTCAAGATGAAGAAGCTCTTTTCCAAAGCAAAAAGACCTTACAAGGTTAATATATTCCATCAGATTTTGATGTGGGTGGATGGCCGTGATGAGCTCAAAAATTATGATACCGAAACTGTAAATGTCACTCTTCATGGTGAACTTGCTTGTGGAAATGTACGCTGGGTCCATGTAGCCATATGTACCTTCAAGGCCAGAATTCTGGTCATCAAATATCTCTTCCTTTGAGAGCCCAAAATCAGCAACCTACATAATCAGAAATTTTGGAGATACCTGTTAAAAAAAATGAAGATAATTCACACGATAAATGTCAAATTAAATACATGCCAATACTCAAGGCTAGACAGGAAACTTTGTTTCTTTAGAACTCAGCTGCTGTAGGGCAAATTCCAATAATGAAAATGTTGAGTTCCCTGCCACAAATTTTGGTTACAAATTGTCCCCCTGAAGCTAACTCTAAAATGTAACCATAATATGTTAGAAAGTCATTTTACATAAACCTATAGTAAAAGAATATGAAGAAGAAACTACTTGGAGTGTACAAGACGGAAATTTCACAGTCAAAAGGTTCGAATAATAAGTTTTGGAATGTTGTCTTCAGACTTCAGCTATTTTCTCGTAGGAATTTTCAACCTAACAGTAACACTAATCTACCCCCTGCAGCTCATTAATTAATTAAACACCAAAGGATTTGTCCCTTGTTATTTCTGTGTCAATGTGAAGAGGAAGAAAGGAGGGGCCAGAGGGGGAAGGAAAATGTACGTCAGGTGCATGGTTTAAGAATATAATCAACATTGGTTGCAGACATATATATATATATATGTATAGCAAAATTTATTCTTTATGTAGCAACTATTTGAAAATATTTGTCATTGATAAAATCTCCAAAGCAGTTCTTTTGAAACTTCTCCCTGATTATCCTTAATTCATATATTTCTCTTGGATCATATTACCATGAAATGATGACCATGTTTGATTTAATATCATATGAAAAGTTAAGAAAATGAATCGACAATCTGACTATCAAAAAGCACTAGTACGAAAAAGCTTACCTTAGCTCTCATTGAGTGATCTAGCAATATGTTGGCAGACTTCAAATCGCGATGTATGATGGGTGGGACTGCCTGTTCCATGCACATTCATATTAACCAAATACATTTTCACATAGTATAAGAGAAAATAAATCATTGAACATACTCCTTCATGAAGGTATTCTATTCCGTGTGAAATATCAACAGCAATTTGCAGCCTTTCATCCCAACTCAATTCCTTTTCTTCACCTAGATGCATGCACAGTACCAACTATTCTCAACAGACACAACTTTATTTGTAAAATTAAAAGGCTAACATTAGAAATAAAAACTTTTACTCTGCTATATCTCATCCAGGAAAAAAGTGAAAAATATATGTTACATTTATTAATGATTGTGTGACTACTAAAAACATGTAAAAGAAAGTAAGATCTTCCGGTCTGTTCGATGACATTATCATATATGCAAGTTTTGATATATAGCTATCACATTAAAAAAAAGATAAAAATAAAAAAACAAAAAAACTTAAGATGAACATGAAGATCTTCCGCTTACCATATAAAAGGTTTGCTAAACTTCCATTACTCATGAACTCATAAACCAGTATGCGCTGTCCTTTATCTACACAATATCCTACCAAATTCACAAGATTCCGATGATGCAGTCTTCCTAGCAGCAACACCTGGACCAGCGTCTTGTTAAAAATCATAAAAAGTTCAACAAGCTTAGCTGGTGAGAAGTGACTGATGTTAAATTTACAGTGTAGTCCTTTGAGTTGCTCAAATAAGAACGAATGTCACCACTTCAAACAAAATCCAGTGGAAGTAAGTGATCATCCCAACCATTTTAAATTAATAATGTGTTCTGTCTGGCAAAATAAAGGAACTCATTGCCTCGGTAGGCTTTTATGTGCCAATGATGATGACCATATCACACAATGCAAATACAAACTCAAATAATTTCTCAGGTCATTCAGGAATGGTGATGTTCCAAAACAGGGTTCAAAGCAACTGGAACACTATACCTTTTGTAAATTAACTGAATTTCAGTTAACTATGAACAATAAACTCTTTAATCAACAAGCGTCAAGTCATCTATGACTTGGTTTAATGCCTTCATCTATGACTTGGTTTAATGCCTTTAAAAATAATCTGTTTTGAGTCTCTGAATCAACAAAAAAAAAAGGTGGGGAAAGAAAAGTATAACTACGAAATCTTTTTCCAATATTATCTAAATCAGTAATAAAGATTTAAAAGAAAAAATTCTGCATTCCACAAACCTAGTATCAAAATAGTTATTTGCCCAAGAGCCTTAGCTCAAGTGGCACCAAGTCCCTTTGGGGACTGCTTGAACCCATGATCAAATCCCAGCCAAGTTGCTTTGCCTGCACTTTAGCCTACCATCACCCCTCCCCCACACCAGGTCATAGACCACCTTTGTAACCAAAAAAAAAAGGTTATTAGCTTATACCTCTGTTTGGAATTCTTTCTCCCCTTGTTTGGAATTGGCCGCAAGCATCTTCACAGCTACCACCTCTCCTGTAGGCATTGTGGCTTTATAAACTGTGCCAAACGATCCTTGTCCCAATGTATTTGTGAAATTTTGTGTGGCCTTTTGAATTTCTCTGGAACATGTAAAATGTCAGACATACCATTACAAATGTTATATGTCCCTGTCTATAATAGATTTTTATCTGTTCAATTCCATGTCCTACTTTCTATATTCCTTTTTTCTTCCGAACTAATATGCTCTGTAAATAAAATTTAGCAAGGTGGTTGCTCTTACATATAAAGAAACTTCATTATAAAAGGACATTAGAGACTTCCTAATTCCATAAATCAAATAACCAACACATTTTGAAATCAATAACTATATGCTTTACATTCTACTATTAGTTATCCAAAAACAGAACATTTTGGAAGAAACAAAGAAAGAAAGAGTAAAGCTCATGCTCAAGAGAGAAATGAACATACTTGTATGAGTACTTTAGAATGCCTGACGCTGAAGCAAGTCCATCTTTATTTTGATGATTCCACCAAGTTAAATGGGAATTTTTTTGTTGATTTTCTGACCTTGAAGTGGCTATGGAACTAGTGAGAGAAGCACTAAAGTCAGTGCTTGATCCTAATCCATTTGTTCGTATTGGGAGAGTTGTTAAACTACGCTCATTTGCAGATCGTCTAAGATGAGCACGCTTCTTGCACCACCTTATGCCAAAAAATATGAGGCAAGCTATAAAAACTCCAAGGGCCACACCAAAGGAGACACAAATGATAACTAAATCAGCTTGACGAACCATTCTTTGATCTCTCTTGATATTCAAACAATGAAATCATCTTGCAGAAGACTAGCACTAGAGAGGTTCACTGTCACAAAGTTGACACAATTTTATGTTAATTCAATACTTCTTCCTGCTAGAACTGGCATAAATTGAACCCTCAAGATAGTAAGTGATTAAAGTTCTCGATTAATGTTCTTTGTATGGTCATGAGAGGAATTAGAGGTGTCAATTCTTTGTATGTTCTTTGTATGAGAAATGCAATCTCATGACAAAGAGGAATTACATCAATGATCATGCTAAGCATAAATATTGGATGGTCATTTGTTGCAAATGCAACATGATTTGCTAATTTCGGGATAAAGTTATATGGATTATGGAGGAAAGTGTGTTATACAACCACAACCAACTTGAAAGGGGAATCTTAGCAAAAATGCATATCAATATTGAAACATCTAATGTTTTCTTTAAATATCATCAGTTCTGCACGAAAGGCGTGACATAAGTAAAGAACATAACATGGACACCTTATTTCGGACACTGCAATTCTCCCTGATAGATACATCATACATCAAAATAAAATGGCGAAATTATAATACATGTAGCCAAATATATCTAATTTTCTGTTTTGTGATTCACATTGAAGTTATTGCAGCAGGGTTCAGGAGATAGTTTACTATTCACAAACCCTTCAAGAGCAACCGAAACCTTCAGGTAATTCTGTTTACCATTTTGTATTATTTATCAATTGTTGACATATCAAAAGGATCGCCACTTTAAACATGGTACCACCAGTAAGTGACTTTCCTCTTAAAACATTGGAAACAAAACAAAGAACACAAGGCAACAACAAAATTGTCCCCAAACAATCCCATCATCCATAAAACTCATAAACCCACCAAGCCAAATCAAAAAAAGAAAAGAAAAATGATCTTTTCATTTCAAACCAGGCAGCAAAAGCACAAGGAGAGCCATCATACCTGATACCTCATCAGGACAAGAACGCCCCCATAATGGGAAAATCAGTTTTTTCTTTGTTTTGTTCTGTGAACCGTGATTCTGAACTTGACCCTCGTCTGCTTCGTTGTACTTCTACGTGTGTTTAAGGTCCATACTCCATAGTCAATGACATGAAACAAGCAGCCACCTAGTTGAAGGAAGAAACTGTATATGGAAACTCTGAAAAGAGGAAGATGTCTGAGTTGGAGGCTTTTATGCTTTGGAGCGGAAAGGATATAAAAGAGAAACGCGGAATTGGTGGGTATAGGCATAGTCATAGACATAGTTGAAGTTGAACTGTTGAAGTGAGAGAGTGGGTTTAGATTTTTGAACTATGAAAGGCATGGCAATAATTAGACAAAGGGCTACGTATTAAATAAAGCACGAAGCCGGAACTGCTACGATTCTATTGGATGTCTTTGTTGTGTGGCCCAGTTTCCTGAAACATAGTCCTATCAGTCTTTTATCCTTGTTGTGCCTGCATTGCATCTTGTTTTTGTTTAATGTTTTTTGTTTTCATTTTTGTGTTTTTTTTGTTTAATGTTTAATGTTTTAACAAATGTTTGTTCGGTTGATATCAACGTACTTCGATGTGGAACTAAACAAAAAGTAAGCCCATGCAATCGCACGAGTATTAGGTTAGTTCATTTTAATCCTCTAAACCTCCTTGAAGTTAAAATATTTGAATTATTATTATTAATAGAATAAATATTCATTTTATTCTTCAAAAGATACTTAGGACATCACGTTAATCCTTAATTTATTAGTGACATCAAATTATCTTTTTAATAATATTTAATGTCATTAATTTCATCTTCTGACAAGTAATTTGATGTCATCTTAATGATTATTTTGATAAACATATATATATATATATATATATATATGACATTTAAAGACATATTTAATGTTACATATATTTTTAAAGAATCAATATAATGTCTTATATATTTTTGGAGAATAAAAATGAATGTTTATTATTTTTTTTATTATTGAGGGTGACTAAAAAGTTGGCCTAAGAAATTAAATAAAAATAGATAATCATCACTATTTTTTATTTGGTTAGGGTGCATGATAAGAAGAAAAATAAATTTGGTCTTTAAAATAAAGTCAGAATACCTACAAGAAATTGGTTGGAATGGTAAGTGACTCCAATCTCAAAGTGTCGGTCCAAATATTTGATTTATGGAGTCGTATTGAGAAGGCTCATAACCATCATACTCTAGAGCCTAAACAAGATTAATCTCATATTTAAAGAATATGAAAATACTCGTGATTCAATCTAAACATATAAATATAATTGGAATCAAGAGATTTTTTTTGCACAAAAAAAATGCAGAAATTTAATCCTGTTGCCCTTGATGCATTCATACTAAAAGAGTTACCTTAAAGGTAATTGTACAAATTATTAATAACCGTAGAATATTTAATTTACACAACAAAGAGAAAATAAATAAAGATAACTTATAAGACCAAATTAAATATAATACTTATATAATTTATTTATTTTATACGTAATATAATAATTTTGTTAAAGGTTAAAATTTATTTGAAATAGACCTTAATATAGGCTTTTAGGCAAGCCATGTGTTTATGTTTTTTCAAAAAGATCACGTTGACAAAAAAAATCCATGTCAAATAATAGAGTAAATTGAGGTTAATATTTTATAAAATAGGCATTACTAAATTTAAGGCAAAAGCCTAGACTTAAAATATGTTTAATGAATAAAAGCTAACAAGTAACAACAAACAGCTATGCTTTTTACTGAGGAGTTCTTGGAGCGGTCACTAAAAGTTTTATTACTAAAAATAATAATTTTTTATTTAGAAAATATTTGGGCTTTTTGTGACGACTTTAATTCATCATCACAAAAGATATTTTTAGAGACGACTTTTTACTAGACACCACACCAAGGTTTTATTATACTAATTAAACAAATAAAAATTTATAAAAAACAACACAAATAAGAAAAAAAATAGTTTATAATTTATTTTTTTAGAGTCCAAAGCATTCATTAACAGTATTATAGTTTATTTTTGTTAAAGAAAATTTAAATTTCAGTTTAAAGAGATATACAATCAATTATACATTTAGTTTGTAAGTTTCTGTACAATTCAAGTTTAAGTATTTCATATAAAATTCTTTTTAGATTGGCTTACATTCAATTTTCATATTAAAATGACATCATTTGAATTAATAAAAATTAAACAAAAAAAAGGAAGGTTGAACCATATTGGACCGGTCCAAACTAACTAGTTCATTGATTTTTTATCAGATTTCATGCTGAACGATTTTTTTGGATAACTCGGACGGTGTAATGATCGGTTCCCAATTCAACTGTGTTGAGGAGATCGAGAAAGATAAAGAGAAAAACACACACACAAGAAAACAGCAGCAGATAACGTGGTTCACCCACAAACAAATGGGCTACATCCACGGGCAGAGGAGAAAACAGATACCACTATGATCTTGTGAAATTATAGACGTATTACAACAGATGTCACACTCTCTCTCAGATGATTTCTGAGTTATCTCTCAAGTGTTTTTCATAATGAAACTCTCACACAAAATATATCTGATACACTGTACAATTTAGGAACTTCCCTATATATATATATAGGAGTCCCAAAATTAGAACGGTTGAGAGCTGATGCTAGGTTGTTATACTTAGAAAAACTGCCTAATAACTGACAGCCTTCGAAAGGTACAAAAATTACAAGATCAATGCAGGCATACAAATTGTAACAGATTGTGGCAGAGAGTTCAAGCCAATTCAACAAACCGGTTCTCAGAACCATGCACCACACGCTTAATACATGCATCTTCATTGCATATCCATGTTAACATAGTTGTATTTTGATAAAAAATGGAATCACAAATTATAAGTGATAGTAAAGAATTTTTCTAAAAATTTTAACCCCCAGTACTTGTATTTAATATTTATACTCCTTCATTATTTAGTCATCTTGCTATTTCTCGCATGGCTAATCCCTAATATAACATGAAATAATGGACCTCAATTTAAAAAACTGATTGTTGAAAGTGTTCTTTATTACTTTGAATAAATACCTAATTTGGTCCTTTAAAAATACACTGAATATTAACTTGGTCATTTAATTATTTTTGACATCAAATTAGTCTTTTTGGTGCTTCAAAGATACACGAGACATTAATTTGGTCATCTAATTATTTTTTACATCAAATTAGTCTTTTTGAAAGATCAATTTGATGTCAAAAAATAACTTTAGAGGACAAATTTAATGTTAAAAAATTAACATTAGAAGACTATTTTGATGTAAAAAATAATTAGAGGACCAAACTGATATTTCATGTATCTTTAGACAACCAATTTAAGTATTTACTTTATCACTTTCAATTACAAGCCTAGTCATCTCTACTGTGCAAACTGAAAACCCATTCAAGAACCGATTTATTGTTACAAATATTAGGACTTTTAGGATATTGAGATATCTGAACTATTGTAAAATCTAAAAAATTAATCATAAAAATTCTCATATTTGCAATACTTTAAGTTTGTGTTTGAAATTAATTAAAAATAGAATTGATTTGATTTGAATTAAATTAATTTGATATGATATAAAAATTAAATTTTATGTTTAGAATTTGTGACAAAAAAATTAGATTTGAATTTATTTGAAAATAAATTCTTATGTTTAGAACTCATTAAGAAAGGAATTGATTTTATTTTATTTTATTTTATTATTTTACCCTTATATCATTGTAAATGATATTGTTAGACTACTAAGGTAAAATCAAAAAGTTAATAAGGATAAAATAATCAATTTAAAATTAAATCAAATTCTAACAAATCCAACCAATTTTGACAAAATTTTTAAATCTAAATCATTAAAATTCATAAAAATTTAAAAATTAAACTATTTCTTATTTTTTAACATTATAAACACGAGAATCAAATCAATTCAAATCTCTTTTTTTACTCAATTTATACCACAGACATGACTAGACTTGAAATAGACGACATAGACATGGCTAGACATGAAATAGAAACAGGAAATTTCATCCTCTAATAACTAGAACAAATGCACAAATCAAATATTCAAATGCAAACAGGAGTAAAGTGCAGCATGTCAAAGTGGTGGGGCACTGAAGCATGCAAAAGTGGTGGGAGTAGTGAGTAGGGAGAAAGGGACAAAGTTGAGGGGATAGAATTGTGTAAAAATATTTGACGTGCCAGAAATAGCACTAGTTTCGAATATGCTTTAAAATTTCATTATTTTAAGAGTAAGCTTTTTATATTTAAAAAAAACACTATTTGGATATAAAAAACCCTCCGCCCATAACAATTAGTAAATTTCAAATCAAATCCAAAATTCATTTTGCTAGTAGATCACTTAGGCCCCGTTTGGTGTACCTGATAGTATAATACTTGATCGGATAAGATAGTAAGATAAAGTTTGATAGTATAAAATAATTAATAAACTCTTATATTATTAAGTATTTAGTTATTATTGTATAAATAACCTGATTGTATATATAAATATTTATTATGACAAAATTATCTTTTTATAAAAAAAATTAAATAAAAAACCATCCTTTTACAAAAGAGGAAAAGTCTTCTTTGCCAGCAAAAATGGCCAGTAGCCTTCATCAATGGAGGGATTTTTTTAATAAAAAACAAAAAACAAAAGTAAAAGTCTACACTTTTTCAACTTTTTTGTCGCTAAACAATAGGTTAGAATGGTATTGTTCATGAAAAGGAATTTGTTGGTTTGATGGTGTATATGAACGATGGAATAACAATAGGCTAGAATTTGTGGAAAAACTCAGCATTTAATCCATATAGACTAGGAGATTTCAGGTTGAAAAAGACTCGATTGGAAGTTTTTTGAGCCTCTGTCGACAAGGCAAGTTATGCAAGTTGGAAAAGATTTTATTATGCTTTTGTCAACGATGTTGTTTTCTTGATTCTAGCAACCACAATTCTTCAAATTTTGGCAACAGCGGTGGTGATCGAAAATAGTGGCCACCACCGTTGATATTATCTTTCAGTGGTGGTTGGAAAAGATGGCCACGAAGGTGAAAAAGAGTGAGGGTGGGAGAGATGAGAGTTCGGGTATCAGGTCATATCATGTGAGGAGGGAGAGGATAAGGTTATACTGCTATAGTGAGATAAAATTGTTTGACCTGATTTGACTATACTATCAGGTGATAACACCAAACATCTGTTAAGACCTAATAGTATTTCTTTATATTATCATGTCTTCACTATCAGGTGTACCAAACATAGCCTTAATTAATTAGAGACCCTTAAAATGGGTTAGTGATCATCACCAACGAAAATTACTTAATTCAGAACTGATCATATATAAATCATTTTATGAGGCATATATAAGTGAGAAGAGTGATTTATTGTGAGAGCGAGAGAAATAAATCATGATCATTTAATTATATATGAATAGTTAATATTAGAATATATAGTCATGTGATTTTTTTAAGTGACCGTGTGACATTTAAGTAATTTATAACATTCATCAGTCACCTAAAATTCAATGGTCAAAATTGACTCTCTCATAATAAGATAGTATCTCATTGATATGCCCCTCATTTTATGACTAGATTAATTTATCCAAGTCAAAAAAATTGGAAGTGGTTTTTTTCCATCCATGACAATAAATTAAGACCAAATGATACTTTATGCATTCTTGAATGTAGTTTGGACCATTTTAAATTCTAACAATAGATTGCAAAAAACTGTTCTTAGTAAAAATAAAAATAAAAAATTCAAACAATAGATTGCACCCAAAAAAATGTTCTAACACTAGATGAGTGTTGGGCTGAGTCAATTTTTATCTATAGACTATAGTATCAACAATTTGTGTAACTATTCTTATTATCGTAAAACTCTACAAAAAAAATTCTTTTAACTCAAGTCATATTTTTCATATTATATTTTGTAAAAAAAAAAAGAAACAAGAGTTTGGAAATTAAAAGCTAAAGCAGCATAGTGTTAAATTGTTATAAGGAATTTTTCGACAAAAAAAAAATAAATTAAACAAGACAAAAGTTTAGGACTTTTGAAATAAAGAAAAAATTAAATGGATATGTCATATTTATTTTCAATAATTCATTATTTTAGTTTTTAATTATGTGTTAGTACATGATTGGATGAAAGTGTAAAAAAATTTTACACTGACAGATGATTAAAATTAAATCCTTATATATATAATAAAACACCGTGCTGTGAGATTTTTGGACTCATCGTTTAACGAAAGAGCCAATGCTTAACTGGTATCATCCATAAGAAAAAAAGTTATTAATAAGAATTGAGACAAATATGTACCATTGAAATATCTTTGGTAAGTTTTTTATTTATGGTAAAACATTTGGCTTGTTTGTTTTAAACTTGTGTCTCAACATTGTAAATTGTCTTTTATAAACATGTTACGATATCAATTACAGGAATTCAAATTGTCTTTTAATTAAAGTCATGTCTAAATTTCTTTTTATAGTAATAATTCTCTAATTGCACGTAGTTTCTTATTTTTTTTTAAAGCATATAGATTATATCAAGGTAGTTTTTATTCTATTTATTATTCAAGTTTGCTTTGAGGATATCTCCACTAATGGTTTGCTTCAACAAACACTCTTACACTACTTAAAGGGTATTTTTTCTCTCTCTCTTTCTATTGTGTGGTTTATCAATGAAAAATTGATAATTTGTTATTCATTTCAATTATATAATGACTGCACGGTATGATTATATTAATTAGGTGAATGTGAATAATGATAAAAAAATTTGAAAGATTAAAGTCAGGGTTATTCATTTGTGGAGAATTCATAATTTCAAGCAATCTAAACTTCCTGATTCAATTGAAATGGTTGTCAAAGATGAAAATGTATTTATTCTTATTTAGAGTTGATTCATTGCATGTATCTTTTCTTAATTTGTCATAAAATTCTTTTTTCTTAATGTGAGGTTTTTTATATTGATACTGGTTGCTATATTCTCACTATTTTTATTAGCAATGCAAGGTGGAAAAATATCATGCTTAGTAAGTAGTATTCATGTATATTAATTTACAAAGTTATTTGAAGCCAAATTTTATGTCATGTCTACCTTTTTTGTTACTCTAAATCAGAATAAGTATAAACCCACACTTCATGAGTTTAAGATTTTTTTCACTTCATGAGTTTAAGATTTTTTTCAAGTTGTTTACCAATATTCGTCTTATAGAAGAATCGATAATTCCTCTATATCGATTATCTTTCATTCCTTACAAATTTTTGCATCCAAACATAAAGATTAATGCTTGATTGGTAAGTGATAATATTTCTTATGACATGTTTTATATAATATAATGTTAGTTATTTAATAATAGTGGAAAGAAGTTGCTTTTTTTAAAAGATATTATTGGTTTTCTTACTGGAAAGGGAGAGTTAGTGGAATTTAAAAGAGATAGCAAAGCTAGCAACTATATGGTTATTGAGCTAGATGATCTTGAGTAATATTGTCTTATATTATATAGATCACTGATGATTGATTTTGTTATTTGATTAGTTTGTTGTGATTTAATTTCCCATTTATTCTTTAATTATTTTAAATGCACAGGTGCGCAAAAGCTTCAATGCACATTGTGAGAAGATTTTTTTACATCAATTAATGAATTATTTGGTGAATAATACTTCTAGTCCTGTGATAAAACTAATATTTCTAATAAAACACCGTGCTGTGAGATTTTTGGACTCAGTTTTACGAAAGAGCCAATGTTTAATTGATATCAAATGGATCCATAAGAATTGAGACAAATATGTACCATCGAAATATATTTGGTAAGTTTTTTACGTATGGAAAGACATTTGGCTTGTTTGTTTTAAACTTTTGTTTCAAAATTAACTCAATTCTATCGGTCCAGATTATCATCGTAATTATGATTGTTTGATTACGACTTTTAGAGTTGATTTTTACTGAGGGAATCAATTGTAATAAAAATGATACAGGAATAGTTTTTTATGTAAAAAACAAAAAATTGATTTTGAGATGGGACTCAATGGTTTTCTAAAAATACCCTTGTAATCAACACTATATAATTAATTTTAATTTTAACAAATATGACTCGTTAATTTCTTTAAAATATTCTTATAACATATTTCAAAAATAATCATATCTTATTATGCCCAAAAGAAATTAAAAATATAAGATATTTATAATTAATTATTTTACAATAAATTCTTTTAACATAAATTTTTAAGTAAACCCCTATTTTCGTCCTTGAAAGATTGGGGTGATATCAATTTGGTCCTTGAAAAATAGTAGACATATCAATTTAGTTTTTGAATATTTATATTTGACATCACGTTAGTCCAGACGTAAAGATCCGTAACGAGACTGTTAGTGAAACGCTGATGTGGCTAGTTATCTGCTTAAGTGTACAATTAATTGTGGACATGACATAAAGCTTTGCCAAATGGTGGAAGGATCAATCCAATATGGAGCCAAGTAATAATATAACTTTGACCAAACCCCCCAAGTTTATCTTCAAAAAATTTGACTGACATTAATTTGGTCCTTGAAAGATGGTTAACATCAATTTGGTTCTCAAACCATTGTTTTCGACATCACGTTAGTCCAAATGTGTTATCTCCCAAATCTCTAACACCGTCCTTGCTACCATAGTAAATATCTATCATAACCCCTACTCAGAAACTCAACATCAACTCTTCATGTGATTGAGCAACCTATATCTCTATTGTATCACAAGTCTTCAACCCATGATAGTTTTGAGATATGCAAAATGACCCAACACAGTAGCTCCTACTCAAATACCAGATCAAGACCCCATCACACACCATAATAGCTTCATCACACTACCAGTAGTCATGACTTTAGCTCGCAAAACCAATCCAAAACCCGGCACCTTGAGAAGCCGCACACAAACCCAAATTAACTACCAAACATTAAACATGTTCATCCATGTTGACAATACACAACAAGAGAACCTCTTCATCTGGGTTAATGCGATTGTGCGGTAGCACCAAAGGCATGCAATGAGGGCCTTAAAGAATGTGGATTGAGGAGTGGCATAATTTGGGGTTTTGAGGATTTAGGAATTTAAGGTTCAAAATTTCGGGGTTTTTCCTTCTTTCACTTGCATCAGATGCCAACTTGGCCATGTCACCACTTAATAGGCCATATCAGCAGAAAACGAGCCACATCAGCAGCCAACTGACGGTTTCATCATGAAACTTCATGTCTGGACTAACGTGATGTCAAAAAGAATGATTTGATGACCAAACTGATATCAACCATCTTTCGATGACCAAATTGATGTCAACCAAATCTTTCGATGACCAATTTGGGGGTTTACTCTAATTTTTTTACAATCTAATACAAAAGTACCCATTATTGATTTCTTTTGAGAGTTTTTTTTTAAAGGTTTGCAGTCATCTCATTCCTTGAATATTTTTAAGGGCTTAAACTTTAGATAATGTCACATTATTGTCTAAAGCATAATTATAAAATTTGGATTGGTAATTACATCAGGAGAGGCACCCAGCTACTAGTTTAACTGGTGAGTCATTAGATGAACCATATAAAATTAAATAAATAATATTCTTTAAAAAATAAAAAAATTACATAAAAAGAATATAAAAAATAATGATAACTAATTTAATTTTAAAATAATTTAATCTCTACAATGCATTGATTCTCAAGAATCTAATTTGTGTTAAATTGGTGAGTCAATTAAGTCACTCATCAATCCGAGTCACGTAAAACTGGTCAGTTTAATTACCTGGTTCATATCAATTCGATTGTATACCCAATCATTAATAAGCTAATCGAACTAGTTAGAGGAAAATTTTGAGTACGTTTAGATAGAATTTTTTTTAATAAATAGAAAAATTATTTTAAAAATTATTTTTATAAATTATTAAGTATATTTGGATAAAACTTAAAAAAAAAGGAGTAAACTAGTAATTTGGTCCCTGAAAATAACTTGTAATTACAATTTAATCCCTGAATTTATTTTTACATATAAGTTAGTCCTTAAAATTTTAAAACACATAGCAACTTAGTCCTTATGTTATTTCTCCTTCCAAAATTAAACGGTAACACGTGATGTGGCGTGTTAAGTACTTACGTGTACCGTTAAATGCCACATGGTAGGTTACTCCACATGTCTAACCCTTTCAACTACGTCATTTAGGTGAGAAATATGAAACCCGACCCCTTCAGGATCTCTTAACCGACCAAGCAGACCTTGCTCCTAACTCATTACCCCTCAGTTCACCAACCGACCGATCCCCTTAACAGTTTTTCCATCAACTCAACTGACCGAACTTACACTTAACCGATCAATTATTACCAGATATGTGGCATTTAATAATACATGTAAGCACTTAACATGTCACATCACATATTACCATTTAATTTAGGAAGAAAAGATAACATATTACCGTTTAATTTGAGAAGGAAAGATAACAAAATGACTAACTTGCTGTGTGTTTTAAAATTTTAAGGACTAACTTATATGTAAAAATAAATTCAGGGACTAAATTGTGAGTGTAAGCCACTTTCAAGGACTAAGTTGCTAGTTTACTCAAAATAAAAGTATAAGTTAAAAGAAAAAGTTCAATTATCCCTTTTTTTAGAAGTTAGTAATCCCAGCTTTTGAAAAAAGGAGAAGTGATTTTTAATATAATTTATTGACAAAAATACAATTTTTCTTTATTAAAAATTACATCTCATGTCCTCTATTTCCCCCTTGCAAACCATGCTTCTTTCATTCTAGAAACCTTATATTTTTAGTAATTTTTGCTATAAAAAAGTCTTTTTGTTTTTTTTTTATCTAAACAAACTTATAAGTCTTTCTATTACTTAAAAGTGCTTCACAAACATCGCATCCAAATATAAAATAAATTTTTCTTTGAAAAAAGCTCTACTAAAAAATGGTCTATAAAAAAGTCATTTTTTTAAAAGTTTATCCAAACAAGCTCTTCATCAGTCCAAACCGAGCTTTTATAATAGTGGTCTAAAGTATGAAAATGTACTTTATAAGAGCTTATCTAAAAGGCATTTGCTTTTGTGTGCCCTTGCTGCATTGTTTAGGAATTGAAATAAAAAGTATTAAATGCAAAAATAGAGCATCTAATATTTTGAGAATAGAAATGTATTTAATACTTTTCTCATTAAATAATTAGGAAAATTTATTAAGAGATATTAAATGCTTCTTAAAACTTTCCTTAGGGCACTAATTAGCAAGACCCATATTTTATGTTTCTCCAAAATATTGTTGCATGGCAATACCTAGCCCCAGTAGATTGAACCCTTTCGTTGGGAGTTATCAATTTTATTCTCATTTTAGTGGCTTTATGGCTTTATGTTTTTTAGATCAAATTTCTCTAGTATATTTTATAGTTTAGAAGTATAGTGAAACTTTCGAAACCCTTAAAAATATTCATGGAATCAAACGATAGCATAACTTTTTTAAAAAAATTCTCTCAAAAGTAATAAATAGGGTCTTTCAATAAAATAAAAATGCTTAAAATATATTTCAATGGTAAATATCTGACCTGAAACACTTGTTGTTGATAATAACAACAATTTAGTAAGCTTCTTAGATTAAAAAATTCTTGTTAATTATTTTATAATAAAAAAAAAGGTGCCGAAATTTCTTAAGGATAGTACCAATTGTATAATAAGCATTGGCTCTTTGGTAAAATAGATCCTTGGTTTGCCATACTATACTTGCATTTCCTTTTCCCTTTTTTCCTTCTTCTTTAAGTCTACATGGTTTTTCTTCTTCCTTTGATCATAAATTATGAGGAATTGATTGTGGATTAATATCATTATTTAAAGATAAATGCTTTACCCCTTTGCCCAATAATATATTAACTCAATGCTATTTTTTTTCAATCATCACATCATTAAAAAGCTATAATATTTTTTTGTAAATAATTTTATATCCTCCTAATGCGTCAGTCAAATAATCTTCTTAATTACTTTAACAAGAAATTATTAAATACTTTTTTAGTTCCTAAAATATTAAATGTTTTTGTTTGTCCATTTAACACTTTGTTTTAAATAAATAGGAAGACGTCAGGAGGATATCACACCCATTACTCTATTTTTTATATAAATTTTATAGATGTTAAACAACCATGTTACATGCATTATTTAACATACTTTTTTTTTGTTGTATGTTAAAGATATTTTTAGGTCAGCTTTTGTATTAACCGAGACTAAGTCCATCATTGGACAATCTTGAAGACACACTTACCACATTGGCATGGAGCATTTTTAAATACGTTATAAACCTTTTGTTGCTTCTATCAGAGTGGCTTTTATGCCACATTTGATGCACAGAATGAAATTCTATCGAGTTAGAATAAGAATTAATAAATTGTAATATATGAGAATCCTATTGCAATTCCATAGTTTGGTATCATTACAAATAAAATGGTGTAGAAATCGATTCCGCAAATTGATGTATGAATACAATATATAATTGAATCCAAATTAATGTAAACAACATAAATAACCTTAATGAAAAGTTTTAATTTTTTTCTTCCATAGTTTATATATATATATATATATATATATATATATATATATATATATAATATGAATGTACATTTTTGGAAACAATATTCAAGATTAATTTTTTAACAACTTTGACTTCAAGTGGTGACTGATAGAGGTGTCGCAACTGACACAGCAAGGTAAGAGGGTGAGAATATTTTATAAATTACAGAAGTGTAATTTATGTCATTTTATAAATTAAATAAGGATATATTAAGAAAAATATATAAAATCCTATTTCACAAAAATATGGAATCACAAGTCCACCGTTTTTTGAAGGAATGATATTTCATAAATTTGTGAAATAAGATTTAGAATAGGAGTCATTCTCTCTCTCTCTCTCTCTCTCTCTCTCTCTCTCTCTCTCTCTATATATATATATATATATATATATATATATATATATATATATATATATATATATTTCACTCATAAACATAGGAAACCTCTGATTCCATGATAAAATGCAAAATGTCATTCAATTCCATTAGATTACCCTTAGGATGTCAATTATTTATTATAATGATGCTTATGCTTATTTGGATTTCTTAGTTCAACTCTTGTTTCCGAGTGTCTAATAACGAGAATTCCAATCAATGTGAATGAGTCAAAGTTTAAAAAAAAAAATTAAAGTTTGATATGAAATTAATTAAAGTGCGCTGAAGAGGGGGAAAAATGAACTTAAATAGCACAACAGGTGGTATAATTAACACTGCACATAATCAACTTTTTGGGTTACTTGCCACTGTACATACTTTTTTTTGGGTTGTAAAACCTTTTGTTACAATATTAAAAAAATTTCCCATAATTTTTTTTTTGAATATATAGCCGGTATGATTTTCTCCTGGATACACATCAGAATATAATGACAATGGAATTGACTTTTCTCAATATAAAGGATATGAAAAGATCGATAAAGTCTTTGAGCAACCAACCTTTTTCATTGTAAAGATAGTGGTGGTAGCTGCATTCTACCTAGTAACTTACGACCTCACCATTGATTATTTTGTTAACTTTAGTTTTGTTTTATCCCTTGTGTATTTTTGTTTAAAGTTTGTATTTTTTTTTTGTTGGGAAAATTTTTTTAGAAGCTTCTCGTGTCAACTTCTAGTCTAAAGTATGAGACAATTACTTCTGTAATTTTTGACCTGTTCAAGCATGATAATAGAACTCACTTTTAATTTGTTGAAATCTGACTTACATAGAGGACTGACTTGCGTTGAAGGTTGTTTCGATAGGGAGCATGGTGATTATGTCTGCATAGCAATTTGGTAACACATATAATGAGTGACCATGGTTACAGTTTGATTTCTTGGAGAAACGGGGACAATTAATGAATTTAGCATTTGTCTTTAACAAAATTTTGTGGAAATGATTTTACTATTTTAGATCTAATTTCTCATAAATGAATAATTTTATATTATTTTTTCAACCAATATAGTGTAATCACTAATACAAAAATAACATTTGGCAACATTTAATTAACAGCATGTGTAAAAATGTTGTAAATACTAATATTTAAATTAAATCTTGCAACATTTATCGTACATTTTCGTCGGAAAGTCAGATCGTTGTAGATAAAACACCCACAGATTTCAATATATACCCTGTTCAAATATGATTGGGTAATGCACGTTCTTCAGTATTCGATTATGAAGTTGTATGCTTAATTTGTTGCAACATGGTTGGAGTTTTCAATGTTGTGATTCTGGCTTATTTAATCATGTTAGGTGCTGTAATACTTGCTTGGCACTTGTATTGCTGACATGCATGTCAAAGTCTTTTTGGAAGTGAAAATTTTTAGCAAATGAAAAGATAAAGAGAACATACTTTTATGCTCAAATTTTGGTCCACGAGACATTTGGAACCTTTAGCAGTAGAGATAGTGAGCATGACTTGTATGATATATAGCCTTGGTTGGTAGTTCCCCCTTTCTTTTCTCTTCTCTTATGGTTTGGCTGCTGTGTTCCACCAATGGAGTTTTAATTTATGTTCTTAAAGAAAAACGTTACTGCCACACACAGTTGCAGTTATAGGTTCACTTTTGTATGAAAAATGGTGGCATCTTTAAGGTGATATCATTTTAGATAGCATACTGAGGCTGCAACATGTTGCTTTTGACAGGTAGAAGAGAATAACCGGCTTAGGGCTGTACTTCAGAGAAAAGTTCAGGAACTGGAAAAATGTGTAAGTTCTGAATGGTATCTGCTCGATTTATTGCATATTGGCTCTGTCTATGTAAAAATATGAACCTTTTTTGTAAAATTTTTTACATTTGATTGCTTGGTTGTTTACTCAATTCTTTTGTGATTCTCCTCACATTGAATTGGAATTTTGTTTTACAAAGGTAGGAGTTGCTAACTGGAGCTTTTTAGTAGAGGTGACAACATTATTTGGATTTCTAGATGTCCATGACCTAGGACAATCTTAGACTACAATATATGAAAATGAGGAAGAGAGCATGAGAATAGAGCCAGGATTGTATTTTGGCTGGACTCATTGGTAACCTGCAATCCCTTTTTCCATTCTCTGTTAGTATTTCAAATTCCTCAATGTAATATATACATTTCTTATGTTCGGATTTATAGCTATTATGTATGATTTGTTTATGGTTTCATGGTTGTTTAAGTTTGTATTTGTCTCTATATTTAAGACTATATTTTGTTTCAGGAAAAGCTATTCCTGCTCAAGTTCTTCTTACTGGGTATGCTTAGCTTCAGTCTGATTGCATCTATTACTCTTGAATTAATAAGAATTTAACATGCAAATATGAAAAGTTGTGAATATTATGTTTGGCATTTGTGTGGTTGTCATTTTTATTTTTGATATGAAGAGTTCTTTCCTCCATGCCTGAGATAGGTCATTTAGGATTTTTTTGGTCCTTGTTTACATGAAACAGCAGCACACTATTTCTTTGGAATTGTGTCAAATGAGATTCTTGATTACCCTTTTTGTCTCTCTTTCCAATTATAGATCATCTGCTTTGCCCTTTTGTTTATGGTGAAATTTGGTCAATAAAAATTTCAACAAACAAATAGTTGTTTTCAGTCGAATGTGGGTTTCGATTTATGTGGTAATTTCATTCGATAATGTCTTTGTAAAAGCAAACTGAAGGTAAATGATACAAGTTTGTAAAAATTGGTGCAAGAAAAGGGGAAGTGATTGAATTGCATAAAAACTGTGAAATGTGACAAGAAAGTAAAGTGTGAAATGTGACAGGAAAGTAAAGTGTGAAATAACATAAATTGCAGAAAACTAAAGAAAAGTAACATGTTAATGCATGTAAAAAGTGCAACGAAATGTAAAGGAATTTAAAGAACAAGACTAAAAATAAAAAAAATTGTAGAAGAAAATTCCATTAAAGTAAAAGTTTTGAAATGAAAATAGAAGGCGTACTTGGATCAAATCCCTTAATCTGCTTAAGTGAGATATTAGGATCATATATCCAGTAACCAGCCTTTTTTACATTGTGAATACTAGTATTTATAAGCAAACTAAAGAAATAACCGACTCCTAAAAAATGGACACGTATATGGCGGTTACACCACTTATTCGACATTCAATGCTTCGTCCAATCAAAAGGGTAACTACAAATTTCTTCCGATGAAAACCGACATCTAACAATCGATACTTGCAGCAATTTAATACTTGGGAAAACTTTTCAATCATCCACCTGTCGAATACACTGTTGAATTAGAAATTGTCATTTTATTTCCAACACCTTCCATAGAGTTATGCGGCACTAGAAGAATCTTCCTTTCTCTTCTATTTCCTTGGTACATTCTCAAAATTTTCTATTTCTCTCTACACTTAGTTTTCATTTTCCCTCTTAATGCGTTAATGCTTAGGTAAAATTTTCCATTTTTGGTGGTGGGTACAGGGAATCATTAATCATTCTGATCAAAATCGTATGGCACTTAAGGTAATTTTTAAGCCTTTTCTTTTTTCTTTTTTTTTTTTGCAGATTTGTTTTTTCAGCCATTTTCCCCATCTTCATAAGTGTGATGTTAATTCTATAATATTTGTTTTGTCCTTTGAAGTTCGTTATCAATCTGGGATTGGTGGTGTCAATCTATTAAAACTTCATAGGCTTTTAGAAAATCAGATAATGTTAGGAAACCCCATGAATGGGATTGATTTAGTTGCTCAATAACATTATAACAAAGTCAAATTTTTTAATGATTTAATGTCAACTACTGTATTAAGTCAGGAAAGTAGAAACCCAGAGTAGACTTCTCTAGTCATGACTATTAAATAAGATCACTTTTTCCATAAAGATCATTAGTTTTCCTTGTTATGCCTCTTATGCATGACATAAACGGGACGTTTGGTTCAAGGTTTGAAAAAATATTTCTAGGAATAGCATGCCCAGGAATGATATTCCCAGGAATGGTATTCCCAGGAATGGTATTCCCAAGAATGATGATTACTACGTTTGGTTAACTAAAACCTTTCCCGGGAATGACTCCAACCGTCGGCGACAGTAGCCGATGTCGTCTGTAACCATCAACCTCTGAAGGCAGCAGACGTGGCTGGATTCCGGTGACTAGGGTGGTGGCTTAAGTCGTCGAATTCTGGTGACCGGTGTGGTGGCTAAAGTCGTCGGTCATTGTTAGCCGGCGGCGGCTTGCGGTGACTAAATTCCGGTGACTATCACGGAAGCTGAAGTTTCCGGCCACCGTCAATTGGAGGCGGTGACAGAGGTAGCCGGATTTCGGTGACTGGCTGTCGTGGACGGTGGTCAATGGTGGCCGATGGCGATCACCGGCAATGATATGATGATTACTGGTTAATGACATGTCAATAGAAGGGTAGATATTTTGGACATTTCACATGGCAAAAATATTCCCATGTCATGGGAATGTTGCAAACCCACCTCCCCCCATGGGAATGAAAGTGTGGGAATGTTTGTTAAAAATCATTCCCAAGAATCATTTTATGATGGGAATGTTTTTTCAAAACTTGTATCAAACATGGGAATCCAACATTCCTATGTAAAGATTCCCAAGAATGAAAAAACAATCCGCGAACCAAACGCCCCGAAAGTCCATAAAGACATGTGAGCCGAATTCTAGAGTTGTGAATTTTATAGTTAATAATCACATTTGAATTTCAGCAAACATAGAGCTTTGTGGTCTCATTGATTAAGAATCTAATATGTAATGCACAACTTGCTGCACTAATTTCTTGAGGTGAGAAATTGAGCAATTCTTCTGTTACTATTTTTTTAGGAGAAATAGATAACAAAAAGCTCATGATACCAAATTAGTTGATAGTTACTTCATGTTGCTAGTTACTTCAATATTGAAATTAACATGATCTGCCATTGTTCTACTGAATTTGTTGTCTTTGATGCACAAATCAGAGGTTTCTATGAGGGGAAGGCTAATCTTCTAAGCATCCCTGATGGAGTTCTTCATTTTGCAGTAGCCAAGATTACTTAATAACAGGTATAGATTTCACCTGTAAAAGCCAAGTTTTCTTCTTAGGCCGGGGGGGGGGGTTTAAAAGACAAGTTTTCTTCTTCTTCTTTTTCTTCTTCTTCTTTTATATAACAAGAATTGAAACATAAAGCAACAAGAAAAAGATAAGATAGGACTCTAATCTTATCAGCTTATTCAAATGGAAAACATAAACAATAACTAAGTAAAATCTTACTAATAATCTACTTAACAATCCCTCCCTTAAACTAATTACATTCATGTAATCAATTTATCTTAGGTACTTCACAAACTCCTAGTTATGCGCGAAGCTTGGTGAAAATGTCCAACTTCAATGGTTTGGTCAATAAGTCTGTTATCTGGTCTTTTGTTCCACAGTGAATTAATTCAACAACTCCTTCTTTGGTTAGATCTCGCATGAAATGGAACCTTACATCAATATGCTTGCTTTGACCATGCATGACTGAATTCTTGGACAATTTGATGGTTAAGCTATTATCACACATTATGGTTGTGCATCTTTCCTATGAATGATTCAATTCTTTCAAGATTCTCCTCATCCAAATTGCTTGGTACGCATAAGATGCTGTTGCTTCAAACTCTGCCTCAGTGGTTGATAGGGTGACAATGGGCTGTTTCTTAGAAGACCAGACTACTGCACCACCACTCAGTAGAAATACATATCTAGAAGTGCTTTTCTTGTCTTCCAAGTCTCATGCATAATCACTGTCAGTGAAGGCTAACAATTCTTCATTTCCACCCCTCTTGTACAGGATTCCATAGTTGTTAGTCCCCTTTAGATATCTCAAAGCTCTCTTGGTAGCTTGAAAATGTAGTTTAGTAGGCTAAGACATAAAACAACTAATGAGGCTAACTATGAACATCATGTCTGGTTGAGTTGCTGTGATATACATGAGGCTCCCCACAATTTGTTTGAAATATGTATCGTATCATTCACCTTGACTCCATCTTCATCTTTATATAGCTTGCATCCTGGTACAATGGGATTGTGGACAAAGTTGCTGTTGTCCATACCAAATCGCTTCAAGACCTCTATAGCATACTTCCTTTGACATATGTAAATTCCATTAGAACCCTTCATTACTTTAGTTTAAGGAAAAATCTCATTTTTCCCAATTCTGTCATGTCAAACTCCTTCTGCATAGAATCTTTAAACTTCTTCATCATTGATTCGTCATTGCCTGTGTAGATTAGATCATCTACATAGATGCTAACAATGAGAACCTTGCACTACTTGCTCCATTTGAGAAATAGAGTGTGCTCATTCTGACTTTTCTTAAAGCCTTCATCAACAAAATAAGTTTCAATGCGGCTGAACCAAGCTCATAGAGCTTGTTTTATGCCATATACTGCCTTGTGTAGCTTGTAGACTTTATGCTCACTTCCTCTCCTTTCATAACCTTTTGGCTGCTCTACATATACACTTTCAGTCACTGTACCATGCAAGAAGGCAAATTTAACATCAAGTTGATATATGTTCCGCCCATTATGTGTTGCAAGGGCTATGATCATTCTCACTGCATCCATTCGAGCCACAGGAGCATATACCTCAGTGTAGTCCACCTCACGTTGTTGAGAATACCCTTTAGTTACTAGGCGTGCTTTATATTTATCCACTTCACCGAGTTCATTCAGTTTAGTCTTGAATATTCACTTGACCCCAATTTTCTTTGCTCCAGCAAGGAGTTCAATGAGCTCCCATGTATGATTCCTTTCAATGGAACTGATTTCAGAATCTATGGCATGCTTCCACTTCAAACTTTTTACTGCTTCTTTGAAAGTTTCAAGATCTTCACAATCAATCAGAGTCATGTGAAGTTCTTCTTCTGTGATTTCTTCTTTTGATAATCCTTCCCCAATAATGTAATCCTTCATCCAGCTAGGGGAATGTCTCTGTCTTCCCTCCCTGGCACTCACACCTTTTTCTGCATCATTTCTGTCTTCATTCTCATCTTTATTTGTCTCTTCTGCACTATCTCCTTCACTTTATGTATTCTCAGGTTGTTCTTCATTTGCAACGCATTCTAAATCCCTCTGTAGGTCTTTTTGCATGGCTTGCTTTCCAATCCTACTGATTTTCTTCTTCAAAAATCACATCTCTGCTTATAATGATTTTTCTAGCAATTGGATCATATAGTCTATATCCCTTTGATTCATCACTTATTCCAAGAAGCACACATGTACTCTTGTTCTCCAGTTTGGTTCTTTTTTGCATTTGGAACATGAACATGTCCAACACAACCAAATATTATGAAGTGTTCCACTAAGGGTCTTACTCCACTCTAGGCTTCTTCTAGGGTCATCTCTTTAACTGCTATAGTTGGAGATCTATTCAGAACATATACAGTCCAGTTCACTGCTTCAGGCTAGAAGTTTTTTGGAATCTTCTTTTTTGAAAGCAATGACCTAACCATATTCATTATGGTTATATTCTTCCTTTCCGCCACTCCATTTTGCTGAAGAGTGTATATTGTGGTCAACTGCCTTTTTATTCCATTTTCTCTGCAAAACTCATTGAACTCCAAAGAGATGAACTCTCATTCTCTATCTGTGCGCAAACATTACATAGGCAAACCAGTTTCTTTTTCAACCAGATTCTTGAAACATTTGAAATGGTGAAAGGCTGACTTTTCTGTTAAAAAATAGATCCATGCTTTTATAGAGTAACCATCTATAAAGCATAAGAAATACCTTTTGTGGCTATTGAATGAAGGGGTGATGAGGTCACATATGCCTGCATGAATCAATTGTAGCTTCTTAATGGCTCACTATTGACTTTTCCTTGGAATCGGGTCTCTGTGCTATTTTCCTATCATGTAATGTGTGCAAGACACTGTTGTTAGTGTTAGATGTGGTAAGCCTCAAACCATTCCTTTTACTTGTAAGGTTCTTAGTCCTTTGAAACTTAGATGTCTAAATCTTCTATGCCATAAATGGGAGAGGTCTTGTGTAGTCCTGAAAACATGAAATCTTTTCTCCTGGTGATGATTCTGCTTGCATAGTTGTTTTGGCAATTAGTGCAAACATCCTGTTTGTTGTCATACTGGTTTGAATAATTAAGCCTCTGTCTGGATGGTAGATTTTGCAGGTTCCCTATCCAATCAAAATGGATAGCCCTTTCTCATGCAGATGTGCAATACTCAATAAATTATTCTTGAGTTTAGGCACATAAAACACTTCAATAATAACATGATTGACTCCATTCACATTTAGCTTCACATTTCCTTTCCCATGTACATTCATTCTAGTATTATTGCCAAAATTCACCTTCTGTCTGAATGTTTCATCCATCTTGCTGGATTGAGACTTGTCTCCACACATGTGATTGGAGCATCCAGAGTCTAAAAACCATGCTTCCTCCTGTTTTGTATCGTCCAACTCCACATTAGCCATTAAAAGGAGTTCTTTTTCATGTTCTCCTTCATTCTCTGCATAGTTTGCTTCCTTGTCCCACTCTTGACACTCATACTGATAGTGACCAAGTTTGTGATATTTGAAGCATTTTATTGTTGCCTGATTTGCACCTTGTCTTCCTCTTCCTTTTCTTCTGCCTCTATAACTGTTTCTGCCTCGTCCTCTTCCTCCAATTCTTTCTTCAAAGCTTACCTTTAAAGCATGTTATTCTCCATGATTTTTGTAAAATTTCTGTTCATGCACTATAAGTGAGCTCTGAAGTTCATCAATGGATAATGCATCTATATCCTTAGATTCCTCAATTGAACAAACAATGTAATTGAATTTGTCAGTCAAGGATCTAAGAATCTTCTCCACAATTGTGACATCCTGCAATTTTTCTCCATATGTTCACATTTTATTAGCCACGCACATAGCTCTTGCAGAGTAATCTGTTACGCTTTCACCAGTCTTCATCTCCAACATCTCAAATTCCTTTCTTGAGGCTTGAAGAATTGATTTTTTGACTCGAGCATTGCCTTCATACTTCCTTTTCATTAAATCCCAAATCTATTTTGAGGTGTCCTTCTATAAGATTGTCTCCAGAATGGTCTTGTCTATTGCTTGAAACAGGTAGTTCTTCACCTTCAAATCTTTGAGCTTCAACTCCTCTAGTCGCTTCTGCTGTGTTTTGGCCTTTTCTCCTTTCTCTGGTTCCTCTATGTCTGTCTCTACTATGTGCCAATATTCCTTGGATCTCAAGAAAGTCTTCATCAGCATACACCAATGGTCATAATGACCATCAAATCTCGGAATAGCAGGTTGCACAAAGTTTCTTTCTCCTGATGACATGTTGCTCTCACACAAAAGTCTGCAACTTTTGCTTTCTTATTATTGGGCCAGTGGGGACTCTAATACCAAATTGTTACAAACCTTGGATACGAGGCTCAATAACAATTGAATAAGAAAATGGCATAACTTTATTGATGATAGAAGTTGGTTTATGTAACCAAAATTGAAACAAAAAGCAACAAGAAAAAAGATAACATAGGACTCTAATCCTATCAGCTTATTCAAATGAAAAACAGAAACAATAACTAAGTAAAATCTTATCTAATAATCTACTTTATCTAATAAACTACTTAACATTAAAAGCCAAGTTATTCTCCCTTCTTGCTATAAATATGTGGTGAGGGTAAAGACAGGCAGTTGCTTTGTGAGATAGAGAGAGATATGCTGCCCCCTAGAACACTTTTGTGTCAAAGTAGAATAACTATAAATATAAATGCAACTAGACGATTCTTCCAATCATTAGTTATCTATTTTGTTGTTAATTCTATCCATGTTTATCGTGTTTTCAATTTGTTCAACTAATTGGCTTCAATACTCTCTTGGTCTATTTTATTTGTCCTGACATTATTTTTGGATATGCTTTATTGGCATGTAAATAAGCTCAGCAAATTGTGAATGGCTAGATAACGACCCAAACTTCAGTCTAACTTTAGGTTCGTAACGTGTGTAAACCCAACTGGAAATTCATCACTCAGCTCATACATTCATGAACTTAAATGTATGAAAATCTAAACATTGTATTTATTAAAACTAAGATGTAATAACTCTAATTTCATTTTACTTAATCAAGAATGCTATGAGTTAAGTTGACTAAATTTAAAAATACTATAAGAAACTTGCGTGGTTTCTAGAAAATTGACTACTTTGATACTATGAAATAAATGGTTGTCTTGTATTGGATGTTTTTATTTCATGCAGGATCCTCACATTTAAAAGTTGCACATCCATTGTTGAAGTTGAGTTGAGCAATTTGGTATGGGAGATGTAGCTGAGCCTTAGTAACTCCACTAGGATTGAGTACAAATTTTCAAGTAGATCATTTAGTCATAGACAAGTACATTCTACATTCTTTAAGAACAAATATTGAACTTTCTTTTGCCAAAGATTTCATTATAGCTTAAATTGTTATGTACTAAAATTGAAGTTTCTATTAATGAATATGAACTATTTATAGACTATTTCTTCTATGTTTGATTTGAATGCTACAAAATTAGCAACATATTTTAAGTTCGGCCACCACTTGCAAAATGTTGTTGAAAAGTATCTTAGACAATATTTTTAACTTTACCTGCAATTTTAGAAAATGTTGTTATATACTAAATAAATGTTACAAAAAATGCAAACTATACCATTTTTTAAGTGTTGCAAAAGATATAATAAAATAATGTTCAAAACCTTTGCCAACAAGGCTTAAGAGAACACTTGTTAAAATGTTGTTAATGCTAATAGCAACATTTTTTTAAAATTTAGCAACATTTCTCAAATGTTGCTAAATGTTAATTGTGGTGTAGTGAATATATAATAACATATTTATGCTTATATAGAAAATAAGTTAAAAAATTTCTTTTGCATAAAATATACACCTAAAAATTATTGTGATTTGTATCTATATCATTTTTAAATAATATAAAATTTAATTTTAAAGTAAAATACAAATATTGACTTTTATCAATCTTAACAATATGTATACAATATATTTGTGGGTGGTTTTATAGGAATGAGACATGCAAAAGTGATGGTCAAGTTTAAGCATGCAAAAGCGGTGGGAATACGGATGGAGATGGAGATAAGTATAATCACAACTTTATTCATTATCATCCTTACCACAACAATAAATCAATAATTATCTCGTGTGCCTTCTTTTTCTATTCTCACAAGCTGGGCATCGCTTCAACATTCTCTACGGATACCGTACTCATATGAGTAAGTTAAACTATATGGACTGTTCTCATACAGCTAGTCTATTCAGTAACGAGTGCCTAGCTTAGACATAGCAATCAATTCAAGTGCCAGTTAAAGTACCCTGCCCACAGACCAGTGAAATGAATCCTCTATGGAGCATTGTGATGAGTCATATATCGCTTCAGAGTTCAAAGTCATAATTCACATTCCTAAAGGACGTTATATGAAGGTACATTTAATGTACAACACTCAAACTGTGTTCTACATATATCTATGTTTAGTATGAAAAGAAACGAACAACACGTTAAAGTACTATGGCTGCCTTTGTGACACATAAAAAACTATAATATAAAGCAAACCTATATTATATGGGTTATGGGACTCCAGGTAGTTGCTAGCTACTTGGGGCAAAACTGTGAGCCTAAATATAACTAGATCAGATCTCTTTCTCTCAATTTCTAGGCTCATGATTGTTGATGGGCGGCTTGCGGCGAGGCATTTCCTTATGATAATCCATATGGATCAGGTTCACAATATCTTTTGTAGCCTCAACCAGACTTTGGGTTTCATCTTTCTGATTAGTACCTTGAGGTTTTTCAGAAATTTGTCGTTCAGACCTTGAGGAACTCTTTAAGCTGGCTTTAACTGGCACGGTATTGGAATCTTGTGAACACTTCGAGTTTGTGTTGTTGGGACTACTCCTTGGAATTACAAAATTGGTGAATTTCGATGGCTTTGACCCCATTATGGTCATATGCTTCTTCTGTGTGAATTTAAATTACTGTTAGGTCAGCATTGAATACGTATAAAACAACAAATAGCGATTCATATGGAGGGATAAGTATTGCATATATTGGAAAGAGAGATGTGTTCTCTTTCCGATGGAAAAGTAAGGACTTAAGTGTGTAGAGGGGGGACCAACTTTTTTCAGTGAGAACTTGTGCATCTCCTGGAAGTTGGGGACAAGCTCAAAACATCAGTTATTATAATTGTGTGAAACCTTACACACTTATTGACTATGATGACTCTAAACTAAACTTTGCACGCATATTCTCTAAAAGATCATTTATTTATTTTGATAATTTTTTTTACGTAATATAGATATAAAAAATTAAATAGAACCTGATCATTCTTTTGTTCTGGTGAGCTTCCGAAAGACTTCTTCAAGGCATCTTTGTCCCTACCTGCAGTATGGAAGCAGACATACGAGGAGCCATAAGTACGAAGTCGTTGATATTCAACACACTCTTAACACCATTTTACAATAAGGTCACTGAATTCCTATATAAGATGTTAGCATAAATATTTACAATTTCCTTCACAAAGAAAAGGATTTTGGGCAGCAAAAATTGACTAAATTGCTGCACACGAATTCACACAAAAGTATAAAGCATGTGTACAAGCATGATATCCACAAACAAGTTTCCACTCGAAGACTGACGAAGCTAGCAGACTCACAAATGCTTTTCACTCAGTTATGTATGGGAAGGTGGTGCCTGGGCCCATGATAATCACCAGTGAAAGGTACAAAACCAGCCATTTTGAACTTTCTGGGTTTACTACTTTTGTCCACTTTACATTTTACATTTATATCTCCCTCCCTTTCAAAGTCACATATTCCATCAGAATAGGTTGCACCTGATATCTTTGAAGTCCCTCCTCCATCTGCTCCTTTTTCATTCTTAGAATCCTTACTTGTCTCTTCATGTGTCATAAGTTTCTTTCCTCCAAGTCCTAGCTTCCTCATATGAGCAGCTCCAGTTCGCTCAAATGGTTCCTGCCCATGACAGCTTATCATTCTATGCTGAAATTAGACATGAAACAACATAGCAACAAAATTAGTAATCGACATACCTTTTGATCATACTTGGATGTAATTCCAGTCATCTCAAGCTTGTTTGTGTTCCCTTCCTGACCTGCAGTTACAGTTATGGGAATCAGATCATTGGATCTTTAGTTTTCTCTTTTGGAAACTAAATAATTGGAGAAGATTATTATACCTGGAATAACTCTTTCTGATGAGTCCCCTTGGGCAGTCATGACCAAGAGACACCCTAGTAAAAGGCTTGCCAGCACTCTGAGCTTCATCTGAGTGTTTCTTCTTCTGATGTGTATGTGTTTTCTTTTGGTTAACAACTGAAAGAGAGGAAACATAACTAGCAGAACCTGGGTTTTATAGAGGGTTCAAGACCAAGTCAAAGCTAGGGTTCCGACACCTGTTCGCTTAAGCATTATATTATTCCTTGGTATGTGAAAAACTTAGAAAAGCTAAAAAATAGATGAATAAATTAATAAAAATGTAATTTACAAAATAAAAAGAAGGGTGTTCCTCAGTCTGAAGTTTGAATGTGGGTTTATCTCATTTGAACTGAAACAAACTGAGCAAGCAGTCATAAAAAGTCATGATTTGGTCTTGATTCGCATATATTGTCCGGTTCTCATGCCTGCTAAAAGCATAAAATTATACTAGTATAATATAAGAATCTCCATTCTCCAGTAATAGTGAATATGTACATATAGCATAAAAATTACTAAATATACAGATAAAAAATATCAATGTATAAAGTTAAACTGTATATAAGTTTGTGTGAAAAAACTTGTGATTATATAAAAACTTAAAAATAAATTTTGTAAAACTACTCCACAGGATAAGTTGCTGATCTTTTAAGTTTTAACTACTTTATGTGCCAACTAAACTACCTAGTTGCTAGTTCTGTGAAATGCTAGATCAAAAAAAGTTCGAAGTATACTAAATTTATTTAAAAATAAATAAAATTAACTATTCATATTTGTTTTGTACATTAAATTTATAAATTTTAGTCTAAAATATATTTAGACCATTAAATACACTTAATTTACTAAAAGTTTCACGCATGATATGATCACAATCCTTCTAAAATTGGAAAGGAACGTAACTTACCTCTTTTCAAGTCAAATACGCCAAGTGTCTGGGCCTGACCTCGGTTTAGCATATCTATGTTCGAGATAGTTGAGCGCTAAGTAACCACGATATGGTATATGGTATGTAATTTATGGTTTTCATGGAAATCATGCCTCCAACTATCAATATTTAATGATATAATAGCTGGAAATCTCTGACATGTTGAATAGACAGAACCACCGTCGTAGCTCTTTGGAAAGATGATTGAGTTTCGACAAAATGGTCAATTCAGGTGAAGGCCTTTGTCAGAGATCGATGCACTGCAAATGAGTTACAGAATAATGAGATAAGACAAAATGACTATTCGTCCCTTGGATGCCTTATGCCAACTACGGCTGAACTCTTTCACTACAACAGAAACGGCTTTTTAATTCGGCTGTAAAGGCAGTTTCTAATTTGGTTCTAACAACGAATTATGTCCGGGAGTAGTCTTTTGTACTAACTTTTAAATTCGCGTAAAGAAACCGAATTGAAAAATAATTTTCCAATTCGGTTATTATAGTACCAAATCAAGAAGCACGTGATTTTAAATCCGGTTAAGCACCGGATTGAAAAATTGACATTAAATTCGGTTGTACGCAACCGAATTGGAAAACTAAGAATGTCTTTGACATTCAATTCGGTTATGCACAACCGAATTAGTAACCTATGTATTTATTTAATTTAAATTCGGGTAACAACCGAATTGCAAAGTGTATAACATATCCTTTTGATATGGAAAGTCTGGAAACCATTACAGAATTTCAGATTTGCAATTTCCATAACCAAAAATTGTACAACATTTTATTTAAAGATAAATTTGTCTTGCGATAGTTGTTTTGCCTTTTTGTAACTCCTCAAAGCTCTTTTAAAAAACCAAATGAAACATCAAAGTTCTGTTTAACATTAAAAAACAAGTTACACATGATGGAGATTAGAATAACTTACATTCCAACCACCATCTTTATGTCCTCTCGAATAGGTTTTGCTACAGGGTCCATCTAAAACACAATGGTCTTGGACATCTTAATCACAACCAACATTCATTATCAATGTTTAATGATAGTCTAATGAGAATGTCCAAACTAAGCATTACTCATGATAACCATGAAGTGAAAGTCAACAGTGATGATATCTATTGCAAATCTTATATAACAAGCATGCAAGGTTTTTACTTTATCCACATTTAGTCATTACATGTTATTAGCATTTAGATTCTTATCCCACTGAGGTTAACATGGCAACACAAAAGACAATATCAATCAAATTCAAGCCTACATGAAGTTGGAATTTTGTAAGATGTGTGTAAACTAGTTGACAAACAAAATATGAAGTTAGAATAAGATGCACTCAAAGCATACCAAGACATTAACAAGAGTTGTAGCTTAAGTGGTACCAAATCCTTTAGGAAATTAAATTATAGCAAGGTCACTTTGCATATATTCTAGCCTACTGTCCCCTGCCACATAACACGTCTTAGACCCCCCTTTAAACCAAATAAAGCTAGAGTAACAAAGGTACATAGAAATACTACTTGAAGACCTTAATCAGAACAATGGACTGAAATCACACCAATATTCAAGGTTGTTACCGTTTGATGAACGTTTGGCTTCCTATGCACTATTTGAGATAAACGTTGGTTCAGAAACACCCGTATAACCTGTCAAAAGACACTGTAAATTAGTAAACCCTTGTTTCCGTAGACGTTAGGGCAAAAACTTTATCAGAACTGTAAAATGAAGTAAAAATAGTTACCCCTGTTTAGTGTTCGATGACGATGAAGATGGAGTAACTTCTTGCTTACAGAAAATGTTAATGGTTGCATTTTTTTGTGTAGGATCATAAAGTCTTCTTTGATACGCAAAGACTAGAGAGAAAGCGAGGGAAAAAAGTGTAAAGGTTTTCAAACTTTGTTATTTTAAAAAAATATTCCAGACTACCTTATCAAATCGGTAAACATATAACCGCATTGGAAATGACTTTCTAATTCGGTTGATGTGGTAACAAATTTGAATATATGCATTTCTCAATCCGGTACCTCATCAATCGGATTGGAAAGTCTTTTTTTAAAAAAAAAAAATTTTATGCCTCACACTAGAATGACTTTCCAATCCGGTTGATGTGTTAGCGGATTTGAATATATGCACTTCTCAATCCGATACCTCATCAACCGGATTGGAAAGTCTTTTTTTTAAAAAAAAAAAAAATTTATGACTCACTCTAGAATGACTTTCCAATCCGGTTGATGTGCTAGTGGATTTGAATATATGTACTTTCCAATCCGGTTCCTCATTAACCGGATTGGAAAGTCTTCTTTTTAAAAAAAATTTTTATGACTCACCTGTTCAATATAATATAATGCTAAAATGATTTATTAAACTAAGTGAACCAAGTCAATAGAATAGACAATAGGAGAGGAAACGAGAATTCTCATTCATAAAATATTCCATCATTTACGCAAAAGCAATATCCTGGTTGGCAATCAATGCAATATGGGCTAATGAGTGATTAATGTCTTTTCAAGGAAGAAAACCTCATCAAAGGCACCTCATTCTTGCTGAGTCTATTTGCTCTCTTAAGTCATGAGAGAGAGAGAGAGAGACACTAGGTGAGATTCTGATATGATTCAAAGAAAAGAAAAAGAAATGACGTTTTGATAAAGAAAGGAAAACGATCCTATATGAGAAATGTTTTTAGGCATGCACGGTTTACTTTATAATATGCACTTTCTAATCCGGTTCCTCATTAACCGGATTGGAAAGTCTTCTTTTTAAAAAAAATTTTTATGACTCACAGACTTTTTGATCCGGTTGATGTATTAGCGGATTTGAATATATGCACTTTCCAATTCGGTTCCTCATTAACCGAATTGGAAAGTCTTCTTTTTTAAAAAAAAATTTATGACTCACAGACTTTCCAATGTTTAAAATTTTTTATGACTCACAGACTTTCCAATCCGGTTGATGTGTTAGCGGATTTGAATATATATACTTTTCAATCCGGTACCTCATTAACCAGATTGGAAAGTCTTTTTTTAAAAAAAAAAATTTTATGACTCACTCTAGAATGACTTTCCAATTTGGTTGATGTGTTAGCGAATTTGAATATATGCACTTCTCAATCCGGTTCCTCATTAACCGGATTTGAATATATGCATTTTGAATCCGGTGATATTAAAACGAATTTAAACGACTTATATATGAATCTGGTTACTTGGCATTCCGGATACGAAAATAACTTTTAAATCCGATAATAATAAAACGAATTTAAATGTCGTATATATGAATCCGGTTACTTAAAATACCGGATTCGAAAACAACTTTTAAATCCGTTGATATTAAAACAAATTTAAATGATTTATATATGAATCCGGTTACTTGACATCCCGGATTCGAAAATAACTTATAAATCCGGTTATAATGAAACGAATTAATGTCTCTTATATATGAATTCGGTCAGTATAAAAACCGAATTAGAAAACATGATTTCAATCCGCTAGCCAAATCACCGAATTAAAGTTGCCGAATTTAAAACCTTTTTTTCTTGTAGTGTCTCACACTACACAAACTCTCCTTATGTTGGTAATCCAGCATTTTAATTAATATAAATATGCATAATAAAACAGAACACCTTAATTATAGAAATAGAATGCCAACATGTTAATAATACCAATCTGATGTTCATGAAGTATGATTCTCTAAATTTTTAAACACCCTTCTCACGAGAATGAGAAATAAAGATATTTGAAAAGTTTTTTGTGAAGAGCTCAAACTCTAAAGTTCTAAATGCTTTACTGTAAAAATCACTTTAAGAAGTCTTTTTTAGTGTATAATTATACTCTCTTATTGAAAATGTTGTCAAGTACGTGGTTCCTTAGTTGTAAGCAAAGGATTTTGATTATAAAGAAGGTTGAGAAACTGTGGTTTAGGTTAAGGTTTTTAGACTTTTGGTTGAGATACATTGAATTATAAAGGCCATCAAGAGCCTAGAAATCTTGTGTTTTAAGAGATTTTGGGGGATAGAGATAGGCCATAGGCAATCCTTTGTGCATTTTTCTTCCATGTAGGTACTACTTTTACTTTGTTGCATTTACTGTGTGCATATCTTGAGTTATATCTTAAATCCTTTCTTGTGAAATCAAGTTATCGTATGTTTGTCTTGTGTTATCGATTTACTCATGATCTAGCTCATTCATCCAAAAGCATTTATTTCTTAGTTTATGGAAAAGCCTTCAAATTAAAACTCACAAAAATTTCTTTAAAACTTTGATTTCGTAAATAAAGAAAAAGGGCTATAAATAATGATAATTTATGGGGCATTTAAAACATTTTTTAAGTATTGATCATATAGTTGCATTCACTCTATTATCCCCTTCCTATAGATCGCATTTAATGAAAACTCTAAAGCATCATCTTGAATTTGTGAATGTTGAGAATAGACCCTTATTGTCTATGTTTAATTAATTCCACCCTCATACAAGCACTATAGGGAAACAAAAGTATGTGGTCAAGACTCTCGGTGAACTGTACAGTAGTAGATGTGATGAGCAAGTGTTACTTTGGTTCTCAAAGGTAATTCCAAGGAAAAACGGTTCAAATAAAATTGGACAAAGAAAAATATAAAAATACAGATAAAACATGTAACTATCAATGCTATCATAACCCAAGTATATCGCATTAGACATGAGAGGGACTAACGCGAGTGGATAGAGTTCGGTCACTTTAATTAAGCATCTTGTTTCGAGTTTGATTTTTAGGACGGTGTGTATGAAGAAAATAAAGAATGGTCCTCGCTTCATGCGTCTAACCATATCATGTGGGATTAATCTCTTGTCTTTCGAGTCATGGGATACCCTCATTTACAAAAAAATAAAAATAAAAAAAGACATGAGAGGGATTGCCTGAAAGTATATGTGGACTAGTCTTTTAGGCCACGTGATGATTTGACCTAGTAATTGTCCTTGGCCAGTTGAACTTGAGGCATATCAATGGTATTGGAGCAATTACCGGCCAATATTAGCTTTGGAGGCAAGGTGCCACATGTAAAACTAGACTTATTTTGGTTTGACGGGATGTTAGAATGAATTTGTTGTATATTGTAATTAAATTTAACATTGTTGTCATGAAATTGACGGATAAAATGAAGAATTATTTGTAAGAGGCTGACAACATATTAATATATCATGAAACAAAAGCTCATCCTATTTATTGAATAAGTCCATAGGCAACTTCTCATGTTGTTGACGCAGATAGGAAAAAAGATCATGCCAATCTGAAGGTTGAAAGTATGTTATCGTATTATATTAGCATGGTATGTGGATGGTAAAAAGATAAACATATGTTTTGATATCTAAGAACGCGTTTGATTTGCTTTTTATTTTTATTTTTAATTAGATATATTTTTATTATAATTATAAAAATGTTATATTATTTTTATTTTGTTTTCTATTTTTAAAATTTTATGAATGAAATGATGAAAATAACTTTTTGTTGTTTCACTATTTTTTTTATAAAATTTTGAAAATAAAAAATAAAATGAAAATAAGGTGAATTTTTATAATTATAATAAAAAAAATCCAACTGAAAATGAAAACAAAAACAAACTAAATGAGCTCATTACCCTTTGAAAGTTGTTTCTATAGATGCAGATATTTTATAATTTATAATCAGTTTCTAAACTACAAACCATGACTTTTTGAGTGAGTGCTACATCTCTTAGTTTTTTGGTCGCTTATCGTCACAAAAATGATAAAATTCATATGTTTTGTTGTTAATATCGATTTTATGTCATTTTAAGTGTATGAGGTGCATTGCAAAATTCTTCATTTTTTTAGAGTCAACAGTGACATAATTTTGGTTCAATTTGAATATACAGACAAATATATTTCATGTTTAATATCACAATTATACGCCATAATATCGTTTTCTTGTTCCTAATTTGAACATAATTATGTTGATTTTTCCTTTTTTTAACTTGAACAAAATTACGTTGACCATAATTTTCAGTAGTCTCTTTTTAAGAGTTTATCATAAATTAATGTTGTTTTATTTTGTCTTATTATGAATATACTTTTTAATGTTTGGATTCAAATATTCTATTCTTTTTCTATGTCTCTCAATTAAATGTTGATAAATTTATAAAAAATTTACATCTTTCTTATTTGGTTAATTAGCAATGACTTCTTTCTTAATTATCAATTTTTTTACTAAGTTGTCAATATTTAATTATGAATACAAAAAAAAGAGACAAAAGATTTAAGTTTTTAATTTTTTTCTTTTCGTATATAATTATTATTTATTAGGTCCTAAAACAATTTCTGAACCTGACACGTCTTAAACATCCCGAAACTCTACATTAGCTTGACATTTGTGATGCATATACTTTTGGCACTTGTCAGAAGTTCTTCTTTTGTTTTTCATTTTTATATATAAATAGATAGATTAATTGAAATCTTTTGAAGCCTTTCGGTTTCGCATTATATGTAAGATTTGATGTTGATTATTATCATTCTGTACTTACTCTTTAAAATACACTCCCTACTTTAGAGAATCAAAATCCTCTCAAAGCATAACACCTATCTCTCCCCTAACCAATTAATAATCATATACCAAGAGCTATGACAACACAAGCAAACTGGTAATAACGATAAAAGCACCCTCACAAACAAGTTTTGTAAAACAACATTGGACGGACAGGTAGGAGGTAAGTGATGAATTGGAAGGACATGATTCGTTTTACCAAAAAAAAAAAAAAGATTCCCAAAGAGGTATGAGAGATTATCAAATTAAGAGCCTTGAAACATGGGCAAGAGATTATATATATATATATATGTGTGTGTGTTTGCGCGCGCATAGAATTGCCAAACCATATAACCCTTTCAAGAAGCAATGAACATATTAAACTACAAAACTTGTATTGTACGAGTTTAAGAACACGAGGGCGTGATCTCCAACTTCATGCAAGTGGTCTCTCCTTGAGAACAGTGTGCCATTCATGACCAAAGTTGGTTTGGTTTGACTGTTTGAGATTAAAATAAATGGCTATATACATAATACATTCACCGACACTATACATATGACTGATTATAATCCATCTTCTATTTTTGGAAGCTTTTTTTGAAAGGGAAATCATATTGAAATCCATGCCTTTTTTTTTTGGGTAAAGAAATTCATGTGTTATTCGGTTGGTCTTTGGTAAATAAACACTCATTTTTTTAAAAATAATTGAAAATATTTATGACATTTGAATAAAGAAACTACTTATATTTTTTTGTAAAAAATTATATTTAGTTTTTGGATTGACTTCAACTTTTGTACTGCGTGCTTCCTAGCCTTCTCAACAGAGTTAGTGAATGAAATTCTACCTATTTTAAAATATATATATTTACAGACAACTAAATGAACACCTCCATAAATATGCACCTAATGAATTACGTAAGTGTTACAATGCATGTATAAGTACGTCTAAAAGTGGTGTGTATTTAGTAGTGTACAAATAGCATTACATAGGATATAATAATAGATTTTTTAAAAAAAAAACTTAGGCTGGTTATGACATATCAAATATAAAGATTGTAAAATTTTTATGTATATATCTTATACTTAATTACTATATAAGTAAATTTTTAAATGTTCATAGAAAATTAAAATTTTCATATGCCGAAGGCCTAAAAGCATTTCAAACGAAAAATTTGATGCTTTTAGTGATAAGAAGGTCAAATCTACGTTTGGGTGTAGGAGTTGGCCTCCACTAAGCAACCTAAAATTTGCATTTGTTTGAGGTTTTTTTATCATATTAATTTAAAAGGTTATAAATTTTTGTTTTGATATAAATTTTTCTAAAAATATATAATTTTGTCTGTGATTTATAAGTATAAAATTTATAACGTTTGAATATAAAATTATAAATATTTTTATTTAAATATAAAATCTACATTCCTGTCATAAAAAAATTTCTTAAAACTTGTGTTCATTTGGATTGAGAAGAAAAGGAATAAACCAAAACTTGTGTTCCAAGTTCTTTGATTTTATTTGTTATGAAAAACCATGGTCAAAATTTGTATCCCATGTACGGGAATGGAGCTTTTGAGGTTTGGGGACTTGTAATTTATGTGTAAACCAGTTAAAAGAGGCTGTTGTTTTGGGGCTGTAATATGATAGTTCAACTTTCAAATAAATGAAAATCTGTTTAGCTTTTAAGGACAAAGGCACATGCTGGGCCACCAAAATCGTATTTAGAAGAATTACAAGAGGATTATATTTGACAACCCAAGAAAAAGATTCCCTTAGACTAGCGTTTATTTATCATTTCTCTAACTGCATGGTAAATATATCTCTCTTAAAAGGCTTCAAAAGGCTAGCTTGAATGAAAATATCTTCTTGACAAATCAATTGACTCCTCTTCAACCCCCACTACTTCCCTTACCACCAGTCTTTGAAAGCAGTGCTTCCACAATATAAAAATAGCTTCTTTTTCAGCAGCATGCCCCAATCTGCTGCTATTGCATATGGATATGGCTTTGTAAGTTGAACAAGCATTCCTTGAGGAAATTTTCCTTTGAATACACCTGCTGCCGCTACTGCCGCAATAATTGGATATGATGATATTATAAACTGTCAGTATAAGTATAACAATCATATATGATTTCAATAGTTTCATAGTTTATTTATCTTTTAAAAGTAAATTTAGGATGTAACTTTGTTTATTTCAAAGTGTGAATTTGTATTTTATATGATCTGTATTTGCTTAATTATGTAAGATGAAAGAAACAAACTTGTATTCAAAAATTATTGTTAGATGTATTATGATATTTATAATGTAATTATAACATGATAGAGTATATAAACTAACAATTACAAATTTAGTGATATTTTTTTTTACTGCAAAAATATTTGAGTGGCAACAAAATTTATTACTGCTGCTACTTTTAGTTGCTACAAAGTTGCCACCAAAGGGTTTCAGAAACTACATGGGTAATTATCATTGAAAACCTCCTTAATGTTGACAGAAGACGACTTTGAATAATAACGACTGTTAATGCCTTCAATGACCACCTTTGTTTCCACTAAAGCCACCTATATGGTAACTATTGTCGTCATTAAAGATATACCTACAGTAACAACATTTGTACCAATTTGTGTTGATCCAAGTAGAAAGGGCTCAGTCACTTTAAACATCTTGTCTCGAGTTTGATTCTTAGGGCAGTTTGTATGGAGAAAACATAATTGTGAGGGATCCATGCTTCACGTGCTTGACCATATTTCGTAGGATTAGTCTCATGCCTTTCGGCGCGAAGAAATACCCTAATTTATACCAAAAAAATACAATAACGGCATTTGTCACGACAACATGTATTTAGTGCCACACTAGTTGCCACTGTTAGAGTTGGCAATTAGTTGAGCAAGCTCATGTGCCATTCATGCCTTCATGGCTTTAATTGTTAACAATTTAATAGGCTAAGTTCACGAATTAATCAGTAGAGCTTGAACTAGAAATTTTAACATGTTTGTTAAGTAAGCCAAATTTGAGCTTTCACATATTCAGCTCATTAGTTTATGAGTGACACAATATAAATAAATATAATTCTTTAATAGCAATAATAATACTTTAATTTAATATATAATATATGTATTTTATTTTATTTTTTGTTTGACTAAAATATTTTTTAATTAAATATCTAAAGTGCATTTTATTAGGAACAATTTTATTAGGAAACAAATTTGAGCATAACTCATTGAACTAGAGCAGCTTTCAAATTGAGTGAGTCAAACTTGAGTCAAGAAAATATGCTCAATTTCTGATTAAGTCGAGCTTTGAACTCAACATATTCTTATTGGAAAATGACCTAAAAGATTGGCTTAGATAAAAGTATTTCTATTTGGTTCGTTTTTAAAATTAACTAAGTATTTAATTAATTTAATCAATAATTTACATACAATTAACTAATAAGTTATCTTCATTTTGATAATTGATACGTGATTAAATGTATGTAATTTATTGATTAAATTAGTTAAATATTTAGTTAATTTTAAAAACAAATCAAATAAAAATATTTTTTTTCCCAAGACAACCTTTTAAGTAATTTTCCCTATTCTTATCAAGTGGAGCTTCAACTGGACTGACGCTCATTACCATCCATAGCCACTGTAGGGGTACTTTTTGTGGTGACCCTTTTTGTCGTTACTAATACCTTTAGCTACACGCTTTATAATAGGAGTGTTCATGGGTTAGGTTGGTTCGGGTTTTAAGAAAAAAAATGTCTAAACTGATCAATTTTGATTGGGTTGATTTGGTTCGGGTCCTCGGGTTATCCGATCATTTTTTTCACATAGAAAAATTACAAACCTACTATTGCTAAATACTTTAAACTCAATTAGACAATTACATATGAATTTTAAGCAAACAAATCTTTCAGTATAGTACAAGTATTAAGATAAAAGTAAAATCAAGTATGGGAATAAATATTTCAACGTCTCAAAATTATCATAAGTTTCATTTGTAATATAAAAATGTATGACATTAAATATATTCAACTTCACAAAGAAGGTTATATATATATATATATATATATATATATATAATTAAATGATTGAGGCTTGAAAATAGAAATCAAAGATATATCATTGTATTTTAAGCTTTTAAATGAATGAAAAGCTAAATGACAAGAAGATAATATATAAATTTCTATTACTCTTAAGGTCATTTTATCAGATCATCGAGTTATAAAATACAAAATCCGTGAACCGAACCAATCATGATCGATTTTGACCGAATTGAAACCGATTAAACCCGATGACCCGAACCGAATCAATTTTTTTTAATTGATTTGGGTTGGTTTGTCGGGTTAATCGGGTCAACCCGAACCAATGAACAACCCTACTCTACAATGACGAAGTCGTCACTGAATTTCAATTTACAAATATGATAAACACACAATATTGAGAGTAAATATGCATGCATGCAAATTTGAAATACAAAGAAATTACACGTTGAGAAAAGTGCGAACGAGATTTTCGATGGTTTGGTCACAAAACTTGTTCGTACGTCCACTTTCCAAGCTTACCCTTGGAAATTTCTTCACTATTCTTCGAATTAGAAAGCTTGAGCCTTCATGAGCTTGCAATAGGTCTGCAAATGAAGCCCAAACAAGATGAGATGAAAACTTAAGGCTTTGACAGCTCAATCCTAATGTTTTACTCGTGGATGATACTTCATATATACTCTCACTATGTTATATGACAGTTGGAGTGGTCAATTGCATCAAAGAGCTTTTATCCTCGAGTTGCAGCTTCTTTTGTCAAGCTGATGTTGTTTGGTAAGTTTTTGCTCCTTTTGGTCTTTAACTGCCTACTCGTTTGCTTATATTTTAGCATGAAGTTCTAAATAGCCTGCAATAGTCATAAATCATACTTGCCGAGGTCTATAAAAAGGCTAGATGATTGAATTATTTGCGCGAAATAACCCAAGACAGGCAAATGATCCAAGAAATAAACAATGGAAACCAATTCTTTCAAGATTGTCATACTTTCTTTTTATGATTTTGTGAAATCTTGAGCTGATATTTATATGCCTAATCTTTCAAAGAGTCATTGTACTGTGTAAAACACTTGTTAGCACTTACCGATGTGCTGAATTTTCAAATCTATACTGAGTTTATGCCTATTGCAAGCAGTTTGTCGTTGTGGCGGGGAAGTTTCTTGGTTGAGCTTATGAAAATCTCGGGTGTTGTTTTGGAGATGTTTGGTTTGCTAAGAATACTTGTGATTTGCAACTTGGAGAGGCTAGGTGGCAATGAATACTCAATGTACTACATCCTGGAGAGGATGGACTTGTAAACAACACTCTCTTTAGTGGAAAACCCCTTATGTTACAAAGGGGATTGGATGTAGCTCATGTTTTATGTCTAGAGTTTAGATGAATTAGAATAAATAAATCTTTGTTTCTTGACCTTCTTCCTTGAATCTTTAAGTTTCTCACATAATATTTGTGTCTTTGACTAATACTTTATTTTGCTATTATGTGCTTTAATTTATATTTTCCGTTAACTTACATTGTCTGCCAATGAGCTTATTTCAAGCTTGGAGTTAACCCTCTACTTGCTTCAACTAACTCATTTTGCATTCTGCTGCTATATGTTTTTAGTTTGTGTCGTATAACACTTCTTAAATCCTGGCCAGTTTTGGAAAATCTTCTTCAATTAAAAAAATCTTCTTGTTAATTTCAAAAGGGGCAAGTTCTAAGTCACACAGTTCACCCCTCTTACGTGTAATTGGATTAAATATTGTGGATTTAGGGCATCAATTTTCTTGGTGAAACTTGCGCTGCATGAAGATTACAACACAGCTATATTGGACAGTCCTTGGGTAATTCAATGCTCAGTGTGAATGAAAAATTTGTCACTAAAGTTCAGGTGTCTTGAAAATTTATCAGTATGTAGACAAGAACAAGTGCAACTTTAATTGTATGTTGATTTTAAACTGATATGAAAATTATTTTAAATTTTGATCATATGATCTGGCCGCTTATAAGATCCTAATTGATATTTACACATTCTCAGATTGCATACAAGCCCAAAAGAAAAAAAAAAAGAAAAACTGTTAGCCATAGTCTATTGGATCATATATCTATTGGGAAAAAGGGAAATAATAGTTTCATCTTGTTAGGTATGCGTATGACCTGCACCATTAAAAAAAAATTATAGTAACGTATAAAATGTTATCTAATAGCTCGAATAAGAATACGTAAACATAAAATATATGTAAGAATCATTACTCAAATGATCTGTGGCAACTGACAATCACCAAGTAAGTCAAGCAAGTAAAAGACGTTTAGTTTGTTTTTTATTTTTATTTTTAGTTAAATATATTTTTATTATAATTATAAAAAATGTCACATTATTTTCATTTTTTACTATTTCCATCACAAAATTTTAAAAACAAGAAACAAAATAAAAATAATGTTACATTATTATAATTATAATAAAAATATATCTAAATGAAAATAAAAATAAAAAACAAATTAAACTCCCTCTAAACTGTCATATGTTGTTAAAGAGCCAGATTAATCGGCTCAACAACTCAATGCCAGCCTCTACCAGGCCGTGTGTCATTAACCGAATATAAACGTTATGATTACTAACAAGATAAAACAACCAGAATAACAGATAATATCTTTCATATTGAGAAAAAAAAAAAAGAACACAGATAATTCCTTTTCATTTTCTTTTTCATAGTCTGGAGGTCAGAGAATGTCTCAAACATAAGTGGGGAAGTTGCATATATCCCAACATTCCATTTTTAGAAAACAGTATTGCAATAGTAGCACAATTCAATTAGAAAATTAACAAGTCCCTATTTAAATGACGACCACCATATTAAAACATGCTAGTCCTATTCAAAGATGGCCCATCAATATCCTTTGTCAAAGAACCATAAAACCCTTTAGTCTATGTTTGGAAGGATGACATGTAAAGGAATGAAATGGAATGACATAGTAAATTTTACAAAATGGGCGTTTGGAAGTTATTAAATAGGATGGAAGGGAGTGGCAATAGAGGGAACCCAAGACCCCTCCTTCCCATTAAAAACCACAATTTTGTTGTCCCTCCAAATTGAGGTGTTCAGGAGGGAGTGGCATGATTTGGTGGGAAAATTGGAAAGTAAAATGTATAAGTCTTTCCATTCCACCCACTTAAATTATAACTTTCAAACAAGAGTGTAGGGAGTCATTTCCATTCCTTTATTAAACTACCAAACAATAAAGTGACATCTATCTTTTCATTCCATTCCATTATGAGCCACTCCTTTCATCCTCTTTAAAACTCCCAAACATACCCTCACCTATCCAGGGGACCCAATTAACCACCTATCAGTGCTAAAATATGAAACTCTAACAGAGCAAGGAAAAAAAGAAATATGAAACTCTTACCGACCAAGAAAAAACAAGAAATATGAAGCTCTTACTCGTATCTGTAGTTATATTTCGTTACTCTCTTGAAGGGCCTATGGAAGATTTCAGAGTTTATTGTGGCGGTTGCATTTGTAAGAGTCAAAAACCAACTCTCTTAAAAGCTTAAGTTCTTATATGAAGGTTCAGGAATGGTTCTATATCTCTAACTCACCCCTCACACAAAAGCCTTTTGGGCTTGAAGCGTGAATAATGCATAAGCTCATTTTACCTCTAAAGAATGCGGAAAGCAAGAATTAAACTCCTAACCACTTGGTCATTGAGGCTCTAATACCATATCAAGAACTAACACTACTAAAACCTTAAGCTCTTACGTAAAAACCCAGGAATTGGTTTTTATCTCTAACAATAAGTTTGGAGGGGAGCTCACATGCATTCCCCTGCAGCAGCTACTAAAATTATCATTCATTATGATGCCAATCGGCTCTAAGTAAACTAAAACTATATACTACTATTGTCTATACTCCTCACTTACTAAAATATCAGTTTCCCGAAATCACAGTATTTATTATGTTTCAGCAAAGAACACTCAGTCCCAGCCATAGGCTAAAAGAATATTTAATAGAAACAGTTAACAGTTTATCATAAATGCAGAAATCACTGAAAGATCTAACTCTTCCAATTAATGATTACAAGGCACACATAAAAATATAGGCATCATACATGGTGCAGGTCAAACCACCCCAAACAATTGTCTATAGAATGAAATTATAAAAGAATGAAAATGAGTGAACATAGATTTGTTTGCACAAAGTTACTAATGGAAGAATCTATTTGAAATCAGCTCAAAAAGCTTCAAATAAGGTATATTTCCAACTTTCAACCATTACCATTAGATCATATTAATCTTTTCCTATCAATCAGCAATTTAGAAACAGTGGAGTAAATAATTCCAAAACTTTGTTCTTGAATAAATTTGATACTGAACATTACTAGATGCCTGCATACAGGTAAGGGGGAGAGAATGCTCACATGAAAACATAACACAAGACAACGATGGCAGCGAGAAATAGTAGATCTAGTATTCCATTTGAATATCCTATCTCACTTTTAACAGTTCTCGTATTAGACCAGAGACTAGAGCAACAGTATACATATATAACAACTAAGTAAAATCAATTTCTATATATGAAATCTGATCAAGATCACAAAATTACAAAGTAGATCATCTTAATCAGATTATTTTTATAAATTAAAAAAGAAAAAGCAGAAAAAATACAAGTTGGGGAGAGTCCATTTACATGAGAAAGTTACATAAGGTTATCGTTCATGACAAGCTTTAAAACAGTCACATTACACTGGCAAGCCAGTAAGCATGAAAGCAGTTAAAGTTTAAGATGTGCAATTTCAATGTCCTAAGCATTTTCAAGTGGTAATGTTCAGGGAAGAAAATGTCTTCTCAATTTTGTAACCTGAACAGCATCATCCATGTACTCCCTTTTAAACATGCCAGCCCCTATCTAGAAGTTTATAACCTTTCTCGACCAGTGTACCTAGCAGAAGATCCCAGTCACATTGTGACACTAACTCTTGCATTGTGTTTCAATTCCATTCACAAAATCTGTCTATGGAGCTGCACCAGTATTGACAGTCAGGCAAGGTCTTAGTTGTAAGGTATTTAACTGATAAACAAATCAGCCCATTGTGAAGAAATAACATTTTGAATGGTTAGAGCGCATGTCATGGTAAGAAAAAAAAAAACACGTCAAGAAGAAAATCCCTAGTAAGCCTCTTGTAAATTTTGATGGACATCCAACATCATGCCACAAAAACCCAGCTTAGTAGATAGAAGCATCAAACCTTGGCTCATAGAAACAAACTTGATTGTTGTATGACTGAAGAGCACACCCACCAATCCAAGACCAGACCTTTTTATCCACATCAAATAGAAGACCCTTCCCTTGGTTCCAAGATGTGAAGCAGATTAAATTATCCTGCCCAAAGCATTCAAATCTCTCAGCTGATAATCTCAATAAAGCACGAACATACTTTTGGGGCATCCTACTGATCTCCACCCACATAATTTTGGCATGATCCAATTCCCAAATTCTCATACTCTGTAGAGTACTGTAAAGGCCAATCAGTCCAACAAGAAAAAGACGTTTCTGGGTGCCAGCAACCAAATACCCATCCAATAAGGAACGTGGGAACTTAGCCGGAATATGTTCCCAGTGACCTGTGTCTAGTCGATACATCATCAAACCAAGTGGTGAAAGGGCTTCCAAGTACAATCTGGAGTCACAATACGCCATCTTTGAAGAACAGAGATTAACTGCTGGCATCATCTGATGAACTGACCAATTGTCTGTCTTTGAGTCATAAACTTCAGTTGGCAATGACTTGTCACCATATATATCACTAGTGGCTATCACTTTAAAAGACCGATCCAACCGATCAACAACCATTATCAGTTGCCTTTGCTGATTATAATGCATACTAGGCAATGTCCTCCAACTTTGTGTGAGAGGATTACAAACCAGGGTTTTAAATGTTAGCCCATCATGCCCAGAAAAGCAAACAAGGCCACCAGAAGAACCAACTAACCAGAATGCCCACTGTGGCAAAAATGTGAAAGGTAGTCTATACCAAGTTTTCAGGGGCACGCTGAAGACTGAACATTGTGGGAACTGTGAATTCTTCCAAAATGTAAAAAGACAAGGCCCATGAGATGGCACACTGGAATGGAATTTGAGAAAACTACTGTCATGAAGCAGTGAATTCCACCGTTTACATACAGAACGAAGCCGAAAAATCAGAAATGGAGGCACCCTAGCTAAGATCTCATGCAACAAGTCCTCAGGCAACATAGCCCATATATTATCCTCCATCTGAACATCAGCATGCACTGCCTTACAAAATGTAGCAAGTGTTTCCTCATCCAAACCCCGTGGCTTGGTCTTAATAACCTTCTGCCTCGACGGGCTGGTGTTCCTTGACCCTGCACGACCCATTGGACTAGTATTCCTCGACCCACCACCCCTTGGAGGGGAAGCTTGCTTACTGCACCTTCCATCTCCACGAAAAACTCCATTTTCCACTGATTGAGCATTACACACTCCAGACCCGGATTCAGAAGAATGCCCAATACAATCCATGTTCTCTAATTCCTTGAAATCCCAAAACAACCCAATGCCCCAAATCATATAAAATTTCAGATTCACACTTCTATTCGAGCCTCACACCAACCAAAAAATATAGACAGATATAGTTTTCAATCACTCATACCCAGAGCTCAAATTCTGAAGCAATCCCAAAAATTTAGACCAGATCAAGATCCAAAATTTTCATTCATAGTCAAATGGTGAAGATTTCCTTGCCCAGACAAACACATAACTCAACGAAAAAGATGATTTTTTCTTCTTCTTCAAAGCATGGAGCATAAGGAGAACAGAAAAGTGTAGCTGTTGGTGGTGTGAAGATAAAGAATTACCTCAGATTTTGTAACCATGCAGTTCCCATTAATGAGAAAAACATGCTAGAGCTTGAAGAACTGAGATTCTGACATCAACATGAAGGAACAACCTAACCAGGTTCAGGTTAGACTCTCTCTCTCTCTCTCTCTCTCTCTCTCTTCCGTTGGGTTTGATTTACTTTGTCACTATTTGACAAAGGGAACGACAAAATTCAAGATTATTACATTTCCTACTGTGTTCCAGTCATCTGATGCGAACAAATCCACAATGCTCAACCAGTAAGTTACTGCCACGTTAGTTTGCTATATTAATTAAGAGAATAATTTTACTTCCACAATTACTCGCATGATTTCATCTAAATTTTAACCAAATTATTATTATTATTATTATTATTTAAACAGACTTCAATAATTAGAACAATTATTATTCATCTAAAGATAAGAGTGATGTTATTTAATTATGACTGTATAAGTATTTATATAAGAGTTTAATAAAAATTAAATTTATACAAGAAAAATTGCTCATGAATGCAAATTGTGTAGTTCTTTCAACAATAATGGTACAAAAAGTATGATAAAAATAAAATAAAATACTTGGATAAACATGTGAAGTAAGTTCATAATTTGAATCATTTAAAATAAAGTTACAATAAGACTATGTCATTAGCTTGTTATTTAATGACTTACATAAAATATGTGAAGATCGTGTAAGTGTAAATTTATATAAGTATTATTATTCTAAAAAAAATAATGGTACAAAAGTTTAAATTTATCTTGTCATCTCTCGCAAACTATTCAATTTTTTTTATCATTAATTCACTTCTAATGGCTTACTTTTTTTAATGGTATGTGTAATTTGCTCTTATTTAAATTTGTTGATATAAAAGAAATTGCTATAGTATTCTCATGAATATGATACTTGGGTAAGTTATTAATCATTTATTAATAGTTAATTTTACAATAAATATTTAAAAGTTTATTAAATATAAATAATAATTAATAAAAACTTGACAACTCATATTAAATACTAATATTTAAAATAAGAATATGAGTATTCAAATAATCTCCAACATAACATGAAAATAAATATGAATAATTATTATCCAGTGATTTAATAAACTGTCAACAATGTATGTATGATGTGTGTGATGATTATTCAATAAATATATGGCAGGGTGCACTAATGTGGAGCTGGTTTATCGGACGGCGATAAACGATGGGCAATCGTGATCCGTGGGAGCAGAGAGTATAATGTAAAACATTACATAAAAAAATAAATATCAAGTTTGGTGTTATTGGGGTCCACTATTGGTGGTCATTTTGATATTCCACTAACCTCTTGTAGTTGCTCAATATTAAACTTAGGGAACCAGGTCGTCTAACGAGCAGGGTTGGCCCAGTAGTTTGGCACTAGGTCTCAAAGTGACTGTCTCGAGTAGAGGTGAAAAATTTTGAGTTCGAGCCCATTACTTTGGAAAAAATCCTCTGGTCAGTAGTCTACTATCAAGTTACCAACAGTACCACGACAGTGATTAGTCTCTTGGTTGTTAGCTTTAGAGATACACTGAGTCAAAGACCAAAAAAAAAGAAAACATGATCATCTAGATTTTTTTAGAAAAAAAATACTAAAATTTTATAAGACTGTATTTATTGGACAAATGAAATCATTTACCATATGAATTTATATTAAATTAAATGAAAACAATCTCAGAATAAAAATTTGAAAACAAAAAAATAATTAGCTTTTTGTTTTGGTAGTTTGGGAGACCCTTGCTGGGATGTAAAGAGGAATGAGGAAATGGCACACAGGGGGATCGAATCCCCAAGCCCCCTGATCTTAAGATCGGGTGAGGTACTATGTGAGGTAAATAATCAGTTTCTGGTTTGCCTATACTTTGTTATGAGCATGCATGAGCTGCCTTGTATTATCTACTGAAATAAAAACCTTTTTCAAACCTAGACAATTTAGGTAGACTTCTTGTTTCTAATGCTCTATGACAAACAGGAGTTAAGGAAATGGAAAAGTTGAACATTTGTTGGAATGCGAAGAAATTTTATGGGCCCAAAAAGCTAGACAAATTGGGCTTGAGCAGCGTGACAGGAATAGAAAGTAATTTCATTGCCTTGTCAATAAAGGGAGAATTAACTACGATTTTGTGCATTCATGATGAACTTGATCTAGATCCTTAACTCAATTGAACAGGGTTCACTTTTTAACTCCACTTCTAGAAATACTGTAGAGGAAATATGAACCGAATTGCAACAATGGGACATTCATGTTCAATCAGATCATAATATTTGCTTGCAGCAACCATTCTCTATGAAAGAAGCTGAACAAGCTCTTTTTCAAATGGCCCCGTTTATGGCACCAGGACCAGATGGAATTCCTGCTGATGTGGTTCACTAGGGCGTAATTCAAATAGTGGTGTCTTTTGTAAATAGAGGATACCTGTTAAAAGAGCCGAATCAAACTTTCATTGCTCTCATCCCAAGTCAGCCGTTCCTCAGGAATTTGCAGGATATCTCCCAATCAGTCTATGTAATGTTTCTCACAAGGTAATTTCCAAGGTTTTAGTCAATTGATTACAACCTCTTCTGGATGAAGTCATCTCTCCTTTTCAGGATGCTTTAATCTAAGGAAGATTAATTTTAGATAACATTGTTCAAGCTTCAGAGTTGCTGCATAATATATATTTTTCACTGCAAAAAAGTAAAGACCAGGACCTCAAAATTGAAATCCATAAATTAAAGCCTACGAACAATTATCATGAAATGTTTTGGAAGCGGTGCTCACTCAGATGCAGTTCCCATCACATTGGCGAACTTTAATCAATCAATGTGTATCAAAAGTTACATGCAGATTTCTAGTAAATGGCATACCGACTGGAATGTTTGCTCCCTCATGTGGTATTGGAGTTAGACAAGGAAATCCTTTACCTCCCTATCTTTTCATTCGTTGTTCTAATGTCCTATCTTGCATGCTGAGCAAAGCAGAAGCTTAAGGGCATCAAAACTGGACGGAATACACCAGTGATATCAAATCTAATGTATGCGGATGACATCATAATTTTCACGGAAGCCAAGTGAGAAGTACTCTAGGAACTGAATAGCATACTACATTGTTATGGAACTCTTTCAGGGCAAGTAGCCAAGAAGTTCCTCTCCACTCCAGTACCCTTGGTTTCAAATATGTGAATTTTCCTGATATATATATATACACACACACATAGATGCTCATTTTAGCAAAGAAGAGGTTTAGAGAAACTGTCCAAAAAGTCCAAACTAATTGGATGGAAAGCCCATTTGTTATCACGAGCAATGTTGTTAAAGCCAAACCGGACAGTGAATCGGAAAAGTTTCTGGTTCAGGTTTAACCGTTTGGTCGAATCGGATAATGTTATAATTACATATTAAATAAACAAATATATATATATATATATATATATATATGCATGACTCATAACACACATTATCAATAATAAAATGCATAATAAGGTTTTGAGGTTTTAATTATTAAGCCTTATATCACTCTCAGTTAAGTAGTTAAGTGATTGAGAAATTTAAAAATAAAAAAAAAAAGAGGGTCGGTTCAACCCAGTTTTGCCCGGTTCAATCCGATCCAACCATGAATCCGGTTCTGGCATTGAACCATAACTAGATGAGGACCCGGTTCAGGGTCAGACCAACCGGTCCGGTCCAGTCCGAACATCATTGATCATGAGCTGCTTGAGACACTTCAATAAGATCAGTACTTAGCTCCAGCTTGGTTTATCCCTATCCCGTTTTGAACTCCCCAAAGCAAATGAGGTAGATTCCACCATTTTTAGTTTTTTGTCCATTCAAAGTGTGTCTGGATTAGTTATGAAAAAAAATTATATTTAAAATTAATTGTGTATAATTGATTTTAAAAAAAATTAATTATGAGAAAATTAATTTATATTTGAATATGTTAGTTTATATTCGATTTTAAGACAAAAAAATTTGTTTAGATTGTATAAAAAGAATTATTTTTGTATATTAAATTATCAAAAGATATATAAAATGATTAAAAAAGTTATTTAGTTGAGGACAAAAGAGTATTTATCTATCAAAGCTTTGAAAATAAACTAAAATCATTTAATCAAAATGCTCAAAATAAAGCATTTAATTATTTGGAAAAACAGTTTTTCTCATCATAAAATTTGTTTTCACTTTTTGGCAACATGTTTGAGTTGTTAAATTAAAAAATGTTGCTTAATTTTTTACACTAAAAATAATTTTTTCCTAAAAGTTAGAATTTGAACATTTTATTTATAATTTATTGTGATTATTTCACAACTATGAGAGATATAAGTAAAACAATTACAATAAATTATAAGCAAAATACTTAAATTCTAGTTTTTAAGAAAAAGCTTTTTAGTGTAAAAAATTAATCTACAACTTTTAATCTAACAATTATGCATTGCTAAAACATGAAAACAACTTTTATAATTAAAAAAAATTGATTTTACAAATAATTAAGTTAAATCAATCATGCTAAGCTTTAAAAGAATAGTGTTTAGTGTATGAAAAAATAATTCATTTATAATTAATTTTATATATTTTAACCAAACATAATAAACTTTACACAAAAAGAAAAAAAATAATCTTTTACAAACATTTCACAACGAAGAAAAAGCTACATCTGTTGCCAAAAGGAATATTGTTCCAGCCTAAGCAAATGGGAGGCCTAGGAATGAGACAAACTCATTCCCCTAATACAGTAATACTACACTTCTAGGCAAGCAGGTTTGGTGACTGGTAGATCACCCTAATCCGATCAATTCCAAATGCTTTCTGCGTAAATACTCATATGGTAATGGCGTCACCAACCTTAGAATTATGAAGGCTGGCCACTGTTCATGGATCGGGAGAGGAATTTTTAAAGCCAGAGATCTTGTCCTTAGTCAATTATGGTGGAAGGTGGGAGGCAGATCCAAAATGAAATTAATAGAACTCTGCTTTTTGGTGGCCAATAAGAGAAAATGCTAGCATGATGAATTCTACTTTAAATTCTTATATATTTACCACCTCAGCAACATGGAATATACAAGCAATGAGGCAAAATTTTGATGAGAGAAACATCAGAGAAATTTTATAAATTTCTATCTCCAAATATGGAGATGCAGACAAACTTTATTGGAGTGATCACCCTTCTGGGGAATATAGTGTCAAAGTGGCCTATTCACAGAAAACGGTTGTGGAATAGTCCTGGTCTAGAACATGTTGTGGAAACTAAAGATACCACAAACGAGCTATATATTCTGCTTCTTTCGAAACTGTCATCAAGAGCTACGGGTAGCCACCACTCTCAATCAGCATCGCTTCATGGTGCCACTTATAACTGTCCTCTTTGCTGGCAGGAAATTAGACCATTTGTGCTTACAATGCAGTTTTGCTAGAGCCATATGGTTTGGCTCTTATCTACCCATTAGAAAATTATTGACTATATATTATATCATTATAAATTAGTGGCACCTATCAATAATAATTTTCTAAAAAGAAAGTATTAGTTTTGCTCTTTTATGTTATTTTTTATTTATTTTATTTTATACGTTAGTTTGGTAAGGTTTTGCTTGTACTCTTTAGCGTTTACTCATTATCTTTGTTGAAAAACGCATTTTAACATCAGTAAATCTTAAAGAGCAGCAAATAATTAAAAGAAACCATTTAACTTAGTTCAACAAACCTATGCTTTACAATCGCAGATTCTCAAATCAATCAACAATCAATATCCCCAAAATACATCAATCAAAACCTCTCTCATAATCCCTACAAAAATACTCATCACAAACCCAAATTTAATTACACTCATAAATCCCACTCAAAACTCAAATATAAATTATGCAGTATAAAAACCACATATTTAACTAACATCATATCTTCACGTAGAAAACGGTACAAATCCGTCTGACTAGTTTCATTTGCATAAATTATGTGTGTTAGACTCTAAAATTATTGGCTCGTAAAAATATTTTTAATTTTAGATCGACCCATTTAACTTGTTAATTAAATGAGCTAACTTTGTTTTCCCGTAAGCCGCTCACATAATTTTTTTTTTTTAAGTTTTAGTTTGTAACTTTGAAAGTTATTGTCTTTGGATACTTAAAATATTGAAAGTTGAACATTTAAAATGAAACTCTTTTAGTTTTGTACTGTCTTTACATTTTGTCATTTGACTTGGAGTTTTGGACATTTGTAATTCTTTTCTATGACTATGTATATAAGTCATGAGTGTATGTTATTTATTTGTATAGATTCTCCCTTTGAATGAGATGAAAGTATGAAATATTATGTCTATGTAATGTAATATTTGATTTGAAATTATTATGTTTATTTTTTTAATATAAATTTCCAAGTAAAAAAAAATCAATATCGCAGCCCAACCCGTTTACGCTCGCAAGTTGATGCAAAACGAGTCAGGCTAAATGTTTTGTAGCCTGCTTAGGCCCCGTTTGGATATGCTTATATATAATTTATTTGGGCTTATCTACTACAATAAGCTCTAATAGAGTATTTTTATTCTGTTTGGATGAGCTTATTAAAATAGCTTATGAAACCCCTATAAGCTGTTTTGAACTTATTTTTATAAGTTAAAAATTTAAGCTTATGAAAATAAGCTTTTGCAAAAACTAAAAATACCTTAGGTGCTAATTGTTTTTATAATAATTTTTGACAAAATTAACCTTAAAAGATTGACACAATTCATAACATATCCCTCAAATGCTTAATATTTATTCCAAAGGGTTTATGAAAAGCGCTTCTCAAAGTGTTTATCATAACGCTATTTACCTTATTTTAGGCATCACTTATGACAGTAAAGCTTATTAAATAAGTTTTACTCTAATAAGTATTTATATAAGTTATTTATCCAAACATAACCTTAAACTCAAGCAATTTTGGCCCATCATGTTTAACTCATTGGCTGTTGCGAGTGGGCCTAAATGGATTGGGCTAGCTTGTTTGACAGACTTCACAACTTGTACATATTAGGCTTACAACAAGTGTCACCACTAGAGGAGGGTATATGGGCCAGCCTGGCTTGGTTCAGCTATCGTGGGCTTGTCTAATGTGAATTGAACCACGCTAGTCCATTTTAATAAAGGGTTAGAGATATGGTCAACTTAACCCCATCCTTTCTAAGTATGCGAGCTAGTAGACCAGTCCGTTAACTCGGTAGCCTCTTTTTTCATCTTTAATAATTTAAATAAAAAAAGTTCATGTATAAGTGTAATATGAGGTCCTTAATTGAGTTTTTGGAATTATTCTATAAAGATTTTTTAAGCTTTTAGTTGGGATAACGATAAGACAAGTTAAACAATTGTATTTGACTACTAATTGAGAGTATTTTGTGAAAAAGAGTTCTTTTTTAAAAAAAATATATTAATTGAGTCACGGAACTCATTTAACTTTAGAATTAAACATGTCAAGCTTTAGTGATCCGGATGTTTGCCATCTAAATAATTGAGTGGTCCTAATCCTTTAAGCTAGCGAGTTAAATAGGCTGGTCCACTTGAACAGCTATAGTGACCACCCTTACCATTGCTATACTTTATTTTTAAAATTTTAAACAACAATCCCAACAATTTTTATCTTAATTAAAATTGAAAATTATTTAATCACAATTGTCTCAATTTAATTCAAATAACTTCACCATAATGAGACGAAATAAATTATGTACAAAATATAGGCGTTTCAAATGATTTTAATTTTTTCTTAGGTGGAAACTTTTAATGGAGGCTCTAGTACTTGCTTCAGAATGTCAATTATATTGAAGATGATTGCTCTTAACTGAGTTTCAATGCAATGATTGATGTACTTCAGTTTTGATTGCGTTTTAATTCTAATTAAAGGAAAATTGTTTGGTGTAAAAATAAATATGAGAAACAGTATTGCTAAATAAGACAATAGGTATTGAGAAGGTCTAGCACAATTGGTAAATAGTTGAGTCTCTTAATCATGCTGTCCTGAGTTTAAATTAGACTGTGTATATGAAAAATGCTTTGTTAGGAGAAAATGTATCTACTTTGATAATCTTTCTACTTCAAAAAGAATTAGTTTCTAACTATCAATTACAAAAAACTTTTGATTCTTGAAAAAAAAAAAAAGAAAACAAGGCAGTGGGTCAAACGTACACCAATTCTAGCAAGCAGTTGTAAACCTAATATAAGAGAGAACAATAACTGTAGTGTGGGATCCGACAAAAATTAAATTACCAACCACACTACATTATTTTGGTACTGTATAACCGATCAAGAGATGTAGTATCAAAATTCAAAATTGAATTGGGTTAAAAATATCTTAGGTGTTAATTGTTTTTATAATAACTTTTTACAAAATTAACTTTAAGGGATTGACATAATTCATAGCATAACCTTTAAATATTTGATATTTATTTTAAATGATTTTTTAAAAATACTTTTTAAAGTATTTATTAAAATGCTATTTGAATGCGTTTGGATAGGTTTTTTTTTTTTAAATAAAACATTTTTTTAAAAAAAATACTTCCATAAGTTTTTATGTATGTTTGGATGAAATTTTTAAAAAAATTGAAGTTAAAAAAAAGCTCAATTACCACTTTTTTTAAAAACTAGTGATCCTCGGCTTCTGAAAAAAAGAGAAGGATAAGTGATTTTTAATATAATTTTTTGACAAAAATACTATTTGTCTTTATTAAAAATTACATCTCTTGTCTTCTATATTTTCCCTCTTGTAAACCATACCTCCATTATTATGGATACCCTACATTTTTAGTAATTATGCTATAAAAAAGCTCTTTCGTTCTTTCTTATCCTAACAAACTTACGAGTCCTTCTATTACTTAAAAGTACTTCACAAACATTACATTCAAATGCAAAATAACTTTTTCTTTAAAAAAAAGCTCTACTAAAAAAATGTCTATAAAAAAATTATTTTTTTAGAAATTTATCCAAACAAATCCTTTACCATAACAGTAAAGTTTATTAAATAAGCTTTACTTTAATAAGTATTTATATAAGTTATTTATTCAAACGGAATCTTAAACTTAAACAATTTTGGCCATCTTGTTTAACCTATGGGTCATCACAAGTGGGCCTAAATAGATTGGACTAGCCTGTTTGACAGACTTCACAACTTGTACATACTAAGCCTACAACAAGTGCCACCGCTAGATGTGGGTATATGAGCCAACATGGCTTGGTTTGGCTGCCGTGGACTTGTCTAATGTGAATTGAACCAAGCTAGCCCATTTTAACAAATGGTTAGAGATATGGTCAACCTATGCCCACCTAGGTCCATCCCTTCTAAGCTTGCGAGCTAATAGACCAGCTTGTTAACTCGGTAGCCTTTTTCATTAATTGAGTTTTTTGGACTACTCTATGAAGATTTTTGAAGCTTTTAGTTGGGGCATTAGGATTAGAAAAGTTAAACAATTGTATTTGGCTACTAATTGAGAGTATTTCTTGTAAAAAAATAGTTTTTTTTAAATATCAATTAAGTCACAGAACTCATTTAACTTGGAAGTTAAACAGGCCAAACTTTATCGATCCAGATGTTTGCGTCTGAATATTTTGGTAGTCCTAACCCTTTAAGCTAACGAGTTAAACAAATCGGTCCACTTGAACAGCTATATTGACCATCCCTACCATTGCTTTACTTTATTTTAAAAATTTTAAACAACAATCCCAACAATTTTTATCTTAATTAAAATTGAAAATTATTGAATCACAATTGTCTCAATTCAATTCAAATAACTTCACCATAATGAGACGAAATAAATTATGTACAAAAATATAGGCGTTTCAAATGAATTTACTTTGTTTAGGTGGAAACTTTTAATGGAGGCTCTAGTACTTGCTTCAGAATGTAAATTATATTGAAGATGATTGCTCTTAACTGAGTTTCAATGCAATGATTGATGTAATTCAGTTTTGATTGCGTTTTAATTCTAATTAAAGGAAAATTGTTTGGTGGAAAAATAAATATGAGAAACAGGATTGCTAAATAAGACAATGGGTACTAACAAGGTCTAGCATAATTAGTAAATAGTTAAATTTCTTAACTATGCTGTCTTAAGTTTAAATTAAATTATGCGTATAAAAAATGCTTTGTTAAGAGAGACTATACCTACTTTGATAATATCTTTATCTCGAAAGGAATTAATCTTTAATTAATAACTGAAAAATACTTTTAATTCTCAAAAAAAAAAAAAAAGGCAATGGGTCAAACCTACACCAATTCTAGCAAGTAGTTGTAAACCTAATATAAGAGCGAACAATAATTGTAGTGTGGAATCCGACAAAAATTATATTACCAATCACACTACATTATTTTGATACTGTATAACTGACCAAGAGATGTAGCATCAAAATTCAAAATTGAATTGGGGTAGAAATATCTTAGGTGTTAATTATTTTTATAATAAACTTTAATAAAATTAATCTTAAGAGATTGATATAATTCATAGTATATTTTTTAAATGTTTTATATTTATTTTAAAAGATTTATAAAAAGTACTTCTTAAAGTGTTTATTAAAACGTTATTTGAGTGTGTTTGGATAGATTTTTTTTGTTAAATAAAGCATTTTTTTTAAAAAAGTACTTCTATAAGTTTTTATGTATGTTTGGATGAAACTTTTAAAAAAATAAAAGTTAAAAAAAAAAAGCTCAATTATCACTTTTTTTAGAAGCTAGTGATCCTCAGCTTTTGAAAAAAAGGAGAAGAAGAAATGATTTTTAATATAATTTTTTGACAAAAATACTCTTTGCCTTTATTAAAAATTACATTTCTTGTTTTTTATTTTTTCCCTCTTGTAAACCCTACCTCCATTATTCTGGATACCATACATTTTTAGTAATTTTGCTATAAAAAATTTCTTTTGTTCTTTCATATCCTAACAAACTTACAAGTCTTTTTATTATTTAAAAGTACTTCACAAACATTGTATCTAAATGTAAAATAACTTTTTTTTTAAAAAAAAAACTCTACTAAAAAAAAGTCTATAAAAAAATAATTTTTTTAGAAGTTTATCCAAACAATTTACTTTACTTTTAAAATTTTAAACAACAATCCCAACAATTTTTATCTTAATTAAAATTGAAAATTATTTAATCACAATTGGCTCAATTCAATTCAAATAACTTTACCATAATGAGACGAAATAAATTATGTACGAAAATATAGGCGTTTCAAATGAATTTACTTTTTTTAGGTGGAAACTTTTAATGGAGGCTCTGGTACTTGCTTCTGAATGTCAATTATATTGGAGATGATTGCTCTTAACTGAGTTTCAATGCAATGATTGATGTAATTCAGTTTTGATTGCGTTTTAATTCTAATTAAAGGAAAATTGTTTGGTAGAAAAATAAATATGAGAAACAATATTGCTAAATAAGACAATAATCTTGACGAGGTCTAATATAGTTGGTAAAGATACTTTTGATTTAAAAAAAAAAAAAAAACAACGCAGTGAGTCAAACCTACACTAATTCTAATTCTAGCAAGTTGTTGTAAACCTAATATAAGAGAGAACAATAATTGTAGTGTGTGATCCGACAAAAATCAAATTACCAATCACACTACATTATTTTGGTACGGTATAACTGACCGAGAGATGTAGCATCAAAATTCAAAATTGAATTGGGCTACTTTAAAATCTTGTCCAAACAATGGAATATTTTTTTTGATCAGTAATATAATTTTTTTTATCAGAAACAATGGAATATAAGTCTAATAAAGTTTATTCAACTTTGTTTAAATAGAAACCCAATATTACTCATTATTTAATTCCTTTAATAATTTTCTTTACCAAATAGTTAAGATTTGATCTCATGAAACAATCTCTAAAGAAACTTGGTACCTTAGACAATAATTTTTTTTATGCAACACAAAAAATATTTAAATTTAATTTTGATTCATTAATAATTTAAGATATTATATATTATTAATAAACCATATTGTAACACTTATCTATTAGATAAATATCTAATTACTATAAAAATATTTTATTTATTAATAATTAATAGTATACAAAATTATACACTAATAAATCAAATTTAAACGTTACTATATTAATAGTTTAATACCTAATTATCTCATTTTTTAAATTGCGGAAATACTCTTAGGTTGCTGTTTCAAACTGTGCTTGGGACGCGTCGGTATAGCACGTGACAGTCTAATATAGCTTTTGCCACGAAGCAGACTTCAGTTAATTATTTAGGCTTAGATTGGATTATGAGAAAAATAAAATAGAACAAATAAAAAGAAGAGAAATAGAGTATAAAATAAATAAGTTTTTAAGTTGTTTAGATTAAAAAAATTAGGAGAGAAATAGAAAAAAAATTAAATTTTATTATAAATATATATTTGTATCTATTTATTTATTTATAAAACAAAAAAAAAATATTAGTTAAATTTTCATCTCTATCTATTTCTTTTTTATTTTTTCTCACTTTAAAAGAAAAATAAAAAAATTATAAGACTTATTATTTTTTTTCTTCACTATTTTTTCTCTAATCTAATAAATTTTATTTTATTTTTTTCTTTTTTAATTCAATCTTTTCTATTTTTCTCGTACTAAATAAAGGCTTAAAGTTAAAAAACGAAACAAAATCAAAGTCAAGCCCAAACACTTGCACCACCTACTGTTCATAATCGACTGCAATTATTAACTTACGTTGGTAATGAATTAAGGGAGTTGAGTAACTAAGTATTTTATTTTGAATTTTATTTTTGAAAAAATATGTATAAAAAATATAATTAGGGGGATTTTTATTTTATGTGTCAGATTATATTTCATAAAATTAGTCTTTTATTTTTTTAGATAAAATAATATGTTAATTTATACAAGAAAAAATTTAACTGGAATTGCAAAACAAAATAATTCAAAACGTTACCCCCAAAAAAAAAAAAATTTCAAAACATGAGGCTCTTCTTAAACTATTTTTAATTCCAAACAGTCATTCTCCATGCACACTAAAAGTACGTGTTTTTTTTTCTTACTCAAATAATTTAATATTTATAAGATTAATTTTATTTAAAATATTAACATTGTCCTTTTTACAAGTATTTTTACAAAAAAATTATAATAACTAAACTTAAACTTATTTACCACTTCAATTATTTTTTATGAATCTAACTACGACTTTATATTAATTTATTTTATGTTAAAAAAAAACATAGTTAAAATACTGTAACAACAATTTTTAATTAATTTTTTTGTGTAAAAATTAATTTAAACTAAATATAGTATAATTTATTATTTATTATATTACTAATTAATTTAAAGTTATTTTTTTTTAAGTAAAATAAAAAACGTTTGGGTTTCGAAAGTGACCAAACTATCAGCTCATTCAGCTGGCACATGTGATTCATTCAGTTCAGAATCCATAGAGATAAACAACGATGATATGAGATGAGAAAAGCCACCCACAGCACAGAAATAAGAAACCACCCTAAAGGGACACGTGTCGATCATTAAGGAACTGTCACTATTTACACTCATTAATATCGCCATCACCCAATCCTCCATCATTTGTTTCACACGTTCTCTTCTCCTTTTCCACGCCGTTAATCCCTCTCTTGTGTTCTCACTTCTCGCACGCTACACCACACCACACCACAATCCGCAAACAAAAAACCCAAACCCTACAACTTTCCCTTTCCGTTTCCATTTTCCACCCCAATTTTTCTTTCAATTTTCATTATTACGATTATTATTATTATTTTAATTTTCCAGCTATGATGAGCTTGTGACCGGGTTGATTTGAAAATTGAAAAAATAAACTTCGATTTATTTTTTTAAAAAAATAAAACATTGAGAAATGGGGGCGGTGACGTCGTCGATGGCGGCGAAGTTTGCGTTTTTTCCGCCGAATCCGCCGTCGTACACGGTGGGGGTGGAGGAGGCGACGGGGAAGCTGAAGATGACGACGGGGGTGACGGCGACGAGGGAAAACGTCGACGTATTGAAGCTGTGCACGAAGAGAGGGAACAGCATCGTGGCAATGTATATCAAGAACCCATCAGCTTCGCTCACCATGCTTTACTCGCACGGAAACGCCGCTGATCTGGGTCAGATGTACGAGTTGTTCAGTGAACTCAGTGTTCACCTCCGAGTCAACCTCTTGGGGTCAGTATGCACGTGCTTTATGCATGCTCACATGCTTATTGTTGAAGAACTGTGGCAATCTCTGAAATTGTTTACATTTTTTTTTTTTTTTTTTACTTTGTAGTTATGACTATTCTGGGTATGGCCAGTCTTCTGGGAAGGTACGCTTTCTGTGTTATTTCCACTATTTTAGCTTACTTAGCTGAATGATTTTATTTTATTTTATTTTTATTTTCTTTTGTGATTTACATTGTTTTGAAGTTCCATACTGCCAAAGATTAAACTTTTGAACTTGAAATAGTAACTGTGATTTAACTGCAATAAATTATTGTATTGGGCAGAGATTTAATGCCCAGATTTTACTCTTTTTTTTATTTTTTTACAATGACGGTACAGAGGTTTGAAATCACCACTAGCACACTCCTAGTGGCTTTGCTCAGCTTTTACTCTGGTTCTAACATTTCCCAAGTAAAATTCATAACAAAAAAGAAACAGGGGTATGGATCATTATGAGATTGCTTGATATTTATGTGAATGGGAGTGTGAGTTGAAGAATGTGGTATTTTTTGGACAGGCTAGTGAGCAGAACACTTATGCAGATATAGAAGCTGCTTATAAATGCCTGCTGGAGAATTATGGGGCGAAAGAGGAAGATATTATTCTGTATGGGCAATCTGTTGGTAGTGGACCCACTACGGATTTGGCTACTCGTTTACCAAACCTTAGGGCTGTGATTCTCCACAGTCCCATCTTATCTGGCCTTCGAGTCATGTATCCTGTGAAGCGGACATACTGGTTTGACATTTATAAGGTTTTATCTCTATCAATGCTAAATTGGTGAACCATAATGTTCAAATTTGGTCTGGATTTTTTTTTTTTAACCATAACTTCATTTTAATGTTGTTTGCCTGCTTTTGGTGCAGAACATTGATAAAATTCCCTTGGTCAATTGTCCAGTTCTGGTAATTCATGTGAGTATACTTCTTATTTCTGACATATATAATATTAAATTGAATATGCCATTGTACAGAAGAGACTGCTAATTTGGATTTTGAAGTAACTATCTAATTCCACTTTCATAGTTGCCTGTTCAATCTTTCTTTGGTTTGCACATAGTTTGTGAGATACTTTCCTTTTATAATCTGTGTTGAAGTCCCTCTCCTATTTGACATATATTACCTTTGCTTTCTATACATACTCTCACAAATTGACTGAACCTTACTCAGCTGTATGAACTTGTTAATATTATTTGGAGTCATTCTGATTATGAATTTTGTTCTCAATTGCTGGGAAATTCTGTACCATTGTTGTTGTGGATGTCCATTTGAGCTTTCTATTTGTATTATCCGAACACTATTAATGCGGTTGTGTCAACTATGCCAAAGTACTTCTCATTCTTGCACCAATATGCCTCTATCATTCTTTAAATATATCATTGACGCTTGTAACCATTCACCGAAACTTTCCAAGTGCCTTTTGCTGTTTTGCAATGTGAAATTGTAAGGGTTTCACAATTTGCTCTTTTTATGAATATTCTGGATTGGCTGTTTTATAAAATGGAGTTTCCTTCCTTTTATCTCCAACTCATGATTTTCATCAATTACAAGTTTGCTATGTTGTGTGCACTAAAGAAAACAAAAAAGCATTATCAACATGGTTATATGCATACTCGATGTGCACTTGGTCTTTTGCTTACATTCTAATGGAGATGCACCTTTATTGAAATCAACATGTGGCCGGCCTAGTTAAATTTGATATCATGGAGTGTCTTAATGGGTTAGGATGCTTTTTCCATTGATCAAATGTATCGTTAAATGCCTATACAAATAGCATAATGCAATTAATATACAAGTTTCAACTTTCAAGCATGTTTAGATTTTAAGATGGTTCTTTGTGTTGGCATATACCTTTTAGGGAACGGCTGATGATGTAGTGGATTGCTCCCATGGGAAGCAACTTTGGGAACATTGTAAACAAAAGTATGAACCCTTATGGGTTAAAGGAGGAAATCATTGTGACCTGGAGCTTTACCCTCAATATATAAAGCACCTCAAGAAATTTATTGTTGCTATTGAGAAGTCATCACGTCAAAAAACTGGATCTGGACCTATTCCTGATCAACTGGACATACCTCGGAACAGCACAGATTTTAGAGAGAAACCTAGACCCAGCATGGATCTAAGGGAGAATTCAAGACGGAGTATTGACTTCAAAGAAAAGCCTAGGGCAAGCGCAGACCATAAAGAGAAGTCAAGAGCTGGCATGGATAAGAGAGATAAATCAAGAAAGAGTGTAGATCGCCCTGAGAAGGCATATAATGGAGCAGACTTACCTGAGAAAGCTAGAAATAGCATTGACCGGTCAGTTATAAACCATGTCCAAAGTGGTGAGGTCATTTGCACTAATGTTGTTTCTGACTCTATTTTTCTGTATTGTGGTTGCAGTTTTGGGGAGATGGTGAGATCGGTTGGATTGTGCAATATTGATTGTTTCAGGCCCACAGCGAATAATGCATAAAGATTACAGAGCTTACACGTTGAGGTTGTATTCTTCTCATTAATTATTTGATTGGTTGATGGGGTGTATGGGTGATAGGAAAATGTTCCACTATGTCCGATTTATTTTCTAAGAAATAGAAGAGAAAAGTAATTTAACCAGGTAGATCATGTGCCACTAAATCTGCCTTCGAGTTCATAATCTAACCTCTTTTTGTTTTTAGCATGCTATCAAAGAGGCATAGACTGAGTGAGTGAGTTCTATTCTTTGGGGTAATGCTATATAAACAACACTTTACTCATACACAAAGTCACACATATTTTTGCACTATTCTTACTCCTGGATCTGTGCAATGTGACATTAACATTTTCTGCACAAAACCATATTGAATCCAACTGCTCTACGCAATTGTTGTCTTTTTGTTTTTTCGGGTGGAAAATTGTTGTCTTTTCTTTGTCTGAAAGTGTTGTTCATACAGCATTATCTATGAGCATGTTGTTGATTAGCTGAGCACTTGTGATTTTCTTTGTTCTTTTCGTATTAAAAGGAGGTTTTGTTGAACCACATGGTAATCTCAGTAGGTATCACGAAGATTTGACAGTCTGGGAACTGTGGATGAAGGCGTCTATAAATAGATCGAATTAAAATTAAATAGCAAGAGCTTGGCTCTATACCCAGGTCTTAAATTTGTTACATGGCATAATGACCAAGATTCTTGAGCAGTTTAACCTGTCATACAGATTGAACAGAAAATTATTTAAAAAAAAATGAAAAAGTGAGAAGTAATTGTTCAAATTTGCCCCTTAGCCCCCTGATGTTGATTTTAGAAGGCTGTTGCAGTATAAAATAATCCTAACTTAATGCCTTCGTGACGAACAGTAGTAATACTATGCTCCCACAGTCATTTCCAAAATGATTAACAATTTGATGGAAAGCGACGCCAAATCTCATATATGGAAGAAACAGTAAATAATCATAGTCAACAAAATGTGTACGTTTATCAATTTCTCTCTCCCTCTATTACCAAATACCAATTGAGGAAGGGGTGCAGGCCTAGTAATCTTGCAATGATAAAAATTTGGATTGGTCATCAGTATAAGGACACTGAGATACCTGTCAACTGATGGGTTATTGGTTGAAATTCATAAAATTCAATAAATATATTTTTAATATAAATAATACATATAAGCTACCATTTTTAACAGAATCTAATTGATATGCTATATATTAATAATATTGACATGACAACTCACATTTTCCGCAACTCTCAAATCTCGGACCGTGAATTCTCCTTTCAATCTTTTGTCTTTAATAAAATATTTTATATTAATTGTATATTAGACTTGTCATATCTTATGTGAAGCAGAGATATATGAAATATTTTATATTTCATATCAATGAATTACGTATTTAATAATTAGATAGGTAATACGCGATTAACACACAAAAAAGTACCTATCTAATAATAAAAGAATAATAATATTTATACATATAACATATCTCATATATCTCTATTTATTTTAAAAAATTAATATTGAAAAGGAAGAAGATAGGAGAGACAGAGGGAGGGAGAGAGTGATAAAATAGAGATATGTGAAATGTTATATATACAATATCATTTCTCAAAATAAAAAAACCCAATAAATAGGGTCAGCAGCCCAATACTCAGTAGTTTTTACACAGTACATATTGATTAAAATTAGTACAAAATATGAAAATTTTACTATTATATGGATAAAATTTACATTCAATTTACAATAAATCTGTGTAAAGTTATAATAAATTTTGGATAAAAATTACAATAAAAATGAATAAATTTAAAATAGTTTTAGAAAAAATTTCAAATAACAATAATTCTGATAAACGTTACTATAAATTTATACAAAAATGTACAGTAGGTTTGTCTAAAGTTATTATAACTTTAATAAAATTCACAATAAATCTGAATTAAGTCACAAAAGGTTTAGATAATTTTTTTCTATTAAAGTTACTATAATGTTGAATCTTCAATAAAATTATGACTTTGAATAAAGTAACCATAATTTTTTATAAAATTTACAGTACATCTGAATAAAATTACATTATTATGGACAATATCTATAATAACTCTGAACAAAGTTACAATTGTATTAGATAAAATTTACAATAATAAAGTGACAGGAATTTAATATAATATTTAAAATAAATTTGAATAAAGTGGCTATAATTTTGGTAGAAACAATAAATTTGACTATAGTTATAATCCATGTTTTAAAAATCGAACCGGATCGGCTGGTCGGACCGGGAACAGGATGTGTCTACGGTTTAGTTTCATCCAAAAAATCGATTAGGACATTGAATCGCCATTGAATTGCCAAAACTGGCTAAAATCGGATTGAATTAATAAACCATTTGAATCGGAGCTGGTTATTGAAAATTGGCAAGTTCTTCAATTTTTTTACTTTTTTTAAATTTTTAAATATTTTTTCAGATTTTTAAATTAGTTTATCAGATTTTTAATTAGTTTTTTAGGTTTTTTTCACATTTACATTCTAAAAGTCATAATTTTTTACTCATTCATCCAATTTAGACATATTTTATATTAATTTCATGTAACTTTTTAAGATGCGTGATGAAAAATGACCAAAGGCAGTTGAACTAATTGATTTTTCAGAATAAATTATTATTTTCATAGTTATGAGTATTTTTAAAAGAAATAATAATATTTATTTTTTAAAATAAGCATTAAATCATAATTTTTTTCTTAAAATCTCTATTACTCCCAAAATAAGGCTATTTTAATTTAATACAATAATAAATATTATCATATGTAGTCAATTTTTATAATTCATGTTATTAGATTTACTTATATGTATATAAATAATTATGTATATAATTGTAATTATTACGTCATCTGGTTCGACTATCGGTTCGACCAATTAAACCAATTGAACCATGATCTGAAGGTCTCGCTGGTTCAATCTCCGGTTCGGTTCTTAAAACATTGGTTACAATAATTATCAATAAAATCAATAATAGTTCTTTTTTAAGTTACAATACCTTTGTTAAAATTCACGATAAATCTGAAAATAGTTACAATCATTTAGCTAATGTTGAATTATGAATAAAATTATGAATTTGAATAAACTTAATAATGTTAAATTACAATGGACAAAATGTCTAATGATTCTGAATGAAGTTACAATTATTCTATAAAAGGTTTACAATAATTCTGAATCAAATTACAATACTTTTGATAGCATTTACATTGGATCTAATTAAAATTACAATAATTTTCTAATAGTTTACAATAAATCTGACTAAAGTTACTATAAGTTTAGATAAATTAACAACAATTTTGTTGATAGTTACAAAAGTGTTGACAAAATATACAATAAGTCTGTATAAAGTTAAAATAATTTTAGATAATTTTTTTCCATTTAAATAAAACCATAATGTTGAATCCTGAATAAAATGATGACTTTGAATAAAGTGACCATATGTTTACATAAAAGTTACAATAAATAACAATAATGTTACAATACTGTTAGACAAAATTTACAATAAACTTAATATAGAATACTTTTCTTAAATTATTCACTAACTGAATAAAGTTACAATATTATTATAAGATAAAATATGCAATTAATCTATTTAAGGTTACAATAATTTTTTTACAATAAGGGTCCGTTTGGATGACAGAATTGAAATTATAGTTTAGAATTCTAATTTCAATTCTATTTTTGTTAGAATTGAAATTGACAAAAATCTTAATTTTTATGTTTGGGACAATTAAATAATTAAAACTTTAGAATTATAATTCTAAACTGAATTGAAATTTTATTATTTGCATAATTTATCAAGAATTTAAAAAGATATAATAAATAAATTTAAATTAATAAATAAAAATTTAAAATTATAAAAAAATTCAATAAAACTTGCATTCTTAGATTATAGCAGTCGCAATGAATGCCAAACTAGAGGACACAATTGATGATGGCAAATGTGATTGCAGGACACTGGTGCCAGTGATCAGAGGAAGCGCAACGATTTGGCCATTGCATACCCGATGATGACAGTGATTGGAGGCCATCAACGGCTAGTATGTCAGAGGCATGATGGACGACATGGTCAGAGCAAGCTGATGGCGACGTTGCCAGACTATGTTGGTATTACGAGCGACAATGGTTGTTGGATAGTTTTTAACTTTTACCTTTTAATATTCAAAAAATAAAAAATCTTAATGCTTGGAATTTGAATTTTTAAGGTTTAAGTTAAGAATTGAGAGTAATATAAACTAGTTATTTTTCAATTCTATGAAATTGGAATTAGAATTAGAATTCTAATTCTAATATACACACTAAATAAGATTAATTAGAATTGGGAGGTCCATTTCTAATTCTGAAGCTTAATTCCAAACTTAATTTTGAAATATCTAGTTGAAACATAAGAAGGGGTTGAATTATGTTTCTTAACCTTTTTGGAAAACTTTTTCTTAAACCCAATCTTTCGAAAGATAACTTTGCAATGAAGCAAGTGAGAATGAACGAAATGTATACTTTTTATAGTCCGTTGGATGCAAAGAGAGTTTTTCTAAAGATGTTGGACGAAAGTTTAAAACTTAGCCCCTTTTTTAAAAGCTTAGTTACAAAAAACAATGTCAATCCTCAATTGTTAATAAATAAAACAAATAACATAGATAGGGAAGAAAAGCTTACGCAGCGATTTATATTGGTTCACTCTCACAACCCAACTCAAGAGCTACGTCCAGTTCCTTTGTCCAGAAGGATTTTCACTAAACTTCACAAGTGTACAAGTATTCTTCTCAATGCCTTTTCGGGCTACAACAAGTATTCTCAAACCTCTTCAGGTTCTAACAACCAAGTATTTTTTTTATATACAACCTTTTTAGGTTTAACAAACAAGTTGATAAAAGATGTTATAAATAGCACTTGAGTTTTGACTCACACATGTGAAGATAAAGAATAATCTCAAGTTTAAAACTCTATGCAATAGTAAAATGAATAGAATAAAGTAGAGCCTTAAATATTTTCTTTTTGAAATCTTGATCACTGGAAACTTTACTATTCCCTTCTTCGAAGACTCTTGTATTTATAGGCAACGAGCACTTGAAGTAGTCTTCATTGAGCTTATTTGTCAAACGGAAATATTTATTACCGTTGTGAGCAGCATTAAACGCATAAGTTGATATCGTGTTGAGTTTCTTCTAAAGAGTGACTTTGATTATCAGTGATTACTAAGAATATGATATCTTAGTTCTGACTTTTCTGAGCGCGCAGAAAGTTCCTTATTTGCTGGTCTTTGTAGTTGGTAGAAGTGTCAACTCAGCAGCAAGGTTGATTCACTTTTGTGTCAGAGAACTCATCAACATTTATTGCATTTTGTTTTGCTTGTTTCTTTAAATTGTTTTGGACGAAGCTGTTTAAGAATGAAACAACAGGGATAGACAACAGAGGCAAACAATGGACGATCCAATAAAATATAATAAAACTTATTGGACGCACGGTTTTAACTTTTAAATAGAGTTGTTCTTTTGTCCAAATAAATACAATTTCAAATGTATAAGTTAATTTCAAAGCTAATTTGTTTCAACTTAATTTAATAGTGTTGTTATCTTCAAAACTTTGAGGAGTTTAATTTTATTGAACAGTTAAAAAACTAAATTCTTTATTTGGTTCTAACAAATTTCGCCCGCCAAACAAGGTCTAGAGCTAATATTGATTTACAAACTTATCATTCATTACTTCTAAAGTTGTAAGTAATTTTCAATATTGTGTAACTCTGTCCCTTTACAATGTAATTTTGATTAATTCTTGCGTAATTTCTTTTATTATACTTATTGTCCCGTATCTTATAATAAATCTTCACTTCACTTATTTGTATCTAGTCCTACTTCTTTTCTAATTTCTTAAAACATTTGTGTTAGATAACTTTTTCCATTAAATATCAAAGATTTACAATGAGAATTTTTTAACATTTAAGTAATACCAAATTAATTTAGAACATTAATTTTTTTCTTTGGCAAATGCCAATTGTTCTCCAAAAAGAATGTGGTATATACTCGAAAACTACAATGTCTTATTTTCTATCCACTCAATAAAAAAAAAGATTATCAACAACATTTTTTTTATTATTGTAATATTTAGCTTCTTGCCTTTTATTTACCAAACATTTAAAAAAAATAGATAAAATACCTAGAAATCTTCTCATGAGCATCCTAATATGAACCTGACTTCAACGCCGTCCTCCATCCCGAAAATAGCCAAGCATCCATTTCTTAAACTGTAATGTTATGTAAGTAATGTCTCAAGTATCTCCACTTTAATACACATTTAATTCCCTAATTAATTACCCACCTAACATTTAAAAAGAAAACAAGTAAATAAACACACACATGGAAGGATAGTTTAGTCTACTGGTTGAACTCCCTCCTCTTACCGCTTCTATTCGCTTCTTCATACTGTTATGTTTTTTCATTTACTTTTTAGCATGACCTCTAATGTGTCGCTGCTGTTCATTTTCACAATGACAGACGGTGGGTAATTTTGACAATGACACAACAGACAACCCCCTTTGAAATTATCAATGGTTTGAAGAATTTTCTATTAATGATGAGAAACTCAATATATAGAGATAAATTTCTAAATATATAAAAATAAATAAAGAAATAACTATATAAATAAAACAAATTCTTTTGATGCATTTCCTTCTTGCACATTCATGGTTGTCAAAAATAATCTTTCCTGTTGACTTATATTGGCACTACAACATAATTAACATTTTTTCGAATGTTGCTAAATTAAAAATAAGTGTTGCTATTAGAATCAACAACATTTTGGGAGATGTTCTCGTAGGCTTTGTTGGTAAAGATTTTTAACAACACTTTATCATATATTTGCCAACAATTCAAAAATGTTATAGTTTACATTTTTTTTAACATTTATTTATTAAACGACTTCTTTTTATAAAAGTGTAACTAAATGTTAAAAATGTTTTCAAGTGTACTTTTCAACAGCATTTTTGGAAGTGTTGCCCCTACTTAAAAGGTGTTGCTAATTTTGACCAAAGTTAACACGTAAGAAGTATTATAGAAATAGTTCATGCACATATGTAACTAAAACCAAGAGTCTTGGGCCAAACTGGACTAGCCTACTTGTTCATGCAATGCAAGCATCAAGTTTAGTAATCCAGATTTTGGTCCTCGCCACTGCAAGTCTAATAAATAAAAGGTAAAGAGGAGCTGTTAGTACAAGATAGTAGCAACTAGTGAGTGGTTCATTGACAAGAGTTACAATGTACTCTTACAACAAATCAAGTGACATCCCCGCTGCATTAAAAGGGAAGAAGGGAGCTCCTAGAAACTGCCAAGCAGAAAATAAAAAAGTCTCGATTTGTTCGGGAACAAGATAATTGATGAGGACAAAATCATGTTTATAAGCACATTCCTCAATGTCAATTGCCGTGTCTTTACTCTGACTTTATAAGGTCGATCAGATGAGTTTTGATTTTACGTTTTGAAAATTTTAAAATTAAAAAATATTGATAAATAAAAATAATTAAAAATGACAATAAAAATATTAAGTTTAAAAAGAATAAAATACTTAAAAAGTTAAAAAAATAATAATATAAATTTTGACAACAAAAATAAGTATTATAAAACTATAAAAATAATAAAAAAAAGTAATCATAAGTAGCATTAAAAAAATATAAGTCTTAACTAAAACAAAATATAAATATTTAAATACAAACATAAATATAAATATCTATCATACATGTCTTAATTCAAACATAAACATACATATTCATATCTTAATCTAAACATAAACATAAATTTTCAGAAATTAAGGACAATATCTTTCTTCCGCTTATCTGATAATCCCAAAAATACGTCTTTCCATAGAGGGTATTCTTTCAGCATTTTTACTGTTTTTGTAAAAGGAGCAGCACAAATGCCTTCAACTTTGTCAAGGATGCTCAAACAAGTCATCAATTTTGTTATTTTCTTCATTGTCTTGTCCATTTTCTTCTCTCATAGCATTAGAAGATGACCCTACAACCTGGCTGATGCTCATATTCTCCAAAATATTACCTTTTCTTTTGGAACTTTCTCTCATTCTATTTGAATGTTCTTTCTTGCTTTCCTTTTTTTTAGAGTCAGAACCAACATTTGCTTTCTTTGTTTAATAACTATGTTCCTTCTTATCAAAATCATTTTCCCCTTCACTATCATCATTACTTATCCAAAGACTTTTGGTAGAAGAGTGCTTATTTACACCAGAGGCAGTTGTGTCCCCAAAAATGATGCAAAGTTTATTATAATGAAAACATTCTCTCGTAGCATTAGAAGATGACCCTACAACCTGGCTGATGCTCATATTCTCCAAAATATTACCTTTTCTTTTGGAACTTTCTCTCATTCTATTTGAATGTTCTTTCTTGCTTTCCTTTTTTTTAGAGTCAGAACCAACATTTGCTTTCTTTGTTTAATAACTATGTTCCTTCTTATCAAAATCATTTTCCCCTTCACTATCATCATTACTTATCCAAAGACTTTTGGTAGAAGAGTGCTTATTTACACCAGAGGCAGTTGTGTCCCCAAAAATGATGCAAAGTTTATTATAATGAAAACATTCTCTCGTAGCATTAGAAGATGACCCTACAACTTGGCTGATGCTCATATTCTCCAAAATATTACCTTTTCTTTTGGAACTTTCTCTCATTCTATTTGAATGTTCTTTCTTGCTTTCCTTTTTTTTAGAGTCAGAACCAACATTTGCTTTCTTTGTTTAATAACTATGTTCCTTCTTATCAAAATCATTTTCCCCTTCACTATCATCATTACTTATCCAAAGACTTTTGGTAGAAGAGTGCTTATTTACACCAGAGGCAGCTGTGTCCCCAAAAATGATGCAAAGTTTATTATAATGAAAACATTATTTCTTCTTAAATTGTTTCGCTGACTTATACTTCTGCAATATCATATTTGAATTAGTAATATTTTTTAAAATCATAACATACCACAAATATGTAAATATCAAATTATAACACACCTCACATAGCTTCTTTCATTCATCATCTGAGGGAATAATTTGTCTCGTGGCTGAATTGTACCATAATCCAGCTTTAATTTTAATCAAATTAGTAAAATCTTCATATCTTCCTCTTAACTGATTGTGTTTGTTTTTAAATTACTTCATTGTGTATTTCTTGCCAAATTTTGTTTGTAGCTTTTCCTTGATATGTTTCTATGTCGCTTTTGTAAGAGTAGTTGTCTGTCTATTACCATTCTTAACTTCTTCCACCAATAAAGCTATTTGTGGCTATATATCTTTTCTAGTTGCTATAATTTCAATCACATAATTTCAACTGCTTCATTTTCATTTATCGTATAATAAAGTTGTCTTAAAAATGCGGGCTATTTTTTATATCTAACAAACTAATTAACATAAAAGTACTTCATGGAATGAAAATTGTAGCACAAATATCATAAATCAACCAATAATTATGAAACAAAAACGTTAAACGAACTAATAGTATTTCTAACTATTGCAGGATAAGCAATTTCACAATTTACTAGAAAATGCAAGAGAGGTGAATGAAACCACAATTACCAGAACTGATATTATTATTTCGTGAGTCATTTTACATCAATAGAATTAGAAACCAAAACTTAGTATATGAAACTTAACTGTAACTATACCGTGAGTCATTAACATCATTAGAAACCAACAAAATCAAAACCATAATTGTAACAACATCAACCTTGTTGAGAAGGGTAGGGAGAAATGATAATAATGGTCTGTAAAGAAAATGAAAGGGTGAGAAAAAATACAACAGAGACAAAAAAATAGAAAAAAATAGCCAGAGAAGAGAAGAGAGGGAAGGAGAGAAAATACCTTCACAAAAGCAAGAGAGTCAAGAACAGAAGAGTAACCAGTTGTAAAGAAATGGTGAAGGGACAGAGAGGGATGGTGAAGGGGATGGTGACAGGCACAAGAGAGATGTAGAGGAGCATGAAAGAGAATTTTGTTTTAAGATGAAAACTGAAACAAAAATCACAAAACATATTTTTATGATTTTGTAAAAATGTTTTAAAATTAAGTAAAAAATTAATTTGAACCTCATTTTACTCTAACACATTTCGTTGTCAAATTTAACTTTTAAAATCAAAAATAAAAAACTTAAAACTACCACGAATGTACCTAAGTTTTTTTTTTTTTGGTTGAAGAATGTACGTAAATTTTCAAAACAAGTTTCATAATCCATATGAGATTGAATACCGAGTTTCATAATCCATATGACATTGAATACCCAAATGGACCGTAATGCGGCATTGGTTGTGTTGAAACTTGAAAGATATATATGCATTTGGCTCCGCATTAAAGAGTAAAATGTAAATTATTATTATTATTATTATTATTATTTCATAAGAGAACAAATGTGAAGTTTTAAACAATTATTCTATTTAAAAAATATGTTAAGTAGAGTATAACCAAATGATATTGGTTAGAGAATAGGTAGAATTTGAAGGATATAATAAAATTTTGGACATACATTTATTATATAATCAAAGCATTCATTTAAAATATTCATGGGTTGTTACCGGATAAGCATTAAATAATGCAATAAATTCACGAGGAAATCAGTGATTTGTAACCTATATTGCCTAATCATCTTAGAACCATGATTTTTGGCAGTATCACTTTAAGCACACCTATAAAATATTATTTAATTTACCATTTTAAAAATCTGTAACTAACAAACTTAAAAGCATTGAAATGTTGATTCTTTCATTAAAATTTCATTAGTTTTTACATAAATATCCAAACAATATATTATAAATTGAAAATGAAGCAGTCATGCCTAGATTCAGCTTGTGTAAATTTTGAAGAAAAAAAATAAAAGCTCCAAACGGAGAGATAAGTAATTGTTTCTTTATTATATATAATATATAATACTAATATAATAACTTATGTTTTAATAATCTTAAAATTAAAATTTTGATGTAATATATAAAATATTTAAATAATTAGATATAAATATGTAAGTAAAGAAAATTCTTTTTTTATCTTAATATAATGCTTTTTTGAGCTAATTATCTTAATATAATATTTTCATCCAATGTAATTATATTTTATCAATACCAAAATATCCACAAAAAAAAAAAAAAAAAACATCGGCCAGAACTTCTGGTCTAATACTTTAAAGGCTTATGCCTCAACTTATCAGAAATAAAATGGCATGCCTTACGTTTTCGCTATTTAAAATTTTAAACACAGTCGACTAGCCAAACAAGGAGTAAAGCAGAGGGAGAGTGAGCACAAAAAAATAAAAAAAAATAAACACCAAAGAAACAGAAATGAGACAACAAAAGAACATAACAATCGAGAAGAAGGTTATTTGCTGTACTTATTATATAAGCTGTGTGTTCAGCTCATGATCGAACAAACAATAAAAAAGCACTAGTCCCCTTAAGAAGAACAACCAATTTGGGAAGAAATTGGCTGAAATGGAAACTGAGGATCCCACGCATACAGGAACTTGACAGTATCAGACTGAGCAATGGGTTTGCCATTGATGAGAAGGCATTCATCACCCGAAACGCTCAAAATTGAAGGGTCCACAGATTCGTATGTTTGAAATCCAGCGCATTTGAGCTTTACCTGTGACTGAGCACACACACAGTTGTTGGAGATGGTCACACTCCACTCTGGCATGCCATGTGCCCAGTTTCCTGTTTTGGATTGGGCAATGCTAATGTTGCTCAGAGAGCATTGCCCATTAGCTGCAACATGTGCACAGAATTTAAAAATAAAAATAAAAACACTGTTTGTGCAAAGTGCTATGTGACATTATGACATATGCATGCCACAACTGCGAGTTGATTATTACCTTCGAAAATCAGGCCAAGAAAGAGAGTGAGGGAGAGGAGCTTGATAATGGAGGCCATTTGAGACAGTTCTAGTGCTTGAACTTTCTTTCACTTTAGGTACAGGAATGTGCTCATTGTCACACAATTTATAGGACCACATGGTATCGCAGTTAAGGAGTGATTTACGTTGATATACTTTCATTGTCTTTACAATTGGGGCAAGGATGAGTAATTGACGTGTCAATTCTACGATTAAGAACGCAGTATTGTTAACCAAAAAAAATGCAGTATCTACCGGCTATGTTAATTGCATAGAATCTCGTCATTAATATAAAGATAATTATATATGAGTTTAATTTTGATCCACCGTCAGTGTAAAAAAATTTTATATTGTCATATAATCATGTGTTACCAAATCATTAAAAGAGTTTGACTATCACAACAATCACCTAAAAAGTCTAATTCTTTTAATGATGTGTCAGCACATGATTGGATGACAATGTAAGAAAATTTTACAAATAGATTGAAATTAAATTCATTATATATCTCGTCATTAATATAAAGATAATTATAAACATTGACAGTTTTAAAATATTTTACTACCATCTATGATAGTGAAAAAAGGAAAATGCATTAATTACTGGCTATATATATCTTTTGGGGGGTACATTTACAGGATATATTTTATTACATTAGAATCTCGACGTTATTACAAAATTCTTTAAAACAATGCTAATTTCAAGATGATAATATTTAGAATCTCTCGGCCAATGAGGAAAGGAAAGAGATTAACTCACCAAAGAAAGGGTTTGATTATCTTAAATATCTTATCACGAGTTTGATCATTGGGACAGTTTATATGGAGAAAACACAGTTGTGAGGAGTTCCCGCTTCACGCACCTGATTGTACCCTGTGAGATTAGTCTCTTGTCTTTCGGACGATGAGATACCCTGGTTTATACAAAAAGAAAAAAGAAAAGATATTAACTCTCTAACTAACTGCTAGTTTCGTTGTGTTTTTTTTTTAATAAAAGGAATCTGCTTTAAAAAAAGTAATTTATATATTTTTTAACATGTTTGGATGAATTTTTCAAAAAAAAAAACAGCCAAGGCACAAAATAAAAAAGCTTAAATAGTGCTCTTTGTTTAGTTAGATTTTTAACTTATGAAAAATATATATTTTTCAAGATATGGAGAAGTTGTTTAGAGATTTTTTTAGATAAAAATATCTTTGATTAATTTTAAAAACAATATTCATTATCTTACATGCTTTTAAACCCTGCCAATACCCTATTTTTCTTACATACCTTTTATTTTTTCTTTATTGCTGCAAGGTTTCACACCTCACCCCGTCATCTTCTCCCATTTTCCTTTCATCAGGCATGTTCATCGTCTCCCATTTTTCTTTGTTTAGATATATATATATATATATATATATATATATATATATATATAGAGGGATCAACTTACACTGGTATAAGACTTGATCACTTTTACACCACTCAATAACTTTTTATTGAGTATATCTTTTATCAATCCAACCGTTAAATTATAATTATTCATCATGCTGATCATTTATGTCAAATTTGGAAAAAAAATTGAATATCAATAAGAATATAATTAAATAATTCATATTTTCATATATTTTAATAATTTATATTAGTTAATCGTGATGTATATTAATGATTTACAAAACAATTTTAGATTAATGTGAAATTTTATAGGTATGATCTACATAATAGAAACTTTAAATCTCACGATGGATTTTGTGAGAAAGTTATCCAATAAAAAGTTATTGACTGGTGTAAGAATGATTAAGTTTTACACTGGTGTAAATGAACTCCTACCCTATTACACTGGTGTAAGTGAATCCCTACCCTATATATATATAGGGTAGGGATCCACTTACTTCAAGAGTAAGTCTTTTTAAACTTATTCTATTAAATAACTTTTTATAAACTTCAAATTTCATCAATCTAACCGTTGGATTAAAAATTTCATTAAGTAGATTATGCCTATAAAGTTTCATAGAATTTAAAAATTAATCGATACATCATTTAACTACTTTATTTTAATGTATAATATGCATTTTAAAATAAAAATAAATGTCGAATATAAGATTAGATACATATGAATGTCCAATTTACCTTAAATTTGGTATGCATGATCTTCATGATAATATTACATGATTCATCAGTTGGATTGGTAAAATTATGATTTTATAAAAAGTTATTCAATGGTGTAAGTCTACAAGACTTACTCTTAGAGTAAGTGGATCCCTACCCATATATATATATATATATATATATATATATATATATATATATATCGAGAAAAGGCTCGTGGACCTGATGGAATATGCTCTTGGTAACACCGTAAAAATACTTGAAAAGGCTACCGCTCGAGAAGGAGAATGCTCGTGTAAGGATTCACTTGAGGAAGAGATTGTTGAGAATTCAAATGTAAGTAAGTGTGAGTAAAAAAGACTTACATAAAAAAGAAATGAATGAAGGCTATATAAGTGGAATGATGTTGAATCTAATACCTTAAGGTTTTTGATTAAGATGTGGTGTTACTAGTGTCAAGCCTACAAGTGTGGTTCATCACTTAGTCTATTGAAGGAGATCTCCTTGAAGTTTTTGGGCTCCTTTTGACCTAACAAGCAGTATCAAAGACAATAGTATGTCCATTAGGATGAGTATTGGAGATTGTGGTTGGTGTTCGACTATAATAAAGCTACCATCTTATCGCACTAGTGAATAATTCTGATGGTGACATCTCTATTATTGACGAATCATAATAGCGGCGACTTTTCTATCCATTGACAAATCATACCCGTGGTAACTTTTTTTCCCACTGATAAGTCATATAGGTGGTGCTTTCTATTGATTACGATTCTCACCACACACACGTGCGCGCGTGTGCGCGCACACACACACACACATATATATATACATTGGCTTTTCATTTGGAATCTGAATTTGGGGTGTTGTTTGGAAAATTTTGGTTTCATAATTTGGCAATTGTTTGTTTCTGTACTTGCATTATTAATGTGTTCTCTTCCAGCTGCAAGTTATTGATCAAGTTGATTCAATCCGTTTTTTAGCCAATTTGAGTATATTCAAGCCCAATTCAATCTTTCATTCCTTATATCTGGAATTCATTTTTTACTTTTTAACATTAGAGGTGCAATCATCTATGTATATGAAGGGAATATGTGGCTTAATGAAAGATCAAATGTTCGACGTCATCATTACACCTAAGTCTTTTAAGACTTGAGCTAGTGCCAATTTTGTTGCAATCTCTTTTGTTTGATTTGGTTTTCACCATCATCTTGACTCCAATAAAATAAGTAAAACTAAGCATGTGGCTTAAAATAATTATTAATTATTATAATGAATGCAAAGTTAATATATTCATTGCACAATTAATATGGTTTTGTTTGAATCCTTTAAGACTCGGGTAGCATAATTCCTTTTTTTGTATGATAAGGGTATTTTTAGGTCAGTTTTCATGTCGACTAAGACTTAGTTCCTTCTTATGGCGTAACCCCCACATTGGCACTGTGCATCTTGAGGAATTAAGTCCCTCCTTAGGTGATTAATTTTAAGGGTGTAACCCTCGACATGCTGCATTTAGAGAAATTAAGTCCCTCCCCAGGTGATTTCAAGGGCATAACCCCCACATTGGCATGATGCATTTAAAAAAATTAATTAATTTCTGTAAATGCTAGCCCAAAGTTCAAACCTGAGACATTAAGACATGGAGTGCACTTCCTTAACTATTAGGTTAGCCTCCTTTGGTTTCTTTTTTTTTTTCTAATTCTTTCCTTGTTTATTATTATTATTATTATTATTATTATTATTATTATTATTATTATTATTATTATTATTATTATTACATAGGAAGTGTAAGCACTTTGGTAAGGAAGAGAGGACGATGACCTAGTGGAGGATTGAACTTCCGATGTCAACATCACACGCAAATCTTAGAGACTTTGGTTGGTGCCAATTAAGTTATTGATTGCTATTTCTTTATTTTTGATTTTTTAAAGAAAAAGTAAAAACCCTCCATAAGGATTGATTGTATTTGAGTATTTCTCATTTTAAGAACAAGCAATTTGGGAGGAAATTGGTCGCAATGGAAATTTGGCACCCCAAACATACTTGAAATTGACACTATCAGACTCAAAAATGGGTTAACCATTATTAAGAAGACATTTGCCACCAGAAAGACTCAAAATGGAAGGCTCTATATTCTCCACAGTTTGAAATCCATTGCAATTGAGCTTCACCTGCAATTGAGCACACACGCAGTTGTTGGAGACAGTCACATTCCACTCTGGTTTGCCTTCTAGCTTTTGCCCTGTTGGGGATTGGGCAATTCGAATGTTGCCTAAAGTGCAATGCCCATTGCCTGCAACACTTACAAAGCTTACGCATTATAACTAAATGTGCATTGAAACATGAACCATAAACTTTTTGTGCAGAGTGCTAATAATATGCATGCTACCTTTAGCAATGAGGCCAAAGAGGAAAGCAAGGGTAAGAAGCTTGAGAATGGGTGCCATTTGAAAACAGTACTATTGCTATAGCTTACTTTCACTTTGCGTCGAGGAACGTGCTCAATGTCACAAAATTTATAGGACCAGAAGGTCACTCATTTAAGGAGTAATGAAACTTGGCATGGCAATCTCACCAGTTTTAACAATTTTTTGTTTTAAATTTAATTTGTATTACTTTTCATGTTTGTGTTTATTATTACTATCAATAATACAATACCATGGATAATTAAGACATTTATTTATGAGCATTCAATGATATAAAAAAATTGCTAAATAAAAAAAATAGAATTAACTATGCAGGATTTTATATTAAAATAAATAAAAAAAAGTTTTTCCATTTTATTCTAGTTAAAAAATTAAGTACTAAAATATATTATTTTTTTATATTAGAAATTCAGTTTTACTCAAACTGATTTCTCAACATACCTTCCTTAAAAAAAAAATCAACCTTGAAACATTAGTTTAAATGAAATTAACTTCTCAAAATATGAAATTATTATATTTTAATTCTTAATGAGAAATTTGTTTTATTCGAACCCACTTCTCAATGTTACATGTTAGGAACCAACATAAAAAAAGGAACCAATATGAAAAAAAAAAAAAAACTAACTTAGTTTAGTACATAAGTTTCAACTGATGTAACAAAAAAAAAATTATTTTAGTATATAAAAGCCTTAACTATTCCATTCACTTATTTTATTTTATAGTAAACGAGCCTCTAAGATTTTGGCCCAACTTAAATACTATATGGCCAAATGGGTCGACCTTGTTAGGAGTCTGTTCCCAATGGTTGCTGCTTTGTTGGGGCCTTCTTGACACCTAAATCCATCGACATAACATTGTGCTACAGTTGTTTAGTTTTCTGTAGCCATAATTAGTTTACAAAATTCCTGAGATGCGTTTTCTTTCCTTTGTACTTTTCTTCTCCGAATTCATTTTGTTTATGGCACCCTTTTAATTGCTGTCTGTAATAGTCATTTCTACTCCACTTGTCAGTATTAAAAGTTGTGATTTTTAAAACAAATTTCACAATGGGTCAATCTGGTTTTTTGGTTTTGTTTGTTTCTTGAAAATCTGTGACAACAGATAAGCAGATTTTGATTATCATGACTTGTGAGAAAGATATATGGACTTGTCTTTGGCTAACCAAGTTTTGGATTAAGGAACCAATGATGGCTTTTTTTTAGGTTGCTTTGGATTGGATGCTGAACTGGCCTATTTCCTTGCTAGCAAAGTTGTGACATGCATAGAAAGGTATTCCTCTCTGAGAATATGACTCCTTCACACACAACGAGGTTACTTATACCACTATTACCTACTCCTATATTTAATCTTTTTATTGTTTATTGTAACTCAAATTCGTTTTGCTTTTTTTAACCATAAGTCTATGATAAAATCTTAAAACAATTGTCTTGGAAATTAGAATGTTTTCACTGTAATGATGTGTTATTTTTGCCACTCTTAAGCATACAGTATTTTAGGCTGCCTAATGGCTGACAGTTGTGCTATTCAGTTATTGTGGCTTTAATACTTGGATTTTGGCTGGTCAGTCTGAAGATCCAAAGGTGCCATAAGACAAGTAAGTGTGCTATCCTAGCAAATTTGCACCTATATCATTACCAGACTTCCAAAGTGTAAAAATTCATAAAAAATGTTCCTGAAAGAAACTTTTTAAACATCTCAAATTGGTTTTTGTAAGGCTATAGATGACATGGGCGGAGGGGGAGTTATTTATGGATTATGACCTGATTTAATTTATACTCTTGATGTACTTTCAATCTCATTCTTCTTTTTCCATTGTTGCAGTCTTTTATACCTACATTTAATATATCTTGTTTACTTGATTATGGTTCCATATCATTTTAATATTCACTTAAATTCATCATTTCATAAACAGAAAAAGTATTTCTAACCCATTCTTGTCAATTTCAACCTTCTGAATGCTTAAAATTCAGGTGAGAAAAAGAAGAGGGGGAACAGGAAGTTGACAGCAGCAAAATGGTGGTGTCCAGTACCAATTCCCTGAATAAGGAGATCGCCATCAGGAGGAGGATTGTTAGCATGTAACCTTTTTCTGCCCCTTTGTGTTTTCCTTGCTTGCTTCATATCTGTGACATTGAAAACACTAGATGCATCATATGTCTGATCTGCAGAATTTACATGATAAACTTTTGCTATTTTTTTATTCTGGATGAAAACATTATCGAAGTTGCAATCGTTGGTCAAAGTAATCAGGTACATTACTTCATTGGCACTTTCTGTGGATAATATTTTATTAGTGCTTGCTTTAGTTTCTTCCAGTTTCTTTTCTAAAAAGAAAAAGATTATTCTTTTATTAAGAAAAATAAGTTGTTATCCTTGATAGTTTGTATGTTGCTTATCATATGACTACATTGCTGCACTACCAATTTACATGTAAAGCCATTTTCAATTAAATAAAATTTATCAAAATATAATAAGAAACTGTAAAATTTGACAGAATACATGCCGATTCCTTCTTCTGCTCTCTCTCTACTACCGATTTACATGTAAAGCAATTTGAATGATTTATCAATTATAATATGAAACTGTACAAGTTTACAGTAGACATATTGATTCTTCTTCTGAAGGGTCTAATCGCGGAACGTGCATGGGACCATATACTTAGATTATTTGGTTTGTAAATAATTGGCAAAAGAGGAGCTGGGGAATTTGCATACATGCAGAGGCTTGTTCTTTCTTCTAAGAGTTAAGCCACCAATCTTCATAATCTTAATTGAGTAGATATAACATATGAAGGATTTGGGTTTTGTCATTACTTTGAAGTTTTTTATTAGATTCAAACATTTTGTAGAAAAGAATTTAAATATCATGGGGTATTTAGCATTTCGACTCTCACTTTGTAGGGCCATGCCATTATATCAAATTCATTCAATTATCCATTTCTGCTTCATTTGCAGTAAGAATCGGATGTTGATGTTCTTAACTGTAAATTTTATAGATTCAATAAACATGAAGATGATTTCCCATCTTTGAGAGAATACAATGATTAATTGGAGGAAGTAGAGGACATGAGTAAGCTTATATTATTATGCTTACAGGTGTTTCACTTGGTAAAGTTTTACTTTATTGTGAAGATTTTGATTCCCTTCCCCCCCCCCTTTTGCAGCATTTAACTTGATTGAAGGAATAGACGTTGCTGCTATTGAAGCGAAAATTGTTGAATACCAGGAAGAAAATTCAGAGCAAATAATGATTAATCGAGCCCAGAAGGTACTTCTGAGAATGGTCCTTTTGTTGGTTCAGTCCCTGTCATATATGCCCTTTACAAATCTTTGTGATTTGCAGAATCATATGAATCCTTTTTAGAATATGACTCCTTAATCATAAGACTAATGAAATTTTTGTTATGCAATTGTGGATTTCCTGGCAAATTTCTTAATATATGGTTATGCTGATAATAATTAAACATGCTTGTTGGACTATTGGTAAGTGTACCAAGTTGTGCAAGTAATAAAGTGATAAAAGAGTTATTGTCTCACAGAGATTGTGTTGGTCAATTACCAATTCACTTAATCAATACTTTCTAAGCTACTCGAATACTTTGGATCGAAGGGAGTTCACAAGGAAACTGCCAAGAAGACTAAACAACTAATCAACAGAAAGTAATAGACAAAACAAAACACTAATAAAGTAAGATGAAAGAGAATCAATATGAGATGAGTTAGGGATTTGATTTCGTTTATCTCTTCACATGTAATTGAAAATCCTTAATTTAATCCAATTTCCTTTCTTGAATTGATGGTGAGAACAACTAAAATAATCAATGTCCAATTCCTTGGTACACCAATTTGTTAGTAGGATATATATTTTTATGAGACAGGATAGGATAATTGAGTCTGGACAGCTATACAACCATACTGGACAGCCTGTCATAATTGAGTTTGGACAGCCATAGTGGACAGCAGTCTGGACAGCCATATAGCCATACTGGATAGCCTGTCATAATTAAGTTTGGATACAGGATAGGATAAAGTAGTCATTTTATATGCAATGCATGTAATGCACCTTAGGAATTAATATTTGTTTATCTTATCACCTATGTAAAATAGTTATATAAATTCAGCTGAGTGTAAAGAAACTGAGGGCATTCAGACAAATTGATATGGTATCAAAGCCTACTCTTTGAATTTAGGCAGTCAAAGTTTCAAACCATATTTTGGTTCTGCCCAAAAGGGCTTCTGCTGTGTGTCTCTCTTGGTGTGCCTTAGGCACCTTAGTTTGGTTTTCTTTTGGATCACAGTTTCTGGTTTAGCTCCAAGGGGCTCTTGGTTTCTAGCTTTTCTTTCAAACCCAGTACTTCTCAATTTTTTTTCGATTCTTTGGCTTCTCTTTGACCACCATGACAACCGATAGCTTCTCAGTTAGGTTCAGTGGCAAGAATTATTCTGCTTGGGCATTTCAATTCGAAATGTTTGTTAAAGGCAAAAGCTTATGGGGTCACATTGATGGCTCCTCCGGCACCCATCGTGGCCGATCGAACTTGCTACATGGCAAACGCAGAATGCTAAGATTATCTCTTGGATTTTGGGCTCCATTGAACCACACATGGTCAACAATTTGCGGTCATTTAGGACAGCCAAGGAGATGTGGGACTATCTTAAACGTATCTACAATCAAGATAATAGTGCCAAGCGTTTTCAGTTGGAACTCGACATTGCAAATTACCGCCAAGGTAATCTGTCTATTCAAGAATACTATTCTGGTTTTCTCAATTTATGCACAGCGCATTCGGATATTATTCATGCTAAAATCCCCAAGGTCGCACTTTCTGCTCTCCAAGAAGTTTATAATGATAGCAAAAGGGATCAGTTTCTCATGAAACTCAGACTTAATTTGAGATTACACGGGCTGCTTTATTAAATCGAGATCCAGTTCCCTCCATGGATGTATGCTTTGGTGAATTACTTCGGGAGGAACAGCGCCTATCCACTCAAGGAGCCATGGCGCAAGACCAATTCCCTTTGGAAGCTGTCACTGTGGCTTATGCTTCCCAAGGGAAGGAAAAAGGAAGGTTTATCAAGCGGGTTCAGTGTTATTCCTGCAAAGAATTTGGCCATATTGCTCGAAATTGTAGCAGGAAATTTTGCAATTACTGCAAACAGCATGGCCATATTATTAAGCAATGTCCTACGAGACCACAAAATCGTCAAGCCAATGCCTTTCAAGCAAAGGTTTATTCCTCTTCTTCGCAGTCCGAATAATGATATGGTAGCACCTCCTGCAGCTTCTGCCCAATCTGTCCTAACTCCGGAGATGGTGCAACAGATGATAATCTCTGCCTTTTCAGCTTTGGGCCTTCAAGGTAAGGATAAGAAAATTCTTCAACCTTGGTTTGTTGATTACCGAGCTTGAATCATATGACTAGTAGTTCTACTTATTTGCATAATGTTCGACCCTATCATGGCACACAACACATTCAAATTGCAAATGGTAGTAATCTCCCTATTGCTGCTGTTGGGGATATTGATTCATCTTTTCGTAATGTGTTTGTGTCTCCAAGACTTTCTTCTAGTTTAATTTCGGTTGGCCAATTGGTCGATAACAACTGTGATGTGCATTTTTCTCGTGGTGGTTGTCTTGTGCAGGATCAGGTGTCGGGGAAAGTGATCGCGAAGGGGCCTAAAGTTGGACGAATGTTTCCTATACATTTTACTACTCCTAGTCTTTTTTCTTTCGCTTGTACTGCCGTAACTAATCAAAGTAAGGTTTGGCATAAACGTTTGGGCCATCCTAATTCACTTGTTTTGTCTCATTTGTTGAAGCATGGATCATTGGGTAATAAAATTCAGTTTGATTCCTTTGATTGTTCTGTTTGTAAGCTTGCCAAAAGCAAGACTTTACCTTTTCCTTCTCATGGTAGTCGTGCATCAACATGTTTTGAGATTATTCATAGTGATGTATGGGGTATTACTCCTGTTAAATCTCACGCCACCTATAAATATTTTGTGACATTTATTGATGACTACAGTCGTTTTACTTGGGTATATTTTCTTCGTTCCAAATCTGAGGTTTTTTCAATTTTTCGGACCTTTTTAGCCTATGTCGAGACTCAATTTTCTACTTGTATTAAAATATTACGTTCTGATTCTGGTGGAGAATACTTATCTAATGAATTTCAGTCATTCTTACAGCATAAGGGTATCGTTTCTCAACGTTCTTGTTCATATACGCCTCAGCAAAACGGTGTTGCTGAACGTAAAAATCGCCACCTATTGGATGTCACTCGAACCTTATTGCTTGAATCATCTGTTCCACCTCGTTTTTGGGTTGAGGCTTTGTCCACTGCTGTTTATGTCATTAACCGTCTTCCTTCTCAGGTTTTAGACTTTGATTCTCCCTTTTATCGTCTATATGACAAGCCTCCTACTTATCATCATCTTCATACTTTTGGTTGTGTTCTGCTTTTGTTCACTTACCACCTATCAACGTCACAAACTTGGGGCTCAAGCAGTTCAGTGTGCGTTTATGGGTTACAGTAATACTCAAAAAGGTTTTTTGTGTTATGATACTACTGCTAATCGTCTTCGTATTTCTCGAAATGTGGTTTTCTTTGAAAATCAGTATTTCTTCCCATCGCATGTGGTCTCTTCTTCTAACCCTGTTATGCTTCCTAATTTTGATGATCTCTCTGGTCCTATTGAGCGTTTCAAACCAGGTATTTTGTATACGAGACGTCGGCCACCTCTACCCTTTCCCGACACTTACCCGCCACCTGAGCCTGTACTTCCAGGACCTCGACGGTCTACTCGTATCTCTCATCCACCAGATAGGTATGGGTTTCCACATACATCACTTACTGCCATGTTATCTGGCATTATTGTTCCTACTTGTTATTCTCAGGCAGTTAAGCATGCATGTTGGGAGCAAGCCATGCACACTGAGCTACAGGCTCTTCAGGAGAATCATACATGGGATATTGTTTTGTGTCCTTCTGGTATTAAACCCATTGGTTGTAAATGGGTATATTCTATAAAACTCAACTCTAATGGTTCTCTAGACAGATATAAGGCTCGGCTAGTTGCTCTTGGGAACAGACAAGAATATGGGGTGGATTATGATGAGACCTTTGCTCCGGTGGCTAAGATGACTACTGTGCGAACCATTCTTGCTATTGCTGCTTCCAAGGGTTGGTCTCTCCACCAAATGGATGTTAAGAATGCGTTTTTGCATGGTGACCTTAAGGAAGATATTTTTATGACTCCACCTCCAGGCTTATTTTCGACTTCATCTTCAGCTGTGTGCAAGCTCAAACGTTCTCTTTATGGGTTAAAACAAGCTCCTCGGGCATGGTTTGAGAAATTTCGCTCCACTTTACTTGGTTTATCTTTCGTCCAGAGCCAATATGATTCTTCCTTATTCCTTCACAAAACAAAGTATGGTATTGTTCTTCTTCTTGTTTATGTTGATGATATTGTTATCACTGGGACAGATGTTGTTCTCATTAGACAGATTCAACAACAGCTTCAGGCATCCTTTCATATGAAGGACCTTGGTTCCCTTCACTATTTTTTGGGCCTTGAGGTGCACTCGGATCCTACGGGTATTTTCTTACATCAACGTAAGTATATGCAGGATCTGATCTCTTTGGCTGGCCTTCAATCAGCTTCTCCAGTTGACACTCCTCTTGAAGTCAATGTGAAGTATCGTCGTGAGGAGGGTGACATTCTTTCTGATCCCTTGATGTACCGTCAGTTGGTCGGGAGTCTTAACTATTTAACTATTACTCGCCCCGATATTTCCTTTGCTGTCCAGCAGGTCAGTCAGTTCATGCAAACTCCTAGACATCTTCATTTAGCTGCTGTTCGTCGTATTATTCGCTATTTGAAAGGCACTTCCAGTCGTGGCCTTTTTTTCCCCGTTGGGTCTTCTCTTCAATTGATTAGTTACACGGATGCTGATTGGGCTGGATGTCCGGACACTCGACGCTCCGTTACGGGTTGGTGTATGTTTCTTGGTAATGCACTTATTTCTTGGAAAAGTAAGAAACAAGCCCGTGTTTCCAAATCTTCCACTGAATCTGAATACCGAGCCATGTCTGCTGCTTGTTCCGAAATTATTTGGCTTCGTGGTTTGTTGGCTGAACTTGGATTTCCTCAACTAGATTCCACTCCTCTCTATGCCGATAATACTAGTGCCATTCAGATTGCTACTAATCCTGTTTTCCATGAGCGTACAAAGCATATTGAGGTGGATTGTCATTCCATTCGTGAGGTTCTTGATAGTCATGTTATCTCCCTTCCCCACATCACCACAGATCTTCAACTTGCTGATGTCTTTACCAAGGCAATGCCTCGGCCTCGTCATCAATTTCTCATTGGCAAATTGATGCTTCTTGATCAGCCGCATCAATTTGAGGGGGGATGTTAGTAGGATATATATTTTTATGAGACAGGATAGGATAATTGAGTCTGGACAGCTATACAGCCATACTGGACAGCCTGTCATAATTGAGTTTGGACAGCCATAGTGGACAGCAGTCTGGACAGCCATATAGCCATACTGGATAGCCTGTCATAATTAAGTTTGGACAGCTATGTCGATGACACCATATCGATGACCATACAGGATAGGATAAAGTAGTCATTTTATATGCAATGCATGTAATGCACCTTAGGAATTAATATTTGTTTATCTTATCACCTATGTAAAATAGTTATATAAATTCAGCTGAGTGTAAAGAAACTGAGGGCATTCAGACAAATTGATACAATTCTCTTAAATGCCTAAGATAAAATTAATTCTTTAATCAAATCTCAAACATTCAAGGCATAAAAAGACATGGGTTCCCTCAAATACCACACAAATTGATAGTTCTATTCCTAGACTCATTCAATTCATGGTATCTATCATATATCTCAACCATACATTAGTTTTCCAACATAATTCATGGATGCTCAATCAATTCATAAGTGGTCAATTCACACAAGCATTAGGAACAATGATACATACTCAATTCAATGAAAAGAAACTTAGATTAATCAAAGATATTCAACTACATGATCCAAAACAACCTACATCTTCACCCTAACTAAAAGGGGTTTAGCTACTCATAGAGAAAGAAAACCATAGAGATGAAAAGAGAGAAGAGATCCCTATTAGCAAGCCTTGGAGTTGGATGAGAATCCTCAAGCCTTTGAAACCTTGTTGTTTTCTCCTCTTCTAGGTCATCTGTCGTCCTTCTCCAAAAGATAAATCCAAGCCCTTCAAAAATCCCTTCTTTTCCCTTTTATACTGCTAAAATGCATATCAAGAAGTGAGTCAGCGCCTGCTGGGCGTCAAGCGCGCAGGTGACCGAAAAAATGCATTAGATGCCGATCCTCAGCGCTCAAGCGCGAGCTATTGGGCGCTTGAGCACTCCGGGCGCTCAAATGTTAGCTGGTAGGCGCTCGAGCGCTGACTGGTCAGAATTAAAGTACCATTTTGGCACATGAGCGCTCAAGCACTGATCTTTGGGCGCTCAAGCGCTGGAATAATGAAACATTTATGGCTTTAATTCTCCTTCTGTGAGTACCTAAAAGAAAATAAAGAAGATTTGATGAAGAAACATAATTTCAAAAGCTAGAAACAAAGCAAAACTAAACTAAGGAGACTAAATCAACTAAACACAACCAAACAAACTCTAACTATGCTATTTTACATGAGAAACACTAAATCTAAGGTTAAGTTCAAGCAATTTACTTATGAATAACATTATAATTATCATCAATATCACATCCTCAAACCTAAGATTTTGCTTGTCCCCAAGTAAAATAACTACTAGCTAAAAGGAAAGGCAAACTACAAATCCCACAAAGATGTCTTCACTTGACTAACTAGAGCACCACTTAGATAAATTTAAACAGTAGAAACTCAACTGGAATGATTAGGCTACGGAATATATGCTACAAGTGAGAAATTAAAATGAATTAACATACTCAGAACAGAAAGGCTAGGAGTTGGTGACACTAAAATATGCATACAAGAGTCAACAAAGTTAGGAAACCAAAAATGCCAAATTTGGATATAAATGCTCAACATTTATTCAAAACAAAAACAAGACAAGGCAAAGTGTTGGGGTTATGTCCGTGTGCCTCTTCCACACAACAGTACCCCACACCGTCACCATGTTAACCGACAATGGAAATTGATTGATTAAGTGCCAAAATTGTGGTCGTGCCCTTCTTCCACACAACACAACCTCAGTAAGTCACCAATCATTATTCAAGTAGAAAGCACATGAAGAAAGGTGAAAGGGTTGACTATGCGCCTATCCATACATCCTCACCTTAACCAACTACCAGTGCAACTTTCACTATTTTTCTCTTTTTTTTTTTGTATTTTTGCTTTTAAAATAATCAAAATCTAGAACATAAGCATCAGGAAATTGAAAACAGTGAGCCTTGTATGACTAAATTTTAAAGAAACCAAGAACTAGCCTAGGCATTCAGATCACGGTTAGAGAAAATTAGACTTTCCCCCAAGTGACATATGAGCTCCTCCTTGCACAACTCAATCTAGAAAGTAACCAAAACTAGCAAACTAAGTATTATTGCAGTAGACTAAGTTGGACAGACTATGGGAAGAAAAGTAGACAAAAGTAACCAAGTTCAAGAAAAGAAAGACAAAAACATAAATGCAAAAGAAAAGCATAACAACTAAGCTAGAACAGAAATAAAAGGAAGCAAACAACCGTTTGAATCCGATGTGGTGAAGCTAAGATTCTTCATCCTCTTCATCTTCATCAGTAGTTGCTACGTCCTTCTCAGTTGCTTCTTCATAGTCATTGAAGTTGATGTTAGCCATGAGATTTTCATCAGTGGGTAGGAGTCATGCCAAGGCAGTAGTATTAAAATTCAGCTGCTCGGCCATATTACAAAGCATGCCCTCCAATCCTTGTTGTGACTGAATAATGTAGGAGAGCTTCTGCTGGTTTTGAACTTCAGCACGCTCCAACCTCTCAAGCCTTGCATATGTGGTGAGTACTTGACGAGGTGATCTAGGAACTTGGAGTGCACGGGGACATGCAGCTACTGATGTATCCTAGAAGTAAGTTTCAATGGTTTTGGCAGTAATGGGTGGTATTGCTTTGATGGGCAAATCACCATGAGAAATGATGTCCAAATCTCTGCATAGATGGGTGATAAGAGAGGGATAGGGAAGGCTGCATTTTCCTTCTTGAGCCACTGTGTGCATGTTATGGGATATGATTCTTCCTATATCAACTGTGCCACTAGTCACAATGGCATATCCTAGCAAGGCTCTCTTCATTGTCATTTCGGTTGTGTTGGATGATGGAAGGAGCTTTGCTTGAATGAAGGTGCACCACACCTTTAGGATAGGTAGCAAGTCGACTTTGTAAATATGCTTTGGAAAACCCTTCACATCCATAACCCATTGAGTACTCGGCTTGTAGATAATGCTAAGCACCAAGTTGCTCTCTAGTGGTCTTGAAATGAGGCGTGAGAAGTCACACTGCCCGAGGTTGTCATATTCTTGCCCAAAGAAATCATTGAGCACTATCTCGTCAAATCGAATTTCCCTCCCTCTTACATAACTGACATATTTCTCGTCTCCTTCTTAGAAAATGTGAGCATTAGCATAGAACTCCCTAACCAAGTTCTGACATCCCAAAATGGGGACGAAGCATGGCTTACCCCAATCCCTTTCAACAAATTGGGATTGAACTTCTGGGTACTCATCTTTCTCCAGGCTTGAGCTTCATTTGGCCGACGCTCGAGTGCGCGATGCACGCACCATTTCTCTGCTCATGCAGCGCATGAGCGCTAGTTCATCAATGCCTAAGATGCGCGCTCGAGCGCCAGCCAAATGGCGCTCAATCCTGAAGAAAGATGTGTACCCAGAAGTTCAATCCCAATTTGTTGAAAGGGATTGGGGTAAGCTATGCTCCGTCCCCATTCCGGGATGTCAGAACTTGGTTAGAAAGTTGTATGCTAATGCTCACATTTTTTAAGAAAGAGGTGAGAAATATATCAGTTATGTAAGAGGGAGGGAAATTTGATTTGACGAGACAATGCTCAATGATTTCTTTGGGCAAGAATATGACTACCCCGGGCAGTGTGACTTTTCACGCCTCATTTCAAGACCACTAGAGAGTAACTTGGTATTTAGCATTATCTGCAAGTCGAGTACTCAATGGGTTATGAATGTGAAGGGTTTTCCAAAACATATTTACAAAGCCGACTTGCTACCTATCCCAAAGGTGTGATGTACCTTCATTCAAGCAAAGCTCCTTCCATCATCCAACACAACCGAAGTGACAGTGAAGAGAGCCTTGCTAGGATATGCCATTGTGACCGGTGGCACAGTTGATATAGGAAGAATCATATCCCATAACATGCACACAGTGGCTCAAGAAGGAAAATACAGCTTTCCCTATCCTTCTCTTATCACCCATCTATGCAGAGATTTGGGCATCATTTCTCATGGTGATTTGCCCATCAAAGCAATACCACCCATTACTGCCAAAACCATTGAAACTTACTTCCAGGATACATCAGTAGCTACACGTCCCCGTGCACCCCAAGTTCCTAGATCACCTTGTCAAATAATCACCACATATGCAAGGCTTGAGAGGTTCGAGCGTGCTGAACTTCAAAACCAGCAGAAGCTCTCCTACATTATTCAGTCACAACAAGGATTGGAGGGCATGCTTCGTAATATGGCCGAGCAGCTGAATTTTAATATTGCTGCCTTGGCATGACTCCCACCCACTGATGAAGATCTCATGGCTAACATCAACTTCAATGACTATGAAGAAGCAGCTGAGGAGGGCACAGCAGCCACTGATAAAGATGAAGAGGATGAAGAATCATAGCTTCACCACACCGGATTCAAACAGTTGTTTTCTTCCTTTTATTTTTATTCTAGCTTAGTTGTTATGCTTTTCTTTTGCATTTATGTTTTTGTCTTTCTTTTCTTGAACTTGGTTACTTTTGTCTATTTTTCTTCCCATAGTCTGTCCAACTTAATCTATTGCAATAACACTTAGTTTGCTAGTTTTGGTTACTCTTTCTGGATTGAGTTGTGCAAGGGGGAGCTCATATGTCACTTGGGGGAAAGTCTAATTTTCTCTAACCGTGATCTGAATGCCTAGGCTAGTTCTTGGTTTTTTTAAAATTTAGTCATACAAGGCTCACTGTTTTCAGCTTCTTGATGCTTATGTTCTGGGATTTTTTTTTAAAAAAAAAAGGACCGCGCGCTTAGGTGCTGATGATCCAGCGTTAGATGAGCAGAGAAATGGTGCGCGCATCGCACGCTCAAGCGTCGGCCAAATGGCACTCAAGCGCTGGTCAATATTTCTTTTTTAACTCAGGTGTGAGCTCGAGCATTGGGATTGGGCTGCTCGAGCACCTAGAAGCCCGAGAAAACCCCCCACTAATGCTACTCGTGCATGCTTGAACGCTGAGAATTGTGCGCTTAAGCGCCCAGGTACCTAAGAAAATCCCTTTGATACTGACGTCTAGCACATAAGCGCTTGTGGGTGGGAATTTGAGCGCCCACAAGGCAGAGAGCAGTTTTCCCCAATTCACTCAGCATCAATTCAGATAAAGTGCTAAACTAAACCAGATGAGAAAGAAATCTAATGCTAAAGTGATAGAAAGCAAAGCTAAAGAAGAACACTTTACCTAAAGTACTTCTCATGATCAAAAGGGAAGGTAAGCACTCAAATTAAACTAACTTGAAATTCAAAAACAGATCATTAAACTAAACTAAATGAATACCAAAAGTCATCCAAACAAGAGATTGAAGGAAGAACTACTATAAACAACCAACAAAATGAAAGCAAAGAAAACATACAAATGTGGTAAAATAAAAGAATGAAAACAAAATGAAAAAGGGAAAAAGAGAGGAAAAACTTGGGTTGCCTCCCAAGAAGCGTTTGTTTAACGTCATTAGCTCGACGTTGCCAAGTTCAGTTGAGTTGAATGATTCAATGTCTAAGAGGACTTTTGGCGGTCAAACTCTCTTCCCCAGTATTGTTTCAACCTCTGCCCATTAACTTTGAAACTCCTTCCTGATTGAGGTTTAATGACTTCAACTGCTCCAAAGGGATAAACTTCCTTGACCTGGAATGGGCCAGACCATCTGGACTTAAGTTTTCCTGGGAACAACTTTAATCTAGAATTGAACAACAAGACTTGTTGACCTGGTTCAAAGTGTCTTGAAGTAATTCTCTTGTCATGCCAAAGCTTAGTCTTCTCCTTATAGAGATGAGCATTCTCATAAGCTTCGTTTCTGAACTAATCTAGCTTATTCAGCTGCAGTAACCTCTTTTCACCAACGTTTTTCACATCGAAATTCAAGAATTTAGTTGCCCAGAATGCTTTGTGCTCAAGTTCAACAGGAGGGTGACATGATTTACCAAAGACTAATCTATAGGGAGACATGCCAATGGGGGTTTTGAAAGCAGTCCTATAAGTCTACAATGCATCATCCAGCTTCAAAACCCAATCCTTCCTTAAGGCATTCACAATCTCTTCCAATATGCTCTTCAATTCTCTATTGGAAATCTCAACTTGACCACTAGACTGAGGGTGGTAAGGAGTAGTTACCTTATGTTTCACACCAAATTTACTCAAGATGGACTCAAATTGCTTGTTACATAAATGTTTGCCACCGTCATTGATTATAGCTTTAGGAGTGCCAAATCTTGTGAAAATGTTCTTCTTAATGAATTTGATCACTACCTTAGCATCATTGGTCGGTGTAGCTATGGCTTCAACCTACTTGGAAATATAATCCACCGCCACTAAGATAAACTGATTGGAAAGTGAAGATAGGAAGGGGCCTATGAAGTCAATCCCCCAAACATCAAATAAATCCACCTCCAAGATATTGTTGAGTGGCATCTCATGTTTCCTTGAAATATTGCCAACTCTTTGGCATCTATCACAACTAGCAGCAAAATTGTGGGCATCTTTAAAAAGAGAAGGCCAATAAAAATCAGACTGCAGTGGTTCTATTTCCTCCAAAATAGCCTTCATACTCTGAACTATGACAATGCCAAAGGATGTTCTGCACTTCATTGTCCAAGACACATCTCCTCAATACTCCATCAGCACACAATCTAAATAGAAATGGCTTATCCCATACATAAGATGCAACATCATGGAGGAATTTCTTTCTTTGTTTCCATGTAAGATAAGAAAGGATGATGTTTGCAGCCTTGTAGTTGGCAAAGTCTGCAAACCAAGGAGAAATTTGAAGAGCAAAGAGTTGTTCATCTGGGAAATCTTCTTTTATTGGCACTAACTCATCATTGAGGGCTCTATCATGCGAGATTCTTGACAAGTGGTCAGCCACCAAGTTCTCAGTTCCCTTCTTGTCCCGAATCTCTAAACAAACTCTTGCAGCAATAAAACCCAACGAATTAGTCTTGGTTTAGCATTTTGTTTTGTCTATAGATATTTCAAAGCTGCATGATCAGTGTAAACTATGACTCTTGACCTAACTAAATAAGAGCGAAACTTATCAAAAGCAAAAACCACAGCAAGTAACTCTTTTTATGTGGTTACATAGTTAAGTTGTGCATCATTTAATACTTAACTCGCATAATAAATGACATGCAAAACTCTATCCTTTCTATGTCCTAAAATAGCACCCACGGCAAAATCACTAGCATCACACATCATTTCAAATGGAAAGTTCCAGTCAGGAGCAGCAATTATGGGGGCAGAAACAAGCTTGTTTTTCAAAACATTAAATGCATTCAAACAATCAGCATCAAAATCAAATGGTGCATCTTTAACTAAAAGTTTGCACAAGGGTTTGGTGATTTTGGAGAAATCCTTTATGAATCTCCTATAGAACCCTGCATGCCCAAGGAAACTCCTTACTCCTTTGACATTGATGGGAAGAGGAAGCTCCTCAATAACCTCCACTTTTGCACGGTCTACCTCAATCCCTCTTGAAGAGATGTGATGTCCTTAAGACAATTCCCTCTTGCACCATAAAGTGACATTTCTCCCAATTCAAGACAAGGTTAGTTTCCTGACATCTTTCCAAAAACAAAGAAAGATTAGTCAAACAGGAATCAAAAGAGGATCCAAAGACAGAAAAATTATCCATAAAAATCTCAACAAACTTTTCAATCATATCAAACAAGATAAAAAGCATACACCTTTGAAAGGTTGCTGCAGTGTTGCACAATCCAAAGGGCATCCTTTGATATACAAAGACTCCATATGGGCAGGTGAAAGCAGTCTTCTCTTGATCCTCTGGTGCTACCAAAATTTGATTATAGCCTGAGTATCCATTTAGGAAGCAGTAATACGTGTGACCTGCCAACCTTTCTACCATTTGGTCAATGAATGGAAGGGGAAAGTGGTCCTTCCGTGTTGCACTATTGAGCCAACAGTAGTCAATGCACATCCTCCATCCAGTGACAGTTCTTGTGGGAATGAGTTTATTCTTGTCATTAACTATCACCGTCATTCTTCCTTTCTTAGGCACAACTTGCACTGAGCTTATCCAAGAGATATTTGAGATAGGGTAAATGATACCTACATCATAGAGCTTCATCATTTCCTTTCTCACAATCTCTTTCATGGTGGGATTAAGTCTTCTTTGGGGCTGAATTACAACTTTGAAGTCATCCTCCATAAGAATCTTATGCATGCAAAATGTGGAGCTTATGCCTTTAAGATCCCCAGTAGTCCATATGATAGCTGATTTATGTTCTCTCAAGACTCTCATGAGCTTCTCTTCTTCAACTTTGTTGAGTCCAACATTAATGATCTTCGGATAGGTGTTGTTCTCACCAAGAAAAGTGTACTTGAGATTTGAAGGAAGAGTCTGGGATTCGATTTCGTTTATCTCTTCATATGCAATTGAAAATCCTTAAATTAATCCAATTTCTTTTCTTGAATTAATGGTGAGAACTACTAAAATAATCAATGCCCAATCCCTTGGTACACCAATTCTCTTAAATGCCTAAGATAAAATTAATTCCTTAATCAAACCTCAAACATTCTAGGCATAAAAAGACACGGGTTCCCTCAAACACCACACAAATTGATAGTTCTATTCCTAGACTCATTCAATTCATGGCATCTATCATATAGCTCAACCATACATTAGTTTTCCAACATAATCCATGGATGCTCAATCAATTCCTGAGTGGCCAATTCACAAAAGCATTAGGAACAATGATAAATGCTCAATTCAATGAAAAGAAACTTAGATTAATCAAGGATATTCAACTATATGATCCAAAACAACCAACATCTTCACCCTAACTAAAAGGGGTTTAGCTACTCATAGAGAAAGAAAACCATAGAGATGAAAAGAGAGAAGAGATCCCCATTAGCAAGCCTTGGAGTTAGATGAGAATCCTCAAGCCCTTGAAACCTTGTTGTTTTCTCCTCCTCTAGGTCAGCCGTCATCCTTCTCCAAAATATAAATCCGAGCCCTTCAAAAATTCCTTCTTTTCCCTTTTGTACTGCTAAAATGCGCATCAGTAAGTCAGTCAGCGCTCAAGCGCTGGCTTATGGGCGCTCGAGCGCGCAGATGGCCGAAAAAATGCATCAAATGCTAATCCTGGGCGCTCAAGTGCTGCATGTTGGGCGCTCGAGCGCTCCGGGCGCTCAAATGTTAGCTGGTGGGCGCTCGAGCGCTGAATGGTCAGAATTAAAGTACCATTTTGGCACATGAGTGCTCAAGCGCTGATCTTTGGGCGCTCAAGCGCTGGAATAATGAAACATTTATGGTTTTAATTCTCCTTCCATGAGTAACTAAAAGAAAAGAAAGAATATTTGATGAAGAAACATAATCTCAAAAGTTAGAAACAAAGCAAAACTAAACTAAGGAAACTAAATCAACTAAACACAAACAAACAAACTCTAACTACGCTATTTTATATGAGAAACGCTAAATCCAAGGTTAATTTCAAGCAATTTACTTATGAATAACATTATAATTATCAGCAATATCAAGGCTGAAGAATTAGCTACAGCTCTGGCAGCAAGTAAGGGACAACCTGCACAAACTAATAATGATGACGTGAGCATTATATTGCTAAATTAATTTATTACTATTTTATTTTATTTTTTTGTCATGATTTGTTGAACTTCAATGAGCTTGATCTATTATCTGAGATTGAGTTTATTCAGTTTTATCATCTTTCTTCCTCTATTAGCATTTACAAGCATGTAACAAGTCAACAATGAAAACCACTGCTTCCTTTGTTTCATACTTGCGAATCATGTTTTTTTTCCCTCAAATCAGAATTTGGTGGCCTTGTGATCTAACATTTGAAATGTAAAAAAATGAAATCCCAAATAAATAAATAATAGAAAAAACAGAAGAAAATACCATGTACACTTTCATTTCTTCGAAGAACATATGGAGGGATTTGTCAAAGGTTGACATAGTAATTATACAAATCTTTTGTCAAAGGCTTGCCACAAGCCTGAAATACTTGACTCTAGGTGAAATTGGAAGTGGTTTGATCCTCTCTTTTTTATCGGTGTAGAACTTGTAAGTGACTTAGACCTGCCTTTGTAAGGTGAAGTGAGTGTACAACGTTGCCCTAAATGCACCAGCACCTTGCCCTGTTGGTAGTTTATACATTATTGACTGTTGGATTCTGCACTCAAATTCAATATGACAGTCCACATAGATGCTAACAAGGCATGGCAATGCACTGTTGCACCATAGAATTGGCCTTTAAATAATTATTTGCTAGGAAGAAAACAGTAGCTGCCATTTCCATATTTGATTTAATAATCCTGAATACCTTAAATGTGGTGATGCAGTTCCCTTTGTGATATGCTTGACTATTTTTATACTAGGATTTTGATTGCAATTTTTATATCACATCATTTGCCTTTTCGATTAATTATTCACTATTGAAGGGGTGATTCACATATCGTGTGAGATGAGTGGTTTATAGTGAAAGTGAGAAGATAAAAATCTTAACCATTGGATCTTATATGGATGGTCAGGATTAGAACATAAAGTCATGTGACTTTTTTAAGTGTTCATGTGAATTTTTAATCATAATTATCCATGTAAGATCCAATGGCGAAGATTCACTCCTCTCACCTTTAACAATATATATATATATAGTGTTTGAATCTTGGTGATTTAAGTGCATGCGGCAGCCTGCCACCATAAACTGAAAACTAAAATTAATTATAGATTTAGTTCATTGACAACCATCATATAGAATGAATTTTTGAAGTAATAGTAAAAGCAAAAGAACCAGAAAAAATCAAGCCCAATTAGTATAAAATGGAATTTTCTTTTATACCCAAACCCTGAAAGAGGGGGAAATGTATTTTACATTTTAAGAGGGCCAGAGAATGTAGAGAATTAAATTTCAAGTTCTACTGGAAGATCTTTTCTTATTTTTTTTGGCAAATTAAACAAAGATACAAAGCATATAACGGAAACATGTATGTCCATAATCCAGGCATGAAAATAAATTTCCTATGCAAGCAAACAGTTGTAGACTAAGCAATCTTCTAGCATATCAAACTTATGAATGATGAATGAAAATTAAAATAAAAAATAGAGGGTTCACATATCTGTAGTGGTGAGCTGCAAGGGATTAATTAACATGGTGTAAAACAATGGCAAGAACCTCTTCCTTCTATTTAGGGGCAGCATCTTCGTTAGTTCCAAGAAGCTGGATGATGGCTTTTTTGCCATTGAATAAGTGATTGGGACATGACTGGAAGCTCCTAGAACAATGTGGAGCAGTTTGATAACACCAAGGTTTTATCTTGTGGTTTATCATGTCAAATATTTGGTAGGGCTTTTTTCTGAACTCGTGGTTGTTAAGAATGACAGAGAAACTGAGATGATACTATCACTAATTAACCAGCTCTGAAATTGAGATTCAGTTTACATGAAACTATGATTTTTAGTAGATCCTCCTTTGGGGTGCTCTCGCTGGTCTTTTTCTTTTCTCATTATAAATATGAAACTTGGATCAGATTATGGGAAGCATGAACATATTTTTTGCTAGCCAGCTTGCATATATGTGCTTGTAAATTGTTTAAAATCATCACAATTTATATCCTTACCATGTGGTTTGCCTGTAGTTTTAGGATATCAGCTGTGAGATTATCATTGTGAGGCTTTTTAACATCTACGGTTAAAATATTGACCCTCAAAGTCTCTCTAACCAATTATTTCCAAAATAACTTTTGCTTGAAGCCTTGTTCCTTCCTTTTGCGGTTTGTTGGTTGGGACATTGTTTACTTCAGCCAATATGTGCTAATCTGTACGTGAAAAGGTTTTTTTGGCTTGAATATCTAGTTTGTGCAGCGTAGTTGTGGAGCAGCCATGCATAATACAATATATACATCAGAGTAACTTTCTTTATTCTCTTGAGAGAGGCTACAAACCAAAGCTCTCAAGCAGGATTTGGTGCTGTTCCACAGGGACAATATGCACCTACAGGGCTACGGAGGTGATGATGAGGAAACAATGAGGCCCAGAGCTGAGAGAGGTGCAAGGGCTGGAGGATGGAGTGCAGAAATAAGCAAGAAGAGGGCACCTGAAGAAGCCTTTGGAGGCATGTGGATTTGTTAAGAATCGTATTCATGGGAGATAGGATATGCGAATTTTTAATGTTTAGATCATTTCTAAATTGTATAGTTGTAAAACCAATATTGACCTTATAGGTAACCCTTGTCTAGTCCAGTCGAACAGACTGACTACTTAAATTCTTGGCTACTTTTTTTTTAGACAGTCAAATCAACAATCAATTTGGAAAATCAGTCTAACCAATTTGACCTGTCTTAATTTCACAACTATACCGGATTCTAAGGGCATGTAAATTCCAATGTTGTATATCATTTACAAGAGTATTTTGATGTAAATGTAGTCTCAAAAATAAAACCCCTTTAAAAATTTAAGAGAAAAGAAAACACTAGCAAAATATTTTATTGGTTAAATTAATATATATACTATTTGGAGATTTTTAATTAGATCCTTATATTTTAAAAATTTGTAATTAAACCTTTATAATTTTAAAAAATTCTAATTAAATTCTTACCATTACAAACTTATAATAATGCTCTAACAAAAAGTTAGATTTTAAAGATTTAATTACAAATATTTAAAGCAATAAAAACTCAATTACAAACGTTTTAGCCCTTTTTAGTTTTAAAATTTTCTAATTATATCCTTAAATTTAAGTTATCATTAAAAACGGTGCTTTAACAACAAAAACTCAATTAGAAATTTTTTAAATTAATTGACTCAATTACAAGCTTTTAAAATATATAAATTTAACTAATGATCTTCAAATAATATCATGACTTCCAGATTAATTTAATGTATGAGATCTTGCTGAAAAAGGTAAATAAGTATTGTTTGAGATGGGACTATATATTAGGATCTTGGCTCCAAAAAGGCACCAAATAAAATGATTTATTTACATTGTTAGAACTGCAATCAAGGCTTTACTTTTGCTTCCTTCCTCAGCTCATCTCTTGCATTGATTGATAGAAAATTATCGAGCTAACTGCATTAAAGCCGTAGTGATCTAATATGCTTCCAATCTCTGTACTTCAACCATGGAAAGGACCTAATGTTTTTGAAATGCACCTAACCATACTGTATGATATTTGCTAACATACTATATAGGCATACTCTGTTTCACATGCCAACACAAATATCTACCGAACAAAATTTATCTGGAGGAGCTTCTTCAGGAATCTGTCAAACAACAGAAACAGTACAAAAACCAAAATGAAACAAAGAAAAATGTTAGCATATAGCACACTAAGCACTTCTGTAGGAATTCCACAGCTTGACTTTTAAATATAGTCAACAAAAACAAAAAGTAACTAAAGGACAAAGTGATTTCATTATTTTTAAATAATGACTGTTTCAAATGCTTACATAAATCTGGATCCGTCAAATTTTAAGGATGGGAGATGAAGACAATTGTGTAATTTCAACATATGCAGAATGCAAAAAGATCTTAATAGCAGATTTTATATATAATTCAAGTGAGGATCTGTCATGAGGGGAATTTTTTCCAGGTTATGGAAATGGAAATTGAAAGTTTTTGAGAAGCTTGAATTGACACTTTATCCCAACTATAACAGTTAGAACACAGCAGGAGACTCTATTCCATTTCTCTTTAACCAAATACTGACATCTCCAGAGACACTTTCCAGTCTCCACTTGCCAGTTATTACTGCAGGAATAGAACAGCCATACAGTACAATCAAAGTATTTATAACTGGCATATGAAGCTGGAGTTTTCATATTCTACAATGATAATCTCGGAAAGCTGCTGCAGTAACAAAGGTAAATGTTCAAGCAGATTCAAATACTAAAATGATGCATCAAGCATCACTACTAAAAATCTTTCTGATTTGTAGGCTGTAACACATAGCTTAACGAAACAGATTTAGATAGTTATTTACATCCCTGAAGTATGCAACCCAACTTCAACCAGTTTATAGCATTTTTAATTGATGCAACTGAGTCCTTCCTTTACTTTCCTGGAAAAATTAGAGTGATCGCTTAAGCAATTATTTATTGCCCAATGAATTGAACTGACCTCCTGAGTCCTGAGGTAATTGTGTGCTGCATTCATCATCCCTTCCTTTTTCTTTTGTTTTTTACCCCTTCAATGAACAAAAATAAAAATCAATATAAGAAGAGAGTCTGACAAAAGTAAGAGTACAATTGGTCCAATTGGAAGATATAGTCCTCAGGGGAAAGAAAGCCAAATCAGGAAACGTCGTAACAGAAAATGCAAAGCATAGTGCAACCAAAGTCTCTTGTATATTGAAATACACAAGGTTTAATGGAGCACGCTAAGTGGAAGCAATTTGATCCCATCCTTCACCGGTCCCACAACTTCATGTTTGAGAATTGCCAACAGAACTTCTAGTCATCTCTTAATAAATTGCTATAAGAGTAAATGGTATATTGTCTTGTGAAATCTTAAGGAGTTTGACTTAATTTACTAAAATTTATCATAATCATTTCAATATTTATTTCCAAGAACCAACTCTCCCAATAGCTTAAGCTATTACATGAAGGCTCATGAATGACTCTATACCTCTAACACGCCCCTCATGCCAGAGCCCTTTGGACTTGAAGCATGGATAATGCACAAGCCTACTCTACCTTGTGCTAAAATTTAACTTTGTTTAGGAGAATGGGGGTGACTAGAATCGAACTCCTAACCACTGGGTCATAGAGGCTCTGATACCATGTTAAGGACCAAATCTCCTTAAAGGTTAACTTGTTAGGTAGAAGCACATAAATAGTTTTATATCTCTAACATTTACAATTAGGTCAGATCATTATTGTTTTTTCACAATTTCTGTGTGCCTTTTTTAGTAAATGGTACAGAATAAGAAAAGTTAAAAAGGAAATGGATAAAACTGAAAGGATCAAGTGATTTGCTTCAAACTGCAAATGCATAACTAAACTGAATATGAAAAAGCTGGAAACACCTAGGGTTGACAGGAAGAGTTATAATCTATGTCAAATTAATTAAATCCTATTCCATCAGACTATTGCATCCCTGGGCAGGGAGTAGGACTAGGAGAGGAGCTAGTTTTAGATGAAATGAGAACAGAAATTGGCTAATTTGTGACTACTACTTTTTGAAAACTTAAAACTTAGTAAGGTAAAATGGTCATGAACTTAGAACAACTGAACATCCATGCTTGTTTGAAACATTGTACTGGAACTAGACTCATTGCAAGTATAAAAATAGATGGGATTAAGGGAGAGAACAACCTTTCAGTGAAAGTACATAAGTCTGGGGGCCTTACGCTTGTATTCTTTATCATAAGTATATGGGCTATGTACAGCCTGACAGCCTGTAGTACAGTGCAGTAAAACTATGAACAATAGAAGAAATAAAATAAATGAGATAACTAACCTAATCTGTACACAATTTCAACAGCAATCAATGGATTATTGCTAAGAAGTTGAACCAGGAAATATTGTCAACTCTGCTGATGTAGAATAGGGCTACTTTGAGCACCTGAGATGCCTCTGCTGCTTAGGCTTGCTGTGTTGGATGCTCATGAATTTCCTAGCATTGATTACGACATTGAGTCAAACATAACGTATGGGAAAAATACACAGAAGACAAATGCAGTAATTGTGTTGCCCAAATTAAACCAAATATATACCTCCATTTAAATGAACTAGATTGTGCCAGAGTGTTTATTAGTGGTGCAAAGGACCTAACAAAAGAGTTCCAAGCAGCTTACCATAGGGCCATAGGCCAAGAGCAGGCATAAAAACAAAAATCATTAAAAGAGGAAAGAGAAGTACAAGGTGAAGGGCTCAAAGAAGCAGCAGATTAAAAAGAAAGTACATTAGCTCAAAAGAACCCTGTGTTAGATATGGGCCTTAATGGGGCTAGGCCTTGTTAGTAAAGTTAGTTAGTTAGTTAGTGGGTGAGTTAGGGAGTGAGTTAAAGGGGAAATAAGTCATGTTTGAATATAAATAAGAGGAGAGACTGAGAGAGGAGGGTATCTTGTGAATTGAATAGGATTAGGGCCTTTGGGCATTGGGAAGTGAAGACCCTTGAAGTTCTGCAATATTCTCTGTAATCAAGGGGATTTTCCCATTTTTCCTATAATCTCAAATCGGTTTCTATCAAATGGTATCAGAGCTCCGATCTTGGAGCTGTGGTACATCAACAGAATGGAGATTCCAATATTTGATGGGAGTGATGATGCTTATTGGTTGGTGCTAAACATCGAACGATACTTCGATGCAAGGAGGACACCTAAAGAGAGACGACTAGCAAGGGCAGTAAAGGCGGTGACGAGAAAAGCACTTATCTAGTGTCAATAGTGGACTTTGTGGAATCCAAGTGTCTTGGTTGAAATTCTAGATTGCACTATTATGGCGTTTTAAACCAGAGTACAGGGACGTTCTACTGCCAACAGAAGAATATGAAGAACCAAGAACAGAAACAGTGGAGCTAGATTAACTGCGAAGGTAACGAGGACATTCAAGAATTAAAGATCATTGCAGAGTTCACAAAGACACAAGAAGAAACAAGGGGGCTCAACAAAATGGAGGAGATCAAGGATGAGAATGGAGAGGAGTCCCAGAAGGAGATCATTACTGTGGAGGGAGAGCACCAATTGAGTCGCGAGAAAGCAGGACATAGGTTGTTGCATCTAGGGCCACGTCTGGGTGGAGATGGAAAGGGGGATACATAAGAGAATCTGCACCCACTGGGTTGTGCGGTGAACAGCAGTGGAAATGGCCGACCATGGCAATAGAACTTGGTATTTCAAGTGGTCTGGCCAATCGCCCACCACCATCGGAGCCACCAGACTCAAGCCCGCACATGGCACACCAAATTTTTTGTTTGGATGAATATGGGTACCCCCACGCAAGAATGGATTCTGTGGTGGTGGAGAAGCACTTGGCAGCGAGGTTGCAGCGGAGGGACAATGAAGTGAAGGGAACGTTGAGCCTTGGCCGAGGCAGTGAAATGGAGAATCAGTATTCACTGGGTCGCGCGGTGGTCGTACAAGAGCAAAAGTGATCTGCAATGGCCACCAGACTTTGGGTTTCGAGAAGTCTGGTCAACCCACCACCACCGCCGGAACCACTGGACTGGGATCTTCCAACTGGGGATGACGATACCAGAGCGGCAGCACAGGTTGATTCTATTTCTTGCTACTGTAAAGTAGATTCTGGCCTAAAAACAGTTGCTGGGGCAAGGAAATTTGTTCCAGGATCAAAGCTATGTATTCAACCAGACATAAATCCGAATGCACACAAGAGCAAAAACTCACGGAGAGAAAAGACAAGAGTTTAGCCTTCTCTCCTACCTGGCCTTCCTGATGATCTTGCTATTGCTTGTTTGATTTGAGCACCCTAGGTTGAGCACACGAAATTGCGTTTGGTTTGCAAGAGATGGTATCGCCTTCTGTCTGGAAACTTCTTCTATTCACTCAGGAAAAGTCTTGGAATGGCAGAAGAATGAGTTTATGTCATCAAAAGAAATCGTGATGGAAGAATTTCATTGCATGCTTTTGATTCCATTTACCAACTATGGCAACCTCTTCCGCCTGTTCCTGGAGAATACTCTAAAGCATTAGGATGTGGCTATGCAGTTCATAGTGGTTGCCACCTATACTTATTTGGTGGAAAGGATCCACTGAAGGGGTCTATGAGACGTGTTATTTTCTACAGTGCCCGTACAAATAAATGGCACAGGGCCCCAGACACGTTGCGGAAACGTCATCTGTTTGGTTCCTGTGTAATAAATAATTGTCTTCATGTGGCTGGTGGGGAATGCGAAGGAAGTCAAAGAACTCATCGATTCGCTGAAGTTTACCGCCCCAACAGGAACAGGTGGAACTTTATCTTAGATATAAGCATGGCTATGGTGCCCTTTATTGGTGTTGTTCATAATGGAATGTGGTTTTTGAAGGAACTTAGGTCCAATCGCTATGTCATGTGTGAAGCCTATTTACTTGAAACTGATACCTGGACCCCAATTAGTAATGAAATGGTCAATGGTTGGCGTAATCCTAGTAGCTCCTTGAATAAACAACTCTATGCACTTGATTGCTAGGATGGGTGCAAGCAATAGATTCATGAAAGAAGTTTATTGATAGCAAGCTTCATTTAGGTAGCTCCCAAGCTCTTGATGTTGCTGCTCTTGTTCCCCTTAATGGGAAGCTATGCCTTATCCGCAACAATATGAGCATCAGTTTAGTTGATGTTTCAAGTCCAAACAAACACGTGGAAAATGGCAAGGTCAGTCAACCTCTTGACCTAATGGGCCAGGCCCAATTCGGGGAAAAGAAGCAATGGGTGAGCATCTGACCCATCAAGACAACCAACACGGGAATAAAATGGAAAAGGCCATTCAAAGGAAAAACACCTCTGTTTGTAGTAGCTTCTTGGGACCCTGGTAGAAACACTTAGATTTTGGCTACCTTTAGCTACCACACTTGCTGCCCAGGACTTCTGTTTTCGACAAAACAAATAAGTTGTTTACCTTGAGGACAAGGTGAAAGTTTAGGGGGGGGAGTATTGTTAGATATGGGCCTTAATGGGGTTAGACCTTATTAGTAAAGTTAGTTAGTTAGTTAGTGGGTGAGTTAGGCAGTGAGTTAAAGGGGAAATAAGGCATGTTGACTATAAATAAGAGGAGAAACTGAGAGAGGAGGGTATCTTGTGAATTGAATAGGATTGGGGCCTATAATCTCATATCGGTTTCTATAATCTCAACAGAATTTTTCCATTTTTCCTATAATCTCATATCAGTTTCTATCACCCTGCAAGCCCTTCGCATGTCCATCAAAGAACGCCCCCCTAACGAAACAATGAACAGAAAAAATAATCTTAGACCACCAGAAGCTTTCAAGAAAAACACCTTTAGCTAAAATTTGTAACATTACACTTTAGCCAAATGCACCAAATCCCAATAAAAAGAGCAAAACTCCATAGAGACTTACACTCTAGTGAGTACAAAAGAAGTGATCCAAACTTGTACAAGCCTGCTCCACCAAATTAGCTTGTCTCAAAGCTGCCAAGCTACCTCACAATGCAAGAAAAAAAAAACTAGTAGTTACTAAACTCCTAAAACATATAACATGAACGTTAGTGTTAGAATATCTCAGAATATCTTTAGAATATTTTAACATATCTTTAAAAGATCTTTATAATATATTGTGAAATCAATTAGTCCTTTAATTGAGGAAGCAATCTTAGGAGTTGTTTCCTAATTTCATTATGTTTCCTGATTTGTTTCCTTATTTAATTAGGGTTAGGAGTCTTATTGTCTTAATGGGCTTGGGCTTGTATTAGTAGTACTACACTAGTACTTGACCTAATTATTAGTATAAATAGGTGTCAATGTTTTGTAGTTTACAACATATCAAATCAATCCAAACTCATATCATTCATTAGTATTTCTTCTCTCCTTTAATACTTTCCTACCTAAACCCTATAATTTCAACAGTTAGGGGATAACACCTTATGAGGCTACACACTTGAAGAAAATTATTTGTGTAAAACATTGATTACCACTATACAAACAAAATCTTTAACCTTAAAAGGAGCCTTTAACTTCTATATAGGACAAGCAAGGGCTAAACTTGCAGTTATTCAATTTGGAATCTATTAATGAAAAATCGGTTATTGGTCAATGCACCCGAAGGGTTCAAGAAGAGTAATACAAGGAACCCAACAAGTAAGGCAGTCAAATATGCGGTTTCCTTACCATTATGGTTTCTGAAGAAATGGATTTTCTAAGTAAATGGGAACCTTGTAGAGTAATAAACCTAGATATTCAATAGAAATATAATAAAAGGATGTGAAAAAGAAAATCCAATCCACAAATCCAACCAAAAGTGAATAGGTGAGCCATCAACCCCATGCAATCAGGGCAAAGGAAAGTAGGAAGAAAACACCTGCAAAATAAATTTCAAGGGCTTGCACGGGAAACACTTATTGTAGATTTGGCATCTTATCCATTCTAGCACACACTATACTCTGAATCACCCAATGCCAAAAGGAACAAGGTTCCAAGGGAAACCACCATAACCATTTAGCCACTATAGCAATGTCATACTCCATATTTTCAAGTCCAGGTCATTCTACAGGGCTTGCAACAGATATCCAACTAGTCCCTGTTAGCATCTGTAAGACTATAACCTTAAAAAAAAATAATAAAAGGGTCTCATCACTTTCTCCATTCTCTTGACAATCACACCATAGTCAAAGCAAAGACAGAGTAGATAGAAGTTCTAGAAAGGGATGCCTATAGATATGTAATGCAACTACCTATAAAAGCCAAGGCACCAACTATTAGGCCTCTTCAATATGTGATGAAACACCAAGCTCAAAAAGAAGTAGAACTGGGGTTACTACCCAAAGGCAAACTTTAATATGTGAGTAGCCATTGCAAAATCCTGCATACAGCTTTAAAGGCTTGGTTGCTTAAGACTTGGTCCTCCACATCAATGGCAGCCAACCTCTGTTAGAATTAGTTCTCCACCTTACAGCTTAGCTTCTAGGAGATTTGGACCTTAAGATGGTATCAAAGCCTCTCTGTCCAAGTGATCAAGAATTTGATCCTCTCCACCCACATTCTTCTAATTAAAATATAATTTCCAGCACACCAAGATTTGAGCAAGCCTGTACTTCATTCACTCTTCAAGCCCAAAGGGTTTTCATGTGAGGATTGTGTTAGAGATATAAATTATTTGGGCCTCCATCTAACAGCATAAGCTTCTAAGAGAGTTGGTTCTTAATAACCTGCTCATATTCAAGTTATAATGCAGGGACAGGACTTAGTTTCAAAGATCTAAGCAAACTCCAAATATTCAGAAGGTTGTACTTATTCATGAGGAAAAAAATAACAAGTTGTCATCCACAAACTGTGAGAAATCATCACAACCTAGATCCCACAACCAAACCTTTCACCAGCCCTTTTTCAGAACCCCTAATTAACATTTCACTTAATACATCAACAATCAAAGTAAACAAGAGATAAGATAAACAGTCTCACTACTAACCCCCAGCTAGTCTTTAAACCAAGATTTAGGTTGTAGTCAATAGACAACCAATACCAAAGATCCGCTTCTTCCAACACTCCCTAGTCCCCAAAATCCTTGTTAGAAACGTGTGTATAGTTAGTATATGTCCAGATTCAATGTATGAAGTTAGTACTCAATCCCGTTGACTTAGTTTCCGTAATTAGGCCTCCTTGATTATAGCCTGTATTCATTATAAGAATATATATATATATATATATATATATATATATATATAGTTTACACAAACTTATGCCTCATGTTTCTCTACATGACTGACAACCTGCTTATATTCAAGTTAATGCAGAGGCAGGACTTAGTTCCAAAGATACAATCCCCAACACTCCCTGGTCAATAGACTTGAGAATGATCATGTTTCTGTAAATGGAAACTGTAGAAAACTGTGATCTGGTCCTGTTATCTATATTAGGAAATATTTTGTAATAGATTACATCACTAGAATTAGGCATGTTTAATTGTATATTCTAGTCAATTAGGAAATCCCAAAAATCATGGGATCTGATAGTAGTTTATTTCCTTCCCTATCAAGGTTGACTTTGTATAAATCTAACCTCTGTGTGTATCAGAATAGTCAGGCAACAACAATTTTCATATTCTTCAAATTTTTTAGATGGTAACAGAGCAGTTCCGATTTGGGTGCTCCTGCTTTCCACTAAAACCTTGAACAACCCCTTCCGAAATCAGTTGGCCTTCATTGCCAACGATCTCCCTACCTGTCATTGCCTTCCTTCGCCTCTCCTACTCTAAATGGCCTTCATTGTCAATCCCTTCCTTCTGCTAGCCGCATCTGCTGGTTTATCCCTGCATAACCTTCAGGCCTTGATCACATAGGGTGGGCTATGTTTGTTTTCAGATGTCGAACAAAGAGGAGGTGTCTAGGACAGTCAAAGAAACAGGAGATGCTCGATCCCAACAGCTTGGAGAATTGCAGAACATCCATTCTGCGTACAAGCTGAATGGGAAGAATTAGCTGAAGTGGTCCCAACTTGTTCGCACAATACTAAAAGGAAAAGGGAAGTTGAGTCACCTAACGGGTACTGGAACTAAAAAAGGAGATACCAAGTTTGCAGCATGGGACGAAGAAGACTCCATGATTATGGCTTGGCTATGGAATTTGATGATTCCAGAAATTAGTGACACCTGCATGTTCCTCAACACTGTAAAGGAGATTTAGGATGCAATAGAGCAAACCTATTCCAAATCCAGACATGCTGCTCAAGTATATGAAGTAAAGGTGAAGACAGTAGCAGCAAAACAAAGGAACAAAAGTGTAACTGAATATGCCAATCAACTGAAGTCTCTATGGCTGGAGCTAGATCATTATAGAGTAATAAAAACCAAATGTCCCAATGATGCTCTCAAGGAGTTTATCGAGCAAGATAGAGTCTATGATTTCCTTGTTGGACTCAATCCATAATTTGATCAAGTGAGGATACAAAATCTAAAGGTTCCATCCTTTAATGAGGTTGTCTCCATAATCATAAGTGAAGAGAGTAGGAGAGAGTTGATGCTTGAACCCAAAATTAGTGAGAGCTTAGCAATGGTGGCTGCTGGTCACACCAAATCAGAAGCAAAGGTGGATAAGATGTCAACATCTGAAGAAGGAAAACTTGGTTCATCAAAGGGTCCAAATCATGAGAACTTGTGGTGCACTCATTGCAATAAACCATGCCATACTCATGAGAAATGCTGCTGCAATATTGCAAACCATATCCCCACAACTAGAACTCAACGGCCTTAACCAAGAGGAGATTGAGAGGTTGAGATCTCTTATAAACAGCCTTGAGAAGCCCTCAGGTACTTACTCTCTGGCATATTCAGCTAAGTCTCCATTTTCTATTGGATTGAATGTCTCGAGTACAGCCTTTACCAACTATTGGATTATGAACTCCGGAGTCACAGGCCATATGACCAACACCTCCAATATTTTCTCCACCTATTCCCCATGCCCAAGCAGTAAGAATATAGCCACAGCCAATGGCACCTTAACCACTGTAGCAGGAATAGGAAACGTCCAAATAAATCCCCTAGTCACCTTGAAAAATGTCCTTCACGTTCCCAAACTGTCCACAAACCTTGTCTCTCTTCAGAAATTAACCCAAGATTTGTCTTGCAATGTGGTTTTTCACCATAATTATTGTGTTTTCCAAGACAAGGATTCAAGGAAGATGATTGGACGTGCTAAGGAACAAGATGGCCTATACTACCTTGAAATACCTTGCCAATTACATAGGACTAAGGGCAGAATACCATACTCTACCTCTGAGTTTGTTTCCTACAATAAAGACATAATCTGACTCCATCATCGCAGACTTGGACACCCTTCCTATCAGATTGTTAAAAGTCTTTTTCCTTCTTTATTTACAAGTCTAAATCAGAGTAGTCGATCGCGCAGTGGCGAAGCGCCACCCATCCACGACACAGCTCCCTGGTGTCGCGGCGATCGTGGTCGATAATCATGGCCATTTCGCGGCTAGTTCGTGACGATCGCGGCCACTACTGCAAAACACAGCCCCCTGTTGTTTCGTGTGTTTTGTTTGGGGTATTTAGGTTCGTGTTGTCACACGAATAGGTTTAGACTTCAGAGAGCATCCTCCCTCAACATGAAGACCCTTCCTCAGTCCCTTCCTCCACCATTTTCGGCGAGGCCCACCCATTTCCTGCAACCTCCTCTGTTTTGGCAGCACCTCTTCTCTATTTTAACCCATTTCTGTTTTGGAAGCACCTTTTCCCCTATATTTTGAATCTTTGATTACCCTTCACAGCCATGGCATCATCTTCTCATCCTCAACCAAGTAGTCAAAGTGTCTCAGCATCATCCTCCTGTTGTGGATTGGTAAAACCAACCGAAGGAAATATTGATGTGGCATGGCAGTGGAATAGCTTGAGAGATATCAATAATAGGAAGAGTGTGACCTGTGATTTTTGTGGAAAAGTTACTACCGGTGGGACAACTAGAGCTAAAAGACACTAAATGGGAATGAAAGGAGATGTAAATTCTTGTAAGAGAATTCCACCTGAAATTAAGAAGTTGATCAAGGAAGCTTTTGAGAAGAAAAAGGTTGAAAAAGATTCATACATGACTGAGTTGAATGAAAATGACGATGAGGAAGAACAGGTGCAAGAAATTCTAAATATTCGAAGAGGAGAAAAACTAGCAGCATCAAGTGATACTTCAGCTATTGCCAAGAGAGCTAAAAATGTTAAAGGCCCCATGGATTTGCTTCTTCTTAGAAATCCAAAAGCAACTATTAAATTAGGAAAGGCCAAGAGGCAAACAAGCATAAATGATGCTTGTGATAAAAAGGCAAGAGCTAGAACCATTCAATACCTAGCTCGTTGTTTTTATAGCAATGGAATTCTTTTTAATGTTGTGCGTACTAAAAGTTTCAAGTTGATGATTGAAGCTATTGGAAACTATGGTCCACACCTAAAGGTTCCAAGCTATCATGAAATGAGAGTTCCACTCCTTAAAAAGGAATTGGAGCTAACAAAAGAAATGTTGAAGGGTCAAAAGGAAGAACGGGTGAATTTTAGATGTTCGATTATGTCAGATGCATGGACGGATAAGAAGAATAGGACCTTGATCAATTTCATGGTGAATTCTCCATCTGGGACTATGTTTGTGAAGAGTGTTGATGCCTTTGCATATATGAAGACTAGGGAGAAGATACTTTCCTTTGTGGAGGAGATTGGAGAAAAGAATGTTGTTTAAGTGGTGTCCAATAATGGAAGCAATTATGTCTTGGCCAGTAAATTACTACAAGCGAAGAGGAAGAATCTTTTTTGAACTCCATGTGTTGCACATTATGTGGACTTGATGTTGGAAGACATTAGAAAGCTACCTCGGGTTAAAATAACAATACAAAGAGGCATTGCTCTTGTAGGCTTCATCTACAACCATTCATTGACCTTAAGTACAATGAGGAAGTACACAAACAAGATGGAATTGGTTAGGCATGGAGTCACAAGGTTTGCGACCACATTCCTTACATTGCAAAGGTTGCACAAACAAAAAAACAACCTTAGAAAGATGTTCACTTCAGATGAGTGGTTGACCTCTAAGATAGCAAAAGAAGCTAAGGGGAAGAGGGCAACTGACATTGTATTGATGCCTACTTTTTGGAATAAAATTGTTTATTCTCTTAAAGCTATGGGCCTCTTGTGCACGTTCTTAGGCTTGTTGACAATGAAAAAAAGCCTGCAATAGGTTACATATATGAAGCAATGGATAGGGCTAAGGAAGCTATTCAAAGATCCTTCAATGAAAATGTTGATAAGTATAAGGATATTTTTGATATCATTGATAGAAGGTGGGAATCACAACTTCATCATCCATTGCATGCAACTGGCCACTTTCTGAACCCCAAGTTCTTCTATAGCAATCCAAGAATTGAATTTGATGGAGAAGTGATAGCTGGACTTTATAAGGCCATTACAAGACTAAGTACAACTAAAGAAGAGGTAGATATGATTTCAACTGAGTTAGCACTATATAAGAGAGCTGGAGGCATATTTGGAATGAAGGCAGCAATAAGACAAAGGACCACAATGGCTCCTCGTAAGAAAAAACACACTTCTTGATAAATTTAGTTACAACTTACATGACACTTAATGCTAATTAAATAATTTATAATTATATTACAGCTGAGTAGTGGAGGATGTATGGGTCATCCTCTCCAAGTTTGCAAACATTTGCCATTAAAGTGTTGAGCTTGACTTGTAGTTCATCGGGATGTGAGCGTAATTGGAGGATTTTTGAGCATGTAAGTAGACGTCTAATGATTTTCATTTACATAGTTTCATTTAGTGATTGTGAAACTAACATTTTTGTTTATAAATTATGTAATAGATTCATTCTAAGAAGAGAAGCAAGCTTGAGCATCAAAAGTTGCAAAACTTGGTTTTTGTTAAATATAACCAAGCTCTTAAAGAAAGTTTTGATACCTGAGATATGATTGATCCCATTCTCCTAAATAACATTGACGATAGTAATGAATGGTTACTAGGAGAAATGGGTGGAGATGGAGAAGGTGCTGAAGATGAGTTGGTTTTTTATGATAATACTTTAACTTGGGGGGTCGTAGCTGATATGATTGGGGGTGGTGAGCCTACAAAACATACTAGGAAGCAAGCAAGATTGAAGAAGAAAGTTACTTCAAGGCCTTCTAGCTCTAGAGGAAAGGAGCCTATATATGATGAAGAGGAAGATGAAGCTAATGATGTAGAAACGGAAGAGGAGGAAGAGATCTACAAGTCTAGTAGTGGTGAAAGTGACAATGAGGAGGAAGAAAACTTAGAAGATCTTGAATATGATGATTCCGATTGAAGAAAAACTTGTACTTATGTTTTGAATTTGAATGTATAGTTACTTTAAGCCTTAGAGGCATAACTTAATTAGTATTTGGAACTGTGTTTTCTTTTTCTTCTTTTAAATCTTATGCTCCTTGATGAATTTTGTGGTTATTGACTTGTTAATTATGCCTTATGTTCATGGTGATTGTGTGTCTAGAGTCTAGAATTATGACTTTTGATTATTAATGATGAATATGTGTTTAATTTTGACTAATTTTATATTTTGAAGCATTTATACATGTATAGTATAATTGCATATGTTTTTTTCCTTTTCTTTCAGTGTAGCGGCCATCCCGCTATCCCGTTTTTGGGGTCAGCCGCTATCCGGGATTGACTATATGGTCTAAATATTGACAATTTTTATTGTGAAGTATGTGAACTTGCCAAACACAAGCGTGTAACCTTTTCAGTTAGTAATAAAAGAAGTTTTGTTCCCTTTGATCTCATTCATAGTGATGTATGGGGTGCTTCTTCTATTACTAATGTCTTTGGGGCAAGATGGTTTGAGTCTTTCCTTGATGATTGCACTCATGTAACCTGGATTTTTCTGCTTAAACATAAATCAAATTAGTACTGTTCTCCCAACTTTCTGTTCTATGATTAAAACTCAGTTTGGGGTCAATATCAAGAGATTTAGAACAGATAATGCTAGGGATTATTTCAATCAAACCCTTCTACCATTCTTTCAAACAGAGTGAATCATACATGAGTCATCTTGTGTCAATACCCCACAACAAAATGGGATAGCAGAGAGGAAAAATGGGCATCTTCTTGAAAAAAACCCAAGCTTTACTATTTCAGAAAAATGTACCTAAATCATTTTGGGGGAGGCTGTTCTCACAGCTACTCATCTTATAAATCGGTTACCTACAAGGGTCTTGGCATTCAAGAGTCCAATGGACATTCTTTCTTCTTTCTATCCAAATATTCACACCTCAAATAACCTTGTCCCTCAAAGTTTTGGATGTGTATCCTTTGTCCATGTTCACAGTCAAAACAGGGGAAAACTAGATCCACGATCTCTAATAAGGCCAAGTCATTTGAGAATAATTTGGCATATTTTAATAAAAACACATTTGAGGTTGACCATAAAGTTGATGAGTCAAACTTCAATCATCAATGGTTTCATGCTATGCAGCTAGTTGCAGGCCTAGAAAACAGAATATCTTATGATTAAGCGAACAGGGGAAGAATACCATTGCACCACTAGATATGGACGAGTATGAAACCATTCACTTTGTGACACCCACTTATTATATACATTTTCATGGTTTGAGAAAACTTCATAGTGCCTTCTCCATTTTGTTTAGTAACACTAGATGGAATGTTAATAGGGCGCAACAAAAACTGCACCATTTGTGTACAAACTTCTTTTCTTATATAGAATTTAAAAAATGACAGTATAATGAAAGAGAATGACATATATGCATCAGGAAAGCTAAAATACATATATAAATAGCACCAGATGTGCCAATGGCCAAAAGCGTACCTAGTGGGAAGGATTGCCATATTTCAATTGAAGGATAGAGCATGCAGCAAGCACCAATAACTTCCATACCAATGGCGAAAGCAATGATAACTGCAGTTAGAAGGAGATATGGTCATTAGCAATGGGGAAAATTTGTACTGCACTTAAGAAATTAAAACAAAAACAAATTAAATAAACTGAAAACATATGCAACAAAAAAGCAACATATCTGCTTCAAACTTTTTCACCTTATTGAAACTCCGAAAATTCTTGGAGCAGCCCAGCAAAATCTGGTACCAGTGAAAACCCCAACTTTCCACATAGATCAAGATGTCACTCCTTGATGAGTTTATTTCTTCAAATAACCATATACCACAAACTCAAGAATTTTTGCAACCTCAGGAAATCTCTTCACCCAACCTTTTGATGAAGCTTGGTTGAGAATCTCAAGAGTAACCTCATCAGGTTGACACCCTTCCATGGCCATAATTTTTAACAATTAAATAATATCCTTTAACTTGCCTCTCCGGAACACAGCTCTCAATATGACATTGTAAATTGAGATGCTTGGACTGATACCATTCTCTAGCATTTGTTCCCATACCTGTAGAGCAACTGATATTTTCCCTTCCTTACAGAGGCCACTTATTAAGGAACCATAAGTAGAAAGATCTGGTTTCAGTCCCTGACTATACATGCCTTTAAATAATTGACTCAAAAGTGAAGTATTTTTCTTTCGGATTGAAGCATACATAAGAATATTATATGAAATTATATCAGGCACAAATCGATTATTTTTAAGATATGTGCAAGTAACCCATTTTGGCAAAGTTGGTCCATAACCACATTAAAAGTAACCATCGTTGGATTAGGACCATGGTGCAGCATCAACTCCAGAAGCTCCAAACACTCAGAGAATCTTCCCACACTGCCGAAATACTGAATCAAACATGTTACACCAATAGCATTGAGCCTAATTCCTTCATACTCCATGCGGGACAAGACCCTCCAAATAATTGAAAAATTTCCCTGTTTACAAGCAGCAGACAAAATTATTTTAAAGGAAACTATATCTGGCTTATTTCCAACCCATTGAAAGCAGTCTAAAAGTTTGCAAGATTCCTCAAGACTATTCTCTTTAACAAATCCCTTCAAAATCGTGTTATATGAAACATTATTTGGTGAAAATCCTCTTTCCATCATTATTTTCAACAGAGATATCACTTCTTGCAATCTTCTCCGAAGACAAAGAGAATGGAAATAAATGTTATAAACAGCAACATCCAGAGAACAGCCTTTTGAAATCACATCAAGTAATATCTCATCAGCAGCCTGGGTTTTGCCTATTTTCAACAAGCCTCCAACCAAAGAACCCCCATCAAGAAGAGCAGAGAACACGTGACACGCTTGGCGGATCATCTCAGCCTTATTAAGCATAGAAATCAAACACTTCACCGCGTGTTCTGTGGGACAATACTCAAGCTTCAACATAAAGTCAAAAAGAACCACCAAAATTCCCCAAGCTAACCATTTTTTTCAGCATTCTAGACAACAAATCGAATGATGGGACAAAACCACAACAGTGCATCTCTTTGGCAATAAAAAACGCATCTTGTAGATTACCCAGAGCCAACATCCCATTAACAAGTGTATTGAAAGTTAAGGCATTGGGAACAGGACCAAACCTCTTCATCCCAACATACAATTCCACCACATCTTCCCACGAAACGTTTCGAGATTTCAAATAGCAATGCATCAAAGCGTTATAATCATACACAGTGGGCTTCCCAGCAATGTTTCTCATGCAACAGAGAGTCTCCAGAGCCTTACCAAAGCGACCAGAGGAAGCATAGCTCTGCATTGCTCTCTGCAATTCAGGGTATCCACAACCATGAGCAGTGATGTCCTCCATTAAATCAACGGTCTTGAGAGCAGAAAGCGAAGAAAAACTGACATTTCTGGAAATTCGACATAGATGAGTTAGAAGAGTAAGTGTACCAGAAGGCGCTGCAGGCATGGGACAGAGCAGAAATCAAGGGGCGGTGGGCGTATGGGTGTTGGGAACAGCGAGAGTGGAACCAAGGAATGGTAAACCTGTTAGTTGCGAACCTGTTAGTTTGTTACAAACTGCAGAACAACAGGGAGTCGCGGTTTCGAATTTGGATTAGGAACCGAGTGCGGGTGCGGGTGCGAATTCGGGTGATAGTTATTAAAAAAAAAAAAAAAAAGAGTAAACGATCGTCGTTCAAATATTCGCTCAACTACGTAATAATTTTTGAATAAATTTTTTGCTAGACGTTAGTTTTATAAGTTAAAATATTTATACACGTTTCTTATTTTATTAAGCTGCAACGTTAAAAGGAAATGGACAAGCTAACGTATAAAGGTAAAATTATACTTTTCATTCTTTAAGTTTATATCAGGTTTTATTTTTGTCTTATAATTATATTTTATTTCATTTTCGTCCTAAATTTTTCTATAATCCACCAACTTTATCCTAAAAAGTAATGTCGTTAGAAATGCTAATGGCATTTGCTGACATGGCAACTTACACGACTATAAGTGCATAATTAGCAATATATTCTCACCACGTAAGATTTTTTTAAATTAGTTATTAGGACAAATTTGGTAGTTTTAGAAAAGATTTAAGATAAAATTAAAATACAATATAGTTGTGGAACGAAAATAAAACCTAAAATAAATTTGAGAGATAAAAAATTATTTTTATGTTCATAAAAACGTTTGAAACAAATTAGAAATAAAAAAAAATTATCTATATTTTTATTACTAATAGTGATACTAATTATCCTAAATTTTAGAAGAATATAAATAGACAACCTATTTTATTTATTTTAATGTTTTTAAATGATTTTTTTTAATCAAACTTCATGAATTAGATCAAATAAATATTTTAATATCATATTTTTTTTAAAATTGGAGAAAATTTAATTTCACAGTATACTTATTTATATTTGTAAAATAACCTTTTTAAGAAAATTATTATAAATACTTATAAATTTTTATATAATTTTTTTTATATTTGTTTTTCATTCACCTAATTTAATGCTAATTTCAAGCCGCCACTAAAAAAAATCAAATATAAAAAATATTTTTATATAAAAATTTATAAGTATTTATAGTAATTTTTTCTAAAAATACTAATTTACAAAGATGAATTGGTATACCGTGAAAATAAATTTTCTCCAATTAGAGAAAAAATATAATATTCAAATATTTACTTGATATAGTTCAAGAAATTTGATTAAAAAAATCATTTAAAAACATTAAAATAGATAAAATAGGTTAGCTATTTACATTCTTCTAAAATTTAGAATAATTAATATTACTATTAATAATAAAAATGTAGATAGTTTTTTTTATTTTTAATTTGTTTCAAACGTTTTTATAAACATAAAAATAATTTTTTATCCCTCAAATTTATTTTAGGTTTCATTTTCGTCCCACAACTATATTGTGTTTCAATTTCATCCTAAATCTTTTCCAAAATTACCAAATTTGTCCTAATCACTAACTTTAAAAAATCCTACGTGATGAGAATACATTGCCAATTATGCACTTATAGCTATGTAAGTTGTCATGTCAGTAAATGCTGTTAGCATTTCTAATGGTGTTAGTGTTCAGGATGAAGTTGGTGAGTTATAGAAAGATTTATGACGAAAATAAAACAAAATATAGTTATAGGACGAAAATGAAACCTGATGTAAACTTAAAGGATGAAAAATATAGTTTTGCCATGTATAAATGATAAATTGGAGCTTACGTATTTAAAAGTTTCCGTAGCTGTATGTACCTTAAAAATGAGATGGCTTAACATGTATAGAGGTTTAAAATTAAATATCAAAATGAGGCTTTTTTAATTGAATTTTATAATAAAAAATATTAGAATTTTATTCTTCTAACTTTTTTATATGCAAAACTTTTAATTAAAATTTTATAGCTAAATTTTTTTAATATTATTCTTTCAATTGATAATATAATAAACTATTTAATCTTTCTTGAGACATAAATGATCTTAATAAAATTTTATTAGTTTTAATTTTGAAAAACTTCTTTCTCTCGTAATAACACTTACTGAAATTAATAACATTATTCTAAAATTAATTCTGCATTTGGAAAAAAAATAATTGTTCTTTTTATATAGCTGAATATGTCAATGGAAAATTTTTTGTAAAAAATTTAGCTATAACAATAAAATGAATCATATATATCAGAATAATTATTATATTTTAATAAAACATTGAAGACTAAGTCAATATTCTTTCGAATTATATTTTCTACTAACTTCAACTTTTTTGCTAAATAGAAGTAAGAGCCTAATAGGAATTATATTTGTAAAAAGTGAGGAAAAAAATAAAGCTTGACTAAGCACTTAATTAAGAAGGTAAAAGGATATGTGAGAATTGTATTAATTATAATAACTTATGCATATTTTTAATATAAATTTTGAACATGAGGTAAATAGTTGAGAATTAATAGGTATATGACAAGTGAGAGAAAATAAAAATTTATTAGGACTTAAGTAGAGAAGTGATAGAATATGTAAATATTTTATTAATTATCTTGTCTTTTATGTATTTTTAATTAAATTTTATTTAATATACTATTATAAAACTATGGAGCCTATGAATAATGGGGCCTAAAGCACAGGCTTAGTGGTTTTACCCCTTGAGTCGGCCTGCCTAAAACGCAATGTATCATTTATGTTTAATTTAGAGTAAAATATAAATTTCTTAAATGTAAACCTTGTAATCAATCCCAAAATCCAACCTTCCGTCACAAGAGTGCTGCTGCAAGGCTGATGAGCTACTATGCGAGTGGTGATACATGGTTGCACAAGTGGTGCTGCTGGAAGGCTGGGCAAGTGATAGTTGAAGCATGGGGTGTTGATGCTGGTTTAAAGTTGAGTTAGGATGTTGCTACTTATTCAACAATTGGTAGCTTCTAGCCAAGGAAATGTGGTGGTTCTTTAGTGATAATGTTTGAATATGGGTGTAAAGTTTTTGTCCTTACATGTTCTTTAGTGATAATGTTTGAATATGGGCGTAAAGTTTTTGTCCTTACATCCAAGACTGTAAAGAATTATGCCCATCGATTTCTAAGATGCCCTCCTATACAAAGATGAATCTCGCACATGTAGCTTATTCAAATGGTTGGATGAAGATGCAGAACTGCATGAGAGCAATGACAATAAAATAGTTAATAATCTTAGGAAGAAAATTGTAATGTATGAGAAAGAAGTGAAAAAAATGAAAACCAGTGTGTGAGATTTTGTTGTTTTTGGTTATATTTAGTATGGGTTGTTTGGCATATAAGTTTGATTTAAGAGAATATTTAAAAGGAGTAGGATGTATGATTCCAATATAGGGATGTAAAGTAACATATTGCTTATGTAATGTTTCATGTGATTAATGAAATTTTCTTCAAAAAGTATGATTCCATTTATTGTTATTGACTTTTGTTTTTAATTGAAGTTCAACATGGAAGTAACACCATATAGGAAAAAGAAAATACAAGTTTCTGATATGTATTGTTGTAAATAGGTTCTGAGTCTACATACCAAGTACATGGCCAAAGAAAATCTCTATTTCCTCTTTTCCTACATTGTGTTTAATTAACTCAATGGTATCATTGTCATTGTATAATGGTCTCAAGCCATCTTCCAACAACAACACAAGAACAACCAAAAAACACTTTTTTATATGATGCCTAAAAACTATAATAATGTTCCTTAAACAACTTATTCAAAATAGGAATAAAAATATAATCAATATCCATATGGTCCCATACATATGTTTTTCATTATTTTAACTATTCTTTTTTTCACTAAACAACCCCCAACATGTAATACAATATCCACATAACCTGACATTATGCATTGCAACTTAAAGAACAAACACAAACAAACAAAAAGCAATTACTATTTTATTACACATGCATTATTTAAATCACAATAGAAGCCAATATTAACACAATAATGGACCACTCAAAACATACGCCATGACAAATGAAGCAACATATTTGGGGATAAAGATATTGGGACCACCATGTTTCCAACAAACACGACAAAGAATATTTGGGGTAAATGATAGAGACCCTACCTGAAAATGTGAGATTGCAACTGCTCTAATATCACATCAATGGTGTCTACTTTTGCATTCTTCCTCTTCCTCCACAGTCAGCAAATTTTTTGAACTTGCAAATGAATTTGGGAATTAGGGTTTGAACATTAAAGAGAACTTTTAGTTCTTGCAAAGGGATTTATCCTAACATTGGGTGATTGCTAGCTCCATAAACACTTTGACACATAGATTCCACATTGTCATTTAATATGATACATTAGCTTGTCTGTTTGCTTTTAACGTTGTAGCTTAACAGAAAGACAAATATATATGGCTATTTCAACTTACAAGGACTAAAGTGGAAGGAAAAATTTATTCAGGGACTATTGTGTAATTGAGTAAATCTTTAAAAGACCAAAGTATTCATTTACTCTAAACAAAAATTAAATATTAATGCATGTTCAGAATATGTATGTAATTTGTATAAGTTAAAATAAGATTTAATTTTGATCTACTTGTGAATTAAAATTAAATTCTAAAAATCATTAATAATATTCTATATCAATTTATATTTCTTAATAAATGTGTTAAAACTCACGAACAGCGGTGTTATAAAAAAAGTTCACAAATGAACTGGTGTTGTAATACGAGTTTTATTTTATTTTATTTGTATGCTGAAAATCAACAAAACTGTATGCCACACCAACAAAATTGTATGTTACATCATTTATTCTGATCTTTCATAAAAAAATCAATCGTGATATATAACACCGGTCTTAATAGTATGATCTCAATCTTTTTCAGTTTATATTAATATAATTAACAAATATGGTAAAGTAAATAAAGTAAAGGATAAAATTTAATTATATTATTAGCATTAATATTTTAAAAAATTTTATAATTAGAAGAAAATATTTTTCATACGAGTTTAGAATTTTTTACTTATTTAAAGATAGTGATATGATATTTTTAAAATTTAAAAAATGTATGAAAACTTAATTTAAAAGTGTAATATGTTAAAATAATTTAAAAATGAATTTTTTAGAAGAATGAAATGATCGTAAACGGTAAATTGTAGTTCTTTTCTTCTCTTTTTTTTCTTTTCAAATGAGAGTTTTCTCATTTATTTTCAATTACAGTAAAAACCAGTTTGGATTTTTAAAATACAAAAAGTGGACATCGAGTGATTTTATGTGAAATTAGGTAGCATAAAATTATACAGTTTAACTTTTACCAATAGAAAAAAAATATTTTTCTTTTCTTATAATTAGAAACTATTTTTAAGAGTAAACACTTAATTTATTCCCTTAAAGATATAAGTGATATCAGTTTAATCCTTTAATAATTATGTGATATCAAATTGATCCTTTTAGAGGACTATTTTATGTCATTGAAAAACTAATTTGATGTCAAAAATTAATATTGAAAGACTAATTTGATGTCATCAATTTTTAGAAGACTAAATTGATGTCATTTGTATATTCAAAGAATCAAAATAGGTGTTTATTCTATTTTTAATAATGTAAAATATTTAAAATTAATATTTAGGTCTTATATATAACTCTTGAACTATAGATGATAAATATGTTGAGTGTATACTTGATAGTTTTATAGGTAATATTTTGCCAATGAACTTGTATATTGAGGTGTAGACATTTGATATGTATTATGATAGGTAAGCACATCAAGAGGCATAGATGCAGCAAGATAGTTCACAAACGCTTGGTCAAGTCTTGTGAAAACTTAACTCTCCGTGTCAATAATTTCTTTTAATTTGTTATTAATATTTTTTATTTATTGTGGATGAATTGCATTGATAGGCCAAATTTATGTGGGGCATCTCACATGTCTGGTGTACTGTAAGAGGGGCTATGATTCCCCTCAATTTTAATTTTAATTTCTTAAAAATTAGTACTTAAATGTAAATTTTGTTGTTTTTGAAATTTTCTTTGAATATGCCCCATTAGGCAACTGCAATTTTGAGATGTAGCTCGGCCTTTAAATGTTAGCATAGTCAATATAAATGCGCCAATATAGTTGGCAAGATTTACAAATTTTTGCATTACTTGTAATGGCATGATTATTAAAAAATATGTCTCATCATTTGAAATGCATTAAAAAAGCTATATGGCATGGCAAAATTGACACTAATTGAGTAATAAATTAAAAATTATATTTAATAATTTCTTAAAAATTAAACATTATTAAAATCAAAATACATTGATTTTAATTTGAAAAAAACTATATAATCCGATAGTGTAAATTTCTGTTAAGTACTGAATAGAAACAAAGAGAATGAATCCCATATATGGTGAACCTCGTTTTTAAAGTAAATTATGTCTTTTATTTTTTCTTTTCGGACTGAATCTGAACTTACATATTCCATCACTATAATAAATCTCTTTTTATTTATACTAGTTAATAGATATTCACCTATAAAAAAAAATGCTTATTTCATTATACACATCTTAACGAAAGATACAAATAAATATCAATATATATATATATATATATATATATATATATTATGGACATATCTCTCATAGTGTCAGCTCTTTAATAAGTGAAGAAACTTTTCCATGATATTTATGTCATGAAAAAAATCAAATTTCACTATAACTTCAAATTAAATCTGCCATTTTTGTTCAGAATTTTAATGTGGGTTAAAAAAAAAACCTTAGTTATTATGAATAAACCCATTAAACCGTTATTAAAACTTTTGCAGTAACATAAATTCGGAAAATGAAAATAGCTTTTTCCCCTCAGAAATTGAATTAGACTAATTAACATTTTATTTTGCATAACATAATGCACCCCTATTTGACCCAAAAAGAGTTTTTTTTTTTTTAAAAAAAAAAAACAAAACTCATGTTTGGCCGGTGATAATTCTAAAACCCCAGGCCAGGGTTTTTGACCTGTAAAATTAACAAAGGAGCCAGAGAACCAACACAAAGCCTCACTCATGCAAACACCAGAAGAAGATTTAAGGCGGCTATAACTAGATATTTCCCTGCACACACTCTCTATGAATATCGAAGCTTTTTCACTCTTGTTCCTCGACCCACTTTCTGTAACCTCACCCGTTTTTGCAATCCAATTACAATTTGATGTGTAGTACCAATTCCCCTTCGTTCTCTACCAATCTCAATAAGGGAATTGATTGTTTCCTCCCTTTCCATAAACCCATCATTTTCCAACCTACCCATTTGAGCATTTCCACAAACATGTGGAGGAACCTCGCAAAACAAGCCATTTCCAAGAGCTGCGGGTTTCGCCTTCACTTGCACCCTTCTTCTTCTTCTTCTTCTTCTGGTGCTTATATGTTTCTGGGTCTTTCTCAAGATTCTGTTTTTCCCCAAATGCGTTATTGTCGAAACAGTGAGATTTTGTCCAAGGAAGGTTCTTTGTCGAAACCCTGTTTTGGTTGTTTGGGAAATGAGATTGGGTTTGGTTTTAAAGGGTATGCAGGTGTTGCCGAGGCGATTTCTTCCACTGATGTTGAGGAAGATGCCGCCCCCGGTGACGAAATCAAAGAATTGTTGCAGGAGATGAGGAAAGAAGAGAAGAGGAAGGTTGGGTTCAGTTGGCAGAATCAGCTGAATTTGACTAGGGGCATGTCTCAGTCAAGGTACCATGAGTTGAGAAGAAGACAGGTTAAGATTGAGACTGAAGCGTGGGAAGAGGCATCAAAGGAGTATAGAGAGCTTGTGATGGACATGTGTGAGCAGAAGTTGGCACCCAATTTGCCATACATGAAATCACTATTTCTTGGTTGGTTTGAGCCTCTGCGTGATGCAATTGCCAAGGAACAGGAAATGTACAATTTGGGGAAGAACAAAACAGCATATGCACCCTACTTTGTTCAGTTACCAGCTGACAAGATGGCTGTTATCACAATGCATAAGTTGATGGGATTGTTAATGACCGGAGTCGACCATGGCAATGCCAGGGTTGTACAGGCTGTCAGCTGCATAGGTGAAGCCATTGAACAGGAGGTGGGACATTGTATTTCTCATATTGTTCATGTTCATTTTATTTGGACTTAACTGCACAAATATCTTCATTAACATAATTGAAATTATTCATTTCATACAATTTTGAATTTTGTTCTAAAATATTTGATTGTACTCTTGTATGTCAGACCTAGAAACACCCTTAGAAAACCCATGGGAGTGTAGAGGAAGAAATTTATGGCTTAACAATCTGGAAGAAATTTTTTTTACTTCTTTATCAATTTATCCTTCTTTATCAAGTATACATTCAACAATATATATATTATATATCAAAGTAAAATTTTGAAGTAGCTGTATTGTACAAAACTACAAATATCTTTTTGATTTTTCTGTATAATTTTTTGTTGTAGCTTTTATATCTGTTTATAGTCTCATTACCTTACAAATTAAATTTTTTAACATTTTAAAACCTGAGAAATTAAACGATGTTATGACTTTTGACTTAAGATTTTGAATTTAGAAGTATCTGCCCAACTAGGGCTGGGGCTGGGGATTATTTTCCTGACTTGGGATGGGGATGGGTACTTAGGTGCCCTACCCATACCCTGCCAGGTGCCATCCCTAGTTGGAGTGAAATGCTTGCATTTTTAAGGGTACCCCTTGACTTGATTTGAGATAGGATTATGTTTGTGGCCTCTCTTTGGTCTTCAACTCGTGGCTGTTTCAAGGACATTGCTCTTACGTGCATTTTGAGATTGGACAGCCTTGCTATATTTTTGAGTTTTTACATGTTTCTTGTTGTATTTAGTTTTTCCCATTTCAGAGGATTTCTTATCCTCACCCTAGTTGTATTTTTCCTCTCTTCTCTGTAACAAAATTTCTTTTCTTTTCTTTTTATATAAAAAAAATCACTATCCTTTGTTGAGAAATTACTGTATATGTTTGACCCAACTAGATCTTCCTTTTATATCTATGTAGGAATACACAATCTTATATAACCATTTCAAGTGATCACATTCCTATTTTAGCATTTTACTGTATGTTGAACAATGCTTGTTGCTATTATGTTACTATCCGTATTTGTGACTGTAATTATTGCTTGAGACAGGCATGGGGGCTTGATAAACTTGAAGATTAGGCCTTCTTTTTTTTTTTTTTTTGGTAAGACTACAAGGTGTCCCCACACCCTTTAAGTGTGGGGCTAATCCCTGCTAGGGCAAAAGATTGGGCCCTCCTAACTGTGAAAAGTTCCTTCTTTTAGTCTTGGATATGTTGTTCAATCTATTCTGAACAATAAACTTCCTTAGGCATGGCATTTTATATCTACATTTATCTAACGCAATCTCTTGCTATGGGTGCGACCTTATGTATTGCTTATTATTTGATGGTTCAGGTTAGAATAGAAAGGTTCTTGGAGAAAACTAAGAAGAAAAAGGGTGATAAAGGCAAGAAAAATGAAGCAGGTGAATCTGATGCTGTTGTCAAGGAACAGGAAAAGCTGCGGAAAAAAGTCACTGATTTGATGAAAAAGCAAAAGCTTAACACAGTGAAGCAGATAGTGAAGGGCCAGGATGATACAAAACCATGGGGACACGTTGCTAAGACTAAGGTTTGGACAGCCTCTCCTTCACTCTCTAAGTGATCCTTCTGCTATTTATTTGCTTCTTAATAAGATGGTATCCTCTCCTTCACTACACAGGTAGGAAGTCGTGTAATTGAGATCTTGATACAGACAGCATATATACAACCACCATCTGATCAACTACTGGATTGTGCACCTGATATCCGTCCTGCATTTGTGCATTCATTCAAAACTGTGACAAAAGAGGGAAAGTGAGCTTTAGTCTCTGCCTCATATAGTTAGTTTTAAATTTTCCAGCACCAGCAGTGCTTTATATTGTGGCCCTGGTTTTTTATTTATTTAAAAAAAACAGGAAAACAGGCAGAAGATATGGTATTATTAAATGTGACCCTCTAGTTGTTAAAGGCCTTGAGAAAACTGTAAGTATATTCCATCACCTTCTGTTCTTCACTTGAAGTTTAAATTGGATGTTTCTTCATTTGAGATATCTTAAGTTGCATTTTTGCTATTGTTATTTGCTACTAGGTTATAGAGCCAAAGGAGAGTTCTATTATGGAATTTGTTTTTGACTGCAAATTTAGTTCCCGAATTAAGTCAGGGCTAGAAAAGCTTTGACATGTAATAATGGCAATGCTGGACCAGAAGAATTATAGGGTACATAGGATGAAGATAGGAGAAGAGAGAAGAAAGAGAAAAGAGGGTAGGAGAAGAAAGGAAGGAGACATGTGAAATCTAGCTAGAGCAAAATCTTGCCAATTTAATCATTTTCCTAGACTCTGAAGTCCCAAGTACGTAATAATTATATATATATAGGGGAACTTCACACAGTTGTAATCCTACTTGTAAGAAAGACTGTATAGTGATGTTACCGGGATACTACCTTAAATATAATCCTAAAATAAACTAACTCCCTGTTTGTAGTCCTCAATCCCAGAAAGCTTCTGGGAGATGTGCAGTTTTTGCTGTCATGTGGTTTATTTGGTTAGAGCATAGTGCTTGAATCTTCAAAAATAGATCTTTGTCTTTTGTTGAAATTATAGGCATTGGGTAGGGAAAGAGGAAAAAAAAGAAAGGAGGATCTCAATAATATTATATTAAATTGGTATGAGATGTGTTGATGTGATACAAATTACTAAGCTAATGGTCCTCTTTATACTAATAATTAGGTCAAGTACTAGTATAGTACTACTAGTAAAAGCCCAAGCGCGTTAATATAATAACTAGTGTAATGCTACTAGTACAAGCCCAACACTATAGTTGGAAAGACAACTCAGAGATGTTGGAGAGGCAATATGCAATCTGAACACTGCAATAAGTCAGCAAGACGATTGAAATGACACACAGCCAAAAGAGCTGGTTGGAGAGTTGCATGGCCAAGGAGGACGAGACATTGCTAGAAAGATGCGGAACAGTAATTTCTAGGCAAGCAATCATATACAGCAAGGCCCAAACTTCTCCAAACAGCATTTGGAAGCTTTAAACTGCAAGGGTAACCTCAAATTTGAATTTAGGAGACTCAAAATCTTGAAAAACATGTATGGAATGAAAGACTGCATTGGGCTTGAATTGGCTCAAATTGGTTAAAAAAGGGGTTGAATTAGCTTGATCAATAGCTTGCGGCCGGAAGAGAACACATCAATAATGCAAGTAATAAGCCAAACAGTATCCAAATTCTGAAACCAAAATTTTCCAAACAGCACCCGAAATTCAGATTCTAGATGAAAAGCCAAGGGGTCAAATTAATAGACACTAGCTTCGTGATAAACACACTGCTAGAATAGAGAGAAGATATACATATGTGGGTTGTTGATAATTGCAATCAATATAGAGCACCACCAGCATGATTTATCGGTGGGAAAAGAAGTCACCGCTGGTATGATTTGTCAGTGGGCAGAAAAATCACCATTGTTATGATTCGTCAGTGGATAGAGATTTTACCACTGGAATGATTCATTGGCGGGATAAGATGGCAGCTTTATCAGAGCTGAACACTGGCCACCGTCTTCAATACTCGTCCCAGTCGCGAACCATTGGCTCTAATGCCACTGATTAGGTCAGGGGGAGCCCAAAAACACAGAGAAGATATCTTTTGATAGATACTGACTCAGATCAGAGATGGTAAACTGACAGAATGAACAGAAACACAGAATCTATTATTGCTCTTTACTGATAACAAAGGGGTATCAGCAAGGTTGAATTACAAAACACCCAAGATCATACAATCCCAGACTTTCGAGAGGTCTGGACTCTCCCAATGCCCAAAGGCCCCAATCCTATTCAATTCACAAGATACCCTCCTCTCTCAATCCCCCCTTATTTATAGGCAACACGTCTTATTTCACTTAACTAACTCCCTAACTCACCCACTAACTAACTACTAACTTTACTAATAAGGCCTAACCCCATTAAGGCCCATATCTAACATCTTTCAATGGGCTAATTGAGGAACCACACTTGTAGGCTTGACGCTAGTAGCACCATATCTTGACCCAAAACCTTAAGGCATTAGGTCTATAGGTCTTTCCACTTATATGGTACTCACTCATTCCTTTCCGATGTGGGACTTCTTCACTTACTCCCACTCACATTTGAATTCTCAACAATCTCCCCCTCTAGTGAGTCCTTACACGAGTATGCTACCCCTTGAGCGGAAGTCTTTTCGAGTATTTTTATGGTGTTACCAAAAGCGCATTCCACCAATTCCACATGCTTTCTTTCTGGCCTGCTTCCAAGAGTCACATCTCGACCTACCTATTACTTCTCTTCACTTGAGTGTTCGTTTGCCAATGCTCCACAACAGGGGCTAGATGTGGGACCCAGTTTTCTTGGAGCATGCCTTACCACTCATATTCATAGCTCTTCTTTCTCCATGGGGCCCACAACAATGAGAACTCCAATCACTGTCTCCAATACTAGTCCCAATCGGTGAACCATCAGTTCTAATACCACTTGTTAGGACAAGAGGAGACTAAAAACGCCGGGGACATCGCCTTGAATGGGCTAAGCAAGAAACCACACTTGTGGGCTTGACGCCACATCTTGACCCAAAACCTTAGGGCATTAGGTCCATGGTTGATGGTTCCTTCTACTTATATGGTCCTCACTTATTCCTTTCCAATGTGGGACTTCTTCACTCACCCACTCACTTGAATTCTCAACAATAAAAGATAATTCGTGGGCTGTTCTTATCACTGGGTCGGTCTGTACAAGAATCAAGAGGTTTTCTAGTTGGAAACTATCATGAAACTCCTTGACTATGTGCCATACAAATGGTTTTGGCAAACTTCCTCAAGATCGCACTCAAACAACAAGAATTGAAGTGACTCAGGTTGAAATCAAGCCAGATTGCACTAAATCCCATCATCGCACAAAAAAAAAGTTGTTCAGAGCTGACCTTTGTATTGGAACCTGCCCACAAACGATCTTCTCCTGGTTTCGTGAAAATCCTAATTTCCTACCTGCAATCTTCATTGTTTTTATACTCAACAATAATTGATGTTATATCAGAAACAAGAAAGAAAGGAACAGTAAAATTGGCCACCTCTTGGGCCACTATAATTCTAGGGCAAGGCTAGGGTTCAAGGTGAATGGTACTGCTCTGCCACCATGTTAAAAAAAAGAGAGTTTTAGGAAGATAGAGAAAGGGAAACTAGAAGAGATGTGAGGTAAAGAGAGAATACAATATCTAACTAATTTCTCAGAATAGTAGTTATACATAAACTGATTCTATACCTCTATTTATTACTAATACTGCAATTGGACAATCACTTTGGGTACACTACAATTCACTTATTACTTAACCCATAAGAGTTTCCTAATTACTTAAGACTGTATTCTATTCCTTACCAAAAGCTAAAAATAGTTCCCATAATAAACAAATAGGTAATTGGTTGCTAACAAGTTAATCTCTGAATCTGTTGTTCTTTTCATTGTCTCTGGTATTTGGCTAAAATGTTTTTTTTTTTTAGCCCCAATGGGGGGTGGGAGTAAGCTTACCTGCTAGCCCTTGAGTTAATTGGCATTGTGGCACTTGGCATATCAAAGTTTGTTTTTTTCTTTTTAGCTTTGCTTTCTTTAGTGGTCGTAGCCCATAGTGTGGATAGTGGTTATCTCCTAAGATCCTTATTTTATTAAGTCTTTGCAAGTAGTTCATCTTCATCATAGAGTTTCTTCAGTGGAAAAATCATTTACTACTATATCGGAGTTGGTTGGCAGTGAACTAATTGCTCCTGTTCTCACTCCCTGTCTTTTGCCCATATCTCTGATTGATTGGCATGAATTTTCGGAGGGTTATTAGCTTATCTTGTTGGGCATTAAAGCTCTATAGTCTGTAGAGTTTTTTTCAATTAGTTCTCAGTAAATGATTGCATCTTTTATTGTTTGTATATTTATCTTTATAGTCATCTCCTCCCCCCTTCCCTGGGTTCTACAAAATAATTTTTTTTCCTCTTTTCAACAGGCAAAACATATGGTCATTCCTTATATGCCTATGTTGGTTCCACCAGTCAACTGGACAGGGTATGGTAATTTACATTTTATTGCTGTCTTGCTGCCCTTCTGCATTTCAATTTTATGGTTGGATATGATTTTAAAACATTTTTAAGCTAATGTTATCAATAGGGGAAAGGTGGTCCAAACTCCAACCAATGTAAAAAAAAGGGCAAAAAAGATCAGCATATTACACCTCTTAATATGCTATTCTTTGGTGTATTTGATTGGAGCAGAATACACTTATCTTTAAGGCATCTCCTTACCCCTAGATTTGCTTTGGGATAGGGTTATGTTCTTTGCTTCTTTCTGGTGGTGCTTGGCCCATTGTTGTTTCAAGGCTGTTGCCATCTCTGATTAGCAAAGGGATTGGGCTGACCTGCTTCGTTCCTTCTTTCCTTATTTCCTTTGGTTTTCTTCTGTTATGTTTTTTTTTCCAGCTCTTGGGGATACCTTATCCTTGCCTCGATGTACTTACTTCCCTTCTCCTTAATAATACTTATTTTTCTATTTGAAAAATAAATAAGTTGTCCAAACTTCAAAAGCAGCATAGCCCAGTAAACAACTCCCTTTTGCAATTAGCTTCAAAATGTGAATCAGGCTTTTCCTTATGTGCTATCAAGTGTACAATTCAATGTTTACAATAAATAGATTGCAGTTTTTCTTCTTTTGGCTGAATGACTAACTTTAGTGTTGACTGCTTCATTTTCTCTTTGCTGTACTATCGCAGTTATGACAAAGGTGGGCACTTGTTCTTACCCTCCTATGTCATGCGTACTCATGGAGTCAGGCAACAACGTGAGGCTGTTAAGAGGGCCCCTAGGAAGCAACTAGAGCCTGTATTTGAGGTCTGAATTTGTTATAATTGTCATTCATTTTTTGGTACGGATATGTTACTCAATGAAGAGTAGTGCTTGAATGCACACCTACCTTGTTTTTTTTATATATAATCTTTTCGCTTTGCTCTTGTCAAAGTAGCGAAGTATTTTTTAATAAATGTACATGTAATATGCATGTGATTAGGCTCTGGATACTCTTGGGCATACAAAATGGAGGGTAAATAAGAAGGTACTTAGTGTCATGGACAGGATATGGGCTAGTGGAGGCCGTCTTGCTGGTTTGGTGGATCGCAATGATGTAAGTTCAATTATATGGTTGCTGTTTGTTTATGTCTTTTTGTTTTAATTGTTATTATATTGTAGCCTTTTTTACTATTATGATGTGTAAATCTTAAAGGTCTTGGAATTATGAATTTTGCATATTGAAGTTGTGCTTTAAGAAACTTATGTTGACTATGATTTGAAATGGTGTTCAACTTTCTATTGCAGATTCCTTTACCAGAGGAGCCAGATACTGATAATGAAGCACTGATAAAGAAATGGAAATGGAAGGTCAAATCTGTGAAGAAAGAGAACAGGGAGAGATATTCACAACGTTGTGACATAGAACTTAAACTTACTGTAAGCTTCCTTGAATTTTATGTACATTAATTTGTAATGTGTTGTTTGTCTGGTAACACCCATTTATATCCATGGTTGCAGGTAGCACGAAAAATGAAGGACGAAGAGGGTTTCTACTACCCACACAACCTTGATTTCCGAGGACGTGCATACCCCATGCACCCACACTTGAATCACCTAGGTTCAGATGTATGCCGGGGTATATTGGAATTTGCAGAGGGGCGCCCTCTTGGAAAGTCTGGCCTACACTGGCTGAAGATACACTTGGCAAATCTATATGCTGGCGGTGTTGATAAACTATCTCATGAGGGTCGTATAGCATTCACTGAAAATCATTTGGATGACATATTTGATTCTGCAGACAAACCTCTTGAAGGGAGGCGGTGGTGGTTGAATGCAGAAGATCCATTGCAGTGCTTAGCTGTGTGCATAACTCTTACTGACGCTTTAAGAAGCTCTTCACCTGAAACATTCATTTCACATATTCCCGTACATCAGGTATTTTCATGGTGGGAATGAGGTTTGGCATGTCAAAATGTTCTAGGGGTGTTTTAAAGTTGGCTTGGATTGGGCTTAGAGGTTATGACACATCCAAACCTAATAAATTGGGTTGACTCTAGGTGTGCTGAGTATCCCAGCTCAAACTGACCCCTTTACATAATCCCAACCCGAACCATCTCTTTATAAACAATTATGGGTTGGGTTGAGATGTGGGGTTAGACTTTTTATCTTCAAAAGGTGAAGAATTAGTGAAAGGGATACAATTCTAAATTTATAAGTATAACAATAGATTAGCAACCAGTTACCTCCTTTTACAAGTAATGTACATGGTGTTTTGTGTCAATTACTAAATTTTTATTATTCTTGAATATATAGAAGAACATTAATTTACTCGGGTTCATTTTTAGTTAGTAGAGCTAATTTTGTACACAAAACCCAAACCTACCTATTTAAACATGTTCCATTTTTCAGGTTAATCAGGTCACTTTGGCTATTAAACAACCTAGTGTATGTCCATATAGTTTCATCACATATACTTTACTTCTGTCTTCCTTAACAGTAATGAGTAACCATTTATAGATGATATATGGGAGTACTACTAGGAGGGCATTAATGTTTTTGGTCAGAAGAGGGTATTAATTTTGATTATCATTACCAAACAATAGATATATTCCTCATCTCAAAAGTCCCTAGATTTGAACTCCCTACATGTTGGCGACTAGAATATAATTAGGTAGAAACTGAAGAATCCTTTTAGTAAAACTAAGTTGAGAACAGAAAAGTGTATGTTATGGATTAGAATGAGACTCTAATGTTCCCTCTTTACAGGTGAATTTTTTTTTAGTTTGCTAGTTGCTACATTAAGTTGTGATTTTATCTTTCTCCTGTTGATGAGGATGTGCCTTGGCACAATGGCAAGGTTGTTGCATTGTGACCTGATGGTCATGGGTTCTAGTCACAAAAACAACCTCTTCGCTTACAGGGGTAACACTGCATATATCTGTCCCTCCCCAGACCCCACAATGGTGGGAGCCTCTTGCACTAGGCCACCCTTATCTTTCTCCTGTTGATATTAGAAGATATAAGAAATAAGTTTAGGTGTTTCTTTAGATACTTCTCTTACGCAGGAGTGGTATTTTTCTATGTATTTCTAAAATATTGAAGAATCTTCTTCATATAGGTTACTTCAGAGCTTTGTGTAAAAATCATCAGCTTAACCTTTTGTTACTGATTTTTTTATGTGTGATATCAAGAACCAATTAGCCGTGTAATACTCATGTCATTGTCAAGTCTATTATCATCATCATCATTTTCATTTAGAATGTATCATGTTTATTGACTAATCATGATTTGTACTACTATGATTTTCTGTCTTAGGATGGCTCTTGTAATGGCTTACAACATTATGCTGCCTTGGGAAGAGACAAGGTAATGGCCTTGTCACTTTGTTTTTTACCCCTCTTTTCAAATTTTGAGTAGCTACCAAGTTCACTCCCAGATATTAGAGATTCAGTTAGGGAATGAATATCAGTTTTGAATGTAGCTCAGAGTCTTCACGACTTTGTTGATTGTTGAAAATGAATTTGGCTTGTGTAGCTTACAATCAAATCTCTATACATTTGTACTATTTGGTTGGTTTTGGCCGTAAGGTTGTTTTCTGTTTACGATTTGTCCTGACTGGTCTTGTCAAAAGTGGCACTGGGTGAAACATATGTATATCTTGTCCTGTACTGATTTATGAACTGAAGTGTATGATCATCATGTGTTTAGTGAGAACTCTTCACTGATGTTCCTTTAATATCTTCATCTCCTACGATGTTTCTGGTCCCTATCACTTAGTATGCCTTCTATTCTATTTTCTAATTTTGAACTAAGGTGTATTGCTGATGGGAGATGCCTGTATAGTAATTCCTTATTTAAAACTTTTTATTCAGTTGGGGGCTGCTGCTGTCAATCTAATTGCAGGAGAGAAGCCAGCAGATGTTTACTCAGGAATAGCTGCTAGGTGAGTATCGATTGTGTATATTGTTACTTAGTTTCAAATGTGAAATGCTAACAGTAAGCATTTAGTATTTTCCATATTGCCATAACTGATCTCTCTCCTCTCTTTGGATAGATTACAGCCTTTAGTCCACTTCTTGTTCCTCCTTGTATTTAACGGAATGAAAAAGTAGTTAAGAAGAAAACTTTGCCGATTCAAGCTGTTTATTAGGTTTTTGAGTTCTTACCCATCTTTGTTTTATTAGGTTCAATTTAGACCTTGTTTTTATGATCAAGCACTCAGCTTTAAAACACAATTCATAATAAAGACGCATCTGTTTTGGATGTCTGATCAACATGTTTATTTTTCTTTACATCACCTTCAAGACGCTTTGAATGCATTTATACTTTGCAAGTGTTGTACAAATCATTAAATTACTCACTAAATTCAAGCAGCATTTTAAGGCACCCAAAAACAATTTCTATTAGAAATTGCAAGGTTTTAAATTTGGATATATGTAAAGTCCTTGAAGATATCTTATCCTCCCCCTAGTTGTACTTCTCCCTTTTGTCTCTCTAATAAATTCTTTTTCTATTAAAATAAAGGTCCTTGAAGTTGTATACTATGATTTCTCTCTATTCTAATTTAGCAAACACACAATGCCAAGATGCAGCTCTAGCATGCTAGAGGCTTTATTTTCTGTACACCAGCGGGAAACAAGATATAATGGCTGGAATTAAATGCAAATAGAAATTAAAAACAATAGTATGTTTGCTGCAAGATTCAACCCACTACATTCTTTCTCAAAGTCCTAACATTCTCCTTTCCTTCAGGGGGGAGGAGAAAAGAAAGAGAAGGGGGGGGGGGGGGGAGGATGCATTTGGTTGGAGGCCATAAGCGTTAAAGTTTTATATAGATATTTGACCCTTTTTTATCTTGGCAAACTTGGTTGGCATGGTAGTATCCAAGGTCTCTCTTTGTAGGTGGGATAAATTATAACAGAATTTAACAGAACTAATGGTTGCTTTTAGCCATTGCAGACAGGAAGAAGACCAACTTTCCTGCTGCACTGTTGGGGGTGTTACGATTGTGGCAGATAAATGGCAACAGTGCTTGACCACTTTGTTGTTATGCCTTTGCTAAGGAGGATGTCTTATTGTCCTCTTATGATTTTCTTTGTTCTTTCCAATAAATTTTCTGACAAAAAAATCACGTAGGTTTATGGGGCAAAATTTTTTCCATTTTTTAAATTTGGTCTGCTATTTATTTGTAGTTATTCTGACATTTGGAAAGCTCGTTATTTTTTCTTTTGTTCTTCCTGCTTTCTTCTTTTTGGTTTGAATTTTCCCTTGGGAGAGGGATGCTCAGTATTAGAAAAATGATTTCCATGCAGAGTATTAGACATCATGCGAAGGGATGCTCAGAAAGATCCGGCAATTTTTCCTGATGCTCTCCATGCAAGGGCTTTAGTTAATCAGGTTCTCTGCCATCCTTTTGGTGTGATATGGTGCATACTTATATAAGGAGATTGTTTACTTATAGTTGTTATAAAGCATAAATTATAATTCACCTGGAATCTTTTAAACCTGGGTTGGAAAATAATTTTCTTGCATTTCCAATTCTAGTTGATGTTGTGGTTTTCTCATTTCACTCCTCATCTTGATACTGATTTTGTGCTGATCTTGAACATCGTCTAGGTGGATAGAAAATTGGTCAAGCAGACAGTGATGACATCAGTGTATGGTGTCACTTACATTGGTGCACGGGATCAGATAAAGAGAAGGTTGAAAGAAAGGGATGCCATTTCAGATGATAAAGAGCTCTTTGGTGCTTCTTGTTATGCTGCAAAGGTTAGATGGCAAAAATGGCTGAGTGTTATGAATATCTCGTCTTTGTAACAAAGGTATTTAGTGTGTTTCATCTTTATTTCCTTCTCAGGTCACCTTAACTGCCTTGGAGGAGATGTTTCAAGGTGCACGAGATATCATGATCTGGCTTGGTGACTGTGCAAAAGTATGTTACAATACTCCTTGTACCCCCATTTGCACAGTGCATATACTCATGCTTGCACATGGAGAGAGAGAGGAAGAATAAAATGCTGTGCTTCTTTTTTTTTTTTTTTGTTATGCACATCTATTACAGTATGACTAAGACATTTGGAACAGATAATTGCATCTGAAAATCAACCAGTGCGCTGGACCACTCCTCTAGGACTTCCTGTAGTGCAACCTTACCGTAAACTAGGAAGGCATATTGTGAGTGTAATAGAATTTTCCTCGAATTACAATTGTTCTTAATACTCCTCTCAAGTTCTCAGAATTTCAAGGCTTTCTATAGGTTAATAAGCTATTATTATTATGTGGGTTGCAGATCAAAACCTCGCTTCAGATGTTGACATTGCAACGAGAAACAGATAAGGTAAGAAAATTTAACATCATTGTGTAGATATGGGATTATGTATTTTGGATGCCATATAGATTTTTCTTGCCTCCAAAATTTCCATCTTAACCTTGCATTGTCATAATAAAGATGAATTTCTGGACTTAGTTACAGGTTTGTTTTAGGAATGCTGCAGCATTTTATGCTTCCTGAATCCTCCGTATCTATAGCTAAATGTATGGAGTTACATGCCACCATTTGTACAATGTATCTTCTACCAATTAGCACCTGCCAGTGTATAGCCTGAAGCTTGCATGCCACATGCAAGTGCGGCATTGGGGTGTACTTTTCCTATATGTGGGATGGGACTGTTTTTATTACATGCAACTAAACCTTCTTCACAAACGCCCTTGCCCAAAATACACACACGGAAAATACAATTCCTGATGAAAACGTACCTGTGTTATCTGTGTCTGGCAATTGAATATCAGTTACAGGCTTACAGCTCATTTGTATGAATGGAAGGGGAGGATTAGAATGGAGAACAATTGCAGGAACCATTTAATCATTTGTTTTGATCCATTATAAGAATGGAAGGAAAGAAAGTCGAGGTTGAGGGTATGAGGTATTCCGTAGGGAACATTTATCCTTAACTTATTATTCCTTATGAAAGTGAGTGGTAAGCACAAGGAAAGGAAAAGTTTTTAATGGTTTTTTTTTTTTTTAATTTCCTATTTTATCCACTAACAATAAGAAGGAAACGAGTTAGAAACAGTTAAAAATAGTAAAATTCTATACAAGTATCTTTCCTTTTCTCTTTTTCTTTTCCACATTATATTGTGTTCTCAGGCATACATGTCAATTCTTTTTCTCTCCCTAAACTATCCAATAAGAGGAAAGAGTATCTGTATCCTTTTCATTCTATTCCATTCCTTAATAAATACTGTAAATCCATTCCATTTCATTATGTCTCATTGATCCTAACATATACGAGGTGTTTGGTACACAGACATCTTACATGCCTAGGCATAGGATGTTAGAATGCCCATGTTAAGATGCCTAGCCATCTTAGATGACTAGGCATGTACCCCTTGTACACCCACAAGGGGTAACTTAAGTGGTAAGTAAGCTTGAGCTTAGCTGTTGAGGGACTTTTGCAATATCAGGGATTCGAGCCTGCGAGAAAGTACTTATGGGGAAGGGGTAGCCTCAGTACCCCGAATGGGATTAGTCTCACACTTAAAGGGTGTGGGGATACCCCGGCAAAAACCAAAAAAAGAAAAGAAAAGGAGATGCCTAGGCATGTGCGATGCTCTTGTTTGGTTGCACTCATCAATCTTAGACATCCAACGTCGAGCTTCTAAATGTAACCTTTTCCAATTTTGTATATATAACTAATAAATAAATATATGTATACCACAATGTATCATGCCATGCAATTTTATGAATTTTAAATAGCATAATAACAATGATCATTTTATGGTTATTTGATAATAATAAACAAAAGTTAAATTTTTTATTAATAACGTTTTTATCTTGTTATTACACAAATATTACTTTAATCAATTTGTAAGTGTATAAGAATTATTGAAAGTTGTAACAATTTTTATCAACTTTGTTAGTGAGAGTGGAAAAAAAGGAAGACTAGAAAGGATATTTATAGAAAAGAAAAAAAAAATAATGAGGGTAAATTTACTAATTAATAAAAAAGATAAAATCTCATGCATCAGCATTTGTGATTCCCATGGGTTTGAAAGGGCATCAGATGCCCAAGCACAATGGGCATTAGAGCTGATTAGAGAGCATCTGAGATGACTATGGTCATCTCATACCCATGTATCAAACATAGGTATCTTGCTCAAGCATCTTGGGTGACTGGGTCTGCACACCAAACACTTCCAGAGTTTATTATGTACATGGACAATGGGTGTTTGCATCCTCTTATAAACAAGTCAGCAGACATTTCTATCTTAGTTTAGAGGGAGAAAATTTTGGGTTTTTTTTTGGTTTTATTTATTGTTTTTCTAGAATTAAATTTTACAGCATTCTCAAAGTCTGTTGTTTTGTAAATATTCTAGGTCATGGTCAAGCGGCAGAGGACAGCATTTCCCCCAAATTTTGTTCACTCACTTGATGGTTCTCATATGATGATGACTGCAGTTGCTTGCAAAAAGGAAGGCTTGAATTTTGCAGGTTTTTCCTAGTCAGGTCCTTTCCATTCAGATTGAAATAGTTATAATCTTTTTGATGAGTAATTTCTGCTACGTTCTTGTAGGGGTTCATGATTCATATTGGACGCATGCATGTGATGTGGATAAAATGAACAGAATACTAAGAGAGAAGTTTATGGAACTCTATGAGGCCCCAATACTGGAAAATGTATGGTTTAAATGCTCATTATTTATATCCAATGCTGTTTTGTTCCTGGGTAATATAATTAAGATAGTTGAGGTGAAATTAATTTCATTAGTGATCATCTTGTTAGGAGAAATGGCCCCAGCCTGATCGGTGACTTCAGATTTGCTTGTAAATGAATAGCATATATTTCTTTGGGGAGTGTGCTTTGTTTTCTGAGATTTGAATTCTACTTTCTGCATTGCTTATAAAGATAAAGATAGAAAAATCATTCTTTTTTAGTGGGTCGGGAAACTAGTGTGTTATTTGACAAGATGCAAAGGCTTTGTTGGTTAATTTTGCAGAAGAGAATCAGAGAGTGGCGTTGTCTTGATTGATTTTATGTGATATTGATTTTGAATTTTTTGTCTTATGCTGTTTCGAAGTTTCTATATTACTGCTAGATTTCTGACCTTTTTAATTTGTGAACAGTTATTGGAGAGCTTTCAGAGGTCTTTCCCATCATTATCATTCCCACCCTTGCCTGAACGGGGAGACTTTGACTTAAGGGATGTTTTAGAGTCACCATATTTCTTCAACTGATCCTGATCAGCAGCCTTCTCTAAGGCTTGTTGATTCTGTCTTTTAAGGCTTACTAACAACATCTCAAATTATGTGTGTTAGCATGGCAAGGACAATGGATCTTCTGAAAGTACACATTATAGAGGCTGTTTCAGTGCCTGTATATATCTTCAAAGGCATTCGGAGTCTTGAGGAGGATCCTTGTGGTATGATAATATATTCATTATTCACCCGTTAACTACTTGGATGTTGATGTACGGATGAATGGACAGTTTCTGAGGGTTTATGCTTATACGAGATAAAAGTTTTTGAAGCTAGTGCGACAACCAGGAAGCTTCCAAGGGAAAGACAAGGAGTTAAAATTTGCCCTTCCAGTTTCTGCAGCAAGAACAACAAATTTCATTATTAACAATTTGAGTAGCAAACCCGTGACCTAGTTCTGCTCCCAAGTCACCATGCAAATTATGCCATGGATAGCTGCAAACCATCTTGGCATCAACAGAGGATAGTGCTCGTTATGTACCTTTATTTTGATTTACATATCTGTGTATTTGAACAATCTTTGCTCTTGTAAATATAAAGAAAACAATTGTTTGAATTAGTGTACCCACATGATTTATAGTGATATATATTTTAGATTATTCCGCAAACCTTTTTCAGCCAATACCATATTGGCCAAAGCTCATGGTTAATGCTGACAAAATGTGATAGACGAGAAGTGGAATATTGTACCAAGTAGCAGAAGCACATATTTCAATTTTCCCAAGGCTAAGCATAGTTGACAGTAGTGGCCCCGTTCCCTTCCCGAGAATTTGATGTTGCGTTTGTACGTTAACTAGTGATGTAGCACGGAGATAATTAAGAAAGTTTGTATTAGATATAGGTACCTCAATGAGGACAATAATGAGTATTGTCAGTGAAGGTAGAGGGATTAAAGGAAAGAATACCAATAATAGATTTACGAAAAACTATATAAAAATTAAATAAGAAAATACAAGACATGTATTAAAAGACTAGATGTTTACTGCACCAACGTCAATCTACAACACAGAATGGTCATTGACACAATGTTAATGAAATTCGGAATTTGTATTTAAAAAATGGACTTGATGTTGAGAATCTCATTTTCCATTGAATGATAAAGTTCTTGCGTAAACATGTGAAAAAACTTGTAACAAAGAAATTATACAGTAATATAAAACATTAGGTTGTCAGTAATAGACCATCAATTATGCAAATTATATGTTTTATTTTGGATTGGATGAAAAAATTAAATTGATTTATATGTTGAGACGTAACTTCAGGGCTATTAAGGATTAATATTTTACAAACATGGAACGAATGAACTCGGTTATAAAATAATAATAATACATTTCCTGATAAATTTAAACAAGTCTTTTGACAGATGTAAGATAAGCATAACGATAAAGTTCCATATGTCATCTATTAAAAGATAGATCATAAGAATGAAATCAATAAAAAAAAATAGAAAGCATTTCCCACTTATACCTTTCTATATTTTCTGAAACACTTCTTTATATAGACCACATTCTTGGATGTTCAACACGAATTTCCTTTATCACATATCAGTATTTTCAAACTGCTCTTAAATTTTACTCTTGAAACAACATAAAATTATCCATGAGTAAAAACAGGCTTAGGCAAAAATAATCCTACATGAGAAATTGATTAACTAGCTCTTATTATTGATTATAGCAAAGCAAAGAGTTAATGAAAATTTCTTTCTTTGAAATTTTAAAGGCATTATAGGATCTGATGGTATTAAATTTATTCAAAGTATGTAAATCTTTTGACCAATATTTTTTCCGGTCACTTTTGTTGCATTGATCACATTATTTCCTAATTCATCCACAATTAATAATGATATGATTAGTACAATCAACAAATTTGACATTCAACCTATAAAAATTGATAACTAATATGCAATAAATACAATTTCCATATTTAAAAATTATAAAACTTAATAATAAAAATGAACCCTTAAAAGTGTTTAGTTTTGCAAACTAGATAATAAGGATGACAATTTCAACCCACTCGCGGGTACCCAATCCGCCCCAGCAGGGGCAGAGCGAGGCGGGTTTAAACTGTGCTGCAGAATGGGGTGAGTTCGAATTTAAAGTCTACCTGCCCCTGCCCTACCCCCATCCCAATTATTTCACAAAGATTATGTTTTATACTTGATGTAACTTAAGATTTTTAATGCAATGAGTAATTTTTTTTAACAATTTATATTATATTATGCATTATATAGTATATGCGGGTAAGATGTGGATAGAGTTCAGGATCTATTGTTTTTTTGCAGGTAGGGTGCAGGTTTTCATTTACAAAACTTGCAGGTAGAGTAGGGGCGGGTTAAAAATTCCTTTAAGAGGTGCGCAGCGGGTTAGGGGTGGGCAAAAGCCCACCCCTACCCGCCCCATTGCCAAACCTACTGGATAACAAGTATAGGTCGAGAGATATCACCAAAAGCAAGGAAAGAGTTCAGCTCATCAACATAATGTTCAAAACAATGCATACTCAATCTTAACACACAAAAAAGAAAGACAGGAATCAATTGCTATATTTAGCTCCATTGAATATTAAAAAACATTTAAATAGAAAACAACAACAATAAGATATAAATATAATTAAAAGAACAATGAATTACCTATCAACATCAAGTTCTATAGTATTCATCTTAGTTTTCTTTCCATCTTGTCGTATTCCTTCTTTGTTCCAACACTAGATAAAAGGCCCATGTAACACCTTGAAATTTCGTTTTCTAATTACAATAATGATTTTTATAATTTTTGTGATTTTTATGAATTTTTGTGAATTATTTAAGTTATTTTTTATTTTTTTTACTTTGTATGTTGTTTCGAGGTGGTACTGGAAATGAAATTTTTTTAAAAAAATTTTAGGGTTCAAATTTTTTTTGACTGTTTACTGAGACCAAGGAAGCTTACTAAACCCGAATCTGGAAATAGATTTCGAAGTTTTTCATTTTCTAAGATTTTATTGTCGTATAAGGTATATCCTATTGTCTATTGAATAATAGATATTGATATTTGTCCATTTGGTAATAGTTACTGAAAATTATCTAGAGATAAATATCTAGTGATGATGTCATTGGTGTAGTCATGATGATGTCACCTAGTCTAGTCACATGCCTAATCATTGATTTATGACATCATTGCTTACTCATTGATGAGTCATCATAGCTAGTCATCAAGTTGAGTCATTAGCTTAGTCACTAGTTACTTTAGTGTTGGACAAGGTGGAAGAAGGCAAGTGTAAAGTAGGAGACAACACATTTTCTTCTCCATTGTTCTTGTAATTTTCGGCCAAGCCATGTTGCGACTAAGAAAATATCTCATTTTACTTCTTACTTACACTCTTCACTTGTTACCTTCATCTTTGTCCAAGAAGCCAAAAAAAACTCTCACTTTCTTTCCTTGAGGATTTCGGCCAACACCATTTTCTCACACTCCAAGCTTGAACAAATTTAAACTAACCTAGTTTCTTAAACCTAAACAACATTCTAAGACACATTTGTGTTGAAAGTTTCTTTAAAAGAAATCATCTTCACTCACTTTCTTTGAAATCAAGTTTGAAGAGCTAAATGTAAAAGTTCTTTATCTTCACTTTTTAAATTCTATTTTCAAGTTCTAGACCATAGGTTTGATCCATGGTTATCTTGTTACAAACCTTAGAATTAAAATTTGTGTACTTGGTTCCATTTAAGGATTTGTTGGTGGAGGAAAGGAAAATCCATTCCAAGAGAAACTAGGAGGATTTTGAATCACTTTAAGGTAAGGGGATATTTCTCTCATCAACTAATATGGTGGTGAAAAATAAGATTTGTGGGTTGTTGGTGAAAAATCCACTTAAAGGTTTATTCACTTAATTTCGTGGGGCTTTATCTTTATGGTTATGCTTTATTTATCCTATGTGCTTATATGATTTTGAAATATTGCATGAAATTGCTATGGTTCAATTATGCTATGAATTTTATGTGGATGAGATGATGCATATATGGATGATATGATGCATATGGTTGGTTGGAAACCAATGAATCATGATAGAAATGGAAAAGTTTTGAAAATTTTTTGGTCCAATGACCATGTGAGATATTCGGCCACTTGACTAGAAAAAGTTAGCATAAAAGGATTTTGGTCCAAAGACCAATGGTGGCTCACAACCACATAGCCTAAAAAGTTAGCATTAAAAGAAAATATTTTATTAATTAGTAAACTCAAATGATTAGATGATAAGTATTTGATTGAAAGGATTTTGTGGTTGAAAATGAAATAAACCAAGTTTTAAAATAAGAGAAAGAAACTATTTTAAAAGTAATATTTATTTTATTAAAGGATTGATATTTTTGAAAATATAGGGGAAATATTTTAGTGATGATTTAAAGTTGAAACAAATGGTTCCAAGAGGAAATGATTTTTGAAAATTAGTTTGGAACTTGAAAAGAAAGTTTCTAAAGGTTAGTTTTAGTGAAAACAATGGAAATAAGCTTTGAAATTTTTGATTTAGTTCAAAACAACTTAGTTTTTATGAAAAACGCTTTCCACAATTGAAAATTTGTGAAAAATGCCTTACGCGATTAAAATTATGTAAAAATATGTTTACACGATTGAAATTCTGTAAAAATATGTTTACATCACACAATTGAGAAAAACAACAGAACTGCTGTAGGGGCGACGTATTGGACCTAGACATGTTAGTAGACGCTAAGTTTAGTGGTGACTTGATCTTGAGGGGATTATGTTGAAAAACAATAATTATGAGTTAGTTGACCATGAACTATTGTGTTGATCATGAGTTATTGCACTTTGCATGGGTTAATTGACCATGACATTGTGAGAGTCTAATGAGACTTGTTGTTATGGCTTTGAGCCTAGGAGATGGAGTTACACCTTAATGCAGGTGTAAATTGTGTAGTGAAGATTATGGATTTGATCTAGGAGGTGTTGGGGTGCGGAAATTCCACATGGGGCTAGTTGGTAGCACCACTGTGCCTTGGTAATATAGTTACAACACACCGACGATCTCAACGAGACACTATTCCTAGTCCCGGTTTGGTTAAAAATGTCTCATATAGCCATGTTGTGCGCTTTGAGAATATGATAGCACTTTGAGGTTAATGAGAAACTGACATGTCTCCCAAATCACTCTCTCTGATGTTTGTGTTTAGCTTCATGGAGTAGTAGTTAGTCAGTTGTTATACTGTTATATCATCATGATGCACATTAATTTAAATTACCCATTGCTTGATAGCATGACTATGAATGTATGGTTGTTTTACTATTTCTTTACTGCTTTATTGGTATTGATGATGATGAGGATCTCACCTATTTATTGTATTATTTTGTTTGTTATATGATTTTATTATATGAAGACTGAGATGGCTGGAAGGCGTGATATACTGGGATTCATTAGAGTCTAGTTTCACGGTGGGTTTGACGCTTGGCGTGCCCACCCGGACACCGAGTGCATGGAGTATGTAGGCGATGTAACCCTCACTATGCGTAGAACACGCCAAGGTATTCCTACAGGTTCTTTTGACATTACTGCTTTTGTTAAGTTGTATATGCCAATTCATGAGCTATGGAGTTATGCTTAGTACACTCCTCATGAAGATTCAATGGTTTCTTCTGCTAGGGCTCTTGTTCTCAGAGTTAGGTACTCTCAAGGGTTCTTGCCTGCTAAGGATCTTGAGGAGGACCTAGAGGATAACTCTTCTCTGTAAGCATGAGACTGCGGCAAGATAGTGTATAGTACAGATGTACAATGTTTGTATATTTACCTTTGTAGTACTTATGTATTATGTGGTATGATGTCACATCAAACTTAAATGAGTAAATGTGATGTAAATTATTTGAATCGTCGTATGTTATGTTATTATATCCTATTGGATTTTGTTGTCCGGGAAAAGAAATTTTTGAGACCCTAAACATTTATAAACTTGGTTTGATATATTTACAATTAATTGTCTAAAATGTGACATCCAACGGAGAGTGTTACAACCCATAACATCTACAAAATAACAAGCATCACCATATATTAAACCCAAATTGAATTAAGAATCAATACAAAAAATTATTAAATGAAACTATAGTTTACCAACAAAATAAGGTAGTTCACCATCTGTCTGAAATATGTCATCAAAAGAAATCAGATCCATACCATGCAATGGAATAACTGAAGATTCAAAGGATTTTATAAAGGTCCAAAGTTAAAAATTAAGCCAGAATTCGTGTCTTATGGTTCAAAAGAATCATGTATTTTTCCTAACTCCAAAATACGCAAAAACATATACTTGGCCCTTAGATTAGATAGTAACGCTTAAACTTGTAGAGTAATGTTTTCCTTATCAGAGTATGAATTTTAGATCCCTAAAATAGGAAATAATGATACTAACAGAGTAAGATAATTTACATGACTACAATGAGAACTTGAACATTTAAAAAAATTCCATAAATGACTCGCAAATTTGTCTATCATAACCATCTCTATTAAATTAATCACTCGAGGATTATTGAAGTTGGGAAGATTCCATAAACGTATTATACAAACCTTCAACCTCCAAACCTCTCTCACACGAGTGATATTGGTGATAGCATCAAATTAGAAAGCCATTTTGAAAAAAAGTAATCAAAAGCAGAAAAGAGAATGGAGAAAATCAACGGGGATTGAAAAGTAACAGTTTCAATCATCATATCCAAACACACAAGAGATGAGAGAAAATCAACAGAGATTGGAAAGTAACGGTTCCAATCACCATATCCGAACACACACACACATAAAGCAAATATAATTAAAATTCTGGGTTTCAAAACTAATAATGTAGTAGACCAAAAAATGGTTACCCAATCCATATATTGATAACCTCGAGCATAATAGAAAAATCACATAACTTATTCAAATAAATAAAAGCATGGTGAATATAAATCGACAATGAACAATAGATGAGAATAATAAGACATACACAACAAACGATTTAAGGGTGTATATTTATTTTGAGAAATTAGGTGTATTAGGAGAATCAATGGCATATAGATCATCAAAAGCCATTGAAAACCACCAACGATGAAGCATGCATTGAAGGTCGCGGACTTGAGGAGTCAGAATTAAGTCATAATCTTTCACCGAAGGAGCATGCCTGTTAAATGCTATGATACCCTAAAAGAAATAGAAATTTAAGAGATCAAATAGACAATAGAATAAAAAAAACAAAAAACACACTTGCATGTGTTTTATAGTCGTATACATTAATAGATAATAATGTATTTTAATTATTTAAACAAAAAAAGGTCAAACATTTAGTGGTCACATGTCATGGACCAATATTAACTTTTACTCAATACCCTAGATAGGGGTGAAAATAGGCTAGGTTAGGCTTTACCTTAAATAGGTATGACCTGTTTTAAAAAAAAACATTGGTCTTAGCCTGACCTGTTACCTATTAGAGACTTTTTTTTAACCTGACTTGACCTTTTTATGAAAAATTAAAAGTTTGGCTTGATCTGAAAGCCTATTTAAATACCTATATTGCATAAAAAATTTTAAATAAGTCAACATGCTCAAATTTTATAAGTTTTAAATATACTTGACATTTAACAAAAGTATTGTATTGTGTATAAAATAAATAAATTATATTAATATATAACTATTAAATCTTATAAGTATTATAAAATTTCAATTATATGTTATTAAAATAAATAAATAGGTCAACTTGTTAGGTCTAATAGACTTTATTAAAGGCCTAGTCTAGGCCTATTTAGCTCAATAGGCTTTTAAAAAAACTAAAGTCTAACTTGTTTGATAAATAGGTTAGGCCGAAAGTAAATTATGTCGTAGGCCACTGTTGGGTCGCTGCCCTATTTCCACCCCTAATCCTAGATGAAATAGCAATTAAAGAGATCAATTAGGTTATAGAATAAAAATCTAAGAAAATCCATACATGTGATTTACAGTTGTATACATTGACTGATAATATATATATATATATATATATATTTAAACAAAAATAGTCAAACATTTAGTAGTCACATGTCACGAGCCCACAGTAATTTGTAATGAGTTAAAGTTTCTATAAGAGGAAAGAAAATACTTTTGGAGGGAAAAAAGTTCAAGAAAAATCGACACTTAGCAATAAGTTTTCTTGCAATGACCATTAAATTGTATTGTTTATAGATAAATTATCCATGGTGTGGGGTATTAATTCCCTTTGCGTTGTAGAAGGTAACAATTGAATTGTAGTATAGAGTGCCAAGACAATGGTGTCTGTAATGATGAATGAGAAAATTTAGGTATTACATGATACTAATGCTATTAGCTGACCATGCTTATTTTATTGAACCCTACAACTTTGTCAATTTCACTTGATCCTACCTAAATTGACCACATCCTTTTGGTATTTTTGACGACATAAAAAAGTAAAAGTAATATTAGGGCTAATAAACGAACAAACCCATCTATTGCTAATTTGTATAATTATAGCATCACCCAACCTATATTCATATAGTTCGCTATAACATTTCTCATAAAAATGTTCTTGAATATGAACTCAGTTTCTGCTCTATAATATTTTATTCATTCATTATATTTACCATGTTTAAAGGATTTTAGAAGAAAATAAAGAAAAGATGAAACTAACAACTGATTTTATTGAAATGTAAAAATGTAAACCACCTATAATAGCATAAAAGTCGTTTTGGATAGGCACGCTTGGATAAGCTTTTTTTTTTAATAAAAAAAACACTTATATAAGTTTTTAAATATGTTTTTTAAAAGTCTAATTATCATTTTTTTAAAAGTTAGTGATTTCTAATTTCTAGAAAAAAAAAGATAAATAATTTTTAATATAATTTATTAAAAAAATACCTTTTATCTTTATTAAAAATTAAATTTTATGTCCTCTTTTTTTACCCATGCAAACCTGACTTCATCATTCTAAATACCCAACACATTTTAATAATTTTACTATAAAAAAAACTCTTATTTTTTTTTATCCAAACAAACTTACAAATCCTTCTATTACTTAAAAGTACTTTACAAATATTACATCTAAATACAAAATAACTTTTTCTTAAAAAAAAACTATTTAAAAAGTTTATAAAAAAAATCTTTTTTATAAGCTTATCGAAACGAAATCGTAGCAACTAAGCCCTTGAATCTCAACGGTTAGTAAAGCCCTCCTCCCAACAACACCGACATACTTTAAAGAAACATTTTATGATGGCTGCAAGACAGTCCTTATTTTACAAAGGATAGTAGCATGCAGAATGTACATTGATTTCTTTTCCGGCTAAATTGCCTTGCTGGTTATCAAACTTCGAATAAAGTGGCCTGCCTCATTCCATAGTTCTCACAGAAGTCACTCTTTACTCGCATCATGAGACTGTACACGGCAGGCATTTAATCAGATATCAGTAAAGTGCATCTCAACCTGTCATGTCTCTGTTAATTCATCACTGGAGTCCTTTCAGCAACAAACTCTATCATATCCTTTTGGCTTCAACTTAACAATGGATGGAGGTCACTGAAAGTCATACAACCAACTCTGTATTTAAGCCCACTAATGCTGAGCAGGTTCTGCCTGATCCCTCATTGATATACTGTTAGGTGAATATACAGCCCAAACTCTTGTCTTGTAATGAGCAATGCTGTACACAACCCTACCTCAATAGCCATATCTATCATTCAAGGAAGTACGTCCATCACCTGATTGTCCTGCACAGAATAAGGGAAAGTATTATCATCCAATAAAATGACAATTCAAGCATATAGTCAGAATATTGAACCTAATTGCGCTTACCTTCAGGAGGAACCCATGTGTCATCATCCATCTCACCACTCAAAAACGATGGTTTCTCAGGCCCAAGCACTCTTTTAGGCTTCCTCTTCTCTTCAATCGAGTTACTTGTGTCATCTTGACTTTCAGATATTCCCTCATCATCATTAGCATACAGTCCCCTTTTGTGCTTTAATAGAAGTGCCACAGCATCCTCAGCCATGAGCTCACCCGTAGTGGAAGATGTCAATTGCCGAGAGGCATCATAACTATTTGTTCCAGTTGTCTCAACTTGCTTTCGTTTCCTTAAAATTAGACCAGGAGCAGCAGACTCAATGTTAGATTCCACCAAAGTCTTTGCATCATCACCAGAGCCCAAAATTTTGTTCCTGTCCTTATAGTCAACAAACTGATTGGATTCGTCAATCTCATGCAGATGCAGAGGGGCCATCAGTTGTTGGGTATGATCTGTAACCCTGTCCTCTACAGCTCCAAGCCATTGGGGCTTTGAGACAGTGTATACAACATTCTCGGCCTCCAATCTGTCACAGCCAGGTTCTGACTTGTTCAAACCCACAGTTGCATCTACAGGTTTCCCTCCTTCTATGGAGCCATCCTCCTTTGCACAAGCCTCGCTGATTTTCTCGGTTTCCACAGGTGGTTTCTTGTTATCTGCCTTTGCACAAGGCTCACTGCTTTTCTGGGTTTCTGCAGGTGGTTTCTTCTTAATGGTAGAGGCAACTTCTTCAGATTTGTTTGGTTTGGGTTCTTGTACTTTCAACTCCCTTTTCTTGGCAGTTTCTCCCGTTGGGTCAGCAATCTTCAACAGGTAGCATATCCTATCCAGCTCAGACTGAAGAGTTGACAATTCCTTCTCAAGATGCACACTTTTGTCATACACTGACAGCAAAGAAGAAATCAGCAAGGGTAAGGTGAAGTGCACTAAGAAAATCCCTATCTGTGCATCTCCAATTTAAGACCCATTGTTGTACAGAATGATATAGAAAATGTGTAAAAACGAAACACTATCATTTGTCTGTATTACATGTAAACATACATTGCAGTAACACATGCCTGCAAGCAAATGACTATGTACAAACATAAGCACACTAGAACTCCAAACCTATCAAAGACAGTATACTTTAAAATAAACTATAAGGCCATAAACTTAATATATGAAGTTAAAATAACTCTTACCAAGTTGAGATGAAAGCCCTGACATGTACGCATCAAGTGTATCACCAACTTCATTTTGTATGGCACTCTCTGACAACATTTTGTTCTTTTCAATTATAAGCAACTCTTTCTTGTCATTCATTTCCTTGATGATGGCATCTCTCTTATCAAGAAGAGTATCAGCAGTCTCAATTGATTGGTTGTCACCAGGCTTCTGATGAGAAGGCTTTCTCTTTGTCCGGTCGTAAAATTCATCATCATCATCACTGAACAATGCAAGTAATTACCACAATTCCTTTTTTGTTTTGGTGCATCAATATATAAATGCGATATGAGAGAGCCAAGCAAGCACATTAAACAAGCACTTGTTTCACTCCAAAAGAACACAACTTTTCAAAAAAGAAATACAAGCAAGTAAAATAGCCTACAGCTATTCAGATATGCAGTTATCTTCTATTGACATTCAAACATGAAATTCTTCTTTAAAAACTCAGTAAATTTCAGCTTTCTTGAAAAAATTCTTCTATTGATGACAGTATACCTAAAAAATTCTTCTTCGTCTTCAATGGCACCTTTCTTCTTCCCATGAGGTATCTTTCCAGTACGTGCACCTATACTTTCTTGAATACTGTCATTCAGTGTCTCTTCCAAGTTTTCAAGTTCTTCCATTATCTATCCAAATTTGTAACCAAAAATATTTCAGCTTATCAGCTTGCGTGCTTATGCATCAGTATTTACCCAATTTTTATGATGGCTTGATGAAAAACAATTTCTAATTTTCAAACCTCTGATAATCACAGAATATGGAAAGGGATATACGAGGTACTTGTCTTATTTATTTTCTCCAACATTACCTGTGCCATTCTTTGCTCATTCCTAGCAATCTGAGTCTGTTGGCCTTGAGTTAATCCACCCTGAGATATGTCTTTAACTCGTATAGCATTTATTTCTTTCTTCATGTTAGCAATCTGCACAAAGAAATATGGCATAAGTACAGGGGAAAGTCTTATGTAACTACTATCTAATTAACATGGCTAATAGGGAACTGCATTTAGTGGCAAGGGACGGTGATTCTATGTGTGTGTGTGTATAAATATCATCCCTCATTTTCTGGGCAATTTTATTAATGCTCATCCTTATGGAGATGTCTTCTGCATTCAGTTACTCCATTTGTTTGAAACTATAACTTTGATTTATGAAGCCAGGATACCACCTCCTTGTTCAGTCTTTTGGAATTTAGTCAAAGCACAGAAACGGATTCTGATTACAGTAGTAGGAAAAAGTTCTGCAAATCACGAAAGATGGGAAAGAGTGGAAGAGAGAAAAAGAGAATTAATTGCTTTGGGTTTTTAGGTCTTTTAAATGAGAAGGTTAGCATTCTATTTGGAGATTAGATATGATGGATCTGACCAGTGACCACTATCATAAAACAGACAGTGGCTCATTGTGAACTATAATTCAAGAACGAAAGACGTGGTATATGAAAGCGAATTAACGAGAGATACTCACCTTTTCCATCCTCTTCGTTATTTTCTCACGGGTTTTTTCCTGTTTTTCTGTAAGCTGCCCTTTATATGACTGCCACGTCACTTCTTCAGCATCATCCTGACATTTGAATCCACCAAATCATTGAATCAGAAGACATAAATGGTCAACTTGAGAGTTTTCACACAAAGTGTATTCTGAACATATAAAATGTTAATGAAATATTAGGTAGTTCAAAGGAACAATTCTATAGATCATATACTCTATGTCATGATTACAAACCTCATCTTCTTCAATAGCATCCTCACCCATGCCCCATGATATGCCATCAGCAAGAGATGCTTCCAGCCTTGCTCGTTGAAGTGAAGCTTCCCTATCTAGCATTGCTTCACGCATCTTCACTTCTCTCATACGTTTTATGTTAGTTTCCTACAAAATAAAACCACACAAACAGCTATATCAATACACATAAATCCAACATGAAAAAAAAAAATAGAAGCTAATTGCAGTAATAATCCGATAAAAAAGCAACATTTTTATTAAAGAAATGAAAAGGGGAAAAGAAAAGAAAGATAGGTATAGCCACCAGGTCACAAGGAAGCAATCTTACCATGGTGACAAGGCTCACCCTCTGAGCTCACAACCACATAGGCTAAAATAAGTATAGCCACGTCAAATTGATGCTTGGTTCAAATTTCATACAACAACAACAACAAACATAGCATTATCCCACTAGGTGGGGTTAGCTGCTTAGCGCCATTGGGCTCTATAATTGGTTCAAATTTCATGTGGGAAGAAAACGCTTCAAGAGATTTATTGTAGGAAGTAGTTCCTTAGTACAACACCATTCAAAGAAATTTCAATGGCGTCATTTGATCCATGCAGCTGACCCCACTTACTGGGAAAAGGCTTTTTATTGTGTTGTTGTTGTACTATGTATTGATTCAAAATCCCATAAAAATTACTACAATGTACTTCCAATTTCCAAAGTTACTTGCCCAGTTGCCCCCTTTACAAGCAAAGAAGGCAACCAATTCCCACTCCCCAAAAAGGTAAAACGAAGCAAAAAGATGTGTGAGAGGGGAAGAGGTATATAAACATATTTGATAAGCTACTTAAATGATCCTCAATTATCTTTAATCCGCCGTTGGACAAACATATTTCCAATTGAGGAAGAAATAACCAAAGTTGGGAATAATAGTTAATCCATGTTAAAAGAATGGTTCAAAACAAATCTTGACTTTGGTAATAAGTAACAACTCAGAGAGAGAGCAGGACAAATTTATTAGTTTGTCCCTTTCTAATCCAATACCATAACGACTAAAGTCAGAGACTCAGAGCCTGATCTTATCATCAGAGGATTTGTAAAATTTGTACAGAAAGTATTTGCTAAATCAAAAACCATATAAATAGACACCTAAAATTCAGAAAGAAATACAACAACAACGTGCAAAAAGAAATCATAATGAAGGAAATGTGTGCAGAATCCATTAACCCCGAGCACATAAATAATGTGAGTCAGAGACACTTTTCCTTTCTTTCTTTTTTTCCTCCGAAAAAAATATACTGAGACACATTGGCAAATACTAAATGGAGAATGGTCATAAGTGGAAAGAAGAAAGAGAGAAAAATAGGAAGCCCAGATCTTACTAGAGGCATCAACTGAGACGGTCCTTGAAGAATGAACAAGCGAGATGACCTGTAAATGGAATACAAAATGAATAAACAGAAACATTATTAAGAAAATGAAGTTCCTTGTAGATTTAAATTCATTCATTTCTATCATCTTCATCTTTACACACTCAACATTTAATGTACATGGTACAAGATGAAAAAAAAATGAACATGTAGCCAAACAAAAATAAAAATGAAAATTTGCCTTACACCACACCAAAGAGCCAAAAAAAAGTAATGAAAAAGGGAAAGAGGGGGGGCAGGCTGTAACAAAATCACTTCAAAACCAATAAAAACAGAAAATTAATCAGGAGCTCAAAAGTCAAAACTAGAATACTATACAATGATGGAACTTCATTACTGGTTACCCTTCTAACTGTTAAAGAAAATTGAGCCAAATGAATCTGTAAAAGAATTCACAGAGCAAGACCCAAAAAATGCAGTAGATGCACTGTTCTATTTATCACTAGTATAGCAAATGCTTCCTGACCCCCAAAAAAAAAGTAAGTGCTTGCATCACAAATCAATGTAATACATAAAGTTAACAAAAAAAATATTTCAACCATAATAAGCATACATCTTGCACTTTCCATAAAAATTCAACTCACAAGTGAGATGAGATTATGTTAGGACACTACCTATTACTAAGGTGCACAAAAGAAAAATAAGGGAGAATATAGAGGATTATTGCGGGCTGGATTCTTGAAGGGATGAAAGGTATAAGGGGCTGACTAGGAGAGAGAGAAATGTTGAGAGCAACTAACTAACAGCTGGCTGCTCATGGTTGGGGAAGAATATTCTGGAATCATACCAGAATTGGGAGGAGCACGAGATAAAAGGGAAGGGGAAGGATCATGGGAGGGGCATCCAGAAATTGAGTAAGGTTTTGGGGCCATTTAGCAAGGGAGGAGCAGACCCTCGAAGTTCTGCAAGAGCGTGCTTTTCTATTCTGTTTTGTAATTACAGAGTTCTTCCTCCGCTTGTAAGGAGCTAGCCTCCATATTCTCCTATCAATAAAACTAGGTTCCTAACAGATTATATTCTTAATGGAAACTTAAAAGGTTTAGCACTCAGAACTTCAGCATAAGATAGAGTAACAACTGATGGATCTTGAGGGTCAAATATTAAAAATAACATATACTAATTCAATTGGACTCGTTGCACATCCCAATTCACCTGGACTCATTGCACATCCCTTAAAGCAGCAAGAGTTCCTCAAGAAAGCTGCAATAATTAATTTTCTAATGGCTTAGTCACTAATGTATAGGTCCTAATAGATACCTAGCACACAATTCATAATATCGACTTAAACCACTAAATCTATCACATCATCTGAATATAATTAGAACAAAGCAGTAATGACTTAAGAGAGGACCAAATTCAAATGGACTAGAGGAAAAGCATTGTTTATGAGCAAAGTGAAAAAGTCAATACACAAGATACTTACCGGCCAAATCGAACGACATCACCAACATGCAAATCTACATATGTGTTTTTCTCCACCTAAGCAAATAGGAAAGGAAAAGGAGTTATTTAATTGATGCTATAAATTTATAAATCTGCAGATATTTTTTCCTAACAGCTAGGCCCAAATATTTTCAATAAATAAATTACAAGTACGCACCTACTTCAAGGTGAAAATGTTAAACCAAACCACAATAACCGTGAATATTCAATTGATTCTTGCTTCTTTCCTCAACTTTAGAGTTGTTAATAGAATATTGGGCATATACAAGATTTTAGGTATACACATTATACTATAATTGACTCGGGATTTTGAGCCTGTCAATTTATGTTTGGGTTAAGTGTATTGCGATTCCTACCTCAATTACATGATATGAAATTATAACTACAGTGCTCATCCATTCCGAAGGAGGGAATTACACCTTTGCACTTTTACTTAATTTCAAGCAGAACTATTGCATTGAATACCATCAAGAATTCAAGATCATTTTCACCATCGACCACTGGGACCACAAGTCCCTATTGTAGAGGAGATCACAAACTTTTTTAAAACTCTCTATGCAGAGGGTAAACAATTCAAGACCTTTGAAGGGCTGGATTGGTTCCCTATTTCCCAAGACAAAGCCAATTGGTTGGAAAGACCGTTTCAAGAGGAGGAATTAAAAATGGCTATTTCAAGCATGGGGAAGGATAAAGCTCCTGGACCAGATGGTTTCACTCAAACCCTTTACCAGAACTGCTTGAATACTATCAAAGATGATCTTTTGAAAGTGCTAGCTGAGTTCTATTGCAATGGTAGGATTGGTATTAACAAGAATTGTACTTACATATCTCTTGTACCCAAAAAGGATTTCTCTTGCAAAGTGAAGGATTATAAACCCATTAGCCTTGTTACCAGTGAGTACAAGATTGTTGCCAAGGTTATCTCAACTTGGCCAAATGAGCTTTTAAGTGATACTGATTTGGAAAACCAGGGTGCACTCATTGCAGGCGGGCAGATTTTAGATGCAGCCCAAGTAGCAAGAGGTAGTTGATGATTTAAAAAGAAAGAAAATTCGAGGTTTAGTTAATGACTTCTGGACAAGGTTTTAGCAAAAGCATCTCTGAACAAGCAACGTCAGCAAATATATGTAACTGACTCTCCTTCAGTTGACTTGGTAATAGCATTGATTACATGTTAAGGACAGTCATTTAAGCCTTACATAAAAGCATGAAATTGCAGGAGGGGGGGATTCTAAATCCAAATTATTAAAGAATAAGGACACAAATGAAAAATGTGACAATTTCTTTTATCTCTGCCACATGGTACATTTCAAACATGACAATAGTTATGAACAGAACGATCACAAAAGAATATTTGACGTATCAAATATCTTATAGAAAGTATGGGAAAATGCAATGTAATACCTGATTCTTGTTCAAAAAGGTGCCATGAGTACTCCCAAGATCATAGAGATATGCATCTCCACTTCTCTTAAACTGGATAACTAACAAAAGACAAATGAAAACCTTGGTAAGAATCATGTCCGAACCTTATGAATGCTAAATTCTAACCATAAACGACAAAATTTGATTACAATATTCACAAAGCCATGCATAACTTTAATATGGCTTCCAGATGTTTTCAAAACCGATGCTTGACAAAGCTTAGAGTCATAAAATGAATATACCTTAACCAGTAAAATATCTGCACTTTCATGCACAACAAATTTCGTGGAGATGCAGGTAATCAGGTCACATTGGCTACTATGATAGGGCAGGCTAAGATGGGTTTATATAATCTTATGTATGGTAGGAAGTAATCAAGGTCTAATTTTCTTCAACTGAACAACTCAACTGTTTATTCTTTATTCTGGTTAAAGAATTTAGAACAAAAATAATTAAATCTTCCCTAAATTTAGCAGAATTGACACACACCTCCGTAATCTATAAAGGGTCAAATTAATATTTCTACAAAAATTCATATGTTATCTAATGAATCTATATATAAAATGTGCATTTTTATCTGTCTAAAAAGTTATCTCATTAGCATTTTGCTTTGTCAAATTCATTGATGTGTAGTGTTTAACATGCATTCTCAAAGTCACTCCAAGACATTATAACAATTCATGCTTGTCGCAAGATATTGTCTTTTTGTTGTCACACTTTCGATAACGTGTGTCATTACAACAACTTCGAAATTGTGATAGTAAACTTTCTGTGATGGTTAATTATCAAATGATGAAAAATAATCTTATGTAATGGACATGGTATCACTTTCTATTCTAATCGTTTCAATTTTACCACTTATCAGCATCTATTAATAAAAAGGGAAGATTAGGATCTTTTAAATTCAGGGTGCGCTTTGCTCCCTAAAGTGTATCATAGATCACCATCAATTAACAAATCAACAGTTTAGATTTGTATAAAATACAAGTAATCTGATTTAGACTCTCACTTAGTTAAAATAACCAAAATTGTGGGTATATTTGACCACTCAATTTTTTAGCAAAGCCGTGACTTTACATTTGGATCTATAATTTTATTGGGGGGTCAAGTATATATATAGAATTTAAAAATTAAAACAAAAAACCTTGAACCCACATTTATGTTATATAAACTCAATCTTATATTATGCAAATTTAAGGTGTACATTGTACAAGACTAAATCTGTTATAATAAGTGCAACCTATAACAGAGAGAACATTACTTTATCTCAAAATTTAGGCTTGCCCTAAGTTAGTGTCAACTGCCATGCAGATTTTGAAACCTTTACATATAACCTTTTAAATATGTGAATAAACTATTGCGGAGCTAATTAAAATGCTTAAAAACATAAATAAATACTTATAGAAATTTATTAATAGATGTAAAATGATGTTATAATTATTTTTTAAATTGTTATTTATTTAATAAATTTTATTTTTAGCAGCCAAAAGACAAAGAAGCATAAAGGCAAGGAGAAAGAAAATAATATGAACGAGAAAAGTTCCGTAGATACAAGGTCACCATTGATGTGGACTATGCCTGGAAGTTGGCAAATTCAAATTTACCCAATCAGAAACTAATTGAATCTGATCAAAAGCAAATTTTGGTTAAGGAATACAAAGTATTTTTTTGAATTGAAAATCAATTCTTTATGTAGAAATGGAAAGAAAAAGTTTAGTGGGTAATTTCCTTATCCTTATCCAGTTTGTTCATCAAACATTGTATAAGGTCAAATAGGATAATATATCTAATTGGTCCAATTTTATCCAGCATGCCAAACAGGTCTCATAAGCAAGATAAGGGATTGAGATGTAAATGAGTAATCGACATAAAGGAAGATGACGGAGATCATCCTCAAAAAGTTTACTGAAGTGTTGTGCTTGTGCCCTATTTGAAAGAGAAACCAACTAGGGGAGAACAGGATAAACAAACAATAATGGCAAAATCAACTAGAGTGCTTATGGTTATTTTTTGGAGATGCAGATAATCAGGTCACATTTGCTCCATTATGTAAGGTAGGGAGTTACCAATGTCTAATTTTCTTCAACTGAACAACTCAACTGTTTATTAATTTTTCGGGTTAAAGAATTTAGAACAAAAATAACTCAAAAATTCCCTCAATTTAGGAGAATTGACACACCAACACCACCTATTTCCAAAACTACAGAAACCTCCCTAACATCTACATAGCCAGTGCCAATTAACGCAATTACTACTTTTCTATGAAAGTAACAGTATAGTTCATATGCAAAATAAGTTGGTTAAAGTCATAACTACCCATAATTTAGTGGATAAATTGGTTCAGTAAATAACCCCATGGATCAAATCTCCAGCACCCAAAAATCCAATTTGGTGATTTTCAATCCAATTGACACACTAAACTATGAGTAATTATAATTGTCAAGAACCAACTCTCCTAAAAGCTTAAGTTGTTAGGTGGAGGCTCATGAATGACTTTATATCTTTGGCATGCCCCCTCATTCAAAAGCCCTTTTGTTTTAAAGCATGGACAATGCACAAGCCTAATTTTACCATGTGCTAAAATTCAACTTTCTTTTTATTAGAAGAATGGGGGCAACAAGGATCAAACTCTTAACCGCTTGGTAAAAAAGACTCTGATACCATGTTGAAATTATAAGGTTTAGGTAAGGAAGGAGGAAGAGAGAGAAAAGGAATACTCAGAATAATAAGATTATATTGATATGTTGTTTTTTTAAAATAAAAAGCACTAACACATAGTTATACTAAGAATTAGGTCAAGTAATAGTGTAGTACTATTAATACAAGCACAATCCCACTAATACAATAAGACTCTAACCTTAACAAAAAAAGAAAACTAATTAGAAAATAATTAAATCAGAAAACAACATAACTCCTAAGATTACTTCCTCAATTAGAGGACAACTTGAATCCATAATATATTCTAATGATCTTCTAAGATATTTTAAAGATATTTTGTAGATATTATAACACTCCCCCTCAAGCTAAAGGGCTAATTGATTCCACAATATATTCTAAAGATCTTTTAAGATATTCTAACACTCCTACTCAAGCTAAAGCAAAGTAGACAATGGCGGAATGCAGCGCGTAGCGACAACCCCCATAAATGTTATTTTGGTATAGCAGATCGCGAAGCGGCCACTACACTGAAGATAGTGGATAAAATGTAAAAAAAAACTCATAAATTTGTAATACATACATATTTGATACTCAAACTCAAAGTACCCAACTCAAGGACACATTCATCATTCATCTTAGTCATTGTTAATTAGAAGAGAAAAAAACTTAAAACCACCAATAACAATAAGTCTAACAAAAGTGCAAAATAAAGGCTAGAAACAGAGGGCCACTAGAAACACAAGGAGAAGCAGGGTGGGTAACAATAGTATGCACAACAAAGACCAGCAACAAAGAGGGATGGGCAAGTGCAAACTGGGTGGGCAAGTGCAAACTGGGTGCAACGTGCACTGGGTGGGCAGCACAGAAGCTTCGTTCACCCCCTGCAACAGAGAGCAGTGTGCGAAAGAGGGGTGAAGTGCGAAAGAAAGAAGCAAAGAGGGGTGGTCAACCCTAAAACATGCTCTTAGTGTGCAACAAAGGGGTGAAAGACAAGAAATACCCCAAACGGTGGAAGTAGGAGGTTTTAGTTGGGGTAAAATAGAGATTTCAAGCTCTATTCACAATAGCAGACACTATGGCTGCTATTTGGCCGCAATCCAGCCGTTATCGAGCCACGAACCACCGCAATGCTGAAACGCAACGCCACCAACATTCTGTGGCGGCCAAGCCTTGATCCGCGTCGCTCCTCCGCTATAGTGGCCGCTATGCCCATTATTGACTACCCTGAGCTAAAGCTTACTAAGATTTAAGCTATTTACAATTAATCGTGTTAAAAGAAAATAATCCTAAAAATAATGTGAGCTACATAAACCATAGCTAGAAAGACAACTTGGGGATGTTAAAGACGTTGGATAGACAATATGTAAGAAGTGCATTGCTTGAAAATAACTTAGCAAGACAACTTGAATAACGCACATCGGAAGAGGCATTGCACAACAAAAATTTCCTAGCTAGCAATCATGCACAACAAGGCCCAAACTTCTCCAAATTGATCAATAACAACATTTGGAATCTTCAAACAAAAAGAATGATATCAGGGACACAAAAACCTAGAAATTGAAACTAAGGCTAGTGCGAGTCGCAGCCATTGAAATTAAGACTTAGGATGGTGAGAATCGCAGCCAATAGAGCATTCATCACAGGTATGACTCATAGCTAAGATACGATCATTGGAGAAATCAATACCAGTATGATTCATCAGCGAATAGAAAAGTCACCGCCAGTATGATTTGTCAGTGAGAAGAGAAGCCGATATGATTCGTCAGTGGGAAGAGAAGCAAATATGATTCGTTAGCAGGAAGAAAAGTCACTATTGGTATGACTCATCAGTAGGTAAAAAAGTCACTATCGGAATGACTCATCAGGGGAAAGAGATGTCACCACTAGTATGACTCATCAGTGGGTAAAGATGTCACCACTAGTCTGACTCGTCAATGGATAGAGATGTCACCACAAGAATTACTATTCAGTGGGAAGAGATGTCACCACTGGCATGACTTGTCAGTAGGAAGAAAAGTCACCATCAGAATGACTCATCAATAGGAAGAGATGTCACCAACACCGGAATGACTCATCGGTAGAAAGTGATGTCACCACCAAAATGACTCATCGGTGGGAAGAGAACAAAGATGATGATTATAATAAAAGGGCCAAACAAGCCTAACAGAAGCCAAATAGTGACAAACCTGGGCAAACCTAGCCAAACAGCGAAGAACACAACAACCCATGCAAGGATAAGGCCTAACAAAAGCCAAACGGGCCTAACAGAGGCCAAACAGCGGTTGACTCAACCAAACTCAGTAAAAACCATGGATCCCGGAAAAGGTGAAAAAGTGACCAGAAAAGAGTGAAACTACGACCGTAGTCACGGATGAGTTTTCCAATAATGAAACTTGCGAGATTATGATGAGAAAAGGGTCCAAACACGCCTAGGCTTAACAAGAATGGGTGAGACAACCTGTTCTGGAGATATAAGAGATAGAGAGATTGTTGTTGTCATCAACATCATTGTTGAGGAGTTCCGAAATTTTAGAGAACTTGGCAACAGAATAGTGACGGGACTAGGTCAGGGAGGATGATAGCGCTTTGATACCATGTCAAGAACCAACTCTCCCAAAAGCTTAAACAGTTAGGTGGAGCCTCATGAATGACTTTATATCTCTGACAATAACATTTGGCCAAGATTTGATGGCTCAACTACTTTTCATATTAGTGAGCTGAAAAGTACTAATTGGGTAATTTTGTGGTTCCTTTATAAATATTAAGGGGAGTTGTAGATTTAAAAAAAAACAAATAGAAAACATGTGCCTAATTTTAGCTAAATCTAGCAAAGGTCAAAGTATTTTTCTCAAGAATTTATTAATAGAAGAGAAAAGTACAGAAGCATGGGATACGGTATCTTCCTAAAACAACCAAAATATAAAGCTAAGCATTCAAGAAAATTAAAAACAATAGCTCAAAAGAGATTACCAATCTCCTTAAAAGTCGAAGAATGAAAACCCCTGACAAAATCTTAGCTGAACAACACATGGAGGCTAGTACAACAATCCTATCTCACAGGAACTATAAGGACATTTTTTGGCAGAAAATATGGCATTACGCTCTATCCAAATATACCAAAGCCTGCCAAACAAAACATACTTCCACAACACCTTCTACTACTTTCTTCTCCCAAATTCTTGAACATGAACAGACCAAAAGTGCTCCAAAGAATCAGTGCAGAACCACTCACTAACCAAAAATACCAAAACACTCTGAAAGCACATGACATAAATGCCAAGAGACAAAGCCTAATGTGCCACCAAAGCTGCAATAAATTATTTGTGTAAATTGTTTTGAGTAACAGTCAGTCCAAACAATTTTCTTCCTTATGACGCATGCAACAAACATCCTAATTCCTAACTAACCAAATGGATGGGCTTAGCCTGATGTAGCCCAAACCATGGGAAAACCATCATTATCTTTCCTACCTGCACAAGAACACTGAAAAAGGACTAAAAATACATGCCTGGACTGAAATAACCTGACCTCTCGAAGAAGCCACAGAACATAGATGCCAGGCTAGTCCAACTTTATAGACTGTTCATTAAATCATAACCTGGTTCAGAATCCACAACCTTGTCTACCACAGGAGCTAATACTCAATAGGTCATATATCTATAATCACAAAGGCTACAGGCCAGATTGCCAACTACATATATTGACCATAAACAAACCAATTTTATAGTCTTCAGCTTTGTTCCACAACTTCAGACCAATACATTATTCATTCTTTGTCTTATAGGTGATTAAACACACTACTGCCATACAATTAAAAACAGATAAAAGACAAGAGCTACGAAATTAAGGGCAAGAATTGCTAATCAACAAGAAAGTAAAAAAAACCCACAAGAATCTGCACCGTACCAGCATGAAATCTAGAAATAGTCGGGTGCTCCAGTACAAAGTCGCAGAGATCCAATCGCCCAAACATATAGGCCCCTTTCTCACACCTGTGAACCAATCAAGACATGCAGCAATGCAATTCAGTGACCAAATCTTAAAGAACAAAAAAATTTCACAAAGTATGCAAAGACTCACACATCCAATTTGTCGATGATAGAACCTTCCTTGAGAACCTCAAGGTAGAACTCATGGCATGGAGCTCCGCTCCAAGGAGGAATCTTATACGGAACCGCTATGCCCTGAGATGACTTCGGTGCCTGCGGCTTCGCATTTACATGAGGAGAAGAGTTCTCGGTGTCCATCTCGACGGGTTCGGCGGCACCGACATTGGTTGAATCACGCGGTGGTTGGTCTTCTACTGTATCCATGGTGGATTGGGATGAGTCTGGCTCCAAGGATTTTCGAGGAGGAGGAGGAGGCATAGCTGTTGCAGACCCCATTGATGTTGCTGCTGCGGTTTCTGCTACTATAGGCGAAGAAGATGAAGAAGAAGGAGAAGAGAGTTCATCCACGGGTTTGATTTCTTGGTTTGCAGAAGAATTAGGGTTTTGCGAAGGTGGAGGACCCATGGTGTTCGTCATTGCAACAGAGAGAGAGAGAGAGAGAGAGAGAGAGAGATTGCAGAGCGAACGAAGAAGATGAACCCTGCGCCGCACAGCAAGCACAACGCCAAGAGAACGAGGACAAACGACGGTGAAACCCTTGCACTCACTGTCGTTTGACGCCACAAGCAAACGACGCTTGGTTTTTCTATTGCAACGTGGCCTTCTTTGAAAATCCAACTTTTGATTTTTAATGTTACTATTTTAGATTTAATTTTGGTTCATTATTGTTATAAAATATTTTTTATATTATTATTTAATTATGAATTGTCACATCATTAAAAAATTGAATTTTTTTAATGACATAAAAAATATGTAATTAAATAATAATATTAAAAAGTTTATGCTACAATAGATTTATTCCTATTCAAGTTAAATCTTCTTGGTCGGCTAGTTACTTGGAGCAGCAGAGATGAGCGGTACTTGAGGCATCTTGATGCTCAAGTGAGTGGGTGACCAAAGTGGATAACTCTAAAAGGGTGAGTGTATTAGATGAGCACACTTTGGGTCAGACCCCATTTTATAGCATATGATGCAGCATGGCCTTCCCAACCTAATGGAGTCCCAGTTGGATTCGGGGAGTTCTTTTATTTGTTGGGAGTATGAGCGGTTTGCACCAAAGTGGATTGTGTTGGAGTCTCTTTCGAGTTGTTTAGCGATTCCTAGGTGGAAGCGTCATGGCTAGAGTGAAGTGTTTTAGTGTGCGAACGATGGGCAGAAATACTCGTACATTACATGTCATGACTCGATCTTAAGCCATAATCAGCACACATGTTAAATCAACTCAACATTTACCTAGCCTAGCAAGCCTAGTTAAGAATGCTGAAAAATCACTTTACAAAATTAGAAAGGGACTCCCGGGAATTCGGTAGAGTCTCTCCTAAAAAATGAATAAACCAAATTTAAATTTACCTGAAAAATAATACAAATCTCAGAAATTTTAGCAAGTATGAATCTCTCTCATGCACCAACTATACATATACATATAGGGCCCGTTTGTATTAGCTTTTTTTGGAGTAGAAGTACTTTTTTGAAATAATGAAAGTACTTTTTTTAGAAGTTAAAGAGTTCAAGCTTTTAAAAAAAGCACTTCATGTGCTCTTTAACTTCTAAAAAAAACACTTTTATTATTTCAAAAAAGTACTTCTACTCCAAAAAAAGCTAATACAAACGGGCCCATATACAATCAAAATCAGCTTTATAGAATGTTACACAACTAGGATAACCATATTATATACAACTCAATAGTATTTATAACACTATCCCCTATAGCTACAAAATACTAGAGTCAAAATACAACACTAGTCAACAACAATAATGTAGATATACCAAAATACTAATAAGTTTGGGGAGAATAGCAAATCCCAAGAACCAACTACTCAGCTGTCTGCGAATCTGAATTAAAACCATTGAATGGAATGGAGTGAGTCACACAGACTCAGTGAGAGAATAATTAACTAAGTGAACTGGAAGGGAAACAAATAATCGCACAAATATTTAGGTTTTCCGACAATCTCTGAATATATTAACTGATGGAAATAAAATTTATAAATGAGCTATTATATCAAGTATTCTCTTTTCTCCAAACTATACATAAACATAAATTTCTTTAAAAATTCTAATCATCAATAATGTAATCTATATGGGTAACATTGAACGAATTAAAATATAAGTTGGGGAGTTAACTAGTTCTACCCAACCTACCAATTCTTATGCTTATCTCAAACCAAGTGTCTTGCCTCACCCGGCACAAAATCTTGTAGCTAAGGTCCACTCACTCAACAACCATGTAAAGGGTTAAGGGTCCTCTCACCCAATAGCCAAATTGAATTAACTGGTCTTACTAGATCTGTCTATATCTCTGTATCAAATATGTGCACATAGGCCGTTATATCTTTTCGCTAATGGCAAACAGTGTTCGAACACGTAACCCATAATGAATATTGAAAATATAATATACAAATATTATCTAGCAAAACTAATGATTCTCAATAATAAAATCTGAAGTCATTTCTAATATCCAACTGAACTTTCACTTTAATAATTATAAATGACAACTTAAATAGTTCATAGAATCGATAAAGCTATAGCTAAAACATAACCTTCATAACATTTAATATTTCCAAACACAAAGTGGAAATAAATATAATTTAATCGTCCTTTATAATAAAACTTCATTTGAATAAAATTCAAATATTCTTGGAATGTTTATTTCCTCAAATAAAATAGTAAAGATGTCACTAAGTAAACTATCCACTCACATAAATGAAGAACTAATCTCAACTGTCTCCAATAGCTCCTATGGAGGCAAGTGGAGTAGTATCCTGTGAATCTGCTCACAAATAAAAATAATTTAATAAATCTAGATAAGCCAACAAGGACTTACGCAAAGTCACAATTATAAAAGATAACTTTTTTCTTAATATAACTTAAGCAATGGCTATAAGATTTCTAAGTTCTTTCAAAAAACATGAAATTTCTACTCCAATCTAACTCCAAAGTCTCTAACTACCGATTAAAAATTATCCTCAACCCTTATTTTATTATCATTTTCACAAAATAGAAATACCCAATATATTTTAGAGTTCTCATAACTAAAAGATATAAAAAGAGCAAAAACTCAAAGATTAAGAACTCGCCTTATGCTCTAAAATCAAGTGGGTGCAAGCAGGTTTAATAATCTAGAGCTCCCACTCTCTCTCTCTCTCACTCACTCTCTCTCGCACGAATAGAGGAGAAAATTATCTCCTCTGTCGTGCCACCACCTTTCCTGATGTTCTTCTTTCTTTTTTTAACTTAGATGGGAAATTACCTAAATGCCCTTAAAAAACAAATATCATCATTTTTATATCCCTCCCTTATTTTTTTTCACACCGTTACATTACACTTGCCCCCTAGCTCGGTATTCGGCGAGCTGTGTGTCAGGATGTTATTCTAACACATATTCGATTGAGAATTTTTTGTTTGGATCCAATGTGGTGAAGATGAAAGGTCTTTGATTCAGTTTCTCACCAAGAGCTTGAAGACCGTTGAGGTTTTCTAATCAGACTATCGTTTGATGTCTGACAAATTGGGACTAGTGGAGTGTGGAGATTGAAGCAATGCACGAGGTGAATTTCACAAGGCTCTAGGAGGCAATCATGGTGAGTTTTTAATGCATTGTTGGCCATCATGGTGGGTTTTAAATGCACAATTCTCGAACGTTGGATCTACCTAGGTGGATTGAATGTAGGCCACTGGATCTGACGCTTATTTAAAATTTGAAGAAGAGGGTTTTCAACCCCGTTTCTTCTTCATGTTGCCTCATTTCCAACTTCCTAAAGCGTCATTTTTTTTCTTTTGCAAGTTGTGCTTGTGCTCTCTCACTCTCTTTTCCCCCAAAGCCCTCTTGCTCCTTTCAATTCCTATACATTCTCAATCCACACGAGGATCTCTGTTTGAGTCTATTGCCACTCTACTATAACTTATTCTTCACTCATTGCTTATTTTCCGAAGCTAGCATTTAGGTACCACTTCTACTACCATGCACTCAAGTTTTGTTTTCTGGGTTTTAGCTATGGTAGAGATAATAGAGATTGCTTTTGGGGATTAGGGTAGCTTGGATGTGGTGAAGTTTGATCAAGTGTACCACGTAGCAAAGAGGATGTTAATAGGACTATGGATGAGTTGTTGGCTAGGAGAGAGCAAATTTTGGCTCGCCTAGACCTTAAGGGATTAGTAGAGATTGACATAGACATAGGGCGTTTCATATACCCTTCCAGTTGTAGTTCATCAAATTTTGACTTTTACAATTCGGTTTAGGTATGGCTGGGAAAGTAGATGGGGACAAGGGCGAGAAGGTAGACTTCGCTCTTGCAAAACCCGAGTACAACTAGGTGACCAAAGTTAGATGGACATTCCCTCGTTGGTATCTTCCAACAAGGTTATAAAAGAGAGGATGAGCTACCTCCAGCTCAGGGTGATCGAGGAGGAAGATGTTAGGATAACATGTTGCCCTTGCTGGGAAGATGAGTTTGTGTACATGGTGTCTTTTTCTCAAAGACAGTACTTTTACATGTACGAGACGTTGTTCACCAAGGTGGGAATTCAGCTACCTTTCACCGTATTCGACGAAGAGGTTATTTGGACATTGTTACTAAGTGGCTTCAATAACTCAAGAGGGGGTGAATTGAGTTTTAAAATAATTTTGCAATTATTTTCTTTCTTTATATAGAATGATCCTACTTATATAGAATCAATTAACTTGAGAGTTAAATGGACTAAAGATAACAAGAACTTAACACAAGTTTTAGCAAGGTTAGAATGAAGAAAAGTAGAAGCACTAAGTAATAAAATGATAAATGCAAAGCTTGAAAGTAAAAGTTAAGGGTTGAGAGAGTGCAAACAAAATTTATATTAGTTTAATCACACATAGTGATCTACATCTAGTCCCTTACATCATCCACGGGATATTTTTTACTATTCTTCAAGCTTGAAACTTGGGTACTTGAGAAACCCTTACAAAACAAAGTACTATTCACTAGTTTGGGAGAAACTTTCTTTGTGCAAGAGCCTCACTATCAACAACAAGAGAAACCTACCCTTGACTTCTCATGAGATAAGGGATTGATAGGAAGATTTAGAAGCCTCAAAAGAGTAAATATACAACTTAAATAATTAATGGGTAAAAAAATTAATATCACTTGTAAGCTTAAGAACAATGTTTGAAAGTGGGACTAGAGTTTAATGCTTTCAATAAATGACTCCAAGTAAGTAGTTATGTTGTATTAACTCTCCAAGTGATGAAATATATATCCCAAAGCAAATTAGAGCTATTGGTGGTGGTCAGGTAGCAATTAATGCCAAAAACTAGCCAATATTTTTGTTTTCCCGCATGTTGTATTCGAATACAAGAAGTTTGTATTTTGATACAAGCATTCATCTAGGTTTGTGAAGAACAGAATATCATGATACAAGGCTACATCCAAATACAAGAAAACATTTTAAGCCTTTAGAAAGCAATATCCGAATACAAGGATGTTGTATTCAAATATAACAATGTATTTGAACTCTATGGAGTCTAATATCTAGATACATGATTGTTGTATTTGAATACAAATCTTCCAGGAGACAAAATTTCCATTGACACTAAAAAAATCATAGGTAGTGGGCCATCGGGTTAGCCTGTCTAGCTTGTAGCCTATTAGCGATATAAAATTAATCATTTGTCTTCACCTAATAGCTAAAGCTTTTTGAAGAGTTGGTTCTTGACATAGCCCACATAAGCTTGGGCTAGGCTAGCAAATTGATGGCTCGAGCCAATATCAGCCTGTCCCCTCCCTAAATTGACCTAGCATAAATGGGCTAGGCTAGCTCAAATTGACATATCCACCCACCAGCCTTCCTAAAGTGAGTCAGATTGGTTATTTTTCAGTCACCCCAAAAGTGAGCTAACCCATCTCAACCCACTTTCCCACCAACTTGTGGTGAACTAGGTTAGCCCATTTTGACAGCTATATGAACAAGAAATTGTATTGAATTCTAATGTACCAAAAGAAGTTAGTGAACCTGGAGGTAATTCTAATTTAACACAAATTTCTCCTCTTAGAAGAAATGCCACAAATGAAGGGAAATTTCAAGGAGAATATGTGGTTGATTGTGAGCCAATAAGAAATGGTGTTAAATATAGAGAAAGTGCAAGTAAGGGGAGCAACCTTTTTCATCACAGTTCATAAGATCTAATAGTGAGCAACATACATCTAACAAGTGATGCAATTCCAAGTTTATCCTCCTCACTGGTGAAGGAGATATGAAAGTTGTAGTTGGTGAAAAGCTTCAGCATTGTAATGAGTTGGCTTGCATGGATTCCATATAAAATGTTTCTAGAATTATTTTATCCTTAATAACTGGAATGGGAGAATTGTGAGTCTAGCCATTAAATGACAAATAATGAAAAAAAAAAGACAATATGGAAAAAAAGGTGCAACATTTTTCACAAGCCTAAATGCATAGGGCAATAAAAAAACCAATTTCAATGCCATAAATATTTGGCATGCATGTAGCCAAAAGTGAAAAACGTTAACACACTTCACCCCTCTTTAAATATAGGCAATTATCATTCATTTAGAGGACACAACAGAGCATAAACTAAAAAACAAAACTACTAACAATGAGACAAAAGTAAATAGTGTAAGTAAATCTCAAGTGTTAGGTGTGAGGAAATACACCGGAAAAAATTTAGGTATCATCTCTAGTACTATCCAGTGCTGCAATCACAGAAAAATGTAGTATTTGAGTAGGAAGGGTCTCACCAAGAAACATTATATTTGGTACCTCCTGTGTAAGAGAGTTTAAGAGGATATTTTAATTATCCTTGATATAGTGGAATATTTTTTTGAGTTTGTTTTGTGGTTTTTCTTTGAATATTTGAGGGTTTTCTACATTAAAAGTTAGTATTCTTTTTCTATATGCTTTGCACATATTCAATAACACTTCCTAACTTGACACTCTGACCTCCCCTAAACGTGTACAAAACCCCTTCTGTTAAGTTTCTATCCAATCTTCTAACAGTTAGCGACTCACGTGACATACCTCTTCAAATGAACTCAACCCTCAACTTGTTGCCGTCGAATTGGCCCTATCTCGTGGAGCACACATGGTTAAGGGGATCGTAGAACATAGCCTCATTGTAGATGAGCTTCTCAGGGAAGTTGGGTGTAATGTGGAGTTCGCCAGTTTGGAGGAGATCGAGGTGAACAACGAAGCAATTAGGGTTGCGATCGATAAAGTGCTCGTCATTTGGATTGTCCGATAATAGATTCCAGGTTTCATCGAACATTGCCCCGAACATGGAGTTGCGGACGGCATTGGAGAGGTTTGTTGATGTTGTTTCGAACTCTCTGCATTTGACATTGAATACCCATGATTGGGTTTGGGCTTTTTTCCTTGAAAAAGAAATTGTTGATTTTTGCGAAACCCATATGGGGTTTCAACAAGCTACAAGGGAAGGGAAGTTCAACAATCCAGCTAACTATGATATTTGCCTCCTCACTTTTCAAATTTGTAGACAATGTAATTAGTGTGTGAAAACACATGAAGTTGAAAAAGTAACATGTGAGATTGAGATGAAGCAATTAGGGTTGCGATCGATAAAGTGCTCGTCATTTGGATTGTCCGATAATAGATTCCAGGTTTCATCGAACATTGCCCCGAACATGGAGTTGCGGACGGCATTGGAGAGGTTTGTTGATGTTGTTTCGAACTCTCTGCATTTGACATTGAATACCCATGATTGGGTTTGGGCTTTTTTCCTTGAAAAAGAAATTGTTGATTTTTGCGAAACCCATATGGGTTTTCAACAAGCTACAAGGGAAGGGAAGTTCAACAATCCAGCTAACTATGATATTTGCCTCCTCACTTTTCAAATTTGTAGACAATGTAAATAGTGTGTGAAAACACATGAAGTTGAAAAAGTAACATGTGAGATTGAGATGAGGCACATGTATAGTTTATCGTTCTCTTTAGGACAATTCATGCTCCCCATAATATAACAATCTAGCTAACTATACTGTTCACCTCCTCACTTTTCGAATTTATGGACAATGTAATTAGTGTGTGAGTACAGGTGTTTCCCTCCACCAACTTCCCACTCACATGCAAGTACCAGATCACTTGCTAAAGCAATTTAAACATAATAAATAGTGCATTATATACTCTTAAAAGATAATCAATCTATTCAATGTGGGTCTTTGTATCTTCCACTCAAATTCATAACATTCAAAATTAAATTTGAAAAGACATATTTTTTTATTAAAATATCTAACAAATTTTGGTGGACGCTAAAGATACTTTCCACTCCCACGAGAAATGAACAATCACATCTTATTGAATTGACGATAAATCTGTTGACTTATGAAAAATAAGGTTGGTTTGAGTTAAGTTGTTAAAAAATTAATCTTAAAGAATTAATGTGAAGGAATTAATTATAAAACAATTTATTTTAAAATTGAATTTAAAATTTTAAATATGTTTAGGTATTATAAAGTATTTACTTTTAAAGTATAATTACATGAATAATTTTAAAAAATTATTAGGTCTCATTTATTAAAGTTAATTATATCATAGAGCTTTTTATAGAAAATTATTGATTTTCACATCAAAATTGATTTTTTTTCATAACAAAAATTTATTTCTTGATCATTTCCCTTAGAACTGATTGATACAAAAAAGTTGATTCTCAAACACTAAATTAATACTTATAGTTACTGTAAAAATTAATTTTAAGTTAGTAAAATTGATTTCGAAAGATTGAAAGTCTAAAACTAACATTCATTTTTTTTTGTCTAGTGAAGGTATCTTTGAGCCAATTTTTGTGTTAATCAAGACTAAGTACTTCTATAAGTGATCTTAAGGGTGTACTATTCACAACGATTTGGTGCATTTGATAGAATTAATTCTCCTATGTGTTGGGCAAAATATGCATTAGATTTCAAAAGAGAAAAGATGAATAAAATGAAAAAAGAAGAAGGAAAAAGTGTAAAATATGAGGAGAAATTAGGGCATATGAAAAAGAGCTCCCAAATCTATTATCAAATGATAAAATGTAAATGTAAATAAATGAAATGTATATATACTGATTTTTCAGTAATAATAAAATGGCTTGTAATAACATTTTGCCAAACAATTAAAAGCTATAGATAAGTATAGATTTCTCAAATATAGTTTTCAAACTCAAGAAAATGATTTATTTATTTTCCCTTTCACTAAGAAAATGATATCTTAGAACAAGCATAAGCTACAATAGCAGACATAAAAGCAGGCATATTTCAAGTATTTGTGGTTTTTTTGAATATTTTTTCCTGAAATATTAACTTGTTAATCTTAGTAATATGTTATGGCTACTGATTAATACTATATTATGATTAGGAGTATAATCATTATGTTCTACTAATATCTAAGTTCATCTACTAATATATAAGAGTTTAATTTTGATCAACTGTCAGTGTAAAGTATTTTTTACACTGTCATCTAATCATGTGTTGCCAAATCATTAAAAGAGTTTGACTATCATAATAACCACCTAGAAAGTCTAACTTTTTTAATGATGTGTCAGCACATGATTAGATGACAGTGTAAAAAAACTTTACACTGATAGTAGATTGAAATTAATTCAATATATAATGTCCCTTTCAAAAATTTAACTAGTCGATGAAATATGAAAATTCTATATATCTAATTTTGGTTCTTTTTACTCTTTACACTCTCATTTTATCATTAATCATATCTAATTATATATCATTAGACTTTAAAATTTTTTGTTAATCTTATGCAATTTTCAGTAACAGTCTATAATTACTTTCAATGCACAAATATAAAATTATTATATATTGTTTATTTCAAAATTCGGACGAGTCATTAAAATATGAAAAATCTATTCATCAAATTTTAGTTCTTCATACTCTCTACACTTTCATTTTGTCATTAGTCATATCTAATTATATATAATGACTTTAAAAATGTTTGTTATAGATTGAATGCGTTTTTCAATAAAGCATAATTACTTTTATTGCACAATATAAAAGTTCAAAATGAAAAAGGATGTCCAAATTTAATATAAGCAAATTTTCACTTTTCATCTTTTAACTTTGCGTTAACTTTCAATTTCATCTCACAACAAATATTCACTCATATTTTTTTTGGGTTGTATAGTGAAATAATCCTCATATGAGCTTTTATGTTATTCAAGATTAAATCCCTTTTCAAGCGATATTTATTTAGAAGAATTCATTCTCTTAGGTACTAGCAAAATATTCATTAGATTTTGAAAGATAACAAAACCAGCTCCCAAATCCATTATCCAATAATAAAATGTAAATGTAAATAAAGGAAATGTATATATACTGATTTTTCAGTAATAATAAAATGGCTTGTAGTAGTATTTTGTCCAATAATTAAAAACTATAGATAAGTAAAGATTTCTTCAATATTGTTCTCAAACTCTATAAAATTATTCAAATTCTCCCTTGTCCTAAGAAAATGATATCTTAGCACAAGCAAAAGCTACAAAAGCAAACAAAAAATAAGGCATATTTCAAGTTTTTTTTGGCTTTCTTGTTTTTTCCTTTTGAAATATTAATTTGCTAATCTTAGTGATATGTTATAGCTATAGATTAATACTTTATTATGATTAGGAGTACAATTATTATGTTCTATTAACATTTAGGTTCAACTACAATTATATATTATATATTGTCCATTTCAAAATTCTCACGAATTTGAAAAATCTTTTCATTCAGTTTCAGTTCTTCTCACACTATATACACTCTCATTTTATTGTCAGTCATATCTAATTATATATCATTAGACTTTAAAATTATTTGTTATAGATTAATTTAATGTGATTTTCAATAACCAATCTATACTGGAAGCATAATTACTTTAATTCAAAAATATAGATATGCATAAAATTTAGTAGAGAAAAATTGTCACTTTTTATCCCTTAATTTTACTTTAAGTTTTATTGTTGTCCTACAACTATTTGGTTTTATTTTTTGTTCTATTTTTTTCCTTCAAAATTCATTAAATTTTTCCCAACCTAATTAAAAAAAAACTAAGTGGACAAAATTCAATGCCAATTGTGCTCATGTGCCCACATAGGATGCTATGTAAGCAAATTCCATTATTTCTAACAAAGTTAATGGTTGAGACGAAATTAATGAATTTTGATAAGATTCGAGATTAAAATAAAACAACATATAATTATGGGACAGAAATAAAATTCAGGATTAAGCTAAAGGATGGAAGGTCCACTTTTACCTTCAATTTTATTTTTTGCCAATTTAAATTTGAAAAATAACAACTTTTAGCTTTGTTTCCCATTATGTCATTGAAATACACTTACTAGTTATAAGTTGTAATCCAGTTGTCAGTCCAAGAATATAAGAAAAGGAAGCAGAAAAAGACAACGCTGCAGATGTGTTGTTAATGGAAATGTTTAATTCACCTAATACAATCCCAATTAATTATAGATTTTGGTAAACACTCTGGATACTTTCTTCTCCCACAAGAAAAGAACAATTCCATCTTACCGGGTTGAGGATAAATCTGTTGACTTTTTTTTAAAAAAATAAAGGTTATTTTGAATTAAATTGTAAAAAAATTAATTTTATAGAATTAATGTGAAAAATTTTAGTATAAAGGATTTTATGTTAAAAATTGATTTTAATATTTTAAATATGTTTAGGTACTATAAATTATTTACTTTTAAAGTACAATTGTATGAATATTTTTTTAAAAAAATTATTAGATCTCATTTATTAAAACTAATTTTATAATGTTGTCCTAGAGGTTTTTATAGAAAACTATTGAGTTTTACATCAAAATTAATTTTTGATAATAAAATTTATTTCTGAGTCATTTCCATTGGAATTGATTGATTAAAAAAAGTTAATTCTAAAAAATTTAAATAAGGGTATTATCAGGTCAATTTTTATGTTAATTTAGAATAAATGCTTGTTTAGATGTACTTTTCTTGATTTAAAAGATATTTTTATAATTTTTTATATTAAATTAATGTGTTTAGATGAGTATTTTTTCTTAAAAGCTAAAGTACTTAACACAATTTATGCTTTTCTAGATATATTGTGCTTATGAAAGAAGGCATTTTTTGAGAAAATGGAAAAGTTGTTCAAACATAAAAAAGTATTTCAAAATTTAGATAGTTAAAAAATTACAAAAATATTTTTTTTAGTATTTTAATTTTTTCTAAACTCACTGAAATATAAAAATATTATTTTTTTAAAAAATATTTTTTTTATATAAAATAAATCCAAACAAGAAAAAAGTCCCTCCCTAAATAATGTTAAAGCCGCGTTCATTTAGTTGAATTAGGTGATACCGTGATAGCCATAAGACTCGTTAGTTTTCGAAGGAGAAAAACAAAAAGAAAACGACAAAAAGAAAGGGGGCAAAAGATGATGAGAAATTAGGGCATGAGAAAAAGAGCTTTCAAAATCCATTATCCAATGAGCAGATCAGTAGCTGGGCAGCATAGTGGGGGTAGGTAATAGGTATTGTGGTGTGGTATCCTCAGAATAACAAATTTAAGAGCTTCCATTCCAACCTTAAATCCAATCCAAATCCAAATCCAAAATTTTTTTCTGAAACAGAAACCAAACAGCAGGAAAGAACAGAACTTGAAGTCCAAGTCAGCTAGCTGAACACCACTCCACTGTCCCCCTCTATAAATCCACTCCACAGGTTCCACCTTCACTTTCACACTTTCACTCTCACTTCACTATTCTCTCTGCCTCTGCAATTCCTTTCAAAACATTACCCAAAAAACCCCTTTTCAACTCTCAATGGCTTCCACACCAACACCACCACAATGCTCCACAATCTCCGCCGCAAAGCCCTACCAGAACAACCTCAACAACCACCGCCACCACCACCACCACAACAACAACCACCACAACTTCAAACACCCTCGCCAAAACAACCCTCGTTGTGCTTCCAACAAGTTCCACATTTCCAACCCTTCACCTTTACCCGCAACAACATCCTCCGCCGTCTCCGCCCCTTGCTTCTCCTCCATCGCCTCCCGGAGGTCGCAGCTCGCCGCCGACTTCTCCGGCCGCCGGTCCACCCGGTTCGTCTCCAAGATGCACTCGGTCCGGCCCAGAGCCGGTCCGAGCTCCGGCCCGCACTCCTCCGTTGCTGACGAGGCACTGCAACAGCTCCTCCTCCTCCAATCTGGTAACGATGCTATTGCCCTTGAACGCGTGTTGCTTAGTTTTGAGCATAGGCTTTGTGGGGCTGATGATTATGTGTATTTGATTCGGGAACTTGGGAATTTGAGTCAGTGTTGGAAAGCCACTAGTTGCTTTGATTTTGCTTTGAGGAGAGAGAGGAGGAGGTATGAACAGGGAAAGCTTACTAGCACTATGATTAGTACACTTGGTAGGTTGGGGAAGGTTGAACTTGCTGAGAGTGTATTTGAAATGGCTAAGAATGCAGGTTATGGAAACACTGTATATTCGTTTTCAGCTTTGATTAGTGCTTTTGGACGGAATGGGCGATATCGTGAGGCTATAGGTGTGTTTGAGTCTATGAAAAAAGCTGGGTTGAAACCGAATTTGGTTACCTATAATGCTGTGATTGATGCTAGTGGAAAAGGGGGTGTGGCGTTTGAGAGAGTTGTGGAGATTTTTGATGAAATGATGGCGAATGGCGTTCAGCCTGATCGGATTACTTATAATTCGGTTCTTGCAGTTTGCAGTAGAGGGGGGTTGTGGGAAGCAGCTCGAAATTTGTTCAATGAGATGGGGGAGAGAGGGCTTGACCAGGATTTGTTTACTTATAATACGTTTTTGGATGCGCTGTGTAAAGGTGGACAGATGGATTTGGCCATGGAGGTTATGGCTGAGATGCCTGCTAGGAAAATTCTGCCCAATGTGGTGACTTATAGTACTGTGATTGATGGTTATGCCAAGGCTGGTCGATTAGAAGATGCACTAAATTTATTTGATGAAATGAAGTTTCTGTCAATTGGTCTTGATAGGGTTTTGTATAATACACTGCTTTCAATTCATGCAAAGCTTGGTAGGTTTGAGGAGGCGAAGGAAATCTGCAAAGAGATGGAGAGTTGTGGGATAAAGAAGGATGTTGTAACTTATAATTCACTTTTGGGTGGGTATGGGAAGCAGGGCATGTATGATGAAGTTAGGAGAGTATTTGAAGAGATGAAAGCAGAAAATGTATATCCAAGTGTGTTAACATACTCAACGATGATTGATGTGTACTCTAAAGGTGGAATGTATAGGGAGGCAATGGGTGTTTTTAGAGAGTACATGAAGGCAGGGTTCAAGGTTGATGTCGTGCTTTATAGTGCACTAATTGATACACTATGCAAAAATGGGTTAGTGGAATCTGCTGTGATGTTGCTTGATGAAATGACAAGGGAAGGAATTAGGCCCAATGTTGTTACTTACAACTCCATAATTGATGCATTTGGTCGGTCTGCAGCTTTGGAATGTGGGTTTGATACTTCTTTTCGAGCTGATGAACGTCAGATTGAACCTTCATCTTCGATGCTTATTGCGGGTGCTTTTCAAAATCAGGTGGGAGATAAGGAGGACAACCGAATTATAAATATGTTTGGCCAACTCGCCGCTGAAAAAGCAGGTCATTTAAAGAAGGATAAGAGGGGCAGACAAGACACATACTGCATATTGGGGCTCTTTCAAAAAATGCATGAGCTGGAAATCAAACCAAATGTTGTCACATTTTCAGCCATTTTGAATGCTTGCAGGTACATACTTATCCAAGATTTCTGTTTGTCTTACACAATTCTCTATAGGTACTTATTACTGTAGAATTAAAGAGAAAAATGAAAATGGATTTCCATCAGCTTGAAACGGAAAGGTGAAAGCAATCCTCACCCTCGGGATTGCAATTGAGGTTACAAATTGTGTGCTAACTACTAAGCTTATACCTCAGATTTTGGATAAGTTACCATTCACTATAATATTGGAGCATAGTCCTTTCTTTTCTGGTGGTAGTTTTAGTAGTATGTCTTTGTTGTGGTCTGTGGTTTGTTTTGTTCAATTTTCTGTGTACATGTATGTGTAAATGTGTTTTGTACATATTTGTATTTTTTTTTAATTTTGTTTTATTTGTGGGGGGAGGGGGTTGGAGTCCTGGCATGTTAAGCTTGATACCCCTATGAGTGTAAGATTTTATCACATTTTGTATTTTGACAGTTTGATGTAGGATAAAAGCCCCAGGATTAAATTTTACCGTTCAAGAGAAATAGGGAGATAAAAGGACGGCCAAGGAGATCTGAAACACACCAAAGAGGGGGCCAGTCTTCTTGTTAGCAACCAGGGAATATAGTAAAGCACTTCTGTTATTAAGGAAAAACTGAACTATTCCCTTTCAGCCTTCAAACACCCATTTATATATGATACAAACTGTTATTTAAAACAAATGCTATCCTTTTGATTAAACATCACCCAATTTGTCTAAAGTAACTTAAATAAAAAGAAAGTGAAAGAGAGAAATAAAATAAAATAAGATTGCTACAATACTCATGTATAGTAGTTTGAACAGTAATCGTGCTATAGTGCCCGTGCTATACTAACCTGGAGGGTTCTGAATAAGGCTATGCACTCTCCAAGTGCATGGGTTTGAACCCCCTCTGCCAGCAATGCCGCTTGGTGGTCAACCTTCCCCAAGGAGATCCCCTGGCACCCAGGGGCTAAGTGTGAGTAGCCTCCGTGTGGGGATTCCCTTGAGTGAACCCATGAAGGTGATCTTCTGAGTGGACCTTTGCCTGCCTTTCAGGATCCCGAACATGTCATTGGCGCCTTGACCAATAGTGTTGGAGTAACCTATCCTTATTACCAATTTTATTCATAAAAGAAGGGAATAGTTCTGATTTTCTCAATAACTGAAGCTTATCTTATATTTCTCTGGTTGTTAACCAGAAGACCAGCCGTCTTTGGCTGTGTTTAAAATCACTTTGCTCATCCTTTTTCTTTCCCTAATTCTCTTGAGTGCTACATTTATAATCCTAGGGATTTTATCCTACATTGTCGTTACTTCTTATCCTTCAATTTCAATCCATTATCTGGTCATGGGTGATGTATTCAATGTTCTTTTACTATTTGCCACCTCCTATTACTGTTTTTTTATCTTTATTTTTTTATAATATGTACTTTGATGTTCTCATGTGAATATATCACCAATTGCAAAGTGCATGATTTGGTCCCTTGAATGCAGTCGTTGCAACTCATTTGAGGAGGCTTCCATGTTATTGGAGGAGCTTCGCTTGTTTGATAATCAGGTATATGGTGTGGCCCATGGACTACTTATGGGTTACAGGGAAACCATATGGTTTCAGGCTCAATCTCTATTTGATGAAGTCAAGCACATGGATTCTTCAACAGCATCTGCCTTTTACAATGCCCTTACGGATATGCTCTGGCACTATGGTCAGGTGAAGTTGAGCGATTAGAAATTTGCTATTTTTGCATCTGTTAGTTTTGTAATTGCTACTACTTGTGTAGTATAAATGTCTCATCAGTGGGATGATTAATATTAGAAGTTTATAGGAGATGCAACTTTTGTTTGTGTTGATCTAACTTTCCCATTATCTGTTTTTATAATAAATTGATATTAGAAACGAGGAGCCCAGCTGGTTGTGCTCGAAGGGAAACGCCGAAATGTATGGGAGGGTGTCTGGTCTGATTCTTGCTTGGATCTACATCTGATGTCTTGTGGAGCTGCTTGTGCAATGGTCCATGCATGGTTGCTCAATATTCGTACTGTTGTTTTTGAAGGCTTTGAACTGCCAAGGCTATTAAGGTATGCATCTTCCCTCCTAAGATCATTAATCTATTATTGTTTTCCTTTTATTGGATTAGTGAGGACTAAGTTGTTAATGATAATCTTTTGCAGTATTTTAACGGGATGGGGCAAGCATAGCAAAGTAGTCGGTGATGGTACTTTAAGAAGGGCTGTTGAGGCACTCCTTAATGGCATGGGTGCACCCTTTCGGGTTGCTGAGTGTAATTTAGGTAGGTTTATATCACCAGGATCTGTGGTGGCTGCCTGGTTGAAAGAATCCAGCACATTGAATGTGCTTGTTCTACATGATCACAGAAGTAATCCTGGAAATGCTGAACCGGGTCAAGTGTATAATTTGCAAACTCTCTGCTTGTAGTCAAATGTATCGTGTTGGAATCAGAAAAAAACTTTGATCATTTTGGAAAAGTATGGAAAAGTATGTACATAAATAATTGAAGTTCAGAAACTGAAGTAATAAAAACAAAATCCAATATTATGTCATCTATATATTCAATATTGCTAAACAAGTCATACGTATGAAAATAAGTCATTCAACTATATGACTGATCATGTTTTTACTTTTTACTGGACTATTTTGCAAGATAATTCCATGAAGGGAATAATTGAGAAAGAGGCATAACAGTCATTTCCATAAGAAAATTGACTGAGAAACTTCAACATTGGGGAATAAGCTTTTGACAAAATCATCACTTCAAGATTGCAAAAGCATGAATTCAGGAGCTCGATCAGGATTCAGCAATAGCAGCAGCAGTAGCTGACAAGAGATATTCATAAAGTAGAACATAAATATTGTTAAAGAAACGAGCTAGATATCACTAGTAAGGATAAGGAAGGAAAAAGAAAAGTAAAAACCAGTATATACTCTAAAACTGGTAGGAAAAAAAAAAGAGGTATTATGAGAGTCAAAACCTAGGACTACAGGAATGGTAAATCCATAGAGTGAGAATTGAATGGGAATGAAGTGGAATGGTTAACTTTTGGAACAGAGTTATTCCATTGTGCAGTATATAGAATCAATACAGAATACAATTAAAGTTGATAAATGGCCTTCATATGAACAACAAAAAAATTTAACTTGTTTTTTGTTATGTTTATCTTATATATGTAATATGATTGTATATTCAAGTTTAATTTTTATTTATAATTTGATAATAAAAAATGTTGCTAAAAAAGAGAACAAACATTGTTTTATTTATGAGAAAAAAATTAAAGTGTGTACATTTTCATTTGAAAGACAGGTACAATAAAAGCATTAAACTTTTGATCATCTTGCATTTTCTGAAAATATTTTAATGATAACACCCTCTATTGCCCATTGTTTAAAACATTTTCTAAGTTGCAAGGAGATTAAATTTTATGAAAAAATGATAAGAATCGATACTTCAAGCTGACTAGTTTAAAGATATAAATTGTTACCTATTAAAAAAAATATAGGAAGAACAAACTGGAAGGCCATGAAGAAGGCTCCCACGCAAAAAATAATAATAATTGTGTTTTATTTAGTAGGCTTTCAATTAATCCTTGACGAGAAATGTTGAGAAAGATATAAATACATGTTTTAAGGTATGAGGGATAGAAGAAGCAACACCAGGGTTACCTGGGTGGTGCACGAATCCTCCTATGTGTTATACACCTCATCCCATGAGATTTAAGTGAGCTAAATTTAACAAGGATAATAGTTGTTATTTTGTTAAATTAATAACAGTATATTGAAAAAAGCAAATTAAATCTCATTCCATGAAATATGAAATCCTAATCTCTCCTCTATAAGAAGGAACGGTTCTTGATTTTGTGGTATGAATCATGAAATCAAATAGCACCATTTCATACTTTTTTTTTCTTCTGATAACAAATATTAAAGGATTTAATTTCTATCCACTGTCAGTGTAAAGTTTTTTTACACTGTCATCCAATCATGTGTTGCCAAATCATTAAAATAGTTAGACTTTCTAGGTAGTTATTGTGATAGTCAACTTTTTTACTGATTTGACAACACATGATTGGATGACAGTGTAAATAAATTTTACAATGACAGTGGATAGAAATTAAACTCAATATTAAAACCCCTCATTTTATGACATGAAACCAAGATTCTTGTGATCCAAAAGTCACAGCAGGGATCAAAATATTTTAAAATACACATACACTCAATAAAGTTAATTGCATAGTGAAAAATTAAAAGTTAGATTTTTATAAAGTACAAGTAACAACTTGATCGCAATTTCTAAATTTGTGAAAATTAATTACTTTGATTTTTTTAATCAGTAGTTACTTGCATTTTTACGACACTTTAGAAGAGCCAAATCTTCTATATAATACTGTCTTCAAACACAACTTTAATCTAATTGCAGGTGCTGAACATAAATGCCTTTGAATATTTGATATAACAACTAGGCTATAGATTTTTAATCCAAATTCAGTTCATGAAATAAAATTTCTGCTCAATAGGCCGAAAGAGTTATCACAATTTACATAGTAATAAGTATCAGAAAATTCCCATCAAAGCTTGTGAGTTCAATATAAAAAATAGAAGAAATTGAGATAAATTCAATAAAAACATATTGCCTTCTAAACTAGCTATTGGCAATAAAAATAGAACTCTTAGATCATATTGTAGAATAGGTAACATGACTCTTAGATCCTTTGTTTTTTTTTTCCGTCTTTGTTTCTTTCCTTTACTTCAGCAAAAAAAAAAAAAAAAGGTAACATGGCATCTTAGTAAACTACCCCTTCACTTTGAGCCTTAGCTAACCGTAATTTTCTTTTTTTATTTTTCTTTTTTTTGTACAAAAGAACAGTTTGAAAAGGATAGAGCAGAACAACATGAAAATACTACTTTAGCTGCTTTTGAGAGAAGATATCTCATGAAAGATCTGATGGCTCTATAAATCTAGATGTAACTCTAAACTGTTGTCGAATCAACGCTTGCACATTTTAAATTGTGTACACGTCTATTGATAACTAAAAGCTTTGGACACTTTTCAAGATAAAAAATAAAAAACTTTAGACACGCACGTAGCATTTATTACGAGAATTTAATTTTAATTTATTGTTAATATAAAAAATTATATTATTATTTAATTATATATTAATATATTATTAAAAATTTAAAATAATTATTGTGATAATAAATTTTTTAATAATTTAATAAAATATAATTAAATAATAATATAAAAAAAATTTATACGATAAATCAAAATTAGACTTTTATAATAATGTTAACAAATTTTCATTCAAAATAATTAGGAAAAATCACTCTCACATTTAATTTAGTTAAAAAGTTAAATAAATTAGTTTGATTTAAAAATTAATTAAATATTTAATTAATTTAATTAATAATTTATATATAATTAATTATACATTAAGTATTAAAATAAAAATAAAATATTAATTAATTGTATATAAATTATTAATTAAATTAATTAAATATTTAATTAATTTTTAAAATAAATTAATTTATTTAACTTTTAAACAAGTTAAATGTGAGAGTTATTTTTTCACATAATTGTAAACTTGAGTATATAAACCAGCTGGCCGACTCATTATAAATCAGCCTAAAACGAGTGGACGATATTGAGAACTCTTTAAGTGATAATGTAAAGGCAAAAAGGGAAATGGAAAAAGAAAATGTGTGCAGAAACATCCCATATGTCCCCTTCATTTTTTTATTTTTGTTTTTCTGAATTCTGATTAAAAAAGTCTTCGCAAAGGTGATGGTGAGTAAGAACTAAGAAGCACGTTCGTGGGGTTATTATTTGTACTTTTTCTTTCTTTATAGTTTATAGCAGTATTTTAAAATTTGGTTTAATAAAACCGGTTTAATTGGTCGGTCGGTGAATCGGAAGTTTAATTGAATCTATTTTAATTAAAGAATCATTTAAACAGTTAAATCATAAAAATTATTAAAAAAAATTCGGTTGAATCGGTTAAAATTAAAAATAAAAAATTAATTGGACTGTTTATTAACTTTTAAATTAATTTTTTTTAAAAAAAAGAAAATATTTCTTTTTTAAAATTTATTTTAAAATTTAACTTTTTTAAAAGTTGAGTTGGACGTTTCTACAGTTCTAACTATTCTTTTTCATAAAATAGGTGACGACACTACAAAGTAGTTTATAATTTTTATGATTAGTTATATATATATATATATATAGTATACCAGTTTAACTGATCAAACTTTGAATTACTCTCCTCTCCAATTATCGTGTTTAAGCGATTTTTAAAACATTAGTTTATAATAATAATAATAATAATAAAGAACAAACCATAAGGTCAACGAGCATGCCTCTCCCCCTTTCTCTGTTCTCTCTCTCTCTGACTGAAAAAGAAGCATGGGAAGAAAGAGCATGGAGAATAAGAAGAAGAAGCAGCTCCCTGAGGAGTTGATAGTGGAAATTCTATTGAGGTTACCTGTCAAATCTCTTTTACAATTCAAGTGTGTGTCAAAATCATGGCTTTCACTCATTTCCAATCCCCACTTTGCAAAATCACATTTTGAACTTGCTGCCACACCCACCCATAAACTTATCTACATTAGATCTTGTGGTTCTGAAGCTGAATCCATAGATTTGGACGCATCTCTTCTTCACCATGATTCTGCTTCACCAAACCCCGTTCCTCCACTTCCATCATCTTCTAATCATCTTTACATTGTGGGTTCTTGCAGAGGGTTTATACTTTTATTCAGTTACTCAAATCTCATTCTGTGGAACCCATCAACCCGTGTCCACAAAACACTATCAAACTCTGCTATTATTATGTCATATATGAATTTGAGTGATATCGTATTTCTACGCGGTTTTGGGTATGAAGCATCCACGGATGACTACTTGTTAGTTATTGCATCTTGCGACACTAGTGTACCTGATTCGAAAACCCACATTGAGATTTTCTCTCTGAGAACCAATTCATGGAAAGAAAAAATTGTGGGTACCCATGTTCCCTATTTGAAGACCTTAAGGAAATCTGGGTTGTTCTATAATGGGGCTATTCATTCGTTTGTTTTCTGTGGTGATGGTACATTAGCTGAAGTAATCATTGCCTTTGATTTTATAGAAAGGAATTTAACAGAGATTCCTCTGCCAGATGGTTTAAATATCAACAGATTCAACAGTCTTTATTGTAATTTGAGTGTAGTGGGAGGATGTTTCAGTATATGTAATTGGGAAGATACAGTTGAGATATGGGTGATGAAGGAATATAAAGTGCAGTCATCTTGGACTAAGTCCATTGTTGTGTCTCCTTATGGGTTTCCTACTAGGTACGTTTCCCCATTATACTTCACCAAAGGTGGTGAACTTGTTGCAATTGATGGCCATGGACGATTGCTGAAATTTAATGAGAAAGGAGAACTGATAGAGCATCGTGCATATCGTGATGATCCGCGTGATTGCAGAGAGGCTATGTATACAGAGAGTCTACTTTCACTCTGTAGTGACCCTCCTGGGGAAGTAAGGGAAGATGACCAACAATAACAGACAAGAAGAATTAGGGTGGGTATGTAATGTTCTCCAATCTTTTTTACCATTTTGTTCCTATTCATCTTGCATTGTGAAGTTGCAAGGAAAGATGAGGTTTGGTAGTGGATCCAATTTACCAATGCTTAGGGAAAATAATCAAAGGCAATTGGAGTGGTGAATTATATAAGGTAAATGGATAATGTTTGGATGTAAAAGAATTAGGTTTTGCTGTGAGATTTTAGAATACCAGATTATAAAGTTAAACTCCTTTAGAATGTCTAAGATCTTGACCTTAGTTTACAGTAAGCTCATCTTTCTTGCAGGTCATGAAGTATGTCGAAAATGTTTTAAACAGTTACCTTGATGTCCTAGCTGTGCTTGGAATGACGACACTGCTAGTAGACAGCATAGTACTCGGAAGAGAATGTCATATTTGATCTTAAATAATCTCTTGTGCCAGTGCAGAACTAGGGTCTGACGGTCTGTTTTGATGGTGTATTTAGCAAGGTTGGAGTGTACAACAGACTTTAGAATTTAATTATGTTCCAAAGTAGGGGTTAGCAAATGCTTGTTGGAGTTTGTGCATGCTCTTTAGGATCTTTATCCTATATCCTCCTAATGTTATTACTATGTTTGCTGTTTGTTTTTCTTCCACTCTTTTACATGGTTTTCATCTTTAAGTCCTAGTTATTTTAATGTAATTAGGTGCCTTTTCTCTAAAAACAATTCTCTATTTTCAATTATTTAATGTGTTGTCTCTCGTTTTGACTTAAACTTGTGGAGATATTATTGATATTAATCATCTGGGAGCTAATAGAAGGGATGAGGTGAAAGGGTTGAAACTATTTTTGATGTAATATGAATTGATCTTGCATTTCCTTGGTTTAACCTGTTCATCTTACTAGTGTTGATTAAGTAGTATGACTGGAATTATAATATTGGCGGCATGTTATGAAGTGAAAATGAAAATGGGACAATAATTTTGCACTAAAAGTTCATATTAAATGGATGCAATGTAAATACTAAATAGTAATCGTGAGATCCAATTTATTGTGCAGCTAGATGTTATGAAGTCAACCTCATCAATCTTGGCTTCCTTGCCCATTGAACGTTTTAATGTTTATATGGATGTCTTGATGAACATACAAATTATCATTTCCTTGAGTAAGATATATTTATCTGTATAAATTCACTGTTATAATGAATGGACTGGCATGAATATCAAATAACCAAGAAGTACAAGGCAGGAATTATTGAAGCTGGTACAGTTATGGTGAAATCCGAGGTTGAACAAGAAAACTAGTTGATTTTTTTTGGGTTACAAGAGGAGGTAAGCATTCATCAATGTAACTAATATTCTGCCTTTTGTAATGATTAATTTATTAAAAAATATTAAATTTGTGGACTGACTGTATTTTTTAGGAAAATGATATTTTGTGTGTTCTAATCCTACATTCATATTTTTCATTTTGGGACAAAAATAAAGCTTTTATCTGTAATATGATGAGGCAGAAGGATATTAATTCTCTCAACATCATGGTCATGGGGTGTTTTTGGCTTTGCAAGTGGAGGATGCGTAGCACTAAATGCTCTAAAACGGTTTTTGACTATTATTTTAAATAGTGGTGATTCTCAGTCTTATGTCTGCTGCCGGTTGGCTAATAATTAAGATACAATGTGTTCCTGGCAAATGAAATTTCTGATCCATGGAAATGCTACTTTCATATCCTTTATATAGGACATTGCTTAATTTAGCCAATGTAGAATTTTTTTAGTAAAGTTGCAATTCTTTACTATTTCTTATCTATGACTCTTCACATTAATGACAGGCTTTAAATTGATGCATGCTTGCTGGTATGGTACATCTATGGTCTGCGAGTAACTTGTTTACAAATGGTTGGAACAAAAGAAATGCACTAAAAAAAAGTCTCATACAACGGAGCTTTTGAGTACTATGAATTTATTGTCTTCTGACCAAAACTCAAAACAAAAGGGAACGAGGCTTCGATTCTATGCATATTGAAACAAAAACTAACAAGATACTGATTTTTTAGCCTTTGGCATTGACACAAGCAAATATAAATGCTTCCCAAGAGAACTAGTAGTGTTTAGCCAAAAGAGATGATTATGCTGTGCTCTTTAATGCTTATAATCACGAAACAATCTAACATACTAGCCTTCATGAACACCTCCGTGAAATACTCCTCAACAGAGTACAAGTCTCCTTCGGTTTCCATGTGGCTACGCATGTTGCTGATTTTCAGGCTACTCTTGTCTTCTTCCAACTAGAGAGACTATGTATTCTCAAAGTGTGTCATTTCTAAAGGGGAGACCAACTCCTTACAGTTTATCTTTGTTCATAGTAGTCTTTGAAGATATTACATCTGACACATTGACAAATAAGATGTTTCCCTTGTGTTTGCCTTTTATCCACAAAAAACACAATGAAAAGTTCCAATTCTTATTCAATCACACAATATTGATTTCTATTAATAAGAATTATAAATACTTGCCATCACCATTAACAATCAATTGCACTCACCAGTGCCCCCAACAAATTCTCATGCCACGTATCCTGAAAATTTAGTGTAAACTAATACAAAAATCAAGTTTCATTTTTTTTTTCTTGGCAATGAAATCAAGCTATTATAATTTCATACTTTAGCCTTAGAAGAATTGTACTCGGACTCAGAAGAAGATATTACTGAAGCAGCCCCCATATGATGGAAATGATCATTTCTGTATATATCTTGAGAACACAGACCACGACAGTCCACCTGGTATCAAACAAATAAAACTTCTTTTCTTCCCTAAACTGGGTGATTATATTAGAGGAGCGCCAAGGCTGCAACCTATACAGTAATGATATGGGGAGTATAGGTTGATTATTTAAAAATGTTACGCAGATAAATGACAATAACTATACAAGGCATTCTTCAGCAAGATAATAAACACAATCACTGATCAATTTCCAAAGGGAAACCTCATAATAAAAATAGACACAGTATAGTTCTATCGAAACAAATACTAGTACCAATAGAGTTATTGGAAAAAAGAAAGAAAGAAAGAACGAAAGAAAGGAAGAAGAAACAGTAATTGTTTCCAGTTTTTCTGATGACAGACCAAATAAGTTTTCCTCGTATATTATGAAGCTGATATGTTTCAGAACCTCTCAGCAGAAAAAAGAAATAAGTATGATAATCATAATATTGTCTACATATCATGATTAAGAAAAACCAAAAGGAAAAGCGCATGCTCATGAAAGACTTCAAGAGGAATATCAGAACTCATGTTTAAGAGAACAATAGTAAAGAAACAATACTGAGACAGACTACTGCAAACACTAGTTGTGAGAGAGACAACAGCTATGTCCAGGACATGACTTGAACTCTTGAATATACCAGCCAAAAAAAAAATCATGTATAAGACTAGGGCATTTACATCATTTACATGCATACTAAACAAGTTTCTTTACATGCCTCAGCACCAAAGAAAGAGAGAAAAGAGTGCAGATGTTAACTATACAGTTGTTACAGACTTACAGTAACATTTTAGCCTGCTATTTTCTTTCCCAAGACCCAAAAGAGTTATTTATTATTTGACTGGCCCTGATTGATTCAGCTGACTATGATATTCTAGTCCCTTTGGTCATCGGTTGAAAACTCTGTGATGTTAGTTACAGCAATTAATAGATTACTAGCTACTTCCTTATCATAGAAAAGATTACTTATTTATCTCCACAACTTAATCCTTAGGTAAGATTTGAAGCATCAGTGCTCGTGTTTTGCCATTGGGTTGAAGACCACTCTCTAGCATTTTTTTGTAAACCTTATTTGCATAGTTAACCTTGCCACGTAAGCACATCCCTTGAACGACAGCATTATAAAGAGAGGCATTTGGCCTGGTCAGCTGCAAAAGGAATAGATATTAGGGAGGTCAAATATTAATGTCAGACCACAAAAGGAGGTAGATCAGTTAGTACCGAATTTAAGTAAATTTTCTCATTATTTGGACGAAAAACACAAATTGGATCCATATTATCTATGCACACAGAATACTCAGCATGGTATGGGATTGTTTTCTGCGGGTGGCTTCTACTTATCATATAAAGAAGTACTAAATTTAACTGTTTGGTAAATTTCTCAAGGCTAAGTTTTTGAAAAGAATTACTATTGTTTTTTAGGGATTTTTTAATTAATACTTAAAAGCTACTTGTTCTTTTAAAAGCATAAGTAGAAGCACCTATCTAGAACTAGAACCAACCCCAAATTAAGGTAATCTATAATGGTTAATCAAGTTCTTCCACATTCAACTCCAGCATATTTGACTCGATCGCAAAGGAGAAAGGATGTTACCACAACTTTTTGTTTTATTTTCTAATTGAGTTAATGCTTGATAAACTATCAATGTATAGAAAATGTTTATAACAGTAGCATAACAATTGTTCTTGGTACTAAATGATAACCTTTTTCATAATCGATATCATTCAAATTTCCATATTTTTGAAATCTTAAAATCAAAATTTAATTATAATTTTAAAATTCATAAAGGAAAGGCATCTTATTTGTTGAAATTCTCTAATTTGTAAAAATTGAGCATGGAAATTTTTTACTTTTTAATATAAAACTAAAAACACAAATGCGTCTAGCATATTCATATTAAGTGTTATACACAGGCTTTACAAATTATTTTGATAAATAGTTGTGTGAAAATAGTGATAGTATAAACAAATCTATACATTGATAGAGGTTCAAATATTATCTCTTTGAAAATCATTTTTAGCTGAACAATAAATATCACTTGTAGTTTTTATAACAAACTAGGCTCAAACAAATATTGCTTAGAAATTCGAAAATGCTTTTTACCCACCTTTAGGATTTCCTCCAATTCTTCCCAGAGATCTACGCAAATGCAACATCTTATTATGGATAGGTAAGTAAATATGTCTGGACTGCACATCTGGTGAACCATATGCTCATACACCTGCAATGCAATTTTTGGCTTCCTTGCAAGCTCACAGGTCCTGATAACAAGATTATATGATACTGTCAAATCAGACAGTCCAGAAGCTTCCATCTGCCACAAAATTTCTATAGCTCTATCCCACAACCCAAGCTTTGAGCAAGACATTAAAACAGTATTGTACAAATGTATATTCAATTGAGACATTTGATCTCTTTCAATCTTCTCAAACAGCTGAAGAGCTTCGTGATGCCTATTAGCCTTGTTAAGAGAACTTAGTAGAGCATTGAATGTATATGCATCTGGTTTATGGCCCAATGATTTCATCACATCATATGTCTGAAATGCTAGTTTGAGTTCCCCTGCTCTTCCAAGTGAGTTAATTAATGCATTGCATGCAACTAAGTTTGGCTTAAGTCCACCTGTCACCATTTTCTGAAAGACACTTAATGCAGCATCCCATTTTCCCTCCTTAGCACATACACTAATGATAGCATTCATTGTATTGCTGTCTGGTTCAAATCCATTTTGAACCATCTCATGGTAAGCATCTAGAGCAAGGTCACTCTGGCCACAATGTACAAAACTACTGACTAATAGGCGATATGTAACATGCGTTCCGGCACACCTATTTTCCTTCATACTTCTCCACATCCTCTCTATTTCAATCCAATTGTGAACCTTTCTGCAAATTGATATCATGGTGTTGTAAACAATTGCATCAAAATCCTTCTCCAAATCACATTCAGTTTCTAGTTCTCTGAAAAATTTAAGGGCTGAATCACAACCCTGAGCTTTTACATGTGCCATAAGTATCAAGCTATAAGCATGTGCATTAGTTATCTTTCTTCGTCTTGTAAAATTGAACACTTTTAAGCAATCATCAAACCACCCATTTCTCAGAAGGCTAGATATTAGAGAATTACAGGCATGGATGTTTGGACAAAGACCCAATAATTCCATAGACCTAAAATATTCCAGTGCACTTCTAATCTTGTTAGTTCTACTAAGCACCAAAATTCTATTAGACAGCACATTCTGATCCATTTCCTCCAAAACACATGCTCCATATTCATTCGTAAGTCCCATCTCTTTTGAAGCTGACAAAGGAGTATCAACAGGTCTGGAATCCTGGTGTTTATCATCTTCCACTTCTCCCCAGGGAGGCAATTCCTTCCTGGGCACAAATGATGCATCAAATTCATCTCCTCCTTGAACATATTCATCATCTTCTTCTTGCTCCTCACAAAAACCAAATTCAACACCAGGAACAATGTCCTCAGACAATGGTGGGGATTCATCAAACCCTGCTGACCCAATTGACACCACACCATGTTTTGACAATTTTGGTTGTGACATGGAAACAATGCTAAGAACATGAGTCCTTGCACAGTGTATGTTTGTTTCAGTTGGGCCATTAAAAAGAGGCCAATAACTGGGTTTGTGGAGACAAATAATAGGCTTGTGAAAGTGAATTGAGCAACTCAGCATAATGGGTATGAAGCTAAAGAAAAAAAAAAAAACAAGAGATGAAGTTATAGAGTGTTTCAGGAATGAAACAACAGAGCGTGACCCAATATGCAACAGCAAGCAAACCTTCAGAAACGGAGAAAGCAGAAAAGAAATGCCGTAACCAACAACTACGGTCTCCGTCCGCCAGTGGCGATGTGCAGAGCTGAGAAGAAGAATCGGTGGAGGAAGAAGGCGCCACGGCTACCGCTTCGGAGTGGTGAAGGTAAGACTCAACATGCCCAAAACGCAAAACTCAATTGATTAGGGAATAAAATAAAAAATTTAAGAACCGATAGGTACAGTGAAGGTGGGAGTAAACAGATAACTTAGTATATGAAAATATCTGTTATTTGTAGTTTAATTTTTGAATTTATTAATTTATTTGTAGTTTACTATACAAGTTAGAATTTAAATTTTTAAAATTAGGATCAATTTAGTTTTTTTTTGTTATTTTTGGTTGATTAAGTTAAATGATGATCTTTGTGTGATATGGTAAGTGTTTATGTATAATGTGTATTATTACATGACACATTGCTTAATATTTTTCTTTGAAATATAACATTATTTTAGCTTAGCGAGTGAGTGATTGAGTGCTTTGTGTATGAGGAGGTTAAAATTTATTAAGTTAAAACCGCACCATATCTTAAGGGGGAGGGCTGAGTAACGTGTTATGAAACATTTAATGTTATACATAGAAACTAAACATGTTACATTAGAGGTCACAATTTAACTTAGTCAATTAGAAATAACAAAAGAATTAAATTAATAAGAGTTTTATAATTTTAAAGACTAACTTGTACATAAGAATAAATTCATGGATTAAACTGCAAGTGAAAGATATTTTTAGGGACTAAGTTACATATTTATTCGTTAATGTGGTAAGTAAATTTGAGCTTAACAATTAAGTAGGGGTTCGAGCCTACAAGAAATCACTTATGAAAATGGTTTCAGTACTACAAATAAAATTAGTCATATAGACAAAAAATATGAGGATGTCCAATCAAAGAACAAAAAAAAAAATAACTATTATATTTTAAGGTAAAAAAAATAATGCTCAAACACCTCTTGCCTTTGCATATACACCCTCTAAAAAAAAAAATAGCTATTGAACACTATATAACATGTAGCAATAAATTTTTTTTCCCATTGTTATGTTAACTTTAACTACGTTTCAATTACACATGCATAGCATGTCACCCTTTTTATTTTTTTTAAATAATTCATAAAAATATTAATTAAATTGTTATTTTGAAATTAAAAAAAAAGATTCAAAAAACAAACTAGCTACTATTCGAAGAAATCAAAAAATGAACCACAAAATTTTATATGGGTATTTAGGGTTCATGAATTTTTATTCGGACTCCTTTGAATTTATCAATTCTGTAGCCTTCAACTCTCGCAAGGCATACCCTATTGAATTCGTCATTTTCTTTCCACGAGCAAGCAATCTCATGCTTGAAGTTAGCCAAATCTAATGACTCGATGAAGATAGTGAACCCCAACACTTATAAACTTTTTAGCTATTGATCAAAACCTATATATTGACCTGTGCCTTCCTTACGAGTAAACTCAAACATTCTTTAATTCAAGAAAACCTCTCATTCACAAGTCACAAAATGCAGCAATCGATGGAGTTCAACGAGCCAATTGGGATACATTTAAACCTAAGACATAAGTTGAAGTTTGAAAAAGTTTTCAGTACACCATATCAGATGTAAGAGAAATTCAAATGAATTAAGGTGTGATTCATTTAGCATATTTTTTTTAAAATAGCATACCATAAAATTCTTTAAAAAGATGGATATGATTGACTTGATTTCCTGATCTAATTTTTAAAATGATTAAACTTAGCATGACCATAGCATAGATAATATGATAATGAACACAACCTCTAGAAATATTATTGAAAATTACAAAACTAGTACAAGGATATAGTAGAAGTACTTACGTTTAGTAGTCTTAATTACAAAGGTAGTTTTTTTAAATCAGATAAAGCTAAAGTATCACAAGAGTTTCAATTACAGACTTGGGCACTGGAAGTAAGAGAGGGATAATGGGGAGAATAGGGGATGCCAGACTTGAAATGATTTAAAGTACTCCTTATATAAACTTTGAAATTCAGACTTGAAATGATTTAAAGTACTTCTTATATAAATTTTGAAATTCAGACTTCAAATGATTTAAAGTCTGAAATATCTTCTAACATAATAATTTTTAATAATCATGAAACTTTTGAATTTTTTGCTTTTTATTTTTGTCTTTTTTTTTCTTTTACTTTTGGATATATTTTTTTTTTAATAATCATGATGCTTTTTGCTTTTTTCACCATGCTTTTTTATTTTGTCTACTTCTATTAACAATTTAAATTTTGTTTCTTTTTCCGATAAAGTTTTTCAAAGATTTTGAGGATTAACTCCATAGCAATCATCTTCATTTTGAGGATAGTTGTTGTTAGAGTTAAACTATTTCAATAATGTAACATTATATGATTAAATGACAATATAAAAAACGTTTACAACAACAATGAAATAAAATTAAATCCATTATATATAGGGGCTGCTAACATTCTCTTACTTATTTTTTTGCAAATGATAGTTAGCAAGCTTTGCTTTTTTCTTTTGGGCTAAAAGACCAAATTCTTTCTTTCCTAAATGATATAGTTTTATAGGTATTTTAATAATTTAATAATTACTTTTAAAAAATTGAGAAACTCAATCTAACTTTTACCTTTCCCTAACTCTCACTCATTTTTTCTTTAATTCTACCTTTTATTTGTTTCTTTGTTAATTTCTGTTGAGAAACGTGGTTTTAGAGGGAAAATTGGAAAAAATAAAAATGAAATTTATTGAATAAGAAAGTGAGATTACAAGAGTGACTTATATAGCCATAAAGGTGTCACTAATTATATAACTAATCATATATAATTAACTAATAACTAATTAATTACTAACTATCTAACCATGTGTGGTAATAATTTCTTCAGAGGTAAATCTTCATTGAGAACTTTTCAATAATTTCTTTGTTAATTAGTCAACTATAAGTTAAGGTATCATGCTTGCATGAAGTCTTCTATATGCAATAGATTATATAAATTTGAATGCAATCCAAGTATCCCATTCCAAAGCAAATTACATGAAAACTGAAATTCAAGTCAGAAGGACTGTAAAACTATTTCAACCAAAATAAAATAAAATATCATGTTTTAGAATAAACAACAGGTTATATGACAGGAAATTGAAGAGCTCTTCAGATATCAAAAGAAAGTGCGGCTTTTCCCTTGGATTGTTGAATAGCCACTGAAGAAAGGAAGCACAACGGGATCTGAAGCACAAATGTTCATGTTGAGTTTGTCAATTTTTGTAAAGTTGAACTTGACAGATTTTTGGATGGAAAAGTTGATTGCTATAGGATAAATAGTTTAAGTGTTTAATTAATATTTTTTAATTTTGTTGAGGGGTTATATATGCAACTCACCCAATGCTAAAAGGATATTTTGTGCATTTTGCCCTATATTTTATAAAAAAAAATTAAAATTTAATTTTTTAACTTTCAAATTTTTTGAAAGAATCGTGGCTTAAATTGGGAATAAAATAAAACTTTTAGAGGCTAAAGTATATTTTACAAAATTAAATTTTAAGAATAATTTTTCAATTTTAAAATTTTCGGGGGAACCATGACTTCTCAAAGATCAAGTGGTCTTGCGCCTATTGACATGGTACACTATAAAGATTATGATGAAATAGATGCTTATTAATAAAAAGGGAAATTGATGATCTATATTTTAATAAAAAAAAAACATTCATGTAACTATATATGAATTTCAATTTAAAATGAATGATGTATGAATGTTGACAAAGACCAAAGCATTGCTTGATCAAGTTAGTATTTTGCTTTTGTCAATGGACGAAGGGGGAATAAATAATAATTTTAAAAGTTAAAGGAGGGAGTACCTTGTTGTGACTTAGGGCAGAGTAGGTTCAACCTCCTTAATTATATGTTTCTCATATCTTAGATTAACTAAGATCCAACTAGTAAATTGCTGAGTTCGTATGAATCTTATATGGAAATAGACAAGGTTGAATTCATAATCCACAATATATTGAAATTGATAAATGGATATGGTTTGCAATTATGTTAAGGGTAGAGATCTTGCTAATTTTCTACTTGTGTGTATATACAAGATGTGTAGTTTTTTGTCTGTATCACTTGCGAAGGAGCAAGGGTAGCTTTTTGTTGCCTACACAGATTGTTGCATGCGAGGACAAAACTAGACTGAAATAACTAAGGGATCGGAAAAAATATATTGTTGAAGGGGCTATTTTTTATTTTCATTTTTTTAAAAAAATTACATTAAAAATAAAAAAATTGGGGGCCTAACGAGATTCCACCCCTGATTGCATGAAAGAGTTGTTGGAGTTTTTGTTTCTGACATTTTTTTAATGATAATTTAATCAATATTTATATTTAACTAAAATGAAAATTTATTAAAAATAATAAATAAAAAATATGATTTACAATCAATTATAATTATTTTGTAAGTAGCATTAAAATATATAAAAAGTAGATTTATAAATTTATAAATTTCTCTTCAGTACTACCTTTTCTCTCATTTATGATAGATATTAAGAGAAAAAAATTGAACGGTGTGTACTTTGCTGTAATGCTTAATATGCAGGAGTTTTGTTTTTCTCTTTAATTATATTATATACTATTGAATGAAAATTATGCACACAAACCCTAATATGTGATAAAAATGTTATACTTCCACATTAAGATAACTTCAAAGAATAATTAGAAATTAAATTTTGCTGGAGATGAATAACTTATTAAATTCATTAACATTTAAGCTTGTGGAGTTACTTATTATTAAATGGGAAGCTGTCAAATAAGGATCATTAATTATAATAAAAACACCGTTCTTAAACCCTTTCACTTTCACTGAACATAAAACCAAAACAATCATCCTTGTTAAAGCTAATTTCTCCAAAACATGTCTTCTTTCAAACCTACAATGCTAAATGACACCAAATTCAACTTTGATGAGCTTCGGTGGGTGATTCAAATCCGTGAAACCCTTGAAGAAGAGCTTGAGGATGATGGTGAATTGGCTGTATCCATCTTCAATGTGCCCAAGGCCCTTATGGCTAGTGATCCAGATTCTTATATCCCTCAACAGGTTGCAATTGGTCCTTACCATTATTGGCGTCAAGAGCTCTATGAGATGGAGAGGTATAAGCTTGCTGCAGCAAAAAGATTCCAAAAACAACTACGAAGCCTCAAGTTAGAACATTTTGTCGACCAATTGATAAGGTTAGAGCATAGGATTCGAGCATGCTACCACAAATACTTAAATTTTAATGGTGAAACATTAGTGTGGATGATGGTTGTTGATGCCTCATTTTTGCTCGAATTCCTTCAAATTTACACCCTTCAAGATGGAACAACGATACCAGGAGTTTCCTCAAGGATGTCTCACTTGGTAGATCATGCAGGGAGGAAATTAGCTCATAATACAATCTTGAAGGACATAGTAATGCTTGAAAATCAAATCCCGTTATTTGTGTTGAGAAAGATGTTGGAGTTCAAATTCTCATCACTAGAATTAGCAGATGACATGTTGCTTTCAATGTTTATCAGATTGTTTAAAGAACTTTCCCCTTTCAAGGTGATGGAGGAGGATTATCCAGATAATGTGTCAGAGTGTGCACATCTGTTAGATTTTTTGTATGACATGATTGTGCCTAAATTGGAAAAACAATTGGATTTAGTCAAAATTGAGAATCAACACAGAGACAACGAAAGCAATGAAAAATCAGTCACGAACTATGTTAAACAAGTCCTAAGTGAGGTATGGAAGTTGCTTTCCAAATTAACTAAAGCATCAATAAGTTTAATTAAGAAGGTGTTACTATGTAGACCTATGAAAATTATCACTAGGTTGCCTTGGACAATTATTTCTAACCTTCCTGGAGTCGGAATCATAAAGCAACCTATAGAATACTTATTTTTCTCTCAAGAAAAAGTAGCAACCAAAGCAGAAGGTGAGAATTTAAGCTCAAATAATCTCATCAACAAACCACCCTTAATAGAGGAAATCACTATTCCTTCAGTTACAGAACTCTCAAAGTCTGGGGTTTGTTTCATAGCCACTAATGGAGATATATCAACCATTAGATTTGATGTAAAAACTGTAACACTTTACCTTCCTTCAATTGGTTTGGACATAAACACTGAAGTGTTCTTAAGAAATTTAGTTGCTTATGAAGCATCAACTGCATCTGGGCCATTGGTTTTCACTCGTTACACTGAATTGATGAATGGTATTATAGACTCTGAGGAAGATGCAAAGATTCTTAGAGAAAAAGGAGTTGTTTTGAATCACTTGAAGAGTGATGAAGAGGTGGCTAACTTGTGGAATGGGATGAGCAACTCCATTAAATTGACAATGGTGCCATTCTTGGATAAGGTCATTGAAGATGTTAACCATCATTATAATGGTAGAATGAGTATCAAAGTTTGGAAATATATAAAGCTTTATGTGTTTGGTTCATGGCAATTTCTAACATTCCTTGCTGCCATCTTGCTTTTACTTTTGATGTCTTTGCAAGCCTTCTGCTCTTTCTATAAATGTAATCACAAAAATCGTGTCAACGTGACCAGATGATTCACTTGAGAAATTAGATTTTTTTTCTTTGCTCAATGCTCACTTTACTTCTTATTTTCTTTCTTTTAGAGCACTAAAGTGTAAGATTGGTAATCTTGAGAAATCACCATTTTATATTCTAATATAATACAATTACGTAGACACATATTATCAATAATCTAAATGACCCATTTTATCAAATTAAAATCACAATGTAAATGTGTGCATATGTTGTTTATCTTGATTCATCTAAGAGTCACAACTCATGATTTACGTCTGGTTCTAATACAATCGCTTAAATTTTCATGCTTTTAAAAAAATTAATTAATTCTCTTAGATACTAGCTGACCTGAGAACACAACTTTTTAATGATTACACCAAACTCCTTTGGTTCATTTTTTTTATACATTATTTTAACAAAAACTCACTTCTTTTCATATAATTAACTTTTAAAAATTTATATATAATCATATGATATTTTTTTTACATATATTCCATTCCATGTAATAATTGAATAATTTTACAAAACATTAAAAAAAAAGCACACAACTTTTTGCATTGTGATTTTTGAAAGAGATTTAAAAAAATTTCAGCAATACCAGTTTCCTATCCTTTTTTGTTTTGTAAAATTAGAGAGTTGTTACCGTACTTAAGAAGTATAATATTTAATATAAATAGTTAATAATTTATTAACTGTTAATTTTATAATAAATATTTAAAAGTTTATTAAATATAATTAATAACTCATATTAATAAAAGATGGATACCGATTAATCCCGTAAAATTAATTGTTCTAAAAGTAAAATTTTTGTTTTTCAAATACTCACACCGCGATCATCAGCGAAGAATCGAATCATCGAAGGTAGATCGTTCCTCGTGAACTCTCGGCTTCATCCATAGCTTCAAGCTTCCACTTATGGCGTTTTAGAATCTCAGGTGCCCCTTATCTTATTCAATCTTCTTCTTCTTCTTCTTCTTCTTCTTTTTGTCGTCTGTGAAGTTGAATTTGCCGCTAATGCTATTTTTCCTTTTGAACGCAAGGCGCATAGTTTGAACTTTGAAGTGAAGTGGGAATTCAATTCAATTCAATTCAATGAAGGCAGGGAGTGCTGCCAAGTTGATAGTGGATGCTCTGCTTCAGCGCTTCCTTCCTCTTGCACGTCGTCGTATTGAAACCGCTCAAGCTCAGGTGCCCTAAGATCCATGTTTTGTCTTCTCCTCTTAATTTTGGTGTGTGGGGGAGTCAAAGATGGGTTTAGGAAATTACTATCTCTCATTACTGCTTTTCATGTTATTTTATGTCTGGTAAATTCATTTCAATGGTTTAAACAATTCTTTTTTTTATGGTGCAGTTTTTAAGTTTTTTTGCCCACTGCTACCGAGAACTACATAAATGGTTCATTGCAAGAAAATTTTAGACTCCCTTTCTTTTTTTTTTTTTACCTAAAACCTTTAAAATGAATTATTGGAAACTGGTCCAATGAAAAAGGAAATACCTAATGTTCACCTAGGAGCTTGAAAAGATTGTTCCATGAGTAAGTAGTTAGTTACCTTACAATGCAAAAATAAGTGGCTTACTATTTCTGAACTAGACCTGGGCATAGCAGACTTATTGGGAGAAAGAGCAGTGTGAGGCTTGTAAATCTTCAACAAGTCATTTGTTTAATTAATCCTATTGATTATTGCTGTCTGATAGGGACTGAATAAGACTATATATTGATATTGGAGACTTGCTCCTGAAAACAGAGGTAAACCTCTATAGAAATACAAAAATGCAGTAGATAGTGATGAAATCAAGACAGAAAAGAAAATCCTATGGGGTCCCAGACACCAGGAAGCACCCAACTCCTAGACCTCCCACTTTTTCTCTCAATACTCGCCTTCCTTTCTTCCTAACAACCTTCACATCCCTAATATCCCCTCACCCTCATGATTCTCAATCATTTCCTCTAATTTCCTCTCCATTCACAGCTTGCCAGCTGTCCCCATGCATAACAGAATCCCCTTTTGTCTCATTCTCCCCATTTCCCTTATCTTTCATGGCTCTTTCCCCTTGGTTCGGCCCATTCTTTCTCAGCCCATATTTCTTTCTTTTGTAAACTTGGGCTAAGGGTGTATCAATACCCCCCCCCCCCCAAAGAAGAACCACCTTGTCCTCAAGGTGGAATTCCGGAAACTGTTGCTGCATACTGTCAAATTCCTCCCAAGTATTCTCATGATCCGGAAGACTAACCCACTTGATCAGCACCTCCATAGATCCATTGAGGAGCTTGCGGGCCGCCAAAACCGCTTCGGGTTGAACTTGTAGCTCTAGCTGATCCTTTAGGAATGCTGGAATTTGTTGGCACGGAAGTTTAGCCACTGCTTTCTTCAACTGGGACAGATGAAAAATAGGGTGGATTCAGGCATGATTGGGAAGGGCCAATTCATATGCTATTGTCCCTACCCTGCGAACCACTTCATAGGGACCATAAAAACGGCTGCTGAGTTTCTGATTGACATGCTTGGCTAAGGACTTTAGCCGATATGGTCTCAATTTGAGATAGACTAGTTCACCTGGCTGGAATTCAATGTCCCTCCTATGCTTATCAGCTTGTACTTTCATTCTCATTTGTGCCTTGCTCAAATGTTGTTTGAGTTCTTCCAAAATAGCATCTCTAGTCACCAACAACTGATCCACTTCATCCATTGCGGTTTCCCCTCTATTAAAACGCACAACCCTTGGAGCCTCCCGTCCATATAGTGCTTTGAAAGGTGTCATACCAATGGACACGTTGTACGTGGTATTGAACCAAAACTCAGCCCAAGCAATCCATTTGGCCCAACCATGGGGGTGATCACAAGCAAAACACCGCAAGTAGGTCTCCATGGTCTGGTTAACCACTTCCGTTTGCCCGTCTGTTTCCGGATGGTATGCTGTACTAAATTTCGGTTTGGTGCCTGCAAACTTGAATAACTCTCCCCAAAATTGGCTTACAAAAATTCTATCTCTATCCGAGATAACTGATCCCGGAAATCCATGTAACCAGACTATCTCCTTAATAAAATCAGTAGATACATCTTTTGCAGTATAGGGATGACTTAGAGGAATAAAATGAGCATATTTGGTCAAACGATCAACAACCACAAATAGAGTATCAGTCCCTCGTGACTTGGGTAACCCCGCAATGAAATCCATAGAGATAGCCTCCCATACCTGATTCGGAATTGGAATGGGCTGCAGCAGCCCTGCTGGTTGTAGAGTTTGAGTCTTGTTGCATTGGCAAATTGCACAAGCAGACACAAAGGCATAGATGTCATGCTTCATGCCTTCCCAATAAAAAACGGTGGCCACTCTTCTGTAAGTTCTCTCCACTCCTGAATGTCCTCCCCATGGAGTGGAATGAAATTCTTCCAAGACCCTGCGAATGCAATCTGCCCCTGGGGTAAGACCAGCTTCTCCTTGTACCAAAGGCACCCCTTCTTGACATGAAACCCGGGGTGAGAATTAGGGTCAAGTAGCACTTCTTCCATTATTTTTTTAGTGGCAGCATGCTTTAGAACTTCTTCTGATAAGGCTTGCAGGTCTGGGCTAGTCACCAAGGTAATTTCCTTGAAGTCCATGACTCTAGAAAGAGCATCCGCTGCCCTATTCTCCACTCCTGGTTTAAACTGAATTTTAAAGTCATAGCCAAACAATTTCACAGCCCATTTTTGTTGCCTTTCTGGAGTCAAACGCTGCTCCAATAGGAACTTCAAGCTTTTCTGATCCGTGTGAATAACAAAGTGATTTCCCATCAAGAAATGCCTCCACTTTTGAACCGCAAACACAATTGCCATAAGCTCCCTTTCATACACTGACTTTAACTTGGCTTTTTTAGAAAATGCTTGGCTAAGGTAAGCTAGAGGTCTACCATGCTGCATTAAAACTGCCCCTAAACTTGCCCCCGAAGCATCTGTTTCCACCACAAAACTGCTTTAAAGTCTGGTAAGGCTAACACTGGCAGCTGTATCATTGCAGCTTTCAAGTCTTAGAAGGCTTGCTTTGCTTCCGAGTTCCATTGGAAATTGTCTTTCTTGAGTAACTGTGTGAGAGGTCGAGCTGCATGCCCATAACGCTGTACAAAGCATCTATAGTACCGGTTAGGCCAAGGAAACCATGCAGCTCTTTGACATTCTTCGGAGCTGGCCACTGTTTCATCACCTCAATCTTGGAAGGATCGGCCGCCACCCCTTTCCCAGAAATAATTTGTCCAAGGTACTCCAACTCTTCTTTCCCAAAACTGCACTTTTTGTAATTAGCCCATAGAGAATTTCTTCTCAGAACTTCCAGGACAGCCCTCAAATGATTCAAGTGCCCTGAAATGTCGTGGCTATAAACCAAGATATTGTCAAAAAACACCAATACGAACCTATGCAGAAATGGCCTGAATATGTCATTCATCAAGGCTTGGAAGGTTGACGGGGGCATTCGTCAACCCAAACGGCATCACTACGTACTCATAATAGCCCTCATGAGTCCGGAATGCTGTCTTCTTTATATCTTCCTCTCTCATTCTTATTTGATGGTATCTGGACTTCAAATCCAACTTGGAAAATATTGTGGCACCTCCTAGCTCATCCAATAACTCATCTATGATCGGGATAGGGAATTTATTGGGGATTGTCATACTGTTCAGCACCCTATAATCCATGCAAAATCGCCAACCTCCATCTTTCTTTTTTATTAAAATCAACAGACTTGAATACGGGCTAATACTTGGCCTTATCATACTTGTGGACAACATCTCTTTCACGAATTTCTCAATCTCTTCTTTTTGGTAGTGTGGATATCTATGTGGCCTGATATTAGGAATTTGACTACCCTCCTTCAAAGTGATTTTGTGGTCAATTTCCCTCTTCGGTGGTAATGTGGAAGATTCTTGAAAAACTTCCCTGAATTCCTCCAACACCCGCCTAATTCCCTATTCCTTTTCACCTTCTCCATGCTCCACTAATGTGATCATTCCCAGCTCCAAGTTATAACTTTCCCCTTGGTCCTTCAGAGCCTTAACCATAGACTTGAGCAGGGATTCAAATTGCGGACCGCATCAACTGATGCAGCCGCAATATTGCTGTTGCGGATAGTACCGCAACCACGTCACCCCGCAATTGCGAGGTGATTTCAGATCACAAGAAAATGCTGCAATTGCGGCCACAACACAAGGGCGTTGCGGTTTATGCTTAAAAACGAAATTTTCTTCCCTTTTCTTCATCTCTGCTGCCATGCTAATGACCTTCCCCTCTTTCGGCGAGCCACCACTGCCGCCATAAAAAGAAAAGTACCTCACCATAAAAATAGAATATGCATAGAGTTTAAAAGTGTTAAAATGTAAAAAATTAGACATATTTTGTTTAAAATTTATTTAAAACTTGTTTACATTTTTATTATCAAATTTCTTTAACCAACTAATGATATATATGACTGAGCAATGGACTTCAAATGGTCTTTTTGTAACCATTGCCACAATAATAATGTTATTTTTGTCATAGATATGATCAATTTGTCTTGTAAATGGTGGAAAGTCTTATTGAATGAGTAAAAAGTTATCAAATATAATAAATAAAGATATAGTGAGAGTTATAATAATTATATGATTCTTTTTAGCATTTTGTGCAAATTTAAAAAAAAAATCATGCCGCAGCAACTGCAACCCGCATCGCAATAGCCGCAACACCCGCAATTGCAGTAATCGCAACGCAACCGCAATTTAAAACATTGGACTTGAGAGATGCCATGGTACGGGACAGCGAAGGATCCCCTTTAATTTCCACAACATCTCCTTCACAACTAACCTTGATGCTTAGCTCCTTGAAATTTGCTCTGATTTCTCCAAGCCCCTCCAACCATTCGAACCCCAATACAACATCAGCTCCTCCTAAATCAAACAGGAAAAAATCCTGTACAATTGTCAGATTTGGTATTTGCAATTGTAGCTTCTTACAGACCTCTTGGCTATGGATCCTATGGCCATCTCCTACCTCCACTGAGTACCTCCTTGTCTGCTCAATAGGCAATTGAAGCTCTTGGACCAACTTTTGATTTAAAAAATTATGAGAAGCTCCCGAATCGATCAGAACCACGACCTTTCTTCCGCCAATGCGCCCCCACAGCTTCAAGGACTTCTTGGAAGTGAACCTGGCGATACTGTTCATGATGAGTTTCATTGCCGAGGTTTGCTCCTCCGCCACCTCGAAGAACAACTCCCCCTCGGTGACCACCGCCCCTTCCTTGTTTGGGTTCATCACCATCACGTTCAATTGTGGGTTCGAACATACGTGGCCCGACACAAATGGCGCATGACACTAGAAACAGAGATTCCAGTTGATCTTGTCTTGCATCTCTTTGCGGGATATTTTTTTGTACTGTCCTCCTCTGTGAAACCCACTTGCTCCACTGAAGTTATTGCCCTCTTTGGATGCTCCTTTGTTTCCTCCACCGGTGGCCATGGCTCCCGTTAGTGTCATTTGGGTGGAATTATGGGGGTCAACATTATTTCCCCCGTAACCCCAAGGTGACTTGGGCTGACTCGAGTGGGCCTCCCACTGGTTTGCCCTTCTGCCCCCACTTTCGCTAGACTCCTAGCCTCCAACATTTCGAGCTGTTAATGTTGGTTTGTTATTGTAAGAATTGGGCCCAACCCATTTACCCGATTTGGGCCCAACCTGACTTGTCTTCCCCAACAACAAATCACATTCTTCCACCCTCTGCACCAGAGACATGATCTCACCCAAATCCTCCGTCTGGTGAAGCCTCACGTTCGCCTTCACTACATTGCTGAGGCCATTCAAGAACACCCCCTTCAAGACCTCCTCCTCTGCGTGCCTCAACGGTGTTGAGAGGAGTCCGAAATTTTCCCAGTACTCCATCACCGATCCCGTCTGCTGAAAACTCATCAAGGTTTCATATGGGTTCTCGGTCGACGGAATTTGAAACCTTTGCAGCAAAGCACTCCAGAATGACATCCATGTGACCTATGTGGTCCTGGCCTCCAACCATTGAAACTAGTTTAAGGCCTTCCCCTCCAAACATATTGCTGCTGCCGCTACCTTCTCAGCTTCCGGAATGTGGTTGATCCTAAAGTACCTCTCTGCACGGTGTATCCACCCATAAGGATCTTCTTTAGTGAAATAGGGCATAACATACTTATTGGGAGAAAGAGTAGTGTGAGGCTTGTAAATCTTCAACAAGTCATTTGTTTAATTAATCCTATTGATTATTGTTGTCTAAATGAAAAGATTTGACCCTAGAGGTAGCTTTCGACTTCCAAATAGGTTTTTCAAGAAGGAACATCTAACAATTAGGAGAATGAGTTTGAAATTGAAAACAAAACGTACAAGAAAACACACTAGAAGAATCCAAGTCCAAATTCTCTTATCAGGATCGGCAGAGAGATGGGTCGATTCAGGTAAAAGCATAGCATAAGGGACTCCATTTCAGTAGCTTCTCTATCACTCAAGTTTCTACAAAAGTTCCAAGTAAAATTTGGAACCTGATTGAAAAAGAATTCTTACTGGTTGAATTTTTCATGGAGGAAAGATGATAGAGGTAGGGAAAAAGCTGCTAAGAAAGGAGCATTTCCCACCCAAACATCCTCCCAAAACTTGATATGAGTACCTGAAGTCTGAAGCTTGAATAGTTGCATTTCTGTTTTAGAATTTTGAAAAGTATAATGGGAAGCTTTCTGCAGAGAAGAATACTTTTTTTTTTCCTTCTTTCCCTCTTGTTTGTAATTCATTTCACTATGAGTTATATATGCTAAAACTATATCGTCAGGGTTAAAGTTGACTATGGAAATGAGTTGTTTGATAAATACATGTGAAATGACACTTGTCTATTTTGGTGGGAGGTTGTATTAGACTGGACTAACTAACAGGACAAGTGGTAGATTTGTTTTCGAGATTGACCATTTCTATGTCTCTTGTTTGGTGTTTTGTGATTTTAATAGAATTGGGGAGACAGATATATGATTAGTTTGTTGCACTTCCTCATCATTTGACTGCACTATTCAATTGTTCTAATGTAGTGACTAGTTAGTTACATACCTTGCTTGATTGGGGAAATCCGAAATCTCTGTTCTTCTCAGTTGTGCTTCTGATTGTATGTTTAATGTGATTAGTTTCTATGGTGGAAGAGGAAGTTGGCTAACCTAGTTATGAGTGTGATGGCCTATGGAGCAGGAAGATAATGATAATCATGGCTAATGAATAATAATCTCAATTGTAGGGTTATCCTACCTTTATATCTTTGCTTTCCTTGAAGGTGGGAAATGGTTCTCATGTCAACTTTTGGGAGGACCATTGGGTAGGAGATTTCTCTTTCATATTTACTTTCCCACGTCTTTATCGTCTTTCTTCCTTACAAACTCTCTTATCCACATTTTTATAGTGTTCAAGATTCTGTTTTTTCATGGAATTTCCACTTTCTTCGTATCTTAAATGATAGGGAGTTCTTTGAATTGGAGTATCTTTTGGGTCTCAAAGACTCTGTTCATTTGTCTTCTACTCCAGATGAAAGAAGTTGGTCTCTTGACCCCTTTGGGGTGTTTTTGTGCAATTTTTTTTCTAATTCCTAACTCATTCATTGAATAGAGCTTCTTTCTATCTTGATAAACCCCTTTGGAAGTCCAAAGCTCCCTCTAAGGTTAAGTCTTTTATTTGGACGTGTTGTAGGTTTGTAGGCCAAATAAGGCTCTTTCCTCTGATATGTGTGTTATGTGTGGTGCCCTGCTCAGATTCAGTTCCTCGTCTATTCTTACATTGTTCTGCTGTAGTTTCTCTTTGGAATTCTTTGTTCGACTGTTTTAGTGAATGTTGGGTGTCACCTAGGTCCTCAGACCAATTTTTGATGATTAGCTTTCATGGTTTGGGTAGGAGAAAGAGGCTAAAATTTTGTTACAATGTGTAATCTTTGCTACACTTTGGTGTATATGGTTTGTGAAAAATGAGACTAAATAGTTCTCATATTATTTCTGAATTGCAACATACATGTATAAATAAGGATGAGGAGTAACTAACTCCCATAAGTCTAGGAACTAGATAAGGAAAAACAACCTGCTGGGATTCAGTAGAGATAACAACAGAATCCTTTTATTCTAGGAAATAAAAAAGAGATAAATAAGCCTAAATAACAGAAACTAATCCCTAGAAATCAGGGAACAGATTACGGATTTCAACACTCCCCCTCAAGCTGGGTTGTAGATGTTGAGGAGGCCTAGCTTGGAGTTAAGTTCATCAAATATCTTTCTGGGCAAGGCCTTAGGTAAAATATCTGCAGTTTGTTGGCTGGTTGGAATGTATTTGAGTGATACCCAACCTGTCTTTATCTTTTCCTTGACAAAGTGCTTGTCAATTTCCACGTGCTTTGTCCTATCATGATGTATTGGATCCTTTGCTATGCTGATTGTGGCCTGATTGGTGTCTTCCACGTGCTTCATTGGTGTCTTCTTCTTTCTTTGTTAGTTTGTGTTATGCTCTTATGTTAAGGAGGATTCCTTATCCTCCAAACTCATTGTAATTTCTTCTCTCTGTCTTAATGCATTTATTCTTTTATATACAAAAAAAATCTTGCCTGTAGGTGTTAAGAATTTTAATTTACCTGATAGGTTACTATGTGAAATTTCATTAAGACATGACTTTCATTAGTAGAAGTAGATGCTTTCTTCTTAGGATTTGGTTTAATCCGGGTTTCTTTCTGTTAGGAATGAAACCGTTCTACCATCCGTAGAACTAACAAAAAGAATAAAGTAAAAGAAAATTAAAAAAAGAGTAAAACAGGAAATTAATGTGGTTCAGACTTCAGAGAACAGTACGTCCAGGGCCGCACAAAGTTTTCACTATGTAGTGAGAGTTACACATAGCAAGGGATGGCTTGCTGCCTATTTATACAAGGAAATCAGGGCAACTTTTATTTCATAGGGAAGTACATACATACCCCTAAAATAAAAAATACTAACATTTATTTCTATTAGTCTCCACCGCCAATACTTTCTACCCAAGGACTTTATTCTCGATTGTAGTATATATAAGGATTGGGTTTAGTATTCTATTTCTGGGGGTTGGTTAATTAAATTTGCCTATTCAATGAGACTATTTTTGGATTTGAACTAATAATAGTTATGGAATGTTGAGAATATGCTGTTGTTTTCTCTTCTCTTGTCCTCTGTCTCTATGTTCCTGTTTCAAATTTCCTTTTCTTGTTTGAGCATCAAATTGTTAGCCTTGGCAACTGGTAATTTCTCATTAATGCTGAAATCCTGACCTAGAAGCTTTGCCCTTCGAGTCTGTAAATTGACTTGCTTGGTATGATTTATAAGTTGTAAATGATATTGACAACTTATTTGGCTCTTCTACTCTTAAGTTTGACAAACCTTGCTTAGAAAGATGCTACTATAGCATGTTTTGTCATATGAGAGGAGAGCAGATATTATGATTATATTACTTCACAAAATATGTATAATGCATTCTTTCTATAATTTTTTTTTTTGATAAAAGAAGAAATACATTAAGATGAAGAGAAGATAATTACAAAGTTTGGAAGATAAGGGATCCTCCTTAACGTAAAAGGAAAACAAACACATCAATGGAGCAAAGCTTCCCAATCCCTTAGCGTATAGGGAAACCCCCTTAGAAAGATCATGTGCTTTATACCAAATAGAAGCCAAATGCGTAATCTTATCCCAAATCAACTGCTCCAGAGAAACCTACTTAAAGATACGAGGTTTCCAACCAAATGCGCCAAAGTGTAGCATAGATTGCACATTGCCACAAAAGTTTAGCCTCTTTATTTCTACCAAAACCATTTAAATCTAATCATCAAAAATTGGTCCAAGGGCCTAGGGCACACCCAACAGTCTGTTCTATAATAAGAATATAGCTAGGACAGATACAGAGTGTTCATAATTTCATATGTAAATTCAAGAGGTGTATCATGTTGTGTGCTTCTCATAGAGAGCAGGTTTGCATGTTAAACTTCTATTGTATGCTCATTATCAGGTGCTTAGAGTTTAGCCCAAAAATCTTCAGCAGCATCCAGTTCCAGTATATTGCCAGTTAAGGCAGTATGGGTTGTGTGTCAGACCTACAATCCTCCCTCTGTAATGGTTGGATAAAGAAACTGATGATGGAGCCCTCATATTTTTGGAGAAAAATGTTTGTGGTTTGGCACGCATCTCTTGTACATTGGGAGCATATGCCCTGACACCATGAGCCAGCCAGACAAGAAAAAGGAAACAGAAAAGATTATGCTAAACATGAAACTTTAATAAAGTTGTGTTTTTTCCATCAACATTGGGAATGAAGGATAACCACAGCTTATGTGAATATATAAGGATCCTCTTTGTTCCTTTTTGCTCATTGAAACATTTCCTAATCATAGGAAACGCAGGCGATTGGACTGATGTAACATCCAGCTCCAGCAGGCTGAGACTGGTTTCTGTTCTTTGCCACTGAGCACATATTGAAGCTAACTTTTTCATGTTTCTGTGTTACTTTGATTATCTGGAAAATGCTATTGACAATGGGGAATTGTATTATTCCTCTATATTCCAAAACTGTTACATAAGATGAATTTATACAGGAGAAACCCTACACTAAATAAGGAAACAAAGACTAACCAAATCTCTAATTTTTAGGAAACATAACAGCACCACTAATTCTAGGGAACTAGAATATATACTTTCCTAGTTTATCTAATTAACATAATTACATGGGATTATAGTATCAATCCCGAGATTCTTTCCACAAATGCTTACCAGCAGCCTTCTGCCCCCACCTCAAAATAAAAAGGAGGCTGGGATGCATGGAAGTGATATATAACTCTCAGAATTTAGAAAAATAGGGATTTCATACATATAATACATCAATGGGTGAGCTATATACACGAGAACCCAAAGCAGAATAGGAAAGGAATTAAAGGTTCAATCCCATGATTTGTGGGATGTCCTAACTCCTAACTGACTAGGAATACAATTAAATGAGTCTAATTCTAGGGGTACAGTCTGTATCTGTTATAAAAAATTTCCTAAAGTAGCTGATTGACTATACACGGTTTTCCACAATAACCATTGTTGACTGTTTGGTGGGGAGCTTTGCTGCACTCTTATTTTTTGCTTTTCATGTTCTTTGTTGTTTTTCTTCTTTTCTTTTTTGGTGTATATCTTATCCTTCCCCATGTTGTCTTTCCCTTCTTTCTCTGCTAAAATTTATTTTCTATAAAAAAACAGAATTAAACAGTTTCCTGTAAAAGATAATGCTAGCAGCCCTATTAGACTAATTAGATGTGTATGTACTGCAGAGAGTGCCAGAAATCAAGTAAAAGTCTGGGGTTTGGATGTCATGTAAATTATAGCAAAAAAATAGATGTCATGTAAATTTGGAGAAACAAATTAAAAAAAAGAAGTTTGTGAGAAATAAATAAAATAGGGTTGTGTTTATTGCTTCTTTTTGGTGCTCTGCTCATGGTTGTTTTAAGGGATTCTTAATTATTGATACACAAAGAAATTTGATAGCCTTGTAATATTTGAGCCTTTGCAGCTGGCTGTTTTACTTTTTTTTTTGATAAAAAAAGAATTTCATTGAGACGAAGAATAGAAATTACAAAAAGATTGGAGGATAAAGAATCCTCAATGAAAAAGAGCAAGACACAAGACAATAGAGAAAAAGGAAAAAATCAAAAGAGCAAAGCTGCCCAATCCCTGGTCATATTTGTTAGGGAAATCCACCATGTGCTTTACACCAAATAGACGCCAAACGCTGAATCTTATCCCAAATAAGTTGTTGTGCCAAAGAAACCTCCTTAAAAATATGAGAGTTACATTCCAACCAAATACAAAGTGTAGCAAAGATTGCACATTGCCACAAACATTTAGCCTCTTAACTTCTACCGAAACCATAATAGCTAATCATCCTGGCTGTTTTACATTTGTTACCCTATTTGGGAGGATATCTTATCCTACTACCAGTTGTACTTTCTCTACTCTCTTGTGCTGTAAATTCTCTTCTTGTTTTAAAAAATATAATTTAAAAGATATAATAATAAAGTTATAAAATATCTTCTGATACTCCCTTTGATGTTTTGAGTCCTTTGTAATTTGTATAAATTTATTCATATTCACATGACTTGCATATTTCACCATGCAAACTGGGACTGTGTTTTGCTTCATCTTTTTAAATTGATTTCTTCTAATGCATTTCATGTTTCTTCTGTTTTGGTTATTTGGGATGATTATAGGATGGACAGTACCTACGACCGTCTGATCCAGCCTATGAGCAAGTACTGGATTCCCTTGCTATGGTTGCACGGCATACACCTGTACCTCTGTTGGAAGCTTTATTGAGATGGAGAGCGAGGTGGGTCATTTCCATCCCTTTCCCTTCTTAAATTGTTTTTCTTTTTCTTTTTTAGATGCTTTCTTTCTTTATTGCTGCCAATAACAGCCTTCAAAATGGAGAAGATTAATCCTGTAATTAGCTATTTATATTTGGTACGCATATTGGTCTAGTTTATCTTTGTTGAGATTGTTGTTGAGATTCAGTACTCATTAGTTGCACTTAGTGCATACTACATCAAGTGCTTATTAGGTGTACATATTCTATATGTCTGCTGCTTTAGGAATCCACTAACTAAAGCATCATCTTTGTATATTCTATAGTTATCTTAGAATGATTATGTCTTTGTATATTAAGCTATATATTCAGATCCATTGTAGTTAGAATTCAAGTCAATACAATCAAGCTATTCATCTCTGTTTACTCATCTCTGTTTCATATTCAAGTTGGTATCAGAGCTCACATTCGTGGGCCTGATCTCGTCCAAAAACAGTGGCAAAACAGCCACTGTTGAAAGTCCCGGATCTCGTCCAAAAACAGTGGCAAAACAGCCACTGTTGAAGCTAGAAGTCCCGGAGTCCGGCCATTTTCCGGCAAGAGACTCCGGCCCTAGCCCCAGAATCCTCCGACGAACCATCCTCCACCGGCGGATCTTCATTCCGGCTCTCCACGCGCCGCCACCTTCTCAGCATCCAAGTCAGCGCGTGAGCTCCACGCGCCACCTTCCTGAGGTCAGGTCACCTCACCGCCGGTCTCACCATCACCGCCGGCATCTCCTCTTTCTTTTCCGGGGGCCCCTGTCCGCGCGTGGGTCTCACGCGCGCCTCGCACTGTTCAAGGTTACTGGTCAAAGTCTCCACTGTTTAAAGTTACTGTTCAAAGTCAGCACCTGCATTTTTGGTTCAAATCACCTAAAGTGCTATAACCATTCGGTTCTGTTTTCAAGTTCTGTGGTCAAAGTCAACACCACTGCTTTTAAACTTGGTTTTGTCTTCTCTGCATTGGGTCCAAGTCAGCCCATTGCATTTTGGTTCAAGTCACAGTGAGCCCACATCATTTTATTCCTCAAGTCACCCAAGTGAGCCCACTGCATTTTATCAAGATTCAGTCACTTTTCTCACTATAAATGGCTTCCACGCATGAGAATTCTGCTGCAACCTCCGCTGCAACCTCTGGTGCACCTAATGCACCCTCACCTAGCAAGTCCCCTCTTTCCTTTGTCTTCTCTGGGAGTCCGTCTATAACTTCAGAGAAACTCAACGGCAAAAATTACATGGACTGGCAAAATGCTGTGGAAATCTGGTTTTTGGGGCAAGGCCTTGATGATCACCTAACCAAAAAGGCTACAGATATTAATACCACAGATCAGAATCAGTGGAAGAAAGCAGACTACCAGTTGGTTTCTCTCTTATGGCAGTCTATTGACTCAAAGCTATTGGTTCATTTTCGCACCTACAAAACATGCTACGACATCTGGAAGAAAGCTCGTAGTGTCTACTCAAATGATATCCAACGACTATATGATGTGGTACACAACTTAGCCACACTTCAAATGATGGAGAATGATCTCCCAACATATTTGACAAAGGCTCAATCAACCATTGATGAAGTCAAGCTGCTCCTAACCGGAAATGATATGGAGAACAAAATTGACAACATGTGTATGGTTTTTATTCTCCATGGTCTCCACAAAGATCTTGAATCTGTCCGGAACCAAATTCTGACCAATCATAGTGTTCCTACAGTGGAAAACCTTATGGATCGTCTTTTACGGGTTCCCCCTTCGGAGGCTATGATCGGAACTAGTTCCTTTTCAAGTTCAGACTCATCTGCTTTCTTCTCTAACACCACCAACCGTGGAGGCCGAGGTCGTGGACGAGGTGGTGGACGAGGAGGTCGTGGCTCTGGTAATCGTCCGCAGTGTTCCTACTGTAATCGAATGGGTCATACTAGAGAGAAATGTTATTCCCTCAATGGATTCCCTGATAAATCAGCTCATATGACATACCTACAACCTCAGAATTCAGAAAAGCAGACTGACAATCGTAATGATAGTCAGAACATCTTGTCCAACGCTGAGTTCAAAGAATACCTTCAGCTGAAATCAGTTCAACAAGGTCAATCTTCAGCTGCAGCAGTAGCCCATACTGGTAACTCTATGGTTTGTCTCTCACAATCATTACCTGTTGGATCCTGGCTATTGGATTCTGGGGCTTCTGATCATATAGCTGGTAATCCCTCTCTTTTCTCCACTATAACACAGCCTAAAACATCACATTATATCACTCTTGCCAATGGATCAAAGACAAAAGCTACTGGCATTGGTCAAGCCTCACCTTCTCCATCCTTACCTCTAAATTATGTTCTTTTTGTACCTGGATGTCCCTTTAATTTAGTGTCTGTTAGTCAGCTTACTCGTAACCTTAATTGCTCCATAACTTTCACTAATAACTCTTTCTGTATCCAGGACCGGAATACGGGGCAGACGATTGGCACAGGATCTGAATCACATGGCCTTTACTATTTCCAGCCTCCATCATCCGTTATGCACTTGCAGATTCTCGACTCTCCAGATATCCTTCATCGTCGTCTTGGTCATCACAGTCTAAATAAATTGAAGAAAATGACCCCTCATCTGTCTCACTTAAAGTCTCTAGAATGCGAGTCATGTCAGCTTGGCAAGCATGTACGAGCTTCTTTTCCAAGCAAACCTCCTCGTCAGGCAAACATTCCTTTCGGCCTTGTTCATTCTGACGTATGGGGGCCTAGTCGAGTCAACTCTATCCTAGGACATAGGTACTTTGTTACTTTCATTGATGATTTCTCAAGATGTACTTGGATTTTTTTAATGAAAGATCGTTCAGAACTATCAACTCTCTTTCAGCACTTTTACCAAGAAATTCAAACCCAGTTTGGACATTCTATCCATATTTTACGAAGTGATAATGCCAAAGAATACTTTTCTACATCTTTTAATCAGTTTATAACCTCTCATGGCATGATTCACCAATCTTCTTGTCCACACACACCTCAACAAAATGGTATTGCTGAAAGAAAACACCGTCACATTATTGAAACTGCACGTACCCTTTTATTACATGCTCATGTACCCTTAAAGTTTTGGGGTGATGCTGTAATCAATGCTGGTTTCTTAATAAATCGGATGCCCTCTTCTGTTCTGAATAACAAAGTACCATATTCCCTTTTGTTCCCAAAAGACCCATTGTTTAAAGTTCCTCCACGTGTGTTTGGCTCTACATGTTTTGTTCATGATCTCACACCAGGTCTTGACAAGTTGTCTGCCCGTGCTGTCAAATGTATCTTCCTTGGTTACTCTCACATTCAAAAAGGTTACAAATGCTATTCTCCATCTACTCATCGCTTCTACATATCTGCCGATGTTACCTTCTTTGAAGATACCCCTTATTTTCTTTCTTCAGTAACTCCGGCATCCATTTCCCAGGTATTACCGCTTCCTTTATCCATTCCATATGTTGTCGAGTCTTCTACTCCGCTTGTGTCTCTCCCGCCTCCTCTCCAACCTCCTATTACCTATCAGCGTCGTCCTCGCCCAGCACCATTGGAGGAAATTGTACCTGAACAAGCCAGTGATTCATCTCCTGCTCCAGTCGATCTACCTATTTCGGATCCACCTGAGTCTTCCACTGATTTACCTATCGCCCTTCGTAAAGGTACACGTTCCACTTCCAATCCTTATCCCATTTATAATTTCCTAAGTTATCACCGCATTTCTCCATCCCATTATGCTTTTATTTCTGCTATTTCCTCTGTTTCTATCCCTAACACTGTCCAGGAAGCATTATCCCATCCAGGGTGGCGGCAGGCTATGATTGATGAAATGACAGCCTTAGAGTCTAATACCACTTGGACACTTGTTCCTCATCCTCCTGGAAAATCCACAGTTGGATGTCGTTGGGTATTCACTATCAAAGTAGGACCAAATGGCCAGATCGATCGTCTGAAAGCCCGTCTTGTAGCTAAAGGTTATACACAGATCTTTGGACTCGACTATGGTGACACTTTTTCCCCTGTTGCAAAAATGGCCTCTGTTCGTCTTTTCTTAGCCATGGCAGCCATGCGTCGCTGGCCCTTGCATCAATTGGACATTAAAAATGCTTTCCTTCATGGTGATTTAACAGAGGAAGTCTATATGGAGCAACCACCTGGTTTTGTTGCTCAGGGGGAGTCTTGTGGTTTTACTTGTAGGTTATACAAAGCCATATATGGTCTTAAGCAGAGTCCTTGGGCATGGTTTGGCAGGTTCAGTACAGCCCTCCAACACTTTGGCATGATCCGCAGTGAAGCAGATCACTTTGTCTTTTATAAATGTTCATCCCTTAGCCAGTATATCTATCTTGTTGTATATGTGGATGACATTGTCATTACAGGAGATGATCAGGATGGCATTAAGAGTCTCAAGCGGTTTCTATCTCAACAATTTCACACCAAAGACTTGGGACGATTGCGATATTTTCTTGGAATTGAAGTTGCTCAATCTAGTTTAGGGATTGCTATATCTCAGAGAAAATATGCCCTTGATATTTTGGAAGAAACTGGCATGCTAGATTGTAAGATGATTGACACACCTATGGATCCAAATGTCAAGCTTATGCCAGATCAAGGAAGACCTTACTCAGATCCAGGAAGATATCGCAGATTAGTTGGAAAGTTGAATTATCTCACTATGACCAGATCCGACATATCCTTTGCTGTCAGTGTTGTCAGCCAGTTCCTCAACTCTCCTCGTGAAACTCATTGGGATGCAGTGGTTCGGATCCTAAGATATATTAAAGGGTCTCCTGGAAAAGGACTAATTTATCAAAATAAAGACCACACTGGTAATCCAAGTGATAGACGGTCAACTTCAGGTTATTGTGTTCTCATTGGAGGGAACCTCATCTCGTGGAAAAGTAAGAAGCAAAGTGTTGTAGCTAGATCAAGTGCAGAAGCAGAATATAGAGCTATGGCCCTTGCTACATGCGAGCTCATTTGGCTAAAGCAACTGCTTTCTGAGTTAAGATTCTGCAAGATAGGATCCATGAGCCTTATATGTGATAATCAGGCAGCCTTGCACATTTCCTCCAATCCAGTTTTTCACGAACGAACCAAACATATTGAGATTGATTGCCACTTCATCCGTGAAAAGATTATATCTAGAGAAATCACAACGTCATTCGTAGGCTCCAATGATCAGCTGGCAGACATGCTCACTAAATCACTCCGGGGTCCAAGAATAAAATATATATGTGACAAGCTAGATGCATATGACATATATGCACCAGCTTGAGGGGGAGTGTTGAGATTGTTGTTGAGATTCAGTACTCATTAGTTGCACTTAGTGCATACTGCATCAAGTGCTTATTAGGTGTACATATTCTATATGTCTGCTGCTTTAGGAATCCACTAACTAAAGCATCATCTTTGTATATTCTATAGTTATCTTAGAATGATTATGTCTTTGTATATTAAGCTATATATTCAGATCCATTGTAGTTAGAATTCAAGTCAATACAATCAAGCTATTCATCTCTGTTTACTCATCTCTGTTTCATATTCAAGTATCTTGTTAAATAATTCATAAGGGAGCTTATGCAAGTTGTTCATCTCAAAACCTGTAGGAAACTTCAGCTTGATCTAGATGATCTTGTTTACTTGGAAATTCATTTTATTTCTTAATAAGTGGAATTACGTTTTGTATGAAACTTTCTGAGCTGATTTTATTTCTTATTTTTTCTAAGCTGCTGTACTGGCCAGCTGTGTTTATACTGCACTCTTGTACCCCCACTGCAATACCCTTACTACGTTTTCACTGATTCTTTTTCCTATGTATGTTCCCTCTTTTTTCCCCCTCAATATATAATTTTTTTCTTTTCTATGGTAGTGAATCCCCAATGGGTGCGAATGATGCATCTACATTCCAAAGAAAGGTTTGTACCTAGAAATTTTCTCTCCTTTCATCTTCATATTGTCTCTCTCCCTGCCTCTTTTTTAATTTATGTAAATCTTATTTTTATATTTAGAAGTTTCATATTATAGTGTTAGTTTATTTGTAAAACTTATTCTTGTAAATCTTGTGCTTGCATAGGATGATACATATCTGTATAAACTGGTAGAATTATAGATAATTTTGTGCCTTTACTTAACAGCTTAAGTGAGCTAACTGGCTCTTTGGTATGGTATCAATGCCTTTTGTTAATTAGTCTACTCTTTTTTGTCCTTGCCGCCCTAGACTTCCAAATTAATATATTCTTCTTTTATTATAAAAAAGATTTCACTAAGAGTAGTATTAAGTTTCAGCACAAGATAGTTGTGAGCTTGTGCTTTGTGTTCCAACTTATGACTTTTAAGCTCAATGAGCTTTAACATGGGGGTGGATATTATGTTAGAGTTATATAAGTCATTATTAGGCCCTTTGTCAATCAATTTAAGCTCTTAGGTCAAGTAGTTTTTGGACTAAGAAGAAATCTCAATCACCTTTTTACTTTTGGTTCTTTTTCCTGAAGTCAAGATCCCCTCCTTGTAGAGCCTCTAGACTTTTTTATGTACATTGATTTATATTGTTCTCAGTATCAGTTTTTCCTCAAATAGCTGTTCCTCATGGTACCTAACGAAATTTGCGCATAAAAAGTTCATGTAAGTAAATATCCTACTCTTCTGGCTAAGAGCACTAACAAGATTAATCACCTTTTTCTTAGCTTGGTTTTCTGATCTGCTTCTCTTATGAAAATAAGAAACGGAAGGGTTGTATCTTCTTGTCTGTGTGCCAAAAGTTTTGAAGTTTTATTTTTTCAGTCAAATGCTTTTTAGTCATTCATTTGGATTCCTGAACACAAATTATTTTTACTTTTTCAGCTATTATTATATTAGTTCTATTAATATTCTTAGTGGTGATAATAGACATCCAAAAACATTTCTCATGGACACTCATGTTTATGAGATGTAACTAACTATTTACTGGCCTTCAATACTTCTCTGAATCCATGTTCAAGCTTGCGACTATTTCCACATAAGAAATAACGCACTGCAGATGATGTAAATGGAGTTTATGCTGAAAATATGCTAGATATCTTTCTCCTGTTTGCTACCGAACAACATAAATATTTGTATTCTAGAATTATGATTTGTTAATAAATACCTGTAAAATAGCTAATTTCAGCATACATGCTGCAGTTTCTTTTAGAAAAATGCGGTTATTTAATGTTAAGATTTATGATATGTTTTTGTGGAATTCAGCTTGCAGTGGAGTGCATTTTTTGCTCAGCATGCATCCGCTTTGCAGAGTGCTGTCCTCAGGAGGGGATTACTGGTTTGAAAATATATTAATGCTTTTTTCATATTATGTGCGTTTGTTTTCCAATGCGTATTTTCCTTTTAATCCTCTCTTATTCTTATCTTCATTACAGAGAACCTGTGGTCTGGGCTTGAAAATTTTGTTTTTGATTGGCTAATACATGCTGACAGGTAATGCTGTAGTAGACGGAAATAGGAACCTGTACAGTTTATGTGATCACTTAATGTCTGTAGCATGTTGTTAGTTAATAACAAATTCTGTTTCTAATAAAACTATAGTCACCACTAGAGCAATTGGGCCATTTTTGTTCTTTTTATATCTGGACAATATAATATTTGGGTTCGCTTAGCAAATACTTTTTCCGCCGTTGTTCAGTTTAGACTTTGGAAATCAAGGTTTTTATTTGCTTAAAGTTGTCAGTAATCTGGATTATTTCTTGCTAAATTCTCAAAAGTTTCAAACTTTTGCTATATTATTGCTCAGTTTCATGTAGAATGCTGCAGCTGAGTGAAATGTTAACTCCAGTGGTGGGCTTCATCATCCCCCCTCCTGGTTTATAGAGAAAGAAAAATCAAATATAAACTTCTGTTGTCTCTCTAATGATTGTTAATCATCACTTCCGGGAAGTTTTGCCAAGCATTAAAATAGTGATTATTGGTCTTTGAAGTCACTCTAGTCTAGAACCTCTAAAAGACTGGAGCCTAAAATGAATCAAGTTCCATTCTGTGGCCAATCAGTGCTGCAATGGAGTCCTATATATGGGTTTTTTTAAACAGTGAAAAAAGAATTTACTAATAGAAAGAAGAGAAGTACAATGAAGGAGGTAAAAATTCCTTCTGGAACAATTAAAAAAGAAACAAAACAAAACTGACCAAAGAAAAAAACAAATAGCTCAAAAGAGCTCTCCATCCCCTCTATAAGTTCATTAGAGAAACCCCCCTTGAAAAGTCCTGAGCTGAATCACATGGCGAGCCCAAAAAGACAACCCTGTCCCATAAAAGGTGAGAAGAAAGAAATTTCTGATTGAAAACTGTGCCATTTTGATTTAGCTACAAACACTGCAAACTTGCAAAAGCAGCGCACTGCCAAAGGATCTCACACTCCTTTCTTTTACCAAAGTCTCTTAAATGAAGAGATAAAAACTGGTCTAAAAATTGCTAAAATCCTTTTCCAAAGCTTCAAAGCAACTTCATAACAACAAAAAATGATGACTTTTTGTCGAGGAACTCCGAGAACTCATTACATAAAACATTATAATACACAAGCAGTTCTTATCCTTGGTTTCAATTTTTAGGATAGGTAACATTGGATGTGTTTTGATTTACTTAAGCCAAACTACAGATAAGATTTGAAAGCATTATTGTTCTCATTTAGACTAGACTATGTTTTATTTCAGAAACAAAATATACTGATTCATGATTAAGTTTCCAGAAACTTTGTTTTTCTCTTCTGCTTATATGACAGTTTGGTGTGAACTTAGTTAACTCTTGTTGCAGGGTTGTTAGCCAGGTTGAATATCCCTCATTGGTTGATCTGAGGGGGCTTCTTTTGGACTTGGTTGCTCAACTCTTAGGTGCTCTATCCCGCATCAGGTATCTGATTTACCACTGAATTGTACTTGAGATCTATTCAGGATGGTGGAAAAGTATTTGACCAGTATGAGGGTTGGTTTAAGAAATATTTAATGATTGAATCATCATATATCAGACTCATTTGTTCAGGATGCAAAGGCATGGTATCTGAAGAGCAGAATTTTCAGAACTGCAAATTTCTTTATTGACTAATTAAGAAGCAATGAAATATATACTTCAGTTCTCCATATCAGATGTGGAGTTATTCATATTTTCTCCCTGAATAGTAAAGCTTTGTAGTTTTGATATGGTTACTGGTAACTGGTCAAGTGTATATGTGTGTATTAATTTTTGAAATTTAAGGGGTGCTTCAGCATTCATCCATTTTGACTATGGTTCAGTTGAGCCATGGCTAAGAATATGAAGTTGAATATTATTGCCTTGCTTTGTGTCTCAACATCGAAACTTTTTGTGTCATTTCAGTATACTCCTATGTTGTTTTTTCAGGTTTAGTTCTATTACTGAGTGGTTTTTCATGGAACTCAATACCCGTCGAATTGACACCAGTGTCGCTAGAAGTGAAACACTTAGTATCATTAATGGGATGCGCTACCTGAAGCTTGGGGTATGTGTAAAAATTAATTGTTTCCGGGAAAGCATTAAATGATATTGGTATAATTATGAGCACCTTCTCAGGTTAAAACTGAGGGTGGATTGAATGCATCCGCCTCCTTTGTGGCAAAAGCAAATCCCTTAAACCGTGCTCCTCATAAACGCAAAAGTGAGCTTCACCATGCTCTATGCAATATGCTTTCAAACATCCTAGCACCTCTTGCAGATGGTGGGAAAAGCCAGTGGCCACCTTCTGGCGTAGAACCAGCACTTACATTGTGGTATGAAGCTGTTGGACGTATAAGAGATCAGCTCATGCATTGGATGGATAAACAGAGTAAACACATTGCAGTAAGTGGTTCTCTTACCAGTTCTGTTATTTATCCTTGGCTTCAAATACTAAGTGTGTGTTTTGATTAGCTTATTTTGCTTTTAGAAAAGCTTATAATCAAAATTTGAAAGAGAAATTTTGACTGAAAAGCTTTTTAGAGTGAAATAATCAAAAGGTTCTTATATTGTGTTGTCATCCAGGTTGGGTACCCATTGGTGACTCTTCTTCTCTGTCTTGGTGATCCTCAAATATTTCACAGTAACTTAAGCCCTCACATGGAACAACTCTACAAACTTCTTAGGGTAAGATCGAAATCACATAGCCTTTGTTTACATTTGAATTATGGAAGACAATTAACTGTACTCATATATTGCATTTGAGGTTAAATGGGATTTAAGCTTGAATTAGACATTTATCTCACATAAACTATGCATGCTGAAATGCTTATGTTTCGGCTAATTATTACTCATTACTGATTTACTTACTTTTGTGTGCAAAAAGAAAGATAAGTAATATAGGTATTGTGATTCTTTTGTTCTGTTTGCTTTCTTTCCTCTTTTCAAGGTTGGGGATCAAAATTTTAGCATGAGAAGTTTTTGGTGCGTATATGTCATAAGCATCTAGCTTGTTACAAATAGAAGTTACCCTTGGAGCCCAGAGTGACTTAGTGAAGATGTCAGCCAGTTGATCATGGGAGTTGACAAACGAAGTAATAATGTCTCCGGATAGGATCTTTTTGTGGATGAAATGGCAATCAATCTCTATCATGAAAGACTGGATTGGAGGCAATGTGTAACGCTACTTGATTATTACAAATGAGTTTCATAGGACCTATCTGACTAAATTTCAATTCATGAAGTAATTGTTTCAACCATATTAGCTCACGTAGTGAGAGCCATAGCCCAATACTCTACTTCTGCACTTGATCTTGCAACTACACTCTACTTTTTGCTTTTCCATGAGATAAGATTGCCTCCAATAAGAACACAATATCCAGAAGTAGACCTTCTGTCACTAGGAGAGCCTGCCCAAGCTGCATCTGAATACCCAATAATATTTGCATGTCCCCTATTCTCATAGACTATCCCTTTTCCAGGGGAACCCTTGATGTATCTCAAGATCCGAATCATAGCATCCCAGTGAGCATCACAAGGAGAGTTAAGAAATTGACTTACAACACTAACAACAAATGAAATATCTGGTCTGGTCTAGTCATGGTTAGATAATTTAATTTTCCCACTAGCCTCTAATATTTGCCTGGATTTGGATAAGGCTCCCCCTAATCTGGTGAAAGCTTGACATTCGGATCCATAGGAGTGTCAATGGGTTTACAACCAAGCATTCTAGTCTCTTCCAAAATATCAAGTGCATATTTTCTCTGGGAAATAGCAATACCTGTTTTAGACTGGGCTACTTAATGCTAAAGAAATATCGTAGCCGACCCAAGTCCTTAGTTCGAAGGTGTTGAAACAAGTGTTGTTTTAGGCCTTTGATACCTTCATGATCATTACCAATAATTACAATATCACCCACATAGACAACAAGATAGAGGCATTCATTGAATATCGAATGTTTATAAAAAACTGAATGATCGGCCTCACTATGAATCATACTAAACTGCTGAATAACTTTGCTAAACCTGCCAAACTAAGCCCGAGGAGATTGCTTCAAGCCATACAGAGGTAGACCCAATTTGCAAACAAGACCTGACTCCCCCTTAGTAACAAACCTAGGTGGTTGCTCCATGTAGATCTCTTCCTGTAGGTCACCGTGTAAAAAGGTATTTTTAATGTCCAACTGATGTAAGGGCTAGTGATTCATGGAAACCATGGATAAGAAGAGGCGAACAGAGGCCATTTTAGCAACAGGAGAGAATGTATCACCATAATCAAGACCAAAAATTTGAGTGTACCTTTTAGCTACAAGACGTGCTTTCAACTTGTCCACCTGTCCATTTGGGACGACTTTGACAGTGAAGACCCACCGACAACCAATTGTAGATTTCCTGGGGCGGGATGGAACAAGAGTCCATGTGTGGTTGGATTCCAATGCTGTCATCTCATCAATCATAGCATGTCGCCATCCTAGATGGAATAATGCTTTGTGAACAATTTTAGGGATAGAAATTGACGTCAAAGCAGATACAATAGCACAATGGGAAGAAGACAAACGATGATAGCTGAGAAAATTATAAATGAGATGAGGGTTACGAGTAGAACGTGTACCTTTACGAAGGGCAATAGGTAAATCGGCGGAAGGCGCAGGTAGGTTCGGAATAGGAGCAGATGCTGGAGCAGAAGATGAATTGCTAAGGTCTAGAACAATAACAACCTTTGGATCTGTAAGACAAGGACGACACTGATAAGTGAGGGGATATGGTTGGAGAGAATTGGCTGGCGCCAGAGGATGTTCTGGTATCTGAGTAACTGGAGAAACAGAGACGGGAGAATCAAAAGAAGGAACAAGCAATGCCAGAGAAATAGACTCTAGCTCAACCGGCTATGCAAAATAAAGAGTGTCCTCGAAGAAAGTGACATTTGCGGAGATATAAAAACGATGTGTGGAAGGAGAATAGCACCAATACCTCTTTTGGGCATGAGAATAACCCAAAAAGACACATTTAAGAGCACGAGCAGAGAGTTTATCAAGACCTGGAGAAAGGTTATGAACAAAAGAAATAGAGCCAAAAACGCGGGGGGGGGGGGGGGAGGGGAAGGAAACAGTGTGAAGTGGTTCCTTAGGATATAAAAGAGAGTGAGGAGTCTGATTATCTAAAACAGAAGATTGCATACAATTGATTAAATAACTAGTAGTAGGAACAACATCATCCCAGAATTTTAAAGGTGCATGAGCATGTAATAAAAGAGTTCGAGTTGTTTCAATGAGATGGCGATGTTTCTGCTCGGCTACACCATTTTGTTGAGGTGTATGAGGGCAACTAGATTAATGAATCATATCATGAGAAGCCATAAAAGAATTAAAAGAAGCTGAAAAATATTCTTTTGCATTATCACTTCGCAAAATACGAATAGTTTGTCCAAATTGAGTATGAATTTCGGTGCAAAAATTCTAAAAAACATTAAACAACTCTGAATGTTCTTTCATTAAAAAAAACCAAGTATATCTTGAAAAATCATCAATAAAGGTAACAAAATACCTATACCCGAATATAGAACTGACACGACTAGGACCCCAAACAGCAGAATGAATAATATGAAAAGGAGACTCTGCTCGACCATTGACGTTACTTGGCAAGGACGACCGAACATGTTTCCCAAGTTGACACGACTCAATCTAAAGAATGCAAATGAGAAAGATGAGAAACCATCTTCTTCAATTTATTCAGACTCGGATGACCCAGACGACGATGAAGGAGATTAGGAGACTCAGCAGCTGCACATATGGTTGAGGAAGGAGGTTGGAGATAATAGAGACCATGCGATTCAAATCCTACTCCAATCGTCTGTCCCATATTCTGGTCCTGTATATGGAAGGAATCATAAGTAAAGGTGATGGAACAATTATGAGACCGAGTCAATGGACTAATAGAAATTAAATTAAAGGGATAATCAAGTATATACAAAACAGAATTCAAGGATAAAGACGGAAGAGGTGAGGCTTAACCAATACTAGTGTCCACACTCTTAGAACCATTAGCAAGAGTAATATGATGTGGTAGCTTGGTAGATGGCAATTTAGAGAAAAGGGAAGAATTACCAACTATGTGATTAGAAGCACCAGTATCCAAAATTCAGGAATCAACAGGTGAAGAATGAGAGGGACAAACTGTAGAATTACTGGTATATGCTACAGTAGATGAACATGAGACTTGTTGGGGCCTTCAGCTGAAGGTACTCCTGATATTCATTGGCTGAAAAGAAATTCGGACTGTCAAGCTCAACCTTCTTTTCCTCAAAACTAGATGCCTAAGTTTGTGTAACAATCTTCTCTGGGAAACCATGTAAAGAATAGCACCTGTCTTGAATGTACCCCAAGTGCTTACAATAAGAACACTGAAGAGGACTGCCAGAGCCACGACCTTCTTGGCCACGACCGCGATCCCAAAAGCTTAAGCTATTAGGTGAAGACTCAAGACCGTTTTATATTTCTAATATGCCCCCTCACGCAAGATCCCTTTGGGCACAAAGCATGGATAATGCATAGCTTCACCCTAGCTTATGTTGAAATTCAACTTTATTTAGAAGAATGGGGGCGACAAGGATCGAACTCTTGACCACTTGGTCATAGAGGCTCTGATACCATGTCAAGAACCAACTATCCCAAAAGTTTAAACTGTTAGGTGAAGGCTCAAGACTAGTTTTATATGAGTGCGCCCCAAGCGCTTACAATAAGAACATTGAAGAAGACCGCCAGAGCCACAACTGCGCCCACGACCTCGACCATGACCACGGCCACAGCCTCGGCCTCCACGGTCAGCTAAAACAAAAGCTGAAGATTCTGAGATGTTTATGAACCAAACTCAGATGTGTCCCAGGGCGAAGGAACTCGGAGCAAACTATCGATGAGCGCCTCTACCGTAGGAACATCAGTATTTGTTAAGGCTTGATTTCGAACAGACTCAAAATCCCTATGAAGACCATGAAGAACAAGCACCATATACATATTATGAAGCTTTTCTAACACTTTGGGAAGAGTATCACCTGTCAAAATTAATTTAATAGCTTCAATGTGGATTTTGCTTTATTCATATAGGAGAGCAGATCATGATCAATCATTTGAAGTATAGCCAGACTATGAACAGAATCATACAGACGTTGAATGTCATTAGAGTAAATGCTTTGAGCTTTCTTTCAAATATCATAGCATGTTTTGTTGGAGCGAAAGTGCACCAATAGCTTGGGATTAATAGATTGCCATAATAAGGATACCAATTGATAATCAGCCTGTTTCCATTCCTCTCTCTTACTAGCAAAAATATCCTCAACCTTAGTGAGATGGTCAGAGAGACCTTGACCTAGAAACCACACATCAACAACATTATACCAAGCAAGATAATTTTTACCATTGAGTTTCTCTGACGTGATAGTAGGAGAGCCAAAAAAAGCAAAGGAGATCGAACTCTTCTTGGTGGCTTTAGCCATAAGGTCAGCAAAAGTGAGAAAGACTTTGGGGCGTGTGAATCAGTACACTTGAACAGTGCAGTACACAAAGGGGCGTGAACAGTATAAAGGAGCCATACAGAGGGAACCTAGGAAGGAGCAATGTGCAAACTAGCGGCCAAACACCAAAAAGGGACCAGGAAGCGTTGGCGAGGCGAATAGGAGCGGCTGTGTGGTGGTCCAAGCACAGGAAGGTGGCACGTGGATTTCACGAGCAGGCAAGATCCAATTGCTGCAGAGGCACGCGCGAGCGCGTGGAGGCAGCTCTAGCGACGACGCTTAGAGGGAAGGCTGGTCGAACCTTTCTGAAACAAAGTGTGCCCTCACCTTGGTGGTTGAAGAGCTTGAAACAGAGGATCTAGCTTGACAGTGGCTAGGCGTGAAAACGGGGGCATGAAGAAAGGGCTTGATACCAACTTATATTTACTAAATAAGTTGCTTGCGAGAATACCTCTCATCTCTTTGATTTATAAAAAGAAGATACAAACTACAATACCATGATTTTAGGGATTCATATTAATTACAAATTGTATTCCTATTCTATTAATAGAAAGAACATCAAAGCTAATAACTATACAATCAAAGCATATCAACATATACACTCCAAGGCAACCATGCTGGCACTTGACACTTTTTCAACCTTTTGAGCAAAGACCAAGTTAGCCTCACTCACACCAAGTAGGAATTTGTGATTAGAGAAGCAAGATTGTGGAGGAAGTACTTGAAAGAGAAATTGTATTGATGAAGAATGCTTTATACAAGAGTTTCTTATAATCTCTCACTCTATGTTTAACACTAGGAGTGCTTATCCTATTTATAGTAATTCCACATCCTCAATGGTCGGTAGAGATTAAGCCTAGTGTACGGTGGGGATGAGGTTCTAAAACCTTCCTACCTCCTTACTCTAAGATATTTACATAGAACCTTCTAGAGGTTTATAGAGAGCCTAAGAGTTTTCTCCAAGAGTCTAGAGACTTTTTGGTCCCTCTTGGTGCATAGAGTTTTCTAAAACCTTTCATAAGGTTCTAGATTCTTCGAAAGAGTTCTAGAATATTCTACAAGGTTTTGGAACGTTCCAAAATGCTTTAGAATGTTCTTCAAGGTTCTAGAATGTTCTTTAAGGTTCTAGAACATTCTGGAGACTTCTAGATTCTTCTCCAAAGATCTATAATTATCTCGGCGTCAAGCCTTTGTATGAAAAATTAACCTCCATGATTGTCCAAGGAAGTCATGTTGTGACATGCAGGATTTAGTTGTGATTCCAAGCATTCTATAGCTTTCTCCACAATACTTAATATATACTTATTATGGAGCATAACTCTTGTACCTTGGTGGTTCTTTTGGCACAACAACTGATTTGGGATAAGATTAAGCGCTTGACTTCTATTTGGTGTAAACCATATGGTCTTTTTAAGGGGTTTTCCCTAGCAGTATGTTGAGGGATTGGGAAGCTTTGCTCCGTTGATTTTTTTTCTTTGTTTTGTGTTTTTCTCTTTCATTAAGGAGAATTCCTTATCATCCATGCTCATTGTAATTTCTTCTCTTCGTCTTGATCAGTTTCTTCTTTTATATATATATATATATATATATATATATATAAACAATTCTTAATATATATCCTTTGGTTATGCTACTTGGTTTTAACTTTGAAGAAGAGTCTCATGGAAGAAGTGAGCACATGAAGGACACAAAAAAATGTGCCATAACCGAAGGGTATGCATTGCACAGTAGTTCCCAACGAGGCTGTTGATAGGGAAAGATATTAGTGTATGTACAAATTCGAGACATTTTGCCTAGGATGGTCAATAAATAATTTTGAGAGTAAATGTCCATTTTGGTCCTCGAAAGATATATGCTTCATCACATTGGTTCTCTACTTCTTTATTTATCAACAACATCAAATTGGTTCTTCAATGATAATTAATGTCATCAGTTTCGTCATTCAAGATTCAATATGATGCCATTTTAAAGACCAATTTGATGGCAAAAATGTGACATTGGAGGACCAATTTGATGTCACATATATCTTTGGTGGACTAATTTGATGTATTTATAAATGGAGGACTAATGTGATGTCGCGTATATCTTTGGAGGACCAAAATGGACACTTACTCTCGAATTTATTTCTTGACCATCCTAGGCAAAATGTCTCGAATTTGTACATACACTAATATCTTTCCCTATCATATATGCAGAGAGATTGGGCCAGCTTTGCTCCATTGATGTTTTTTCTTTTTCTTTGTTGTTTTATTTCTCCTTTTTTCTTTATGGAGTTCCTTGTAATTTTCTTCTCTTTGTCTTAATGAATTTCTTCTTTTATAAAAAAAAAAACCTATTTTCTTGTTCTATGACAAACACTAGTTTTTAGGTGTCAGTGTAGTTTATTTTTCTTCTCCTGCACAGTTTTACTGTTTTAGACATAATATGACTAGATTCAAATTTGAATTCTTGTGATGTAGTACAAGCATAAAAGAAGAGAGAAAGGAGGAGAGAGTGGGACCAGTGATTTTTTTTAGGTGTCCGTTGATTTTTTTTCTTTGTTTTGTGTTTTTCTCTTTCATTAAGGAGAATTCCTTATCATCCATGCTCATTGTAATTTCTTCTCTTCGTCTTGATCAGTTTCTTCTTTTATATATATATATATATATATATATATAAACAATTCTTAATATATATCCTTTGGTTATGCTACTTGGTTTTAACTTTGAAGAAGAGTCTCATGGAAGAAGTGAGCACATGAAGGACACAAAAAAATGTGCCATAACCGAAGGGTATGCATTGCACAGTAGTTCCCAACGAGGCTGTTGATAGGGAAAGATATTAGTGTATGTACAAATTCGAGACATTTTGCCTAGGATGGTCAATAAATAATTTTGAGAGTAAATGTCCATTTTGGTCCTCGAAAGATATATGCTTCATCACATTGGTTCTCTACTTCTTTATTTATCAACAACATCAAATTGGTTCTTCAATGATAATTAATGTCATCAGTTTCGTCATTCAAGATTCAATATGATGCCATTTTAAAGACCAATTTGATGGCAAAAATGTGACATTGGAGGACCAATTTGATGTCACATATATCTTTGGTGGACTAATTTGATGTATTTATAAATGGAGGACTAATGTGATGTCGCGTATATCTTTGGAGGACCAAAATGGACACTTACTCTCGAATTTATTTCTTGACCATCCTAGGCAAAATGTCTCGAATTTGTACATACACTAATATCTTTCCCTATCATATATGCAGAGAGATTGGGCCAGCTTTGCTCCATTGATGTTTTTTCTTTTTCTTTGTTGTTTTATTTCTCCTTTTTTCTTTATGGAGTTCCTTGTAATTTTCTTCTCTTTGTCTTAATGAATTTCTTCTTTTATAAAAAAAAAAACCTATTTTCTTGTTCTATGACAAACACTAGTTTTTAGGTGTCAGTGTAGTTTATTTTTCTTCTCCTGCACAGTTTTACTGTTTTAGACATAATATGACTAGATTCAAATTTGAATTCTTGTGATGTAGTACAAGCATAAAAGAAGAGAGAAAGGAGGAGAGAGTGGGACCAGTGAAAGATAGCCAATTAAAAAATAATCAAATTCACCAAAAACTAAGCCATCTACTAAGTTCATAGTAATCTTTAATTATGAAAGCCAACTATTAACTAAGATACTAATGAATACCTTCAATTTGATAAATGTCAATCTTACCAAAATGATATAATCTATATTCGTAATTACTACATAATGTTAGAGATATAAAATCATTATTGGGACCAAACAGCTTAAGCATTTAGGAGAGCTAGTCTTTGATATGGTATCAAAGCCTCTATGACCAAGTGGTTAGGATTTCAATCCTTGTCATCCCCATTCTTCATAATTAATTTGAGTTTCAGCATAAGGTAAAATGGGCTTATGCATTGTCCATAGAGGTGACAAATTGATGGATTGGATCATAATGGATGGATAAAAAATCAACCACTAATCCATTTGAGATCCATTAAAAATTTGTTAATACCATCCAAACCATCCATGACCCATTTTAATGGATGGATATTCAATCCATCCATTAATCCATTTTAATGGATATGATGGATGGATATTCGATCCAATTATTTAAAATTTTTCTTCTTTTAAAAAATACTCTCTCTAAAGAAATTCTTTCTTTCTCTCTCTAAAAAATAAATAATTTTCTCTCTCTAGAAAAAGTAAGTTCCTCTCTCTAGGAAAAAATTCATTTTCTCTTTCTAGAAAAAAGTTAATTTTCTCTATAGAAAAGTAAGTTTCTCTCTAGAAAAATTAATTTTCTCTCTAGAAAAGTAAGTTTCTCTCTCTAGAAAGTGATTTTCTCTCTCTAGAAAGTGATTTTCTCTCTCTAGGAAAAGTATCTCTCTCTAGAAAATGGATGGGTTAGGGTTTCAGATGAGTTATGGGTTGGTTGGATCTCAAATGGGTCATGAGTAAGTTTGTAACTGGATATCCAATGGATATTGAGCTCAATTCATTAACCATCCATTAACTAATCTGATCCAATCCATTTAATTTATTATTATTATTGGATGGATTGAATTGGATTTAACATGGATGGATGGTGGATAAATGAATCATTTTGACACCTCTAATTGTCCACGCTTCAAGCCTAAAGGGCTCTTGCCTGAGAGGGTGTGTTAGAGATATAAAACCATTATTCATCCTCCACCTATCAACTTAAACTTTTAGGAGAGTTGGTCTTTGACACATTATATCATAAATATTCCTAATCCATATTTCATTATCCTCCTTTAGTGAGTCTCCAAATGCACTTTAGTCCAAGGAACAAGCAAGGTGGTGATAAATTGTCCTTTTTCTTTCCTTGATGAAAGTGTGTATATAGATTGTCTTAAGATGTTAAGATGTTTAAGTGGGTAACTAGAATTTATAGTTACTTTATTATTTCTCTATATTGCAATTTTTTAATTATGTGACAATTCTATTCCCTGGTTTGAGCATGCAGGATAAGAATCACCGTTTCATGGCTTTGGATTGTCTTCATCGGGTTTTAAGATTTTACTTGAGTGTCCATGCAGCTAACCAGGCCCCAAATCGAATATGGGACTACCTTGACAGTGTAACTTCACAACTTCTAACAGTTCTAAGGAAAGGATTGCTTACTCAGGATGTCCAACATGATAAACTTGTTGAATTCTGTGTAACTATAGCTGAACATAACCTTGATTTTACCATGAACCATATGATACTAGAATTGCTTAAGCAAGACAGCCCCAGTGAAGCGAAGGTTATTGGTCTTCGTGCCTTGCTTGCCATTGTCATGTTGCCTTCAAGTCAGCATTTTGGTTTGGATATTTTTATAGGTACAACTAGTCATAGTCCTAGAATAATCATACATGATATATTTGATGACATAATTATGTTTAGAGGTGTATTGTCTGCAGTAAAACTTAACACATTTGTTGAATGAGCAGGTCATGATATTGGCCACTACATTCCAAAAGTGAAAGCTGCAATTGAGTCGATATTAAGGTCATGTCATAGAATCTACAGTCAAGCTCTTTTGACATCTTCAAGGTCCACAATAGGTAATTCCTTCTTGTATTATATGTCTGCTGGATATATGTTGCGGTGTAAGAAGCATAAAACAGTAAAAGAAAAAAGCTGAATCAAACCTGAAATTATATTGTTGAGAACCTGTTTCTTTGCTTATTAATTTATTTAGTAAATAATTTCACTTTGATCACGTGTATTGTTATTTAAGTATACTGCAATGTTTTCCCTTTATTTTATTATATACAAATAAGCTAGTGTGTGCATTAAAAACCATAATTTGGTAGATTAATTTTTAAAAATATAGAAAAGGAGGATCGTGGAGACTGTAAAGAGAGAAGATAATGGTGACAAGGAATGAGAATAGTGAGAAAAGTGGTAAGAGAAAATGGTGATTGTAATTCTCCAAAAAATATCATTGATTTTTCTTTGTAATTACCTTTATAACATCACAAATTTAATTTATTTATTTAATGAACATTCAAATGCAATATTCATGACAAAAACATAGATTGAATATTTTCTCTAGGTTCTCTTTATTAAAAGTAGAAGTTAGTTATCGGTGGAGCGTAGCTCAATTGGTATCTCCTTTGGTCTTTACCAAGGGGCTGTGGTTATGTGGTGGGAGTTCGATCCCCCACATCTCCATTTCCCATTCCCCCTTAGGTCCAATAGGACCTCCCTATAACCAAAAAAAGGAAAATTAGTTATATAACATTTTGATAGTCAGGCACCTTTAGCTGGAGAGGAACAGTAGTATTTTCAAAAATCAGATTGTACCTCGAAATGTTCATTGGTTTCACTTGGGGTTTAGGTCAGGCTTTTGTAGGAGTAGCCTTCTTACAGATACTAAAGGGATTGGAGGCCTGTGTTGTTTTGATCGTATTTGAATTTTTAGTCATTTTATAGGAATTCTCATGCTCTTCTTTGTCATTTTGTTTGTGTGTGTGTGTATGCATGGGTCTTAAGCCTGTACAAGGAGCTACCTACCTCCATAAATTGTGACAAGATTTATGAAGCTGCTTCTGAAGGTTGTTCACTCTATAGGTCTGAATGCAGCATGCCTAGCATGGATTGCAGGTTTCTTTGTTCATGCATGTTTTCCCTGTTTTAGGGTGTTCATGCTAATTTCAGGATGTTTTCCAACATTTCTCGGTTTTTCTTTCAGCCCATTGTGTCCTCATTTTTTGATTGTATTATGTTGGTCTCACAAGAGCCTTTAAAAGGATGGTTTGTCTCAAGGTCCTTATGATTTGTGTTAACAGGCTATTTCTTCAGGCTGTTAGCTATTGGCTTCTGTTCTACCATAGCTAGTGTTAGGATCCAATTGCAAGGTATGGACTTAAGTCCCATATCGGAAGTATGGGATTCAGATGTGGAGTTATATAGCCTTGGGCTCTTCCACCTTAATAGCTAGCTTTTGGGGTGTGGTTCTCCCAAGGTTGTATCAATTGGTATCATAGCATGATCCTTTGCCCACGTGGACGTTGCCTACGTGGCAGGCTGACCAACGGGCACTAGGGTAAAGAGGCCGACATGGATGTCGGCCACGGAAGCGTGGTGGAATGTTAGGACCCAATTGCACGGAAGTATGGGATTCAGATGTGGGGTTTATATAGCCTTGGGCTCTTCCACCTTAATAGCTAGCTTTTGGGGTGTGGTTCTTCCAAGGTTGTATCAGCTAGCCTTATCACCTCTAGTATTATTTGTACTTGGCTCAGTCTATCACACTGGCCTTAAAGCAACCCTGCTACCAAGATTGGTATTTAATACTATTAATGGGGTTGTAAACCTTGTAGGGATGTTCCTAATCAACCACTTTTTGTGATATCTACTTTTCTTCACCCACGAAGGGTTTCTTTTTAATACCTTTTTTGCTAATCCTTTGGGTGATCTGTCAAATTACCATATTGTCCCACTCTTGCTAAACTCCAGTAAATTTTCTCTGGATTATTGGTGTTGCTTTCTCTTGTAGGAGTGTCTAATGACTCATTTTTCGTTGTCTATAGCTCAAGCATTTCGGATTTATTCCACAAAAGAGAAACTTAAATTTTCAAAGTGGTAAAATGAATTACGATGTGTTTTGTGTTTTGCATGTGTTATCCTTCCTTTCTCGACTTGTTTCATTTACTTTTGAATTTCCCTTATGCATATGCTAATTTTTTTTTTTTACCTTTTCTCCTTTAATATTCTTATATTTGTATATGTCTCATGGCCTAGACTAGCCTTAAGTTGTTTTTTTTCATAAAAGAAGGAATATTATTGGAATTGAGATTAGAAGATTACATAGTCAGAGGATAAGTCTTCCCTTCAAATTTTAATCAAAATTAGAAAAGACTGACCAACACGGAATAAACAAAACTATAAAGCCTGCCATCCCGGTCCTGCTCAATCTCACTTTACACATTCTGGTTTAACGTTTCTTGTATTCATTTTAGAAAAAGGAGTAATAGTTAAATTGAGTCTCGTATCAGACCTCCTTTGATTAATTTGCTCCATTGTATTAAAAATTTGTTATTAATACATATCCATACTTTCCTCATTTATTAATTTGATCAGAAAGTAAATGAAGATTAAAATACTTATTGTCTTTGGAAATGACAGATGATGGTCTTCTATGTTTATAGGGTTCATTGACTAATTGATTCGAAAAAGAAAAGGAAAGAAAGACTATAGGATCAATTTTTTCCTAATGACTTTCAGTGGTATAATATTTGTTAAGATTGTGAAGAAAATAAGATGAAGGCAGAATTGTTTTCTGCTATTGATTCAACGAGATAGTACATCAAATATATAATGTGATACAATAAAGTAAAAATAGAAACAGAATCAATCCTAATAAAAGGATTAAAACAATGCCTAATTACTTTCTAAATAAATCCCCTGATTTAAGGGATTTCAGGTTGACTATCCTAATAACATATTTACAGGTAATAATTACATATTTACAGCTCGACAGAGATAAAAGCCATTCAAGTACCTCCTACTAGTTGGCTCCTTGACCTGGTATTAGAGTTACCATGATCAAGTGGTCAAGAGTTTGATCCTTCACACCCCCATTCTTCATAATCAAATTAATGGTCAGCACAAGGTAAAGTGGGTTTGTGCATTGTCCACACTTCAATTCCGAAGGGCTCTTGTGTGAGGGGCGAGTTAGAGATAAAAACTGTTAGAAATATGTATATAGTTATGTCTTGTTAGTTGTCTAGGTTCAATGTATCTAGATTATTTTTGTATCTATATATAGATTCATTCTCTTGTGTAGAAAAACACAAGGGTTCTCAATATGTCTCTCTCTCATTTTCTCTCATTCAACATGGTATCTAGAGCCTGGTAAGAGGCAAACCCATTCCCGGAGAACCCACTGTTCTCCGGTAACAATTTTTTCATTCTCCGGCCAACCGTGTTTTCACTCCGGTGGCCGGATTTCCTTCGCCGGAAATTTTTTTTTTCTCTCTTTTCCGCTACTCAACCTCAGATCCCAAGCTCCCATCCTCTGCTCAGCAAAACCCAGAAAACCGTACCACCATAGCCGCTGCCACGCGCCACCGTTCTCCACCGGCCCAATCAGCGGATCTGCTTTGTTCACACCACCACCACTGGATCCGGGATCCTCACCCTCCGACCGACCAAACCCAACCAGCGGCGCCTCCAACGGAGCCGCCACGCGCCGCCACAGCACCTCTGTCCAGCGCCCCTCCACCGGGGCGTGAGGGCGTGTCCGGCCAGATTTTGGCGACCTGTTTCAACCGTTCGGGTCGCCTTGCCGTATACGACCTGTTCCCGGCCCCAGCTCTCCATTTTGACCCACCACCAGTTGTGGGTCTCCTCTACAGATCACCGCTGGCCACTTTTCCGGCCACCAGAAAATTTTTCTGACCTGCCCTTTGTCTTTTGGTCTCCATCATGGCCTCCCCTAGCTATCCTGAGCCTCCGAAGGCCGAATCTGCTATGTTCACTAATTTTGTCAGTGCCCCCCTTTCCATTGAGAAATTGGATGGCACCAATTATGAAACATGGGCCTCCGATGTCAAACTCTGGCTCTCCGGTCAGGGGTACAAGGAGCACCTTACCCAAAAAGCTGAAACTGTGTCGGTCACTGAACGTCCTAAGTGGGAAAAGGTAGATGCTCAACTGTTTAGTGTGCTAAAATCAACTCTTCATTCATCCTTGAAGCAGATCTTCTGGGCTCATATCACATGCGAGTCTGTTTGGGAGCAGGCTAAGATTCTTTATACCAATGACACTCAGCGTCTTTATAGAGTCTGTCAAAAGCTGATGACTGTCATTGGCCCGCGACAGTTTGATGGCCCGATGTCTGCCTACCTAGGTAATGTTCACAGTGCTTTACATGACTTTAATGAGTTATTGCCTCTGGCAGATACTCCGGCAAAGGAGCTTGAGCAAAGGAGTACTTTCTTTATGCTACTCGCACTTTATGGCTTGCCTCCAGAATACTCTGCCATCCGTGATCAGATTCTGGGTTCTCTCACTGTTCCCACACTTTCCACGGCGTGGTCTACATTGCTCCGGGTTCCGGCTAAACGATCAGATGACTACCAGATTGCTCCTATGACTGGAGATCCATCCGCCCTTGTTTCTCATCACACTGATCGTGGTCGTGGCCGTGGCGGTCCCTCTGGTTCCAGACCTCGCCCTAAATGTGACCACTGTCACCGCTTAGGTCATACCATTGACAGATGTTGGGCTTTACATGGTCGCCCTTCTCGCCCTACCAATGTTGCCCAGACTCATCCCCCAGACATCGCTGAGCCTTCGGCACCTCCCCAAGCCTCTCCAGCTAACTATGTAGATTTTCTGAAATGGTGTGACCAACGCTAGTCCTCCAGTTCCACTGCCTCTGTTGCGCACACTGGTAATTCATTTGCTTGTGTCTCTCAATCACCCTCCCTTGGTCCTTGTGTCCTTGATTCGGGTGCATCCGACCATATATCTGGTAATCAGGCTCTTTTCTCTACTTTTTCTACATCTGGGTATTTACCTAGTGTCACCTTAGCTAATGGCTCCCACACACAATCTCAAGGGATTGACACTACTCATCCACTCCTTTCCCTGTCCGTGGATTCAGTTCTTTATGTCCCAGGATGTCCTTTTAATCTGCTTTCCATTAGTCGCTTGACCCGTTCTCTTGATTGTTTGATTACCTTTACTAAAGATTCTGTTATTCTACAGGACCGGAGTTCGGGACGGATAATTAGCGCCGGATGTGAATCTCATGGCCTTTACCAGCTCTCCACCTTTTCTCGAGTTTGCTCGGCCACGGATTCCCCTCTCACAATTCATGCTCAGTTGGGTCATCCTAGCCTTGTTAAATTCCAGAAATTGGTGCCAAGCCTATCCAAGTTATCGAGTCTTCCTTGTGAGTCGTGTCAACTGGGGAAACATACCCGTAGTCATTTCCCTGATCGAGTCTGTAATCGAGCTATGTCTCCTTTTGCTTTAGTTCATTCTGATATTTGGGGTCTGTTGAGTGACTAGAGTCTTTATCCTCTGTAAAGTATTAGACTATCTGTAAAGCTAATACCTTATCTCTAACATGTCTAAAGCAGAGAATATATCTATCTGTAAGTGTCCTACCATGGAAGTCCCATTAGTATTTTCATCATACTGTCTGTAAATGATTCAATATAAAAGGAACAGCTGAGAGTCATTACTCTCAAGTAATTTTCATTCAATATCAGTCTCAACTTCAAGTTTCAGTCTCAATATCAGAACTTCAAGTTGGTATCAGAGCTCACAGTCTGTGGGCCTGATTTAGCATCAAATAGTCACTGCCCGAGGGGGAGGAGAGCTACCCATCCATCTTTCCGACCACCCCCGGACCCAAAACTCCGGTCACAGCCTCAGAGACTGCCGACGAGCATCTCACCGCCGACCAGTTCGCCGTTCAGTCCATCACGCGCCTCCACGCGCCGTCACAAGCTTCTGCACTCGTCCGCGCGTGAACGCCACGCGCCATCTTCCCAGTCTCCGGTGATCTCACCGCCGGTCCCATCTGTCTTGCCGGCGTCTTCTCTGTCACCTGTGGTGAACAGTCGCCGCGCGTGGGCTCCACGCGCCGTCACCTCAATTCCAGTACTACTGTTCAAAAGTCACTGTTCAAAAGTCAGTTTCTCTGTTTTTATGTTATCCTCTGTTTTTCAGCCACCATTTAAGTCACCCGTCACCTGAGTCACCATTATTCACTCAGTACCTTCCACTGCATTTTATTCACCAATGGATTCCACATTTGAATCCTCCGCTGCAACATCCAATCCAAGTTCTGCTGGCCCATCACATAGCAAGAATCATCATTCCTTTGTCTTCTCTGGGAGTCCAACTATAACCTCCGAGAAGCTTAACGGAAAGAATTACATGGACTGGCAAACTGCTGTGGAAATTTGGTTCTTGGGACAAGGACTCGCTGATCACTTGACCAAAAAGGCTGTAGATATTAATGCAGCAGATCAAGATCAATGGAAGAAGGCAGACTACCAGTTGGTGTCTCTTCTATGGCAATCTATCGATCCGAAGTTGTTGGTTCATTTTCGAACCTATAAAACGTGCTACGACATCTGGAAGAAAGCTCGCAGTGTTTATTCAAATGATATCCAGTGCTTGTATGATGTGGTACATAAATTAGCAACACTTCAAATGACAGAAAATGATCTCCCGACGTATTTGACCAAAGCCCAATCTACTATTGATGAGGTCAAGTTACTCCTGACTGGTGATAATATGGAAAACAAGCTGGATAACATGTGCATGGTGTTTGTCCTTCATGGTCTCCACAAAGACCTTGAATCTGTCCGGAATCAAATCCTGACAAATCCTAGTGTTCCTACTGTAGAAAACCTTATGGATCGCCTCCTACGAGTTCCCCCATCGGAAACTATGATTGGATCTAGTTCCAGTTTCGAATCATCTGCCTTTTTCTCAAACACCACGTACCGTGGAGGCAGAGGTCGTGGACGAGGTGGCCGAGGAGGACGTGGTTCTGGTAATCGCCCACATTGCTCCTATTGTAATCGCATGGGTCACACTAAAGACAAATGCTATTCTCTCATCGGATTCCCTGAGAGATCAACACATGACGGATTCCCTGAGAGATCATCACATGTCGGATTCCCTGAAAGATCAGCACATGTGACATACTTACAACCTCAGGCCTCAGAGAAGCAGGCTGATAATCAGAATGTCTTATCCAATGCTGAATTTAAGGAGTATCTTCAGCTCAAAACAGCCCAACAAGGTCAATCTTCAGCTGCAGTCGCCCATACTAGTAACTCTACGGTTTGTCTGTCACAATCATTACCTGTTAGATCCTGGCTTTTGGATTCTGGTGCTTCTGACCATATAGCTGGTAATCCTTCTCTTTTCTCCACCATAACACAGCCTAAAACATCACATTATATCACTCTTGCTGATGGCTCCAAGTCAAAGGCCACTGGCATTGGTCAAGCCACACCTTTTCCATCCTTATCTTTAAATTCTGTCCTTTTTATGCCTGGTTGCCCGTTTAACTTAGTCTCTGTTAGTCAACTTACTCGTAACCATAATTGCTCCATCACTTTTACTAATAACTCTTTTTCCATCCAGGACCAGAGTACGGGACAGACGATTGGCACAGGATCTGAATCACATGGCCTCTACTATTTCCAACCTCCATCGTCGGTTGCTTGCACCACTACTGATTCTCCAGATCTCCTTCATTATCGTCTTGGTCATCCCAGTCTCAATAAACTGAGGAAAATGGTCCCTCATCTGTCTAACTTACAGTCTTTACAATGTGAGTCATGTCAGCTTGGCAAGCATGTACGAGCTTCCTTTCCAGGCAAAAGTCCTCGTCAGACATCCACCTTTTTTGAACTTGTCCATTCTGACGTATGGGGTCCTAGTCGAGTCAGCTCTATCTTAGGGCATAGGTACTTTGTTACTTTCATTGATGATTTTTCAAGATGTACTTGGATTTTTCTAATGAAAGACCGTTCAGAACTATTAACTATTTTTCAGCACTTTTATCGTGAGATTCAAACCCAATTTGACCATTCTATCCGTATTTTAAGAAGTGATAATGCCAAAGAATATTTTTCTGCATCCTTCAATCAGTTTATGGCTTCTCATGGCATGATTCATCAATCTTCTTGTCCACACACACCCCAACAAAATGGTATTGCTGAAAGAAAACACCGTCATATTATTGAAACTGCACGTACCCTTCTGTTACATGCTAATGCACCTTTAAAATTTTGGGGTGATGCTGTTCTTACTGCTGGTTTCTTAATAAATCGGATGCCCTCTTCTGTTCTGAATAACAAAATACCATATTCACTTTTGTTTCCAAAGGATCCACTGTTTACTGTTCCCCCACGTATATTTGGTTCTACATGTTTTGTTCATGATCTCAATCCAGGTCTTGACAAGTTGTCTGCCCGTGCTATCAAATGCATCTTCCTTGGTTACTCTCGTGTCCAAAAAGGCTACAAATGTTATTCTCCAGTTTCTCATCGCTTTTACACGTCTGCTGATGTTACATTCTTTGAGGATACCTTTTATTTCTCATCCTCCATAACACCGGCCTCCATTTCTCAGGTATTACCTCTTCCTTTGTCTATACCGTGTATTGTTGAGTCTCCTACTCTACCTGTGTCTCGTCCTCCTTCTCCCCAACCTCTCATTACCTACCAGCGTCGTCCTCGTCCAGCATCATTGAAGGACATTGTACCCGATCAGGCCGGTGATTCATTTCCTGCTCCAGTTGATCTACCTGCTCCGGATCCACCTGAGCCTTCTCCTGATTTACCTATTGCCCTTCGAAAAGGTACACGTTCCACTTGCAACCCTTATCCCATCTACAATTTCTTAAGTTATCACCGTATATCTCCATCCCATTGTGCTTTTATTTCTGCTATTTCCTCTGTTTCTATCCCTAAAACTGTCCAGGAAGCATTATCCCATCCGGGATGGCGGCAGGCTATGATTGATGAAATGACAACCTTAGAATCCAATAACACATGGACCCTTGTTCCCCATCCTCCCGGGAAATTCACAGTTGGATGTCGTTGGGTATTCACTATCAAAATCGGTCCGGATGGTCAGATTGATCGCCTGAAAGCCCGTTTAGTAGCTAAAGGCTATACTCAGATCTTTGGGCTCGATTATGGTGATACATTTTCTCCTGTTGCCAAAATGGCCTCTGTTCGTCTCTTTTTGGCCATGGCAATATGCGTCATTGCCCTCGTGATCGCTTAGACATTAAAAATGCCTTTCTTCATGGTGATTTATCTGAGGAAGTCTATATGGAGCAACCACCTGGTTTTGTTGCTCAGGGGGAGTCTCATGGCCTTGTTTGCAGGTTACACAAAGCCTTATATGGTCTCAAGCAGAGTCCTCGGGCATGGTTTGGTAGATTCAGTACAGCTCTCCAACACTTTGGCATGATTCGCAGTGAAGCAGATCACTCTGTCTTTTATAAATCATCCTCCTCTAGTCAGTACATCTATCTTGTTGTATATGTCGATGACATTGTTATTACAGGGGATGATCTTGATGGCATTAAAAGTCTCAAGCAGCACCTATCTCAACAATTTCACACCAAAGACTTGGGACGATTGCGGTATTTTCTTGGAATTGAAGTTGCTCAATCTAGTTCAGGAGTTGCTATATCTCAGAGGAAGTATGCTCTTGATATATTGGAAGAAACTGGTATGCTAGATTGTAAGATGATTGACACACCTATGGATCCCAATGTTAAGCTTATGCCAGATGAGGGGGAGCCTTACTCAGATCCAGGAAGATATCGCAGATTAGTTGGAAAGTTGAATTATCTCACTATGACTAGATCTGACATATCCTTTGCTGTCAGTGTTGTGAGTCAATTCCTCAATTCTCCTCGGGAGAGTCATTGGGATGCAGTAGTTCGGATCTTGAGATACATTAAAAGTTCTCCTGGGAGAGGGCTAATTTATCAGAACAAAGACCACACTAACGTTGTTGCTTACACAGATGCAGATTGGGCTGGTTGCCCAAGTGATAGACGGTCAACTTCAGGTTATTGTGTTCTTATTGGAGGCAACCTCATTTCGTGGAAAAGTAAAAAGCAAAGTGTTGTAGCTAGATCGAGTGCAGAAGCAGAATATAGGGCTATGGCTCTTGCTACATGCGAACTCATTTGGTTAAAGCAACTTCTTTCTGAGTTAAGCTTCTGCACGATTGGGTCCATGAGCCTTATATGTGATAATCAGGCAGCCTTGCACATTGCTTCCAATCCAGTCTTTCACGAGCGGACCAAGCATATCGAGATCGATTGCCACTTTATCCGCGATAAGATTATATCTGGAGAAATCACGACGTCATTCGTAAGCTCCAATAATCAGCTGGCAGACATGCTCACTAAATCACTCCGAGGTCCAAGGATAAAATATATATGTGACAAGCTTGATGCCTATGACATATATGCACCAGCTTGAGGGGGAGTGTTGAGTGACTAGAGTCTTTATCCTCTGTAAAGTATTAGACTATCTGTAAAGCTAATACCTTATCTCTAACATGTCTAAAGCAGAGAATATATCTATCTGTAAGTGTCCTACCATGGAAGTCCCATTAGTATTTTCATCATACTGTCTGTAAATGATTCAATATAAAAGGAACAGCTGAGAGTCATTACTCTCAAGTAATTTTCATTCAATATCAGTCTCAACTTCAAGTTTCAGTCTCAATATCAGAACTTCAAGTGGGTCCAAGTCGTACTAGCTCTACTTTAGGTTTCAAATACTTTGTTACTTTTATTGATGATTTTTCCCGTTGTACGTGGTTATTTTTAATGAAAAATCGGTCTGAGTTGTTCTCCATTTTCCATACCTTTTATCATGAAATCAAAACTCAGTTTGGTCTTTCCATTCGCACTTTCCGTAGTGATAATGCCCGGGAATTCCTATCCGAACAGTTTCAAACCTTTATGGATTCTAATGGTATACTTCACCAGACTTCCTGTGCTTACACCCCTCAACAAAATGGGGTTGCGGAACGTAAAAACCGCCACCTTATTGAGACAACTCGGACCCTCATGCTTCATGGTAATATCCCAGTTCGTTTTTGGGGGGATGCTGTTCTCACTGCCTGCTACCTTATTCATCGCATGCACACTCCAACGATACCTTATCTCGGCCGATGTTACCTTCTTTGAGTCTGTCTTCTTCTTTGAGTCATCTCCCTCACCTACTGAGCCCATCACTGCGGTCTTACCACTTCCTCCTGCTCTTGTTCCTGTTGAGTCCACCCCACCTCCTGTAGAGGTCCCACTTAATCGCCCCTTCCAAACCTATTAGCGTCGCCCACATCCACCATTGGCACCTCTACCTATTGCTGAACCTACTACTGAGGCCATGATGGATTCTTCCCCGGCACCAACTCCTTTACCTGCTCCGGCACTGCCTTCCGAGCCAGACCTTCCAATTGCTCTCTGAAAAGGTATTCGATCCACTCGTAACCCTTCTCCGCATTATATTGCTTTGAGTTATCATCGTTTGTCATCTTCGCATTATACTTGTCTTTCTTCTTTGTCGTCTGTCTATCCTTAAATCTCTAGGTGATGCCTTATCCCATCCTGGATGGCGACAGGCAATGATTGAAGAAATGTGTGCACTTCAGAACAGTGGTACTTGGGAATTGGTTCCTCTCCCCTCAGGCAAATCTGTTGTTGGTTGCCGATGGTTGTTCACAGTTAAAGTTGGCCCTGATGGTCAGATTGATCGCCTCAAGGCGTGACTGGTAGCTAAAGGATATACACAGATCTTTGGTCTTGATTACAGCGATACTTTCTCTCCCGTGGCAAAAATGACCTCTGTTCGACTCCTTTTGTCCATTGCTGCCATCCGCCACTGGCCTCTCCATCAGCTTGACATCAAAAATGCTTTCCTTCATGGTGATCTCGGAGAAGAGGTCTATATGGAGCAACCTCCTGGATTTGTTGCTCAGGGGGAGTCTTCTGGCCTTGTTTGTCGACTTCATCGGTCTCTTTATGGTCTCAAACAATCTCCTCGAGCATGATTTGGTAGGTTCAGTACTGTAGTTCAACAATTTGGTATGACTCGGAGTGAAGCAGACCACTCTGTTTTTTATCGCCACACAGCGCAGGGCTGCATTTATCTGATTGTCTATGTGGACGACATTGTCATTTCTGGTAGTGATCATCGGGGCATACTGCAGGAAAAAGAACATCTTGCTCACTGCTTTCAGACCAAAGACCTTGGCAAACTTCGATATTTCTTGGGTATTGAGGTAGCACAATCCAAGGATGGTATCGTAATTTCACAAAGAAAGTATGCTATGGATATACTTGAAGAGACTGGCTTGTTGAACGCCAAACCAGTTGAATCTCCAATGGATCCGAATGTCAATGATAGATACTGGTTCAGATCAAGGACAAGAATTGTAGAAGATGAAAGGAAATACATAAACTTTATTACTTCTTGACTAATAGTAATGGAATACCAGCAAGAACAGAATCACACAATACCCAAGACAATACAATTCCAGACTCTCGAGGGTCTACACCTCCCAATGCCCAAAGGGCCCAATTCTATTCAATTCACAAGATGCCCTCCTCTCTCAGTCTCTCCTCTTATTTATAGGCAACATGCCTTATTTCCCTTAACTAACTCTCTAACTCATCCACTAACTAACTAACTTTACTAACAAGGCCTAACCCCGTTAAGGCCCATATCTAACAATACTCCCCCCCTAAACTTTCACCTTGTCCTCAAGGTGAACAACTTATTTGTTTTGCTGAAAACAGAAGTTCTGGGCAGCAAGTGTGGGTAGCCAAAATCTGAGTGTTGAGCCAAGTCTTTGCAATCCCGCCTTTAGTTCTTCATAGGTGATTGTACCACTCTTGTCAGTGTCCATATTTGTAAACATTGCTTTCAAATCTTGGATCTCTTCTGCGGACATTTTTTCAGCAATGACCTTCAGGGCAAGTTTCTTTAGTTTATTCATAACTCTGAATTGCTTCATTCTGTAAGGGACTGCACTGTCTATTGGTTTGTCAGAAGCATTTCCATCTTCTCTAATCCACGGTTGCTCTAGAACCTGAGTAGAAGTAATGCGTTGCTTTGGATCCTGTATAAGCCTCTTACGAACAAGGTTCTTGGCACTGTTTGATATGTTTGGCCATGGTTGACTTTCAAAATCAATATGACCTTCCATTATGGCATCAAATATTCCCTTTTCTGTCTCAGCCCAAAATGGAGGGACACCACTAAGTAAGATATATAATATAATTCCTGCACTCCATATATCCATTTCCTTCCCACATCTGTGCTGTAGAACTTCTGGAGCAATATAATAAGCACTCCCAACTATATCCCGATACACCTTTCCTCCACTAACCACAAAATTGGGTACTGAAAAGTAGAATGCAGAAAATTGCCCCTCCTTGTTCCTTTTCACTAGAAGCTCAATCATCTCAATATTCACAATCGAAACAGTAGATGGAGTCAGCATTCAAGCTACCACCATAGCCCATGACTCATTAAGCAAATCTGGTGGTTTCCCTTCACCATTAGCAAAAGCTACGATGATTATTGCTCCTTCTCTCTTGACCCATGGCTGGGGATCCCGTGGCTTTAGCGGTGACGAACTTGCTGGTTTGGGTGAGACCCAAGGTTCCGTGGCTACTGTACGTTGTTCCTGCCTGAGCATCCGCATTGTGCAACCCTGGGACTGTCTGTTCTCCCCCGCATTGACCTCCCCCGTTGCAGGAACATCAGTTTGCGTGCCTGCGAAGCGGTGCAACGCCGAAAATGGCTCTCCCACCTAACCATGCTCGTGCCATGACCATGATGGTCCTTCCGCAACATTGCGGCTACGAAGCTTCTCCGGGAACTCAGTGTCCGTGAGGCGAATTCCTTTCTCCTCCAAAAGCTTCTTGTTCGGCCTTGTAGGGAAGGAGTATGGCGTCGAAGACGCACTAGCAACTAAGGTTGGGTAACCTATGGAGCCTTTACCCACTGAGTTGGGCTTCGGGCCCAGGAATATGGGCCTGTTTAGTGAAGTAGTCTGGCCAGTGGGTTCTGTTTTTCGGGTCAGATTTGCCTCATTCCTCCTTACGGCCCACATCCGTCCATGAGCCCATTGTGCTTGATCTAGGAGGGTCGACAACATCTCTAACCTCTGCAAATTGGATTTTGCTCGGGTTCTCTTTTTCAGGCCAGCCGTAGACACCCCTCTCACCAAATTTCCATTTGCGTGTGGAATCGGAGCTGAGGTAAACTCAATCAGCTCCCCCTTTTTTCGTCTAACCCGAACCCCAACAACACCATGGCTTGAATCTGGTGGCTCAGGTGGTTTAGGTGCTGGTTTGCAAGAGACCCAAGGCTCTGAAACGTCAAGTCGCAAGCCACCAAAAAGTTGCAACCCAGAACTTGGCTCACCACGCTTCTGCTGCGATGACCATGAGGTTCCTTCCACACCTTTGTGGTTCCCTAGGTTCTTGGATAGCTTGGGTAGTTGCTGGTTTTGCTCAACTCGGAGCTCCCCTATCTTGATGGGGTTTTCAGCACCCGCCTCTATTTGCATCTCTTCTATCTTTGGCTCCAAGATCGTTGGCACTAAAGATTCTGGTTCCTCATTTTGGACCAACTCTGGTTGGCATTTGTTAGGCGCTAGAGGAAAGGCTACCTCACATTCCCCTGTTCGCCGTTCTTTCTCTGTTTTCCTGTTGCCCTCCGTCATATCAAACCGTGGTAGAAGTCGGAACTGTTGGAGAAGCTTTTCACGAAAATTGTCCCATGAAAATTTCTCAGTTTTGGACCCCCATTCATAGACCCAGTCCAACGCTCTCCCTTCCAAACCACTAATTGCAACTGATAGCCTCTCATCATCTGGAATCTTGTTGATGATGCAGTACCTCTCCACCTTGTAGATCCAACTATAGGGATACTCTCCAGTGAAGCAAGGAATCTCTATTTCATCCATTCTCAGCAAGCACCATAACTCCCAAGATCGGGAGCTCTGATACCAGTTGATAGATACTGGTTCAGATCAAGGACAAGAATTGTAGAAGATGAAAGGAAATACAGAAACTTTATTACTTCTTGACTGATAGTAATGGAATACCAGCAAGAACAGAATCACACAATACCCAAGACAATACAATTCCAGACTCTCGAGGGTCTGCACCTCCCAATGCCCAAAGGCCCCAATCCTATTCAATTCACAAGATGCCCTCCTCTCTCAGTCTCTCCTCTTATTTATAGGCAACATGCCTTATTTCCCTTAACTAACTCTCTAACTCACCCACTAACTAACTAACTTTACTAACAAGGCCTAACCCCGTTAAGGCCCATATCTAACAGTCAAACTTCTACCAGATCAGGGAAAGCCATTATCAAATCCAGGAAGATATAGGAGATTGGTTGGAAAACTGAACTACCTCACGGTTACTCGACCTGACATTTCTTTTGCTGTTGGTGTAGTTAGTCAGTTCTTGAACTCTCCTTGCGAGAGTCATTGGAATGCAGTGCTTCGAATTCTAAAATATATTAAGGGAGCACCAGGAAAAGGAATCATTTATGAAGATAAAGGGCATACACAGACTATTGGATACTCTGATGCAGACTGGGCAGGATCACCTACTGATAGGAGATCCACTTCTGGGTATTGTATTCTCATTGGTGGCAACCTGATATCATGGAAAAGTAAGAAACAGACCGTGGTTGCAAGATCAAGTGCAGAAGCAGAATATCGAGCCATGGCCTCAGCTACTTACGAACTCATTTGGTTGAAACAAATTCTTAAAGAATTACGATTTGGAGAGGATATGCAAATGACACTCATCTGTGACAATCAAGTTGCTTTGCACATTGCCTCTAATTCAGTGTTCCACGAAAGGACCAAACACATTGAGATAGACTGTCATTTTGTTAGGGAGAAACTCCTTTCAGGAGATATTACCACCAGCTTTGTCAATTCAAATGACCAACTTGCTGATATCTTCATCAAATCCGTAAGGGGTCCTAGAATAAGTTATATTTGTAACAAGCTTTGTGCATATGATTTATATGCTCCAGCTTGAGGGGAAGTGTTAGAAATATGTATATAGTTAGGTGTCTTGTTAGTTGTCTAGGTTCAATGTATCTAGATTATTTTTGTATCTATATATAGATTCATTCTCTTGTGTAGAAAAACACAAGGGTTCTCAATATGTCTCTCTCTCATTCAACAAAAACCATTCATGTATCTCCTCCTAATAGTTTAAGCTTTTGGGTTGATTTGGTTCTTGATAATAATAATAATAATAATAATAGTCCTATACCACTTCATCATTACTGTTTAACACTTTTAAGTTTGGATAAGGAAAAATTTCTAGGGTCCATTGGCTTCACTGTTGCGTTCTTCCAGAGCTGTTGGCATGTCTTAAAAGAATACCCTAGGTATTTGTGGGGTTTTGCCAGAATGGCAAGGTTGGTGTGAGCTTGAATAAAATGTTCATCACGATGGTGCCTAAGAAGGATAGGTCTACAAAGGTGAAAGATTATCAACTTATTAGTCTTGTCACCAGTCTGTACAATATCATCACCAAGGTTCTCTCTGTTAGATTGAAACATCTGACACCATTTCAGAAAATCAGAGTGCTTTCATTGCATGCAGACAGATTCTAGATACTGTTTTAAATTTTTAATAGCCAATGAAGTGGTGGAGGATATTAGAAGGAGAATGAATTATGGGATGGCTTTTAAGCTGGACTTTGAGAAAGCATATGATACGGTGATTAGGGTTTCTTAGATAAGGTCCTCGACAGGAAAGGATTCGGTACAAGATGGAGGAAGTGGATTTTTGGTTGTCTTTCAACTTATTTTTCTGATATGGTGAATGGACAACCTAAGTCTTGGTTCCACAGACAGCGGGGAATTTGAAAAGGGGACACACTATCCCCTTTCCTTTACACCCATGTTGTTGATGTTCTAAGTCACTTGTTTTCCTGAGCTGTTGATAAATATCTTATTAAGGGCATTAGAGTCAGCTTAGATGCGTTTATGGTTTCTCATCTTCAGTTTGCTGAAGGATGTCTTCTTGCCCTTAAACTTGCTTTGGATGGGGTTATGTTCTTAGCATCTGTGGTGTTTTGCCCTAGGTTGTATTAAGGGAGCAGCTGTCTCTAATATGCAAAGGGATTTGTTTCCTTTGTAACTTCTGCTTTGTTTGTTTTAGTTTTAGTTTTTCCTAGCTTGAGGATACCTTATCATTGCCCCATTGAACTTACTTTTTCTCTTTTTTAATGCTACTCATTTTTCTATAAAATAAAACGAACCCAAGGCCATTATCCTAACCCCACCTCCGTTTGTACCATTTTTCATAATACTTTATATCTCGTCTACTAATTCTAAGATTTGAACTGCATATTTTCTTTTCTGAAATCAATCTGAAAAAAGGAAAAATAGAAAGTTTAAACTCATGGTTTTTTCTTCTCATAGAAAATTACTACAAATGTACTAAGTTGTTTAATGAGTGAGGTCTAAGAAAATGCCGGATGTGTGGAGGAGAAGCACTTCAATCCTTATTTATAAGAACAAAGGAGATGTACAAAATTGTGCTAACTACATAGGGATAAAGCTCATGAGCCACACTATGAATTGTGGGAAAGTGTAATTGATCGGTGATTTAGACAAGAGACTCACATATCAGAGAACTAGTTTGGTTTTATGCTAGGGAGGTCAACCATGGAGGCAATATACCTTTTGCGAGGTTTGATGGAGAGGTGACGAAGGAAACAAAAAGACTTTCACATGATTTTCATTGACCTGGAAAAGACTTATGATAGGGTGTCAAGAGAAATCCTATGGAAAGCTCTATAGAAAAAAGGAGTTCATGTTGCTTATATTTGAGCTATCAAGGATATGTATGATGGGGTTAAAACTAGTGTGCAAACACATGATGGGGTCATAGAAGATTTTCCTATAACTATAGGATTACATCAAGGGTCGAATTTGAGTCCTTATTTTTTGCCTTGGTTTTGGACATACTTAGTGGGCACATCCAGGATCCAGTTCCTCAATGCACGCCTTTTGCAAATGACATAGTCCTAGTGAAAGAGTCAAGAAAGGGAATAAATGGTAAACTAGAGTTATGGATTAAGTAGAAGTAAGACAGTGTATATGGTATACAAGTTAAGCAAGATGCGAGCTAGCACTGACTTGGAGGTGAAATTTGGGGATCATATCATACTACAAGTTGCACGGTTTAGGTATCTTGGATCTATCATACAAAGTGACAGAGAGATTGCAGGAGATGTAACTCATAGGATTCAAGCTGGGTGGACGAAATGGAGAAATACTTCGGGCGTTATTTGTGATCGCAAGGTGCCTTACAAGCTCAAAGGAAAATTCTATCAAAGAGCTATAAGATTAACAATGCTTTATAGTATCAAATGTTAGGTGGTAAAATTCCAACAAGAGCATAAGTTAAGGGTTGAGGAGCTGAGAATGTTGCGGTTGATGAGTAGACATACAAGAAAAGATAAAATCAAGAATGAATGTATCAAGAGAAAGTTGGAATAGCACCTATTGATAAAAAAATGATAGAATCTCGCCTAAGATGGTTTGGTCATGTGAGGAGAAGACCAATAAAAGCCCCGGTAAGAAGAGTTGATCATATAGAGGATAGCTCGATAAATAGATGTAGAGGAAGACCAAGAAAAAAGCGAAACCGTTAAAGAAAACCTTGACCTAAATGGTCTTTCTAAAAATATGGTCTTTGACATAACACAATGGCGTTATTTGATCCATGTAGCTAATCCCACCTAGCGGGAAAAGGCTTTTGTTGCTACTGTTGAGAAAATTACTACAAATGAAGTTGACAGTCTTCCACTTTGTTTTATTTTTGGATTGATGTTAAAATTTTCTAGTTGCATGGAAAGTTGTATCTTAATTTTAGAATTACTTTATATATGTTGCCTTGAGAGTCTCTTGATCTTGTGTTATTGGCTTTTTTACCATTCATGACTAATTTCACAGGTGATATTTTATCCTCTGCTTCTGTATTTCCATTTCTCTCTCTTCCAACAAATTTCTTTTCTAATAAAAAAATAAGTTATTTATATCTACATTCGTTTTACAAGTGCTTTATAAAACTATTCTGGAATTGATAAAGTAAAAGATGAAGAATAAATATTGTTTAGATTTGAGGGTAATTTGTCTTTTCAGAAATTTAAAGTAATGATTATATAAGTATAGATATTCCGGAGCTTTAGGGTATGTTTGGGATAGAGGAGTTCAAAGGGTAAGAGAGGGGAGGGGTAATTTTTCATTTCTAAATTAATAGAATTATAAAATATTTATAAAATCGAATAAGGGATGATTGGAAGGTTATATAATAATCTCATTTTATTCCTCATTTTAAAAAATTCTCAAATAAAGAGAATGTTTATTTAAAATGAAAAATTACCCCTCCCCTCCCTTCCTCTCCAAACATACCCTAAAGCTCTAAAATTCTTCCCCCTTAAATTGTGGTGTAAGGAGGGGGAAATGGTTAATTTTAGATTAAATAAGGGAGAATGACAGTTAATTCCCCGACTTTAACTGTAACTCCCAAACAAGGGGTAGAGAATCTCCCTCCTTCCCCCACTTAAACATCCAAATAAGGGGAAGTTACTCCCCCTCCATCCCCTTCCTTCCCTTCCCTCTCCTTTCCTTCTCTTCCCCTTCCTTTCCCCTCACTTAGAAACATCCAAACATAGAGAGGATTAATTGATGGAAAGTACGACTTATTTGCATGACTTTTGTTCTTTTCCAATTAATTGAACAAATTGATGTTTACAAATTAAAATGTTCTGTATTTGCTTTACTACTGAACTTCTTATTGCCATGACACATTTTTGTTAACAATGTTTTGTAGATGCTGTAACCAAGGAAAAGTCTCAAGGGTATCTCTTCCGCTCTGTGCTAAAGTGCATCCCATATCTAATAGAAGAAGTTGGGCGAAATGATAAAATCACTGAAATAATACCACAACATGGCATAAGTATTGACCCCGGTGTTCGTGAGGAAGCAGTACAAGTACTAAACCGGATTGTGAAATTCCTACCCCACCGCCGTTTTGCTGTAATGAAGGGGATGGCCAACTTCATATTACGACTTCCTGATGAATTCCCTCTTCTCATTCAAACATCCTTAGGGCGCCTTTTGGAGCTCATGCGCTTTTGGAGATCTTGTCTAATAGATGATAAAATGAAATATGATGCTCAAGATGTAAAATCTCTGGGGCATGAACCTGAGAAATTCAGAAAGTCTTCCTTCCAACAATCAGGAGAAGCAATTGAATTTCGTGCATCAGAAATTGATGCAGTTGGCCTCATCTTCCTTAGTTCTGTCGATAGTCAAATTAGGCATACAGCACTGGAATTATTGCGTTGTGTTCGTGCCTTGAGGAGTGATATTCGGGACCTGAGGATGCATGAGCAACCAAATCATATTTTAAAATATGAAGCTGAACCAATTTTTATCATTGATGTTCTGGAAGAACACGGGGTACAAGTTTGCCTTTACTTTTATTATTTTTTAATTTTAAGGTTTAATCATGTCAGAATGAGCTTTTCTGTCTTTACAAAATTTAAGTCTATGGGTATTACAGGATGAGATTGTTCAGAACTGCTATTGGGACTCAGGGCGACCATTTGAGTTGAAACGAGAACCTGATGCCATTCCTCCCGAAGTAACACTTCAATCTATAATATTTGAGAGCCCTGACAAGAACAGGTGGGCTCGGTGCCTCAGTGAGCTAGTCAAATATGCTGCTGAGCTTTGTCTGAACTCCGTTCATGAAGCAAAGTAAGTATATGTTTCTTTTACTTTCTTCTTCCTTCACTGTAGTCCAAGCTCTGTAGCACTTGAGATATTTTGAGAGCAAAAGAATGAACAGAGATTGAAAAGGCAGCCAGAGGGAGGCTGGTCTTTTGGTTAAGCAGCCAGGAAAAGAAAAGAAAATTCTTTCTGTTAAACTGAGCCGACAATAATCCTGCTACAGCTATTGAATCCCTTTCAATAGGATATAAGCATAATTAATAACAAAACCCATCCCTTAAACAAGTATAATCTTGTCCATCTAAAATAACTTAGAGTAAAAAAGAGAAGAGTTGACATGAATAGAAGGTACAGTAAAGGTGTTACAGTACCCACACTATTCCTGTATGAACAGAACTTGCTACAGTAGCCCTGGCACTTTTTTTTTTTTTTTTCGCTCTTCCTTTAATTTCCTGCATCATGCTTTACTTTCACTTGCTGTAATAAGCACAAGGGATAGATATTGTATTGGATTTTAGATAAATCTGATCATAATTTTTTCTTTCTATCTATTTAATTGATTGTTGTATTTTGTTTGTCAGGCTGACTATGAAAACTAATATTTTATTATTTCACCAGTAATTTTCTTATAAATATTTGTTTTTCTTTCTAAAAGAACCTTGAATTGAGTGATAGGTGATCATTATGGAGGAAAAAAGTGTTTTACTCACTTGTATTGCTTATATGGTTTTTTCCTTACGGCTTTCGGTCAGCTTGTTTCTAATTCCTAGCCAAGATTTTGTAATATCACTTACTCTGGGCAGGGTAGAGGTTATGCAACGTCTTGCTCATATCACACCCGTTGAGCTGGGTGGAAAAGCTCATCAGTCGCAGGATGTAGATAATAAACTGGAACAGTGGCTCATGTATGCCATGTTTGTCTGTTCATGTCCACCAGTTGCTCGAGAATCTAGTGGAATTGCAGCAACCAAAGATCTTTACCAGCTTATTTTCCCTTCACTAAAATCTGGACCCGATGCGCATGTTGTAAGTACATCTCTGTAAACTTATGCACCTGATAAAGTCTATCCTCAGAAGCAGTCACTGTTATTAAAGATGAAGAGTAGACATGTGTCATTGCTAAATCTGTTATTTTTCTTATGGCCATTTCTAAATCTTAGTTTTTAGTTACACACTGTTGAACACCGGAGTATATAACAAGCTGAGAATTTCTTTTGTTCTTTTCCCTTTTGCATTTTTACAGTATCTAATTTTGCTTTCTTTTCATTAAGCATTTTTTTAGTTTCATACTTGGATTGAATTGTGAGAAAGAGCAATCAAGTCTCTCATTTGACAGAAGAAATTCAAGATAAAGTTGGATATGAATTACTTATATATGCTGAGCTTATTTTTTTACTTAGGTAGTGTGCTACATAGACCCATTTTCATGATAAAATCTGACTATACCATATTTAAAAGGGGAAATAATAGAAAAACAAACCTTAACATATTATGATTCTAATGATTATTATTTAACAACTGTTATTAGTAATTATAAACTGATAAAATGTTCATAGCCAGAAAATGGAATTTTATGTATCATTTGAAAAAAGAGAGATAATATTCTCTTGGTTGATTTATGGCTCAATTTGCGCTGGAATTTAAGTGGCAATGACATTAAACAATGATCTCTGAATTTTTAAACTAGTTGGATTCCCCCACATGGAATTTTTTTTCCATGATTTATTCCTATTCCCATAGAAGATTATATTCTTCACTAAACTTATTGCTTCCTATCCTTTGAGTCAAAATTTGGTACACTGACTGTATCAAAGTAGTTTACATTATCATTATTTTTACACCCTTATTATATTGAAAAGGTTTCCAACACCTATACATTACATGCATTATGACTTATGAGTATGTTAGACTCATTTATGCTCAAACTTTGACAAAAACATCTGTTTAAAATATAATATTTATAAATTAAAATACTGACCAATAGGATGCTTTGGATTTGTGGATTTTAATTCTATAGTTTAAAATTTATTCTGAAGATAGTATAGAATTGAATGATGTGGCATTTTAGAAAGGTTGTCGTACTCTGTTTCCTTATTTTACTTCAACATATAATTATGTCAACACAGGTGTAAAAGATTTTTACACTATAAATATCAAAAAAAATTTATAGAGATACAACGATAAAATTTTAATCCTTCTATCTTTACCTATCTCAATCTCTTCGTTTGCTTTTATGGTTCTTCTACTTGGCATGTGAGGGGCAGGGGGAAGGTGTGTTTATAATGGTAACTGTGTTTACACTAACCTAATTTACATATCCATCATCGTAATCAAACCCCAATAATTTTAAACTATTGATTTTTCTTTGTTGTAGAAGTATGCTTTAATTTTGTACTTTGTTCTAAGAAATTAAGTTTTCGCTCTCCTATGTAGTAAGAGCTTTACTTTTATATGTGGTCACTGGATTATTATGATTGGGTTATTTAGTGGTTTACGTTACGTGGTCCTTAATATAAAAGCAAATGCATTTATGAAAGTGAGGTATATTGTTACTTATAATGCTAAATGGCAGTATGGCACATTAAAATTATGTACTCTAATTTATACCATTGTTTATTTGATATGTTGGGGACTTAAACGGGATATATCTCCATATGTCTGCCTCTTTTTCCAGTGGTTTTTCTGTGGCTGGATGGTGGGCAACACTGAAAAATATTGTGCATGTCCCTTCGCAAACACTGCTTTTATTATTCCCTCAAGAAGCTGCATGGTGATGCAAGTATCCATAGAATTCACACGTTTAATAGTTGATATGATGTTAGGAAACCGAACTTGGAAATTCTCTGGGTTCTCTTTCTTGCGTGTGCGCCCATTGATGTGTAACTGATTATTAATGTTATGAGGTTTTACTATTGAAAGAAATCCTTTTAAATTTGTTAGTTTTGCTTCTTTTTCTCTGTGGGAGGGGCATTAAGAGGAATGCTGGCTGTCAATCACTGCAGTTTTATTGATATAAAGGCATTTATATTTTCTACTGTCATTCATTTGCCCACCTCTTTTGATGTCTCTATTTATCGCTAAGGAGTTTTCTGATATAGCATGCAGCCACCATGGCTCTTGGCCGCTCACATTTGGAAGCATGTGAAATCATGTTTGGAGAGCTTGCATCTTTTATCGATGAGGTTTCTTCAGAGACAGAAGGAAAACCAAAGTGGAAGGTATTATGGATCCATAAAATTTGTCTTGATTTAGTTCTATCAGCCTTTCTGCCATCATAGATGTCCTTGAGAATGTTGTGTAAGGAGCTACATAATTCATATATATCTAAGTCCTAGGAAGATCACATTTTTTTCTGGTAATTTAATATAGATTGATATCCAAGTTGGCAGAATAAGTTACAAATTACACTTTAAAGGTGGTTCTGTTTACACCTGCTCCACCGGAAAAGCGACCAGGTGTCAGAGAGACATACCAAACCTGTTAGGTCAAATTTGACTCAGGATTTTAAAAGTATTGATCCTCCAACATTAACCCAACTTTTGAATGACTGTTAAATTCTTCAAGGTATTTGAGACTTGTTTGATGCAAAGCTAAGTGTGAGGGTAAAAAGGTCTGTCTCATATGTGAAATCTGAAAGAAGTCCCAGTTTATATGAGGGCTCTCTCATTTATCTTTTCCATCATTTCCAACCTTACTAGTGTCTGTTTTAAAGTCATATTTTGTTTATCTCTATTTTAAGATTTCAATCATGTATTAGTGCTACTTTTTCCTGATTTTCGTAATTCTTTGCGTGTGCTAGATAAAACTGGAAACTTCAGCAGTTAAAACCTTCTGCTGACTTTTTGGTACTGGAAAATTTAAGCACAGAACCATTTATGTTTTAAAAGATTTTATTTGAAGTCCAGAATGTGTATTAATGGAAGTGATTGGAATTTAATAAAATAAATAACGTTTGGGGATAGTACTTTTAAGTTGGGCAGCGATTTTTACTCTGGGATAAAGGAAAAAGAGAAAAAAAAAAAAAAGAAGGGGGGGGGGGCTGCCCTACTACTACCAACTATCTTGCCATGCAAAAGGAGGATAGGCCTATAAGGGAGGTAATAATGATAAATTATAAATGATAATGATGATAATATGAGAATAGAAAAACAAAATGTTTCAAATTTTGAATTCTTAAACCTTAGATAATATTCCATAGCTCAAAACTTAAAAGACATGAAATAATTAAACCCTTCATGGTTACTTTGGTTGCTTTATCTGCTAAATTTTTTAATCAAAGTTTGGCACTTACAAGTTATATTTTATGGATACAGAGTCAAAAGGCTCGCCGTGAAGAACTCCGTATCCACATTGCAAATATATACCGTACTGTTGCAGAAAATATATGGCCTGGAATGCTAGCCCGCAAGCCAGTTTTCCGCGTCCATTATCTTAAATTCATTGATGAGACAGCGAGACTTATCTCAACATCTCCTCCTGAAAGTTTTCAAGATATGCAGCCACTCCGTTATGCACTTGCCTGTGTTCTAAGATCCATAGCCCCTGAATTTGTTGATTCAAAATCAGAGAAATTTGACATTAGAACTAGAAAGCATCTATTTGATCTTCTTCTCTCCTGGTGTGATGATACAGGCAGTACATGGGGTCAAGATGGTGTCAGTGATTATCGACGTGAAGTTGATCGTTACAAGTCTTCTCAACATGCACGGTCAAAAGATTCTGTGGACAAAATATCATTTGACAAAGAATTAAATGAACAGGTTGACGCAATCCAGTGGGCATCCATGAATGCAATAGCATCACTTTTATATGGACCATGCTTTGATGACAATGCAAGGAAAATGAGTGGCCGTGTGATATCTTGGATTAATGGTTTGTTTTTAGAGCCTACCCCTAGGGCTCCATTTGGTTACTCACCAGTGGATCCAAGAACTCCATCGTATACCAAGTACCAGGGGGAAGGTGGCCGTGGAACTGTTGGTCGTGATAGGCATAGGGGTGGCCATCACCGTGTTTCTTTAGCAAAATTGGCTTTGAAGAATCTTCTGCTTACAAATTTGGACTTGTTTCCCTCCTGCATTGATCAGGTAATATTTTTACACTATTGTGCACCACATCCCAATAAGTATTCTTCTCCTATCTGTTTTTGTCATTGACATTAAGGCTTATACAACTTCATTATTTCTTCTAGTGCTACTACTCTAATCCATCTGTAGCTGATGGGTACTTCAGTGTACTGGCTGAGGTCTACATGCGCCAAGAGATACCAAACTGTGAAATACAGAGACTCTTGAGCCTGATACTTTACAAGGTGGTGGACCCGTCAAGACAAATTCGTGATGATGCCCTTCAGATGCTTGAGACACTTTCTGTTCGTGAATGGGCTGAGAATGGCATGGAGGGCTCAGGAAGTTATCGAGCTGCTGTTGTTGGTAACCTTCCTGATTCCTACCAACAATTCCAATACAAGCTTTCCTGTAAACTTGCCAAAGATCATCCTAAACTAAGCCAACTTCTTTGTGAGGAGATTATGCAGAGGCAATTGGATGCTGTTGATATAATTGCTCAGCATCAAGTCTTAACATGCATGGCTCCATGGATTGAGAACCTTAATTTCTGGAAACTCAAGGAAGGCTGGAGTGAAAGATTATTGAAAAGTCTTTACTACGTGACATGGCGGCATGGAGACCAATTTCCTGATGAAATTGAGAAACTTTGGAGCACAATTGCTAGCAAAAATAGGAATATTAGTCCTGTTTTAGATTTCTTGATCACAAAAGGGATTGAAGATTGTGATTCAAATGCATCGACTGAAATAAGTGGTGCATTTGCTACATATTTCTCTGTTGCAAAGCGGGTGAGTCTATATTTAGCACGAATATGTCCTCAGCGCACTATAGATCACCTAGTTTTTCAATTGTCTCAACGACTACTAGAGGATAGCATTGAGCCAGTCGGGCCAAGTGCAAGTAAGGGTGATGCCAATGCAAATTTTGTGTTAGAATTCTCTCAAGGTCCTGCCATGGCTCAGATGGCATCAGTTATGGATAACCAACCACACATGTCCCCTTTGCTTGTAAGAGGTTCTCTTGATGGTCCACTAAGAAATGTTAGTGGGAACTTGAGCTGGAGAACAGCAGGTATGACAGGCCGGAGTGTCTCAGGCCCATTAAGTTCAATGCCACCAGAGTTGAATATTGTTCCAGTAAATGCAGCGCGATCAGGCCAGCTGCTTCCAGCATTGGTTAACATGTCAGGACCCTTAATGGGTGTTAGAAGTTCAACAGGGAGTTTGAGGAGCCGCCATGTTTCACGGGACAGTGGGGATTATCTTGTTGACACTCCAAACTCAGGTGAAGATGGACTGCATGCAGGGGGTGCCATGCATGGTGTGAGTGCGAAAGAACTTCAATCAGCCTTGCAGGGTCAGCAGCAACATTCACTGACTCCTGCGGATATAGCACTGATTCTGCTTGCCGAAATTGCTTATGAGAATGATGAAGACTTCCGCCAATACTTGCCTATACTCTTTCATGTCATCTTTGTTTCAATGGATAGCTCAGAAGACATTGTACTAGTGCATTGCCAGCATTTGCTTGTTAATCTGCTATATTCCCTTGCAGGCCGTCACTTGGAGCAGTATGAGGTGGAAAATAATGATAGGGAGAACAAGCAGCAGGTTGTGAGCCTGATCAAATATGTACAATCAAAGCGAGGAAGCATGATGTGGGAGAATGAGGATCCCACAGTTGTTAGAACTGAGCTGCCAAGTGCAGCACTTCTTTCTTCCCTAGTTCAGAGCATGGTGGATGCTATCTTCTTCCAAGGAGACCTTCGTGAAACTTGGGGAGAAGAAGCACTCAGATGGGCAATGGAGTGCACATCAAGGCACCTTGCCTGTCGTTCACATCAAATCTACCGAGCACTTCGACCCAGTGTAACAAGTGATGCTTGTGTATCACTTCTTCGGTGCCTTCATAGATGTCTGGGAAATCCAGTACCTCAAGTGTTAGGATTTCTTATGGAAATTTTAATGACATTGCAAGTTATGGTGGAGAATATGGAGCCAGAGAAGGTGATACTCTATCCTCAGCTATTTTGGGGGTGTGTTGCTATGATGCACACAGATTTTGTTCATGTCTACCGCCAGGTTCTTGAGCTCTTCTCTCATGTGATTGATTGTTTATCTTTCCGTGATCGAACAACAGAAAATGTGCTCCTTTCAAGCATGCCTAGAGATGAACTTGATACTAGTGATTTAGGAGAATTTCGACGAACAGAATCTAGAAGTGGCTATGAACCTCCTCATGAGGGGCATTTGCCAACATTTGAAGGAGTGCAGCCTCTCGTTCTTAAAGGACTTATGTCAAATGTCAGTCAGAATGTCTCTATTGATGTCCTCTCACGGATAACAGTGCCTTCTTGTGATTCTATATTTGGTGATGCTGAGACAAGACTCCTGATGCACATCATAGGACTACTCCCCTGGCTCTGCCTTCAACTCAGCAAAGATCCAGGGATAGTTCCTGCTTCACCACTCCAACATCAGTATCAAAAGGCTTGCTCGGTTGCAGCCAATATTGCAATTTGGTGTCGAGCAAAATCTTTGGATGAATTAGCTACTGTATTTATGATTTACTCCCGAGGTGAGATCAAGAGCATCGATAATTTTCTGGCTTGTGTTTCACCACTACTATGCAATGAATGGTTTCCAAAACATTCGGCTTTGGCCTTTGGGCACTTGTTAAGGCTACTAGAGAAGGGACCAGTTGAGTATCAACGTGTCATTCTACTTATGCTCAAAGCTCTCCTCCAGCACACTCCAATGGATGCTGCCCAGAGTCCACATATGTATGCAATTGTATCCCAATTGGTAGAAAGCACTTGGGAGGCTCTAAGTGTGTTAGAAGCCCTTCTGCAAAGTTGCAGTTCATTAACTGGCTCTCACCCACATGATCTTGGTTCATTTGAGAATGGAATTAGTGGAACTGAAGAAAAGTTGCTTGCTCCACAGACCTCATTTAAGGCTCGCAGTGGCCCTCTGCAGTATGGCTTGGGATCAGGACTAGGGTCAGTTTCTACACCTGGACAGGGTGGGTCAACTGAGTCTGGGATGTCACCAAAAGAGGTGGCTCTGCAGAACACTCGTCTGATTCTTAGTCGGGTATTGGACAGCTGTCCACTAGGTAAGAGAAAGGACCACAAAAAGTTAGTGCCTTTTGTGGCCAATATTGGTAACCCATGACTAAATAACACTATTTGCTGTATATATTCTGTCCAAAGATGAAGTAGGGATTGTTCCAGGATATATATAGGTTGTACATAGGCATCTAGAGACAGTAGTATGACAGCTTTGTAGCGTGTTGTGTAGCCGTAAAAAAAATTATTTTCACGTGTCAAATACCATGCATAATTTAACTTTTGATGATAACATTGCTATGATGTTCTTGTATTGTGCCCTCTAACAAGACTTTGCTTCTTGTATATTTCTTTTTCTCAAGGAATTCAGAGACTAATGTATGTCATCAAAAATAGGACAATATCTTTATTGACTGTTCTATAAAAAAGAAATCCTATAAATAATAGTGTCTGGCTAGTGGCTACACAGTAATTATTCATATTAGACTTTGTTAGTCGTAATTTGGGGGACAACGTCATCGATTAATTGTTTTTCTGTTTCTTTTGATAAATTAATTGGAGATCATTCTCAAGCCTCATGGCAAAGGATAGGGGGGAAAATTGAGTTTCTGAGCTTGTGTATTTGAAGAGGAGGAAGGAGAATCAAGTTGCTGTTTAGTTTCGGTTCAAGGAAATATGGTTCGTTTCTGAAAGTTATAACAATTATATGCTTTCCTTGCTGCAATCCTTTTCTATTTCGTTTAGTTTGCAGAGATAGACCATTTCATGTACAAGTGTGTGAATGCCCCTAAATCTTTCCATTTCTTATACAAAACTGCTAACGGCAAACTAGTTTTATTTGTTATTTTAATTAAAACATATAATAGTCTATGTATAAACTTAGGTTACAATAATTATTCACTCCCCCTATTACATGGTCTAATTGTTTGGACGTCTAACATTAATTAGTGCAATATAGATGCTATCTAATGAATTTTCATTACACTACTATCATTTGGTGCACAGGCTTCTCACAAATATAAGTAGAGATTTTATAAAGCATATTCACAACTTTATCAAAACACAAAAATAAATTTTGCAAAATGAGTTACAAACATGTTTTTCTGAAGATAGTTACTATCATGCATTTACAAATTTAGCACAATATTTACTGAAAAGTTCTATTTTCAGGGAAAATGAGAATACAAACTCATAACAGACATTTTCAAATCTACAATTCAATTCCTTTTAAATAGGAAAAAAACGAAACCTCTGATTTTTTGCTTTGCCCAATGCTTGAACTGTGTACCATTCTTTCATAATTCATAGGGCGTACCTTCAGACCTTCACACAATAATAACACATACAAATGCCAACAAAAGCTTCTATTACAATTACAAGGGAGAACAAGTGAGGGAAAGAAAGAAAGGAATGTTCAACAAGAACCTCAACTATCACAACAACATATAGGACATTACAAAGGAGGCTGAATGCATGTTGCAGGCCTCTATACTTCTGAAGCCAATTTGTACACAGGGTGCTTCTGTGTTTATTCTATAATCAACCCATCAGATCCTCTCAGAAAACCCTGATTTTCTAATTGCCCAATGGCCCTGCCAATTCAGTTCCTTTCAGCTGAAAGCATGTCCATACCTATATTTTGGGCTTCTGTAGAAGTTACAAGAGAGATCATTCACGTGAAGTTTTATTCTGCTTTATCAAGGTATATGCATCACTGTATATAGCCACAATGTTTGAGAAGACTGCCAGGACTATCATAAGGACACACAGAATCTTGTCTGTTTTAGTTGCTATGTTGTACCTATCCCTGCATGGTCAAAAAGATGGTGGAAGATGAGTTAATTAATTAAGCAGCAAAAGCACAAACAGAAAAACGATTATACAGCACAGCTACATGAGTGGACGATAACCATCTCAAAATTCCTATATCATTTCCCCCTAATTTTGTAAAGCTTAACCAATTCCACATAATTTCTTTGTATGGTGGCATGCCTAAGGCAACTAACTGCATTTTTCGCAGTTTGCTATCTCAGGGATCCTGACAAGAGTTCAGATCCTTTTAGTATGTACCACATAAAATAGGCTAATGTCATCTGCCCTGGCTAATTGTTTCCTCTATCAAATAATTGTTGTTTCCTCTATCAAATAATTGGGGCGGGGGATCATATAATTAAGTAAATCAAATATGTATTTCTTCCATCAAGATGCTTACTTTTTTCTTCCCCCCACAATACTTATCTAAAGACAAAACAAAAGAACCCTTTTGGAACTGAAGTAAAAGAATTCAGTGACCAGACTCACCTAAGAGTGATGGCAGCTGGAAATATGAATCCTAGACAAACTGCAGCTGTTGCTCCAGTGAACTGGAAAGCATCCCAAATGCTAGGTATGAAATTTGCTCCCAGGAAGATAACACCAATAAGGGCAATAGTGAGTGATGCAAATCTGAAGTTATCAAGAACCAAAGGCCTTCTTGAGGAGAAGAGGAGACCATCTATGTTAAGCCGCAATGGAAAGAATACGACTGGGAATACAAGCATGAGATGCGCAGCATAGCTTAAACGAACAGCATCATTAAGCACAGAACCTAAAGGAATTCCGAGATCAGTATCAAAATTGGCAAGCACATCATCAAGTGTTCCTTCACCAAATAGGAGGAACCCAAAGAAGCTTATCATTAAGTACACTGAAGAGCATAGACCAAGGGCAGTACGTACAACCCCTTGCATCTGTGAGGAGTCCTCAAGTTCATTATCTATGCTGTGAACTGCAGAAACAAAAACAAAATTGTGCACACAGATCAATTATTGTAAATTCACACACCCCAACCAGCAGACTCTATCCATATTGAACACAAGTAGATCCAGATAGCTAACTGATAATTGAAACTTTCGCAACAATTACCAGTGTTTGGTAATACTTGGGGTTTGAAATTTCTAGTACTACTTCAAGCAACCCAGCATAGGAGTATAGGAAACAAGGTATACTTACATTCATCATGATGTAATCATAGAATAAAGGATATGACCATTTGAATGAAGAAATTTTAGGGTCACCCTGTTTGGATTATCAACACCATCTTTTATATTTTCTTTTCAAATTTGTTGGGCACGGACAGGGGTGAGGCTTATGCAAGTTGTTGTCAGATTGACTTTACTACATTTTTCATACATATTAATAACTAACGTATAGTTACACAAGTCTATTCCACATAAAAACAACAAAAAAAGATAAATAAGTTTGAAACAAAGGTTTGAAAAACTTGCATACCATTGTAGTGGCAGATATAGGCAGTCACAAAGACAGGAACTACAGTGAACAGTTTAAAGAATGATGCCACATCAGTAATGTCCGGGAAGAGTCTGGGCATCCCAACGCCTCCACTTATAATCTTGATAATTGAGATTCCCACAGCAATGACAAGAAAAACAACTGCCAGTCCAACTGATAGGGCAGATGTGAATCTCAAAGAATCTGCAACCACAGAGCAGGCATGTAAAATCACCATGGATTCATTGTAAACGATGAGGCTAAATAGATCACAATAAGACCTCACCTATCACATTACTTGAACACAAAATTAATGCTCATGGAATTTAATATGGTGCAACTAAAATGCAAGATCTATGAAGGTTCAAAGCAAAAGAATGATCCTAAAACTATAATACATGTCTGCCAAGTCATGTCATCAAGGTGTCATACTCATAATATAGTATATATGGCAAAAAAAACAACATAAAGTTTTCCTAAATTCTCTTCTTCTTTTTTCTTTTAATTTCCATCATAAAATAGATATTTTCAAAACATGACCAAACTGAGTAATAGAAAAATTAAAGCAATAAACATGCAATAATGGGGATACCCAACTCATCTTAAGCCTCAATGCTAATTTAACTTGGCTGTCAACACTTCCAACAAATACTTTGTCAACTTTGATGAGTAATTTGGTGATTTGGTTACAACAGCCCTTTCAGCAATCCATTGTCATTTGTCAATTGTTCATCCATGGGTGGTCAAAACTAAAACTTATGCACCCCAGTTTAAGCATGTATCCCAATGTTCTCAGTCATCCTCCTAACACTGTCGTCATATTTATGGCTGGTCATTTTGGGTAAAGTTTGTTCATGCATACTGGATTTCACTGACTTGTAATTTAATAAACGAAACAGCTAATCATATATTTTTTATTTCAGTTAAAGAAACAACACTCACCAATTCGCTTATAGCTTGCCAAAGGCGCAAATATAGCAACTGTTGTAAAAAGAACAATAAATGTCCGGCCTGTCCACCAGTGCACTCCAAACCATCCTTCAAAGATACCAGAATGATGATATCCACTTGCAGATGTTCCAGAGAGCACATCACCTACATTATGAACAAATACAAAACTGAATTAGGACAACTCTAGGCTATTGCTTCTAGAGATTGAAGGGTAAATGAACATAAACCTATGATTGCAATGAACATCCACTCAAATAAATTTCAGTACTAAACTTAAGAATGGTCTTAGTCTTACCAATTATAATCATGTAAACAATCAGCACACCAATGTTATTGACTATAACACATATCTGCACCAGAGCTTTTCCATATTTCCCAAAGGAATCCCCCATCAGTCCTCCATAAGAAACAGCCTTCCCTGCCCTGGTAAACCTAATCAAAAACTCAATTGACTTCTCTGTCAACAAAGCCATGAAGATGATCACAGCAAGTCCAGGCACCATCCCCAACTCTCTCAAGGTGGCGGGCAAGGCCATGATCCCCGCACCAATAATTGTGGTGGACAAATTAAAAACAGCCCCAGAAAATGAAGCTCCATTAAAATCATCAAATCCAGCATCACCCCCCTGACTTTTAGGTAACAAGGGTGCATTCTCATTAACAACTGCCTTGCTCTTTCGTGATTTTTTACTCTCTGTCTTAGGTGCAAGACTACCAATCGTCATTTTCAGGTTTCAAGCTTTGCAAACTTCAAAGCACCTTAATAACCCTGTTAAAACAAACAAAAACTCACCCGGTTTTCAAGTTGAAACAAAGATACAAACTTTTGAGCAATTAGTTCAGTTCAGTTCAGTTTTCAATTCATAAACACAATGATGCAAACCTGATAAATCCAAGAAAGAATGGCAAATTCAGGCTTGTCTGGGATACAGCGTTTGTGGTAGATCGTTCGTAAAGGGGTAATCTTGAACAAGATAAATCAAAATTACCCAATTCTAGCGAAAACTAATCGAGACCCACGAGAGAGTTGAGACCCAGAATCCAGAAAATGGAAAGGAATCAACTTTCAAACACAGCAACACAGAATATACAACCCCAAGACAAGTTCAACAAAACCCAGCTCCACAAATAGCAAATTGGATCAAAACCCAAATCTCTGCTGCAAAACAAGCACCAAATCGAACGATTCCAGAGAGAGTTTGGGTGTGCTTGAGAGAAGCTAACCAAAAACCCAGAAAAAGAAGAGGGAAAAACCTAAGCTTGGAAATCTGGAACCAGAAATTGGAATGAATGAAGAACGAAGAACCAGAAAGTAAGAACCAAGAAGCAGACCTTTTCAGAGGTTGGAGGCCAACCAATACGGTTACTTTATAGAAAAATCAGAGAGAGTAGAATACACGCAATAATAATATTAATATTAATATTGCAGAGTATATTGGACCACACCACTGTTGAAGCATACGAATTGACTGAATCATGTATGGAAATTGAAATGATGGTATGGGCCTGCTGACATTTGATAAAGACAAATCTAACAATGATGACTGTTTAAGGAAATATGATAAAGTTTGGATTTTTAGAGGTTCATGTATGGAAGCTATCCACTTTTTGAGATTTTCAGTTTCCTTTCCAACACAGGGAAAATGGGAATGGTCCAAGGTACTGATAACACTTGGGATTTTATTTTTAGGTCTCCAGCTCTGTTCTCCGTTGTCAATTGAAACCAATAAACCACAAAACAAATACAAAAAAGAGTAACTAGGATTTATTATTTTAGTTTTTTAATAATAAATACATTAAAATAACTAATTTAATAATAAAAAATAACATTAAATAATTATTTTAATGTATTTATTATTAGATATTTAGGCTGATAATATTTTTATATTTAAAATATAAAATAAGTAATTACTCAAAAATAAATAATTAAAACTAATTTTATTTCAAACAATAGAAGAGAGGGTTCCACCTCCAAGTTGCACAAGTAGGCAAGTTGACAAATGTCTTTACAAAAAAGCGGACAAAGTACGGATATTTTCTGGTTGTTGGACTAACTCCCAAGATTAAAACATAAAAGAAAAGAAGATCTCAAGAAAAAATAATCTTTCAGACAACAAAAAAAATATTTATTGAATTATAAGTAAATTTATATATAAAAAAATATTTATGTAATATGTAATTAAATTTTTAGATGATAAGAGAGTTTATTTCTTGTCTTATTATATCAAAGTTTAAATTGATTATAAAGTAATAACATTGTGTGTCATAAATAGTAGATACTTAAATTCCTTAAATGAATTTTCATATCTTAAAAGATTAACCTTTACAGTCGTGCGCAGAGGATACTCAAGAAAACCAAAAAAAAATTAATTAAAAAGTTGTATGAAATTAAGTTCTTATAACTTAATTTTAGTTGATATAAGAATTCACTTGATGATACGTTTACCGTAAAAAACAAAAAAATTACAAGCTAGACATAAATAAATAAATATATATATATATATGTGTGCGCGCGCGCGTGTGAAGTCAACGAAGATTCATTTACTTGATAATGATTGAAAGTATTTTAATTTACATTAATTTTTAACCATTAATTTCATATTTAATCTAATAAATATTTTAAATATTCTAATGTAAATATTTATAATTTCAAAATTCTGCAACTTTAACTATTTTTACAAATAAAAAAATTGTAATTTTGTATATTAAAATTTGTTACTATGTTAGTGTTAAAGGCGGTGGAAAATAGCTTCTTACTATACATAATTAGAAATTTTTTATTTGTAAGCAATAACTAAATTTTACATCATTTCAAAAAATTATTAATGTATTAAAATATTAAAAAGTTAATGAATATTATAAATCATTTATTCATATATATTTTTAACAATATATTACTTTGTTAATTTAATCAATAGAATTAAATTCTCTTTCGTCATTAAAATATGATTTCACTATTCTCTTTTTTTAGAGAAATTAAATTTGATGGTCTTGAACTATTAAATTAAAATAAAATTAATAGGTGAAAATTGATGTAAGAGTAAAAACTAGTGTATAAGTTGATCTATCCTATCTTGGTGTAATATGGGATATCTAACAAGGGAACAATATAAGAATGCTAGAGTGTTGAGTCTTATGTTTTGATAGTGAAAATCTTAAATTTAATCTTTGAACATGTGGGAATTATATTTCTTAAATATAGGTTATTTAATGAGTTGTCAATTTACATCTGCTTATGTATTTCAATTCAAATAAATTGATGAGCTGCATCTCTAAACCTAAAATCCTTGATTATATCTTTTGCAAATTGTAATTGATTGATTGATTGACAAGATTTAAGTTTTTGTTATTATTTGTGATTGCTAATTTGAAAAATTATTCATATCAATATGATGAAATCTCTTTTATTAAATTGATTGATTGAATATAATTGGTTGGTTACAATAATTAAGCTAATTAGTAAGATTGACTCCTCTGTTCACCTACCTACTACTTGTGATTATTCATGAGAATTTCACAAGCCCAAATTGACAAAATAGAGACAAACAACAAACTTATAGTTTCCAAAAATAACATCCGTAATCATGGAAACTTTAACTTTTGTAAACGGTAGTTTACAAATTTCTTAACTTACCAATCGCTTGACCAAATGAACCCATGGCATGGGGATATGGAGCCAATGGCACCTTTTAATGGATTTAAAAATATGACTTTTTATAAAAGTGTGTTTTAATGAAAATATGACTTTTTATGAAAGTTTGTCTTAATCAAGACATAAATTTTCATAAAAGTGTGTATTTATGAAGACATGATTTTCATGAAAAGTATGTCTCAATTGAGATACATAACTTTTTATAAAAGTGTGCTTTAATTGAAATATATCTTTTTTATGGTGATATATTACCTTTTATAATAACATGACTTCTTATGGAAACGTGCTTTAATTGAGACATATCTCTTTGATGGCATCTCTTGATAGTCTACAAATTATTAGAATACTTTTTTGTGAGCTACAATCAATATTTTGTCAAAACGCTAATATTATGATCTACTTAGAGATGCACATGAGCCAACCAACTGTCTTAAGTGATCCATGTGTTGTGGACTCAAGACATCTAAAACATTGGTTAGTGTGGTTTAGTAAAAATAGTAGGCATTAACCTAACAGACTTTGGATGGGAATGCCCAATAGGTTATTAATTATATCTAGCTAGGTCCCTTTTACACTCTATAACCCTAATAATTTGTGACTCTACGGCTTACCCCATTGAGAGTCGATACATAGTAGAGTGGGAGTTGCAAAAATGACCTATAGTCTTTTAGCCTTTGCAGGTTTTCAGATCGGCACAGGGATTTCGAGATTGTTCTCACAATGTCTTCAACAAGAAAGATCTAATTGATGTTCCAAGTTTCATATAATTGTTGAATATTTATTCTTACATTTTGTATCAATGTCAAATTATATGACTTTAGGACCCAATTGATTTTCATTGCATATGACTATATGGTTTGCTTTCCAATTTTTTTCTCTATTTCATATGCAATGTTGTGAGTTTTGATTCTGGAGCTTTTTGTTAAAATTAGTCAAATATCTTAGGGCTTTGGTAGATCTTGTTGAAACAAACTCATAGATACCCAAATTGCGTTGAATCTTTACCTGGAAAGAGAAAAATATGTTGAAAGTTGCAATTCTAACACTTAGGATTAGAATTCCTTTTTTGATAAATCAAGGGATTTTCATGCGAGATAATGCTTAAATCTCAAATTATATGTTACATGAATATATATAAGGTGGAATATACCATTTAATTAATGTCATTCAATGATTTGATCTTGATTTTCAACTAACCAATTTTGCTGCGCATGTATATACCCACAAATTTTATATATGTTTTATATTTTTTTTGTTGCTGTAAAAATTTATTCTGGAAATATTTTAATTAATTGCATTTTATTATTTTTCTCGTAATTAATTTATAATTAAATTCGTTGAAAAATCATATGTGATATTCTTAACATTTATATTATATATACTCTCTGGTGGTTCTAAATTTTTGGTATTTAAGATGTTGTTAAATGCTATAAAATATAATTTCATGACCAGTAAAGGTGTCAATTGTTATTCACATTCTCTTAGACTGTATCATGAAATACTGGGCATTTGATTTTTGTATAAAAATATTTCCTGATTATTATGGGTAATTACTGCTAAAACGGGATTACTCATTTTGATTTTTGGAACTTTTTTTTTAATTTGAGGAATGTTTTTTATTATTGCATACAATTGCTTGCTCAAAGGGAGTTATTGTGTATTTTAGTTGGAAGGCTAAATTTTTTTAATGAAGTTATTGGGATATGCATTGGTCTAAGAGATCTGTCTGTCCAAAAGAGATAGATTTGCAAAGGTGTATTCTCATTGATTAACTCATTTGTTAAGGCTCTAACTATTGCTTGCACATTATGCCTAAAGGGGAATATGTGATATTATACTGGCCTCCATATAATAACTTATTTTAATTTGAAGCTATATTATGCTCATTTTGACCAATCTAACGCATGCATTCATATTTTATATTGAACATTTACGTTTTCCACGAACAATTGTTAAGCATCTATCAATTCTTGTACTTTATCGATCTATGTACCTTTGTCTTATAGTCTCAAGTTTTTTTTTTTTAATTTTAGGGCATCAAAATAGGATAAAAATCGATTATATATGTATGTTGGGATGTACAAATTTATTGTATTATGGAATGCAATTTTATATGTTTTATTACCAATAGAGATAGATGTTGTTTAGCATCTTGTGTTGACTGGATCATTTAAATGCAAACATGTCGTTAAAGTATGTTATTATTTATTTATTTGGGCATTTATTTTCCTATATGACTATTTTTATAAATAAATGTGAATATTCATTGCCAAAGTGATTTATTTATATTGGCTTATGAAGTTTATCATCATGTGATGGATGAATTCTGATTATTTCGTATAATTACTTGCCCAAAGGGGTTTTATGCATTTTAATTGAAATTGTGTGAAGTATGTTGGTGTGGGACTTCTAATATTTGAGTTTATTTTCCAAAAGGAGATGGCTATTGAATATTAGGGATTGCTTGCTAGCTATTAGCTTCATAAGAATAGAGTTTACATATTATTGCATACCCTACTCAAGGGGGGTGTGGTGTTATATTTGGGCTCATGTTTTGGCTTATGATAATAACAAGCTTGGTCGTTTAATGCCTAAACAAATAAATGTTGAGCATTTATGTTGTTTACATGTACAATAACTCTGTTGTCATAAAATTAAAAGAAGTAAAAATAGTATATTTATTGAGCATGCACCAGGAAGGGTTGTTGGGAGAATTTTTTTTTTTTTGAGAATTTTTCTAAACCTTATTTTGTTTGGGTATGTTATTACCTTTAAGACAAATTGAATGATAATTTATAACTTTATATTTCATAATGTATCAGGCTTTGTCTTGTTGTTTGTTTGTAATCTTTATTGCATTTGCAAGATAATTTTGGTGGAGACTATTTGGATGGAATGAGTTTGTGACTAAGTGATCTATTAATACGCAAATTGTATTAGTGTCTTATGTTGGATAGATCAGCAACACACATATTGTTATTAGTATGTTGAACTCCTTTTTATTTTGGGCAATGCTATATCCTGGCAGGAGGCAGTTCTATAGATCAACGCAAACGTTTTTTTTTTTTTACCAAAGTTGCTCATTTACAAAGATTGTAAGTACATTTTCTCTTCATTAAGTAGAATGTTTTTACTCCTGATTATTGCATATGATCGCATGCCCAAAGGGGCTATTGTATGTCAAAATTTTGGTGAATTTCATGAAGCATGTGTGCAAAGATATAATGATCTTGGAAATATGTCTGCCCAAAGGGGACAAAAATTTGAGTTTTAGTGTTCTCTTGTGTTAGTTGCAATGATCTTAAAGATATGTCTATCCAAAGGGGACATTTTCTGAGTTTTGTTGTAATCTAATGTGTTAGCTTCTTGATTGAGAAGCATTCAAATATTTCTCTACCTTGCCCAAATGAGAGTGTTTATTGACATGACAATATCCTCAAGTAGCTCGTGTCATTAAAGTATGAATTTTTTGTAATCCTCATTAAAACAAAAAATTAAAAAATTACAATCTTTCTTGTACAGTGGCTATATTTCTCTTATTAACTCATCTTTACACATTAATGGTATTATATGACAATATTTATTTTAGAAAAAAAAATGGTAATAAGGATATGTTATTCTAATATTACTGGTTAGGACGTCAATGACATACATAGAATCCCAAAGGGCATGTAGAACTCTACCTAGAGGATTACCTCCAAGGTACTCTCACTGAAAGAAATTTTTCATATGGTGGCTACTCACCTATAACCTTTGGGCACCAGGGGATCTCTTTGGGAAGAGATGACCACCAAGCGGGATTAGACTAAGGGGGATTTGAACCCGTACAGTTGAGAAATGTAGAGCCTTATCTGAAACCCTTAAATCAATTGAGCCAACTCTCATTGACCTATATGGCAATATTAAGGGAAACAAGTGAACAACCCAATTACACCCTCGTATATTTGTTGATAATTAATAATATGTTTATATTTTTCTTTAAACTTACATTTCTTTTATAAACAAACCAAGATTTTGCCTAAGAGTGAAATCTTTATCAAGCTCCCAAATACAAAAATTAATATTTCTTATTTTTGTACTATATTGTTGCTAATTAATAATATGTTTATATTTTTCTTTAAACTTACATTTCTTTTATAAACAAACCAAGATTTTGCCTAAGAGTGAAATCTTTATCAAGCTCCCAAATACAAAAATTAATATTTCTTATTTTTGTACTATATTGTTGCTAATTAATAATATGTTTATATTTTTCTTTAAACTTACATTTCTTTTATAAATAAAGCAAATTTTTTCCTAAGAGTGAAGTCTTTATTAAGCTCCCAAATATAACAATTAATAATTACTTATTTTCATAATTATTATGCTTTGGCCTGTATAACATGTTTAGATTTATTTCACATTTTGCGACTATTATTTGCACGTTTTTTTAAATAAGATTTATAAATATTTAAAAATAATTAACATGTTATAAATATTTTAAAATTATAGCTTCTGCAAAATATAACTAAAAAAATGAGATTTTAAAATTTATTTTTGGTCTTTAGGACAAAGAGGAGATTCCAACTCCCATTTGGAGGGAATGAGAAGTGTTAATCTAAGAGGCATATCTTCTAAATTCAAGAACATTTAAAATGGTGTTTGATTTGTTTTTTGTTATCATTTTAATTGATATATTTTTATTATAATTATAAAAATGTCACAAGATTATTTTTTTTCTAATTTTTAAAATTATGTGAAAGATTTCTTTTATAAAATTTTAAAAATTGAATATGAAGTTTTTGTAATTATAATAAATATATCAACTGAAAATAAAAATTAAAAACAAACCAATTATCTCTAGTGCATCCTAAAAGTAAAACCTAACGCTATGTTTGGTATAAAATTTTGAGTGGAAAGGAAAGGAAAGTGGGTTAAGTATTACCCCAATCCCTTGTTTGGTATCAATTAAATAGTGGGAAGTATGGATGTTTAGGTTTTTTGTGGGCCCCACGTATTTTTCATACACTCATTTAGCAACAGATTGAGAGGGAAATGATTACTTTCCAACATTTTTTCTAGTCTCACACTCATAAGAATGAGCCCTAGCAATAGCTAAAAATTGGGTGCGTTGTGAAGCCCTACCGCCAGTGACTCCTGATCGTGGTGCATCAGCTAATGTGAAGAGCATCTTCATTCAGGTATACTGTTTCTCTTTTCCTTCATATTAAAATGGAACTCTGCATCCTTTATGAATTTTATTCGTGAAGGTCCACTACCAAGAAAAACAAAAGACAAAACGTTAAGACATACACACAAAAGAAAATCATACATGAACGATATTTGGCTTTATCTAGCTTTTTCTTCCATGATGCAATGTATGTATATTATATTATTGTTTGTCTTTTTCATTATTTTTGTGTCCTGCATACCATGATCTTTTGAATTGAAATAAGTGGGATTAAAATTATTGTTGCTTACGTCCTGGTTCTACAATTCTTTTTATTATTTTTCCTGCATAGTTAAACACGAAGTATGTTATTCTTGATATTTTTTCAAAGATTTTTTAGATTTGTAGAATATATCATTACCATGAAAAACTGGAATTAGATAAGGTATTAAAGGGTAAAATGAGGCTAAAGTTTACAAAACCTTGCATTAATAACAAATGATTCCTTTACTTCATATTTTAGTGATATTCATCATATTAAAGAAATTAACTAAAAATTCAGTATGGTTCTCATTTAAGAAACAACAGGAGAAACTAATGAACCTTTAGAAAAAAAGCACCAACCCTGCATTGCAAGTCTAACCTAAGCACATTTACCGTGTCGAGATGGTCACTTCTTAGCAATAGCAGAACACTGCAATCTAAATATAGATGATAATGACAAGCATGTCCATAGTGATAAAGTTTGACCATTTTTTTTAGATGAAAACAATTTCAATTTTAAAAGGTAGAGAGGTGAGAGATTCCAATTATGGGTGGAATTGTTATGATAAGGGTAAAGAGTCCCCACAACAAATTCATTACACTTCGTATGGTCTCTACTCAACGCAAAATAGTAACTTGGTAACTCAGCAAAATATTGTTTAGTAACTTTTAGTTTTTTGGTAACTAATAAGATGCTTATGGCAGATTTACTTTGCTTTATAGTTTTGTTGCATTCTTATATTTGCTTCATATATGTGTTGGATTTTCTTCTTGCAGTTATTATTTCACATGTTGACTAGATTTTGATTTTCAAATTTTCAATCAATAATTTATATAGATGTCTTAAGAAGAAAATCAGGGAATAAGTTGTCAAATAGAATGAGATAGGTTTCAAGATGATATTGAACCCAATATGTCAGAAAATATAATACAAACTTGGATACAAACTTGGGATCAAAGAAGGCGCATGACATGTATTCAAGTCCTTCGTTAGGTCATTCAAGCAATTAACTTAAGAGAATCTACCACTACTACAATTATGTTGATAGGCCTATCTTTGAAAGAAGTGCTGAGAGAAAGCGATCTTAAATCCAATTAATGAGAGAACTTACTATTGATGATAAAAAATGTCATGATGTTATTCGTATGAGACCACTTGCTTTTTTTAAATTGGTAGAGATATTAAGAGAAAGTGGATGTGTAAAGGACAACAAAAATGCTTTAGTGCAAGAGCAAGTAGCTAAGTTCTTACATATATTAGCTCACAATGTCAAAAATCACATAGTTTCTTTCTTTTTTTCAAGGAAAACTGTGAGTCGACATTTTCATAATGTCTTCAGAGCAGTGACATCATTGGAGGATCATTTTCTTAAACAACCAAATGGATTTGAAGTCAGTCCAGAAATACACAATAATAGGAGGTTTTACCCATATTTCAAGGTATTCTATCTTTCTAACAAAACTTAGTACATGAGTGGTATACATTTTTTAAGCTTAATAAACAATTGTTATCTAATATATATGTTAGGACTGTGTTGGTGCGATTGGTGTCACTCATATAAGAGCTAAGGTGTGTAAGATTGATGCCCCAAGATATAGAGGGAGAAATGACTTCACCATTCAAAATATTTTAGCAACTTGTTCATTTAACTTAAAATTCACGTATGTTTTACTTGGTTGGGAAGGCACAACCTCTGATTCAATGATATTAAAGAATGCTCTTAATTGAGGAGACAAACTTATTATCCCCCTAGGTAATATTATATTATGACAGAAAAATATATTTTTCTATTCTCAATTTATTTTGTGTAAGTAAAATTGATTTCAGAATATTATTATATTAAAACAAGAAAGTATTATTTGGTTGATGTGGGGTTTATGTTGAGGAGTGATTTGATTACACCATATAGAGGAGTGCCCCATCATTTAAAAGAGTACTCAACTCGAGGACTAGAAAATCCTAAAGAACTATTTAATCACTTACATGCATCATTGCACAATTTTATTGAGCGAACATTTAGTGTCGTCAAAAAACACTTTCCTATAATTTCATCTGGAGCAAAACCACATCATCAGTTTGAAACTCAAATAGATATTGTTTTGGCATGTTTTATTTTGCATAACTACTTTAAAGGGTTGATCCTGATTTCAATTTGATTGTTGAAACTGATAGAGAGCTCCTTAACATGATCCAGAGATAGAGACAGTTTATAATGGGAATGAGAATGATGAAAAAGCTATCCATAGAGCAATTATAAGAAATTATTTAGTTACCAACATGTGACAGGATTATATTGGGAATAGATTAAGATAGCTGATGCTTTTGACGAGTTAGATAAAAGTGCTAGTATAGATATTTTATTTTAAAAAAATTTGGCCGTGTAGCTTAACTTGTATGTTTGGTATTTTAGCAATCTATCTTTTGTTATATATTGGACTTCATCACTTCTTTATATCTTGTATGATATACTTATGTTCATTTATATTAATGGTTAAGTTATGCCAAACTTTTACTCTGTTATATATAATACTTTATGTTCATTTTAAAGTTTATCCCATATATTGTGATAATATTGATAATATTATAGTGTGTAGCTTCGGAAAAATGGCAAGGAAGTAAAAAACAAATCAAAATGTTGAAACTAAGAAAAATGTGATGAAGTGGACAGAACATATGGATAAAGTGTTTCTTGATGCACTTATAGAGGAACAACAAAAGGGAAATAGGCTAGATGGTGTTTTCACTCCAACTGCTTATGCAAATGTGGTACAAGAATGTAATGAAAAACTTGGAATGAAATTTGAGAAGGATCATTTGAAGAATCAAATGAAGACATTGAAAACAAATTTTAGTGCTTGTTATGACTTATTCAAAGGCATGAGTGATTTCTCTTGAAATCCCGAAACAAAGATGTGGGATGTTGAACCTGAGATGTGGAGAGAATTTTTGGAGGTTTGTATCATTCCTTATATGGTTCAAAATTTGTGTCATGCATAATTCCTTATAGATATATTTGTGAAGTATTACACTAACAATAATTTTACTTGTAGGCAAAACCTGATTGAAGAAAATGGATGTCTACTCCTCTTAACTTCAATGATAAAATGTATGAATTATGGGCAAAAGATAGGGCAACAAGTTCTGCAGTTGAAACTGCAAAAGAAAAAAATTTATTGTTGGGAAAGGGAGAAAAACTCTTCGAATCATGCTGAAACTTTTGAAGAGCAATTCATGTCTTCTTATGAAATGAATGCTGACAATGTTTCTGCATTTGATTTAAACTTTGAGCCTGCAATTCGAGCTTAAATTCATGGAGCAAATACTTCTAAAAGGTTGAAAAGGAATGCTCAAATGATTGACTTGCTTGAGAAGCAATATGAGATTTGTGATGGGATCAAAGAGGTTGCTGAGGCAATTAGAGAGGGAAATATCATTGCTAAGAAAATGGATTACAATACTTGAGAATGGGTGATGTTGTTGTTACTCTGAATTTGAAGTTTTTGATGAAATATGCAACATAAGAGCACTAGAGTCTCTTCAACTTGATGCTTTTCTTATTCTAATCAAGAGTCAAGCTAACATGAGAGCATTTCTTGGTTTTCGACCTCACAAGCGTAAGAGCTTTTGTACTGATTGATAGAGTTGCCCTGACTTTACTTGGGTATGTGAAAAATAGCTTTTTTGCACACAAAGCCTCGACTGTCACTTCGGTATTTGAGACATATCTTATTGGTGTATAAAGCCTTGACTTCAATGTAGGTAGTGTATTAGTATTTTGTTTTATGTTAAGTATATATGTGAGCGCTTTTTGCTGAATGGAAAGTTTAGTAATGTCAAGGTTATTCTACATTGCCAAGTGAAGTTCTTTTGTAAGTAACATTTTTTGAAAAGGAGAAAAGAGATAAGGAAGCTGCAGTAATCACCAAGGCTTGGATAATTCTGTTAAATAGTTTGCTCTTGTATAACCTTATAAATAATTCTAAAGAGTTTCATATAATGATTGTTATTTGGATCTAAATGAGTTGGCCTCACTACTTATCTATTTCTTGTGAATCTCTTTGTCATTTTCAACATCTATCTGCACTCTTTGTTTTCCAAACCTCTATGAGGAGTATCTACTATCTTATTGTCTATAATTTATTTGGCTAGTCAATTTCTCATTGGATTCTTGCCTTGCTAATTTTTTGCTCTTTTTGGTGGGGATGGGTTCTAAGTCTTCTTGAAGTAGTAATTCTAGTTTTCTTTTGTTTTCTGTTGGAGGATTTCTTTGACCTTCCTCAATCATTCCAATTTCACAGCTCTTGTGTAAAGGTCTAGAATTTCTTGGATTAATTAATTTCTCAACGAATTCTTGATTTTCTTTTCAGAGGCTGTTGGCTATATCTTGTTTTTTGTTGGACAATCTATGGTAAGTAGTAATTTTATTTATGTCTTGTTTTCTGGTGAGAAATGGGCAAAAGGGGTTGGTGGCGGCTCCTTTAAAGAAATAATTTTTAAATTAAGTTGTCAAGCTCATTGCTTGCTCCCCTTCGGAAACGGTTGCAACAAAAGAAATTATTCATATAAATTAATTTTATTAGATGAATGGTAGTGAATTAATTTATGGTTTAATTTTAATTCATTGTCAGTGTAAAGTTTTTTTACATTGTTATATAATCATGTGCTGACACATCATTAAAAGAGTTAGACTTTCTAGGTAGTTGTTGTAATAGTCAAATTCTTTTAATGATTTGGCAATACATAATTGGATGACAGTGTAAAAAATTTTTACAAAATTTTACACTAACAGTGGATCAAAATTAAACTCATTAATTTAACACTTATTTACATGTATTTTCATTCTTTTCCTTTAATGAAATCAAATAAAGAAAGGGAGACATCATTTCCTTTTTATTAGATAATACCAAACAAGGTGAAGGATAGAAAAACTTCTCAACTTTCCATTTCATTTCATTTTATTTCTATTGTATTTTCTTCTTTTCTTTTTCTTTATGAAACACAGCCTAAATATAATTGGTTATATCTGGTCTTCTTCATAAAAGGACATGTGATTTTGTTTTTCTAAAAAGTTTTTTTTTTTATATTTGATAATAAAAGGAAGGGCAAGAAAATGTGAAAAATATTAACCGTGGAAAACATTTTCAGAGAAAATAGAAAAGAAACAAACGTGACGGGCATCATGCGAGTGGCCTTTCAATTTTCATATGGCTTTTTGGTAAAGCAAATGGGCTCATGGCCCACACCTGTCAACATCATGTTAAGGGTCTATCACTGACGGCGACCAATGGTGAACATTCAATCTGAGCGTCACCACTTCCCCACATAAATTATTATTAATGTATGACAAGCCAACGCATTTGTATGCTAGCCTTTTGTTTTTTTAAATTATATTTAGGATCGATTCTTAAACGGTATTATTTTCGTATTAATTATCGATAAATTATTAAATATTTATTTATTATTAATTATATTTAATAATTTCTGAAATATTTCATTTGATTAAAAGTATATATATATCATGTATATAAAATTTTACATTAAATCAAGATTATTTATTACTCTGTGAAATTTTATTAAAACTAAAGTATAATAAGATTTTCAAACAAGTTAAAACATTAACTTTTATTTTGGTATTAAAAACATTCAGTATTTCATCACATATTTATAGTTCTTTTAAATTTTATAAAATTAATGTAAAATATCAACATAATAATCAAATATAATCCTATGGCTGAATAAGTCAAAATTATTTTTATAATAAATTATTAAACAATATAAGTATGGTAATTCTTATATTAATGTGAATATATCCTTATGTATATGGGATATATTAAGTAAAGTACTCTCTTGTTATGAGAAGAAAGAGAGAGAAAAATATTAATCATTAAATTTTGAATAAGTGATCTTAAATATATATATATATATATATATGTTTTAATAATCAAAATTTACTCTTCATATAATATATATATATAGGAAAGGGATTATTGCGGTATTTTTTTTTAGAGTATCAGTATCTAAGATGAGTTGTTAAGTGTTTATTAATTATTATTTATACTTAATAGACTTTTAAATATTTATTGTGAAACCAACAGTCAATAAATAATTGACAACTCACATTGAGTACTAAACCATAGCAACTCCCATAGGAGAGAAATCAACTTATACCGGTGTAAGACTTAATCATTCTTACACCACTCAATAACTTTTTATTTAGTATACATTTTATCGATACAACTGTTAAATTATAATTATTTATCATGTTAATTATTTATATCAAATTTAAAAAAAAATAAATATTAATAAAAATATAATCAAATACTTCATATTTTTATATATTTTAAAAATTTATATAACACGGATGTTTTGTTTTGTGTTTACCAATAATAATAAATTTATATTTAATGTCATTAATTAATTGGAATTAAACAAGCAAATGTGAGACGGAAGTGCTTTCTTATTAAAAATTATTATTATCGATGAATCAGCGTTGGCCGAAGACGAAGAAGAAGAAGAAGAAAAAGGATGCAATCAGCAGCACGTATATATTTTATGTCCTTGCAATTGCAACCACAAGTTTATGATAAAATAATGTGGTATCATTGGTTAGCGAATCTTTTAATTTTAGTAAATTTTACTGGTTAACCAAAACAATGAGTTTTATTGGTGGGTTTTTAAAATGTTACATTTGTCAGCATTGCTGAGTAAGATTGAAGTAATTAAATTTTAAGATATATTTATAGAACATGATTTTGAAGTTTGATGTATTAATTAGATGAATATTGATTATGAAATTTGATGTTTTACATGCAATTGACTCATAATATACCGTGTATAAAAATAAAGAATTAAAATGAAAATGAAATGAGAGAGAAAAAACTAGTATAAGAGTGAAAAAAAAAGTAAAGAAAATTTTGAATGCTATTATCAAATAATATTGATTATAATGTATATATTTAATTTTATGTCCCCGTGTTATTTATTAATTTATATGTTAAAAAAGTATACATTTTTTAAAATATTTTGAAAAAATAAGATGAAAACTATTTCTAGATGTCTTATTAATAATTAAAAAAATATATTTTATTAAATGTATATATTTGGTGTGATTCATTAACTTAAATCAAGTAACATCTGAGAGAAAAACATATGGCACTGCAAATTTGGATGTTGGCTCAAAGGTTAACAATCCCTCTCCCAATACCTTCTTCCAGCAATTTAATCTTTTTAATAAATTTGAATTTGTAACCTCAACTTTAATATCACTTATTGATCGAGTTAAGCACTTTATTATGTAATTTTTTATTTTTACTTAAGTACACTAGACCAAATGTTACAATTCCATCCAACATATCCAGTAAAATGGCCAACACCCGGAAAGTTATCTGAGCCACAATCAAGGAAATGCTTGATAGGAAAGGTTTTAAATTGTGCTTCAAAACTATAGTTACGGACGTAATATTGTGCTTTTGAAAGCTTCCACAATCACAATAAAATTGTAATTGCGGTTGCATTGACCACATTTTTTTTTTACAATTTTTGTAATTACAAACCACAATTGTAATCGTAATTTAAAACTGCAACAATCTCCTTCAATATATATTCGGTTGAGTTAAACCGCGTGTTATTGCAAAAATAGCTCCATCTTTAACTGTCATAGATTAATACCCTTCACAGTAAGAGCTAGCGCTGCAAGCCTGCAACAAAACCATCGTTACTCTCTCACACATTCAGGCCAAAGGACCCTCCACCGTCCACATTGTTTTTATAGAAAAGGGAGGTACTGAGCTTCACCTAGTGAGTGACCACCCTGACCAAATTACCTTAGGCTAAGTTTCTGATTAACTTGTATTTCCTACCACCGATGTTGTGCTTTAGTCTAAAGATGATGGGCCGAATGTTTCGAATTTTCATTCATCTCAAACGCTCGTTTGATAAAAGCAAAAAATATTTACATCAGATAAAAGTGTCTGAAAAACATGCAGTTTGTTAAAATGTAATACAAACATGCTAGAATTAAATTGTCACAACCCTTACCCTTTCGAATTTAGCTATAAAGGAACCATATATCATAAATGATAACTGAAAATAGAGCTAAGGGTTCAACTTGCTAATATCGCAGCATATATGCCAACCAGTCTAAAAAGATTCTCCCATGACTTGCGAAAATAGTAATAGTAAGTTGTAAGTGTACAACATTTTAAAGGTGTAATTGTAAGTACTCACAATAGATAGCTTAAGTGATAAGCAAATTGGAGTTTAACAATTGAGAGGACTCTAAAATGTTAGGGTTTCGAGCCCATGCGAAATTATTTGTGAAGAAAGACAACTTTAATATTCTGAACGAAATTAACAAAAAAGTGTAAATATATCCAGAAAACCAATAAAAGAAAAGGTGTAATTGTAAGCTTTTGTAAATTGTGAAAGCAGTGCTATTTTTAAAAGAGAGGAGTAGTATTATAATACAACATGTGAATTAAGATATTTGAATATGAGGCGAGAAAATATTAAAAGGATTTAATTTTAATATATTCTCAATAAAAGAAATTTGACATTATCATCTATTCATATATTGTTAAATTATTAAAGGACATACACTATCACAATAATTATATATATAAGAAGTCCAACTCTTTTAATAATGTGTCAATACATTATTAGATGATAGTGTAAAAGCTTACGGTGGATCAAATTTAACTCATAATATAAACTAGACATTTGTTAACATATGCCTTAAGAACATATATTGAGTAACAACGAAGGACACATGTTAAGGAATAATTAATATTCTGTTTGTATAACAAATATATTAAATTATACCATAATTTCATAAATTAAAAATAATTTTAACACATTTGTTGGGGGTATATGTTAAAGAGTAGTTAATCTTTTCTTTGTGAACTAAATACACTGATTTTGTATTGGCTCTATAAACTAAAATTAGTTTTAAATATTTAAAAAATATTTTAATTGTCCAATATTAACTTTTACATTGACTTCTACATTAATTTATTGAAATTGCATTTAATACACCTAAAAACAGTGCATTAATTCACTTCAGAAATATACATTTAATGATTTAGTGTTAATTTTTGTATTGACTTAAGTATTAATTTAAAAAAATTATATTTAATTCACTTTAAAAATATATATTTTTATTAAAAATAGATATTTAACCTTGCTGAACATTTACTTTTACAATAGCCTCATGACACATCTCTCTTTTATTTCAATTAGTCGTTTACGTCGCGCATCGCAGATACTTACAATGTTATACGTTAGTTAGTATTTTATAAATTAAATTTACACATTTTAATGTAATAGGATTAAGTAATGAAGTGAACCTGACAATATGTTAGAAGATTTAGTTTCGGAAAAAATAATTTTTAAAAAGGTTTTGCTTTTTAATTTTTTAATCATGATTGTGGAATGTATAAATTCTTTTTTATGATTGTGTAACATAAGACATAATGTTCAAGTTTATATATTAGAATTTATGTAAATATATATATTTATTAATAAACAGAGACTTAATAAATGTCATGAATAAATTCATATATAATAATTTGTATAAATTTATATTTCTATTAATAAATAGAGATTTAAAAAATTAATCGATCACAAATTGAGAAATTATTCAAAATGATAACTTGTAAAACCCTCTACGTAAGAGCCAACATTAATATATTATAAGTATATACATATAGAAGTAAGCTAATGTTAACATCAGAGAAATAAGAAGACAATCAAAAAATTATTTTTTAAAAAATTAATGGAGAAGAATGTGCTAAGTTTCATAATCAAGTTCATGCAATAAGAAAACAACATAAAAAATATTAAAAAAATTAATGGAGAAGGATGTCCTGCGTTTCATAATCAAGTTCACGCATTCTGCTTTTTACCGAAAACAACTTACCTTGGCACACGAATCACGATGATCCATGTAAGTTGTTATAATTTGATAGGTCATAGGTGCACCCACGGACAACAAGGATAGATAACATATACATATTTAAGTATTTTACTTAATTATAGCTGTGACTTGATTTAATTTACACGTAAGCAAATGTCTAATTCGAATTGGTTTTTTCTTGGTAACTCTAGAGATGGGACCATTTGTATTCGTTCGGAGGATTATTGTCTTCTGTTGACACGGAAGGCCTTCAGAGACAAACGCTAATAATGGTGTAATTTTCTAATAAAAAATAGAGCCATATTAAATACATTTATTTTAATAAAAAAATGAATTTTTTTTATTAAGCTTTGCAAGAAATGGTCAAGGGTGTCACGACTCTTTCTGGTTTTCATAACCCAGAACTGAGGAATTGAGATGCAGTCAATTTTGTAGGCCTGACACTTGAGAAGGCCTAAGACTTATATGACTTGATTATATAAACTTTGTATAACAATTAAATAATCAAAAATACTTTTATAATACCAATTATGGTAAACAATAATATTCATTATATTATTTTCAATTCAAATGTAATTACAATCTGACTAAATAGTTAATAATTACAACAAAACAATACCTAAGAGTCACTAACATATAAGAAGAATATATATAATTTGGAGATTACTTTGATATTTATATTTTTTTTTGAAAGAATTAATATTTAAAATGAGTTATTTAATATTTATTAGATGTTATTTATATTTAATAGAATTTTTAACATTTTTTGTAAAACTAACAATTAATAAATTATTGACAACTCACCTTATATACTAAGGATTTAATTTCTATCCACTGTCAGTGTAAAATTTCTTTACATTGTCATCTAATCATGTGTTGTCAAATCATTAAAATAGTTAGACTTTCTAAGTAGTTGTTGTGATAGTCAACTCTTTTACTGATTTGACAACATATGATTAGATGACAGTGTAAAAAAAACTTTACACTAATAATAAATAAAAATTAAACTCATATACTAAACACATCATAGTATTATAACAAGTCTGAATATAACTTGTTTAGTTATTACTTTCGTTGTTAAACTTATATATCCTGCAGAAAACAAAATGAAAGTGATTTTAGATTCAGTGAGTGGTGTAATCAAAAGGCCCAGTGTCTCCAAAATTTGTTAACTGACGTCAATAACAACACTTCGAGCATCACCATATTCCACACCTTGTCATTATGTAAGAATAGACCTCGAAGTGGGTCATAACCTATCTCCACACAGTATATTCCAAGCATCCAACACAAAGGTATTTCCTTAAAAATTGTATACATAAATCTCAGCTTAATTTCTATTAGAATCTCTGAAAGATCGATAAGACAACTCACCTATAGGCAATCATTAACTAGAAACCTACATAACTTGAAATTGAAATTAAGAAAATGCAATACAATAATGTGCTTCTGAGAGTTTTCATAGCTGAACCAATCCATCGTATTCAGATGCATTGCCATTTTGCAAACCAAGCGCAGAAGGCCGGGATATGCTCCTACTTTATATCTCATCACATTGGTTACCCCCAGAGGCAGTGTTAGACATCAAATTTGTCATTGTTTGGGGGCCATGCTTAAGAAAAAAATAATATAAAAATTGTGTGTAAAAATAATGAAATTTGAAAAAAAATTGAGGGAGGGGGCCACAGGAGGGATGTCAATTTTTACCTGTGTGTGGGGATCCCTGTGGGGACTGTTTCATTCGGGGCCCCGTGAGCGGGAAACTTTTTCCCACAGAGACGGGAACAGGGGGCAAAATTCTCCCGTAGGTGATGCAGGGATGGAGATGAGGATCATACCCCCTGCCTCGTGAGGTCCCCGTCCCGAGCAGATTACATATATATCCCTTATTATGTGTATTATATATCATAAATACTAATAACATTTTAGTCTTTTCATATTTTTTTTATTTAATTTAAATATTATGATTATACTATTTAAGTTTAAACTTATTATGATTTAACTTTAAATTTAATAATTTAATTTTATATAATTTTTTAAATTTTATTAGATTTTAATTTGTAATTTTACAATTTTTTTTTGAATTTTTGAAGTTTCTGTAGAGATCTGCGGGAATTCACGAGGACAAGGACGAGAGAAGAAAGCTCTCCACGGTAGAAATCGAAGACAGAGATGAAGAGAAATATAGGGGGTGGGGACAGGGAGTTTCTCCCACTTCCCATCCCCGTCCCACCCCGCTCCATTGATTTCCCTAGGCCAAGTCCTCCTCAATACATTTGATGCACCATCCCTAGTGGCCCTTGACATGTATCAAGTCATACAGTGGCCTTCTATCCAAGTTCTCCAATCAACTTCTCCACCCTTATATCCTCCTATATCTCTGTATATATCCCATCATTATAATTTCACTTCAAATTTAATTTAATTCCTATAATTAAAAATTATTTTAAAAAATTCTTATAATTTTTAAACAATGTAATCTCTAATAAATAAGTTTGTTATCTATTTAGAGTAAAATTATAGAGATTTAATATGGATTATTTTGCATTGTTTAAAAATTATAAAAACTATTTATATTTTAGAAAAATTATAAGAACCTTTTCAAACAGTTTTGGATTGCAAGGATTAAATTGAATTTGAAGTGAAACTATATGAATCAAATGAATAATTTAACCTTTCACATATATATAAGATTCTTGTATTGCCCTAAGCCTAATATAAATGAAATAGAACAAACTACTGCATATCTCGGAGTATTGTATATATGTACACAATGGTTTCATTAAGAGAGATATGTTGAGTTAATTTTGTAACATTATTTTTATGCTAAATGGAGGTGTATTCCTCACATTGATTAGTTACATTTAGAAGAACTAATTTCTTTAGATATTGGCTCATAATTTAAACTCAAATAGTTAAGACAAGTCACATATCTTTATCAACTCTTTGAATTAATAAGGATTTAATTTGCTTGATAATGTTCAGAAAAAAATAATTTGTGTTCATGACTTCATGATATTTCCACTATGGACCATATACGTATCCATTTTTTTCGTTTTCCAATTATTTCCATATGACATAAGGCTGTGTTCAGTTTTGAGAAAACATTTTCTGTATTTATTTTTTATATTTATTTTTTAAAATAATAGAAAATATATTTAATTGTTATAATTTTTATTGTAATTACAAAGTAATTTTCATCATGTTTTTAACTTCTTGTTTAAAAAATAATGAAAATGACTATTTGTTTTCAGTTTTAGCCCCATTTTAAAAAATATTTTCTAAAACACATTTTTATTAAAACTCAGCCAAATACGTTTTCATGTTTGTTTTTTATTTTTATTTTCACAAATCAAACATTCTCTTAGTCTTTGATTGGGAACGTTTTTCTGGTATTCTTTTAAATGATTACTTTTCCATAGCAATGCTGACACATTTTACAAACAAATGGAATTTGAATATTACCCATAGCTAGGTGTATCACGACTTTTTCTCCTATCACTTATTTCAATCCTCATGCAGTAGCCAAATTTGAACGCTTTGCAGGATTATGTATTAGCTCCACAGCAAAAAATACCGCCGATGAAAATCACGTAAAAATTAGGCTTAGCAATCGTGAGTTCCAACAGAACCAACTAGTTGCAATGTAAGGAGATAATTATGGACTACAGATCATATGAATTTTGTTCACATCTAGGTATGTGGATGGCAGTTCTCGACGTTAATCTTTACATTCTAAGCTTTTATAGAGTCTATTCACGTCTAGGTACTTGGATGGCGATGGCGGTTCTCGACATCAACCTTCACGTTTACAAGCTTTAAGAGAGTCTTTCAAGATGGGGATATGTACTTGCAAAAGATGGGGATACGTACTTGCAAAAGGCATTATAACACTCAAGTCAATAAGAATATATACTAAGGTAAGTTATTAAGCTTTAATGTGTATACCTATAGGATTTGACCCCAATTTATACCCAGAGTGGCATAGTTGGGTGAAGATTATCCTTTGACTAATCTCCCACCTATCTTGGTGTGCTTCTAGGGATAAGGATACGAACCTTATCTCGGCATACTTTGAGGGATGAGAATAGTCGACCAATGGGCTAGGCCTAATTATAAAAGTATTGAACAAATTCAATCTCCTATTACATTAATTGATAAATGATCTATTATTATGAGTTTAATTTTTTAAGTTTTCTATTATAAATTTCAAATTAGACCATTGTGATATGTGAACTTAATCTCAATCTTCCTTAAATGATTTGTTTGTAAGTCCTCATTAAAGTTTGGGGTAAGTTATGACCTTTAAAAATAAATCAGGATCCTCTTATATTAGTGAGTAATATGAGAAGGTTATGTTAGAAAAAGAAAGATACAAAACAAAATTAATTGACTCTACACAAATACTAGTGGATTATACCATGATAAAATTTATGTCTTTTTCTTTATAACATGACCCTCTCATGTTACTTACTAATATGAGAGAATCCAAATTCTTCAAATAAGTAGACTTCCCTCCCCTTAATTTGTTTGGACCAATTTTTTTTCTTTTGTAAATTTAGTTCTATAAATCACCAATAGAACAATAGGATTTGTGACCTTAATATTCTCTTTCACTAATAAAAAAATAAAGAAAAAAAACAAATGGAAAGAAAAAAAAATCAACAAGAGCCCATTTCTTTACTCTATAAGCGCTCACTACCCATTTTGACCCAAATTAGCTCAACCCATTGCTCTTGGATTCGATTCACCAAATCTGATCCAAATGTCCTTGGATCCATCAACCGAACTCTCTTCATCCCCATTTCGGCCCATCTACTGTATAAAAAAATAGAAAATCCTTTACTTTCAAAAGAAGATCATAAAGGAGTTGAAGATGCCCCATGATTATTATTCTCTGATAGGATAATACACAATCCAATTAAATCGTGGGAGAATTTGAGAAGTTTCTTCGAGAACGTACCTTGTTTGAGTTGTCCCTCGGATAACTCCTTGGTTTTATAGATCCATTAATTCTTGTATTTTGAAACAAATGTTTGATGAATATCCTGAATTGAGGAATCCTTTCAAGTTGTTTACTTTAAATCATATAATTCTTGGCTGGACCAATTAGTGATTGATGTCTTACACCTTTCCTTTTTGATTTTGGAACTTTCTGATGTTTTGGAGTAGGATTTAATTTTTATTCATGTATATATATAATTTTATATTATTATCTAATCATATATTATTAAATTATTAAAAAGTTTAATTATCAACTATTTAAGAACTCAAATTTTTTAATGATGTGTTAATATATAATTAAATAATAGTGTAAAAAATATTGTACTAAAATTTGATCAAATTTATACTTTTTAAAACAATTGAATATGGATTTAATTTTAATCTACTATCAGTATAAAGTTTATTTACACTATTATTTAATCATATACTAACACATCATTGAAAGAGTTAGATGTTTCTACGTATAAATTTGGTCGCTAGTCATTCCTTGATTTGATGCTCATTTGGCTCATGGCCTCCTGACTTGAAACTACTACTCCTAGTAGTAGAAGACACCCCCCTTCAACTTTGGGTGTTGTACGTATACTCCCTCAACAAAATTAAGTTTTCCATCTAATGGTTTGTCAAATTTAACTGTGTAATCATATGTGATATGCATGTGATCTTTCAACATTTTCTTTGATTTTTGTTAAAGTAACTCATAAAATAAATATTTTTTTATTATTTATTATTAATAATAAAAACATAAACACAGATGCGCAATGCGTCTTCTCTAATGCGCGGCTAATGGCTATGCCAAGTGGAATGCTGAATAATTCTGCAGGTAGAACATGGCTTGTTTCCCATCCCTTGTGATCCCTAAATTACCTTATGATAAGAAACATAAGCACAAGGGAATGACCATTCACCATATCTGTAATCTTTCCATTGTACCTTGTCCTTGAATTTGAGGAAATCAAAATGAAACCCAAATCACTATAGGAGGTGCGATTTGGGGAAATTAAATTGAAACTCCAGATAGAGATGTAATTCGTTTGCCTCCTTGTTTCATTTATTTATATTTTTTATTAATAAATTAACTTCATAAAGATCATGTGTATATCACATATGATTATAACGGGATAAATTTGAGAGAACATTAGATGAAAAACTTAATTGTTATAGATTATAAAGTTTAAATATTTAATTGTTATTTGTTTTAGTTAAAAGAATGTACATGTAACTCACTAATGGTATGTTTAGATTGAGAGAAAATAAGAAAATAAAAAAGAAAACGAGGAGTAGAAAATGGGTTATTTGATGTTTTTTCTTATTTTAATGAGAAGACAAAAGAGAGAGAAATGAAAAAAATAATTGTGTGCTGTCTAAAAAAATTTCCTCACATCTTATGAGAAAAAAATGGAATAAAAAGAAAGGTGATGTTTTAAGCTTATAAGTTTGCCTAAAAATACTTACATTTATTATATTATAACAAGGGCATATAATTTTTTTGTATAATTATATTTTTAAATTTTTTTATTCAACAAAATAAGAGAAAATAATAATATTTATTTATTTATTTTTATTTCAACCAAACGAAAAAAAAAATTCTTCTCTCATAATTTTTTTTGTCTTTTTTTCTTCTCATCCAAACAAATCATGAGAGTTAAGAAAGTGTCTGTAAATTTTATATTATTAATTATCAATTTGTCCTTCCGTTTAAATGTGCATAGAGGGTGTCTTAGCAAACTTATTAACTTTTTTTTTGGGTGACCCAGTGTAATAAAAATCAAATCTTCACACACGTAGTTAAATGATGAGTTATCACTCCGCCATACCTTGACGTTAGCAAACTTATTAACTGAGGACGGGTCTTTAGTGGCAAATATGACTAAAATAGCCTGCAGACAGTGGTACCACCTGTTGTTGTAGCTGCAAATGTGCAGCTTTTGCAGCACTTCTAAATGTGCATGCAGACGTGCAGATAAGGAAATGAGTGGCTGAGTTTTTCTCAGTCTAACTCACACCGTGCCAATTATTTATGTTGAGACTACCACGTTGTTTAGGACATGACTTGAATAATAGTTATAAATTGAAGAATAATTTTCGTCTTACTAGCTAGTATTTGTGTTTGAAAGGCTAAAATTTAAATTTTAAGATGATTTTAAATTTTATTTAAGATTTGTTAGCCTCCTCATAGATGTTTATTTTTGAAAATTTCATGTTTCAGATATTAATTATAAGGGTGAGAATTGTGTGTTGAAAATTTCACATTAGATAGTGATATGACTTAAATATTAGTTATTAGTGATGAGCAACTCTCACTTTATGAGTTAGCTTTTAAGGTTGAATTAGACTTAAACTCAAATTCAACGATGGTATCAGAGCTTATCTGAGATTCATTGAGTCATCTATAGATGTTTATTTTGACAAATTTCACCTTCATATATTTAATCATAGACTTGAAGAGTGTGTATTGAGAGTCATATATTGAATTGTAATATAATTTAAATAATGATTATAAATAAAAGACAAATCTCACTCTATAAACTAACTTTTAGAGTTAAGTTAAGTAATCACAAATTCTAAGAATTTATAATGTGCAGTTGTGAACAGAAGTCATTACCCATATAAGCACACGCATTATGCTGTGACTCTTCCCGGAAAGAAGACACGTTTTCAGATGTGTTAGTGATTAGTTTCGTCAATCCCAGGCTCCCAGCTGTTTGCACTTTCGCGAACTGATGCGTGTTAAATTTGACTTCTCGCAGCCCTTCCTTGGGCTTTTGTAATGGTCCCCAACTTCAACTTGGTACACGGACCGGATTTAATTTTTGTCCAAATCAATAAATAATTAATACATTATTAATCATTTTCAACGTAAAATAATTCAATGACATATAAATCATGTAATATTTAATGTAAGAATTTAATTTTAATATAAATTTTTTTATATTATCATATCATTTATATATTATTATATTATTAAAAATATTTAACTATAATAATAATTATTTAAAAAATTAAACACTTTTAATAATATATTAATATATAAATAGATGATATTATAAAGTAATTTTATAATAATAAATTAAAATTAAAATCTTAATATAAAATAAGAGTAAATGAATAACTTAATCATTAAAAATATCTTTTATTTATAGTTTGGTCATTATATTTATTTTTGTGTATGAGGTAGTCTTTAAATTTATATAACTCATATAAATTTAGTTCTTTTGTTATTTTTTGTTGATCAAGATAAATGATGATTCCTAATATAACACATTAAGTATCAATATGTAATGTTTAGTACAACATGACAAGATGTTCAACACTTTTCCTTGATTTACGATGTCATTTAAGCATAATGAATCATAATCTTCTCATACACATAGCACTTAGTTACTCACTCATTAAGCTAAAAAAAAGTCATATTTCCAAGAGAAGTGTTGAGTAACTTGCTATATGGGATATTACTCCGGTACTTATCTTTTCTTTCTAGGGTATCAGTACTCAGGATGAGTTGTCAAGTATTCATTAGTTGTTATTTATATTTAATGGACTTTCAAGTATTTATTGTAAAACCAACAGTCAATAGATAATTGACAACTCACCCTGGGTACCAAACCTATCAGAGTATCATAGCAACTCTCTGCTATATGATATTAAACGTTACACAAAGACACTTAACATGCTACGTCAAGGGTTATTATTTAATTTAGTCAACCAAATATAACAAAAGAATTAAACTAATATAATTTTTATTAATTTAAAGACTAATTTATGTATAAAAAAATTCAAGAACTATATTGTGATTGAAAAATATTTTCAAGAAATAAATTTCCTATTTACTAAATAAAAATAATGATGTGTGAATTTACTTAATATACATTGTGGTTGTACACGAGAATCTCTCCATGTAGTGGCACCGTTCTCTCATCCACAAACTTAAAAAGTGGAGATACCAACTTGTGTGGCTGATCGCACCAAGTTCGCCAAATTTAGAGGTCCTTGTGCAACTGTGCTGGTGCTATTCCTGTGTCACACAAACCACTGTTTCTCTCCAAGTCATTAATTTCTCACTGCCATGTCTCTCACCATTGAATTACACGTATCTTCCCAGCTGAATTACCTCAACCACCATGCCAACAACACAAGCACTTGCTCCAATCACAACACCAAGATCCGAACCAAACCCATCTACAGTCCCAACCCATTGATCACCACGACGTGTAAACCCTGCAGAATGCGTGCAGGCCATTGCTCTTCATCTTCTGCACCGATCAAGAGCTCGTTGATCGAGCCTGACGGAGGGACATTGGTGGATCTTGTGGTGCCAGAGAGCCAGAGGGCTTCCAAAAAGCTAGAGACTGAGTCACTGCCCAAGATACAGCTCACAAGGATTGATCTTGAGTGGGTGCATGTGATCGGTGAAGGATGGGCCAGCCCCTTGAGAGGGTTCATGAGGGAGGATGAGTATCTGCAGAGTTTGCATTTCAACTCTCTGAGGATGAAAGATGGGTCTTTGGTGAACATGTCACTTCCCATTGTGTTGGCCATTGATGATGAAACCAAGGGGCGAATTGGGTCGTCTTCCAACGTGGGGTTGCTTGGACCGCATAGTGATTGCCTTGCTATTCTTCGAAGGTTAGTGTTCTTCTCACATTTTCTTCTATGGGTTATGTAAGTTTATGGTTATGGGTTCAATATTTTCTGTGAAACGCAAATGGCGAATTAAGATTGCAGAGCAAATTGGAGTAACTTTCATTGCATAACGTGAATGAATATCTTCCTTGGACATGCCTCTATTTCATCCCGTTTTGTCTAGTTCAGCTGAGAAGAGAATAGAAATTTAGTTCGAGTTGGTAGAACTGAATTAATTAAGTATTAAATTATTTTAATTAATAATTTATTTATAATTAACTAAATTTTAATATTTAAAATAAAAATAAATTATTATTAAAACTCCTTTAGACTAGATTCCATACACGGCGTTGCTACTGAAAGTTCATCATACCTTTAAGGAAAATATTTCTTGCACGTCATATTTTTACATTAATTTTATATTTAATTAACAATTAATAAATTATTAGTTGATGAAATATATTATTTGGTTAATAAGTTTGGTAACTAATTACTTATAAATTGGTAATCTATTAATCAAACAATATACTTTATTAACTAATAATTTATTTATCATTAATCAAATTTACGAGTAATTGATTACTAAAATTTATTAACAAAATAATATAATTAACCAAAATTTACTCATCATTAACTAAATATAAAAATAATATAAAAAAATAGATATTTCATTACTCTACCTTTAAATTGTGATAGTGTTGTGGCGTTACGGGTGATGTCGTCCCCACTTACGGGTTGTTGCTTGCTGCCGCCTTATCTTTTAAGTGGTTTTTATCAGAAATAAATGTTTAAAGTGTTTTGATAATTACTTAACTAAGATGACTTATCTTTTATTATAAAAAAAGAGTAAATAATTATTTTAGTATTAGAAAGACATGATATCATTGGTCCTCTAATTATGTGGGATTTCAAATTGATTTTTTTAATAACAATTAATGTTATTAATTTAGTCATTTAAAGACCAATTTGATATTATTTTAAAGATTAATTTGATAACAAAAATGTAACTTTTGAAAACCAATTTGATTATTTATACATAGATGACCAATGGGATGACATATATCTTTAAAAGACTAAAATGAGTATTTACTTAAAAAATAAAAAAAGTGCCATCTATTTTCTATTAACAGAACTATAAGGTGGTTGCTTTCTATTTTATTTTCTAAAAATTAATAGTAGTATTTATATTATTTTGGTGTTGGAATTAATTTACCATCATACAAATTTTATCATGAAAAATAAAATTTTTTAGTTAGTGAAATGATTATTCTATTTCCTTAATAATAAAATAAAATAAATTTATAAATAAGTAATAATATGGTTATTTTAAAACTCTTTTAATTTTTATTATTTACATTCAAATATATGGAAGTCATTTTGAAGTGTTTGTGTTTCCTTACCATTCATTCATCTTTTATTCTATTTTAATTTAATGTAAATAATAAAAATTAAAAGAATTTTTTACTTTTAGTCTGCATATATAGTATTTTACTTTTATTTGCATATATAATTTTCTACTTTTATTTTTTGAATTGCTATACTAATAAGGTGGGATATTTGTGTTTACAATGAGTAATGTTAACTTTTGAAATATTAATGTCTCTGTTTTTATTTTATCTTTAAGGTTTGTGCTAGGAATGACTGTATAATAATTCTTATATTTTAAACTTGGGTGCTTGTGTTAGGATATATGTTATCATAAATATATCATTAAAATTTGTATTTTATATTAATCATATTAATTATATATGTTATAATCTAGCCTGTGTGTCCTGATGTCCGTGTGGCATATGTGCTTCCTAGATGGATGGATACACTAGCTAGTGTATAATTTTTTATTAAACTTTTATAGTTATAAATAAATGAGGCACTTCATGCATGACACTGGATAACTCCTACTAGAGAGCCCGACTGAGCAGCTCAATCATCATTATTTTCTAAATATTTGTTTCGCCGTCACTAATTTTGCCTTTATGATTTTTATTCTTCTTTTCATATTATAGATAATAAATTAGGATATAATTAAATGTATAAATGCAGTGAATCCAACTTGGAAAGCTGAAACTTTTTGTAGCAAGACCCTTCTATGTAACCCACTTTAAACTTATTTGGTTGCGTGATATATCCCCATAGGATCCTATGGGAATATATATATATATATATATATATATATATATATATATATATATATATGGGCACACATTGAGCAAATAATTTTCCATTGGCTAATGGCTATGTTAGATGATCAATGCTCCTTCAACTTTCAGTCTTCTGGATTGCTTTTATTGCAAGTCACGAAGTCATTTTGAGCTGTTATTTGGAATAAGATTAAGATTATTTGAATTTTGTGTCTCTTAGCATTCCTTGAGCATTCAGCTCTTTTGCAGTATTGAAATCTACAAGCATAACAAGAAAGAAAGAATAGCAAGAACTTGGGGAACAACTGCTCCAGGATTGCCGTACGTTGAGGAGGTGATTACTCCAGCTGGAAATTGGCTTATTGGAGGAGATTTGGAAGTGCTAAAACCTATCAAATACAATGATGGCCTTGATAACTACAGGCTCTCTCCCGAACAACTCCGCAAGGAATTTGATAGGCGTGAAGCTGACGCAGTTTTTGCCTTTCAGTTAAGAAACCCTGTGCATAATGGTCATGCCTTGTTAATGAATGATACGCGTAAGCGGCTATTGGAAATGGGCTACAAAAATCCAATTTTATTGCTTCATCCTCTAGGAGGTTTCACAAAGGCTGATGATGTTCCATTGGATGTTAGGATGGAGCAACATAGCAAGGTGATTCCCATTGTTCTTTCATATATATGGCATTGAGTAATAATAATGTGCCATGTGCTAGCTGTTAACAATAAAGTGCTCAGATATGTCCTGAAAAGTGATTAAATTGTAATTCAGTTTTTGAACTTTCTGCAATCTATTCATTTGTCATTGCACAATCCATGGGATTTTATCCACACATCATAAAGTTATTTGTTTCTTCTTAGGTCCTAGAAGATGGAGTTCTTGATCCAGATACTACCATTGTTGCCATATTTCCGTCACCTATGCATTATGCAGGTCCAACTGAAGTACAGTGGCATGCCAAGGCACGGATAAACGCAGGTGCCAACTTCTATATTGTTGGTCGTGATCCTGCTGGTATGGGACACCCAACTGAGGAAAGGGATTTATATGACCCTGATCATGGGAAAAAGGTGCTCAGCATGGCTCCTGGCCTTGAGAAGCTTAATATTTTGCCATTCAGGGTAAGTAATATTACACATGGCTATAGGTTATGCTTCCTCTCTATAAGATATATTCTCTCAGTGGTATCTTCTTTATGATGCTTTCCTCCATATTTTGTAATATGTTTCATACAGTTAATGCCTATTCAAGTCGACATCGTTGTGATGCATACCCTGTCACATATTGTTTGAGACTTTGAGTTGGGAAATAACATATAATTGCTTAATTCATTACATGAAACTACCTTCATAGGCTTAATATCTTACCAAAGATTTTAATTCTTCTGAAATGCATGTTTCATTTTATATATAACTATTTAGAGTAAGAGTATGCTTATATGTCTTACAAGATGATGATGATGCTCTTGTCATTTTTGCCATTTTTTGTAATTACAGGTGGCAGCATACGACACTAGCGAAAGTAAGATGGCATTTTTTGATCCTACTCGCTCTAGAGATTTCCTCTTTATCTCTGGAACCAAGGTATTTGATTCCCTATCCTTCAATAATGTATTTCTGGTTCTTTAACCTTAAATTTGGAATTCATCATTAATAATTAATTTATTGTTACATAACTATGTAGTCGGTTATACTATTTTAGGCTTCAATTTTAAGTCATGGTTCCTGCTTTCTTGCTTTAAGCTGGCTGCACCTTAAGCAAAAGTAATTTGTATGTTACATATTAAGGTTGGAACAACTAAAGCAAGGCATAGGTAGATTGCAGCATTAGACTTTTACTAGAATTTATCATGACCGCAGCGTTGAACTTCTACTAAACTTTGTTATGTTTCTCTTCGAATTTATATATGATAAAATCATGTAAATTGTAAAATATTAATATGAAGATGTTGGTTCCTGTTATTGTGATTTTGTTCCTGTAAGAGACATAACTAAAGTGAAGATCTAAGTTCTTTAGATCCTGTTTGTTCTGTTACTTGTCTTGCTCATGAACTATCAAGTTGATTCAATTCCGCTGGCAATTGGAGAATTGTTCTTTGCAAAGTTTTATATTTTTCTTTGGTAATTTATTTTTCCAGATGCGGGCTTATGCAAGAAATGGGGAGAATCCTCCCGATGGTTTTATGTGTCCTAGTGGATGGAAGGTTCTTGTCAAGTATTATGAAAGTTTGCAGGCCGAAGAGCCATCACAACAGCCTGCAGTATTATCTACTTAGATATGACATAAGTTTTTCATTTATTGACTTCAAAGGAAGAGTGTTAAAAGCATAGTTGTATAACTCGGACTGGCGGATGACTCGGTCAGAAGGCTGAGTCACTGGGTCAACGATTAGACCGATGGTTCAAAGGTCAGACTGAAAAATTTGGCTATAGAAAGAAAAAAATATATGTTATAGCTATATATAGAAGCATGTCATATAAAAGAAATTACCTCATATTTAAGAGTACAAATTTAACATTTTACAACCCAATATAAATTTAATTTTTTACATTATTAGTTTTCCTAATAGTACAAAATGAAACTAATATAAATGATAAATTACTCAAGAGTCAGTACAAATTTAATGTGTTAAAGTTACATATCAAACAAAAGGTTCCTAATAAGTTATAAGATGATTGTGACCTCATAAAAAAAGAGGACGACAATGCTTCACTTAATCTTTTTTAATCCCACAAAAAAAAAATTGATTCGATTCATGAAAAAATATGACGGGTCGATCTGGTTTTTCCGAGTTTAACCGAGTCAACCAGAAAATCCGTAAAAGGCTTCCATCAGAGAGGTTAATAGGCCGAGTCACTGGTTTTCCAGGCCAGCCTGTCCGTACAACTATGGTTAAAACTACGATTTTGGGAGTGCCAATTTTTAATTCTGATCTTCCAGCTTCATGATCAAGAATTCAGCATGCGTTAGCATATTTGAATGTTTTTGTAACACAGTGAATTATCTGATCTTTTTCTTGAAAAATTACCAATGATTAAAGAATTTGTTATGGTGCCTCGGGTATAATTGCAGATGAAGTCCTCTACCTTGTCTGAGTCTCTGATCTGATCGATCAAATTCAATCTCTTTTTTCAATATAGAAAGTGACATGTTCGTTCGTGTATGTCTGTTTCTTTTTTTTTTATTACTTTTCCAAGGAGTACGTGGGCCGGACATAAATATCCTTGCAAAGTTAGCCTGAAAGCCCTAGCTCAAGTTGCCCAAAGTCTTTTTAGGAAGTATTTGATCCATATTGAATTCTACTAAGGTTGCAATGTTTGTATTTTGGCTTTTTCTCTCCCTTGCCAACGTGGGTTGGCGCAACTTGCCTATGAGTTTCGGAGAAGAGTTCTAATTCTCCCATGGCCACTGTCTCGCTTGGTGGGTAACTCTCTTCAAAGAAATTTTTCGGTGCTTAAGGGCTATGTATAAGTAGCCATATAGGGAATCTCGCTTGCATGATTGTTGATGACAACTTCCTGAGTGGGTTTCTGCTGACCTCCCCGACATGTTAGTGACATCTTGCCCAATTAGTTTGGGAGAACCTTTCCTACTAGTCACAATTTTTTATTACAAAAAAACTTTTCCTCCCCTTTCCTGTATTAGGTTTTCAAACCTTCTTTGTAATAATAATAAAAAAAAAATCTTTACAAAGCTCTAATAGAGTTGGCAAATTGTTTGACTAGGTTAACACAAGGCCTTGAACCAACCTAAAGAGGAAGGACTTCACAATGTCTGGTAGATAAAATTAGGTTTCGATTATGAAGAACTCACACTACTTGAGAGATACAGACATAGTGCATTCACAATCCCTTTGTAATCCACAAAAGAGATACATAAGAAACAAACTTTAGAATCCTGTTTTGCAAAATTAAAAACTCAACAAAATCAAGCAGCTAACGGGCCAACAATTTTTTAATAGAGAATCTATAAGTACCATAAGTCTTGTAATGAGATAGTCTCCACTCCATCCCTATACTTCAAATCAACAACAAAAAAAAAAAAGTGCCCTAATAGACCCGAAGAAAAGAAAACTCTAGTCTATCATCTTTTTTTTTTCTTTTAATTATCAAGCCTATTTGGCTAGAAATTTATAAGTAAGACTTAGAGTATGTTTAGATAGAAAGGTTTATAAGATGGTGTAATTTTTTATATTGAGTAAATATTTTTTTTTATTTGAATTTTTTTAAAACTAAGAAAAATAAAATAAGAGATAATTAGATAAAATTCCAATAAATAAATATTTATTTTTATAAATATTTTAATTTTAAAATAAAAAATTATTCCACCTCTACTTTATCCTCCAAATTTCTTAGTCTCAAACGTACCGTTAAGGGCTGCCTGTACAGAATGAATGAGGGATAGGCCAGTTTCTTCAGCCCACATCACAAACAAATCCCAAAAAAAAAAAAAAAAAGAACACATTTGGAGGCGAAACGTTGCGTTTCAGTCAGGTGCAAGTGCAGGGTGTGTGGGTCTCTGATTCCAGTTAGGGCGCAACCGTCACTGTCATCGGAATCTGCAAACCAGAAGATCGAATCAATCGAGTTTTCTTCTTCAAATTCCCCATTTTTCCATCGGTATGATTTCATTCCCTTCAATTCTCTCCCAAACGCTGCAATTTTGGTATTTCTGATTGATTTTCCCTTCAATGGCTTCAAACTTTGCAATCTTCATTCATTTCTTTTTTTTTTTTTTTTTTAAATTTTTTGTAATAATTTGTGTTGTCTCTCTTTCGCCTCCAAATCCAATGGGTTCACTTTGTGGATTCAAAATTTAAAATTTTTAATGCTTGAGTTCCCTCCCAGATTCTGGAACTAGTGCTGAAGTGTTAGAAGAATGGTCACTGGAAGTGCTGAAGAAGAGGCAATTGCAGCATCTGTTGGTGATGTTGATGTTGATGTTGACCTTGAAGGTGTTTCATCCAATGGAGATGCAATTGGGGATCTGGGTATTGGTACCAAAATGGTAACAAGGCTGGAATTGAGTCTGGCATGCTTTTCTGAGAAAATTGCAAACTTGAGCATATTTGTGATGCATTTGGAAACTCTGGAGGGTGAATTTGAGGCCTTGGTTTCGGAGAAGGATCACTTGGAGCTTGATTCTATTGCAAAGGGTCTGGAGTTTGATCTGTTATCTGGAGTGTTGGATTCAGAGGTCAGAGAATTAGGTGGGTTCTTGGACACGCTTCATGCTGGGATTGCTGATGCTGGAGAGAGGGTGTCTTCTTGCCTCCACTTGGGAGAGGCTTTCAGGGCAATGCTAGACAAGTTGCATGATTCTGAACAATGTTTGAAGCAGTCTGAAGAGCAGTTTTCTGAAATTAAGTTGCAATCAGCTAATTTCAAGAGGACTTTGTCTTCTTTTAAGAGGGAAGAAAATGGTATGCAGAGGATCTCATTTGTTTATTTATTTGTAAATTTGTCGTTTTCATGAAGTTGTTAGAAAAGGGTATTCTTTTATTTCTGTCCCATTATCTGGGGTCCACTTCAATTTCCACGTGAAATTGTTTGTGTAATGCAGTGGGGAACTTCTCTCGTGGACTAATGGATTCTTCTTTTATTAGAAATAAGGAACTGTGAAGAACATTGAACTGACTGGCTCAAAATCTTCTTCTTGATTCATGTGTGACAAATAAGAATATCTTTATCTGACTAATTCTCCATTTCTGATAAATATTTTTTATCCTTTTCTTTTTTGGGGATTTTCAATGACTACAGGTAGTGTTGAAGAGGTTGAAATCGTCAGAGAGGATGATCAATCTTTGAATGTAAACACAGTTATAAAAATGCAAACAATTGAGCAACGAAGACATATTCTGAGAATGCTAGAGAAATCTTTGGCAAGTGAAATGGAGCTTGAGAAGAATTTCAATGACTCAATACAAATTGAAGAGAAGCTAAAACTAAGGATGGTCTCTTTAGAACAAGAGCTAGTTCATATGGAGGAAGAAGCAACTGATGTCTGGGAAAGATGGTTTGAGGCAGACAATGCATGTGAGATCCTGACGGGAATTTCAAAAGACCTGTTGGGTAGACTCCAGATTTCTCAGTTCAATTTGAATGGTTTAAGTCAGCGTGAATCTGAGCTCAGAACCAAACTTGAAACTTCTATAGAACAATTGAAAGCCAGGGATATTATGTTGGACAAGATTGAAAGCAGCACTGCTGAAGATACACTAATTCTTGCCAATTCTGATGCCTTCACTTTAAGTGACAAGGTGCGTTCTCTTGAGAATCAGCTAAAAGAATCTGAATGTCAGCTACTGAATGTGAAGGCCTCTGCTGATGAATATCAGAAGCGGTATAATGTTATGTGTTCTGAAATGAGAGATATGGAGAAACTTATCGTCGAACTGAAAGAAAATGTATCTAATGCAGAAGGTCGGGCTAACAGTGCAGAAGCTGAGTGTAAATTATTGACAGAGGCTAACACTGAACTCAACAGTGAGCTGGCTCTTTCGAAAGATGGCGGTGGCACATCTGAGAGTGTAGAGTCGCTTGAGAGGCAGCTAAAGGAATCTGATTTACGGCTGCAGCATGCTGTAGCATCTGCTGAAGCTAGTCAGGAGAAACAAAGTATGTTGTATTCCTCAATTAAAGATATGGAACATTTGATAAAGGATCTTAAGTCAAAGGTTTCTAAAGCTGAGAGTCGGGCCGACAGTGCAGAGGAGAAGTGTATCATATTATCTGAGTCTAATGCTGAGTTAAACGATGAACTAAGCTTCTTGAGGAATAGATTGGAATGCTTGGAGGGATCCCTGCATCAAGTGGAGGAAGCAAAAGTGGCAACTGCAAAGGACATTGGAAAGCAGACCAAAGTTTTCAAAAATTTGGTAACACAGCTGGCTGTTGAGAGAGAGCGTCTTAATAAGCAGGTGAAGACCAAGCTTTTGAAATCTTATTTCAGGTCAACCAAGTTATAAAACCGTCATGACCCGTCATAGCTTGGCTTGTTTATAGACTGCTAGGTCTCTGGCCCGTTCAATATTTGATTTGAGTGTTTCTTGCTCATTAATCAACAGAAACAGCTAGGACTTCAAATGGTATCAATTGATCTGCATATTATGATAACTAAATTTTGTATTACTATAACTATATATGAAATTATATGATGTTTTGTTTGTTGGGTCAGTTTGTGAGTAACAATTGAATGGGCACAGCCTTATATTTTCTCCTCTTTGATTTTTCCACTTTCTGTCTTGAAGATTTTGACTAGTTTGTTGCATTTTATCTGCAGCTATCTTACTTAGCAAGTGAGAACAAAATTTTGGTAGTGAAGCTAAAGCAGACCTATAAGGATCCTTCTCAAGAAGTTAGTGCGACTTCAGCCACTGGCTATGAGGTTGGTACTTGGGACCTTATTGACTTGTTTTTTGATTTGTATATGTGACTGATAGGCAAGAATCTCTCAACTAGTTAACTTAAAAGGTTAGTTAGCTTAAAAATGTGTGTTCTGTTTACATATATATTTTTTTAAACTTGTGCATTTTCTAAAAGGATTATCTGGATAATAGTTGGCTACTTATAAAATATACACAAACAAATTTGCCTTGTGTTCTCAGGGCAACAAATGTCAAAATATAACTATTTTCACAAACATTTATTTTGATAGAAAACAAAATGACTTTGCTGAAAGAAGGATGATTTTTTTTTTAATAAAATAAACCAAGGTATCTTTGGGGATCAGTGGTTGATTTGCTGGTTTGGGTCATACGATAGTTCTATAAAGCTTCGGGAGTTATATGCTTATGGATCTGGCGTGGGTTGGACAAATTTTCTGTTTTTGTTTTTGCTTTTCTTTTTTTTGTCTGTAGGAGCTAGCAGTTGCTAGCTATTTGAGGGCGGGGGGCATCGAACTGCACGTAGTGAAGTTCTAATTATTGCCCCTATTTTCCTTTCCCAGGTGGACAGGACTTGGAAAAATTTATCTGCAAATGATAAGGAAGTGAAGTCTGCAGATTCTTTCCCAGATGTTGGGACTGTGAGGAGAATAGATGCAGGAGTTCTTAATTTTAAGCACTTATTAATATCAGTGCTTGTCTTACTGGTTTCAGCTGTGACTTATATGTATTTCAAGGACGTGAATGTTGATTTCAGTCTATGAATTAATTGTTGTCAGGAATTTATGTATTCATTTATAGGTGTTTAATGCGAAGCATTTTGTAGTATTCAAATTTTGTTCTAACTGAGGATATGATCCTTTCTTTAGTGGTAGATATGATCCTTTTCTTTTCTAACAAGTGTTGAGAGTCTTGAGACTACACTTTCTTTTCTAACCATATGATGGATTTTTTATTTTTATTTTTATTTGTTTTTGTTAGATGTTTTTCATTTTCATTAGAGGGGTATGTTATGAAGTTGTGAATTGTTTTAGTAGGTGATCAGAAGTCAGTCCTAATCTAAGGTCTGGTTAAGAGAAATTCTAATATGAACCTAGTCCATCAATGGCATTGGTGCCTCGTAGGTAAGGCATACATATTGTTTAAGTAGGATCATGTAAGGTAACATTGTCATTGGTTGTGATCCTCACTGACGTGTGGACTTGCTGAATATCAATTACTAATATTACATTTAAAAAACTAAACAGATAATTCAATTGAGAAAAAAGGGATGAAGCGCTGGATAAAGCGTGAGTGCTTCATCCAGGGTTGAGTTGAATTGCAACTCAATCTTATGAAATGTTCTCTTTTTAAAACTTGGTTGTTATCGTTTACTTATTCAATAGATTTTTTCATATAATTACAGCACGGTACATAGGAAAAAATTAACAAAAAAGTTAATCCTACAAATGAAATAAGTATTGTTTGAGGTATAAAACTATATTTGGGCCTCCACTTAATAACTTGAAAATTTAAGAGAATTGGTCTTTGACATGATATCTAAACTTCTATAATCAACTTTTAGGTGTTTGCTTCTTTTTGCTGCCATTCTTCATAACTAAATTAAATTTCTTTTATGATCCAAAAAAGAAATTAAGTTTCTTTACAACGTAAAGTGGGGGCCTTAAGCTTTTAGGAGAGTTAATTTTTTAAAACAAGTACATATATTTTTTTGGTCCAGCAGGTAGTCAGGTAGAAATATCATTGAATAGACAGAAAACTACAAAGTTAGACCATCCTGATTGAACCAAGAGGTTCATAACCTGCTTTGAGTGTTCTCTATACATGCAGAATTAACGACGCTGCTCTAGACAAGATTACACTATTGTTCTGAACCTAAGTTGAAAGAACTAACAATTACATACATAATTACAAGATTAAAAAGGAAAGGGGTTTCCTCTTTGAGATCCATTGCCAGCAACATCCAAATAAAGAAAACGACCAAAAGGTTGTAAGGATTGAGGGGGAGATGAAAGGAGTTGCATCTCTGCCTAATCTCATAAGCACATTTGCTCAAATGGTGAGTTACAAAATTTGACTCCCTCCAGCAAAATTCAACCTCAGAAGTGACTACCATTTGTGAATTAGTATTTATCAAAAGGAACTTAATATTCAGATTGGTGGCTAATATATGGCCTGTGTTTGTGTGAAAAGTCCACAACTCAGCCGAATTATTGCTTGCAACTCTCAAGTATTCCATGCTAAAATTAAATTTCCTTGATGATTAAACCTCATCCTGCTGCCTGTTCAGGATTTCTTTTACTGCCCTATCAATATTAAGTTAAACCATTCAAATAGAGGGACAATATTTTAGTGTTACTGTAGTACTGAAATAGTGGGTGCTTCTATTCACTTTTCGACAGGTCAAGTTGGATGATAAAATTTATGGAGTAGTTCAATATTTGTCAAAAAGTAAATGAGAAGAGTACTTACTTTTTCAGTACTATAGTATGACTAAAAATATTTTCCTTATGGAGGAGTCCATTTAATTCTGGGTAATGTATTTTGGCATTGTAGTAAATTGAAGGATTTACTTGTGAGATTTTAAATTGGTGTTGTACGTCAAAGTTTTCATGGTGGAACAAGAAAGTGAAAATAAGGATGACTAATTTGGATTTGTAAGCTTCTGTTCCTATGTAAAAAGATGGTTAGAGTCTGATCCTCTTTCCATTTGGCCCCAGGGAGAAGTTTCCATAAATCCTTAATAGTAAAGCATTAACCAAAGAAATGATAATTAGTCTCATTATATTGTCGACAAAGGCCAAAGGGGACAAAGAGAAGAAGCGATGATATGGAATGAAGCTAGTCTGTCTGCTCTTGGAAGACGATGTTTGGCAAGCTTGTAAAGGAAAACTTTGATTTTAGGCAGAAGAGGAAGTTTTCAAATGCCAGTGATCCAAAGTAACTGAGGACTGGTAGTTAAAAATGTATTGGATGAAAAGTGATTGTACACAGATTTCATGGAGAAATTCCTTGAAGAGTCATGCCTATAAGTTTATCAGTTTCATTACTGAACATAAGAAGAGAAATAGGTTTGATACAATCAACAAAGTCTTCAGGAAAATATATCTTAGGAGAATCTAAGTTCCACTTCCACATCTTAGACTCAGGGTTAATGAAATTCTCATCAGTTTCAAGAGATTGAGGAATGTCCATACCAGGATGAACATAGTCTTATCAGAGGAGAGAGGTGACAGTGACACCAATTATCAGACCAAACATTTATTTGGCTTCTGATACAAATTATATTTATACAACCAACTAATACAAGTAATCTCCTTCTTCAAGTAAAAAATATACTCCTAAACTCTTAATGACCAATGTCATTTAACAATACAATTTACTATAATGAATCATTTAGTTCACTTATTTTATTTATAGAAGTTGTTTAGCCTAACTAACCAACCACTGGGTCAACTACTTAACTAAGAGTGTGTTTGAATAGGTTTTTTTTAAAAAAAATAAATAAATAACTTTTTTATTTAATAAAAAACAATTTTATATGTTTTTAAGCATATTTGAATGAAACTTTAAAAAAAGTAAAAATTAAAAAAAAACCTAGTTATTACTTTTTTTAGAAGTTAGTGATCCCAACTTATGAAAAAAATAGTAATGACTTTTAATATAATTTATTGATAAAAAAATCCTTTGCCTTTATTTAAAATTACATCTCATGTCCTCCTTTTATTCCCCTTGCAAATTCTGCTTCTTTCATTTTGGATATCCTATATTTTTAATAATTTTGTTATAAAAAAGTTATTTTATTCTTTTTTATCTAATTAAACTTACAAGTCATTCTATTATTAAAATATACTTCACAAACATTGCATATAAATGTAAAATAACTTTTCTTTAAAAAAAAGTCTGTATAAAAGTCAATCTTTTAGAAGATTACACAAACGATATACCAAAAAAAACAAAAAAAGAAGATTACGCAAACGAGTTCTAATAATAACCAACTAGCAAATACTACGTAACAGCTTCCGTCCCCTATTTGCCAGTACATTACCAAGACCACCTTTAGTTTTATGAGTTGTAAGATTTTTCCATCCAGTCTGAGCAAAGCTCTTTCGGCTATTCCCATCCCAAAGAAAACGAGTAATAGTTTGGGTAACATTCCTAATCGTGTGCTTGGGGCCAAAATCATTGTGAACATAGTATAAAGAGAGATAGAGGGTAGAACAGAGTGAATAAGAACAATTCTGCCAGCAATGGATAAATGTTTGCCACCACCCGTGTATCTTATCAGAATTTTTTTGTATTATATATCTGAAATCAGGTTTAATAGTTCTACCGATTTTAACAGCACACTTAAGTATATGGCTACATTATTATGTAAAGGAACAGCAACAATACTGGAAACTTGATTCTTATCACAAAGAAGGGAAGGGGTATTCGGGGAGAATATTAAGGTACATTTCCCAAAATTAATAGTTTTCCGTTTAACATAACAGAATTAATGAAGCTTATTCTTAATGGAATTGGCATTATGGCTATTAGCTTTGAAAAAGAACAAGCAATCATCAGCATAAAAAGAATTTTAGAAAGAATTTAGTGTGTGTTTTGATTAGATTTTACAAACTTAAATTTTGCAAACATCATTTTGGTCAGTAGTAAGTTTGCATTAATGTGATTTATGTTTGAAACTTTTATATAAAAATTGATTATAGTAGAATTAGAATAAATATTGTTTGGATAATGTTGGTTAAAATAACTTTTAGATTTACTAAAAAAGTATGATATTTTAATAAATGATATGAATGTTGTTATAACATGTTTTTTCCTCCTTCCTTTTGGTGTTGTTGTTAAATTTAAAATATGCAATAAAACATGCAAATATGGGAAGATCACAAGAAGGGAGAAATACAAATATGAGAGCTAGATATGGGAGCACTATCTAGAGTTGTAGCCGCACCAACCAAAGACAATGGAATGCCAAGAGCAAAGAGAGACAAGGTTATAATGGTCATATGCTACTTGGAGCATTCAATTTTTGCTCAAAAATTTCCAATGCACAGTAACCATTGTTGCTTTAGATCAACGCTGGTTGGAGGACAAAATTACGCTAAACCAATGTTTTAAGAACTGGATCGGAGATCGAACCGGTAAGATTTTCGGGTCATTGTTCGATTGGTCGAATCGGTTGAACCGGTAGTTAAACCGGATGACGTAATAATTATAAAAATAATTATAAAAATAATTATTTATATACATATTCAATTAAAATAGCCTTATTTTGAGAGTAACATGAATTTAAGAAAAAAAAATTAAGGTTTAATATTTATTTAAAAAAATAACTATTATTATTTCTTTTAAAAATATTCATTACTATGAAAATAATTATTAATTTTTTTTTAAAATCAATTGGTCCAACTTTATTAGTTCATTTTCCATCGCATAGATCTTAAAAAGCTATGTGAAATTGATATAAAATGCATTCAAATCGGATGAACGAGTAAAAAGTTATGACTTTTGGAAGATAAATGTGAACAAAAATCATAAAAAACTAATTTAAAAATCTAGAAAAGTAATAAAAAATTCAAAAAAGTAAAAACAAAAAAAAAGAGTGAACCGGTCGGTTTTCAAGAACTGGGTCCGGTTCATCCAGGTCGCCGGTTCAATCCGGTTCTTCCCAGTTTAATCTAATTCTTCCCGGTTCGGTGGACAAAATGGTTTTTTGGAGGGACCGAACCGGCCAAGCACACGGGTCACAGTCCGACCGGTTGGACCGGCCGGTCTGGTTCGATTTTTCAAACATTGCGCTAAACACGACTCAATGTATATTTTCCCAAACATCTTTAATTGAGCATGAAAGCCCGTTTAAATGGGCAAAGAGTTCAATTTTGATTCTCCGTCAGTGTAAAGTTTTTTTATATTGTCATCCAATCATGTGTTGCTAAATCATTAAAAGAGTTTGACTATCATAACAATCACCTAAAAAGTCTAACTCTTTTAATAATATATCAACACATAATTGGATGATAGTGTAAATAAATTTTACACTGACTATAAATTAAAATTAAATCCGTAAGAGAAATGTACATTTGAACTAAGCGTTCATGCACTTAATGAGAAGAAAAAGCCTGAATAGCTTTAGATTTTGTAGATTTAACAATAGTTCTCACAAATACATCAAGGCACATTATGAAATTACATGGACAGATGATCCGATCACTAAGTCTACCATTTGGAAAAAATAAATAAAAATAAAAAATCTGTAGGAAACGGGTTTAATGCGTTCCATGATAAGATTAACCCATTTTCCAGGAATGCACACATTATGAAAATGGACCACTCTTGAGCATTTTCCTATACTTTATTGACCCAACTAAGGTTTTTCTTTATTAACTTTTTTCCGCACTCCTGCCTAATTTAGTATCCGAGGAATGAAACTTTTGTTGAGAACAGTTGTTAGGTGGCATTCCTTATTCCACCATTTAGCTTTGGATGGTATGCAGATGCAAATACAGAGGAACCACCGTTCAAGTATTTGAAATGTTTAACATAAATGGAGTCCTATCAGACTGAAGGTGTTTTTGATACACAACAATAGGATTGATCTGCATAGAATGATGATAAATAAGAATGAAATTATAATGAATGTACATTCTTTGCCAATATCTAAAAGCACTGATAACGTTCAGGTCGTCGTCGTTAAATTTCTGTGATTTCACAGAGGCCTAGTAGGGATTTTCTGTGGGTTTTAATATCTTGAGGATACTTCATCTTTCAAAAGATTATGGGTAAATTCAGAGAAACTGAAAGCTTCCCAATTTCAACCTTCATCCTGAGATATTTCTATCTAGTATTGCCATCCCAGCTAGGAAATGTCTAATCTTTTTCTAGTACAAAAGGATAGAAAACAGAAAGCACCAACAAGGAAAGAACAGTCTATCTCCCAACTCTAGAGAACATACTGAACGGTCTGTCAAGCTCCAAGTTTTGCTAGAGTAACAGTGCCAAATGTTCCCTCCACTTAAAAGAGTGTGACTTAGATCTGTCCACCAGTCTCATTTAATGGTTGCAGGAATCTGTTCAATAACAACCCCATGGTATCAAAATGAGTGTCTTCCTTATGAACCAAGTGAAGAACCTCTGGAGAATCTGATTCAAATTTCACATGTTTTTTCTTTTTAGATATAAATTATCACAGGCTTGGATCCTCCACACCACCTTAAACCTTGTGTTTATAGCAAAGAATCTGCATGCATGGTGAATATATATTGGTGGTAACCAGATTTATGGATAAACCATCCAAAGCCCTCGGCTGTTCCATAAGAGGCCACCATAGCCAGCCAGACCCAGGTTGCCACTACCAGTCCAATCCATGTTGACTTTGATGATCTTAGTTGAGGGTCTAACTAACCCAAGCCACTATTCGATGTTGGGGAATCTGGCCATCAATCTCGGCATGTGAAACAGCATAATACTCTGCAAAATGAGTGATAAGATACACCAGTTTGTAGCATAAGGGTTACACATTTCTATCTTTACAAAGCAGCCAGAGCACAATTCCAAAAGTAACACCAAATTCTAAATTTAAATTAGTGTTGATGTTGCATCTGAGAATATCAGTGATCCATGCTCAGAATGGAGATCAAAAGAACACAGATGAGATAGAGGATATGCATGGAAGACTCTTGTTCATACACATTTACACTGATTAATGGAGCCAAGTCATTTTCCAAAAGGGTGTTGGTAAGAGGCTTTCCTCTCAAGACCAACCTAAGAAATAAGCGAATGTGTAGAAGAAGGACCGACCTCCAAACTCCATTTCCAGTCTTGTCCCCATCCATGAATCCATGCTTCTGCAGAAGCCAGTTGTGCACACAAGAAAGCAAGTACAGGCCATTCACAGAGCCAATGCAAACCAATCAAGCATGACAACTGTCTCCATGCTGAGAACAACTTGCAATAGTCAAACTAGAACATAAGTATCTAAAACTTAAGTAATTTCTTTCAATTTCCTTAAACACAAGTTATAATAATGATATTTCTTTCAATAAATGTAAATAAATGTGATTTTATTAACATCAGAATAAAGGTTTTGAACCTAGTTGTGGCTTACAATCACCAAAAAGATTTAACAAAATCTAACCTTTGTTACTTCCCAGGATTTACTGCAACTATATTTCACTTTTTTTTTTACCCCTTTGCCTTCAAACTCCATCCTTTTAAAACCATAAGTCTATCTTCAAACTCTAGCATTTTTTTTTTCAATTCCAAAACTTATAAGACTTCAAATTTGATCCACTGTTAGTGTAAAGTTTTTTACACTGTCATTCAATGATATGTTAACACATCATTAAAAGTGTTAGACTTTTTAGGTAATTGTTGTGATAATCAAACTCCTTTAATAATTTGGCAATGGTTGGACGATAGTGTAAAGAATTTGTACACTGACAGTAGATCAAAATTAAATCCAACTTATAAATCATAATTGAAAAAAATTTAGAAGTCTCCTTTAAGCCATTGTAGGCAGGTTTTGAAATCCTTACTACATTACCTCACACTACAAATGATGGATTTGAAGATAAGGCTCTTGTTCTTCGACCTCCCCATCAAGCATGAAATGAATATCTGGAACATATCCAGCCCACTTCATCTCATCCACAAGTAAATGAGTATGCTCATATATCTCTTCGGATCTTGGATGTGCCTTGTCTGCAACAAGAAATGCGTGTACCTCATCTCTTACTTCAATCCAACTGCAACCAGGCTCCTTCTTTAACTTATAATCCTTCATTATACTTCTCATTTTTGCGACCTCTCCCCACATTCCTGCATTAGCATATGTATTTGATAAAAGAACATAAGCAGAAGAATCTTGAGGGTCCAACTGCAATAAAGAATTGGTGGCTTTTTCTGCTACCTCTACATTCCCTTGGATCTTGCAAATACTAAGCAAAGTTCTCCAAATTACATCATCAGCTTCAAAAGGCATGCTTTCAATAAGCTTCAAAGCTACATTTACTTGGCCTGACCTCCCTAGTAGATCTACCATACATGAATAATGCTCCAACTGGGGATCTAAACCATAGTGACTTTGCATTTTCTGGAAGTAATGCAGCCCTCTGTCCACATAACCCATATGTGCACAAGCTCTGAGGACTGAAATGAAAGTTGCATAATTTGGTTTCACATTCAGAAACTGCATCTCCTCAAATAATTTAATGGCATCTTCTCCAAGACCATGATATGCATATGCACAAATCATGGCATTCCAAGTCACATAATCCCGCTTAGGTGTCTTCTCGAACATTAGCCGGGAATCCTGCATATTTCCACACTTTGAATACATATCTACTAGAGTGCTGGCTATATACACATCTGAATGCAACTGTAGCTTGAAGATTTGAGCATGAATCTGCTTTCCAAGTTCGACAGTAGCCAAATTAGCACAAATATCAAGAACTGTAGCATATGTGAAGTTGTCAGGTATTACACCCATTTCCAGCATCTGAGAAAAATACCTCTGAGCATTTTCACTTTGCTTTTGGAATGAGAATCCTGAAATGATCGAATTCCAAGAAACAGTTGTTTGCTCTTCCATTCTGTCATGGATCTTTTCTGCCTCCACTAGCATTCCACACTTGCAATACATATCAACAAGGGCACTGCCAACAAACCAGTCTAACCCCATCCCAGACTTAATAATTCTTCCATGGATCTCTGTACCACAGTTTAAAGCTTGCTGACCAGCACAGGCCTTTACAACACTACCATAAGTAAAATCGTCAGGTTCCATTTTTGACTGCAGCATTGAAACAAAAAGTGAAAGTGTTCTCTCTACTTCTTCATTTTGCTCATGAGCTGCAATGATTGCATTCCAAGACACAGCATCCCTTCTTACCATCTCATCAAATATTAAACAAGCTTCCATGAGAGCTCCACATTTGCCATACATGTCCAAAATGGCATTTGCAACACAGATATTAGACCTTAAACCACATTTGACTGCTAACCCATGTAGTTGAATACCCTCCAAATTCCCTTTGATCACTGCACAAGCACTAAAAGCACCAGACAAACTAATTTCATCAAAGCCGAGATAAGACTTCTGTAAGGACTGAAAAATCTCTAAAGCTTTAAGACCTTGATCTTGGCGAGCATATCCAACAATAATGGCATTATAAGACTGCAGGCTAGGATTGGGCAAAGATTTAAATAGCTTTTGGGCATCAGACATTCTGTCACATTTTGCATACATGTCCAACGTGGCAGTTCCCACTATAACATCGTATCCAAAATCAGCCTTTAAAGCATGACCATGCAACTGTGTGCCAAATTTAAATGCAGATAATCCTGCACAAGACCTAAAAGCACTAGCATAGGTTGATTGACTCACCCCCATACCCGCTTTGAGCATATCCTTAAATAGTTTTAATCCCTTAATAAACTGATCATTCTGAACACAGCCTGCAATTACAGCACTCCAACATACCAAATTGCTTTCAGGCATTTCATGGAAAACCTGAAAAGCATTGTCTAGTTTCTTACATTTTGAATACATATCTACTAGAGCACTACCTGTTACCACATCATTCTCAAAACCCATCTGAATTGCAAGGCAGTGAACCTGAAGCCCTAAAACATAGTCTTCAATACCAGAACACGCTTTCAGAACAACAGCAAATGTAGCATTATCATGTGGGATTTTCAGTGATCTCATCTTGATAAAAATTTCAATTGACTTTCGATTGACGCCATTCTGCAAATAGCAAGAGATCAAAGAATTCCAGGAAACCACATCTCTCTCAGGCATTGAGTCAAACAAAGACTGTGCAAACCCCATGTTTCCACTTCCAGCATACCCAAATATCATAGTGTTCCAAGAGACAGTGTCCCTGTGAGGTATTCTGTCAAACACCTTAAATGCATAGTCCATATGATAACATTTACAATACAATTGAAGCAAACAATTAGTAACATAGATGGTGGGCACAAACCCAGTTACTATCATCTGAGCATGGGCTTGTTTGCCAGGATTCAGAGCTTTGAGATTAGAACATTGCTGGAAAATATGGGAAAATGTTTTTTTGTTGGTGGGGTTCATTTGGATTGAAGAAACGGTGCAAAATGCTGCATGAGCTTGCAGAGTTTTGTGGAGTGGGTTTGATGGGGAAGAGAAGTGTCTTGCAAAACAAAGGCCACAACAAGAGACAGTACGATGTAACATCACATCTCATGCAAAACAACGTGTTTGTCAGCGGTCTAGGAGAAGATAGTTAAAAATATAAATAAATAAATAAAAGAAAACATGCCCAATAAAGAAATTTAATCATACTTTTCTTTTCTTTGAAAATTGAAATAAAGGGCCCTTGAAGAAAAAGAAAATAATTAAGGTTCCTTATATCTATACTTAAAAAAAGAGAAAAGGGATTAAACTCTAGAATTAAAAATTAACCCCAAATCCAAATTCCACAACTTTATCACATTTTCTTTTAAACCAAATAAGGAATTTGTTTATTATTTATTATTTATTTTTGGTCAATTACCCTAATTAACTTTTTTTTTACCGAGTGGCGTCTCGTGATATCTTTATGAATTAGGTTCTTTGAGTTGTCTATGAGACTAATCAATGATTAGCAACTTAGAACATAAGAGTTTTTTTGCCTTCCAACTAGAATAAGGGTATGTTTAGGTTGACGTTTGCCTATCCCAATTCTCCGTTTTCAAGGTGCAAACGGACTTTTAAGACATTTTATCATGTTTAGGTGAAATCCCAATAAAAAAAGTGAACGAAATTTTTATCCCAAAACACATTTAGGTAGAAGTAACATTTTGTTATTTTTACACTGAAAGAATACTCATTTGTGTGTGCATTGATAGAAATACCCTTATAATTTGATATTATATCATAATTTTAATAATCTTTAAATAAATATAACCTAATATTTTTTTAAAATAGTATTATAACTATACTCAAAGTGATTTTATTTTACAATACTTGAAATAAACTTAATTTTTTAACAAATGAACAAATTTATAATCAATCTTTTTAACATCAATTTACTAACAATAAAATTCAAAATAACTCTTATCTTTTTTTAGTAATTACACATCAAAAAGTAATTTTTATCAACATTATCCAAATGACATTCATTTAACAAAATCAATTTTCAGATAAAGGTTTCCAAACATAAATCACTTTACTCAAACTCAATTTTAACTAAAATCAAGTTTGTAAAATATAATCAAAATATACTAACTCCCAGTGGGATTTAAACTTGAATCATATCCCGTGAGGACGAGTCTGTTTACCAATTTAACCTACTTTCAGTTAGTGCTCTTTGCATATTGTTATTATTATTGTTGTTGTTATACAAATACAACTCCATGAACGATGGTTAGCGTTGAAGTTATGGCTATTCGCCAAGCTCTCTTGATCTTGAATCAGCATAGTCATGTAGAATCTTGTTGCTTGAAGTAATACGAATGTGCAACGAGTAATGCTCTGCTTAAACCCTCTTTGAAATATTCTCCATAATTGATATCATTGTTTTACGTAGCTCCTTCATCTTTGTTAATCATTAGTCTCAATCATGTTCTTAGAGAAGGGAATCCACCAGCAGATAATCTAGCTTATAGCTAAAATGTGTGCTAAACAAGTTCAAGCTTTATTATTAAATTATTAGAATGGGCACATCCTCCAGCTCCTCCTGCAGTATTTTCTTCTTGTGTGTTGGTTTTATTAAGTTTTTCTCTCCTATTTTTTTTATTTTTCTGCCTCCTCCTTTATTTTTCTGCAAAAGAATTAGGGGGGAGGGGGGAATAACATAGGATTTGGAAAAAAAGAAAAGAAATTGACTCTCCCTTCATATTAAAGCTATACAACCTCATTTTTATCTCACTCTTTATCAAGAGCAGAAAGGTATTTAATACAAAAAAAAAATTACATAACGATTTTTCTTTATAGAAAAAAGATTTGTGTTTCTTGTCTGTGTATCCTCACACCCTTTGTGTGTGACTAATCTCGTTTAAGTTATTGAGGTTGTTTCTCTTTACAAAAAGTGCTTTCCGTGAGCCTGAACTAATGTCATTGTAGAGGCCTCCTAACAACTAATCACAAGCTTGTTTATCACTTGCCATGTAGCCTTGTGTCTTTTTTGTGTGTTTTAGGCTTTTATTTTATTTTATCATTTTAAATTTTAATATGAAAAATAATTACTTTATAACAACTTTGTAAAACAATATATGACTCTGAGCTGGTTAAGGATATATCCCACAAGAACCTCACATTAAATTAACAGATCTATGTTAAATTATAATTTACAATCTTGCCTAACTCTCAAATTAGTGTTCTCTTAGGTTGTATAGTATTTTCGTTATTTTGGAAATATGACCACATAGTACATTTACTACGTGAGATATCGTTCTCACCAAAATCAAATTCATATATTTGATTGAGTTTCTATAAGGATTTACTTTCAGTGTAAAGTTTATTTACATTGTCATCCAATCATATATTGACACATTATTAAAAGTGTTAGACTTTTAAAGTAATTGTTATAATAGTCAAACTCTTTTAATGAATTAGCAATACATGATTAAGTGATAGTATAAACAAACTTTACACTAACAGTACATCAAAATTAAACTATTTGTATAATCTATATGAGTTATTCTTCTTTAATATGTAATTATTTCGATAATTATTAAAAACCCTAAATAATACTAATGATTCTCACAATTTCACATCAATCAATGTTACCCAATTGCATCATTTATTTTGTTTTCCTAATTCTTAATTTAATCTAAAAAAATAAATGGATCGCTTTTTTTTTAATTATATATATATATATATTTGTCTCAATAAATGAAATTTAAAAACTATATTAAAAATTCGTACTTTTTTAGCTACAAACAAGATCTAAGACCTGATATGGGAATGGGAGGGGTAGTTTAAAAAGTCATTCAAAGTGACATGGGTGGAATTCGACCTCAAAATAAAACAATTTTTTTTTTAAAATAGTACCAGTCAAATTATGACTTTTGGATAAAAATTTATAATTTCTATTGTCGCAAATCAACACTCAAACTCAGTGAATAAGAAAAGTATAAATTTCTTTCAATCTTTTTGAGTAAGGTGTAAATTTATTTCCTTTAATGCCAAGGGGTGATTGCCACTATATTTGGTGAAGAGGATTCCAGAGAAATAAAAAGGAAAGTAATTGATGCATGCAGCCTAGTCTACAATTGTTTTTTTGGTAATTATTCAGTCTATGATAGGCTTGTTTGTATTAGATTTTCCTCAACGTCTGTTCAAGAAAAAGTATAAATTTTTTCCAAGAAAAGTATAAATTTCTTTCCTACTTTTTGAGTAAGGTGTAAATTTATTTCCTTTAACACCAAAGTGTGATTACCACTATGTTTTGTGAAGAAAATTCCAAAGAAATAAAAAGGAAAGTAATTGATGCATGCAACCTAGTCTATAATCTTTTTTTGGTAATTACCTAGTCTATCATAGGCCGTTTGTATTAGATTTTCCCCTCCTTCTGTTTAAGAAAAGTAAATTTCTTTCCTTTTTTTTGAGTAATGTATAAATTTATTTCCTTTAATGCCCAGGTGTGATTACCACTATGTTTTGTAAAGAGGATTCCAAATTGTGAACACTGTATTTTGTCCCGGTTACATAATTTTTTTTTAATTTTAAAAAAACTAATTAACCAACTAATTCCAAAATAAAAAATAATAATAAGTAATATATATATATAATAAATAAATAAAAGTACAAAATAATAAAAATATAAAAAAGAAAGAAATTAGAAACCCATTTTAACCCAAACTCATTCTCACCTGGCCAAATCCCTTAAACCAATCTCCTTAAACGTACCCAGCCCATTTCCCCAACCCCTCTACCCAGCACACCTCCTTTCTCCCTCACATGAAGCCCTAGTAGAGGAAACATCCTTTGCTGCTTGCTGCCAAGGTACAAAGGGGACCACACCCCTCTTGTACCGTCCCCCTGCACCACTCATTCCACACCACTCCCCTGCTGCTCGCCCCCTGCACCACGTCCGCTGCAGCCCTACACCTCCACACCTTGCTCTCCACTATGCTAAAGCTGCGGATCATGCTTTTGTACCTCCCACCTTTATCCCGAGTCTCCACGTGCGACCCCTAGCACTCGTCTTCAACCTGCAGTAGCACCCGTTAGATGACTAGTGATGTCACACACACGCACAATTTGGGGGTAGCCTTTCCCCCTTTGTACCGGCCCAGAAAAGGTTTGCTATTGGTCGAGGTTGTGCGAGCAGAGGGACGTGCTCCCCAGACCCTGCAGGTCATGCACAAATGAGTTGGGTCTTTGTCTTTTACTTGTTTTGTTGTTTTTGCAAGAACCTCCCTTTATAAAGAAAGGGGTTCTTTTCGATTTTGGGGGAATTTCTTCTGATTTTGAGGGAGAGGGATTTGAGGATTTTTGTTTTTGTGCTTCCTATTTTCCTTTGAACTCGTTCCTGAGAGAACCTAAGAGTGAGATTGAGGAGCAAAGGAAAGTGACGGGAAGATCGACTGCAACCAAAGCTTACCTCGTTTGTGGGTAACCCCTCAGGCTCCTTTGTTTTCATTTTTAAACTCTATATATCTTAAGTGTATCAATTGTTGTCGGTTGTGGAATGATGAACCACTTCAATGTTCCTTATGTATTGATATGTTGATTGATAGGCTTTCCTTTGAGTTGGTAATCTGAATAGTAATTTTGTCTGCTCCATGTTTGATTTTGAGAATGGGAATCTGTGGAATGACTTTGGTATATCTATGTTGTGGTCTAGATTATTTTCGCCGGTAATGGAATGAGTAAATGATGTTTATTGTAGATTAGAATCCGTTTGGTTTATGTGGTTCATGTTAATCTATAATAAACAAGGAATCATTGGGTTCATGCAAAAAAACAAGTCCTATTGCGTGTTTAGTTTTACCATATGGTTATGTTAATGGATATTCCAATGTTGATGCTGAGATTTACTTCTTAAAATTGATTTTGGGAAGATTCTCATTTCCTATACCCTTCAACCTTATTGTATGATACTTGTTTCATGGCTTTTGTGTTGTTTGATGAAATGTTTAAATCAATATTTCATCCTTAGGATGCTGTGGGTTTGGGTTTGTTCAAGTTACATGTGAAGGATTCAAAGGATCCTAGGTCTCGGTTTATGTAGTATTTTTGTTAGTGTGGTTACTGTCGTGATGGTTTGATATATCAATTTAGAGGCATAAGAGTCTACAGGTTTAATTTGCATTAAAAGTTCTATCTGCCATGTTCTTTTATTGTTGTTGTATGATAACTGAATGGAATACTTTCGGGCAATGTTTGTAATGAAAAGCTGATTTGTGAACGAGGTTGTAAGAATTGTTGATGTTTCTGTTATGGTTGAAAATGTTTTGTTTAGGTGTTATTTAGTTTCTTTGCAAGTCTAAGGTTCTTAATACTGTTGTAATGCTTTGATAAATTATTTTGGAAGCTCACCTTGCCTGGTATCGAAATTTCTAAAATACTAATTATTTGTTAACCTTTGCCTTGTTTGGTGTTGTTGTTTGATTGCCATGTTTGGTGCTATTTTGTGAACCTTTGCTATATTTGATTGCATCTAATAGTCAAGGTTTGGGGTCTTTCTTTTGGCCAATCCGACCTCAACCCTTGACCACTACTCCCCAGACCAAATCCTAATCGAGCACCTCTTCCTTGGACCATTTTCGACCATCCACCTTATTTCCCAGGACCATTTTGACCGATCCGACCCACAGCCTTTACCTACAAAACTAACTAATCGTTTCTGACCGATCTGACCTCAGTCCTTAACCACTACTCCCCTGGACACTTTCTTACCACCCACCCACTTATCAGACCATCTCCAAACCGATCAAATCCTTGTCTTGGATCTTAACCTCTGGATCTCCCCAAACTGATTGAGCCGACCCTAGCCTTTTCTTCAACCTCTCCATAAATGATCGCCAATCCGATCCGATCTCATTAACAATGTTTCCCATCAACCACTCGACTGATTCGAGCTTCCGACCGAGCAAACCTCCCCACCTGTCCCTTATTACTTCACTAACCCATCTGACCCATTTAATAATCTTCCCGACTGACCAGACCCGATCCTTAGCCCATAACCCCTTAGCTCACTGACCGATCTGAGCAGACCGAGCCTTAGCCTTAACCCCTCAGATCAACTACTCGACCAAGTAGACCTTACCCTTAGCCTTAATCCCTCAATCAACCTACCAACCGAGCAGACCGAGCCTTAACCTTAACCCCTCAGCTCACCAAGCTAATCAATTAGACTCATTCATTAACCCATCAGCCTCAGCCAACCTACCGATCGAGCTTACCTTGGCCGATCACTATCTTACCCTTAACTAATTGGTTATGATTGATTACCACCTTTTCCATCCCCACCAACAACGGATTGGTTCAGACCGATCTGACCACTATTTCCATTCTCAATATTTAACCGATTGACCATGACCGATCCGACCACCATTTCCATTCTCAACATATAACCGGTTTGGTAGTGAGTCAAGAGGCTATTAAAAAGCTCGGCTCGGTCGGGAAGGTGATCTAAGGAGCTCGGTCGACCAAGTTGCCACATAGCATGGATATGCATTTTATGAATCTCTTTAATATTTTTCTAATAAAGAATTAAGTTGTGGCTTTGATCTTTAATGGATTTGATGTTGTGAGTTTGTTCCGATCTCCATTTATTTGAATCGCACTTGTTACAATTTTTGTTAAAAATAATAAAAAAATTCATCAATGTTATAAGATTCTTAAGATGAGATAATAAAAATTAGCTGCAACGATAATAACATTTTGATTTCCTTGAGGTGAAAAGAAATTTTATAGTTTTGCCTGGAACACTGGCATGGCTATAAATGATATTTAACAAACAATCTTATTCCATAATGAATTTTCTTATTTTAATTTTATCATCCTCTAGCATTTTCATTTATCTCTTTTAAATTAATTTGTGATATAACATTCCAAGGAATGGATAATTAAAATTAGCTATGATGGCAATGACATTTTGACTTCCCTAAGGGGAGGAAAAATTTTGTGATTTTGTCGGGAGCGTTAGCAAAGTTATAAATGACCTCCAATAAAAAATCTTGTTTCATTATTAATTTGTCGCACTTGCTAATTTTGAGCATTTAAGACAACTTTAAATAATCTTTAACAATAAAAATGATTATTTTATCCATTCAATTATCTTTTCTTCTTGCTTCCGTGTTATCATAATATTTAAACAAGTATTTAATGTCTCAATAATTAAAATAATTCAAAATTGGTGATGATGGAAATTGGGATAGGATTGAGAGTCCTATCAACTAAACTCTTTCTTATATTCTCGAGGCATTTATATTAGATTTTGCCAGGAGTGCTACTTGGATCTAATTCCCAAAAATAAACAAATGAATAAAAATATTTTTTCAACACAATAAAATTAAACAATGCAAAATAAATGTGCATGAATTCATATAGCCCATACTTGGTGATAATGGTGAATTAAAATTTAAAAATCCTTTTGTGAAAATCATTCCAAAAATCTTCCATTTTGTTAAATAATATTCTTCTATTGTGAAATCTATTTTCAAAAACCTTTTCATCTAAAAAATATATTATTTTATTGAAAATAAAAATTTTCAATCCACTATGTTCACTCATGATAAGTTGCGGGTTTATGATTTGTTCCCCAATAATGGCTATTAAGTCATCCATTTCCTGTATCAGTTACTTATCATTTTTAGTAACATGCCCGACAAAATGAGACGTAAAAATAACAAAAAAAATTTGTCTTAAATAATAGACGACCAACTTAATTAACTTAGTAGATAACTTCAGATTAAATAGGTAACCGTTCTTTGAATGAACAGTGTAAGGTGCTAATACATTCCTTACTTATAATCAACCCTCAAACTTAAACTCTGGTACGCAGACTCTCCTTTTCAGGTGTCCAATCGCATCATTCCATTTTTTAATGGAAGAGTCAATTGGTGATGACTCCCAAACATTTTATTTATTTCCCTTAAATCTTTTGTTAGTTTCCTATTTCGCGGTAGTTTTCCTTTGGGGATGGTTTCAACACAGATAAATAAAAGGGAAAGTAATTGATGCATGCAGCCTAGTTTATAATCGTTTTTTTTGTAATTGTCTATTATAGGTCCGTTTGTATTAGATTCTCTCTAGCTTTTGTTACGCCAATAAGCATTAGCACTATGAAATTTATATCTCTAACATGACCTTTTATACAAGAGTCATTTAGGTTTTAGGTTTAAAGCAACTTTATTTAGAAGCACAATAAAGCTACTTATGCTTTCAAATATGATATCCAAAAGCGCCAATTGTGGATTACTGTTTCCCTCATATCATAATGTCCATGACCATATTTTTTTAGCTATCTCTTTTTATTTTGAAAAGTGTTTTTAAGCTTTATTTTTATTTATTTATTTATTTGGGTGGCGATTGCAAAATATAATACTACCATCACAAGTTTCAAATCATTGTGAAAGTGCCTCCTCTCTACTGCAATTTGAAAATTTAAATAGTCAGTTCATGATTGTTTCTCATTTATTTTTTATTTATAGAATGGGAGTATTTTGAAAATTAAAAATTTACAAAAAATAATAAATTCTGTTATGGTGAAATTGTCTAATGGTTATATTTATTTTAGGTTAAAATATATTTTTGGTATCTATAGTTTACACTCATTTTCAATTTAATCCATATACTTTTTTCTTTGTAAATCAATCATCGTACTTATAATCGTTAGCAAAATAGTCTTTGCTGTTAAACCAAGTTATGATGCCGTCAGTTTATGGTCTGATGTGAAAAGCAGAAGCTGAGGTGACATCGTCCATATCATGTCCTAACAATAGTATAGGAATCAAATTAAAAACAAGAGAAAATTATATGGATCAAATTAAAAACAAGATAAAACTATAGGAACCAAATTAAAAACAAGATAAAACTATAGAGACCAAATATATAGTATGTGTTCACTGTCTATATGTACCATGAGAGCAATTTAACTTTAAGTATGATAAGAATTATTATATACTCTTAAAGATTATAAAATGGATAGGTGACAAAAAGAAAAACTTAGAACATACTATTTTTTCCCCTAATTTTTATCTTTTTATTCATTGTTCTCATGTTCCTATTGCTTAATTTAATTTTCAATATACTTTCAATCTTTTATATTTATGTAATTACTACTAATTTTAACCCAATGTGGTTGACTTAGTGGTTAAGGTATAACAATGTCTGATTCTTATCTTAACTACTCGAATACGAACCTTGGACCAATTAATTCTCTTAAAGGTACCATACCAATGTGGGGGATGTGCCCTTAACATCGTTCATGGAGGGACTAAGTCATGATTAACACGAAAGTGAACTCGATGATACTCTTACGTATAATAAAAAAAATACTACTAGTTTTTAAGCAAAAATATTTGTTTGTTGGTCGGATAGAGCAGATTTATCTCTTTAGAAGCTTGTATGCCAACATGAAAAATCATAGTGGTAGCATTGTGCTTAGAGATATAATGCTTGCTAAATATAAGGTTACACATTATGAATAATGGGAAAGAAAAATGGCTAAGCTGAAATGTTCTTAAAGCATATTATACATTTGGTCCTTATAGTTTTATCCTATTTTTAATTTAGTCCCCATAGTTTTCTCTTGTTTTAAATTTGGTCCCTATACTAATGTTAGGGACAATGATGAACGATGCCATTTTAACATTGGCTTTCCACATCAGATCATAAGTTGATGATGTCATAATTGGGACTAACAACATGAACCATTTTGCTACCGATTATAAGTACAATGATTGATTTACAAAGAAAAAAAAAGGACTAAATTGAAAATGAGTGTAAACTATAGGGACCAAAATTTCATTTTAACTTTTATTTTATGTTATTTATGGTTATATTTTGGGCAGGATGCAATTCAGAAATTTTTGAAGGAGACAATTATTTATGTTTTAGGTGAGCTTTCTATAATGCGTTTTGTTTTATCATATATGAGATCTTGTAGACCCAAGGAAGGGGAAGGAAAGTTGGATAGGACACTAATCGAACTCATGATATCAAAAACACTATGATAAAAATTGTGGTTGGTGTCATGTGAATGACAAGAGGTTGTCGAGACCCGTCAAATAATAAAAATTACCAGTTCACAAACTAATTTGTAGTATAGAAAATGAACTGAATCGTCTCTCAAGGATAAAAAAAGAACAAATATTTAATCAGATCAAGATAATTAAAAGGGGAGTTTTGTTGTTGATTAATAAGATTGAAAAAAAGTACAAGACTGAAAGTTGTAAACAAATATAAAAAAGCAACAAATCCAAGGAAATTTACCGATCTTGAGTTTAACTTATCATTGATCACAAGGAATTCACTTAATTGCTAACCGTGTTCTTGGCCTTAGATCACATCAAGAAGCCTTAACATGATCCAAGAATTCTCTACTAGATAAGCATCTAGGATTTGATTAACCAAGGTTAGATAAAGTAAGCACTATCCAAACATAGATTAACTTAAGATCTAGAATTTAACCAAGCTAAACAATCCACAAAAAGCTTTAATAAATTGTTTTGTCTATGTGATCCTATTTGAATACATGATAATAAAGCTATTACCACATCAACATCTAAATCAAATTAAGCAATTTAATCTAGATAAAAATCAAAGGAGGGAGAAGAGAAACTTGAATAACAATTAAGCAATATGAACAAGCGAAACAAGATTTCCAAATTAAATATCAAGATGGCTAATCCCTTGGATTGATTATAAGAGCATAGTCTTCCATGGATGGGAAGGAAGAACTCAGAAATAAAAGAACAAAAACGAAATTGTAAAGAGAATGGAGAAGAAGAGAAAGAAAACTCTCACAAATATTCAAACTTTCTTCAAACTTACTTAAAATTGAATTATTCTAATACAAAGAGATTGACTTTATTTATACTAATCCTAGAAGCCAATTTATACATGTACATAATCTGAATACAAGCTGTAAAAACATGGAAATTGTCAAATATGGAAGCTTGATGCATGGTTGGTGGGTTGGTGCATGGTAGGTGGGTTGGTGTATCATTGGTGCTTTTAGTCAGTAACTCTTATCTGACTTCTGGCTTTATTTTCATGACCTAGACGGTGCATTTTGGCTTGGAGGTCTTCATGAAAGTTGTAACCAATTGCCTCGTTGAAATTTTGCAATTGGAATCATGTCATTTGGACTTTTACAACTCCAGATATGCCAAAAACACTGTACCTACCTCAAGTTAGGTTGGCAGAATGTGTTTCCAAATTCAAACCAACTTATAGCTTCATAATGATACCTAAAACGACATCTATTGACTAAATGATCTTTAGTGAAGTTGGAAATATGAGTCTTATCTTTCCAATGGCTAAGTTTCAGCCCAATAGGAGGCTTATAGCTCACTATGTAATCTAATATGTGCACACTGCCCAAATTTCCATGACAGCAAACCCACTATGTATTGCAGGGATATTTTGGACCCTTAGAAGTCCGATTCAGCTCTTGAGTTCTTCATGAAACTTGTAGAACCTTGTCTTAGCTTTCCAAAGACACCAAGATCACCTCAAATGGATCACCGAGTCCCAAGTTATGGCCTAACCAAGGAAGAAAGGTCAAAATACATCAAAATCCGAAAATTATTCACAATTTGCATTAAAGTCCAATGAAGCCTAACAACATTAAACTCATCCAAAATACTAATATTGGGCACAATAAACATCTAATAAAGCCTAATACAAAGCTAACATAAGTGTCTCAAATTGATTGATCAGTGAACTATTAGTTTATTGGGTATATGTACTTAGTCTTTAGTTTCTTTACATGGTGGTGGAATTTAAATTTTTATACAAGCATATCGTTTTATATATTACGGTTGATAATTATTTCATAAAACTTATTTCGATGATAATTTAGTCAATATTAAAGTGTTTTTTTTACGATTCTTTGGATTAAAAAATAATGCAAAGTTTTTAAATTAAAAGTATTATTTATATATAATCAATAGTGACCATTAATTTAATATCTCTTAAGTTTTTTTTTTTTAGAAATAAACATATTTTAGTAATGTAAATACTATACGAATATTAATTATAAAATATTTATTTTGATAGAAGCAAGAAGGGGTGAATTGATTCTAGGAATCAATGATAGATTTTATCAAATTAAAATTTTAATACAAAAGTGTGCACAAGTGGTTTATCACTTTATCTCATTTCAACCATAACACGTGACCTACGTCCAGTTCTCAAGTAACCACTTGAGATTTTCTTCATTCCGTAGCATTGTTTTTGCTTAAAAGGACGATAATTCAACTTTCTTCTGCCGTAACCCAAAGAAGAGTGACACTGACATTTTTGCTTCCAAGGTTACCACAACTAACCATTTTGTTGGGTTTGACCCAAATTCTTAGTTTTGATTATTATGATTAGGAAACTAGGAAAGTCCTTATTTGAGAAAAAGTGTGTGAGGGTCGTTTCTTGTCAAGCAAATTCTTATGGGTTATAAATATTTGTATTGGAGAATGGCTTGGGTTATGGGAATGTGGTAGAGGGTTTGTAACTTTATCCTCAAAAGTTACATTGGAAGGTTTGCAGCTTTATTCGTGCAAAAGTTGTAATAGAATTGGCAGAAGGTTTGTAGCATTTGTCCATAAAAGTTGTAGTAGTATTAGTATTAGGAGGAGGAAGAGATGGTTTGCAACTTTTCCTTTCAAAAGTTGTCTTGTAATATTGTTCATAGTGGATTTGATATCTTCTTATTCGTGGATGTAGGCATGTTGGGCCGAACCATGTTAACTTTTGTGTGTGATATTTTGCTTAAATACAAGTATTTATGAAAGCATGTGAAGAAGGGGATGTGATATTTTCCAACACACTCTTTATCTCAACCTAAAATAGAGTAACCTAGTTCCAAGAAATAATCTTCAATGTTACCCACACATAGTTTCTTTCCACTAGAATAAGTGTTTCAATCTCTCTTTTGATTGCTCTTATGAATGGAGTACAATGATACTCTCAAAGAACTTTATCACTAAAGTGTACAAGCAAGTCTAAGGCACAACACAATGAGAAGAAAATAGGGATTGTAGAGATGAAGTGGTTGTTCTTTTGATTTGTTCAATACTAGGTGCTTTGATCCTTCAAAGATGTTTCTTTATTTTGTAGTAAACTTGTTTGCCTTGATTTTTGCTAGCTGTTAGAGTAATTGGAGCCAAAAGAATGAGTCTTTCAAGCTTTAGATGTGAATCACATGCAAGTTTAATTTGTTGTTCTTTCAAGTCCGATAGCTGCTCCTTTAGTTGCTCTTTTGTTCCGTAAAGCTCCAAGTAGTTACTCGTTTGCTGCCAATAGTTGCTCGACTAGTTGCTCTTCATCTATTTTTATTTACTGGGTATTATGGTTTGATATGGTTTAATCTATTTTTTCCTTTTCATTTTGTATCCTTTTTGTGGAACTTACATTATAATTCCAATATGGTAATTGCCTTTTATTTTATTGTTGTGTTGTTTAGAATCATTACCACCTATTTGCCTCACATGTAGGGACAATTTTGTAGTTTAGATGTCGCTTTATAGTTATATTTATGGTACCTGCTTCCATTTGTTGGGCTTCAAAATTGAGAATTTGTTGGCAAGCTTGTAAATATTTGATATATTCATATTTATGAGTTAGCCCTAACCTATTCTAGGTAGGGGTGTTCACGGGTTGGCTTGGTTCGGGTTTAAAAAAAAAAGTCCAAACCAACCAATCCTGATCGGGTTGGTTTGGATTAGTTTTTGAAAAAAAAATCATGGCAACCCAAACTGAACCAATTTGATTAAGATCGGGTTGGTTTGATTTGGGTCATTGATAAGAGGTTGTCGAGACCTATCAAATAATAAAAATAACCGGTTCACAAACTAATTTGTAGTATAGAGAATGAACCGAATCATCTCTCAAGGATCCAAAAACAAAGATTTAATTAGATCAAGATAATTAGAAAAGGGGGTTTTGTTGTTGATTAACAAGATTAATAAAAGTATGAGACTTAAAGTTGTAAACAAATCTAAAGAAACAACCAATCCAAGGAAATTTACCGATCTTGAGTTTAACTCATCATTAATCACAAGGAATTCACTTAATTGCTAACCATGTTCTTGGCCTTAGATCACATCAAGAAGCCTTAACATGATCCAAGAATTCTCTACTAGATAAGCATCTAGGATTTGATTAACCAATGTTAGATAAAGTTAGCACCATCCAACATAAATTAACTTAAGATCTAGAATTTAACCAAGCTAAATAATCTATCAAAAAGCTTTAATATATTATTTAATCTTTGTGATCCTCTTTGAATACATGATAATAAAGCTATTATCACATCAATATCTAAATCAAATTAAGCAATTTAATCTAGATAAAAATCAAAAGAGGAAGAAGAGAAACTTGAATAACAATTAAGCAATACGAACAAGCGAAACAAGATCTCCAAATTAAATATCAAGATGGCTAATCCCTTGGATTGATTATGAGAGCATAGCCTTCCATGGATGGGAAGGAAGAACTCAGAAATTAAAGAACAAAAACGAAATTGTAAGGAGAATGGAGAAGAAGAGAAAGAAAACTCTCACAAATACTCAAACTTTCTTAAAACTTACTTAAATATTGAATGATCATAATACAAAGAGATTGACTCCATTTATACTAATCCTAGAAGCCAATTTGTACATGTACATAATCTGAATACAAGCTGTAAAAATATGAAAATTGTCAAATATGGAAGCTTGATGCATGGTTGGTGGGTTGGTGCATGGTAGGTGGGTTGGTGTATGGTTGGTGGCTTTTAGTCAGCAACTCTTATCCGACTTCTGGCTTGATTTTCATGATTTAGATGATGCATTTTGGCTTGGAGGTCATGAAAGTTGTAGCCAATTATCTCCTTGAAATTTTGCAATTGGAATCATGCCATTTGGACGTTTAGAACTCCAGATATGCCAAAAACACTAAACCTACCTCAAGTTAGGTTGGCAGAACGTGTTTCCAAATTCAGACCAACTTGTAGCTTCATAATCATGCCTAAAACGACATCTATTGACTAAATGGTCTTCAGTAAAGTTGGAGATATGAGTCTTATCTTTCCAATGGCCAAGTTTCAGCCTAAGCGGAGGCCTATAGCTCACTATGTAGTCCAATATGTGCACACTACCGAGATTTTTGTGACAGCAAACCCACTCTGTACTGCAGGGATATTTTGGACCCTTAGAAGTCCGATCCAGCTCTTGAGTTCTTCATGAAACTTGTAGATCATTGTCTTAGCTTTCCAAAGACACCAAGATCACATCAAATGGATCACCGAGTCCCAAGTTATGGCCTAACCAAGGAAGAAATGTCAAAATGCATCAAAATTTGAAAATTATTCAATATTTGCATTAAAGCCCAATGAAGCCCAACAACATTAAACTCATCTAAAATACTAATATTGGGCACAATAAACATCTAATAAAGCCTAATACAAAGCTAACATAAGTGTCTCAAATTGATTGATCAGTCATCAGGTTATCTGATTGAGTTATACATAACAAAACCCAAAAGTCAATGCCAATATTTCTACACTATATTCTCTCTTCTATTTATAAGAAATGCATTCTTTATTGACAACAAAAACCCACATGGACCCCAATCAATTGTTCCATCAAATCAATGTCATGTAATAGAACTCCCTCATTGTATTTAAGTTATGATTTATAGCTTTACATGAATAAAAACCATATACAATTTTAATATTTCTTAAAACAAAATTTAAAATAGTTACTTTCATATGCATACAACTCTCTGCCTTGGCCAAGGGCCTAAAGCCAAGGCATGCTTCCCATTAATTTGAGCACAACAGGAGAAACATGTTATAATTTTGAGTAGATATAAACATATTGAGAGGGTTACAGATGTGAACAAATCAACAGAAGACATACTTAAAACCATCAACGTTGAGGACTATTGGACTAGCATCGATGGCGATGACGCAAATGCTGACACCAATCTACAAATGAGTCAATGACAACAAGGGGCTATAGCTTCTTCGATTGTGAGATGAGTAGTGAAAGTGAAGTGAGAAAGAAACTGACAATGACTCTTCATTCAGCACTAGAGCAACAATGTTTAGCCTCAGTCAATCGGGTTCACGGGTAGGTAATCGGGTCTTCGAGTTGGGAATGCATAAATCAATGAACCAAACCATTCATGGTCAGGTATGATCAGGTTTTACCGGATATGATCTGATGACCCGGCCCAAACTAATTGTTTTTAATCGTTTTGGGCTAATTTTTCAGGTTTAATAAGTTAACTCGATCCAATAAACACCCCTGATTTTAGGATTTGGTCAGCCTATTGAAGAGGTGGGGCTTTTAGTCCTCACACGTAAAGCCTTAACCCATGTGGGTTAAGATCAAGTAGGTCAGGCCAGTCCACATTGATGACTCTACATTCAATTAATATTTATTTTAGTATAAATTTGACATATGCAAGTTCAAATAGAATAATAACTCATACAATTAGGACATATATATTTAATAGATAATCAACATCTATAATTTCATAAATTGGTATTCAATAATTATATAAGTATTTAATCATAATCTATTTTTAAGTTTCCTTCAATATCTCAAATTAAAAATAACTAGACTACTGGTTGATTGCAAAAAACTTAGTATATACATTTAATGCTTTATATGTACTAATCATAAAAAAGTTGTGACTGATGATCATACAAAACTCATTGTTTGCTCAACATTGTAAGAAATAGAATGTACATTAAGAACTTCATGTTTGAAATAAAATTTAGTTTTGTAATATATTAGATTATATTGTTTTACCTCCCATGTATTACTTGTGAAAGTGTGTCTATTGCCACTACTACTTTGTTTATTGTTACTCTCTTTTAACCAATTTTTATTTTATTTTCTCAAAATACCCTTCGTTAAATAGTGATATTTTATTTCATGTCAAACTAGTCATTTTTATATTCATCCAATTCTTTAATTTTAAAAATATTTTTTAAAGTTTTTAAACTCCTAATGACCTTAATTACTTTCACTAATGTGATATATATACATATATATATATATTCTCTTTTTTATTTTTAGTTTCTTTTCTTTTCTATAAAATACACTAAATTCAGCTTCGCAATAATAAAATAACAAAAAAAAATCAAATTAAGGAAAAATATGGATGTGGTTGAATAAAAGACTTGCACTAGACAACTAGTTTAACTAGGAATAAGCAATAAATATTTAATAAAGGGTATTTCAAGAAAATTAAATAAAAGTTAGTTGGATACCAGTGACAATAGACTCACCCTAATTGTGAGAGTATTCATAAAGTAAGGAATTTATTCTTTCTGGTCTCCCATGAGATGTCCCCATACCCTTTGGATCATTTTGGTGTGAGACTAATCATTGTTTGGACGTCTGATGACGTGGCCATAACCACAAGGTGCTTTCAATGGGATTGGAATCCTTGCACTACAGGTAAAATTCACCCAAATGATATAACATTCAATAAACCCCTACCCTTCTCTGTGTGTGATATAAAATTTCACCATGTTTTTGTTTGTTTTCCATAACTCAAAAATAATACAATTCAAGATATTTTCTTTTAGTACATTGAGAAGGGCAAGTACATGGATAGGAGAAGGGGATAGGTGGCATAGTAAAGGATTTAACATTTAACATAATCATCACACCATCAGGGGTGGAGCCATAAGTTTAATATGAGGGGACCATGACCAAATATATATATAACATGAAATAATAATAAATAAAAAATTAACTAACATATAGAAGCAGACTATATGAAACAAATTTGATATATGATTAGCAACTTAATAGAATATAAATTACTTAAACATATTTATAGTCAATATTATCATATATACATATAAGTTTAAGTACATACCTAACACCTTCACTTCTTTAATTGTGCACTACAATGCTTGATGGAGTAAAAATCATCAATTATCATATCTGTGACAAATTTTTTAGCAATCTCATTTTTAATGTAAACAATCATATAATCAGTAAGAAAATCATTTTCCATATTGTTTTGGAGCTTTGTTTTAATGATTTTCGTTGTTGAAAAAGCCGGCACAATAGTTGTTGTTGACACAGGAAGAGTCAAAACAAGCTGAGTTAATCTATCAATTAAAAGATAAACATTTGATTTTTTAGTCTCTACTAATTTTTTACATAAGTCAACAATAGTAGACTAATTCAGAAATTTTGGATCTTTTGGCACATCAAGCTCATAATGTTGCAATTCATATACTAACTGGATCTTTTCTTACTTAGAAAAATCTAAAGAATAAAAATTCTCAACAAGATTACAGATGTTACCAGCATTAAATGACTTGTAAGCATCATTGAGATATAAAGATGTGCTCAATATAAGAAGCTATGTTGTTTGCTCACTAAATCTATTATTTAACTCTTTCAACTAATAATCTATCATAGTAGTAAATATATCAATGCGAGAGTGATGCTCAACCATGACAAAATCTTTTTTGCAAGAATGAATTATGTCAGAGAAAGAAGCACTCATATCTGGAATTTGAATAACTTGAATGTAATAATAAAAAAGAAACTAACTTTCTCAAAGAGAGTTTTCCAACCACAATCTCTTAACTTTTGAATCAATGATTTTGTGCTAGATACCAAATACTTGGCATTCAAAATATCTTAGGGATTTTTGTTGCAAATTTGACAAAGCTTGCCAGTGATTCCTAGTTTTCTTTCATCACATTTAAAATGAAAACAAAATCAAATGACACAAATGATTTAAGAGCATAAGTGACTTCACCTCGTTGAGTATGTAAATCCTTCAATAGCTAAATCTTCCAGAACTTAAGCAGTTGCACCAAACATGCGTAAAAGGCTGCATATTGAATTAAAATGAGAACTCCATCTAGTGTCTCTAGGACACTGTAATGTGCTAATTTGATTGGCTCCCCTTCTTGTCTCAATCTCATTATTTGCAACTAAATGAGCAATTTCAGTTACATAAGCAACTTGTAACTCATCATTGCGTTTTGTAAGAAGAACACACAACATTGACAATATTAGTCAAGTTTTTGTTTAAAAAAACACTGAACATCAACTACTTCTTTAGCTGCAACAGCAAGAGCTAATTGTAACTGATGAGCAAAGCAATGTACATAGTATGCATAAGGACACTTTTGAAGAATTAAAGCTTGTAAACCCTTCTACTCTCCACGAATATTACTAGCTCCATCATATCTTTGACCCCGTACATTTTGAATGTTGAGATTATAATGAGATAATATTGAACAAATCTCTTATTTAAGAGTGTTTGTAGTAGTATCTCTTACACGTACTATATCTATAAAACACACCTTGACAAATCCATGCTTATTAACAAATCTAATAACAAGAGGGTTGTTCTCTTCTAGATTCATCTCGAGCCTCATCAATAATCAAACAAAATTTTGCATCAGCAATCTTTTTACGAATTTCATTTTGTACCTTTATAGTAAAGACATGTAAAATTTCCTTTTGAATAGTAAGTGATATGTATCTTGCTGATAGTCTTGTTAAATGGATTGACTATCTTTGTGATTATGTGACAAATTTTTCCTAAAACCAACCTTTGATTGAGTTTTCTCCATTGTTTTTAAGTTTAGTTTTGTGTGTTTTCATTTACATCTTTGTTTAGTATTTTGTTTCATTTTCTTGCTTAGATGCTTATTTTTACTTTGTATCCTTTTAATTCTTAGGTATGGAATAAAGGAGTTTAGCATTGGGAAGGAAATGAAGCAGCAAGAAGGAAAATTCTCCTCTGGACATCCACCGCTTGAGCGCCCAAATCAACCGCTCAAGCGGTAGAACCCAACATGTGAATGTTTGCCACTGCCAAGCCACCGCCTAGGCGGTGGAATCCAGCGCTTAAGCGCTCCAATTGCTCGTGCAGCTAGTTCTTCTCGGCACATCCACCGCCTAGGCGCCCAAATCCACCGCCTAGGCGGTGGCATCACATAGCATGCGCTTCTCACTGCAGTCTCACCGCTTAGGCGGTGAGATTCCACCGCCTAGGCGGTGGAGTTAATTCTGACGTGCCCTGTTTTCTGGTATAAAAGGAAAAAGAAAAAAAAAGATGAGAGGGGAGAACGGCTGGAGGAAAATAGAGAAGGGGATCTGCTGCTACCCTATTACAAGGAGAAGTGATTCAAGAAGAAGATTAGAGGATCTCAACATCAACATCTTGAATTCTTCATGGAGTTCATCTCTTTTCTCAATTTTTCTTCCCTATTTATCATGAGTAGCTAAATTTCCTATGTTAGGGATTTGATGTAGCTTGACTTGGATAATGGTTTTATGAACATCTTGTAATTCTTGACTTGATTCCATGGTTAAGCGTTTATTCTCTGTTTTTATACAATTTATGAATTGGCCTCTCATATTTTGATCTAGGGTTCATAATTAGAATTGGGAAATTCAATTATGTACTAGCTATTGGGAATGAATGCCATAATCTTACAAGGTTTAGGAATAGGCTTTGGGATTGTGTGGTGCCATTGAATTTTACTATTTGTGTAAAGCCCTTTTCAATTCGAACTAGGTTAAGGAATTAATTAGTTCTTGTTGGTTAAAGGAGAATTGAATATCCAAGGAATTGGAATTTAATTAGTTTCAGAAAATTCAACCTTTAATTCATGGATGAAGAGGCAAGAAGAATGAAATTTCTTAATTCAATTGGATAAGTCAAGTGAAATCAAATCCCTAGCAATTTCATAATATTCAGTTCACATCGCACATTCATTTAATCGCACTCTAGTTTTGCTCATTTAGTTTTTATTTTTAATTACTATAATTTTTAGCATTAGAGTTACCTTCAATCCAAAAGTACGTTAGTCTAAATAGCATCAAATCTAGTGAATAGGTGTTTGGTAACTCAATCCCTGTGGAGACGATAACTCACTAAATTTTATTACTTGAACGATTCGGTGCACTTGCCGAGAGGTTATCAAGTTTTTGGCGCCGTTGCCGGGGATTGAGTGTTTTTATCAACATCTGTAGTAACCGGAGTTGATTCTAATTTAGACATTTTATTTCTTTTGTTTAATTTTTATTGTTGTTATTGGATTTTTGGTTCCTCACCCTTGTTGATTTTGGTTTATGCGAGGTACTGTAAACCCAGATACATTGTTATTTGACCCAGAGATTGAAAAGACAGCAAGGGAAAATAGAAGAAGGACAAGAGCTCAGAGAGAAATTCCACAACTTTTAGAAGAAGAGATAATGGCAGACCAACCTCCTCCTAGGAGAACTTTGGGGGATTATGCTACCCCTAATGCTGAAGGGTGTGCTACAAGCATTGTGAGACCTCCTATCCAGGCCAACAATTTTGAGATCAAGCCTGCACTTCTACACTTGGTGCAAGAAGAACAGTTTGGGGGTAATTCTAATGAAGATCCTAATTCTCATATTGCCAATTTCCTCCAACTCTGTGACACAATGAAGGTGAACGGGGCTAGTGATGATGCAATCCGACTTAGGCTTTTCCCGTTTTCTCTAAGGGATAAGGCTAAGAGTTGGCTCCAAAGTCAACCACAGGGGAGCATTGTTACCTGGAATGATTTAGTGACGAGGTTTCTCACCAAATATTTCCCTCCTTCCAAGTCCGCAAAGATGAGGCAAGAGATAACCTCATTCTCTCAGCATGATGGAGAGGTGCTTTATGATGCTTGGGAAAGATTCAAGGATTTGTTGAGGAGATGTCCACATCATGCAATTCCAGAATGGCTCCAAATTCAGACTTTTTGCAATGGATTGACTCATGCAACAAGAGCTATGGTAGATGCAGCAGCTGGGGGTTCATTGAATAACAAAACACCAGAAGAAGCTCTCCAATTGATAGAGACTATGGCTGCTAATAATTATCACACTCCTAGTGAGAGGTCAATGGGGAAAAGAGGTGTTATGGAGCTCGAGACATTAGATGCCATCCTTGCTCAAAACAAGAGTCTTTCTCAACAGTTGGCGACTCTCACAAAGCAGTTGGGGCAAGTGCAAGTGAATGCAGTAAATTCCCCAGCCCTAGTTTGTGATTTTTGTGGAGGCAACCATGTCAATGGGGATTGTGAGGCAAATGTATTGAATCAAGCATCTCATGAGCAAGTGAATTATATGGGAATCCACAGAGACCCCCGCACAACCCCTACTCCAACACTTACAATCCAGGGTGGAAAAATCATCCCAACTTCTCATGGAGTAATCAAAATGTGCAAAGACCGCCTAATCCTCCTTATCAGGCTCCACCATTACCTCATGTCCAGCATGATCAAGCCAAACCATCTCCTTTGGAAATTGCCTTAGAAAAGTTGTCTCAATCAACAACAAGTTTTGTGCAGCAAACTTCAAGCTTCATGCAAGAGACAAGGGCAAACTTCAAGAACCAAGAGTCTTCTATTAGGAATTTGGAGAATCAAGTGGGACAGATCTCTAGGCAACTAGCTGAAAAACCACCAGGAATACTTCCTAGTAACACTGAGCCAAATCCTAAGGAGCAGTGTAAGGCTATAACTTTGAGGAGTGGTAAAACAGTGGAAGTTACACCTAGAGAAGGTAAGGTCAAGGAAGTGATGAATCATCAAGCTCAAGGTACAGTAGAAGAAGAAGATGCATCTTCATCTAAACTCCCTGATCAGGTGCAAGAAGAAGAGCAAAAGAAAAGTGAATCTCCAAGGAAAAAGGAGAAGGTGTGGGACAAACCTTTTGTGCCATCACCATATGCCAAAGTCCCGTTCCCTCAAAGACTCAAGAAAGAGAATCAAGAGAAGCACTTTGCTCGGTTTTTAGACATTTTCAAGAGGCTTCAAATCAACATTCCATTTGCAGAAGCATTAGAACAAATGCCCTCTTATGCCAAATTTATGAAGGAGCTCTTATCCAAGAAGAGGAAGCTACAAGAAGATGAGACGGTAATGCTAACTGAAGAGTGCAGTGCAATTATCCAGAAAAAGTTACCACCCAAGTTGAAAGACCCTGGTAGTTTCCATATTCCTTGCACTATTGGAAAATTAACAATTGGCAAAGCCCTTTGTGACCTTGGAGCTAGCATAAATTTGATGCCACTTTCAATTCTAAACAAGTTGGGGATTGGAGAAATTAAGCCAACAACAATATCTCTACAGTTGGCGGATCGGTCTATCAAACACCCATATGGGATAGTGGAAGACGTATTGGTAAAGGTAGATAAATTCATTTTCCCGGTGATTTTGTAGTTCTTGATATGGAGGAGGATGCTGATATCCCTCTCATTCTTGGAAGACCATTTTTGGCCACTGGGAGAGCTTTGATTGATGTTCAGCAAGGAGAATTAATGTTGAGGGTACATGATGAAAAAGTGACTTTTAATGTGTTTGAAGCCATGAAACACCCAATAGATAAGGAACAATGTTTTCGGGTGGATGCCATTGATTCTCTTGTCTCAAATGTCTTCCTACAAAATCCTCCAAACAGTCCACTTGAAGTAGCTTTGATGCAGTCCAAGAGTTTGGAAGATGAAGAACTCAATGATTTAGAAACAATGAAGTGTGTGCAACAATTAGAAGCCTTACCAATCCTCTCCACCTCCAATGGGTCAAAAGAAGAAGAATTAATGAAAGAAGGAGTTGAGAAAGAAGACCTTCCGAAGCTTGAACTGAAACCCTTACCATCTAGTCTCAAATATGCATTTCTTGGTGAGAACAACACCCATCCTGTGATTGTTAGTATTGAGTTGAGCAAGGTGGAGGAAGAAAAGCTGTTGAGGGTGTTGAGAGAACACAAATCAGCACTTGGGTGGAGCATTAGTGACCTTAAGGGAATAAGTCCAATTGCATGCATGCACAAGATTCTCATGGAAGATGATTATAAAGCTGCAATCCAACCTCAAAGAAGACTCAACCCAACAATGAAGGAGGTGGTAAGAAAGGAAGTAATTAAACTTCTTGATGCGGGGATCATCTACCCCATTTCAGATAGTTCATGGGTGAGCCCTGTACAAGTGGTTTCCAAAAAGGAGGAATGACAATTGTGGTCAACAAAAACAATGAAGTGATCCCCACAAGAACCCCATCCTTTGGATGGCGAATGTGCATGAACTACCATAAGCTCAATAGTGCAACAAGGAAGGATCACTTCCCTCTCCCTTTCATAGAGCAAATGCTTGACAAATTGGCTAGGCATGCATTCTATTGCTTCTTAGATGGCTATTCTGGGTACAATCAAATTGTTGTAGACTCATAAGACCAAGAGAAAACAGCCTTCACGTGCCCCTATGGAGTGTTTGCCTATCGGAGGATGCCGTTTAGACTATGCAATACACCAACAACTTTTCAAAGGTGTATGCTTTCCATCTTTTCTGATATGGTAGAAAAATTCATTGAGATATTTATGGATGATTTTTCTGTTTTTGGTTCCTCTTTTGATTCTTGTTTGACTAATCTTGCTTTGGTTCTGAAGAGATGTCAGGAAACAAACTTAGTCCTCAATTGGGAAAAATGTCATTTCATGGTGAAAGAGGGTATTGTTCTTGGACATCGAATCTCATCCAAGGGGATAGAGGTAGATAGAGCAAAGGTGGAGACCATAGAGAAACTACCTCCCCCAACCAATGTCAAGGGGATCCGAAGCTTTCTTGGGCATGCTGGGTTTTACAGAAGATTTATAAAAGATTTTTCCAAAATAGCAAAGCCCTTGAGTAATCTGTTGGTTAAAGATTCTTCTTTTGTGTTTGATAGTGAATGCTTGCATGCTTTTAATATCCTAAAAGAGAAACTCACTTCTGCACCCATCATTGTTGCTCCTAATTGGGATTTGCCCTTTGAATTAATGTGTGATGCAAGTGATTATGCAGTAGGTTGTGTTTTAGGACAAAGAAAGAATAAGATGTTGCATGTGATTTATTATGCAAGCAAAGTGTTGAATGATGCACAATTGAATTATGCCACAACTGAGAAAGAACTACTTGCTGTTGTTTTTGCATTTGATAAGTTTCGTTCTTACTTAGTTGGTTCCAAAGTGATTGTTTATACTGACCATTCAGCACTTAAATATCTTTTGTCCAAACAAGATGCAAAGCCTCGGTTAATTCGTTGGATTTTATTGTTGCAGGAATTTGACTTGGAGATCAAGGACAAGAAAGGAACTGAGAACTCAGTAGCTGACCATCTATCCAGAATCTTACAAGTTGGGGATGAAGAAGAAAAAGAATCAGTACCCATAAATGAAGAATTCCCGGATGAACAGTTGTTTGCCATCCAAGCTCTTCCTTGGTATGCTGACTTTGCTAATTACAAAGCCGTTGGAGTCCTACCACCTGAGCTAACATGGCAGCAAAGAAAGAAGTTTCTGCATGATGCAAGGTTTTTCATTTGGGATGAACCATTCCTATATCGGAGATGTGCAGATAGTATGCTGAGGAGGTGTGTTCCAGAAGAAGAAATTGAAAGTATCTTATGGCACTGCCATGGCTCCGAGTATGGAGGCCATTTTGGAGGAGAAAGAACTGCAGCTAAGGTGCTGCAAAGTGGATTCTACTGGCCAACACTCTTCAAGGATGCTCGAGCATTTGTGGAGAGATGTGATAGATGTCAAAGGGTTGGAACAATCTCAAGAAGACACGAGATGCCTATGAACATGATCCTTGAAGTTGAATTATTTGATGTTTGGGGCATTGACTTTATGGGCCCATTCCCATCTTCATTTTCCAACCTATACATTTTGGTAGCTGTGGACTACGTGTCAAAATGGGTAGAAGCCATCCCTTCAATAAGCAATGATACTAAAGTAGTGATTGGATTCCTGAAGAAGAACATCTTTTCAAGATTTGGTGTGCCTAGAGCTTTAATTAGTGATGGAGGAAGCCACTCGCAATAAACAATTGGAGGTTGTATTGACTAAATATGGGGTTTCCCATAAAATCGCCACCCCATATCACCCACAAACAAGTGGTCAAGTTGAAGTCTCAAATCGGGAGTTGAAGAGAATCTTAGAAAAGACTGTGAGTTCATCAAGAAAAGATTGGTCAAGGAAGCTAGATGATGCTCTATGGGCCTACAGAACAGCATTTAAGACTCCAATTGGCATGTCTCCTTATCAATTGGTCTATGGGAAAGCATGTCATCTTCCTGTAGAATTGGAACACAAAGCATTTTGGGCAGTTAAGTTCCTAAACTTTGAATTAAAAGGAGCAGGTGAAAAAAGGCTTTTGCAATTAAATGAACTGGATGAGTTCCGCACTGGAGCTTATGAGAATTCCCGATTGTACAAAGAGAGAGCTAAGTTGGTGCATGATCGAAAGATAAGTCACCAAACATTTGAACAAGGGCAACATGTTTTACTCTTCAATTCGAGATTGAAGTTGTTTCCTGGAAAGCTCAAATCAAGATGGTCACGGACCGTTTGTGGTAGAGAAAGTTTTTCCTTATGGGACAGTTGAACTCATTGAACCAACTTCAGGCAGAAGCTTTAAAGTAAATGGCCAAAGGTTGAAGATCTATTTGGGAGGAGATGTTCATCGTCAGAAATCCTCCATTACTCTTGGTCAACCTCAATGAAGTAACTTCACGTCAAGCTAGTGACGTTAAACAAGCGCTTCTTGGGAGGCAACCCAAGTTTCTTTTCCCTTCTCTCTTTTAAAATTTCTGCATTACTGTCATAATTGTCTAAAAAAAAAAAAAGTTTGTTTTGTTTCCAATAATGATGAAGCTCCCTGTTGTCTTGATGCTTACTGGTGATGGCTGAAATACTTCTTGGTTGATTAATCTCTGAATCCATGTCTTTCATGCTAGTTTAAGGCCTTCCGATCCTTAGGGATTGATTAGATGCATGTTGGATTAGGAATCAAGTTTAAGGTCATTGTGAATTTTGGAGATGCATTGACACTTTGTGAAAAATGTGGGGAGGGATATTCTAGAATGAGGAGTTGAGAACCATGTCATTTGAGAAAATTTGGTTGCAGATGAGAGAGTTGCCTCTGTTTAACCACCGCTTAAGCGATGACTGGAAAAAAAAAACAGAGAGAAAACAACAAGGGCAACTCTCGGGATATCCACCGCCTAGGCGGTGGGAAGTGACCGCCTAAGCGGTCACTGGGCAGTCATGGCACCCTCTCGGGTACCCCACCGCTTAAGCGGTGGGAGTGAGCGCTTAAGCGCTCGTTTTAAAAAAAAAAAAAAAGATGTGAAGCCACCGCCTAGGCGGTGGCATGTTAGCGCTTAAGCGCGCTACATTGGGGATCACTGGGCATCCACCGCCTGGGCGGTATAAAGCCAGCGCCTAGGCGGTGGGAATGTTTTTTATCACGCACACACCCATTCACACCGCCCAAGCGGCAGCCCCCCCTCTCCACTCTCATCACTTCTTCTTCTTCCTCATCTTCTTTTATTCACTCACCCACACAAACACACTCCAAAATCACTACTCCACTCACACCCATTTCCCTTCCTCTTCATTTTTACTCTCTTCCTCCCTCCATTTTCACTTCCTTTGCACTCAAGAGGAGACTTCCCCATAGGAGCATCCCCCAAGCTTCTTCCCTCACTCTCTTGCATTTGTCCTTCAATTCCTTGGTTGAGGTAAGTTTTTATGTTCTATGCCTTCACTTGCTTAACTTAATTTGTGCAACTTTAGAGAATTGTTACATGAACCCTAGGGTTTTCAAATTGGGGATTTGGGGAAATTGTGCAATGTGTGTCAAATTGGGTACAATTGTTGAATGGTATTGATGAATAAGTGCACTTGTTTATGCTTGGTGGTGTAATAATGGACATTCTTGCATAATCATGAGGCTATGCTCTACTTGTGAGTGTGAGTGTAGATTTGAGATTCTTATGTGATATTGTGCAATGCTTGGGACTTGGGGAATTGCCTACTTCACTCTGTTAGTCATGGTAGATGGAAAATTTTGATCTTGTGCAACTATTTTATTGAACCATGATTAATAATTGTGAACTTAGGTCATGATTGAGTGATTGTGGAACCTCTGGAAAATTCTGATATATTGTTTAGCTCTGCTTAATTGTCTTTCATGAGTATTGATTGATTGTTCCCCACTCAATAGTTATTCATTTCTCTCTTATGTGCTTTTATCAGGAATTTGCCACTGTTATTGAATTATGCCTCCAAAGAAGCAAAAGACAAATAGGGGAGCTTCTTCAAGTTCTTCAACTTTTGATGCCAATAGATTCAAGTCTTTTGCTCATGAACAGAGATTCAACAAATTGGTGTTGAAAAAGCGCATAATCCGAGAGCGGGGCATTCAACTTAAAGATGGGGAGTATCCTGAGATAACTACTCAAATCACATCAAGAAAGTGGATGACCCTATGCCAAGCCCCTGAAGATGGTTGTCAGACATTAGTAAGGGAATTCTATGCTAATGCTTACCATGAAAATGAACAAGATGAAAAATACATAAGCTTTGTGAGGGGCAAAGCAATTTACTTCACTCCGCGGGTCCTAAACCGCATGTTGGGCACACCCCCAGCATTTCTCGGAGCCTGTGGTTACAGTGAGATGTTGGATAGACCATGGGACGCAAGTGCAGTCCTTCGCACCATAGCAAAAGAAGGTGCAGAATGGGTCATGGATACCAAGGGATACCCAAAGCATCTCAAGAAGTCTGACCTTCGGCCTATACCAAAGGCCTGGTGCACATTCATTCAAGCCACCCTTTTACCATCCTCGAACTCATCTGACGTATCTGTTAAAAGGGCGAAGCTCATCTACTGCATTGTCACGGGAGCACCAGTGGATATAGGTGGCCTCATTGCTCTTAATATTCATGAAAGTGCCCAAGCTCAGATGGGAGGTTTGGGACACCCATCCCTCATTACCCGATTGTGCAAAAATGAAGGTATCTCATTGACAGCTGACATCCCGTAACCACCGCTCCTCCTATTATCGCCCGAGTTGTCCTCTCATACTTTGAGGAAGCACGAAACCCAAGACCTCCTCAAAGAACAAGAATCTTCTAGAAGGCCTGCTCGAACACTTTCCTCAGACCAACGATTGGAGCGAATAGAGCAGAGGCAAAAGAAGCACATTCAGCAGAGTGAAAGAAAGCTGAATCACATCATGCAATCCCAAATCAGCATGGAACATATGATTAGGAGGCTGGCTGAGCAACTGCATGTAGATCCCGATTCTATGGGAGGTATTCCTCTGACGGATGAGGAGATTATGGCTAACATTAGCTTCAGTGATGAGGAGGAGGTCGCGGGAGATGAAGGGGAGGCTGCGGGAGATGAGGATGCAGAAACAGAGGCTGACGACTAGCCATTACTACACCAGGGAGTCATCTTCTTTGTCTTTTTCTTTTTCGTTATGTTGTTTACTTTCATTCCTGTTTTACTGTTTGTTTTTAGTTGTAAGCTCCACTATTCTGAGAATGCTGCATTTGGTGCTTTGGTTTATGTTGCATGAAGTTTTCTTTCAGCTCATGTTTGCCATAATTGATTGAACAACTCTGAATGATTGTGAGGCTCTGTAAACTCTTCTGCTTGATAGGGCGTTTGACTTTTGATTACAAGTTGGTTGTGGTTTTATTACATCTCTTGTTATGTCTTCAATTTTTCATTCTAGCTTCCAATTTTTCAACATCTTGGATAATGTTCAATTCTTTTGCTTTTTTTTTTCTAAAAAAAAAAAAAAAAAAAAAAAAAAAAAACAAAACAAAACAAAAAAAAAACAAAAAAAAAGAAAAAAAGAGAAAGAGCAACTGCTTAGTATATCTGTGGCTGTTGGTTGAAGTGAGGATGTGTGGAAGAGGCGCACGGTCCTTCCTTTACCTTCATACCATAGATGTCTTTGCTTGCCAATAAAACCTGGTGCTGTGTCTTAGTCGTAATGTGTGGAAGAGGCGCACGGTTATAACCTTGATATCTAACCAGTTTGTTTTTGTTATTAGTTCTTTCCTTGGTGAAGTTTGGGGGTGTGTTGTGTGGAAGAGGCGCACGAGCACTCCTCTAACATCTCACCTTGGTTTTGTTCATTTTACCTTATAAGCGTTTGTGTTGAACCATTGTCCTTGTGTTGTCTCTTTGGTTAGCTAGTAGCTTAACTGTTTACATACAAGCTTGTAATTTTACCACTGCCTCACTTGTGCTAATTTCAGATGCCTTCTTGCCGTTTTGTTTATGATTAGCAATTACACTAGTTTGGTTGTTGTCCACTTCAATTAAACAGTCTTTTGCTGAAATGTTTACTTCATTGTGAGCTTGAATCAAATTGCCAAATGCCAGCATTTTTAGGGGTTGTGGAGCAGTGTTTGAGTCTTAGTTTTCCTTTTTTAGTTATTTTTGCTTGGGGTCAAGCAAAATCTTAGGTTTGGGGGAGTGATAGTCTTGTTAAATGGACTGACTATCTTTGTGATTATGTGACAAATTTTTCCTAAAACCAACCTTTGATTGAGTTTTCTCCATTGTTTTTAAGTTTAGTTTTGTGTGTTTTCATTTACATCTTTGTTTAGTATTTTGTTTCATTTTCTTGCTTAGATGCTTATTTTTACTTTGTATCCTTTTAATTCTTAGGTATGGAATAAAGGAGTTTAGCATTGGGAAGGAAATGAAGCAGCAAGAAGGAAAATTCTCCTCTGGACATCCACCGCTTGAGCGCCCAAATCTACCGCTCAAGCGGTAGAACCCAACATGTGAATGTTTGCCACTGCCAAGCCACCGCCTAGGCGGTGGAATCCAGCGCTTAAGCGCTCCAATTGCTCGTGCAGCTAGTTCTTCTCGGCACATCCACCGCCTAGGCGCCCAAATCCACCGCCTAGGCGGTGGCATCACATAGCATGCGCTTCTCACTAGCCTCACCGCAGGCGGTGAGATTCCACCGCGTAGGCGGTGGAGTTAATCGACGTGCCTGTTTTACGGTATAAAAGGAAAAAGAAAAAAAAAAAGATGAGAGGGGAGAGCAATTTGGAGGAAAATAGAGAAGGGGATCTGCTGCTACCCTATTACAAGGAGAAGTGATTCAAGAAGAAGATTAGAGGATCTCAACATCAACATCTTGGATTCTTCATGGAGTTCATCTCTTTTCTCAATTTTTCTTCCCTATTTATCATGAGTAGCTAAATTTCCTATGTTAGGGATTTGATGTAGCTTGACTTGGATAATGGTTTTATGAACATCTTGTAATTCTTGACTTGATTCCATGGTTAAGCGTTTATTCTCTGTTTTTATACAATTTATGAATTGGCCTCTCATATTTTGATCTAGGGTTCATAATTAGAATTGGGAAATTCAATTATGTACTAGCTATTGGGAATGAATGCCATAATCTTACAAGGTTTAGGAATAGGCTTTGGGATTGTGTGGTGCCATTGAATTTTACTATTTGTGTAAAGCCCTTTTCAATTCGAACTAGGTTAAGGAATTAATTAGTTCTTGTTGGTTAAAGGAGAATTGAATATCCAAGGAATTGGAATTTAATTAGTTTCAGAAAATTCAACCTTTAATTCATGGATGAAGAGGCAAGAAGAATGAAATTTCTTAATTCAATTGGATAAGTCAAGTGAAATCAAATCCCTAGCAATTTCATAATATTCAGTTCACATCGCACATTCTTTTAACCGCACTCTAGTTTTGCTCATTTAGTTTTTATTTTTAATTACTATAATTTTTAGCATTAGAGTTACCTTCAATCCAAAAGTACGTTAGTCTAAATAGCATCAAATCTAGTGAATAGGTGTTTGGTAACTCAATCCCTGTGGAGACGATAACTCACTAAATTTTATTACTTGAACGATTCGGTGCACTTGCCGAGAGGTTATCACTTGCATTTTGAGTGGCATTCTTCAAAGCAACTTCATCCACTGCCTTATTATCAGAAGGAAAAAGTTTTATCATTTCAACAAAACTTTCTCGATTTTTTGATTCCATCATCATGTCCTTTAAAAGCACAAGCTTGAAATGTGACATGATTCGTTCTTCAAATCTTCACAGCATTTAACAACAACATTGTGAAGAGAATTATGAGTTTTCCCCACATGAGATAAAAATGCACATTCTTTCCCACTATTCACTTTTTTCAATTTCTAAATTCTATTGAAGTGAATGGACTTGTTCGTTTAGAAAATAAATACCATGGAAGACAAAAGGAAGCATATACTTTTGGTTAATATACTCTAACTGATAACCTCTCGGCAAGTGCACCGAATCGTTCAAGTAATAAAAATGAGTGAGTTATCGTCTCCACAGGGATTGAGTTTACCAAACACCTATTCACTAGATTTGATGCTATCTAGACTAACGTACTTTTGGATTGAAGGTAACTTTAATGTTAAAAATTATAGTAATTAAAAATAAAAACTAAATGAGCAAAACTAGAGTGCGGTTAAATGAATGTGCAATGTAAACTGAATATTATGAAATTGCTAGGGGTTTGATTTCACTTGACTTATCCAATTGAATTAAGAAATCTCATTCTTCTTGACTCTTCATCCATGATTTAAAGGTTGAATTTTCTGAAACTAATTAAATTCCAATTCCTTGGATATTCAATTCTCCTTTAACCAACAAGAACTAATTAATTCCTTAACCGAGTTCGAATTGAAAAGGGCTTTACACAAATACCAAAATGCAAAGACACCACACAATCCCAAAGCTTATTCCTAAACCTTGTAAGATTATGGCATTCATTCCCAATAGCTAGTACATAATTGAATTTCCTAATTCTAATTATGAACCCTAGATCAAAATATGAGAGGCCAATTCATAAATTGTATGAAAACAGATAATAAACGCTTAAACCATGGAATCAAGTCAAGAATTACAAGAAGTTCATAAAACCATTATCCAAGTCAAGCTACATCAAATCCCTAACATAGGAAATTTAGCTACTCATGATAAAAAGGGAAGAAAAATTGAGAAAAGAGATGAACTCCATGAAGAATTCAAGATGTTGATGTTGAGATCCTCTAATCTTCTTCTTGAATCACTCCTCCTTAGATTAGGGTAGCAGCAGATCCCCTTCACTTTTTCGTCTTCCAGCCGTCCTCCCCTTTTTCATCTTTTTTTCTTTTTCCTTTTATACCAGAAACTAGGGCACGACAAAATTAACTCCGCCGCCTAGGCGGTGGAATCTCACCGCCTAAGCGGTGAGACGATAGTGAGAAGCGCATGTTATGTGATGCCACCGCCTAGGCGGTGGATTTGGGCGCCTAGGTGGTGGATGTGCCGAGAAGAACTAGTTGCACGCAGCAATTGGAGCGCTTAAGCGATGGAGTCCACCGCCTAGGCGGTGGCTTGGCAATGGCAAACATTCACATGTTGGGTTCTACCGCTTGAGCGGTAGATTTGGGCGCTCAAGCGGTGGATGTCCAGAGGAGAATTCACCTTCTTGCTGCTTCATTTCCTTCCCAATGCTAAACTCCTTTATTCCATACCTAAGAATTAAAAGGATACAAAGTAAAAATAAACTTCTAAGCAAGAAAATGAAACAAAATACTAAACAAAGATGTAAATGAAAACACACAAAACTAAACTTAAAAACAATGGAGAAAACTCAATCAAAGGTTGGTTTTAGGAAAAATTTGTCACACAATCACAAAGATAGTCAGTCCATTTAACAAGACTATCACTAATCAAGGAAAACTTTTAAACTAATGAGCTTGAAATCAACAGGGATGATTGACAAGAGGTTGTCGAGACCTGTCAAAATAATAAAAATTACCGGTTCACAAACTAATTTGTAGTATAGAGCATGAACCAAATCGTCTCTCAAGGATCCAAAAAACAAAGATTTAATCAAATCAAGATAAATAAAAAGGGGGTTTTGATGATTTGTAAAGTAAATACACTGGTTGAATTAAAGAAATGCAATTAACAAATTAACCAATCCAAGGAAATTTACCAATCTTGAGTTTAATCCATCATTGATCACAAGGAATTCACTTAATTGCTAACCATGTTCTTAGTCTTAGATCACATCAAGAAGCCTTAACATGATCCAAGAATCATCTACTAGATAAGCATCTAGGATTTAGTTAACCAAGGTTAGATGAATTAAGCACCATCCAAACATAAATTAACTTAAGATCTGGAATTTAACCACGATAAACGTCCATAAATTTTTTTTGATATATTGTTTAGTCTTTGTGATCCTCTTTGAATACATGATAATAAAGCTATTATCACATCAACATCTAAATCAAATTAAGCAATTCAATCTAGATAAAAATCAAAAGAGGAAGAAGAGAAACTTGAATAGCAATTAAGCAATATGAACAAGCGAAACAAGATCTCCAAATTAAACATCAAGATGATTAATTCCTTAGATTGATTATAAGAGCATAGCTTTCTATGGATAGGAAGGAAGAACTTAGAAAATAAAGAACAAAAACGAAATTCTAAAAAGAAGGGAGAAGAAGAGAAAGAAAACTCTCACAAATATTCAAATTTCTCAAAAATACTCAAACTTACTTCAATTTTCATTGATGCAATTACAAAAGAGATTGACCCTATTTATACTAATCCTATAGCCAATTTGTAACTGAAGGTAATATGAATGCAAGCTGTAAAAAAAATGGAAATTGTCAAATATGGTAGCTTGATACATGGTTGGTGGGTTGGTGGCTTCTAGTTAGCAACTTTTCTCTGACTTCCAGCTTGACTTTCATACTCTAAACGATGTATTTTAGCTTGGAGGTCTTCATGATAGTTGTAGAAAATTGTCTCCTTGAAATTTTGACGCTAGTTTCATATCAATTGGGCTTTTACAACTCCAGATATTCCAAAAACACTGCACCTACTTCAAGTCACGTTGGCAGAACATGTTTCCAAATTCAAGCCAATTTGTAGCTTCATAATCATGCCTAAAACGACATCTATTGACTAAATGATCTTCATTGAAGTAGGAGATATGCATTTTATCTTTTCAATGGCACCAGTTTCAGCTCAAAAGGAGTCCTATAGCCCACGATATGGTCCAATATGTGCACACTGCTTATATTCCAGCGACAGCAAATCCACTTTGACTTGCAGGGCTAGTTTGAACCCTTAGAAGTCTGATCTAGCTCTTGAGTTCTTCATGAAACTTGTAGAGCCTTGTCTTAGCTTTCCACAGACACCAAAATCATCTCAAATGGATCACCAAGTCCCAAGTTATGGCCTAACCAAGGAGGAAAGATAAAAAATGCATCAAAATCTGATAATTATTCACAAATTGCATTAAAGTCCAATGAAACCCAACAACATAAAACTCAACTAATATACTAATATTGGGCACAATAAACATCTAACAAAGTCAAGTACAAAGCTAACATAAGTGTCTCAAAATGATTGATCAATGATCTTCTTAACCAGAAAATGGATACACATCCATAATAAATTGATATGGTCTAAACTTTATATTTGACCTACGAATTTCATCTTGTTGATTGATTGGATAATCCCAAATTTGTGGACGCTTTCTAGGATCACGTATCAAAGTATCAATATTAATTTTTCCTTATTTAATCCTTATAGCTTTAGAAGGAGGTGGCACAATAGTTTGTTCAATGGTAGGCATTGTACGTTGCTCAACAACATTTTCTGTTGGTGTATGCCCTATAGCCCAGTTGTATACTGACATTTCTAGTTTACATTATATCTTGTTATTTATTTCATATAAGACATTTCATTTATTATGTTATTTGTTTTATTTAAATATGCATAGTAAAATCCTTAGAATAGTAAGTACTATGTCATGAGATATCAAGTACATGACTTGGTTGTAAGATACTATTGGTTGCAATCGGAACACTATTCTTAAAAGTCCCTGGTCAAATATTATTATGAATTAGGACAACAATAATGCATTGAGACTGACATGTGTATAGGCTGATGACTATATCTCACGAGTCATAGATATGAGATATCAAGTCTTTACATGGGTACATATTAGAGTAATAATGTACTGGATTGACTCACCATGAGAACATTGCATAGATCGTTGCGTGAGTGTTATGAGCGGTTCTCACAGTGATAATGATATATGTAGTCCTTTGACTTGAAGGCACTATAGTTCCTACATGAGAAGTTGTATAAACTAATACCGTCAAACATCCTATGTAATAAGGTGATTATAAAGACAATTATTAGACATGATGCAAATCATGCAGAGAGATGTTATACTCGGTTATTTGGTGATTTCTCAAGATCTAACCGTTGGATGTAGCTGAAATTTTGATATGTCATGCATGACATAATTCTCTATGATTTTCCGAGAAATGAAGATTTCCAGATTAGCACCGGAAGTGGGTCAAAATTAGGAAACAAGTTGGTGGCTGTCATTTTTGATATAATCTGAGTAGTTTCGGCAAAATGGTCAGATCTCAAGATCCAACCGTTACATCTGGCTGAATTTTTGACATGTTCTTCACGACTGCATGTGCTACAACTTTCATGAAGAGAAGATTTCCAAATTATGACGGGAGCAATGACGAATTTGATAATCTTCGGAGCTGAAATTTCAACCCATGTGCAAAGAGATTTGACAAAATTGTAATTGAATAGTTCTAGCCTTTGCCTATAAAAGGAAGGCATTTGCCACACTTAAGGGCATCCCATTTCTGAATTCTCTCATTGTAGTTTGAGTTAGGGGTGATACTTTGATAAATTGTGAGATTTATACTTTGATTTCAAGGTTAGATATTCCAATTTGTTTAAAGGAAATCCCAAAGCTCTTGTAGTTTGTATAATATAATCTTCATCTTATTCAAGTTTCTTCATCTTGATGTCTAGTTAAGGTTCTTCCTAGAGTTAGGGGTGAAGCTTTCATAAATTGTGAGATTTATACTTTGATTTCAAGGTTAGATCTTCCAATTTGTTTAAAGTAAATCCCGAAACTCTAGCCCGTTGTGTTCTTGTTAATACCAACAACCACTTTCATTTCTATCATGCTTTTCACTTGTTCTTTTGTTTCCTTTAATATAATGAGTAGCTAAATTTCTATACTAGGATTGCAATTTGAACTCACACGTAAATTGATTCGTTTATCATATCCAAGAGTAGGTTGATTATCTTGAATTGTTTATCTTACTTGTTCTTAATGCTTTTAATTAATTGGCCATTAATTAAATTGAATTGATAAACCTTAAGCAACTTGACAAAGGGATTTTGGTTTTAGATCTAAGTAAGATAACATATGATCTTTGTGCGAAAAGCCTTGAGTTTATATAGGATAGACATATACCTATATAACATATGTAACCATTAATGAAATCGGAACTTAATGAATTCTTGATTATTTGATAGACATAGACATATAGTTTATCATTAATTAAGGATATTTCTATTTGACCATCGAAAGAGGCTTATAGATAAATTAAGGATTTCTAGTTAACAATTCAGATAATTAATTGATCTTGGATGGAAGTAAGAGAATCAAGTAAAGTGTGAGGGATAATTGCAATCCTAGGCTTGGTTAATTTGATCATTAACTTTATCTTCTTGTTTACTTTAATCTTTAGTCTTTCATAAATTATCTCTTATTAAGTTGTTTAAATAAGATTGAGTTTTGCAAACTTTTAGTAGATAGTCAAATTTAGAATTAATCCCTGTGGGTTCGACACTTTCTTACTACTATATTACTTGATTTGCGATAACGTATACTTGCGTTCTGATTTACCACATCACAAAACCCAATAAAATTGTCTACAAATTGTCTCCCAGAATGTTGAAACATCTCTTCTGCAATTATGTATATAGTTCCATGACCAATCATATGTAGAAAAAATTTCTACTGACTCTTCTATGCCAACATATGTTGTTGGTTCTAATCCATACTTCTTATTTAAGTCACTTACTAACTACCTAAACACAGGTTTTCTCATTTGAAATTGTTCAAAAAATAAATTTTCATTTCCCACTTTTAATTATTCTAACCATGTATGACTTGTTAGATTGAAGTCATCTTCTTCTCTTTCATAACATGTTGCAAGTGACACTCTACACTTGCAATAGCAGCTAACATTCCTATAAATTGAAGTTGATGAAACATTACATTTCTAACTTGGTTGTCATTTTAAAAAAATCTCATAATTTGTGTTTACATCTGAATTAGAACTCATCCTGTTCAATATCATATTCAATCATCTATGTTAATACATGACAATATAAACATAGTCCTATATATTAACAAAATCTCAATGACAATAATTAAAAATCACACTTCAAATATCATAAATGAAATAGTTATCAAATACAACCATTCATGTTTCAAAGGTGCAAGAAAACAAGTCTAACATAAAGTCAATACATGTCCAACATCAAACAAGAATAATAAAATACATAACATTTCATGTCCTAACATAAAAAGGCTGAGTGCTCGGCCAACCAAATGTTTTAGGTCCTCTCTTGTGAAAGTGTTCTACTATCTAAATCCTAACTTAGGATTGTCTCGCATAAAGTGCACAAAAGTTTGTCTATTCATAGTATTTGTAAGAACTCTGGAAGCAATGAAGTATAGAGTACTGCCTTTCTTTAGATTAAGCACACTGTCAAGTAAGGTCAAACAATTGTCTATACTATATGCATCACCCATTGCTGGTCCTGTCACAATAGTTTTTGACATGGTTGTCAGCTCATCAAATCTGAGATGCTTAAGCTTATGTGGAAGATAAGCTTCTTCATGAACAACATCATCACTGTCCCCTCAACCCTTACCTAAACCTCTAATTCATGATCACCCTCAGTCCCTTCATCATCAATCCCCACTTCATCTGATGATGGATTTGCATATGGTGTCGTAGCTACATAACATGACATCCTTAAAACATGCTTCCAACTTATTCAAGTGTGAAGGACCCTAGTGCCTAAACTTTAGAAATTTCGTGTTCTCTTGAAATCCAAGGAAAAGAAAGAATAAGTAAATAAATAATGAACAAGAACTTAAATTAATGGCACTTGCATAAAAAGACATACCTTTCTTCTAGCTTTTCAAAACTCTAGAGATGCTTTTGTGGCTTTTTTTTTTTTACTGGATCACATCCTAAACCAGTTGATTTTTAACAAGCTTTGCCCATAGAGTAAAATAACTTTTCAGAGAATGCAACCTATTTTTTAGTTGTTTTTTTGCCTTAGTTATGACTTGTTTTTTCATTAAACTTGACAATTATGTTCTTCCATCCCTTTATAGTGAAGTGAGCATAAGGCCTATTCCCAGTAGCTACTTCCTCAAGATACACCTCCAAGAAAGCTTTAGTAGTGAACTTATCCTATTTGCCTTTTTCTGACATTGGCCTTTTGGTTGGCTTCTCTTTTGGAGTTAGTCTTGGAGGCATGCTATATTCCTCCCCCAAAAAATCATGAAATAAGCAATGTTAAAACATTGAGTAATTATAATGCAATAATCATGAATATCTTTTTTCTCTTTGTTTCATTTTAGGGATAATTCTTGGTCACATACAACATTTGGTTAAGACAAAACCTTTAGAAAAAATTTATAAAACTAAACATTCAAACATGTATAACGCAAGTATAAAATCAACACATTAATAGGCCATACCCAATGACAATGAGAAGGATATGACAACTAATTTTTTTTCTAAACATGTAAATACACATAGCAGGAACAACACACCTATAGAGACGGAATCAAGCAATGCTTGGCTCCAGCAAATCCTCTACCCCAAATCAACCAACAATTATGTAGTAAATTTTTAATTTCACCACCAATGTATATGCACAAACAAAATAAACTAAAAGAAAAATATCAATAATTAATTATTTATATTCATAGATAAACAAATGTTTTGAGAGAATAGACTAATTCAATGAATCAACACTAAATCCAACCAATGCTTTTACAAATTTCATCTTAATATATACATATCTAGTTTTCGTCCACCAGCCATAGTTGATTTATTGAATATGCATGACAAAACCAAACCACATGAACATAGTAAGCCATGCATCCAGCATTCTGGGAGACGAAAAGATATCAAAAGCTTCCTAGTAATAACACATATCCACACACTCACTCACTCACCTGCACAACACGTACACGCACACACACAAGATGAGGTGAAGCTGTGAGATGAGACAAAGCAACCAACAAGAAGCGGTTGTGAATAGGGTTTGCAATGGGAAAAAGAGATGACATGTATATTTTTAGTAAAGGCAAAAAAATATTTTTGTTAAAAAATTATACTAAAAATGACTTCTCCTTTCTTTATTGTTCAGAAGCTATGAATTATTATTTTCTAAAAAAAGTGATAACTTTTTATTATTTTTTTAAGTTGCTTCATTGGAACCTTGATTTTTGTATAACTTTTTTTTAGAAGGACAAAAGTACAAAATCAAGTCATTTTTACTCGTTGTAGTTTGCTGAGATAAATCCATAAATAGTATATGAAAAATATGATAACTGGTGCTGCTTTTACTTATTATTCCCTTTTGTTGAAAAAAACTGCTGTTCTTGGTAGGCACATCCAGATAACAGTTAAAAGGGTACAAAAACACTACTAAATGAATCACAGTGAACTGTGTTTCATTAGCAATTATTGTCATTGCGCAATTGCTACATGATATCCACATCATTGGACTACTACAGTATCTCCAATTAATGTTCGAAACGAAGAGTAATATCTGTCTTGGTGGGTGCCAAAGTAAGTATACAATAACTGTAACATTATTCTTTTTATCATAGATGTTATATCATAAATATGGGTGGAGATCCACTTACTCTACGAGTAAGTCTTGTAAATTTACACCATTGAATAATTTTTCATAAAATTATTATTTTTCCAATCTAACCGTTGAATCATGTAACATTATCACGAAGATCATGCATACCAAATTTAAGATAAATTGGACATGTATAAGTATCTAGTCTTATAACCAATATTTATTTATATTTTAAAATGCATATTATACGTTAAAATAAAGTAGTTAAATGAAGTATCAATTAATTTTAAAATTCTATAAAACTTTATAGGCTTGATCTACTTAATGAGAATTTTCAATCCACCAGTTAGATTGATGAAATTCAAAGTTTATAAAATGTTATTCAATGAAGTAAGTGTGTCAAGACTTACTCTTGAAATAAGTGGAGCCCCACCCCATAAATATAATTACATTTATTTGGAGAATGAAAAGAAAAGATTGTTAATAGTGTTTTAAAGAGTAAAATATATGGTGAATAATCATTCAAGATTTAATAAAAAAAAATTAACTTCTTTTTTTAAAAAATTGTAATAAAGCCCGCTCTCTTAATTTTTTTGTTGTGATTATTTTTTCTAGTTTTGTTTTAAAATTTTCATCACTTATTTCTACTTACACTTTACTTTTTTGAAATACGCCTCACACTTAAATGAGACAAATCTATTAATATCAAGAATATAGTTGCAAATAAAGGATAAATATAATAAATCTGACAACCAGACACACTATCTTTGGGAATGGAAGTTTGAAGTTTAAAGGAGGTTTTTACAGTATCCCTAATGTTTGGTATCTCTGCATTTTCAATTATCGAATTTTGTATTGAGATTCGTGCAATAATAATTTAACTGCTGCCAACTGGATGAAGTGCCACAACAAATAGGTACCGTAGAAATCTTCAAATTTTAAACACGAGAGAGGTAAGAAATTTTATGGTGACAAGTACATACTATCTTATTCACGTGATAAGGAGTGTTATTTTTTGGTATATAGTGGAGTTAAGATGATATGAAATTTTACTCAAATCATTATGGATATAATTTCAATCCACGGTTAGTGTAAAATTCCTTTATACTATTATCAAATCATGTGTTGACACATCATTAAAAGAGTTAGACTTTCTAAGTGGTTGTGGTGATAGTCAAACTCTTTTAATGATTTGACAATATATGATTAGATAATAATGTAAAAAATTTTACACTAACAGTAGATCAAAATTAAACTCAATCTTTATTCACTCCAACTGCATAAGGATTGTGTTATTAGTGCATTAAGAAACACTTGGAAAAATTTTAAATGCACTAGATATTTTTCCACGCTAGATATTCTGCAAATCGAAGTTGATGGACCACATCTTTTGTGGGTAAGAAATCAGAGACATCGGAAATGGAACTTATTTAACTGCTAGAAGTGCTTATAAGAAGTTTAGAGACGGTAATTTATTACATTAATGCTTCAGCAAAGGCACAAAATTTGATTGCTTGTGGAAGCTAAGCGAGGAAAAGAGACCGTGTTTTCCTTTCCCCTGAATAGACTTAGTGATTAGATGGTCAAATTTATCATCTTCTGAGACCTTGGAAAAGGGAAAGATGATCCAAAAATTAAAGCAAGAAAGCAGCGACCCTGTGATATAGAGCAAGAAAATGGAGGAGACAAAGGAAAAGTGCTTGAATTCATTCCGCTAAACCTTTTGGCCTTTTCACTCTGCTACATTCAAAAGCAGCAAATGCTCGACCCAACTTTTTGTCCATATGAATTTTCTCAACTATAGTGCCAGTTGCTACCATTGTTATAGCTACAATAATAACCTGAAGCCACTGTCCTGCCTCTCCACAAATTATGAAAACAACCTAGACCACGACTAAGAAAACAACCCAGAACAATTGAAATTATGCAAGTTGAGAGTATACCAGCTAAAAGGATAAAAATCAAGCAGACGAAGCGAAGAACAGAGTTTACACACGGCAGCAGGATTAAAATAGTAGAAACGTTAAAACAAAGTACAACAAAGGAGTTTCAAAAACTATGTGAAGAAGGACTAAATTGAAGCAAATCTCAGGTTAGAAAACAAGTATTGTAAAGTGGAAAACTAGGCAAGAGACCACCAAAGCACTCAACAATCAAGTTAGCAATAAAGAGAGAAAGGGAACAAAAGCTTTCACAAGAGATTTTTATGCTGGTTTGGTCTAAAAACGAGTCTAATTCCCAATTTCCTCCTTGGAATCAAATTTTATGTGCCTTTTTTTTTGTCTCTTTCCTTGTTCCTTTGACAAGTCAGTAAAAAAACTGATAACTAAAATAGAAGTTATTGTCGTTTAAGGATAAGTAAATTTTTTTTGTTGAGTTATCAACATTTAATTAGGGGGATAAGTAAGGAAATAGGAAAAAGAGACAAATGATTTAAATCCTTTCTTATTGGGACTTTTCATTAAGTAAATTTTTATCTACCACAACCTCTTTAAACTAGTTAGAGTTTCTCTAGAGCACTCAAGAACATAGCAGAATCTCTCAACTTATACCTCAATTCACAAATACTCCCTCCTAGCATAGAAGCTAGTAGCTTCAAGCCTTCAAGGCCTCTACACTATGATGCACAGATACGAGTACAAGTATCAGATGCGATACTGGTAGGACACGAGGATACGACATTTCTTTAAAAATTATGATACGAGTAGTAGGGTGTATATATATATATATATATATATATATATATATATATCAAGTGAGGGTATTATCTTCTTATAAGAGGTGAGATGAGCTAATCTTGACCATTCAATCTTACATGAATGGTCAAGATTAGAAATTACTTCAAAGTCACATGACCACTTAAAAAAGTCACATGACTTTATGTTTTAATCTTGATCATACATAGATGATCAAATGGTCAAGATGTGTTCCTTCTACTCTCACAATAAACCACTCCTCTCACTAGATATGACTCATATATATATATATCATAAAACTAATTTAATATTTGCTTTTGCCTATTCAATATTCATTGTCTTCTTGTCTTTTTTGTTTGGACATGTTCACTGGCTTCTAAGATTAGATTTCATGTATTATATAGGTTAAATTACTCATATGGTCCCTATAGTTTCATTTCAAATATAATTTAGTCCATCTAGTTCAAAAATGTTTAAAAATATCCCTTTAATTTTTAAATAATGTAAAATTATCCTTATAAAAAAAAACAAAGAACTTAAAACCTAAGTCGTATCTATGAGATAGGACTTTGATTAAAAAAAAGAAAAACCTAACTCGAAGTTGTACCTATGAGATATGACCTCCATTAAAAAAAATCATAACTATAAGTCGTAGCTATGAACTACGACTTCTATTAAAAAAATATTTATGGTCATATTTCATGAATTCAACTTCTAGTAAAAAATCTTAAGTCATATCTCAGGCATATTATTTCATATAAGTTATATTCCACACAACACGATTCATTATTCATTTTACACATTACGATTCATTATTCATTTTACACATTCTAGAGAATTAATTTTCAACATGCCCTATAGTGAAAATTTCAATTCTCATCTATACCATGTAAAAAAAAAGCCGACATATTCATAACTCAACACTAATTTTGATCATGATTCTCGATGATTGGACAATCAATTCTCTAAATATTCCCTTGGGAATATAATATAGGCAGCCTTTTCTTTTCTGACCATTTGCAGATCTTATCCATTTCTAGTTCTAGTCATTTATGGCTGTTGCAAGGCACTGTAGAGTTATCTCATCTTCCTCTAAAGCTTGCTCATCGTGTGCTTAGAAGAGACTTCGAAAAATATTGACTTTGACCCAACTTTAAATAACTCTTCTCTTTTCACGAGCTTGCTTATCTTGAGAGCTTCGAAACTTCTTATTCTTCTCTAAATTGCGGAGCTTCCCTTTTCTTTTCTTTTGCCTCTTCTTTTAGCAGGAGCTCTTCCATCTATCTACCAATGCTCAGTTACTTCTAGTCGATCTTAGATCATAGGCTTTATTAATTTTTCATTTTGGTACAAAAATTAGCCATGTTTGACTTTAGACGAGTGTAAGATATAATGAATAAATGTGAAATAACACTATAAATTCATTTTCTCGAAATAACGTTCATAATGATCACTTTATAAAACCATTAGTTTAGAAATCTTGCACTAACATAAAGTACATAGCACTTACATATGACTTGAGCCAAGTCATTTGTATACGTTTATTTGTAAGGTGACTTTGCTCAAATGCGCTTTTCTCGTTGTGCCATTTGTAAAAACTCCAAAATTTCCCATATTTAAACTTGTTTATGTTTAAGTGATTTTTTTTTTAGGTCTCGTCCAATATGGTGTGCCTGTTGAAAATATCAGCCTTATGTCTGACCATTTCTGTCCGATTTGAATATTTTACTTTTGAGAGATTCTTATATACATATATTTTAAGACAATGCTCTGACATTACATTACTCAATACGTGTCATTAATTATGTTGGTCATTTATAAGACCCCTGGAATAAGGTGTATGTGAAGAGGGGTAGGAAGGGATGCAGTGGATTAATCCACGGAACAATGAGGGCATGATGGGGAGAATATGGTGAATAATCATGCCATTGGGGTGGAGCATAAGAAAGAAAGGGAAATCAGTGGGCATGATGGGGAGAATATGGTGAATAATCATGCCATTGGGGTGGAGCATAAGAAAGAAAGGGAAATCAGTTAGTATAAGAGGGAAAGGAGGGGAAGATAAGTAAAAATTGAAGTGAAAGGTTGAGACCGGAAGGATAGTTCTTCGAAATAGCTAGGCTTCTGGAGACCCTAGCAGTCTTTGATTTTTCTTCTTTCCTTTGTTTTTTTTTTTTTTTTTTTTTTGTTCTTGTCTGTTAATTTCTGGAGTGTCATTCTTTGATGTAAGGAGTTAGTCTCTATTTTTCTATCTGTAAAACTAAGTTCCTATCAGTCATCAATGTCTCAAACTAACTATATACTAATAATGATTTTCATAAAATAAATTAAATTAAATGCAGCAATTAAAGTTAAAGATAATAATGACTTCCATAATTGACGTGGCATACAATGAGTCGTGTAATGTAACAGTATTATCTTCCAAGAGGTGTATCTAAACATCACTGACTCTTTACTTTTACCTGAAAGGTTAATTTTCTTTCTGGGTTCTGTGATTGGTGGTACTCAATGTGGTCTTGCTATGTTGCGTAATCCTTGAAGTATCTGTACGAGGTTAAGATTGAAATGGCCGTCGCTTTTTACAGCAGTAAACCTTGGAACCTTGATAACTGTTTATACCGTTTTATGCAATCCATACCACAAGTGAAACAAAATTCTCTATTATGTGAAATCTTCTGGTGGATTTACTTTACCTAGCCACTTTTTAGATTTGTTTTTTAACTAAGAATTGGAGTACAGAGACGAAAGAAAAACAAAACAAAGTTGTCATTTTCATTAATGGGGAAGGAGCCCTCTGATTCCATAGTGTCCACATTGGCAATGAAAGAGAGCACTCATTCCCTCTAGAACCCTTGCTTTGTGTGGCCCTTGAGAGTGGCTTTGGTTCAACATTTCTAACAAGTATGCCCCTTCACTTCCAGAGGATTATTTTTTATTTTTAAGGGTAAGTGGGGACTAAGAATCATTATTACTTCAATCATTCTCGGTTTGAAAATGAGAGCAGGGAGGGTCTCTCAAGCTAGTGCCCCTTTGTTTAGCTTTCTTGGTTGCTTTAGCTTACACTTTCCCTTCTTGTTCTGATTACCCTTTTGTCCTACCTGACCGGTGCATTTGCCCCCACCACCACTTCAGCAGCTTATAGCACACCCAACATAACATTGACACCACCAGTTAACTCTGCTCTCTACACAGGTCAGTCTCAGTGTGAGCCTCCACCAAGCAGGCTCAAGGCAACACAATCTCCTAGCATTAATATAAATGTCCAACATATTGGAGAGGAATCTTTATATACATGAAAAAACAGGACTTGTGTAGCCCACCAATATGCATAATTGACTCCATCAATTTTGGTTGTAAAATAATAAAAAGATTGGTTATGTAAGTTTATCCATTATTAGAAATTAGGCAAAAGACTTATCCTCTCAGCCCGGATACTTCTGACACCTCTATGCTTCGGAGCCACGCTACGACAAGAAATTCTGGTCAAGGAGGCACTGGATTATGAACAATTTGGTGAGCTGATTGCAGAGACATCACAGATAACGTTGAAGGGAAGACAGATTAAAACAAAACCAGAAGCGTAGGGGAGAGCCTATAACAGACAAGAAAGAAAAAGCCACAGAAACAAACCCTCAAGAGGGTGCATATCGCAGCATATCACATACTAATAATTCTGTGCTATGATAGAATTTGATACTTCAATTTGGGAATTCAAGTATGGTGTGTCATCTCATGTTTGGAGAGAACAGAAGGAAGGATTATGCAAGATGCTTCTGACATATTTCTCCTTCTCATTATTTTATTTGAGTGAAGCTTGCTTTAGTTTTGTTAAAGAAAATAATCCATCCTTGGCTTGCATCTAATAGCTACAGTTTTTTGGTTCTGTATAATCAAATTGAGTTATGGTAGTAGACCTCTAGTTTATCCATACTTGTACTTTAACAGCATTGATCGACTTCTATACTAAACTTTTAAAGTTAATTGTTTTCTTTACAAGTTTCATATTAAAAGTAATTAAATACCATAGCTGGCTTCATATGAGATCCTAGGGAGAAGATAGTTTTTGAATCCTTTTAGTCACTTGAGGCCTAAGGTTTTAGATTGATTGCTAATTCTACAAGCTCAAAAATATATGCCATGCCTATTGTTTTCTATTGGTTTGGATTAATTTATTAATGATCACTTTGAAGCTCAATTGGTTAGAGCACACTGCACTACCATATGATTGTATGGATGAAATCAAACTAAGTGGTAAACGTTAAATGGCACTTAGCCATTAAAAAATCAAATCAAGTTATGTTATAACAATCAGCTACTGAAGTTAAAAATTAGCTGCTCAACACATGGCAAGAGTCTGTAAGTTGTGTTTGGATAATCTACGACAGCTGACACTACCACACAGTAGCAGCAACAGCAATAACATGATAACAACAACTTTGATGACGAGCTACATTTTCTGTTAGCCCCAATAGAAAATTGGGGATACTATAGCCAATTAGCAATAAAAATGTACCACTACCTCTCTTGTCACAATATATTGTGAGTGGCCCAAAAGCTGGAAGAAGTACGTAAGCCAATATATTATTGTACATGTAAGTAAATTGCTGCACCAAGCTAATATCTTAATTCAATACCTTTTGCATATGAAAGAAGATAATGATCCCAAGGCATGTAAATACAATCTGCAAGGGAAAATACAATGAAATGTTTCTGAGATTCTTCCTGAAAAATGTCATATTACGTGTCGAAAGTAAATGGAATCCTAAAGTATTAATATCCAATTTCAAAGATTCTGTGTCTTGATCTTCTTCCTCTGAATATGTAAAATGGGTTTGGTTTAGTTTGATTTGGTTTGTACCTCATATTGTAATGCTTGGGTATTTTTGGTTGATGTAAACAAAAGAAATGAATTGATTGACAATTGAAAAATCGCCATCTATATATTTGATGAAATCTCACCCTTCTTGTCATGCACAAGGAGAAAAGAAATGTGGGTCGTCATAGTGGGGTGCACACGCATGATTTCATGTGATATCCCCAATTAGCCCTGCTTACTCCCCTCCCATCTACCCCCAAACTAAAAAGAGGAAAAAGAAGAAAGAAAGACCCCAAAAAACATATATATTAAAAAGAAAATGAATTTAAAAAGGACAAACTTTAGAAAAGAATATACATGTGACGATCCCACAAAAAACATAAAGTAGGAGAAGTTATATAGTACATCATTACATATGTATGTTATTTTAAATGTGTAGCTTTTTAGAGAGATGAAAAGAGATCTTTAATATATAAAATTTTGATGTGACTTTGTCAAATTAAAAGATAGGTTTAATATAGTAAAGAAAAGAATAAATTTGTGTATGTTTGAATAATTATTTATATAGCGTTACTTTTTATAAATAGAGATAAATAGAAAGTTATTTATCACTTTTGCTTGGAGATCATTTAATTAAGTTAATATTTTTTAACAATTATCTTTTGAATAACCACAATTTATTGGGTCGGCTATAAAAATCAAATGATAACTCTCAAATATTAAATTTTCAATAAGTTCACTTAGAGTAATTTTTTTTAATAGTTTTTCTATATAAAAAAAATTGATCTCTACCCTTTTAATCTGATTATTTTTTATTTGATTCACTCTTATAAACAAATAAATAAATAAATAATTTTAATAAATATTTATTTATTTACAAATTTTAAAAAGAATAAAAATGTTTATACAATAATATTTTTATAATAGATTAGTCACACTTTTAAATAAATTTTTATCATAAATTATTGTTATTTAAAAAGTAGTTTTAGAATAAAAAACACTAGAGGATAAACGAAATTAAACCCTTAAAAACATTATTAGAATTAATTAGTTTAAAAAAATTATTCTGAATCAACAAGTAGTTGGTTAAAGTGAAAAGTATCTCAAATCTCAGATGTCGAATTAAAGATTTGATTCTTAAAGTCGTCATTATTAGAAAGACTTATAATCATTATACTTTTAAGGTCGAATGAGATTAGTTTTATATCCAAAATATATAAGAATACTATTGGTTCAAACAAAAAATATTTATTCTCGAAAAATATATTGGATAGTTAATATTTTTGTCCCAAATGTCAAGCTTCAAATTATATTTTTTTGTGAATTTTTCTCATGTGTATCAATAAGTCACTTATAACCTTTTATAAAAAAAATTAAATTTAATATTTTGATATAATTTATTTTAATTTTTTGTAAAAGTTAATAACTTTTATTATTACTTATAAATAAAAAATTATAAAATGTATATATAAAATTTATACATGTATATTCTTAATAGGTAAATATTTGTAATTCAATTAACAATTATTGTGATGATCATGTATATTAAATTTAAGATAATTTAAAATTCATAAGTATCCAATCAAATAGGTAATATTTATTTATATTTTAAAAAATATAATATAAGCTAAAATAAATTAATTAGATGAAAGATCAATTAAATTTAAAATTTTATAAAATTTTGTGACCTTAATCTACGTTACGAGAACATTTAATTTAATGTTAGCTTGATAAAATTCTTGTGAAACGTTATTGAATGGAGAAATTAACATTTACATTTGATAGAGAAATTGCCCTTCCAAGTCTCTCTCAAAGTGTAATAGTGAAATCGGACTTCCTTTGATAAAGTTGACAGGCTGAGCAATAGGGTGCAATAGGTAGCCATGCGTGTTTGTTAGCATGGACCCCACACATGACATCTATCGTGCGCCTGCGTTTTTCTCGTCTGCCAACCTCTAACTTTTACTTTTCTTTTTTATGAAATTAGCAGCCAAACACTATCCAACACAATTTTAAATTTTAAATGTTAAAGTCTGTAAAATTTATAAATCTTTTGTTAAATTTGAATAAAAAATATTTTTGAAGTATATATAAAATTTAACAAAAATTACACACTTTAATCATTTAAATTTAAATTGAAAGTAATAATAATAATTTAAGAAATAAAGAAAAAACAAATTCTAAATTCATAGGACATAATAACTATACTGCATGAAAGTCAAATATTTGGGAGTGTCTTTTTGGTACGAAAAGGGAAGCCGTTAAATCAAGTACCCTTCCGTGGGAGACCAAGTCCGTTATTTTAGGGCCCTGTCTCTTTGTCCATATTCTTATTTTCTCAAAATGCCCTTCCTAGTCCCTTGGACCGTAGTGAGCATGGAGACAAATGGCAAGGTTATTATGGGAATTCTAACAAGATACCCAAAATGATTTTTGAGAGGCAGGTAAGATATGCAAGCTAACACACCCTTTAATTCCACTTTTAATTTATGATATGAGCGAACTAACTAGTAACTACACTATATCACATGATTAGTGGTAGTGGGAGCGCAGATCATATTAGTTGTAATTTAAGTTAATTTAACTTTGATTGAACGTTAGGGTTTTGTTAACAAGTGTTTTAAGAAATTTTTAGTACTCTCAATAATTTTTTTTTAATTATTTGAAAAGAAAATTATTAAACAATTTTTAAATTTTCATGATATTGAATGCATTTACTTTTCATTTTAATTTATTAATTAGTGACCTTAGAGCACTTGTTAATAAAAATATTTTGATATTATCATTTAATTATATATTTTTATATCATTAAACAAATTAGATGTGTGTTTTCTCAATTGGTATGTGAGAACCTTCAAATGAGATAATATCTCATCTCATAAATTTTTTTGGTACAAAAAAAAATTAAAAGAGTTCTCATCAAATTATAGTTACTATAATTAAATTTTATTTGATAAATAACACTACATAATTAGAAGATAGAATAAAATAATTTTATATTAACAATAAATTAAAATTATTTTGTGCTTAAATCTCTTTTTTAAAGTGTGTGGATTATACAATAAAAACATCATTCTCTTCTTTTTCAAACTCTGCTCTTCATGACAAATACGTAATATAATCTTAGGTCCTTAAACTCTTTAGTAGAACTAATTGGAAAGAAAACCTAATTAAAAACATCATGGTCTAAAGTTCTAACACCATTGACCATAAAATTATATATATATAGGGAGGGATCAACTTACATTAATGTAAGATTTGATTACTCTTACACCACTCAAAAAAATTTTATTGAAAAATTTTCTCACAAAATTTATTATTAGATCAAAAGTTTATATTATGTATATCATACCTATAAATTTTCACATTAATTCAAATTTTTTTTGTGATTTATTGATATACATCAAGATTAACGTAATATAAACTTTTGAAATATATGAAAAGATGAACTATTTGATTACATTCTTATTAATATTTAATTTTTTCAAAATTTGATACAAATGACTAACATGATAGATAGTTAAAATTTGATAGTTAGATTGATAAACATTATACTCAATTCCTTGACATTAAGGTAAATTAAAACACACACACACACACACAATTCCTTGACATTAAGGTAAATTAAAACACACACACACACAATTCCTTGACATTAAGGTAAATTAAAACACACACACACACACACACAATTCCTTGACATTAAGGTAAATTAAAATGAAATCTCACAAATAAATAATTTGTGAATTAAAATGAAAGCTATATTATGCACATTATGATAATAAAATTTTATTGATCCAATATTATTTTCTACTCCATTTAGATATAAATATAAATTTTATTCTAATTTCTTTCAGTAATTTTTCTTATTCTTCTTCACCTTATCTTCACTACTTCCTCTCTTCATCTTATTATTTTTCTACTTATTTACTTTTTATCAAAAAAAATTTTATAAATCTCACACCACTTATTTCTAATAAAATTTTAGCATAATATCTTCGTAGAGAATTCTTCCATTTATTTGGATATATATCTTCAGAAACACAAACAATTACTTTTAAATACCTCTGTTTAATCTCACATTAAAAAAAAAAACTCTATTTAATCTTATGTACCCTTTATGAAATGTACAATATGAATCAAATTTTCTTCGAACTAAGTCTAAATAAATAAGATGTGAGATTTCAGATATGTGAGGGAATCATATTTATAAATTTCTGTTTGGATTTGATGAAAATGCATGGTCTGGTAAATTATATTTAGAGTAAATATTTATTTTTGTCTTTGAAAAATACAAGTATCATCAATTAAGTCCTTAATGATAAATACATCAAAATAGTCTTTTAATGTCAATTTTTGAAATCAAATTAGTCATTTTATGTCATTTTTCAGTCAAAATTTATTAGAGGACTAAACTGATGTCACTTGTATTTTTGAAAGACCAAAATAAGTGTTACTCTTATATTTATAGCATAATCCTTATCACATGTTGATGAACCAAACCACATTGTTTTAATAAACATAAGGAAAAAAATATTGAGGGATCCTTCACTTCTAAAACACAAGGAGTGCAATAGTAACTAACCCACTCATAAATCAAGAGTATACTACAACCTTTATCACTTGAAAGTAAATTCAATTGTTAACATAAAATTACTTCTACTCAAAACTCTTAAGTTTGATTTATGGCGGAACAACATTTTTCTCTCTTTAAACTTATTTGTACAAAAAAAAAACAATAAAAATAGTTTGACCCCTCAAGTTATTGTTATCATAATCGAAGTCTATTTAAGACATGATAATTTATAATTAGATGATATAATAAAATAATTTTATATTTATAGTAAATCAAAATTAAATTCTTAATTATAATTATAACTATAATAGAAATTTGTTATTGACTTTATAAATAAATAATTAACCATAACCACATATGTTTAAGGATAATATTGATTGTGTTAACTAGAAACTTTGTATGATGGAAAACCAAATAGAAGAAAAAGGTTCCCTTAAAAAGAATGAAAATGAATAATATTTTTTTTGGAGAAAAAATTATTTTATGTTGAATTATCTCTCTCTCTCTCTATATGTGTGTGTGGATTATACAATAGAAACAACATTCTCTTCTTTTTGAAACTCTGATGTTCTTATAATCTTAGGTCATTGCACTCTTTAGTAGAACTAATCAGAGAGAAAAACTAATTAAAATAAGCATCATGGTCTAAAGTGTTAGATTAATGTGTGTGTGTGGATTATACAATAGAAACAACATTCTCTTCTTTTTGAAACCATGATCTTCTTATAATCTTAGGTCATTGCACTCTTTAGTAGAACTAATCGAAGAGAAAAACTAATTAAAATAAGCATCATGGTCTCAAGTGTTAGATTAATGTGTGTGTGTGGATTATACAATAGAAACAACATTCTCTTCTTTTTGAAACTCTGATCTTTTTATAATCTTAGGTCATTGCACTCTTTAATAGAACTAATTGGAGAGAAAAACTAATTAAAATAAGCATCATGGTCTAAAGTGTTAGATTAATTAATTGATTAATTAATTATGTGGATTAGCATTAATCAATTATTAGGAATTATTCTTTAATTATTAATATATTAATTTATGGTCAATACTTATTATTATAGTACCTAACCAATTAATGGGCGTTGTATTAGGCTTTTGTTCTAAATAGCTCGTGATGGATTAGGCTATTCAATTGATACCCAATGAGAGGTCCCTGCCCTCATGCGATAGGTTATTTAATCGTTGCTCCATTAGACAGTTAACATAGGTTCTAACATAATCAATCGTGATTGAGGGGAGTCTTCTCTCATTCTAACTCTCAACCAAGTGGTTCACCCGGATCTCATGAAGAACACAATAACTCGATTCTTTGCACCAGGTACACAAATTTTATCTTCTAATTCTCTTTATATTCATGATTAAACATGTTATAATCTTGTATCTACTCGATCATTTTGTTATTGGGTATAAATAAAATTCTTCAATTGGTATTAGAGCTTTGTAGATACGAATTATGACTGCTATTTTTCTCTAATTGTACCATGTTTCTCAAATTTTACTGAGAGTTTCTCTTTATCTTATCATTGTGATAAAAACCCCTCAAGAATTACGTGTTTTGTGTTGATCTGTTCAGGAGAATTCTATGGTTTATTATCACGTCCCTTTGAGTCAAGAACTCTAACTATTTCAGTTTTTGTTACTCTTTATTCGGTGTATATTTGTGTAAATTGATTGAGGGTTTTCTATATTGGCTTATCACGAACAAAACCATTCGATCATGGCATCAAATAATTGATAATTTTAGAAAAAAGTTTCAAGCCTCTGTCGTGGTTTCAATGTGCTAGGGTGTTTGGTCACAATCCCAGCCAATACATATGCAATTGGTATAGAAAAAGGCTTTATAGCTTAGTCACATAGGCAATGACATTGGCATGTCCAAATTATGCAGATTAAGAAAAAAACAATTCTTATTGTCACATTTGCATATTACAATATATTCCAAAATAAATTTTTTAAGAAAAATTATATATATATATATATTGGAATATTTTTGAGATTTTTTCCTAAAATTTTATATAAATTAACTCAAGAGAAATAAATGATTTTAAATAATGTACTCTCGAAATTTGTGCCAAAAATTATTTTGTGAAAATTCTCTACTATGCCAATGAAACTTTTATATATTGCACTTTCTCATTTAAAGTGTTATAATTATGCAAATAAATTTCAAGTCCTTGTAACTTATTTAGTCATGTATATTTCCTGCAAATTTAAATTTGTATTATGCATGTTTTAGTTTTTTTAATGACATGACCGTTGTTAAATATTTTGGGAATTTTTGATATCCAGAATTTTTTTAATCATTCTTGTTTTCTAGACTTGAAAAATGTTATTAAAAAAAATCTGTTATGTCCCAATGACACTTTTGTACAATTATTCTAAAAGTGTCAAATATGATTATTCTTTTGACAAAGTCTTATTAATATTTCATATTGGACATGTTACATATTCTTTTGGCATCATTTAATATTTTATATATATTATTTTTCATTACTTTGTTCTCATTATTTGGATTCAAATTTTTTTTTTATTATTTTGTGACAAATATATACCTTAGGCACTTTCTCTAATGATTAGTGTTAGTCACAAAATTAAGTTTTAGGTCATCATATGAGTTAAAGCTCATTCTTTTTAAATTAATTAAATGTATGTAGTGAATTCTATATTATTTTATGCTATTTATGTTTATTAAGTTAATTTAGACATTGTGTTTTTTCACTACTATACTCTCTAAATCTAGACTCATAATTTTGTGACTGATTTATACTATGTACTATCTCTCAATATTAGCTATCAAATTTAGTTGAGAATAATTTCTCTACTCTATACCATTATTTTATATCATTATAAATGGTATATTTGGGATGTATACTTGGCAATATTTTTCTTATTGTTATATTTTGAGATACCATACATTATTACTATTATTTAATACTTATGGAAGTTTTCAGACTATTTTTCTTATATCCTCAATTACAGTAAAATTTAAGTTCCATGTATTTCCGCTGCATGTAACCTAATCTTCTGCTCAAGTGCTTGTGACTATTTCTAACACTTGAGTTTTAAGTGAACTATTGAAAACTTGCAAGTAATCTCATATTTTATTTAAAACACTAGGGATTCTATATCTCACTCATATGATGATAAGCCTTTTAAATGATCATCATACTTTATAATATATAAAAGTTACCTTATTTATAAAATTCTTTTCAGAATTTATGTTTGTGATTACTCAATGAGATTATGTGTTATTAAGTATCAAGTGAACACTTATAAACTCCTTCATTCTATATGCAGAATATGTGGTTAACTCTGAAATCCAAATTTAGTTAAAATCTGTTATTCATAAACTATATATATTGGGTTTCATATTATTATCAAGTAACCACTTATCTTGATAATTCTGCGATATTCTAAACTTTGTGTGCATAATATGTGGTTGTTTTTTTGAAAAAAATTATAATTGAAAAAAAATTATAAACACTTCTCTTAATAATTTTGCACTAATCTGTTTCTCTATCGTTTCATTAGCCTAAAAGATAAGGATGATGAGTTTTTAGACTCACATTGGATATTATATTGCAAAGTAATGATCTCACTGTTAAATATTATACTATTAGATCATTTTAATATTAGCGGCTCTAGTAGAAATTCTAGTCTTGTTTAGTTATATTGGATTAGTGGAGTGTGTACACTATTGTTATGTCTCGAGACTTGTTAATCTTATATTGTCATATACTCGTGCGCGCATTTTGTTATCATATGACATATTCTAAAAGGACTTTGTTATTTAGTCTTGCCCTATTGTACTAAGATATATTAATATTTGGTGGAATCTCAATAGGCATTTTAAGCAAATGCCAAGGTCATTTTATTGGAATTATACATTAATCTCTATGGCTTGCAATTATGTTGTGCTTCTCTTTTGACCAAAATTCCACATTTTATTAGGTCACAAATATATAGGTACCTTGCAGATTTAATGTTAGTACTCCTATGGAGTATGATTTTATGCATTGTTGAAGTACTTATAAATCTTATGTTTGGACCAATAGTCTTAAGTGTTTGCTTATCATTGACATTCTTGTGGCCACATTAATCTAGAGTATCGTTTTATTTGAACTAGGTGTCTATGTCATCCAAGTAGGAGATTCTTGGATTTCCTAATTCTTTATGGATTTGCATAGTCACTCATTTAGTGAAACTTGGATTAATTGAATGTCAAATACTGTAAAGCATTTATTGATTTAAACCAAATGTAGTTACTTTTATTAATGGGCTATCTCCATGTGTAATTACTCTTGGTAGACCTATGTAGATATACTATGACCTCTACAAATTTGAAAACACGTTGGCAGATCCACAGACCAAAGACTTACCTATCTGAGTATTATAACTCATTGGTTTGATTAAGTCCTTTGATGTTTTGTATTAGTGGGAGTATAATATGAGATATGTATGAAATGATGTCTCATTGATGTATAATATTTCTTATAGCATTTTAAGATGCTTGGGCCATTGTTTGGGATTGCATAATTCTCGTAAGGAATAATAATATGCTTTCCTTTATCCATCATTGTTTATGAGAGATATAAGCCTTTTAACATGTGTGATTTACTTCCCTATCAGATACTATTTCTGCAGCGTTAAAGATTATATTTCTTTAACTTTTGGTTAATGTGTGCTTTGACCATAATTGATATTCTGGTCTTAAAATTCCTATACTTTGACAATTGAGTAATGCTATCCAAGTGGGAGAATGTTAGATTAATTAATTAATTAATTATGTGGATTAGAATTAATTAATTAATAGGAATTATTCTTTAATTATTAATATATTAATTTATGGTCAATACTTATTATTATAGCACCTAACCAATTGATGGGCATTGTATTGAGCTTTTGTTCTAAATAGCCCCTGATGGGTTAGGCTATTCAATTGATGCCCAATGAGAGATCTCTGCCCTCATACAATATGTTATTTAATCGTTGCCTCATTAGATGGTTAACACAGGTTCTAACATAATCAATCGTGATTGAGGGGAGTTTTCTCTTATTCTGACTCTTAACCAAGTGGCTCATTCGGATCTCATGAAGAACACGATGACTCGATTCTTTGCACCAGGTACAGAAATTCTATCTTCTAATTCTCTTTATATTCATGATTAAACATTTAATAATCTTGTATTTACTCTATCATTTTGTTATTAGGTATTAATAAAATTCTTCATAAAGTTCATACAACATTGACCGTAAATGTGTATATATATATATATATATATATATATATATATAATAGACATCAATGTATATCAAAATAAAATCTCACAAATAAATAATTTTTCTATAATAGATTTCTCATAAATTTTAATATAGGTTAAAAATTTATATTATGCATATTATAATAATAAAATTTTAATGATCCAATATTATTTTCTACTCCATTTAAATATAAACATAAATTATATTCTAATTTCTTTCTTTACTTTTTTTTATATATATTTTTCTTCACCTTATCTTCAGTACTTCTTCTCCTCATCTTCTTATCTCTTCACTTATTTACTTTTATACGCACATGTATGTGTTCTCATGTCTAAGGTCTGTGTTTCTAGTAAATATAAAAAAAGTGTTATTTAAAATGAACTTCTGGAAATATGACTCAATAATAAAAATATATATACTTTTGGTTTTATTGAAATTTGAGCTACATAACAAGTCGGGTAGTTATTATTTTTTATAAATCTCACACCACTTATGTTAAATAAAATTATAGCATAATTTCTTCGTAGAAAATTCTTCATTTATTTGGATATATATATATATATATATATATTTCGAAACAGAAACAATTACTTTTAAATACCTCTATTTAATCTTAAATACCCTTTAGGAAATGAATTATTCGACCAAAAGGGGTTGGCATATATTGTAGATGAGGAAGTATACTCTTTATTTTGACTATTCGGGTTTAAATATTGGGCTAGCGCGTAAGAACATTAATTTTCTTAAATTTACTAGGCCGATGTAGGAAATATATCCTTAAAATCTGCTAGACAAGTGCTTAATCTCGGTTGACTTGAAAGTTTTTCCGAAAATATCCTTTTTGGTACATCCAAACCAAAAAATGGATTACTCTATATATGCAACCTTCACAGAACTGTACTGCGATTTATTTTTCCAAGGGTAACATTTTATTTGCCAAGTTAGAGCACATAATGTAGAGTAAGAATAAAATTTTCTTAGAACTAAGTCTAAATAAATAGGATGTGGGATTTCAGATATATATATGTGAGGGGGTCATATTCATAAATTTCTGTTTGGATGTTTAAGAAAATGCATGGTCCCGTACATTATATTTATAGCATAATCTGTATCACATGTTGATGAACCAAACCACATTGTTTAAAATAATACAGGCAAAAAAAATATTGAGGGATCCTTCACTTCTGAAACATAAAGAGTGCAATAGTAACTAACCCACTCAGAAATCAAGAGTATACTGCAACTTTTATCACTTAGCATTAATAAATAAGTTGAATGTTAGCCATATAAATAGTCTTTTTGGCTTCTTATGAACTAGCTTAATTTTGTATTCAAGGAAGTTAGGCTCTGCTTGTCATTGTGGGGTAAACTAGCTTAGGGTCATCACGTGCCTGTGAGGTCTCATATTTGTATATTTTTGGCATGAAATTTATACTTAATAAGTTGTTTCAGTTATTTCCATGAAGTTTCTTCTTTCTTTTTTGTTTTTTCGTATTTACCACATCGGAAAATAGGGAAGAATTGTAAAGATTGACCTCAAAGTTTATTGACTTCTTGTAGCCAAGTTGAGTTGAACTTTTCATGAAGTTATCAACTTTAGTTAAACCTCAACTCGTAAGAAAATAAATCTTGGTTTATGAATTGAGCCTAGATAAGGGGGAAAAAAAAGGGAGAATGACTATAAAGGTTAGCTCTTCAAAATAAATGATCGGTTGATTCGTTTTGAAAATTAACTAAGTATTCAACTACATTAATTAATAATTTATATACCGTTAATCATGTATCAAGTATCAAAATAAAGATAAATTATTGGTTAACCGTATGTATATTATTGATTAATGTAGTTGAATACTTGATTAGTTTTCAAAACGAATCAACGGTCATTTATTTTGATGATTTGACCTTTACGGTCATTCTCCCACAAAAAAAACGGCAACAGAGAATTCAAGCATGCATACGGCATACCAATAATATAACATAGCAGTAAGTATATTTAATAAATGATTACACCAAAAAAGGACTAAAACTTTCAATTGTGGACTATGTTAAGAAAGGGAACCAAACGCAGTTGACATGTACATGAACTCACAAACCAGTTGCCAGTTGCACTAAGCCAGTGATCGACTTGACCAAAAGAAAATCAGGGGAAGAAAACGATATAATATATAAATCTGAATCAAATGGCAATGTCCATTTGTGAACTTTGGTTGTCCAAGTGGTTTAGTATTTTGACCAAACTAATGTATAGTACAAGCACAATGTAGAGTATAAGTACAAATTGGTCAAAGAAAGACATACTGATATAGTCTCCTACTATATATACAAACACCTTTATGCTCATCACCACAGGTTAGAAAAAACAAAGAGAGAGAAAGAACGAAAGAGAGAGAGAGAGAGAGAGAGGGAAGAAGAAGAAGAAGAAGAACAATCCAAAGACAAGAAAAGAAAGAGGAGTCCAAATCTGTCTAATGATATTGTTGACCATTCAGTCCACTCAACCAGACTCACACGAGAAGTGCAAGTAGAAAGCGTTTGTCTAAACTAGATTTTTGGTTCCCGTTCTTCTGAATTGATTTAAGCTTTTCATTTAGTGGGAGATGCAATAGGAAGACATTCTTACTATTAATTTCCACCATGAGTATGCATGATCTTTTTTTCCACTCAGTTGAGTGGTTAAGACCAAACTCATCTCTTTCCATTTTCTCCCTGAACGAGTAAATTTGCGTTCATTTTATCGAGAATGATATAACCAAATTCAAGAAACTACATGGATACCATTTTATTTTAGTGTGTCAAGTATCAAAATTGTCAGAAAGGAAATGAATTTCATGCCATGGATAACAAATGCTTGAAACAGAAAGAGGCAGATACATTCACCATGTGATCTTTTATTTCATTAATGTTGATAACAAAATTAATCACTTAAAAGCAATTAGAAAACTTTATGCTGTTATTAAGGTAGGCATATGTCATTTTCTTATTAAACAAACATTAGCCTATCCTGTAAAGAAGTGACAGTGTGGAACTATTGGCCTCTTTCTGATTGGATATTGAACAACTTGTCAACGCCACTAAAAAAATTTCTAACCTTTTTCCTCTCCATAATGGTTATCTAGTCTTTTCACGTTCAAATCATGTATATCTTAAAGCTTCATGATAGAAATTAATGAAAGAAATAAAATTTTGGATGTGCAAAAGAAAAATGATGAGATTTTGATCATTTATGGAAATCCTTGGTGGTGACTCTTTTTTGGTTTGAACAGTCGTTACTTTCAAATCTTTTACAATCATTCGCAGTCATGACACCATTTCGTTTAAGCAAAGGCATCTCGCGTGGAATAACCATGAGAATATGCCAGAAATGGTGAAAACATATAACCTATATTACTTTTTACTAGCAGCTCTGCAAAATAAACACAGCAGACTGATGCATTAAGCATTTCTGCCACATAATTGGCGTGGGGAGTAATTAGCTGAATCTTCCATGAGATTATCATTAAAGTTGTCATTACCAGGGCATAATAGACTCTGATTAGTACCTAACCATACTAAAAAAAACAGAAGTGGTTGCTGATCAAAGATTTGGCTTCTATTTAAGCCATACATATATTATTGTTTTTGGAGGTCCCAGTAGAAGTGGTTCTTGAGTCATCAAATTCTTAACCTTTCTTTCTTTCTTTCTCTCTCAGTTATTAGTAATAAGATTGCCTTTCCCAATCTCCTTTTTCCTCCCATTTCTTATGTCATTTAAGTGAATACTATCTAATAGAGAATCAGCTTGGAAATAACACACTTAATAATAAATTGACTTCTTGAACTTCAAATTTTCTCCTGTGCCTGCTTTTGCCTAAACAGTCTGCCAGTCGAATTATTATACTCCCCATGATATGAACTGCCTCTGTCTATCTGATGTAAGCATATTTTGTCCAAAATGATTGTCACAAACCCAAGTGGTACCCTCCCCTAGCGTCACCAATGGTGGAGCACGTCATTCACACATAGCATGTCCACATGAACCCAATGCCCCACATAGCACATGAACAGTGCATGTATATCATATATGTACATAAATAAAAGCAATGCTTTGTGTGTTTGGATAGGCTTATTATTTTCGTTTTTAGATAAGTTTTTTAAAAAAATGATAAAGAGAGAATTTTTTGCTGAACAACATTTTTGAAGTGCAAAATAAGCTTATTCAAACACACAAATCGACAAAGAGGACATGAACAAAGAAGACATAAGTGCAATGCTATACCACTATATAGGCATCATCTGCATGACATCCCATCAATCTATGCTTTTAAAAAAAAAAAAAAAACCTCAACATCCCTATATAATTCCTACTCTTCCCACTCTTCTTCCCTCCTTCTCAGAAGCAATTGAATTCTCTATCGCTTTTCCTCCAAATCCCTAAAATCTTTTGCTCATTGCTACACCATGCAGGCCAAGGAGATTACTGGATTCAATTATTTACTACCTTCAGACCCATCTCCTTACCCAGGTCACTACAGCACGATTCAGAACAACATTCCCACATTTCAACTTCACAGATTCTCTAATCAATTATATGGTTTTCAGAACCCTCCTCAAGTTACAGACTTTAGTTCCCAATCATCATGTATCAGCAGCAATTCGACTTCTGATGAAGCAGATGAGCAACAACAAGGCCTCATCAATGAGAGAAAACACCGAAGGATGATATCAAACAGAGAGTCTGCACGTAGATCGCGCATGAGGAAGCAGAAGCACCTTGATGAGCTCTGGTCACAGGTGGTTTGGCTTAGGAATGAGAATCACCAGCTAATGGATAAGCTGAACCATGTGTCAGAGTCCCATGATCAAGTCCTTCAAGAGAATGTTCAGCTGAAAGAGGAAGCTTCAGAACTTCGTCAAATGCTATGTGACATGCAGCTACACAGTCCCTGCCTTCCCTTGAGCCCACTGGAAGATGTTCCCTGCAGCTCAGCCTATCTCAATTCTGATTCCTCAAACCAATCCATCACAAGTTCTATGGACCTTCTTGGCTAATTTGAAGAGAAGGCCAAGTTTTTATCTCTTCAATTTTTCATCTTTTAGCTCTTTAGTATGTGTGGAAGTCAAAAATAGTAGTCGTTGCCTCCCTTTTGAGTTGTATGAGGTGAAATGATAAACGGCAATAACATGTTTTAAGTATCTCTTTTAGAGTCTCAGATCATTTATTTTGACACTAGCTCACTATCTATAGTGTTAGAGATATAAAATCATTCATGTGCTTTTACCTAACAGCTTAAGCTTTAAAAAAAGTTGATCTTTGACATAGTATCAAAGCTTCTATAATGAAGTGATCAGGAGTTCAATCATTGCTGCTCCTCATTCTTCATAATTAAGTTGAATTTTAACATACGATAGATTGGGCCTGAACCTCTTGCGTGAAGGGACGTATTAGAGATATAAAATCATTCATGTCCTCGTGTATTATTCTAATAGTATGTATTATTCTAATAGTATGTTTTGAGCAATAAACATTTAAAGAGGCTGAAGAGCTATCTATAAACCTGCTGGGTTAATTGTTAGCACCAACTTGTTGGGCACAGATTGAGAAACGTCATTATGATACTTGCCCAAAAAACAATTTAGAAAGCCTTCATGGCCTCATCTTGTAGCCATAACCAAAGAAATAAGGACAGATAAATAAAATACAGAAGATCATATAATAAAGAAATTATGAAGCCAAAAGAAATATATGAATGTGAAGCCAAAACATTCCTATGTATCCTTTGTGTAAAATAATAGAAGTAATTATGTCAGGTGTAATGGGGCTGGGGAGAGTTGGACATGACGCAGAGATGAAAGGGTGTCTGTAGTGGTTATTGGCTGATGATAGAAAAGTTGCCACAAAAAGGAAAACATTTGGACATGCCATCCACTAGAATCCTCAGTACTAAATACTATTGGAAAACAACTTAAGCTTTGGTAATTTACTTTCCCATGTTTGGATAGGGAGTAAACAGAAGCTGTGCATTGGCCACTGATGCACCCTTTCCTACAATATGGTTCGGCCAAGTAAAAATTCCAAGAAATTAAGGTAATTATGTTAACACACATGCACAAAAATATGTTACCCTTCTTTTTTTCTTATTTTGTTTGGTGTCTTTTTGACATTCCCATTAGTTGTCCTTTCATGTTGTGAACGAGGTAGTGGTGAAAACTGAGAAAGAAAGTACAATACGAAGCATCTTGCAGCCTCAGCCTGGCTATGTCCACTGATTAGCATAGACGTGCATTAGAATTCAAAGAAAAATCTAAATCTAAGAGAACAGCACATGAATCACATACTTAACATCGGAGGTTACATATTTGACTTCTCCATATATATATATATATATATATATAATCTAAACCTTGAAATAGTTTTTTGTTTTCATTTTTTATTTACCCCAAGTCATAATCAAATTTTTTCTACCATTTTCAGTGTTTCAACACTATTATTTCAATCACTAATACTTTAAGATATTTGATAAAAAAAATTCACTATAGGAATTCTTTATTTGAATAAATACTTGGTTAAGTGTAAGTATAAGTTGAAAATTTTATAGAATTAAAGATGCCAACAATGTATTTAAATATATATTTTAGTCATAAATGTTATAAAAAATTATAATTAATATAAGAGATCACTCAATTTCTTCATTTTTCCGGTGTTAATTGATTAAATAACATTTTCTTTTTATACACTAATATGCTTCTCATCTTCACACTACTTGATACGCACCATACCATCTTTCTCTTTTCTTCTTATCTATCCATCATCTCTTGCACAAGCACAGCTGCGTCTCTGTCTCTCCTCTCCTCCTTTATCTTCTTCACTTTCTCTCTCTTCTACTAAGAAACGCATCACTTCCTTGCAATGGTTGGAAGCATGGTAACCTTATCTTGGGTGAAGTCAACCCGTGACCAAAGTTTCTGATTGGAGAGGGGCTCATTGACCAAAACCATTATGGACGAATCTTGAAGCCTAAATTTCATGGGTTATATCATCAGGGTTAGTCAGACTCACATGCAGTTGAATGAGATCAGAAGCAATTTTGGGCTCCAAACGATTCCATGGATAAAAATTGAGTAAGTGGTTGAATAGTAAATATTATTCACCATAAGACCTTATGACACTATTTACAGCAGTAAAATAATCAGAATCAATGTATTAAGATTTTAACGTGGAAGATCCTCCAATGTAGAAGGAAAACCCACGGGATAATTTTTGAAAAATATTCTACTATATTAAGGATAAATTACAATATCCTCATCTCACTCTCTCACACAAAAGCTACAACAATATATTATTTCCCAGTGAGACCCTCCTATTCTAATACTATAATTCTTTTTTATTGCATTACCAAGGAGTAATAGAGATGATATCCAAATTTCTCCCAACGTATTTTTCCACACCCTATACTCTTGGGATTTACTCACACTCTCTATTTTTCTTTCACTCTCAGAGAAGTCTCTTGCTCTCTTACTTTCAAAGAACTTTCACTCTGAATTGATACTCTAAATGAACAATCAGCATCTTTATTTATAGAGGAGTTATGCAGTATATATGCATTAAATTACCACGGCTACTGCCACCAATTTCCAACCGGCCTATTCATTACAAGAGCAAATTTTTCTTCTCCACTGTTTTGTATTTTGTTTTCTTTCATTCAATGTAACTATAAATGGTTAGACCCCACAATTCTCCCCCTCCAGCCATTAGGGAAAATAATCATATGCGTTTATCTGGGATCCATGCCGACCAACTCGGCACAAAGCTAAAGCTTTTCACAAGCTACAACTTTTGTCATTATGTCAACAAGGTTTTTATTGGTGTGAATCTTTTCCAACTTGAACTATAAACTTGAACTATTGTTCTTCCACTGCTAGACACAGTTAATGATATCTCACATCAATATACTTGGTGCGCAAATGATACATTGCATTCTTGCTCAAATCCAAAGTGCTTTGACTGTCACAATGGATAACAGACTTTTCCTACTTCAGTCATAGAAATATACTCTGCTTTAGTTGTAGATAAAGCAACACACTTCTGTAATTTAGATTGCCAAGACACAACCCCCTACAAAAGTAAATAAGAATCCTCAGGAAGATTTCTTACCATCCAGATCACCTGCCATATCCGCATTTGCATAGCCCTCCAAAATCGGTTCTAGTCCTCCAAAACACAAGCATATTCTAGAGCTTCCTCTCAAATATCTCAAGATCCACTTTACAACTTCTCAATGGTCTTTACGGGGATTGGAAAGAAACTTGCTAACAACTTCAACTGCATGAGCGATATCCAACCGAGTACAAACCATGGCGTACATCAAACTCCTAATCCGAGTATGACTCAAATAGAACTCATTTTGACAACTGGAGAGAAGATCTTGTCAAAATCTATTCCTCGCTTTTGTCCAAAACCTTTCACGACTAGGTGAGCTTTGTACTTCACTAGCTTTTCACCATCTTTCTTAAGCTTGAACAACCATTTGTTCTTCAAGGGTTTCCTGCCTTCAGGAAGTTTCACAAGCTCATAAGTATCATTTTTCTGCAAGGAATCCATCTCTTCTTGCATTGCTTCCATCCATTCGATTTTTTTTTTGTGTGTAAACCAGGGTATCCCCTCGCTTGAAAGGCAAGAGACTAATCTCATAGGGTAGGTCAGGTACGTGAAGCAGGGACCCCTTCCAACTGTGTTTTCTCCATACACATCGTCCCAATGATCGAACCCGAGATAAGATACTACCGAGCCTCTTCCACTCGGACCAACGCAAGTTGATCCATCCACTGGATTTTATCCTTAAGAGTTTGAACTTCTTCAAAACTTTCTGGCTCCCCTTCATCAGTGAGAAGGATGAACTCTAAACTGGGATACCTGTTGGATAGACGGTGCTCTCTATTAGATCTTCTGAGCTGCAATGAAGGAGATTGCTCTCCCTGATCAACACATTCTCCAACTCCAACATCATCTGTTGTTGGCTCATCATCAATCTCATGTTCTTCATGAAACTCTCCCTCGTTTGTGGCAATTCTTCTAGGAGGAGAGACTGGTGTAACATCAATATTACGATCAGATTCAGTGGCTTTCTTTGGCACTGTAGAATCTGACATAGTTTCTTGCTCATGGAACATTACATCTTTGCTTCTAATAATCCTTTTCTTTTTTGGATCTCATAATCTGTGGCCAAACTCCTCATCTCCGTAGCCCATAAATATACAAGGAATGGCTCTATCATCAAGTTTTTGTCTCTGTTCCTTACTTACATGAGCAAAAGCTTTGCATCCAAACACCTTCAAATGAGATTAACCAATATCATGTCCGAACCATACTCTCTCAAGAATATCAAAGCTCAAAGGAACAGACAGAGATCTACTAATCAAGTAGTACATGGTTTGAAAAGCTTTACCTTATAATGACTTAGGCAATTTAGTCATTCTCAGCATATATCTAACTTTCTCCATAATTGTTCTGTTGATTCGTTCGGCCACACCATTATGTTGTGGGGTGCTAGGAACCATCTTCTCATGTTTGATGCCATGTTTAGAACAATAATTCTTAAATACATGGGAAGTATTCTCACCCTCATTATCACTGCGAAGAACTTCAAAGCTTTTCCTATCTCTCTCTACCATGAAATGAAACCTTTTGAACTATTGAAACACCTGGTTTTCCCTTTATGAAATACACCCACACTTTTCATGAAGCATCATCAATGAACGTTGCAAAATATCTGCTATCACCAATAGTCTCCACCTCCATAGGACCACGTACATCAGAGTAACCCATATCCAGAATATTTTCTTTCAATTTTGAAGTTTTACTAAAAGAAGCTCTATGATACTTGCCAAATAAACAATGATCATGAGGATTTAACTTTATACCTTTGGTAGAGGGAATGTGGGATTTCCTTGCCAAAATTTGTAATCCTTTTTCACTTAGATGAGCCAGCCTTTCATGCCACAAATTCAGCGAAGCATCATCCTCGATTGCATTTAACCCATCTCCAATCGGCTTGCCTTGAGTTTTATATAGTGTAGAATACATCATTCCTCTAGCAACGGCCATCGAGCCTTTGGAAAGCTTCCATTTGCCACCACCAAAGTCACTGTCGTATCCAGCTAGATCTAGAGCATGTACGGGAATCAAATTTAGGCATAGATTCGGCACATGTCGCACGTCCTTCAATGTTAGTGTGCAATCGATATTGGTTTGTATGCACTCATCTCTGACTCCCTTAATGTATGCATTGTTGTTGTTACTCATCTTTACTTTGCCAAAGTCTCCTGCTTTGTACATAGTAAAACAATTCCTTGTTAGGAGTGCCATGATATGATGCTGCTGAGTCAACGACTCATTCATCATATGAATCTGTAACATGGCACTCTTCTTCTCCAAAAGAATACAGCACCACTTCCCCTTTAGTCACAAGGGTTGTGGTATTTTCATCATCAATCATTCTTTGATTCCTCCAATCTTTTTTATCTTTGTTCTTTCAAGCTTTACAATTCCTTTTGATGTGTCCTTCTCCACCACAGTGATAACACTTGAACTTTACTTTAGTTTGGGATCACAATCTATCTTTGGATTTGTTGTGCTAACCTTTACTCTTACTTCTCCCCTATTCTATGTGACAAGGGCTTGTGAATTATCTTGGCCCAAATATCTTCTTCTCGTTTCTTCATTGAACATACTATCTTAGAGACACCACCAAAGGCTCTTAAATATCTAGCAAAGAACTCAAAAGCATCAGTGCTTGTAATTCATGATCTAGCACTGGGTTCATGATATTCAATTGATTTACCAAATTTTGGAAGTCACTCAAGTGTTCAGCAACTGACCTTCCCTCTTTATATTTCAAGTTCACAAGCTTTCTGATTGTGAAAGCTTTATTCTGTGCAGTATGTCTCTCTTACACATCCTATAATTTCTTCCACAAAGTCTGGACATTTGTCTTTGTGGCCACATGGTGGAACACACTAATATCTACCCACTGCTTGATTATGTCAATGGCCTTCCAGTGCATCTTTTTCCAATCTTCAGACGTCACATTGTCTAGCTTTGCATCTCCCTTTTCTACAGGATCATACAAATCCTTGTAGAAAAGTATATCCTTCATCTTCGGCTTCCAGGTGGAGTAATTTGCAACTGTTAATTTGAACATGGTGCTTATATTCTCCTCCATTTAATTTGCACAACACAATCTCGAGGTTAACTTGGAGCTCTGATACCACTTGTTGGGCTCGAGACACGATTCTCTGGATAAAAATTGAGTTAGTGCTTGAATAGAAAATACTATTCATCGTGGGACCTGACAACACTATTCACAATAGTAGAATAATTAGAATCAATGCACCAAGATTTTAATGTGAAAAACCCTCCAATGTAGAGGGAAAAATCACGAGACAATCTCCGAAAAATATTTCATTATATCAAAGATAAATTATAATATCCTCACCTCACTCTCTCACACAAGAGCTACAATAATATAGTGTTTTCCAGTGAGACCCCTCTTATTCTAATACTATAATTCTCTATGATTGCAGTACCAAAGAGTAATAGAGATGATATCCAAATTTCTCCCGGCATATTTTTTCACATTCTATACTCTTGGTATTTACTTACACTCTCTATTTTTCTCTCACTCTCATAGAACTCTCTTGCTCTCTTACTTCCATAGAATTTTCATTCTGAATTGATGCTCTAAATGAACAATTCGCACCTCTATTTACAAAGGAGTTATGCAATATATATGTATTAAATTACTGCCACTACTACCTCCAATTTCCAACCGGCCTATTCACTGCAAGAGCAAAATTTTCTTCTACACTGTTTTGTATTTTGTTCCCTTTCATTCAATGCAAGCATAAATGGTTAGACCCCACAGCAGTACCAAGAACTCCAAAAAACAAGATATCCCTACTTCCTTTATCCTAACCTCAATGGAGGTAATGATTTATTATTATTTAATAGGAAATCATTAATTCAATAAATGTTCCTCTCTGTTTTTAAATACAACCAAACTTACAAATGTTTTGCATTATAAAAAAGTAATCTTTAATTTTTTGTCCCACCCTAATTTAAATTACCGCACCTTAATGACAAATATATATTTTTCAAGGATAAGGTAATGTCAAAGTGAACTATGACTCAATGGTCAACCCAGCTCAATTTGTGTAAAAAATGAACTAAATTAATTAGTTCGATTGACTTTTCTCTTAACCATGTTGACTCAACGAGGATACTTTGACAGTCTTAGTTTTACTCTTATTTTATTTTACTCCTTTAAATTTATAATTTGACTTAATAGTGTTATGAACAACCATTCATTGTCATCATTTTTGGATTATAAATGAAGACAATGATTCAAAAGTTGATATTAGTTTGTCAAAGCAAGAATCCATATTATTCTTAATGGAGATGAGATTGATGATGGATTGTAGTGATGGTGCAAATCCCTCAAAGAGAAGGCTACTTCTTTGGAATTATTTTAAAAAAACAAGATAAAAGCTTAGTGCATTATTTGTAAGAAAAAATTAGATATTTCAGAAACTTAATTTGTGTTGATGTTATTTGCAAACTAACATGTCGAGAATTAAGTTTGTTAAACTTTTAATTTTTATGAATTCTTACCTAGTCATGTTTTAATGATGTTTATAACAATTAGAAATTAAGTTTGATGACTATTATTTAAAGTTTTACAGTTTTGTATTTATTTTATTTTATTTTAAAAAAAATTTGTGAGTCAACCCCTTTAACTTATCAGTTAAACTAAAGTGAGAGGGTGGTGGTACTATTTTCGCGATAGCATAGAAGAAGAAACAGGACCAACATAATCTGTAGACATTGCATTTTCGGCGTTGGTACACATTTTCAAGGTAGTAATTTTTTAGTTTACTTTATTGTATTTTCTTTTGTTATTTCATGTTTATCTTTTAGTTTCATTGTTTCTTTCATTTATTTTTTGTTTAACATCAGTTGATTATAGAAGATCCTGAGAAAAGTAATTTCCTTCCTAAATAGTTAGGTTGGTATTTTTTAACCCATATTAAAAGTAAGAGTGGGGGTATTAACACTCTTATTTATCTATTGACATTCTCCTCTAACTACTTATAATATTAATTACTTTAAATACTTTTAATCTCTTTTTAAGTAAAATTTTATTCTAATCGCACTTATCCTTTTACACTTCAAATTTTAATGTCTATCTATTATTTTATTTAGGTTAAAATGTAAAGAATTTCTTTTAATTATGGGTCAAGTTTAGAAAATATTTTTATGCTTTCAAACTTACCAACACAACTCTTTAAACTCACAAAGTAGAGTATAATAATCATTCGTTAACCTTCCATATAAATCATTGATGGACAAGTAGTTACGTGTTGACTTTTTCATTAATCTCATCTTAAATCATTAACATTTATCTCTCAAATCATCTCTACGCCTATATTTCTAGGCACTCATTAACCTCACACTACTTTTGAGCGGTTCCTTAAAATCTCAAATGGTAGTGTGAAGTTAATGAATGTCCAAAAAAATAAGCTTAGAGATAATTTCTTAATAATTTAAAGTGAGATTAGTCAAACCAACACGTGCAGTCAGTTGACTACTTTTCCATCAATGATTTAAATAGAAGGTCAACAGAAGGATTATTATACACTATTTTGTTAGTTTAAGGAGTCGTGTTAGTAAGTTTGAAAGAACATGATGATTTTTTAAACTTGACCCATAATTTGAGGGAGTTCCTTCTATTTTAGCCTTTTATTTGTCTAATTCCTTTAGTGTCTTTAAATTTAATAAAATTCATATTTTTGTTGAATAAATAAAAAAATTTATTAATTAAAAAATTTTAAGCGAAAAATTGTATACATAATTTCATGTATTAATACTAAATATAGAATTTTATTTTATTTTTGTGACATGATTTCTTTAAAGCCAAGGTAAAGAAAAAGGAATTTAACTAAATTTAAGTAATAATAGATAAAATTATTTTAATTACTTAATTTTGGTTAAATTCATTTCTATGGGAAAGAAAAATTAAATGACGTAAGATTTACATTAACACTTTCAAACAAAACATCATATTTAATGTTGAGAAGTTGTTGAAGTTATATTTAATTGCCGTGATTAACAATCATACTTTAAAACTAAATACAATTGTTATTGATAATTTTATAAATTTTGATTTTATGTTTCGTTTAAAATTAAGTATTTGATAAATTAATATTAAAATTAGAATTAGAAGTATATGAACTAAAAACTAAAAATGTAAATAAAAGTAAAGTTTAACGGATAGCATTTTATTAAGGGTGTTTTAGGTAATTAAAATTATAAGTAACTAAATAAGAGTCTGAATAGATAATTGAGAGTGTCAATAATTTCACCCTTAAATTAGATTTTAACTTTATTATTTATAATTATAAATTTTTGAAAAATAATTCAAAAAAAAGTTGAATAAATAGTTATTAATGACCGGTGAAATTCTTCATGAGATAAGTCTCTATTAAAGTTGCATTAATAAAATAAAACAAATTGAAATTCAAATATTTTAAAATTAAGACACATGAAAAATGTGGTTGATTAATTGATAATTGATAACACAACTATATGAAAAAGTAAAAAATTGGAGAAATAAAACTTATGTATGAATGATATGTGATATAATTTCACTTGCGTATTTTATAAAATATAATGTAGATAGATATATAGATATTGATTCCCGCCATAATGGGCCAAAATTGTAAAATCTGTTGTTTGGTGGTCCAAATTCCTCGTATGAATTAGCCCATTACTATTTGGACTTTGCAATTTCTAATTAAAGAAAAAGGCCTACGTTGTCCAACACATGGTCCATCCATAGACCAAAACAAAGACTTGCATGGACACTTGGAGAGAGTCCAAGGTCCACCAACCATTTCTTTATAGGAGCACAAGTTAGAATCCTTTTTTGGAACATGTAGAAGTAGATATTATTTCGGTACTTTTTTTTTATTTGGGTATCAATATTTAAGGTGAGTTGTCAAGTATTTATTAGTTATTATTTATATTTAATAGAATTTCTAATGAATTTAATTTCAATCCATTGTCAATGTAACACTATCATCCAATCATGTATTGACACATCATTAAAAGAGGTAGGCTTTCTAGGTGGTTGTTGTGATAATCAAACTCTTTTAATGATTTGATAACACATGATTAGATGACAATGTAAAAAAATTTTATACTGACAGTGGATCAGAATTAAACTCATTTCTAATATACCAATAGTCAATAAATCATTAACAATTCATCTTAGGTACCAAACTTATCAGGGTATCATAGTAACTCTCTGCAAAAGTTAAAATGGGGATTACTCTGATACCCATCTTTTTTCAGGGTACCGGTACCCAGGGTGAGTTTTCAAACATTCACTAGTTGTTATTTATAGTTAATAGACTTTCAAACATTTATTGTGAAACTAACAGTCAATAAATGATTGACAACTCACCTTGGGTACTAAACTCATCAAAGTACCATAACAACTCCTAGTTAGAATACTTTGAAGAAAGAAAAAAAAAACAAAAAACAAGAAGAGTAACTGAGGGTTGTGAAGACCAAAAAAATTGCAATTATCTAAAGTTGATTATATATTGAGTTTAATTTTGGTTAACTGTCAGTTTAAAGATAACATTGTCATTTAATAATGTATTAATATATTATTAAAATAGTTAAATTTCTTCGATAGTTATTGTGAAAGTTAAACACCTAGGTTTGTTTGGATGACAGAATTGAAATTATAATTTAGAATTATAATTTCAATTCCATTTCTGTTAGAATTGGAATTGACAAGAATCTTAATTTTTATGTTTAGGACAATTAACGAATTGAGACTTTAGAACTGTAATTCTGAACTGAATTGAAATTTTATTATTTAAATAATTTACCAAGAATTTATAAAGATATAATAAATATATTCAAATTAATAAATAATAAATTTAAATTATAAAAAAAATTCAATAGAGCTTCTGTTGCTGGATTAAAGCAGTCACAATGGATGTCAAACTATAGGACGTCATTGACGATGGCGAAGGTGATGGCAGGACGCCAGCACCAGTGATCGAAGGAAGTGCAACGATTTGGCCATTGCATGTGCGACAACGACAGTAATCGAAGGCAGTCGGCAACTAGCTCGTCGGAGGCATGGTAAACAACATGTCAGAGCACGCCTCAGTGACATTACTGGAGCATGTCGACGGCGACGTTGTCAAGCTATATCGATGTTGCGAGTGACAAAGATTGTTGGATAGTTTTTAACTTTTACATTTTAATATTCAAAAAATAAAAAATCTTGGTGCTTGGAATTAGAATTGGAATTTTTAAGGTTTAAGCTAAGAATTGAGAGTAGTATAAACTAGTTATTTTTCAATTTCATGGAATTGGACTCGGAATTCTAATTCTAATTCTAATATACACACCAAACAAGATAATTGGAATTAAGAGGTTCAATTCCAATTCCAAGGCTCAATTCCAAGCTCAATTCTATTCGTCAAACGGGGCCTTAATGATTTTTCTATTCATGATTAGATGATAATGTAAAGTTTCTTTAATGACAGTGAATCAAAATTAAATTCTCACATATTTTCTCTAAACAATATGTCTTAAATTCAAATCCATTTTTGAGTATGCTTAAGTTCACAAAACAATATATTAAAAACAACAAACATTGAAAACTAAAAAGAAAAATATAACATTTTGGATTTTTACAAACAAGAGACCGAAAAGAGACAGATTAATGTTGAATAATTATTGGAAGTTGCTTCTAGTTTTAGATTGGGGCAAAAATTAAAATAGTATACGTACCAAAATTGATAATCTATCAAAAATTGTCCATTGTCATATATAACTATGAATGTAATATTATTAGCGTATGGTATCCATCCATTGGGTCTGATATGACCAGAACCACCTCAAAGCCCAGTTATCTCTTCAATGGCCCAACTTGTCCCTACAACTACACGAGTGACTCATCAGCTAAAGAGCCTAAAATGTGAGGTAGGTGAGTCCCATCTAGATACGCACTTCAAAATTTCATAACAAAATGAGACACCCCTTGCATGAGGCATTGGGGCTCACTCTCACATAACAAACTTCCTCTCCCATGCTTGGCCCCCTATTTTGGCAATAACAACCAAGGTATATGAGGGTAAAGAATCCATTTTTAGATATATGTTACTCATTTCACTCATTTGAGGGTCGAAGTGTCTTTATAGGTATTCTCCATTGTGAACCAAACACCTTTCAACGAGCTTGAGTCTTGTTCCCTAAGGTGAGAGACCTCAAGGAGCCAACATGAACAATCAACTTTTAGTTTTTGTTAACTAAAAGATAAAAACGTGGGAGTTGATTTGGCATATAACTTAAGTCTCAACGAATAAAACAATATCTAGTGGGAAGCTGCTAAGGAATTTAACTTCTTCCCAATCACAAGATAAATAAACACATTATAAATCAATATTATTTAACAATTTCGTGGCAATTCATCACATTCATATATATTGGTTATTGGTTTCATTCATGTTAGATCTTATTCATTGACCTTGATTATTTTTTAATACAATATTTATGCATCATACTATTATCAAAATTGATTTAATGGTGGAATGATGATGCATGTCTATATTCATTTACATTTCATCATTGAATCATAAACACTATCCTATCCTATTACGTTTGTTGACTTGAGTGTCTGAGTATCTTTTGTAGATATCCCTATCTTAAATAATACTCCTATTGCTTGGGAAAGCAAATATCCACCTCAAAAGCCTTCATCCAGGAAATTGGACATGAAGAAATATTATGTGGGACTTATTTTTTTTTTACAAAAACTGATAAAGATGACATTTATTTATGTTAGCAGTGTTCATAACTGAACCAAACCAATCAAAACCGAAAAAACCGAAGCGAAAAACCGAAAATCAAACAAAACCGATTAATTTTGGTTTTGTTTGGTTTTCTTTTTATGAAAACCAATTGGTTTGGTTTGGTTCGGTTTCAGGTTTTCATTTATGAAACCGAACCAAACGAAACCAAACCAAACCGAACTCATATAATTATTTATATATTTTTTATAATTTACATACTTATAAATGATTATATTTAAATTTTTTGTTGTTTCTATAAATATTTTTAGGCCAATTTATTGTTTATAATTATGTAATGATGTTTTTATTAAGATTTTATACCAACTTTTTTTAATTGGTCCATAAAAAGAACAAAGTGAAGTTGTGTATGAATTTTTTTAAGAAAAAAATATTTAGTCAAAAATCGATTGGACCGAGCCGAACCAAACCGATTGTAATTGGTTCGGTTCGGTTCGGTTCTCTAATTTTAAAAAAATCGATTGGTTCTCAATATAAAAAAATCGATTGGTTTGGTTCGAATGACTTTTCTCCCCAAAACCGAACCAATTCAAACCGCGAACACCCCTAATTTCTGTAACCATTAAAACATTCAAGAGTTGAAACACTTGAGTGCTTTATAGCTATACCCTTAAAAGAAATAGAAAAAGCTTGGTAACTTAATTATGAGTTAACAAAAAAAATGGAACAATAATGGAAAAAACTTGAAACATAGATGCTGAAAAAGGAAAGAAAATCTTATGAGTAATGATATATCCTTCTAACATTCTCATAATTACTTACTACTTAGAAGAAAAATGTATGAAATGAAAATGTATAAGCATTTAATATTTTGAAAAGTAATTTTTTTAAAAGTAATTATCAAAGTTATTAAGTTGATTTATTATAAATGTGAACACTTAATTTTGTTTGGATTTTTTTTAGCCATAGTTCAAAGAAATACAAAAAAAAAAGGAAATGAAAATAAAATTAAAAAATACACAATCATCACACACAACCACATCTCATCCCTCCAGCACACAGATAATGATCACACATAACACACCCATACTACACCCCATCACACATACAGCACACACACAATCATCGCAAATAGTACACTCATACAATCATCATCCCTTAACACTTTAGAGGTGTAAAAGCATGTGAAGATGAGGAACACATACCTTGATCACAGATAAAAATGGAAGCTGAGAAGGAAAGGGGGTTTTTTCTTTTTTCATGGTCGTCAAGTGAAATTTTTTTATAGAAGTTTGAGAGCCATCACTGCCACCCACACTCAGCCACCAGCACCCACGGCGACAGCGAGCCATTACTGAAGCCTTCAACAAACCAGTAAACCGAAACCCACCAACGAACCCAAACCGATTGGAACCCGTTACCTTCACACCCAAAACAGAAATCCATAGCCACCTTACAGCATCATCACCCAAAGCGACTGGAACCCATTGTCGCCATACCCAAAACAGAAACAAGCCATCACCCCCAGTAACAACCCAGACCGAAAACGATATCCCTTTCACTCCCCAATTTTCTTCCTCCTCCATCCCAAGGGAAGAATAATTCAACAGAGGAAAACACTCCCGCAACAAGCATCAGGTCCTTACCAACACCGAACAACGTCTCTCGCGGTACAAGCCAACTCCTACAACGAGATTCATTCCAAGATTCAGTACCCATTTTAGGACCAGGTACACCTCATCGACGGACTCGAGGAGGAGGAAGACAAAGAGCACTCTCACCCCACGCCTAAGTCAGGTCTGCAATCATTGTTTTTTATTCTTCATTTATCAATTTAATTTTTAATGTTTAGTTCTTTACGTCATTAGCATATGTTGTTTTTACTTTCCGTTGTGATAGACATAGGGTTCTCATTATTTAGGTAGGGTATAGGCTAATGATGAAAAGTAAATAATAAAAAATAAAATAGAAAGATAATTGAAGATAGAAGAATAAGTGAAGATGCAAGAACAAAGAAAAAAAACCTTGAAAAAAGTAAAAAAAGATTTGGTGTTGTGCTTGCATAGGAATCAGTAAAAAAAAAATTTTTAAAAGAAAAGAAAATATAAGTTTGAAAAGTTGGGTGGGTCGTAGGATTTAGGAAGAAAGAGAAAAGTAGAGAAAAAGGAAGAAAGAGAAAAAAGAGAAAGGAGAGAGAAAAGAAAAAAAATGAAATGAATAAAAAATAAAAAATGAAAAAATGAAGTAATAAAAAGAGTAATATAAAAAATTAATTTTTAGTTCTCTTTAGCTTCTGTTGGTATAAGTTTTATTGTTATTAATTTATTTCATTATTTTTATTTTATTTTATTTACTCTTGTTTACTTTGTTTATCCTGTTTTATTTACTTTACTTGTTCGTTTAAATATTTGATTTTACTGTATTTAAGTATTTTTAATTTTTTAGACATTTGATATCAATTATTTGTAATTGTATTATGCAAAAAAAAAGAGAATAATAATCAAATACATGGTCCAATGCTATAATATTTTTGTTAGTTGGTGTTGAAGAGTCAAGTATCCTCTGATCAATTTTTCGTGTGATGGTTCTACGGACGTAGTACCATGTGCCATTTCATTTAGGATGCACTAATCCACTGTTTATCAAATCAATTTTTTATCAAGTCAGTTCATTTTCTTTTAATCAATAAAATCAAATAAATTTTTTTTTTAAAGTTGTTCAACATATAATCACTTTCAAAAGAATTACTTAATTTCGAATGGCCTAATGTCATGACTAATTATATTTAGGATTTAAATTAAAAATAAATTTATTAATATTTGTTTAATGGTCTTGAAGGGTCAAGTACCCACTAGCCAAGTTTTTGGGGTTGCTCTGTGGCCTAATGTCATGACCAATCCTATTTAAGATTTAAATTAAAAATAAATTTATTAATATCTGCTTAGAGGGCTCGAGGAGTCATGTACTCACTAGCCTATTTGGGGTTGCTTTTGTTTACTATTGTCATGTTCAATCCCACTTAGGACTCATTCTTAAAATTAAATAATTTAAATATTGCTTAGATTGGTCTTGAGGGGTCAAGTATCCACTGGCCAATTTTTTTTTGGATGACTCTGTGAGCATAATATCATATTCCATTCCATTAGGACTTACTCCAAAAATAAAATAAAATAAATTAAATATTACTTACTGGTCTCGAGGGGTCAAGTACCCACTGACCAATTCTTCCTAGAATGGCTTCGTGGACATAATACCATATTCCATTTAAATTAAGACTTATTAATAAATTCACCTACTTTTATTCAAATCAATTTTTAAAAAAATTCAAGTTAACCGTTTATTTAATAAAAATTATGTAAATATTTCTTTTAAATCAACCATTTCCCAATATTATATTTTAAAAGAACTACGTGGCTTTGAATTCTCTATTGCACTTGGGGGATACGTAGGCACTCACGGCAAACCAAATGTATAAATAATCTAATTTAATTTTATCTTTTCTCATACCTGTAAATATTCTAATTTATTTATTAATTTATTTTTATTTTATTTTTCACCAAACTTGTAAATATTCAATTTATTTATTTTATTTATTTTGTTTATTTTTCCTTCAACTTTGTAAATTGTTTAGTTTAGTTTTTATTTAATTTTGTGAATATTTGTAGTTTATTTATTTTTCTTGGTTCTGACAACAAACTTGTAAAATATTTAATTTAGCTTTTTGTGTTTATTTTCCTTCAAATTAGTAGATTGTGTAATTTAGTTTTTATTTGAATTTGTGAATATTCGCAATTTAATTATTTGGCTTGTTTTATCTTTATATAGAGGGTTAAATCAAATATTATTTTGGTTATTAAATTTGCACAACTAGCTTAAGGTGGCAAAGTCGTGGGACGGATGTATCGAGGAGTGCTGTAGGGTAAGTTACGCCCTTAGTGCATAATCGACTCCCGAACCCTATCTGGTTATCGCAGACCTTTTTTTCTTTTTCTTATATTTTAAATCCATTTTTAAAGGGTTTTGCCAGTCATTTTTCCTACCTAATAAACGATTGGTGGCGACTCCATTTGTTTTAACTAAATTTTCTCTCGCCAATCCAGTCGCGATTTTCACGGTCGTGACAATAAAGATATAAAAATATTAAAAACTTATCAAAAGAATGAAAAAGGCAAGATTAGCCATAAGGGCTATATTTGTGCAAATATGGATATGCGGTAAAGTGAAAGTAAATCAAGCAACATTTCATAAACATATAAATCAAATTAATTCTTAAAATTTGTGGTTTCAAACATATACAAAAAGAATCAATTTTGAGATTTAAATTTAAGGTCCGCAAGGCCTTAGTAGAGCAAGAAATGGGAATGAAGACGAAAATGACAGTGGAGAAAGGCACAAGTTAAATATGAATATTTTTGCTCACCTTGTCCTGGTCTTGTACTCTAAAGTCTAAACCAGCATGTCCTGCGAATCTTAAGATAAAACTTCAAATATGCTCTTATAAAAATTTAAAAAAATTGTACCCTACCCAACCCATTGAGTGTCACATGTAAATACTACAAAACAAGAAAATCAAAAATCAACTTTAATATAAGTAGCAAATAGAAACGACATATTATTGAATCTAGTGAACAAAAAATATTAAACAAGATAATTTTTGTCTATCTAATACTATATATAAAATAAACTAACAACTTCAAAACAGACATGTGGCAAAAAAGTTCTTGCCATTTGACACTTTTTTTTTTACATTTGTAAATCTGTTTTGACAAATGTCATTGGAAACTCTACCAATTGACATTCTCTTTTGACATGTGTATATACACAATAAGCTTTACTACTTCAAAGTTCTTCATCTAACTTTCAATTTATTTATTTTAACCAATTTACAACTTCCAATACAATATTTACTATCTAACATGTTTTTTCTCCCTTAGTTTTAATTACGGTATGTTGAAATTCTAAATTTGTTTTTCTCTCCCCGAAACAACTTGCTTTCTTATCTTTGTTTTATTCCTTCTTTGTTTCAGCTTTTATGAGCTTCCATTGGAACCTATTGGAAATGGTTGTTTGTGTTTTCCATAAAGGCTTAACAAACGTGCTTGATTTTCTTTTCGTATGTTATCTGCAAAAGCAATGTTTGATATGAAGAATGGGTTAGTGGTAGTTTGTGTTTTAATGTTGCTATATTTTTCCAATACCCACTGTTACGTTCACGAGGGATGCTTCAACGACATTAATGTTTCATTTTTTAAAATCTTTTTTGTATCTTTAATTCTCTATTTATTCCTACTTCATATCTCATTCCTTAGCCCAATATCTTTTTCATTCCCTATTTTTACCTCTCATTATCTTCCTCTGCTCTGCAAGACCCTTCTCCTAACGTTCGTCAAATTTCAAATCCTTTCTTAATTAATTTTGATACTTTGATCTTTCTAAACAAATCCTTGGTATTTCTAATTGGAATTATTGTTGAGTTTTGAAGGAACTCCACAGGGACAGAGGAAGCCACAAGGAGATGATCTTCAAAGGTTTTTGGTTTGGTGAGTTTTCAACTTCGTTTCTTACTCTTTATTTTTCTTCAAATTTTAGGTTTCGGTTCTTTTATTCATTTTCTCTTACTTTGCTTCTTTCTCTCACAAAATGTTTGTATTCTGCCCTCATTTGTTTCTTCTCAAGTTTCATGAATTTTGAAGGGTATCTTAATCTTGGGAGTCAGAGGAAGCTTAAGCTTGGGTTCAGTGTGCAATTGAAGGAAGGTGATATTCTCCTTCCTAATCCCGTGAAACCCATTCTCACTAAACTTATACACTACTCCTAATTTTTATCATTCTATCTTTAATTTTTGCATGCTGGAGGTTCAAACAAATGTTTGTGAGCTTGTAGATATACTTCTCTTATGCCTGCCCTATTAGAAGAGGTAGCCATTTTGAGTTGCAGTTATGAGTTGTGGTTACTCTTAAGGAGGTGCTCCTAAGAATTGAGGCATAAAAAATGTATATTATTGCTTATGGAGCAACCCATTAAATTCTATTGTCTCACTCTTACTCAAATAATGTAGTTGCTTCATTACCAATTTATTTTATGTTGTGTTGTAAGTTCAATTTTTTAAGTCGGTATCAATAAAAAAAACTAACAATGCATCGCCTCCGTACAAGTTAAGATCCAAGTGAACAACTGTGGTAAAATCTGAGGTGAAACAACTCGAGTTTGCAATTGACAAAGAGAAGCATGATGGTAGTATGAAAAAATATGCAAAGAGGAGCACTGTGATGACAAAAGATTGTCTCCATGAAACAAAATTGGGAGTGACATAGTTTGTAAGTTGCAAGTCCTTCCTAATAATTGTTCTTTAAATTGTATGATATTATTATATTTATGCTTAAACATTTAGGCATTGGATGTTTTACTTGCTCAGGAAGACAATTGTTCTTATAAGCCTAGGAAAGAAGTTCAAATAGAATAGCAAACTTCATTCACTACAAATGGAAGGTATTGATGATATTAGTTACTTTTCAATAATGCCATAGAGTATTGTCACTGAGTTAGATGGAAGAATATCTATTTTATCTGGCTAAATGAAATAGTTGTGAATAGTTGGTTTGAGTATAAACATATCTTATAACGGATGATAGTTATAAGCATATTTGTAGAGTATCCTCTTTAATCATTAGTTATCATTTTTTGTTTTTATTTTTGCCAGACCTACACGGCACTTTTATTGGTCGATGGTGATGTCTGATGATCAATCATAAATGTCTATTGGTTGGTTTTGGCAAGTCTCACTTTTTATTGCTAGTGTCGTTGGGGATGCGAAAGGTGTACGTTTATGGTTATGTATTGAGTCAGAGTGTCCTTATTAGGTGTGCTTAAAAGGGAAATGAATACTTTTAATTTTGGTGCTTTGAAGCAAATTATTTTAAAATACAGAGGGAAATTGTCTTTTGGCAGTGTTTTAAGATATAAAAAATGGGACAAGGCAAAGTATGGTGTTGACGTTGATTGAGAGGATGGAATCTTGAGATTCAATTGGTGCAATATATATATTGCTGTCATTACCTATAACCATTAACCAATAATCACAATTGGCAAATGGGTGCAACTCTGCGAGATAATGGTCATTGCACATAGCAGCAGGGAATACTTTGAGGGAATCTTTAGTGGCTTTTAGTGGTATGTGTTGATTTTTCAATTCTGCTTTCCAGAAAGAGGTAGGTGCTCTTAATGTGTATTCCTTTATATTTGCTAAGTGAATATGTAATTTACAAGATTGACTAACTAAAGTCTACCTGTTTCTGTAGGGGAACAGTTTGAGGGAATCATTGTTTATTGATGAGAACAATGATTTGGTTTGTTATTATGGTTGCATGTATTCTTTCACAAAGGCTTTCTGCATAGCTTTTGTGGTGACCTTATTTTCCGTATTTGATATTCCTGTCTTGTGGCATATATTACTCTGTTACCAGATTATTATGCTTAAATATTGCCTTTTGTCATTTACCTTGCGCACCTATTATTTGCTTGTAGATGAAGTTCAACAGAAGAATGATTTGATTTATTTTGTATCCTTTGCCTGAAAGATAATACTCTATTTCTTATAATATCTTACAGAAGTATAGTGGTAAGAAATCTCATGCAAGTAGAAGTGGCACTCGTGCAAATAGGAAAATATATATGTATATATATAAGTGTGTGTGTGTGTATTTGTCTATGAATCGTTTTAGAGAGAAGATTGCTTTTAAATGGTTTTTTAATCTTGGTTGGTACATATTGTTATCTTTATTGAAAAATCACTCTATCACTCTTGGTGTTGTTTCATTTGTAATATTCTCAATACTTCTATGACTTCAGGGTTGTTTCATTGGATTTCTGTTATTATTTAGTTTTTATTTTATTTTTTTAACGTATGAAATAAATTTTATTTCTTAATTTTCTTTGTGTATTGCATGGGTGATCCACTAGTATGAATAAAATTATACACTTATAAATCACATTCATATGTATATATGTATATGTGAGTGTATTTATATATACATATCCGAGCACATTTACATATTTATAACACACACATATATGAACCAACAAGGCCCGACACAGTTGGTAAATAGTTGGGTCTCTTAACCATGTTGTCTTGAGTTCGAATTAGGTCTTGTGTATGGAAAAAAACCTTGTTTGGAGAGGTTGTACCCACTTCAATGATCTCTTCGCCTCAAAAGGGATTAATCTCTGGCTGTCAGCTAAAGGACACTTTTGGTTCTCATAAAAAAAAATCACACACACACATATGAAATTTATATTAAGTAGGACTAGGGGTGCTCATGGACCGAGTTGAGTCGAGTTGAATATGACCCTGATCCTAGCCTGAAATTTTGATTGTGTCAATTTTCAGGGCTTAGACTCAGTTATATTAGGGTCCGAGTTAGGCCGAGTCGGGACTAGGTCAACTTGATTAAGATACACAAAATATATTTTTAAGTAATGTTTTGATTATTTTTTCTCTATTTGTATAAATTTACTTGTATTTACTACTTTTTGCTCATGCCAAGATTCAATTTAATTGATAATTACATAATAAGTGAATGACATAATAGCTAAAATTATAGAGAGTAATAATATTTAATTAAAGTCTAATATTTAGAAAAATATCACAATAATATATAGGAAAAAATATTAAAAATTAATAATTTATTCAATACCAGGTCAGGTTAGGTTATGATGACACGAAGGGTGACCCGAACCCAACCCGAAAAATACATCAAATCTAAAAGAAAGACTCAGAATCGGCCTAAACACTTCGAGCCAAGACTGGGACGGGTCATGAGTACCCCTATGTGAGAAGGGATGGGTTGACTTAAAATGGATGCCCAATTCATTATGAAAGATAAAGCATCATAATTCACCCCAAGACATTCGAGGCATTAAAAAAAGAGTTTAAATTCAATCCATTGTCAGTGTAAAAAAATTATATTGTCACTCAATGATAGGTTGACACATCATTAACAAAATTAGATTTTCTATGTAAATGTTGTGATAGTCAAACTCTTTTAATCATTTAATAATATATGATTGGATGATGGTGTAAAGAAAATTTACACTGACAATTAATCAAAATTAAATCCTTAAGAAAAAACCCTCCTTGGGTCAGAAGGTTGGATATATTGTCATCCCTAACTTTTAGTAAGATCCAAATTCAATGAGTTTGAAATTTCCATGCTAACAATTAGGTGTAACTAGATTTCGACTTAGCGAACTTAAGGGGATTGAGGTAGTCATTAAGGAGGTGTACTCCTTGCTTTAATAACTTATGTTCAAACCTTGAGTCAGTACTTAAAGAAATTAATTAATTTTTCTAAATATATTAGGCCAATGTAAGGGTGCACTTTTAAAATCATTTGGAATAGTGATAGAAAGATTTGGTTTGGGGGGGATGATGAAATCTGGAAAAATAATTAAATAGAAATAAAAAAAATTATTAATAGTTAGAAGAGAATGCAGATTAAATTTAATGCATTCAACAATGTTGATATTCAAAAGTCATGAGAATGTATATTTTTCCTTTTTATTTTGATAAGCCTTTGAAGTTTGATATGTAACTAGGGGACATAAATTTCAAAAATAAAAAATCTTTTTTTATCTTTTGACAACAATATACAAGATGCTAGGAAGTTGTTAATTCAATGTTACTTATAACCACTATAAAAGAAACTACAAGTATAAAAGTGTGAGATCATTTCCTATGGTTATAGCTTTGACCTTATTGCAAGCTAATTTGAATTTAAGCCTTTGAAATAAGTATAAGATTAGACAAAATATTATTTTGTTCTAAAAACAACTATCTCAAGTGAATCCATGCCTAACATGCTAACATTAAAACCAAAGAGTAGCATAAATTTGGATCAGTAATGGTATAATTCAACACACTTATATTCCGCCATTGGTTTAGAGAGGGACTTAGTTTCGGTTGACACAAAAATTAGCTTGAAAATACCTTTATTGTGCAATTTTTTTTAACCCAATGATGCACAACCAATAAGGGGTGCAAGTGGGCAGGGTTGGGTCAGTTGAACTTGACCATGGTCCTGGCCCGAATTTTTGGTTGGGCCAAATTTTATGGCCCGTCCCCAATCATATTGGTGTCCAGGTTGGGTTGGGTCGTGATAGGACTAACCCAATTTGGATACACAAATACTTTTTTATGTAATGTTTTGATTAATTTCCCTTTACTGGTATAAATTTGTTTGTATATATTACTTTTTACTCATGCCAAGATCCAATCTAATTGACAATTACATAAGAAATTAATATCTAAAATTATAAAGAGTCACAATACTTTATCAAAGTGTAACATTTAGAAAAATGTCATATCAATATATGGAAAAGATATTAAAAAAATAATTTACATAATTGGCCGACCTAGGGTGGATCGAAGGTTGACCCAGTCCCTGCCCAAAAAGCACATTGGGTATAAAAGAAGGACTTAGTCCCTGCCCAAACACCTTTGGCGAAGTTCAGATTTTCAGGCCAGGACAGGTCATAAACACCCTTATGGCCAATAATGTATTATTATTGGTTTATGTTTTAATCAGTTATTAGCTTTTGTTATTATTATAGTAAAATCTACACTAAAATTTTCCCCAAAAAAATTCACTAATAAAAATAATTAACACCTCAATCAATATACCAGTAACACAACTTAATATTTAGCCCTGCATATTAAAGATACTAATATACTACTGAAAGTTTTTTTTTTATCAAATATAAACCAATATAGCAAGCATATCATATCAATGTTTTAAGAACCAGACTGGAGATAGAACTAGAGATACCTCCGGGTCATAGTTCAATTAGTTTAACCAATCGAATCGGTGGTCGAACTGGATGACGTAATAATTATAATTATATACATAATTATTTATATACATATAAGTAAATCTAATAACATGAATTATAAAAATTGATTACAAATGATAATATTTATTATTGTATTCAATTAAAATAGCCTTATTTTGATAGTACCAAATATTTTAAGAAAAAAATTAGGTTAATCCTTATTTTAAAAAATAACTATTATTGTTTTTTTTTAAATACTTATAATTATGAAAATAATGATTTTTTTTAAAAAATCGGTTGGTTCAACTGCATTCGGTTATTTTTCATTGCAGAGATCTTAAAAAGTTGGGTGAAATTGATTTAAAATGCATCCAAATTAGATGAATGAGTAAAAAGTTATGACTTTTGAGAGATAGATGTGAAAAAAAATCCTAAAAAACTAATTAAAAATATGAAAAAAATAATTTAAAATTCTAAAAAAGTAATAAAAATTTCAAAAAAAGTAAAAAATAAAATAAAATTGAAGAACCAATCGGTTTTCAAGAACTAACTCCAGTTCAAATAGTTTGTCGATTTAATCCGATTTTTACCGATTTTGACGATTCAATACCTAGGCTGATTATTTGGGTGAAATCAAACCGTAATTACATCTGATTCTCGATCCCATTTTTAACACATTGTATCAAATGTTGGAATAAGAAAAATACCTTTTCATCTTGCAAAATCATTCAATACTTTAAATTGACAAGATTGATATACTGCGGTACAATCTACAACAATCAATTCGACTATTGGTTCTCCACTCATGTTTCCCAATCACAATATCATGGAGATAGCTAAACTTTTGTGCCATGCTAAACAACAAACACGGCTACAACCAACATGCATAAATATATCGACATAGGTATAAATATACTTGAAGTGCAAAACATATTGGGAAATTGACTAAAGTTGATTGAAACAACTTACCAATAGTGTTCGGTAAGAATTTACTTGATCGTAGACCTCAAATCGAATGGTATTAATTCACATGCAAACCAGGAGTTGTGTTTTCTTTTTTTTGGTTACAAAACCACAATATTATTAAAATTGGATCAGATAATAAATTAGTAAGATTTTTAATTTCAATTAAGGTTTAACCATTTAAATTGGTTAGTCGAATAGGATGACATTATAAAAATAATCTACATAAAATAATATAAAATATATTAAACATTTATGAAATATGAAAAATATTGAATTTTTAAGAAAAAAATGAATGATTGGTCTATTTAACTAGATAGTTCAACCAGATTTTGACCGGTCAAAAGTGATCAAACCATGAATTCGATTATTAAACTAAAATATAACTGTCTAAGTGTCTGGCTCACAGTCAGACCGGTCAGACCGTCTGATCATGTCCAATTATGCAAAACCATCATTTGCTCATACAGAATTAACAATTAGATGTAATCCATAAGATTATTTCTGTATTTTTTATTTTTGTGATGGGATTGGTTAATATTTAATCACATGTCCTACTTAACTAAAAATATAAATACAAACATAACTTCCTATATTTATATTTGAAATGAGTGAGATACATGGATAAACATTACTCACTAATTGTTAAGGGGTATCGATACCCTCACAAAAAGAAAGGGGACGAGAGAAACCTCCTATAAATTATTATATAAATGGTCAGGTCTATATATATAAAGAGCATATCAAGTGAGATGAGTGACTTAATATGAAAGTGAGAGGAGTATATTTTAACCATAAAATTATTCATGTATGATCAAAATTAAAACATAAGGTCATGTGACTTTTTGAAATGATCATGAGACCTTAAAATAAGGGTATTACTCTGATACTTCGTTTTTTGGATACTAGTACCCATGATGAGTTGTTAATCATTCATTAGTTACTGATTATATTTAATAGACTTTCAAACATTTATTGTGAAACTAATAGTCAATAAATGATTGACAACTCACACTAGATACCAAACCCACAAGAGTACCATAATGACTCCCTAAAATAACTTTTAATCTTGACTATCAATGTGATTGAATGATCAAGATTGACTCATCTCATCTGTCATAATAAAATATATAAGGCGAGGATTTACTTATTATAGGAGTAAGTAATGTAGACTTACATCGTTGAATAATTTTTTATAGAGTTATTATTTTTTCAATCTAACCGTTGAATCATGTAACATTATCATGAAGATCGTGCATATCAAATTTAAGATAAATTGGACATGTATAAGTAATTTAATCTTATAACTAACATTTACTTATATTTTGAAAAGCATATTATATGTTAAAATAAAGTAGTAAAATGAAGTATTAATTAATTTTAAATTCTATAAAACTTTATAGGTTTGATCTACTTAATAAGAACTTTCAATCCACCGGTTAAATTGAAGAAATTCAAAGTTTATAAAAAATTATTTAATAGAGTAAGTGTGTCAATACTTACTCTTGGAGTAAGTGGATCCTCACCCAAATATATATATATATATATATATATATATATATTAGTTTTGATTTATCATCAGTGTAAAGTTTTTTTACACTGTCCTCCAATCATGTATTGCCAAATCATTAAAAGAGTTTGACTATCACAATAACTACCTAGAAAGCCTAACTCTTTTAATGATGTGTCATCATATGATTAGATGACAGTATAAAGAAGCTTTATACTAATAGTTGATTAAAATTATATGTGTGTGTGTGTGGAGATTTCTTTAATATTTTTATTTTTACAGGTGTACTGGTATCTCTTATAATTAGTAATTAATATCTAGTCATGTGTTTCATTTTATTCAAATATAAATATTAAAATATAAATAAAATAATTATATTTTAAATAAATGAAACACGTAACTAAGTTACTAATGGTACCGATAGCTCTATAAAATGAAAGGGTTTTATATCTATTCATATAAATTTCTATTTTTGCTCTCCTAATTAGGGTGTATTTTGGTGGGCATTTACCCATCCCAAACCCTCGTTTGTAAGGTGCAAGTAGACTTTTAAGACATTTTATCATGTTTGGGTGAAATTCTAATGAAAAAAAGTAAACGAGATTTTCATCCCAAACCACGTTTGGGCAGAAACAACATTTTGTTGCTTTTGCGAGGAAAGAAAACTCGTTTATGTGTGTATTGACAGAAATACTCTTGTAATTAATATTATATTGCTATTTTAATAATATTTAAATAAATATAACCAAATAGTTTTTAAAAATATTATTATAGTTATACCTAAAGTGATTTTATTTTACAATATCTCAAATAAATTGAACTTTAACAAATTTATTTTGCAAATCAATTTATTTATAATCAATCTTTTTAACATCAATTTATTAACAATCAAATTCAAAATAACTCATATCCTTTTTTATACTTACACATTTAAAAGTAATTTTTATCAATATTATCGAAACAACATTCATTTAACAAAATCAATTTTTAGATAAAGATTTCCAAACAGAAATCACTTCACCCAAACTCACTTCTAACTAAAATTAAATTTACAAAATTAAATTCATCTAAAATTAAATTTATAAAATCTAATCAAAACCCACACATAATAATTATGTCATGCTGATTTCTTTTATTAATTGACTTGGAAATTGAAATGCTAAAGTGTAAAACAAGAAGAAGAGGAAGCACCAAACATATCAGACGTGATAGTAGAAATCAACGGTGTTGATTCATTGGGGCATGCTCCACCTACCCCCAAGTGCCATTAGTAGGACAACTTTGACCCGTATGTAACCTTATACATAAGATACGAGAGTGTGGTTCTTTTCTTTGTCAGAAAAGGTTGGTGGGTCTCGTCGGCTTTCAAATTTCAACTCTAAATTGTACTATATAATTATCATTTTTTACTGGTAATCTTTCTCACTTTATATATACTCTCCTCTTTTAATCTGTTCTCTGCGATACCCAGATCTCAATTTTCTGTTTTTTGATTCAAATTTTCAGGTTTGCCTTTCAAGTTTCCTTTTCTTTTGTTTTTTAGCCTTTTCTGGATCCATTTGTGTCAGTGTTGGTGGTATATATGAACTTATTTGCTTGCCCAGAAATTGTTTCTGTATCTTTTACTAGTTTTTTTTTTTTTTACTTGTTTTGTTGTGGTTTTCTGGGAAATCATGAAGGCACTGGTTTTGCTTCTTCTGGGTTTGATCTCAGTGTTGCTGATCTGGGTTTACATTCTAATTTCTTACTGATTGATACCCTTAATTGTGGGATGAGTTTGTTGGGCCATGATCTTGGTGATACTGGTTTGCTTTGCTTGTAGTGGTTGATGGATACACTTCTACTTGGTATGATTTGTTGGGTTACTCTGTGTAGTAATATTTGAAAAAATAAAACAAAGGAATGTGAGATCTTGTAAAACTTGGCTGTCTTTTTGTATTTATAGGTGAAAAAATAATTGATTTTGATTACAACTGGTACATTGTATTGTTGTGTTTTGACATTTTGCGGCTTTGAGGTCACAGCTCTTGCTTGGTATGTGCAAATCTGTCTATGAAAGTATAAAGCTTGTTTGGTAGTTGGGGTTAATACTAATCTTTTGGCTAAGTGAAGAGGAACTTATCCTTGTTGGGGCAACTCTAAGTGCATAATCCTTAAGGTAAAAAGGTAGTCTAGTGTTTCTACAGTGTGATCTAATCTTAGCATCATTTTGGGAATCTCACTTTTTGAGGGAAATTTTGGGGAATCATACTACTTTTTAATCTCTGAATCTTGGAATTAGAAGACACCTTTTCTCCCTCTCAGTCTTTATTCTTGGAATATGTTCAAGTTTATTGTACTTCCTATTGTACTTGTTAGAAGCTTTGGCGTGTAGATTCCCCCAATCAAGTTATGTTTACCTTCAGTTATTGTGGTTTACAGCTTTCCGTTTTCCTTCAGAAATCAGAAGTTCATGCCATTTGTTTTTTGTTTTTTACTTTTGCACTTTATTCTCATGTGCATTACCAATCATTGAACAGGAAATAAAGCATGGCTCAACCCACAAATCTTACGAGGATAGGCCTTGCTGGATTGGCTGTTATGGGTCAAAATCTTGCTCTCAATATTGCTGAGAAAGGCTTTCCCATTTCTGTTTATAACCGAACCACATCCAAGGTTGATGAGACTGTGGAACGAGCAAAACAGGAAGGAAATCTTCCAGTTTATGGCTACCATGACCCTGAAGCTTTTGTTCATTCCATTCAAAAACCTAGGGTGATAATAATGCTTGTTAAGGCTGGGGCACCTGTTGACCAGACCATTAAGACCCTATCTGCATACTTGGAAAAAGGTGATTGTATAATTGATGGTGGTAATGAGTGGTACGAGAACACTGAGAGGAGAGAGAAAGCGGCGGCTGAGTTGGGTCTCCTCTACCTTGGGATGGGAGTATCAGGTGGTGAGGAGGGTGCTCGACATGGTCCCTCTTTGATGCCTGGTGGTTCATTTGAGGCATACAAATACATAGAAGACATTCTTCTGAAGGTCGCAGCTCAAGTCCTTGACAGTGGTCCTTGTGTGACTTATATTGGTAAAGGTGGATCTGGTAATTTTGTGAAGATGATCCATAATGGAATTGAATATGGTGACATGCAGCTGATTGCAGAGGCTTATGATGTACTAAAGTCAGTTGGAAAGTTGTCAAATGAGGAACTACAGAGTGTTTTCTCAGAATGGAACAAGGGAGAACTTCTGAGTTTCCTGATTGAAATCACTGCAGATATATTTGGAATTAAGGATGATAAAGGAGATGGATACCTTGTTGACAAGGTTCTGGACAAAACTGGCATGAAGGGTACTGGTAAGTGGACTGTTCAGCAAGCTGCTGAATTATCAGTTGCTGCTCCCACTATTGAAGCTTCTTTGGATGCTAGGTTCCTTAGTGGGTTGAAGGAGGAAAGAGTTGAAGCTGCAAAGGTCTTCAAATCAGGTGGCTTTGGTGATATCTTGACTGATCAACCTGTAGACAAGCAGAGGTTGGTTGATGATGTTAGGAAAGCTCTTTATGCAGCCAAAATCTGTAGTTATGCACAGGGAATGAATCTGATCCGTGCAAAGAGTATTGAAAAGGGTTGGGACTTGAAGTTGGGTGAACTGGCCCGGATTTGGAAAGGGGGTTGCATCATAAGAGCAATATTCTTGGACCGAATCAAGCAGGCATATGACAGAAACCCTAATCTGGCAAACCTTCTGGTGGATCCAGAGTTTGCCAAGGAAATAATTGATCGGCAATCAGCCTGGAGGAGAGTTGTTTCCCTTGCTATCAATTCTGGTATCAGCACCCCAGGTATGTCTGCTAGTCTTGCTTATTTTGACACATACAGAAGGGCAAGGTTGCCAGCTAATTTGGTGCAAGCTCAACGAGACTACTTTGGTGCTCATACATATGAAAGGGTTGACATTGAGGGGTCTTTCCATACTGAGTGGTTCAAGCTTGCCAAACAGTCAAGAAATTAGATTACTGTATTTGAACACATCAGGATTCCCAATAAATGTAATGTTTTCTTCTCAAGACTGTATGCTGAGTTGAGCTTACATAGCTTCAATGTGGTGAAGTTTTATTTCATTATGTCCATCTGAATTACTTGATTTTTGGTTTTCCAACAACTTGGTTGTATCCTTGCTGATCTGCTTTGTGCTTGATACAAAATTGTCTCAGTTCATGTTGCCTTTGTAGTTTTCACTATTTGAGAAGATTTCCTTTAGCACCATGGATACATGTGATATTTATGAAGTTACTGCAGGCGTTGGAAATTTTTTTTATTTGATGCTTTATTTCTCTAGCTCTGTCTATGTTGTAGTCAAACTTTGCATAGCTGGCCCCAAGCTCAGATAAAGGAGAAGGGTTGTCAACGTAAAATTTGTCAAATCTTTTATTTCATGATCAGCAAAGCAATTTTTAGTTTTTGATAGAAGGCGTCGATTGATCAATGTAGCTGACCCTACTAGTAGAATAAGGCATGGTTTTTTGTTATTGCTTTATTTTTTTACTCTAATAATAGTTGCACTCTATTTGGAGTCACACCTTTTGCACTTGTGGAGGTTGACAAATTTTGATTTATGTGTAAATTTCCCCACAGCCAGGCAAAGACCAATCAAAATCTGCCATTCACAGGTGTGGATGATGTGTTTATAAGTTTAGTTATAAGTTCTGCAAATTAATGCTCTTTTTATGACCCTAACAGAAGAAAAAAAAAGTATGCTTTTCTTTTTCTTTCTTTTCCCTCCTCTTTTCTCCTTTGTTTGGGTTGAGCTTGGGTTTTACAATTCCCTTGTAAATCTGTTGTGTCGGACCCTACCTACCAGTACAGGTGATGTTTATTAAGTCACTGTAGTAGTTTTTTTTTTCCTAACATTTCCAGTTTCCTCCACTTTCTCCATATGTTAAGAGTTAGTTGTCAGAAGTAACTTCTGCGAATCCATATTCTTCTTTTCTTTCCTGTACCTTCTCTTTTCTCCTCTGTTGGTGTTCAGCTTCTTGGGTTTTGTTACATTTTCTTTTTAAGTCCTTAGTGTCAATAATGAGCTCAATGGTTGAGAAGCATGTAATGTTTTTTGGCTGAAACAGGGATTGGCACAAATCCATGTGCAATTTTCTTCTGTCAATGGTTTATTGCAACAACATCCCAAGAGGGTGTGAAGATCCTGAAGAAACATACTGCTTTCATATTCAAGAATAACAATATAACATTTACTTATTGAGAATTGAAGGAATTTTAATTATTGTTGAGAACCACCTCTCTCTAAAAGGAAGTTCGTGTGTGGACCACTGTTAATTGATAGGATCTTCAGTATTAGCCATTATTATATTAGCCTGCATTATTTCCTTGCTGTATAGAACAATTGGGAAACGAAATATGTTAGAATCCATTCAAATCATGAAGCACTCTTATGGTTTGTTTGTTTTGAGAGAAATGGAGAAGAGAGAATTAGACAAGAGAGAAATAGAAGAGAAATGAAAAAACTCTCTTGTTTGGTTAGAAGAAAAATAAAGAAGAAAGAAAAAAAGTGGTGAGTCTCACAACTTTTTCATTTCTCTCCAAAAGTTAGAAGAAAAGGTAGAGGTGAAAATTTGACTAATATATTTTTCTTTTTTTGTTTTATAAATAAATAAATTAGGGCAAATATGTATTTACAACAAAATTTAATTTTCTTTCTTTTTTATTTCTCTCTTAATTCTCTTAATCCAAACAACTTAAAAATTTATTCATTTTTTACTCTATTTTTCTTCTCCCTATTTCTTTCTACTCTATTTCTTTCCACTCTATTTCTCTCTTAATCTAAACAAAGCCTAAGGCTCCGTTTAGATCAATAACTTATATATAAGTACTTATTTGAATAGAGTTTATTTAATAACCTCTACTATCATAAGAGCAGTCTAAAAAATAAAATAAATAATATTTGAATAAACACTTTGAGAAATGTTTTTCATAAATCCTATAGAATAAGTATTGTGCATTTGAGAGATATTTATAAATTGTGTAAATTTTTTAAGGTTAATTTTATCAAAAATTATTATAAAAATAACTAGCACTTAAATTATTTTTAGCTTTCGCAAAAGTTTATAAAATTTGAATTTTTGACTTATGAAAATAAGTTCAAAATAACTTATAGAGATTTCATAAGTTGTTTTAATAAGCTTATCCAAGTGAGATAAAAATACTTCAGCACTTATTGTAATAGATAAATCAAAATAAGCTCTACTTAAGCCTATTAAAACAAGGCTAAGTCTCTTCCAGGTGATGACTAACCGAGTATTTAAAAATAGTTTGTTAACTCTGAGCTATAACCAGGTTCAGGGTCATTGATATGTAATACCTCTGAAGGGAACTGTATAATTAATCATATGATTTTAATTCGAAATTGCAATGAGCATTGTGGCAGTCCTAATGTTATCAAATCAAACTCACCGTTATTAATTTTAGAAATAGGATATGTACTAAATTATTTACAAATGAAACTCGGTTCTAAGTTCTGTGTATTAGCGGGTGATGACTTATCACTTACCATGAATTGAGTGAAAAAGCAATCCCCTCCAAAGTGCTTCCCTTGGTTTCCTTCTTTGCTAAAACGTGGACAAAAGAGAAAAAACTATTATTTTTCTATCTTCTATACAAAAAGAAGTCTCTCTCTCTACAATTTGTATGGAAGCGGAGTGTGACCTTTTATGATTCCTATCATGTCATGTGTGCTCTCATGTTTTTATCTCAATCATACAGCCTAAAACTAGCAATTGCCTTGCTGTTGCAATTGTGTCCCTTCTTTGGAAAGTTAGCTCACAAAACCAGCCAATGCTCTGTCACTGCAGCAATGCTTTTATTGCTTCTAGTTGTCATTTGTGTAACTATGTGAAACCTTCCCCTCTTTCCAGCGCAGCATACCCCATTCGTGCTGCATAGCAAATTGACAATAGCAAAAACACATGCATACACGAATCATTATTGGAAGTTTTAGATAGAAAATGACTTTCTTCCTTGTGCTATTATCCAGAATCTTTTAGCCACATCTCTAACTGCCCCCAGGCCACTTTTCTTTTGTGTCATGTTTCTTGTTTCTTCTGTCCACCAGCTCAATCCAACTTTTTCATGCGTAATTAATTAGAGAAGTTTGAAGGCAGCAGTTAACTTTGTTTTTAATTTAACTCTAGGCCCTATACTTTTGGAAATTTCACACTTTTAAGGTTTGCAGCAGGTTTTTAACTTGAATATGTCTTGTTTACCCTTAAGTTGTGTTTGTGTCCATGATGATGCGTTGATGGACGACCTGACATTCTCTTCAGTTTTCATGATTTTCCCTTTTAAACTGCGGTAAAACAAAAAATCTAAAGATGAGGTTACATAATAAAAGATTTAACCCTCTTCTCTACAATTCCACCCTTCCCGGAACTCAGTACTTGAAAAGTGAGAACATCAATTCTTTTGCTGGGAAACTGGCGTCACTGGGCTTGAATACCATTTACAATGCCTCAATTCAAGCATAGTTATGGTGTGTTTCTTATGTATATTTGTTCATGCATTTTTCCTCACATATGAGATTCTATGTTCACCATAAAAGAATAATAAGCATTCAACATTTAGTTTATTGTGAAACATAAAACTTCAGACTTATGATTCCATTACTTCAAAAAATGTTTGGGAATATTTCATTTGAGTAGAGATGTGTACAAATCAACTAAATCCAATTTTGAAGATGCATGGTTACGAAAATTCCAGCATCATATACAATGAACATTTTCATCATTTTTTACTTTTGCTGTCAGCACGTTTCTTCTCCTGTTTGTTTGCATTCTTCCTGGAAGAATACTTGCTTCCATGATCTTGTTTATCTTTCTTAGAGACTGCTGTGCCACTACCACTTTGGCTGTGAGCATATGTGTGGTGATAATGAATCGGACCAGAGGAAGCATCTGAAGCCATTGAGTCATCACTTTCTTCCTCATCAACTTTGGCTCCCTGCTTCTTCCTGTTTTCACCGTAGATGACATTATATTCATCATTTTCGTTGCTGCATCCAGCATCATCTTCCTGCATGGGAGAGGCAATATACATAGTCCAACCAGATTCACTACTGCTACATCCTTCTGCACCCCAGATTTGTTTATAAGAGTCCATTTTTGAAGCAGGAAAGGTGTATGCCAAAGGCAAAACACACACTGGCAAACATGCAGGGGAAGAAAGAATGAGAGACTATAGATGATGAATGAAAATCTACTTTGAACTTACATTAATAGATAGCTATCACTCCTAATCTGATTGAGCTGCAAAGTATTGGTAAAGGGCCAAAAGGTAGTGAAAATGTGAAATGGTAGATGCGCTATGCTCAGGGCTTAAATTCAGGAGGAACCAGGAAGGTTCCACATACAAATTATAAAACTCTTAAAATAATTTGGAAGTATCAATTAAACAAAAGGAATGTTGGGGTTGCACTCTTTGGTCATAAAACGTATCTATAAATAATAAAAAGAATTAACCTCTGTCGTTGTCATCTTAAATAGAAATCTGACTTTTATTGCAGAATACAGATGTCCCAATAGCACAAGCTGCACAACTGGAAAGAATGTAAAATCCTTGTCCATGAATATGCTAAGGCAGTGACTTTTTACATTGTATGTATCCATCATGCATAAAATTCTGTCTTGTCTGTAGAAAACAGGCCAATCTATTCCTCATACAAATATATGTGTATGATGTATCTTCTATTCTATGTCATATATTAAAATCGCTATATTTTGAATGAGAAGCTGCAGAATCAAATTTGAATTCAGGATTAGTTTCTTGGTAAAAGCTGTCCTATCTATTTTAATCTATATTGATTACCCTTCAAACTGCTTATTTAACTTTAATATATACGATGGCAGGTTGTTGTTGGTGGAGGTTGTTGGCTAAACTTTGTTTAGGTGGGATGTGATCGTGCTAACAACAAAGCTAGACCATTGTACAAGGTCCACTAAGTTTGGCCTTGACTCGCATCTTTTTGTTGGGAAATCATGATAATCAAATAACAAATTGAGTACATCAAATTGACCGTATTATAAGTTTGATATAATTTGTAGCCATCTCCCTCTTTGTTATCTTTCACATAATAACCTTCCATTCGCCCAAAGGTGGCAACATGTATTTTTTAAATACGGAGTGTTCGTGTGTTGGGTTAGGTCGAGTTTGACTTAACTTGATAGATTATAATTGAGTTAAAATTATTAGCCCAAAGGTAGACTTTTGACTTGGGTTCAAGTTTGACTTGGGTTCAAGTTTAACTTGACTAAGATTGGATTGGCTCGAAATAGATCATGTTGTTCAATAACTAAACACATTTTTAATTTTTTTAAGAGAAGAAAATCAAAATATATTAATAAAAAATTAAAAACAGAAAAATAGAAAATTATAATGTTGTTAAAGAGACCCTAACTCATTCATCCTTTTGTTAGTCTCTTTAAAACTAAACAAAGCTAACAGTAAACTAATTTGTCAAAAATTAAACCTTTAGAAATATCAAAATAACTTGAAGAAGGGATCACGTAAGCATATCTCATGCATGTGTAACTAATCTGACTAAAAATAATATATACAAAAAGCCCAATTTGAATTACACATTTTTATGTGTACAATAACAAGCTAACTTGGGCCTACGCAAAGTGTAATCAGATTTAACCCAAAAAATATTTTGGGCCTAATTTTTAAATTTAATCTTGACCAAAAATCTGAGTGAAATTGAGTAGCCCAATCCAAATAGCTTAGGTTGGGGACGGGTCATAAACACCCTTACTCTTAAAATTGATGAAATACCACAAAAGCTTCTTTTTCTTAATTCATAGTCTTGATTAAATGAAACTCCTATCTTAAGAAAACTAACCATTTGAAAATCTTGTTATATAATGGCATTTTCATATCAAAACAAGAAGCAAATTATATATATATATATATATATATATATATGAGCTAAGCCTTTTTTTAAACAAACCTCACATGAGGGTTAACGTTTTTTTTTTTCGGACAAAGATCAACCTTGACCCAAATTTTAATCGATGTTTCAAGCCTGAGCTTAGCCTAACAGGCTTAATAAGAAGCCCAAACTCAATGAAATTGGGGAACTAGTAATCTGAGATAGCGTCCTGGCCTCTTAAATGTGTAAAAGCATCTTTGGCCCAAAAAAGGAGAATGGGTTATAGGTGTTGCAAGTGCAACACACAATCATGCACGGATAATAGAATTGAACTTTCTTTTTTCTTTTTAGGTTTAAATAGACTTGGATGGTTTTACCAAATAAAAAATAAAAAATACGGATTGTTTTGGTTAGGCTATCAGAATCAGTCAAATTTACATAAATTATGTGAATCAGGCTTTAAAATTAGTGACCCCATAAAAACATAAGTAATTTTAAATCGATTCGTTTAACTCGCAAGTAAAACTGTCCAATCCGGGAGGCCCACAGGTCGCCCTTAGAATTTTTTTTAATTTTTTAATTTTTAAAATTTTTTTGTACAAACTAAATTCAACTTAAAGTTAATTAAACAATATTTTCTTAAGCAAAAGTGCAAAATGCACGTATTGTATAGGGTAGCAGTAGCACAACTCACACACAAACACATTTGTCAAACTTAAGTTTATGTTATTTATTTGTTTGAATTCTCCCTTAACTCTTTAGATGAGATGAAAGTATTTAATACTATGTCTATGTAATGTAATATTTGATTTAAGATTATTCAATTTAAATTTATTTCAAAATTTATAAGTAAAAAAAAATTTCGTTAGCTGACTTGTTTAAGTCCATGAGTTGATACGAGACGAGCTGGGTTGGTTAATTTACAACCTATTTAAACGCAAACAATTTTGGTCCGCCTTATTTAACCTGTGACTTGTTGTGGCCATACCTAAACAGATTGAGCTGGTCCGTTTGACATCCCTAGTTCTGGTTGGAGTGGATAAAAATTTAACCACAAGTTATATAAATATCAAATTCCTAATTCATTTTTTTAAAAAATTAAACTTAAATGATTATTGTTTCATATGATCATCTTCGTACGTTACAGAGAGTAGTTGGTATATGTTTAGAATTAAATGGCCATCTAGGCTTCACACCAATCAGTAACAACGTGACAAAAATAAATTAAAACAAATAATATCTGGATAGTCCAAAATTCTAAGTGTGTAATTTAAAAAAAAAACAAAGAATTAATATGCTAAAAAGAATAATATAATTTGTATACTTCACTTGATTGTTAAATGAATGAATATTATTATTTTTTTATCCAAAATTTCTTACAAATTTAGGATCCAAATGCAAACGCATGAATGTTTTATTTTTTGGCAATAATATTTAATTTGTTCAGTAAGGTACACAACTGACACACAACTTCGTTGACATTTGTTGAAAACCATATTTTATGTTATGTATAGGATGCATTAGATACAAAAACATCAAATGTCAAGATGGCCGAGTTGGTCTAAGGCGCCAGTTTCAGGTACTGGTCCGAAAGGGCATGGGTTCGAATCCCATTCTTGACAAAATATGTTTTATTACATTATGGTTGGTAGCTGAGGTGAAATATTTTGTTTAGATTTTGCACTACCTGATATGACCTCAGAGTTGTCTAAGCCACATCCTCAGGATATATTATGATATTATCTATCCTCCAACCCCACTCTTGACAAAAATATTTATTACATTTTGGTAGTGAGTGTGTAATCTTTTGTTTAGAATTATTATCTAAGCGACATACAATTGTTAACATCTACAGCACCTGGAATATCCTCCGGATATATTATCTATCTTCCAATTCCAAAAACCCCATGAAGAAACTTTGTACCCAGGAGGCTCCATGAAAAACTCTCACCAAATTCTCCATTCACTAAAAAAGGTCTCAAAAACCCTCTTGCTTTTCCTTCTCCTTCTCTCTCTCTCTCTCAGCCCCCCCCCCCCCCGGGCAATTTTTTTTAATTTTTTAATTTTAATTCATCTTTGTTTTTGTCGCAAATTCTTTCTACGAATTTAAACACCAATGACATGGCACAAGTAGGATTTGTAGATGCTGACCAAACCAAATAAAAAATGTAGATGCAAACGCAAAACTACATTGTTCCTCACTCTCCTCCAATAACTCGTGTGCCTTTTGTATGAAAATGTTTAGTAAGAAATATCATTTTTCTTTTCATATTTCGAGTGAACTTCCAAGTAGACCATCATTGACCCATTTTTTACTCTTTGCCATTCCGAGCCGCCGCGTTTCACAAAACGAAAATCAGAAACAAACAAAAGAACCACTTTGAAGACTAATGCCAAACAATGTTGTTAAAGCCGGACCGGATAGTGAATTGGAAAAGTTTTCGGTTCAGGTTCAACCGGTTTAACCGTTTGGTCGAACTGGATGATGTCATAATTACATATTAAATAAACAAATATATATATATGACTCATAATACACATTACCAATAATAAAATGCATAATAAGGTTTTGGAGTTTTAATTATCAAGTCTCATATCACTCTCAGTTGAATAATTAAATGATTAAGAAATTAAAAAAAAATTTAAAAAATTTAAAAAATTTAAAAAAAATTTTTTAAAAAAAGATGGCCGGTTCAACCTGGTTTTACCCTGGTTTAACCCGGTTCAACCCGGTTTTGACCGGTTTTGCCCGGTTTTGATCAATTTTGGCTCAGGTTGGCCCAACCAATGAATCCGGTTTTGGCGTATAACTAGGATAAGGGGCCATTCGCGATCCGGCCGTACGGTCGGTCCGGACAACATTGATGCCAAATCTTTTTTTGTGAAGGCCACATAGCACAAAACAAAAGGGCTCCACTTCCACATGCCTAGATGCTCTGTTATCCAATACCACTTTTCCTATGTGACTTTGATGGGTTTTAGGACTTCAATGCTAGCCGATGATTATTTGATCACCAACCCACCAAATATTATTCTCTTCTCTCTTTATCTCTCTAGATAAGTAGATATTATATTTAGAATGTTTATTTTGATGAAAAAGCACTAAACATTGTTTGTATTTGATTTGGTCCTTGGTGATGCCCCCACTTGTTTTTTCTTGCTTTTTGCGTCCGAGTGCACACTTCTGTGTTTCATGGCATCCCTCGGACTCAGAATTTTAACAGAGAAACAAGTGGAATCATATGCTAAATCGAAACACAAAAGATAAAGGTGGAAACAAAGCTTGACAAACAGATAAAAATGATTGATTTTAAAGTTCCATTCCATGTCAATATACCCTTTTTAACTCATGGACGATGTTCATCAGAATGAAATTCCTAGACATGATTTAAAGATAGCAAAGGAAAAAGAATATAAACAGATTTAGTTCTTTTGGGTTTGGTTGGGGGTTTCTTTGCTCTTGTGTAATTTCTTGTTTTCACTTGCCTTCAATAATAAGGTTATGGAGATTTCATCATTAAAATCTATAATTCCTGTACTTAAATTTTTATTTAGCTGTGTAAGAGAAACAATGATAAGCATAATTCATTAGCAGCAAAATAAAATGTATCAGTCTACGCTGTGATCCTTCATTATAAAACCAAAATCCATAAACACTCATAATCAGTAGTATCCATATTCCGTGCTCACAAAAACCTCTGGAATATGAAAGGAAGAACCTCTATACTCTAGCAAAATTTTGTTGTTACTAGCATGTTAATTGGTTAATCTTTGCTCACTGCCTGAGCTTGATGTAGGGGTTGGTTCAGCTTCACAGGTGCAGTACGTTGAAGAAGAGATTGGTTTTGCCAGGTAGGTGGGCTTGTCATCTCCTGCCATAATCACAAGTATCTCGGGCTCAGAGTTAGTCTCTACGTTCTTGGACATTGCCTGTTTGATGTCTTCTCCTGCAGCTGATGACTGAGAAGCACGCTTTCTGTAGGAGCAAACAAGGATCACCAATGCCACAGATATCAGAACCAGCATTATAGCCAAGCCTCCAAAGAGGTAAGGAATTGGAGACTTCCATACTTCAATCCCACTGGCTGATGATACACTGTTTATTGGCCTCATCTTTCTTCACTCTCTCTCTCTCTGTCTTAATCTATCTATCTATCTCTGTGGGTGGTCTTGGTGCAATTGCAGTGAAATGAACTGAGGTGGTGGTTTAAGGACAGGATTTTATAGCAAAATTGACAGATTTTGATTTACAAAAGTACCCTCTTGGCATTAAGGAAGATTCCATTTTGTGCTACCAGACGTTTCATGCATATGTCAGAATTGCAACACATTAGTGATATGGGATATCAAAAGTGCCTAATATGAGATAAGCACTAAGAAATTGTATTAATACTATTCCTCTGTTTTTCAAAATTAACAGTTTATTTTATTATTATTATTAATTGCTGAAAGCCTGAAATCCACTGTTTGAGTTAGGGTGAAAGTTGTATGTGCTTAGTTGAAATGTTAATCAGGTAAAATAACTGAGACTTAAATCATTAGTGTTCATTCTTCTTAGTAACTAAGGAGGATCAAAGAGTTAGAATTTATTCATTTAAGTAATTAAAGAGAGAGTAACTAATGCAGATTCAAAGTGTTAGAATTCATTCATTTGAGTTACTAAGAAGTGTGTGTAGCAAAAACTATAACAAAGTGAGTAAAATGATTCTCGGCTTTGGAGAGAAAAGAAAGTAAAGTTGATGACGTTACTATTTAGAGGTGAATAAGTTGAAATAGAAATTAAAAACCTATGATAGTGTTGGTTAAAGAAAAAGCTTAAGACAAACTGATGTGACATTGTACGAGAGCCCAACATAATTGATGTGACATCACAATAGCCTGTGAGCAATGTTGTTAAAGCCGGATCGGATAGTGAACCGGAAAAGTTTCCAGTTCAGGTTCAACCGGTTTAACCGTTTGGTCGAATCGGATGATGTCATAATTACATATTAAATAAACAAATATATATATATATATATATATATGACTCATAACACACATTACCAATAATAAAATGCATAATAAGGTTTTGGGGTTTTAATTATCAAGTCTCATATCACTCTCAGTTGAGTAATTAAATGATTAAGAAATTAAAAAAAATTTAAAAATTAAAAAAAAAAAAAGATGGCCGGTTCAACCCGGTTTTATCCCGGTTTAACCCGGTTCAGCCCGGTTTTGACCGGTTTTACTCGGTTTTGACCAATTTTGACCGGTTCAACCCGGTCCAAACATGAATCCGATTTTGGCATTGAACCATAACCGAATAAGGGACCGGTTCACGGTCCGACCGGCCGGTCCGGTCCGGTCCGGTCCAGACAACAGTGCCTGTGAGTCATAATTTATATATTATAAATAGATACTTGAGAATATAATGGAATAAAACATTTCCATTTTCTAAAATAAAATAATTAAAGTATTTTGATGAATGCTTCTTTGACATATATAAATGGTAGACTCTATCTCTAAGAGATTAAAGAACACAGGAATTAGATACTTGCCATTCAATTCTCTTCATATTTCGGATTTCAGGTCTTCTGCACTTTGTCTAAATTTCAGGTGTTTATTGATGAAGAATATTAGCGATAAAGTCATGCTTAAACTTTTAAGGCTTTACCTAGCCTTTTAAGCTTTAAATTAGAATAAAGGTTCCTTGTAGTGGCTATACCAGTTTGAAAAACATACCTCTTGAGATTAGAAAAAAGAAAAGAAAATTCCCTCTCTTCAACAATCTAGCATTCCCTGTTCTCTCCCGGCTTGAGTAACTGTAGAAGTTGGCCCATCTATTAGCAGTGCAGAAATTTTTATAAAAAAATTGTAATTAATAACTCTTGGAACAATATTCTCCGGCCATCACCAATGCACAGCTATCACATTTCTTATTTATTATCTCTATTCTTTTACTTATTTCTTGTCATACATATCTAGACCTTAGATCACTATACCATGAGATTCTAAAGCCAACTGTGGAGTGACTACTGCGAGCGGAACTAGAAAAATTAATTTGAGAATGCAGATAATAAAAAGACAAAAAGGAAATAAAAAACTTGTCACCAATTCAGTCGCAATTTGGTGACGAAATAAAAAATTCTGTCATGAATAAATTGTGACGAGTAAAATAGTGATTAATTAATTTCGTCACAAAGTCTGTCGTGATTTAAAATTGAGATAGAATTTTCAACTATAATGCGACGTAAAATTCTGTTGCGATTTAATTTTTTTCTTATAGTGTATATATCTTATATATTAGTAAGTTTTTGAGTAAATACATATTAAGTATATCTTTAAACAATATTTTCAGCTTTAAGAGTGTGGTGGCCCCAAGCCTCAATGTAATTTCATCCTTGGGCTAGTGTGACACACATGCACACATATATATATATTGACAGAATTTACTGAAAAACTTGGTATATATTTTATCATAATTGAATTTCATAATTTAGAAATTGTTGATATATATCTTGAAGTTGATTGTTTGGGTTTCTGAAAACTTCTCAACCTTAAAACTATGTATAGTGAAATGTATATTTTGAACTCTGGAGTTGGTAACCTTCGCCCGTGGTTACTTGAGATACAACCAGAAGTTACATATGCTGAAACCAAAATTTCAATTGCCTTTGATTATGGAAAGCAATAGAACCTGCAAACAAACTTCTTATTGGCCTTTCATTGACTTTATTACACTGTTAAAGGAAAACAAGTGTTGAGAAACATGTCTTCCAGAAGAGAAAATTAGGAAAAGTGATGAGAGAGGAAAGTAAAGGAAAACGAGTGTTGAGAAACATGGCTTAAGTAAAAATTAAGAAAAGAGTGATGAGAGAGAAAAGTTAAATATTTTGAATGAGAAAAGTTACGATAAAGTTAATTATAATAGAGTCACAAAATAACTTATATATTAGCAGATATGTAACTAATTATTTAATTAATCAGAATTAATTAACTAATGCAAGTCTATTTTTCTTTTTCGGTTTCTTTCAATGAAATTTCCTCATACCCATTTGCAGATAAATGGTTAGTTTCAGCTAAAAATGTTGAGACTTAATATTTGAGGAGATCCTATTGAGGCTGCCCACAGTGAAATGAGAACTATGTATAATGACATGCCACCCACAGAAAGCCAGAAGCAGATGTTGGCTCGGAATGTATATGAATCATGTCAGCAAGCCCTGTCTATTGTTTACCTTCTCTATCTTGTACCAAATAAACAAACCTATCAAAGTCTCTTTCCAACCCCAACATTTTTAGTGGGAAAATATTTTATTGTTCTTCAAGAAAAGGATAAAGAAAATCAGGTTCTCACAGCCTCCAATTGATTTCTGACTCATTCGTCGTTGTCATCATTATGAAAAAGTAACGTCAACATCCCTACAATCCCCAGTTGTCGCGTCCACCAACCCACAGAAACCAATTTGAAACCAAATGTCCATAGTTTTTCTATGTGTGCTAGAACTAATGGATAGGTTTAATTGATTAGGAGTCTTAATTAATGACAAAGAGATACTTTTATAGCTAAGTTGAGTAGTTAAATATTTATTATTTAAAAATTTATTATATATAATCAATGCTTAATAAATCTTTAACAACTCACAGTGTAGTAATTAAGAATACAAACAAATGAGTATCTAAATAATTGACAAAAGATGATACGATGTGAGTGACTACTAGTACCTGAGATTGAAAGGAACCTTCCTGCCCGGAAATCAACGTATATTGATTGTGATGGGAGTGTGTATACCTGATTCTCTGATTCTAATCCTTTAATTGATAAATTAATTGTCATTATTATTGTGAAATTAGAGAATAATGACATAGTCGACTCTTTGATTATTGACATAAAAAAAAGATTCTTACTTTTTTAATTTCGGTATATTTGTAAGAAAAAATCTTACACTATCAATCATAACTATTTTATCCAGTGCATGTGTTTTCGTTGTTTTTGTGAGTTCACATTTATGAAACTCGTCACATTAGATGATGATAATTATCCTGGTATAAGTTTTGAAAAAAAAATTAATAACTTAAAATGCGAGGCTCACTTTTAGATTTGTCTATAGTTAGGCCAGTAATTACTTAACTATAAATCAACCAAAATCAAATACTAATTCGGATCGATTTGATCAATATGATCGACATGATTTAGGCAAAACTCATCGCTATTCAAATTATGTTGAAAGTGGTTTGAGTTAGATTTACAAGAAGAAAAAATTAAAAGAAAGCTATTGGGATTGTCGATTCTCTATCCACAATGATTTTTAATTAATTATAATTTTTTAATTTACCAGCCATTATTAATTAAGTTGTTGTTTGTTAATAGAGATTGATTTAGCTGATAACTGGATCCATTTCTTAAGATTTGTGTTATGGTCTAACTTTGGAATGTAATAGGCTTCCCTCCTAAACTTTTCAACAACAACAAAAAAGGTTTTTGTCTAACTCCTAGAATTTAACCACACTCTTAACTAATCTTAACAAGTTTACATTTCAACTTACTTTTTTTTTTTGGGTGCATACTCTTTTTAGTGCTATAAAACAAAGTAACTAAAGCTTAGGAAATAAAATATGGAGAGAATTAACTTGAAAGTCATCTAAGGTGGAGGAGCCTTAGCTCGACCTCCAAGAAAATATCCATAGCATCTGGTTAAATTTAATTTCAACCTTCTATATTAACTTCACAACTTTTTAATTTTCTTAATTTAGATTTTTCTTAAAAAAATCTTTCTAAGTATGACTTAGAAAAAATTTCTACATTTGTTTATAATCAATATTTTCCTAAAAGAAAATTGGAAATTCTTTAAACTTATAACACAATGAAAAAGACACGTGTCTAGTAGTTCAACCATGATTATAGAAGAAAAATAACAATAAGCTTAGAAACATTTGACAAACATTAATACAACTCATACGCATAAATTAAAGCTTAGAGAATATTGTATTATTTTGGCTGGTTAAATATTAATTAATATATATTTGTTTTCATTTGATGAGAGCAGAAATAGAATTTGAGCATTAAACTATATATATATATATATTCATTTTGAGTGTTTTTTTTGGTACTACTTAGAAATTTTACTTGGTATATTTTGACTATAAATGAATGCAGAATTGTTTTCTTAGTCATACCAAAAAAATAATAAAAAGAAATTCTTTCGATGAAAATCTTCCATGTAATTAATTAAAAATTAAATGACTATGCCAAAATAGTAAGTTTTTAATTCATCAAAAAATAATAGGTTAAAACTAATTAGAGTGTGGATAGACATACGAAAGAATAAAATGATATTTGACTTTGTATAAAATGACAAATTTAAGTAAAAGTATTTTTGAAAAATGAATTTAATTTTAGTTAGACGGTAATGTAAGCGAAAAGTTATGTTACATATAGATAACTATGATAGTAATTTATGTTGATGCAAATTAATACGCAATTATATCTGTTGCTTAACATTACATATGGTGAGAAATTTGTCTTTATGTACGAAGATTGAAGCGCGGGACCAATTTTCGAGTCTCTTGTAATGGTTGATGAGTTAGAACTATACAAGAATTCTAAAATGTAGCATCTCCAAAATAAAATAAAATAAAATGCAAATGAACTCCAAATGGAAAATATTACAAGCACATTGAATGGGGTGCTCACTTGGTTTGATCCTATGAGATCACTAATGATTTCATTTTCAAATACTCGAAAGTAGTAATCTTGCCCCGCATCTTGCGGGTTATTTTATATTCAATATTTATCATTTTTATTAAGAAATAAAATTATAATTATAATTATTATTTTAGATATTTTTATATTTTTAAAGTATTTTTTTAATAAAAATTATTTAAAATAGATAACCAAAATGTTGATAATTAATTTTTTATATTGACAAAGTTATGTTATTTGTTTGAAAGATTTTATCACTGATTGCAAGAATTGTTGCACATTGAATGAATTTTACAACCTGTGAATAGGCTTAACAATGGAATAGGTTGAGGGATGGGTTTTTTCCAATCTCGTCTTGCATCTTTCAAATTGGCATGTTACCCTTTCTTACTCGCTAGCAAGTTTTGGAGACAAAATGTCAATCTCGTCCCTATAAAAATATTATAAACATGCACTCTTTGAGCCTTGTCCTGCTTCTATAAAAAATTTAAATATAAATTTATACCAATAATATAATCAATTATAATCTTAAAAGTCAATCATCATCTATACAGTTGAAACAATTGAAAGATGAGAATACTTTCACCATTTAAATCTAGAATTAACTAAATAAATAAATATATCTAAAAAATTAAGAACATAAGTAATAAGTTATAAAATTAACTTAGAATTTTTTTTATATATGGGGCGGGGCGGGACAATTGGACCCTTAACGCACACCTAACTTTCCATGCAAAGATTAATAACAACTCTACCCGATGAGTAGGGTTGAAACTGCCAAGCCTACTTGTGATATGTCCATTGATAATAAGAATTTGCTAATTTATGTTTCTTATGAAGTTTAATAGGGTTACTTATATTTACAGCTTCGTAAAAAATACTACCTTACGAAAGATATTGGGAAATAAGATTGTTCTTAATTATCTCTAATTGTATGATACAATCCAACAAAAAATATATATACCTATGTTTTTTTTATTTTTATCACTACCACTTAATTTTTTTTCTTGTTAACAATTATACCCTTATATTTATGTCTTTTGGAACTCCATAATTCTATTTTTTTTCTTTGAAAGTTAACATGCATTTAATAGTGTCATTAATTAGTTCTCAAGACAATTTTATAATATGCTGTCACTACTACTTGAATAATTTTTTTTTATCAACACTTACACTTTAATATTATTGTTTCTTTTTTAAATTTCTCTATTTCATTATTTTCCTTTAAAAGTTAACATGTATTTAATAATATTATTAATTGTTTTCAAAGAGATTTTACTTATATATATATATATATATATATAATATAATATAATTTTCAACTAAGAAGGCAAAAGGCCCCTGACCCCTATAGCCATTATCTTTTGTTGGCCCATATTATGATTATAATTTAAGTAATTAATTAGGTTAATGAATTATGGATCGACCCAATTGTTATAAGTGAGATTTTATCGAAAGCTAAAAAACAAATTTAGGTTAAAGAGACAACAGTTATAAAAAAAAAAGTTTGCTGCAACACCTTTCATACCAATAGAACCGAAAGTGGTTTCTTGGTCCATCCTTCCTTTTGGAATTTGTTGTGCCTAAATGTAGAAGCTGTGAATATTGTAAAAATTAGGCTCAGAAATAAGATAAATGATGATCTTTTGGCTAATTGTTTAGTCACTTTAAACTTACAAACTTTTATTTAAATATATTGATTCTTGACTTTTATAATTTTGGCCTCCTCAACAGTTGATTCCTGGATCCATCCTTGCACATAAGAGCATTAAGAAGATGGTAATGAGAAAAAATAATGTGCAAGTATATGGTGACAAACTTTTCGGGGGCTAAACCTCAACCTTGATACTATTACTTGGCGTGAGAACTAAAAGGAGCGAATTGTTGTTTCTTAAAATACAATGACATATTTTCTTAAATTAAAACTTAATGCTATTTTAAGACAAATATGACACAAACAGTTAATATGAATCAATTAAATTAAAGAAAATAATCCGTGAGTCTTAGCTTATATAGTACTTTCTTGATCTTTAAGACGAGGGCTACTATTGGGTGGGAAGTTTGATTCATCCACATGTCATTTCCCATTCCCCCTAATTAGATTCCAATAGAGGTCTCGGTAGTTGCAAAAGAAAAAAAAAAAAAACTTTGCAAGAGCTTTATCTTAATTCAACTACAACTCGTGACCTATGTCCATTCCTCATGTAACTATTTGAGATTTTCTTCACTCCAGTAATGCTTTTACTTACAAGATCATCATAATCAACCTTTTTCTACCTTAACCCGTAAGCAAAGTAAGCCCTTTGTGCTTTCAAGGATATCATTAATTTTTCTTTACCTTGACTCAAAATAGAGTAATCAAAATTCAAGAAATTTTTTTAAAATTCTACCCACACTCTTTTTTGCGGGAGCAAGAGTTCAACTTTTGCTTTTTCAAATGCTCTCATTAATGAGTTACAATGAATCCCGGAAACTCTCTTACTAGACTGTACTATATAGGCAAGTTAAAAGCCCTAGGAAGATGTAATAACAATAGGTTATGCAGGCTGAAACAGTTCTCTGATGTTATTCTCAAATTCTCTATTCGATCATTTGAAAGTCATTCCTTTTGTAGTAGTTTTGCTTTTCTTGACTTGAGATAGCCGTTGGAGTGAATATTAGTGCTAAAAAAATGTCTTTTCAAGCTTTAAGCATGACCTGCTTGCACAAACATACTTAACACATGCTTTAATCCATCACCAACCTAATCATCACAAATTATTCCAATCAATTCACAAAGATATTATCATAAACACTAATTAAATCTTATCAATCAGCACCGTTTTCTCAAATCACAAAAAAAATTAAGGAGTTTCAAACATAATAAACACATTCTCAATTAATTAATGCTTTATCACCAAAACTAGAATATCCAACACTTTGCAAGCTAAGAAAGAAAGAATAATACAAAAAGAAATTAAGAATAACAATAATAGACAACAAATATTACTGGTGTTTAACAAACCCAAAACCTAAAAAAAATGTAACTTATTGTTTCCCTAATTGAATAAAAGCAGAGAAATAAAACATAAATAGACTAGCCAATGAGCTTGTAGCTCTAGTAGCACTGGCTTTGATCCTTAAAATTGGGGTGTGATGATAATATTAGATGTTTGATTTTCTACTATATCACTTATTCCTCTCTTCTATCCATGTATTTGCACCTCTCAATTTATCAAAAAGAAAAAACATGAATACAGCATGTTCTGCATAAATAATTGAAAATGTAAAAAAATACCTTTAAAAAGACCTACTAATAGAGTTATACACCCACATTGAAACTCTTGGTAACGTGAGGACCTAATTGGCTATCTATTTGTTTTCCCACGTGTTTTTGGTAGTGGGAAAAACATGGAGACCTTAGCGCCCACACATGATCCATCTTAATTGGGTTTTATCCACCACGTGAGTTGTTGAAATATTGATGTGTGGTTCTCTATATCTTGTGAAAAATTGAGACAGAATGGTAGGCCAAACAATAGATGTTAAGCATTGGTTCGAAGTTTAAAAGTCAAAGTGTTTCTTCCCCCTCAAGATCACGTTTTCCACATGTTTCATTATTCAAACGTTTCTCTAAGAGAGAACCACTTCCATTTTAAATAATGAATCCTATGAAGTGGCATTTGCCCTCCCAATTCTCTTACGTGCAATTGATCAATCCTTGACTAAAGCTATTGAACATCTGCTTGTATGTTTGGATAGAGTTTTTTATTTTATTTTTTATGCAGTTTAATTGGTTAGAACTTCTATCTATTTATATATTATCTCGTTTTAGTCTCTTTTTTTTTTCTCTTTCCACTGAAATTTTTTCAATGTCTTAACAGAATAAATATTTTCTGGGAAAAAAAGTGATGATGCATGTGGGTGCTATGGGTTGTTCACATAACGTAAAGCAAACTCTATTTATATTGAGAAATTATATATATCGAAGTTTCTTTTTCCACAGTATACATTTGTGAATAAATAAATACTGGTAAGTCATTTACAATTTAAAAATTGTCAATTTAGAAAAAAGAACAAAAAACAAAAAACAAAAGTTATGCACTTTTGACAACTATTTTTGTGTGGAATAATTCTTAGCTTTATAGCCTTCATTTTCCTCTTTCAAAACTAAACATTTCCATTTTATCTTAATATGCAATCTTCTCAGTTGACCCCTACTGTTACTCGAGTAATAATCTGTTCATCCATGTTTGCTGCATGTCATGTCTTAGTGCCTTCCTTAACTTTTTAGTAGCATTTTTCTAATTCAATCTTCTAGAGGTTGGTTGATTTGGAATGCTCGCTCTGGCCAAAAAAATTTCCAAGTCTTAGATGAGCATTCCTCAACTTGGAAAAATCGTTGTGTTTGTGCGATGTACTTCTACCAATTTTGAAGAACTGAACCAATAATGCCTAATTATGTGATTTTAAAGATTAGGGAGTAATTCCATCCTATTGGGCTGTCTGCCAATAAAGGAATTTCATTGCAGTCTCTATCTTGTCTCGTTCAACTTGAAAGGTAGGAATGACAATTGTTATTTCTGATCGAGTCTCAATAAATACTTCCACTGTGTGCCAAGAAAAAAAAAATAGCCGACAAAATTCTAATGGACTTTTTAAGGGCAACTCACACTCTTATTGAATTCATATAACATTATTAATTAATTTACCCGAGAAAGAAGAATTGAAACTGGCTACATTATTAATTTACCCAAGAAAAAAAAATAAAAAGAATTGAAACAATAGAACCATAGGAAGAAATAAAACATGAGATCACTACTAACAACCTTAGAGATACCTAGCAGTAGCACCTTATTTTGAAATGCAAATTAGACATTATGTCATGCAACACCTAGATAAGTTGTTTACATACTCATTGCGGTTCTTGCCATGTCTAGAATGAGACCCCTGCAATGAAATAGCGAAAAGGAAGTCTTCATTTCCTCTTCACTCTCAGAAAATTGAGTAATGGTTTATCTGGAACAGGTATCAACTTCACAGCCAAACCAATTGGCCAGGAAATAGCAGCAAGAGCAATGCAGACAGCCCATTGTCCCCAATTTAATCTCTCTGTATCTGCAAACTTCTTGAGGAACTCCACCATCACCACCTGTAGGACAATGGTTATGCCAATAATTCCCAAAAACAACTTGCTCCTGTGTATGCCTTTGAAAACATTCTTCTTCTCCAGTTTCCTTGCATTGAACTCATTGAACACTTGGCAAAGCACAAATGTATTAAATATCAAGGTGTCATTTACCCCTGAAGTCACACCAAAGATAGACTCACCCTTGAATTGAAGAGTCAGCAAAACTGCTATCTGGTACAAAGCTTGAGCTAATAGATTCCTCCACATGACATTAGTGATAAGAGGTTCGGTTCTACCAACTGGTGCTTTGTCCATCAACTCCATGGTAGGATTCTCTGTTGCAAGTGCTAGAGCACCCAATGTGTCCATTATCAAGTTCACCCACAATAATTGCACTGCTGTAAGTGGCACTTTCCCAGCTGCTGCTGCTGCCACAAAGTTGATTGCAAGTGCAGCAACATTCACTGTTAATTGGAACTGAATGAACTTCTGGATGTTGTTATATACACATCTTCCCCACCTTAAGACTGTAACTACAGAGGCAAAATTGTCATCCAAGATAACAATATCTGAGCTCTCTTTAGCAACTTCTGTACCTTGAATCCCCATAGAAAGTCCAATATCAGCTTCCTTGAGTGCTGGTGCATCATTTGTGCCATCCCCAGTGACAGCAACTACATGGCCTTTCTGTTTAAGGCATTGTACCATTAGAAGTTTATCAAAAGGAGAGGATCTTGCCATCACACAGATTTTGTCCACTTTCTCCAATCTTTCTTCAGTTGTGTAGTTTTGAAATTCCTCTCCCTCTACCACTGCTCCAACGTAGTCCTGATTAGGCTTGAGTATACCACATTCTGTTGCTATAGCTTTTGCAGTGAAAACATTGTCACCTGTGATCATTTTGACATTTACACCAGCATGTTGGCAAGCTTCCACAGCTTTCTTAACCCCTGGACGACATGGATCCTTAATACCCACCAGTCCTAACAGGGTTAGACCATCTTCATTTACCCTTTTATTTCCTTCTTTATCCTGAGGCTCTTCTTCAACTACTGCATGTGCAAAAGCAATACAACGAAGACTACTGGCTGCCATACCTTGAATGATTTGCTCAAATTTCAACATGCTATCACTGTCAAGATCTTTCACAATGCCAGAAGCATCATAGTATCTCGAACACATCTTTAGCACCATCTCTGCTGCCCCCTTCCAGTGTACATTAATTGTGTTGTCTACCTTCCTTCTCAACAAAATCCCACTTCGTTTCTTCTTTGAATTGAAGGCATCGACATGAAGGATAGAACATTTTTGTGTCAAATGCTCCATCTCCATATTCAACTCCATAACAGCCCATGAAAGGATTGCTTTTTCTGTGGGACTACCTGAAAACTCCAACTCAGAATTTGATTTGGACTTGTATACACCACCAGTTGTGTTGAAAGCCACTCCTTCTCGGATTAGTTGAAGAACATACGGTGCAACTGATGAATAAGGACGCTCTTTTACAGGTTCTAGGCCTAACCAAAATTTGGTCACTTTCTGAAGAGTCCAGCCACCTACCCATGCCACCCACTCCAGTTGTAATGTCAACAATGGTAGCATGGTAGGTAGGAGCTCAAAGTCATCAACCACCAAAGTTTGGTGGCCAAACTTTGACAATTTTCAGCAGCCCCTATCTTATAAATAGACATCACTCATCTCTTGTAAACGCATTCAGTAGAAGTGTGGGTATCCAGAGAGAGTGAGAAAAGCCAGAGAGCTTGAGAGATTTTGAGAGTTGTTTTGTATAGAGAGTAATTCTCTTGTAAATTCTATTCAGAGAAATAGAGTGAGTTTTTCTCTCAATTCTTGTTCATTTTCGTGTTTAAATGAGTTCTGGATACCCAACAAGTGGTATCAGAGCTTGAGTTGAGTGTTGGGAGGGTTTCTTGAAAGCACAAAGTCTCTGCTCTTAAAATTCGAATTTTTCAAACACATCCATTTGGTGTTTTGACCACTCCAACAGATTCCTGGTGTCAAGACGAGCACAACGGAATTTTCGGCAGGCCAAACGGACGCCGGACGAAGCCGCACTCTCCGCACTCTCCGGCAGCTTCGCCTGAGAGTGGGCGTCACTCTCCCCACTCTCCAAACCAAGGTTGAAGACGACCCAGTCAGCACCACGTCAGCGCCACATCAGCGCCACGCAGCATTAGTGAGTGCCACGTCAACAGCCACGTCAGCATCCAGCCTGAACTTTCAAAAATTACAGGTTGACCCCTATATTTTCTGAAATTATACTTTAGCCTCTGATCTTTCAGAAATTACAATTTGATCCTTCAAGTTCCTGAAATTATATTTTAGCCCCTGATCTTTCAGAAATTACAATTTGACCCCAAAAGTTTCTGAAATTATACTTTAGCCCCTGATTTTTTAGAAATTGCAAATTGACTCAAGAGAGTCAAATTTCCCATTTTCGACCGTCTGCACGCATAGCGGTGTTTTTACTTTCAAGGAATTCAACTTTGTTTTTGAACAAGTTAGTGTAAATGGAGGAATCGCATCATCGTGAGCAATGCTAAAGCTCACCTCTACCAACTATACATTATGGAGACCCTGATGGAAGATCTCCTTAGTTGTAAAGATTTGTACGATCCCCCTGGAATTAAAGGGTGTAAACCACTGATCCTACAAAGGAAGCAGAGTGGAAGAAATCAAACGTAAAACTATTGGTCGATCCACAATGGATTGATCATGTTGTCTTCCACCATATTGCAAAAGAGACAGGACGCATATACCCTCCTCGGACAAAGTCGGAAGGTATGTATCGTGCAAAGACCGCCTAATAAAGCCTTAATAATGAGGCGATTAGTTAATCTTTTGAGTAGTGGAACTTGATTTGAGCACACAAGTGAATTTCAGAGCTTGATAAACCAATTGTCGCCTCGTAGAAATGGAGCTTCGGGGATGAAACACAAGCGCTCTTACTTCTCAGCTTCACTTCCTCGACACTTGGGAGACGCTAGTAGTCTCTCTCAAGAATTCGGCTCCAAATGGGAAACTTACCATGTCCTTGGTTAAAGATGCCCTGCTCAACGAAGAGGCCGTAAGAAAGGATATGAGCACGAATCCGCCTCATGCCCTTGTAACAAAAACCGAGGAGACAACAAAGAAGTAGTCGAGGCCAAGGGAGACAACAGAAAATGGTCGAAGCAATGGAAGGGGAAGGAGCATGAGTAGAGGAAGATCCACGATGGAAGAAGGCCAACATACAAGTGCTACCACCGTGGAATGGAGGGTCATTTAAAGAAGAACTGTCAAGATTGCAGGCGAGAGCAAGGGCAAGGTAGTTCTCAACCAAAGAATAATGATGGAGACACTTTTGTCACTATCCTCGGAGAAATAGCTTCTGTTCCATCAATAATGAGACATGCCTACACGCTCCCCAAGAGAAGACACGTAATGGGTAGTAGATATCGCATCATCCTACCACGTGACTCCCACAAAGATTTCTTCACAACATATAAAGTCGGTGACTTTGGAATAAGAAGATGGGAAATTCCCAGCTTTCTGCGAGATTGCCGAATAGGTGATGTTAAGATCCAAACAAATGTGGGGAGCACAATCACCTTGAAGGATGTCTGGACATGTGCCGTGATCTTCGGTTGAATTTACTTGTGGAGTAGCTCTTGATAAACAGGCTATGGTCATGCTTTGCAATGGCGCATGGAAATTAACAAAGGGCACCATGGTAATCGCCGAGGTCATATTTGTGGTACTTTATATAAAACTTATGTGAAGATATGTGCATACGGTCCTCAACATAGTAGAAAAAGAGGCTTCACAAAACTGTGGCACCGGAGGCTTGGTCACATGAGTGAAAAAGGTTTGTCTACCCCCGGAGAAAAAGGAGCTTATTACTATTGCCAAGAATATTGCCCGCATCCTTGCAATCATTGTTTGTTTGGCAAGCAACATAAAGTCTCTTTCGGTTTCTCTTCAACGAGAAGATCGTAGTTGCTCGATCCTAGTACACTCGATGTTTGTGGTCCCTTGGAGGCGGAATCATTAGGCGGAAACAGGTACTTTCTGACATTCATTGATGATGCTTCTCGAAAGGTGTGGGTGTACTTCATGAAAACAAAGGACCAGGTATTTAATTACTTCAAGTTATTTCATGTCATGGTAGAACGTGAAACTGGAAAGAAGTTGAAGTGTCTCCGATCTGATAATGGAGGCGAATACACTTCCAAGGAGTTTGATGCCTATTGCAGGAGTCAAGGCATCCGACATGAGAAGACGGTCCCACGCACCCCACAACATAATGGTGTAGCCGAAAGAATGAACCGGACCATTATGGAAAGAGTGAAGCATGCCTGCGATGGCTAAGTCGCCAAAGCCATTCGGGGAGAAGGGCTGTGAGCCACTGCTACCTAATCAACAGATCACCATCAGCACCGCTGGATTTTGAAGTTCCAGAGAAAGTATGGTCTGGTAAGCATCCTTCATATTCTCATCTGAGAGTATTTGGTTGTCTAGCTTTTGCGCATGTATCCAAGGAGCTTAGACAAAGCTCGATGCAAGGACAACCACTTGTATCTTCATAGGCTATGGAGATGAGGAATCGGATACAGTTAGGGACCCAAAGGAGAAGAAGGTGATCGGCTGTGGACGAGTGTTCCATGAAAATCGACGATAAAAGACATTGAAAAAGCCCACAATGTCTCAAATTCCAGAATCCAAAGTGCTCAAGAAGATATTTCAAGTTCAAGGCACCAACACGCTTTGCCACGAGTAACAATCTAGTGCCCGAGGAAATACCAAGGTAAGAGGAGGAAGAAGAAGAGGTGTTGAGCAGGGGAGACACAACCTCATCCACCAGGAAGATGTAGGACCATCACAAGGAACTGATGATGGTGAATCTCCTAATCCGTAAGTTCGAAGATCTGAACGAGGTCGGATTCGTCAAAAGATATCCGTAATCCGAGTACACAGCTTTGCTTTCATCAAGATGGCGAACTTAAAATTTTCAAGAAGCCATATCTCATAAGGATAAAGAAAAATGGTTGTTTGCAATGCAGGAGGAGATGGAATCACTGCAGAAAAATCATACTTATGAGATAATTAATCTTCCACAAGGGAAAAAGGCCCTGAAAAACAAATGGGTATTCAAGCTGAAGAAAGATGGCAACGGAAAAGTGGTGAAACACAAAGCTCGATTGGTAGTCAAAGGATTCCAGCAGAAAAAGGGAATTGACTTTGATGAGATTTTCTCACCAGTAGTAAAAATGACTTCAATAAGGGTTATTCTTGGCTTGGTAGCCAGTTTAAACCTAGAGCTTGAACAGATGGATGTCAAAACAGCATTTCTTCATGGAGATCTGAAAGAAGAAATCTACATGCAGCAGCCAGAAGGTTTCGAGGTCTCAGACAAGAACCTCGTTTGCAAGCTGAAAAATGGCTTGTATAGTCTGAAGCAAGCACCAAGGCAATGGTACAAGAAGTTTGACTCGAGTATGGAGAGTCAAGGCTACAAGAGAACTACTGTAGATCAGTGTGTTTATACTCAGAGGTTTTCGAATGGAAATTTTGTTGCTCTTCTACTATATGTAGATGATATATTGATTGTGGGATAAGATGCAACGAAAATTAAACAATGTACCAAGAAGGAACTCTCCAAGTCTTTTGACATGAAAGATTTAGGACCGCTCAACAGATTCTTGAATGCATATAGTTCGAGACAGAAGAACAACAGTTATGGCTATCTCAAGAGAAGTATATTGAACGAGTGATCAAAAGGTTTAATATGCACAATGCCAAACCAAGAGAAGCATTCCATTAGCCAATCACTTCAAGTTGAGTAAGATTTCGTGCCCTCTCATCCAAGAAAGAGATAGAGAAGATGTCAAGAATACCTTATTCTTCAAATAGCTTGGAAGCTTGATGTATGCAATGGTGTGTACAAGACCGTATATTGCTCATGCAAAGGGGTACCGTGAGTCGTTTTCTCTCTAATCCCCGGAAAGGAGCATTGGGAGCGATCAAGTGGATTCTCGTGTATTTAAAAGGTACATCAAAAATATGTCTTTGTTACTTGGGGAGCTGATCCAATCCTCGAAGGTTATACAGATGCGTACATGGCAGAGATCTTGATGGTAGAAAATCTACTTCAGGATTTCTCTACACTTTTGCGGGGAGTCATTTCATGGCAATCAAGATTGGAGAGTGCGTTGCTCTCTATCCACAATAAGGTAGTATATTGCAGCGAGAAGGTGGGAAAGAAATGTTGTGGTTAAAGCGTTTTCCAAGAACTTGGAATCAAGCAAAAAGGATTACAAGGTACATTGTGACAGTCAAAGTGCTATAGATTTGAGCAAGAATTCAATGTATCATTCGCATAAAGCACATTGATATCCGCTATCATTGGATACGCGAGATCATAGATAAAGAACTATTGAAATTAGTGAAGATCCACACAAAAGAGAATCCAGCTGACATGTTAACAAAGGCTGTTACCAAAGAAAAGCTAGAGCTATGCAGAGACATAGCTGGAATGCTTGTTAGATAACAATTGCTCCAAGAGTGGCTGGAGGGGGAGAATTGAAGAGTCCAGCCACCTACCCATGCCACCCACTCCAGTTGTAATGTCAACAATGGTAGCATGGTAGGTAGGAGCTCAAAGTCATCAACCACCAAAGTTTGGTGGCCAAACTTTGACAATTTTCAGCAGCCCCTATCTTATAAATAGACATCACTCATCTCTTGTAAACGCATTCAGTAGAAGTGTGGGTATCCAGAGAGAGTGAGAAAAGCCAGAGAGCTTGAGAGATTTTGAGAGTTGTTTTGTATAGAGAGTAATTCTCTTGTAAATTCTATTCAGAGAAATAGAGTGAGTTTTTCTCTCAATTCTTGTTCATTTTCGTGTTTAAATGAGTTCTGGATACCCAACACTTTCATCTGGTTGAGCGTGAGTGTGCCTGTCTTATCAGTGCAAATAGTGGTAGCAGAGCCCATGGTCTCACAAGCAGATAGCTTTCGCACCATTGCTTGGTCAGCCATCATTTTCTTCATTGAATAAGCCAGAGTCAGAGTCACTGCCAGTGGCAGCCCCTCTGGAATTGCAACAACAACAATAGTAACTGCATCAGCCACAATTCCTACAATTGCGTTCACTATATCATTGAACTTGGTTTTGCTTCCATTAAACTCTCTATTCCCATTCTCATCCTTTGTGTTTCCTGTGAAGTAACGAATCAACAAAGCAACAAGAACAAGAAATGCAACGGCCAAACCAACCTTTCCAATGGATGATGTAAGCTTGTTCAGCCGTGCTTGCAAAGGAGTTTGCTCATCAATATCGCGGTTGATTGAACTCATCATTTGGCCCCATGTTGTGTTCATACCAACTGATGTGACAAGCATTTTAGCATACCCATCAACCACCTTGGTGCCAGAGAACAAGAATGGGTGATGGTTTCTATTAACCTCCACATGATCACTCTCCCCTGTCATGCTTGACTCGTCCACTTGCAGAGAATGCCCATCTATGAATAACCCATCTGCTGGGACTTGATCTCCAATCTTCAAGAAGATCACATCACCAACTACGATTTCAAATATTGAAATCTTTTGACGACGCCCACTTCTCATCACATCAATTTGTATATCATTGCTCACTTGAGATAACTTGTCAAATTGTCTGTTCTGCCTGAAGTTACCTATGGAAGACACAGAAATGACAATAAAGACTGCAAGAAAAATGCTTCCACCATCATACCAACCTTCTTTGAGCCCATCCTCTTTGATGCCAAAGCCAAGAGAAAGAGCTGCACAAGCCAAAAGGATGAGAATGGTGAGGTCCTTAAAGGCTTCCACCATGAAATGAAGGAATCCTTTGGAAGGTGGCTTGATGTAAGTGTTCGGACCAAATTCTTCATGTCTGCGTGCAATGTCTTTGTTATCATCACCTTGGATACCATACTCAACACTGGTTTCAAGGGCTGCAGCTACCCCATCAACCCCACCAGATTTCTGAAGGCTATGTAGATTTTTCTCTTTGACTATCCCGGTAAGACTTAGTTTATCAACAATAAAGGAAGGGTGTGAATTCAAATCAACCACGGTGAAAGATGGAGAAGGTGAGATTTTTGCTTTCTTTTTGTTGCTTATGTTGGGAGCGAACATGAGGGCTCTAGAACAATAGATAGTAACAAAGGCAGAGTGCCACCTTTTATTGGTTGCACTAATCGTCTTTGGTGCATTTAGTAGTATCTCAATGCGCTTCAAGTTTGTGAGGAGTGTCATAGACATGCTTTCAAGAACAAAGTAACAAACTCTACGGAATAAAATTTAAAAGGATGTTTATACAAAAAAATTAAATTAAATTAAAAGGATGAGAAGCCACACAAACCGTTTGCAGAAAGCAAGGAATTGAACGCTTGGAAATATTTCCAGCACAATTTGGTTTGGAACGAAAATTGAGCAGCAATGGACAATAATACTATACGTACGTCGAACTGATCCAAATAGTCGAGAAGACTAATATTTGATCATAATAGACATTATGGTGTTTACCTATTGCATTAGGGTATATATAGGATACAAATGTGCCGCGTTTATTCTATTTTTGCATGAGAATTCTTTCCGTAAACATGAGTTTCTTTGGGCCATAGGTTAGCATTTTCAGCATGAAATGAAAGGCAGTTTCATATTAGAATTGACTTGCAGCTTTAGTTTTACCTAGGAATTTACGACTATGATGATGGAAATATCCACTAAGGCTTGTTGTTTGGTTGCATGCAGTTGCCTGGAAATTAAGGTACCGGAACCAGGAAGTGGGCCTTTTGAGTGTCTGACATGACATGACCATAGTCAGCCAGATTCGCTAGAGACGATGAAGGAAGTTCTCCGTTTCGTCCACTTTTGAGCTGGTTTCTACGCGGTTGTGTACCCAAAAAGCTTGCACAAGTGAAAAAGTTAGGTGGTGGTAGATCCATTTCACTTGTACCTTTTTCAAGTATTTAAATGTGGTAACACATGAAAGGGAATAATAAATTTAGGAGTAATGATACACGGCCACAAAAATTTGTATTCCTATACTCTTTAGGTTTGAGAATAATTTCATTTCCTCATGACCGTTATAGTCAAGCTTGATGACCACTTGAACTACCAAATACATCTCATATTTTTTGATACATTACTTTATGTATATTAAATGATGTACAAAGATTGATTTTAAAAAATAGAAGTGTTTAAATAAATTTGATTAACGTAGTAAATCCGACAATTTGATTAAGATTGGATGTTTCGTTGAATACTCATAGAAAAACTTCTGAGAACATATATAGTTGAAAAAGATTATGTGGTTTCTAGAGACATTTCCTTTGTCACGGGAATGGAATAAGAATAAAATGAAATGAAATAAAATAATCATTAATTATTAATCCACAGTTTGATATGGTACATAGAATTAATGTATAATGTAATTAAAATTGATCTAAATGACTTGAATGTCTATTATGAAAAAGAATATAATTGTTTAATTTTTCATATATTTATATATAATATGATAATACATTTTTAGAGTAATTTTTACGTTTTATTTTTTTTTACAACTTCATAATAAACATAATTTTGTTGCTTAGCAAAAAAAGAAGTTGAGTATTTTCGATTTGATTTTGGGCACATTGAAAACAAGAATGTGATTTTGAAAGGTCAAATTTAATGAAGAGTAATAAACTAATAATTTTCATTCTATAAAATTAATGAAGGTATATTAGAAAAAAGTAAATCTCATTCTATATAGTGAATAAATCACCAATCTCATCTCTCTATAAGAAAATGTTGATTCCTGGTTTTATGAAGTAAGTTATGGAGTAAAATCACCGTTCTATGCTTATTATTATTATTATTATTATTATTATTATTATTATTATTATTATTATTATTATTAACAAACTTGTGAATTCCCATCAAGATTCTATTTCATGTTTCATATTTTTGCTAATAAAAATATAGAACGCAATGGAACCAACATTCTTTATACCGAACACGATGTAAGGGTATGAGAATATATAAGAGTAAGTTAAGATACGGACTTTTATTTTTGAAACAATTAGGCAATTCCCTTCATTGAATGTTTGTTAGGCAGTGTCCATGATCATATATAAATTTATGATTATAACTTATAGAAGCAATCTCCTCCATAGAATACGCATGCTTAACAGATTAACTATTGTAGTTCAAAAAATTAATTTATAAAAGCTATATCAATCTAATTCTAAATGCTCAAGTGCTCAACGTTTTAGATGTATATGAACAGATTATAAAGTGCGCAGAGGGAAAACTACAATGTCCCTACCGCGAAATAATCGATAACGATATACATGTTAAAAAAACATGGAAAAAGTAATTATAAACATGAAACGACTATATTAATTTCAGTTAAAATATTTCATTTCATGCAATGAAATAAGAACTAATAAGCTATCGTGAATTAATTCTAAAATTAAATCACAGTTCATATATATATATATATAGTTTATCAATGCTCTAAAGAATTTCGGTACTTCAACTACTCCATTCTTCAAAATAGCTCTGTATATAAAAAACAATTATACATATAATATTATATATGTATTGATTTTGAACTATTAAAAAATTAATAAATTTTTAAAAAATAATAAAATATTTTAAAAATATTTTGTGATATATAAAAACTATGTACATAAATATACCTACAACACTTGTCATAACTGTTCTCGAGAGGCACCTGCAACGAATGTGACAACCAAATTTTAAAAAGTAAAATTTTATAAGAGTTGTCATTAATTTTATTTAGTTAGAAAAAAAATAAAAAAATTCTTTTAAAATGTTTAAAAATTAGTTTGTGCATTAAAGTTAGATTCAAAAGTCTATTTATGCACAAAGAATGGTATAAATTTAATCTCACTATATCCCTGATACATTCGTCCTAAAACGGTTACCTAAAGTTAATCATGTGAATTAATAATAATATAAATATATTTAATTTACCTTATAAAAAAAATAATCAATGACAACAATAAATAAATGAATAATTCAAAATTAAATCACAATATAATCAAATACTAAACTATTTACAAGCAATAAAGAAAATAAAGATCAAAATGAATTAAAATATTACAAATCGAGAGAGAATAAGACCAAAAATTAAATTATAAAAATTTACAAGTTTGGAGAGAAATAAAGATTAAAATTAAATTAAAATATATACAAGTTTGACAAGATTAAAATATTTACAAGTTGAGAAAATTATCAAAAGTTAAATTAAAAATGTTTACAAATTCAGAAGAAAATAAAGATAAAATTTTAATAAAAATATTTATAATTTTGGCTTATTATATGAACCTACGTATTCACCAAGTGAAATGAAAATTGTAAAACCAAGAAATTTTAAAAAAAATATTTGTGTGTTGGTTAAATTTAATTAAAAAAATTAAATGGTTTGAAAGGATCAAAGTTGAACAATAATGAAAATGTAAATAACAAGTTAGAAAATATTTATACAGCAAGAGAATGTAATTAATTCGTATAGTAAACTAACAGACGAAAAGCAAAAGAACAAAATAAGAAAAAATGATAACAGGAAAATGGTCCCAAACAATCCAATAATATGAAAATTAAATAAAAGGTGAAAAGTAATCTATAATGCAAATATTTAAAGAATTATTCCCAGACAAGCAAGCACCAATTTTAAAATGAATAAATAGGTAATTTAGTCCCTAAAAAAAATTACTTGCAATTTAGTTTTTAAATTTATTTTTATGTATGAGTTAGTCTTTAAATTTATAAAACTCGTATCAATTTCATCATTTTATTATTTCTAATTAACCAAGTTAAATTATGATTATTGACGTGACATGTTAAGTGTCTATATGTAACCTAGCTATAAGCATGTTGCTTAGCATTTTCTCTTAAAATATGACGTTATTTTAGCTTAATGAGTAAGTAATTACATATTCTGTATATGAGGAAGTTATGGTTCACTAAACTAAATGACGTCGTATCTTAAGAAAAATAACTAAGTAACATGTTATGTGACACTTAACATTACATATAGTAATTTAACATGTCACGTCTGATGTCAACATTTAACTTGGTCAATTAAAAATAATAAAAAGACTAAATTAATATAAATTTTAAAAATTTAAAAACTAATTCATATACAATAATAAATTGAGGGAGTAAACTAATATAATGAAGGATATTTTTAAAGATTAGTTGCCTATTTACTCATTCTAAAAGTATAAAAATATAATAATAACAATGACAGAAGGACCAGGAAAAGAAGCATCAAATCAATTATATAATGGAAGTCACGAATCTGACAATAGCAATAGAGCTACTATTCATTTTTATCCCTTATAACCATTTTACTTTCTCCTAGAATTTTTGAATGGGATGCCATCAATTTTCGCTTTGTTTGTGCGTATGGTTATGCCGTGGAAAGAGTTCATGGTGGGTTAAAACACTAACGTAATTTCCATAAGGGAAAGAAGGTAGTCTAACAAGTAAAAAACAATAAAACCCAAAGGAAAAATTGAAGGTTAGAGAAATAGTTTCATGGACTCCTTTACCGTGAACGCACAAGGGAGCCAAAGGATCTTCTGCTCAACGCTTCATTTTCCTCTTCCACTTCTTCTTGCCACCTCTTTCAATGCTCCCCTCTTTTAGATTTACTTCTTTTTTTCTTGTCTCATCTTTACTTAAATATTTATAGCAGTGAATTATATATTTTTAGAGTGAGAATGTGAGTTTTTCTCTAACTTAGGCCATTTATCATTATTGCCTTTTTATCTGGATTAATGAGTTATATTAAGATTAAATTAATAAATAATAGTATAAATAAGGTGACCTATTATTTTTATAAAAATATTTTTTTAACTTTCATTAATTTTATTTTCAAATTTTTTTTAATTTTTACTCTCTTATTATTAGTCCGATTAAAATTGGGTACCGAAAACAATCATTACTTTTAGTCCATTCACGTTACAGAAGTGATGCGAAGATCTATAGAGGGGAGAGGAGGTTGAGCGGTCAATAAGTTGAAGTTAATGACAACTGCTTAATCCCAACTTCAATATTCAATAATAAAGAAGAAAAAAGCAACACGTTTGTTTATTTCCACAGAATACAAGTGCCAATTTGTGGTGCAAGAAACAACATTAACATCGCATAACACAATTGCAAGCTACCATATTTTTTAAATATTTATGATGAACGCGTATAAGTTAAATAACTTGCGATAAATTTATCATGCTTCTTTTAAAGAAATATGAGATTTCCATTTATCTTAAATTTTAGGGGACAACACAAACCCTTTAATTCAAAAATATATTTGTATGGGTATTAATGTTTATAGTTTATAATCATAAGTCATAACGTATAATAAATACGAAGAAAAAGAAGTGAGCTATTGTGATAATCTTATATGGACCTTGAAAAGGTACCACGGTTGAAACTAACTACTTATAATATATAAATTCAAACTCGTAGACTGTAGCATTGTCACATGACTAGCCTTGTCGGTCTCTCTCAAATTATCATGTCAGTGAATCTTTAGTTATTTAGTCAGCGAATTCTCAACTACGTTATTCAGTCACGTTAGCGTATTCTTATATTCTCAGCAATTCTAGGTACCTTAACCAAATGATAGCTCTTGAACAATTGATATTATTCCCTCTATTAATATTCATTAATCTTTATAACTCTCTTAATCTCTATTAATCTTCATAACTCTATCTTAATCTCTATAATTATCTCTTAATGTTTGTTTATTTCTATTATGCTTGTGTGACTCCTTGTTTTTCTAAAGAATACACAAATCCTTAAAATTGTCTTGAACCATTGATATTATTCTCTCTTAATATTCACATTGAATGAGCAATTGTTATGTTCTTCTTTACACTTCTCCTTTCCTCTGTTCTTATATAATCACTTCCATATATGAATTTGAACCCTAACTTTCATATTCACCACCATCACTCTTAATGATGATCTCCACTGCATTCTGACAACTATCTCTACCTCATTCTGGCGACGCCATGCATCGGCCATCAATAATTTCTCTATCATATTTTTAAAATATTTGTGAAGAATGCGTATAAGTTAAAGAACTTGTGATAAATTTATCATGCTTCTTTTAAAGAAATATGAAATTTCTATTTATTTTAAATTTTAGGAGACATTACATACCCTCTAATTCAAAAATATATTTGTATGGGTATAATGTCTACAGCGTATAATCATAAGTCATAACATATCATAATTATGAATAAAGAAAAGTGAGCTATTGTGATAATCATATATAGACCTTAAAAAGGTACCACCATTAAAACTAACTTTCAAAGTTAATCACTGTCCAAATCTATTTATAATATATAAATTCAGGCTTGCGGGCTGTAGCACCATCACATTAGCCTTGTCGATCTCTCTCAAATTGTCATGTCAGTGAATTTTTAGTTATGTTTTCAGCCACATCAACGAATTCCCAATCATGTTATTCAGCCACGTCAGTGTATTCTTATATTCTAAGCAATTCAAGGTACCTCAACCAAATGATAGCTCTTGAACAATTGATATTATTCCCTCTCTTAATATTTATTAATCTTCATAACTCTCTCTTAATCTCTATAATTATCTCTTAATATCCTTTAATTTCTATTGTGGTTACGTGACTCTTTGTTTTTTCTGAACAATACAAAATTCCTTAAAAATGTCTTAAACCATTGATATTATTCTCTCTTAATATTCACATTGAATGAGCAACTGTTATGTTCTTCTTAATATTCATACATACATACATACATACATATATATATATATATATATGTATGTATGTATGAGTTTGAACCCTATGTTCACCACCATCACTTCCGATGATGATCTCTACCTCATTCCGACGCACTAGCCACCAATAATTTCTCTATCTCTCTTCTCCTTTCTCACTACATGTGAATCTTAAATTTATGTTATTCATCTTCTTTGATCTCTATCCTTCTGTTATTGGGATATTTGAAAGAGTTACTACCAATTCTAGTGGTGGCTACCAAATGTCAATTTTAGGAATTATGTCACGACCCAAACTAGAGGGCCCTGACCGGTACATAGGAAGGACTAGCCAACCTAGGAAGCCTAACGGACCAAAGATCATAATAAGACAATATGTTAAATCTACCGAAATTTCAGCAGAGTAACCTCTAAAAGTTAGACATCCCAATTTAACAATTTACAACCTGTTCACTTACAAGCATCACTAAACATAATCCCACTAACAGTATATCATAAGACCAGCCAAAGATACAGTGGAAGCTAGATCTTGCCTGTGAATAATGGAGCATATCTAAGATAATTACATATCCAAAAGGTACAAGAAAAACAAAATACAAGAAACACAAGGGACATGCCCACAGGAACAAAATGTTTGGCTCACCGAAAAGAACCACTTCTAGCTAACTGAAGAACCTGGACCCAGCTCAGTATTTGTATATGTAATACGTATAAGATAAAGAAGTGAGTCATAAGACCTAATGAGAGATATCATAATCTATAATGAAATTGGGACAAGTGTAAGCACAAGATTTTCACTAAAACTACATCCACACATCAAAACATATGTGTTAGTTCAAATAATTATAACAAAAACTAATAAGTAAATCATGAAATACCAAATCCAATATATCAATAGTCAAATGTCAAATATCCAATTTTCAAATATCGTATGGGAGGTTTCTAATCTAGAATTAAACAGAAATCTCACCGACGAACACATAGTTCGAAGGTTCGACAAACGCCCATTAACAGGGCACAGAGGTCAAATCCACCTGTCAAGTCAAACAGATCCGATCGTGTGAGCCAACACTTCGGGCTAGCAACACCCCTACTAGCTGAGGTTTGGACCAAGGTGCACCAAGGCTAACGTCTACTGCCGTTAGCTACAGTATTCTGTCAAAGTTTCCTCCCAACAAAACATAGTTGTATAAATCTAAATATACATATATTCATAATCATGAAAAAGTGCTTGTCCCAAGCTTTCTTATAATTTAACCACGAAGAAAAATAAATGACTTTGTGAAATCCTTCAATAAAGAACATTTTAAAAAAATGTACAAAAACATGTTATAGATCATGTCATCAACTCACTCAAAGGACGAAACTTCACGAGTCCAAAAGCTATGTTGTCACAGACCAACCGGACGATCCTCCAAAGAATCTAGGATCACAACAACATAACCAAGATAACAATCAACATTTAAAACTAAGGATTCATCCACTTGTGGGATAAGGAGTTCTTGAAGAATCTAGAAAACATTCAAGTTAGTTTAGAAAGATGACATTTGTTTGACAGAAATTCTGTATTGATTCAGAGGCTAATAAATTGCAAATAATATATGGAATTGAAGCCCTATGTGTCTAGTTTCTAACGCAACTGGAATCACCTCAATACGATCTCTCAATCAAGAGTTATGATCGAATTATTACACATTGTCTAGTTTACACGGGAATACAATTTTTATTCCATTTAAGCATTTTATCAAACATTTAATGAGCAATCCTTTCTTTTCAAAGTTAGCACGAAAATTATATGTTCTAACACCATTCCTATCAGTATCACTTCTCCATAACAACATTAAAACTCTTCCAATTCATTCCATATACTATCAATTTCCAAGAACTCCAAAATTTCTAAATCAAACCCTAGGTTCAATACCCATTATGCATCTTACAACCCAATCTGCCATTCACCATAATACAACCACTAACAACATATTTGAGCTAAGAGATTACTTAAATAAGTCACAGGGATGGAAGGATGAAGTGGATGACTTGGTTGCTCCACAAAACCGTGCAACCCAACCCTTAGAAGATGAGGGAAATAAGTTCCAGCAGCTTGAAACGACCAAGAATGGTGAAATCCGGTGGATGGAAGAAGAAGAGAAAGAGGAAGATGACGGAGTAAAGAAGAAATGAGAGAATGCAGAGAATGAAAGAAATGTGCTCTTTGCTACTGCTCGAACGGAAATATCAGGGGGTGAGGGGAGGACGTGTTTGGTAGTGAGGATAGGGGTGTTTGGAAGTGAGGATATGGGTGTTCTCCATTAACTTTAAAACATAAATGTAAATTAGGGAATACCCCCCATTTGGATTCAATAAAAATATCAAGAAAATTAAAATCCTTATAAATAAAAAGTCAAATCTTGAGTTTTAGTTCAAATTCCTGAAATCCGAAACTTTCAACAGTGTTTCCTTTCTAAACAAGTGGGTCAAATGTTTCTAAAAATTCATTAAAAATCATTTTGTAACTCTTTGATATCCAATTATCAATTACTGCCAATTTTGATTTTAAGAAAATACATATTTACTATAACCCTCCATATAGATGCCACTTCCCACAGTTAGCCAAATTTTAGGACCCGTATTAACAGGTAATCATCTAATACACCCAAAATGGCTCTAAATAACTTTTATAAGGTAAGTTTAATTCTAAGAATCCCACTAATGAAGTAAATTAACTCAAAAGGTTAATCCTTTATACTCAAATTCATAATAAGAAGACTATACATAATACAACTATCATACGCAAAAATTTCGGGTCAGCTACTCACACTGAAAATTTGGTGCTAAGCACAACTCACACTGAAATGTGCATTTTTGTTTACTTAATCAGCTACTCTTCTGGTACCTTCAGGCTAAGCGCCAAAACCATGGAACTAAGCGTCATCTTTAGAATGTGACCTTTAACTTAAGCTTCAAATTGGGCTTCAATGGGGTTCAATCTATTACATTCAAACTACACAAAAACAAATTAAAACATTCTTAACTAAACCAAAACAACAATTAAAACAATAACTCCTAATGACTCAATAAAACACACTAAACATGGGATAAAAATAGCCTCTTAAGTATTAAAAGAGTAGTAATCTACCTTAATGCACGCCTAAAAGGTATACATGTTGGACATCTATCACTTCTATTTTTAAATCGTTGATCAAAGGCTGGGAAGCCTCTCTTTATAAAACTATTGTTTCTTCTTTAGTGTATCTTTTCCAACTTTGAAGAGCTATAAGATAAGTGAATGATGCCAAGATTCCATACTGGCATTGCTTTGCAATTAGAGTTAATTGACTTCATAAGCATGCCCTTTCTAGAGGAAGCAATAAAGGCAGGGAAGCCTCTCTTTACAATAATATTGTTTGTTCTTTGGTGTATCCTTTCCAACTTTGAAGAGCTATGAGATAGGTGCATGATGCCAAGATTTCATATTGGCATTGCTTTGCAATTAGAGTTAATTGACTTCATAAGAAAGCCAGCTATTCATTTATTTGTTGTAATCTTAATTTATATGGTCACTTCCTGGTGTTATTGTTCCTAATAGTAACTTGATTTCTGCACAATCATGCAGTATTTTTTTTTCTTAAACTAATATGCAGGAATTTATATTGGCTATCGTCTTCAGCAACAAGGTTTCGACATACTTATGTTCTAAAGTAAGTGGTCAAGTTGTAAGGATATAAAATTTGCAAAGGATTAAATGGATGCGGGTATTGCTTCGACATACTCATGTTCTTAAGTAAGTAGTCAACTCAGCATGCATATCCGGAAAGCAAAGCATAAATCCATAGTGTATACCTTACTTTTTTACCGGACCATGATGATTATTTGTAAATTATATTTTCTACCGCTATTTTCTATCTCTAATTTGACCATGATTTGCATATCAAATCTGAAATTAGTATTCGCTATTTGTAATATATTTACGTCAGTTTTAATAATTTTTTATATATCGTGCATGAGTACTTCAATGCTCTGCGTCCCGCGACTTCAATAAACTTCTAAAGTTACTGCTAACTTCTCACTTTTATATTATATTGGTCATTGGCATACTGATTTTAAAAATATATAAAAAATATATATACTTAAGTATGCTTGACATTATAATATCATAAATGCATAAAAAAAATAATATTATGGGACTATATACAGCTTTAAAAAATGTGTTCATTTTTTTTTCATAATTTTATTCATTTAACAATACCATTTTGCATATGGACTATCTATATAGATAATATACTGTGTTATTCTTTTGATCATGTTATTATTGAGAACAATATTGAAAAAATTAAAGGGAAAGAAATCTAATATATATCAAAATAAACGGATAAAATCTTTATTTTGTCCCTCTACAAAGAAAAAAACTTGAATATTAATAATATTCCTATAAAAATGCAGTTTGAAAATGATTAATCAATGGCCGAGCGTCGTTTAGTATGTGGGGTTTATTTTTACTAAACCTTACTTCACAAAATCAAGTAGTTGAAGGAAGACGCCAGCTTATATGTTTGAGGTAGTTAATAAACAAACATCCAATAAGATCATAAACCCTTAGAACCGGGAAGATTAATCCTTTATAACTGTATTTCCACTTCACCAAATTTATGGATTAATCAATATGAGAGGGGGATGCTAGCCAAACTGATATCAATAATTGTATAAATAGTTCTAAATAGATATGTATATATTTGTACACAAATGTTTTTTAATTGGTAGCATATTTATAATTTTTATGAGATGAATAATTTTGCATAAAAAAATTAATGCATTTATTATTGTCATATATGATTAAATATAAAGTTTGCTTTATTCAGCTATCTTATAGTTGCTCGAAATATCAACTAATGAAATGACTTTCTTCCTTTGGTGGGGGGTGTTCCTGATTGTCTTTTTTCCCTCTATGTTTGGGCATTATAATTACATCACAAGTTCTGTGCTCATGCAGGTGGTATTTTATGAATTCTTCATCTTATTTTAATGATAGAGTAGACGCCATTGGTAATATTAATATGAAAGCCAGTACTATTAATATCTACCTTATAGTGTCACAGATCTTTCTCCAAATATATGTTTAACATTCAAAGCAAGTTAGAAATGCTTCAGTTAATGAGAAAATGTTATAAACTTAACAACTTAATGAGTTGATGCAGTCTGCAGTTTTTTACTTACATTGCTTGGAATTTACAGCCATCAAATGCAAGTATCTAGGTATCTTCAATTCACATCAATACTACTCTTTATATGCTAATTTTCTTTTAATTTTTGTATTGAGAAGTCGTTATTATGATTAGTATTTATAATCTTTACTTAAATCTCCTTCTATCTGAATCACTTAAGCTAATCTTGTATGGCCTTTATTTGTTATTCTAAAGAGAGGGGGAAAAAGTGGTATGGGGAATACCAGCACATGTTTGACCAAATTGGATATTTGAACTAAATTTCCTTGAACCTTTTATATTTGTTTAATACCTGTTAATTATTATATGCATCTAATTGTTGTTGTAAGTTTGTTTTAGGGGTACAAAAAATTTCCTTATCATGAAAATTTTGTACCATTTGAGTAGCTAGCAGTAAGGCTGGCAATGAGCTGAGCTGAGCCGAGTTAGGCCTGACTCAGGCTCAGCTCGATGACAATATGTTTAGCTCAGGCTCGAGCTCAATAAGAAAACGAGATTATTTCTAGGCTTGAGCTCGGCTCACTATGAGCTCACGAGCAGCTCAAGCTTGGTGAGCCAAGCTCAAAATCTATATCAACATACCATCATTTAACTTAAAATATTAAAATCAACCATAACAGCAAAATGTATACTCACAAGTTCCAACCAAACAACTACAATTGTCTTCAAACATAAATAAAACAGCCACCATAATTTTAGAGAATTATGACTAATAGGTTCCTAACAAAGTTCAATTTACCAGCACCATTTCATTACTTACAAAAAAATTATATTAAATTTTTGTTATATATATATATATATATATATATATCAAGTTGGCTCACGAGCTCATGAGTCGAATATATGAAAGCTCAAGTTCAGCTCATTTAGTAATTGAGTTAAAATTGTTAGCTCAAGCTTAGCTCATTAGCTCATGAGCTTAGCTTATTGAACTGGTAATAAACTAAACCGTGATTAACTCACGAGTCAACTCGATCCATTGTCAGCCCTAGCTAGCAGTAGAAAGACTCTTAATCTTAGACATTTTGACATAGCCTGGGTGTCTTGGCCTATGGCTTAGGTAGTAGGCTTGTTGGGCCTTTAGAAACAAAGGCATGTGGTGACCAAAATCTTAAGTTAACGCAAAGCACTCACGTGCTATTGACACCTTTTTCATGACAGATAAATTGTGGCTTTAGTATAAACGTTGAATCATATGGCTTTCAGATATTAGAAAAATAAAAAGTCGTAGAAGTCATATATATATATATATATATATATATATATATATATGTGTGTATATATAATGAAATGAAATCCATACAATTAAATTATCATGGCAATGACTAAACAACTTAATTTCCTTTTTTTTTATATTATTTGAACAATTGTCAATAGAGATAGATATTCCTTTTTCAATATTATAAGTTCTGCACTTAATTTATATTTATATTTATAATGATTAACATCACATATATAACATGCCTTTTAGAAGAACCATAATTAGAGTCTAAAAATTATAAAAAATTCTACGCTAGTGCAACACACGAGTCTTCATCTAGTTATGGAGTAATTTGAAATACACTTTTCTCTTGACAATTGATTAAAATATGATCCAATATTAAAAAAAAGTAATCTTATTTTTAAATATGTTTTAATTATATTTCTCTTTTATTAAAACACATTATGCTGTGTTTGAAAAACTCCAAATTTTGATAATTATCTACATATAGAAATAGTTTTAATTTTTTTAATATTTGGCTAATAGTCAAATTCTAAACAAAACAATTAGCTCTAGAAATTAATTATTTTATTTTGTATATCAAATAATTGTCAAAATAAAATAATTAATGTCTAGAGCTATTTGAGAAATATTATAATTTCAAATTTGGGATATATATAAATTTAGAGTTTGAAAAGTATAAATAAGTCTTGAAGCCAATTTATTTGTCCAATCTTTATATACACCAACAAAACTTTATGTATATTTAATATGTGTAAGACTAACTTTATTATAATGTGTGCAACGGGAATATTATTTCACACAACTTCTCAACATTTTCATCTCAAAGTTTGATCATTAGTTATTTCTTATCATAGTCAAATTTTTAAAACTTAAAATATAATGAAAGAGTAACTCGACTTTCGTTCAAAAAGTATGGGCAGATGGAGATTTCATTATCCGTATAATTATATTTTAAAATTTGGGTTTGAGCCTGACACATCTCCAAAAGCTAGTTTATACAGTGAGAGTTACCCCCCATTTATAACCACTATTCAGGTCATATTACTATCTAATGTGAGACTCTCAACATCCTTCATGTCCAGGACTGGATATCTGCAGTGTGAAGTTTGTAGGACTGAACATCTGTGGGTGGCCCAACGGATCTTGGATAGACTCTGATACCATCTTAGAATTTGGATTTGAGTCTAAATCAACTCTAAAAGCTAGCCCATAGAATGAGGGTTGTCCCCCACTTATAACCACTATTCATGTCATATCACTATCCAATGTGAGACTTTCAACACCATATATGAGATATGATCAATAGAAACCGGTGTATGAATAAAACTCTTATGTCAATATATGACCATTAATTTTATTTTAATCAAATGGATTAAAATTAATGAATTTAATGAAGAAAGAGAATAATAAATTATGTGTTGAATGAAGAGTGAATAATGATTCCTCCCATTCAACTATTTTTCTCTATCAAGTGAGAAATAATTATATAATGTAATTCGGGACCCTTAGACGAGATTGCAAGATACAATGGCTCTAGTTCAATTAATTGCCCAATTAATTGAGCATGAGAAAACCAATGTTTATATAAGCATACTACAATTTTTTGGATATGGTTTTTCTCTTCCTTCTGTATTTGTCATTGCTTTATTGTTGGGACCTATAAAGAGGATATAGTTAAGTCTCTTAAAGTATATTGTAACATAGTGAACTCTCTCTATTGTTGTTGTCGTATATTGTTGATAATAAACTTTAATCTTTGATAAGACACCATATTGAATACTTGTTAGCCTAATACGGTTTTGAAAAGAATAATTTTTCTGACTTTCTAATGTCTTAAATTGTGGTGTTATTGATGTGTAAAATCATCTCTTGAACCTATTTTGTAATGGGTATTTTTGTAACAATTTTGAGATATACAAATAAGTTTTGTATATTATCTGTATGTACTTGGCATTTGTATTGTTTTGTAAATGCTCAACCATTGTGAAAATTACTACTTTGAAGTAGTAGAACTAACTAAATGTTACTTCTCCTTGGCTTTCTATTTGTAAAGAATAATTGAGAAAGAATTATACTTTTGTATTCATCTAATGTCATGATCTTTAAAAGAAATTATCAATTTTGATTTTGAAATATCTTGAGTCAAAATCCAGGGATTAAGTTGTTTTTCTAAGTTTATCATATGTTGTTATGATGAAAGTGATTTCCTATAAAGATGGTTTTATAAGTATTTATTTTGGGTACAAATCAGCATATTAATTACTTCAATTGATAAAGATTCCTTTTTGTTGGAGGTGCACAATGTTGGAATGAATAATATTTGAATTAAACATATTGTACCGATGGTATTACAATTTAATATTTTCCTTACTTGAGAATAAGGTAAAAACTTATATGTTTACTTTCTATATGAGTTGAATATATGAAATTGCCTATGGTAGATTAATTTAAATTAAATATTTTTTACATTTCATTAGGGGAAGATATTTTGTAATTGTTACTCAATTTTAGAGTGGTTAGTATAAAATATGTTAAGTTTGTTGAAATGCCTATTTTGATAAAGTCTATTATATTTTAGGCTTAATATTTGAGCAAATAAATACTTAAGTGCATGCTAAGTGGTTTATATGTGGCTTAATGCTGACTTTCAAGTATTATTGTCTGAAATTTGATCTAAGGTGTTTTGTTTCTTTGCATTGTTTATCAATGTATGATACCTTAGGTAAGTGGGAGCAAGTTTTGTTGTCAATGTGTTTTGTGCTAGTTGTATATTGGTGACTAGTGTTGCTATTTTTGTTCTATGTGAGACAAGATCTTATATTCAGTTGTTTTTAATTTCATAAAATATTTGGTGATGCCTATTTTTTATTTAAGGCATACAAATATTTGAAATTTTTTTTGTAATGATAGATTGTCTCATAAAACACACATATTTAGAAATTTTTGAAATATGTTAAATTTGTAATCTTGTTGCCCATTAATGTGTAATCTTTTTGGTTATTATAGGAGTTAGAGACTTTGTGATTGATATGTTCTCAATAGTGGTTAAAAATAGGTCTTATGTGCTTCCGCTATTGGTAACTTAGTTATATGCTCAAGTGTGTATTGCTTATTTATTACCTATGTTATAATACTTGAGTGATCCTGAGTGAGTTGTTGTAAACTTGCAAGTAATCCAATAATACATGTAAGGTATTATGAATTTTAATCTCACTCACAAGTAATCAAATCACTTTAAGTGAATTTTGGTATAGCTTACCCATTTGAAAAAATCCTTTAAGGATTTATATTTGCGATGACAAAGAGTAGTTGATCTGTTGTTAAGTGTCAAGTGGACACTTGTAATCTCCTTAATTGTGGAGGTAGAGTATGTGGTTAGTAATTAAGCCAATTTTGTAAGACTCTGTGATTATCCAATTGTTTTTTGTTAGGCTTCATATTGTTTTTGATTTATGACCACATTTTGATGACTCTGTAATAATGTATTTCTCTCTGTTTTGTACTGTGTTGTTAGAGAGAAAGATTGTGAGTTTCATAATCAATTTAAATAATTTTATCACAGAGTTAAGTTTTATCCCACTAATAAATATTTTACCATTTGAATATTTTGAAACTTATGTGACTCTAATGGGGTTGGTTATGTTTTGATATGTTGGATTAGTGGGAGTGTGCACAATTGTTATTATATTGTCTCAAGACTTATTGAAACTTTTGCTGCCATATGTTGTTATTATGTGCACGCTTTGGGATAATATGACATTATTGGAGAGACATTTTGGACTCAGTCTCATTTTGTTGTATTGTGATAATTTTGTTTAATCTCATTTGGCATCTCGGGCGGATACTAGGGCCATTTTGTTAGAAATTACACATGATCACACTTTTGGTATGCATTTTGATGTGTTTTCCCTTTAGCCCACATTCCACTTTATGTTAGGTCACAAGGATTTGAATATCTTACATGTATGATATCAGTATTCCTATCGAATATGACTTTCTGCATTTTAAGGTACTTGTTATCCCTTTTAGACCAATGGTTGAGAGTGCTTGCTCATAATCGACATTTTTTGTGGCCACATTAATTCGAGATATTGTTTATTTTAAAATGTTTGTCTATGCTGTCCAAGTGGGAGATTGTTGGATTATTTAATCATATGTCTATGCTAAAAGACTTGGATTAATTGAATGTCATATTTGTGGAGCATATATTGGTTAAGCCCATTTGTGATCACTTTTGTTATTGGGCTTTTATAAACACTTAAATTTATTGTGGATTGTGGTGATATGTGGGCTTTGTGTATGGGTTTTCTATGATGGGTAGGTTAACCCTTATTATAAACACAAGGAGAGACTCATACTCTCATCCTATATGTATTATGGTTGCCCCATTGAGATCATAAGCTTCAATGCATATAGGGAAAAATGGTAGTTTCTCTCCTAACCCACACACAGAGAACTAATAAGAGGATTATGATTTTTCTTCCAATTGTCTGTGATTTGATTTCAGGATGGCTATGAACTCATCAACGTCTTCTTATCCAGGTAATTTCAAAGCCTAATATCTAAATTGATATAATCTATGCATGTCATGATTTAGAGTTAAACGATTTAGGAGTTTTCTCTTCTAATTTGGGATCAGATTATACTACAAATTTTTAACAATTATGTGTATGCTTAGTCAAAAAATATATATTTATACCTCATTAATTAATTTAAATATATACCTGTTTGAAAATGAGGATTGTACTCGAAGGATTAGAGAGTGAACGATTCTCAGATATCATTTTTTTAAAATGGTTACTAATTCCTTATATAACTCTTAACAAATGCGTTAACTTTTGAGTTTTTTCTTACAAGAAAAACTTAAATTACATTTTAGGAAAATATAATTTATTTCCTTTATATAAAATTTAAATTTTAAATTTTATCATTTTTAGTTTTATATAAAATTTAAAATTTATCATTTTTAATGTATTTTCCTAAAAGTTACGTTATTAAAATATAATAATTTTAGTTTGCATAAATAGTTTTTTATTATTTTTTAAAAATATTTAATAAATTTTAGTTTTACTATTATTTATAAAAAAATACTAGATATACAAAAAAATTCTGTATTTTTGACATATTGTGTTGGCATTGTTATTGACTTTTTGATGGATGAGTGATCCCCATCACTTTGACTTATTAAATAACCACATTTGAATCTTGACAAAATTCTAGCTGAATTTTGTCAATTTTTTCTAGTTGTACAACATTGCTCTTATTTATATTATAGGAAATGGGAGTTGTTATAGTACTATGATGGATTTAGTACCGATGATAAGTTGTCAATTATCTATTGACTGTTAATTTCCCAATAAATATTTGAAAATTAAATATAAATAACAACTAATGAATGTTTGACAACTCTCCCTGGGTACTAGTACATTAAAAAAATGGATACTAGAATAATTCTCTATAAAAATTTTTTAAAACCTTATATTTGTTATCATTTTAATTTTTTTAAAGTTAATGTATAGATTTAAATTATCTTTCTTCATTAAATGAAGGTTTGACTATTCTCTCTTCATTTAAGACTTATATAATTATTTTCTTTCTTTTTTAATTTCAATGATTTAAATCAGTAGATCAAAATGAAATTAATCTTTAGATATTGATATAAAAGTTGTATTGTTACACAGGTGTCAATTAATATTGACCCATTATATATATATATATATATATATATATATATAAGGTGGGGATTCACTTACACCAAGTGTAAATCTTGATATACTTATATTACTCAATTTTTTTTGTAGAATGTGAATTTAACCAATCTAATCGTTCAATCATATGCTATTATCTTAATGATTATGCATACCAAATTTTAAATAAATCAGACATATATAGTTATCTAATCTAATAGTAGACAATTTACTTACATTTTTAAATCATATTATACTTTAAAATAAAGTAATGCGATGAAGTATCAAATAATTTTTAATTGTAAGAAATTTTATGAGGTTGATCTATCTTATGACAACTTTTAATTCAATGGTTGGATGAGTTAAATTCACATTCTACAAAAAAATATTGAGTGGTGTAAGTGTGTCAAGACTTACACTTGATGTAAGTAAATGTAAGTAAATCCTCACCCATATATATATATATATATGTGTGTGTAGTTAATAAGTGCCCTTAAGATATTAGTTAAAGAATTAAAGTAACGTCTTCCTAATTAGTACCCTTAGGACACTGTATAAAAAACATTTAATACACCTTAATAAACTCTCCTAATTACTTAATAAAAAACTATTAAATTCTTTGAGTTCTCAGGATATGAAACACTTTACTTTTGTATTTAATACTTTTTATTTTAATTCTTTAAAAATATACTAAGAGCACTCGTTAACAAATGCCATTAAAATATAAAACATTAAATGTAAAAGTAGAGTATTTAAGATCTTGAGAATCCAAAAAAAAAAATATTTAATACTTTCTCTATTAAGGAATGCAGAGAATTTAGTGAAGGATATTAAATACTTCTTAAACTAGTTAGCAAGACCCCATATATATATAATGAGTGCTCGTAAAGGTATTGGTTAAAGAATTAAAGTAGGGTCAAGACCGTCTTATTAACTAGTACCCTTGGACACTATTTAAGAAATATTTAATACACCTTAATTAATTCTCCTAATTACTTAATAAAAAATATTAAATTCTTTGAGTTCCCAAGATATGAAATATTTCACTTTTGTATTTAATACTTTCTATTTTAATTCCTTAGGCAATGCACTAAGGGCATTTGTTAGCAAATGCCATTAAAATATTAAATATTTGTAAAAGTATAGTATTTAATATCTTGACAATCCAAAAAAATATTTAATACTTTTCCATTAAGTAATGCAGAGAATTTATTAAAGGATATTAAATAGTTCTTAAACATTTAATATTCCTTAAATAAAAATTCTTCTAATTAATTAATAATAAAAAGTATTAAATTCTTTGAGTTCTCAAGATATGAAATACTTCACTTTTGTATATAATACTTTCTATTTTAATATTTTAAGCAATGCACCAAGAGCACTCGTTAGCAAATGCCATTAAAATATAAAATATTAAATATAAAAATAGAGTATTTAATATCTTAAAAATTCAAAAAAATATTTAATACTTTCTATTTTAATTTCTTAAGTAATACACTAAGAGCACTCGTTAGCAAATTTCATTAAAATATAAAATAGTAAATGTAAAAATAAAGTATTCAATATTTTCAAATTTTAAAAACAAATATTTAGTTCTTTCTCTATATATTGAGTAATGCAGCGAATTTATTGAAAAATATTAAATATTTCTTAAATTAGTTAAAATCAATTGATAATAATGTATATTCTTAATTACATCAATTTCGGACCATTGATTACAAGTTAGAGAATTTTTAGTGAAGAGAAGAGTCAAGGAACTCATTAAATATAAATTTAATGAAGGAAGAAACTTTGACAGTATAGCTAACTCTACTGATTATCTTTTACATTTTTAACTATTATATTTTAAATTGAAGATTATATATTAATAATTTGTCAGTTATTAATTTTATCAACTAAATAAAAAAATATAATTATGGTAAGTATTTATTCTATAATTCTCAATAAAACACCTATCTTTGATAATAAAAAATAATAATAAATACTTTCCCTATAAACGTCAGTATATACAAACAATTATCAAGTTGGCTGCTCAATCGCCTATATATATTCCTCTCATTTGGATGCAACATATATCCCATCATTTTAGAAGTCCAAGTTAAAATATAGTGTTGGAGTTCATCATGAAGCTAGGAGGCATGCTCATGATTGTTTGGGCTTTGTTCGCTCTCTTCAGCCACACCTATGGTACAACTATTATAACTTATTATTATCATTGCTCTTCTTCGCATTCATACAAATTTTGAAAGAGATTATGTTACATTCTTAATTAATCTATCTTGTATAAGGATTTAATCAATTTTTTCTTGTTTATAATTTGTAATACACACAGGGGATCCCAAGTTTTGTCCCAAAAATATGACGTTGGATGGCCAATGTGGCAGTAGAGGAGGAATGGACTGCTTTGAGGAATTCCTCAGACAGTTGGGAGCAAGCGCCATGCCTATGAATTGCACTTGTCAAGGTGTTCCTAATAATCAACGCCTATGCACTTGTAATGTTGTTTGTGGATGAGAAAATTTATCTGTAGTTCAAGTCCTTTTAATAATAGCAAAAATAATTGTGAAGCTTTTCAGTGTAACATCTTACATTGGCATCGGGGTTGTTAGAGTCGGACTCCCACGGTCTGAATAATTTGATTGTGAATTAAATACTTAGATAGTTATAATTCAGTCTTATAAATTAATTCACAGTTAAATTACTTTGAATCAGTTAAAACCAATCAAAATCTAGTTAAACTGCATGGTTCATCTTATTAAACCGATCGATTATTAAATTTTTTTTTAACAAATTGAACTCAATATCTTTTACATTCCATAAATATTTTTTTATATATTTTATATTATTACATGTAAATTATTTTAATGACGTCATTTGATTCAATCAGCCAATTTAAATAGTTAACTTGAACTAAAAACTTTCTTAATAACTATACAGTATAATTTTAACAATATTAATTTGAATATTAAAAAGCCCTCACCATATCCCAATATATAAAAGATATGAGTCTTTCAGTCAATGAAGTTTTCAATGAGTCATTGATGTTTTATTCAAAGGGCGATGCCTATATAGAAACTCAAGCATTTACGTTTTGATGACAATATCCTAGCGTTTTGAGTATCGGGTACACTAATTCATTAAGTGTGTGTTTGGGTGTGTGTTTAGATTAATTGTGAAAAAAAGATTATGTTAAAAATTGATTATGTGTATAATTGATTTTCAAGAAAATTAATTGTAAAAAAAAGATTATGTTAAAAATTGATTATGTGTATAATCGATTTTAAAAAAAATTGATTATGAGAAAATTAATTTATGTTTGGATGTGTTAATTTATAATTGATTTTATGATAAATATTTTTGTTTGGATTAAAAATTGCTTTTATGTATTAAATTACTAAAAGATATATGAAATGATTGAAAAAATTATTTGGTTGAGGGTAAATAAGTATTTTTCTCTTAAAACTTTTGAAATAATCTGAAATTAAATAATTAAAAGCTTAAAATAACAAAAAAAAATTTTAAAAAGTCATTTTTAGTTATGAAAAAATAATCTTAACTTATAATCAATTTTACACACTTTAAACAAATAAGATAGATTTTAGATAGAACAACTTTTAATTAAAAAAAATGATTATTCCCTCAAGAAAAGTAAAACCAAACATGCTCTAAATCATTGGATAAGGAGGTGCATCTATCATTGTGAAACTAAAATTTTGATATAAAAGAATTAGATCTTTTTTTTATAAGGACTTTCTTTTTCAACCATTGTTTTAGGCTATGTTTGAGAGTTTTAAAGAGGATGAAGTGGAGTGGTTTGGAAGGAATGGAGTAGAAAGGTGAAAGTATACCACTTTATTGTTTGGAAGTTTTAATGAGGGAATAGAGGGAAATCTTACTCCATTGTTTGGAAGTCACAATAGTAATTAATGGAGTAGAGTAAATTGCAAATTGGATTTAATTTTGATCTACTATCAGTGTAAAGTCTTTTTATACTATTATCTAATGGATTTAATTTTAATCCACCGTCAGTGTAAATTTTTTTTACACTTTCATCTAATTATGTACTGACACATCATTAAAAGTGTTAGACTTTTGAGGCTGTTGTTATAATAGTCAAACTCTTTTAGTGAGTTGGCAATAAATGATTGAATGACAGTGTAAAGAAACTTTACACTGACAGTGAATCAAAATTAAACTCTTATCTAATAATGTATTGACATATCAGTAAAAGGGTTAGACTTCCTAAGTAATTATTGTGATAGTCAAATATCTTTAATGATTTGATAACACATGATTGAAAGATAGTATAAAGAAACTTTACACTAACAATAGATCAAAATTAAACTCTTGCAAATTTTATTTCAAATACTACCATTTTAACTTTTATAGCCAACAACATTAATTACAAGTCAAAAAGGATTATAAATTACTATGGAACCTAATAATTACCAAGTTTATAATGGGTCCCATCAATATATATACATTAGCAATTTGAAAAATCAAATGAATTATGACATATGACTTTGGACCAATTATGGTTGCAACCTCTTTCTTAAACTACAAAAACAATGACTCAAGAGGAAGAACATAATTACCTGTTTGTAGTAAAATTTGCCAAAGTCGATGGTGGGTTGCTCCTGTCTGCTTAATGCTCTACAACAAAGAAGAGATGGGGTTGCAGGTTCCTAGCTACAGAGAAGAGGAAATGATAGGGAAAATGATTTTTGAGTGATGAAGATTAGAATTGTAAATGACTATCTAAAAATAAAAAAGAGGGAAGTGTTCTATCCCAAACCCCCCAAATTAGAGGGTATGAATTTAGGGGTTTGAGTAGTATGGAGCAGTTTGAGTTTCCTTTTTTAACTATTTCACTTCATTACTTAAAAAACTCTCATACAATGGGTTGATGTATTCTTACTACTTTACTTTATTACTAACCACCCCACTCTATCCATAAAAAAATATAATTTAGTGAAAGGATTCAACAAAAATAATAAAACTTGTGTTGTTCCAGAACATGTAAAACAATAAAATAAAAAAATCATAAGAAATAAAGTGAAGTGCAAATTGTCTCCACCAATGTCCCACATACCTTAGAACATAAGGATTTTAGTTATTGTAAATATTAAAGTTAAAAAGCGTTGTTCTTTTGTTTTTTCGAACCACGAGTATTCTCATATCCTTTTGATATGAGACTAATCCCGTTCAGATTTAGGAGTATGACAGTTACAAGTCCTCCAAACAATGACGACTTTATGAATTAAATCTTTGTCTCGACACATAGGATCAGAACTACTTTTAACTCCAACTAACCATTTATTGGTTAAAGAGTGTCTTATATACACTTTATTGTGAATTAATTCATTTAATGTGGCTTTTAAAATGATATTAAATGTGTGTTTGAATTAGATTCTACAAACTTAATTTTGTAAACTTGATTTTAGTCAGAAGTGAATTTGTAATGAAGTGATTTATATTTGGAAACATTATTTTGAAAAGTGATTTTGACAAAATGAATGTTATTTAGATAATGTTGATCAAAATCACTTTTGATTGTGTAATTACTAAAAAGGGTATTAGCTTCATATGACATTATCCATATTTCTGTTTTAGTTCATTTCATTATTTTTTAGGTATATACATATCCAATGACATGAATATTGTTATAAGAATTTTTTATATTTATTCTTGATACTATTATTTAAAAAAATGCATAATATTTTAGCTTTTCAAAATAATAGCCCAATTAAAAAAATCATAATGTAAATAAAAAAAATTATGTAATGAATAATAAAATGCCTGAAGTTAGCGCAATTACTACATATCAAGTAATTAAATGTTAAATAACAAGTCCAAATTAAAAATATCATTTATAATACAACACAATTTTTAAATATAACTAGACTACTAATTATTCATGTGCTCTTCAATTTGATCTCTAATTGAGTCTCGAACATGATCCAAGATGGTATTAAACTCCAATTAAATGCAATGCATGATGCATTCTACAAAATAAACAATAGAAACCAATCTTAAGACTGTACAAAAACAACAAACAAAATTCAAACAAAACAAAACATAGTAAATATCCTAGCAAACATAAAACTATAAAATAAAAATAAACTGTAGATCTCAATGCTGGTATTGTTGTCATTTCATGATTAACTAGATCAAGACACTTATTCAAAAATGATCATTAAGTGAACTAAGTTGTGAACCAAAGGACATGATATCAAGAATTAAATGTTCACAAAAAAGTCATTGCAGAAGGCGTCAGTGTTGAGCATAGACAAAAAAATATATAAGTAGAGATTTTTTTATATATTAAATAAAGAACATTCTACAAGACCTGTTTAATAGTGCTTAATAAAATTTGCCATTATCATATATTTGTTGTCACAAATAGTGGAGACTTGGAACCATTATATATTTATATGTTTTCTCTTCCACTTTTTCAATGAATTTATCTCAAATGCTAACTTTGTTTATTGACTATCTAAAAATATATATAAACAGATAATAGTAGTCATGAGATATTCTAGTTTTAATACAAATGGAAACTTTGAAGTACACTACTATGCTTACCTTATTTTATCACCACCCAAGTTCAAGTAAAATGCTCATTTTTGTAAGAATCCATTTCTTGCCTCCATGTCTAAAATATCTGTGACAACATAAAGTTATGTGGATGCGAAGAGGAAATTAGAAGCAGAACAATATACCTAATGTCATGATAAAGCAGAAAAGCTAAAGCATAATACACCTTGAGTAGGACGATTATGGCATAAAACTTTCCTACTTTTTCTCCTATTTCTTTCAATACAATAAATTGTTGGGAATCGGGGATCTAACATATCTCCATATTAGTATGATATTGTTCACTTTGGGCTTAAACCCTCATGGATTTGCTTTTGGACATCACCTAAAAGGCCTCATACTAATGGAGACATTTTTACATACTTATAAACCTATGACCCTCCCCTTGTTTAGGCAATGTGGGACTTGTTTGCAACTCAACAATCCTCCCCTCAAACAAAGGACCATGGTTCAACCTCCCCTCCAGCGGAAGCTTTTTCAAGTATTCAGCCTTATACTTGTACCGTCGTTTGCTCTCCAATAGAACCCGCTGCCTAACCAATCTGTTAGGAAGACTTTCGACACAAGATCATTTCCATCTTGCACCGCTGTATAGCAACGAGACACGCCGCCTGATCACCTCAACGCCAGGAGAACTTTCGACACAAGGAATCTTCAACTCAGATCCATCAACGGCTGTTCCAATACTCGCACCAGTCGACACCATCGGCTCTGATACTACTTGTTGGTAATCAGAGATCTAACATATCTCCACATTAGTATGATATTGTCCACTTTGGGCTTAAACCCTCATGGATTTGCTTTTGGACATCACCCAAGAAGCCTCATACTAATGGAGACATTTTTACATACTTATAAACCTATGACCCTCCCCTTGTTTAGGCAATGTGGGACTTGTTTGCAACTCAACATAAATTCAGTTCACATCATTCCAATTTACGAAGTATCAGAAATGTTTCAAACGATAAAGCACATTCAAGTTTAGCCAATGCACAAGGGCAATGGTGACATTGACACCTAGTTCTTGATCTACCATATCTATACGATTGGAAACCATTTAAGATGATTGGAACACTTAAAACTATGAGTATACAAACAAACAAAAGAATAAAGAAAATCACCTTGACATCACCAGTACCTAGAAAGTACATATCTCCTTATAACATCAGAAAAGCAAGTTCTATCTACCATATTATCAGTATAGTATCCTAGCAGCTTAACATAACTTCTCATAGTTGATACGCATTTAGTAGGTGTTGGAACCAAAGATAAATTGAGAAATTATTTTTGGAACCAAAGTAGTTCAAAGAATTAAACTCCTCAAAGTTGTGAATATAACAAAGGTATTAAATAAGAACAAACAAGTAGAGTTTTATTTAACCAGTGTGTAACATAATAGATAATTCAATAATGTTTTTCTAGCTTAAGAATATGTTGATAATACTTTGATAAGGAAACATAGTTGTAACTAATCTTTATTAGCAAGGGTCCAATTCGACTCTTGTTTTGACTGAAATTGGTATGTGTCCAATATACCCTCAATTACTTTATTATATTATATTGGATCGTCCAAGTTTTAATCATCCGTCCAAAGCTCGAATTCAAATAACAAGAACTGTTCATCATTAAATGGTGAAGAGACCCCTGACAAAGTACACAGCAAAGAAAAGTCAACTAAGTTGCTAACCTGACACTGCTAACAACTATGAAGACTAGCAAATAAGGAACTTTTTGCATACTCAGATAAATCAGAACTAAGATATCATATTCTTAGCAGTCTCTGATAATCATGGTTACTTTTCAGAAAGAAGCTCAACACGATATCTGCTTATGCATTTAATGCTACTTAGAACAGTAATAAATGTTTATGTTGGACGAAGAAACTTATGAAGACTACTTCAGGTGTGAGTTGCCTATAAATACAAGTGTCTCCAAAGAAAGAAAAAGAGAGAAATTTTTACGTGAACAAAAGAGAAAAAGATTCAAAGCTCACATTCTTTCTATTTCTTTATACTCTTGTATAGAGTCTCTTTCTTGAGAATTATTCTTTATTCTCACCTGTTGTGAGTTAATCTCAAGTGTGTTTACAACATCCTTTATTCAACTTAGTTGTCTAGCCTGAAGAGGCTGTATATAAAAAAATACTTGTGTGTTAGAACATGAAGAGGTTTGAGAATACTTGTTTACCTGAAGAGATAGAGAATACTTGTAATCTTTGTAATGATTAGTGGAAAATCCTTCTCATTGAAGGGACTGGACGTAAGTCTTAGGTTGTGTGTGTGATCCAGTATTGGTGTAAGCTTATCTTCCCTCTACTTGTGTTTAAATTATTCACTAACATAACATCTGGGGATTCTCATTGTTTTCTTAACAAAGTTTTCAAGTTAAATTTAAAACCTTTCAACTGCTACTAAAATGAGTTTTATAAATACCTTCTTTATGTCCAACGGACCGAGAAGCGTTTCTTTTCGTCTATTTCTTATTAAGTTTCCCAGGATCCTGCTTGAACTCTTAGTTAAACAAAAAGTTTTCTAAAAAGATTAAGAAATACAATTCAACTCCCCTTCTTGTGTTTCACTTGGTTATTTCAGAGGGTTTGCTGGTCTATATGAAGAGAACATAAACATAATTGTGTAATATTGGCATTGCCTTACCCATTTGAAGGTTCTCAACAGCTTCATCTTCATAACTCCTAACAAATTTGATGAAAAATAATAACATTTATAGGTTTAAAATATTTACTCTCTTATATAGGATTAGGGATCAACAAATCTCAACCAAAAATCCGCAAGAAATAAGTGGGGGAAACATGTTCTACATGAATGAATTTCAGAACCAAAAATTTGTAGGGAAAAAATGAGATAGGGATATATATACCTGAGAAGGGGAAATGATACCCAAAGCTGGAAGATGTAGAAGCAATGGCTGGACTCGAAGATGAAGCTTGTACAAACCACGAAGCAGAACGACGGAAGAGAGTGGAAGCACCATTGGAGAACAAAAGCTTGGGGAAAAATTCCAGAAAGTAAAGGCAAATCAAATTTCAAACTTCAAGCTTGCAAGGTTAATATCGTCAGAAGCTCGTTGGGACACTCAACTTTTGTCATCAAATTTTCCAGCCATCTCGTTCACAGTGCAAAAGTAACTCCAAGTCACTTCAATTCAAACTGTGGTTTGAGGCAAAAAAAAAAGCAGTAAATATTTGCAAACAGGTATTTTACCAAACATGAAGTGAAAGAAAGTGAATTTTAACAATTTATAGAGTACAAAATTTATTGTCACCCAAGATTATTATTATTTTATTACAATGATGGCATAAAACCAAGAATATATGATATTCTACATATTATCTTAAGTCTAAACCTCTCACCATTGTTCATTCCTAGTAACTTATTTATTTATTTATTTTGAAATTTATGATCTCTTACAAAAAAAATTATAAATCTTTTCAATATATAATTGAGTAATTTTAAATAAATTATTCTCTACAAAATTCATCACAATATGACCCAATAATAAAAAATAATAGTTTTTAAATATAAGATTTTTAAACATATTTGTCTTTTATTGAACGGAAGGATGTGCAAATTTAACACATGTTTTTTTCCTTTTGTATTTATCAAAATTACATAAGAGGTTTTGCATTGTGTGCTTTAAAAAAATTTATATTTGGTATTTACTAAATAATTACTTATAAACATTCAAGTCTCAAACGAAATTCAATTCCACCAAACCAACTCACACAAGAATGAGAGCTCTTTAAGAATTTGGGGTTGAATAAACAAGAAGATGAAGGGGGTTGAAAGTACTCTGATAAGGTGGATGGGTCTTTGGAGGGAAATGTGATGGATAAAGTGAGGTGGATTAAAACACTGCATCTAACCTTCTACCCATGCCACATAAGCTACACATAAGATTTCGTTTGACACTTAAAATAAAAATTAACGTCGTTGTAAAGCCAAGCTAGTGATGACAAGGAGTAATTTAGTAATGGTAGGAAAGTAGAAGGACTCATATAAAAAAAAAAGAAAAAAATATAAGGATTAAAATACAAATGAGTAGAAACTAGAGTAACCAATCCTTTCTTTTAACCTTTAAATTTTATTTTATTTTTCTCGAACTCTAGTTCATGACCTTTCTAGGGAAGTAGGAAGTTATTAGTACATATTGGAAGTGGTTATCCGATTATTATGTGACTTTACGATGTGTGGCGACTTCAAATCGTAATTCTGATACTGGTGGTTCGTTGAATACTCAAGGATCCATGAATCAATTTAAGCACGAACTCAAACTGGTAAATCATATTTTAACTTTTAAAGTTTTATATTTTTTGGTGAAAATATTAGTGTCTATTTTATGTCTATGTGCAGGCTCAAAGTTTAGGAAGATTTCTACATAAGGGTGAATTATTCAAAAAGTGTCACCTTAGGAAGGGGACATAGATTTTTGTGGATAAAAGATCGAATGATGTATATGTAAGTATTTATATGTTTTCTAATCTTAATTAACTATCTAATTAAAATATAACTATTTCTCAAATATAGAATAATTCTCTTTCCTTTTACAGGTAATTTTGAACATCTGTGTTCACAGGCTGAATCTCAATCACAAGTTGCCAACACTGACGATTCCACTAATTGTAGTCAACAAAAACCAATTGATTATGATGCCCTTTTGATCCAAGCTGTTAGGGGAAGAAATGCTAAGGGCAGAGTCTATGGTCTTGGTTTTGATGAGAATATGTGTGCTACTACCTCCACTTTTGGCACACAACAGCATACTAATTATAGTGATATTGCTCGAAGTATGAGTGATGAGGTTGAGGCGAGAATGAGGCAAAAGATTGTTGAGCAGGAGCAAACCATTAATCACATTCTTGCTCAACAAAATCGAATGACTTCCTTATTTGCTCAACATATGAAAATGGATGTGGATGATATTGATTTAGATAGGGATGTTGCAAATGCTATCCCTATTGATGGCCAAGATGATAACATTATGACTGATGAGGACCAAGATTATTAGAACATGTTTCATTTGGACATATTTATATGTTATTTGGATATAACTATATTTATGTTTGACAAGTACACTGACATCTGGTTGAATGTGGGTTTTGATTAGTATGGATGCTATATATTTGCATTGTATCATGTTCTGTCTGGAATTGCAAATTTATCATCTTATATTATAAGGTTAATGAGAAATTAAAAATAATACATTAAAATTTTAATTATTTGTGACGAAATATAATTGAAAAAAATCAGTCACAATCAAAGAATTATTGCGATGGAATATAATTGCAAAAATCAGTTACAATCAAAAAATAATTGTGACAAAATTTTATTTTCCAACTTTTGTCACGAGTTTTTTTTAAAAAAACTTTTGTTGCGAATTCTGTCACAATTTAAAAATGTTTGTGACGATTTTTTGTTTTAAACTTCCGTCGCAAGTATTTGTGAAAATAAAAATAAAATATAATTATTGTTGCCAATTCCGTTGCAATTTGGCGACGGAATAAAATATTCTGTCACAAGTAAATTACAACAAGCAAAAGCGTGATGGAAAAATTTCGTTGCGATTTAAAATTGGGACAAAATTTTTAACTATTGTGCGACGCAAAATTCCGTTGTGATTTAATTTTTTTTCTTGTAATTCATGTACGTGTTATCAACCTTGTGAAATCACCAGACCACAATGCCCTACGGTATGTTTGGATTGGTGTAAGGGATGGAATGGAGCAGGATGAAATAAAATGATAAAATGTACCATTATTTAGATGTTTAAAAAAAGAGATATAATGTAATAGAATTAAGAGGACTCCATATCTGTTGTTTCTTTTTAGTATTAATTAAGTTCAATTCAAGTTTTTGTAATTGTTTAACAAGAATCAGATCACATGAACTAAAGATGAAATTATTGTGGTTAAAATCTATTTCTCTTTCCAAAATGAGTATATATGTAATATATTATCCTTCAAAATCTATGTTGTCATGTCAATTCTATTATAGTTACCTATAATGTCATAATAGCTAAAGTTCAAAAAACTAAGATTATATAGAAAAAGTATTTACTATGAGACTTACCATCATAAAATCAAATGTTTTAAATTATGTAAAAGTTAAGGGAGTAATTCTTTTGTAAACATATCAAATAAAATAAAAATGAAATTTTAATTATTAATATTTGTTTTATGAAAAGTGTATACCTTAATATTTTACCCTCAAATTTTAAGGATGTATAATTTTTTTTTGTACAATAGGAAAAGGAAAAAAATGAGAGCTAAGCTCTTTAAAAGGGTGTATAAATTAAACATATTCTAAACTTATCTCAAATTGTAACGCTGGGATAAAATTAGGGTAGAAATCAAACGATAAACCCTTTGTAAATTAATAAATTTAGGTAAAACTACTTTAGCTTCATATTTGATTCTTTCTCTTTCTTTCTTAAATTTACCCATAACTATACACTATATAAATGTGGTGGAACTAATTTTTGTCATGGTTAAGTAAGTGTTTCTTTTCAACAATATTATAAACTTGACTATGGTACTCTTATGGGTACAACATTTATGATAAGTTGTCAAATATTTATTAAATATTTATTTCATAATAAATATTGAAAGCTTAATAAATATAACTAACAACTCAAATGTTTGACAATTCACATACTAGAGGCGAAACTTGACTAGTTTAGATAACGGGCCAAAAAAGGAAATATCATTGTAGGGGGAGGGGGTTTAAATTAATATTTTTATTTTTTAGATAAAATTACATTTAAAATTAAAGTTTTTTTTTTTTATAAAAAGTTTGTGGCCAATGCCTCACTCAAACATAACATAGCACCACCCTAGATACATCAAAATATAAAAAAAAAAAAATAGGTATTAGAGTAATTTTCAAACTTACTATAGTATCTTTTTTTCTTGGGTAACGCGTGGTACAACATAATTATATATGTCATTGAATTAAATTTAAAATATTTTTTCATAAAATTAAAATCAAATATGACGATTAAAATTTTTTTTGAGAATAATTCTCATAGTATATTAGAATTTCTCATTTAATAGACATTCAAAAATTATTGTGAAAACTAATAGCCATTAAATATTTGACAACTCATTTTAGGTATCTTACCTATAAATGAGTTGTCGAGTATTTCTTGTTACGAGAAATTTTATGTAGGCACAGCCTTCCAAAGTCGCTTTATTTAACATTAAATACATGTAAGATTATGTGAGTTTAAATACGTGTAAGATTATGTGAGTTATATCATAAATATATATTTTTTAAAAAAAGTATCCCTCATGCACATATCAACTGTTAAACAACATGTAATACCTACTTAAAAATTTCTCGCTATACAAGTCCCTCGTTTTCCAGTAAAAGTTATTTTAGAATGGTTTCTCCCATATGAACTTTTGAAAGGGTTTATTGTTTGGAAAATGTTTCTTGCACACCATTTTTTACACTATTTTTATATTTGGTTAACGATAAGTAAATTATTAGTTAATAAAATATATCATTTGGTTAATGAGTTTTGGTAACCAATCATTTACAAATTAATAATCTATTAACCAAATAATATACTTCATTAACCAATAATTTGTTCATCTTTAACCAAGTCCGTGAATAATTAATTACCAAAATTTATTAACCAAATAATATACTATATTAATAAAAATTTACTCATTGCTAACTAAGGGTAAAAAAAGTATAAATAAATGATTTGTAAATATCATTACTGCATTTGTTTTCTTTGTGATTGTGTCATCATCACACTATGAGAGACGTATTTATCTATTAATGAGAAATTTTTAAGTAAGTCCGGTTTATTTATCTTTAAAGAGTGGCCTTATATATATTTATTGTTGAATAAAATATTTATAATAGATAATGTCTAATTTAACATTAATCATATATAAAGTTGTGTGAATTATATAATAAATATACTTATCTCTAAATAGTAATTTTACACATATATACTATTAAATAGGGTGTACGGAGTAGATAATGCCTAATTACTCTATGTTGATTAGCACCCGCTAGGTAGCGTGTATCTGCTGATTTGCGTGCACGTTACTTCCTTATCCCACTTTTATGTGTGCAATTGTATTGTGGATTTTGAAACCGGTTTATCGGCCAAGCCAGCCCATTGAATTTGTTTGGTCCGGAGACGACGGCTGTTGGTTTAGGAGGAAATTATTTTTATTTATTTATTAAATAAAAATAATTAAGTATTAAATTAATTTAATTAATAATTTATATATAATTAATTAATAATCAATTTTTATTTTAATATTTAATATGAAATTAATTATATATAAATTATTAATTAAATAAAATAAATATTGAATGGATTTTATTCAAAACTTAAATGAGGATAATTTTTTTTTCCCTTTGTTCTTCGACGGCGCTGCGGCTGCCATCTGCCGAAGTGCCGAGATGTGGCCACAATAAAAAAGTAAAGAAAACGCTTTCATTTCTAACAATGTTTTAAAAATTAGTTAAATTGAATAATTAGAGGAGAGAGTAGTTTAAAGTTTGATCGGTTTAATCAGTTAAATCGGTATATTATATATATCGCTTTATTGTTTCACCACCTATTTTGTAAAAAAGAAAGACTAGAACTGCAGAAACCTCTAACCCAACTATTAAAAGAGCTAAATCTTAAGTTTTTTTTAAAAAAAAGAACTATTTTTTTTCTTTTTTAATACAAATTCAATTTAAAAGTTGATGAATAAATCGACTGACTTTTTATTTTTAGTTTTTACCTGTTCAACCAAATTTTTTTATGATTTTTTGTACTGACTTTTTGTAGTTTTTTTTAGTTAAATCAAAATCAATAAAACTTTCGATCCACGATCCAACTGGTTAAACCAGTCCGATTAGATCGATTTTTAAAACACTACATTTGAGTGAGTTTCTATGTATGTAGGCATCTAAATAATAACAGAGATTTAGTAATAGATATTATATTTAAAATAAGTTATTAATTATTAATTTTATAATAAATATTTAAAATTTTATTAAATATAAATATAATTAATAAATATTTAATAACTTATTTTAAATATAAATACTCAAAAAAATAAAAATAAGTGCCAAAATAATTCCGTAAATATCAATATCTATGTGAAACTCAATGAGAAAAAATTGAAACCTACTTGGTGTAGCAGTCCACATTGGAATTGAAATTAATGCTTCTCTCACCTGTCTCCCACTACTAACGGAGATGATGCGGGAGTTGCTATTTTCCTTTTGACTAATTTGTACTTGGTCTCAATATTTGAACTGTTTTGGTTGTGCCATTATTAGCAGTCCACAAAACACACTTCCGAGACGCCACGTCTTGTTATCCTATAATGATATAATCCAATGGAAAATTGGAGCAAAAGGGTAATTTTTTTATCTTAATTTCCCTTGAAGATGCACACGTGTCTCTTTTTTCTTACTTCAACTGAAGCCGTAACATTGGTTTTGTGTTTGGCGGCGTTAATTGTCACTTGTAATCTTAATTAAAAAGACTTTCTCAATTAAATTAAAATATAAGATATCGATCCATGATTAATTCACTAGTTTAATTTTTAATATTATTTTATTTTATTTTATTTTGTATGCCAAAATTTAAAAGAAATTAAAAAATAGTGTTATTCAATTTATATTTTTTTAAACATACTAATGAAATCATAATATTATAGAATTAAATATGAAATTAAAATGAATAAATACTTATTTCTAAATAATTACACATATTTTCTTTGTCCACTTTACTTTATTTTTTCATTTCCTCTTCTTCACACTTATCACGACCAAATTTTATTTTAAATGTATAATTTTTTTAATTGTAGTCAGCTTGCATAAATTCATTTTAGTTGGAATCCCTCATTTTTAATTTTAAACCACCTTCTTGACGTGGTAACTGGTAAGAGAGGTTATTAACATCTGGACCAGAAATTTTTTATAATTTAATCCTAAGAAAATAAAATAAAGATAGATTTTGAGATGTGATAATACAATCTCTCTCTCTCTCTCTCTCTCTCTTTTAAATCCTCTCCTCTTTCATAAAGACAAGATTCAATCTCAGCAAAAAAATTTATTACTTGAACTAATTGACATACATGTGCACATATGTATAAATGATAATAAGAAAAAGCAATCTTCTTAACTTTATTTATTCATAAAGCTTGATTATCGAGGGTCTACTTGGTTCAAAAGAAGAAATATATATAAGAAAATCATTTTAAGAGCTGGTCCTACAAAGATGTTCTTATAGGTGCATGGAGTGCATTACACTTACGACTGAAAATTCATTTTTAAAGTTAATCTCAGTTTACACACACACACACACATATATATATATATATATGTCTGTAACACGTCACAAATTTTTATCTATTTGTAATTAAAAAAACTCCAACCAGATACACAAATTAATTAGAGTACTATTAATTTTATTTACTCTAACAGATTTGCAAATATTTATTTTATTATTAAAACATTTTAATTGAACGAACTGCTCTCATCTCTTTCAATTTTCATTTTTTTCTTTTTCTAGCCAGGACATTTTTGGGGCAACAAATACGAAAACTTTTCACTTATAATGGCGTCTAGCTAGCACTTTCAGCTTACATCATGTAAATTAACACATTCTTCTAGAACTTTTAATTCGTTAACTAATTAGCAATATTTTATTTTACCCAATTAGATGTCAGGAACAATTAAATAATTTAGTTACACTCTCCCATTCTCCTTTTCGTCCTCCCTTCTACCTTCAATTATATATAAACATTAAGATACAGGATATAATAACTACTGATCACATAAGTTTATTCCTAGACCATTTTACTACCCACCGCAAAATCAAGCCAATTTCAATTAGTCTTCCAAATGGTAATAAAATTACTGCACAATACTCGGACAATTCATTTTTCAGATCACTTGTTTCTGACAGACGTGTTTTATATTTCTCCTTTTACCTTCAATTTGATCTCAATCTCAAAACTTACAACTTTGTTGCACTGCTTTCTAACATTCGTTAATACACACTACATTATTCAGAACCCAACTACATCCAAAATTATTGGACTAGCTAAAGATAAAGTTGACTTATATGCTTTGAGAAAGCCTGCTGTATCAATTCCTCAGTTTGACCACAATCCTCATTTTCATTTGTAAATTCTGTATGTGCCTAAATTTTAAAAAAAAATAAAAATACACGAGGGTAAAATAAACCTAAAGTTTATGAGTCATTTAGGTAATGATTCTCACCAGTGCAACTGCGGTGGGGCACAAAGTATGAAAATAATCAATTGTGAGGCCATATGCCACTAGGTGGTAGGTAGCTACCACCAGTATCTTTAAAATGAAAAAGTTAAACCGGCCGCTCATCTTTCATTCTTTTCATATCCTTTATGTTACAAAAAAGTCAGCTCCATCTTATTATCTCCAACAGTAGCCAAAAGTTTTACAACCTGAATTTGACTAATTATGATTCAAGCAAATCATATAATTGAAGCCACAAATAACATGGAAACATAATAAAGATGAAAAAAATTCCAAACCCTTCAACTTATGTTCAGCGGAGATGCTATGACAAGGACCCATTTTAACTACAAGGTGCATCACAATTGACAAATTGAGGTCTAGTGAGCAGACTTAATTACTGTAATGTAGAAATTTGAATTTTATTGAAAACATTTTGTGAACAAGATAAAATTGACTCTTAAATAAAAATTAGTCCTATATCTAAAGAATATGTGGGGAGTGACAAGGAACCTATCAAGTTGATTGTGTGCCGTATTAATTATATCATCCACTATGATATTCAAATTCCTTTTATTCTCTGTAGCATTTATTGACTTTAATTCAAGCTTTATAATTTTGTTTTTCACTTTTTCTCATATTCATATTGCTACAACTTTCTGCAAGACACTTGAAAACAAGAGTTAGATCATGAACTAGGAATCCAATTACGTATAAATATTATTTTAATAAAGAACTTGTCTATTCTAAAATAATCTAAAATCTATTTATTAAAAGCTTTAGAGATTTTAATTTTCAAATGTCTTTTGTTTTATAAAATATAATTAAAAAATTTGACTTGAGTTATAAGATTCTGCCTTGTAGAGTTAAAAAATGACCTAGCCCAACACTCATCTAGTGTTAGAATTCCTCTGGGTACAATCTCGTGTTAGAATTTAAACTGGTCCAAACTACATTCAAGAAGGCATTAAGTATAATTTTCACTTAATTAATTGTTATGGCAGAGTTAAGCAATTCTCATGGACGGAAAAAACTGTCCACAATGTTTTGGACTTTGATTAATTGATGTAGACATAAAAATATAGTTTATATATGATGAATTCTGAATTAAGTAATTATTATGGGTGATGATCACTAACCCATTCCAAGAGTCTCTAATTAAGTGATCTACAAGCAAAATAAATTTTGAATAAAATGATTTAAAATTACTAATTGTTACGGTGGAGGTTTTTTTTTTTTTTACCCAATTATTGAATTTTTTTTAACATATTCTTAAAATAATGAAATTTTAAAGCATATTCCAAACTTGTGTTATTTTCGACACTTGATTCTATCCCTTTCTCTCTACTCAGTACTCGCACCTCTTTTGCATGCTTCACTTCACCACCACTTTCGTGAACATTGGTTCAAGTTGGAGGACAAGGGGAAAAAAAAGGAGAGTTTACCCTTTTCTCACTTCTCTCCTTCTCCTCAATGAAAAACATTAAGATAACCTTAGATCAGCCTACAATAAGTTAGTCCTTCATCAACAAACCAAAAACAAGTTCTATTTTCATTAAATCTTAGATGACCAACAACTTTCAAATTTAAATATCTCAAAAACTACAAAAGTTGTCCCGTACTTCAAAAGTGAAAATGAGAAGCTCCAGAAAATTTTTACTCTGCAAATAAAATTCTAACTTTTTTTTTTTATAAAAAAAAATAAGGATAAAACAAACTTAAAGTTTATGAATCACTAAAAGAGTAATGATTCTCACCAGTTTCCTTGCAAGACACTAAAAAATGCAAGAATCAGATCACTTGAAACTCAAGATGAAATTATTGAGGTTAAAATTTGTTTTTTCTTTCAAAATGAGTATTAGCATATTTGGTTTAGCTTTTAAAAACTTTCAAACCATAGATTTAGTAAAAGCTTGTTTCTTGATGCTTTTACTCAAATCATAATTTTGAGGTTCCAAAAACTAAACCAAACATATATTATATATATTATCCTTCGAAAGCCATGCTGTCAATTCAGTTATGACTACTTATGGTGTCCTAATAGCTAAATTTTAGAAAACTAAATCATATAAATAAAGTATTTACTATAGTAGACTGACCATCATAAAATCAAATGTTTTATATTGTATACAAGTTAAGGGAGTAATTCTTTTGTAAACATATCAAATAAAATAAAAATGAAATTTTAATCTATCAGTATTCGTTTTGTGAAAAGTTTTATACCTTAATTTTTTACCCTCAAATTGTAAGGGTGTATAAAACATACTCTAGGTAAAACTGCTTTGAGCTCCACATCTGGCTGGTTCTTTCTCTTCTATTCTTAAATTTTCCCGTAAGTATATACACTATATAAATGTGAGGGAACGTACTCGTTTTTTTTTTGGGTAGTATGACTAATTTTTTTCAAGGTTAAACGAGTTTTGCTTCCAAGAATGTCATAAATTTGGGAGTTATTATGGTACCCTTATGGGTATAGTATTCATAATGAATAAATATTTAAAAGTCTATTAAATATAACTAACAGATAATTAATAAATATTTGACAACTCACCTTAAATACTAAAAGGAGCGAAACTAGACTAGTTTTGTTAGGGGGTTAAAGAAGGAAATATCATTGTAGGGGGCTAAACTAAATACTTTTAATTTTTTAAAAAAAATTTGTTGAAAAGCAAAGTTTTTTTAGAAAAAATTTGGGGGGCCAATGCCCACCTCAAATATAACGTAGCACCTAGGAATGAAAATATGATAGGGTTAAGTTAAGTTTTACCTTGAATAGGTCTAATTAGTTTTGTAAAACATTGATTTTAATATGACTTATTACTTATCATAAACTATTTTTTTAATATTTAATTTAGCCTTTTTGTGAAAACATAAATGTTTAGTTCAAAAATTTATTTAAAAACTTATATTACATAAAAACCTTCAAATAAACTAATAGACTCACACTTTATAAGTTTCAAATATTTATAATTATTAATAAAATTATTGTATTTTCTATAAAATAAATAAATTATATAATATATAATTAATAAATTATATAAGTGTTATAAATTTTAAATATGTTATTATAATAAATAAATAAGCCATCATGATAATAAGTCAAATAAGCTTTGCCTTATTTAATTAAATAAACATTTGTAAAGTTTAAACTAAACTTATTTAAAAAATAAATTAAATCAAAATAGATTAAAAATAAGTAAGACTATGGGTGTTCATGGGTTGGGTTGGTTCGGGTTTTGTGGAAAAAAATGTCCAAACCAATCAACTTTGATCGGGTTGGTTTGGTTTAGTTTTTGAAAAAAATTTCTATCAATCCGAACCAAACCAATCCGATTAAGGTTGGGTTGGTTTGGTTCGGGTCATCGGGTTATCCAATCATTTTTTCACATAGAAAAATTACAAATATACTATTGTTAAATACTTTAAACTCAATTAGACAATTACATATGAATTTTAAGCATACAAGTCTTCCAATATAGTACAAGTATTAAGATAAAAGTAAAATCAAGTTTAGGAATAAATATTTCAACGTCTCAAAATCATCATAAGCTTCATTTGTAATATAAATGTATGACATTAAATATATTCTGCTTCACAAAGAAGGTTATATATATATATATATATATATTTATGTAAATAATTAAATGATTGAGGCTTGAAAATGGAAATTAAAGATATATCATTGTATTTTAGGTTTTTAAATGAATGAAAAGCTAAATGACAAGAAGATAATATCTAAATTTTTATTATTCTTCGGGTCATTTCATCGGGTCATCGGATTATAAAATACAAAATCCGTGAACCGAACCAATCATGATCGGTTTTGACCAAATTGGAACCGATTAAACCCGATGACCCGGACCAAACTAATTTTTTTTAATTAGTTTGGGTTGGTTTGTCGGGTTGATCGGGTCAACCCGAACCAATGAAGACCCCTAAGTAAGACCATAAATTTCTATTAGGTCCCATGACGTATTTTACCCCTAATTAAATTTAAAAATTTTTTAAAAAGTACCCAATGAGTTTATGTGTACATACGCACCTAATGTCCAATATGAATGTCAATTTCAATGAGAAAAATGTGAAACCTAGGTGGTCTAGAAGTCAGCATTGGAATTGAAATTATGCTTCTCGCCTGTCTCCCACTACTAAAGGAGATGATGTGGGAGTTGCTATTTCCCTTTAGAATAATTTGCGCTTTCTCTCAATATTTTAACTGTTTTGGTTGTGCCATTATTAGCAGTGCTAGAATACACACTTACGAGACGCCACGCCTTGTTATCCTAATCCAACGAAAATTGGAGAAAAAGGAAAAAATTACGTCTTAATTGTCCTTGAAAGATGCACATATATGTTTCTCTTTTTTCCTACTTCAACTTAAGCCATAATATTGGTTGGCTAACCTACCCCTTCTTCCACCAAAAAAAAAAAAGTCGGCTGCTTTATTATTATGAAAAAAATAAACTAGCCTCTAGGGTCCATTTAGTTAATAAACACAATCCCACATTTAGAAGTGCTTTTGCAAATAGGCAAAGCATGTCAACCATCTTGGTCTTGTGTTTGGCGGCGTTAATTGTCACTTGTAATCTTAATTAAAAAGACTTTCTGAACTAAAATATAAGGATATAAATTGATCCTATGGTTAATTCACTAGTTTAATTTTTTAATGTAAATTATAGTTTATTTTTATGCAGAAAAATTAAAAGAAATTAAAACTCGTGTTATTCAATTTTTTTAAAATATATTAATGAAATCATAATATTATAGAATTAAATATGAAATTAAAATGAATAAATATTTATATCTAAATAATTACACATATTTTCTTTCTCCACTTTGTTTAATTTTTTCTTTTCCGCTTCACACTTATCACGACCGATTTTTATTATAAATGTATAATTTTTTTAATTGTAATCAGGTTGCATAAATTCATTTTAGTTGGAATCCCTCATTTTTCATTTTAAACCACCTTCTTGACGTGGTAAGAGAGGCTATTAACATCTGGACCAGAAAATTTTTATAATTTAATCCTTAAAAAATAAAAGAAAGTAAGATTTTGAGATGTGATAATACAATCTCTCTCTTTTTAAATAAATATCCTCTCCTCTTTCATAAAGACAAGATTCAATCTCAGCAAAAAAATTTATTACTTGAACTAATTGACATACATGTGCACATATATATGAATTAAATGATAATCAGAAAAAATAATCTTCTAATTTTATTTATTCATAAAGCTTGATTATCGAGGGTCTACGGTTCAAAAGAAGAAATATTTAGAATAAAATCCATTTTAAGAGCTGGTCCTAAAGAGATGTATATATATATATATATATTCTGTAACATGTCACAAAATTTTCTCTATTTGTTATTAAAAAAACTCCAAAAAATCCACAAATTAAGAGTACTATTAATTTTATTTACTCAACAGATTTGTAAATATTTATTTTATTATTAAAGCATTTTAATTGAACGAACTGCTCTCGCCTCTTTCAATTTTCAATTCTTTCTTTTTCTAGGATTTTTGGGGCCAACAAATACGAAAACTTTTCACTTATAATTGCGGTCTAACACTATCAACTTACATCATGTAAATTAACACATTCTTATATAAAATTTAATTCGTCAACTAATTAGCAATATTGTATTTGACCCAATTTGATGTCATGAACAATTAAATAAATAATAACATATAAGTGGTTGGTCGGAGTGATAAACGACTAATAATCTCAGGAAGAGGACAAATTTTCAAATTCTAAGATATGTCATTATAAGAAAAGCTAATAATCATAATCATTTGACGTCCTAAAGGGAATTAGTTTCACACCACAAGTGTGTAGGGACACCTTTGGTGCAAACCAAAAAAAAAAAAAGGAAGAATTAAATAATTTAGTAGCACTCTCCATTTCTACTTTTCGTCCTCCTTCTTGTTAAAGATATAAAGTCTTTCATAAGCTTTCACCTAACAGCTTAAGTTATTAAGGGAGTTACTTGACATGGTATCAGAGTCTCTATGACCAAAGGACCAGAAGTTCAATCATTGCCGCTTTTAATCTTTATAATTAAGTTTCCTTTTAGGACAAGGTATAATGGACTTATGCATTGTCTATGTTTAAGCCCAAAGTGCTATTACGTGAGGGGGCATGTTAGATATATAAGGTCATTCATAAGTCTTCACCTAATAACTTGTGCATACTATTGGAAGAGTTAGTTCTTGACACTTACTACCCTTCACCTCGTTTGAGGCATTGTGATTCTGCTTCTTTTGGTGGCTGCAACATCAACATAAGATGAGAATGTCACATATAGAATACTATAAACATTGTATAAACTAGAATAACACATCTGATGCACAGATAATATAAAAGACAAAAATAAGTAATTAACAATATAAATAAGAGAATAAACAATTGAAAAAGAAAAAAATTTCCATTGATCACACTAATGGGTTTCTCTTTACATACCAAAATCAAGGTCACGTGCTCGATTCAAAAAGCAGATATATGATAACAAATAACCATACAGAACTCAAAAGGAATACCAAAAATTCCCCATGTACACTCTCCATAAATATTAAAGTGAACACCAAAGACCTAAAATGAAACAAAGAGCAATCAAAATGATAGTTTATAAGAAATATTCTTTCATCCATTACAACTATCTCAAGAAAATTAGATAGTTTCAGTTGCTTGAAATTAAGAATTATCCAAAGACAAATAACTCTAACTTTAAGCTTCCAGATCTTTTGATCATTGTTAACAATGACTTCATCGACAAAATCATACCGGACAATTGTTGCAGCACTGAAATGAATACAAAATAAAATCTGATAGACAATCTATATACTAAAGATGATGGATGGGAAACCACAAAATAAAAAAAAAAGTAGATGGGAGTTTGGAGGGAAGAGAGAACAACCAAATTGAAGGGAGATGATATTTGACAAGAAGAAAAGTGATGACAAATCCATATACACCTCATTTATTTTGGAAAGACAAGACATACCATTGATAGTTACTACAAGAAACATGGCTTCCCTCCTGTTTTCAAGTTTAGAAACCATAATCCTTGGTGAACAATCTTACTTTAGAAGCTTCAGCTACATATGCACAAGGAGTAACCAACATCCTTGAACATCCACAAGTAAATAAGGTCAATTCAAGTTTTTGTTTTACTTCTCAGCAATATCAAGATCTATTAGCCTTGATTTAGAAACCTCACCAAAATTTTACACCTCACTCTTCTGATCAAGTCAGCCTATCTCACATTGATGATGCTCCAAACACTTCTTACTCATTAGGTAATTCAAAAAATTGTTAGTGGATCCTGGTCACAAGAGCTACTGATCATATATGTTCTTCTCTAGACTATTTTACTACCTACCACAAAATCAAGCCAATTTCAATTAGTCTTCCAAATGGTAATAAATCATTGCATAATACTTAGGCACAATTCATTTTTCAGATCACTTGTTCTGACAAATGTGCTTTTATCTTTAATTTGGTTTGAATCTCAAAACTCAACTTCATTGCACTACTTTCAATTATTCTTTAATACACAATGCATTATTCAAGACCCTTCTACATCCAAGATGATTAGAGTAGCTGAAACCAAAGATGGCTTATATGCTTTGAGAAAGCTTGTTGTACCAATTCCTCAATTTGACCACAATCATCATCTTTCATTGAAAATTTTGTTTCAATGTCTAAATTTGATTTGTGGCACTTTAGATTAGATCATCTTTCTCACGATAGATTGAAAATCATGCAAAAACAGTAGATTAGTTCATCTTTCTCACAATAAAACGAAAATCATGCAGAAACAATATCTCTTTGTATCATGTTCAGAAAATGAAGTATGTGATATCCGTCACTTTGCTAAATAAAGTAAGCTTCCATATACTCTTAGTAGTTCAAAGTCTAACAATTCCTTTGATTTAGTTCATATGAATATCTTGGGTCCATTTTCTATTGCTTCCATTCATGGTCACAAATACTTTCTAACAATAACAATGACTACTTAAGGCATATATGGGTGTTTCTAATGAAAACCAAATCCCAAACTTAATTCCTTGTTCAATCTTTTATCACATTTACAAAAAATCAATTTGGAACTAGAATCAAAATTCTAAGAATTGATAATGAACTTGAATTTAATATGGCCAAATTCTATGATTCCAAGGGAATCATACATGAAACTTCATATGTGGACAGACCTCAAGGTTGAAAGTAAACACTGACACATATTAAATGTTGCTTGAGAACTTCTCTTTCAAGCCAATCTTCCAAAACCATTTTGTTCTTATGCCATATTGTATTTTGTTTACCTTATCAATATAATTCCTTCACCCATTCTCACCAATCAATGACCATATGAAAAGTTACACAATAAATCTCCAAATCTCACAAACCTCAGCGTGTTTGGATCTCTTTGCTTTGCTTCCACACTCACTACACGCATATCTAAATTTGACTCTAGGGCTAAAAAATGCACCTTTCTTGGATTCAAACATGGTAGAAAAGGTTTTGTTCTACTTGATGCTCAATGTAGGGAAATTTCCATTTTAAGGAATGTGATATTCCATGAATCTTTTTTTTTTCCATTCCACACCATAGACAATAATGATGACAATCATTCTCAATCCCAACTTTGCTACTACTACAACACCTCCTCTGAGACATTAACTAAGACAAAAGAAATGTATCGCTGCAACACATCTATTTCTCAAAATGAACCATGCTCTCTAACATCCTTTATCCCATTTCTTCCTACCTGAACTATGATAACTTGTCACCTTCACACAAACATTTTACAATTTCCATCTCTCTCATGTTGAACTAAAAACTTACTCTCATGCCATCCAATTGGATTCTTGGAAGAAAGCTATATATAATAAGATTACTGCATTAGAACAAAACAATAATTGGTTTTAACTGATTTAGCCCCTAGAAAAACTCACATAGGATGCAAATGGGTTACAAAATAAAGCATAAAGCTAATAGTTCTATAGAAAGATACAAAGTCAGGTTGGTTATCAAAGGTTTTGCTTAAACCGAAGGCATTGATTTTTTTTTTTGACACGTTCTCCCTAATAGCAAAATTGACCACTGTAAAATTACTGCTTTCTGTTGCTTCAGTCAATTGTTGGTTCTTATACCAATTGGATGTAAACAATGCATTTTTGCATGGTGATCTGGATGAAGAAGTGTTTGTGGTTCTACCACCTGGTTTTAAATCTCAAAAAGCCCAATCAAGTTTGCAAGTTACAAAAGTCCTTTTATAGCCTTAAGCAGTTCTTCAAGCTTTCATCAGTCTTAATTTCTTATGGTTATCTTCAATCTAAATCTAATCATTAGCTTTTTGTGAAACAAAACACTAATTCATTCATAACCCTCTTAGTTTATGTGGATGATGTTATTCTAACAGGAAACGATCTTATAAAGATTTGTAGAATAAAAAATCTCCTTGATACTTCATTTAAAATTAAGGACCTAGCTGATCTAAAATATTTCTTAGGCTTGGAGATAGCTAGATCTCATAAAGGCATCTCAGCGTGTCAAGGAAGTATGTCTTGGAGATTTTATTCGATGCATGGTTTCTTAGCATCTAAACTAACAAAAACACCAATGGATTTCACATTGAAACTCAAGAAAGATGAGGGTGATCCTTACCCAAACAAATCATCTTTCCTAAGGCTCATAGGTATACTGTTGTGTCTCACCACCACTAGACCCATCTCACCTATGTAGTCCAACAGTTTAGTCAGTTTATGACAACCCCATGATAGGCCACTACACAGCTTCTGCTCGATTTCTCAGATTCGTTAAGGGTTCCTCTAGCAGAGTTCTATTCTTTTCGTATCAATCTAATCTTCAACTTAAGGCCTTCAACGACTTCAATTGGGCAAGCTTCCCTGACTCAAGGAGTCAATAACAAATTTTTGTGTTTTCCTTGGACAATCCTTTATCTCTGGGATATCCAATATGCAGGCAAATGGATCCAGGTCCTCCTCTAAAGCTGAGTGTAGGGCCATGTTTGCTGCCACAAGTGAGATTCAATGGCTCAAATACCTACTCCAAGACCTCAACATTCCCTTCAAGCCGCCTGCACTCCTTTATTGTGACAACCAGTCTGCATTGCACATTGCTACAAATCCAACATTCCATAAACACACTCAGCACATTGAATTGGATTGTCACATAGTTTGGGAAAAGACACAGAATGGTCCTATCCATATGTCATGCATATCTCATCTGCAGATCAGCTTATAGACATCTTTAGGAAACCTTTTAAGTCATTGCTTATTTGATACTTTCATTTCCAGGCTGAGAATGTTAGATGTTCATTCTCCAGCTTGCGTGCGTGTATTACTACATATAGAAAATGGTTAATTAGTTATGGTTAATCATTTTTTGATTAGCTTCATTCATTCATAATTATTCAATTAGTTAGATTCAGTTCTGTTAAGTTTGTTACAACAGACTTAGTTGCATTGGTGTATGTATATATATTATGGCTGAAAGCCTAATGAAGCAAGTTCAAATTTTCACCCTCCAACTATTATCTGTTAGATTCTCAACATGGTATTAGAGCTTTTCTAGAGCTTTGTTGCGCATCATCATATCTCTCATATCACAATTAATCTTCTCCATTTTCCTCTTCCTCAATCTCTTCGAGTTCTCCTTTTTGGTTTAATGGCGAGTTCCATCCCAAGTTCAACTATGAATTCTACTACAAACGATTCTCGAAATTCTTCAAATCCTCATTGCCTACATCCGAACGAGAACCCAAGTTTGGTCCTTGTATCACCTCTTCTCGCAGGTCCAAATTATCATGCATGGTCATATGGCTCTTTTGTCCAAGAATAAGCATAAATTTGTATATCGTTCCATTGAGATACTAGCAGCCACACTAATCCACTCTTCTCTACTTGGGAGAGATGTAACACTATGGTGTTGTCATGAATCACACATTCGGTTTCACAATCAATAGCATAGAGCATCTTATGGATTGACAAGGCCAATAGGGTGAGGAATGATCTTAAAGAACAATTTTCCTTGGGTGATATGTTTCGAATTTCAAATTTATATGAAGAAATTTGCTCTTTCAAGCAAAATGATCTTTCATAAGTAGCTATTTCACTGAGTTGAAAATACTATGGGAAGAACTGAAGAACTTCAGACCTATATCTGCTTGCAAATGTGTTATACCCTACTCTGTCTCGTGAAGAAATACATTAAAAACATGACTATGTCATTATTCCTGCATTGGTGTAGTATATATATTGTCGCAACCGTCCCGAAGGGCGTCGCGATGGGAGAAGGCAACTAAGATTTAATTGTTTGGGAGTCGCCACCAACCGGTTCTTCCATTAAAAATGGAATGGTGCGATTGGACACCTTAAAAAATGGTATGCGTTTAAGAGTTTAGGTTCGGGGGTTGATTACGGGTAGGGAAGGTGTTAGCACCCTACACCGTCCATTCTAAGAATGGTTACCTATTTAATCTATTGTTATCTTGTCAAATTAATTAAATTGGTCCTTTATTATCTAAAAAAATGTTATTTATTTTATTTTGACATGTCCCATTTTGTCGGCATATTATCAAAAATGATAAATGAATAAGATAGAGAATGAGTGGCTAAATAGCCATTATTGTATGAAACAAATGTAAGCCCATAACACATTACGTGAAGGTGGTAAATTAAAAAATCATATTTTTAAGAAAATATTTCTAAATAAAATATGAGATTTTTAAATGATTTTTATAAAAGGGAATTTTTAGAAAAAGTGATTTGTGAAATGATTTTAAAAAAATGAAAATTTTTGGAATGTGTGATTAAAAGAAATTTTAATTTACCACCACCACAAAGTTAAGGCTATATTAATTTGTTCACATTTGTTTTTTATTTTAAAATATTTTATTTAATTAATTGTGAAAATTAGACTCCGCCAGCGCTTCTGGCAAAATCTAATATTAATAGCCTCAAGAATATTGGGAAGAGTTTAGTTGATCGTCTCTTCGATCCTCTCCCAAATTTTCCATCGTCGGCAAAATTTAAGGGTTTATATGATATTTGACTAAAGTGACAAGCATACGATTATAGCAACAAATTAATGTGTGAAAGGAGATATTTATATTGGAGATCACCTAAAGCCCCGCCAGCGCTTCTGGCAAAACTAAAGAGAAACTCCTCACCTCAGGAAAGTCAAAATGTCGCCGTCACTTCGGCTAATTTTGATTATTCCTTCGTCGGATATCTTTAATTTATTTTGAATAACAATTAAATGAGTGGTATGACAAATAATATATAGGAAAAGATATTTATTGGAGATCACCTAAAGCTCCGCCAGCGCTTCTGGCAAAACTAAAAGGATATTCCTCACCTTCAGAAAGTCAAAACTTCGCCATCACTTTGGCTAATTTTGATTATTCCATCGTCGGTATCTTAGTCCCATAATTAAAATGTGAGGGCCAAAAATATTATAATTGTAAAAAAAGAATATTTGTTTTAAAAAATAATATTTAAAGATGATGAAAGATAAAAGAAACAAACGATAAGAATTATTTATTTATTTTGAATTAAATAATAATTACAAAAGGTGTACAGGAGATAGCAATACCATTTCTTCAAATAGCCACGTAAAATTTCATGACTCATTATTCATTTCAGTATGTTAGCAATGGTCATTTATAGCAAAGTTTGTCATGTTTCCTCTGCCCACGAAAACATTAGTTCAAGCATTCGAGACAGGACACAACAAATACATCATAATGGGAAGGTAAATGTCGGCCATATATATATGTGATAAAGATGGAGGCAATATACATGTAATATTCCCAAATGCTCAATTTTTAAATCTTGACACATCAAAGAGGTAGTTAGTGAATGTGAGATCATGAAGTACGATGACGAGTATTACCAAAAACATGAAAAGAAGTAGTGGGATTTTAGAAAGGTTACCTTCAATCAAGAAGCAAACACTAAGCGAGCACTCGAGCCTCCAAGAAGTTTTCTCCTCCTTCTCTATACTGCTTCTCTCTGCGTCATATTTTTCAATCAACCTCTATGTTGTTGCAGCCCTTCTTCTTTCTCTCAGTTCTTGTGTTGCCGCTCCATATTTTCTCTCTTTCTTTTTCGTGTTACGGCTCATTTTCTTCTTTTTTTTCTCTCTTTCTTTTTTGCGTTACGGCTCCACTCTCCCTTCTAGGGCTCCCACAGGGTTTTTCTACCATTTGTTATTTACAGCCCAAATAATTATTCTCATCACCTCAATCAGCTCAATTAATTATGGTAAATTAGAATAAATTTCTCCTATCAATCAAGATCAATTTGTGCAATCAGAATCAATCAAAATCAATTAATTATTTAAACCCCAAATTACCATTAATAAGGGATTAAATGTATTTATGAATTCAAATTTATTTCCTTATCCTAAATTTTACTGGATCAGTGGAGATTTTTTTCATTTATGCAAGCCAGACCAAAAAAATTTTTTCTTTTTTTTTTGTCAATCATTTTAAAGCAATGGGTTTGGACTTGGTGAATGAATCAGATCTAAATTTATTGGTACAATGCCCATTGGTAAAAATTAAAATTTCAGGACAAATTTGGATGTCAACATATATTATGGCTGAAAGCATAATGAAGCAAGTTCAATATTTCATCCTCCAAATATTATCTGCTAGAGTCTGAACAATTGTCTTCAACAGCTTCAACCAATTGTTGTGAGCTTGTGTTGTTTAACTTCAATTTGAAAACTAATTTTTGTGATAAATATGACGACCTATATACCAAATTAAGTATAAGACAATATTGATATTTTCTCTTTCTCTTCTCTTTCTAAATTTTTCTTTCAATTTTATTGTTTCGGGCGAGGATTCAACAACTCATGTAATTTGCCTGATCCAACAATCTATGATGACCCCATATGGGATAAAACAAAAAGAGAAAAAGCAGGAATTGTGTAAGAAACAACATCTAAACACTATCATCCATTTCATACTCTTCAATTTACATCTCACAGAATCAACTATAGTTTAAAGAACTACAAAAAGGTATATATATGTCAATGGACAAGAAAACCAGAACAACAAAAAATTTTAAGAAGATAAATAGTATGATCTTAATTGGTATGTCTGATGACTCTGATCCTTAGTTATATACTTTCTAACGGTTGTTCGGTATGGCTTGTGGATGAGACTGGCTTGGCCAAGTATGTGGGGTTACTCTCTCCAGCCATTATGACAACAATCTTTGGCTCTGAATTCACCTCCATATCCACCGTTTTGGGTGGTTTCTCTTCATCACCAGCTGAGGTAGAAGACGAATGTTTACGATAAGAACAAGCAAGGATAAGTAATGCTACTGCTATGAGTGAGAGCATTAGAGCTAGGCCACCGAAGAGGTAGGGAATGGGAGAACTGAAGTTTCTGAAACCAGCAGCTCCTGATACAGCCATGGTGGAGTTGCTTGCAGGCCTCATATTTGCACAAAGTTGCTTCTATTTTCTACCTTGTTTTGAGTCTATCTGGGTTTGGTTGTGTGCTGATTGCCTGGTAGATGGAGATAGAATTTATAGTACAAGTTAAAGTACAACAGTGATTGGATTCTAAACGAAGGGAGAGGCTATGAAGTTACTGAAATACCCACTTATAGAATTGTCAGTGGTATTTCTGTTATTCTTTTCTTTAAAAGTTGCCTTAAGTTTGAAACTGTAAAATAATTGTTGATTCTTTCTTGTGTTTTAGAGCTTCATATCCTGGCATGTTTCTGATGGAAGTTTCCTGATACTTGAGGCTATCTTAATTCTTCTTTCATGTCCATAGAAGGGCCCCAGGAAGGTGGTCTCAAACAATCATATAGCAGGGTATGGATTTTAGTATATTACGTGCTTTGTTGCCTTTTTTCTTCTTCAATAGAAACCACAGAATTGAAAGTAGCTTATCTTTATGTTCCTTTTAAGTTTGTTTTTTTAAAGAATATTTTCAAGTCAGTTTTTGTCTCAACCAAAATTAGTTCCTTTTCACATGATTTTAAGATTAAGTTAATTTTCTTATATACTAGTCTTATATTTGAACCTAAATAGTTAACTAAGAACCACACTTCCTTAATTATTATTTCAACCTGATTGCATTTTCTTTATCTTATTTAAGTAGCTTTAACAGATGTAGGGGATTGGGCTCCTCTACGGGATTTCATCCACATAAATTGTGCTTTGCTATTTGGGATGGTTGTTTTGTAAAATTGATTACTTGGAATGATTCATGTTACATCAATGAAGCAACCAACAGGAAATGGGGAAGAACAAATGTGAAATTATTGCCCCCATGGAAGGCTTGCTTATTCTATAATATATAGGCCCCACTTAACGTGTCCTTTCAACTCAAGTATTTTCCGTTTTTCTTTTCCACATATCTTTTCTTCAAAAGAAAAAAGGTTTAACATTTGAATTTAAGAGGAGAGTTATGGCTTGACATCATTCAATAGAAAGATACCCTTTTGTGTGAAAACTTCTCTTGAAAATCAATGCTTGATAATGAAAGTGATCTTGTGTGTGTGTGTGTGTTTTTTTTTTCTTTATAGAATTGTACAGCTCGATTTATCTATTTTTGGTTGGTATTTAACAAGCTTTACTTAGTTTTATTATTTAAGTTTAACTGGCTTCTTATATCCATACATGACATTTGTATCAAATTACATGGAATAAACTAGAGGCTTGTTTGTGTTACCTTCAACGTTGGATAAACAAGCGTTCACATAAAGAAAAAAGTTTTTTTCTTCATGTAAACGTGCCTTAGGAAGCACCTTGGGAAATGTGTGGAAGGTCATTGGCGTTTTCTAAAATCCAAACTAAACAAGCACTAGACTGATTCATTCATACAACCTAATAAATTAACTTTTACCTAATGTGGAACATAGTACTATATAATTTATCTTTGCTTTTAACTAAATACTTATATAACTTACTTATATTATTTTTCAAATGAACACTTATTTCAAAAGATGACGTATTGAATTTCAAACCCACATATGCACTTTAAGTATTTCGTTCCAAATATTTCTATAATTCTTATAAAATTTCAATCAAAAATAAAATTTTCAATCTAAATGTTTTGAATTATCTATTTCTGTTATATTATTTAGGTACGTACAATATACTAATTAATATAATGAAATCGAGAAGAATATGTCATTATCAACAATTTTTAAATTTCTAATTTCTAATTTTAATATTATAACATAAAAGTAGCTATTATATAAAATATTAATTAATATTATTTAAAATAAAATATTAAAATCTTACAGCACTGAAATCTGCAGTTGGCACTGACAGTATCAGTGTAGATAATGTTGCCTGATCGTTTGTTTTCTAATGTTGGGTGTAGTGTGCCTATGCCTACATTATTGTCTGCGTCAGTGTAACAAACGATATCAATTATCAAATTCTCTATTATCTATTGAACAACTGGTATCATCAACTTAAGGCATCTTTGACTGCTTAACTTGATCGAACATAACATGCCAGATTGAAACTCATTTAGGTAAATAAGTTCAAATTAACCACGTTTCAGAAGTGAATAAAATTAAAAAGTAATACTAGTTAGAAACACAAATCTATTGCTGAATCCAAGTTCCCTAGTTAATCAGTGGTCCTACCTGAATTTTATTTCTTATATACGTACACTAGAATCACCGCTATGAGCATTTTTTTTATACATGAAAAAAAAAGGAAGGAAAACTTGCTTCTTCTAAGAGACTACACCAAAATAACATAGAAAGTTATAATACACAGTTTGAAGGGATTCCCATAGAGTCAACTCAACATCAGTACTCATCGCTCTCAATTTAGCAATTTACAGTCCAAGAGAGATTCTTCGGTGTAAGACAACTCTCTACCATTTAACATGTGCCAATCCCTTGACATTAGAAATTTAATATAAGAAAGGAAAGCTGCATAAACATGGAAATATAAAGTTAGATGGTCAAAGCAAGTTTATTGATTGAATCAAGAGAATCTAACTCCCAATCGAAGCCCCTACTTGATAGCATATAGTTTAGCATGAAAAATAGTTGTGAAGCCCAGAGAACATGAGAAACCTGCTATCCAAGCACGAATACAGGATCAGTCCTCACTAGCCGGGCAGCTTTTCAGCTACTTCAGCTCTACTTTGGTTTTGCGTGATCAAGTTGTCAAATATCATCTTCACATCTCTCTTAAGCTAGTATGTTAGTATGTTACATACAGAAATTCTGTAGAAAAAAGCTTATGCTACAGTAAACAGTGCTCCTCTCGAAAAGGATTAAAAGATCCATTCTTTCTTCATTAAAAAGTAAAAATAAAAATCAAACATGAAGAACTTGCTTCTACCCCAAATTGCTTCTTTTTTTTTTTTTCCAATTGGATCATGTAGAAAATATAATGAACATGAACTAATGACCCATAAGGGATGGTTTAAGTTATAAGTAAGTTTGACTTCAGCGATTACGTAACTTTTATAATGTTAGGAGTTCAAGTTTGCATTTGTGGGAAGGGATAGCTTCATGGTCCCGAATGATACTAGTCTTGCACACAAAAAATGTAAAATGTGAAATACCCGGAGAAGGAGAAAAAAACAGAACATGAAACTAATGGTGGCTAATTGGATTAGGGTAGCAGAAAGCATAAACTTTTGCGGGGTAATTCGGTTTAAAATAACTTAGTGGGAGTGGTTGATGGAAGGGTCATTAAGACTATGAACAGATCAGGTTAAGATAATTGCTGGTGGGCCACCCAGCACCCACATTTTGTAATTGCATTACCTTTCTCATTCACTGAATTTGTTTTGCACAAAAATATTTAAATAAATATAATGGCATGATAAGAATTCGCAGTTCATATATATCTTAAACCAAATACATCCAATTGGAACAAAAAGCCAAAGAAGTGACTTTACATGGGTGTTTAGATTGTTAGTTTGAGGGTTAAAGGTGGAATATGTTCTGTTTTTTCTAGAAAGCTGATGGACAAAAAGAAATTGAGATCAAATTAGAAATTTATAACTCAATAGTGAGCTGGCTCATCAGTGATCTAAAAGACAAAAAATTTATGGTTAAAGTTGAGATCCACAAATTATGTGCTTATTATAAACTCAGATTCCATTATGAAAATATATCAAATTTCAAGATCTGATCCTGAAGCATATTGAAGTACTGATTTCCGTGAATCTAGAATTATGCTTCTTATAGCTCGATTGAATTTTTTTTGGCCCAAACTGAATGTTGCAAATTCTGGGTTTGGTATATGATCCTTTGTTTTCATTGGATTGTATTTACTTTTGTATAACTGAAGCTTTTAACTTTTTCAAGTGCTTTGCATTATGCAGGTTGTGCAATATCTTTGCATCTCTTTCAAAAATTTTAAAAGAAAATTGTATATTTCTTTTCTTTATCCCCATGTAAATATTGCTGTAAGTTGTTTAGTGTGTGTCTTCATATGTCAAGCCAAGTTCTGAAATAAAAATATTTTTGGATTTTGTTGTTCTTTGGATAACCAGCAGGTATAATAAAGTGTACATATCACCCAACATTGGTCACACTAGCAGCTGTTTGAACTTAGGAAACAATAGTGATTTGATTCTTGAAGACACTAATTTGGAGATGACTCTATACGTTGCGTTAGTAATCCTAAAGGAGATTAGTCTTCTATCTAATTGGGTAAGAAATACCTTTGAAAAATCACAGAAAAAAAAATAGTGTACATATCTCTTGAACATGTCAGGAAGGTTCATCGAAAAATGAGAAATGTCTGTAAAAAACAAATGTATATATTATCAAGAGTAAATACTCAAATTGCTTCTCAAAAAATATACGGAACATCAGTTTGGTCCTCTAATCATTTTTAATATCAAAATAGTTTTTCAATGTCAATTATTTACATCAATTTAGTCCTCTAATGTCATTTTTTACATCAAATTAGTCTATCCAAAAGGAACATTTTGATGTAAAAAATGATTAAAAGACCAAATTAATGTCTATCTTTGTAGACCAAATTGAGTATTTATTTTATTATCAATGGATTTTGACTTCACTTAAATGGTAAAAGATTTTGTATATTATTTATTATTTTTTAAATTCAAAATTGTTAAGAAACTATAAAATCTTAAAAATATTATAAATTTATTAGAACACATACAACAAAGTTTATTTAACCAGACTCGAAAAAAAAAACTATTGATATAACTAAAGAATTCATACTCTTAACACAGTAACAAAAAGAGAGGGAAAAAAAAAACAAGAGTGTATGTTTGTATAAAACAATTTTCTTCTTCTAAGAAAAATAATAAACTTATGATCATAATAGAATTTATAGCTAACCTAAAGTGGTAGCATCAAACTGCGTCGATTAATGTATTGTTTGGATGAAGGAATTTAAAAGAACATGAATGGAATGTATAATTTTTTATTTTCAATTTCTTTATTAGATAATTTTTTAAAATAAGAAACAATTATGTAATCTTCTAATCATATCTTTTTTATTTTTATATATTTTATAATTATTTCAAATTAGAAACAAAATATTACATCTTTCCTCTATTCCCCTTCAAACTCCTCCAATCTAAATATACTTTAAAAAGTTTTGAATTTAATTCTTATTGGTAATCTTCTATTGGCAAGCCATTTATAAGTAGTACTATAGCACATGCTGAGGCTTGTAATATAACTGCTTTCATGTGTATGGGTTCACTAGAAAACTCAGAACTCAGTATTACACCCTTTGTTAGGACAATACAAGTTGTCGGTGGAATAATAATTTTCTATTGGAAAAAGAAGCGGTTTCCTCATATTAAAAAAAAAGAAATAAAGGAAGCAATCAACTTTTACAAAAACTTACATTAAATAGCCCATTTTATTGCACACTTATTTTGGGTAGCTGAAACCTCCTTTCTTTATTTATTTTATTTTTCAAATGGAATATTATAACACTAAATTTTAATTATTGACTAATTAAATCATTCAAAATTTCTTATCAAATTACTGTAAATATTTATATGTCGAACTATAGCTTTAAATGAAATTATCAAAACCATGACGTTACCCTTGTTCAACATTTTTACATAAACAAGCCCATAGGAAATTTTTGGATAATTAAAAAATTAGATTTAAAAAATCATAAACAATATTTTTTTCTATAGAATCTAAAATTTTGAAAAATAAAATTTGACCAAAATTTATTCATTCTCCATTAACTTAATGGAAACCAACAACCTGACCGGCTTATAATGATTTAGGCTAAAATGGATCAAGCTAGGCAGCCTCTTTGTTTAATCGACCCACAAATTGATTTCAACCCAACCTTCTAAGATTAGTGTCTGTTTAACCCAACTAAAACAAAAATTAAAAATAAATAAATAAAGAAAACAAGCTTGTGATTTTTCTTAATAATTGACAGAAAACATGTTAGAGGAAAGTCCTAACAATCTTTTAGCCCAGGTTGTGACAAAAATGAATACGTATTCTTATCTGAGGCTACAGTTTTGAATCTTTGCAAAGCCTACTCTTATCAAAACCTTGTCCTACTAATTTGTAGAGGCTTGGGCATTTCAGATTCACATTGCCCTTTTCGTTTCGCTTTGGACTTCTATGAGAAACAAGAACACTAAAAAACCAAACAAAAACATACAAATCAACTAACGAATGCTTTTCAATCTCTTTTCACTTTGCCAAACGACCTGTCTAAATAAACTATTAACTGAGCAACATAAGGAAGCCAAAAAAGTTAACTTATCCATAGCCTCCCAAGCATTAGACTTCCTAGTTCTCGTGTGAAATCCATAGAAAAAATGTTGGTTATCTACAAAGGCTTAGACAAAAGCTCACAATAAAACTTCCATCTTATGTGGAGACGTCTAGAAATGAAAGACTTGACTAATTCAAGTCAAGATAATCCTCGTTAACATTGTAGTTGCATCAGTCAAACCCAATGTCAGGCTGAAAACCACAACCTTCCCTGCCAAATGCTACTTTCCACCAAACTAACATCTTATAAGAATTACATAAAACATAAATATATCCTACAGCTAAGGATGGGCAATAAGCAGTCCCCCACAAGAATTAAAGAAATTAACATTGTAGAATCATAAAAACCTCCCTTTTATGTTAAACACAATGTGATGAAAAACAGAAATACAGCCTATATCTCCAATTGAACATATAAAGCAATTCACAACATCAAAAGCCGCTGTAAAGCATGGGCTACCAACCAAAACTGTCATTTCATGCTGGATAAAAGGTGATCTATGACTTTTCTTACTTTCAATGAAACAGGCAGATGTATTCGAAGTTATTCTTTCCACATATCTGCAAATTCATCAGGCTCCAGAGGATTAGACATCTCATGCATTTTCCTCCTTGTCTTTGCTTTGACCTTCTTTGCATACTTTCCAGACTTCTTCCTTTTCTCCAATGCTCGAATCTACAAGAACCAACATAAGAAGGCCACAAACACAAGCAGAGATGATATAACTATTTTCAGTGGAGGACTAGAGAAATTCTAAGTATAGATGGAGAATATATTGGTTAGTACCTGATTTGGCGACACATAGAATGGATTCTCATATAAAGTTGGACCTCCAAAACTGCCACCAAATATCTTAATTGGGTTCAAGCAGAACCGTGGACCAACCTAAACAAGCAGTTTGCACTGGTTATAGGACTATTAGAAATTAACAGATGAAAACATAAATCAATAAGCCAATTTTCAGACCTCGACCAATGTCATTTTATCAAGGCCTCCTCGAGGTAATTTGTCTGACTCATTATGAGGAACAGAGATCTGCATGTGAAAAAGATACGGTATTGTGTGCATTGCTCAGTAAGCAGCAGCCACAAAAAGCAGCATAAAAGACAGACAACACTGTGGCATGGGAAAGCCATGTTCACAAGTTACCATTTGTTTAATGTTTATGTACCTTGCAGAAAAATGACACCACTACCTCATAATTTATTAAGACACCTTATTACACCATAAAATAAATAAATTATACTCATCAGATTAATATGTCAGGCAAGAAATGCACGAACAACTAACCCCTGTATATCCATCAATAATGGATTAGCAGGTGGTGTAGAAGACATGAATATCTACATCAAGTACGCAAGATATTTTGAATAGAAGTGTAAATGATGTAATAACATAATCATAGTAGTCAATCCCGGATAGCGGCGCATAGCGGCCGACCCCAAAAATGCTATAGCGGGATAGCGGATAGCGGGATGGCCGCTACACAGAAAAAAAATGAAAAAACATATGCTATTATACTATACATCTATAAATGCTTCTACATATAAAATTAGTCAAAATTAAACACATATTCATCATTAATAATCAAAAGTCATAATTCTAGCCTCTAGACAAACAATCACCATGAACATAAGGCATAATTAACAAGTCAATAACCACAAAAGTCATCAAGGAGCATAAGATTTAAAAGAAGAAAATGAAAACACAGCTCCAAATACTAATTAAGTTATGCCTCTAAGGCTTAAAGTAACTAAACATTCAAATTCAAAACATAAGTACAAGTTTTTCTTCAATCAGAATCATCATATTCAAGATCTTCTAAGTTCTCTTCCTCCTCATTGTCACTTTCACCACTACTAGACTTGTAGATCTCTTCCTCCTCTTCTGTTTCTACATCATTAGCTTCATCTTCCTCTTCATCATGTATAGGCTCCTTTCCCGTAGAGCTAGAAGGCCTTAAAGTAACTTTCTTCTTCAATCTTGTTTGCTGCCTAGTATGTTTTGTAGGCTCACCAACCCCAATTATATTAGCTACGGCCCCCCAAGTTAAAGTATTATCATCAAAAACCAACTCATTTTCAGCTCCTTCTCCATCTCCACCCAATTCTCCTACTAATCATTCATTACTATCGTCAATGTTATTTAGGAGAATGGGATCAATCACATCTCGGCTATCAAAACGTTCTTTAAGAGCTTGGTTATATTTAACAAAAACCAAGTCTTGCAACTTTTGATGCTCAAGCCTGCTTCTCTTCTTAAAATGAATCTATTACATAATTTATAAACAAAAATGTTAGTTTCACAATCACTAAATGAAACTATGTAAAGGAAAATCATTATATGTCTACTTACATGCTCAAAAATACTCCAATTATGCTCACATCCCGATGAACTACAAGTCAAGCTCAACACTTTAATGGCAAATGGTTGCAAACTTGGAGAAGATGACCCATACATCCTCCACCACTCAGCTGTAATATAATTATAAATTATTTAATTAGCATTAAGTGTCATGTAAGTTGTAACTAAATTTATCAAGAAGTGCGTTTTTTCTTACCAGGAGCCATTGTGGTCCTTTGTCTTACTGCTGCCTTCATTCCAAATATACCTCCAGCTCTCTTATATAGTGCTAACTCAGTTGAAATCTTATCTACCTCTTCTTCAGTTGCACTTAGTCTCTCAATGGCCTTATAAAGTCCAGCTATCACTTCTTCATCAAATTCAATTCTTGGATTGCTATAGAAGAACTCGGGGTTCAGAAAGTGGCCAGCTGCATGCAATGGATGATGAAGTTGTGATTCCCACCTTCTATCAATGATATCAAAAATATCCTTATACTTATCAACATTTTCATTGAAGGATCTTTGAATAGCTTCCTTAGCCCTATCCATTGCTTCATATATGTAACCCATTGCAGGCTTTTTTTCATTGTCAACAAGCCTAAGAACGTGCACAAGAGGCCCCATAGCTTTAAGAGAATAAACGACTTCGTTCCAAAAAGTAGGCATCAATACAATGTCAGTTGCCCTCTTCCCCTTAGCTTCTTTTGCTATCTTAGAGGTCAACCACTCATCTGAAGTGAACATCTTTCTAAGGTTGTTTTTTTGTTTGTGCAACCTTTGCAATGTAAGGAATGTGGTTGCAAACCTTGTGACTCCATGCCTAACCAATTCCATCTTGTTTGTGTACTTCCTCATTGTATTTAAGGCCAATGAATGGTTGTAGATGAAGCCTACAAGAGCAATGCCTCTTTGTATTGTCCTTTTAACCCGAGGTAGCTTTCCAATGTCTTCCAACATCAAGTCCACACAATGTGCAGCACATAGAGTCCAAAAAAGATTCTTCCTCTTCGCTTGTTGTAATTTACCGGCTAAGACATAATTGCTTCCATTATCGGACACCACTTGAACAACGTTCTTTTCTCCAATCTCCTCCACAAAGGCATCTAATAACTCAAATATCTTCTCCCCAGTCTTCATATATGCAGAGGCATCAACACTCTTCACAAACATAGTCCCAGATGGAGAATTCACCATGAAATTGATCAAGGTCCTATTCTTCTTATCCGTCCATGCATCTAACATAATCGAACATCTAAAATTCACCCGTTCTTCCTCTTGACCCTTCAACATTTCTTTTGTTAGCTCCAATTCCTTTTTAAGGAGTGGAACTCTCATTTCATGATAGCTTGGAACCTTTAGGGTTGGACCATAGTTTCCAATAGCTTCAATCAAGCTTTTAGTACGCACAACATTAAAAGGAATTGAATTCCTATAAAAACAACGAGCTATGTACTGAACGGTTCTAGCTCTTGCCTCTTTATCACAAGCATCATTTATGCTTGTTTGCCTCTTGTCCTTTCTTAATTTAATAGTTACTTATGGATTTCTAAGAAGAAGCAAATCCATAGGGCCTTTAACATTTTTAGCTCTCTTGGCAGTAGATGTTGTATCACTTGATGTTGCTAGTTTCTTTCCACTTCGAATGTTTACAATTTCTTGCACCTCTTCTTCCTCATCATCATTTTCAATCAACTCAGTCATGTATGAATCTTTTTCAGCCTTTTTCTTGTCAAAAGCTTCCTTGATCAACTTCTTAATTTCAGGTGGAATTCTCTTACAAGAATTTACATCTCCTCTCACTCCCATTTGGTGTCTTAGCTCTAGTAATCCCACCGGTTGTAACTTTGCCACAAAAATCACAAGTCACACTCTCCCTATTATTGATATCTCTCAAGCTATTCCACTGCCATGCCATATCAATATTTTCTCCGGTTGGTTTCACCAATCCACAACAAGATGATGATGCTGAGACACTTTGAGTTGATTGAGGATGAAAAGATGATGCCATGGCTGTGAAGGGTAATCAAGGATTCAAAATACAGTACTGAAAAAGGAGAAACAGAGAGCTGTGAAGGGAAGAAAGAAAACCCAGCACCTCCGTTAAAACAGAGAAGAGGTGCAAGGCTGCCAAAACAGAGGAAGTTGCCGGAAAAGGCTGGGCCTCGCCGGAAATGGATGGTCCTCGCCGGAAATGGGTGCTGCTCGCCGGAAATGGTAGAGGAAGGCAGGGACTGGGCTTCGTCTTCACTGAGGGAGGTTGCGGTTCCTCTGTTTGTGCAGGGGCTGTGTTTCAAAGCCCTAAAAACTTCAAACAGAACGCACAAAACGACTAGGAGGGCCATGTTTCACAGTAGCGGCCGCGACGGCCGCGAAATGGCCGCAAAATGCATCCGCAACAGCCGCTACCCCAAAACTGCTCCGCTACGGGAGCAGCATCGCAGGTTTGAGCCGCGAAGCGACGCTCTGGCACTATCACGCGCGAATGATAAGTCTGAACATAATAGCACCCGGTGGTTTATTTAAGTTTAATAACATTGTCCACTAATGACGTTTTTAAGAGTACAATACAATTGACACAATCTGGTGGTTTAGAATCCTGTAAACACCAAATGACTGGGACATATATTGCAGGCTCCCCACAGCCACCGAACCAGAATCAAGACTTGATTCAATCAACATTGCTTTGGTTAGGCTGAGCTATAGAGTCGATCAGTAATATAACACCTTACATACATTCAATATTACAGTAAGAATTTAATTTTGATCCATTGTCAGTCTAAGAGTTTTACATTACCAATGAACCATGTGGAGCCACTTATTTAAAGAAAAAACTGTTAAAAGTGAAAATCTTGGTTACAACAACAATGTGGCAGCACTTTCGTGTTTATTGATAGGGTAAAAAGTTTTAGACTCTTCTCATAATAGCCATTATTCTTTGTCATCAAATTTGTTGTCTCTACACATTTTTAATAAATACTGATGTCTATTTGTAAGAGAACCCATAGCTAATCCTTCAAAATTGAACTGTTGAGAAACTCAGATTGATTCCTCAGTAATGTTCACAAGAAAGAAAAAGTTTAGATTTTTCATCTCAAACAACTCTGCTTCTGTCAATAAGCTATGGCTAACCAAAACAATCAACATAACTATAATCAAATGTACACAATTTTTGTTTGTTTAGAAGTAGGTGGAATGAATGTCCAAAACAATGAATCTCCAAAATTTAATCTCTAAATCAATGCATACTTGTAAAAGATGCATATGCCGTTTCTTTAGATCTTGTGTAATTGCAAACACAAACCTGGTAATTCCGGAACCATATATGATCATCCACTATTGAGAAAACAAAAACGTGGTCATGGAAAGGCTTAGACTTTCTATGGTCCTTCGGTGTTTCAAATACCTGAATGGAAAAAAGAAAGTATATGTCAGCAATAATCAAAACAGTTTGAACTTTTATTTTACTATTTAATCACCGAGAAACACACACACATGAAAAAACCACTGGCCATGCCCAAATACATATAAAAATTAGAGAAATTATTAGATAGGAATAAATTGCATGGAACAGACCTCCACATCCTACTCAATTTAAACTATGCAAAAGATGAACATAGCATTAATAGAATTTCCACTGGTCATTAAAAATAAATTGAGAAAAGAAAATGGTCCTTGGCAAGATATATGGCAACCGTTGTATAAGATCACAAATACATCAGGAAAGTGTACTTAAACCAATTTTCAATTAGACTAGCAATTCATACTGCACAAAGCCACAAACTAAAATCATATTGTCAATCTAACTTTTACTCTTGTATATGAAGTGGGACATACAAGAGTAATCAACATGTTGGTAAGAGATTTCCTAACCTTTCAGTCGAATAAAACTAGATAGACAATAAAGAAATACTACTAACAGGAAAGAAAGTAAGAAACAAACCAAATACCTGTAACAACATCTCCTTTAAAAGTTTCCAATGTGCATCTTTTTCAAAATTTTCTGAAAATGTCAAAATAGGGCGGGAACCTTTTAGGTGATTTCCAGTTAGCTTCAATTCCTCCATTGTGTGCACTGGAAAGCAGTGAAGGAAAAAGAGAGATCAGAAAAATGGCTACAGGAAAAGTAAAAGAAAACAAGAGAGACACACAAACAATCATAACTTTAAAAGAAGAATGAAGAACAAAGACCACAGAGCCCAGAACACTTAATTTTGGTAAGCAAATTAGTATTGTAGTAATCTTATGATAAGAATCAGATGAGAATATTACCAGCACTAACTAAAAATTTTACAGACGGGCCATTGGGGCATTTTGCCATCCAGAGATAAAGATCCTTTTGCTTCCTGCACTGAAATTCATATATAGAAAAGGTGAGGCAAAGAAAAAAAATCAGAAAGTAACCAGTTGACCTAATCCAAAGTCATAACTAAGAGTTGGACTGCAAAATCGATGCAAAGCCCCAATCATCAGAGAATTCAAATTCAATCAAATTGCTTGGCTGAAATGGAAAAGCCAATATTGGGGAAAAAGGAGTAGAGGCCTGTTATGCTTTAAAATGGATAAAAAAATGAAATCATAAAATTACAAAGCATCGTATGTTAAATCTGACGAGAAAAAGGAATTGATTATAAGCACTTGAAAGTTAAAGACCAATATAATAGCATTTCACATTTAAATAGTGTCCGTGTCACCAAAACTTCTATGACCAATAAAAGAATTCCTCAAAACATAAACAAGCAGTACAATTTCTAGCTCAAGAATATCATATACTTGATGCATATACTCATCTAGCTTATAATAGCATAACACAATGAACCTAATATAACCTATGAAAGAATACCTCAAAAAATAAACAGGAAGAACAGTTTCTGAGCTCAACAAGCTCATTCAAGGTGGCGCCTTTAGTTTCCTTTGACTCGACCTTGTTATCCTTCTTACAATGAGGCAAAAGCGAGACCACATTCAACATCAAATGCCGGTACCTACAATTTATGAAAAACACCCCACCCCATCAACACCATTAAAAAAAATCAAAAAATAAAAATAAAAACTCTTCAATAATCAAAACATGGGTATGTGATTGTAATTGTACCTGTAACTAATGCGCCTAGAGCAAGTGACCAAAACCTTCTCTTTGTTCCTAAATATTGGTGAATCAACAATATCCTTCACTTCATCATTCTTATCCTTCCATCCCAAAAGGGTCCTTGTTGGTCTCACTGGAGCAGCATCTTCCTTCTTGGGCAGTGCCACAGCTTCAGTCTCATTGTGTTTTCTCTTCTTACCCATTTTTGACAACCCAAAAAACTGCCATACCCAATAACCATAACTATGAAATAATAACATTTAGCACTGAAACACTTGCTCTCTGTTTCATCCTATTTCATTTCACACAACAGTTTCACTACCCCCGAATAACACATGCATGCATGATACTGAAGGAAACCAAAGAAGAGACCAAAGAGAGCATGAAAACGCACCTGGGTCTTTGCGGTGGAAGGAGTTGAACAACGGGCTCAAGCTCTTGGTGGCTTTCGACGGCGGAGAGAGAGAGAAAGAGAGAGGTGACGGTGAACGAACACCTAATGACTCGGGGCAAAGGAAGCAGAGGGTTTCTGAACGTTAAGGTCTTGAGGACCTATAGAAAAAGCTGGGCCTTCTGAGCCCAAAGTTTGGCCCATCCAAGTTAGGCCTATCCAATCTCCATGTTAATCTTTTGTTTCTCTCTCTCTCTCTTTTTATTCTAGGGGTTGGATTTAAGAGAGAATAAAAAATAAGAATGTGGAAGATTAAACTCATACCATGAAACAATTTTAAGTGGAGCACTGTCTCCTACATCATTATTTAGGCACTTTATGCGATACTTGACATATGTAAAAGTGATATGTGAAAAATTGATGACACACATTTTTAAGCATAAAAAAATTAACAATATATATTTTTAAGCTATTTAGCTTTAATGAAAATTTAAAAATATGTATCATTACTTTTTCATATGTTACTTTTATATATGTAAACTAATAAATAAAGTGCCTAAATCATAATATAGTAAGAAGTGTATATCTAAAAGTTTCTCCTCTTACCATATAATCGCAGTCTCATGAAAGAAAATATTAATTTACCTATGCCCAACCAGTAATCTTTTGTTTCTCTATGTTTTTTGAGAAAAATGTGTCACCGAATAAAGTATAATCAATCAATAAGTTTTAGTATTAACTTTCATATTAAGAAAAAAAAAAATTTGAAGGAGGTATATATGTTCATCTTCATTTTCTATCAACAAATTTTATAATAATCATTGTCTCTTTATAATTTTTTTATTTATTAAATTAAAGATGTAGCATTAAACAATAACTTAAAAGGGATGTTACTATAATATGTTACATACAATGGTAAAACTTGCCTCAAAATTGTGAGAGGACAAAAGCTAAATATAAATAGATAAGTAAATTAAAATAAAAAAATTACTAAACAGCTAGAAAAGAAAGTAAGGTGAATATAAGACATTTAACAATGAGAATGTATATTTTTCTTTCTTATTTTAATAAGCCTTCAAATTTTGATATGTAACAAAGGGATAGAGATTCCAAAATTTTTAAAAAAAAACTTTTTCTATCTTTTGACAACAATAAATAAGTTGTCAAGATCACGAAATTGTTAATTTAATGTTACCTACGTGTAACCACTATAAATGAAACTAGAGTTTAATTTCTATCCACTGTCAGTGTAAAGTTTTTTTACATTGTCATCCAATCATGTGTTGCCAAATCAGTAAAAGAGTTGACTATCACAACAACTACCTAGAAAGTCTAACTATTTTAATGATTTGGCAACATATAATTAGATGACAGTATAAAGAAACTTTACACTGACAGTGAATAGAAATTAAACCCATGAAACTATTAGTATCAAAATATGTGATCATTTCCCAAGGTTTTGACTTTGACATTGTTAGTAAGCTAGTTTTAATTTAAGCCTATGAAAGAAGGATAAAATTAAACAAATGACTATTTTATTATAACAACATCTACTTTATAAGAGACCATACCTAACATGTTAAAATTAAACCTAAAGAGCAACATAAATTTATATAGTGATATAATTTAACTCATATCCTCCATATACATGTTTTAAAAATAAAAAATTCCGCCGGTGGTTATATCATAATATCATCAAAGTACCTCAAAACTCATAAGAGAGTACTAATGTTTTCTTTCGTTTTTTATAATAGTGTGATATCCCAAAAAGAAAAAAATTCATTTAAGATTCTAAATTTATCAAGTGAACTAAAATTGTTGAGAAAATACTTTAAGGTTATGATTGAAAATAAGCTTTATAAGTGAAGTTCAAGTTAAGACTATTAACTTAAATCTAATTTAGAGAAAAAAAAAATGGAATTTGATAAAAACCAAAGTGGAGATTAATCATTTAATTAGGAAGGATTAAATTGAGAATACAATGCTCTCGTAACTATAAGTTGAAAATGAACTTAAGATGATAATTCATAACAATAACACCATCAACCCAAAAAAAATCACAAAGTGCTTCTCATGTCATACCCCTCACCACTCTATCTCATTTTCATCAAACATACGAACCAAACAGGTAAACCTCCAACCCAATCCCAGGCTTCCTCGGCATTCCGACCTGTGCATTGGCGGAACAAAGAAGCTCAAGGAGATGGTGCAATTCTGTCATCAAAACCGTGTCCTACCTTCATATTTCTTTTGATCTCTACTCTTTCCTTGTTAAGTTATCTTAGTTTCTTTGCTTGTTTAGTGCATGCAGACCAATTAAAGGAATATATGATAATTATGTCATGGACTCCTATTGACTGTGAGCTTGCAGCTTCGTGGAAATCAAATTTCTGGCTTGAAAGTTTGATGTTTCAGCTGTGTAAAGTAGAAGAAAGGCTAGTATACTATTTAATTTTGAGGTTTAATCTGAGATGTTTTAAGCTACTTTAGATGGTTTTGGTACTGGTTTGGAGGACCAAGAAGGTTAAATTAAGAGCTGTCCAAGGCTAGTTCTAGTAACTTAAGAGGCTTAAGAAGAAACTCTCTTAAAGGTATATTCTCTTCATTGTTTCTTGCTGAACTTTTTATGGCTTTGTCAAATGGAAAGCTTGGGATTCTGGAAATTTTTCTTTGCAATCTAGAGGCTGGACTATTAAGGTTTTTAAGCCCAAGAAATTCTTGTTTTAGTATAGCTTGATTGGATTTGTGAATCTCTGAAGTCTCAAGACTTGGAGACCAATTAAAGAAGCAATGACACCCAAATAGAGAAGAGAAAAGGAGGGGGGGGATTAAATTAATGGAAATTAAAGTGAGCATCAATCCTTGATGAATGAGGTGAGTACCAAGTATATCTTTCAGGCTTTTAAGTTGGTAATTGGAAATATAATTCTGAATTGGTTTTAACAGCAGAAGAAAAATGAGTAGAAATAGAAGATTTTAAATTCTGTTTTATCGCTATGAGATAAGTTTGTTCTAGTAACTAGACTATAATTGTTATAATTAAGCTTGAGCTATGTGTTGTCTATGGAATGATATGGATTAACTTTTTTATTGAATATGTAATGAATTCTGGATGATATGAAGATTTGGACTGATATGTTAAGGTTTTTTTTTTTGGCAAAGATAGAAATTTTATTCAAACTAACCAGAGAGAATACGAGGGAACCCAATTACACCAATTTGGAACCCCAAAAAGAAGTATAAACTAATGGGAAAAACCCAACAGCACTACCCAAAAGGATAGGCAATACATCTTAAAGCAACCAACCTTGTTACAAGAAGTTAAAGTATTCAGAGAAGTGAGAATGTGCCTTGTGAACAATGTCTTCCGCTGACTATTCCTTCCCTTCAAATATTTTTGCATTCCTCGCTTTCCAGATTCTCCAAAGGATGAAAACTGTTGTACACAATATCTCTTTCCAGATTCTCCAAAGGATGAAAAATGTTAAGGTTCACAAGTATAATGTTGTAAGCTGAAATTTTTTCTACTGTTTGGCAAAGGTTTGACCCATCAAAAGAGGATATTTAATTCTAATTTTTACTGTGTTAAGGTTTGAGATGTTATGAATGTCTCTGAAAAATTTCATGGCCAAATTCTCAGTGTAGTTACTTCATTTAAATTGTCAAAGTTATATGGATAGATTTGATTAACTGCAGAATTGGGTATGAATACTTGTTACATTGGAGGCCATTTAGAAGTTCAAATCATTGAATTTAAAGATGAAATTTTTATGGGATGTACATAAGTCATAGGTGAACATAAAGTTTCATGGCAAACATATGAGTCTAAATAGGTTAATTAATTTGGGAAAGTTGCTATTTCAACAATCTCCGAAAAATATTCCACTATATCAAGGATAAATTACAATATCATCTCCACACTCTCTCACACAAGAGTTACAACAATATAGTGTTTCCTAGTGAGACCCCTTCTATTCTAATACAATTCTCTGTTATTGCAATACCAAGGAGTAATAGAGATGATACCCAAATTTCTCCCGGTGTATTTCTCCACACCCTATACTATTAGGATTTACTCACACTCTCTATTTTTCCTCTCACTATCAAAGGCTCCTACAGCTCTCTACTTCGAGCTACATCTTTTATGCTCTTTTAGGCTTCTCTGCCTTCGTTGTTTTGAATGAGCGAAACTTACCTCTATTTATAAAGGCTCAATGCAGTGTGAACATACTCCATTTATCCGGCTTCCCGCGTGATGCTTCCAATCGGCCTATCCTCCACCGAATGTTGCCCATTGATGGCAAAAACAATCACCAGCCTAGCTACCATATGAGAAGAAATTTCCTCCTCCACTCTTTGAATTTTGGCTGATCATTTTTGTTGCACTTCAACTACTCCTTTGTTTATTTCTTGTTTTACATGTGTAGGTCTAGCCCAAAATTTATGGCTGGACCCTACAATTCACCCCTTCCATCCATAAAGGAGAAAATAATCTTGGAGTCGTATCAAAGTCCATCAAGATAATCTTGCACTTTTTTGCCAAGTGCCCATACCTCATGTAGAGAAAATCCAGCACCCTCTATTAGGAATATCAAGCACCTCCTCACTTGGATGCCTTGCCAAACACTGCTTATACCAACAGTCATAATTCTCAACAACGAGAATTATCATGCTCTACCACAAGAACATATACAATCATTGTTTACATCGACAATCATAACTATCAAAACCGAGAATTATCATGCTTCATCATAAAAGCATATACACTTGAAAATATCACATTCCAATATTTTCCTTTTTCGACACATGTTGAAAAACTTGCAAAAAATTATGGTGCAACTTTCATGTTTTTCTTTTCCTGAAAGTTTCATCTGCCGTCGACATACTTTTCCACCACGCACCTTGTACAAACCACAAAACCAATGCCCGTACGCAAATGTGGACCCTGCAAATAGAACACATTGTTTATCCTGGCATCTGTCATATTAGAGGATGCTCATGTTTTCAATAGACATCATATGATATCATCATATACATCTCCCACAAAGGTAAGAGAAAACATTATTTGCGTCATCTTTGGAGCAATTTGCCGAACTCATTCCCCTTTTGGACAATATCCTTTTAAGGTGCCCAGATTGCCCGCACCCCCAGCATACAATATTCTGCTTTGTGAAGTTCTTCTCTTTATCTTCCAATTTTCAGCTACCATTACTGAAATTTGAGTAGAAATATTTCCACCACCCAACTTTCTTAGTAACTTCAGAAAAGAATATTCCAATACTTCTAGTTCAAAGCCAATCCCATTGAGAACACTCAATTATTGCTCATATTGGATGTACTGGTCCCACCAGAACCTTTGGTGGATCCTCTTGGGATCTTTCCCCGAAATAGAAATGATCTACCTTTTAATCATTGTGTTACAGATTGGATCAAGATATCATTGACTTGAATTTACCACAAGCCAAAATTCATCCTCCTATCAAACTTTTCAACCCAAATTTCAAGGTTTGCTCCTTTTTGCACAAATAAAAATTTCTTTCAGTATTACGTGAATAGTATCCCCATGAACAGTAGCCTCCTACAGTAACATATATGCTACAATACACAGCTACGATATCATCTTTGCAACAATGAACAGTACATTGTTACTATGCTACTACAATGACCTTAAGAAAATCTCTGTCTAATAAGCTGATCTCTAGGCTAGCTCCGGGGCTCCACCAAGCTTTGATACCACTTGTTGGGAAATCTACACCAATTGCTACGAAAACAACAAAGCATTACACCCAGTAGAACCTTAGTTGGTGAAACAAGTTTGAATGAATACACAGGAAGAACACACCAATCACACAAATACACAAGAAGATAGTGTTTCCTAGTGAGACCCCTCCTATTATAATACTACAATTCTCTATTATTGCAGTACCAAGGAGTAATAGAGATGATACCCAGGGTTTTAAATTGCGGTCCGCAACCGCAATTGCGGCCGCAATATTGCGATTTTGGAGGTCTCCGCAACCGCAATGCAAACGCAATTGCGGCCGCATCAGCCGCATTTTCCTGCAACTGTCCGCAATTTATACAATCGCAACGTAATAACAATCGCAATCGTAACCACGGCTGCAATTTAAAACACTGATGATACCCAAATTTCTCCAGTGTATTTCTCCACACCCTATACTATTAGGATTTACTGACACTCTATTTTTCCTCTCACTATCAAAGGCTCCTGCAACTCTATTTTTCCTCACACTTTGCGTTTATTGTTTTAAATGAACAAAACTTACCTCTATTTATAAAGGCTCAATGCAGTGTGAACATACTCCATTTTTGCAGCTTCCTGTGTGATGCTTCCAATCGGCCTATCCTCCACCGAATGTTGGGCATTGATAGCAAAACAATCACCAGCCTAGCTACCATAGGAGAAGAAATTTCCTCCTCCACTCTTTGAATTTTGGCTGATCATTTTTGGTGCACTTCAACTACTCCTTCGTTTATTTCTTGTTTTACATGTGTGGGTCTCGCCCAAAATTTATGGTTGGACCCCACAATTCACCCCTTCCAGCCATAAAGGAGAAAATAATCCTGGAGTCGTATTAGAGTCCATCAAGGTGATCTTGCACTTTCTTGCCAAGTGCCCATACCTCATGTAGAGAAAATCTAGCACCCCCTACTAGGAATACCACGCATCCCCTCACCTGGATGCCTTGCCATGGTGAAAGCATTAGCAATATTCTACTTATACCAAATATTTCAGATTTTACTCTTTTTTTCTTTTTTCTTTTTTTGGATGAAAAGCTTTATTTGAAAACTTGTCAGTTTTTATGGTAGATCTAATGTGTTTTCTCTTTGAATCTTCTGATCTGACTTATGTTATAGCAGATTTGGAAGTTTTAAATATCCTTCAAGTTGGAGTTTTGAATTGCTACCTAGGTGGTGCTACTAGCTCTACGCCTAGTTGGAGTTGCATTTAAATTTTTCTTGTGGTTTTTGTTTCTTCTTTCCCAAGTCTCTTATTCTTTTATGGGAATTTTGGATATGTAGTATGACACATGAATGGATGTTTTTGGGTTGCTAGAGCAAATACAGTAATGATCTTTAAAAAGATGCAGAAACTTTTATGATCCAAACATGGAATGGTACGACGATCATCTATGTTTGGGTGAGTAGTAGAAGTTTTATCAACATATGAATTTAGCAAGAATAGAAATTTTATTTTTGTAATATTGGATCTAAAATTTTCAAGATGTGTGGTAAGTAATCCTGGACTTTTTCATTCAATGAAATTTTATTTCTCAAAAAGAAAAAGAAAACAAACTTAGTCGATAGGGAATCAGTGTTCTTTTTGTCTTCAGAATCGATTTTGTGGGCGCAAGTACCTGTCTGTAGCTCATCAGGAAGTTAGTGAAGTTTGAGTGACATACAGATCAAACAAAGGGTATCAGTCCTCGTATATATGTAACAATAACCTCCACGAGTGCTTCTACTTTGTTCTACTTGTATCTCATGCCTTTCATAAAAGTAAAAAAGTGCAGCCACTTTTGAGGACCACAATGTGACTCAGTGTAATATTATTTGAACTAAGAAGTTTGTGAAGAAAACTTTACCAAGATATAGCACAAGCTTATTTCTGTTGTTTTTTTTTATAAATTCTAATATCTTCCTGCCTACATAGTCTGCTAATGTTTATAGTCCAAAAGCCATTAGAAAATAATCAGTAAGGACGAGCCAGATAATTTTATCATATGTAGGGTTTATATCTACTATCATTTGCAGAAATTAAAAGTTCCTCAATTATGATAATGGCATAATATGAATGCCTTTAACATATAAATCTTAACAGAAAAAAAAAAAAGAGAGTTGCAGTTAATAGTTAGCTATTTGCAGTTTTTTACCTTTATATTTTTTTCTTTAATAAAAATAAACAAAAAAGAGTAAATTGGCACTTATTTAAATAATTGTTAAGATACTAGTATAGGCATGACCTTGTTTATGCTTGACAAAGACCCAATGCTAGTATATTACTTTGTCAACATTAACAAAAATTTAGGAAACAATTTATATTAGTTTACATATGCTGAATTAAACACATGACACATTGATTTATGAAAGATGAGGTTATCAGGGATGAGAAGGAAAGAAACTATGGAGTGGTAAATCTTGTCATTTGATTTTAGTATAGGTCAACTATGAAGTAGCTGATGTTACATATCCTTTCATGAAATTACTTATTATGGTTTCGTGAAAATGAGTAATATTATCTTTCTTTTTTATTGATGAGGTGTAATGTTACCTTTCAATGCGAATGGTTTATAATTTTTAATATAAGAAACCATATATAACAGTTTTGCTGAACTTAGCTTTCCGTTAATGATTTCAAGAGAAACTAACTTAACAGAGAGTACAAAAATAAAATTTTAAAAGGTCTTCTAATTTTTCAGAAAAATCAAAAGGAGTTATATTCGTGATTTGTCTTAATTTATCAGAAGATGCACGGGAGTGTAATTTACTTTAAAATAGCAACCATACCACTTAATATGGCAATATTTATGCAACTTCTGATGTACGGTGTTAAACAAAGAATATTCCTTTCTGTCACCATTTGCTTGGTATCCGTAACCCTGGTATCATTTGCTTTGCAGTCATGAAATGTGGGGAAGAATGGTGACTGCCAACAGTAACGTGTAACAAATGGCATTGCAGATATTGATTATTCCAATATTTCTAGACCATGACAACCTGAAACTTAAAAGTGAAAAGGCATCTGCTTGATTCAGGATTTCTGATTAACAGCCCTCCTCACACAATGGGTATAAAGCAATTTCAAAATATGATTTTTCCATAGTCTCATTTAAACATTAAAATTATCTTCTTCTACTTTTGTCAAATATTCACTTCCACGATGACAAAAAATGCAAGTGAACTTTTCTTTAGCACTTTGAATTATACAATACGAAATATGCCATTTAGGAAGAGGGAAAAACAACAACCTTTATGACTAGTTGGTGGAGGCTCATATTGATTCCTCTAGAGCTCACATCACATTGAAAGTGGGTTATGTAGGTTTGTTTTTCATTTAAGATAGAAATTGAAGCATTTGCTGTTAAAATATTTCTTACTATAGGCTGCCACTAATTGATAGTATTTTAGTTTTTATTAAAAAAAAACTTATTGACAATCGATTCATATGGAAAACAGACTAAGGTCAGGGGTTGTGATCCCTTTATTTTTGGGCCATGACAACTAATTAGTCATCAACCTCAGCTATTCTCTAACCCTACACATAGCCATGGTTTCACTAGCAAAGATCTCTTCTTCCAATTCTGTGTCCACTAAAATAATCAAGAATCAGTTAAAAATGAAGTTGTTAAAGTATGTTTATGCATTTTTATATGTAATAAATCTCATCAACAATGAGGGTTTGACCATTTCTTCTGTGTAATGTGCAGAACTTTTCAAAATCTCAAGTACTTTGGCATCTAGGGCCAGAAGATCATGAAAATTTCTTTTCTTCTTTTAGAATATGCCGAAAGCCATCATGGCCTTTAGAAGATATAGGTCTATTATGTGCAGAGGAATTATAAACGGTGAAAACACAAAATGAAGTGAAGAGAAAGAGAAGAGAGACAGAGATATAACATGCTTTGGCCTTCGACCTTCTTACAGGAGCAAAGAAATGACTAAATAATTAAATGCATAATTAAACTCTTCAATTTTCCTTCCTCTTAGGATTTTTTTTTACTATAGTCTGATCAGGATCATGAGTATATCAACCAAAATTCAAGCCACCGGCCCACAGTCAAGTTCATCTCGCTTGAAGTGATATACATATAGTATAAATTTTCAAGTCGGGGGAGCTTTTGCAAATATGAGACATTCCTTGTACATATGAAGCATCTTCAACAGTTTGAGATGGCAGAGAAACAACTCATTGTCTTATGCCTTGTAACTAGATGTGTTGTTATTTTAAGGGTGAACTTGTGGTGATCATGGATTTTGGTCCCTCAACGTTAGTTCAGCAGTTAATTGGATTAATGTGATTGTACCTAGATGAGATGACAAAATAACACAAACTCAGAGATAGGGTACAAAAATTCTAGGATGGTTATTGTCTTTATATTGTATCAATTCTTATTCTAGCAGTTACACCATGATAGACATTGAGAAAATTAAAAGTGAAAATTTTCAAAAGATGTGTTGACTGTAATTTAATAACTTAATATAATGACTGTATTTACAAATAGAAATGTCATTCAAAAGGAAATAAACAAATTAATAAAGCATATATCTGATTAGTTCAGAGTAATTAGATTACATAAAAAATACAGTATTAGTAACAGAACTTAGAAATAGCACATAAATTGGTTGTTGTGGTTTCTATTGATCTTGTTCTCAACCTTCTTCTCTGTCTTCTGACCATTTCTTTAACTGCATATTCAGAAAGAGGGAACAATGCCATATCCAACTTCTGTAATTAATGTTGTGGAGAACATCTGGTCCACTTCAGCTTCTACATCTGTTCTCTTGGCAAATCGACCTTTTATCCGGGGTCTAGTCTCTGCATAGGCCTTCCTTGAAGCATACCTGATTGTCTTCTCAAATTTTCTCGTTTTCTTTTTCTCCCTATACCTTAGGACTCTGGCCTCCCTGTCCATTGGAGTAATATGGGAAGGCATCTGAATGGGAGGTCCAGAAAATAGGTCAATTGTCCCTTTTGGGGGTCTTGAATGGGAAATTGAGACATCCCTGATTGCTGATTCTGGTACAACGCCAACATCCATTGACGAAATTGAAACCTGATTTTTCAATGAAAACAAAAACAAAAATGAGTTACCAAAACAGCAGGAGATATCAGAAGTTTATGAGATCACAAGTTCATGATGAATTTTTCAAAGCAGTACTAGTAGCCATATCCATGAAGCTGATGAGACCAATAATTGACATTTTTCTCACTTGAATAAAATTAAACAGGCACTTCACATTTGATTCTAGGTTGACGGTGCAAATTTTAGCTAAATACACAACTGCTGGAATCAGTTGAACAAATGAGGGAATTTCGAAGTCAGTTTTGGGGAATCCAATTATGGAAGGAAGAAAGTTGATGTAAAAACTAAAAACTAAAAACTTATATATGCAATCATTGCTTGAGCTAGCAAAAATATGAGAATATAAAGGGAAAGCCTTTAACGCTTTAGAGCAATTGCGGTGACACAACTTTTTGCTCCTTGGTGAAAGGACATGAGGAATATACAAAATAAATTTTAAGGAAAGAAAGGCGACTTAATACAGTAAATCAAAGGTAGAAGTTTTCTTATTTATGTTGGGGGAAATAAACTTAGAACCATTGATAGCAAGAAAGCGTGAAGGATATTTTTCTGTTAGATTCCATCCACTAGAGAAAAAAGTGAAAAGAGAAAAGGATAAAGAGAGCTGAAAAGTTGTAGAAAGAATCAAAGGCACCATTTCTGTATAAATTTAAGAAAGCATCAGATCGGTACAAGAGTAAATAATGGCAAACGATCCAGTAGACAGATTATGTAGATAAACCAGGCCAAAAACCAGGTATGCAGAATTGGAAACAGACAGTTAAAGTTGGCTTTGGACTTGCCAGGAAAAGAAACTAGTTGTGAATCCAACTATGACAAAAACAGTATGCTAATCATGGTGAGGGCAGAGAAACTGCCACTTCGAAAGATCAAAACACACCACAAGTCAAAGCAAAATCTGATGAAGTACCAATTCAAGCCCCTCAAAGAGCTGAATTTAAACTAATTTGAGGTGCAGATGAATCAAATAGCTGCAAATGACTTCGAATTTTGCATGAGTGCCACCCAGAAGAATTTGGAAATTAATAAAACCAGAAAACAGTAATAGTTTTCAAACTGGTATAACCCAAAAAAGGGGAAAGGAATATAGGGGAAAAAAAAGGAAGAGCCTTACACTCTGACTAATAGAACCATTGTAACTGAACCCAGTTTTCGAGGATTCAAAGTCCAATCCGAGTTGAAAATGCTGTCCCTGCTGGTGTTGCATCTGAACTGGAACCACACTATCCCCAGCATAGCTCTTCTGAGGTACACCATATTGTAGCTGCTGATTATAATGATCAGTAGTGAACTGGTTGTCACCACAAGAATTACAATCCACAAGGTCCAAATACTCATCAACCTCCCCACCAAACAAGAACCCATGACTCTGATTATTGTTATTGATGTTGTTCTTCACAGGATTCAGCAACAGCCAAGATGCAGTCTCATCTTCATCCTCCTCCTCCTCCTCTTCCTCCTCCTCCTCCTCCTCCAACTCCAACTCCTCACCACCATGACCCACAAACCCATGATCATCTTCCCCATCAGGACCAGTAGCTCCCAACTGGGTAGCACCTGGAGGGCCATAGAGGGACCCAGAGATAGGCAAAATGGGCACACGGTGGTGGCGGCTGGCAAGAGGGTTGGCGGAATGGATGTCAGCATCACATGAAGCACAGAGAGAAGCAGCATCAGCCTTGCACAGGAATGCAGCAGGTGCACGCTCGCAGGCCTCGCACACCCACACACGCTCGTGCCGTGACGCCACACGGTTCGCCGCATGGATGCGAGCGTCGCAGCCGGTGCACAGGTACGCCGAGTCGGCGCGGCAGTACACGGTGCATGCGGCGGAACGGCACGTGTCGCAGATGCGCGCCCAGTTATTGCATGCTGCGGCGTTGTTGGTGTCTTCCTCCAACATTTGTGGGTTTCTTTTGTTGACTGTGTCTTTGTGTCTTGAGTCTGAGCGTGGGTGTGTTTGGTTTGCGAGGATGGAAGGAAAAGAAGGAACTGTGGAGTGAACTATGTAGTAGTAGCAGCAGTACTAGTAGTGTTATTAGTGTGTGTTTTGTTGTTGTCAGACGGACCGAACCGGACTGGTCGGTAAATCGGATTTATCAGACCGTAAATTGGTCTTTTATTTCATTATAATTTAATATTAAAATTCAACTTTATGATTACTCATCAATTTTATGTGAATTGATTATTTTTTTTAAAAAAAATTTTTATAAATTTTTATTTACTTAACTACTTAAATAAAAGTAATATAAAATTTAAAATTTAAAATTTTAAAATTTTATTATATATTTTATTATTAATGATTAATAATATATATTATGAATTTTATATATATAATACATTATATATATAATTATAACATCATTCAATACAATCGTACTATTAAACTGATTAAACCTATTAAATTTTAACCGAAAATATTTTCAAACATTAGTTGACGGTGGTGGCGGTGATGGTGGTATTGGGAAGAGGAGAGAATCTAGGTTGCCACGTGGTGAGAAGTTTGTGGTGTGGGAAAGTTGTGACATTATCTATCTTTGTGGGTGGCTTTTGTTTTGGAGTGGGACCAGGGTTGAGTCAGAGGGGTGGGGGTGGGACCCACTTTGCTCCTTTGGCTTTTGTTATCATTAAAGAGGGGTAGTACGTTAACATTTTTAACATTAACGTTACTGTTGCTTTGCTTGGCTAAGCTTGTAGATTGTTAGGAAGACACTGCTAGGAGCCATGTGTCATTGTGGGTCCTTACTGAGGTGCTTCGATGAAGATGAATCGATCGGTATATTCACTCATCAATCTCACCCTCGTCAGTCGTCACCAGGTTTGGTTTGCTATATTAATTTTATGTTAATATGTACATTGTTCTGTTTTTTTTTCCTTTGCCATATGTATGGTTAATTCTTGGCAATTTTGCTTGGTGATTATCCTTTTTCATAAAGATCTTTTAATCTCTCGTAATTAGTTGAGTAACTTCTTATGGAGAAATTGTGGGAGTAGCTATAATATCATGATCAGTTTAGTATTTAAAATGAATTGTTTGTTATTTATTGATTATTAGTTTCATAATAAATTCAAAAATATATTAAATATAAATAGTAACTAATGAATATTTGACAACTTATTTTAAATAATGATACTTAAGAAAAAAAAATAAGTATCAAAGTAATCTTAGAACTTGTTAGAGATAATTTTTTGGTGAGTCTATGCCTAACCTTTTTGAGGCCCAACATATCATTAATATTCTAACAAATAATCTTGAAGTTAGATATCCTACACTACATCCTAGTCTTGTAAATTGAGGAATTATGTTAGGAGATTATTTCGGTACTCATCTTTTTTTAGCATACCGATATTAAGAATGACTTGTAAAGTATTCATTAATTGTTTATATTTAATAGATTTTTAAATATTTATTATGAAATTAAATGTTAATAAATAATTAATAACTCAGCTTAAGTACCATACACATAAGAATACTATAACAACTCCCTATGTCGTTGTGTAATTGGGTCCTTTCTATCGCCTCAGTTAGGGGTGCTCATAACCTACCTTGGCTCAAAAAGCATCAACAAAAATCTGATGCTGACATGAAGTTTTTGAGTCGAGTTTGAGTCATTCTTTAAGACTCGATGTATTTTTCAGGCCGAGTTCGAGTCATTCTTTGAGCCACTCCAACTTGGCCCGGTATTAAATAAATTATAATTTTTAAAAATTTCTCCTATATATTATTAGGACATTTTTTTTAAATATTATACTTTGATCAAGTATTGTGACTCTCCATAATTTTAGTTATTATGTCATTCACGTATTATATAATTATCAATTAGATTGGATCTTGATATGAGCAAAAAGTAATATAGATATAAATAAATTTATACAAATAGAGGGAGCATAATCAAAACATTACCAAAAAAAATTTGTATCTTAATCGAGTTGACTCGGTTCTGGCCTGACCCAACTCAACCTGAACCTCAATATAATCAGGTCCAGATTATAAAAATTGGCCCAATCAAAACTTCAAATCAAAACTGAGGTTATATTCAACCCAACCCAACCTGGCCATGAACACCCCTAACCTCAGTTATAACTCTGTTCTTAAAGTGCTAATGTGGTGGATGACTATCCATCCAAAATTAGAGTTAGTTTTTGTTGTTTCGAATCAAAGGAAAGGAGCTATGGAAGGGTTTGAGAGAGGGAAAGTCTGTGCATGGAGGAATCTCTGTGGGTGATAAAGAATAAAGGACATATCTGAAGGGGACGAAATCCTGCATGGGTTTAGCTTAAGTATAATTATAGGGGATCTTATTTGCCTACTTCTGTTTAATTTAGTAATTTGGTTTGATTTGCTAGTTTATTATTTTCCTTTTGGGTTTTAGAAAGGATTTGAATCCAATGGTTCATTTTTTAAATGTGGCATTTCTTAACAAGTGTCTTTAGTGTATTTATTAAAGAATTAAAATAAAAAATATTAAATAGTTTAATTTTGATCTACTGTCAGTGTAAAAAACTTTTACACTGTCACCTAATCATGTATTGCCAACTCATTAAAAGAGTTTGACTATTATAATAACTATCTAAAAAATCTAACACTTTTAATGATGTGTCATTATATGATTGAATGACAGTGTAAAAAAATTTTACACTCACAGTGGATTAAAATTAAATTCACTATTAAATATAAAAGTAAAATATTTAATATTTTAAAATTTTAAATAATATTTAATAAATTTTTTGTTTAATAATTTAAAAATTTTATTACAAAATATTAAATACTCCTTACCAAGGTTTTAAATGTAGAAATATGTTCGCCCCATTGGTTTATTGTGTTATATTTTGATGATGACAAATACATTACAAAAATGATTAAAAATATGCTACATGCTACATAGGTGCTCGATAAACTATATTGATAATGCATGGTTATATACTATTGTTATTCTTCTTATAAGAATCATGCATTGAGTATGGTAGCATAATTTATATAATATATCCAATAATACTTTATATGTGTTGTAATTAATTGATATTGGATATGTGTCTATGAGAATCACATATGCATGAAGAATATATAGTTATATACTTATGAATCATGCATATTGAAATATTGAGTTATGGATTTGGACTAACCATGATTTTTAAGTGAGTTATGCTTTGTAGGATAGTCCAAGTATCAAGAGTGAGCAATAGAACAAGAATGTGAAAGACCTTAATCTTGCTCAACTCAAGAAGATGGAGAATGAAGAGATGTTCCAAGCTTTTGGAAGATTTGAAGAGAAGAATTTTTATAAGCTTGGATTGCATCAAGAAGCCTAAAGACTTAAAATGGTATATTTCTCTTATAGGCTATTCTCCTTTGTAAGGATAGAGGTTTTACAAAAAGAGAGCTCAAATAAGTTTTTCAATCTAGACAAAATGTTTTTAAACTTGCTAAAATGCCCAACTAACAAGTTTTGAAAAGTTAGTCATGGTGGTATGTCAAAACTATGAAAAATAGCCAAGTTTGAGTTTTGGAAAACTGACCTATGGTCACTATTTTTATCATAACTTTCAAAATACTTTGAGTTTTGATCTAAAAATTGTTTCATATGAAAGTAGACTCAAAGAGCTTTCCAACGCATGGTCATTTGTTTAATTCCGTTAAGAAACGAAGAAGTTATGACCGTTGGAAGTTTGATTTTTGTGTCTTTGTAATCTTTGTATCCGAATCTGAACACTTTACGTATCCAGATATTTGACTCCAGAGAGCACTCACAAGTTCAATATCAGGATACAAACCTTTGGTATCCGGATATTTGTCTCCAGAGGCAAATCAACATTGAAATATCCGGATACAGCTTTGTAATATCCGAATATCTTGCTCCAGTAGCTAAAACACATTTCAGATATCAGGATATCTCAAGATGATATCAGGATATCTCAACCAAATATCAGGATACGAGTTATGATATCAGGATATCTCAATCAGATATCAGGATATCTCAATATGATATCAGGATATCTCAATCAAATATCAAGATACGAAATCAGATATCAAGATATTCTGTTCTTGGAACAAGCCCAGAAATTAGGATATCCGGATACCAAGTTCAAATATTCGGATATTGCTTGCCAGAAAGTCAAAATAACGACTATAAACGGCTAGTTTTCATAGGAAATCTTTCTTAAACACCACCAACGACCATTTTATCACTTGGGCTATATATAAGAGCTAATATTGAAGCATTAACAAGTTGATGAACACTGATTTACAAATCATTATGAGGATTTGATCATTTTCTATCAAAATCAATATTTGAACTCTTCATTGTCAAAAATCCATCTATCCATTAGTTCTTCAATTTGTATTATCTACTCTTTGAGAGAGTTTATTCATTCTATCATATTCTTATCTTGTAAACACTAAGTGAGGGCAGAGGATCCCTCTAGTTGAAAGTGTGAGGCTTATACACAAAGGGTAGAGGATCCCAAAGGTGTAGGAAGTGCTCATAGCTTGTAAAGGTTTTTCAAGCACCGGTAAAACTTGAAGAGTTAGAGGCTCTTACACAAAGGTAGAGGATCCCAAAGGTGTGAAGAGTGCTTAACTTTGTAAAGGTTTCTCAAGCACCTAAGTTACATGCTTGAAGAATAGTGGAAACCTCAAGTGGATGATCTTGGGGCTGGACGTAGATCACAAGAAGTGAGTGATCCAGTAAATGTTGTTTGCTCTATCTCTTATTCCTTACTCTCTTGACATTCTGGTAACTTTCAACGATATTCTTGCTATCTATACATATTCTGCAGCTATAATTATAAATTTACTGCATAATCTTGTGAGCTTGTTGTCTTGATCATTAGAACTTAATGTTTAGCTTGTTTGCTTGTTTTTACACTAATTGAAGTTGCAATTGAGCTATCTAGAATATTTGTATCAATGATATTGATTGTTCTTGGTTAATCACATTATGATTAATATTGTTATATAACTTTAATGTGATTAGCATAATGTTTTGAATGTGAAGTTAATGTCCTTGATTGTCTCCAAGCATGATATGTGTTTAATGTATTTATTCCGCTGCATATATTGATTGAGTGCATCAAAATGCACAATTGCTCAAAGTTGTTTTAAAATTTGTGATCACCCAATTCACCCCCCTCTTGTGTGATGGTTTCCCTTGGCAACATTAAAAACCGAATCAGATCGGCTAGTCTGACCGTGACCTTAGTGTCTGGCCGGTTCGGTTGGTTCCAAAAACCGTTTTGACCATTGAACTGGGAAGAACTTGGATGAACTGTTGACCTGGATCCGATTCTTGAAAATCGGCCAGTTCTCAATTTTTTTTTGAATTTTTTTATTTTTTTATTATTTTTTCAGTTTTTTAAATTATTTTTTAATACTTTAAATTAATTTTTTAGAATTTTTTTACATCTATCTCTCAAAAGTCATAACTTTTTACTCGTTCGTCCGATTTAAATGTATTTTATATCGATTTCACGTAACTTTTTAAAATCTATGCGATGAAAAATGAATGAATGAAGTTGGACCAACTGATTTTAAAAAATATATAATAATTATTTTCATAGTAATGAGTATTTTAAAAAGAAATAATAATAATAATTTTTTAAAATAAGAATTAAACCCTATTTTTTTTTTAAATTCCTGCTACTCTCAAAATATAACTATTTTAATTGAATATGTATATAAATAATTATATATATAATTATAATTATAATTATTACATCATTCGATTCGATCAATTAAACTATAATCCGAATGTCTCACCAGTTTAATTTTCAGTCCAATTCTTAAAAGATTGCTCCTTACGCACAATGTCCAATTAACAATACTCTTTAAATGTATATAACTTGGTTAACTACTTTTTGGTGACTTTCATCTTTTTTAGTGATGACAAGTGACCTTGTTGCGGGGAACAGTGCCTCATATGTAATAATGCTGAAAACAATAGTGATGCTATCATTAATTTTAGTAACACGTTTGAATTGATTGTGAGATCTGTTTTCACTGGACCAGATTCCTTGCCTAATAATAAGGCTAATATAATAAATTCATGTTTAAAATTTGCCACTGGGGACAATTTATGAAAGATAAAGGAGCGGAATATATTTGTGGACAGTGGCAGAGTCCATACATTGGATGGCTGTGAACACGACAGTGGTAGTTACAAGAGATAACGTCAATCCTTAACGTCACGTTTGGTTGGGATTAATTTTATATTTTTGAAAATATTTACAAGACTACAGGGCATGAGGAGTTGGGAGTTGGCTGTTGGGCTAGTTGATATGAAGAATTAATGATGCTGATTGCTTGTCCATCGGTAACACTGCAATAACTATGTGTCAGGAAAGTGTAGGTATATGTGATGAAATGTGTGGTACTTTTGTCAACACTAGAATGTAGCAGCAAAGATGTGAGTTATGACACAGACCCACTTGCTGCATATGTTTGTGAGAGGCGGCCCAATAGATACAGAGGTCTAAAGTTATATATAAAAATGGAACTTTGTAGCTCAATAGATGCAAAAGTCTAAAGTTAAATATTAAAATAAAACTCTTTTTTATTAAAATTTATGAAAATTTTTGATTTTTTGATTTTTAAAATTTTTGAAAAGTAAAATTCTTAATTAAAATTTATAATTAAATTCTTTTAATATTTTTTTTTCAATTGATGATATAATTAATATATTTAATCTTTATTTTTTTGGTAACTTTTTTATTTTTTATTTGTAAGACCATAAGGTGTCTCCACACTTTTTGAGTGGGAAACTAATCATCAAGAGTTGACTTGGCCTTAGTCACATGGTGCTTTTAATGGATTTTGAACTCTTGCACCGCAAGTGAAGTTCACTCACATGAAGCTAAATTTGCCAACTATATTTAACCTTTATTGAGACATTGTTATGTTCTTAAACAAAAGTTTATTAATTTTAATTTTGAAAAACTTATTTTAGTTGTAGCAACATTTAGCGCCTTCAACATTTTGTGCCTAAATATAAGTAATAAGGATTTGTATTTGTAGAAAGTGAGATAAAATAGAGATTTACTAGGCACTTAATAAGTGTGAGGATATGTGGATCTTTTATTAATTATCTTTACTTTTGCATAATTTTAATATAAATTTTGGAAATAAGAGAAATAGTTAAAAATTAATAGGAATGTGAGTATCTACCAAAAAAAGTAAATCTACAAAAAGAAAAAAGGAATTTGAGAAGAAAATATAGATTTACTATGCACTTAATTAGGGAAGAGAGAACATGTAAACATTTTATTAATTATCTTGAATTTTATATTTTTAATAAATTTAATTAGTATTATTATAAAATTATGAGACCTATAAAATAATAGTAGTGTTATATCCTCGTAATAAATCTTTTTAACATCCTCTTAATTACATTAAATAAAAAATAATATTGTTTAATAACTTGGGAACCCAAAAAAACATTTAATATTTTTTTCTTTTAAGTAATGGAAGCCTAGGTTAATAGAGTTATTATAAAATAATAGGAGCCTAAAGCAAGAATTTGGATGGCTCCACCCTTGAGCCACCCCTGATGTTGGATATGTTGCAGTTATTGTCAATGAGCACCTATCAAAAATTTGAGGAACTGCTACATGGTGTGGGTTAATGCCAACATTTGGGGAACTACGACATGGTGTGGAGCATAGGTATTATGTGAGGCACCTCTATGTAAACATCATGAAGAAGTGTGATGGGGGAAATAATTCTTAGAGACAATGTTCTTGCAGCCTCAAAGGCAAAATTATATTCAAGAATTGGTGAAGACAAATTTTCATTGTTAAGACAGAGGTCTAATGATGCTTATGACACACTACTGAGCTTATCTCCTCTGAATCTTGGGCTAGATCACATTTCGGTAAGTGCCCAAGATGTGACTTGATAATGTAAAACACCATAGAAGCATTCAATGGGAGAATCTTTGAGGGTTGTGATCATCCAATAATTGCTCTGTTTGAGTGGATTTGAGGTTATTTTGATGACTATGTTTGCAAATAATAGGTTGTGGGTAGGGTGTTTTTTCTTTCTTTCAATAACAGTATAAAATTAAAGTTTGAACTTATGAATTCATCTCAATCATTAAAACTCGAGCATACTTCTAATTACTTAGTTGTTGGTAGTTAAGTATACTGAGAAGATAAAAATATGTCCTAAACTAAGAAAAAAAATAAACTGATTTAAGCAATTCAGAAATTGGGTTACCAAATGGGTAGGTGCCTTGAGGTGTCTCTACTGTATGATCCCAAAAAGGAAAAAAGTTCGTTTTTGAGTTTGATAGGGTTGCCCTGCAAACATACTATCAGTTATATACTCTACAAGAGGGAAGGCACGCATGACTATACAAGTGAGTATTACAAGATAGAAACATATGCAAGATGCTATTTAACTATTTAGTAGCCTATTAATGGGGAGAATGTGTAGGCAGTGAACTTTCAAGATAAAAGCAGAGAGAAATGAAAATATAAATTACATTTGCTTGAACCCAATACCAAAGAGGTTAGGGTCCTACAAAGTGCTTTGTAGATCAAAATCTAAGTAGTTCTCCAAACAAACAAACAAAAATGAAACGTTCATACATTTAGGAATTATTCTCTCTCTCTCTCTCTCTCTCGTAATATATATATATATTTGGCCATTCAATTCATATGGAAATGTAATATAGGTTGCTTGGTTGAATAATTAACTAGTCTCTCCAATGATCCCTATAAAAAATAAGTTATCGATCTGATGATTGAAGTTGTCTTTCTTTTAATGTGAAAGCTTTGTGTCAAATAATAACTTTTTAATAATATTATTTATACTTACTTTATATTCTTTACATATTTTTTGTAATTTATTAAATTATAATTTAAATTTGATTAAATTATTTTTAAGTAGTCTAAATTCTACACATTGCAAACTCTTTATTACTATAAGTTAACATGACTATAGCAGGGGAGCAAGGGATATTAAACATATATGCACATGTAAGCTTTTTTAAGTCATAGGAATTAATTTAGATTACACGACATTTAACCGCGTATTTGTAGAGTTAAGGGATTTAAGTAACTTGAAAAGTTTTTAAATCGAAACCACACCACACCATCATGTACCAAAAAGCATAAATCTCAATTACTTTATGTTAGTGGATGTGATCTCTTTGATAACCTGCTACTTGGTTTGGGTCGAAAAAAGAATCAAAAGAAGAAAACAAATGGTTGCAATTTGCCGTAAATCATATTTTATATATTTATACACACACAACAGGACAAGGTCTCAGCTTGAAATTAAGCGCAGTACAACACATCAGCATCTCCAATGCTGACTTGTTTCAACTTATTTACCATAGGTGTCAGAGTCAGTGGTGATGTGGAACCAACTGAATGCTTCCATCACAACAGCAGAAGGTGACTCAGATAAACTAGTGGAAATTATAACGTCGAATATCGAACTGCCACGTAGGAACCCAATAGATTAGGATGCATGTCCACCACAAAGGCTAGTGGTCCAATCTAGGATGCTGACTCTCATCTATTCTCTTCACATGGCCTGTAGGTCACTAAGGTGGTATTTTCATCAATTGCTGCTAGCTCCAACAAAAATGGATGCGTCTTTCCCTCTTTGTTATACCAAATCTCAATCAGCGTCAAATATTTTACTTTGTTGGGTAGAGGGGACTAAATCAATTTTGCTTTGGCTTCAATTATGGTACTCTCGAAGGAGATTGACGTATACACTCTTATCAATTCTTGCTTTCTTTAATTTATATATTTTTCTTCCTTTTTTTTTTTTATGTATGTTGTTGACTAAAGATTCTTTTGTTACCCAAAATGTCAGGTTAGTCTTTACATAAGGTCGTTTAGCATTTTGAGTAGACTGCAAATTCGAATTTAAAATTAAGTTCAAAGTGAAGATATAAAACCAAGATAAATCGACGTCAAATTAATGTGATCCATATGATTTGGTAGGTTCATTAGCTTACGTATATATTTTATGTGGGTAAATGTTCACTAATTTTTTTAATATATAGATTTGGCCACCCTATTTGGAGTAGTTAGTTATATAAAACTAAAAATAAAAAGGAAAAAAAAAAGAATTTTCCTAACAACAAAGAGATGGGGGAGAATTCCCCTCTCTTTCCTACTTATAAAAAAAAGTGCGAGCATTATGCTGTGTTTTGGAGACCAAATAATCTTCAACCTTGTTGACCTCTTGTATCATCATAATTTAAAGTTTACTTAAAGTTGAGTATATGATTTAATTTTGATTTTTTTTAGCGTAAAATTTTTTTACATTAATCATCAAATTATATATATATCACTATCATAATAAGATAATATTCTAGAAAACATGATAAATTCTCTATATGCGAGTACATTAAGGGAGAGCACTCATTATTAGAAATTCTCTAATTTGGGGCAGACACAGTTGCGACCAACCATTACTACAGAACAACGGCTGCAAAAACAAGTATATAGATGAAAATTCTGCTGTAAAAATGGTTGATATGTTTGAGGAACAGACATTTGGAAAAAAAAATTAATGGCGGCCAAACAATCTTGTCGTGTTGACAAGTCCACCACAAATTCTGCTGCAAACATTTTTAAATGAGTTCAGCTCACTTTTTCTCATTCATTTCTTTTTTCTTCATCTCTCTCCCCCAAGCCTCACTGCCGCACAACAGCACCTCCCTACCGCCCGACGCCGCCTCCAACCTCCACACCGTCTGATGTCACGTCACTTGCACTTATAAGTGATTAGTGAAAGAAATTTTAACTATTGAATATTATATGAATAATTAAAATTAAAAATTATTTAAAAGGTCACATAATTATTTCAAAAAATCATATGATTTAATGTTATATTTTTTATTATACATGCATGGTTTAATAATCAAGATTTATTTCTCTCACTCTCATAATAAAATATTGCTCTTACTTGATACACTCCCAATAATATGACCTCTTTTTTAATATTGTCTAGCACATCTACTCACTTCTAAACAGTTTTAACACTGCAGAGTGGTTATATTTTATAAAATAAAATCATTTACATAAATACGCTTTAATTATTTTGTTATGAAAGTAAAACAATTCATCAAATATATGAAAAAATTAAAAAAAAAATCATTTCACACATCAGGAATATTTGTTTCACAAACGGTTTTCTCCAACTTTGGGGGAATGTCAGTCTTGATGAAGTATTATCAAAAAAGTTTGTCAGTACCCAAAGACTGTGTTTAGTAGACCAACTGGAAAATCTTTGGATTTTATGGGAAGGGTACTCTTGATTGCATCATCATCATTCCTAGGACAACTGGCACTAATTGATCGAATTTCATGGAAACTTTAATCTTGTAAAAATTTGTTAGGAAAAAACCCTTTGAAGGTCAGCTACATCATTTTGACCTATGTCTGAAAGTACAAAGTGATACTGATACCAAAGGAAGCCTTCCTTATGGTATGCTATTAACAAGGATATTTAAGAACTTCAATGTGAGCTTCAAAGGCTTTACTGGAAAACAATTGCCTACCTCTTATAATCTAGACATGTATGACATATTTGTGTATGAAAAGGTTGAGCTCTTTAATTTATGATTTGTATTAAATATAGTCTATATTATCAACTGTCTTCTAAATTAGACTACTTCATTTTAATTTAATAAATATTTGATAATAGATATGTAGAGTTTAATGATAACTATAAGTCTCCGCTGACTGACTCACAGCTTTTAACATCTAAAGATGATATATATAGTTTCCAATTATGTATTTATGAGGATCGGTTTGCTTTAACTGGTGTTATCATCATATGAGCACTTGAATTACAAGCTGACTTCGTCAAACTTTTCAATGAGAACCGATCCCTATTAGTTTGGAGGAATTTGATGGACCATGTGATTTACAATTAATGAAGATAATCACACATGCTTTATTATGACCAGAGTTTTAAATTGTAGCCACATTAGTCATATTTTTCTGTAATTATACATAATTTTTATAATTACAAAGCAACTGTAATTTAAAACATTAATTATGAAAAAAAGAAAAACTACTAGTTTCAAGGAAACAATACATGCTTACTTATTCAGAGCAATTTCTACGAATAATTTGTGGCAATATTGTAGCCCATGCATGTTATGCTATGGGTTCTTCTTCATGGTACAAAGAGAGTCTCCCCCAGTGAGTCAACCATAGAAGGCCTAAACTTTCAAAGGAGTGCAAGTAATTTTCAATAGAGGGCAGGGGAGCAGGATAAGCACTGACAAATTTTCAGGGCTTAGGGACAATGAAGATATGCATGGTCACTGCATGCGTAGACGTTAACGTGAAACAGACACTTTTTGATTATGATACCTAGCTATTCAATCAAGAGGCAAAAATGTGTGGCTCAAAAGTGAGGAAAATGTTGAGAAACGTGGAAGGCATAAACTAGAGTCACTCTGAGACATCCTTTTGCAGGTAGATTTGCACGAGTAATTTGGTTAGCTTCGTTGCTCAACTTACCCCATTGCATAGCTACCCTACCTAAAATGAGGGCCTCACACCAACACCAACACCAACACCAACCAACCACAGAGCCCACCTAGCTAGTGGGTTAAATTACATTGTTGTGTTATAAAGAAAGGATGATAATAGCTTTAGCTAGTGTCACAGGAGGAGAAATAGATCTGATACCGCTTGAGATTACAGCTAGTCACTATCTGCCTTCTCCCCGGTCGGATACGAATGCCCCCAACCCACAAATGGAGGGCAAAAGAGATCATAAAAGATGAAAAGAGTCACGATCATCATTTATCCGCCATTATAAAAAATGATGTATCCTTTATGCTAACTAATTTATTTCCGGTGATGAAAATTGTATCTGAAGGTATATCTATAATATTATAAAATGAGGAATGCTTTATATATTTTTACTTATTAATGTCTAATTTTTTTATACTAAAAAAATATACTTTAAATTTTTATTTAATTAAAAATAGAAGAAAAACTTATCAAAATCATAATCAAGGCCTACATATATATACTTATTTTCTATGTTTGAGAATTTTTTAAAATTAATTTTATAAATCAAAATTTTTAAGTTACTTTATTAAATTTAAAATTAAAAAACCATTACGTCATCTTATAATTAAATTTCATTATTTTTTTTCTTTACACTCGCATTGCAGGTTTAATTTCATTATTTCATTATTTTTCTATGTTTGAGAATTTCTCTTACATTAGTTACTACATAAATATGAGAAAACTTTATTCGTCTAAGTAACATTACTTTTTTTTCTACCTTAATATTTTTGCATCATAAACTCAAAATATTTATTATACCTTTATTTAGTTGATAATGTTAATAATTATTAAATTATTATTACACAATTTTAATTTAGAATCTTATATTTAATTGTACCATAAAAAATTAATAAGTAGAGTTAACAATATAGTTATATTCTCTTTTTTCATTAAATACATATTTATCGAGTTAAACACAAATCACTAATCTTTTCTTCATTAAATTGAGTAGTTTCAAACCATTACATTAAATTGTCAGGTATTGCTGTAATAGTAAAACTCTTACACTACTATCAATTGATCCTCACACACATACAAATATATATATATATATATATATATATATATTATTTGTAGAAAATTTTTAAAGTTTTTGTAAATACATGATATAATTAATTGGTAATATAATATTTTTATGTTATTTATGAATCAAAATATAATATTTTGAGTAAATTACACTTCACTATTTTGAGATTTGTCAAAATGAACGTATACCCCAAACTTGACCATAAATTACATTCCACTTTATTTTTTTTTATTTTTGGATAAATGTTGACTTAATACCATTAAATATTATATAAAGAAAAAATAAACTAGTTTATTATTAATTATTAGTGAGCTTCTCTAAAATATTATTAGTAAGATATAAATTACAACAAATTATTTTTAATTTTAATCTTTTGATTTCCTCTTTACAAAACAGGGGTGGCTTTTTGTAAAAATAAAAAGGATAAAATTTTGCAAATGTTACAAAAAGGAGTATAAATTTTTATTTTTTATAATTTTACATTAATAGGTGTAAGCACCTAAATAGGAGATGATGATAAATGACGTAGTGGAGGATATCGAACTTTTGACCTCGTTATCAAATCACAATCTTAAAAATTAAGGCTGATACTAATTGAGTTATAAACTAGTTGAAATATATGTATTTATTTTAATCTAATAAATAATTAATATATTATGTACGTCTATTATATATATAAAAAAATGTACTCTTTTTTTCTTATTTTGTTTCAGTTGTTGAGTCTTGTAACACAACTGTTTTTAAGGAAAAACATGCTTCTAATTATTTTGTCTATACAAAGATAGATTATTATAATTAATATGTTATTGCTAATAAAGATGATAAAAATTAATATTCGTTTAAGTGTGTATTTACGGGATCTCTAGCTACTAAGTAGATATGAAGACAAATTTCTCCTATAAGGACAGGACAGAAAAAACTTTGTCTCCATTTAGTAAATGGAGGTGGGGCCAGGATCAAGATCATCGTCCCTATTGGGACCTATATAAATATAAAAATATCATTAACTTAAAATATGTAATGTACATGGTATTAATTGAATATTTGTATTTAAATTTATTAAATATTATTATTTAATTTTAAAATTTGATGTTGTTGCATGTTGAACAAAATTGTATATATATTTAATTTTTCACTTTTTATACAATATTAAAGTTTGTGATGCTAGAAAAAAATATAAGTAAATTAAGGAAAAAAATCTATAAACCACAAAAAATGAAAAAGAATAATTAAAAGCATGGTCTATACTGTTTTTTGACTAAAAAAGATATTCATTCATTCAAATTGGTAAAATACATCGAAAACAACACAAATTCAACATCGCTAAAAACGGAAAAAGATGAATATGCGAACAAACTTACAGTGTTAATAGCATAACACGACAAAATGCCTATAAATGTGACAAAATCAAAGTGACCGAAATACCTATGCCTCCGGATCTGTAACGTTGATGCCCAAGTCTTGATTGAATCTATAATTGATCGAAACTGATCTACCAATCTGAACCAAACGAACACCGCAACAAGACGGGAAACAAAATGATGCCGCATTAAGACAACGAACAAAACACTGCCGCACTCAGACAACGAGAACACGAAAAACACGAAAGAAAAACCAGATCTATGTGGAAAAACTACTTATTTAGATCAAATGAAAGAAAAAATGATGTAGAGAGGTGATTCTAGGCCAAAAAAAGGGGCCCAAACCACCCCCTCCAATGAATGAGAAAAAAGAAAAAGATGAGTAGCATGGTCTATACTTAGAAATAATTAAATTAGAAGACTTAACAAATGAAACAATAAAAGAAGAGTGCAATTCTTTTTTAACATATATAATAGACATACACTTCAAGTAAATTACTTTTTAAAGTAAAACAAATACATGTATGAATTATACTCTCATAACATTTGTCAAATTATATTACTTTCACTTTTTTTTATTAAAAAGCCAACTTGGTTTTGTATTAAAAAAATCATTTGATTAAGCTTAAAAATCTTTTGTTATGATATAGAGCTTACTAATGATTTTTTGTTAGAAAAGCTCAATAATAATTACTAATAAGCTAGTTTTTTTTTCTTATGAAAATACTTAATAGTATTAAGTCAGATATTAGTCAATGACAAAATGGAATGACTTAATATACAAGTCACTTAATAATACTTTGGACTCCACTATAATTAAAAAAAAGTTAATTGTACATATTTTTCATGGTGTGTGAAACTACTATTTTTGGTCAATCATGCAAGCTCATTATTGCTTAAAATTTTGTTTTGGGGGACCTTTGCTTATATAAGTGGCCCATTCCAGGTGACTCATTCTTAAGGATTTGGATGATCTAAAATAAAGAATGCATGTAATTTAGAGAATAAAATACGAAATGATATAATCAACTATCTAGAATCTAAATCGCATTTCTCATATCTAGACCCACATTTAGAATTTTTGTAAAATGATCTCAATTCTGGTCAAGAGGCCCACCAAAGCCATGGAGGCTGCACCAATTAAACGATTTGTTTTTCTTTTTTAATTTATATATATGAAAATCTACGACTTTGGAAGGGGAATAGGGTGAGGGAGATCCTAATGGCAAGAATGGATCATTAAGCCATAAGTCCATCACAATCAAATGATCTTTTTGGCTAAGAAACACTTAAATGATAATGTTCTAGGAATAAATAATTAAATGATAATGATTAATAGTAGTAATGCGATAGTAACCATAACATAATAATTAATAACACCAGAGCACCTAATATTACATACTAAATCTTTCATTTGAGTTTGATGAAGACATATCAAGGTTTACTCTTGGACACAAAATTAGGCATATATGTAACGAATTTAAACGAGTTTGCAGATTTTATAATAATAATAATAATAGTAATAATAATTTATAAAAATATTAATTTATAACATTTCTTTTATTTATTTTTAAGAATTTTTATTAAAAAAATACTTCGTAAATTTAACATTTTTGAAATAATAATTATACATCAATACATTATTTTAAATAAATAATAATAATTAAATAAAAAAATCTATGCAAAGTACGAGTAAGATAAAATTAAAAAAGACATTATCTCTAACATAAAAATTAATTTAAAACATTTTTTCATTTATTTATAAGAATTTTTATTACAAAAAATAGCTTTTAAAATGAGCATATTCAAAATAATAATTGTAAATAAAAATATTATTTTGAATAAAAATATAAAACATAAAATATGAAATATAAAATAATTAATATAAAGCACAGATAACTAGTATAGTATGGATTTTAAAATGCTTAAATGTATATACCCTTGTGACCTAAAGCGCAACATACACAGAAAGCTGGAAACATCATAAGTAACCTTATAAATATAGAGGTAAGCTAGAAACATCATAAGTAACCTTATAAATATAGAGGTAAGGGTTTCAATATGTTCATTCTACTCAAGTTAGCAACACGGCTTAAACTTGTCAGGCCAACTGTTTAATTGCATAAATTATGTTAGTTAATTTTATATTTTAGTGACTCATATAACGTGAGTATTTTTGGACTGTCCCGTTTAATCCGTATGTACTTTTTATTTATTATATTTTATTACTCATTTATTATTGATTTGTAACTTGATGTGGTTTAATGTTTATTTATTGAACTTTGAGACTTCTTTTGTGACTTGTTTGCCAAACTTTGAGATTTATACATTAGTTAATAAATTTTGGTTGTTGAATTTTATTTTTGTAAAAAAATAATACATTAGTTAATGAATTTTGGTTGTTGAATTTTATTTTTGTAAAAAAAAATTAAATAGGCTAGATCGTTTAGACTTGCAAGTTGATGTAAGGTGAGTCAGGCTAATTACTTTGCAACTAGTATAAACGTGAGTAATTTTGGCTAAATACTCTCTATGTATACCATTCAATTGAATGGTTCAAATTGACTGAAAAATTTAAAACTTGGATGACCATCAGCTTGCAACTTGTTTATTCCCTAGTAATTACTTATTACTAGTGAGAATGATCTACATGGAATAATAATTCCAAAGACATATCCTTCTGGATTTGGATATATAACATTGTCATGTTGTAAGAAAGAAAAAACAACTTCTTTTGTATAGGGACACACTATTTCTGGTATAAGGGTCAACAAATTTGAAAAATAATAGTTTATAAAGGACATGAAATTATCATGTTCCTAAGAATAATGAGAGGATTTAGCTCCGTTTAAGCTTGGCCCCCCTTGTAATCCAATGCAGTGAACAATGAATATTTTAGTTATCAGTGCTCTATTTACGCGTTATAGTTAATCTAATGTTGACACTCCTCACGAGTCAGTGAACAATGAGTATTTGCAGTTAATTTTTTTTAAAAAAAGGTATTAGCAGTTGAAATAACCAATCAATTAAAATTATAAAACTGAAATGAGGAACAAAAAAATGGTATAATGACAAATATCACTAACAAATTTGTGCTGAGCTTGAGACGTAAGGAGAAAAACAAAAGAAGGCAAGTTAAGATCATTGTTCTTACAAGCACAGGATGTTTCACTTCAAAAACCAATACAGGCTTCATTGATTTTTAATATTACAAAATTTGCATTAAAATTAACATCCAACAAATCAGATTCTGTACATTTGAAAGTAAACATCATCAAAGCCGTTTTCAGCCTTGATAGACCTATATCATACAACATATAATCTTAAGGTGATTTGTAAATAGACTCAACTTTCACAAGCTCTTCAATTTCATATGCTTTCTTTAGAAAACTAAAAAAACAGAATAGAAAATAAAATAAAAATGACTACACAATTCACCTTGGACCTGAGAGCTCCATGGCCTGGACTAACAACAAAGAGTCATCAGTAAGATCAGAATACCGATCTGATGAAGAGGATTCATGGGGCTTGCACTTAGTAGTGTCAGCTCTTTGAGAAGCTTCCCATCTCTCTGCTAGCCCATCACCTTCAAGCATGCGTACTACTTCAGACATTTTGGGTCTGTGGCCTGGAAGGTATTGAGTACACAAGAGAGCCACTTGAACAATTTCCTCAAGCTCAATCCGGTCATAGTTGCTCTTGAGATCCTTGTCTACAAGCAATTCAAGCTTCTTCTCCTGATGAATTTTCTTTACCTGAATGTCAACAGTATAAGGACTTTAGTTTTTTAACATTTTGACTTGAAAGAAGGTGAGAAAGGGTTTTAATGAATAAAGGGAAACAAGCTTACCCAATCAAGCATGGCTCCTTTTTGATTGGCTGCCTTTCCAAATTCTAGTGCCCTCTGGCCTGTGATTAATTCAAGAAGGAGGATGCCAAATCCAAAGACATCAGTCTTCTCAGAGGATTGCCCTGTGGATAGATACTCTGGGGCAATATGCCCAACAGTGCCCCTCACTGCAGTTGTGACATGTGAATCTTGGTGATCCAAAAGCTTTGCCAACCCAAAATCTCCAACTACTGCCTCACAATAGTCATCAAGCAATATGTTGGCAGCTTTCACATCCCTATGGATTATCTTTGGATCACACTGCTCATGAAGGTACAGTAGGCCCCTTGCTGCTCCCAAGGCAATTTGCTTCCTTGTGCACCAGTCCAGGACTGGCTTACCTGGCAATCACCAAATTGGTATCAGAATCAGCCACCCAAATTAGGTAGTCTAAATTTGAATATGAAATTCTACAATTGAGCTTACCCTTGAGACGGGAAGCAACACTGCCATTGGACATGTATGGGTAAACTAAAAGTCTTTCAGTTGGTGTCATACAAAATCCATACAGTCTGAGGAGGTTTCGATGCACTGCCAAGCTGATCATTTCAACTTCAGTCTGAAATTGTATCTCTCCTCCAATGGCATTGCCATCTTTAAGCCTCTTGACAGCTACAAGAGTGCCATCTGGGAGAACTCCTTTGTAGACAATTCCAAAGCCACCCTTACCAAGTATGTTTTTGTTGCTGAAGTTGTGAGTAGCAATCTGGAGTTCTCTGAATTGGAACCTCTTCAAGTTTCCAAGGTAGACTTCTTCATGATGCCGGTCTGAAACATTCAATAATAGGTCATAAATTGGAGGAACTATTATACTTGGATAAAAAAATGTTAGCCTATGTTGCACAAGTACAATCTTTACAATGATGTACACTTAATCTCCATTAGAGGCTGTTAATTTGAAAGTACCTTTAACATCAAAGAATGCCTGTTGATTATGCTTGTGCCTCCACCACAGAAAAAGTCCAAAACCAAGAACTATCAGGCAGAGGCATCCCAGACTCAAGCCAAAGGCGATGGCCATTTTGTGAGTTTTTGGTCTGCCTGATGGGAAAGCATCTAGGGAAGCAAAGATATTTGTGTCAGAATCAAAACAATGACTATGCAGAATATATCAGAGTACAGTACACCGGAAGATGATAACAAAGCAAGAGCAAGAAATTTCATAAAAACATGAGCAATTCTGAAAAGATCTTACCCCCAGTACTGTTTAAGTTCATGGACATAGGCATCAGTGTCATCCCATGGCAGTTTGGTTCTTTTCCCGTGGCGCAAACAAGAGGGTTTCCAACAATGCTGAAACAATACAAGGGAATGGGAATAATTTATGAGTTGGTGCCCAATTTTATGTTTTCCAGCCAAGCAGAAATGCACATACATCAGAGAGAGAGAGATTTACTTGAATGATTTGGCCAAAATTCTGGGTACAGGGCCACTCAGATTGTTGTAGGACAAGTCACTGAATTGATAATCACAAAACAAGAAACCGTCTTTAGGAATACAGAAAACGAGTTGATGCATAAGATACAAAACAAGAGGTCATGAATATTACAGAAAAGCAAGCTGCGTCATGTTAGCCAGTGACTCTGGGCATTCACCAACAAGACTGTTATTATTGAGCCTCCTGAAACAATTTTAATAACTCTTTAGCTTTAGACCCCATATATTGACACAGAAATAGCCATAGCTTAAGCTTCAAATCTTAGCTCAAAAATGCTTACAGGTATTGGAGGCTTCTCAGGTGACCCAGAGAGGGAGGAATTTCCCCTTTGAAGAAGTTATTAGAGAGATCAAGAGTTTGAAGCTTAGAAAGTTTGCCTAGCACTGAAGGGATTGGTCCAGTTATGTTGTTATTCTGTAGCAGCCTGAAAATTAGTCCAGAACACCCATCTTAGTAAATAAGAAACATCCATCTTGAGAGTAGTTAATTGCATAGTGCTTTCTGATTACTTACACAATCTGAAGGTTGGTTAAGTTGCCTATGCTGGGAGATAGAGTACCAGATAAACTTTGACTGGGAGTGCCCCTGCACCAAGCAAAACCAGTTTCATCTAACTGTTAAAGCAATTTTCAGTACAAGCTGGTACTGCTGCTGAGTGTTCAACATTTTTATGCTTTCTTTTGCAACTATTTCAACAACAAATAGAAGATTGAAGAAAGACTCACAGGCCAATGACCAGGTTCTCAGGCGAACAGGTGATCATAGTCCAGCTACATGGATCAACTGCATCCCCATCCCAATTGTCTAAAACACCATGAGGATCCTCTAGAGAATCTTTTATGCCCATTAAAGCTTGCACTATATTAAGAGAGATAGAGTGAGACCCAGTTCAAAATTCTCCATATTGAACTGATATGAAGCTATAAGTTAGTGGAAAGTAAGTAGAAAATTTGAAGTTTACCTTCAAAGTTTACTCCTTTAGGAGAAAGCAAAGCATTTGCAGAGCTCCAAAACCAGAAAAATGTAACAAAACAGAGAACAGCTTCTCCTCTTGGCTTCCCCATTCAATTGAAATTTCCAAGAACCAGATACAAGTACTAGTGACTCCTGACGGAGATATTGGAACGTTAACAGTTCTCAAATGGTTGTTCTTTCTTTGCTGTGATGTTCAAAATAAGAAAGAAACCCACTTCCTGCTTTCCATGCCAGAATCCCATTCACCAAAAATCTTGTGTCAGACCCAGGAAAAAAAAGACATGTTTTTGGCAGTATAAAGGGAACTAGCATGCCTGTCACTGAGTCAGGAAGCTGTAAACAAAATAATATATAATGGCCTTAATCTTAAAAGAACAAAATGAACCAATTGAAGGTAAAATTTCAATGGCATATGGCAGGGAGAAAATGGGAAATTCACTTGTGTGTTAATCATGCACATGCCCAGAAAGCGGAAAGAGGTTTTAAGCATTATATATGCATTAGCAGTAGCACAGTAGATAAAGCAAAAAAAAGTACTGGAGCATGAGAGATATCATTAGATTTTATTAGTAGTGCACATTATGCATATACATATAGAATATAACTACAATGCTTTTTTTTCCTTTTTTGGTGAAAAGAACCAAAATCCTACATATTTTATTCAATTAGTAGTGGGATGGGACATTTTGCTAACAGCAAGTTTTCTATTTTGTTGAATTACTCAAAACTTTTGCACAAATTGATCAGTTTATGTGTGAAATGGATTATGCTTGCTTGGGGCTGTGTGGAATCCAACATTCCCTGAGTTTGGCCATTCAGTAAAGTCCTAAACCCAAATTTTTTTATCTAAGGTATTGAGAATGTGAGAATCTCGAGAAGGAGATGGGGGGGTTCTGGGGGCTCGAGATTGATGATGGATTTAGTCACCCATTATGGATGACCCATGAAAATCTCTGTTGGCTTTGTTCTATCTATGTTAGTTTTATATAAATATTATTTGGTCTCTTTTGTGCTGTAAATGTTGGGTGATGGCATGGGGAGTGCTTTTTAGATTCCATAAACCACTATCAGCTAACGATCACACTTGGGCCTCTTGGGTCTATTCCCCCAGCAGACAGTCATTCCCCTAAAATTGTTCAAAAAGAGTAAAACTTTCAAAAGCAAAAGCTGCCATTCCCCCCCTCTCCCTTTCTGTGACCCACACATCTTTTTCTGCAAATTATGTTTGTTTCTTTTTTGTGTGCCTTGCTAACTTATTATGATAGTGTGAACAATTAACACACTTATCTCTACTCCACCGCAACAAAGGCGCGTGCTACATTATAGTCGGACAAATTAAAGTGCTTTGCTTTGATTCTTGCAGTTGCCACCAAGAAAAACAACCTTTCACTTGTAGGAGAGAGATAACAGTTATCACTTCTCATAGAGTAAGCTCCTATATCACAATATAAAAAAACGTAAGCTACTGGTACTTGTTGCGTAATGTTAAAAATTTCTTAACTGATTACAATTATATAATTATCTAGATATAAATCAGATAAAAAAATTTAAATAGCATTAATTATATATTTTTTTGCTAATAAGCATTAATTATATTTAAATGTAAACAGCTATATAGTTTTTGTCAATTTGCAAGTGTAATTGATTATCAAATAAAAATTATTCTATTTTTTAATATGTCGCATATATGTATAAATATTTATAATAATTTTATTGTAAAAAGATTGTTTTTTTTTTTTACTTACAATATAAAAGTGGTGTAAAGTAAAATCATTTAAGATATCTGCAAAGGAATTCGTTTAATTCTTGTATAAGGGACTCAGCATGTGTAGGGTCTTATATATGCAATCTCCATATAAAAGAAATAATGTAAAAGTTGGTGTAAAACAAAAAAAGTGTGAGGCCAATTCTAATACAGAAATTCTAAATGATTTAATTTTTAAACCATTTTTTAAATATAACTAATATTAATACTCATGTATTATCAAATTTCAAACATAAATATTTAAAAGATAAAGTGACATGCGTATTTAAGAAATGAGAAAAGAACTTACACTTGAGAGGAGTATATCAGTACATGGGGGTGTTGTCTCTGTTAATCTAATTTTCCTTTCACTAGAAAAGAGGGAAAAAAAAGTATATGGGACTTTTCTTTTAATCTAACTAATTTACCCTTTATACGTTTAACTCTCAGCCTCGCACCTCAAACCTTAAAATCCAGCTTTTATCAATACGATTGACTTTATTTCGTATTTAAGACTACTGAATTTAAATAAACGTCGTGATCAATAAAATTCAAGATGAATGACATGTATATCTGAAAACTTGGATGATTGTCACTTTTATTTTAAAAATTTAATTTTTGCAATTAATATCTTTGAAAATAAATCTTATAAAACTTATTCAGAAATTATATAAATTTCTATTTTTTAAAATTCGAGCATAAAAAATATTTTCTTATGTAAAGTTGCTATTAGAAATGTCTAAAAAAAAACATATCGATGTCAAATATCGAATATTCTTAATTCATTTTTAAAAGTTGTTAATATATTACTTAAAGTTTCCATCTACTTTGATTGTCTGAGTTTAGCAATAAAAATACTGTAATATTTCATTCTACAAACATGACAGATTTCAACATAAACGTTTTAGAACATCATGTTACGAGGCAAGAATAAGAGAATTCCTGCATTTAAATGTGAGTAAATTGTGTAAATAGTTAAAAACTAAGAATTTTGAAGTGTACAACGAAGTTCGATTAGTACATTCAAGTTCAACAATAATACCATCTAATAAAAAGCCAACGAGTTTTAGATCAATTAGCATCAGTCCAATTCTTAAAGACTTGGAACTACAATGTGTGGTTCATATGGAAAACTGAACTCTAGGTAGACTTTACTTGCAATTCAGGAATTTGAAATCTATTGAAAGTACATTGTGATCAGGGTGTCAAGTAAACGGCTGAGCGAGAATTAGTCACACACTTAAACAGTGTGAAAATACCTCATGGTCTTACAAATAAAAATACTTGAGTGTGATGTTGATGTAGAATATTCGATCATCCATCAAGCTTCCACCACCCCTAATCACGTGTTTTGTGTTTGCACCTCTAATGTAACCAAACAAAAAATATCATCTTATAAATATGTGTGTTATTTCATAATATTTTTATAATTATATATGTTACTATAATTTTGTTTGGGTAGTAGCGTCGATTTTTATCGTAAGAGTATTACATAAATTCAGGGCGAGCTGCATGCTTCATGATTAAGTAATATGTAATAGTTAACTTGGCATTTCTATATACAATACAAATGTCAATCTTAAAATTTTTTTGGTAGGGTATAACAATTTAGACTATTTTAACTTTGCATGTTCAATGTGAGATCTATTAGTATCTCAAGTCCCACAATAGATATGTTAAAGACTAGATGATAATATATAAGCATTAAGAGCTTACTAATAGGAAAAATTGGATGGCAGACACACTATATAGATATGGTAAAGATTAGATGATAATATATATAAGCATTGAAAGCTTACTAATAATATAAATTTAACGGGTGACACGCCATCTAGATATGGTAAAGACTAGATGATAATATATAAGCATTAAAAGCTTACTAAGAAGATAAATTGGATGAGTGACACGCCATCTATTGAGTAATATTGAGGATGTTAGCCACTGGAGTAGAAAGAATATGATATGCCGAAAAAGTCATATATTATAAATGTTATGAATTATATTATATATAATGAATTGGATGATATATAGTATCATTCGGATAAGCATGGTGATGTGACAATGCCAATGTTGCTCCCAAGCGAAGAATGTTGTGATAGCTTCGTGCATTGGAGTCTACACATATGGTAGAGTGCTCGATGAATCTTTCTACCAAGAGCAGAAAATTGTGATAGCTTTGTGCATATTGGGGTCTACAAGGTAGATTAATTACATGGTGAACCTCTGATAGAGCTCAATAAGAGTAACGACAAGAAGTAGCATAGTTCTATTGATCGATAAAACGTACGTACGTAATAATGAAGGTATAGTCTCTCCAATTCTCAAACCTTAGATCCGATATACTCATTTTTCACTTTCATGAAATTATGTTAGGCAAACAAGCAGAATTAGGAGTATAAATATTAAATAGGCTCTTAATAGCATGAACCCTGCCCCCATGCAGACTCAAGAGGCATACTCAACACACTCGCGTAGAAATTTCTCACCACCATCTTCACTAAATTTCCCTTGGAGTCAAGATTTACTGGTTCTAACAAAGTCTAAGCAATGTATGAACTTGTCTCTTTCTTCGTATCAGGAACACTGTGACGTGTTTGCTAGGAATATTTTAGCTATGGCTATCTTTTGAATTTCAATTAAACCATAAGTAATGTTTCTTTATTAAAAAATATATATGATATGCAATTTATGCCATAGGCCCATAGCATATATAAGACTACCTACTATAGTAAAATATGAAATTGGATCTCGCACATATATAATTGGAAATGTGAAGCGAAGATAATATTTATTCAGTTGGAATGATTAATATTAAAACGTTGCAGCATCTGTTAACGTTATAATAAGTACAATTTCTCGATATGCTAATATGGATTCTTTGGAAACCACCACCAATAATTAAGCATCAAACCTCTTCGTTTTCCTTACCAATCATAGAAAAGCAGATACAAGAATGGCTTAACAAAGCAAATTAAATGATTTATTTAGTGTTAGTCTCAAATGTGTTAAAATATAACATTTTTATGGTGATGCAAGCATGTGAATTGATATCACAAACCATCGGCAAAGTTTATATGTAGTACAATTTGAAATTGTGTAGGCAATATCAAAAGAGTTTAATTTTGATCCATTGTCAGTGTAAAGTTTTTTTATGCTGTCACTCAATTATGTATTGCCAACTCATTAAAAGAGTTTGACTATTATAACAACCACTTCAAAAGTCTAACACTTTTAATTATGTATCAGTATATGATTGGATGACAGTTTAAAGAAACTTTACACTGACATTGGATTAAAATTAAATCCATATCAAAATGTTATATACATATATATTTACAATGAAGAGAGTCTATTCATTAATTGTTATTCATGTCATACTCTATCATAGAATCAAAATTCTTATAAGGTACTCACAAGGTGTGGCTTAAGTGGTAAACAAGATTAAACTCAATAGTTGAAAGGTTTATGTAATGTCAGATGTTTTGAACTCACGAGAAAATACTTGTGGGAATGAGCAACTTCAGTACCCAAATGAGATTAGTCTCAAATCCAAAGAATATGAGGATATCAAGACAAGAAAAAAAAAATCTTGTAGGATGCATTTTAATATAACATTGCATCTTAGTAATTAGAGATTAAAATGTCATCAATTACTAACTAATGCGGGTGATAAAATCTTAAACCATTGACCTGAAATTCCTAATCTTTAAGGATAAAAAAGTTAAGAAGTAAGAAAAAAAAATTAAAGGGAGATTAAGGCCTATGTCTGCATGCAGGGTACTAATAGGGTCAATAGGATGAGTAGGGAAGCAAACTGGTGGCCAATTATACCAAGCAATAGAGGGGAAAAAATTGACCCAACATAGGAAAAGAACAAGCACTTAAATACTACAAAGTGACAAAAATATCCACAAATTAAGGACCAATGTGAGGTGATAACAGCTAGGATGATATTGTCCCTTCTTCTCATCACCTCCACCACAAGGTAAAGGCCCCTCTCAATCTCATCAGGACCATAACCTTTGATGAAGTTTAAGTTAACCCTCCATTTGTCTGCATTGTCTATGTCTTTTCTACTCGTCTTTGGCTACAGATATCACTCTATGGTGACGATGCAGTCACGGACACTAAAATAGGACAAGCAATGAAAACCTGCCACGTGTGCAAGGTGCTTGGACTTAACACATGGCCTATTGTGATTGGACAGAGTTGATAGCTTCTTGAAATGAAGTTGCACAAGGTCATACCTGGTTGGTGGAAGCACCAATCTTATTCCCTAAAAGAGGGGAGAGAATGTCGAATGCCAAAACCAATTTTCATTTAAAAGGGTATGCATTGGGTATTATGTTGTCAATAATGGACTAAACAAGATTTGTTTCCATTTGTATGAAAGTTATGCTATAAACGATCCACGCCTTTATCATGGCACCCATGAATCGTTAAGATCATTATGAGAATTTGTACAATGTAGCTTTTGCTAGTATCTATAAAATTTAGGTATGTTTGTTTGAGTAAATGAAGAAAATGAAAAGGCGAAAAATACAGAGGGAACTGAAAATAAAATGAGATAAAATAATTTTGATTTTTAACTTATTTTTATGTCATCAAAGTGGTCAAATTTTAATTTTAAATAATAAATTATTTTTCAGCAGATTGGTCTTCCGTCGAAAATAAAGCTTTTTTTAAAAATCTTGATAGTGTTAAAATTCTTAAAAGTATAGAGGTGTTTTTAAAATAATTACTTATTAAAATTTTAAAATAATAAAAAAATTAAACACAATGACTATGTTTTATAACATGTCAACTACATTTTTAAAAATGATTATTTTATTACTATTTTCTTTTTTCATTTTTTTCTCATGTCATTTTATAAATTAATTTGCCGTCTGAGGTCATGGAATGATCACCTAAATCATTTAAATAAGGGTATAATAATAATAATAATCTCACTGACAAAAAAAAGTGACATTCACGAGTTATCGTATGACTTTGTCCGTAAACAAGAGGAAATATGTGTTTAAAATGATGTCAGGGAGGTTTAAATTTATGCTCCTCGTCGCCACTAGACACTAGGCCACTCGTACAGGCCTGTGTTATTATTATTATTATTTTAATGCAAATCAAGAAATTTGATGCAATATGCAACGAGTTATAATATTACGGTACTTGACCAAAACCTCAACTCAGTAATTTTTTTTTACTTTTCATTAATATATTTTTTAGATATAATTAAATTTGAAATTAATTTTAGTCTATATAAATATTTTTACACTATTATCTAATCATATATTATTATATTATTAAAAGAGTTTAACTTATCAAGTAATTGTTATCATAATCAAACTTTTTTAATAATATAATAATAAATGATTAGATAATAGTATAAAAAATGAGAGACTAAGCTACCCTGTGTTGTAAATCTACCCCTAGGTAATTTTTTAATAAAATAATATTATTTAATTTTTGAAATATTTAAATACAAAAAGCTAGTTTTATGCATGGGGTAAGATAGAGTGACTTGTAAAAAAATTTCAAATAGTAGATAAAATTTAAATTTATTAAGTTTTTTATCCTTATATTTTTACTTTGTGTTCATTATAGTCCTTACCTTTTCAATTTGTTCACCTTCGTTTCTCAATTTACTAATTCTATCCAATATTGTTTTAATGGTGAACTTCCATCTAAATCATTTCATTAAATGGTGATATGTCACGTTAAATATTTTTATTTAAAACTATTACCTCAATATTATTTTATATGTTATTAATTTGGACAGAGGATTATCATAAGTATAATATTGAAATAAATGGTAAATTAAGAAATTAAAATCAACAAATTTAATTTAATAAGTAAGAACTAAAATAAATTCAGAATAAAAGATAGAGACCAACAGCTTAATTAAGCTTTTTTTTTTAATAGTAAATTTTACCCTTTTTTTCTACTGCTCACTCTTAAGCACACTTGTAAAACAGAACGGATTTTTTTCATGAATTTTTAGTTTAGCTTATTTACAGCACATAAAGGTCGATGAAGCAGAAAGACTGCCATATTTGCACTAAGTACTTCTATTGGTTGTATTTAAGTAAATGGAAGAACTAGCCATAAACGAATGGCGCATCTGCTTCCTTTTGAAAAACTTCAAGTACTCAACCACGTGATACTAATTTGACAGTGTTCTTCTGTTCGAAGACAATGCAGAACATCCAAGCTCAAGTTCAGATATATTGGACCCCATCTGTTTAGACCATATTTCAAAAACCAGCCTGAGAGTCTTTCCTCCTCTCATTGCAGGTACTTGCAGAGACCACGTCTAGTACTGATCATTGCCCTTTTCCTTCTTCTAATGGTTTCCAATTTTTCTCTTTTCCATAATCTTCGTTTCCTGTTATTTATTTATTCATTTGGTTGAAGATGTTTTCTTCATAAAATGGGCCACTTGCTCATGAGCTACTTATGATGCTGCCTATGTGGATCTAATGGCATGATCACAATGTTCATTTTGGAGTATATTGGCTATGCCACAATCATTTTACATGTTTTTTTTTTTGGTTCCACATATTATGACGGTACACAATTCCTACAAATTGAACAAAGGGTACATTATGCGTTATTTCACTGAAGTTTTTGTTCGAATCAATTTTAATGCATCAATTTTAAAATTTTAAAATTTTATAATTTACACCCACCATTTTTTAGTAGCATACACTATAGTCTCTTCAATATTTAAAACATTGCAAGTGATTAAGGTATTCCGAGATTTGTCTTCTAAAACATATTGGAAGGAGAAACTGTGCATTCTGTACAACTATATACTCTATTGATGAATTTTTGGGAAACAAAATGATTACAAGCATGATTGACAATTTTTCTAGTGTTAGTTTAAAATAAGTTATCAATAGTTCCACTTTTGAATCTTCAAGAGAATAAAGTGTATGTCTATGAAATATGAGGGGTGTAAAATATAAAATTTAAAGCTTAGTATGATAAAATTTATTTACAAATTTATTTTAGAAAAATAAAATATAAAAAGTAAAGTGAAAATTATTATGAACCAAGTATCCTAAATGTTTAAACTATTAGATGGAAGTTCATGAATGACTTTATATTTTTAATACGACTCCTTATGCAGAGTCCTTTTTAAACTTTTAGCGCGGACAATGCATAGACACATTCTATCTTTTGCTAAAATTTAACTCTATTTAGAATAATGTAAGCGGCAACAACCGAACTCCTTATTATTTAATCATAGAGGTTCTGATATCATGCTATAAATCAAAAAACTTAAGTTGTTAGTTGGAGGCTCATAACATAATTTGTAAAGCTAAATTAATGAGGTAGAAAAGCTTTTTGCATGACATGTACATAATTTTCGTGGCCACCATTATTGAGTTTCGGCTCCTTTAGGGTTTGAATCAAAACTTTTTAACAAGAAGGTGCTATCTATTTCTATATTCAAGGGCCTTTGAGAGCATGTGATGAGTAAATTACTTCTCTTCCTCTTATTAGGAGTGCACAAAATCAAGTTTAGCTCACCAATTCGACTCGACTCAAGCTGCTTTGGTAGGGTTGGACATGGTTTTAATGAAAAAATTAAGTTAGGACTGAGCTAAATAACTTTGACTTGATGTGTTTTTTGGATTGGGATCGAGTCACCTCTTGAACCACCCGACCCGACCCAAGGTATATTACCTATATTTCTTGATTTGTTGAATTTTGAGACACATAGATTAAACATTACTTTTAGATACATATATATATATATAATTATCAATATTTATTAGTGTTTGATAGTTATAGAACTATTAATATACAATGTAAATCTTCAAATACATCGCATAATATAATATATTATACATATAACTACATTACTGTCCAAATTTTTTCAAACTTCGAGTCGGCTTAGTCCTAACTTGCTCAATCAGAGGCCCGACTATGACCAAGTTTAGGGTCGGTTCAAGCTAAAAAAAATTTAGCCCAATCAAAATTTCAAATCATGATCAGACCAAGCCAAACTCGGCACATGAACACCCTTACCTCTTATATTTTCTTTCTAAATAATTTATTTCCCTTTTCTTTGTTGGCATTGGAGGTGGCTACATTATTTGTTACACTAATGCCAGGGGCAAAAGTCAATCATATTTCACATTATCTTATATTGAAGATCATTAGGGATGTCTGAATGTCATTAATAACATAAGAAACTCATCTTAAATTATACATAAACATAAAAACAATTATGTTTTCATTTCGTTATTCCCTTTTGTTCGGCAGGGCCGGCTGAGATGGAAAACAATATTAATTTTGCTATAAATCTATGTATCCTAATTTTAACATTTTTCTTCCCTCAAATTTTTTCATTTTATGATAAGATATAGATATTCAAATTTGGTTATTTTGGTATCCAATGTGATTCGGAATCAAGATGGATAACCAATAGTTGAAGTAACTAAATTGGAATTTTCCAATAATTTTCGTCCCGTAATGGTTTATAATGGATTGTACAACCTTGAAATTGATAGAATGTGTAAATGCAGAGGCAAGTGGAATACTGGCCATGTTCTGCCCTGAACGTTACATCACTTACTAGCTAGTCACTATAGAGTCTAAGACCACTGAATCCTTGTTATAATTGATTGTATCACCGTATCGTAGTTAAGTGATTATCTACAGAGAGAACAAACAAGAGAACTAAAAACAGAAAATTTTCCATTATTTTGTGGTTCAAGTGCAGAGCAAATGTGACGAAGGGGGTCTTTGACAGGAAAGTAAAAGTGATTCATATGTCCACGAGATGAAAGACAGTGATGGAGCTAACATGGTTTAGGGAAAGGTTGATTGAGGGAACATCTTGTCCTATTTTCTACTTTTGCTTTTTCCCCCTCTTCAAAGTGTCCCATTTTCTTCTTACTTTGTGAGAATGATGTTTTAACATCATGAAAAGATTCCAAAAACTGATCAGCTCACTTTAGACCTGTGCACTTCCCACACAATAATTCAATCTTTGGTCCTTGCATTCCTCTTTTACTTCCTACTGCTGGGAAACAATGATTTTCTCTCCCTTATCCAAATTCACCTTTTTCTTTCTTGCTCGCCTTGTAAATTAAAGAATAAAAGATAGCGCCCTAAGTATTGAGCATAAACCATTTTAAGGCCTGCTTGCAGATATTTCCTCTTAGAATTAAGAGGACATATTAAAAGTAATGTGGGTTCTAATCATTTTCGCAAACATAACAAGTAGGATATTTGGAGCCTTCATTTTTTTATAAAGATCATGCGATTGTCGCTTTGTAAAAATGTCAAAAGACACATATTCATTGTTCATACAATCATATTGTAGTAAAGCAGTTCTACAAGAAGCCGTTATAAATGGGGCATTTAACTGCTTTCCACCCATAAAGCAAACTTAAAATCTTTGGTTTCAAGCAACAAGGTTTATATAGTCAAGTGATTAAAACTAAGATTTAAATTCCATTCACACCACTACTCAAATGTTATTAGTGGTTATCTAATCTTAAATCTAGCGCGTGGGTTACATGATCAAAGGTAATTCCCTTTTCTAAATCCTATTTAAGACTATATTTAATTTTCGGTTCTTACAAGAAGGGACTTAAAATAGCTAAGCAAGCTAAAACCTTGATTCACATGTATCTTTGCCCATTATTGTTATTGATAGTAATAAGTTAGCAAATTTTGAACGTTTTTGAGAGACTAGAAAATTTTAAAGTTAGTATGCAATCGCATAAACCATCAGTAGTCATGTCAAATGCTAATTGCACTAGAAAGTAAACCAGATCTACAAAGGATCACTGAAAACTGATTAGTGCACCTTTAGCTGAAATTAAACCTAACCGATCATAATATCATTAGCTCAGTTCAATTTATGATGTACACATTTTTTCTTCACAGGTTTGGTCCCATATTCCCTTTCAACTGATGTGCAATGGATTCGGGGGAAGCAATAGTTACTAATCATCACGAGATGATGGCATTTTTTGTCACACTATCTGTAAGAATATAACTTGTCCTTTGTTTCTTATCTGCAGTTCTGTAAGTTGTCACAAGGGACTGAAGGTGTAACTGCAGAAAGCTCCAAGAAACATTTCCACTTGGAAAATTCTTGAGAAGAAATACTTGCTGTAGCAGCAAATAATGTTGAGGAATCACGAGGATATAAAATAATAATAATATAAGACGGCATAGAGCTTCTTTGGTCATACTCATCACGTTTTGTTCATTGATAAGTCTCATTCAACCAGTTTGGCTATCAGAATGGCAACGCTGTCACGGCTTGAAAATGATGTCATATTGAGCTAAATCACACTGAGGAATGAGGCATTTTCGAGCGAAAAAGAGTATGGTACTTCATGTATCATTTTCTCTATGCAGCTCAAAACCCGATAATGTTCACATATCTTCTGAAGATTACTTATTAGTCAGGGACTCGGATGTGAGACCTTTTAAAATTGAAATTTATAGTTGCCAAATTATTAAGCTCATGATGAACATTTTGTAATTGGAGAGTACAAAGGAACATATCAATGGCTTTGCCTTCTGTGCTTTAATTAATTATAAAGTCACCTTGCAGAAAAAGGATAAGGTTTGCCAGAGAGCACAAGCCCCGTGAGATTCTAATGAATGAAGCAGAAAATGCTGAGCCAAATGGCATTCAAGTACCAGACAAAGACCACACGCATGCTTCTTGCAAAGACAATATGGAAATAAAAGAAAGCGAATTTTAAAAATTCCTTCCCTCCTCCCTCCCCTTGACAGTCACTTTACAGTGCTTTAGCCGCTTGAACAGTTGAACTCATGCATGTATTTGTAGAACAACAAAAAGCATATGCTTTGGTCCCCCCCGCACCCTTTCTCTCTCTCTCTCTCTCTCCCTTCCTCGAAGGCTTTGATGCAGATAGGAACCAAATGACCTCCATATCTCAAGCAGCATAGTTGTGATCTCCTTTAGGAGAACAAAACCCAACATTTGTTGTCTACACTGAGTTATGTCATAATAATATTATAGAATGTTTTCACAAGGAAGGCATCAAAGTTTGAACTTTGAAATTAAAAACCATTTTTTAAACTACCCAAGTCTTTATCACTAACTCACTTATAATAATGGCAAATAAATAAAATTTTGATTGGTGTCTGACAAGTTAGGTAACTTCCAGCCGCATTATTCCTTATGTTCTATATATTATTATTATGTTTTTTGCTAGGTACATTAGTTAGGGGAACCTGCACTGACCAACCGCATTATGCCTTGCTTAAAAAACATAAAAACACAATTTCTCAAGCAATGTTCCAAAGAAAGTGGAAAGAAAAAAAAAAAAGCCACTCACGTTATAAACGTCAAGTTTTTGACGCATATATGTTATAAACAGTGAGTGGTACTGTTGTGTTTTCACACCAAACATGAATTTCTGCCCAAAGTATTGGCTACCATGAAAAGGGAAACTCTTACTTTGCTTTCAAATAAAGGAAGAATGTGATTAGAACTTAGTTTAGGTGGTTGGATTTGGGGCTATGAGGCTTTTGGTTGATGGTCCTAAATTTAAGTTTTCTTTATTTTAATTTGTATTATAGTAAAATGTTTTTGAGCTTTGTTTAATAATTCTCTTTTAAACTGATCTTAAATTTAAGTTAAAACACTTCTTGTTACATAAAAAAATAAAGATTAATAAAAACTTCGTAGAACGATTGATACATGTATACAAATATAAAAGCAGTAATTTTTTTAATTATTATATTTTCATATTCTGAATAAGTATAACTTTAATAGATGATTATTTGGAGAAATCTTGCTGAGACCAGCCAATATCTAAAATACAAATAAAACTATTGATCTTTTTCTAAATGGTCACCAAATTCTTCATAAATTAACACGAACAGAGCTTAAAGGAAACTTAATTGCTTATTATTTGGCCGCCCAGATGCCTTATTTCATGCGGTTCCGTTTAATATGTATGACCATGAAATCAAATATAAAATTATAAATTATTAGATTAACTTATAATAAATAATCTAAACTGTTGAGCATAACTTCTTGTATAAGACCATGATGTCCTCACAACTTCTGGGTATAAAACTAATCCTTATTTGGACGTCAGGTTGGCCATTACCACAAAGTGTTTACCGTAAAATTTGAACATTTACACTGCAACTAAAGTCCATTTAACATAAAGTTTAATTTACCAATCAAGCCACGTGTGAGCATAACTTGATGCAAGCTAACGGAGGCATCATGCAACATCCTCATACTCATGATTTCATAAATATTTTCCAGCACCAAAACACCCTAAATAATTTCATAATATCAATGCCAGAATCAATGAAAACCAGGGAATGTGAAAAGGAAAATTGAAAAGTACTTTAATTGCACTCTTGGTTTATGTAGTTTCATTAAAGTTTTAAATTTTAATTTTCTTAGTTTTAATTACAACAATTTTGTTCCAATAATTTTTAAACTAATGCAATTAAATTGCTTTGTCAAATTGGCATTGACATTACTTTCTTTTTGCTAATCTGACTTCTGCCATGTTATTTCCATATCAAAAAGTCAATAAAAAGAGGGAAATTCTTGCTTCCTCCTTAAGAAAGTGCTTTTTCTACAATGGGATCTATCAATGGGACTCACATTAGTGAGACCCATATAATTTAGATGTTGATAATTTGAATAGAAGAGGAAAAAAACTTACACCCAATGCAAGCAAACATGTCTCTTAAAACATACAATGTCATATAATCTAATTTTATGCCATATTAGGGGCGGGGGGGGGGGGGGGAGATATTGTTACATCAATAAATATATATATATATATATATATATATATATATATATATATATATGACCCATCAACATTAGATTCATGGAGGAGTTTTTTTTTTTTTTTTAAAAAAAAAGATTCATGGAGGAGTTAATTGCATCACATTGAAAACTAAAAATATAACTATGTTGTACTTAAAATGAGGACCAAAATAGAACCTCATGAAAATTAGATCCGAAAATGTAATTAAAGTATTGTTCTTAATTAGATAAAGGCCTAGTACCAAACAACGGTTTACTAAGAGTGATTTTTTAAAATTTTTATTAGCTTTTATAATTTTGGGCAGAGCTTGAGAAACATGAGTTATAATTTTTTTTTGGGGGGGGTTTTAATGAGTGTGGCATGAGAAATAACTTTCTCCCTTCCTTGAAACCGTCTTTTCCATGGTAAAGGTAGAATTTAATCTCATGTCCACACATCCACTATAAAACATTTTATAAATTGAAACAATTAGCACCTTCAAATAAGATATAAATATAATCATGTCCCTCTCTATAACAACTCTGACCATGTATCATTTTTTTCTTGGTCAACCGCTAATCGTATAACGTGAGATTGCCCAAATTCGCATTGGGCATGCAGTTGCCATTCACAATATGCGCAAAAGTTCAAAACAGAAATGGAGTTGGATGCTAAGGCCCATTTGGAAGTTTAAGCTAGGTCATCCAGGGCCTATACATTAAATATCTCGGACGAAAGATATGCACTTGGGGGAGCGAGTCATGGTGGCAAGACAGTGAAGAATACAAAATGAATGAAATTCCATCGATAAACTATGAGTATTAAGAATCATTTAATACTCTTTAATAAAATGTATTTAATTATTAAATAAAAAAAATCAAATATTTTTTAAATTTTTAAGATATTAAATACTTTACTTTTACATTTAATATTTTCTATTTTAATTCCTTAACCTCTCATGACACTCATTCGCAAATGCCATATACTAGTATAAACAACTTTGAAACACAGCATTAAAATTCGTGATTTCATAGGATAATATTATAAGATTGTTAGAAAATGATCGGAACTATATAGAGTAAAACACGATAATTTCATGTGCCTTGGTTCATACAGTCCAATATTCTTGTCGACATCATAAATGACAAGAAACACAAAAAGCCGAGTTTAGAAAAACAACTAACCAAGTTTAGCAACAGCTCTTGAACGTGTTACATTACTATAAACAAGACTAGAAACATATCAGTAATTTAGTATCCCATCTGAAAATGGTTCAGTCCAACAAATGAAGCTTGCGTAATAAAGTAAAGGCATTACTCTACTGATAATGCTATTCGAACAACAATTAAGGAGACAACAAGTGTGCAGTGCCATTGAATTGCATGTGGATTTGTGCAGAAAAGTCTTGATATAATACTGCACACATCCAGAGGTGAATCTAATGTAGAAATAGTTGTAAGTTTTTTCATGTGTTAAATGTTGTTCATAATAGCATCACCTTAATGTACAATTTCAATTAAGACAGTCTAAACCAGGATGCGAAGAGAACTACAAAGTCCACCAATATCAAGCACAAGCATATGTTTGCTATCCTACCATCACTTATGATGTTATAGGCCGGAATTATGAGGTACATGTGAAACACAAATCACATAAAGAAAAACCTAAGAATGCCAAAAAATTTGGTTTTTTTGTTTTATTCAAAGCTAGATTCAACTTCTCAGATCAATAATGTTAGATCAAGGAAAGAGAATAAATTCTCACCAAAATTTCTGAACAAATGCCATTGTACATTCTTCTGTAGAGTACAATATGAGATATAGTCTGAAAACTTAAGCAGTCAACATACCAGAAGAAGCACCTTCTCTAGAGTTTATGGAACAAAAGAGATTCAAGACATCAGCATTGTTACGGATGTAGTGTGGACATTTAGAAAGGAAGTTTTGTGCTTCTTCATGCCTTCCAAGCTTGAAAAATGCATCAAACATATGGAGAAACACAGGTGTGGGTGTAAACCTCTTTGAAGTCATCTCCTTGAGAAACAGAACAGCATCATCACCACTTCCACACTTTGAAATATGTTCAATAAATGGATCAGTAAAAGGTGGATATCCACGGGTTCTCATTAAACCCAAAATATTTACAGCATCTGCAAATCCTCCCTGAACCAATAACTTCGTTACCAGCAACTTGTAAGTAGAATGCCGGGGCTTTAACTCTTTTTCATTCACCAGTTGACAAAAAATCTTGCTTGCATCTATTGCTCTATTCTTTTGGCAATATGAATTCATTAACAAATCAAAAGTATAGCCTGCATAAGTGACCCCCTCTTTCTCAACCATCTCTTGAAATGAATCAAAAGCCTTATCAAGGTTCCCAGCTACACAGTGCCCCTCGACTAAAGCTTCCCATGTCTTGTGTTCTGGATTAGACCCAGATGCTTCAATACTATTCATGAACTCGCGAGCTTCTTCCTTGTTCCCAGCAGCACTAAGTCGAAAGGCAATTTTACTCTGTAAATTACCACTAGCAACAAACCCACTCTCTTCCATTTCTTTCAAAACCTTATTGCATTCTCCAGACCTACCAACACTGGTTAAAGACTTCAGGATGGCATCGACCATAGAATTGGTCAACACATTCCCACTTCCAGTGAAAACCTTCACAACCCTCGAAAACAAACCCATATCTAACTGCTTACAAACAACAATCTTTCTCAATAAAAAGGTACAGCACTCCAGCGAAGGTTTATTTGCACCAGCCATAGCAAATTCATAGAGGTCTACAGCATCCTTAATCATTCTCCTCTTCCAAAACCGTCCCAAAACCTTAACAAAGGTTTCGACCTCCATTTCATACCCGCCATTCCTCATATCATCAACAAGTTTCCAAAACCTATCAATCGAGTCCTCCCTTCCCAACACCCTAGCCATTGCATTATAAGTGCAGCCATCATGCTTAAACTTCCCACTCTCCTCCAACCACCTGAAAAAGATCAAAGCTTTACTCGGCTCCGATCCAAGGTTTTCCAAAACCAACTTAACCACATCACCAGAGAAGGCAATACCCAACTCCAGAATTTGCCTTTCAACATCATCACCCCACACACTGTTCCTCACAATCTTACACACCCTGGAACAAATCTTCTCAGTGGAATCATCCACAGACCCAGAAGCAAACAAAGCCTTCAACTTCAAAGCATCACCATCCATTCCACCCTTTTCAAAACTTTCCAAGACCTCATCCCTCACACGTTTGGACACCCCATACCCCTTTTTCTTCATGACATCAACCAAATCCCAAAACTCATCAACAAAACCATTGATACCCAGAATCCTCAAAATGGAGTTATAAGATTTTGAGCTCAACCTCTGAGGGTGAAACCCCAAAACCCAATCAAAAAACCTCCTTGCCACATCAGGGGTGGAATCTAGGTTCCCTAAAACCCCAAGAACCATATCATGATTGATCAAAACGCTATTGGAATCAAGTTGTTTCTGAATATCATCAAAGTCCCTAGTTTTCGAGAAAATATCAGCAACAACAGCGTGATCCGAGTGACTCTGCGCGAGAGCAGGCTCGGAAGAGAAACTACGAGCAAAGGGGGTTAAAGGGTATGCGTGGTTTGAAGGAACAGTGTGGGAAGTGAGAGATCGAAGTGAATGGAGATTCGGGTTGAGGAGTACCTGAAATTGAGGGTGCGAGTGTGAGAGGTGAGTAGAAATGCGATGCTGAGAGCGAAGAAGAAGAAGAAGACGCCATTGATGTCTCATTGCGGAGCTTCAAAGGAATCAAAGGAATCAAGGGATGGAAATTGAAATGAAGTGCACAGAGATTTGAAGAGAGAGAGAGCACAAACTAGGGTTTTACAGGGATTTGGATTTTGTTTTGGGCCTTGGGAATTAGGACTAGGAAGATAGGGTACCCTATTGCCAATGCCATTATTGGGCTTCTACCACTTCTTTGGACCCTTTCAATTACTCTGTATAGGTTCTGGAAAATAATTTTTGTTTTAAATTATTATTATTTGTATTTTAAATGTTTGTGTTTAGTGTTAGGAGTTAGGACAAAAGTTTTTTTTAGAAAACATTTTAAATTTTTTAGGGGGAAATATATTTTTTGTAAACCGTTTTTCAGTTTTGGTATAAATATTTTTCTCATATTTTTTTATTATGTTATTTTCCATAAAATAAATGGACCAATAATATTTTCAAAATTCTCTTTTAAAATAAAACATATGTAAAGATTTAAAAAGCTTCCGCTGTCTTGCATCCTTTCGTTTGGTAATGGAATGCAACTTAATGTTATGTTTGGGAGAAAGGGTTGAAAGGGGAAGAGAAGGGATGGAGGAGGGATTTTATTTCCCTTGTTTGGAGGTTTAAATAAATATAAAAAAAAAATGAGAGGAACACATTTCTTTGTGTGTGGAAGTTAATATTAAAATAGATGGAATACATAAATTTTAAAATTAAAATTTTAATATAATTCTTATTTTATTAATCTTATAACACAAATACTATATATATAATTTAATAATTAAAAATCAATATTTTCTCCCTCTTTGATCCCTCAATTTGGGGGAGAATTTGGGCTTTGAGGGAGTTGTGCTAATTTTTTCCATCTCTTCCTCGTCTTTATTTCCATCCAATCAATACGTAAAAGATGTTTTGAAAGATTAGATACAAATAGAATTAGACGAACCACGACCATGGAACACAATCAAGAAAAAAAAATATTTATTTTGATCCTTTAAATATACATGTGTAATTATTTAAGTTCTTCAATAATAAATACATTAAAATAATTTTTCAATATCAATTTTTGATGTCAAATTAGGCTTTTTTATATCAATATACCTAAAAAAAATTTTATTTATCATTTTACTATACTTCAAAAATTATGTATCAAAATACTCTATTTTTTTTTCATGTTGAGAAGTCGGTTTGGCTCAAACCGACTTCTCAACATGCTTTTTTTTTTTAATTTAAAACCTATTAAGAAGTCGATTTGGGGAAACCGACTTCTCAACAGGTTTTTGTTTTTTAAAAAAAGCATGTTAGGAAGTCGGTTTGAGCCAAACCGACCTCCCAACATGAGAAAAAAAAAAGAAGTATTTTGGTACATAATTTCTGAAGTGTGATAAAATGGTATATAATTTTTTTTTAGGTATATTTATATAAAAAAGCCGTCAAATTGATCCTTCAATTTCTTTTACATTAAATTAATCTTTAAATGTCATTATTTACATTAAATTGGTCTTTTTTGATGAAAATGATGACACCTCTATATTTTGAATACTAAAATGTATATTTACTCCTACAAACTAACTAACCACAAGAAGTGAGGTATAGAAGTAGTTCTAAGGTACGACAAGCATGTTTACATAAAGAATGAAGCATTCAATGAGCACCTGTTTTTATTCAGCCCTCAAAAGATTGTTTGCTCATATATAAAAGCCATATGATTGCTGAATAAAAGAAACAAAAATAAGCATTGCAGGAATGAAATGGAGCCATATCTGACTCTGAATAATGAGACGCGGAAGTCATCTTCAAAGAGGTTAGTAATCTTGTTGATAATCTCATTTTCCATTAAATCCATAATCATATGATATGTATAAAAATTTTTAACTGAATAATAAGGTTTGTTGTATAATTCAATCATTTTTTTCTTTTAAAGGTTAATGGGTAAAGTAGCAGTGATAACTGGTGGTGCAAGAGGAATTGGTGCTGCCACAGCCAAATTGTTTGCAGAAAATGGAGCACATGTTGTCATTGCTGATGTGCTTGATGATCTGGGTGCCACAATAGCTGAATCGACTGGGGGCCGCTACATACACTGTGATGTGTCAAAAGAAGCTGATGTTGAATCAGCTATTGAACTTGCACTGGCATGGAAAGGGCATCTAGACATCATGTTGAACAATGCTGGAATCTCAGGCTCTGAAGGAAGCATCACAAGCCTTGATATGGACCAACTAAGGCACTTACTTTCTATCAACCTTCACGGAACCATACATGGAATCAAACATGCCGCTCGGGCAATGATCAAAGGCCAGAAAGGAGGATCCATCATATGCACTTCAAGCGCAGCAGCCATCATGGGTGGCTTAGCTTCACATGCCTATACCTTGTCAAAAGCAGCCATGATTGGGTTAGTGAGAAGTGCTGCTTGTGAGTTGGGAGTGCATTTGATTCGTGTTAACTGCATCTTACCACACGGTGTTCCCTCTGAAATGCTTCTCAGTGCTTATAGAAGGTTTGAAGTAGATATTACGCCTGAACAAGTGAATCAATATATTGGGAAGAGGGCAAGTTTACTGCAGGGGAGAGGTGCAACCACTGAAGATGTGGCACAAGCTTCTCTGTTTTTGGCTAGTGATGATTCTGGCTTCATAACAGCACACAATCTTCTTGTAGATGGGGGATACACAGTTGCTAATAGTAACATGAGTTTCATCTACCAAGACTCAAAATGAAGTGAAAATAACAATCAAAATAAATCTAGTTAGAGGGCATCATTATACTAGCCATTTGAGGAGGGACTACAAGAAAGCTAATGGGTTCTGCTCACATTGAACATGATACGAGAACTTTACCTACTATATGTATAAGATATCTAGTTCTTTAATTTCCATACAGTATTCAATAGTCTAGATGATTTCATCATGGTGCCTTAGACCTTGATATTTCTGATCAATTCTTTTGTAATTTTATCTGGCAATTAACACCAACAACCATGGCCGATGAATTAAAACTTCTTAATACATTTTAGATCTCCAGTTTTATAATTTAGCCCTCTTTAAATTATTATTTATTACTTTTAATCTTTTAATGCTACATAATAAATAAAAAATCAGTCAAAATTCAGCTAAAATTTATCAAAATTTAATGGTAGTTGTTTGATAAGTTAAAGTAGTGGGGATTATTCATCTATCCAAAAATAAATAATAATACCAACTCATTTTGACAAAAATTTTGACAAAAAAATTCAAGCTATTTAATATTTTTCTATTCTTGACTTGGAGATGCAATATTCCTGTTTTTTTTTAAGGTGTACCAATATTCCAAGTTTTTGATCGCGTCTCACTTTTAATCACAGATTTCGATGGTTGAATTAAACAATTACAATGATATGGTTAAAGTAATATATAGTCACTAAAAAGTTATAAATTTTGTCCAAAAAACAAAAGTTATAAATAAATCTAGGTGCAAACTTCAAGCATGCAGTACTAGTTGCTTGAATAAGGAAAGACAAACTGAAATTGTATTCCTTGAAATCTGTTCAGCATAATTAATTAAGATTGTGCTTGAAACGCTGCCAACCTAAAAGTTGTGTATACAGCTGTTGTACTCCACTCAAGATTTAAAATTCTTTCCATTAATAGCATTGCTAATTAATCTTTTCAATTCCAAACGCAAAACAATTTTAGTAACTCATAATAATAAAATTAGGATGATGTGTTTAAAAAAAATTAACAAATTAATGGAAAACTATTTCTTAAATTCTTGCATCTAATTCAGACAACTTAATTATTAAATTTTATAATTTTTATATGATAAAAATTAAATAAAAATAGAAATTTTTATATTAAAATATTAAGCATATATAAATGTGAATATGAAATATTTAGTTATATGAAAATATAATATTTTCTATTTAAAAACATAAAAACTGCAATATATAAAACATTAAAAAAAAAACAAATACTTTAACAATTAGACCTTTGTTGTTAATTTCCAATGATGATGTTTTTAAGAAATTGAAAATTAAGTGCCAAAATACATTTTTCTATAACTCAAAACTATATTGATGTCACAAAATGTATGATGGACACAAAAGTACTTCAATTTCGTTTTATTTATTACCACATATGGACTTATGATTAGGTAGTTAGTAATTAGTTAGTGATTAATTAGTTAGGTGTGATTAGTTACATAGTTAATTACATCTTCATGATTATATAAGTCACTCTTGTATACAATTTCAACATACTTTCTCATTCAATCAATCTCACTTCCACATTTTCTCTCATATAAGTCATGTTTCTTAATAGGGTATTAGAGCTTCCATGATTTTCACATTTGGGATTATTGAGCATCATATTGTAATGTCATTTGGAAGCCTAAAGAGCCTCAATTTTTCTTGGGATGAGTGTCATGAAGACGCTGGAAAAATATCAAAGGGGCCTAAAGAAAGGTCAAAGACTTCTAAGAACTATACACTTCGATCATTACTAGTTCTCATTCATCATTCAATTTCATATTTTTTTTCTTATTGGCCGATGTGATTACGACATGATTTGTATTTTGTAATTTTCTTTGAGATCGATTGTATTGCTCATCTCAAGTTGGGAATGCTAAGTACGCATCCTCAACAGGAGACTATTACCATATATGGTTAGGTAGTTAGTAATTAGTTACTAATTAGTTAATGATTAATTAGTTAGGTGTGATTAGTTACATTGTTAATTACATCTCTAATATTATATGAGCCACTCTTATATACAATTTTCACACACTTTCTCATTCAATCAATTTTACTTTCACATTCTCTCAATTTTCTCTCAGCCATATTTCTCGACGTTATTTTTAAAGTTTAAGCAATGTAGACTTTCATTCACGATTAAAATGCATTAAATTATTCTAGATATATAATTCATTGATTAATGAATCAAGTGAGAACTACATCATCGAGTTCTCATGTTGAAACAAAAAGAGTTATTCACAAGACTCCTCAAAAGGAGCACCACACAAAAGAAACCCCCCAAAAAAAGAGCATCTTTTTACATAATGCCCTAACAAACAATAACAATAAACAAGATAAAAAAAACAGAGTGAAATTGGATCTATCATGATCCATCGATCCAGCTTAGTTCATTTGTTCATGCCAGTTGCATTCTTCACAGCATCAGCAGCTCCTTGTGCCGTTGCCATCATCTGCTGACCAGCCTGCATACAACAATAATAATAAATAAATAAATAAATAATACTCATGTGGGTCGATTGTATATTTAAAGGAAATTTAGATCTATTCCATAATTAAACATGCATGCTATTCACATCCATTTCACAAATCACACCATATATCTATCTATTTCAAAGCATTCATGTTGACAAATTAAAAACTGGAACCTCTTGCATGGTTTCTTTAGCAGACTGAGCAGCATTGCCAGCCATGTCCATCAAGTTGTTAGTCTTTTCCTGTAATACACACAAAAGCATATATAATTCTATTGTAATCGGTATGAAAGTTGCATGTATGTACCTCAAACAAATATGGGCTAATTAAGATACAAAATTGAGCACACCCAAGAGACTAAATTTGGAGAAGTGTAAGGAAACCTGAGCTTGGCCCTTGGCCTGTCCAGCCTGATAGCTCATTTTCTGGGAGTCCATCTTCTTAGAAACTGTAATGAACTGAATGTATTGAAGATAAGGAATTATTTTAAGTTTGAGATGAAGATTAATTTCCCTGCACTCTGTTGAGATTTATATGTAAGCTTCCCAAAGAATTGCATTGCTCAAGTTTTAGCTACCCAAATTTCAGGGGGCCACTTGGCATGCTAACATTTTCTTTGAGGGACTCGTGTTATGCTATTTTTCAGGAGACGCATCTGAACCGGTTGACCAGGAGAGATGTGAAGGAGAACTCATTACTATTCTGAGGTAGGTGGTTGCTGATGTGATGCAAGGACAAATTCTTTCTCGTGTAACTGACATATTGATTATACGTTGAGAAATTTTTGTATATAGACTCAGTTTATATTCACTTTGTTGAAATTGGATCTCATTACACAGAATAGATCTGGACTGCTGGGTCCATAAAATAAATATGGACTAAGTTTATACCAAATTTTCTCTTATACATGAGGCTCTTGGATCTTATGTTCTGCTTTGTTGTTTATTTTTTATTTCTTTAACTTATAGTGGGAAAGACTTGAGATTTCTTACACGTTTTTCTTTTATTTATCTGTGTCATAGATTTCTTTTCTTATATACATTATTCATCAGGCACGTGCATGTAACATGATTTAGATCAATAGAAAACAAATTCCTAATTAGTGAAAGACAATACTTCAAAAGGATGTGAAAAACTATGGGCTTGTTTGGATAAACTTCTAAAAAAAGGACTTTTTTTATAGATCTTTTTTTAGTAAAGCTTTTTTTTTTAAGAAAAAGTTATTTTGCATTTGGATGCAATGTTTGTGAAGTACTTTTAAGTAATAGAAGGACTTGTAAGTTTATTTGGATAAGAAAGAACAAAAGAGCTTTTTCATAGCAAAATTATTAAAAATGTAGGGTATCCAGAATAATGGAGGTAGGATTTACAAGAGGAAAACAATAAAGGACAAGAGATATAATTTTTAATAAAGACAAAGGGTATTTTTGTCAATAAATTATATTAAAAATCACTTCTCCTTCTCTTTTTTTCAGAAGCTGTGAATCACTAGCTTTTAAAAAAAGTGGTAAATGGGCTTCTTTTTTAACTTCTACTTTTTTTTTAAGTTTCATTCAAACATACATAAAAACTTATAGAAGTACTTTTTTTAAAAAAAGTGCTTTACTTAAAAAAAAAAAGTCTATCCAAACGCACTCTATGTACACTCAAAAAGCAAAAGCTACAAGAGAAGTGCAACCTCTATTTATGAAAGCAGAGAGAAGTGACTATTAATTCTAAGAGGAGAATAATTAGTGGCTGTAACGAAAAATTGTCAAAGATTAACTTAAGTTCTAGAAGGAAATATTACAGACTTAATTACAAATTAATATTCCTTGTTAGTTGTGGGATAACATCCTATCTTAGTAAGGTTCAGATAAGGTCGGAGTCAGATTAAACTGTGGCGATTGCTAACGAACTTAAGTAGAAAAAGTTACGGTCTGACTAATAGTTACAGCTTTTGACTTAGTGGTAAGCACTTCATCCAACATTCTTAATTAAAATTTTGAAACATGTGAATAATGTATCTAGGGATTGCAATATTTCCCCCAAATTGGAGCATGGAGGTTCGCTATACCAAGCTTTCCTGAAAGAAATAGAAAAACAGTCATGTATGGCTTTGGTAATAAGATGAGCAGGTTTCTGTAGCTGGGATGGTATGCAGTAAGTGGTTATGTCCTTATTGTGGAGTTGCTTATGAATGAAGTGGTGGTCTATTTCAACGAGTGTGGTGCACTCATTAGATTGGATTGAAAGAAATTTGTATAGGGCTTGATTATTATTGAATATCTTCATGGATTTGTGTTGCCAAGATTGCTTATATATAACTAGTAACTAGAAAAAGAACACACGTACTTGCGCGCATAAAATAAAAGTGTACCCACCCCATTTTAGATGCTATTTTTTGAAAGACGATTTCTCTTACGAGGGAGGAAAGGAATAATTTCTACTTCTCATTGAAGAATAAAAGTCACAAGATCTTATTGACATATCTGACATATCATTTTTCTTCTAACGATTTGGAAGTTATAATACGTTGTAAAATGTTCATTTTATTTGATTTCAGAACCTAAAAGGTAATAATAATGATACTTTGAACTTGGATTTGGTTCGACTATGATGTCAATGTCAAGAACTTTCCACTAGTTACCAATTAGCAATTAGGATATGTTTGAGAGGGAAGAATTTGGAGGGAAGTAAGAAGGGGAAAAGTAATAATTTTTTATTTTTAAATTAAATAAAAATAAATAAAAAATTATTAAAAGAATATATGATAATTTTTCATTTTATTTTTTTATTTAATTATTTTTTCATATAAATAGAATATTTACTTCTTTTCTATTCTTCCAACTCTTCCATCCAAAAATCGGATTAATCAAAGTCAAGAGAAAAAGACTGCAGAGGTTGTGGAATAGCGACGGAAGTATAGTAAAATAAGAAAGGGGCAAATGAAAAATTATTATTGTTAAGGGGGAAAATTATTTAAAAATAAAAAAAAAGATTACATTGAAAACCAAGTTTTAAACAAAATTGGGGGACCAACGCCCTCTCTGATGCAACATAGCCCTTGTTGTGGAAGGTGGTGCATTCCAAGTGTTTGGAATTATTAGTATAGAACTCGAATGTAGCTTAAAGCATAAAAAATATAACATTATAAAATTATAAATTAATAATTATTAAATACTAGTAGTTATGTATATATAAATATTATAATTATTAAATATTATTTATCTATTTTTAGGAAAAAATTATTTAAAATTTAGAAGATTATTTTATGGTGAAATATTAAGTTTGAAAGAGAAATCTCAATTTAAAAAATATATGCTATGACTTTAAGAAAAGAATTTTACATGAACAAAATTACACATAATTAATGTATTGACTATGATAAAATATTAGTATGTACTCTGATACATGACAACAAAATACAATTAGTAAATAATCAAATATTTCATATGATATATAAAATGACTTGAACCGTTAATACTCCAATTTGATTAATAGTAAAATAACAGAATTTAAAAGAATTAATAATAAATTTTTTAAAAATTGAATTTATTTTAATATTATTTTAAATTGTTTATTTATATGATAATTATAAAATTATTTTAAATTTTTAATAAATATCATATATTTAAACATTAATAAAATAATAATATTATGTAAATTAACTAAAAACATTTTTTGGTAAAGTCTACATCCAATTATGATTTTGTATATAAGAAGCAACAATTTTTCAATTAAAATACATAATTGTGTTAAGTAGCTGGATGTGATTATACAAAAACATATGTAACTAAACATGATTGTATTATTTTTAAAATACATTTGACTCACATATTATCCTCCGTATTAAGTCAAACTAGCTAATATTAACGTAAACCTTATTTGAATTAAAATAATAATAATATAAGAACATAATTATACATAACTCTATGTCCTACAATCCTACATAATATTATATATGACTTATGATAGTTTAAAATTTTAAATAGCTACCTATTTGAACCACATCATTAAGATAATAAATACATACACAAATTTGCAATCATATGAATGATACATTTAAAAACAAAGAAATCAAATATACTTTTGTATGAATCTTACTGTAGCTCAAATTCACTTTCTTTCTTCAAGTCCCTTGTAATTGCTTTGAATAATGAACAATCTAAAATTCATAAAGATATTATTTTTTATTTCTTGTTATTTTTACTAAAAATAGAACATTCACATAATGTGATACATATTTGTCTTTCTAGAGTATATTCTAGCAATATTTTCAATACCAAGATATGGTGTACATAAGATATTATGAATTCTTTCAATTACTTATAGTAAGAATATAATAATAAACAAAGTATAGGAGACTTGTGCATAATTAAATATTGACAATTAAATTTCCAACTATGTTTAACATAAATGCATAAATTAAAGTTTCTCATTAAATTCTTTCATTATTTGTTCTTTAATTATCACTTTAGGTGGCACTTGTCAAAATATTATCTTATGTTCTTAACTTATATATATATGGGGAGGGATCAGCTTACACTGGTGTGAAACTTAATCCATTTATATTACTCAATAACTTTTTATTGATTATATTTTTTATCAATCCAACTGTTAAATTATAACTATCCATCATGTTGATCATTTGTGTCAAATTTTGAAAAAAAAATTAATTACAATAAGAATATAATCAAATAGTTCATATTTTCATATATTTCAATAGTTTATATTATGTTAATTTTGATGTATATCAATAAGTCACAAAACAATTTCGGATTAATGTGAAATTTTATAGGTATAATCTACATGATATAGAAACTTTTAATCTAAAGGTAGATTTTGTGATAAAGTTATTCAAGAAAAAGTTATTAAATGATGTAAGAATAATCAAATCTTACACTAGTATATATATACTATAATGGTAAAAGCCATCACCAATTGTCTACCACCAAATGGGATTAATATTTTTGTACAACTACACAACCATGAATTCAATTCTGGTTAGCAGTGGGGAAACTTAATCTAAACTTTTGAAGAAACAAGAGCTTAAACACTATATAATTTTATTGATGATCCAAAAGGATTTTTAAGAAAATTCAAATTTGAAATTTTTCTGGTGGAATAGACATATCGATTATAATTGGAGAAATTTTTTTATAGATCCAAGTTATATTCACTTTATTGACTCAATGATTCAGATCATATGTGCTGTAACTTAATTTACATTAAAAAAAAATTAGATCACGTTACACAGAACAGATCTGAACCGTTGAATCCATAAAATAAATATAGGCTGAGTTTATACAAAAATTTCTCGTACGTGAGGCTCTCGAATCTTTTGTTCTGTTTTGTTGTTTATTTTCCCATTTATTTAACTAAAATATATTACAGTGGGAAAGACTTGAGATTCTTACTTTTTTCCTCCTATTTTTTTTCTTTTCTTTTGGGTGTGAGATTTTCTTTTCTTGCATGACATTAATCATCATGCACAAGTAGCGTGATTTAGTTTATCGGGAAAATGGGAATAAATTAAACCGTAAGACTAAATTTATCCTTGAGTGATCTTAATTAAGGGCATATTTTCACCTGAACTTAATGTATTTAAAGAAATTAATTAATACCCCTATATATAGAGTAATAATATGTGTATATTATTTTTTTCACATCATTTTTATATTTAGTTAACAATGAGTAAATTTTTTGTTAATACAGTACATCATTTGGTTAATGAGTTTGGTTGATAGATTATCAGCTTGTAAGTGATTGGTTACCAAAATCAATTAACCAAACAATATATTGTATTAACTAAATTTTTACTCATCGTTAACCAAGTATAAAAGTTGTGTAAAAAAATAGTGTGCAAGAATCATTATTGTTATATATAAGATTAGCTCGTTCATCTGGTGAACAACTCGTTTAAGAAAATATATTTATATATGTGATTGTTGTAACACCCTAATTTTTTTTTCCTCTTAATTGTTGAAAACTAAATTTTATTCAAACAGACATATTTATGTATATAATTGTCTTCCTTAAAAGTATATGATTGATCAACAGGAATGCTGAAATAAATTTGATTAATTACAATTTGTATTATCGTTAATTTTGGACACCTATCAAACCATAAATTGATTTTCAAGTTGAAATCATGATTTCTATTTTTCTAAAATATTTTATCTATTCAATAATGAGATTATAATATTGGAAACATTATTTAAATACAAGATAAATTTTATTTTAAATTTTGGAAGAAAATTTCCAAAAAGTACAAATATTGCTAGTGTTGGGCCATTTTTGTAAATACCTTAAAATTTGGGGCAAAATTAAAATTTTTGTTTTTACAATGCCACATCCCACGAAATACACTCCCACATTCTGCTTCTCTCTTTTTTTTTTTTGGCTTTCCATCCCAAAGGAAAACCTAGGTAAACTTCCTAAACTCTAGATTAAGCTTGAAATTTGTAGCTACCATGGAAGAGAGTTAGATTTTTACTATTTATGTTACTGTTCACGTAACAAATTTTCAAAATATTAGAAGGGATATTACAAATTTATGATTTAATGAGTATTTTGATGTATTGGTTGAGTTGGGATCTTTTATGGATGAATTAATATGATGGGAAGTGATGTAAAAATAGGAGATTTCGTGCTGTATTGGGGGAAAAAGATATGCACATGAGGTGTTTGAGAAAATGTTTGAATGAAATGGGAAATTAGTATTTTCGTGTAAACTGAACAATGTTTAGTAAAATGAGTATAACTTTTGATTGGAAGACCGGATTTAGGTGATTCCAGTTGCATTAGAAACTAGACTCAGAGGGCTTTAATTACATATATTATTTGTAATTTTAAGAGTACTAAATCAGTACAGTTTTTACCTCAAATAGAGGTCATTATCCTAAGTCACCTTGTGTTGTCATGTTTCTTGTTTCTTAGATTCTTTGAGGACTCTTTATCCAACAGCTTGGAGATCATTTGGAAACTGGTTCAAGGTTGTTTGGGAACTCCCTAGTGTGAATGTATGGTGGATGTGATGGCAACCATCATTTTTCCTCCACCTTCCTTTCCTACTCTAGTCTTGTTTTTAAGCAAATTGTTGAAAGTAAATTTATTCATTTTGATATTCTAAAGCTCTCTTTGAAAGAAATATTGCTACCCATTTTGAATGTCAAATCTTGGGGAATCAAATATTGATATGATTTGAATTTCAAAGATATTTTGAAAGTGTAATCTATGGTTAGGCAAAAGTGGCTATGATCTTATAATTGATTATGAAAGTCAGATTACATTCTGGTGTATTTGAATCACAAAATGATAGTATTTTGAGCTGAGTTTTGGATATGTATTAATTATCATGTTGATATAAAATTCTGTAAAATTTTGTGACTTTACAAAAGTTGGAACTATGTTAAAAGTGTCATCAAAGTTGATGAAATGTTGAAATTCTGATATGAATCTGGCAGTGAGACTGCCACGATTTTAGCATCATTTAAATGATCAAATGGTGATGGATTGAACTGAATTTTGGATGTATTATTCTTTGAGAACTTATGATTACTCCTGTCAAATTTCATAATTTTCGGGAACCTGTAACTATGAAAATGAAATTTATTTTGAAAACAGCTTGATGCTGACCTGTTTTGAAAAATATGATATATGTTCTTGAATTCCAAAATGTTTGAATATTTGGAATATGAATATATGTATATTTTGAATTATAAAAAAAAATATGTTTTCTTGGGAGGAAACTTTGACAGAATACTGTAGCTAACGGCAGTAGACGTTAGCCTTGGTGCACCTTGGTTCGAACCCCAACTAGTAGGGGTGTTGCTAGCCCGACATGTTGGCCCGCACAATCGGATCTGTTTGACCCGACAGGTGGATTTGACCCCTGTGCTCTGTTGGTGGGCGTTTATCAAACCTTCGAACTATGTGTTCGTTGGTGAGATTTCTGCTTAATTCTGAATTAGAAACCTCCCATATGATATTTGACATTTGAATATTGATATATGTTACAGTTGACTTGAGGTTTGATAGATGCTTATAATTAATTTGGTACTTCATACTTGATGTATTTCATATACTTTATTTCTTGATTATTTGAACTAATGGTATTTATAACATTTGATAATTATGCGTATATTTTGAAGCACATACGTTTTCAACAAAAGACTCTTGCGTATTCCTGATTTCCTTTTACTCATTATGTTGCCATGACCTCACTGAGTCTGTGTGACTCACCCCTCATCATTATCATATTTTTCAGATTAATCAATGGCTGAGGAGCAAGTATAGATGATCAGTGTACAAGTCTTTGACTCCATGTTCTGCAAACTTTAGGAACAGTTCAGGGGAAAAATTTGATGTTTTAATGTATATCATTTAACACTTGATTTGAGTTTTGTGAAATGAAGATATATTTTTGGGAAGTCCAATTTTTAAAGGTACTCTGTCAACAATCTTGGTTGATTTGGCATGTTGTTTTATTATGTTTGTTAGTTTTGTAAGGCTTGTTAGGTAGGTTAATCCTTCCTATGCGCTGGTCATGGCCCTCAAATTTTGGGTCGTGAAAATTGTTTTATACATATTCTTCATTTTTATATAATATTGTCTAAAGTAATAGAAGATTACAATAGTTTGAATCCATTTAAAATGATAATATTTAATATCTGTTTTTTATGAATTTAATTTTGATCTACTATTAATGTAAAACTTTTTTACATTATTATTCAATTATATATTGTCAAATTATTAAACAAGATTGATTTTTACATCTACTATCTACGAAGTATAACTCTTTTAATGATATACTAACAAATCATTAGATGATAGTGTAAAAAATTTTACAATAACAATTAATCAAATTTAAAATCATTATATATATATGGAATTGCTATTAAACACTTCAGCTTCTAAAGTTCGAGTGTTTTCAACCATAGATACTTTTTATTTTAATATCTGTAATTTTAAAATTAAAACTTAAAAAGAAAATTTACAATACAAAGCAATCACTATGCGCTCCATTGTACTCTCAATATATATATATATATATATTTTGTGAGAGTATTAGTTGTAATAGTTAATATTTAGTCATGTATTTTATTTAGTTGAAATATAATTATTTATTTAATTTTAATATTTATATTTTAACTAAGTGAGACATATAACTAAATATTAACCATTAATTACTAATGATACCAATACCCTTATAAAAAAAAGGATACCAAAGGAATATATATATATATATATATGTATATAAAAGGTTTTTTCAGTATCTTTCTTTTTTATGAGAGTATTGATATTCTTTCACAATTAGTAGTGTATCTTACTTAATTAAAATATAATTATTTTATTTATATTTTCATATTTAAATTTTAAATAAGTAAGACACGTAACTTAATATTATATCCACTAATTACTAAAGGCAGCATAACTTGATAAAAACAAATGATACCGACATAATCTTCATATATATATATATATATATATATATATATATATATATATATGACGTTAGTGTTAAAAGAATTTGAAAATATTTTATTTCAGATTAAAAAAAATTACATTTATTATAAGTATGTCATATAAATAATACTGATCGTGAATTGTTTGTATTCAACTCAATAAATGAGTAATGCTAAATATTAAGAATTGAATTTAAAAAATGCATATATGAAAGAGATTTATTGTGATAGTGGCCCCGTCAATTTCATGGATATTTTTTTAACTTGATATATTTTTTTATTGTTTTTTATATTTATGTCAATATTATTTTAAATTGTTATTTTATATAGATTTGTATAATTTTGTTTTTAGAACATAATCATTATTTAATTAATAATAAAAATGTACAGATAACTTAATTAGATCTATATAAAAATTCAAATAAAAAATATTAAATTATTTTTAAAACATCATCATAGACTGCTACTCAAATTATCAATTGATACAAATTATAAACAAATATTTTAAATGCAAAAAGACATTTTAAACACTAAAGTTGCTAAACTATTACAAATTATCAACAAATTTAAATTGCAGCAGTATATAAATTTAAAATTCAACCTCTCTCCATTTTATTTAAATTAAATTTATTTATTTTTTCATTTATTTCCTTTTTAGCAATATAAATTTTTATTTTAATTAAAATATTTCCAGAAAAAATTTGTGACCTCAACCTCCCTTAATCTTCTATTCTTTTAATCATATGTGTAGTCTTAAATATGACTTTGACTTTGCGTTCAATTAAGTTAAAGGGCTGAAGAAAAAGTTTTAAGAAAAATAGAATTTTGTTTTTTGGATGAAAAGCAAATTTAAATCAAATGGTCATACGATTATATTTAGAAATTGACAAAAGTCATTCGGGCTTGATGTAAAGATGTGTGGCTATTTTTGTCAATTACCACCAACAAACTTATAAACTCACAGAAAGCCACGTAAAAAAAAACAGAAAGTCATAGCAAGGAAAAAGAAATAGGCAGGAGAAACAAAAATTTAGCAGGAATAATTTTAATTGAATTGAAATCAGAAACTTTCATGTGACAATAGAGACAGTCCCTTTATTAATAGATTATATATATATATATATATATATATATATATATATCAACTTGTAAATTGTGGATTCTGTGTTTCTAATTGATTTATCTCAATCGTACAACTTATCAAAAGGATAATTAAACATTCCTAATACAATTCCTATAAAATTCATAAAATTCTTATAAAATCATGTGTTATATAACACTATACTATTGATAAATAAATTGAGTTATATAGAGGTCATGTCCTTGTCTCTCTCAGTGACACATTTTCTTTTCTCGTTACGAGGGGTTATGGTGTTTAAGGTAGAGATTCGATTCCTTACACTTCATTTTTCTAATCTAGGTATTCCATACCTAGATTTCAATAGAATCAAGATCCTCATATTAGATAGAGAAAAACATAAAAACAAAATGATTAAACCTTACATAAATATTAATGAGTCTTACCATAATAAAATTTGTATCTTTTTTTCTTTAACATAATCCTCTCATATGTTACTTACTAACATGAGAGAATCCAAATTCCTAGATAGCCAGACCTAAGAAATATTTAGAGTATAAATTTTAATTTGATTAAAATTGGGTTTAGGTTTGAACTCGCTATGCTTTAATTAAATAGATCTAAATATACTAGTATATTTAGCTTGGTTCGGTCATAAAACAGGTGAGATTTTAAGTTAAACTTTTTACCTATTATAGACTCGAATAAAGCAACTTGTACAGTTGTGTACAGTAATGAATGTATAAGTTAATAAGTAGTATTACTTTTTCAATTTTTAAAGAGTTTTCACAATTGCTATTACGTTTTGAACACTTATTATTTTTATATTTACACTTTCAGAGTATACAACAAAGCAAGACCAAATGAAATTGTATTTGTCTTTTTGGTGTTAAAAAGATTTAGCTTCGTCTTTATCTTTCACCCAATGATAGATCTAGATTGTTTTTAGACCCGATCTAGATTAACTTCATCATATTGAATTTAGATCTCTTTACGTACTAGTTATTGCATGCATAAGAAGGATTATTTTCCTTTTCTTTTTAATTAATTAAGTTAACATTCCGAGGGAAATTGGAACTTGAAACTTTCTACTCATTAATGAATTTGATTTCACTAGACTTATGACAGAAATTATTACATTTGCAATGAAATGAAATCAACTAATGAATATGCCTGAGATTAACTGAGACATATATCTACAGTTGAATCAGCAGCGCATGTAGAAATGAATGTCAAGGGAAACCAAATCCAGCAAAATGATCCATCAATTCTCATTTGTTCATTGCATCCTTCATGGCATCAGCAGCTCCTTGTGCCTTGGCCTTCACCTGCTCACCAGCCTACACAAAATAAAATAAACATTACTTAATTTTGCAGGTCCATTTTATGCAGAAAAATTGGATCCAGCTCTTATAAACCATGCATGATATTCACAAAGATGCTAGCATTAGTTGATGCCTCAGAACCATGTTGCAAACCACACTCCTGTTAATTATAATCTATTTCAAGAACCTCTTGCATGGATTCTTTAGCAGACTGAGCAGCATTGCCAGCCTTGTCCATCATGTTGCTGGCCTTTTCCTGTAAGACACACAAAAGCATAATTAACTCTTTGTAATCAGTAAAAAAGTGCATGTACGTACCTCAAACATATATATAAGGATTATCAAGATTGAGCACTCTCAGAGACTAGATAATAGAGAAGAGTAAGGAAACCTGAGTTTGGCCCTTGGCCACTCCAGCATTGTAGCTCATCTTCTGGGAATCCATCTTCTTCTTACAAAACTGTAACAAACTGAATGAACTAAAAATCAAGAATTGCTTATGTTAAGATGTAGGTTAGTTTGCTACTCTGTTGAGTTATATAGCTTTTCAAATCATTGCATTGCTCAACACGTGTTTTCCCCCTTACTTAGCTATCAAAATTGAACTTTTCAATGCGGCTCCTTTCCCTGGTTTCAAGGACAGATGTCATGCAATTCTAAAAATGGGGATTCAGCACTTGCTGACCAGCAGAATGTGGTTCATATTTCCTATACCTAAGGTCTTAGGAAAACTGAGTCTCCTCATAAATTTTGATACTATTTTGCGAATGAAGTTATCCACAACTTATTTTCTTGATTCTGTTTTTTTGTTACAAATTTTCTTTATTCTTTAATTTATTAAAACTATGCCTATGTGAATCTTACTAATTTTATTTGAGATGAGCTATGGTCCTTGTGACCTTGTGAGATAACTTATATATTGGGGCATGCGATGGAGCCATTGTATTGATTGCACAAGATATGACCAAAAGAAAAAAGAATTTTTTGTTGTTATTAGAGTAATGCACAAGTTAACGGATCAAAATTAACGTGACATATGACAGAAATTAAATCTCAACAGCGAGATTAACTTTATAATAAAATCTGGATCATTTGTGTATTTCACTCGGAATATATAAAGACGTTTTCAAAAATATTACTTTAATATATTCATAAAGAGTGAGATTGACTTATAGTGTCATAGAAATATAGAGAAAATAAATTATAAAATAAAAACTCAAACAAATTAAGCAATTATATATTTCTTGTATGATTGTACTTCCAATTTTTAATTATTGTGAATTTCAAGAGCAAAGTTTTTACTTCCATTATGCTCAATGAAAATTTGCGATCTTGCAATTAATGACTTCAAATGTGTCCAGTAAGTACATTTAATAATTTGGTAATAAAAGATATGAATTCAAAGTTAATCACCGGTGCAAATTTACTATTATAAAAAACATATTTTGTTTCATCTCCATAAATTCACATATCAAATGGTCCCATCATATATAGCATTTATTGTTTGAATATATGTGATACGAATTTATTTATCATCTAGAGCCTTCGATAGAATTTCATGCGGCACTCTTTCATTGGCTTTTAACAATAAATACCAATTGCATATCTTTTTATTTCTTTTTATATGCTCTTTTCATTTCGCAATAAGTATATAGCTTCAATTATTGAACTGACATAAGAACTATAAGGATAAGAAAGAGAAAATGTAGTGCTTTAAATTAGGTCAAAATTTATATATTAAAAAGTCTACTTGCTTAGAGTGTCAAAATGAGCTGGCTCAACTTGATAAAAAGTGCTAGTTGTTAAGAAATCTCAGCCTAAATTAGTTATATGTCAGTTTAATTTATTGGTCTAATCATGTAAAATTTTCTTTTAGTATATGATATTTATTTGTTCTAGTACTTTGATTAATTTATAATTTAATAAATATTTTATAAATATATCTTAAATCATTTATGCTAAAAATAATATAGTAAATATTTATTACTTATGTTGATACCACTTAATATAATCTATTATACTTGTATATAATTTATATACATGATTCTTTTGTGGGCTTAGATTGATGAAAAAGTTTTATTTATTAATATCTTATTATTATATATACAAAAAAAATTAAAAAAAAAAGGAAAAGAATATGGTTCATGGGCCAACTCACAGTCCACATAGGACCTAACTGGGTTAACTATTTGTTAGGTGAGACACATTGTAAGTCAAACTAAGCCAACCCAAAATTAACTTGGCCTAACGCCGGGTGGCCTAACCCAAATTAACACATCTTTCACTTAGTGCATACAATACAAAATCTTTTTACCATTATTTGCCAATAGTAAAGAGTAAGGAAAAACAAAAAAACAAAAGCTCATTTCTGGAGTTAGGAATTACGAATGAATCTCCTCCACTCCTTTCCTGACCAGCCCATTTAACCTTACATATGGGGTGAGTTTTACACCATTTAAAGCGTAGGTGTTTCGGCCTTTACTCACTGCCCCATGGGTTGAAAGGGTTAGGGCTAGGCCAGCCTATGGGGCTGCCCACACTTCTTGAACATAAAAGCATTGCACAAAATAATGCGATCGCCAGTAATATCCTGGTTAAAAGAGAGTAGTTACTAAGAAGTAATGGTGGGTTCTATTTTGATTTTATTGTATTGAAGCAAAATTTAAAATAATCGTTTTTGTTTTCATGTATAAAAATTAAAAAGTTTGCAACTTTTGGAAAATTTATAAATTAAATTAATATATATTTAAATTAATTAATTTTTAAAGTCACTATGAGTGAGTTAGTAGCAAGTGATAAAGAGTTTGAACAGTTTATAAAAAGTCATAAATATGTTCAAACCTTCTTGCCATCATTGTACAAACAAAATAATTAAAAAATTTAATAGGGCTGGCCCATGGGCGAGCCCTAGCCTATTTAATAAGTGGGCTTTTGGCCCTATCGCACAAAGCGCATCCCACTTTGACAGCAATAGTCAACATTTGGGCTTTAAAATAAATTAATAGGGTTGTGATTTGCAAGATATAATACTAGTGAATAATTTGATTAAGGTTCATTTTTGATAATTAACTTTTATAAGTACTTATTAGGGTAGAGTTTATTTAATAAGTTTAACTTTCATAAGCACTGATTAAAATAAGCTAAATAGCATTTAGATAAACACGTTGAGAAGTAATTTTCATAAACTCTTTGGAATAAATATCGAACATTTGTAAGATATGTTATGAGTTATGTCAATTCTTAAAAATTAATTTTTAAAAAAATTATTATAAAAATAACTAACACTTAAGGTATTTTTAGCTTTCACAAAAACTTATTTTCATAAGCTTAAATTTTTAACTTATAAAAATAAGCTCAAAAACAGCTTATAGAGATTTCATAACCTATTTTAATAAGCTTATCCAAACAAAATAAAAATATTCATAAGCATTTATTGTAATAGAGAAGTTTAAATAAACTGCATATAAGTCTATCTAATGCAAACATGGCTTAAGAGCTATACTTACATTCATTCGTCAATTTTCTATCATAAAGTCTAGTGAAACTTCATTAATGAGTAGAATGTTTTAAACTTCGTTGAGAATTAAATACACTATATCTTGGAGGTCCAAGATTCAATTTCATTGAAACTGGATGCATTAAATTTAAGAGAAGGAGATAGGTTATTTACTACTTATGTAGTCTATATTTTCATGGAATCTTGTCAAAAATACATGGGCAACGAAGGAGTCTTACAAGTTACAAGCAATGCCCTCCTACATATATACATGAAAATCTATCTTGAAAGGTATCGCATAGGAGTCCAGTACCCAATATTAAATTTATATATGGATTCCCACCTCATAGTTGAAGTTTCCAGTTTGTATACTGCTATTTCTGGGTTGCGTCTCCACGTCACATCATTGGCGATGCAAGCCAAGTGTCGATATCCACATAGATTTGTAGAGAATCTACACAAGCTTACCTACTAGCTACTACAAGTGCCTTGACGTAATAGAGCTTTGTGGCATATATAAAGCAATCACGTGATTCATGAGGCCGGCTATAAGGGTTGTAGAGAGGTTTGAAGAGCCAGAACAATTTCTAACCACTAAAACATAAACAACCAACATTTACTCCTTGGATCTCCTCAAAGAAATTACACCCACATACGCAACTTTCAGTCAATGAATGTGCATAATTGCTCTAACAAACAACATTTCAATTTCAGAATATATGCAAGGTATCTAAGTTTGTGTTGGACCATAAGATAACCATCACTTGCAGTACACGTTTCATTTCTAACAAGTGGTAGCATACAATGGATGTAATTAAAGATGTATCGTATAAAAAATTGCACTAGCCTCCTTACAATTATATAAATATATACATATATAAATAGAGATCTACTTATATTAAGTATAAGTCTTGATACACTAACACCATTTAATAATTTATTGTAAAAGTTGAATTTTTTCAATTCAACTATTGAATTGAAAATTCTTATTAGATAGATTAAGTCTATAAAAACATTTATAATTAAAAAATTATTTAATATATATTTTATCGCATTACTTTATTTTAACATATAATATGATTTTAAAATATAAACAAATTGTCTACTAGCTATTAGATTAGATACTTATAAATGTCTGATTTATCTAAAATTTGATATGCATGATCATTAAGATAATATCACATAATTCAACAATTAAATCGATTAAATTCATATTTTACACAAAAATTATTGAGTAAAAGAATTACACGTATATATCCTTTATCCAACTATTTATAAAGGATTCACAGTCCTGTAATCTGATGCCCCTTTACTGTCTCTGTGGTATGGGTATATGCCAACCTTTCTCCCTTTTCTTTCTTGTTAAATAGAATTAATTAGAAATTCACAAAGCAAAACTTCCCATAATATTTTTTCACTGATCCATTGTCAATATCAATTATAAAAACAGCTGACATCAAATCATTTATTAATTAGTTAACTTTTTTGGGTAATGTAATGAAAAGTGATAATAGTCTAATATTTTATATTTTTTATATACAAAATAGATTTTTATTGTGTCATGATATAAATTAATTTTTTTATTTTATGATTTTATTGATTATTTATTAGAAGAGACTAATTATTAAATAATTGTAATAATTACATAATTTTGATAAAATTTCATGAAAATGTTGACAACCTAAGTGTGAAAGTTTAATCTTATTTTGAATCATTTTCATATTATTGGAATTTTATTTTTGTTAACTAAGTGTTGACTATAATCAGATATCAATTTAATTTAGAGGTAGGAATATAATTGATGATTTGATAAATTTTAGTTAATTAGGAAAATAAAAAATATAATGCATAATTTTTATTAAAGCTTAATAAATAAATTTTCTATGAATGCATACTTTGCTTCTAAATTTTCACGAGATAAAATATTATGGATTAATATATATGACATAGATGATGTTAAAATTAATTTTGGTAGATTATAAACCTTAGTCAATTCATATATGGTTAATTAGATTTAAAAAAAATTAATGGTTTTAATTTTTAATTTAATTTTTGCATCTTAACTTTTGTTTAATTAGATTAGAGAAATTTGAAAATACTAAAAACTTAATTCTGAATTTATGTGAGATCGACATCGAATTTGCTAAATTTTACTAACTTATATTTCATAACTTGCTAATTATTTTAAAGTTTAGAAAAAGTGACAGCAGACAAAGAAATTCATCACTTCAATGTTGTCTTCAAAAATATAATAATTTTAGATACCCTCTTAATTAATTAGTTTAATAATCCTCATAATTATTTTAAAAATATTTTATATTATTTAGGTTTCCAATATATTAAATGCTTTTATATTTTAATTTAATATTTTATGTTTCTTTAAAAAAAATTTTTAAGATATAACATTACTCTTAAAAATAAAATGAGCCATGACCAATACAAAACTTTGAGCTTGTGGGCTTGGGCAACGACTTACATGCACGTTAAAGAATAGGATACATCCATAATCCATGTAATTTTAACCATTGATTGTAAAAACTTGTAGATCAATGGCTAAGGATTATGACTTGTAACTTGTAGTATAGGTATCATAAATTATTTAGAAGGGCGACCCTTACAAAAAAATTATTTTAAGAATTTTGAGGAGTATGAAGCCTCTTTAAATTTTTGGTCCTTTAAAGCCTATTTTGTCATCTTACTTTTTTTTTGTCATCTTGCTTCTTTTATCAGCACATTGATTTGTTGATGATTTCTATTTGATGGGAAAATAAAGGGCTGGTTTAAGACAAAAACCAAAAAAAAAAAAGAAAAAACATTTTCAGAGATATTGTTCTTATAAATTTTTATCATGTTTTATTAAGTTCTTCAAAATGATTTATATTCTGAATTAGTATACTGTACTGTACTCCCACATCTGAAAAATTCATGTCTCTCATATATTTTCTTCCTTGTGATGTTCTCTCTATGGAGTTTTCGACACAGGATATCAGGAGGGGAAACTTTAAAGGTGTTTTAGGACTCCTTCAAATAATACTCCATCACTGCTGCTTGGCAAGACCCATTTTTTTGCTGCTGGGTATATCTTGATCATAGAGTTTTGGGAATCCTTCAACTTACATCACTGAAGTTGTCGCCCTTAAGCTACTTGAAAGAGAAATTTCAAAGAAACCGTGAGAGGAAACAAAACCGCAAGGAATACAGGATAAACAAAACTCAAAAAGAAAAATGCAATTGAAGCCGGTGGTAGAAAAACAAAACCCATAAGGACGACTAGTTGGCTCAAAAGCAAAGTGAATGTGATCTTGACTATTAAAAAGAAATAAAATCAACGAAATCTAACATGGGAACATATTGTAAATACTTAATAGATAAGGACTTTTTATCAATTTCTGATGACCGATAACTACCAGTAATTTTTTTATATAAATTAAATAAAATTGATGATGTGTCAAAATTTTATACAATCAAGCTATAAAGTATCAATGTACCTTACTCTTTGACTAGAAGAAAATTGGTCAAATACAAATTGCCAAAATGAGGTTATACTCTATGGGCTTGGCAGATGTCACGCTTGTTGTCGACATAAGACTCGGCCTTCATGGATTCGCTGTTGAGGAACCACAACTGCTGCCATTGATGATTAAAAAAAAAAATTGAGAAAATTGCAGAGTGAATTTGAGTGGAAAGAAGGGACAAATGGGGGAGGATGAATCGTGTAGGCAAGAGAGGAAATTTGGAGTGATTTGGGTAGAGGGTAACAGAGATAAAAGAAAATGGGAAACTATCAGAAAGAAAATAATATATATAATGAAGTAAAAGTCCACCTAATTCGGGTACTAAGATGTTGAGCATATTTTCAGGCTCAATAGTATTATTCTTTGGTTAGTTGTAAAATACTTATGATAGTTTCTTATGAGTGTTTTATTGTACTGATTAAAGAATTAAAATAAAAGGTATTAAATATGTAATTTGAATATTTAATATATTAAAAAATTTTAAAAAATATTTTTTCATTGAATAACTAAAAAAATATTAAAGAGTATTAAATACTTTTTAATCAATACCTGTACTAGTTACTAGCACCCAATACTTATTAGTTGCTGACTGTCTGGAATCTACCAAATATAACTAATTGTCAATAAATGTATCAAGGTACTAATCCCCCTGCCAAATAATATATATAATCCAAATTTGTGTCCAATGGTGAGATTCATATTCAATCCTTTGTTGTTTGATAAGAATATATAGCGCAACCAAACTAGTGGTTGCACCTTAGACTTGACCAATTCTCTCCCAGACGATTTTAGGAACATACCTCCTATATATATTTAGTATATTTAGAAGAATTAGTTAATTTTTTTAAATACTAGTCCAAAATTCCAACCTGAGTAATCACATTCTTAACTACTGCGTCAGTCCTTATATTACACTTGTTACCTGTAAACTCGAAAACCTGTGGTCCTCTTAAGAGCACATATAAACAACAACAAATTATCCTCTCTGAAACAAAGAACAAAATCCAGCGCAAACTATTATTACATTGCCGTTGGTTTCAGAATGATCACCGTCGGTAAGGTGCTGCTGAAGTTAAGAATTAACATATTAAGCATCTGTGTTGATAACCAAAACAATCTAGAATAAAATATAATAGAGTATTATTTATCTATATAACAATAAAATACAGATCCAACACCTTTATATGGGAGCTAGCATCTATTACTGTCTGGGACAAGCCCTAAATAGCATTACAAACTAGCAGAAACTGCATAATCGAGTAACACAAGATTTATTGCCCCGCTCTCACAACATAACCCCCAAAATTTATTTAAGTAATAACACCATAAAAGTAAAGGTAAACCACAACAAAAGATAAGGTCCAGAACTATATTTCTCCCACTTCCTCTTCGTTCTCATCCTCACTCCAGCAGCATTTCAAAGTAGACCTGGGAGATGCACAACCATCAGCTCTAACAAAGCTATGGTACATAACACCACCACCTGCTTCAAGCACTTCATTGCTCCTCTCTCTGCAGTAGTATCCTTTAATGTCCAGTGGAAATTTGTCAGCAAGTTTTTCACCATGCATGTCAATGTGCAAAGCAACAGAAAACTCAGCTGGCTGAAAGCATGCTAAAACCCTTTCTACAAGTTCAGTCAGAGTTATGTCTTTATAGTCATAACCAACGGCTTCAAAACTCGCGTAACTGAAACCATCTTCTGGGGTGACATGGATAGTGGATATTGCACTCCCTTCTATTCCATTCATCGAATACCCACAAGGATCAAATTCAAAATCACATATGTCAGATTGTGGAAGGATCTTCCTGATTCCAGATTCTTCAGTCATCAAAGCTGCTGAACATGTATTTTGTTTGAAAAACACAGATGCCCTTTCCTTATCTAAACCAGTCATGCACATCTCAAGGCCATAGACTGCTTCTGATGGGCTTTTTAGCTGTGCACAAGCAGAGTAGATGTGCCAAATCTGTGACCTGTCAGGGTCACCCATCACATACGCTTTGCTACCAGAACCAAGGTTGCCAAAATAGCTGTCAAGAACAGCGACTTCCTCTGAAAAGCTACGATGAGGAAATGGCTGTGCCCCAGGAAAAATGAAGCTTCCTCGAGTGTACCTCACAGATTTCACAGCAATGTCAAGAGCATCAGCCAACTTAAGAATGGCAGGGATGGACAGAAGCAATTTCGTAGTCCCACAAGTTTTGATGATAATTTTATAAGGATAGACAAATAAGCTCGACTCTGAAAGAACATAAGAATCAACATAATCATTTGATAGTGAGGCAACAATAGTGCACTCGGCTGGTTTCAGAATCTCATCCAATTGATCTTTAGACAATGCTCGGAGGCCTAATCCTCCAGGATCAGCAAATATGCCAGGCTCAAAAAATGATATCTCAAGCCTCTTTTCATATCCTTCAAAACCAATAGCTGAGCCTGTCAAGGCCATCTTGACTCAGAGAAACAAAATGTTGCTATGCAGATAGAAAACAAGAGAACAAGAAAAGCAAGGAAGAGGACAAGGAGAAGGAGAAGAGGACACTATAATAATATCGCAGTATGCAAAATGAAGGGTCTATGTCACAACCAAGGAGATCTCAGGATGGTTTGCGGATGCACTGCAAAAGGAAAAAAAATGTTACATGTCAAAGTCAATCATTCTAATACTAATTGTCTCCAATTTTCAAAAACAAATGGAGTAGGAACTTACGTTGGAGTAAGCAGCAGATCTGAACTTCTTGATTCCACCGTGTGGTCGAACGTCTTCAATGATATAACCGAGAGGAGCTTCGTACAAAAAGGATTTACTACTACTAGATTTCTTCTTCCCACCTTTGGACTCCATCAGTTCATTCAAACCTTCCTGCCAAAACAACAAAATACAAAATCAATTTCAGAACAGTTTATGCATTTATTTCAACACATCCAATGATTTACGATGCAATACCATCATTTCCAGGTTTTTTTTCAGGGGGATGAGGACTGAAATATATGAAATTATGAAGGGAAAAATTGGAATTTGTAACAAATTAACCAAGTAACAGAAAATAATATAACCCCTCAAAAGCTTGAGCAAGAAATACATCACTAATGTTATATGATCATCATACCGAATTCTTAACCAGTTTTGGTACAAATGGCAATTAAAGGGGGAAGGAAAAGTTAGCAGATAGCAGTAGAAAGAAACCTCTCATCATCATCAAGCCCATATTGTATGTAAATCAACACTACAAAAATTAAACTCTATAAAATGTCCCCAGAACCCAGTAGCATGCTTCAGAAGAAAAGCACTTCTTCTTTATTAGTCCATAATAATGAAAGATCAGCATGACTTAAATCAATTCTACACTTAGTCTGGGATTATAACTATGACAATTTTTTCAAACAAGTTTCAGAAATCAGAAGAAACATAGAGAATTATAAAAACTGTTAACAAAACTTCAACACCAATGTATGGTAATCAAAGTTTACAAATTACAACCACAAATGTTGAGAATTAAACCCCAAAATCTCCCTCCCTACATCCCCACAGCTCAACGAAGAACAAGAGACAAAGCCTACAATAATCAGATGAAAAGTTAAATAATCAAAATAAAAACGATGCCTCAAGATTTGTTAGAATCATAAAAATAATAATAATAATAATAAATAAACTCCAAATAAAAAAAAAAAAAGCATATAGAAAATCTCATACTTACAATTATTGAATACAAATCTAAGCTTCTCAGATATCAGACTCTCGAATCCAAATTAACCTAAATCAAAATAAAAAACAGAGGAAAAAAAGAATAATCAAGAATTGAAATTGTCGAAAAAGAATAAAAATTGAAGGAAACAGAAAAGGGGATGGCAATGCAATGCAATGTACTTACAATGATTGAAGTGATGGAGAAATGGGAAGGAAAGGGAAGAGAAATTGAAGAGGGAAAAAGGAAGCTGAAAAAGGGTGCAATTGAAAGCAAATTTGGGGATTGAAAATGTTTTCTTTGGAAGAAAGAGAGGGTGTAGGGGAGGTTTATATAGGGGCTCAGGTGGAGGTGGAATTACCGTGATGTCCTCATGCTTTTCTAATTTTAATTATTATTATTATTATTTTGTGATGATGCTTTTCTAAGTTTTGATTACGAAGCCTTCCTTCTTTTCCTCCTACAATTTGGCCAAGAATCTCGAGTTACGTCCCAAACAAGCACCTCCAAACAAAAAGGAATTGGCCAAAAATAAACAACTATTATTTTATAAATTAAATTTCAGAAGATATATTTTTAAGTTCTTTTATAAAGTCTTTTATTAGGAAAAATGATATCCACCTTTAATGAAGTTAGCGTTTATTATACTTGATATTTTTTTTTAAAAAAAATAACATTATCTTCCCTTAATCAATGACATTGTGTTTGGTTATTATTCTGCTATACTAATGCTAGCAAATGAATAGTGACAATGAACAACAAGAAATGTTTGGTGAAGTCGTGACTTGCAAGAAAATGATGAAACAATCGTCACTGATGTATTTCAATATTTGATGTCCAAAAGTTTTCAATACTTAAATTTGAATGAGTTAATTTGTTTGCAACTATGGATTTGAACAATGTCAAAGAGCAATGGTTTACTGGTTAAGGGTTGGGTTCAATTTTTATTGAATCAAAAAAGAGAAATGTGATAGAAAAGAGAAGATAATTTTTTTTATTAAGAGTAAATGTGGAATTTCATAATTTTTTTAACACCATTAATTTTCATATCAATTAAGGGTGACTAGTGTTACGTCCCAAATAAAAAAAGTATCTAGTGTAATAAACGTAAACTTCATGGGAGGTGAATATAATTTTTCATTTTCATTATGATTGTATAACTTAAATTGAAAAGTATAAACATTTTCATTATGATTGTATAGCATAAGAGACTATGTCCAAGTTGATATACGAGAATTTATATATATATATATATATATTAATTGACAAGGACTCATGTCTAAATTAATGTCTTTTAATTTGTATAAATTCATATATTTATTAATAAGTAGAGATTTAAGTGGTTAGTCAATCACAAATTGAATAATTATTTGAAATAACTACTTGAAAATGATTGCATAGCTTAAATTGAAATTATAAACATTTTATTAATGATTGTTTAACTTAAGATATCATGTATATATTAATAGGCAGCTTGTTTACGTTCATGCACATGAATGTGTAAATGAATGTGTAAATTTATGTGCCTATTAATTAAGGGATATTCAAAAGGTAAGTTTATCATAAGTTAAGGAATTTTTTGAAATAACTATTTGGAAGGTGTTCATTGTATGCACTACCAACCTGAATATATAATATATAAATAATTGTGTAGTTGAAATTAGAAGTATGACTTTTTTATTATGATTGTTTAACATAAGAGAATATGTCTAAATTCATGCATAGAAATTTAAAATTGTTTATAAATAAATATATTTATTAATGAAAATAGACTCATGTCTAAGTTCACATATATAAATTTGTATAAATTTATGTATTTATTAATAAGGTAAAATTCAAATGATTAGTCAATTAAATGCTAAGAAATTATTCAAAACGACTACATTTTCTCTCACAAGAAACAACTTCAATATATAGGTATTATAAAATTTCAATGCTTTAAATAAAATAGAAATCTATGAATAAATGGAAAAATACCAATACAAAATTTGCTATAGTCATATTGAAATGACGGTTCTACCCTTTTCTATGTACCATGTACAGCGAGATCTTTTGTTGTTGGTAAATTAGATTTTTTAGATACATCAAGTTTGGTAAATTAGATTTTTGCGTATATTAAGTATAAGCTAACGTTCTTCCACTCTAATGAGAGTTAACACGATATCTATATACATATTTTTATAGTAATATCCTGATTAATTATAAAATATTTTATTGATTGATGATTCTCACAAGAAATACTTAAAGTGTAAAGGAGTGTGGCGTGTGGCCGGGTGAGTGTGCGTTTGTGAAGGAGATTCGATTGCAGAAACACAAAGAATCGAATCCAAAAAAGATATGAGTTGGTTCCCTTCATATTCGTCTTTATCCTTTGTCCCTTACTTTCCACGTCCAAATTGCATCGCTATTGCTATTGGCCACACAACGAATCCCTGGCCTGGCGCCTCTTCTTCCTGACCCCATATTTCGGATCTTCAATTTTAGGTATTATTATAGTGCCATGCTCACATCAGGTGTTTTTATGCCTATGGTTCCATATGAATATCATGGTTGAGAATTGAGATGCTCTTTTTTATTTATTTATTTATGTGCTCGCCACTTGTTTCCTCTACAAAATTATTCTGACAATTTTACTTTTTTTTGGATTGATACAACGGTTTAAATTGCTTTTAAAAACACAATGACATAGAGGTTTTTATTTTATTTTTTATATTAATGTCTCTATTGTGTTGACAAAATGGTATCGTGCTATTCTGCACAAAAATCTCCAAAAATACAAAGTGCTATATTAAGACAATTAATTTTAAATTTCTAACAAATCCTAAGATCAATTTGTTTTCATTTAAAAATACTTTAGGACTTTTCAAATATCTATCTATATACTATTATATACTACTATATAAAATGTAATTCATACAATTTGAAAAAATGTCATGTGTCATTAATATATGTATTTTTTTCTCTTTAAATTCTTGCTCTTTTAATGCATGTTTGTATTTAGATATATTGTGTCATGTGTCACTTATTCATAGTTTTAAAATTGAATTTTGAAATCTTATTGGTTTGTGTTTAAATATGTTGAAATTAGTTGTTTCAAATTTTTATCCTGAAATCTCTTTAATATTGGTGAAATTTTAATTCAAATTTTAATTATCTATTTAAATCTTAATTTTATCTCTTATCTCTTCAAATATTAATAAAATATTTATTTGATTTTGGAGTCAATACAACAAAATTAATAATCAACTATGTAAATCTCTACCAATTGACCATTTCAATATAGTAATTCTTCAACAAGATTATAAACTTAACAGGTAATTAATATTTATTTTTAAGAAATTATCTAATTATCAAATTGATTATTAAAAGAATGTACAAAATTTTCAATCGTCAAGATTTTTTGCAGTGGGTATAGATATTCGTTTAAAAGCTTTAGCCCAATAACTTATAACATGATTGACCTAGGAGTTGGAAATTAATCAAAAACTTAAAATATAGTTAATCATGTGCTTCATGAGGCCAATTATTGTGCTTGCAAAGAAAGAAAGGTGCAAGGGGTGATACTTTGCTTCAAGTCTGGCCAACTCCACCCTCGGGCTTAGGGGCTTTTTTGTTGGCTGACTCGTTAGGTGTGGCGTTTGTCAGGCCGTAGCTTTTTTCTTTTGTTTTACTGTACCAAAAAAAAAAAGAATAATATAGAACATAATAATTTAAATAGATTATTCACAATTTTAAAAAAACATAATATGTATAAAATATCTCTTTGAATCTTATTTTTCAAATGCAATTTCAATTCAAATTTCAATTATCTATTTGAATCTTAATTTTATCCATTATCTCTTTGAATATTAACAAAAATATCTATTTAATTTTGAGATCAATGTAACAAAATTAAGCATCAACTATGCATATATCTACCATTTGACAATTTTAACATAGTACTCTTGCAATAAGATTATAAATTTAACAAGTATTTAATATTTTTTTAAATAATTAAGAAATTATCAAACTGATTATTAAAAAATTAGAATTTTTTCAATAGTAAAAAATCAATGGTTTTGCATCAGTTGAAATATTTTAATTCTATACTTAAAGTTAGTTTTTGTAAATAATTGAATATAATCAAATTTAAATTTAAAATTTAAAAATCATAAACATTTAATAATATAAATAGGTTATACAATTTTCCTATGCTTCTTCAGAAATGACTTCACTTGCTCTAGGCGCTTGCATTTTGATAGTAGTTCAAATGTGCATTTTTCCAATATCTTTTTGTTGTTTTATACTTTCTTAGTTTTAGGTTATTATTATGATAATTTTTTATGTAGTGGGGATTTGCGTTCTATATAATGTTTTGAGTTTTTTACTTTATTTTTATTTGGTGTGTCCTACTGGATCTATTTTTTTTTCATTTCAGTGTTGCAATGACTATTTGGTATAATTTCGTTAATGTGGTGAATGTCAATAATGACTAGAAAATATACAAGTTTAAAGTAAGGATTATTCGTTTATGAAAAGTTCCTAATTCCAAGCAAGAGCTCTATGATTTTCTTCTTTAAAACAATCTTTTTATGTTATTCTTTAGCGTGTGTTAATTTTAAGTCAATGTGATAATTATGTATTGTATTAGATATTATGATGTAATAATATGAATTTTTAAACATTTTATTCAAGGTGAAAAAAACCCAATGTATAATACAGAGCAATCATGTTTATTGATTTCAAGAACTGTTGGTCGAGCCCACACTTCATGAATTTAATCTAATATTATTATATAAAAGATTTAATTTTGATCCACTGTCAATGTAAAGTCTTTTTATACTGTCATCCAATGATATGTTGACACGTCATTAAAAGGGTTAGACTTCCTAAATAATTATTGCGATAGTTAAACATATTTAATGATTTAGTAACACATGATTGAATGATAGTGTAAAATTTTTTTACACTGATAGTGGATCAAAATTAAACTCTTATATAAAACACAATACATACGTGTGAGGTCAATATCATGCATTGTTATAAAAATCGGACCGGACCAGTGAACTAGTCAAGTAACCAGTCGGGATGATTAGTTGGATCGGGTATGCCTCAGAACCAATCCAACCCAGCCGGTCTTGAATGAAAAACGGTGACCCGATTGGTTGAACCGGAACCGGCCGGGTCACTAAATTAAAAAAAAAATTTAACTTTGAAAAATCATAACTTTTGACTCGTTTGTCCAATTTAGACTAATTATATGTCCATTTCATATAACTTTTCGAGATATACGCCATGGTAGTCTTAATTTTTTTTTAAAAAACTTATTTTCTAAGTTATGAGCATTTTATTGAAAATACGAAAGCTTTCTTTTTATGAATTAAGGGTTAAACTCTTTTTTTCCTTATAGGTCATATTTTTTCTCAAAATAAATATATTTTAGTTATTTATAATGATAAATATCATCATATGTAGTGTGTATTTATGTATATATATATATATATGTATTTAAATATTTATTTAATTTTATACGATTCGACCAGTGACCCAATGACTCAGTATCCTGATCAAGTCGACTACCGGTCCGATTTTTATAACTATGATATCATGTGTCACTCATAGATGAGCTTTTTTTTCACTCTCAATTTTTACTCCATTAATATAGCTTTATTGTCCATGTATCAAAAATATATTTTAAAAAGTTCAAATCCAATTCAAATTTCAATTATATTTGATTTTATTTTATTTAAGTGATAAATTTAATTATTCTAACTTTTCAAATTTTATATTAATTTAAATATCAATTACTTATTTACCTATTAATAAGTGTAATTAATGAATATCATATATTATAGCATATTCAAATTATTAATATTTTTTAAAATTAATTAAATATCAAATATACTTATTTACTTATTATAATGAATAAATACTCTAATAAAATGTTTAAATTAAAAATATTTTTAACCTTAATCAAATACTTCGAGTGATATATTTTTATAATTATTATTTTTTAATCTTGCTAGAAACTAGATATAATAAATAATTATCATTATTGATTAAAAAGTTCTTATAAAAATATCAAAATGAACAACACATTGTAATTCAAAAAATCTGTATATATTTAATATAACAAACTCATATATAACATCAATAATAAAACTAGTTTTTTCTTAAGATATTAACTTTTTAACCCCTAAAATAATGATATTAACTTTTAAGATTTCTTACTTCATTAACCTTTGTTGAAATCAGAAATTTGTTCTGAATGCCTTTTAATGGCTTTTTTTTTCTGGAATAAAATAAATTATTCCCATTTTGATTTTGAGAGATTAAAGTTGATTTTGGAAGCTAAAAACCATTTTAAAGAAATTATGAGTATTATGTGGACACAAGGGATTTTGGTTTATCAATAAGCCAACAACCCGTGCTAAACCAGGCCTTTTTTATATTAAAATAGCAAAATTAAATAAATAATTTATCAAAATCATGCTTTTTGTAAATTAAGTATCAAAATAGACATTTTTTTTACATTGGGAAGTCAATTTTAATAAAACTGAATTCTCAACATGTTTAATTTTTTTTTTAAAAAAATCATGTTGAAAATGAAACCGACTTTTTAACATGTAATTAAAAAAAAAATCATGTTGAAAAATAGGTTTCATTAAAATCGATTTCCCACATGGGAAAAAAAACTATTTTGGTATTTAATCTTTAAAGAACATGATTTTAATAATTTTTTTATTTTTTTACTATATCAATTTAAAAAAAGCCTGCTAAACCATGTCCGCGTGACAATTTTGAAAACTGAAGATCGAATATAACTGTATACCACAGATTTTTTATATTCAATGAAGCTTCACAAGACTGAACTTTGAAGATAATAGTCATTATCTAAATGTGCATAGCATGCAACATATGGTCCTAACTTAAGAGTCCAGCCACCATGCTACCCATGTCACCCACTCCAACAGAATGTCAACAACTACAGACAGAGCATGAGTTTAAAGTCATCAACTACCAAAGTTTGGTGGCCAAACTTTGACAATTTTCAGCAGCCCCTATCCTATAAATAGACATCACTCATCTCTTGTAAATGCATTCAGTAGAAATTCTCTTATAAATTCTATTCAGAGAAATAAAGTGAGTTTTTCTCTCAATTCTTGTTCATTTTCGTGTTTAAATGAGTTCTGGATACCCAATAAGTGGTATTAGAGCTTGAGTTGAGTGTTGGGAGAATTTCTTGAAAGCACAAAGTCTCTGCTCTTAAAATTCGAATTTTTCAAACACCTCCATTTGGTGTTTTGACTACTCCAATGCATTCCTGGTGTCAAGACGAAAGCACAACGGAATTTTCGAGCCAACGGACGGACGAAGCCCACACTCGGGAGCTTCACCGAGAGTGGGCGTCACTCTCCCCATTCTCCAAACCAAGGTTGAAGACGACCCAGTCAGCACCACGTCAGCGCCACATCAGCGACACGCAGCATTAGTGAGTGCCACGTCAACAGCCACGTCATCATTCAGCCTAAACTTTCAAAAATTACAGGTTGACCCTTATATTTTATGAAATTATACTTTAGCCTCTCATCGCTCAGAAAATTACAATTTGATCCTTTAAGTTTCAGAAATTATATTTTAGCCCCTGCTCTTTCAGAAATTACAATTTGATCCCTAAATTGTTCTAAAATTATACTTTAGCCCTTGATCTTTTAGAAATTACAAATTGACTCAAGAGAGTCAAATTTCTCATTTTTGACCGTTCCAGACGCAATGGTGTTTTTTACTTTCGAAGGAATTCAACTTTGTTTTTGAACAAGTTAGTGTAAATGGAGGAATCGTATCATCGTGAAAGAATGCTAAAGCTCACTCTACCAACTATACACTACATAGAATTTCTGATGGAAAATCTCCTTAGTTGTAAAGATTTGTACGATCCCTTGGAATTAAAGGGTGTAAACCCCGATCCTACAAATGAAGCAAGAGTGGAAGAAATCAAATGTAAAAACTATTGGTCGATCCGTCAATGGATTGATCATAAGTAAGTCTTCCACCATATTGCAAAAGAAAGACGATATACCCTCTTTGGACAAATGAGGGCGTGTATCGTGCAAAGACCGGCCTAATAAAGCCTTAATAATGAGGCGATTGGTTAATCAAATCGGTAGTGGAACTTCGCTTGCCGAGCACACAAGTGAATTTCTGCAGCTTGATAAACCAATTGTCGTCTGTAGAAATGGAGCTTGGGGATGAAACACAAGCACTCTACTTCTCGCTCACTTCCCGACACTTGGGAGACGCTAGTAGTCTCTCTCGCAAGAATTGCCCAAATGGGAAACTTACCATGTCCTTGGTTAAAGATGCCTGCTCAATGAAGAGGCCGTAAGAAAGGATATGAGCACGAATCCAGCCTCATGCCCTTGCAGAAAAACCAAGGGAGACAACAAAGAAGTAGCCGAGGCCGAGGGAAACAACAGAAAATGGTCAAGCAATGGAAGGGGAAGGAGCATGAGTAGAGGTAGATCCACGATGGAAGAAGGCCCATATACAAGTGCTACCACCGTGGAATGGAAGGTCATTTAAAGAAGAACTGTCAAGATTGCAATGAGAGCAAGGGCAAAGTAGTTCTTAACCAAAGAATAATGATGGAGACACTTTTGTCACTATCCCTGGAGAGATAGCTGCTCCATCAATAATGAGACATGCATACACGCCTTAAGAGAAGACATTTAATGGGTAGTAGATACTGCATCATCCTACCACGTGACTCCCCACAAAGATTTCTTCACAACATATAAAGCTGGTGACTTTAGAATAGTGAAGATGGGAAATTCCAGTTTCTCTGAGATTGCTGGAATAGATGATGTTAAGATCCAAACAAATGTGGGGAGCACAACCACCTTGAAGGATGTCAGACATGTGCCAGATCTTCGGTTGAATTTATCGTCGAGGAAGCTATTGACAAACAGGTTATGGTCATCAGCTTTGCAATGGCATGGAAATTAACAAAGGGTACCATGGTAATCGCTCGAGGTCATATTTGTGGTACTTTATATAAAACTTATGTGAAGATATGTGCAGACAGTCTCAACATAGTAGAAAAAGAGGCTTCTCAAAATCTGTGGCATCAGAGGCTTGGTCACATGAGTGAAAAAAGTTTGTCTACCCTGGAAAAAAAGGAGCTTATTACTATTGCCAAGAATATTACTCCAAATCCTTGCAATCATTGTTTGTTTGGCAACAAAGATAAAGTCTCTTTTCAGCTTCTTCAACGAGAAGATCGTGAGATTGCTTAGTCTAGTACACTCGATGTTTGCGTCCCTTGGAGGCTAATCATTAGGCGAAATGTATTTTCTGACATTCATTGATGATGCTTCTCGAAAGGTGTGGGTGTACTTCATGAAAACAAAGAACCAGGTATTTAATTACTTCAAGCTATTTCATGTCATGGTAGAACGTGAAACTGGAAAGAAGTTAAAGTGTCTCCCGTCTGATAATGGAGGCGAATACACTTCCAAGGAGTTTGATGCCTATTGCAGGAGTCAAGGCATCCGGACATGAGAAGACTGGCCCCACGCACTCCCACAACATAATGGTGTAGCCGAGAAATGAACCTGACCATTATGGAAAGAGTCAAGCATGCTCGCATGGCTAAGTCCGCCAAAGCCATTCTCGGGAGAAGCAGAGTCGCCGCTACCTAATCAACGTATCACCGTCAAAGCACCGTTGGATTTTGAAGTTCCAGAAAGTATGGTCCGGTAAGCATCCTTCATATTCTCATCCGAGAGTATTTGGTTGTTTAGCTTGGCGCATGTATCCAAGGAGCTTAGACAAAAGCTCGATGCAAGGACAACCACTGTATCTTCATAGGCTATGGAGATGAGGAATTCTATACAAAAGTTATGGGACCCAAAGGAGAAGAAGGTGATCGAAGTGTAGACGAGTGTTCCATGAAAATCAGACGATAAAAGACATTGAAAAGCCCACAATGTCTCAAATTCCGTAATCCAAAGGCCAAGAAGATATTTCCTGTTCAAGATCGCACGCTTTGCCACACAATCTAGTGCTTGAGGAAATACTAGAAGCAGAAGAGGAGGAAGAAGAAGAGGGTGTTGAGCAGGGGGAGACACAACCTCATCCACCAGAAGATGTAGGACCATCACACGGAACTGATGATGGTGAATCTCCTAATCCAGAAGTTTGAAGATCTGAACGAGGTCGGATTCCGTCGAAAAGATATCAAGAATCCGAGTACAGTTTGCTTACTGAAGATGGCGAACTAGAAAATTTTCAAGAAGCCATATCTTATAAGGATAAAGAAAAATGGTTGTTCGCAATGCAGGAGGAGATGGAATCACTGTAGAAAAATCATACTTATGAGATAATTAATCTTCCAAAAGGAAAAAAGGCCCTGAAAAACAAATGGGTATTCAAGTCAAAAAGATGGCAATGAAAAGCTGGTGAAACACAAAGCTCGATTGGTAGTCAAAGGATTCCAGTAGAAAAAGGGAATTGACTTTGATGAGATTTTCTCACCAGTAGTAAAAATGACTTCAATAAGGGTTATTCTTGGCTTGGTAGTCAGTTTAAACCTAGAGCTTGAACAGATAGATGTCAAAATAGCATTTCTTCATGGAGATCTGAAAGAAGAAATCTACATGCAGCAGCCAGAAGGTTTCGAGGTCTCAGACAAGAACCTCAAGCTTGGTGTAAAAAGAGCTTGTATGGTCTAAAGCAAGCACCAAGACAAAGGGTACAAGAAGTTTGACTCATGTATGGTGAGTCAAGGCTACAAGAGAATTGCTGCAGATCGCTGTGTTTATACTCGTAGGTTTTCTGATGGAAATTTCGTTGCTCTTCTACTATATGTAGATGATATATTGATTGTGGGACAAGATGCAACGAAAATTAAACAATCGAAGAAGGAACTCTCCAAGTATTTTGACATGAAGGATCTAGGACCTACCAACAGATTATTGTAATGCATATAGTTGAGACAGATGAAGAACAACAGTTATGGCTATCTCAAGAGAAGTATATTGAACGAGTGATCAAAAGGTTTAATATGCACAATGCCAAACCAAGAAGCATTCCATTAGCCAATCACTTTAAGTCGAAAGCAAGATTTCGTGCCCCTCATCCAAGAAAGAGATGGAGAAGATGTCAAGAATACCTTATTCTTCAAATAGCTTGGAAGCTTGATGTATGCAATGATGTGTACAAGACCGTATATTGCCTATGCTGGTACCGTGGAGTCGCTTTTCTCTAATCTTGGAAAGGAGCATTGGGAGGCAACAAGTGGATTCTCGTGTATTTAAAAGGTACATCAAAATATGTCTTTGTTACAGGGAGCCGATCCAATCCTCGAAGGTTATACAGATGCGACATGGCAGAGATCTTGATGGTAGAAAATCTACTGTGATTTCTCTACACTTTGCAGGGAGTCATTTCCATGGCAATCAAGATTGCGTATGCGTTGCTCTATCCACAAATGCAAGAGTATATTGCAAGCAGGAGAAGTCGGGAAAGAAATGTGGTTAAAGCGTTTTCTCCAAGAACTTGGAATCAAGCAAAAGGATTACAAGGTACATTGTGACAGTCAAAGTGCTCTAGATTTGAGCAAGAATTCAATGTACCATTCTCGTACAAAGCACATTGATATCCGCTATCATTGGATACGCGAGATCATAGATAAACAACTATTGAAATTAGTGAAGATCCACATAAAGGAGAATCCAGCTGACATGTTAACAAAGGCTGTTATCAAAGAAAAGCTAGAGCTATGCAGAGACATAGCTGGAATGCTTGCCAGATAACAATTGCTCCAAGAGTGGCTGGAGGGGGAGAATTGAAGAGTCCAGCCACCCATGCCACCCACTCCAGTTGTAATGTCAACAATGGCAGCATGGTAAGTATGAGTTTAAAGTCATCAACCACCAAAGTTTGGTGGCCAAACTTTGACAATTTTCAGCAGCCCCTATCCTATAAATAGACATCATTCATCTCTTGTAAATGCATTCAGTAGAAGTGTGGGTATCCAGAGAGAGTGAGAAAAGCCAGAGAGCTTGAGAGATTTTGAGAGCTTTTTTTATAGAGAGTAATTCTCTTGTAAATTCTATTCAGAGAAATAGAGTGAGTTTTTCTCTCAATTCTTGTTCATTTTTGTGTTTAAATGAGTTCTAGATACCCAACACTAACCCAATTTTGTCCTAACCCAATTTCAAAAGAATACAGAATCTAATGAAGGTATGATTTTATAATCCTGTTTCAGTTGCTCTGGACGCTTGGAAGTCCCTGCTTTTCAGAAAGTTCTCCAGATCGAACCACCTTTCCATTTTTCTTCTCATACTCTTGTTTCAGTTCCTCTAAACGCTTGGATATCTGACAAGATTCAAAACATAGATGCGAAATCATGGAACAATATCAGACTTAATAAACAAACATCAGATGATTTGTGCATATAGATTTTTGGCCAAGTGTCATGTATTATGCAGTCTAATCACATGCGTTATTGGAATGTCCATTATGTAGTGGGTAACAACTTATAAATTATTCCATTAATATACATGGTAAAGTACTAATAAGGCATTAGCCTAATAATTAAAATAAGCACAATAAGACAGCATGTTTAATTTCTAGAGGACCAGCAATTTGAACAGTAATTACATCCAACAAATACAAACTCTATACATTCCAAAGTATCCCTTAATTTGCAACATAATAACTCGAGAGAAAAAAAATAGGTTTAGTATAAAGCAAAATGAAACAATGCACTAAATCAATTGGGAGACAAGAAAGTAATCACTAGGGTAAAATTAATCACAAAACTATAATTAGTTTAAGAGTAAATTTTAATTGTTCTAAGAACTTTTATTTTCTCCAACAATGAATCCCAATCATATCACTTAAATTTCTCTCCACATTATAACAGTGATATACTAGTATCCTAAAACTAATAAAAGTTAATATAAAATCTACAGCTAAGACCATGGTTTGCCTTTGGCATTTATTCAAGAGTACCAGTATCTACAACACAGGTCCAATACAGATATATATGTGGGTTGTTTTGGGTGGGGGGTTTTTATTTTGAAATTGTCCATGCACCAAAATTTTTTTCCAAAAAGTTCACTTTACAGTGGCACAACTGAACTGGTAAGGGGCTACGCACCTAAGACGTCAAATTCAATTCGTTGTAAGATGGAAGATAATAATTGGTGTGTTTCCTGAGTAGAGAATTGCTTGGAGTCAAATTGCCTGACAGTCCAACTATGACAGGGAATTTCTTGCAGCTCAGCAATTTCAAAGCTTTCTTTTTAAACAAGTTTTGTATTTTGACTACAGAATTATCTCTGTTTTATTTCAAAACAAGCATTCTGAATTTCGTAGTAAGATTTATAGTAATTGGCGTGTTGCCTGAGTAGAGAAATACTTGGAGTCAAACTGCCTGACAATCCATCTATGATGGGAAATTTCTTGCAGCCCAGAAAATTCAAAGCTTTTTCTTTAAACAAGTTCTGCATTTTGACTACAACATTATCCGAGTTTTTTTAATAGAAAAAGAAATTTTATTGGATAGAAAAGAGGAGTAGAAATCCTCCATAACGGGAAAGTCTATAAAAAAAACAGAACAAGAAAAAGCTAATAATGCAGCAAGACAGTCCAACCTCTCTGCATATCCGAGACAGCAACTCCCTTGAAGCAATTATAAGCAGAACAATAAAGTGAAGCTAAAAACAAAACTCCATTTCATAACAAGTTTTGAGACAAAGAGACACGTTTAAAGAGACATGCATTTCACTCAAATCAAACACCAAATTATTGCATAAACTGGATACTGCCACAAAATTTTAGTCTCCTTGTTTTTAGCAGAACCTTCATATTGAACCATAGAAAACTGCTCTAGTGTAGAGGGACACACCCAGCGCTTCCTGATAACCTCGAAGCGAATGTTCCAAAGGAAAGTAGCCACCTCATAGATAAAAATAGGTAGCATACTATTTATAAACTAGATCTACACAACAGACATAGAAGAAGAAAGAGTGTTGAGCGGTACATGAAGCAACAACAAACCATTTGTATTAATCCAGTTAAATACCGCTATCCAAACAAAAGACGACCTTAAATGGATCTCTGGACTTCCAAATGGAACCAATGGGAGAGTTCTGTAAATTAGATAAATGAAATAGGTGAGGAAAAGCTTTTACAAAAGTAACATTCCCCATTCAGATGTCCTTCTAAAACTATATCATGCCCCAAACAGAAAAAAAACCAGTGGTCTAAAATAATCATATCCCTAGGCAATAAACTTTCAAAGACAAGCAATCCCCCCCAAAAAAAATCTCTGAATACTTGCTCTGAATTATTTGGTGCCACAAGTCGCTAAGACAAAATTTTTAGACATCAAACTCCCAAGACCTAACCTACCTTCATTCTTAGGCCTACAACAAACCTCCCAACTAATAAGATGGTCTCTTCTCTATTCGCCCACACCTGACTTACGAGTCCCTCTTGATTTTTTCTATCCTCTGGGCCACTCCCATTGGGATCTTAAAATGCCAGAGATAGTAGAGGGGAATACAAGACAAACAAGTTTGGCTACGGATAATCTGACACCCAAGGAGCAACTATCTAGCACTTGGAGTTCTTACGAATCACAGGATCCCATAAGGAAACAGCTCAAGAATTACCACCCGAAGGAACTCCCAAGAGGCCATTGCAAAATTTGACAACCAGACACAAAAGGATAGGAAGAGAAAACCAGATTATCCACATTCAAACCAACTAAACCACTCTTACCAAGTTAAACATCAGACCAAAAATAGCCTCAAAGATATTAATCATAGAAAGAATATTCACAAAGTGTAGCATGCAATGGAAGTGAATTATACAATATAAGAAAGAAATTTTGTGCATAACACTTGCAGGATTTCAAGAAACTTGTCTGAGAAACCCCAACTCACTCAATCATAAACTTCCTCAAAATCCAACATGAAAATCAAGCTACATTTTTTTTTCTTTTGATATCTTGCACAATCTCTTTCGCTATTAGATAAGCATCTAAAATTTATATGGTTTCAATACAAGCACTCTGATTTTCTGAGATGGTTTCTGACAAGACTTCATTCAATCTCATTGAAAGAACCTTGGCAATGAACTTGTAAATGCTAGTAAGTAGGCTTATGGATCTACAATCCTTCAAGTTGAAAGACCTGTCCTTCTTAGGCACTAGAGTGATGAAAGTAGAGTTCATAATTACACCAATCTTGCCATTGCATTGAAATTTGAAACTCAGCAAACACTTTCAGGAGATCTTCCTTAATAATATCAACAGCTCTGGGAAAAACCAACAGTAAAACCATCAGGTTCTGCTCCTGGACTTTTACTTATCCATGATCCAAATAGCTTTTCAAACCTTATCTAGAGAGATAGGACACCAATCCAGACCTTCAATTAATGGCAGGCCTATAGCTATTTTCCTCGGTATATGGAGCCGTATAGAACTGAGAAACGTCATTGCAACCACTCCAATATCTCTAAGTATGACTCCCATATTCAATCTGCAACTCCTTAACAAAACTTTTCCTTCTTCTACTAGTAGCCACTCTGTGGAGCAACCAAGAATTAGCATCTCCATATTTTACCCATTTAAGCCTAGATTTCTGACTCCAATCGGTTTCCTCCCTGTGTATAGCACCTTTTCAAACTTGTTCCTCAACCTTGATCTCCTATCCCTTTGTTTGAAAGAAAGAGGCCCCTCCATTTCTAATTTGTTAAAGAATCAATGTCCGTTAGAATCTCCTCCTTTCTAACCCCAATATCTTAATCAGAGATTTTTCCTTCAGCCTAAATGGACAAAGGGTGTAGTTGATAGGAGCAAAATTAGGATGATGGAAACTGGAGCAATGAAAACGAGGATATATCATATATCTATGCAATACTGTGTCCAAAATCCAAATATTCACTTCAACATTTTCCACTTTCCCATTTTCACTCCTACCATCAGCTGGTAGAGTATGCCCAAACTTGCAACTCTATAAATTTAGAAAATGAGAGAAAATTTTTTTTTAAAAAAAAAAGGAAGAATTTTTTTTTCTCTTTATTAGATAAGAAGGAATACAGCATTTGCAATGGCTTAAGAAAAACTCACAGTAAATATTATACCTTGATATCACCTGAGACCAAACTTGATTGAAACCTCACTTATACTTTTATTATTACAAAACCCAACATCTTTTTTATTTTCTATCAATTTAGGAAAAATGCTTGAAATCCCAGAAATACACATCATGGTGTCAGCCAAGAAGCAAAAATTTCTCAATGTACAACTACCTTGGTTGGAAACTACGAAACAAAAAAGGCATCTAAACCATTTCCATGCTCTATCTTTGTGCTATATGTTCATGATACTCGATAAATTTTTAATCCCAATTCCCAAATCCCAACTAACGGACACTCACTAAAAATGCCGATCAAGAAAACAATATAGGTTTGACCTGGTAAAACCTTTTGCCATTTCAGCTGTGTTTAAAACTACATGGAGAGACGGATAATTTTCTACATACAGATTCAACATTGAGCATAGTTTGATATGTTGGAACAAGACCAATTTTGAAGCCTGTATCAATATTATGAATATCATTATCTGAGCAACCAAAACAATAAATAAGAGATTTAACATTAACAGATAGTGTTACGTGCAATTTTAATAGAACTGGACCAGACTTTACAAGGAAATGGACAAAAACAAGTATCTTTATTCTTCCTTTCTGTTTCTGATATCGGAATGGTAACAGAACAGATGGGTATATTGCACACAAAAGAATTACAAGGTTACAAGAACTCCCACAGGACTTTCGAGAGGTCCCGCTTCTCTCCCTCCACTTCCTTTCTAACTGAATACCCTCTTATTTGGTTCAGTCATCTATTTATAATATTCTTTTCTAGTTTGACTAAGTCAACTATTAGTAGAGTTTTGATCCTCTGTTCCTCTCCTATTCTTCCTAACATACAACTTTTTATTTGGGGCCTGCTAACAAATTTTAAAAGCAACTTTTACAAATAAAATGCATGTGGAAGTTCAGAAGTGCAAAAAATAGTTGTATGATGCTATAATTCACTTTAAAGTCCCAAACAAGGAGGAACAAGTGTATTTTTGGGCGTGCACAAGTGAACAAATCAAAATGCATAGAAAAGCAGAGAACCTTGATGGAATAAGTCAGTGGTAATAACGTATCTGGATTCATTGCATCCTCAGGGAAGTTTTTCAAGGCATGTATCAGTTTCTCAAAAGGTAGTTTAATCTGATAAACAAACAAAATACAAACTATGAGCAGCAACTCTGCTAACTATTTTTCATTCATAGCAAACACAAGTCACAAGGTCGCATGATACTCACCAAGTCATCATGGCAATACTTTAATAGGGCCAAGCCAACTTTAAAGACAATTTTAACACCCTGGAAGGACACGAATTGAATCATTATATATCATGTTTCTAACCAACCAATGGTTCTTCTAAGGCAAAGCACTGCTAACCTCATAGAGAAAGACATCCCAAATTCGAAGAGCCAAATGGAATGGAAAGGAGTATGAAAATACAGTTATGAACCACTGGCTTGCATACATGCTAGGATTTATCATTTCTTGGGAAAAATGTTCTCCCAATTTCGGTACATGCTCCCTAACCAAGTGTTCAAACTGAAAGAGGTATTGCTGTACCAGAGGCAATCCTGCCTACATTCGAAATGGCAGTAACCGTGTTGAAAAGAGAGTTGTTCTCATCAAAGAGTATATAATAGAAACAAAAAAGCATGCAATTTAATACGTATCCAGTACTTTCCACATAGAATATGTACATAACAAAAGAGGGAAGCAGCCATTTGATATTTGGAAGATAGTAGAACCAATAAATGTCAACAGGCTTTATCTGACATCTCAATGAGTAGCAGAAAAAGGTTGTTACCCTTATACCCAAAGACAAAGTGTAGATTAGTCATATAATTATGGATCAAAATCATATTCTAAAGTATAAGGTAGAAATCACATTCAAAGATTAACTAAAATGTTGAGACACTTGAATAAGTAAACTGTTGAAAGTTGAAATAAAAGACATTGACATAATATTCCCAAAGATTAACAAGATTCCTTAACTTATGAATTGTTCTCCCCCTATCTCCCTTAATCAGTAAGTCTTAAATATATTTTTCCCTTCTCTATGCATTTTCTATCCTAAGATCTCTCTTAAAATGCCTTCATGATATTTTCTTAAATGAAATCAAATTTGGAGTGTGAGGCTCACATCTTTAAGGGTGCATCTTTGCAACAAAACCTGTTAATGGCTTCTCTCTGGTGTCCTACTCACGGCTGTTTCAAGGGAATTTTTATCTCTGAATGCAGAGAGATTGGGCAGCATTGCTGCATTGTTAAGCCTTTGTTGTTTCTTGCTTTTTTGTTGTTTATACTTTGGAGGATATCTTATCCTCCCCCTAGTGTACTCCCTCTTTTCTCTCTAAGGAAACTTCTTTTTCCATTTAAAAAACATTGAACCAGATGCATTATCTGAGCATTCTTATTTCATTTCACTAAACAAGTAGCAATGACTCTGATGAGTTTAAAAGATGGAGAGACCATCCAGAGCATTCTTTTCTCTATCACCAAGTAGCATTATCTTGAGCACCCACAGGACAAAAGCAGTAGCCAAAAAAAATCACCATTAATTCTACCATAGATTTACAACACGTACAGTAAGCATGCATGCTTAAAAGCAATATGCTGCTTCAAGCTGTAAAAACACCACGGTGGCCCCAATGACATGACATTTAAGTTTGCATATATGCAAAAGCTAATGCAGATGCACGTACACAGACAATATAAAGCTCCATCCAACAAACAGAAGAAATATAATTATTATTAAAAAGTGTTGTTAAAACCGGACCGGACCTGACGGTCCGACCGGTCTGACTGTGAACCAAACACTTAAACGGTTATGGTTCAGTCCTGTAACCGAATTCACGGTCAAACTAGTCAAAATCCAGTTGAACCACCCGGTTCATCCGATTGAACTGACCAACCATTAATTTTTTTAAAAAAAAATTCAATATTTTTCACATTTCATACATATTCTCATATATTGTATATTGTTACATGTGAATTATTGTTATGACGTCGTCCGGTTCGACTAGCCAATTTAAACGGTTGAACCGGTTGAACCGGTTGAACTTGAACCGAAAGTCTCACCAGTTCATTGTCCGGTCCGGTTTTAACAACATTATTTAAAAGTAAAGTTTGATGCACTACAAAAAGTTTTTAAAAGAATAAAAATAATAAATTTTTTCCAAAAGACAAGGATAATACATTGACACAATGACACTATCAATGATCAGCACAAATGAATTCATGGAACGAATAGTTACCAGATACAAGCCCTCCATTGGGGCATGAACAGCTCCTTTTAGCAATGCCACCAACAACCAAAATGCATCCTCCTCACTCATATAAAGAAGTAACAGACCTGCTAAAAACCCCATTCCCTGGATTTTTAAAATGATCAGTATTATGAATTACTTTTCCACAAGCATAAAAAATTGATGGGTTGCATGAGTAAAACCTGAACATATCCAACATTTCTGTCAAAGACCGCGTAAGCCTTAAAAACATTGTAGAGTGACCGCTGCCCAGGTCCATGTCTCTGTTGGAAGAATACATGCGAGGGGAAGGTACGAGAAATATCACGAATAATATCTAGTTCGGAGGAGTGAAGAAAGAGGAAAAAAATGAGATTTTTTTAGAGATTTTCCTTCCTTTTTATTTTAAACATGACATTATGTTACATGCATAATTTCATCAACAATTTAAGTAATTGAAAGTGTGGTTCACATAATGTCACAAGTTTAGGGAGTTGATTGCTTCCATTGGAAGCACAAGGGGGTAAATTGCACTTGATCCTAAGTTGAAGGGTTTTTTCTTTTTTTTGGGGTATAATTTAGCCTTGAATAAAAAGCATCCTTCGAGAACTGGTGGGTCGACAATTCGATCTAGATCGTCTTCAAGAGCTGCGCAAGATCTGAGATCTGAGATCTCTTCTCCGGAGGCTCTGGTGTTACACCGCCTCCCTTTGCAGTCTGTTCAACCTCCGGCGACCTCCGTCGTGAAGTCCGGTGACAAGTTCTCACGCGCGAGGGCGCGTCGCTGTTTTTCCGGCGTCATTTTTTCTGGGTTTTGTTCATCCCATCATCCTGTTCATTCTCCGGCAGCTTTCGTCTCGGTCCAGCCCAGCCACCACCGTCGCCCTGCATTTTGAAGATCTGCCCCTGTTTTCCTGCCCACTTTTTCTTGTTCTGAGTTAGGATTTCAGATCCTCTTCTCTGTTTGTTGTTCGGAGATGGGGGAACACTTTTTGTGAAGCTGTTGTTTTCATGGAGATTCTCTGCCGTTTTTGCTTCTAATGGGAGGAGTTAAGCGGATTGCTATTGAAGCCAAGTGTTTTGACCTGGTCCTCGACTATGATGGGAGTTTTTTTCGTCTTCAAGTGATAGAGAGAGGTCGGGGTTTCTTAAATTCTTTACTGCTGGGCAGAGATGCCTCTTTTTGGCTGCTTTCTACCCTCAAGAATAACTCTTTGATCTCTTCCCCTACCTTCATTAGACGTTTTGAAGGAGAAGGTAAAATATTTGCTGTTTTCCGGGGTAGAAACAACCGAGGGAGTTATGTTTTGGTGACAGAATTCTTTGGTAATGGAAGGAGGAGCTCGATTTTTATTCCTCAGGGTCGGTTTTATGAGGGTTGGTATCATTTCAGCAAAGCTCTTTCAGCGCTTTTGAATTCTGACTCTTCAAAGTGCTCTACGGGACAATCCAAAGAATTATTTTCAATAAAACAACGAACGTCTTTTGGGACTAGTTCCTTCGCTGAAGTGGTTCAGGCTAGAGGTAAGGATAAAGATTTTAGGCTTTGTCCAAAAGCGAATCAGAATTTTAAGGAACCAAAGTTGGTCGTTTCTGGGAAGGCCCCCCATAAATTTCTGAGAATTATGTTAATGTCTAATGGGAAGAGGCAAGTCAGTTGGGTTCTAGATGGTATTGATCAAGATTCCAGAATCAATCGTTGTGTTCTTCCGTGTTTTGATCCGAAGTTAAGGGTGGTATCCAGGTTGGGGCCAAAGATTCACCCTCAACAGGCTAAATGGTCATCAAGGAAATCTAAAAGGGTTGAGAAAAGGCCTCCTAATTTTCACAAAATATGGGTTCCCAAAGCGAAGCCATGTAAGCTAGTTATAGGAGCGCCTTCTCTTGCTTTAGATAGACCTCCATCGTCCACCAAGGCCTTTGACTGTGTTAAGAAGCTCAGGAGTGTTTCTGGTTCAGAAATAATGATGGACGACGGGCTCAAGTTTCAGACGAATGAGGGAGGGGGAATTCAGGTTCTAAAAAATAATGTGCAGGCGCCGGTTGTGAGGGAAAAGGAGGATTCTAACTTTGATTCAGATTCAGTGTTCTCTTCTCAGGGCTTAGTTGAAGAATTTGATTCAGACTTTGACTTAGAAGATCTTGAAGAGAGCGGGCTGTTTACTGATAATTTGCATGAAATGGTTTCAGAGTTACCTAAGGAAAACTCCTCTCTCTCTGAATATGAGGAGATTTTGACAGACATTCCAGTTCTCTTTGAACAACCAGATAAAGTGGCAGTAGAGGAGCCAACTTCTCGTCTTGGAGTTAGCATTAATCTTGAGAAGGACGATAACGTTCAATCTAGAGCTTTGCCCTTGTCAGGGAATGATTGTCCAGTCTCTTCTTCCCTTGATCCCCTTTTACCTCCCTATATGGTTTCATGTTTTCCTAATATTGACAAGTGTGCTCAGCCTTCTGTTGTTTTTTCAGGGAACAAGTTAGAGGGCTTTTCTCAAGGAAATGGTCTCCTTCCCATTCCGTTTCCTCATGCTTCTTCTTCCGGGATAAATAATGCCAAAGGAGTTATCGCAGAGGAAAACGCCAAAGCTTCTTGTTGTAGTGAGGAGGCAAAAGATTTCTTGTGTTCGCATCCCCTATTTAAAGAAATGGGGGTCAAGGTGGTTTTCCCTATGGATGGATCTAGGATCTTAGTGGAGTCTCCGGTTACTTATGGTCGGAAAAAAAAGAAATTGTTGAAAGAGTTAGATCGTTTGGCTTCTTCTGTTAACTATGGAGGTAAACTTGGGAGGCGGGAGAGTAAGTCTCTTAATGAAGATGCTTAGTTGGAATGTTAGAGGTTTGGGCAGTTGCGCGAAGAGAAAGAGAGTGAAAGAGGTCATCTTAAAAGCAACGCCCGACATTGTCATGCTCCAAGAGACAAAGTTTGAGTGTTTGGATACGTTGTCTATTAGGGATATTTGGGATTCTAGATTTAAGGAGTGGGAGTGCTTTCCTTCTCTTGGGGCCTCAGGTGGTATGTTGATGATTTGGGATACTAGATTTGCGTCCAAGATTGATTCTTTTCATGGTAACTTTTCGGTTTCTGTCTTGCTGGAGATTAAGGGTCGTGGTTCTTGGTGATTTACTTCTGTCTATGGTCCTAACTGTCCTAGACAAAGATCCTTTTTTTGGGAGGAGCTAGGCTTTCTGTTTGGCTTTTGTGGCCCTAATTGGTGTTTGGGTGGGGATTTCAATGCTTTTAGATCTCCTGACGAAAAGTTAGGGGCGCTTCTTACAGCTTCTATGAGGGGTTTTGATAGCTTTATTAGAGAGTGTTTCCTTAGAGATATTCCTCTCTCGAATATCAGGTTCACTTGGTCAGCTAGTAGGATTCACACTGTTGCCTCTAGGTTGGATAGATTCCTTTTCACCAATTCTTGGGAGGATGCTTTTCCGGATCTAGTGCAAGAGACTCTGTATCGCCCTGTTTCTGATCACTTCCCTGTTGTTCTAGAATCTTGCAAGTTGAGATGGGGCCCCACTCTTTTTAGGTTTGAAAATATGTGGCTTGGTCACCACTCTTTTCTCCCCTTAGTTAAGGAAATTTGGAACACTTCGTCTGTAGAAGGTTGGGAGGGCTTTAAAAAATAATAAGGAAGCTTAAGACTCTCAAGGAAAATTTGAAAGAGTGGAATAAGTCTATCTTTGGTGATATCCGAGTTAAGAAGGAGGAATTGCTAAAAGAGATTCACTTATTGGATAGGATAGAGTTAGATGATAATTTAACAGAGGACAATAGGGTCAGAAGACATAAGTTGAGAATAGAGTTAAATGAAATTTTGCTTAGGGAGGAAACTAGTCAAAGACAAAAAATGAGGATCCAATGGGCTAGGGACGGAGATGCTAATTCCAAACTGTTTCATAGGATGGCTTCTGGGAGGCGGAGGAAAAGCTTAATAAAAGAGTTGGAGCTTGAGAATGGTTGTGTTGTTAGAGATGTTGAGGTAATTGCGTCAGAGATCACAAGATTTTATGCAGACTTATTTGCTGAGGATATGCCCCATAGACCCTTCTTTGAGGATTTGGAGTGGTGCCCTATTTCTCCTGAGAAGGCTTGTAGGTTGGAAAGACCTTTTGAGGAGGAGGAAATTCGTAAGGCTATCTTTGTTTTAGGAAAAGACAAAACGCTAGGCCCAGATGGGTTCTCTTTTGCTTTTTTTCAAGATTGTTGGGACATTGTCAAACTTGATCTTCTTAAGGTGTTTGCTGAATTTTTCGTCAATGGTAAAGTTGGTACCTCTATGAACTCTGCTTTCATCTCTCTTGTTCCTAAAAAAAATAGGTCGGTTAAAGTTAAAGATTTTCGTCCTATTAGCCTGGTGTCCAGTGTTTATAAGATCATTACTAAAGTTCTTGCCTCTAGGTTAAGTGAGGTCATTTCCGATACGATATCTGAGAATCAAAATGCTTTTATCCCTGGTAGACAAATCCTTGATGCTGCTATTATAGCTAACGAGGTGGTAGACGATGTCAAAAGTCACAAGAAAAAGGGGCTTGTCTTTAAGTTAGATTTTGAGAAAGCTTATGATCGTGTTAACTGGGGTTTTTTGGATAAGGTTATGGACAGGAAAGGGTTTGGGGAGAGATGGAGAAAATGGATTTCTGGGTGTTTATCCTCTTGTACTTTTGCAGTAATTGTTAACGGTGAACCTAAATCTTGGTTTAAGGGTGAAAGAGGAGTCAAGCAAGGTGATCCGTTATCTCCCTTTCTCTTTACTATAGTGGTGGATGTTCTTAGTCGTTTGGTGTCTAGAGTCGTGAGTAATGGTTTGGTTAAGGGGTTATTTGTTGGCTCAGAAGGGATTCTGATTTCTCATCTTCAATTTGCCGATGACACTATCCTCTTTTTGGAACCAGATGCGGAATCCTTTGTGAATGTTCTGTCGTTATTAAGGTTATTTGAGATCGCTTCTGGCCTTAAAATTAATCTCTCAAAACGTGGTCTGGCGGGGATTAATGTTGATAGTCAGGTTTTGACTGCTTTTGCTATCTCAAGCAGGTGTCAATCCCTTCATTGGCCCTTGGTCTATCTAGGCATTCCTTTAGGAGGGAACCCTCGTGCTTTGTCCTTTGGGATCCGATGGTTAGTAAAATTTCAAGCCGCCTAGATAATCTGGAAAGGTGCTTTTTTTCTTTGGGGAGGTCGGATCACCCTAGTCCAATCTTGTTTATCTTCCATCCCTCTTTATTTTCTATCCTTGTTTCGCATCCCTAAGGTCGTGGCTAAGAAAATAGAGAGAATAATGAGGACTTCCTTTGGTCGTGGTCGGAGAATATTAAAGATCACCTTGTCAGTTGGGAGATTTGTTGTAGACCTAAAAAGAGGGAGGGTTAGGTCTTGCAATTTGGTGTCCAAGAATGTTGCTTTGGCGGAGTAAGTGGCTTTGGCGTTTTCCTTCGCATTCTTCTTCTTTATGGCATAAAATCATTCGAAGCAAGTATGGCATGCAATTAAAAGGGTGGGACACCATTTCTGCAAGTAAAGCTTCTCACGCTTGTCCGTGGAAATTCATAACACAAGGTTTACCTTCTTTCTCTTCTTTTTTGTCCTTTCGATTGGGAGACGGTCATAGGATTAGATTTTGGGAAGATAAGTGGGTGGGTAATGTCCCCCTTTTGGAGGCTTGTCCTAGACTTTTTCGTCTTTCTTCCTTGCATAATACTCCTGTTTGTCAGTTTTACTCTTATCTTAACCGTTCTTGGAATTTTCATTTCTTTCGAAATTTGCTTGATAGAGAGGTTAGTGAGTTACAATTCCTGTTATCTGTGCTTGATACTACTCATCTGTCTTCCGAAGTTGATAAAAGAATCTAGACGCTTGACCATTCGGGAGTTTTCTCTTGTAAATCCTATTTTCAATTCTTGACTTACTCCTCCAATAGAATTTATTTTCATTTGGACAAGCTAATTTGGAAATCAAAAACTCCTTTAAAGGTCAAATCTTTTGTTTGGACTGCTATTCTTAACAAGATTAATACTAATGACATGCTTCAGAAGTGCAGCCCTCTTACTGCCTTGTCCCCTAATTGGTGTATTATGTGCCGATCTACTTCAGAATCAGGAAATCATCTATTCCTTCACTGTTCTACAGCGACACTTATGTGGAATAAGTTGTTCGGGATCTTTGGAGAGTCTTGGGCTTGTCCCTTAAGTCCGAATCGAGTTTCTTGCTATGAACTTTAGGGGTTTTGGCTGTCGTAAAGAAGCAAGTACTCTGTGGCTTTGTCTTTGTTTTGCCATTCTTTGGTGTTTATGGTTGGAGAGAAATGCTCGAATCTTTCAGGATTCTTTTGCTACTTTGGATTGTATTTGGGATAGGATTGTAGTTTTAGCTTCTCTTTGGTGTTCTGCGCATGGTTGTTTTAGAGGGGTGTCTTTGTCAGACATGTAAAGAGACTTACCTGCTCTTTTGCATAGTGTAAACACCTAGTTTCTTGGTTTCTGTTTTCTCTTTGAGGATGTCTTATCCTCTTTTCTGTTTTTTGTATATTTCTCTTCTCTCTCAATAAAATTTCTTATTCTATCAACAAAAAAAAAAAAAAATCTAGTTCGGAGGCTGATGTTTCATAAATGACTAGTTGCTGCAATAGGCATAATGCCTCATCAATGCAATATCAAGGGTGGCACAGTTGTACTATAAATTTCGAGATAATTTTAAAAAGAACAAGGAAAAATCCTCATTATAAAGGATACATGTCCTGTTTTAATTCCTTCATTTGACACTTTGACCAGTAACAATCATGAACCTAATTATACTTGCAAACTAAATAGTCATTTACACTAACTCTTTCTCTTCCTATGATATACAAACATGCAAAATACAAAATCCCTTTACATATTCATGTAGGTCAATCTACGATAATTGATAGCATAAATCGCAGGATTCCACATTCATTATCCATCAGAGCCAGCGCAAGATACATAATTGTAATTTGTGATGTTGTTTTCCTAACAGAGTTTCAGGACAGCATATAATATATATGCAATGACTCATAAACTAACTTGATTACCTCATAAACTAACTTGATTACCTCATAAACTCCAGGATTCATCAGCAATAGGTCTCGACTTCCAGATATCAACTGCCAAACAAGGCCCCTTAAACAATCAGGAATTCCTTTTCTTATACGCCTTTTAACGACATGAGGTTTTCTCCTTACATAATGCTTCCAATCACTCCCACTAACCCCAATCATCTGCCTCCATTTTCGAGCCCTTCTTTCCTCCCTAATTCTGATGAAAGATAGATGATATAGTAAAGGTAAAATTATAGGCCATATTTTGATGTTCATTTGTGCTTACAAAAAAAGCTAAATTTTTGTAATTATAGTTTCGTTCTAAATTTAATTTAATAATTATAGTTCAAAATTATTTAAAAAACTCCTTATAGTTTTGAAAATGCAAAATGGTCCCTAGGCGAGTTTATTCTTTATTTGGAGTGAACCTATAGGACCAAATAAAAATTATTTTGCATTGTTTGAAAATTATAGAGACTTTGTTAAATAATTTTAAACTTTAAGAACTAAATTGAATTTAGAATGAAATTATATGCCAAAAAAAAAGAAAAAACAAAAATACCTCTCGTACTCATATGCCGATCTACTCTTGACCAACCATCAGCAGTATTAATGTCCTGTTTTACAAACCCAAATCTATCCAATGCTCTTGGTGAAGGAACTAGACCTGGCTCATAGTCATCTAGTCTTTTCTTTTCCATTCAAAAACCACAAATTAGCTCTCCCAAACCAAAAGACCAATAACATAGCTTGCTTCCCTAAACCAGTGATGTCCGGACCGGTCGGATCGTGAACCGGGCCCTCATCTGGTTTCGATTCAATGCCACCAGAACCGGATTCATGGTTGGATCGGATTGGACCGGATTGAACCGGTCAAAATCGAACAAAACCGGTCAAAACCTGACAAAATTGGGTTGAACCGGGTTGAATCGGTCCTCTCTCTTTTTTTTATTTAATTTTTTTAATTTTTTTTAATTTCTCAATCACTTAACTACTCGATTGAGAGTGATATAAGGCTTAATAATTGAAACCCTAAAACTTTATTATGTATTTTATTATTGATAATGTGTGTTATGAGTCATGCATATGTATATTTTTTTATTTGTTTATTTAATATGTAATTATGACATCATCCGGTTCGACCACACGGTTAAACTGGTTGAACCGGTTGAACCTGAACCGGAAGCTTTTCCGGCTCACTGTCCGGTCCGGCTTTCACAACATTGCCCTAAACATTACAATGAGGAAAACCTGAAAGAAAAAAGTGAAAATAAAAAATGGTGTCATTACAATTTTTCTAAAATTATTAAGAGACAAAATAAGCAATTTACACATACTTTAAAGACAAATATAGTTAACAGTATTTGATTAATTAAATTAATAATGATTTAGTAACTAAAACCTTTTAGTAGCTACTGAATATGGGATGGAGTAATATAATTGCTGCACAATGTATAATTATAGACAACAAGAAAACTACTTTTTAATTTTAAGCTTTCCGCAGTCAACCAACATTCCAGTTATGCTAGAGCTATTGAAATTAATAATAGTGGTAACCTGATTAACAAAAGAAACAAGGCTTGAAATGGATTTACAATCCATTGCATACAACCGCTAACAAAGACTTCAGTTCCAACTCCTTAGAATCATTACAGACAATAAATTTATGAGTAAAGTGCTATGGAATTGTGCTCTTTTGGCTTGTGTTTGGTCTATTTTGGACGGAGTGAAATGCCATACTTTGTACTCAACAGTTTCTTCCTTCATCTCTTTTGTGGGACATGCTTGTTTTCATAGCTTCTTTCTGAGTTTCAGCTTATGGGTTTGTTTAAGGGAGTTTCTTTGTCTATTATGTGAGGGAACTGGTTTGCCCTTTTGAGTTGATGTTCTTTTCTAATTGATGTTTACTTCTCTACTATAGATGGATTCCTGTTCCTTCAGTTTTGTACTTCTATTCTCTCTTGATGAAATATTTTCTGTATAAAAATTTAAAAAAAAACTTACAAAAACAAAATTTAACCATTAAAAAGTCATCAATGTCACTCTTTTTTCCTAGCTATTAGCCCTATGTAAATCCAGAAAAAAAAAATCATTCCTAATATTATAATCAAATTATAAACAATTAGTCAATTTTTAATAATGAAAGGTAATCCATTTATGATCTCAGAGCCAAACTAAACCCTATAATTCATGTTCCTTTTCTCTCTCTTCCTCCTTCTTTGCCTAAATCCTATAATTTCAAACATTGCCAAACAACTAATTCATAAGCCTGTAAATGTAACAAAAACAATAACCATTCATGGTATAACTGGATGGTGCAAATTCATTGAGATCCTAAATGTAAAACATGTTTCTTTCATTCAGTTATAAAAAAAAGCATGTGCCAAATAGAGGAATTTGATGTGTTCACTAAGACACATTATGTATGACATAAATTTCAATTTGTCAATTTAATGCTTACACTTACACACAAACCAAAATTAGTTGTCAAAACAAAAATTATAATGTGCATTGCTCATAAACTAGAGCATCTCCACTTGGCTTAGAATAACCTATCAACTTCAAAATATAGAAAAACAGAATTATAAAGACAGCGAGAAGTCAAGAACAAGAAAGGAATTACACTAATTGCAAGGGAACAGCTTCTGATGAAGTAATAATAATAATTAAAAAAAAGTGCTAATAAAACTATATTGCTCATATTTGTTTAGCTTAAATTTTCACTACAGAGAAAACAACTATACCATTATTTTCTATACCCAACAATCAAATATATTTTGATAAAGTATAAAATATCATTTTATACTTTATCAAAATATTTTCAATTACCATATAATATGCTTAAATATATAAATAAAAATCAATTATTTGATTGCAAACTTATTTTTTATTTAAAAAATTTTAAGCTTGGCATGCAAGATCTATATAATAATTATATTTTAATAGTTAAATTGATTAAATTATTTTTTGAGTCAGGGAAGACTTTTTATTGTCTTGAATATGCCATGTGATTTAAGGTGTTTTTGGTTGAGTAGATGGAAAATTCAAATATATTTGTACATAATAAAATTTAGATATATTATCACCTTTTTTTTTCATTTTCATTTTTCATCTTAGGTCTAAATAACATTTCTTTTATTAAACGGGCAGCCAGTTTAATAAAACAGGCCAAGGTCCAATGGACTATTTGATATGTGAGCACCCAACTTAGCAAGCTGAACATGTTGATACACTCATAGACAACGTGAGTGATGACAACTAGCAAAGAAGCCCACTTTGTTTCACAAAATCATCCTCGTACCGCAGACATTACGCACACAATTACATTTTTCGTTTCAAATTCAATCTGTAATCCTTTTTCTGCAAGCTTAGCTGACATATCAATACCCTTTCTTGATTGTTAATATTTATAACTTTTAATATAATAGTAAGCGCTTAATTTAATAAGTGATAGGGTCATATAAGTTCGATTTCCAAAGAAATGTGGGGTATAGAGGTTTGTACATTAGCTCTTTTTTTTTTCCCTCCTTTTCTGGGGTTTAATTAATGATAGAAATCTCAACATGGGTTGGTTTAGAACCAGAAGCTTAAGTATTCTATCAAGAAAAGTGAAATTTCCTTATTGTTGCAAGTTTCAACATGGTCAGAATCAAATTGAACCAGATCATTCAACTGGTCTATTGGTGAGCTGAACACTTAAACGGTTGTAGTTCTATCCTATAACTAAATTCACAATCAAATCATTTTGCATCGGTTAAAATTTGGTTAAACTACCTAGTTCATCTGGCTGAACCAATCGATTATTAAATTATTTTTAAAAAAATCTCAATATTTTTCACATTTCATAAATATTTTAATATATTTTATATTGTTCTATATAGATTATTTTTATAACGTTATATGGTTTAACTAATCGATTTAAACGATTATACCTGAACTGAAAGTATTGTTGATTCATTGTCTGGTTCAGTTTTAACAACATTGCAAGGAGTATTCTAATAATTTCTTCAAAATGAGTCTAATCCGAGTTGACTCTCTCAACTCACAAATAGAAGTGTCAATTTGGCATGCCGCAGCCCATTTTGGTCGGCCTGTATTGGGCTAAGCTTATTTTTTACGGAACCGACTAGACTCACATTGAGTGCTAGCTAGCAAATAGCTAACCCAGCCCTGCCCATGCAAGATGCGGACTGGGCTGGGTCGGCCCATGCGCTGAATTTTTTTTTCTTTACTTTTTTTTCTTATCTATAATAATAAGTTATTGATAAATTAAACTTCTACATCAATTAAAGCCCACAAAAATCATGTATGCAAATTAGATACAAGTATAACATATTATATGAAGTGTCATAACATAAACAGTGAAGATTTACTACATTGTTTTTGACATAAATGATTTATGATATATCTATGAAGCATTATTTGAATTATAAATTAATCAATTCAAAGAACTAGCACAAATTAACATCATATTTCAAGTGAAGAAAAAAGAAAAGCTTAGATACACTCATTAAATTTGATTTTTTTAAAATCTAAATAAAGCTAGTCAAGTAAAGATATGAATAAAAAAAATTAAATATATAACAAAAAAAATAATATTTCACATAGTCGGGCCGGCTTCACCTGCATCAGCCCAGCCTATTTTTGAGATGGAATGGGTCAACCCATAGTCAGTTCGAGCCGAGATTTCCTCAGCTTAACTCACGTTTTTTATTAAGCTATTTGGATCGGCCCATGGGCTCAACCCATTTTGACACTTGTACCCCCAATGTCAAAATAGGTCAACTTGCCTTTGCTCTACCTAAGGCTAACAAGTGGCGGGTCGGGGCAAGGTAGGAGGTAAGTCTATTGACACCTGTATTAACTTTGTTTGTCAACTAAATGTTTATGAGTCCCACTAACTTTAAAAATTAAAGTTATTAGCTTTTAAATGATGCCCAGTAAAAGCTTTAAGGGTTTACACCTTCTAGTATTTCTTAGCATCCCTAACATATTTAAATAAGTGGTGTACAAATTACAACATTTTTTAAAAGAATAAAATTTTAATATTTCTATATAAATTCTTATAACTTTTTTTTCTTAAAGTATGTAACTTTGAATATTACATAAAATATAAGAAAATTATAGTTTACTCAAAAAATAATATAAATAAACAACTAATACTCTTCTTTCGAACATGTATGTGTTTGATTTATTTTTTATTTTATTTTCAGTTAATATGTTTTTCTTATAATTACAAAATATTATATTATATTTTTTTTATTTTTTAAATTTTATGAAGGAAACAATAAAAATTTTAAAATATTATCTTTATAATTTTTTTACAAAATTTAAAAAATAAAAAATAAAATACACATAATATCTCATTTTTAAAATTATAATAAAAACATATCAATTTGAAAATAAAAATAAAAAACAAACTAATTAACAAGTCTTCATCATAGTGGAAGATTTCCATCACCGATAACAAGGATCTAGTAGGAAAAATATTAAAATTAGCTTCGGCTGCTTTGCCCCAAAAATTTGGATCTTGAAATGCATGTGTCACTCTCCCTCTGAAGTTTGACCTTCTGGTCGTTCAAAAAAGGTTGGAAGAATAATCTCAATCATTAATTATCTGGCATTAATCAACCAATATTAAATATTTTTTATGTTTCTCCTCTTTCCTATATTATCTCTCGTGTAGAAATTCTTGCATATATGTCATGATATAAGATGTTTTATACAATTTTTAAAAATATTATTGAGTAGACTCTCTCAAAATTCAATATTTTTTCTACACAGAAAATTTACGATTTCCTAGGATCTTGGACTCCCTTAACAAACACCCCATGTCAATGGGAGACAGTATCATTTTTTTTTTCCTTTTCTGTTTCGTCTTTGGGTGGTTCTCCTTTTATATATTTTGGGTGTTCAGTTGAGTGTCTGCGTCAAAGTAGAGAATCCATGGAATCCAATTCAGCGATGGTAGGTGATGGAATCTGCAACTTGGACTTCAATTTCAATTTTTGTCCTTAAAATTTGAATAATAATAAATGGAGTCACTTGTGTACATGCCTATGATTTGCTTTCGGGCTGGGGTCGCTGTCCAAGTTAGAAATTGCAGCACTTTTGGCCTTTCCAATTTCTTTGTGCTTCACAAATACCTGGAAAATGGAATACAAATTGGTGTGAATTGAATTTGACACTTGCCTAACTGTGTTGAATGGTGGTCTATCACTATCACGTAATGAGGTTTATCTCTAACAGTGGTGCTTAGGCATATATATGAACAAATTGTAATTCTTGTCATGTATTTCTTTTTCCTCTTTTGGTATGAAGAAAAGTATTTTTGGACTCCTCCTAACCATTGGAACTAGTGGTTGTCTCAGATGCTCTTTTGTATTTATTTATAAAAAACACAATAAAATGGACAATTTTGATTTTAAATTGATAGGATTATTATATAAATTGAATATGCAACTTGGACTTTATTTTTTGTCCTTAGAATTGGACTAATGGTTGATGGAGTCACTTGTGCATATATGGCTTCTTTACTTTTCGGCTGGGAGTCACTTCCCAACTTAGAACGTGCAACACTTTTGGCCTTTGCGGTTTATATTTGGATGAAAAATACTAAATAGTCAAATAAAATGAGTTGGTATTGTTATTGATTATTGGATGGATGAGTGTTTCTCATTACCTTAAATAATTATTCAATAACCACCATTGAATTTTGACAAAATTCAATTAGAATTTTGTCAAAACTGAATTTTGTCAAAAATTTCTGACTATGTAGAATTACTCTATTTGAATTGATAGGAATAGTTTACTGCATTCTTCCACGAAGGATGCTCAAGAATTGAAGATTACCATTGAAATTGAAAATATGTTTATATTTTTTGAAATTGTTAAACTAATTTTTAATAAGGATACTATTGCATTAAAAGATGTAATCTTTTTTATCACATAATTAATTACAGATATATTGTAAAATAAAAAGAGAGTCATAAGAATTTAACTTATGGCATTAAACACACTTTATTCTATAAAAGAGGAGTACGTTGATACCATATATTTTTTGAAATTGTTAAACTAATTTTTAATATGGATACTATTGCATTAAAAGATGTAATCTTTTTTATCACATAATTAATTACAGATATATTGTAAAATAAAAAGAGAGTCATAAGAATTTAACTTATGGCATTAAACACACTTTATTCTATAAAAGAGGAGTACGTTGATACCATATAAGCTATCAGTTTATTGTCTAAATAATTTTTTCATTAATGAAACTAAAATAATAAAATGAGCAATCTTGTTAACTAAAACCAATTGACACATTTAGAAAATATGAATTAATATATTGATAATTATAAAATTTTCAAAAAGTACACTTGTTCATGGTTTGTCAAAAGCTTAATAAATATTTTACATCCAGAGATGAGGATGATAAAGAACAATCTGCTAGAAAAACATATTTGTGGCATAAATGTCTTGGAATTCCCCAAGTCCAAATTGGCAAATTGGCAACCCAAGATTGATACTCCAGCCGTCTATGTTAAACAGATATTAAGTTTTCCTGGAAATGAATTGTCATGATTTTGATGTATAACATATACTTCGGGTTATTTTTCCCTACTATTCTAGTTACTTAATTAAACGCTTAGTGGTAAATTAGTGAATAGAATACCTTTTGGCCTTATGATGGAAATGTTGCCAAACACTAGGCACAACTAGACAATTTTTTGCAGCTTATTCCATCTTATCTTTAACATTAACAATTGGAGTAGATTAGGTTAAAAAATTACTTTTTGATAAATTTGCTGCTAGTGGCAGTGACCGAGCTTGCTAATTTTTCTTTTCTCAACTCAGTAGAGCCAGAACGAGATCATTTTTAACCTTAAACGTCAGCTTCTGATGGTTGTATTAATTGACCCACTTGCTTCCCTTCAGAGCACATCATGTCAATCTGTCCAAATCAATATGAAGTCATTCAGCACTAGACTGTTACTATAGTGATGGCTGCCAATTAGTGAATTCAAGTACTTGCTAGTTGCTGCTATCTTATTCAAATAACTTTTGTATATATAATTTCTAGTCAAATTCAAATTGAGTTACTTATATAGTTGATGTAAGGATCGTATGAGTTGTATTTTTTTTCCAATGTCACTAAGAGCACACAAGTGAAATATACCATAATGCACATTTCATTGCGTTGAATGCACAGTTCACCCAAATTACAGGATTCTCTAATTTGTACAAAGATTTGGCGAATCCTGTTGCCTACATGCAAAGACATTATTACATCCCATTCATCCATCGATTTAAAAGACAGCAGCTTTTAGTCTTCTTCCCAACTCCTTCCTGCACACAAAGAAAAGATCAATGTCAGAACAAGCTAAAGGGGTTAAAATAGTGAAATTTTTTAGTTTACCTTATCAGTTGCCTGTCAAAGCCTGAAGCAGCCAACATCCCTCTGTTCTCTTCAGCCCTTCTCAGGAGGTAAGGCATAACCGTCTCTACAGGTCCAAATGGCATATACTTGCTAACCTGGAACCCTGCGTTGCTCAAACTGAAGGAAAGTGCCTCTGACATTCCGTATAGCTGTGCAAATTCAAGCTTGTGGTTTACCTTTCCAATCCCCAACTCATGTGCTTTTGCAGCAGCCAATTTCCCTACACAGCATTTCACATATATATCAGACCTATGAATTGGATTCCTTGGTTTTCTTATTATAAATCATCATATCTGAAAATGAATAGCCTGATCAATTATATGTCTATGTACCTGATTCAACATTATGGGTCGCAAGAACAACCCCACCAGAGCCATTGGCAATCTTCTCAAGCAGAAAAGATGAGCAGTCATTGAAGCACTTGTGTGTGTCCTGGATGGTGTTGTGAATTGGGGATGCATACCCCAAAGACGCAGCCAATCTTCTTTCAGATGACATGTAAGCACCTCTCACCAATTTGAACCCCATTGGAACTCCCATTTTGTCTGCAGCCTTCATTGCCAGCATCAACCTGTCCTTGGCATCTTTCAAGTAAGTTTGAATTGTTCCAAACACGATGGGGTTGTCATCCTTGTTGTGCATGATGGCAGAAGAGTATGTAAAGTAATCAATAGCTGGTTGAACGGAGGTATGCTCTGCATCAACCAACAAAGGAATATTGGCTTGCACACATTTTTGGCAAAGTTCAAGGAGTCTCTGGCTAGCAAGTTGAAGATCACTCTCTTCTTCTGGGGTTAGAGGCTCCGGTCTTTTGCGGGTGTGGTACAAAGGGCTGGACTCAGAGAAAATGGGGAGGGAATCTTGCTTCCATGGCAAACTGAAAGAAGGGTCTTTCTGCTGCCATCTTAGCAAGTCACTAACTCTTTCTAGCAGACTCATGGGACATATTGCAGTGATTTTCACGATCACAAAGCTCACCTATCACATCAAAATTTAATTTTGGAACCATTAGTAACATCATCACTACTCAATGCACACCGTTCTCTTCCACACACACAAAAAAAAGCAGATAGAAAAAGAAAAAGAAACAAAAATAACACAAGCAACCACAAGCATTCCGTGGTCCACCAGTGCAGTGCCTTTTAGCAAATATTGACAACAAAATCATGGAGATTCTAGTTGCAAGCTGGTGTTGCAAAAAATAACAACACTCCACCCTACCCCATTTCAAGCACTGTGACTGCGACATCAATCTTTGTCCCTAGTAAACATTAAGACCAAGTTTCATTTCTGTTCCATGTGACCAGAGAGAAATCATGGAAGGTCAGACCACAAAGGTTGGACCCACCACCATTAGGCTGTAAAAGGTATAGGTAGGACCCACCCATCAGGCTTCAAAGGTGTAACCAGCCTTGCAAAGGTGGGACACACACCATCTGGCCGCAGCCTCCATACTCCAGTCCAAATCCAATGTGACTGGTGGTCCAAACACAAAAGCTCACATGCTATGATGCTATTCTTCCATTGGGGATGGTGGTTTTTGCAGGTGGCTGGGACACACACACTAGTCTTCTCCACCGCACCGCAACCACCCCAAATCAAGCCAAGCCAAGCCACCCTCTTCATTCCTTTCCTCATGCAGATCCAGCAACTGAGTTTTCGGATTGGACGTGTTAGATTCAATGGTCCACGCCGAACCGCGTGGCACAGCGATGACCCAGAACCAAAACAACACATGTCACGTTCAGATCGCGTCTTTCTTTGCGGTCCGTTCCATGCAAAAAGTCAAAGAACAAAAAACAAAAAACAAAAATGTGGACGAAAATTGCTGAAAAAATGGAACGAAGAAACGAAGAAACGAAGAACAAGAAGAGCTTACGGAAGATGGTGGAAGCGATCTGCTGACGTCGACGGTGTGAAGGAACCCTTTGAGGTTACGATCGCAGCCTTCGTTGTCGTTAGCGTCTTCAACCCCATAAACCAGCATGCCACGCAAACCGGCGTCGTTTAACGCAGCGATGCTCCTTCCGGCGGTGACGGCATCTTCGCCGGCGCAAAAGTGGTCGTAGAAGGTGTTGCGAATGGTGGCCAGCACAAGATCCCTGAAGGCCTCTTTCTGCACCAACCTTGACCTCATGACCCACATGCCAAAGTCCACCATGGGCTCCAGCGCTGTGGCGTGGAGCACGGCGGAGGAACGGAGGAGCTTGGCGGTGGGAACGAACGAGAAGAGCCTCTCCACGTCGTGGAAGTTCAGGGAGGAAGGGTCTGCGGCGGGTGGCACGGCGGTGGACGGTGGTTTCAGCTGGTCGAGGAAACAGGGTGGAGAGAGAGTGGGGGAGAGAGAAGGGTGTGCGGAGTTGAGAGGCTTTGTTGCGGTGTTGTAACGGAGGTTCCTTAGGATTCTTGGAGGGATTACACGGGTGGCCATCAACGGTAAGAACAAACGATGTTGATGTTGTTGTTGTGTTGTTTTTTCTCTCTCTCTCTCTCTTTGTTTTCTCTCTTTCTCTCTCCTTGGTTGTTACCTACAAATGCAATGCAATATATGAGATGCAAGAATGTGAAGTTTGCAGTAAGGTAACGGGGGGTTTTTATAGGGGAAAGTAATGGGAGGGTAATGAGCTGGGGAAGTGCATGGTGTGTGATAAGGATTGGTGTAGTAAATGAGCTCTACTCTTTCTTTATTTATAGTAGTCTTTATTTTCTTTCCCTTATAATAGGTCTTTTCTTTCTTTTTCTTTCTTTTTTTTCTTTGTGATCGTGAGTGTAATGTGTAACAAACGAAAATAAAAAGTCAAAAGAAAATACAATTATTTTTATTATTATTTTCAATTTTCTTTGTTACAAGTGTTAATTATTATAATTTATACCATTTTTATAAATAAAAAATTAATTAGAGTTTATTAGTGCGGTTGTAATGCAGTGGTGGTGGTGAAAGAGTATAAACGGTGAGAAGTGAGTTGGCCAGGTCATAGACACAAGACAGAGCGTGACTTGAGGGATGATGTGAGTTGGCGAGTAACTCGGGTCCAAATTAGAGAGAGAAAGAAGATGAGAGCTGAGGCAGACCTTACGTGGATCCACGAATCATAATCATAATTGGAAGTGAGTAATTATACTGTGAAACGAAGGTGGATGCTATGCATTACATACACTTTCTTTTATCTCATGTCACTTAACATGTGTTATATTTGTTAATTATCAAGAGAAATGAGAAATAACACCCAAATTTCTTCTACGAAATTGATAGCGAATAAAATGGAAGAACTGTCTGTGCCTGCAAAAGAAGTTAATTGCTGTAGAGAAGTTGAGGCTGAAAATAATTTATTAAAATTTACAGCCATCGTAGTTAATTTTTTTAAGAGAATACTCCTGCATCAAGTGTATCTTAAATCGCTCTTCTGAGATATGACTAGGGGGCATGAGATCAATTTAGTTTTTTTTTTTTACACTTTTTACATTAAAGGGTTAGACTTTCTTAATAATTATTGTAATAATTAATTTTTTAATAATTTAATAATTTGGGTAGTTGTGAAAAAGTTTTATTGATTAAAATTAAACCTTTTTTTTTCTTTTCTAACTCATAGGACAAATTAATTTTAATGTAAATTGAAAAAGAAATTGTTATATATATATATATAGGGGAGGGATCAACTTACACCGGTGTAAGACTTGATCACTCTTACACCACTCAATAACTTTTTATTGAATAACTTTCTTACAAAATCCACCATTAGATTGAAAGTTTCTATCATATAGATCATTTGTGTCAAATTTTAAAAAAATTGAATATCAATAAGAATATAATCAAATAGTTCATATTTTCATATATTTCAATAGTTTATATTTACGTTAATTTTGATGTATATCAATGAGTCACAAAACAATTTCAGATTAATGTAAAATTTTATAAGTATGATCTACATAATAGAAATTTTCAATCTAACGGTGGGATTTGTAAGAAAGTTATTCAATAAAAAGTTATTGAGTGGTGTAAGAGTGATCAAGTCTTACACCGGTGTAAGTTGATCCTTCCCCATATATATATATATATATATATATATAAAGAAACAGAGCTATTATTATCTAGAAACCTTCAACTCTATTTTATCCATAGCAATGAAATATTTATAGGCAATTTAACCTAAGTACATTTAAAATTAAAACTAATTACCTAAATAATGATGTTTTGAAACATATTACTTACATATTGTCATTTTTTACATGCTGACAAATATTTTTTTTTAATGTTCTATGTGTATCACGACAAAACACGAGACGTGGTACACGTGATCACATCAATATAGGAGACGTGATATACCTTAAAACACTTAATGACACTTGCGTGACATGTGTTTATAACGCCTAAGTTGTCAGCTTGTCTACGTATATGATCATGATCATATCTCAAGCAGCCAATTACACAGAGCTCTTCCTGCAGATGACATTCCCGGCCACCTACGAACGATGATGAACATAGGAGTCATAGAAGAAGGAGATTGGGGTTAGCTGATTTTAGAAGATAAGTTAAGTCTTCTCAACAACACGTTCAACTGTCTCAACCCTCTGAATCTCTTAGTCCACATATGCCTCAGCCCCATGTTGCTACATCTTATACTCACCTTCGTGCACACTCACCTTATTTTTATTCACCATACCCACTATATCTTTATCCATCTTATCCTTACACACTATTACCTTATTCAAGATATCCATATCCATCACATTTTAGTCCATTTTTTTCTTACATACTATTATAGGCAAGCCCTCATCTAGGATATCCTTATTACAATAACATCATTTGATCTATATAGTTGACACAATAACATCGTTTGATTGAATCCATCGGAAAGTAACAAGCAAGTCAGACTATTTATACATATTTTGTGCGGCTGAATTTAAGTTTTAGGTTCCGCCATATCAACAATGTTGTGCATAAGTTGAGTAATGAATTTATTTAGCACATATGCTATAGGTCTAGTACTAAAATCTTTTAATTTGAACTATTTTTTTGTAAATCAAATTACTATACCAAACTTTTTAGCCATCTTGAAGATATGTCTTTGGAAGAGTTCAAACTCATAAAGTGATCAATTCTAAGTGTTTTTATTTTCCGACAAGTAGAATTTAATTTAATTTTAATGTAAATCTGAAAAAAAAAGAAGAAGAAGCCACCAACACGGTATAGAAAAGACTTTTTTTTTTTTGAGTTATCTGAATAGGATGATTCTAAAGAGATTAACGTGATTGTCTGGTCAGGTCGTAGAGGATTCCAAGAGGAGAGTGATTAGGTTAAGAAGTGAGGAGAGAGAAACCAATTACCCGTAAATAATAGTGGAGAGTTGTCAAGGGTACGTGGTGTACAATCATTCACTACTAGTTCATTGGTTGGAGAATAGAGATGAGTTGTGAATATGTACAATGTGGCTCTTGTGGTGTAGTCGAGTAGTGGTTGCACAAGACCAGTCAATTAAAATTAACATGCAATTATTGCTTGATTTAGTAACTAATAACAGAATCGCAGATTCGTCGCACTTTATTTTTGAGGTGGAGAATTGTTAAATGGTTTGTTGTTTGTGGTCGAAAACTGCTATGTGAGTTGGATTGAACACTAAATTCGGCTACACTCTAGTTTTTAATATTTGATTGGGAGTGAAACTACCTCCTCAAAGTAATTCATTCAGTGGTAAGTGGAAATTGAACTTGATACTGAACGAACAAATTAAAACAGCGAATAAACAAGAAGAAAAGTCACATTCAGTCAGAGATTTTGCCCGATTGTTTGGCATCTTACATGGAATTTACACATTTTTTTCCTTTCTCATTACTTTCTCTTCTCTTTCGGTCTTCTCTTTTCTCCATCAAATGGATGACTTCAAAATTCGACTGCTAAATTGGCACAACCAATTACAATAGTTGTTTCAACTAGTAGTTGGTTGGAGACGTAAGCAATTTCAATAAGTATCAACAAAAAAATTTGATTTTTAGAGTTGGCATTATTAGAAAGACTCATAATCATCACACTCTTAAATTTAAAATGAGATTAGTCTAATATTTAAAAAATATAAAAATACTCATGGTCTAAACAGAAAAAAAAAAAATACAAATGTTGCTCTTGTGTTGACAAGAGCATAATAATTTGGATGGACATGGAGAAGATTAGTGACAAGATCTATAGAAATCAAACCAGCACTACAACTCATGCCATCTAGATTGTAACTAGGAAGTTTTCATGAATCTTATAATGATTAATAACCATAGCAGACAGGGATGGTGTCAGATAAAACAAACTACAAATCACAATCAAAATCTCAATGTCTTTCGGCTTTCTACGTGTTTTCTCAAAGAGTTCATGAGTGACACTAAATATGACTGCATCACCTTCTTTTCAGGCTTCAGCCATTGATGAGTTCGAAGGAACTCTCAAAACAGCTTCAGGGATGTAAACTGGAGAGGATGGGTTAAGAAATAAAGGGTTAACATAATAACATGTAATTAAAATTTTAAGTGGCTTGACACCTTAATTAAGTGCCCTTGCCATCTCATTGGAGCGCAAGTTAAAATTTACAACTCTTTCCTACTAAGTAGCAACCCTCAAATTAACTCCACGAATTTTTTTTACTTTTTTAGATAAGCACTATTTACATAAGTATTTCATTTAATATCAAAATGTGTAAATGTACTTTTAAAAGATAAACATATTTATAACATGACTCATATAATTTTACACGAATTTAATATTAAATGAAGTGTTATGATAGGTCATGCTTACTTAAAAATTTCTTCAAACTCAAACACTCGTATTTGAATCAAACAAAGTGAATATGTATTTTTAGTGCATTGCAATATAATGAGCAAGTTGAGAATGCTAGTGAACATGAAATGAAAGAAAAAAAGAAAATTAAACACATAAAAGGACTCGTTTGGATGAATTTCTTTTTTTTTTAGAATTATTTTTAAAATTATTTTTATAAAAGTAAAAATTATTTTATGTTTAAATGTAATATTCAAAAGAAGACATCTATGCCATATTCATTACTCTTTTAAAATTATTTTTATAAAAGTAAAAGTTATTTTATGTTTAAATATAATATTAAAAAGAGGACATCTATGCCATACTCATTACTCTACCTTCGTTATAGTTATATATATATATATATATATATATATATATATATAAGAAAATAAAATATTGATAATGTTTAAAACATGTAAGATAATGAATATTATTTTTAAACTGTTGAAGACATTTTTTTCTAAAAATTATCTCTAAATAGCTTCTCCACATCTTGAAAAATATCATTTTTCAAAAGCTAAAAAATCTAGCTTAAAAAAACATTATTTGAGCTTTTAGTGCTTCAATTATTTTTTTTAAAAATTTATTCAAACATACTAAAAAAATATAAAAAATATATTTTTTTATATAAAAAACTATCTTTTTTTATATCTGAAAAAAGCACTTGGCTTCCAAGTTCTTTCACTTTTTCAACGGCATTCCTGCCTTTTCTTACTGATGACGAGCCTTGGCATGGAACCTTGAAGCCATCAAAATGGTTAAGAAAGAAAAGTAGTCCCCTTGTCCTGTAAAATTCTCGCATTCATCAATATAGTCATCATTAAATTTTTAGAGTGTGTTTGAAATGTTAAAAAATAATAATTGATTTAATTTTGAAATTTTTTAAATTTAAGTTATGTATATTTAAAAATTAACTCAAATTTGATTAGATTTAAATAAATTTAATTTGATTTTAAATTTCATTATTTAGATTAATTATTTTACTTTTCTTAACTTTTTAATTTTACTTTACTAATCTAACAATATCATTCATAATAATATAAAGTTAAAAAATTAAAATAATAAAATAAAATAAAATCAATTTTTTTTAATAAATTCTAAATATAAAATTTGATTTCCAAATCAATTCAAATCTAATTTTTTATAATGAGTTCCAAAAATAAAATTTAATTTTTAAATCAAATCAATTTTATTTTTAATTAATTCCAAACTGAAAGAAGTTGCAAATGTTGGCCAATTAAAACCCAATTCTTGCCAACGGAGCACATAGAATAAGATGCCTCAGTCTATGTTGGCTCTGTCTCCATAGACAGGCTTTTTTTTTTTTTTAGAAAGTTTTTCCTTATAAAGTTGCTCCTCCTTGCTAGTAGGGTGCATCTGTTGCGCTAGAAAACCTTTTTTTCACATCAAAGCGTAACTTACCCTTCTTTCTTTGGCGTTGTTTGCAAACCCCCTTCACTGGATCCATTTCAAAGGAATATGGAGAGAAACAGCAGAAATCATGTAGGCTAACTATACTCTGATCACAACTCTCATGAGAAAATATTCTATCAGAGTTCATTGCTCGCACAAATCTTACACTAGCAGAACAGAGATTAAAGGCCATCTTGCAAACAACTATTTGGTGTATCCAACTTCCAAAACACAATTTTTCCTCTAATGGAGGATAAAGTACAGATAAAAAATGCAACAGGCCAAACAGCACAATGCATGATATTGGCCTAAGAGTCACCAGAACAAAAAGTGACTCTGGTATACAACTACAAAATCCAACTTTATGGGGATTTCACAAGGGTATACATATTTGTAGAAAAGAAAGATGTTTCAATTACTATTAGGTATACTGAACAATAAAATCATATATGTGGAGAAGGCCTGTAATCATGCATCTCTAATGTGGTATATTCCCCAACCTAACCAACAGATAAAAACAAAGGGGAAACAAAAAGCCCCATATATTACTATTCTCCAACGTTAACAACCAAAAAATATCACTAAGTGCTTCTAAGTACAGTGTAAAAGCTATCACTCTATATAAGCCAATTGACAGTAATGTTGCCAAGCCATGTGAACAATGGGAACTGAGCCAAAGCAATAAAGAGCAAGAGATAGTGGTGTTTGCTCGAATCATAACTCCTGACCTCTGCAAAAAAGACTCTCTTCATTGTTTTCACCAAGAATACTCCCATGCACAAGCAGGTCCATGGCATCAAAAAGTAGTAGGAGTAACTCGATATTATTCTTCCAAGAACAGCCAAACACATGCCAGTGAAAGTATACCCAGCATATGCTATAATGTCCAACAGAGGTGCCTCCCCACTTCCCAATGAAAGCAATGTCACCTTAAGCAGTGTTGCTTGCATAAACCAACCAAGCAATCCCTTGATGAATAACCAGTTCAAAGCTTCAGGACTAAACCTGGCCATAAATACAGCATTTTTAAGAAACTATGACAAACTAGAAAGAAAGTGGAGATAGAACAAAAATGAGTACTGTAAACTAAACTAAATTCTCAGTGTAAATAGCCAAAATCCAACTCGAATTTTCAAAATAACAATCATGAAAATAAATTAGAAATCTCTATAACATCTACTAAACTCATTACTCTCTGGCTTCCAATAAATTTCTTATAATTGTTTTAGTTGGAAAGACAACAAAAAAATAGACTTAAAAAATATTAAAAAAAAAAAGAGGGGAAAAACTAAAGCAAATTATAGCCTGACAATGCCAAAGTTCCTTGCAACAAATAGTTGCCACTGTTCAACTGTTTTTTTTTTTTTGATAAAAGAAGAAATTCATTAAGACAGAAAGAAGAAAATTACAATGAATTTGGAAGATAAGGGATCCTCCTTAACAAAAAAGGAAAACACAAACAACAAAGAAAAAGAGAAAACATCAATGGAGTAAAACTGCCTAATCCCTTGCCACTATTCAACTGTTAATAGAGTACCATGTTTTTTATTGCACCTGGTAGATGGTAATTTGTATTCCCCTCTCCACCACACCCACACACAGAAAAATCTTTTGTACATAATTATTTACCAACTCTTCATCACAGAGCAAATAAAATTCACAGCATATCGTTGAGAAATTAGAGAGACAAAAACAGCTTTATCTATTCCTTTAAAATTTTCCCGATCAAAGACAGTAGAAAACAGTTTACAACGTGGTTACTGTCATAAGTAACAATTTAAAAGTCTCTAATTACTACTGCAAGTAGCATTTTGGGGGTCCTGAAGACCTTAAGTCACTTCTGAAAAGACCATTCTCAGTAACAGGTGTTATAGCGCGAACAGGAAAATTTCTTCAGCTAAAACATTAAGTATTAATCATGCTGACAAAGTAAGGAACTCTAGGAATAGGATGCATACAATATAATTAAAATATACAGGGTAAGCCGTGCTTGCTTAGGAAAAATTCCCCATTATATGCAATCCACTGACAAAATAAAACCAGTGCTAGAAATTTGAGGAACAACAAGGAACAAGCACAAACATGGTGACAAGGGGTAATATTGCTAACTTTAAATTTGAGGAAAATAAATATAAGATGTGTCAGTACTGTAGTCTATACTATAGGATTAAATAAAAGGAATATGAGGAGTGATAGCATTAATTAGAGACCATACTATACTTACTTTCCACGAAGACCTAATGAGAGGCCAGCAAGAACAACATAGGTACCAAATGCCATTAATGGAATGTACAGGTCTGGTGCATTTATGTCATAAATTGGTGGTTTATAGGAGAGCCTACCTCCCACTGGTTCAGTAATTCTAGTCCAATGACCCTGAACAAGAAAAAAAAAAGAAGATAAGGGCAAGCAAGAAGATGAAATATGATAACCAAATGAAATCCAACAGGATAAATGCAGAAAAGAGTGACATTACTGCTTACCCTGTGCAGGAATGGGAACATAACCACCTTCAATTTGTTCTTAACATAATGGTCATTCACTTGAAAGTAGTATTGAGGATCAGAGAAATATCGACTTATCTGTTACTCAAAAGAGAAGATTAATTTAAAAATGAAACCTTGAATTCACACCTAGAGAGAATATCTAATTACAGTAAGCAAAATAACAAATCAAGGTCCATTAAGCTATTTAATGTTATTTTCAGCTGGCGATGGTTTATCCCTCCAAAATCAGTCAAGTCTGATTTGATTGATATTTAACCATTATTGAAGGTGAGAGCATATGCCATATATCAAATAGATTTAAGAGTAAATTACAGAACATTTCAAGTTTTCTTCAAAAAATTAAATGGGAACTAAAATGCTAAGTTATGCACTACAAATGTGGTTTCTGAAAATCAATAAATAAGTATTGTTCAGATGATAGTGAACTGATTAGAAATGGGGGCTTGAAGAGGTTGTGTCAGTTTTCCCAGAATAAGCAGTTTTCCAGACACAATTTAAACATGAGGAAGACAGCCAAAAAAAAAAAAAGAAATTAAGAGGATTTGAACTTTGAAGCCCGTACAAAAAATAACAAATTTTAAGACACAGAGAAAGATCTAATATTATCAACCATGAATCAGCTTTGTTAAATTAAATCATTAAATATAAAAGAATGCTACAATGACACATACATTGCTTTGAACATACTCAGAGCTTGATCCAAATATTTTTTCTCCATATGCACCCAATCCACCTCGGATGAGTCCTGGACCAGCAACATTAAATGCATTCCCAAACGGATTAGGTTGTGAGATTGTTGGAAGTTGAGGTTGAGGTACCCCAGGTTGCGATCCAACCTTATTATACATTCTTACTGCCATGACAATAGACAAATGATCAATCAGAAACAACTCGAATAGGCAGTAGAAATCAACATAATACAGATAAAGAAGCTCTCATCATATGAAATCATCTCACGAATATATAATCAACCCAAATGATAACGAGATCCATTTCACGGGGGCGACCTCACTCCCATCCCATCCAAGAATTTTTCCCCAACTCTGTTCCCAATTTGTTGATAGAGCCTGTCTGCCCACCCCTAGCTTGCATGTAAATGGTGATGTTTACCTTACCCCCATTAGCAAAACAGATTGGCATTCAACAAGGCATAAAAATCGACATCTTACCCAATCCTTACCAATAAAACGACCATAAAGATAATAAGGCTCCACGAGGTTTAAGTAAGAACAACAAGGGCTTCTAATTCATTCAGTAAAAATAAAATAAAAACTATAACAAACATAAATGAGGTATAAAATGGTGATTTTTACACACATATTACAAAACACATTCACATTACATTCAATAAGGCATAAAAATGAGCATTTTAACCAATCATTAAGGACAAGAAGGCTTCTAATGAACTCACTCAGTAAAAAAAAAAAAAAAACAGAACTCAACCCCAGGAAGGTCTTTAACCAATTTAAAATCAAATTTATTTGAATAAGTGCTGCTACGTTATAAAAAGTAACTCAAATAAACACAGTGAGATCAAGATCCATAAAAAAAAAAAAGAATTGAAAATTACCAGCACCATGCAAATCAGGGAACAACCCAATAAAAAATCCGCATAACAGAGTGAAAATTTCTAAGCTTTAAACCAAACCCAGAGAGACAGAGACAACGCCCAATCTATCATTGAAAAGCAGCGAAACAAAAAAGAAAAAAAAAGGGAGTGAAATCTGGTAAGAGTAGTTGGAGGAGGAAGAAGAATGAACCTCTCTGAAGGAGCCCGAATCGCAGAGGAATGACGGTGGGTGCTCTTCTGCAACTGCAAGTCAAGAAAACGCGATGAAGAGAACAAGATGAAGAAGTGAAGGAAGCAACTTGGAATTGGCTTAATCCGCACCGTTTTGAAGGCTCTGCACAAGGCTACTACTTATGCCTTGTTTGGATTCATGGTAAATGATAGATACCATTATTTGGATGTTGAAAAAGAAATAGAAAGAAATGGAATTGAGAGACTCTATCTTCTTCCATATTCTTCTATCGTCTCATTTTTTGCCCTTCTAAACTGGGGAGTAAGTGATAGAATTAGTTATTAAATTATACTATTAATTTAAATTTTTATATTTTTGTAGTTGAAATAATGATAATATAAAATAATAAATTTATAATTATTATTATTTCATTTACTTAAACTTCAATTTCCAAATAATAGAATAAAAAATTTCTTTCACTTTGCTGTTAAAGAGGTGTTTAGTTTGTTTTTTGGTTTTATTTTCAATTGATATTTTTTTATTATAATTATAAAAAATATCACTTAATTTTTACTTTGTTTTTCTTTTTTAAAATTTTATGAAGAAAATGTTAAAACAACTATTTTAAAATTTTTACAATTTCTTTCACAAGATTTTAAAAAAGAAAACATAATAAAAATAATGATTTTTTTTTAATTTTAATGAAAATATATAAACTGAAAATAAAAAATAAAAAAATAAATCAAGCATCCTTAAACATCTAGAGCATATTTCGGAAAAATTAATTCTTTCTAAAAACAGTTTTTTTTAAAAGAAAACTATTTTATGTAAAATCTATCTTATTTGTTTAAAGTGTGTAAAATTGATTATAAGTTAAGATTATTTTTCTATAACTAAAAATAGTTTTTTTTTTAAAAAGCTATTATTTTAAGCTTTTAATTATTTTATTTTAGATTATTTCAAAATTTTTAAGAAAGAAATATCTATTTGCCCTCAATTAAATAACGTTTTCAATCATTTTATACATCTTTTAGTAATTTCATACATAAAAACGATTTTTTTATATAATAAAAACAAAACTCTTTATCATAAAATCAATTATGAATTAACATATCTAAACATAAATTAATTTTCTCATAATTAATTTTTCATATAATTTTTTTTCACAACTAATCCAAAAACATACTTAAACTATAACTTTATTTCATCACTTTTAATTTCATTCTATTACATTATATTCCATTAATTTTACCTTGACAGAGCCTAAGTTTTTATTATTAAAAATAATTTTATTAACTAAAAATGTCAAAATTATATTAAAAATTAGTTATAAATATAATTAATTTTAAAAAAATTAATTATGAAAACATTAAGTTATATTTAAAAATGTTAATTCATAAATAATTTTAAGATAAAAAATTACTTTTATGTATTAAATTAATAAAAAAATGTAAAATAATTAAAAAAATTTATTTAATTAAGAATAAAGAAATATTTTTTTATAAATTTTTTAAAATAATCTAAAATCAAATAATTAATTTTTAAAATAATACTAAAATTTTTAATTTTAAAAAAAACTTTATTTAGTAAAAAAAAATAAACAACAATTTTTCAACAAAACTAAAAAATATTACTTCTTTTTCGAAAACAACTTTATAAGTATAAAAAATAATTATTTAAAACAATTAAACAAATCCATACATAATCTAAATAAACTGCTCCGTCCGGTTCCTTTTTTTTAAAAAAAAAAATTTTGCTGTCATTTTTTGTTTTTTTTCTTCCAACATATGTGTCGTTTAACTCATTTTATAGGTGTCGTTTAATTAGGTTTTCTTTCTCTGAAACTCTCACAGGACCAGCTCTTCTCTTCAACTTTCTCAGTTCAGTTGTCACGAAGAGCTGGCAATCACGCCGCTGCTCACAGAGCTCGCCAAGGTAAGTTGTCTTTCTCTGAAATCTTTATCTGAATGTTCCTATTTCTTTCTGGTACATTGAGACATAAATATAGTTGATTATTTGTACCAAAATTTCTGCTTGGATCGTTTTTTTTTTTTTAATGATTTTTAGTGGTCGAGAGTTTTTCTGGCTTGGAATCGTGGTTGAATTGTTCTTTGGTTTTCTTTTATGGCTGTTGATGGGATTTCATGATTGAACGCACCCGTGATGATATTGATATAGCGTTTGAAATGTTACAAAAGTAACAGCTAAGAATAACTTGAAATATATTAGTACCTGGTTATGTGTTTTAATTCAGTAAATTGTTTCCTATTAAGCTAAGAATAAAATTTTGTGTAGGCCACTGGCAATCAATATGGATCGGTTGATTCTGGAAATGCTTTGAATGGCCGGATCCCGTCTTACGAACGATCTGTAACCCCGGTGTTACAAGATTTTATTGATCCCACCATTAGGATACTCCTTGTTATCGTGGCACAGTGAACGTTGATGCGTTTAAGAAGCACTATCTTTATGTATTTGGCTTATGAATTATGATATGAATGTGTTATGTTTGGTGATTTGGTTGTTTGAGCTTGAAACTTGAACTAAGATTAATCAATTGAGTGTTTTTTTATCTTCATGGAAATGAGTTATATATGATGATTGTTATTGTTATTTATTATTTTAATTTTTATTAGTATCCGGGTCGACCACCGAATCGACCAGTTCAACCAATTGAACCATGACCCGAAGGCTTTGCCGGTTTGATCTCCGGTTCGGTTCTTACAACATTGCCTAATTCCCTTCCTCTTCTCACCGTTGTGTCGTGCTCCCTTGCTGTCATTGGCAGAACCTTGGTTGGTGCTCGTCAAAGCAGGTAGGCAGTAACGAACGAAACCACCTTATGCTGTTACTTTGGTGATGTTAGGTTATTACCGACTCATTTGTTAAATTTTGCCTTTTGTTTTCGTGTGAGGAAATTGTGTAAGACATGGATGCGTGTTTTCATAAATTGCACTGTAGGTGTTTGATAAAATGAACTACTGATTTGAATGTGGCTTTCTTGTCCTTGCTTGCCTTGTTCTAGCTATTAACATGTTTTCATAAGAGTGGGTATAGTGTGGGTTTTAATATTTGTTTATCATTTGTGTGTTTTTGTCTGACTTGGTTCTGTGTGTAGCTTCTTGCTTGCAACGTGTTTGATAAAAGATTTGAACCAAAGTTTTTGTTTAATCTTAGAGTTTGGTTGGGTTCAGATGTATCCCTCTTTTGAATGAGATTTGTCATTCCCTCTTGTTTGCCATGCAAGATGTAGCTGTGGTTTCTGAAAATAAAACAAGGACAAGAGCCCAAAGCTCCAATTTTTTAAATTTCTTGTGTAGTCTTAAACTCTCAATTCACTGGACTCTTTCTGATTATTAATTGAACTAATGAACTATTTCTGAATATGTGGGTGTTTGTTTAGGTGTTCAGTACTTGTTTTTTTTTTTTTCTGTTTCTCTTAATGTGAATAATATACTAATGTTAGCTTTCACAAAAACTCATATGCCTATCTTATCTTATACCCAGAAAGGACTGATCCTAAACTGCCATGTAGCCTGTGCATGCATATGCATGTGATTCTACTGGACATATGGCATGCTCATGAATTACTTCCTCACCTAACTTTTCATGTGCTTTTGTATTATATTCTGCTATACCTAAATATGAATTATAATTGGTCAAATGTATATTCAGGACTGTAATGTTTTTTGCATAACTAGTTTCTGCTAAGTATTTCAATTAATGACTTGGGTTGCATAGGACACTATTTTAAATTCTAAAAGACAGATTGTATTCAAAGCATAAGGTCTTTCAGTTGATGTTCAAACTAAAGGAAGTGGCAACTATAAAACAAATTGGGATTGATCAATCCCCTTGCATATTGTGACACGTATCATGAGTGTGATTAGTCAAGCCAACCTGTAGCTTCATAGTTAAAATTGGCAAACATTTTTCTGTTATTTCATCATGACTCATAGGTATTGGCAATTTTAGTCAAAGGTTTCTAGTCACGTTATCTCTTTTAGCATTGCCTTTAAAATATAAAAATAAAACTAGATAGATGTCTCATTATGTTTTTTGGATTCTGCTCCTTGTTCTGTGCTTGGGTTTGTTGTAGGTGTCTTGTAATAATGGCCATTTTGCCTACATAGCTAATATTGATTTTCCGATAGTGCTTATTTCCTTTGTCATGTTCAGAAATTCAGATGGCACAGGGTTTTAGGATCCTCTATCATGAGACGCTCAACATTCTAATATATAATTTGATCTTCAGTAAAGTAATATTCATTTTAAGGTGTAAACTAATTTCAATATTCAATGAACCATTTGAGTAATATAATTACTTACATTGTATTTGTCATTTTCTCTTGTAAGGAATGAGTCGTTTGCAAGGATCTTCTTCCCTTAAACGGAAACGACAGGACTTGGCTTTAGTGTCTGAGTCTCTGACAGACGGAGAGCGTATTCTCTATAATCTCATTCATAGCAAGAAAGACATGGGGATCTGGTCAGGAGACATGAAACGAGAAACAAACCTCCCTGAAAATGTGGTAAAAAAATCCCTTAAGTTGCTTCAATCCAAGAGTCTGATAAAGGAGGTTGTTAACATCCAAAACAAAGGTAGAAAGCACTACATGGCAGCAGAGTTTGAACCATCCAAGGAAATCACTGGTGGGGATTGGTATAATGAAGGGAATCTTGATACAGAGTTCATAAACGTTGTAAAGGACGTGTGCTTGAAGTACATATTCAGGCAGAAAGTTGCCACACGTGATGGAGTTTTGGAGTGGAGCAGAAAGAGTGGGGTCTTCTCTGCTGAAGTCACAACACAGCAAATAGAAGAGATTTTGCGAACTTTGGTTTTGGATGATGAGATCATCGAGGTGAAGAGCACTGGATTTGGGGACTTTTCATCTGTTCCTGTTGGAAGAATTTGTTATAGATGCAAAAGCAAGGGTGGTGTTAGAGGGGAAGAAAAAGCTGGTGCCATGGCTTCCATTCCATGTGGAGTTTGTCCACGAATAAACTTTTGTACACCGGATGGCATTGTCTCCCCAAGAACTTGTGTCTATTATCAGAAATGGTTGGACTTCTAAATGAGTCAAAGACCAATTTTTAGTTTTGAATTAACCTTCCAAGTTTTCAATTTCATCTTATAGCTATTGTGTTTATGTTTTTATTACTCAATGCATCAAAGGTTATCTTCCCATTTGCATTAAAATGAAAGCTATTTGCCGTGCTTATGTGCTTTCAACCTGTTTCGGCAGGTAGATTGAAGATGTATTGTTAAATTGTCTTAGAAGATGTTGATGGCTATGTTAGAATCTACTGATCAACATTCTATTCAACAGAAATCATGTTCTATCGAACTTGTTCTAGTTGTCATGAGAGCGATAATGTCACTGCATATTTCCTGTAGCACCTTGGGCAATCATATGAGTTTTATGTTGATGTAACTTTCTTGTCTGTTTCTTAATTCATAAACTTGGTAACCATTTTTGGGGTTTTTTTCTTGTCATCCAAAGCTTTTATGTTGGGAGTTGTATACCTAATAGAGTAGGATCTCCATTTTATATCTAACTCCGTGTTATCTTCATTCCTTCCACTTGAATATGAAACAGAGATGAGTAAACAGAGATGAATAGCTTGATTGTATTGACTTGAATTCTAAATACAATGGATTGACTTGAATTCTAAATACAATGGGTCTGAATATATAGCTTAATATACAAAGACATAATCATTCTAAGATAACTATAGAATATACAAAGATGATGCTTTAGTTAGTGGATTCCTAAAGCAGCAGACATATAGAATATGTACACCTAATAAGCACTTGATGCAGTATGCACTAAGTGCAACTAATGAGTACTGAATCTCAACAACAATCTCAACACTCCCCCTCAAGCTGGTGCATATATGTCATATGCATCTAGCTTGTCACATATATATTTTATTCTTGGACCCCGGAGTGATTTAGTGAGCATGTCTACCAGCTGATCATTGGAGCCTACGAATGACGTTGTGATTTCTCTAGATATAATCTTTTCACGGGTGAAGTGGCAATCAATCTCAATATGTTTGGTTCGTTCGTGAAAAACTGGATTGGAGGAAATGTGCAAGGCTGCTTGATTATCACATATAAGGCTCATGGATCCTATCTTGCAGAATCTTAACTCAGAAAGCAGTTGCTTTAGCCAAATGAGCTCGCATGTAGCAAGGGCCATAGCTCTATATTCTGCTTCTGCACTTGATCTAGCTACAACACTTTGCTTCTTACTTTTCCACGAGATGAGGTTCCCTCCAATGAGAACACAATAACCTGAAGTTGACCTTCTATCACTTAGATTACCAGCCCAATCTGCATCTGTGTAAGCAACAACATCAGTGTGGTCTTTATTTTGATAAATTAGTCCTTTTCCAGGAGACCCTTTAATATATCTTAGGATCCGAACCACTGCATCCCAATGAGTTTCACGAGGAGAGTTGAGGAACTGGCTGACAACACTGACAGCAAAGGATATGTCGGATCTGGTCATAGTGAGATAATTCAACTTTCCAACTAATCTGCGATATCTTCCTGGATCTGAGTAAGGTAAGGTCTCCCTTGATCTGGCATAAGCTTGACATTTGGATCCATAGGTGTGTCAATCATCTTACAATCTAGCATGCCAGTTTCTTCCAAAATATCAAGGGCATATTTTCTCTGAGATATAGCAATCCCTGAACTAGATTGAGCAACTTCAATTCCAAGAAAATATCGCAATCGTCCCAAGTCTTTGGTGTGAAATTGTTGAGATAGGAACCGCTTGAGACTCTTAATGCCATCCTGATCATCTCCTGTAATGACAATGTCATCCACATATACAACAAGATAGATATACTGGCTAAGGGATGAACATTTATAAAAGACAGAGTGATCTGCTTCACTGCGGATCATGCCAAAGTGTTGGAGGGCTGTACTGAACCTGCCAAACCATGCCCGAGGACTCTGCTTAAGACCATATATGGCTTTGTGTAACCTACAAGTAAAACCACAAGACTCCCCCTGAGCAACAAAACCAGGTGGTTGCTCCATATAGACTTCCTCTGTTAAATCACCATGAAGGAAAGCATTTTTAATGTCCAATTGATGCAAGGGCCAGCGACGCATGGCTGCCATGGCTAAGAAAAGACGAACAGAGGCCATTTTTGCAACAGGGGAAAAAGTGTCACCATAGTCGAGTCCAAAGATCTGTGTATAACCTTTAGCTACAAGACGGGCTTTCAGACGATCGATCTGGCCATTTGGTCCTACTTTGATAGTGAATACCCAACGACATCCAACTGTGGATTTTCCAGGAGGATGAGGAACAAGTGTCCAAGTGGTATTAGACTCTAAGGCTGTCATTTCATCAATCATAGCCTGCCGCCACCCTGGATGGGATAATGCTTCCTGGACAGTGTTAGGGATAGAAACAGAGGAAATAGCAGAAATAAAAGCATAATGGGATGGAGAAATGAGGTAATAACTTAGGAAATTATAAATGGGATAAGGATTGGAAGTGGAATGTGTACCTTTACGAAGGGCGATAGGTAAATCAGTGGAAGACTCAGGTGGATCCGAAATAGGTAGATCGACTAGAGCAGGAGATGAATCACTGGCTTGTTCAGGTACAATTTCCTCCAATGGTGCTGGGCGAGGACGACGCTGATAGGTAATAGGAGGTTGGAGAGGAGGCGGGAGAGACACAAGCGGAGTAGAAGACTCGACAACATATGGAATGGATAAAGGAAGCGGTAATACCTGGGAAATGGATGCCGGAGTTACTGAAGAAAGAAAATAAGGGGTATCTTCAAAGAAGGTAACATCGGCAGATATGTAGAAGCGATGAGTAGATGGAGAATAGCATTTGTAACCTTTTTGAATGTGAGAGTAACCAAGGAAGATACATTTGACAGCACGGGCAGACAACTTGTCAAGACCTGGTGTGAGATCATGAACAAAACATGTAGAGCCAAACACACGTGGAGGAACTTTAAACAATGGGTCTTTTGGGAACAAAAGGGAATATGGTACTTTGTTATTCAGAACAGAAGAGGGCATCCGATTTATTAAGAAACCAGCAGTGAGAACAGCATCACCCCAAAACTTTAAGGGTACATGAGCATGTAATAAAAGGGTACGTGCAGTTTCAATAATGTGACGGTGTTTTCTTTCAGCAATACCATTTTGTTGAGGTGTGTGTGGACAAGAAGATTGGTGAATCATGCCATGAGAGGTTATAAACTGATTAAAAGATGTAGAAAAGTATTCTTTGGCATTATCACTTCGTAAAATATGGATAGAATGTCCAAACTGGGTTTGAATTTCTTGGTAAAAGTGCTGAAAGAGAGTTGATAGTTCTGAACGATCTTTCATTAAAAAAATCCAAGTACATCTTGAGAAATCATCAATGAAAGTAACAAAGTACCTATGTCCTAGGATAGAGTTGACTCGACTAGGCCCCCATACGTCAGAATGAACAAGGCCGAAAGGAATGTTTGCCTGACGAGGAGGTTTGCTTGGAAAAGAAGCTCGTACATGCTTGCCAAGCTGACATGACTCGCATTCTAGAGACTTTAAGTGAGACAGATGAGGGGTCATTTTCTTCAATTTATTTAGACTGGGATGACCAAGACGACGATGAAGGATATCTGGAGAGTCGAATGCAGTGCGGCATAACGGATGATGGAGGCTGGAAATAGTAAAGGCCATGTGATTCAGATCCTGTGCCAATCGTCTGCCCCGTATTCCGGTCCTGGATACAGAAAGAGTTATTAGTGAAAGTTATGGAGCAATTAAGGTTACGAGTAAGCTGACTAACAGACACTAAATTAAAGGGACATCCAGGTACAAAAAGAACAGAATTTAGAGGTAAGGATGGAGAAGGTGAGGCTTGACCAATGCTAGTAGCTTTTGTCTTTGATCCATTGGCAAGAGTGATATAATGTGATGTTTTAGGCTGTGTTATAGTGGAGAAAAGAGAGGGATTACCAGCCATATGATCAGAAGCTCCAGAATCCAATAGCCAGGATCCAACAGGTAATGATTGTGAGAGACAAACCATAGAGTTACCAGTATGGGCTACTGCTGCAGCTGAAGATTGACCTTGTTGAACTGATTTCAGCTGAAGGTATTCTTTGAACTCAGCGTCGGACAAGATGTTCTGACTATCATTACGATTGTCGATCCGCACTACGAATTCTGAGGTTGTAGGTATGTCATATGATCTGATTTATCAGGGAATCCATTGAGGGAATAACATTTCTCTCTAGTATGACCCATTCGATTACAGTAGGAACACTGTGGACGATTACCAGAGCCACGACCTCCTCGTCCACCACCTCGGCCTCCACGGTTGGTGGTGTTAGAGAAGAAAGCAGATGAGTCTGAACTTGAAAAGGAACTAGTTCCGATCATAGCCTCCGAAGGGGGAACCCGTAGAAGACGATCCATAAGGTTTTCCACTGTAGGAACACTATGATTGGTCAGAATTTGGTTTCGGACAGATTCAAGATCTTTGTGGAGACCATGGAGAATAAAAACCATGCACATGTTGTCAATTTTGTTCTCCATATCATTTCCGGTTAGGAGCAACTTGACTTCATCAATGGTTGATTGAGCCTTTGTCAAATATGTTAGGAGATCATTCTCCATCATTTGAAGTGTGGCTAAGTTGTGTACCACATCATATAGTCGTTGGATATCATTTGAGTAGACACTATGAGCTTTCTTCCAGATGTCGTAACATGTTTTGTAGGTGCGAAAATGAACCAATAGCTTTAAGTCAATAGACTGCCATAAGAGAGAAACCAATTGGTAGTCTGCTTTCTTCCACTGATCCTGATCTGTGGTATTAATATCTGTAGCCTTTTTGGTTAGGTGATCATCAAGGCCTTGCCCCAAAAACCAGATTTCCACAGCATTTTGCCAGTCCATGTAATTTTTGCTGTTGAGTTTCTCTGAAGTTATAGACGGACTCCCAGAGAAGACAAAGGAAAGAGGGGACTTGCTAGGTGAGGGTGCATTAGGTGCACCAGAGGTTGCAGCGGAGGTTGCAGCAGAATTCTCATGCGTGGAAGCCATTTATAGTGAGAAATGTGACTGAATCTTGATAAAATGCAGTGGGCTCACTTGGGTGACTTGAGGAATAAAATGATGTGGGCTCACTGTGACTTGAACCAAAATGCAATGGGCTGACTTGGACCCAATGCAGAGAAGACAAAACCAAGTTTAAAAGCAGTGGTGTTGACTTTGACCATAGAACTTGAAAACAGATCCGAATGGTTATAGCACTTTAGGTGATTTGAACCAAAAATGCAGGTGCTGACTTTGAACAGTAACTATGAACAGTGGCGACTTTGAACATTAACTTTAACACAGTGGTGACTTTGAACAGTACCTTGAACAGTGGCGAGGGCGCGTGAGACCCACGCGCGGACAGGGACCCCCGGAAAAGAAAGAGGAGATGCCGGCGGTGATGGTGAGACCGGCGGTGAGGTGACCTGACCTCAAGAAGGTGGCGCGTGGAGCTCAGGCGCTGACTTGGATGCTGAGAAGGTGGCGGCGCGTGGCGGCGCGTGGAGAGCCGGAATGAAGATCCGCAGGTGGAGGATGGTTCGTCGGAGGATTCTGGGGCTAGGGCTGGAATGACTTCTAGCTTCAACAGTGGCTGTTTTGCCACTGTTTTTGGACGAGATCCGGGACTTTCAACAGTGGCTGTTTTGCCACTGTTTTTGGACGAGATCAGGCCCACGAATGTGAGCTCTGATACCAACTTGAATATGAAACAGAGATGAGTAAACAGAGATGAATAGCTTGATTGTATTGACTTGAATTCTAAATACAATGGATCTGAATATATAGCTTAATATACAAAGACATAATCATTCTAAGATAACTATAGAATATACAAAGATGATGCTTTAGTTAGTGGATTCCTAAAGCAGCAGACATATAGAATATGTACACCTAATAAGCACTTGATGCAGTATGCACTAAATGCAACTATTGAGTACTGAATCTCAACAACAATTTCAACACTTCCATTTAACGGAAAGGTTTTGCATTTTGAGCTAACACGCTAAGGAATATAAGTCCACAACTCCACATGTGAAAGGAGTAGAACATATTGAGGAATGAATAGCTCACGCGTTGTTAAGTTCTGGTTGAAAGTTTAAATCGATATGAAGTGAGCCCAACTGTGCATATTTTCTTAAGTCTGAACATATACTAGAACTTTATTGAGAACTAATTCGTACAATTCAAGGTTTTGAAAGCGATGTAGCTTGTCTGAATAGTGGATCAAGTCTTTCAAAGAGTTCCTTTTTTTTCTGGTCAAAATATTCTACTTGCATTGTTAAGAGAGATAGAAAGGAAGAGTTCATCCAAACCAGTTTTTCATGAAAGAAAAAACATATTGAAATAAATTGTCATTGGAGAGAATATATATATACACACACGTCTTAGTTACATAATAATAGTATTCAAAACATAAAATTTGATAAAAAAAAAAATAATAATAACATTGGAAGTTTCCAATAAATTTGCATAAAGTACTTCAATCAAATAAAAGATACATAAACATATCATTTGAACATTTTTATAAATTTTTAATAGTAGAGAATAGTATGTTTGGATTAGTTTTTTTTAGCTTCAAAATAACTTATAATTAAAATGTTCAAGAGAGAGATTTTGAAAAAAAAAGAGCTGTTTTTGAGTGTAAAATAATAAAAAACAAACATGTTATTAATTAAATTTTTTTAGAATAATAAAAACTCAATTACAAATTTTTAAAGTATAATAACTTATTTGAATTTACATAAAAAGTTCAAGGACTTATTAAATAATTTAATCATTATTTTATTATATATCTCATTTTTATTTGTAAGTAGTTACTGTATTTAATTGTTTTAAGTGTTAATTATGCATTGAATGCTACGATATAAAAAATATATATTATCTTAAATTAAGTGTACTAAAAACTCTGCTTTATAACGAAAATGAATTCCCTAAAAAAAAAAAAACGAAAATGAATGTCAAATTATTTTTATACTTTAAGGAATAATCAGAGCAAAATATACCAAATATCAATAAATTTACAGCAACTAAAACAATATTTATTAATCATCATCATTTTTATTTATATAATCTTATCTTTTGATGTAGGGAATAACTTTTTGAGTAGTGTGTATTAGAATCCACAGCAAATCAGAGACAGAAAAAGGAAGCAGAAGAAGCGGAGAAAGGTTCAGTGTTGTTCGCAGCTCTGTGTTGTTGTTCACAGGTCAGTTTCTCGTATCTGTTCCTTTTGTCGAAGCACCAATGGATAATTGATATGGGTTGGTTGGTTACTCTGTATTTTCTGAGAATTTAATTGTTAATTGTGAATAAATGGTTTTTTTTTTTATTTATTTGGGTGTTGTATGTTCATTTTTCATTTCATTCATTTGATTTAGTTTGGATTTTGGAGATCAAATTCATTGCAATCTTATCTATTTGAATTCTACGCACAGTGTTAAACTTAGGTGCCACCAATTGTCCCAAAACCAACTATAGTCCATATTTCCAATTCCATTAACAAGGAACACAGACAAAAATAACATATTGAAGTAGGGGGAAAAAAAAAGGAAATAAGAAATGAGGTGTCCGTGGGGATGACAAGGGAAGAGAGGTGAAAATGTCATAAAATTTTATGAAAAAAAATAAAACAAATTGTAATCCATCTTCATTATTCTTCTGTGACATGGTTGCAGGCACACTCTCCAGATCGCTAATCAAGGTAACATTTATGCTATGCTACATATATATATATATATATATATTATTTGCACTCTTCTCCTGAATGGGATTTCTCTGTGTTTTTTTGGCACTGCAAATTCACTTTTTCAAATGCCCAATTTTAGTTTTTTCTCATAACACTAAAGTTCTTAGTTTCTACATTCTAATTTAGAAATGGGTGATCCATGCTTTGTAGAGTTAGCATGATTAGCTATCTCTCTATCACTCTTTCTCAATAATCATCGCCTGATAAACCCTAGTTTCCTTTCCCAAACCCCAACATGCACCGCACTGAGTAATCTGCTTTTTGTGCTATTTGTAAAGGCATCATCAGAGTGAAGTTGGTGATTATATCAGCAATTGTTGTTGGCAATTTAACCTAGCTATTATATAATCTGAAAGGGACAAGGTTGCATTCTGGTAGAATGAGTAGTCCACAGCTGCCAAAGAAAAGAGTGGCGTTTGTGCTGATTGATGGGTTGGGTGATGTGTCACTGCCAAGGTTTGGACACAAGACTCCTCTTCAGGCAGCAAAAGTCCCCAACTTGGATGCCATAGCATCTGCTGGAGTTAATGGACTAATGGACCCTGTTGAGGTTGGCTTAGCCTGTGGAAGTGACACTGCTCATCTGTCCTTGTTGGGTTATGATCCAAGAGTTTATTATCGTGGCCGAGGAGCATTTGAATCTATGGGAGCTGGATTGGCCATGTCACCTGGTGATATTGCTTTTAAGGTTGGTATAGATCCTTGTTTTCATTTTTCCTTTTGCTTACTTTTGGATTGGAGCTATTGTACTTTATCTCCCATTTATAAACTCTCGTTTTCCCTTGTAACTGATGCATGCTTCAGAAACACCCACTTCCTAGATGGTTTATTCAAGCAGTTTTCTTCAATTGTCAGTTTGATGCAAAATTGAGATTAAACCACCCCAGATCTTTACCTCAATTGTTGGTGTTATAGTATAGCAAGGTGTGTAGCATATATTTTGTGGATAGCACAGAATAATTACTCTCAATAGGAAATTCTATCAATATTTTTTGTTTCCTTTTAACTAGTAAGATTTAACTACATGCCATTTAGTATATGTTGATTGATCTCTATTTTAGAAAAAGAAGAACAAATGAAAGGAAAAAGGGTCAAATATTTGACATTTCTGAAGGAAGATATTTTGATTTCTCTGCTGATCTCTGCCCATAATTTTGGAGTTAAAGATAGTCAATTTTGGCTCATGTATTTTTCATTCATTTACTATTTCCCCATTCCTTCAAAAACCTAGAGTTTTGGCTTTATCCCTATTCTTGTCATTTATGTGGGTGATTGTTAAACAATGTGGTTTCTTTTGGAATATGACAGTGTATGCAACCCCCTCTAAATTGTTAGGAAAGCGTTAGGAAACTGGTAACCAGATTTGGATAGAAAACTGTGAGGTTATTATATTCACACTGCAGATCCCTTACTCCCACTGTTATAGACTGAATCAGTGGAAGAAGATGGTTGGTACAAAGGGAAAATATGAAAAGAAAATGGAAAAGACAGATAGAGCAGCACTCCGAGGGGCTGCAACCTCCCTACCACCCAAATCACTCAATACCTGCCTCTCTCCTCAGCCTCCCCTCTACCTTTATCCCACACACCCATAACAGACTCCCTTGTCTTCACTCTCTTCTCCTTGTCATGTAAGCATTCTGTTATTTCCATAATAATTATTCCCACTCACTCCCTTCTTGCACACGTGCTTCTTCTTCCTAGTGTATACTTGGGTAATGGGGGGTCTAACAATACTCCTCTCCAGCACTTTCACCTTGTCCTCAAGGTGAAATTCAGGAAAATTATCCTGTATAGCCTGATATTGCTCCCAAGAATTCTCAAACTCTGGTAGATCTTGCCATTTGATAAGCACTGCTGGGCTGCCATCATGTCCTGTTCTCAGTTGCAGCACCTTAGCTGGATGTACTTTTAGCTCGCAGTCTTCTGAAAGTGCAGGTGGTAATGGCTGAAGTCTGGCTGACACTGCTACTGATTTTTTTAATAAGGAAACGTAGAATACTGAGTGAACATGACTGTATTCTGGAAATTTCAACCGATAAGCAACCTGGCCTATCTTCTCCATTACCTCAAAAGCCCATAGAATCTTGGACTTAGTTTCTCATTAATCTTCTTAGCCAAAGATCTGAGTTTGTAAGGTTGAACCTTTAGGTAGACTAAATCTCCAGGCACATAACTCACGTCTCTTCTTTTTTTATCTGCATACTGCTTCATTTTGTTCTGAGCCAGCTCCAAATTAGCTTTGAGTTCCTCTAACACTGCATTCCTCTTAGTCATCAACTGGTTAACTTCTTCTACTACTGATAAATCTCCTGTACACCTGAGTAGTGTTGGAGGGTCTCTGCCATATAGGGCCTTAAAAGGGACATTTGAGTGGAACTGTGGTAGTTGGCATTGTACCGGAACTCAGCCCAATTGAGCCAGCGTGGCCACTGACTGGGTTTGGAACTTGTAAAGCATCTCAGGAAGGTCTCTAAGCATCGGTTGACAATTGTGGATGATAGGCAGAGCTGAGTTTGAGAGTGGTTCCTGACTGTTTGAATAGCTCAGTCCAAAATTGACTGATAAAATTGCGATCTCTGTCTGAGACTATGGAAGAAGGAAATCCATGGAGCCTTACCACTTCTTTAGTAAATAAGTCAGCAACTTCTTTAGCAGTAAATTGGTGACAAAGGGGTAAAAAATGAGCATATTTTGTAAGTCTATCCACTACCACCAAAATGGTATCTATCCTTTGGACTTTAGGAAGACCTCTATTAAAATCCATTGAAATGTCACTCCATACCTGCGTAGGGATGGGCAAAGGCTGAGCATGGTACTTATTCCTTTAGCAGGTGTCACAGGTAGCAACGTAGTTTTTAATATCACCCTTCATTCCTTCCCAAAACAGAAAGCCAGTGGTCTTCCTATATGTTCTGAAAGACCCCAAATGCCCACCCATAGGAGTAGTGTGAAACTCTTTGAGGATGGTAGGTACTTGTGCCAAATTCTTGGGTGATATAATGGGACTTCATGTCTTTCTATTTTATGCTAAAACTATAACTCCTTAACCTTCCTTTTCCAGAATAGATATATCTCACAGGTTGTTCTTCATTGTTCATGTTAATCACCTGATGAAATGTTTTCCTGCAGTCAAATTTTGCAACTATCGATGAGAAAACTGGAATAGTCACCAGTAGGAGGGCTGACAGGCACTTTGAAGAAGAAGGCCCCATACTTTGTGCTGCCCTGGATGGAATGAAGCTGCCATCATTCCCTGAATATGAAGTCAGAGTCAGGTGAAGATGCCTAAGGTTGCTATAATATCATAAGAGTTAATTGCTAATGTATGTAACCACTAATTATGGGTGGTATTGGGTTTTTAACGTTTACAGTCTCCTTTATGTGAAGATAGTTGTAAGAACATTGTGCTTCTTGTTGGAGAAAAGTTTTAATAGTGTAATAAATCTATATATTAGTCGTCTCATACATTTTGGGGAATATGAGTGGTTGGGCTCTATTTTATCTGGTTTAAAGATTTCATTACAAAATTTAAAAATTCAGCCCTTGAGTAAAATTATTACTTGATATTTAAAAGCTTAGGAACTTAAAAGATTTATGCAGAGTAAAAGTAACAGTACTTTGTGCTTTTTTCCTTTTCTTCTCATAGGTACGCAACAGAACATAGATGTGGAGTGGTTGTTAAAGGACCAAATTTGAGTGGAAATATATCAGGAACAGACCCATTAAAGGACAATCGCTTACTTTTGAAAGCAGAAGCTTTAGATGACTCTCATGAAGCAAGGCACACTGCTGCTGTTGTTAATGAGTTGTCCAAGGAAATAACAAAAATTCTGGTTTCTCATCCAGTGAATGCTAGACGTGTTGCAGAAGGGAAGAACATAGCAAATTTAGTCCTTTTAAGAGGTTGTGGTATTCGAATTGAGGTTTGTTCTTTGAGTTCATATCATATTTTACTCATTTATCTTTCAAATATGAAAGGGATGCTTAAGAAAACGAAAAATCCATTACTTCTTAATCCGTTTACATATTCTGCTACTTTGGAGGAAGGCACATCGTATATGCAGCAATTATTTAAGAATAATGAAAAACATTGCGTTTTAAAATAACAATGGTAATTTGCATGTTCTGCAGTTTTGAATTTTTCTCTCTTGAATTTTATGCTATATTTATTCGATTATTGTTAACTTCCAAAAAGTAGTGACTACTAGGAGAAGAACTATTTGGCTGCAGAGGTGGTCATTCTATAACTTCACTTTCTATTATTCTGTGACTTTGGCAATATACTCTGTAAATACTTGGATAAAATATTAAAGAGATGTTGGTCTGCCAATTGTATCCTCAGTCTGAGCCAATAAATTATTATAAGATGAACTGTAATCTAAGTTATAAATGCTTGCCAATGTGTGTCAATGTTTTAGTTATATGTATTTATAAGTTTTAATTTGTATATTACAGGTTCCTCCATTTAAAAACAAACATGGTTTGTGGCCATGCATGGTAGCTCCCACAAAAATAATTGCTGGCCTTGGCTTATCACTTGGTATTGATATTCTAGAAGCTCCTGGAGCTACTGGAGACTATCGAACTTTATTAACTTCAAAAGCATCAGCAATAGCTAAGGCACTCTCAGCTCCTTTGCAGTCTTGCCCCCGAGTTTTTGTACCTGGAGAGGATGAGCATAAAGCAGGCCAGTCAGATGGCTATGACTTTGGATTTCTTCATATTAAGGTCAAAATTTTGAGTTTTAGGTTCTTTATCTGCTTTTACTTTTTCATCATTTCGTTTGGAAACTAAGAATCACATTTTATGGATGGAAAAGTTTTCTTCCATTTTTTGCTTCAACCCAGAAAATGATGAGGTGCTAAATTGTGATTGAGTCTCAGGCCTAATATGAGGATCTTATGAATGTCTGCAAACACATTTCTCATGTTTAGTGGTGCAGCTGCATGGTCCTCTTGAAGATTAAAACCTATAAGATAATATGGAATACAGGAAAAGTAAAATGGAAATGGAAATAGAAATAGAAGTTAAATGTTCCTGGACTACATCAGCACACCAATATAAGATCAGAGTGGAATCTTGCATCTATTACTTAGAATGCTGCCCTTTCTTTTCTCCTTCTTCTTAACCTGGGCTATATTCATTTCTAGATTTTTGGATTATTCAATTCTAATGAAACCTTATATGGTGTTGCAGGCAATAGATGATGCTGGCCACGATAAGGCAAGCATTCTCAAAGTCAAAGCATTAGAAGCTGTAGATAGTGCTATAGGGCAGTTGGCAAGGCTTCTCTGGGAGGCAGAATCAACTGGAAAGTTTCAGTATTTCCTTTCTGTCACAGGAGACCACTCTACTCCAGTAGAATATGGAGATCATAGCTTTGAACCAGTTCCATTTGCTATGTGTCGGTTGAAAGACTTTGTTGGTGCAGTTGGTGAGTCCATTATTAATGGAACTTCTCTTGACCCATTTCCTCTTCCAAGTGTTAAAGCTGGCGAGGACTTAACTGATGATTTGGAAAATGATGAGAGAAGAGACAAATGTTCTCAGTCTTATAGTGGTGATTCAGTTTATGAGTTAAATGAAATGGCAGCTGCAAGGGGATGCCTGGGGCGTTTCCCTGGAGGAGAGATGATGGGAATTATAAAGAAATTCCTTAGCTTAGATGCGAGAGCTGCTTTACTAAGAAGTTAGGAGAGTTATGGCAGTTCATTATTTTTCTGATAATTCCAAGTTAACTCCCTCTCTCATTACTCTGAAAGCAAGTGATTTGATGATTTCAGGGTACAAATTATCAAAATTTTGAACTTGTGCGATTGTAGAATAAAGAGGCTTTACCAAAAAATAACAATGTAAACTCAGCCTAATTTGTTTTCTTTCCTTGTTTTATTATTATTATGTTTTTTATGAATTGGATTTCATTCAAACATACTTTTACAAAGTTAGCAGGAGAAAACCTGCACAATACAAACCGAAGCTTTCACGCGGACACAGCCACGTTTTGCCTTTGATCTAACAAATTTCGAGTACTCCCATGTATAATATCTAGAGTGGGTACTATAATTTAAACAAACTGATGTGTCCAGTAAAAAGTTTTGATACACTTTATTGAATACCTTCTTAGTAAACATTTAATCTCATCAAAGTTTTTACAAGATAGATTAAATTTATAAAATTTCATACTTTCAAATTCCAAAGTAAGCTTGGTCATCGCCTTCTACTCCTCGTTGATGTCTACACCTCTTACTGTGCACGTCCCTATTTATACTAATATTACTTAATCCCAAAATTACCAAGACTTTTCTAGTAAGGTTTTCTATTTGTGTTAAAATCCTTTTAATGCATAATCCTTAGATAGCAAGGAAGGTAAAATTTTGTCTCTTTTTAAGTCTTCTTAATTAATGTGAGAGATTCCTTTCATATTATTTTTTATAAGAGTATCGGTACTCTTAGTAATTAGTGATTAATATTTATCTATATGTTCTACTTAGTTGAAATATAAAAATATAAATAAAATAATTATGTTTCAACTTAGTGAAATATATGGCTAAATATTAATCATTAATTATGAAAGGTTATTAGTATCCTCACAAAAAATAAGGGTACTGGATAAACCTCAATTAATGTGAGTAAAGAGGAAAAGTTTCTCAAGAATAAAAAATTGATACAAAGGAAACTTTTTTAAAAAATAGGAAAGTAAATTAAGACAATAGATTTTCTTTAGGAATTGCTCTATTTAAAGCCTTGAGCCATATGGCATCTAAATTGCACATAAGTTTTCACCATCAAAACACACAAACTAAGCCTTCCACTAAAATAAGGATTTGTAGCCTGTATCTTAGCTTTCATTGATTTTGAGATAATTTGATGTGCACTTATTTAACTTAAGGTATCATTATTTTACTTCACAAAGGTCCAACAAACCTAACAACTACTATTTTTTACACCAAATTTGATCTTACTCTTTAAGTTAGCCGTTCAATTCCTATGAAACGAAATAAGCATTATAAACAAAAGGTAATATAGATAATTTAACATAAAATAGAGTAATTTAACATAAAAAATATTGTATACAAAATTGACTCAATAGTGTACAAGTTTACAAGGTGTTCAATGAGTTAAAACAAGCACCTAAAGCATGATATAGTCAAATTGACAACTACTTCAATGAAAAAGGCTATGAAAAGAGTAAGAGTGAGCCTACTTGTATGTGAAGTATGAAGGAGAAAATGACATCCTTGCACTTTATGTGGATGATGTGGTATTTACAAGTAACAACAGAAAAATGATTGGGAAGTTAAAAACAGGAGATGCTTGAGATATGAAATGAGTGATACGAGCTTGCTAAAATACTTTAATTGCATGGAGGTGCATCAAGGTGATGATGGAATTTTCATTTGCCATATGAATTATGCAGAGAATGTGCTAAAAAATTCCAGAATGTATGGATGTAATTCAATGGCAACACTAGTCATTGTGGGGGAGAATTTGAGGAAATAAAATGGGGAAAAGGAGTGGGAAGTCGAAGTTATAGAAGCTTAATTGGTAATCTTTATCCTTCAACTACACGGCCCGATATATGCCTGCTACAACCTTTTTGTCCAGGTTTAAGCATAATCCCAGCCACTTCCATCTTAGGGCAGAGAAGAGAGTGTTAAGATACATCCACGGCAAAATTAATTATGGCAAGCAAATTTATGCTACTAGCAAGTGCACTAATGGATCAAGCAATAAAAGTAGAGTGTCTAATTACGGTTCAAAACTAATTATAATCTATGACTCAATAGGAAATGATAATTGAACTAACAAATAACTGTGGCAAAAATCAATAATAAAATAAAAATAAATTAATAAATAAAAATAGATATCTGACGATCTAATTTAAAATATAAAAGAGTTATGATTTTAGATTTCACCTTATCCAACTCAACAAAAATCCCAAACAGATTTAGTTTACAAATTTATTTAATTTTTACGAGGTAGCCAATTTTATTCTTTATCAAATACCCTCTCTCAATATATATATATATATATATATATATATATATAGTTTATCTTAAATTTTAAAATTTCCATTTCTCGATATAAATTTAAATAAATTAAAGATGCATGAAGATTTATGAAACTTGTTTTTATAAGTTTCAATTCTCACTAAAACTTAAAATAACTACAAGAATTATATATGTTGACATCTCTCGATTTTCTACTTAATTTATGGCAGTGTTATGAAGTTAAGATATAATTTCTCTTTAATTTCTATTATACCTAACATCTAAATCGAATATTGATCAAGTATTCAAAACTATTCAGACTAATAACACATGCTTATTTCAAAAATAAATAAAAGAGAAAAAGCTATATTAGAATTCACATTAATTGGTTTGGCTACATCTAACCCCTAATAATAAAAATATATTTCATAATAAAAACAATAAAATTGAATTCAATAATGGAAAACATTTCCAAATAAAAAAAATTAAAAACAAAAACAAAGGATGAGTAATTAGACTATTGATAATTAAATCACTTGAGAAAATTTGTTCCAATTTATTTGGAATAATGGCTAAAAGAACTCTTCGAAAGACGAAAAATCTCCCCCAATGCCGGCCACCTCTCTTTTAATTTCACTTTCACCACTTCAAAAGATGGTTAAACCATGGGCCTTGAACTATAATCCATTCCGCTGCTTCTTTCTTTGACCATGGGCCCTAGCTCTCTCTTTCTCAAGTCTAGCCGTATAGCCCCACTTACCTCGAATCGGGTGTTGGAGATTGGCCTCATAAATTGTTGTGATTGTTGCTGACTAGTGTTGTAATTTACTTGATTTGCTCGTGGGTCTTACTGCCTGCCTATCCATGGCTTCTTCTATTTTTCCATGACCCAATAACTCTGCAATGTGGTAGGCTGGCAGCATTAGAATGAAAGAACTATATGGTATCTGTGTCAGCTGGCAGTGGTTAATTTTGTATAATTTAGGCTATTATCACAATCCAGCTTATTGTTAGTACATGTCAATTAAAGCGACTCTAAATAAAACTCAAGTAATTTGTATCTCAAATCAATTTAATCAATTGCAGTTTTAACTTAGCTCAAAGATTTCACTCGTGTCAAAATACCACCACTGCCACAAAATTTTCACAATCATTAAAAGTCATGTGTGTAAATATTCTAACTACTATGATATATGCACATTGTCTCAAAAAAACATAACTAATCCCTACAACAATTTGCAATTCTCACAATTGTTGCACTCAACCAAAAAAATCACTCATAAATAGGTTTCACACATAACAAGTAAATGTGATTGGAGTAGTAGTCACAAATCAAATCAAAGATTTCATATAAAACATAATAAAAGAATGTTCAACAAAGAAAATAAAAACCATTTCATGAAAAGATGCAAAGAAGAGATTAAATATCACACATTTATATCAGATCAATCATGTAAATTGAAAGAACTATGCAATCTCTTAAGATCAAATAAGACCTTATTTCTTGCAATGTGGGTAAACAAAAATATGAAAGCTAAATGATAATAATGAATATATAAAAAAAAATTCAAGATTATTTAGAAACTCACTTTTATTTCACTTTCATTTCAATTTTTTTCTTCAAATTATTTTATATTCTAGCCTCCAGGACCAACATTTTTTTCGCACTTTTTTCTCCATTTCTTTTGGGTTTATTATTATTATTATTATTATTATTATTATTATTATTATTATTATTATTATTATTATTATTATTTGCATTCTCGCTTCTTCTTTTATTTTTTTATTCTTCTCTTTTTCATTATTTTCAAGTCTCCTTATACCACCTCATAGTACAATAATAATGTTTCTTTCTTAAAATTAAACACATCGGAAAATAGCTAAGAAAGAAAATGCTTAGTAAACAGGCTTAACGTGGTGACTAGTGGCAATATATAAAAGAATAAGAATATTATGTAAATGCTTAAAATAAGAAATATGGTCTAATCTCATCCCTTAAGAAAATACATAACTACCGATTTCCATAATATCAAATTTAAATGTAATATAAATATAATATTTAGCTAATTAATTAATAATAATAATAATAATAATAATAATGAAACAATGCACACTGTCAAATAAATAATAATGAAATAATGCAATATATATATATATATATGGGAGCATACAACTCATCATATGCAATATCAATCAAATCAGCAAGGACATCAATATGAAAAACAGAATGCTCCTCCATGGGATGCTTCATAGCATCAAAGATGTTAAACTGCATAATGGAGTCACCAAATTCCATGGAAAGAGTTCCTGCATGCACGTCAATCTTCGTCCGAGCTGTCTTAAGGAAAGGTCTCCCTAAAATGAGTAGAGTCCTAGTGGTTGGTGATTCCCCCTCCATTTCCAAAATGTAGAAGTCTGCAGGGTATATCAATTCACCCACTCGCACCAACACATCCTCAATTAGTCCGATTGGATACGCATTGCTCCTATTTGCCAACTGAATCACTACACCTGTGGCATGCAAAGGTCTAAGTCCAAGAGAGTTAAATACAGACATAGGCATAACATTAATTGAAGCACCTAAGTCTAGCATGGCATTTTCAAATTTCGAGTTGCCTATTATGCATGGAATGGTAAAAGTCCCTGGATCTTTGCATTTCTGTGGCATAGGTTCAATGAGGGCTGAGATGTTCCGGCTTATGCTAATTCTCTCATCGTCTTTCAGCCGCCTCTTGTGTGTGCAAAGTTCTTTCAGAAACTTGGCATACTTTGGAATTTGCTTAATTGCATCCAACAATAGGATGTTCACCTCCACCTTCCGAAAGGTCTCCAGAAGCTCTTTATCTTTCTCAGCATCATCTCCTTTTCTAGATTGGACTGCTCTGTGTGGGAAAGGAAGTGGCACTGTACAATTGTTCTTCTGCTGCACAAGTTGTACAGAATCTGCAGAATCTAATTTTTCTGCTACAGAATGTGGTTTATGTGCAAAATCTGTTTTCTGATTATCTGTAGAATTGGACACATCTATCGCAGAGTCTGTTGTTGCTGCTGAATTTGTAAAATATGCAGAATTCGAATTCTGTTGCTGCTCAACTTGTAAGGATTTCCCAGACCTCAAAGTAATAGCACTGACATTCCCTTTTGGATTGGGAATTGTTTGTGCAGGAAGTTGACTATTACCTTGAGCTTGTAACTAATTGACCAATTTGTGTCTCCAAATTTTGAATTGTGGCATCAGTCCTTTGTTGGAATTGGAGATTGTTGGTAACAAGTTGCTTCATCATATCCTCTAATGAAGGCTCAGACTTTGGTGGTGTATTTGCTTGCTGCTGCTGCTGCATAATTGGATGTTGCTGCATATTTGATTGAAATGGCCTACTAGTTCCAGCATGGGAGTGAAATTGCTGCTGCCTTATTGGTTGCTGTTGGAAAGGCTTCTTATACTGATTTGGCTGTTGGGCAGTGGTATTGCCATATCTCAGATTTGGATGATCCCTCCAACCAGGGTTATAGGTGTTGGAGAATGGGTCATATCTCTGCTGTTGCTGTTGAAATTAAGGTTTACCAGGATAAATTCCTGCTACAGTAACAGATTGGTCTGGAAAGGCAGAACCATTATCTTGCATTATGGGGCACAAATCTGTGGGATGGGATGAGCTAGAGCATATACTGCAAACTCTTGCAGGGGTAAGCACAAGTGGTTCGTGTTGTCCCATTGCCATCTGTCTAACAAAAGAAGTGAGCTCATCCAATCTATGTTCCATCCTTTGTTGATCAGCATGTAAAGAGGTATTAGCTTCATTAACTACTTTGGTTGCAGCACCCATTCGAGTACCAAATTGCTGAGAATTTGCTGCCATATTTGCAATTAAGTTTCTAGCAGCAGCTGGAATTTTATCTACCAATGCTCCATGACAAGAGGTTGTCGAGACCCGTCAAATAAAAATTATTACCGGTTCACAAACTAATTTGTAGTATAGAGAATGAACCGAATCGTCTATCAAGGATCCAAAAAGAACAAAGATTTAATCAGATCAAGATAATTAAAAGGGGGTTTTGATGATTTGAAAAGATAATACACTAGTTGAATTAAAGGAAAGTAATTAAAAAATTAATCAATCCAAGGAAATTTACCAATCTTGAGTTTAATCCATCATTGACCACAAGAAATTCACTTAATTGCTAACCATGTTCTTGGCCTTAGATCACATCAAGACGCCTAAAAATGATCCAAGAATCCTCTACTAGATAAGCATCTAGGATTTAATTAACCAAGGTTAGATAAAGTAAGCACCATCCAAACATAGATTTAACTTAAAATCGAGGATTGAACCAAGCTAAACAATCCATCAAAAAGCTTTGATATATTGTTTAGTCTTTGTGAACCTCTTGATTACATGATAATAAAGCTATTATCACATAAACATCTAAATCAAATTAAGCAATTTAATCTAGATAAAAATCAAAAGAGGAAGAAGAGAAACTTGAATAACAATTAAGCAATATGAACAAGCGAAACAAGATCTCCAAATTAAACATCAAGGTGGCTAATCCCTTGGATTGATTATGAGAGCCTAGCCCTCCATGGATGGGAAGGAAGAACTTAGAAATAAAAGAACAAAAATGAAATTCTAAAGAGAATGAAGAAGAAGAGAAAGAAAACTGTCACAAATACTCAAACTTTCTTCAAACTTACTTCAAATTGAATGATTATAATACAAAGAGATTGACTCTATTTATACTAATCCTATAAGCCAATTTGTAATTGAAAATAATCTGAATACAAGTTGTAAAAACATGGAAATTGTCAAATATGGAAGCTTGATGCATGGTAGGTGGGTTGGTGACTTCAAGTCAGCAACTCTTATCTGACTTCCAGCATGATTTTCATGACCTAGACGGTGCATTTTGGCTTGGAGGTCTCATGAGAGTTGTAGCCAGTTGTCTCCTTGAAATTTTACAATTGGAATCATGCCATTTGGACTTTTGGAACTCCAGATATGCCAAAAACACTACACCTACCTCAAGTTAGGTTGGCAGAACGTGTTTTCAAATTCAAACCAACTTGTAGCTTCATAATCATGCCTAAAACGATATCTATTGACTAAATAGTCTTCAGTGAAGTTGGAGATATGGGTCTTATCTTTCAATGGTCAATTTCAGCCCAAGAGGAGGCCTATAGCTCACTATGTAGTCCAATAAGTGCACACTGCCCAGATTTCCATGATAGCAAACCCACTCTGCATTGCAAGGATATTTTGGACCCTTAGAAGTCCGATCCAGCTCTTGAATTCTCATGAAACTTGTAGAGCCTTGTCTTAGCTTTCCAAAGACACCAAGATCACCTCAAATGGATCACCGAGTCCCAAGTTATGGCATAACCAAGGAGGAAATGTCAAAATGCATCAAAATCCAAGAATTATTCATAATTTGCATTAAATCCCAATGAAGCCCAATAACATTAAACTCATTTTAAATACTAATATTGGGCACAATAAACATCTAATAAAGCTTAATACAAAGCTAACATAAGTGTCTCAAATTGATAGATCACTCCACCACTTGCAGCATCAATCATACTCCTTTCCATTGGCATTAACCCTTCATAAAAGTATTGGATTAGTAGTTGATCACTAATTTGATGGTGTGGGCAGCTCAAGCACAATTTCTTCAATCTCTCCCAATACTCATGGAGAGTTTCTCCACTGATTTGCCTTATGCCGCAAATATCTTTCCTTATTGCAGCAGTTCTTGATGCAGGAAAGAACTTCTCCAGAAACAGTATTTTCATGTCATTCCAAGAAGTGATGGCAGCAGGTTGTAAGTAATACAACCAATCCTTAGCAGCACCATCCAAAGAAAAGAAAGGCCCTCAGCTTGATGTGATCTCCAGCTATTCCATGAGGTTTCATGGTGGAGCAGACAACATGGAACTCCTTCAAATGCTTATGTGGATCTTCACCTGCAAGACCATGAAACTTGGGCAGCAAGTGTATCAATCCAGATTTCAACTCAAAATCAACTTTAAGTTCAAGATATTGAATGTACAAAGGTTGATAATTCACATCAGGTGCAGTCAATTCCTTAAGAGTCCTATTATTATAGTCAACCATAGTAAAATTAGCAGACTCAGTATCAGACACTGAAGCACTAATAGAAACAGACTCAATAGGATTAAAAGAGTCAACAAGATCAGGTGCAATGTCAAGTTCAAGTCCAATTCCAGAAGTAATTCTATTAGCTCTATGAGTGCTACTACCAGTCCTATGAATTCTATACAGTGTATGAAAAGTCCTATCAATTTTAGGATCAAATGAATGCAAGGTATCAGGATCAAACCTAATCATACAGCATGCAACTCATAAGAAGGTATAGAAAAGCAATAACAACTAAAACACTAAAAAATTCCTAAAACAAATACTAAAAAAAAAAATCTAAACAAAAATAAAAACAGTATCAAATGAATTTTAAAAATAATAGAACCACCACAGGATGAAATCTACACAAAAATGTTATCTAAGAGAATAATAAAAATTCTTATAAAATTGAAAAAATGGTCTAAACAATGGAATTTGGCTAAAATAAGGGTGACTTCACTATAAATAGTAAACATTTCTCAAAATAACGTTTTCCATTAGTGTGCCAAAATTCAGGTTAATCAGAGATACTTTACCGAAACGAAATTCTTGACACGATGCGCTTTACCCAATTTCAGCCGAATTCCACTTGAAAAAGCTTCAAAAACAAAATAAACACAATTGTTAGAGTTAGATGTGGTCTTGAAATGATCAAATAGTTGCCTTGGATCCCCGACAACGACACCAAATTTGACAAGAGGTTGTCAAGACCTGTCAACTAATAAAAATTACCGGTTCACAAACTAATTTGTTGTATAGAGAATGAACCGAATCGTCTCTCAAGGATTTAAAAAAACAAAGATTCAATTAGATCAAGATGATTAGAAAAAGGGGGTTTTGTTGTTGATTAATAAGATTGACAAAAGTACAAGACTTAAAGTTGTAAACAAATCTAAAGAAGCAACCAATCCAATGAAATTTACCGATCTTGAGTTTAATCCATAATTGATCACAAGGAATCCACTTAATTGCTAACCATGTTCTTGGCCTTAGATCACATCATGAAGCCTTAACATGATCCAAGAATCCTCTACTAGATAAGCATCTAGGATTTGATTAACCAATGTTAGATAAAGTAAGCACCATCCAACATAGATTAACTTAAGATCCAGAATTCAACCAAGCTAAACAATAAATCAAAAAGCTTTAATATATTGTTTAGTCTTTGTGATCCTCTTTGAATACATGATAATAAAGATAAAGCAATATGAACAAGCAAAACAAGATCTCCAAATTAAACATCAAGATGGCTAATCCTTTGGATTGATTATAAGAGCCTAGCCTTCCATGGATGGGAAGGAAGAACTCAAAAAATAAAGAACAAAAATGAAATTATAAAGAGAATGGAGAAGAAGAGAAAGAAAACTCTCACAAATACTCAAACTTTCTTCAAACTTACTTAAAATTGAATGATGTATAATACAAAGAGATTGGCTTTATTTATACTAATCTTAGAAGCCAATTTGTAATTGAAAATAATCTGAATACAAGTTGTAAAAATATGAAAATTGTCAAATATGAAAGATTGAAGCATGGTTGGTGGGTTGGTGTATGGTTGATGGCTTCAAGTCAGCAACTCTACTCTAACTTCCAGCCTGTTTTTCATGCCTTAAACGATGTATTTTGGCTTGGAGGTCTCATGACAGTTGTAGAGCATTGTCTCCTTGAAATTTTGGCGTTAGACTCATGTCATTTGGACTTTTACAACTCTAGATATGCCAAAAACACTGCACCTACCTCAAGTTAGGTTGGCAGAACGTGTTTCCAAATTCAAACCAACTTGTAAATTCATAATCATGCCTAAAACGACATCTATTGACTAAATAGTCTTCAGTAAAGTTGAAGATATGGGTCTTATCTTTCCAAGGGTTGAGTTTTAGCTCAAAATGAGGCCTATAGCCCACTATATAGTCCAATATGTGCATACTGCCTAGATTCCATTGATAGCAAACCCACCCCACATTGCAGGGCTATTTTGGACTCTTAGAATTCTGATCCAGCTCTTGAGTTCTTCATGAAACTTGTAGAGCCTTGTCTTAGCTTTCCAAAAACACCAAGATCACCTTAAATGGATTACCAGTCCCAAGTTATGGCCTAACCATGGAGGAAAGGTCAAAATGCATCAAAATCCAAGAATTATTCACAATTTGCATTAAAGCCTAATGAGGCCCAACAACATTAAACTCATCTAAAATACTAATATTAGGCACAATAAACATCTAATAAAGTCTAGTACAAAGCTAACATAAGTGTCTCAAATTGATTGATCATAAATTTTAAAACCAAATTTAATATTGGCCAATAGAAATTTTGAAATCAAACTCCAAGATTTGTTTTGACAAAACAAACTACTAAACTTTATGTAAATGTCGGCTATTTGGACCGACAAATTTTGCTATGAATTCTGGGATTAATCTTTATAAATGTCGATAATTTCAAACCGACAAACTACTAGCCAAATCAATCCGTTCCTAAGAAACAGGGAACGCTTATTCATTTTTCATGGGATTTTAAAATACATTTTGAAATTCAAAATCATAATAACTTTTTCTAATCCCAATCTTCCTTGAAAAGGATCATCTAATGATGTAACCGCCAACTATCCACTAAGCACGATTTCTACTATCATGGCCATATGGCAGTTATTTATTTGCCAACATCTAAGAATTAAAAATAAAGTAAAGGCGGCAACTCATCATTGTACCCTTTATAAATTCGAAAAAGGGTTTCTTTTATCTTTTACGTTTCCAGAAACCTTTACCGAAAATCCCTATTCTCCTCCATGACTCAATCTTTCACGAAACCTTTTCCAAGTTTTCATCAATGATGTCTTTTTCAGCTCAGTCCATTTCCTCTCCTACCCAAAAAACTGGGTCTTTCTCAACTTCCATTCCACTGGCCTCTTCGTCCTAGGAACCCATCTGCCATGAGGATGTTCTCACTGTTCCAGACCCATTAGTGGAAAACTCAAAGCTTTGGGAATCATAGCTACTTATACCTTACAAGCTCACTCATAGAATAAGTGCTTTCTTAGGTCCTCTTCTTCCTCCTTCTAAAATCTCTGAAATTGTTATCTCGAGTCATTTTCCATGTCAAAAAGACCAGGAAATCATTGCATCAAAAAATGTCATTCCCATTTTTCACTTCGACCCAAGTAATAGATTGTTTAGATGTTTTCCACCAAAACCGACAAACCAGTATATAAAATGGCTCGACAAAATCTAATATGTCAAATCCACCTTTTGGAAAAACATCGGCATTTTTTATGTCATTCAGCTTAGTCGGTTCAAAATCAAATTTAACTCCCCCATGCTTGGAGCCACTTTATGTTTTTGGAACAAAACCACTAATAATTTTCATTTTCCTTATGGGATGATGGGTTCCTCTCTTTTTGACCTTGTTGCCATTGCTAAGTTTAAGCCCAATGGTATCCTCATTACACCAGATTTGTCCATAGACAAAACTTTTGATATCGAGGCCGACTCCATGTCCTACAGTCCTTTTATAAAATTTCATTCTCAAACCTTTAGGGATGTAACAGAATCTGAGCATGTTGCATTTCTCACTTTTTGGCTCTCTGCATATGTATTTTGTACAAAATCAATTCAAGTGTCGAGAGCTTACTTACCTTTAGCAATTCGGCTTCATGAAGGTCAACATTTGGCCCTAGGCCAACTTATCATTGCTTGTTTATACGAGTCAATGACATGAGTGTCAAGCTCGATCAAATAATAAAAATTAGTTTAATACAAATTTTGCAATAGAAGTGAGTGAACCAAGTCGTTTCCCTAGGATCATAGATGTAATTTGATTATATCAAGAGGTTAAAGAGGGGGGATTGGTATTGATTAACAAGATTAACAAGATTAACAAAAGTACGAGACTTAAAAGTTGTGAGCAAATTTAAAGAAACAACCAATCCAAGGAAATTTACCGATCTTGAGTTTAATCCATCATTGATCACAAGGAATCCACTTAATTGCCAACCATGTTCTTGGCCTTAGATCACATCAAGAAGCCTCAACATGATCCAAGAATCCCCTACTAGATAAGCATCTAGGATTTAGTTAACCCATGTTTGATATATTGTTTAGTCTTTGTGATCCTCTTGAATACATGATAATAAAATTATTATCACATAAACATCTAAATCAAATTAAGCAATTCAATCTAGATTAAAATCAAAAGAGGAAGAAGAGAAACTTGAATAACAATTAAGTAATTTGAACAAGCAAAACAAGATCTCCAAATTAAACATCAAGATGGCTAATCCCTTGGATTGATTATAAGAGCCTAGCCTTCCATGGATGGGAAGGAAGAACTCAGAAAATAAAGAATAAAAACGAAATTATAAAGAGAATGAAGAAGAAGAGAAAGAAAACTCTCACAAATACTCAAACTTACTTCAAATTTCATTGATTCTTAATACAATGAGATTGACCTTATTTATACTAATCGTAGAAGCTAATTTGTAACTGAAAATAATATGAATGCAAGCTGAAAAAAATGGAGATTGTCAAATATAGTGGTCCATGTTAACCAACCAAATGATAAACAATTACAAAAGAAAAGCAAAGTTGATATTCTACCAGATTTTGTGTGCCACCTTCCATGGTCTGTATGACCCTCCATCCCACCGAATTGACTTTAGGTGTCTTCATGACAGTAGTAGACAATTGTCTCCTTGAACTTTTGGCGCTAGTTTCATGTCAATAGGACTTCCACAACTCAAGATATTCTAAAAACACTACACCTACCTCAAGTCACATTGGTAGAACATGTTTCCAAATTCAAACCAACTTGCAGCTTCATAATCATGCCGACAACGACATCTATTGACTAAATGGTCTTCAGTAAAGTTGGAGCTATGCATGTTATCTTTCCAATGGCACCGATTTAAGCTCAAAATAAGGCCTAAAGCCCATGATATGGTCCAATATGTGCACACTGCTCAAATTCCATCGACAGCAAGCCCATTCTGAATTTCAGGCATATTTTGGACTATTAGAAGTCTAATCCAACTCTTGAGTTCTTCATGAAACTTGTAAACATTTGTCTTAGCTTTCCACTGACACCAAGAACACCTTAAACAGATCACCGAAGCCTAAGTTATAGCCTTATCAAGAAGAAAATGTCAAAATGCATCAAAATCCACGAGTTAATCAAAATTTGCATTAAAACCCAATGAGGTCCAACAACATAAAACTCAACTAATATACTAATATTAGGCATAATAAACATATAATAAAGCCAAGTACAAAGCTAAAATAAGTGTCTCAAAATGATTGATCAGTCAATTAGTGAAATTGCCAAATCAATGAAAGATTTGACAAAGAAAACAAATCTCAGGGGCCCATTGGGGGTTGTTCAACTTTGGCTTATTGACATTCTCCTACCACAACTCTCGTCAAAAGCCCTTGACAATCTCCCCTCCAATATTCACGGGATTAAACTATCATTTCTTTTTGCAAAATAAAAGTCGATATCTTTCATCGACAATTTCAAACACTATTTTGAAAATTTTTCATTCTTTATTTGTTTCTTCCAAGAAATCACATTTTCTCCCTTTGCCCAAAGATCTATCTGTCCCAACTGGTTTTCCAAACACCTAATATCCAACAATCCTGAAACACAAGCTGAAAACAATCATATTTGGTCAAACATGCTTTGTCAACAAATTTTCACTTGTGGTTTACCGGGTAGGGGTGACTTAAGCATTACTCTCCATCTTTCAAACACCATTGCTCAACAAATGAGTTTTTCTCAAGCATTACTAGCCCTAATTTCTTTAAATTCGTCATGTAGGTTGTGTGATATTGTTCTTGACAATTTGAATGTCATTCCAAAACTTGTCAAAAGAAAACCAAATTTCGTCAACAGTTTATTCCTCGAGAATTTCGACTAAGTTATTATGTAACTCAATCTTTTGTCGAATGGTGATGTAACATCCCTAAATTTTGATTCCAATCTTATTTCTAGCTTAATTAAAGCATATGGAAGTCATAGTGTAATTTTCTGGAATTGGGATAAATTGGAAATTTTTAGAAATCACAAAGGGCATTTTGGTCTTTTTACACCCTCAGTGGCAATTTTGTGATTTTCCACTTAAATGGAGGGCAAAGTTGACAATTCAACTTCACCCCCTTTTTAATGTTGGTGCCGTGTACTTTGGATGACCAAGTGGTCATCTTCTTCAAATATTCAAGTACCTCCATAGTTAAGGTTTTCCAAGCTTTCAAGATTCAAACTAAGTATTTTACTCATCTTTTGGCTAGGTTATTTGTTGGTTATTGATCACCTTCATTTATTCTTCAATCCTATGGTTTTAGTTTATTGACGAATTCATGTTCATTTTTTAGAATCAAGAACACAAATTCTAAAGTTCTTGTATGATTTGGGTGTTTTAAGGAAGTTGAAGATGAGGTTTTCATAAGGATTTTGGTTGATTTGATATCTCCTCAAGCCTAGTTCTTATACTAAACCATTGCTAGGTGAGTGTGGGTTGATTTGTGATATGGTATGGTGTTATTTAGGGTGTGAGTTTAAGTCTTGAAGATAAGAACTTCTATGTGTTAATGTTATTTTTTGAATATTTGGATTGCTACTTGTATTCAATGATATGGATGTATGAGAATGATTGGATTTGCTACTAGTTATTCAATGACTTGAACGAATGAATGAATGTTCTTGAACAAGATAAGAAGTATATGATCAAAAACTTATTTTTAAGACTGTGAATAGATTCATAGACTCGTGAATAGCACTATGAATCGATTCACAATATTGTGTGAATAGATTCATAGACTTGTGAATAGCACTGTGAATCGATTCACAATATTGTATGAATAGATTCATTGAATAGATTCACAGAAGCTTAAAATGATGACTTAATACAATGTTGGGAAGTGTAACTAAGTACATGTGTTTGGAAATAATAGAGCATAATGCTTGTATGATTGTAAGTCTTGGATTGTTATAAATGTTATGTTATTGTGACTTTGAGCATGGTATGAATGTATTGCATTGCATAGTGAGATGGCCTAACCGGAAGGGGTTAGTATACAAAATGCGAGAGGTTACCTAAACGAAATGGGTTAGATGAAAGAATAAGCGTGGCATAAATAAGTCTATTGCATAGTGAGACGGCCTAACCGGAAGGGGTTAGTGTACAATATGTGAGTGGTTACCTAGCCGAAAAAGGTTAGATGAAAAATGTGTGACATAACCGGAAGGGGTTAGATGGAAAGAAAAGGTGTGAACACATGTGCATTCATAACTCATTGCATATGTTAAATTGGAATTTCTTGGTGTGTTGAATTGTGTTTATTCTTGCATTCTAATTGCAAGCATACCTTAATTACAAGTTATATCACTGGGAAGTTGTTCTCACCCCCTCTTTCTCAGATTCGCAGGATAACCCCGGACCCTCTACGGGTTAAGTACAGAGAATTTTGTTGTATTATGATACTTGTATTTTGGTAGAGTTAAGCTTCATGATGCATTTATAATATGTGGTGTATTATTGACAAGAGGTTGTCGAGACCTCGTCAAATAATAAAATTTACCGGTTCGCAAACTAATTTGTAGTATAGAGCATGAACCGAATCGTCTCTCAAGGATCCAAAAAGAACAAAGATTTAATCAAATCAAGATAATTAAAAGGGGGTTTTGATGATTTATAAAGATAATACACTAGTTGAATTAAAGGAAAGTAATTAACAAATTTAAAGAAACAACCAATCCAAGGAAATTTACCGATCTTGAGTGTAACTCATCATTGATCACAAGAAATTCACTTAATTGCTAACCATGTTCTTGGCCTTAGATCACATCAAGAAGCCTCAACATAATCCAAGAATCCTCTACTAGATAAGCATCTAGGATTTAATTAACCAAGGTTAGATAAAGTAAGCACCATCCATACATAGATTAATTTAAGATCCAGAATTTAACCAAGCTAAACAATCCATCAAAAAGCTTTAATAAATTGTTTATTCTTTGTGATCCTCTTTGAATACATGACAATAAAGCTATTATCACATTAACATCTAAATCAAATTAAGCAATTCAATCTAGATAGAAATCAAAAGAGGAAGAAGAGAAACTTGAATAACAATTAAGCAATATGAACAAGCAAAACAAGATCTCCAAATTAAACATCAAGATGGCTAATCCCTTGGATTGATTATGAGAGCCTAGCCTTCCATGGATGGGAAGGAAGAACTCAGAAAATAAAGAACAAAAATGAAATTCTAAAGAGAAGGGAGAAGAAGAGAAAGAAAACTAACAAATACTCAAACTTACTACAAAATTGAATTCTAACTTACTTCAAATTGAATCTCTTAATACAAAGAGGTTGGGTCTATTTATACTAATCCTAGAAGCCAATTTGTACATGTACATAATCTGAATACAAGCTATAAGAATCTGAAATTTGTCAAAAATGGAAGCTTGATGCATGGTTGGTGGGTTGGTGCATGGTAGGTGGGTTGGTGTATGGTTGGTGGCTTTTAGTCAACAACTCTTATCCGACTTCTGGCTTCAAATTCATCACCTAGACGGTGCATTTTGGCTTGGATGTCTTCATCAAAGTTGTAGCCAGTTGTCTCCTTGAAAATCTCCAATTTGAATCATGTCATTTGGACTTTTAGAACTCCAGAAATGCCAAAAACACTTCACCTACCTCAAGTTAGGTTGGAAGAACGTGTTTCCAAATTCAGACCAACTTGTAGCTTCTGAAGCATGCCTAAAACGACATCTATTGACAAAATGGTCTTCATTGAAGTTGGAGATATGGGTCTTATCTTTCAAGTGACCAAGTTTCAGCCCAAGAGGAGGCCTATAACCCACTATATAGTCCAATATGTGTATACTGCCCAGATGGTTCCGTGACAGCAAACCCACTCTGCATTGCAGGGATATTTTGGACCCTTTGCATTCCGATCCAGCTCTTGAGTTCTTCATGAAACTTGTAGAGCATTGTCTTAGATTTCCAAAGACACCAAGATCACCTCAATTGGATCACCGAGTCCCAAGTTATGACCTAACCAAGGAAGAAAGGTCAAAATGCATCAAAATCCGAAAATTATTCAATATTTGCATTAAAGCCCAATGAAGCCCAACAACATTAAACACATCTAAAACACTAATATTGGGCACAATAAACATCTAATAAAGCCTAATACAAAGCTAACATAAGTGTCTCAAATTGATTGATCAAATTCCCCCACACTTAAGCTTTTGCACTCCTGGGCAAAACACATAAGAACAAAACTAAAGAAAAACAAGAAACATCATATTATTAAACTAAAAACATAAAAAACTGATTATACCTAATCTAATCCACTTCCGTAGGAAAACACGATGGCACTTAGCATGTGCCACAAGCCTTTAAACCCCTAGGTGTCCCTAGTGGACGAGTTATAGTCTCGTGAGGGTTTACCAGGATGATACCCACAAACATGTAATACTTTATTTACAAGAGGATTATGAGTAACCACAATTTCAAGGATTCCAAACTTTCATGAAGTGATATGCCTTTACATCCCAAATTAACAAGCAAGGTGAATTCAAGTAGAATCATGGATCAAGCATGATAGAATCTCACAAGATATACTCTCAATCTCTCAAGTGTTTAGGTTTGTGTTTACACTCAAATCAACTCATGAAAAATTGCACTACCATAAGCTTGCTTATCTTCTACTTCTCCACTACTCAAAACACATGCACACACAAATCAAGAGGACTTTATTCAAGGTTGTAATGGGGTCAAGGTAAGGGAATGAAACAATATGGATATACACAAGTTAAAACCAAAGAGAATAAAAGAGCAAGGGGGAGGAACTCAAGTAACAACCATAGAAGTTTACCCCAAACCATAAAATGCACATTCTCTTGACACATTCCTTCCTTTTTCTATTATTTTCTTTTACAACCTCTTGGCTTTATTCCTTTCTTTTTTTTTTTTTTTGCAAAATTAGTCACTTTTTTTCTTTCTTTTGCACCAAACATTTTGCATAAGCACCCCCCCACACTTAAACCATAGCTTGTCCTCAAGCAAAAAGAGCTCCTCCAATAAGAAAACCAATGCTCTCCTATTCACTAAGGGATGGTAAAACTTTGATTCTTTTTTTTTTTTTTTACTCAAGGTTTGTAATGAGCTAAGAACAAAGAATGGGCAATTAGGCTCAAAGGGGGTTAACAATGGGATAAATGCAAGGTAGGCTATTTGGCTAAAGTAGCTAATTCAAGAAAAATGCCTCAATCAAGTTCATGCATGCATATGAAGATGTAGCCTCAAAAAGAATCAAAGCAAGTTCTAGTGTGACAAAATCCATGAGTGAAACTTACACAAGAAGGAAGAGAATGATATAAATGCATCATCCATAATTCAATAAGCTCAAAATCTCACAAGGTATGGATGCATCTACCAAACTCAATCCACTAATCCAAAATCCAACACCAAACATGTGAAATTCAAGGGGAAAGACAATTCATTCATTTATGTTAGGAAACTTGAACTTTAATTAATGCAAACTCATGACTTTCATAGTTCTTAAAACACGATTGGAAGGGACTAAACACACGAAAATCACACCTTTTTTTTTCAAAACAAAAATTTAAATAGGAAACAGAAACAACAAATAAAACAGAAAACAGAAATGAAAGACAACAAACAGAATCTAAACAGAGACAACAAACAGAAAAAAAAGATAGCAACAGAAAAAGAGTAAACAGTAACAGTAAAATAAAAACATAAGTAAGATTGAAAACAGTAGCAAAACAGTAAAAACAAAAAGAAAACAACAACCAGAAAAATGAAATAAAAGTGTGGAAAGAAAACTCCCTATGGATAGCAGAAGCAACAAAATTCCAGCGGCCACACCATAGCCAGTGTAGTGGATCACCACATCCAGAATTAGAGGGTTCAGTCTCCTCGAGGGTTGCTTTATTGGCTTAACTTCATCTTCAAGTAAAATCCTACGCATGCATATGGAAGGGCTAATGCTAGGAATGTCTGCAAGTATGATGGCTCTTTGATTCTCCTTAAAAATATGCAACAACCTCTCCTCCTCATCAGTAAGGAAGTTTTTAGCCACAATGAACTCCAATTTTGGTGGCTGCACTACTTTTGTAGATTGAATTGCTGCATTATCTGTTGAAAAAGATTCATCATGTCTCAAAAAGGCAGCAATCTCAAGACATGCATTACACAATATATCACCATCACAACAAACAAAATCATCAAAATCAAAAACCAACAAATTCAAAGACACAAATCATCAATTGGTTTATGCACATCAATGGTCTCATGTTCTACGTAATCGAATTCTGCATTCCGTTGCTTGCTCAACTCGACTCAATGAAGATGTAAGTTGACCAACTTGGGTCTTCACGTTTTGTACTATAGCTTCTGTTCTGTGCTGGAATTGGATGTTGTTTTGAGCAAATTGTTTCACCAAATCCTCTAGTGTAGGCTCAGATTCCATGCTTATTGGGGCTTCTTCTTTGTTCTTTGCATAATTTGTTGGTATAGACTGATTGGTTCAACATAAGGTTCGAACCAAGGATGATCTCCCCAATCATGGTTATATGTGGTAGAATAAGGATCATATCCAAGCTGTTGGTATTGTGGTTCACCAAGAAATACACCTGTTGCATCAACAGAATGGTCATGAAATACAGAACCATCATATTGTAGTGTGGTGCAAGCATATGTGGGATGATAAGAACTACAACATATACTACAAAATCTTGCAGGTTCTTGCACAGGTAAGTGATGTTGTTCCACTGCCAACTGCCCCACCAGATAAGCCAACTCATCAAGTCTATGCTCCATCAGATTAGTAATCAAACACAAAATCACAAAAACAAGTCTAAATATACACACAAAATAATTGCAGAAAACATATCTACAGATTTTTAAAAATTATGGGACTACCACAGAGTGAAATCTACACAAAAATTCTATCTAACAGAATAATAAAAAATATTAAAAAATTGAAAAAGTGGTCTAAACGATGGAATTTGGCTAAAATAAGGGTGACCTCACTATAAATAGTGAGCCTTTCTCAAAATAACGATTTTCATTAGCCTACCAAAATTCAGATCAATCAGAGATATGTTACCGAACCAAAATCTTGACAGGATGCCCTTTACCCAATTTCAGCCGAATTCTACTTGAAAATGCTTCAAAAACAAAACAAACACAATTGTTAGAGTTAGATGAAATGATCAAATAGTTGCCTTTGGATCCCCGGCAACGGCGCCAAATTTGACAAGAGGTTGTCGAGACCTCGTCAAATAATAAAATTTACCGGTTCGCAAACTAATTTGTAGTATAGAGCATGAACCGAATCGTCTCTCAAGGATCCAAAAAGAACAAAGATTTAATCAAATCAAGATAATTAAAAGGGGGTTTTGATGATTTATAAAGATAATACACTAGTTGAATTAAAGGAAAGTAATTAACAAATTTAAAGAAACAACCAATCCAAGGAAATTTACCGATCTTGAGTGTAACTCATCATTGATCACAAGAAATTCACTTAATTGCTAACCATGTTCTTGGCCTTAGATCACATCAAGAAGCCTCAACATAATCCAAGAATCCTCTACTAGATAAGCATCTAGGATTTAATTAACCAAGGTTAGATAAAGTAAGCACCATCCATACATAGATTAATTTAAGATCCGAGAATTTAACCAAGCTAAACAATCCATCAAAAAGCTTTAATAAATTGTTTATTCTTTGTGATCCTCTTTGAATACATGACAATAAAGCTATTATCACATTAACATCTAAATCAAATTAAGCAATTCAATCTAGATAGAAATCAAAAGAGGAAGAAGAGAAACTTGAATAACAATTAAGCAATATGAACAAGCAAAACAAGATCTCCAAATTAAACATCAAGATGGCTAATCCCTTGGATTGATTATGAGAGCCTAGCCTTCCATGGATGGGAAGGAAGAACTCAGAAAATAAAGAACAAAAATGAAATTCTAAAGAGAAGGGAGAAGAAGAGAAAGAAAACTAACAAATACTCAAACTTACTACAAAATTGAATTCTAACTTACTTCAAATTGAATCTCTTAATACAAAGAGGTTGGGTCTATTTATACTAATCCTAGAAGCCAATTTGTACATGTACATAATCTGAATACAAGCTATAAGAATCTGAAATTTGTCAAAAATGGAAGCTTGATGCATGGTTGGTGGGTTGGTGCATGGTAGGTGGGTTGGTGTATGGTTGGTGGCTTTTAGTCAACAACTCTTATCCGACTTCTGGCTTCAAATTCATCACCTAGACGGTGCATTTTGGCTTGGATGTCTTCATCAAAGTTGTAGCCAGTTGTCTCCTTGAAAATCTCCAATTTGAATCATGTCATTTGGACTTTTAGAACTCCAGAAATGCCAAAAACACTTCACCTACCTCAAGTTAGGTTGGAAGAACGTGTTTCCAAATTCAGACCAACTTGTAGCTTCTGAAGCATGCCTAAAACGACATCTATTGACAAAATGGTCTTCATTGAAGTTGGAGATATGGGTCTTATCTTTCAAGTGACCAAGTTTCAGCCCAAGAGGAGGCCTATAACCCACTATATAGTCCAATATGTGTATACTGCCCAGATGGTTCCGTGACAGCAAACCCACTCTGCATTGCAGGGATATTTTGGACCCTTTGCATTCCGATCCAGCTCTTGAGTTCTTCATGAAACTTGTAGAGCATTGTCTTAGATTTCCAAAGACACCAAGATCACCTCAATTGGATCACCGAGTCCCAAGTTATGACCTAACCAAGGAAGAAAGGTCAAAATGCATCAAAATCCGAAAATTATTCAATATTTGCATTAAAGCCCAATGAAGCCCAACAACATTAAACACATCTAAAACACTAATATTGGGCACAATAAACATCTAATAAAGCCTAATACAAAGCTAACATAAGTGTCTCAAATTGATTGATCAATTATATATTACTCTGATGTAGATGTGACAATAAAACTGATGAACTACTATTGATGTTCTCAGTTCTGTTAATATTTAAGTGTGCTCAGTCAGGATAGTGTTTAATATACACTTGTATAATTTATGTATTCTGATATTATTTTGAATGAGATCAGAGATCTCCTGTGTGTGTGTGTGTATATATATATATATTATGGTTGATTTGAAACGATTGATTGGAATACGTTGTTTATTTGATGTTGTTTGGTAACATACGAGAAATAAACGAAACTCTGCCAGATTTTTTATATAATGAAAAAAAAAATTCCACGTAAGACTTATGAGTTGGTAAATGATGTAGTAATAATAGGTCTTACAATAACTGCTACAAACCACTTCACCACCAGCTCAAGGATTGCTTTGACAAATTATTGACTGAATTTACTCCTTCTGTGCAGACTGGGAATCCAGCAAAGAAATCCAAAGGTACGCATTTACGAGAAATTCAAGCATTTGAAAAATATTTCAAAGTTACATGGAATCCCAAATATCCCAAATCTGTTGTTCGAGAAGTTGAACTTAAACTTAAGAAAAAACAAGAAGCACACGATAGTAAGTGCTCTTTAGCATACCATAAAGCTTAGTTTGTCAACAAAAATGACAATCCTAAACATTATCTCAAACCTTTTCGTCAAAAACCAATCCCTCTTTCAAATGCTCCACTTGGACTAGCTGACATTTATCCAGACCCACCAAGAGGTGCTTTGGACGTTTTTATTGACAAAAAAGAAAAAATAGATTTTGTCACATACTTATACTCATATGAACTTTGTATTGTCGAATATTATCCTCAGATAGTTCGTTATCCATCACATGGTAAAAAATAGAGTAAACACTCAAATTGGTCCTCCAAAGATACATGTAACATCAGTTTAGTCTTTCAATAATTTTTAACATCAAAATAGTCCTTGAAAGTCTCCCAAGGCCATTTTAGGAGACTAATTTGATGTCAAAAAATAACTTTAGATGACTAATTTGATGTGAGAAATTGACATTCGAAGACTATTTTGATGTAAAAAATGACATTCGAGGACTATTTTGATGTCAAAAATTATTAGAGGACTAAACTGATGTCACATGTATCTTTGGAGGACCAATTTGAGTATTTACTCCAAAAAATATTTTCCGATAACCATCTTTTTATCATTCTTCCTATTCTGACATTTTTCTTTTGTGTTTCAGTTTCTAAATCAACCCTTGTGATGTCGGCCCCTGAGCCAACAATTTCTACTCCTGTTAGGAATGAAGAAGAAAAATAAGAAGAGGATATTGCAACTCCTCAAAAGAAAAGAGGCAGGTCCACTGCCAAACCTGTTAAGGGTCGTGGCCGAAGTTCTGAAGCTTCAAAAAGCCAGAAAAAGATCAAGACTCTTGGCCAACAATCAGCAAAGGTTGCTAATAGCCAAAAAGGAAGTTTAAAACTTTGTTTTGTCAATTGAATTTTCATATTTTATTTTAATATTCTTTTGTTTTCTTATCAGAAAAACAAAAAGACTGAGGAGACTCCAACCAAAACTCCTTCTCCTCTAACTTCTTAGACCGATAAATCATTGAGCGATCAACAAAATAAAGAACAAGAAGCCAAATTTGAAAATGTCTGCCTACCTGTTGAGCATTCTCCTCAAAGTCCAAATATCTTGGACCTGACAATTGAAAAGACCACTCATGTACTCAACCGACATATTTTATTTGAACTTTGTTAATCGTTATTGTAATATTTTGAAAATGTCAGCCATTTTTTACCAACAATTTAATGACAATTAAGTATCATATTTGTACTTCATACATTGTCGGTTTATAAGCTTTTAAATATTTTCTATTTATTGCTTTTATTTTTTGCCTTGAACCGACATCAACTAATTCATAAGTGTTACCTGATAACACTTTTGTTACTTCAAATGGTCCTTCCGTATTCGGAGTCCATTTTCCATATGTTCAACATTTCTGACCAATTGGAAAAATCACTTTCCAAACCAAGTCACCAACTAAAAATGTCTTAAACTTAATTCATCGATTGTAAAATCGAGCAACTTTTTCTTCTTGTCGAATAAGATTTTCAAGCACTGTTATACACTCATCATCCAATTGATTTAACTCATCATACATCAAACTCCATTAATCATCAACTAACAAATCATTTTGTCCTTGGAATCTAATTAATTGAATATTAATCTCAATTAGCAACACAGCATCATGACCATAAACCAATTTATAAAGAGTTGTTCCTGTCGACTCCCTTAGTAAATTTCTATATGCCCACAAAATTTGTTCAAGAGTATTATGTCAATTCTTTGGCTGTCGGCCAAAATGCTTTTTAATTAAACCAATAATAATTTTGTTGGCAACTTCAACTTGTCCATTGGCTTGGCCTGAGCATAATAAGGTGTCGAAATCAATAACTTTATATTTCTTGAATCTGCATATTCGACAACTTTCTACCAGTAAAAATTATCCCTTGATCAGTTGTCAAAGATTGTGGTATTTCATACTGACAAATAATTTTGTTTTCGACAAAATCAATAATCTCTTGTTGTGTTACCTCTTTTAAAGCCACTGCTTCCACTCATTTGGTGTTATAGTCAATAGCTACAAGAATATATTTATGTCTCTTAGATGAAAAAGGATGAATTTGGCCGATTAAATCCAAAGTCCAACCTCTAATTGACCATGGTTTTATTATAGCATGTAATTCACTTGCTAGCAAATGTTGCACAACATCATGCTTTTGACATTCTTCACATGACTTAGCAAATTGAATACAATCTTTAATCATTGTCAGCTAGTAAACTCTTTGTTGATTTAAAATCCATTTCATTTTTTCACCTGTTGGGTGAGCACCACAAATTCCCTCATACACTTCGGCAAGGGCCAAATATGCCTTTTGTTCACCCAAACAAGCTAATAAATTATTGTCGACAAACCTCTTGTATAAATTTCCACCCAACAAAACATATTTCATGGATTTATATTTCAAATTTCTGTCAACATGTTGATTTGGATTCGACAAATAATCAATTATAGGCTTTCACCAATCTGTCGGATCAATAACTCCTGTAACATTAACTTCTCTTTCCTCAAAGGGAAATAATTTCTTTTCAACCTTTATTAATCTCAATAATGTCAAAGATGACACCTTATATCCATAAGCTATTTGAACCAATTCATCGGCTTCTTCATTTTCTTGTCGAGGTACATGTCTAACAATTACTTCATCAAATTCATACAAAAGCATTGTAGCTTTTGACAAGTATTTTATTAAATGTTCATTGACACATCTATATTCTCTTGACAATTGTTTTATAACCAATTGAGAATCTCCAATAATTTTGACATTTTTCGCATTCAAATTAATTAAGATCTCCAAACCAGCAACTAATACTTCATATTCCGCCTCATTATTTGAGTATTTATTCTCAAGATTAAACATAAATTTTTTCGATTTATCTTTGGGCGACAAAATTAATATTCCAAGACCTACATCATTTTGATGATAAGAACCATCAAAATATAAATGTCAAGGTTTGATTCCGACATAATTAATCTCCTCTATTTCAACAAAATGATGATCTGCTAAAAAGTCGGTTATAACCTGACCTTTCATAGCTTTCAAAGGCACATAATGTAAAGAGAATTCTGTCAAACCAAGGGTCCAAATGGTATCATGAGATTCAGATTTAACCACAACATCATCTATATAAACTTCTAAAAATTTGTCTATCATGTTATGAAAAATGGTATTCATAGCTCTTTGATATGTAGCACCTGCATTCTTTAAACCAAAAGGCATTATAACCCATTCATACGTACCTATAGCACCTGGACACCTAAATGCAGTTTTAGGCACATCATCCTCTGCTATAAAAATTTGATTATATCTAGAATGTTCGTCCATAAAGCTTAAAATTTCATGACAGGATGCCGGATCTACTAACATGTCAACAATAGGCATAGGATATTCATCTTTAGGTATTGCAGTATTTAAATTTCTAAAATCAATGCAAACTCTAAGTTTTCCATTTTTCTGGGCAACAGGAACAACATTTGACAACCAATCGACATACCTGGTGGTTCTGACAAATTTTGCCTTTAAAAGTTTTTCAACTTCTTTTTTTAATCTTCAACACCACCTCTGGTACAAATCTCCTTGGACTTTGCTTAACTGGTCGACAACTTTGCTTCATTGGCATTCTGTGTTCCACCAAATTTCTGCTTAAACCTAGCATTTCATGGTAATCCCATGCAAAACAGTCTTTGTACTCCTTAAGCAATGCTATAAGAGCACTTCTGAAATTGTCCGACAATAATTTGCTAATAGATGTCAGTCTTTTGTCATCATCACTTCCTAAGTTGATCTCTTTCAAAGGATCTTGGATTTCAATCTTCTTAGTATTATCTTTTAATGGTGAATCTTCAAATCCCAATGGTTCGTCGTCATAAATGCAATATGGCATTATGCCTAACGCTGCACAGACTATATTGTCGGCTAAGTATGCTGACAATCCAGCTAGTTGGCTCGACAAACTCATTCTAACTCATCAGATGGCTGATAAGAAGCGGCCTTTGGTATGAGGTGAAAGCCATTGCAATCCATAACACATACCTCCAAATATTCTCTGTCAAAAGATTCATTAATCTTCATTGATTTGACTTTTGTGTTATAAATCTTGTAATCTGCATGGCATTGTTGCATATAGCATGGACTATCATCAGCTTCAATACTCTCGATAAAACCATCATCATTCCATAATATCATTTTTTGGTGAAGTATCGATGGAATTACCCCAACAGCATGAATCCAGTCCCTTCCCAACAATAAATTATAACTTGCTCTTGAAAGAACAACAATAAATAAAGTTGGTCTTTCAATAGTTCCCACTTGAATGGTTAACATGGTAACCTCATCAGATGGATAAGTCCTTCCATTAAAATCAGTAACAACCATATTAGTAGGAATTAAATTAGATTCAGATTTACCTAACTTTTAAAGACATTTATGGCAACTAGGTTGACAACAGCACCACCATTGACAAGTACACGATTTGTCAAAATACCATCGACAATTGCTCTAATATATAGTGGTTGCAAATGTTCTTTCATTGCTTCAGTTAGTCGGTCGAATTGAGCCATGACATCATAAACAGTTATCATGTCAGTTTCAAAAGTCGACACAGTCCACTCAAGATTGTCATCAACAAAATTTTCTTCAAAAATTTCCTAAAATTTGTTGGCTTCAAATTCAACTGGAAAAACCAACACTAGATTAACATCTATATTGGTCAGAATATTTTCGATTTCATCATCCAGACCATCAAAATTGTTGAGATCATCAATATCAACACTTTCATTTGTCGACGAAATGACTTGTTTACCTTTTCCACTTGTTTCAGTAACATGCTTCTCAATTTCTTAAATAGTGTCATCAATAATCAACAAAGCCATTTTCTTTGGGTGTTCAGTCACCTTATTTTTACCCTTGTCATCCTTGACAATTTGTTGAGAACCTTTAATAGCTCTCTTTTGCTCAGTTCTGATCCTTTGCATTCTTCTCTTTTAAGTTTTTGTCGTAATATATTGAGGTTAAGAAGTTCCAGCTTGATTTTATCGAACCCAAATATTTGTTTTATGACAAGCTGGAAATCTGTCAGCAGGTTTTTTATAGCATTGATGCCCAGGGAAGAATCTAGTAATAAATGGTCGACAAAATTCTTAAAAGTTTCATATCCATTGATTATGAGGAACATTTGCAAGTGGAGTTCTTGTACGTCCATAATTCCTCATATTTTTAGGAGCATTGACAACCACAACAGAACGTTGCTTAGGAGCTAACATTTCTTTCTTAAGCATTTTGTCAGTTCTTTGTTTGTCAGCTTTTACTTCTTCAGCACGATCAGCAGCTACTTCATCATAAACAGCATTGCACCTTGGACAAAGTTTCACTTTCATTTGTCTTTCTTACACTTGACAAAGTGAGCCAAAGTTTCCCCTTCTTGAGGATTAACATCATCAACTTCAGTTGTATCAATCCCCAAATTTTTGTCTTCCTCAGAAATATTTAGCATATTTACCTGCATACATAAAGGTTCAACAAAATTTGAGTTAACTTCAAATGGATCTGTATCCACTTTCATGTCGGCTGGGGCTTTGTTGGCGAATGTCAGACATTCGTCTTTAATGCCCTTTTGAATAAGATCCCTGAAACGGATACAATGGTTAGTGTTATGTCCATAAGAATTATGAAATTTGTAATACTTTTTGTCCTTAACATCATCCAAAGTAAGGATTTTATGTCTATCTGGCAATTTTATCTATTTATCTTTCAATAACAAATCAAAAATTTGATCTGCTTTTGTTATGTCAAGGGTATAATTCTTTTTGTTGACATAATTCATTTTTTCCTTAGCCCTAACAGGTTTCAAGTCTTGACAAACATATGATTGTCCAGATTGTAATTCTGAGACATTTATCTCATTTTCGTCGACATCTTCAACTTCATCAATTTTGACATATGCAACTTTGTCTTTCTTGATACATTTCCTAAACTTTTATTTCTCAGCTTTAAGTTGTTCAATTTGTCGATCTTTATTAGCCAATTGGGCCATATCTAGAAATTATTGATTGATCAATTTTGTCCTTGTAGAATAGTCAAGTTCATTTGCAGCAATCTTGATAATTTCATGTTCAGGAATAAGTGTAAAACACCTGTTTTTAATTTGTCAAAATCTATTTAAATAGTCATCCATCGACTCATTAACCATTCTTTTGATAATGAATAAGTCAGTAATACTTACTTTCATCTCTCCTCTAAAAAATTGTTCATGAAACAATCTTTCTAATTGAATCTGTGAATGAACTGAATTTGGAGGGAGAGTAGAATTCTAAGAAAAAACATTCTTGGTTAAAGAACTGGGAACATATCTCATTTTAAGATTTTCATTTGTTGTTATTTCTCTCAATTCAATTGTGTACCTTGCAATGTGTTTGACAGTTGACTTACCGTCTTCCCCAGATATTTTTGTCAATTTTGGTATTTTCACACCTCTGGGTAATTCAATTTGCTGAACCCATTCAGGAAAAGCCGACACAAAATGTGGTTGATTTGCTTAGCCGACATTAAAATCAAACCTATTAAGGATTTGTTCAACAACATTGTTCAAATTTGGATTCACAACTTGATCCCTTCAACATTATTTTGTTGAAAAATCCTATGTGCATCATTATCAGCAACATTATTCAAATTCAGGTTGACAAATTGTTGTCCCCCAACATTATTTTGTCAGAAGAATCTATGGGCATCATTGTCAACAGCATTATTCAAATTTGGATTGACAAATTGTTGCCCTCCAACATTATTTTGTCAAAAGATTCTTTAGGTATCATTGTCAGCACTTTGTTGATTCTCATCTTGGTTTCTACCCAAGATTCTGACATTTCCATACTGTAACTCAGGTTGATGATTTTGATTACGAGGAGGTTCTGTTCCTCCAATGTGGTGTACAATTGGATTGTCAACAAGCTCTTCACTTCCTAAAACACTGGCTAACCTGCTAACTTGTTGAGCCAATAAATTACAAGTATGGTTTGTAGTTTCAATCAATGGTGAGATGACAGTATTCATCTATTGTGTTATCATATGTGTCATATCATGATTACTTTCATCCATTTGTTGACGAACAACGGCCAAATTATTCAAAGTTGGCCTTAAACTTGTCTCTGGCATTTCCTTAGACATTATAGGAAACATTGGACCTATTGAAGTCCCTAAATTCAACCTTTCTGGTCCAGGTGTTTGACTACTAGTTCCTGGAGCAAATTGTCCATTATATTGGTTCATTGCACTCATGGCTGCCAAATATTGTTAGACCAAAGTAGGAGTAGCCATTTGTGTAATAGGTTGATGTAATAAGGTCAAGACAATAGGAGTAGTATTCATATAACTCATTGATGTTGTTCCCATAATGGGTTGCATCATTGTCTGTGGAGTAAATCCTAGTGGTAAGCCATACATTGACATAAATCTTGAATTTTCACCATTCACATTCCTCAAATTATTATTTGGCACTATAGTTTGAGGATTTTTCATTACAACCTCTTGGTCGTTACTTCTAACAGCCTCAACATTAGTATTAATTGCATTGACATTACTACCATTGCTATTCTCATTAGCCTCATTTACATTATCTTGAGGTTGTCCACTTGAAAGAGGAATTATTTCCAGACATTCTTGGAATCCGTGTACCACTTCTCAATTGCATGAAAAGTTCATTGATATTGGACACTGTTTAAATCACTATCAAGTGTCCCACTGGGCATGCCATTTTGTTAAAAGTGAAAAATTGTCAAGCAATGTACCGACAAAAACTTGGCTCCAAAATGCCAAATTTGTCAATTATCAGATTCGTCGGTGCCTAAGTCGACAATATTGTGGTTCCAGTTATCAATCTTAGAAGGGAACCTCCTCTACTGAATTCTCACTTTTAAGTGATTAAAGTGTCGGTTGGATCAAAAAGTATAAACAGAAGAAGATGATGAAGATGACGATGAACAAAAATGAAAAGTAAAAGCAATTAAAGAAAGCAAGTAAAGCAAATCAAAAGAAAATGAAATGCAGTAAAGAACCTGAAATCAAATTGCATAAAATGAAAGTGGCATATAAACTTGATTGAACTGTGTATCCTTTGAGAGTCGTTAGGAATTTAGGAGTGTAGGATGTTTCAAGTTGCAACCCTTTGCATATTGGTCTAAGTAGTATTTATACAGAAACTTCCTACGTCTAAATTCCTAAGAACATGCATTTTGTTGCACAGGTGGCATACATGCAACTAGCATATGCTTATTCTAATAACAGCCTAAAACTACTAACAACTGCCCAATGAATTAGCATCAGTAATTCCTCAAACAATGGATGCAACTGCTACTTTGAAATTCAAAATGGTAACCACTAGCTCCTGGATAACTATCAATGGTTTTGTTGGTGCACCAGCTTTGTCAATAACTCTCAAGTCCCTTTGTCGGTTGAGTGTATACTTGAACTTTGCCAACTTCATATGTTACTCAAATGCAACTTTTGTCAAACATATCTTTGGGACTTGATTTGTTGAACACAGCACCATTGTCTGCTTCACACATTTGTCAAATAAAACTTAATTGTCGAACACCCTTCATAGCCTTCATTTGTCGGATGCAATACTGTTGTCGGTTTTGCACATTTGTCGAATATAGCACACCAAATGTCGGCTTGATCTTTCATCATGAATTTTGTCGACTCAACCTTTAACATCATTTCATGATTTCAACTAAGTGTAAATTGTTACCCCATTTTAAACTTGTACATTTCCATATTCAACCTTGCAAAGTCTCATAAATTGACGATTATCAATTTTGTCTAAAACTGGAAATTTGGTAATAACACCTACATATGTTCATCATCTGCAATGGAACTAAACACACATAATACAGCAGAAAACGAAAGCAACAAGGAAATCATTTGTGTATTGCTGCCCATTTTGGTTTTCCAATATATATACGGCATTACATTGATTCTTCAGTTATAAATACATTAAATTTGTCCTCCACATAGATATTTTACATCAAATTAGTCTTTCAATGTCTCATTTTTACCCCTGAATTGGTCCTTAAAATGACATCAAATTTATCTTTGAAGGACAATACTGATGGTATTAATTCATTGAAGGACCAATTTAAAGTTGTTAATGAATAGAGGAATAATTTGATGTTGAGTAAATCTTAAGAGTACTAAAATGAGTGTTTACTTTAATTAAAAAAATCTATTTAAATATTTACTTATTGGAGTTAGCTGAGTTGTTTCGTTATTAGCTAACATTGCAATATAATGTGTAGTTATAGATATATATCAGAGAAAAACTAGCAATAGTACTTAGTCGAAATATAGCAAAGGGTGTAGAACAAGCTCAAGGTTTCTCCTTATTTTTAGTGAATTTTAGGTTGTCTGCTTGAAAGATATCTTATCTCTCGTGACCATTCAAATTTGTCGATATCTCATAAATATATATAGTCTTAGCGGCAATAGTCAGATCAATTGAAATGGCGTTTAATGCGTTTAACTACAACTAAATTTTTTTGTTGGAGTGAAACACCTAAAATTTGTACGTACCAAGGGAACGTTCTTCACTGTCATATTATTATGAGATATTCATAAAGGCCCTCCTTAAGCATCTAAAACATGCATGAAACTTTAAGATTAATTGCTTGACTAAAAATAACAGGAAAGGTTTAATGGAATTTACTAAACGTAGAAGTATAGAACCACACACGGAGCTAATGCTCCAATTCATAGGCTATAAAGTCGGTTTATTTGCACCGACTTGTTTGGCATACATTGAATATCAACAAATAAAAGTATGTAGATCGTTTTTAACAAAAAGAAAAAAATAGGTAACTATTGCTTGTTGTTGGTTTGAGTGGTCAATTATCCACTTTACATACTCATCAATCTGGTAAAATAAACTTGACAAATAAGAGAGCACGTGTTTACTTTTCAAATGGAGGGAAACTCATGTAGGATAAATTAAAGAAGGGTCAACTATAATTATATTTTTAATTTTTGTGATTTTATCTTAATTCTAGTAGGTCATATTTTTACGATATTATCGAGCTCGTAATATATAGTTTTATTATAACATATTTTTATGAGTTAGGAGTACTTTTTAAATGAATTTTACTTGGTGGGTAAGTTATATTATACTTATGAAAAGGCCTGCTATGCTTAAACCGAAAATACACTCATATATTCACAATTATGAAATTCATTTGTTTCTCCTCATTTTTGGTGAATTATGATGTTTATTGCCACGTGAATTCCGGGTCGTCTGCCAAAACCATACCTAATCACGTGACTATTCAAAATTGTCCATATCTCATAAATATAGTCTCGAGATAATGTTCAGATCAATTGTCAGGGCATTTAACTACAACTAATTTTTTTTCCAGCAAAATAATAATAATAACAATAATAATAAAAAGAAAAGTGCGACTCTTTTTTTAGTAGAAGTGTAGAAGTGACAAGGCCGTTCAGCACCTAAAACATGCATGAAAATCTAAGATTGCTTGACTAAAAATAACAGCAAAGGATTAGTGGAATGTATCATACGTAGAAGTATATATCCACTACGGAAGTATATATTTCTCTCAGCACAACTGCGATCGACGTAACTTGCACACTACAGACTGTAACTCACGCTTTGAACTACTATACCACACACGGAGCTAATTAGTGCTCCCATTTATAAGCTATAAAATCGAGTTATATGCACCTACTTGTTTGGGACACATTGAATATCAACAAATAAAAATATGAAGTGACATTTTTAGCAAAGAGAAAAAATAGGTAGATAATTATTGCTTATATATAGTTGGTTCGAGTGTTCCATTTATTCTACCACGTTTTTCTTCAGTCTAAAAAATTCAGGAGAGAGTCAGTGTTGACTCTTCAACAGGTAGGTGTATTAGTAAGGTTGTTAATGTTAAATTTGAGCAGAGAGTTAGATAAGATATATAGAAATATTAAGTTTCTTGAAATATAATTGGTCAAAAGTGAAGTCTATATAAGGGCAGGACATGCAGCAACAATAACCATCAATCCCCAGAGCCTAATCTATCCAAACCGCATTTTGCAAATAATTCTCATCCTTCCCGCTTTGTGCCCAGACACACACACAGACACTATGAGTAGCCAAATCTCAGGTCCCTTGTTCCAAGAATACATTGGAGCAAAGGCCAACGTCAACGTCAAAATTTCAGATGTCCCCAACAATCAAGTAGTGACCTTTCACTTCGTTCTCTCCTTTGCGACAGACTACGAAGCCAACGGTACCGCTGCCAATGGGGATTTTAAGCCATATTGGAAACCGACCTTCACTCCAGAACAAGTTCGAGAGATAAAGAAAAAGTATTCCAATGTCAAAGTGATGTTGGGCGTTGGAGCCAGAGATGACAATTTCCCCTTCACTGTCACTTCGAATTCGGACAGAAGAACATGGGTTGGAAATGCTGCATTTTCACTGGGGAACATCATCAACGATTACGAATTAGATGGGATTGAAGTCAACTATGGAAACATTAACCTCGCATCAAGAGCTGACTTTGCATACTGCGTGGGAGAGGTCATCAAGACACTCAAGGAACGCAGAGTCATCAAATTTGCTTCGATAGCTCCCTCCTCCAAACATGTATCCGAATACCAGGAGCTGTACACCACATACAAGGAGAAAATAGACGTAGTCTCCTACCAGTTCTACACTCATTCTCTGAAATCTACAAAAGACTTCATCAGTTTGTACTCTGACATTCGCAACAAGTTCCCAGGAGCAAATCTCTTGGCTGGCCTCAGTACTGACAACCAGGATGCCAATAACCTGACAGCTGATATCTTCTTTCACGGCTGTGAGCAGCTTAAGGCACAAGGAAACCTCAGTGTTGGCATTTTTATACGGAGTGCCGAGGACTCCATTCCTGCCTTCCAGCAAGAGATAAGAGCACAAGATCTTCTGGCGTCGTCCTAACCTAAGTAAAGTTAGAGTCACACCTGGAATCATGCATGCATGCGTCTTCCTAGCCTTTATAGCATGCAATGATTGATAAAACGAATTAAGTTTCCATCGCCACTCATAGGCTAGATGGAGCTAGCATATAAATGATATATTACTAAATAAGATTCCAGGGCATTTCATTCCGTTTTCTGTACTTGAAATTAATATTCATGTATTTGTTTTGTGTGTTTGCTTTTGTGCTACTATATGTCACTTCGATTCAAGTCTCTTTCTGTTCTTGCTATTGTACTACTATATATATGTCACTTCAATTCAAGTGTCTTTAATTTCTTTTGTTTGCTGGCTTTTATATATATATATATATATATATATATATATATATATATATATATATATATATAAGTATGAGAAACAAAAACCTTTAGTGGACAAGTAATAGACTACAACTAATGGGATGGGCCATGAGTGCAAATAAAAATTAACCTTGCTTGCCATAATTAAGTTCCGAGATAAATATAAAATAACTAGTAGATCTGAAGAGCTCTCGGACAACTAGGAAAGCATTCTTAACTCACATAAGACCTTGTATATGACCTAATTAATTTGAGTTTAGCAGAAAAGTCTTCCAATAATAGGAAAGTATCTAAAATAGGATACTGCCACAGCTTGGTTATTGATATCATCATAAAATCTTGCGAAAATCCTATAAAATTATCACAATTATTTAATAATTAATCTCTCTTAACAAATAATCAGTATTATAAAAAAATTAACTTATATCATAAAAAAAAGCCTATTTTTATATGAAAATATGTAATATTCGGCTATTACAATCTCAAATTAGCTTATTGTTAGTTCCTAGCAATTAAAACAACTCTAAGCAAAGCTCAAATTAAAGAATATCACAAACTATTTTAATCAAATCCAATTTATCTCAACTCAAGGATATCAGTCATGTAAAAACATCACAAACATCAAAACTCAATGTCTATGAATATTATAGCTAATACAATATACACTCCATTCTTCAAAATATCATATTTAGATCCCTATCAGAGAACATATTTTAACTATATTTAATTCATATCACACCTTTGGATCATACATTAAAAGAGCCATGCAGTTCTTTAAGATCAAATAGGACTTTATTAGCTTGTATTTCGGGCAAAAGGGAAATATGAAGGTTAAAGGGTAATAATGAATATAAAAAATGTTTCAAGAATATTTAGATGTTTTTTCCCAACACTTTCATCATATGTTTTCCGTTCTTTATTTCTTTGTAATTTTGTTCTTTACATTTATCATTTTTTTCTTTCCCACTTTTCTTTTCTATTATTCTTTTTTTTTTTGCATTTGTTTTTTCCTTTCTTTCCAACTTTCAAACTCACTTTATACCTCCACATAGTGCAATAATAATACTCCTTTCTTAAAACACTTGAGAAAGTGTGAAGAAAGAAAGGTAAAAAAAGAGGCTCAATGCAGAGTGACTAGTGGCAATATATGAAAGAACAAAAGTATTATGTAAAGGCTCAAAATAAGAAACATGGCCTAATATATATCATCTCTTAAGGAAACACATAAATCTTCCAATTTCCATGACATCAAATTAATGCAAGTGCAAAATAAATCTTCTCTTTAGCCAAAAATAAATAAATTAATGAAACGATCCAGTCAAATGAAATTATGGGCTCGCATCAATAAATTTTTTGATGGTCAAGAAAATACTCTCATAATAAAAACAAATGGCACAAAACTCACTACCTAAAAACTGTATCCACATATTCTCATTAGGTTACCTAATTAATCATTTTTTCAACAAAGAGTAATTGAAGCAAAAAATTTAGCAATGTGAATGTATAATAGATATTATGATGAAAGCAAAAATTTCACGTAGAAGAAGTGGCAAATTGAAGACATGACTAAAACTCAAGTGAGTCCCACTCCCAATCAAAACCACACATTGTCCCCAATGTTTAAAATAATTAAATGCCTAATTAAGTGATTGAAAATAAATGTTTGAATAAAAAAATAACGGGGAAGAGTCACAAATACTTAAAATTCTTAGCAAACAAAAGGGAAGAAGGAAAGAAGATAAATTTAACTTGAAAAATGTTAGCAATGAAATAGAAAAAATAAAATAAAATAAAATAAACGAACAGACAAACTAAGAAACATAAAGCATACTTTTTTATTCTTTTTGTTAGCTGACACTATTCATATCCTGATAGATAGGCACCGAACTATGTGATGCACTTAGGCTGACTCACTAAAACACTTAACAAGAAAACATTGTCACACCTCAATCAAATGTATCATGAATTAGTTTTATCTTCACAATGACACCAGAAATTTAGATTAAAAGGTACATGTGTGAGCACCTAAATTTGTCCGGGTCCTTTTTTTTCTCTCTTATAGCAAAAATAAATAGATAAATAAAAATCAAATTTATTTTAGTTAATGACCAAAAATAATAAAAAAAGAAGCAAAAAAAAAAAGAAAAAAGAAATCCCTTTTAGCCAAAAAAAAAGAAAGAAAAGAAAAGCTTTAACCTAATTTATTGCAAAAAATCAAAAAAATTAAAAATTAAAAAAAAAGAGGATAAAAAAAGAAAAATCATTCAAGTTTTTATCTTACCCATCTTCCTTAACCCAAGCCCAAAGCCAATTTCCCTAACCCATACACTACCCGATCCAACCCAAACCCCAACCCGACCCGGTTCTTCAACCCAACCCAATTCCTTTTTTTTTTCTTTCTCTCCTTCTCTTCTCTTCCCGCTCCTTCCCTCTTTCTCTTCCCCTTCCTTCTTTCTCCCCCATCATTCTTCTACCCCACACCCCACACCTTTCCCCCTTCCCCCTTTCTTTTTTTTCTTCTCTTCTTTTTCTTTTCTCTCCATCTCTTCTCTTCCCGTTCCTTTCCCCTTTCTCCCCCATCATTTCTCTACCCCACCTCCCATCATTCCTCTACCCCCTTCCCCCTTTCTTTTTTTCTTCTCTTCTTTTTCTTTTCTCTCCTTCTCTTCTCTTCCCGCTCCTTCCCCCCTTTCTCTTCCCCTTTCTTCTTTCTCCCCCATCATTCCACACCCCACACCCCACCCCCATCATTCCTCTACCCCATTCCTCCTTCTTTTTTTTTTCTCTTCCCGTTCCTTCCCCCTTTCCTTCCCCTTTCTTTTCCCCTTTCTTCTTTCCCCCCCATCATTCCTCTACCCCTTCCCCCTTCCTTTTTTTCTCTCTTCTTTTCTTTTTCTTTTATCTCCTTCCCTTCCTCCTCTCTTCCCCGAGACCTTTCCCCCTTCCCCCTTCCTTCTTTTCTCTCTTCTTTTCTTTTTCTTTCCTCTCCTTCCCTTCCTTCCCTCTCGGCCAGACCCATTTTTTCACTTGTGCTGCTCCCACCGCACGTAACCAGGATCAAGACCTGCGCAGCCTCCCGCAGGATCGTGCACAAAGAATAGACGACCAAGAGAGAAAGAGGTTCTCCACAAGGGTGCGCTTCTGTGGGTAACTCCCATTCAGTTTTTATTTTATTTTATTTTATGTGTATTAAATTGGCTAAAATGTTTAAGATATCAGTATTTTGATTGATTGTTGTTGTGTGTCGATTGCCCTACTGGAATGTATAAGAAATCCTGTTGCGTTTGGTGTTCAAATTTGTTTGAACTTGTGTTCTGTTGAATGACATTAACTGGGCCCTGATGGTGTTAATTTCGTTCGTTGCCGTGTGTGATGCGTTGCTGTTTGCATGATAACTAAGTGCTTATTATTACATAGATTACTTGCATTCTGTGTTTATAGGCTTTGATTGAATCCGAGGCTTCATTCATTTTTTACCTTTGGGTTGACTGAGTATTTTGGGAGAAGAATAAAAAAATTAATTAAGATTATTAAAAAAAAAATAGAAAAGAAAAAGATGCTGTTTACGTAGGAATTGGTAGGGTGGGGGAAAGTAGAGAAAAAAAATAAAAATAAAAAAATAAAAAATAAAAAATAAAAAAAAAAGAAACAAAGAAAAATAAATAAAAAAATAAAAAAAATATATATATGCTGTTTAGTTTACGTAGGAATTAGTAGGGTGGGGGAAAGTAAAAAAAAATAATAATAATAATAAAATAAAAAAAATATATGCTGATTAGTAGGAATTGGTAGGGTGGGGGAAAGTAGAGAAAAAGTTAAAAAAAAAGTAAAAAAAATATAATAATAAAAAAAAACAAAGAAAAAAAAAATTTATATATATATATATATGCTGATTAGTTTACGTAGGAATTGGTAAGGTGGAGGGAGAGTAGAGAAAAAGTAAAGAAGTAAAGAAAAAGAGAGTAAAAAAAAAAACGTAATAAGAAGAAAAGAAATGAAATAAGGATTAAATTGAAAAGTTGAAGTAAAAAAAATGATGAGAATAATATTTTCTTCTAGTTACGGTGATTATTTTATGGTTTTACGGTTCTTATTTTATTCCCCCTTGAATACGTTGCTTGTCTTTTTTTATTTTATTTTATTTTATTTTATTTGCTTCATTAATTGATTTGATAATATTGCGTTTTATTTTTTTTAGATTTTAATATTATTATTTTGATCTTTTTTTTTTTTTGGTAAGAAAAGGGGAGTAGAATATTAATCAAATAAACAACCCGATGTCATAATATTTGCGTTTGGTTGTCTTCAGGGGTCAGGTACCCACTAGGCAATATTTTGGGGTGAATCAGTGAGCTTAGTATCACCTTTCACCCCCACTTACAGCAAACCAATAAATTATTTTTTTCTAAGTGGTCCAATGCCGCTAATAATGTTAAATTTGTCTTCAGGGATCAAGTATCCACTAGACAAATATTTTAGGGTGAATCAGTGAGCTTAGTATCACTTTTCACCCTACTTAGTACAAACTAATATAAAGTTTTTTTTTTAAGTGGTCCAACGCCATAACAATTTGCGATAGTCGTCTTCAGGGGTCAAGTACCCACTAGACGTTTGCTTAGGGTGGATCAGTGAGTTTAATATCACTTTTCATCCCATTTAGGACGCGTTAATAAAATTTTATTTTTCTAATCAAATCCTTTTAGCCAATCAATTCTCTTTCTTTTAATCAACTAAAGCAATACTTTTCACAATTAAAATTAATCAGTGTATAATTTTTTTTTAAAAAAGAACTACGTGGCTTTGAGTTCCCCATTGCACCAGGGGATACGTAGGCCCGCAAGTCAAGCCAAATTTGTAAATTTTTGTAATTTAATTTAATTCTTAATCATAAACTTGCGTTTCGATATGTAAATACTCTATTTTTTTTTTTTGCTCAATTTTTCTTACGTTGTTTTAAAGGGGGTAAAATAGATATCATTTAGGGTTTTAAAATTCGCACAACTAGCTTAAGGTAACCGTCTTAGGACAGATGTATCAGGGGTGCCGTGGGATTAAGTTTCCACCCTTCCCTGTGCATAATCGACTCCCGAACCCTACCTGGTTTTCGCAGATCTTTTCTTTTTCTTTTGTTTTATTTTAAATCCATTTTAAAAGGGTTTTACCAGTCATTTTCCCTACCCAATAAAAGATTGGTGGCGACTCCATTGTTATGTTGTTTTTCTTAAACAACTACTATTTTTGCTTTCGCCGCTCTCCGTCGCGATTATTTTCCGGTCGTGACAACATGTCTAATAGCAAATAGAATAGACAACTTAATTAGGACATGTTTAGACACTTCTAAAATATCAACACACTCTGCATTGTCCTTTGAGTTTACTAATCTATGAGAAGTCGGGGTCCTAGGCACATACTCTCTAATTTTGGGCTCTATAATTTCGGCCTTTACAGGGATAGACAGATTAATAAGCTTTCTGGGCAAGTTATCCTCATCTAAATTTCGCTTTTCGACTAAACTATTGTCCTTATCTGACTTCTCATCATCTTTTTCAACTATTGGAATTAAATGTTTCATTAATTGCATATATTCCCTCAAGATAGTAGGGATTGTATTTCAAAAAACATGTATGCATCTAATTTAACAAACTAGTGTATCGCACGGATAATGAAATTAGTTTAGAGTATAAATGATAGATTGATTTTGGTTATTTTGAGCATCCCTTTGGTTTTACCCTAGCTATTGGCAGAGCCTTAGACAATATCCAATAAAAATCTTATTCCTATTAAATTGTAATTTTTATTGGAATCAATATTTTTATATATTAAGATCTCGATGTGATAATAAACAAAATTCGTTAATGCGACTAAGCAAAGATTTTGACTTTCCGTAGGTGATAAGAAATTTTTTAGTTTTGTCGGGAGCGCTGGAGGGACTTTAAAAATCTCTAATAAAAATATTATTTCATATATTAATTTTTCTATTTTTTTAAATTTCATTACAAGAAAACAATAAATTTCAGCACAGAATTAGGAATCATCTGAAACTTTTCAATATTTTCAGACAGATCATAGATAATGTACATAATGAATAAGGGGAAAATATTTCCATATGAAATATATACGCCTAAATTCCGAGGAAGATATCGCGCCATGTTGATGCCATATATCAAAAGGAAAAGAGACAAATTATGGACGAAATTAATTTTTTATTAATTTATTTGAGTATCCGTTTGCAATTTGATTGAAATTTGAGACAGACTTTTTATGGAATTTTCTAAAATAAAAATTTTATTTAAATGAATTTATTTCGTCCAAAATTTCGTACAAAATTTTTATGGAATTTGAAAAAGTTAAAATTAATATCAATGAATTTATTCTGCCTAAAAATTGTCCCAAATTTTATATAGAGTTTTTATAATATTTTAAAATTTTAAAATTTATTTATAAGATTTGTTTCCATATAAAATACATCCAAACTTTCAAACTAATGTTTCACGAAATTTCTTAAAATAAAAAGTTTATAGATAAGAATTTATTCTATTTGAAAGTCGTCCCAAATTTCAAATAATTTTTTTTACATAATTATCAACAATAAAAAATTTATTTAAAAGAATTTATTCTGTCTGGAATCTATCCTAAATTTCAAACTGATTTTTTATATAATTTCTTCAAATAAAAATTTAACTAAAAGAATTTATTCCATCTGAAATTTTTTTTGTTGAAAAAAATAAACAAAATATTAATTTTATAAAAAAAATTTACAATCGAAATTCATCTCAAATTTCAAACAAATTTTACATGGAATTTAATGTAATAAAGAAATTAAGTTAAATATTAAATATTTTGTCAGAAATCTTTCTCAAAAGTTGTCCAATTTTTCAAAAACATTCCCGCTATACGTATACAATATGGTTTTGTGACTATGTTTTTATTTGTGAATATGAAACGATGGCATTTTGTGGCTACATGTTTGAAGGCCTAAGCTCCCTCCCTTAGGTCCACCATTTCCTCGGAACTCAGAATTTTTAATTCAACACTTTTTATGTAATATGTCAGGGTTGAATTTTGTTCCACATACAATAATGACTATTTAGCCACTTATTTTCGTCAAGTCATTTATCACCATTAATAATACTCACAACTAAATGAGACATTTCATAAATTAAAACAAAAAATAAAGTTTCAAATAATATAAGATGGGTATAATTAATTTAGCAAATAACATATTATTAAATAAGTAGCAATTCTTAGAATGAACGGTATATGGGGCTAATACTCTCCTCACTCATAATCAACCCCTAAACTTGAACTCTATAGCGTATACCATTTTTTAGGAGTCTAATCTCACCATTCTAGTTTTTAATGGAAGGATTGATAAGTGGCGACTCCAAAATTAATTTTAACTTTAGACACCTCATCACGGCACTGGTGTCCTTTCAGACGGTTGAAACAGACACTATTAACGTTACTCACTCCTTTACCATACGATTACAAAAGTCCCACAGTTGAGAACTGTCACACAAATTATCAAAAATATTATATGCCTCTCCTTGAGTCAAGTTCAATGAACCTCCGCTAATAATAGACTCAACCATGCTCTCATTTGATTGTGTCAAACCAATATAAAAATATTGCACAAGGCTCCAAGTTTCAAAACCATGGTGAGGACACTCTAACAACAATTCTTTAAATCATTCTCAACTCTCAAAAAAATTTCCTGACAAAAACCTGTAGTTCCCCTTCATATAAAAGATTGTTTTAGGCATGCGAAAAAATCTAGTTAAAATGTTTTGAATCAAAAGTTTCCATAATGTAATAGATGTAGATGGTAAAGAGTTGAACCAAGCCTTTGTCTTCTCCATCAACGAAAGAGGAAAAAGACGCAAGCGCATAGAATTTTTTTGAAATTAACATATATCACAAATTTCCATAAACTCCTTATCATACACGTATGAGTATTCTCTATCTAAACCATAAAAAATAGGAATAAGATTAGTAATCTCTAGGCCAAGCTTAAATTGTGCTACAAGGGAAAAGTATGCATGAAGGTGGATTTGTAGGTATTCGGAAAAATAATTCCCTAAGAGGTTTGCCTTTCTTTCCTTGCTCAAAAATCTCAAATATGGGCTCAATAACACACATGTCCAAGCTCTCATGTAATGAGTGAGCATAACACAAATTTTTAATTTTTTATAATGAAAATAAAATAAAATAAAATAAAATAAATGTCAACTAGTAGAAGAAGAAATCTAACAAAGACCTAAAAACTTTTCTACTTATGTTCCCTGCAATGGCGTCAAAAACTTGTTAAGTTATTGTAAGCTTTAAAAATTACTCGCAAGTGCACGAATCATAAGTTAGTACAATCCAACACATACAAAGTCGATCTCACGGAGACTTAGAGTTAATAAGTTTTAGGTATTGACAAATATCCCTAATCTAGTTAAACAAAATGAATGAAGATACAAAATTAAAACAAGTAAAACATATAGTAAATGTAATTAACCAAATGCAAATTGATTAAGGTTAAGAATCTACCGAGATTAATTTTTTCATCAACTATGTCAAATATATTAATCATTGACATTTTATCTCATGAACGTCTAGTAGCAAAATATGTATTCACAGAAGATCTATCAATTAAGCTATAAAAAATTATGAATTATATGCTTTATTTTCCTTTTACCTAGAAATCACAATTGATATATGATAATAGTTAACACAAATACCAAAAAACAAATTTAAAACATGAGAAAAAAAATGATTGAATTTGTCTAAAAATTTATTCAAACTAACTAATAGGAAAATATAACAATAAACACAAAAGTTCCAAAAACTAGGTAATAATAATTTAACATTAACTATGCTAAAATAATCGTGGTTTCATCAATCTCTTTATACATAGTCGTCTAACTACACATACTGACTTTTAAGGACATTTATCTATTTCATTTTCTCCTCTTGTGCATCTTCTATGTAGCCTTTTGTAACCTCCTATGTTGCTCTGTCTCTACCCTCTTATTTATAATATAGGGTTTCCTATTTGTATACAAGCCATTTTGTTGCGCAATCCTTGGGTAGCAAGAAAATTATATTTCTTTCCCTCTTTTAGTCTTTCCAATTAATGTGAGTTAATAAGAAAAGTCTCTTAAGAATAGGAAAGTGAAATAAAATTAGAAATTGCTATAGTTTGGTTGTTGATATATTTATGGAATCCTGCCAAACAATTATCTAATAATTAGTCCTCTTAACAAACAATAAGTAATATCTAAAAATTGAAAAAATTAACTTACATCATGAGATAATAAAAGCCTAATTTTATATTAAAAAAATATGTAATATTAGACAATTATTATATATTTCGAATATAAATTACAAAATGGAAGGAGAATGGTTATAATGGTTTGAATATTCCATGCAACATTCATTAGAGTAATGTGAAGCACTTAGAAAGGAATGGCCAGTTGCACATCCATCTGCTCTTGCCTCCCACATGATTTGGATGAATCAAATGTGTTGCAACAGTCATATTCCTCCATGCCTACATATGTTCATCATATGCAAAGGAACAATACGGACGTAGTAGAGGAGAAAACAAAAAACAAGGAAATAATTTGCGTATCTCTTATTTTTTTTAGGGCTGTTTTGGAACCTAGTGTCATGTTCAATCTCACTTAGGATGCATTTTCTTTTAAAGTAAAATAAATTAACAATTGCCTTCAATGGTTTCGAGGGGTTAAGTACCTTTGGGTAAGATTTTGGGCTTACTTTTTGACCCAATGTCATATTCAATCATGTTTAAGACTCGCATCAAAAGTAAACTAAATTAACAATCGTTTAGTCGTCACAAGAGGTTAAGTAACCCCTAGCCAGTTTTTTTTGAGATGGTTTTATGGCTTAGTGTTATGTTCCATCTTATTTAGGACTCGCTAACAAATTTTCCCACTTATTCAAATCTAATTCTTTAAATCAAAATTACTCATTTTCATTTTAATTAGTTAAAATAAATTAATCTTTTTTAAAAATTAAAATCAACCTACCCACAATTATTTTTTAGAGAACTACATGAATTTGAATTTCTCATTGCACTAGGGGATATGTAGGCATGCAAGTGAAGCCAAAACTATAAATTTTGTAATTTGGTTTCATTTTTCCTTTAACCTGTAAATAATTGTAATTTTTTTTTGTAAATATAATTTCTTTTAGCATTTTATTTTCTACCTTTATCTTTTTTGTTGGTGAAGGGGTAAAATAGATATTATCAAGATTCTTAATTTGCACAACTAGTTTTAAGGAAATCGTTTTAGGACGGATGTATACAGTAGGATTAAGTTCTTGTCCTTCCCTATGCATAATCAGACTCTTAAACCTAATTTCTTGTCAAAGACTAGTTTTCTTAGAAAAATGGTTTTTTCAATTATTTCAGTCATAAAATTAAATAGAAAACAAAAATAAAAAATGATTTTAGGAAATAAATTTAAATTCAAAAATACAATTAATGCTTTATTAATGGTAATTTGGGGTTTGAATGATTAATTGATTTTGATTTATTCTGATTGCATAAATTGATTTTGATTGATGGGAGAGATTCATTCTAATTTGTCCTGATTAATTGAGCTGATTGAGGTGATGAGAATAAATATTTGAGTTATAAATAGTTAAGAATAAAAAAACCCTAGGGGGCCCTAGAGATGGGAGAGGAGCCAAAAAAGGAGAGAAAGAGAGGAGAAGATAGCCACAGGAGATAGCCGCAACAATAACACAAAGACGAAAGGAAGGATTTGAAGAGCAAAGATCATAGCAGCAGCAAGTCTCACCTTTGCCTTTGAGCCATACGGGTAAATTCCCCATCACCAAAAGGTAACGGTTCACAACTTCTTTAGTAGCTTTGGACTGATAGATCACGTACCACTCCCGCCATGTGACTTAATAAAAATGGTGGCTTTCATTGTTTTCGAACAATGGCAGTTTAATAGAAAAAGGTAAACATATTTGTCCAGAAAAAGGTAAACATATTTGTCCACCCCTTAAGGCTTCGTAGGTCTTTCTAGTACATTGTATCTTTCTTTTCTTTTTCTTTTTTAATATGGTTTGTTCCATTTCAAATTTTATCATTTTTGTCACGATGCAATTCCTGTTACCTTGATGTGAGCTATTCATTGAGAGAGAAGAAAAGGAAGTGAGAAAGAAAGAAATAATGTCATGTTGGCAAATTGCAGGGAGAGAAAATTAAGGAAGAAAGAGATAAGACTTATATTCTTTAATGATTGCTTTCACCATTTTCATCACTTTTTATTCATTTTATTTATTACCATTTTTTTCATTTGTTATATTTGTTAACTATGAAGGTTGTAATCATTTCACATACATACACACACACACACACATATATATATATATTATGCTTGATCAAAATTTAATATTATTATCTTGTATTTCTTTTGGTAAATATTATCTTCTTAAAAAATATTTTTTAAAACTTTTGTTAATAGCGCTTTAAGATCCAACGATGGAATAATCAAAATTAACCGAAATGACGTCGACATTTTGACTTTCCTGAGGTGAGGAGTTTCTTTTTAGTTTTGCCAGAAGCGCTGGCAGGGCTTTAGGTGATATCCAATATAAAAATCTCTCTTCACACATTAATTTCCAATCATGATTATACGTTTGTCACTTTAGCCAAATATCACATTAACTCTTAATTTTTGCCAACGATGGAAAGTTTGGAAGAGGATCGAAGGGACGATCAACTAAATTCTTCCAAATATTCTTAAGGATATTAATATTAGATTCTGCTGGGAGCGCAGACGGTGTCTAATTTTCACAATTAAATAAACAAAATATTTAAAAAAAATGAATGCAAACAAATTAATATAGCCCTAACTTTATGATGGTGGTAAATTAAAACTTCATTTGATCACTCATTCCAAAAAATTTATTTTCTAAAAATCATTTCACAAATCACTCATTATAAAAATTTCCTTTTATAAAAATCATTCAAGAATCCCATATTTTATTAAGAAATATTTTCTTAGAAAATTGATTTTTTAATTTACCGCCTTTATGTAACATGTTGTGGGCTTACATTTGTTTCATACAATAATGGCTATTTAGCCACCCATTCTCTGTCTTAGTCATTTATCATTTTTGATAATATGCCAACAAAATGGGACATGTCAAAATAAAAAAAATATTTTTTTATATAATAAAGGATCAATTTAATTAATTTGACAAGATAACAATAGATTAAATAGGTAACCATTCTTAGAATAGACGGTGTAGGGTGCTAACACCTTCCCTACCCGTAATCAACCCCGAACCTAAACTCTGAAACGCAAACCATTTTTTTAAGGTGTCCGATCGCACCATTCCATTTTTAATGGAAGAATCAGTTGGTGGCAACTCCCAATCGCGGCTCCCTTCAGGACTGTTGCGACACCTACCCACAATTATTTTTTAAAGAACTACATGAATTTGAATTTCTCATTGCACTAAGGGATATGTAGGCATGTAAGTGAAGCAAAAACTATAAATTTTGTAATTTGGTTTCATTTTTCCTTTAACTTGTAAATAATTGTTTTTTTTTTTGTAAATATAATTTCTTTCAGCATTTTATTTTTTACCTTTATCCTTTTGTTCCATGAGCTTTGATAGATGATATTTGAGACCTGCAGCTGTTTTTTTTTATTTCATTATCTTGTTGTTTGAATGAATGAATAGACCAATGTCTGAACTGTTGTTATGCCTCCATGAATGGGTGGACCAAGACTGTTGTAATTTCTCTATGAAGGAATGAACATGTTTTAAGGGATATATGCTGTTGTAAATCATGTCATTTGAGGGATGCAAACATATTTTAATATTTTTGGAATTAAAGTGCTTTTCTGTATTATCTTGTCTCTCTGTCCTCATGATCATTGGTGATTATTGGGCCCTCGGGTTTTTGTTTTCCATAGCCTGCTTCATGACTTGAAAGGCCTAATCCTCTAAAGTTTGTAAAGAGACCATCCTATTTTTGAGTCCTATTTTGTGGTGATTTGTTCAATGTTGGGTATCCCCTGGATTGTTTAACATTCTTTTACATTTGGACCTATGCTTGTTTCCTTTCCCTATGCTATGGTCTTTTTAGTTCAGGGTTACCTGGACCCTGAGATGAGGATTGAGTAGATAATTTAACGGAAATAGGAGGGTAACTTGGGGCTTGGTTCTTTGGAGATTGATGTGCGAATATTATGTTCATGATGTTGTTTCAAAAAAAAAAACTTTTTTTTTCATGAATGTTGAGTAATCTTTTTGTGCAAATAAAAGGGGTCCTGTTTGAAGGCTAGTTGAAACTGTAATTGTGATATTGAATCATGGTTCCTTTGAACTATGTGCAAAGCTTCATTGACTTCATGCCATGTCTCTCTGTTGTTTGGTTTGTGTATGGGTCCAGTTCTGTTTTGAAGATTCAGGTTGAGGCCATATCCTTTGGAACTCATGGGTAATCTCATCTTGGTTATGAGTTTATGCTGGAAATTGTGTTTATTTCATGGTAGTGTCCCTTTTGGTGGCATATTGATATATTGATTTAATAATTAATTTATCGTGACTAAGATATTTGATTACCCGTGTGAAGTTTAGTATCCTTTTTTTTGAGTCGACTGTGTACTTTGGGTTGCAGTAGATGTTTGAAAAGAAATCTCGAAGGGTATTTTGACTTGTCAATTGGTATATCGCAGTATATCATTTGATCTTTTTAAATTTGATCCTAATGTGCCTGTCTTCTTTCTGCCTTGACATGAGTGCTAGTTCTGATATTGGTCAATCCTTTTTTTTTACTCTAGTGTACACGTAGACAGGTTTGATAAAATGCATGGATCAAGATGTTCATCTTTGTGTGTTTGTAATTTGTTTAAGTTATGACCACATTGGTGTGATTGTTGTGCTTTGTTAACACCAAGTTTTATTAGTTAATATTGGGCTTTGGTACGTGCGTTGATTTGGGGTGTGGAGGCATGAATAATTTACTCCCTTGGATGTTTGCCGTCCACACCATGTAGACTCCCTCCCCTTTTACCCATTTGTGGTCTATATCTCATTGTTTCCTGTGTGACAGTGTATGGTGAATTCCTACCTTTTTCAATATTTTTTCTTCTAATGAATTTGCCTACACTAAGTTAGAGGTTACTTTAATAAACAAAAAGGAAGTCAGATAAAAAGGAGGATGTCGTACAGATGGGTAAAAGCAAGATACGAAGAATAAGGAAAGCAAAATGAATGAAAATGGAGGGATGTGTCATGTAGGAAAAAGAAAGGATAAAAGAGATAAACTGGTTTCTACTTAAAGTGAACGTTGCACTGCGTGAAGAATAAAAATGCGGTTTCGTAAAATAAAATAAAATAAAAAGAGAGGAGGTTGTGTTGCTATAGGGATATCTAACCTACGTTCAATTATTTATTTTATTTCCTTTTGTTTCACATTATCTATTGTGCTTTAATATTCCTAAGCTGCTTCTTTTTTGTAGTGCATCTTGGCGTTGTTAACCTAGGTAAATATTCATGGCAGTGACGTTCGATCAAAAAGAAAAGGAAAATGTTTTTGTCACAATTACGATTCATTTTCCTTTTATTTTTTCATTAATTATGGTATAAGATTTCAATGATAGGACAATTAAAAATATGTTGCAACAGTGACACTTTTTAATTTTATTAAGACAAAGGATATTCTCTATAGTTTTGATAAACAATTTCTCACAAAATCTTATTTCATGATTAACTTTACCAATTTCTATCATCTTATTCATGTCAAAAATTCATTTGTGGAATAAGTAAAATTCATCTTATTCTATAGTTCCAACGATGGGATATTTAAAATTAACTGCGACGGCAATGACATTTTAATTTCCTTGAGGTGAGGAGAATTTTATAGTTTTGCGGGGAGCGCAAGGATTGTAGAATAATCTCCAGTAAAATCCATATTTCATTATTAATTTTGTCACAATCCAATTCTCCATTTCTACTACATTTAGTGACCCAAATAATCTTTCAACAAAAATCACCTTTCATTCACAAAATTAGTATTCTTCCTTACTTTTTCATGTCATTCATAATTTGAAATATTAACTTCTCACACCAAAGTCAAAACTAGCCGATGAAATAAATTGGGAGAGGATCGGGAGTCTGATCAACTAAACTCTTCTCGATATTCTTAAGACATTTATATCAGATTTTGCCATGAGCGCTAGCGGGATCTGATTCTCAAAATAAACAATAAAAATAAAATATTTTCCAAAAATAATAAATAACACAAAAATAAATACGAACAAATTCACACAACCTGTAATTGATGACAATGGTGAATAAAAATTTGAAATTCCTTTTAAACAATACATTTTCAAATCATTTACCTTGTTAAATAATTTTTCTCAATTGTGAAACTCATTTTCAAAAATCATTTTAGTTATCAAAAATATTTTTTTTGAAATTTAAGTTTCTAATTCACCATTTTCATCCATAATAAATTGCAAATTCACAATTTGTTCCTCAATAATGGCTCTTAAGCCATCCATTCCCTATCTCAGCCATTTATCCCCTTTGATAATATGCCCGACAAAATGGGACATAAAAAATATAACAAAAATAAAAATATTTTTCCAAATAATAAACGACCAACACATTTAACTTAGCAGATAACCTTAGATTAAATAGGTAAATCGCTTCTCCGAACGGATGGTATAGGGTACTAATACCTTCCCTGCCTGTAATCAAACCCCCAAACTCAAACTCTGGTACGCAAATTCTTTACTTAGGTGTCCAATCGCACCATTCAATTTTTTAATGGAAAAATCGATTAGTAGCGACTCCAAAAACCCCTTTTCAACAATTAAATTATTTAGTTGCCTTCTCCTTTCGCGGCGCCCTTTGGGACGGTTGTGACAACTGCACATCCATCTCCTCATCCATCTCCTCTTGCCTCCTACATGATTTGGATAAGCCAAATGTGTTGCAATGGTCATATTCCTCCACGCCTACATATGTTCATCATCTGCGGTGGAACTAAACACACATAATAGAGCAGAAAACGAAAGCAACAAGGAAATCATTTGTGTATTGCTATCCGTTTTGGTTTTCCAATATATACGCGGCATTACATTGGTTATTCAGTTATAAATATATCAAATTTGTCCTCCACATAGATGTTTTACATCAAATTGGTCTTTCAATGTCTCATTTTTGCCCCTGAATTGGTCTTTAAAATGATATCAAATTTATCTTTGAAGGACAATATTGATGGCATTAATTCATTGAAGGACCAATTTAAAGTTGTTGATTAATAGAGGAATAATTTGATGTTGAGTAAATCTTCAGAGCACTAAAATGAGTGTTTACTTTAATTAAAAAAAATCTATTTAAATATTTACTTATTGGAATTAGCTGAGTTGTTTCGTTATTAGCTAACGTTGCAATATAAATTGTAGTTATAGATATATATGAGAGAAAATCTAGCAATAGTTTAGTAGAAAAATAGCAAAGGGTGTAGAACATGCTCCGGGTTTCTCCTTATTTTTCGCAAATTTTAGGTTGTCTGCTTGAAAGATGTATTATCTCACGTGACCATTCAAATTTGTCGATATCTCATAAATATATATAGTCTCAGCGACAATAGTCAGATCAATTGAAATGGCGTTTAACGACAACTAATTTTTTTGTTGGAGTGAAACACCTAAAATTTGTAAGTACCAAGGGAACGTTCCTCAGTGTCATATTATTATGAGATATTCATAAAGGCCCTCCTTAAGCATCTAAAACATGCATGAAACTTTAAGATTAATTGCTTGACTAAAAATAACAGGAAAGGTTTAATGGAATTTACTAAACGTAGAAGTATAGAACCACACACGGAGCTAATGCTCCAATTCATAGGCTATAAAGTCGGTTTATTTGCACCGACTTGTTTGGCATACATTGAATATCAACAAATAAAAGTATGTAGATCGTTTTTAACAAAAAGAAAAAAATAGGTAACTATTGCTTGTTGTTGATTTGAGTGGTCAAATATCCACTTTACATACTCATCAATCTGGTAAAATAAACTTGACAAATAAGAGAGCACGTGTTTACTTTTCAAATGGAGGGAAACTCATGTAGGATAAAGAAGGGTCAACTATAATTATATTTTTAATTTTTGTGATTTTATCTTAATTCTAGTAGGTCATATTTTTACGATATTATCGAGCTCGTAATATATAGTTTTATTATAACATATTTTTATGAGTTAGGAGTACTTTTTAAATGAATTTTACTTGGTGGGTAAGTTATATTATACTTATGAAAAGGCCTGCTATGCTTAAACCGAAAATACACTCATATATTCACAATTATGAAATTCATTTGTTTCTCCTCATTTTTGGTGAATTATGATGTTTATTGCCACGTGAATTCCGGGTCGTCTGCCAAAACCATACCTAATCACGTGACTATTCAAAATTGTCCATATCTCATAAATATAGTCTCGAGATAATGTTCAGATCAATTGTCAGGGCATTTAACTACAACTAATTTTTTTTCCAGCAAAATAATAATAATAATAATAAAAAGAAAAGTGCGACTCTTTTTTTAGTAGAAGTGTAGAAGTGACAAGATCGTTAAGCACCTAAAACATGCATGAAAATCTAAGATTGCTTGACTAAAAATAACAGCAAAGGATTAGTGGAATGTATCATACGTAGAAGTATATATCCACTACGGAAGTATATATTTCTCTCAGCACAACTGCGATCGACGTAACTTGCACACTACAGACTGTAACTCACGCTTTGAACTACTATACCACACACGGAGCTAATTAGTGCTCCCATTTATAAGCTATAAAATCGAGTTATATGCACCTACTTGTTTGGGACACATTGAATATCAACAAATAAAAATATGAAGTGACATTTTTAGCAAAGAGAAAAAATAGGTAGATAATTATTGCTTATATATAGTTGGTTCGAGTGTTCCATTTATTCTACCACGTTTTTCTTCAGTCTAAAAAATTCAGGAGAGAGTCAGTGTTGACTCTTCAACAGGTAGGTGTATTAGTAAGGTTGTTAATGTTAAATTTGAGCAGAGAGTTAGATAAGATATATAGAAATATTAAGTTTCTTGAAATATAATTGGTCAAAAGTGAAGTCTATATAAGGGCAGTGACATGCAGAACAATAACCATCAATCCCCGTGAGCCTAATCTATCCAAACCGCATTTTGCAAATAATTCTCATCCTTCCCGCTTTGTGCCCAGGACACACACACACAGACACTATGAGTAGCCAAATCTCAGGTCCCTTGTTCCAAGAATACATTGGAGCAAAGGCCAACGTCAACGTCAAAATTTCAGATGTCCCCAACAATCAAGTAGTGACCTTTCACTTCGTTCTCTCCTTTGCGACAGACTACGAAGCCAACGGTACCGCTGCCAATGGGGATTTTAAGCCATATTGGAAACCGACCTTCACTCCAGAACAAGTTCGAGAGATAAAGAAAAAGTATTCCAATGTCAAAGTGATGTTGGGCGTTGGAGCCAGAGATGACAATTTCCCCTTCACTGTCACTTCGAATTCGGACAGAAGAACATGGGTTGGAAATGCTGCATTTTCACTGGGGAACATCATCAACGATTACGAATTAGATGGGATTGAAGTCAACTATGGAAACATTAACCTCGCATCAAGAGCTGACTTTGCATACTGCGTGGGAGAGGTCATCAAGACACTCAAGGAACGCAGAGTCATCAAATTTGCTTCGATAGCTCCCTCCTCCAAACATGTATCCGAATACTGTGAGTCGTACACCACATACAAGGAGAAAATAGACGTAGTCTCCTACCAGTTCTACACTCATTCTCTGAAATCTACAAAAGACTTCATCAGTTTGTACTCTGACATTCGCAACAAGTTCCCAGGAGCAAATCTCTTGGCTGGCCTCAGTACTGACAACCAGGATGCCAATAACCTGACAGCTGATATCTTCTTTCACGGCTGTGAGCAGCTTAAGGCACAAGGAAACCTCAGTGTTGGCATTTTTATCTGGAGTGCCGAGGACTCCATTCCCCTTCCAAAGAAGAGATAAGAGCACAAGATCTTCTGGCGTCGTCCTAACCTAAGTAAAGTTAGAGTCACACCTGGAATCATGCATGCATGCGTCTTCCTAGCCTTTATAGCATGCAATGATTGATAAAACGAATTAAGTTTCCATCGCCACTCATAGGCTAGATGGAGCTAGCATATAAATGATATATTACTAAATAAGATTCCAGGGCATTTCATTCCGTTTTCTGTACTTGAAATTAATATTCATGTATTTGTTTTGTGTGTTTGCTTTTGTGCTACTATATGTCACTTCGATTCAAGTCTCTTTCTGTTCTTGGTATTGTACTACTATATATATGTCACTTCAATTCAAGTGTCTTTAATTTCTTTTGTTTGCTGGCTTATATATATATATATATATATATATATATATATATATATATATATATATATATATATATATAAAAGTATGAGAAACAAAAACCTTTAGTGGACAAGTAATAGACTACAACTAATGGGATGGGCCATGAGTGCAAATAAAAAAAAACCTTGCTTGCCATAATTAAGTTCCGAGATAAATATAAAATAACTAGTAGATCTAAAGAGCTGTCGGACAACTAGGAAAGCATTCTTAACTCACATAAGACCTTGTATATGACCTAATTAATTTGAGTTTAGCAGAAAAGTCTTCCAATAATAGGAAAGTATTTAAAATAGGATACTGCCACAGCTTGGTTATTAATATCATCATGGAATCTTGCTAAACTCTTATAAAATTATCACAATTATTTAATAATTAATCTCTCTTAACAAATATTCAGTATTATCACAAAATAAAAAAATTAACTTATATCATAATAAAATCCTATTTTTATATTAAAATATATAATATTCGGCTATTACAATCCCAAATTAGCTTATTGCTAGTTCCTAGCAATTACAACAACTCTCAGCAAAGCTCAAATTAAAGAATATCACAAACTATTTTAATCAAATCCAATTTATCTCAACTCAAGGATATCAGTCATGTAAAAACATCACAAACATCAAAACTCAATGTCTATGAATATTATAGCTAATACAATATACACTCCATTCTTCAAAATATCATATTTAGATGCCTATCAGAGAACATATTTCAACTATATTTAATTCATATCACACCTTTGGATCATACATTAAAAGAGCCATGCAGTTCTTTAAGATCAATAGGGCTTTACTAGCTTGTATTTCGGGTAAAAGGAAAATATGAAGGTTAAAGGGTAATAATAAATATAAAAAATGTTTCAAGAATATTTAGAAGTTTTTTTCCCAACACTTTCATCATATGTTTTCCGTTCTTTATTTCTTTGTAATTTTGTTCTTTAAATTTATCATATTTTTCTTTCCCACTTTTCTTTTCTATTATTATTATTATATTTTTTTTGCATTTGTTTCTTCCTTTCTTTCCAACTTTCAAACTCACTATATACCTCCACATAGTGCAATAATAACACTCCTTTCTTAAAACACTTGAGAAAGTGTGAAGAAAGAAAGGTAAAAAAAAAGGCTCAATGCAGAGTGACTAGTGGCAATATATGAAAGAACAAAAATATTATGTAAAGGCTCAAAATAAGAAACATGACCTAATATATATCATCTCTTAAGGAAACACATAAATCTTCCAATTTCCATGACATCAAATTAATGCAAGTGCAAAATAAATCTTCTCTTTAGCCAAAAAAAAATTAATTAATGAAACGATCAGTCAAATGAAATTATGGGCTCGCATCAATAAATTTTTTGATGGTCAAAAAAATACTCTCATAATAAAAACAAATGGCACAAAACTCACTACCTAAAAATTGTATCCACATATTCTCATTAGGTTACCTAATTAATCGTTTTTTCAACAAAGAGTAATTGAAGCAAAAATTTTAGCAATGTGAATGTATAATAGATATTATGATGAAAGCAAAAATTTCACGTAGAAGAAGTGGCAAATTGAAGACATGACTAAAACTCAAGTGAGTCACACTCCCAATCAAAACCACACATTGTCCCCAATGTTTAAAATAATTAAATGCCTAATTAAATGAATGAAATTTAATGTTTGAATAAAAAAAATAACGTGGAAGAGTCTCATATACTTAAAATTCTTAGCAAACAAAAGGGGAGAAGGAAAGAAGATAAATTAAACTTGAAAAATGTTAGCAATGAAATAGAAAAAATAAAATAAAATAAAATAAACAAACAGACAAACTAAGAAACATAAAGCATATTTTTTTATTCTTTTTGTTAGCTGACACTATTCATATCCTGATACATAGGCACCGAACTATGTGATGCACTTAGGCCGACTCACTAAAACACTTAACAAGAAAACATTGTCACACCTCAATCAAATGTATCATGAATTAGTTTTATCTTCACAATGACACCAGAAATTTAGATTAAAAGGTACATGTCTAATAGCAAATAGAATAGGCAACTTAATTAGGACATGTTTAGACACTTCTAAAATATCAACACACTCTGCATTGTCCTTTGAGTTTACTAATCTATGAGAAGTCGAGGTCCTAGGCACATACTCTCTAATTTTGGGCTCTATAATTTCGGCCTTTACAGGGATAGACAGATTAATAAGCTTTCTGGGCAAGTTATCCTCATCTAAATTTCGCTTTTCGACTAAACTATTGTCCTTATCTGAATTCTCATCATCTTTTTCCACTAGCTCTACAACATTATCATCCACTTGCTCCGGCCCCTATTGGAATTAAATGTTTCATTAATTGCATATATTCCATCAAGATAGTAGGGATTATATTTCAAAAAACATGTATGCATCTAATTTAACAAACTAGTGTATCGGGCGGGTAATGAAATTATAGTTTAGAGTATAAATGATAGATTGATTTTGGTTATTTGGAGCATCCCTTTGGTTTTACCCTAGCTATTGGCAGAGCCTTAGACGATATCCAATAAAAATCTTATTCCTATTAAATTGTAATTTTTATTGGAATCAATATTTTTTATATATTAAGATCTCGATGTGAGAATAAACAAAATTAGTTAATGCGACGGCAGTAGCATTTTGACTTTCCGTAGGTGATAAGAAATTTTTTAGTTTTGTCGGGAGCGCTGGAGGGACTTTAAAAATCTCTAATAAAAATCTTATTTCATATATTAAAATTTCAATTTTTTTTAACTTTCATTACAAGAAAACAATAAATTTCGGGTGGAATAGGAATCATCTGAAACTTTTCAATATTTTCAGGCAGGTCATAGATAATGAACATAATGAATAAGGGGAAATTATTTCCATATGAAATATATACGTCTAAATTCCGAGGAAGATACCGCGCCATGTTGGTGCCATATATCAAAAGGAAAAGAGACAACTTACGGACTAAATTAATTTTTTTGATAATTTATTTGAGTATCCGTTTGTAATTTGATTGAAATTTGAGACAGACTTTTTATGGAATTTTCTAAAATAAAATTTTTATTTAAATGAATTTATTTCGTCCAAAATTTCGTACGAATTTTTTATGGAATTTGAAAAAGTAAAAATTAATATCAATGAATTTATTCCACCTAAAAATTGTCCCAAATTTTATATAGAGTTTTTATGATATTTTAATATTTTAAAATTTATTTATAAGATTTTTTTCCATATAAAATACATCCCAATTTTCAAACTAATGTTTCACGAAATTTCTTAAAATGAAAAGTTTACAGATAAGAATTTATTCTATTTGACGGTCGTCCCAAATTTCAAATAATTGTTCTTACATAATTATCTACAATAAAAAATTTATTTAAAAGAATTTATTCTGTCTGGAATCTGTCCTAAATTTCATAATGATTTTTTATAGAATTTCCTTGAATAAAAATTGAACTAAAAGAATTTATTCCATCTGAAATATTTTTTGTTGAAAAAAATAAATAAAATATTAATTTTATAGAATAAATTTACAATCAAAATTCTTCTCAAATTTCAAACAAATTTTACATGGAATTTAATGTAATAAAGAAATTAAGTTAAATATTAAATATTTTGTCAGAAATCTTCCTCAAAAGTTGTCCAATTTTTCAAAACATTCCCGCTATACGTATACAATATGGTTTTGTGACTATGTTTTTATTCGTGAATATGAAATAATGGCATTTTGTGGCTATCTATTTCATTTTCTCCTCTTGTGCATCTTCTATGTAGCCTTTTGTAACCTCCTATGTTGCTCTGTCTCTGCCCTCTTATTTATAATATAGGGTTTCCTATTTGTATACAAGCTATTTTGTTGCGCAATCCTTGGGTAACAAGAAAATTATATTTCTTTCCTTCTTTTAGTCTTTCCACTTAATGTGAGTTAATAAGAAAAGTCTCTCAATAATAGGAAAGTGAAATAAAATTGGAAATTGCTATAGTTTGGTTGTTGATATATTTATGGAATCCTGCCAAACAATTATCTAATAATTAGTCCTCTTAACAAACAATAAGTAATATCTAAAAATTGAAAAAATTAACTTACATCATGAGATAATAAAAGCCTAATTTTATATTAAAAAAATATGTAATATTAGACAATTATTATATATTTCGAATATAAATTACAAAATGGAATGAGAACGGTTATAATGGTTTGAATATTCCATGCAACATTCATTAGAGTAATGTGAAGCACTTAGAAAGGAATGGCCAGCTGCACATCCATCTCCTCTTGCCTCCCACATGATTTGGATGAACCAAATGTGTTGCAACAGTCATATTCCTCCATGCCTACATATGTTCATCATATGCAAAGGAACAATACAGACATAGTAGAGGAGAAAACAAAAAACAAGGAAATAATTTGCGTATCTCTTATTTTTTTTAGGGCTGTTTTGGAACCTAGTGTCATGTTCAATCTCACTTAGGATCCATTTTCTTTTAAAGTAAAATAAATTAACAATTGCCTTCAATGGTTTCAAGGGGTTAAGTACCTTTGGGTAAGATTTTGGGCTTACTTTTTTACCCAATGCCATATTCAATCATGTTTAAGACTCGCATCAAAAGTAAACTAAATTAACAATCGTTTAGTCGTCACGAGGGGTCAAGTATCCCCTGACCAATTTATGTCCCTAAAAGTCAGTATGTGTAGTTAGACAACTATGTATAAAGAGATTGATGAAACCCTGATTATTTTAGCATAGTCAATGTTAAATTATTATTACCTAGTTTTTGGAACTTCTGTGTTTATTGTTATATTTTCCTATTAGTTAGTTTGAATAAATTTTTAGATGAATTCAATCATTTTTTTTCTCATGTTTTAAATTTGTTTTTGGTATTTGTGTTAACTATTATCATATATCAATTGTGATTTCTAGGTAAAAGGAAAATAAAGCATATAATTCATAATTTTTTATAGCTTAATTGATATATCTTCTGTGAATACATATTTTGCTACTAGACGTTCATGAGATAAAATGTCTATGATTAATATATTTGACATAGTTGATGAAAAAATTAATCTAGGTAGATTCTGAACCTTAATCAATTTGCATTTGGTTAATTACATTTACTATATGTTTTACTTGTTTTAATTTTGTATCTTCATTCATTTTGTTTAACTAGATTAGGGAAATTTGTCAATACCTAAAACTTATTAACTCTAAGTCTCCGTGAGATCGACTTTGTATGTGTTGGATTGTACTAACTTATGATTCGTGCACTTGCGAGTAATTTTTAAAGCTTACAATAACTCAACAAGTTTTTGACGCCGTTGCAGGGAACATAAGTAGAAAAAATTTTAGGTCTTTGTTAGATTTCTTCTTCTACTAGTTGACATTTATTTTATTTTATTTTATTTTCATTATAAAAAATTAAAAATTTGTGTTATGCTCGCTCATTACATGAGAGCTTGGACACGTGTGTTATTGAGCCTTTATTTGAGATTTTTGAGCAAGGAAAGAAAGGAAAACCTCTTAGGGAATTATTTTTCCCAATACCTACAAATCCACCTTCATGCATACTTTTCCCTTGTAGCACAATTTAAGCTTGGCCTAGAGATTACTAATCTTATTCCTATTTTTTATGGTTTAGATAGAGAATACCCATATGTGTATGATAAGGAGTTTATGGAAATTTGTGATATATGTTAATTTCAAAAAAATTCTATGCGCTTGCGTCTTTTTCCTCTTTCGTTGATGGAGAAGACAAAGGCTTGGTTCAACTCTTTACCATCTACATCTATTACATTATGGAAACTTTTGATTCAAAACATTTTAACTAGATTTTTCTGCATGCCTAAAACAATTTTTTATATGAAGGGGAACTGCAAGTTTTTGTCAGGAAATTTTTTTGAGAGTTGGGAATGATTTAAAGAATTGTTGTTAGAGTGTCCTCACCATGGTTTTGAAACTTGGAGCCTTGTGCAATATTTTTATATTGGTTTGACACAATCAAATGAGAGCATGGTTGAGTCTATTATTGGCGGAGGTTCATTGAACTTGACTCAAGGAGAGGCATATAATATTTTTGATAATTTGTGTGACAGTTCTCAACTGTGGGACTTTTGAAATCGTATGGTAAATGAGTGAGTAACACTAATAGAGTCTGTTGCAACCGTATGAAAGGACGCCAGTGCCGTGATGAGGTGTCTAAAGTTAAAATTAATTTTGGAGTCGCCACTTATCAATCCTTCCATTAAAAACTAGAATGGTGAGATTAGACTCCTAAAAAATGGTATATGCTATAGAGTTCAGGTTTAGGGGTTGATTATGAGTGAGGAGAGTATTAGCCCCATATACCGTTCATTCTAAGAATTGCTACCTATTTAATAATATGTTATTTGCTAAATTTATTATACCCATCTTATATTATTTGAAACTTTATTTTTTGTTTTAATTTATGAAATGTCTCATTTAGTTGTGAGTATTATTAATGGTGATAAATGACTTGACGAAAATAAGTGGCTAAATAATCATTATTGTACGTGGAACAAAATTCAACCCTGGCATATTATGCAAAAAGTGTTGAATTAAAAATTTTGAGTTCCGAGGAAATGGTGGACTTAAGGGAGGGAGCTTAGGCCTTCAAACATGTAGCCACAAAATGCCATCGTTTCATATTCACGAATAAAAACATAGTCACAAAACCATATTGTATACGTATTGCGGGAATGTTTTGAAAATTGGGACGACTAAAAAAAATTATTTGAAATTTGGGACAACTTTCAAATAGAATAAATTCTTATCTATAAACTTTTTATTTTAAGAAATTTCGTGAAACATTAGTTTGAAAGTTTGGATGAATTTTATATGGAAAAAAAATCTTATAAATAAATTTTAAAATTTTAAAATATCATAAAAACTCCATATAAAATTTGGGACAATTTTTAGGCGGAATAAATTCATTGATATTAATTTTAACTTTTTCAAATTCCATAAAAAATTTGTACAAAATTTTGGACGAAATAAATTCATTTAAATAAAATTTTTATTTTAGAAAATTCCATAAAAAGTCTGTCTCAAATTTCAATCAAATTGCAAACGGATACTCAAATAAATTAATAAAAAATTAATTTCATCCGTAATTTGTCTCTTTTCCTTTTGATATATGGCACCAACATGTTACGATATCTTCCTCGGAATTTAGGCGTATATATTTCATATGGAAATATTTTCCCCTTATTCATTATGTACATTATCTATGATCTGTTTGAAAATATTGAAAAGTTTCAGATGATTCCTATTCCGTCCGAAATTTATTGTTTTCTAGTAATGAAAGTTAAAAAAAATAGAAAAATTAATATCTGAAATAAGATTTTTACTAGAGATTTTTAAAGTCCCTCCAGTGCTCCCGACAAAACTAAAAAATTTCTTATCACCTATGGAAAGTCAAAATGCTGCTACCGTCGCATTAATGAATTTTGTTTATTATCACATCGAGATCTTAATATATAAAAATATTGATTCCAATAAAAATTACAATTTAATAGGAATAAGATTTTTATTGGATATCGTCTAAGGCTCTGCCAATAGCTAGGGTAAAACCAAAGGGATGCTCCAAATAACCAAAATCAATCTATCATTTATACTCTAAACTAATTTCATTATCCGCACGATACACTAGTTTGTTAAATTAGATGCATACATGTTTTTTGAAATACAATCCCTACTATCTTGAGGGGATATATGCAATTAATGAAACATTTAATTCCAATAGTTGAAAAAGATGATGAGAAGTCAGATAAGGACAATAGTTTAGTCGAAAAGCGAAATTTAGATGAGGATAACTTGCCCTGAAAGCTTATTAATCTGTCTATCCCTGTAAAAGCCGAAATTATAGAGCCCAAAATTAGAGAGTATGTGCCTAGGACCCCGACTTCTCATAGATTAGTAAACTCAAAGGACAATGCAGAGTGTGTTGATATTTTAGAAGTGTCTAAACGTGTCCTAACTAAGTTGTCTATTCTATTTGCTATTAGACATGTACCTTTTAATCTAAATTTTTGGTGTCATTGTGAAGATAAAACTAATTCATGATACATTTGATTGAGGTGTGACAATGTTTTCTTGTTAAGTGTTTTAGTGAGTCGGCCTAAGTGCATCACATAGTTTGGTGCCTATGTATCAGGATATGAATAGTGTCAGCTAACAAAAAGAATAAAAAAAATATGCTTTATGTTTCTTAGTTTGTCTGGTCGTTTATTTTGTTTTATTTTATTTTATTTTTTCTATTTCATTGCTAACATTTTTCAAGTTTAATTTATCTTCTTTCCTTCTCCCCTTTTGTTTGCTAAGAATTTTAAGTATTTGTGACTCTTCCCCGTTATTTTTTTTATTCAAACATTTATTTTCAATCACTTAATTAGGCATTTAATTATTTTAAACATTGGGGACAATGTGTGGTTTTGATTAGGAGTGGGACTCACTTGAGTTTTAGTCATGTCTTCAATTTGCCACTTCTTCTACGTGAAATTTTTGCTTTCATCATAATATCTATTATACATTCACATTGCTAAATTTTTTGCTTCAATTACTCTTTGTTGAAAAAATGATTAATTAGGTAACCTAATGAGAATTTGTGGATACAGTTTTTAGGTAGTGAGTTTTGTGCCATTTGTTTTTATTATGAGAGTATTTTCTGGACCATCAAAAAATTTATTGATGCGAGCCCATAATTTCATTTGACTGGATCGTTTCATTAATTAATTTTTTTTTGGCTAAAGAGAAGATTTATTTTGCACTTGCATTAATTTGATGTCATGGAAATTGGAAGATTTATGTGTTTCCTTAAGAGATGATATATATTAGGCCATGTTTCTTATTTTGAGCCTTTACATAATATTTTTGTTCTTTCATATATTGCCACTAGTCACTCTGCATTGAGCCTATTTTTTTACCTTTCTTTCTTCACACTTTCTCAAGTGTTTTAAGAAAGGAGTGTTATTATTGCACTATGTGGAGGTATAAAGTGAGTTTGAAAGTTGGAAAGAAAGGAACAAAACAAATGAAAAAAAAAAAGAATAATAGAAAAGAAAAGTGGGAAAGAAAAAAATGATAAATGTAAAGAACAAAATTACAAAGAAATAAAGAACGGAAAACATATGATGAAAGTGTTGGGAAAAAACTTCTAAATATTCTTGAAACATTTTTTATATTCATTATTACCCTTTAACCTTCATATTTCCCTTTTACCCGAAATACAAGCTAATAAAGTCCTATTTCATCTTAAAGAAGTGCATGGCTCTTTTAATGTATGATCCAAAGGGATCTAAATATGATATTTTGAAGAATGGAGTGTATATTGTATTAGCTATAATATTCATAGACATTGAGTTTTGATGTTTGTGATGTTTTTACATGACTAATATCCTTGAGTTGAGATAACTTGGATTTGATTAAAATAGTTTGTGATATTCTTTAATTTGAGCTTTGCTTAGAGTTGTTGTAATTGCTAGGAACTAGCAATAAGCTAATTTGGGATTGTAATAGCCGAATATTACATATTTTCATATAAAAATAGGATTTTATTATGATATAAGTTAATTTTTTTATAATACTGATTATTTGTTAAGAGAGATTAATTATTAAATAATTGTGATAATTTTATAGGATTTTAGCAAGATTTTATGATGATATCAATAACCAAGCTGTGGCAGTATCCTATTTTAGATACTTTCCTATTATTGGAAGACTTTTCTGCTAAACTCAAATTAATTAGGTCATATACAAGGTCTTATGTGAGTTAAGAATGCTTTCCTAGTTGTCCGAGAGCTCTTCAGATCTACTAGTTATTTTATATTTATCTCGGAACTTAATTATGGCAAGCAAGGTTAATTTTTATTTGCACTCATGGCCCTTCCCATTAGTTGTAGTCTATTACTTGTCCACTAAAGGTTTTTGTTTCTCATACTTATATATATATATACAACAACAAAAGCCTTTTCCCACTAGGTGGGGTCGGCTACATAGATCAAACGATGCCATTGTGCTCTGTCATAGACCATACTTTCAGATAAACCATTGTGCTCTGCCTATGCAGTTTGTGCATAGCCGGTCCCAAGCTCGGATAAAATGAGGAGGGTTGCGTTAGGTTGACAGCCAGTGTAAAATTTTGTCAAATACTTTATGACATAGACAAACGATTTGATATATATATATATAAAAGCCAGCAAACAAAAGAAATTAAAGACACTTGAATTGAAGTGACATATATATAGTAGTACAATAGCAAGAACAGAACGAGACTTGAATCGAAGTGACATATAGTAGCACAAAAGCAAACACACAAAACAAATACATGAATATTAATTTCAAGTACAGAAAACGGAATGAAATGCCCTGGAATCTTATTTAGTAATATATCATTTATATGCTAGCTCCATCTAGCCTATGAGTGGCGATGGAAACTTAATTCGTTTTATCAATCATTGCATGCTATAAAGGCTAGGAAGACGCATGCATGCATGATTCCAGGTGTGACTCTAACTTTACTTAGGTTAGGACGACGCCAGAAGATCTTGTGCTCTTATCTCTTCTTTGGAAGGCGGGAATGGAGTCCTCGGCACTCAGGATAAAAATGCCAACACCGAGGTTTCCTTGTGCCTTAAGTTGCTCACGGTAGTGAAAGAAGATATCATTTGTCAGGTTATTGGCATCCTGGTTGTCGATCGAGGCCGCCCAAGAGATTTGCTCACAGGAACTTGTTGCGAATGTCAGAGTACAAACTGATGAAGTCTTTTGTAGATTTCAGAGAATGAGTGTAGAACTGGTAGGAGACTACGTCTATTTTCTCCTTGTATGTGGTGTACAGCTCCTGGTATTCGGATACATGTTTGGAGGAGGGAGCTATCGAAGCAAATTTGATGACTCTGCGTTCCTTGAGTGTCTTGATGACCTCTCCCACGCAGATGCAAAGTCGACTCTTGATGCGAGGTTAATGTTTCCATAGTTGACTTCAATCCCATCTAATTCGTAATCGTTGATGATGTTCCCGGTGAAAATGCAGCATTTCCAACCCATGTTCTTCTGTCCAATTCAAGTGACAAAGTGAAGGGGAAATTGTCATCTCTGGCTCCAACGCCCAACATCACTTTGACATTGGAATACTTTTTCTTTATCTCTCGAACTTGTTCTGGAGTGAAGGTCGGTTTCCAATATGGCTTAAAATCCCCATTGGCAGCGGTACCGTTGGCTTCGTAGTCTGTCGCAAAGGAGAGAACGAAGTGAAAGGTCACTACTTGATTGTTGGGGACATCTGAAATTTTGACGTTGACGTTGGCCTTTGCTCCAATGTATTCTTGGAACAAGGGACTGAGATTTGGCTACTCATAGTGTCTGTGTGTGTGTCACGGGCACAAAGCGGGAAGGATGAGAATTATTTGCAAAATGCGGTTTGGATAGATTAGGCTCGGGGATTGATGGTTATTGTTGCTGCATGTCCTGCCCTTATATAGACTTCACTTTTGACCAATTATATTTCAAGAAACTTAATATTTCTATATATCTTATCTAACTCTCTGCTAAAATTTAACATTAACAACCTTACTCATACACCTACTGCTTGAAGAGTCAACAACGACTCTCTCTGAATTTTTTATTGAAGAAAAACGTGGTAGAATAAATGGAACACTCGAACCAACTATATATAAGCAATAATTATCTACCTATTTTTTCTCTTTGCTAAAAATGTCACTGCATATTTTTATTTGTTGATATTCAATGTGTCCCAAACAAGTAGGTGCATATAACTCGACTTTATAGCTTATAAATGGGAGCACTAATTAGCTCCGTGTGTGGTATAGTATTTCAAAGCGTGAGTTACAGTCTGTAGTGTGCAAGTTACGTCGATCGCAGTTGTGCAGAGAGAAATATATACTTCCGTAGTGGATATATAGATACATTCCACTAATCCTTTGCTGTTATTTTTAGTCAAGCAATCTTAGATTTTCATGCAAGTTTTAGGTGCTTAACGGTCTTGTCACTTCTACACTTCTACTAAAAAAAGAGTCGCACTTTTCTTTTTATTATTATTATTATTATTATTATTATTTTGCTGGAAAAAAAAATTAGTTGTAGTTAAATGCCCTGACAATTGATCTGAACATTATCTCGAGACTATATTTATGAGATATGGACAATTTTGAATAGTCACGTGATTAGGTATGGTTTTTGCTTGTGTTTTAAAAATTGGTCTAACTGGTTGGACTGGAAGCTCCACCAGTTTTGGTTCAATCAAAGAAACGCTCAAGCAATTAAATCATAAAAAAAAAAATCAGTTGAATCGGTGAAAACTGAAAATAAAAAATCAGTTAGTTCTTTCATCAACTTTTAAATTGAATTTTTATTAAAAAAAAAGAAGAAAATTTTTTTTTTTAAAAAAAAAACCTTAGGATGCAGCTCTTCGGGAGTTGGGTTGGGGTAGACTGAGTCCTCTTCTTCATGATGCTCCACGTTTTTAATCCTTCTCCTTTACAAAACAGGTGGCGGCATGACAAAGCGATTTATAATTTTTGTGATCTGTTATATATATATATATATAGTATACCGGTTTAACCAATCAAACAGGTTAAACCTTGAACTACTTTCTTATTCAGTTATATATTCAATTTTTAAAACATTGGTTTTGACAGACCCAGAATTCACTTGGCAATAAACATCATAATTCACCAAAAATGAATTTCATAATTGTGAATATATGAGTGTATTTTCGGTTTAAGCATAGCAGGCCTTTTTATAAGTATAATATAACTTACCCACCAAGTAAAATTCATTTAAAAAGTACTCCTAACTCATAAAAATATGTTATCATAAACACGTGCTCTCTTATTTGTCAAGTTTATTTTACCAGATTGATGAGTATGTGGAGTGGATAATTGACCACTCAAACCAACAATAAGCAATAGTTGTCTACCTATTTTTTTCTTTTTGGAAAAAACGATCTACACTTATTTGTTGATATTCAATGTATGCCAAACAAGTCGGTGCAAATAAACCGACTTTATAGCCTATAAATTGGAGCATTAGCTCCGTGTGTGGTTCTATACTTCTACGTTTAGTAAATTCCATTAAATCTTTCCTGTTATTTTTAGTCAAGCAATTACTCTTAAAGTTTCATGCATGTTTTAGATGCTTAAGGAGGGCCTTTATGAATATCTCATAATAATATGACACTGAGGAACGTTCCCTTGGTACTTACAAATTTTAGGTGTTTCACTCCAACAAAAAAATTAGTTGTCGTTAAACGCCATTTCAATTGATCTGACTATTGTCGCTGAGACTATATATATTTATGAGATATCGACAAATTTGAATGGTCACGTGAGATAATACATCTTTCAAGCAGACAACCTAAAATTTGCGAAAAATAAGGAGAAACCCTGAGCATGTTCTACACCCTTTGCTATTTTTCTACTAAACTATTGCTAGATTTTCTCTCATATATATCTATAACTACAATTTATATTGCAACGTTAGCTAATAACGAAACAACTCAGCTAATTCCAATAAGTAAATATTTAAATAGATTTTTTTTAATTAAAGTAAACACTCATTTTAGTGCTCTGAAGATTTACTCAACATCAAATTATTCCTCTATTAATCAACAACTTTAAATTGGTCCTTCAATGAATTAATGCCATCAATATTGTCCTTCAAAGATAAATTTGATATCATTTTAAGGACCAATTCAGGGGCAAAAATGAGACATTGAAAGACCAATTTGATGTAAAACATCTATGTGGAGGACAAATTTGATATATTTATAACTGAATAACCAATGTAATGCCGCGTATATATTGGAAAACCAAAACGGATAGCAATACACAAATGATTTCCTTGTTGCTTTCGTTTTCTGCTCTATTATGTGTGTTTAGTTCCACCGCAGATGATGAACATATGTAGGCGTGGAGGAATATGACCATTGCAACACATTTGGCTTATCCAAATCATGTAGGAGGCAAGAGGAGATGGATGAGGAGATGGATGTGCAGTTGTCACAACCGTCCCAAAGGGCGCCGCGAAAGGAGAAGGCAACTAAATAATTTAATTGTTGAAAAGGGGTTTTTGGAGTCGCTACCAATCGATTTTTCCATTAAAAAATTGAATGGTGCGATTGGACACCTAAGTAAAGAATTTGCGTACCAGAGTTTGAGTTTGGGGGTTTGATTACAGGCAGGGAAGGTATTAGTACCCTATACCATCCGTTCGGAGAACGGTTACCTATTTAATCTAAGGTTATCTGCTAAGTTAAATGTGTTGGTCGTTTATTATTTGGAAAAATATTTTTATTTTTGTTATATTTTTTATGTCCCATTTTGTCGGGCATATTATCAAAGGGGATAAATGGCTGAGATAGGGAATGGATGGCTTAAGAGCCATTATTGAGGAACAAATTGTGAATTTGCAATTTATTATGGATGAAAATGGTGAATTAGAAACTTAAATTTCAAAAAAAATATTTTTGATAACTAAAATGATTTTTGAAAATGAGTTTCACAATTGAGAAAAATTATTTAACAAGGTAAATGATTTGAAAATGTATTGTTTAAAAGGAATTTCAAATTTTTATTCACCATTGTCATCAATTACAGGATGTGTGAATTTGTTCGTATTTATTTTTGTGTTATTTATTATTTTTGGAAAATATTTTATTTTTATTGTTTATTTTGAGAATCAGATCCCGCTAGCGCTCATGGCAAAATCTGATATAAATGCCTTAAGAATATCGAGAAGAGTTTAGTTGATCAGACTCCCGATCCTCTCCCAATTTATTTCATCGGCTAGTTTTGACTTTGGTGTGAGAAGTTAATATTTCAAATTATGAATGACATGAAAAAGTAAGGAAGAATACTAATTTTGTGAATGAAAGGTGATTTTTGTTGAAAGATTATTTGGGTCACTAAATGTAGTAGAAATGGAGAATTGGATTGTGACAAAATTAATAATGAAATATGGATTTTACTGGAGATTATTTACAGTCCCGCCAGCGCTCCCCGCAAAACTATAAAATTCTCCTCACCTCAAGGAAATTAAAATGTCATTGTCGTCGCAGTTAATTTTAAATATCCCATCGTTGGAACTATAGAATAAGATGAATTTTACTTATTCCACAAATGAATTTTTGACATGAATAAGATGATAGAAATTGGTAAAGTTAATCATGAAATAAGATTTTGTGAGAAATTGTTTATCAAAACTATAGAGAATATCCTTTGTCTTAATAAAATTAAAAAAATGTCACTGTTGCAACATATTTTTAATTGTCCTATCATTGAAATCTTATACCATAATTAATGAAAAAATAAAAGGAAAATGAATCGTAATTGTGACAAAAACATTTTCCTTTTCTTTTTGATCGAACGACACTGCCATGAATATTTACCTAGGTTAACAACGCCAAGATGCACTACAAAAAAGAAGTAGCTTAGGAATATTAAAGCACAATAGATAATGTGAAACAAAAGGAAATAAAATAAATAATTGAACGTAGGTTAGATATCCCTATAGCAACACAACCTCCTCTCTTTTTATTTTATTTTATTTTACGAAACCGCATTTTTATTCTTCACGCAGTGCAACGTTCACTTTAAGTAGAAACCAGTTTATCTCTTTTATCCTTTCTTTTTCCTACGTGACACATCCCTCCATTTTCATTCATTTTGCTTTCCTTATTCTTCGTATCTTGCTTTTACCCATCTGTACGACATCCTCCTTTTTATCTGACTTCCTTTTTGTTTATTAAAGTAACCTCTAACTTAGTGTAGGCAAATTCATTAGAAGAAAAAATATTGAAAAAGGTAGGAATTCACCATACACTGTCACACAGGAAACAATGAGATATAGACCACAAATGGGTAAAAGGGGAGGGAGTCTACATGGTGTGGACGGCAAACATCCAAGGGAGTAAATTATTCATGCCTCCACACCCCAAATCAACGCACGTACCAAAGCCCAATATTAACTAATAAAACTTGGTGTTAACAAAGCACAACAATCACACCAATGTGGTCATAACTTAAACAAATTACAAACACACAAAGATGAACATCTTGATCCATGCATTTTATCAAACCTGTCTACGTGTACACTAGAGTAAAAAAAAAGGATTGACCTATATCAGAACTAGCACTCATGTCAAGGCAGAAAGAAGACAGGCTCATTAGGATCAAATTTAAAAAGATCAAATGATATACTGTGATATACCAATTGACAAGTCAAAATACCCTTCGAGATTTCTTTTCAAACATCTACTGCAACCCAAAGTACACAGTCGACTCAAAAAAAAGGATACTAAACTTCACACGGGTAATCAAATATCTTAGTCACGATAAATTAATTATTAAATCAATATATCAATATGCCACCAAAAGGGACACTACCATGAAATAAACACAATTTCCAGCATAAACTCATAACCAAGATGAGATTACCCATGAGTTCCAAAGGATATGGCCTCAACCTGAATCTTCAAAACAGAACTGGACCCATACACAAACCAAACAACAGAGAGACATGGCACGAAGTCAATGAAGCTTTGCACATAGTTCAAAGGAACCATGATTCAATATCACAATTACAGTTTCAACTAGCCTTCAAACAGGACCCCTTTTATTTGCACAAAAAGATTACTCAACATTCATGAAAAAAAGTTTTCTTTTTTTGAAACAACATCATGAACATAATATTCGCACATCAATCTCCAAAGAACCAAGCCCCAAGTTACCCTCCTATTTCCGTTAAATTATCTACTCAATCCTCATCTCAGGGTCCTGGTAACCCTGAACTAAAAAGACCATAGCACAGGGAAAGGAAACAAGCATAGGTCCAAATGTAAAAGAATGTTAAACAATCCAGGGGATACCCAACATTGAACAAATCACCACAAAATAGGACTCAAAAATAGGATGGTCTCTTTACAAACTTTAGAGGATTAGGCCTTTCAAGTCATGAAGCAGGCTATGGAAAACAAAAACCCGAGGGCCCAATAATCACCAATGATCATGAGGACAGAGAGACAAGATAATACAGAAAAGCACTTTAATTCCAAAAATATTAAAATATGTTTGCATCCCTCAAATGACATGATTTACAACAGCATATATCCCTTAAAACATGTTCATTCCTTCATAGAGAAATTACAACAGTCTTGGTCCACCCATTCATGGAGGCATAACAACAGTTCAGACATTGGTTTATTCATTCATTCAAACAACAAGATAATGAAATTAAAAAAAACAGCTGCAGGTCTCAAATATCATCTATCAAAGCTCATGGAACAAAAGGATAAAGGTAGAAAATAAAATGCTGAAAGAAATTATATTTACAAAAAAAAAAATAACAATTATTTACAAGTTAAAGGAAAAATGAAACCAAATTACAAAATTTATAGTTTTTGCTTCACTTACATGCCTACATATCCCTTAGTGCAATGTGAAATTCAAATTCATGTAGTTCTTTAAAAAATAATTGTGGGTAGGTGTCGCAACAGTCCTGAAGGGAGCCGCGATTGGGAGTTGCCACCAACTGATTCTTCCATTAAAAATGGAATGGTGCGATCGGACACCTTAAAAAAATGGTTTGCGTTTCAGAGTTTAGGTTCGGGGTTGATTACGGGTAGGGAAGGTGTTAGCACCCTACACCGTCTATTCTAAGAATGGTTACCTATTTAATCTATTGTTATCTTGTCAAATTAATTAAATTGATCCTTTATTATATAAAAAAATATTTTTTTTATTTTGACATGTCCCATTTTGTTGGCATATTATCAAAAATGATAAATGACTAAGACAGAGAATGGGTGGCTAAATAGCCATTATTGTATGAAACAAATGTAAGCCCACAACATGTTACATAAAGGCGGTAAATTAAAAAATCAATTTTCTAAGAAAATATTTCTTAATAAAATATGGGATTCTTGAATGATTTTTATAAAAGGAAATTTTTATAATGAGTGATTTGTGAAATGATTTTTAGAAAATAAATTTTTTGGAATGAGTGATCAAATGAAGTTTTAATTTACCACCATCATAAAGTTAGGGCTATATTAATTTGTTTGCATTCATTTTTTTTAAATATTTTGTTTATTTAATTGTGAAAATTAGACCCCGTCTGCGCTCCCAGCAGAATCTAATATTAATATCCTTAAGAATATTTGGAAGAATTTAGTTGATCGTCCCTTCGATCCTCTTCCAAACTTTCCATCGTTGGCAAAAATTAAGAGTTAATGTGATATTTGGCTAAAGTGACAAACGTATAATCATGATTGGAAATTAATGTGTGAAGAGAGATTTTTATATTGGATATCACCTAAAGCCCTGCCAGCGCTTCTGGCAAAACTAAAAAGAAACTCCTCACCTCAGGAAAGTCAAAATGTCGCCGTCATTTCGGTTAATTTTGATTATTCCATCGTTGGATCTTAAAGCGCTATTAACAAAAGTTTTAAAAAATATTTTTTAAGAAGATAATATTTACCAAAAGAAATACAAGATAATAATATTAAATTTTGATCAAGCATAATATATATATATGTGTGTGTGAGTGTGTGTGTATGTATGTGAAATGATTACAACCTTCATAGTTAACAAATATAACAAATGAAAAAAATGGTAATAAATAAAATGAATAAAAAGTGATGAAAATGGTGAAAGCAATCATTAAAGAATATAAGTCTTATCTCTTTCTTCCTTAATTTTCTCTCCCTGCAATTTGCCAACATGACATTATTTCTTTCTTTCTCACTTCCTTTTCTTCTCTCTCAATGAATAGCTCACATCAAGGTAACAGGAATTGCATCGTGACAAAAATGATAAAATTTGAAATGGAACAAACCATATTAAAAAAGAAAAAGAAAAGAAAGATACAATGTACTAGAAAGACCTACGAAGCCTTAAGGGGTGGACAAATATGTTTACCTTTTTCTATTAAACTGCCATTGTTCGAAAACAATGAAAGCCACCATTTTTATTAAGTCACATGGCGGGAGTGGTACGTGATCTATCAGTCCAAAGCTACTAAAGAAGTTGTGAACCGTTACCTTTTGGTGATGGGGAATTTACCCGTATGGCTCAAAGGCAAAGGTGAGACTTGCTGCTGCTATGATCTTTGCTCTTCAAATCCTTCCTTTCTTCCTTTCGTCTTTGTGTTATTGCTGCGGCTATCTCCTGTGGCTATCTTCTCCTCTCTTTCTCTCCTTTTTTGGCTCCTCTCCCATCTCTAGGGCCCCCTAGGGTTTTTTTATTCTTAACTATTTATAACTCAAATATTTATTCTCATCACCTCAATCAGCTCAATTAATCAGGACAAATTAGAATGAATCTCTCCCATCAATCAAAATCAATTTATGCAATCAGAATAAATCAAAATCAATTAATCATTCAAACCCCAAATTACCATTAATAAAGCATTAATTGTATTTTTGAATTTAAATTTATTTCCTAAAATCATTTTTTATTTTTGTTTTCTATTTAATTTTATGACTGAAATAATTGAAAAAACCATTTTTCTAAGAAAACTAGTCTTTGACAAGAAATTAGGTTTAAGAGTCTGATTATGCATAGGGAAGGACAAGAACTTAATCCTACTGTATACATCCGTCCTAAAACGATTTCCTTAAAACTAGTTGTGCAAATTAAGAATCTTGATAATATCTATTTTACCCCTTCACCAACAAAAAAGATAAAGGTAGAAAATAAAATGCTAAAAGAAATTATATTTACAAAAAAAAATTACAATTATTTACAGGTTAAAGGAAAAATGAAACCAAATTACAAAATTTATAGTTTTGGCTTCACTTGCATGCCTACATATCCCCTAGTGCAATGAGAAATTCAAATTCATGTAGTTCTCTAAAAAATAATTGTGGGTAGGTTGATTTTAATTTTTAAAAAAGATTAATTTATTTTAACTAATTAAAATGAAAATGAGTAATTTTGATTTAAAGAATTAGATTTGAATAAGTGGGAAAATTTGTTAGCGAGTCCTAAATAAGATGGAACATAACACTAAGCCATAAAACCATCTAAAAAAAACTGGCTAGGGGTTACTTAACCTCTTGTGACGACTAAACGATTGTTAATTTAGTTTACTTTTGATGCGAATCTTAAACATGATTGAATATGACATTGGGTCAAAAAGTAAGCCCAAAATCTTACCCAAAGGTACTTAACCCCTCGAAACCATTGAAGGCAATTGTTAATTTATTTTACTTTAAAAGAAAATGCATCCTAAGTGAGATTGAACATGACACTAGGTTCCAAAACAGCCCTAAAAAAAATAAGAGATACGCAAATTATTTCCTTGTTTTTTGTTTTCTCCTCTACTACGTCTGTATTGTTCCTTTGCATATGATGAACATATGTAGGCATGGAGGAATATGACTGTTGCAACACATTTGATTCATCCAAATCATGTGGGAGGCAAGAGCAGATGGATGTGCAGCTGGCCATTCCTTTCTAAGTGCTTCACATTACTCTAATGAATGTTGCATGGAATATTCAAACCATTATAACCATTCTCCTTCCATTTTGTAATTTATATTCGAAATATATAATAATTGTCTAATATTACATATTTTTTTAATATAAAATTAGGCTTTTATTATCTCATGATGTAAGTTAATTTTTTCAATTTTTAGATATTACTTATTGTTTGTTAAGAGGACTAATTATTAGATAATTGTTTGGCAGGATTCCATAAATATATCAACAACCAAACTATAGCAATTTCTAATTTTATTTCACTTTCCTATTCTTAAGAGACTTTTCTTATTAACTCACATTAATTGGAAAGACTAAAAGAGGGAAAGAAATATAATTTTCTTGCTACCCAAGGATTGCGCAACAAAATGGCTTGTATACAAATAGGAAACCCTATATTATAAATAAGAGGGTAGAGACAGAGCAACATAGGAGGTTACAAAAGGCTACATAGAAGATGCACAAGAGGAGAAAATGAAATAGATAAATGTCCTTAAAAGTCAGTATGTGTAGTTAGACGACTATGTATAAAGAGATTGATGAAACCCTGATTATTTTAGCATAGTTAATGTTAAATTATTATTACCTAGTTTTTGGAACTTTTGTGTTTATTGTTATATTTTCCTATTAGTTAGTTTGAATAAATTTTTAGACAAATTCAATCATTTTTTTTCTCATGTTTTAAATTTGTTTTTTGGTATTTGTGTTAACTATTATCATATATCAATTGTGATTTCTAGGTAAAAGGAAAATAAAGCATATAATTCATAATTTTTTATAGCTTAATTGATAGATCTTCTGTGAATACATATTTTGCTACTAGACGTTCATGAGATAAAATGTCAATGATTAATATATTTGACATAGTTGATGAAAAAATTAATCTCGGTAGATTCTTAACCTTAATCAATTTGCATTTGGTTAATTACATTTACTATATGTTTTACTTGTTTTAATTTTGTATCTTCATTCATTTTGTTTAACTAGATTAGGGATATTTGTCAATACCTAAAACTTATTAACTCTAAGTCTCCGTGAGATCGACTTTGTATGTGTTGGATTGTACTAACTTATGATTCGTGCACTTGCGAGTAATTTTTAAAGCTTACAATAACTTAACAAGTTTTTGACGCCATTGCAGGGAACATAAGTAGAAAAGTTTTTAGGTCTTTGTTAGATTTCTTCTTCTACTAGTTGACATTTATTTTATTTTATTTTATTTTCATTATAAAAAATTAAAAATTTGTGTTATGCTCACTCATTACATGAGAGCTTGGACATGTGTGTTATTGAGCCCATATTTGAGATTTTTGAGCAAGGAAAGAAAGGCAAACCTCTTAGGGAATTATTTTTCCGAATACCTACAAATCCACCTTCATGCATACTTTTCCCTTGTAGCACAATTTAAGCTTGGCCTAGAGATTACTAATCTTATTCCTATTTTTTATGGTTTAGATAGAGAATACTCATACGTGTATGATAAGGAGTTTATGGAAATTTGTGATATATGTTAATTTCAAAAAAATTCTATGCGCTTGCGTCTTTTTCCTCTTTCGTTGATGGAGAAGACAAAGGCTTGGTTCAACTCTTTACCATCTACATCTATTACATTATGGAAACTTTTGATTCAAAACATTTTAACTAGATTTTTTCGCATGCCTAAAACAATCTTTTATATGAAGGGGAACTACAGGTTTTTGTCAGGAAATTTTTTTGAGAGTTGAGAATGATTTAAAGAATTGTTGTTAGAGTGTCCTCACCATGGTTTTGAAACTTGGAGCCTTGTGCAATATTTTTATATTGGTTTGACACAATCAAATGAGAGCATGGTTGAGTCTATTATTAGCGGAGGTTCATTGAACTTGACTCAAGGAGAGGCATATAATATTTTTGATAATTTGTGTGACAGTTCTCAACTGTGGGACTTTTGTAATCGTATGGTAAAGGAGTGAGTAACGTTAATAGTGTCTGTTGCAACCGTCTGAAAGGACACCAAAGGCCGTGATGAGGTGTCTAAAGTTAAAATTAATTTTGGAGTCGCCACTTATCAATCCTTCCATTAAAAACTAGAATGGTGAGATTAGACTCCTAAAAAATGGTATACGCTATAGAGTTCAAGTTTAGGGGTTGATTATGAGTGAGAAGAGTATTAGCCCCATATACCGTTCATTCTAAGAATTGCTACTTATTTAATAATATGTTATTTGCTAAATTAATTATACCCATCTTATATTATTTGAAACTTTATTTTTTGTTTTAATTTATGAAATGTCTCATTTAGTTGTGAGTATTATTAATGGTGATAAATGACTTGACGAAAATAAGTGGCTAAATAGTCATTATTGTATGTGGAACAAAATTCAACCCTGACATATTACATAAAAAGTGTTGAATTAAAAATTCTGAGTTCCAAGGAAATGGTGGACCTAAGGGAGGGAGCGTAGGCCTTCAAACATGTAGCCACAAAATGCCATCGTTTCATATTCACGAATAAAAACATAGTCACAAAACCATATTGTATACATATAGCGGGAATGTTTTTGAAAAATTGGACAACTTTTGAGAAAGATTTCTGACAAAATATTTAATATTTAACTTAATTTTTTTATTACATTAAATTCCATGTAAAATTTGTTTGAAATTTGAGATGAATTTCGATTGTAAATTTTTTTTATAAAATTAATATTTTGTTTATTTTTTTCAACAAAAAATATTTCAGATGGAATAAATTCTTTTAGTTAAATTTTTATTTGAGGAAATTATATAAAAAATCAGTTTGAAATTTAGGATAGATTCCAGACAGAATAAATTCTTTTAAATAAATTTTTTATTGTTGATAATTATGTAAAAAAAATTATTTGAAATTTGGGACGACTTTCAAATAGAATAAATTCTTATCTATAAACTTTTTATTTTAAGAAATTTCGTGAAACATTAGTTTGAAAGTTTGGATGTATTTTATATGGAAAAAAATCTTATAAATAAATTTTAAAATTTTAAAATATTATAAAAACTCTATATAAAATTTGGGACAATTTTTAGGCAGAATAAATTCATTGATATTAATTTTAACTTTTTCAAATTCCATAAAAAATTTGTACGAAATTTTGGACGAAATAAATTCATTTAAATAAAATTTTTATTTTAGAAAATTCCATAAAAAGTCTGTCTCAAATTTCAATCAAATTGCAAACGGATACTCAAATAAATTAATAAAAAATTAATTTCGTCCATAATTTGTCTCTTTTCCTTTTGATATATGGCATCAACATGGCGCGATATCTTCCTCGGAATTTAGGCGTATATATTTCATATGGAAATATTTTCCCCTTATTCATTATGTACATTATCTATGATCTGTCTGAAAATATTGAAAAGTTTCAGATGATTCCTATTCTGTCTGAAATTTATTGTTTTCTAGTAATGAAAGTTTAAAAAAAAATAGAAAAATTAATATCTGAAATAAGATTTTTACTAGAGATTTTTAAAGTCCCTCCGGCGCTCCCGACAAAACTAAAAAATTTCTTATCACCTATGGAAAGTCAAAATGCTGCTGCCGTCGCATTAACGAATTTTGTTTATTATCACATCGAGATCTTAATATATAAAAATATTGATTCCAATAAAAATTACAATTTAATAGGAATAAGATTTTTATTGGATATTGTCTAAGGCTCTGCCAATAGCTAGGGTAAAACCAAAGGGATGCTCAAAATAACCAAAATCAATCTATCATTTATACTCTAAACTAATTTCATTATCCGTGCGATACACTAGTTTGTTAAATTAGATGCATACATGTTTTTTGAAATACAATCCCTACTATCTTGAGGGAATATATGCAATTAATGAAACATTTAATTCCAATAGTTGAAAAAGATGATGAGAAGTCAGATAAGGACAATAGTTTAGTCGAAAAGCGAAATTTAGATGAGGATAACTTGCCCAGAAAGCTTATTAATCTGTCTATCCCTGTAAAGGCCGAAATTATAGAGCCCAAAATTAGAGAGTATGTGCCTAGGACCCCGACTTCTCATAGATTAGTAAACTCAAAGGACAATGCAGAGTGTGTTGATATTTTAGAAGTGTCTAAACATGTCCTAATTAAGTTGTCTATTCTATTTGCTATTAGACATGTTGTCACGACCGGAAAATAATCGCGACGGAGAGCGGCGAAAGCAAAAATAGTAGTTGTTTAAGAAAAACAACATAACAATGGAGTCGCCACCAATCTTTTATTGGGTAGGGAAAATGACTGGTAAAACCCTTTTAAAATGGATTTAAAATAAAACAAAAGAAAAAGAAAAGGTCTGCGAAAACCAGGTAGGGTTCGGGAGTCGATTATGCACAGGGAAGGGTGGAAACTTAATCCCACAGCACCCCTGATACATCTGTCCTAAGACGGTTACCTTAAGCTAGTTGTGCGAATTTTAAAACCCTAAATGATATCTATTTTACCCCCTTTAAAACAACGTAAGAAAAATTGAGCAAAAAATATATATATAAAAATAGAGTATTTACATATCGAAACGCAAGTTTATGATTAAGAATTAAATTAAATTACAAAAATTTACAAATTTGGCTTGACTTGCGGGCCTACGTATCCCCTGGTGCAATGGGGAACTCAAAGCCACGTAGTTCTTTTTTAAAAAAAAATTATACACTGATTAATTTTAATTGTGAAAAGTATTGCTTTAGTTGATTAAAAGAAAGAGAATTGATTGGCTAAAAGGATTTGATTAGAAAAATAAAATTTTATTAACGCGTCCTAAATGGGATGAAAAGTGATATTAAACTCACTGATCCACCCTAAGCAAACGTCTAGTGGGTACTTGACTCCTGAAGACGACTATCGCAAATTGTTATGGCGTTGGACCACTTAAAAAAAAAACTTTATATTAGTTTGTACTAAGTAGGGTGAAAAGTGATACTAAGCTCACTGATTCACCCTAAAATATTTGTCTAGTGGATACTTGATCCCTGAAGACAGCTAACATTATTAGCGGCATTGGACCACTTAGAAAAAAATAATTTATTGGTTTGCTGTAAGTGGGGGTGAAAGGTGATACTAAGCTCACTGATTCACCCCAAAATATTGCCTAGTGGGTACCTGACCCCTGAAGACAACCAAACGCAAATATTATGACATCGGGTTGTTTTATTTGATTAATATTCTACTCCCCTTTTCTTACCAAAAAAAAAAAGATCAAAATAATAATATTAAAATCTAAAAAAAATAAAACGCAATATTATCAAATCAATTAATGAAGCAAATAAAATAAAATAAAATAAAATAAAAAAAGACAAGCAACGTATTCAAGGGGGAATAAAATAAGAACCGTAAAACCATAAAATAATCACCGTAACTAGAAGAAAATATTATTCTCATCATTTTTTTTACTTCAACTTTTCAATTTAATCCTTATTTCATTTCTTTTCTTCTTATTACGTTTTTTTTTTTACTCTCTTTTTCTTTACTTCTTTACTTTTTCTCTACTCTCCCTCCACCTTACCAATTCCTACGTAAACTAATCAGCATATATTTTTTTTTTATTTTTTTTATTTTTTTCTTTGTTTTTTTTATTATTATATTTTTTTTACTTTTTTTTTAACTTTTTCTCTACTTTCCCCCACCCTACCAATTCCTACTAATCAGCATATATATTTTTTATTTTATTTATTTATTTATTATTATTATTATTATTTTTTACTTTCCCCCACCCTACTAATTCTTACGTAAACTAAACAGCATATATTTATTTTTTTAATTTTTTATTTATTTTTCTTTGTTTCTTTTTTTTTTTTTTATTATTATTTTTATTTTTTTATTTTTATTTTTTTTTCTCTACTTTCCCCCACCCTACCAATTCCTACGTAAACAGCATCTTTTTTTTTTTTTTTTTTTAATAATCTTAATTAATTTTTTGATTCTTCTCCCAAAATACTCAGTTAACCCAAAGGTAAAAAATGAATGAAGCCTCGGATTCAATCAAAGCCTATAAACACAGAATGCAAGTAATCTATGTAATAATAAGCACTTAGTTATCATGCAAACAGCAACGCATCACACACGGCAACGAACGAAATTAACACCATCAGGGCCCAGTTAATGTCATTCAACAGAACACAAGTTCAAACAAATTTGAACACCAAACGCAACAGGATTTCTTATACATTCCAGTAGGGCAATCGACACACAACAACAATCAATCAAAATACTGATATCTTAAACATTTTAGCCAATTTAATACACATAAAATAAAATAAAATAAAAACTGAATGGGAGTTACCCACAGAAGCGCACCCTTGTGGAGAACCTCTTTCTCTCTTGGTCGTCTATTCTTTGTGCACGATCCTGCAGGGAGCTACAGGTCTTGATCCTGGTTCTGTGCAGGTGGGAGCAGCACAAGTGAAAAAAAAATGGGTCTGGCCGAGAGGGGAGGAAGGGAAGGAGAGGAAAGAAAAAGAAAAGAAGAGAGAAAAGAAGGAAGGGGGAAGGGGGAAAGGTCTCGGGGAAGAGAGGAGGAAGGGAAGGAGATAAAAGAAAAAGAAAAGAAGAGAGAAAAAAAAGGAAAGGGGAAGGGGGTAGAGGAATGATGGGGGGGAAAGAAGAAAGGGGAAAAGAAAGGGGAAGGAAAGGGGGAAGGAACGGGAAGAGAAAAAAAAAAGAAGGGGGAATGGGGTAGAGGAATGATGGGGGGTGAGGTGTGGGGTGTGGAATGATGGGGGAGAAAGAAGAAAGGGGAAGAGAAAGGGGGGAAGGAGCGGGAAGAGAAGAGAAGGAGAGAAAAGAAAAAGAAGAGAAGAAAAAAAGAAAGGGGGAAGGGGGTAGAGGAATGATGGGAGGTGGGGTAGAGAAATGATGGGGGAGAAAGAAGATAGGGGAAAGGAACGGGAAGAGAAGAGATGGAGAGAAAAGAAAAAGAAGAGAAGAAAAAAAAGAAAGGGGGAAGGGGGAAAGGTGTGGGGTGTGGGGTAGAAGAATGATGGGGGAGAAAGAAGGAAGGGGAAGAGAAAGAGGGAAGGAGCGGGAAGAGAAGAGAAGGAGAGAAAGAAAAAAAAAAAAAGGAGTTGGGTTGGGTTGAAGAACCGGGTCGGGTTGGGGTTTGGGTTGGATCGGGTAGTGTATGGGTTAGGGAAATTGGCTTTGGGCTTGGGTTAAGGAAGATGGGTAAGATAAAAACTTGAATGATTTTTCTTTTTTTATCCTCTTTTTTTTTAATTTTTAATTTTTTTGATTTTTTGCAATAAATTAGGTTAAAGCTTTTCTTTTCTTTCTTTTTTTTTGGCTAAAAGGGATTTCTTTTTTCTTTTTTTTTTTGCTTCTTTTTTATTTTATTTTTGGTCATTAACTAAAATAAATTTGATTTTTATTTATCTATTTATTTTTGCTATAAGAGAGAAAAAAAAGGACCCGGACAAATTTAGGTGCTCACACATGTACCTTTTAATCTAAATTTCTGGTGTCATTGTGAAGATAAAACTAATTCATGATACATTTGATTGAGGTGTGACAATGTTTTCTTGTTAAGTGTTTTAGTGAGTCAGCCTAAGTGCATCACATAGTTCGGTGCCTATCTATCAGGATATGAATAGTGTCAGCTAACAAAAAGAATAAAAAAATATGCTTTATGTTTCTTAGTTTGTCTGTTCGTTTATTTTATTTTATTTTATTTTTTCTATTTCATTGCTAACATTTTTCAAGTTAAATTTATCTTCTTTCCTTCTTCCCTTTTGTTTGCTAAGAATTTTAAGTATTTGTGACTCTTCCCCGTTATTTTTTTTATTCAAACATTTATTTTCAATCACTTAATTAGGCATTTAATTATTTTAAACATTGGGGACAATGTGTGGTTTTGATTGGGTGTGGGACTCACTTGAGTTTTAGTCATGTCTTCAATTTGCCACTTCTTCTACGTGAAATTTTTGCTTTCATCATAATATCTATTATACATTCACATTGCTAAATTTTTTGCTTCAATTACTCTTTGTTGAAAAAATGATTAATTAGGTAACCTAATGAGAATATGTGGATACAGTTTTTAGGTAGTGAGTTTTGTGCCATTTGTTTTTATTATGAAAGTATTTTCTTGACCATCAAAAAATTTATTGATGCGAGCCCATAATTTCATTTGACTGGATCGTTTCATTAATTTATTTATTTTTGGCTAAAGAGAAGATTTATTTTGCACTTGCATTAATTTGATGTCATGGAAATTGGAAGATTTATGTGTTTCCTTAAGAGATGATATATATTAGGCCATGTTTCTTATTTTGAGCCTTTACATAATACTTTTGTTCTTTCATATATTGCCACTAGTCACTCTGCATTGAGCCTCTTTTTTTACCTTTCTTTCTTCACACTTTCTCAAGTGTTTTAAGAAAGGAGTATTATTATTGCACTATGTGGAGGTATAAAGTGAGTTTGAAAGTTGGAAAGAAAGGAAAAAACAAATGCAAAAAAAAAAAGAATAATAGAAAAGAAAAGTGGGAAAGAAAAAAATGATAAATGTAAAGAACAAAATTACAAAGAAATAAAGAACGGAAAACATATGATGAAAGTGTTGGGAAAAAACATCTAAATATTCTTGAAACATTTTTTATATTCATTATTACCCTTTAACCTTCATATTTCCCTTTTGCCCGAAATACAAGCTAATAAAGTCCTATTTGATCTTAAAGAACTGCATGGCTCTTTTAATGTACGATCCAAAGGTGTGATATGAATTAAATATAGTTAAAATATGTTCTCTGATAGGAATCTAAATATGATATTTTGAAGAATGGAGTGTATATTGTATTAGCTATAATATTCATAGACATTGAGTTTTGATGTTTGTGACGTTTTTACATGACTGATATCCTTGAGTTGAGATAAATTGGATTTGATTAAAATAGTTTGTGATATTCTTTAATTTGAACTTTGCTTAGAGTTGTTTTAATTGCTAGGAACTAACAATAAGCTAATTTAGGATTGTAATAGCCGAATATTACATATTTTCATATAAAAATAGGCTTTTTTTTATGATATAAGTTAATTTTTTTATAATACTGATTATTTGTTAAGAGAGATTAATTATTAAATAATTGTGATAATTTTATAAGATTTTCGCAAGATTTTATGATGATATCAATAACCAAGCTGTGGCAGTATCCTATTTTAGATACTTTCCTATTATTGGAAGACTTTTCTGCTAAACTCAAATTAATTAGGTCATATACAAGGTCTTATGTGAGTTAAGAATGCTTTCCTAGTTGTCCGAGAGCTCTTCAGATCTACTAGTTATTTTATATTTATCTCGGAACTTAATTATGGCAAGCAAGGTTAATTTTTATTTGCACTCATGGCCCTTCCCATTAGTTGTAGTCTATTACTTGTCCACTAAAGGTTTTTGTTTCTCATACTTATATATATATATACAACAACAACAACAAAAGCCTTTTCCCACTAGGTGGGGTCGGCTATATAGATCAAACGATGCCATTGTGCTCTGTCATAGACCATACTTTCAAATAAACCATTGTGCTCTGCCTATGCAGTTTGTGCATAGCCGGTTCCAAGCCTGGATAAAATGAGGAGGGTTGCGTTAGGTTGACAGCCAGCGTAAAATTTTGTCAAATACTTTATGACATGGACAAACGATTTGATATATATATATATATATATATATATATATATATATATATATATATAAAAGCCAGCAAACAAAAGAAATTAAAGACACTTGAATTGAAGTGACATATATATAGTAGTACAATAGCAAGAACAGAAAGAGACTTGAATCGAAGTGACATATAGTAGCACAAAAGCAAACACACAAAACAAATACATGAATATTAATTTCAAGTACAGAAAACGGAATGAAATGCCCTGGAATCTTATTTAGTAATATATCATTTATATGCTAGCTCCATCTAGCCTATGAGTGGCGATGGAAACTTAATTCGTTTTATCAATCATTGCATGCTATAAAGGCTAGGAAGACGCATGCATGCATGATTCCAGGTGTGACTCTAACTTTACTTAGGTTAGGACGACGCCAGAAGATCTTGTGCTCTTATCTCTTGCTGGAAGGCAGGAATGGAGTCCTCGGCACTCCAGATAAAAATGCCAACACTGAGGTTTCCTTGTGCCTTAAGCTGCTCACAGCCGTGAAAGAAGATATCAGCTGTCAGGTTATTGGCATCCTGGTTGTCAGTACTGAGGCCAGCCAAGAGATTTGCTCCTGGGAACTTGTTGCGAATGTCAGAGTACAAACTGATGAAGTCTTTTGTAGATTTCAGAGAATGAGTGTAGAACTGGTAGGAGACTACGTCTATTTTCTCCTTGTATGTGGTGTACAGCTCCTGGTATTCGGATACATGTTTGGAGGAGGGAGCTATCGAAGCAAATTTGATGACTCTGCGTTCCTTGAGTGTCTTGATGACCTCTCCCACGCAGTATGCAAAGTCAGCTCTTGATGCGAGGTTAATGTTTCCATAGTTGACTTCAATCCCATCTAATTCGTAATCGTTGATGATGTTCCCCAGTGAAAATGCAGCATTTCCAACCCATGTTCTTCTGTCCGAATTCGAAGTGACAGTGAAGGGGAAATTGTCATCTCTGGCTCCAACGCCCAACATCACTTTGACATTGGAATACTTTTTCTTTATCTCTCGAACTTGTTCTGGAGTGAAGGTCGGTTTCCAATATGGCTTAAAATCCCCATTGGCAATGGTGCACCGTTGGCTTCGTAGTCTGTCGCAAAGGAGAGAACGAAGTGAAAGGTCACTACTTGATTGTTGGGGACATCTGAAATTTTGACGTTGACGTTGGCCTTTGCTCCAATGTATTCTTGGAACAAGGGACCTGAGATTTGGCTACTCATAGTGTCTGTGTGTGTGTCTGGGCACAAAGCGGGAAGGATGAGAATTATTTGCAAAATGCGGTTTGGATAGATTAGGCTCTGGGGATTGATGGTTATTGTTGCTGCATGTCCTGCCCTTATATAGACTTCACTTTTGACCAATTATATTTCAAGAAACTTAATATTTCTATATATCTTATCTAACTCTCTGCTCAAATTTAACATTAACAACCTTACTAATACACCTACCTGTTGAAGAGTCAACACTGACTCTCTCCTGAATTTTTTAGACTGAAGAAAAACGTGGTAGAATAAATGGAACACTCGAACCAACTATATATAAGCAATAATTATCTACCTATTTTTTCTCTTTGCTAAAAATGTCACTTCATATTTTTATTTGTTGATATTCAATGTGTCCCAAACAAGTAGGTGCATATAACTCGATTTTATAGCTTATAAATGGGAGCACTAATTAGCTCCGTGTGTGGTATAGTAGTTCAAAGCGTGAGTTACAGTCTGTAGTGTGCAAGTTACGTCGATCGCAGTTGTGCTGAGAGAAATATATACTTCCGTAGTGGATATATAGATACATTCCACTAATCCTTTGCTGTTATTTTTAGTCAAGCAATCTTAGATTTTCATGCATGTTTTAGGTGCTTAACGGTCTTGTCACTTCTACACTTCTACTAAAAAAAGAGTCGCACTTTTCTTTTTATTATTATTATTATTATTTTGCTGGAAAAAAAATTAGTTGTAGTTAAATGCCCTGACAATTGATCTGAACATTATCTCGAGACTATATTTATGAGATATGGACAATTTTGAATAGTCACGTGATTAGGTATGGTTTTTGCTTGTGTTTTAAAAACCGGTCTAACCGATTGGACTGGAAGCTCCACCGGTTTTGGTTCAACCAAAGAAACGCTCAAGCAGTTAAACCACAAAAAATAATAAAAAAACCAGTTGAATCGGTGAAAACTGAAAATAAAAAATCGGTCGATTTTTTCATCAATTTTTAAATTGAATTTTTATTAAAAAAGAAAGAAGAAAAAAAGTTTTTTTTAAAAAAAAAAACTTAGGATGCAACTCTTCAGAGTTGGGTTGGGGAGACTGAGTCCCCTTCTTCACGATGCTCCACGTTTCTAGTCTTTCTTCTTTACAAAATAGGTGGCGGCATGACAAAGCGATTTATAATTTTTTTGATCTCATATATATATATATATATATATATATATATATATATATATATATATATATAGTATACCGGTTCAATCACAGGTTTAACCGATCAAACAGGTTAAGCCTTGAACTACTCTCTTCTCCAGTTATCCGGTTTTTAAAACATTGGTTTTGACAAACCCAGAATTCACTTGGCAATAAACATCATAATTCACCAAAAATGAATTTCATAATTGTGAATATATGAGTGTATTTTCGGTTTAAGCATAGCAGGCGTTTTTATAAGTATAATATAACTTACCCACCAAGTAAAATTCATTTAAAAAGTACTCCTAACTCATAAAAATATGTCATCATAAACACGTGCTCTTTATTTGTCAAGTTTATTTTACCAGATTGATGAGTATGTAGAGTGGATAATTGACCACTCAAACCAACAATAAGCAATAGTTGTCTACCTATTTTTTTCTTTTTGGAAAAAACGATCTACATAATTTTTTTTGTTGATATTCAATGTATGCCAAACAAGTCGGTGCAAATAAACCGACTTTATATATAGCCTATAAATTGGAGCATTAGCTCCGTGTGTGTTCTATACTTCTACGTTTAGTAAATTCAATTAAATCTTTCAATAAGTAAATACTTTTATTTTCTCTCATATATATCTATAACTACAATTTATATTGCAACGTTAGCTAATAACGAAACAACTCAGCTAATTCCAATAAGTAAATATTTAAATAGATTTTTTTAAATTAAAGTAAACACTCATTTTAGTGCTCTTAAGATTTATTCAACATCAAATTATTCCTCTATTAATCAACAACTTTAAATTGGTCCTTCAATGAATTAATGCTTCAATATTGTCCTTCAAAGATAAATTTGTGTCCCTAAAAGTAATTTGCGTACCTCTTATTTTTTTTAGGGCTGCTTTGGAACCTAGTGTCATGTTCAATCTCACTTAGGATGCATTTTCTTTTAAAGTAAAATAAATTAACAATTACCTTCAATGGTTTCGAGGGGTTAAGTACCTTTGGGTAAAATTTTGGGCTTACTTTTTTACCTAATGCCATATTCAATCATGTTTAAGACTTGCATCAAAAGTAAACTAAATTAACAATCGTTTAGTCATCACGAGGGGTCAAGTATTCCCTGGCCAAATTTTTTTGAGATGGTTTTATGGCTTAGTGTCATGTTCCTTCTTATTTAGGACTCGCTAACAAATTTTCCCACTTATTCAAATCTAATTCTTTAAATCAAAATTACTCATTTTCATTTTAATTAGTTAAAATAAATTAATCTTTTTTAAATATTAAAATCAACCTACCCACAATTATTTTTTAGAGAACTACATGAATTTGAATTTCTCATTGCACTAGGGGATATGTAGGCATGCAAGTGAAGCCAAAACTATAAATTTTGTAATTTGGTTTCATTTTTCCTTTAACTTGTAAATAATTGTAATTTTTTTTTTGTAAATATAGTTTCTTTTAGTATTTTATTTTCTACCTTTATCTTTTTGTTGGTGAAGGGGTAAAATAGATATTATCAAGATTCTTAATTTGCACAACTAGTTTTAAGGAAATCGTTTTAGGACGGATGTATGCAGTAGGATTAAATTCTTGTCCTTCCTTGTGCATAATCAGACTCTTAAACCTAATTTCTTGTCAAAGACCAGTTTTCTAAGTAAAATGGTTTTTTCAATTATTTTAGTCATAAAATTAAATAGAAAAAAAAAATAAAATTTTTTTTAGGAAATAAATTTAAATTAAAAAATACAATTAATGCTTTATTAATGGTAATTTAGGGTTTGAATGATTAATTGATTTTGATTTATTCTAATTGCATAAATTGATTTTGATTGATGGGAGAGATTCATTCTAATTTGTCCTGATTAATTGAACTGATTGAGGTGATGAGAATAAATATATGAGTTATAAATAGTTAAGAGTAAAAAAACCCTAGGGGCCCTAGAGATGGGAGAGGAGCCAAAAAAGTAGAGAAAGAGAGGAGGAGATAGCCGCAGCAATAACACAAAGACGAAAGGAAGAAAGGAAGGATTTGAAGAGCAAAGATCATAGCAGCAGCAAGTCCCACCTTTGCCTTTAAGCCATACGCGTAAATTCCCCATCACCAAATGGTCACGATTCACAACTTCATCAACAGCCTTGCACTGACAGATAACGTACCACTCCCGCCATGGGTCTTAATAAAAATGGTCGCTTTCATTGTTTTCGAACAATGGCAGTTTGATAGAAAAAGGTGAACATATTTGTCCAGAAAAAGGTAAACATATTTGTCCACCCCTTAAGGCTTCGTAGGTCTTTCTAGTACATTGTATCTTTCTTTTCTTTTTCTTTTTTAATATGGTTTGTTTCATTTCAAATTTTATCATTTTTTTCACGATGCAATTCTTGTTACCTTGGATGTGAGCTATTCTTTGAGAGAGAAGAAAAGGAAATGAGAAAGAAAGAAATAATGTCATGTTGGCAAATTGCAGGGAGAAAAAATTAAGGAAGAAAGAGATAAGACTTATATTCTTAATTTAATGATTGCTTTCACCATTTTTTTCATTTGTTATATTTGTTAACTACGTAGGTTGTAATCATTTCACACACACACACATATATATATATTATGCTTGATCAAAATTTATTATTATTATCTTGTATTTCTTTTGGTAAATATTATCTTCTTAAAAAAAATTTAAAACTTTTGTTAATAGCGCTTTAAGATCCGACGATGAAATAATCAAAATTAGCCGAAGTGATAACGACATTTTGACTTTCCTGAGTTGAGGAGTTTCTCTTTAGTTTTGCCAGAAGCATTGACAGAGCTTTAGGTGATCTCCAATATAAATATCTCTCTTCACACTTTAATTTCCTGTCATGATTATACCTTTGTCACTTTAGCCAAATATCACATTAACTCTTAAATTTTGCACACTATGGAAAGTTTGGGAGAGGATCCAAGGGACGATCAATTAAACTCTTCCCAATATTCTTGAGGCTATTAATATTAGATTCTGCTGGGAAAGCTGACGATGTCTAATTTTCATAATTAAATAAATAAATATTTTAAAAAAATGAATGCGAACAAATTAATATAGCCCTAACTTTGTGATGGTGGTAAATTAAAATTTCATTTGATCACTCATTCCAAAAAATTTATTTTCTAAAAATCATTTCACAAACCACTCTTTATAAAAATTTCCTTTTATAAAAATCATTTAAAAATCCCATATTTTATTAAGAAATATTTTCTTAGAAAGCTAATGTTTTAATTTTCTGCCTTTATGTAACATGTTGTGGGCTTACATTTGTTTCATTCAATAATGGCTATTTAGCCACACATTCCCTGTCTTAGTCATTTATCATTTTTGATAATATGCCGACAAAATGGGACATGTCAAAATAAAAAAATATTTTTTTATATAATAAATGACCAATTTAATTAATTTGACAAGATAACAATAGATTAAATAGGTAACCATTCTTAGAATGGATGGTGTAGGGTGCTAACACCTTCCCTACCGGTAATCAACCCTTGAACCTAAACTCTTAAACGCAGACCATTTTTTTAAGGTGTCCAATCGCATCATTCCATTTTTAATGGAAGAATCGGTTGATGGCGACTCCCAAACAATTAATTTTTAGTTGCCTTCTCCCATCGCGGCTCCCTTCAGGACGGTTGCGACACCTACCCACAAGGAATAATAAAGAACCTCCGATAACACCTCTGCCACATGTGACCAATCCTCATGACGGCATACATAGGCATCTTTCCAAAAAAAAATCAAAAGCAAAAAGAGTAAAAAAATTGAAAAATGACTCACTAGGTCGAAAATCTAGAAAAATGGCGGCCTAGGCAAAAATCAGAGTGCAAAAAGTAAAATATATAAAAAAAAAAAGAGAAAAGAGAAATGACTCGCTAGGTCAAAAACCTAAAAAGGCGATCTAGGCAAAAATTAGAGTACAAAGAAAAAATTAATTGACTTGGTAGGTTGAAAACTCGAAAAGAGCAACCTAGGCAAAAGTTAGGGTCAAACAAAAATAAGATGACGGCACCTGCTGCATCAAAGGAAATGATAGCACCTACTCCATCAACGAAAGTGACATTTTTTCAAATAATTTGAAGAAAAAGAGCCTCACTAAACCTCAAAGTTGGGGCAATCAAATTCTTGGATGCCAATGAAGTTCACAAACTGGGGCAGAAAAACTATTGGAGGATAATGGTGCTCATAGACATCAAAACTATGGCAATTAAGATTCTCAAAAGCCAATGATGCCCATAAACTTCAAAGTTGTGGTAATCAAAATGTACTAAAGGCTAATCTTAAAAAGTACAAAAACTTCAAAGTTGTGGTAAATCATATCCTTAGAAGATAATAGTGCTCCTAGACATCAAAATTGGGGCAAATCAAATTCAAGGAATTCAACTATGAGGAGTGATCTGCTCATTGATCTTAAAACTTGGGCAAATCAAATTCCAAGAAATCAATTATGAGGAGTGATATGCTCTCAGACCTCAAAGTTTGGGCAAGTCGAATTCATGGAAGCCAATGATGCTCACATACCAAAAAATGGGGCAATTCAAATTCATGGAAGCCAATTATGTGGTGTTCTAGATGATACACAAGGGTGACTAACATTGATCATTCTAGAGAATACCACTGGAAGAAAAAAAAACTCTTGTTTCATCATTTTCTCCTCTAACACATTCTCCTTCAAATGACAAATTCCTGTCATGATTCCCTTCTTATATCCTTTTCATTCTTTGTTTCTAATAATCTCACTTCTTTTTGCAACCTATTGTCATGCATTTTTCATGGTAACATATACTAAAATGTGAAACTTGTATTAACACTATGAAGTGTATCAAGAATTACTTTGATGACCTCAAAAGGCTAAGAGGAGCACTGTGAGTTCCCGACGAGTTGCTACTCAACAAGAAAGGGTGATCGGGTCACTATACTTGAAATGTGATCATCACAAGAACAACGTGCTTATGAAACCATTTCAAGCGAGGCACATAAATGGAGAGGTTGAATACACAAATCGTGAAGCTAATCAGCAAGTCTCGCTCTTGTTCATCTTTGAATCCATTTGGAAGAAAATCCTTAAGGGTTGTGGAATTAATGGTAACTTATTCTAATATTTTAAAAGAGTTTTTACACAAATTGATCATATAGATCCCCGTGTTGGGGACATACATTGCATTGTGCATCATTTCATCAATTAATCAAAAAAAATTTGTTTTCAAACTTGACCTTATGAGGTCTACCAATACTTTCAAATCTTAACCTACTGAGGTCGCATTTACATTTTTTGTCATAACCAATTGAGGTTTAACTTTACATGTTGTTTTGACTTATTTCATTTATGGGCCCTACGCCCACTGATTTTAATTTTTGGGTCCCGCACCCATTGCCTTTTCATTTTTCAGGTCCTGCACCCTCTGTCGTTTAATTTTTGGGCCTCGCGCCCACTACTTTTTAATTTTTTGGGTCCCACACCCACTATCTTTTACTTTTCGAGCCATGCACCCTTGCCTTTTAATTTTGGGTCCCGTAACCACTGTCTTTTAAATTTTAGGTCTCGCGCCCATTGTCGTTTAATTTTCGGGCCCCGCGCCCACTGCCTTTTAAATTTTGGGTCCTGCACCCATTGCACTTTCAATTTTTGGGCCCTGCGCCCACTGTCTTTTAATTTTTGGGCCCCGTGCCTGTTGCCCTTTAATTTTGTTGGGTCTTGCACCCACTGCCATGTAATTTTTCAGGTCTCGTACCCACTGTCGTTTAATTTTCGGGCCCAGCGCCCACTGCCTTTTAATTTTTTGGTCACGCACCCACTGTCTTTTAATTTTCGGGTCCCGCGCCCATTGTCTTTTAATTTTTATGCCCTGCGCCCATTGCCTTTTAATTTTTGGGTCCCGCACCCACTGCCTTTTAATTTTCGGGCTCCGCACCCACAATCTTCTTTTTTGGGTCCTGATACCCATTGCATTTATTTTTCGGGTCCTGATACCCATTGCATTTATTTTTCGGGTCTTGATACACATTGCATTTATTTTTCGGGTCCTGATACCCATTGCCTTTACCTTTTGGGTCCTGATACCCATTACATTTATATTTCGGGTCCTGATACCCATCGCATTTATATTCCGGGTCCTAATATCTATTGCATTTTTTGTTTGGGTCCTGATACCCATTGCCTTTACAGTTTGGGTCCTGATACCCATTTCATTTATTTTTAGGGTCCTGAAACTCATCGCGTTTACTTTTCGGGCCCTCGTACCTACTTCATTTGTTTTTTTTGGTCCCGTACCCATGGTCATTTACCTTTTGGGTCTCATACCCATGGTTATTTATTTTTGGGGTTCCTGTACCTATTGCTACTTACCCTCTCGGGTCCCTGTACCTATTGCAATTTACTTGTCATAAATTTTATGGACAAATTTGAGTCAACACATTTGATTTCCATTTATTTTATAAATGGAGAAGCAAATATGGGCAACTGTTGACACCCAAATTTGTCCTGAAATTCTAATTTTCACCAATGGGCATTATAGCAATAAATTTGGATCTGATCCATTTACCAAGCCCAAATCCAATGCATTAAGAGGATAATGAAAAATAAAAAAAAAGAAAAATAATTTTGGTCTAGCATACAAAAATGGAAAAAAAATCTCCACTGATACAATAAAATTTTAAAATAAGGAAAAATCTGATCAGTCATAAAATTAAATAGAAAACAAAAATAAAAATGATTTTAAGAAATAAATTTAAATTCAAAAATACAATTAATGCTTTATTAATGGTAATTTGGGGTTTGAATGATTAATTGATTTTGATTTATTCTAATTGCATAAATTGATTTTGATTGATGGGAGAGATTCATTCTAATTTGACTTGATTAATTAAGCTGATTGAGGTGATGAGAATAAATATTTGAGTTATAAATATGTGACTTAATAAAAATGGTGGCTTTCATTGTTTTCAAACAATGGCAGTTTGATAGAAAATGGTAAACATATTTGTCCAGAAAAAGGTAAACATATTTGTCCACCCCTTAAGGCTTCGTAGGTCTTTCCAGTACATTGTATCTTTCTTTTCTTTTTCTCTTTTAATATGGTTTGTTCCATTTCAAATTTTATCATTTTTGTCACGATGCAATTCCTGTTACCTTGATGTGAGCTATTCTTTGAGAGAGAAGAAAAGGAAGTGAGAAAGAAAGAAATAATGTCATGTTGGCAAATTGCACGGAGAGAAAATTAAGGAAGAAAGAGATAAGACTTATATTCTTTAATGATTGCTTTCACCATTTTCATCACTTTTTATTCATTTTATTTTATTACCATATTTTCAATTTGTTATAATATTTTTGAGGTTATTAATATTAGATTTTGCTGGGAGCGTAGACGGGGTCTAATTTTCACAATTAAATAAACAAAATATTTTAAAAAAATGAATGCGAACAAATTAATATAGCCATAACTTTATGATAGTGGTAAATTAAAATTTCATTTGATCACTCATTCCAAAAAATTTATTTTCTAAAAATCATTTCACAAACCTCTCATTATAAAAATTTCCTTTTATAAAAATCATTCAAAAATCCCATATTTTATTAAGAAATATTTTCTTAGAAAACTGATTTTTTAATTTACCGCCTTTATGTAATATGTTGTGGGCTTACATTTGTTTCATACAATAATGGCTATTTAGCCACCCATTCCCTGTCTTAGTCATTTATCATTTTTAATAATATGCCGACAAAATGGGACATGTCAAAATAAAAAAAATATTTTTTTATATAATAAAGGACCAATTTAATTAATTTGACAAGATAACAATAGATTAAATAAGTAATCATTCTTAGAATGGACGGTGTAGGGTGCTAACACCTTCCCTACCGGTCATCAATGATAAACATATTTTATATGCATAATTTAGCACCTCTCATTGGTCTATTCTTATGAAATTATTGCATATACGAAGTGAAAATTGCATAATTCCTCATATATTGGTTATGTTGTTACAAATTGAGCAGAACACCCGAAGGACTATTCAAAGCAGTTGTTGAATCAAAATATCATGAACTTGAATGTTGATATCAGTATAGCTCAAACAGAAATGAAGACCTAAACTCAGTGAATTTTGGGTTACATCAAATTCAGGATAAATCAGAAAATTCCTACTCAAACCGTTGGATGTAGCTGAAATTTTGATATGTCATTCATGACATCATTCTCTATGATTTTCATAGAAATGAAGATTTCTAGATTAGCACCGGAAGTGGGTCAAAATTAGGCAACAAGTTGGTGGCTGTCATTATTGATATAATCTGAGTAGTTTCGGAAAAACGGTCATAATGCAAGATCCAACCGTTAGATGTGGCTGAATTTTTGACATGTTCTTCCCAACTTCATGTGCTACAACTTTCATGAAGAGAAGATTTCCAAATTATGTTGCGACCAATGACGAATTTGGTAATCTTCGGAGCTGAAATTTCAACCCATGTGCAATGAGATTTGACAAAATTGTAATTGAATAGTTCTAGCCTTTGCCTATAAAAGGAAGGCATTTGCTACACTTAAGGGCATCCAATTTTCTGAATTCTCTCATTGTAGTTTGAGTTAGGGGTGAAACTTTGATAAATTATGAGATTTATACTTTGATTTCAAGGTTAATTCTTCCAATTTGTCTAAAGTAAATCCCAAAGCTCTTGTAGTTTGTATAATATATTCTTCATCTTATTCAAGTTTCTTCATCTTGATGTCTAGTTAAGGTTCTTCCTAGAGTTAGGGGTGAAGCTTTCATAAATTGTGAGATTTATACTTTGATTTCAAGGTTAGATCTTCCAATTTGTTTAAAGTAAATCCCGAAACTCTAGCCCGTTGTATTCTTGTTAATACCAACAATCACTTTCATTTGTATCATGCTTTTCACTTGTTCTTTTGTTTCCTTTAATATAATGAGTAGCTAAATTTCTATACTAGGATTGCAATTTGAACTCACACGTAATTTGATTCGTTTATCATATCCAAGAGTAGGTTGATTACCTTGAATTGTTTATCTTACTTGTTCTTAATGCTTTTAATTAATTGACCATTAATTAAATTGAATTGATAAACCTTAAGTAACTTGACAAAGGGATTTTGGTTTTAGATCTAGGTAAGATAACATATGATCTTTATGCGAAAGCCTTGAGTTTATATAGGATAGACATATACCTATATGACATATGTAACCATTAATGAAATCGGAACTTAATGAATTCTTGATTATTTGATAGACATAGACATATAGTTTATCATTAATTAAGGATATTTATATTTGACCATTGAAAGAGGCTTATAGATAAGTTAAGGATTTCTAGTTAACAATTTAGATAATTAATTGATCTTAGATAGAAGTAAGAGAATCAAGTAAAGTGTGAGGAATAATTGCAATCCTAGGCTTAGTTAATTTGATCATTAACTTTATTCTTCTTGTTTACTTTAATCTTTAGTCTTTCATAAATCATCTCTTATTAAGTTGTTTAAATAAGATTAAGTTTTGCAAACTTTTAATAGATAGTCAAATTTAGAATTAATCCCTGTGGGTTCGACACTTTCTTACTATTATATTACTTGATTTGCAATAACGTATACTTGTGTTCTGATTTACTACATCAATCAACCCCCGAACCTAAACTCTTAAACACAAACCATTTTTTTAAGGTGTCTAATCGCACCATTCCATTTTTAATGGAAGAATCAGTTGGTGGCGACTCCCAAACAATTAATTTTTAGTTGCCGTCTCCCATCATGGCTCCCTTCAGGACGGTTGCGACACCTACCCACATTTATTTTTTAAAGAAGTACATGAATTTGAATTTCTCATTGCACTAGGGGATATGTAGGCATGCAAGTGAAGCCAAAACTATAAATTTTGTAATTTGGTTTCATTTTTCCTTTAACTTGTAAATAATTGTTATTTTTTTTTTGTAAATATAATTTCTTTCAGCATTTTATTTTCTACCTTTATCCTTTTGTTCCATGAGCTTTGACAGATGATATTTGAGACCTGCAGCTGTTTTTTTTTATTTCATTATCTTGCTGTTTGAATGAATGAATAGACCAATGTCTGAACTGTTGTTATGCCTCCATGAATGGGTGGACCAGGACTGTTGTAATTTCTCTATGAAGGAATGAACATGTTTTAAGGGATATATGCTGTTGTAAATCATGTCATTTGAGGGATGCAAACATATTTTAATATTTTTGGAATTAAAGTGCCTTTCTGTATTATCTTGTCTCTCTGTCCTCATGATCATTGGTGATTATTGGGCCCTCGGGTTTTGTTTTCCATAGCTTGCTTCATGACTTGAAAGGCCTAATCCTCTAAAGTTTGTACAGAAACCTTCCTGTTTTTGAGTCCTATTTTGTGGTGATTTGGTCAATGTTGGGTATCCCCTGGATTGTTTAACATTCTTTTACATTTGGACCTATGCTTGTTTCCTTTCCCTATGCTATGGTTTTTTTAGTTCATAGTTACCTGGACCTTGAGATGAGGATTGAGTAGATAATTTAACGGACATAGGAGGGTAACTTGGGGCTTGGTTCTTTGGAGATTGATGTGCGAATATTATGTTCAAGATGTTGTTTTAAAAAAAATAAAAAACTTTTTTTCAAGAATGTTGAGTAATCCTTTTGTGCAAATAAAAGGGGTCCTGTTTGAAGGCTAGTTGAAACTGTAATTGTGATATTGAATCATGGTTCCTTTGAACTATGTGCAAAGCTTCATTGACTTCATGCCATGTCTCTCTGTTGTTTGGTTTGTGTATGGGTCCAGTTCTGTTTTGAAGATTCAGGTTGAGGCCATATCCTTTGGAACTCATGGGTAATCTCATCTTGGTTATGAGTTTATGCTGGAAATTGTGTTTCTTTTGTGGTAGTGTCCCTTTTGGTGGCATATTGATATATTGATTTAATAATTAATTGATCGTGGCTAAGATATTTGATTACCCGTGTGAAGTTTAGTATCTTTTTTTTGAGTCGACTGTGTACTTTGGGTTGCAGTATATGTTTGAAAAGAAATCTCGAAGGGTATTTTGACTTGTCAATGGGTATATCGCAGTATATCATTTGATCTTTTTAAATTTGATCCTAATGTGCTTGTCATCTTTCTGCCTTGACATGAGTGCTAGTTCTGATATTGGTCAATCCCTTTTTTTACTCTAGTGTACACGTAGACAGGTTTGATAAAATGCATGGATCAAGATGTTCATCTTTGTGTGTTTGTAATTTGTTTAAGTTATGACCACATTGGTGCGATTGTTGTGCTTTGTTAACACCAAGTTTTATTAGTTAATATTGGGCTTTGGTACGTGCGTTGATTGGGGTGTGGAGGCATGAATAATTTACACCCTTGCATGTTTGCCGTCCACACCATGTAGACTCCCTCCCCTTTTACCCATTTGTAGTGTATATCTCATTGTTTCCTGTGTGACAGTGTATGGTTAATTCCTACCTTTTTCAATATTTTTTCTTCTAATGAATTTGCCTACACTGAGTTAGAGGTCACTTTAATAAACAAAAAGGAAGTCAGACAAAAAGGAGGCTGTCGTACAGATGGGTAAAAGCAAGATACGAAGAATAAGGAAAGCAAAATGAATGAAAATGGAGGGATGTGTCACGTAGGAAAAAGAAAGGATAAAAGAGATAAACTGGTTTCTACTTAAAGTGAATGTTGCACTGCGTGAAGAATAAAAATGGGGTTTCGTAAAATAAAATAAAATAAAAAGAGAGGAGGTTGTGTTGCTATAGGGATATCTAACCTACGTTCAATTATTTATTTTATTTCCTTTTGTTTTACATTATCTATTGTGCTTTAATATTCCTAACCTGCTTCTTTTTTTTAGTGCATCTTGTCGTTGTTAACCTAAGTAAATATTCATGGCAGTGACGTTCGATCAAAAATAAAAGGAAAATGTTTTTGTCACAATTACGATTCATTTTCCTTTTATTTTGTCATTAATTATGGTATAAGATTTCAATGATAGGACAATTAAAAATATGTTGCAACGGTGACATTTTTTAATTTTATTGAGACAAAGGATATTCTCTATAGTTTTGCCGGGAGTGTTGGCGTGACTATAAACAATTTCTCACAAAATCTTATTTCATGATTAAATTTATCAATTTCTATCATCTTATTCATGTCAAAAATTCAACGATGGGATATTTAAAATTAACTGCGACGGCGGTGACATTTTAATTTCCTTGAGATGAGGAGAATTTTATAGTTTTGCGGGGAGCGCTGGCAGGACTGTAAATAATCTCCAGTAAAATCCATATTTCATTATTAATTTTGTCACAATCCAATTCTCCATTTCTACTACATTTAGTGACCCAAATAATTTTTCAACAAAAATCACCTTTCATTCACAAAATTAGTATTCTTCCTTACTTTTTCACGTCATTCATAATTTGAAATATTAACTTCTCACACCAAAGTTAAAACTGGCCGATGACATAAATTGGGAGAGGATCGAGAGTCTGATCAACTAAACTCTTCCCGATATTCTTAAGGCATTTATATTAAATTTTGTCGGGAGCGCTGGCGGGGTCTGATTCTCAAAATAAACAATAAAAATAAAATATTTTCCAAAAATAATAAATAACACAAAAATAACTACGAATAAATTCACACAACCTGTATTTGATGACAATGGTGAATAAAAATTTGAAATTCCTTTTAAACAATGTATTTTCAAATCATTTACCTTGTTAAATAATTTTTCTCAATTGTGAAACTCATTTTCAAAAATCATTTTATTTATCAAAAATATTTTTTTTTTGAAATTTAAGTTTCTAATTCACCATTTTCATCCCTAATAAATTTCGAATTCACAATTTGTTCTTCAATAATGGCTCTTAAGCCACCCATTCCTTGTCTCAGCCATTTATCACCCTTGATAATATACCCGACAAAATGGGACATAAAAAATATAACAAAAATAAAAATATTTTTCCAAATAATAAACGACCAACACATTTAATTTAACAGATAACCTTAGATTAAATAGGTAATCGTTCTCCGAACGGACGGTGTAGGGTGCTAATACCTTCCCTGCCTGTAATCAAACCCCCAAACTCAAACTCTGGTAGACATATTCTTTACTTAGGTGTCCAATCGCACCATTCCATTTTTAATGGAAAAATCGATTGGTAGCGACTCCAAAAATCACTTTTCAACAATTAAATTATTTAGTTGTCTTCTCGTTTCGCGGCGCCCTTCGGGACGGTTGCGACAACTGCACATCCATCTTCTCTTGCCTCCTACATGATTTGGATAAGCCAAATGTGCTGCAATGGTCATATTCCTCCACGCCTACATATATTCATCATCTGTGGTGGAACTAAACACACATAATAGAGTAGAAAACGAAAGCAACAAGGAAATCATTTGTGTATTGCTATCCGTTTTGGTTTCCCAATATATACGCGGCATTACATTGGTTCTTCAGTTATAAATACATCAAATTTGTCCTCCACATAGATGTTTTACATCAAATTGGTCTTTCAATGTCTCATTTTTGCCCCTGAATTGGTCTTTAAAATGACATCAAATTTATCTTTGAAAGACAATATTGATGGAATTAATTCATTGAACGACCAATTTAAAGTTGTTGATTAATAGAGGAATAATTTGATGCTGAGTAAATCTTAAGAACACTAAAATGAGTACTTTTTAAATGAATTTTACTTGGTGGGTAGGTTATATTATACTTATAAAAACGCCTGCTATGCTTAAACCGAAAATACACTCATATATTCACAATTATGAAATTCATTTTTGGTGAATTATGATGTTTATTGCCAAGTGAATTCTGGGTTTGTCAAAACCAATGTTTTAAAAACCGGATAACTGGAGAAGAGAGTAGTTCAAGGCTTAACCTGTTTGATCGGTTAAACCTGTGATTGAACCGGTATACTATATATATATATATATATATATATATATATATATATATATATATATAACAGATCACAAAAATTATAAATCGCTTTGTCATGCCGCCACCTATTTTGTAAAGAAGAAAGACTAGAAACGTGGAGCATCGTGAAGAAGGGGACTCAGTCTCCCCCAACCCAACTCCCGAAGAGCTGCATCCTAAGTTTTTTTTTTTAAAAAAAAACTTTTTTTCTTCTTTCTTTTTTAATAAAAATTCAATTTAAAAATTGATGAAAGAATCGACCGATTTTTTATTTTCAGTTTTCACCGATTCAACTGGTTTTTTTATTATTTTTTGTGGTTTAACTGCTTGAGCGTTTCTTTGGTTGAACCAAAACCGGTGGAGCTTCCAGTCCAATCGGTTAGACCGGTTTTTAAAACACAAGCAAAAACCATACCTAATCACGTGACTATTCAAAATTGTCCATATCTCATAAATATAGTCTCGAGATAATGTTCAGATCAATTGTCAGGGCATTTAACTACAACTAATTTTTTTTCCAGCAAAATAATAATAATAATAATAAAAAGAAAAGTGCGACTCTTTTTTTAGTAGAAGTGTAGAAGTGACAAGACCGTTAAGCACCTAAAACATGCATGAAAATCTAAGATTGCTTGACTAAAAATAACAGCAAAGGATTAGTGGAATGTATCATACGTAGAAGTATATATCCACTACGGAAGTATATATTTCTCTCAAAGACAAGCTGCGATCGACGTAACTTGCACACTACAGACTGTAACTCACGCTTTGAACTACTATACCACACACGGAGCTAATTAGTGCTCCCATTTATAAGCTATAAAATCGAGTTATATGCACCTACTTGTTTGGGACCCATTGAATATCAACAAATAAAAATACGAAGTGACATTTTTAGCAAAGAGAAAAAATAGGTAGATAATTATTGCTTATATATAGTTGGTTCGAGTGTTCCATTTATTCTACCACGTTTTTCTTCAGTCTAAAAAATTCAGGAGAGAGTCAGTGTTGACTCTTCAACAGGTAGGTGTATTAGTAAGGTTGTTAATGTTAAATTTGAGCAGAGAGTTAGATAAGATATATAGAAATATTAAGTTTCTTGAAATATAATTGGTCAAAAGTGAAGTCTATATAAGGGCAGGACATGCAGCAACAATAACCATCAATCCCCAGAGCCTAATCTATCCAAACCGCATTTTGCAAATAATTCTCATCCTTCCCGCTTTGTGCCCAGGACACACACTGAGACACTATGAGTAGCCAAATCTCGGGTCCCTTGTTCCAAGAATACATTGGAGCAAAGGCCAACGTCAACGTCAAAATTTCAGATGTCCCCAACAATCAAGTAGTGACCTTTCACTTCGTTCTCTCCTTTGCGACAGACTACGAAGCCAACGGTACCGCTGCCAATGGGGATTTTAAGCCATATTGGAAACCGACCTTCACTCGCAACAAGTTCGAGAGATAAAGAAAAAGTATTCCAATGTCAAAGTGATGTTGGGCGTTGGAGCCAGAGATGACAATTTCCCCTTCACTTGTCACTTGAATTCGGACGAGAAGAACATGGGTTGGAAATGCTGCATTTTCACCGGGAACATCATCAACGATTCACGAATTAGATGGGATTGAAGTCAACTATGGAAACATTAACCTCGCATCAAGAGTCGACTTTGCATCTGGCGTGGGAGAGGTCATCAAGACACTCAAGGAACGCAGAGTCATCAAATTTGCTTCGATAGCTCCCTCCTCCAAACATGTATCCGAATACCAGGAGTCGTACACCACATACAAGGAGAAAATAGACGTAGTCTCCTACGATTCTACACTCATTCTCACGAAATCTACAAAAGACTTCATCGCTTTGTACTCTGACATTCGCAACACGTTCCCAGGAGCAAATCTCTTGGCTGGCCTCAAGATGCTTGACAACCAGGATGCCAATAACCCGACTGATATCTTCTTTCACTACTGTGAGCGACTTAAGGCACAAGGAAACCTCGGTGTTGGCATTTTTATCCTGGAGTGCCGAGGACTCGATTCCTGCCTTCCAGCAAGAGATAAGAGCACAAGATCTTCTGGCGTCGTCCTAACCTAAGTAAAGTTAGAGTCACACCTGGAATCATGCATGCATGCGTCTTCCTAGCCTTTATAGCATGCAATGATTGATAAAACGAATTAAGTTTCCATCGCCACTCATAGGCTAGATGGAGCTAGCATATAAATGATATATTACTAAATAAGATTCCAGGGCATTTCATTCCGTTTTCTGTACTTGAAATTAATATTCATGTATTTGTTTTGTGTGTTTGCTTTTGTGCTACTATATGTCACTTCGATTCAAGTCTCTTTCTGTTCTTGCTATTGTACTACTATATATATGTCACTTCAATTCAAGTGTCTTTAATTTCTTTTGTTTGCTGGCTTTTATATATATATATATATATATATATATATATATATATAAATATAAAAGTATGAGAAACAAAAACCTTTAGTGGACAAGTAATAGACTACAACTAATGGGATGGGCCATGAGTGCAAATAAAAATTAACCTTGCTTGCACTACAAGAAAAATGACATATACCTACGGCTATCTTTAGTGACAGACATAAAAATTGTATAGACTTTGTAACTATAAGCTAATCGTTTAGCTGTCAAAGCCAATTTTCATTAACTCACCCTCTATTCATTCCCGTCCTCTTAAAACAAAACTTCCCAGAAATCTGAACACGATTCATCTCGTTGTGCTCTTGCTTCACTCTTATGCTTTCCCTCCACACTTCTCTCTCTCTCTCTCTCTGCCATTGATTTCAAGATCGAAGGAATTTCCAAAATGAGATTCTCATTAGGACTTAAAATTATCCAAGAGGTATGACATAGAGGTAAGTTTCTCTCACTTTGATTAGTTTCGTTTCTGAGAATTCTAAGATTCACATATCTATATTGCATTTTCAAATTTCTGGCTTTGTTCGATCTATGTTTGTGTTCTCTGATTTGTTTTCTGCTTTTGCACATGCTTGCAAGTTAGACAATGTTGTGAAATTCTAGTTTGTGTTGTGTGCGAATATATTTCTTCGTTCTTGTCTCGATTCTGAACTTTACTGTGTTGGTGGTGTAATGATTGGGGTTAGGTTAGGGATTTTGAGATTGGGAATTTGTTTGGTTCGTATTGTTGTTTTGCTTTGTTGTAATTCTTTTTCCTAATGATTATAATCATATATCTATTAACCATGAAGTAGTTTTCATGGAATAGATTTATGACTTGTCATTAATTCACATTATTTGAATGTTTGAACTTGTCATTTGTTCTCATCTCTTTAACAAAGACGATAAGATTAAGAATGTACTGAACAATTTTTTTATTTATCAAATATCCTTCTAAGTGACTGATTTTAGTAATCTATTTAATAGCTTACAGATACACTGATACTTTTCTCCGCCTTTTTGGTCAAGATCAAGTGTAGTATAGTATATGCTATCATCACTTTAAGTTAAGTTGTTGACCTTGCAATGGAATTTATTTTCCAATTGGTTTCTCAAACAGGTAGTCGACTTGAACATGTTGAGAGCAGAAACTCATAAACTTGAATCTCATTACATTGATAACCTTGTTGGTGAGTCATAGATGACCATTTAAGGTAACAATTATCTCTTTGATTTATTTGTTTCATTTAGTGTTCAGGCAATCTCTTAACTGATTGTAGGAGGTGAGAAGGAGTGATTTATTTCTTGTCCCATAATTTTATTTCAAGGATTAGAGGACAAGGTTGCAACAATGCAATTGTTACTTCCCCCTTCCCATATTTAAAACTTAAAGGACTCTTGAGTGAAAATTGATGGCCTATTCCTAAATTTACTTTAAATAATGTCAAGATTCAGTTTGATCAATTTATTCTACATGTTGCAGGTTGTACTCGCTGATCAAGCTTGGAATATATACCAAGCAGTGAAGGAAAAGGGTGTGTCTGTTTCTCTTGTTGAGTGTGAAGGAGAACAACATGGTTTTCGAAAGGTACATGATGATTTAATTATTTATCTTGTAAAGCACATGGTCTTTTTAGGGATTTCCCTAACAGATATGACTGAGGATTTCCCTAACAAATATGACTAGGGATTTGGCGGCTTTTCTTTTTTGATGTTTTCTTTGTTCCCTTTTGCCTAGTGTCTTGTCTTATGTCATAGAGGATTCCTTATCCTCCAATCTTTTTGTATTTTTCTCTCTTCATCTTAATGAAATTACTTTTTTCTATATATATAAGAAAAAAAGAATATGCAGTTATGGGTTGGATGCAGGCGGAAAACATTAAGTTTACACTTGAACAAGAAATGGTCTTCTTTGCACGATTGATTGGGCATTTCAATGTTGCTACCAATATTACTCCCATCAAAATTGACAACTTTGATGATTGAGAATGGAACTTTTTCAAAGGTACTAATGTTAGCTTTCTTAATATCAATATTAAAGCAAGTCATAAGTAATATTTGTTCCCAATTCCAAATATTGCTTTGAAGAACTTCAGGAAATCTATTGGAAATTATTGCACTAATGAGATTCTTGTGCCACAACACCAACTGCCCCATAGCCGTAGTAGCCCTCTGTAGAAGGTCTATGTTAATGCTCATTGCCAAATGTGTGATGAGTTTCTACTGCATTTTCTCAAACCTTGATTGGGGTTCAATTTAGTCTTGTATTTCATTTCTTGAATATTGTTTTTCAATTACGAATTTATGTTTTGAACTCATATTGGAGAGTGTAGATATGACATTTCTTTGTAATTTAGAATATCTGTCTTGCAGAGATAAAGTGGGTAGTGAAATTTTAAGTTTTATTATTAAACTTAATTAGTTTAAAAAATACTACTCTGTTTTGTCTTCAAATTGTTTTATGGTGATTATAGCGGTATGAGGTTGTCAATGGCATGGTTGAGGTTGAAGGAATTACAAATGAAGCAGTACTGGAAGAAGAAAACAAAGCTACAGAAAGTAAGTCAATTTACTTTTGATTACTAATGTAGTCTTTTGTGCATTCTCTTTTGATACTATTCTGGATCATCCTTGTAATTCAGAGAAAGGAGTGCTTAACTTTTGGCTTGAGCACCTAGAAGTTAGTATTTTTGCTAGAGTAATAGATGGAGATTGGGGTAAGCTTGGTTTTTGAGGGTCTATCATCAACCTTCCTGTCCTGACCATGGATACTGGATTGGATTGAACGTGATATTCTTTTTCTTTTCTTTCTTATTATTTTCTCTTATTCTTTAATTAATTTATTTTTATTTATAAAATAGGGACGTCTATTTTTCTTTAAGGTAGGAAATATTAGTTTGAAAATAAACTATTAATTAGACATAATTTCTTCACATCATATATAATCTAACCATTCTTTCTTTTCTTTTTTTCACCCAAAAAAAATGTTGCCTGCTAGTTAATTAGGAATTATGCTTGTCCCATCCCAGCTGATGGGTGCAATTTCCTAGATAAATTGTGTCAATAGTTAAAGAAATGAACTTCTAATTTCTTACTATTTGATTGGATGGTACGAGGACTTTTTCTTGAATGTCCTTTAAATTCATAGATTTTTATTGAAATTATATTGTAAAGATTATTCAATATGATATAATTGATATTAAATAATGTTACTGTTAACCAACATGAGTTTTAAACTTCAAGAAGAATAAAAACTAGTAATCAAATATACCATTCATAAGTAAGAAGAGTTGAAATTTAATAAATGAGCTTTTAGATGTTTTCCTTTCTCGTCAGTTTTAGCCTTTTAGAAGTTTACCCATCCAATTTATCATACTTAGTTAGTTGTGTCTATGCATGGGATTTTCTTTAATTTATTTAAGTTATTTAGACTGTTATTATTCTTACTAGAGGCTGGTTATTTAACGTGGGCCTTAAGTTGTTGATTGCTTCCCCAACTTTTGACTAGTCTAAGTGATGTGCCCAACTATCAAAAAGAGAAGAACGATTGTTTATGAATTATGGCAGCAAATTGGTATATTGACATATGCCTGAGGATTTTAATCCTTCTCCTACACTTTGGTGCCATTGGTACATTTAATGATTTGACGTGACTGATATATATATATATATATATATATATATATATATATATATATTTGCTAGACTATTTTGTCAATGTTGTTTGTCTACCTGCAGTTGTTAGATGCTTCACATTGTTACCAGCAGATGAGCTTAAGAAGCAATTTAATCAAGGTGTGAATGCTAAAATCAGTTTATGCTGCAGAAGAATATCTAACTGGAGTATGGAATTCTACCCATTGTTTGTTTCTATTAATACATGCTTATTCACACACATATATTGATTGGATTATATGTGTCTTTTTTGATGCTTTTATGGTTTCACTTTTAGTAAATACTGGGAAGACTGGCTTAGAGCAGATATCTAGAGTTTATGGGAATCAGGTAATTCAACAAATGGTAGTTGATATATACATGTCTGTACTTTTTCTCACTCAACCTTATGAGGTGACAAAACAGTCAGTTAGTTGCTCATTTACTCTGCATGATGAGACAAAAATCTCATAATAGTGACTTCTTTATTGTCTTGTTTTACTATTTTGATTTGATGTATATCTTTCCTTAATTAAGTTTGGCCGCTTTGGTAAAAAAATCTAATGCTTTTTTTTGGTTATGCAGATCATCCATAAGAGGAGGATGGCTATGGCAAGGCACGAGGCTAGATTTCTAGGACTATTTAATTAATAGCTTCATAAATACATAGAAATGTGAGGCAACTGTTAAACTTTTTTATCCCCCCAAAACTTTCTTAGTTGTCAGATATGTACAAAAATGTGTTTCCTGTAGCAATTTTGACTTTTTTTTGTTACGTTGATGTATTTTTGTGAATTCTATAATGTCCACTGAAATAGTTGCTTGTATTGCCATGGAATCAATATCCATATTTTAATATCTTATTAGGTTTTTTTTTGGGGCGAAGAATGAATCTCTTACTACATTTTTATTTTCAATGCAAGTTTAACTTTCTTATTTTTAAATTTGGGTATATCATATGAGAATCCATTAATGATATTTTTTAGCTTTTAATAATTAATATATGGGTATACATTAATGATTATTGTTTTTATTTTATTTTATTATATTAAGAATTTTAATAATTAATATATGGTGATATTGTATAGAAATAGGAAAGCATGAGGAAAAAAAAACTTTTACCTACGGATTACTTTTGTAAGAATTTCGTAATAAATTATCATAATATAAAAATTCTTAGAATTACATATAACTACGGATAAATTGTCATTATAGATCATAAGTTTATACTTACAGAATAAGAAGACTGTCACTAAAATTTATACCTACGGATATTTTTCGTCATAAAAGACATATACCTACGCTATTAAAAAGGACGGGCAAAAGTGCCGTAGTAGTAGCCTAAAATAATCTATAGTGACAGATTTTAGACTTTTACCTACGAATTTTGTCCGTCACTAAATGTCAATTTTGTTGTAGTTACCATAATTAAGTTCCGAGATAAATATAAAATAACTAGTAGATCTAAAGAGCTGTCGGACAACTAGGAAAGCATTCTTAACTCACATAAGACCTTGTATATGACCTAATTAATTTGAGTTTAGCAGAAAAGTCTTCCAATAATAGGAAAGTATTTAAAATAGGATACTGCCACAGCTTGGTTATTGATATCATCATGGAATCTTGCTAAAATCTTATAAAATTATCACAATTATTTAATAATTAATCTCTCTTAACAAATAATCAGTATTATCACAAAATAAAAAAATTAACTTATATCATAATAAAAGCCTATTTTTATATGAAAATATATAATATTCGGCTATTACAATCCCAAATTAGCTTATTGCTAGTTCCTAGCAATTACAACAACTCTCAGCAAAGCTCAAATTAAAGAATATCACAAACTATTTTAATCAAATCCAATTTATCTCAACTCAAGGATATCAGTCATGTAAAAACATCACAAACATCAAAACTCAATGTCTATGAATATTATAGTTAATACAATATACACTCCATTCTTCAAAATATCATATTTAGATGCCTATCAGAGAACATATTTCAACTATATTTAATTCATATCACACCTTTGGATCATACATTAAAAGAGCCATGCAGTTCTTTAAGATCAATAGGGCTTTACTAGCTTGTATTTCGGGTAAAAGGAAAATATGAAGGTTAAAGGGTAATAATAAATATAAAAAATGTTTCAAGAATATTTAGAAGTTTTTTTCCCAACACTTTCATCATATGTTTTCCGCTCTTTATTTCTTTGTAATTTTGTTCTTTAAATTCATCATATTTTTCTTTCCCACTTTTCTTTTCTATTATTATTATTATTATTATTATTATTATTTTGCATTTGTTTCTTCCTTTCTTTCCAACTTTCAAACTCACTATATACCTCCACATAGTGCAATAATAACACTCCTTTCTTAAAACACTTGAGAAAGTGTGAAGAAAGAAAGGTAAAAAAAAAAAAGGCTCAATGCAGAGTGACTAGTGGCAATATATGAAAGAACAAAAATATTGTGTAAAGGCTCAAAATAAGAAACATGGCCTAATATATATCATCTCTTAAGGAAACACATAAATCTTCCAATTTCCATGACATCAAATTAATGCAAGTGCAAAATAAATCTTCTCTTTAGCCAAAAAAAAAATTAATTAATGAAACGATCAGTTAAATGAAATTATGGGCTCGCATCAATAAATTTTTTGATGGTCAAAAAAATACTCTCATAATAAAAACAAATGGCACAAAACTCACTACCTAAAAATTGTATCCACATATTCTCATTAGGTTACCTAATTAATCGTTTTTTCAACAAAGAGTAATTGAAGCAAAAATTTTAGCAATGTGAATGTATAATAGATATTATGATGAAAGCAAAAATTTCACTTAGAAGAAGTGGCAAATTGAAGACATGACTAAAACTCAAGTGAGTCACACTCCCAATCAAAACCACACATTGTCCCCAATGTTTAAAATAATTAAATGCCTAATTAAATGAATGAAATTAAATGTTTGAATAAAAAAAATAACGTGGAAGAGTCTCATATACTTAAAATTCTTAGCAAACAAAAGGGGAGAAGGAAAGAAGATAAATTAAACTTGAAAAATGTTAGCAATGAAATAGAAAAAATAAAATAAAATAAAATAAACAAACAGACAAACTAAGAAACATAAAGCATATTTTTTTATTCTTTTTGTTAGCTGACACTATTCATATCCTGATACATAGGCACCGAACTATGTGATGCACTTAGGCCGACTCACTAAAACACTTAACAAGAAAACATTGTCACACCTCAATCAAATGTATCATGAATTAGTTTTATCTTCACAATGACACCAGAAATTTAGATTAAAAGGTACATGTCTAATAGCAAATAGAATAGGCAACTTAATTAGGACATGTTTAGACACTTCTAAAATATCAACACACTCTGCATTGTCCTTTGAGTTTACTAATCTATGAGAAGTCGGGGTCCTAGGCACATACTCTCTAATTTTGGGCTCTATAATTTCGGCCTTTACAGGGATAGACAGATTAATAAGCTTTCTGGGCAAGTTATCCTCATCTAAATTTCGCTTTTCGACTAAACTATTGTCCTTATCTGAATTCTCATCATCTTTTTCCACTAGCTCTACAACATTATCATCCACTTGCTCCGGCCCCTATTGGAATTAAATGTTTCATTAATTGCATATATTCCATCAAGATAGTAGGGATTATATTTCAAAAAACATGTATGCATCTAATTTAACAAACTAGTGTATCGGGCGGGTAATGAAATTATAGTTTAGAGTATAAATGATAGATTGATTTTGGTTATTTGGAGCATCCCTTTGGTTTTACCCTAGCTATTGGCAGAGCCTTAGACGATATCCAATAAAAATCTTATTCCTATTAAATTGTAATTTTTATTGGAATCAATATTTTTTATATATTAAGATCTCGATATGAGAATAAACAAAATTAGTTAATGTGACGGCAGTAGCATTTTGACTTTCCGTAGGTGATAAGAAATTTTTTAGTTTTGTCGAGAGCGCTGGAGGGACTTTAAAAATCTCTAATAAAAATCTTATTTCATATATTAAAATTTCAATTTTTTTTAACTTTCATTACAAGAAAACAATAAATTTCGGGCGGAATAGGAATCATCTGAAACTTTTCAATATTTTCAGACAGGTCATAGATAATGTACATAATGAATAAGGGGAAATTATTTCCATATGAAATATATACGTCTAAATTCCGAGGAAGATATCGCGCCATGTTGGTGCCATATATCAAAAGGAAAAGAGACAAATTACGGACGAAATTAATTTTTTCGTTAATTTATTTAAGTATCCGTTTGTAATTTGATTGAAATTTGAGACAGACTTTTTATGGAATTTTCTAAAATAAAATTTTTATTTAAATGAATTTATTTCGTCCAAAATTTCGTACGAATTTTTTATGGAATTTGAAAAAGTAAAAATTAATATCAATGAATTTATTCCACCTAAAAATTGTCCCAAATTTTATATAGAGTTTTTATGATATTTTAAAATTTTAAAATTTATTTATAAGATTTTTTTCCATATAAAATACATCCCAATTTTCAAACTAATGTTTCACGAAATTTCTTAAAATGAAAAGTTTACAGATAAGAATTTATTCTATTTGAAGGTCGTCCCAAATTTCAAATAATTGTTCTTACATAATTATCTACAATAAAAAATTTATTTAAAAGAATTTATTCTGTCTGGAATCTGTCCTAAATTTCAGACTGATTTTTTATAGAATTTCCTCGAATAAAAATTGAACTAAAAGAATTTATTCCGTCTGAAATATTTTTTGTTGAAAAAAATATATAAAATATTAATTTTATAGAATAAATTTACAATCAAAATTCTTCTCAAATTTCAAACAAATTTTACATGGAATTTAATGTAATAAAGAAATTAAGTTAAATATTAAATATTTTGTCAGAAATCTTCCTCAAAAGTTGTCCAATTTTTCAAAACATTCCCGCTATACGTATACAATATGGTTTTGTGACTATGTTTTTATTCGTGAATATGAAATAATGGCATTTTGTGGCTATCTATTTCATTTTCTCCTCTTGTGCATCTTCTATGTAGCCTTTTGTAACCTCCTATGTTGCTCTGTCTCTGCCCTCTTATTTATAATATAGGGTTTCCTATTTGTATACAAGCTATTTTGTTGCGCAATCCTTGGGTAACAAGAAAATTATATTTCTTTCCTTCTTTTAGTCTTTCCACTTAATGTGAGTTAATAAGAAAAGTCTCTCAAGAATAGGAAAGTGAAATAAAATTGGAAATTGCTATAGTTTGGTTGTTGATATATTTATGGAATCCTGCCAAACAATTATCTAATAATTAGTCCTCTTAACAAACAATAAGTAATATCTAAAAATTGAAAAAATTAACTTACATCATGAGATAATAAAAGCCTAATTTTATATTAAAAAAATATGTAATATTAGACAATTATTATATATTTCGAATATAAATTACAAAATGGAATGAGAACGGTTATAATGGTTTGAATATTCCATGCAACATTCATTAGAGTAATGTGAAGCACTTAGAAAGGAATGGCTAGCTGCACATCCATCTCCTCTTGCCTCCCACATGATTTGGATGAACCAAATGTGTTGCAACAGTCATATTCCTCCATGCCTACATATGTTCATCATATGCAAAGGAACAATACAGACATAGTAGAGGAGAAAACAAAAAACAAGGAAATAATTTGCGTATCTCTTATTTTTTTTAGGGCTGCTTTGGAACCTAGTGTCATGTTCAATCTCACTTAGGATCCATTTTCTTTTAAAGTAAAATAAATTAACAATTGCCTTCAATGGTTTCAAGGGGTTAAGTACCTTTGGGTAAGATTTTGGGCTTACTTTTTTACCCAATGCCATATTCAATCATGTTTAAGACTCGCATCAAAAGTAAACTAAATTAACAATCGTTTAGTCGTCACGAGGGGTCAAGTATCCCCTGGCCAATTTATGTCCCTAAAAGTCAGTATGTGTAGTTAGACAACTATGTATAAAGAGATTGATGAAACCCTGATTATTTTAGCATAGTCAATGTTAAATTATCATTACCTAGTTTTTGGAACTTCTGTGTTTATTGTTATATTTTCCTATTAGTTAGTTTGAATAAATTTTTAGATGAATTCAATCATTTTTTTTCTCATGTTTTAAATTTGTTTTTGGTATTTGTGTTAACTATTATTATATATCAATTGTGATTTCTAGGTAAAAGGAAAATAAAGCATATAATTCATAATTTTTTATAGCTTAATTGATATATCTTCTGTGAATACATATTTTGCTACTAGACGTTCATGAGATAAAATGTCTATGATTAATATATTTGACATAGTTGATGAAAAAATTAATCTAGGTAGATTCTGAACCTTAATCAATTTGCATTTGGTTAATTACATTTACTATATGTTTTACTTGTTTTAATTTTGTATCTTCATTCATTTTGTTTAACTAGATTAGGGAAATTTGTCAATACCTAAAACTTATTAACTCTAAGTCTCCGTGAGATCGACTTTGTATGTGTTGGATTGTACTAACTTATGATTCGTGCACTTGCGAGTAATTTTTAAAGCTTACAATAACTCAACAAGTTTTTGACGCCGTTGCAGGGAACATAAGTAGAAAAAATTTTAGGTCTTTGTTAGATTTCTTCTTCTACTAGTTGACATTTATTTTATTTTATTTTATTTTCATTATAAAAAATTAAAAATTTGTGTTATGCTCGCTCATTACATGAGAGCTTGGACACGTGTGTTATTGAGCCTTTATTTGAGATTTTTGAGCAAGGAAAGAAAGGCAAACCTCTTAGGGAATTATTTTTCCCAATACCTACAAATCCACCTTCATGCATACTTTTCCCTTGTAGCACAATTTAAGCTTGGCCTAGAGATTACTAATCTTATTCCTATTTTTTGTGGTTTAGATAGAGAATACCCATATGTGTATGATAAGGAGTTTATGGAAATTTGTGATATATGTTAATTTCAAAAAAATTCTATGCGCTTGCGTCTTTTTCCTCTTTCGTTGATGGAGAAGACAAAGGCTTGGTTCAACTCTTTACCATCTACATCTATTACATTATGGAAACTTTTGATTCAAAACATTTTAACTAGATTTTTCTGCATGCCTAAAACAATTTTTTATATGAAGGGGAACTGCAAGTTTTTGTCAGGAAATTTTTTTGAGAGTTGGGAATGATTTAAAGAATTGTTGTTAGAGTGTCCTCACCATGGTTTTGAAACTTGGAGCCTTGTGCAATATTTTTATATTGGTTTGACACAATCAAATGAGAGCATGGTTGAGTCTATTATTGGCGGAGGTTCATTGAACTTGACTCAAGGAGAGGCATATAATATTTTTGATAATTTGTGTGACAGTTCTCAACTGTGGGACTTTTGAAATCGTATGGTAAATGAGTGAGTAACACTAATAGAGTCTGTTGCAACCGTATGAAAGGACGCCAGTGCCGTGATGAGGTGTCTAAAGTTAAAATTAATTTTGGAGTCGCCACTTATCAATCCTTCCATTAAAAACTAGAATGGTGAGATTAGACTCCTAAAAAATGGTATACGCTATAGAGTTCAGGTTTAGGGGTTGATTATGAGTGAGGAGAGTATTAGCCCCATATACCGTTCATTCTAAGAATTGCTACCTATTTAATAATATGTTATTTGCTAAATTTATTATACCCATCTTATATTATTTGAAACTTTATTTTTTGTTTTAATTTATGAAATGTCTCATTTAGTTGTGAGTATTATTAATGGTGATAAATGACTTGACGAAAATAAGTGGCTAAATAATCATTATTGTACGTGGAACAAAATTCAACCCTGGCATATTATGCAAAAAGTGTTGAATTAAAAATTTTGAGTTCCGAGGAAATGGTGGACTTAAGGGAGGGAGCTTAGGCCTTCAAACATGTAGCCACAAAATGCCATCGTTTCATATTCACGAATAAAAACATAGTCACAAAACCATATTGTATACGTATAGCGGGAATGTTTTGAAAATTGGGACGACTAAAAAAAATTATTTGAAATTTGGGACGACTTTCAAATAGAATAAATTCTTATCTATAAACTTTTTATTTTAAGAAATTTTGTGAAACATTAGTTTGAAAATTGGGATGTATTTTATATGGAAATAAATCTTATAAATAAATTTTAAAATTTTAAAATATCATAAAAACTCTATATAAAATTTGGGACAATTTTTAGGTGGAATAAATTCATTGATATTAATTTTAACTTTTTCAAATTCCATAAAAAATTCGTACGAAATTTTGGACGAAATAAATTCATTTAAATAAAAATTTTATTTTAGAAAATTCCATAAAAGGTCTGTCTCAAATTTCAATCAAATTACAAATGGATACTCAAATAACTTAATAAAAAAATTAATTTCATCCATAATTTGTCTCTTTTCCTTTTGATATATGGCACCAACATGGCGCGATATCTTCCTCAGAATTTAGACGTATATATTTCATATGGAAATATTTTCCCCTTATTCATTATGTACATTATCTATGACCTATCTGAAAATATTGAAAAGTTTCAGATGATTCCTATTCCGTCCGAAATTTATTGTTTTCTTGTAATGAAAGTTAAAAAAAATAGAAAAATTAATATATGAAATAAGATTTTTATTAGAGATTTTTAAAGTCCCTCCAGCGCTCTCGACAAAACTAAAAAATTTCTTATCACCTACGGAAAGTCAAAATGCTGCTGCCGTCGCATTAACTAATTTTGTTTATTCTCACATCGAGATCTTAATATATAAAAAATATTGATTCCAATAAAAATTACAATTTAATAGGAATAAGATTTTTATTGGATATCGTCTAAGGCTCTGCCAATAGCTAGGGTAAAACCAAAGGGATGCTCCAAATAACCAAAATCAATCTATCATTTATACTCTAAACTAATTTCATGACCAGCGCGATACACTAGTTTGTTAAATTAGATGCATACATGTGTTTTGAAATATAATCCCTGCTATCTTGATGGAATATATGCAATTAATGAAACATTTAATTCCAATAGGGGCCGGAGCAAGTGGATGATAATGTTGTAGAGCTAGTGGAAAAAGATGATGAGCAGTCAGATAAGGACAATAGTTTAGTCGAAAAGCGAAATTTATATGAGGATAACTTGCCCAAAAAGCTTATTAATCTGTCTATCCCTGTAAATGCTGAAATTATAGAGCCCAAAATTAGAGAGTATGTGCCTAGGACCCCGACTTCTCATAGATTAGTAAACTCAAAGGACAATGCAGTGTGTGTTGATATTTTAGAAGTGTCTAAACATGTCCTAATTAAGTTGCCTATTCTATTTGCTATTAGACATGTACATTTTAATCTAAATTTCTGGTGTCATTGTGAAGATAAAACTAATTCATGATACATTTGATTGAGGTGTGACAATGTTTTCTTGTTAAGTGTTTTAGTGAGTCGGCCTAAGTGCATCACATAGTTCGGTGCCTATGTATCAGGATATGAATAGTGTCAGCTAACAAAAAGAATAAAAAAATATGCTTTATGTTTCTTAGTTTGTCTGTTTGTTTATTTTATTTTATTTTTTCTATTTCATTGCTAACATTTTTCAAGTTTAATTTATCTTCTTTCCTTCTCCCCTTTTGTTTGCTAAGAATTTTAAGTATATGTGACTCTTCCCCGTTATTTTTTTTATTCAAACATTTAATTTCATTCATTTAATTAGGCATTTAATTATTTTAAACATTGGGGACAATGTGTGGTTTTGATTGGGAGTGGGACTCACTTGAGTTTTAGTCATGTCTTCAATTTGCCACTTCTTCTACGTGAAATTTTTGCTTTCATCATAATATCTATTATACATTCACATTGCTAAAATTTTTGCTTCAATTACTCTTTGTTGAAAAAACGATTAATTAGGTAACCTAATGAGAATATGTGGATACAATTTTTAGGTAGTGAGTTTTGTGCCATTTGTTTTTATTATGAGAGTGTTTTTTTTACCATAAAAAAATTAATTGATGCGAACCCATAATTTCATTTGACTTGATCATTTCATTAATTAATTTTTTTTTGGCTAAAGAGAAGATTTATTTTGCACTTGCATTAATTTGATGTCATGGAAATTGGAAGATTTATGTGTTTCCTTAAGATATTAGGCCATGTTTCTTATTTTGAGCCTTTACATAATATTTTTGTTCTTTCATATATTGCCACTAGTCACTCTGCATTGAGCCTCTTTTTTTACCTTTCTTTCTTCACACTTTCTCAAGTGTTTTAAGAAAGGAGTGTTATTATTGCACTTTGTGGAGGTATATAGTGAGTTTGAAAGTTGGAAAGAAAGGAAGAAACAAATGCAAAAAATAATAATAATAATAATAGAAAAGAAAAGTGGGAAAGAAAAATATGATAAATGTAAAGAACAAAATTACAAAGAAATAAAGAACGGAAAACATATGATGAAAAGTGTTGGGCAAAAAACTTCTAAATATTCTTGAAACATTTTTTATATTCATTATTACCCTTTAACCTTCATATTTCCCTTTTACCCGAAATACAAGCTAATAAAGCCCTATTTGATCTTAAAGAACTGCATGGCTCTTTTAATATAGGATCCAAAGGTGTGATATGAATTAAATATAGTTGAAATATGTTCTCTGATAGGGATCTAAATATGATATTTTGAAGAATGGAGTGTATATTGTATTAGCTATAATATTCATAGACATTGAGTTTTGATGTTTGTGATGTTTTTACATGACTGATATCCTTGAGTTGAGATAAATTGGATTTGATTAAAATAGTTTGTGATATTCTTTAATTTGAGCTTTGCTGAGAGTTATTGTAATTGCTAGGAACTAGCAATAAGCTAATTTGGGATTGTAATAGCCGAATATTACATATTTTCATATAAAAATAGGCTTTTATTATGATATAAGTTAATTTTTTTATTTTGTGATAATACTGATTATTTGTTAAGAGAGATTAATTATTAAATAATTGTGATAATTTTATAGGATTTTAGCAAGATTTCATGATGATATCAATAACCAAGCTGTGGCAGTATCCTATTTTAGATACTTTCCTATTATTGGAAGACTTTTCTGCTAAACTCAAATAAATTAGGTCATATACAAGGTCTTATGTGAGTTAAGAATGCTTTCCTAGTTGTCCGAGAGCTCTTTAGATCTACTAGTTATTTTATATTTATCTCGGAACTTAATTATGGCAAGCAAGGTTAATTTTTATTTGCACTCATGGTCCATCCCCTTAGTTGTAGTCTATTACTTGTCCACTAAAGGTTTTTGTTTCTCATACTTATATATATATATATATATATATATATATATAAAAGCCAGCAAACAAAAGAAATTAAAGACACTTGAATTGAAGTGACATATTTATAGTAGTACAATAGCAAGAACAGAAAGAGACTTGAATCGAAGTGACATATAGTAGCACAAAAGCAAACACACAAAACAAATGCGTGAATATTAATTTCAAGTACAGAAAACGGAATGAAATGCCCTGGAATCTTATTTAGTAATATATCATTTATATGCTAGCTCCATCTAGCCTATGAGTGGCGATGGAAACTTAATTCGTTTTATCAATCATTGCATGCTATAAAGGCTAGGAAGACGCATGCATGCATGATTCCAGGTGTGACTCTAACTTTACTTAGGTTAGGACGACGCCAGAAGATCTTGTGCTCTTATCTCTTGCTGGAAGGCAGGAATGGAGTCCTCGGCACTCCAGATAAAAATGCCAACACTGAGGTTTCCTTGTGCCTTAAGCTGCTCACAGCCGTGAAAGAAGATATCAGCTGTCAGGTTATTGGCATCCTGGTTGTCAGTACTGAGGCCAGCCAAGAGATTTGCTCCTGGGAACTTGTTGCGAATGTCAGAGTACAAACTGATGAAGTCTTTTGTAGATTTCAGAGAATGAGTGTAGAACTGGTAGGAGACTACGTCTATTTTCTCCTTGTATGTGGTGTACAGCTCCTGGTATTCGGATACATGTTTGGAGGAGGGAGCTATCGAAGCAAATTTGATGACTCTGCGTTCCTTGAGTGTCTTGATGACCTCTCCCACGCAGTATGCAAAGTCAGCTCTTGATGCGAGGTTAATGTTTCCATAGTTGACTTCAATCCCATCTAATTCGTAATCGTTGATGATGTTCCCCAGTGAAAATGCAGCATTTCCAACCCATGTTCTTCTGTCCGAATTCGAAGTGACAGTGAAGGGGAAATTGTCATCTCTGGCTCCAACGCCCAACATCACTTTGACATTGGAATACTTTTTCTTTATCTCTCGAACTTGTTCTGGAGTGAAGGTCGGTTTCCAATATGGCTTAAAATCCCCATTGGCAGCGGTACCGTTGGCTTCGTAGTCTGTCGCAAAGGAGAGAACGAAGTGAAAGGTCACTACTTGATTGTTGGGGACATCTGAAATTTTGACGTTGACGTTGGCCTTTGCTCCAATGTATTCTTGGAACAAGGGACCTGAGATTTGGCTACTCATAGTGTCTGTGTGTGTGTCTGGGCACAAAGCGGGAAGGATGAGAATTATTTGCAAAATGCGGTTTGGATAGATTAGGCTCTGGGGATTGATGGTTATTGTTGCTGCATGTCCTGCCCTTATATAGACTTCACTTTTGACCAATTATATTTCAAGAAACTTAATATTTCTATATATCTTATCTAACTCTCTGCTCAAATTTAACATTAACAACCTTACTAATACACCTACCTGTTGAAGAGTCAACACTGACTCTCTCTGAAGTTTATTAGCGAAGAAAAACGTGGTAGAATAAATGGAACACTCGAACCAACTATATATAAGCAATAATTATCTACCTATTTTTTCTCTTTGCTAAAAATGTCACTTCATATTTTTATTTGTTGATATTCAATGTGTCCCAAACAAGTAGGTGCATATAACTCGATTTTATAGCTTATAAATGGGAGCACTAATTAGCTCCGTGTGTGGTATAGTAGTTCAAAGCGTGAGTTACAGTCTGTAGTGTGCAAGTTACGTCGATCGCAGTTGTGCTGAGAGAAATATATACTTCCGTAGTGGATATATAGATACATTCCACTAATCCTTTGCTGTTATTTTTAGTCAAGCAATCTTAGATTTTCATGCATGTTTTAGGTGCTTAACGGTCTTGTCACTTCTACACTTCTACTAAAAAAAGAGTCGCACTTTTCTTTTTATTATTATTATTATTATTTTGCTGGAAAAAAAATTAGTTGTAGTTAAATGCCCTGACAATTGATCTGAACATTATCTCGAGACTATATTTATGAGATATGGACAATTTTGAATAGTCACGTGATTAGGTATGGTTTTTGCTTGTGTTTTAAAAACCGGTTTAACCGATTGGACTGGAAGTTCCACCGGTTTTGGTTCAACCAAAGAAACGCTCAAGCAGTTAAACCACAAAAAATAATAAAAAAACCAGTTGAATCGGTGAAAACTGAAAATAAAAAATCGGTCGATTCTTTCATCAATTTTTAAATTGAATTTTTATTAAAAAAGAAAGAAGAAAAAAAGTTTTTTTTTTAAAAAAAAAACTTAGGATGCAACTCTTCGGGAGTTGGGTTGGGGGAGACTGAGTCCCCTTCTTCACGATGCTCCACGTTTCTAGTCTTTCTTCTTTACAAAATAGGTGGCGGCATGACAAAGCGATTTATAATTTTTGTGATCTGTTTTATATATATATATATATATATATATATAGTATACCGGTTCAATCACAGGTTCAACCGATCAAACAGGTTAAGCCTTGAACTACTCTCTTCTCCGATTATCCGATTTTTAAATCATTGGTCTTGACAGACTCAGAATTCACTTGGCAATAAACATCATAATTCACCAAAAATGAATTTCATAATTGTAAATATATGAGTGTATTTTCGGTTTAAGCATAGCAGGCGTTTTTATAAGTATAATATAACTTACCCACCAAGTAAAATTCATTTAAAAAGTACTCCTAACTCATAAAAATATGTCATCATAAACACGTGCTCTTTATTTGTCAAGTTTATTTTACCAGATTGATGAGTATGTAGAGTGGATAATTGACCACTCAAACCAACAATAAGCAATAGTTGTCTACCTATTTTTTTCTTTTTGGAAAAAACGATCTACATAATTTTTTTTGTTGATATTCAATGTATGCCAAACAAGTCGGTGCAAATAAACCGACTTTATATATAGCCTATAAATTGGAGCATTAGCTCCGTGTGTGTTCTATACTTCTACGTTTAGTAAATTCAATTAAATCTTTCAATAAGTAAATACTTTTATTTTCTCTCATATATATCTATAACTACAATTTATATTGCAACGTTAGCTAATAACGAAACAACTCAGCTAATTCCAATAAGTAAATATTTAAATAGATTTTTTTAAATTAAAGTAAACACTCATTTTAGTGCTCTTAAGATTTATTCAACATCAAATTATTCCTCTATTAATCAACAACTTTAAATTGGTCCTTCAATGAATTAATGCTTCAATATTGTCCTTCAAAGATAATTTTGTTTCTACTCTATTATGTGTGTTTAGTTCCACCACAGATGATGAATATATGTAGGCGTCGAGGAATATGACCATTGCAGCACATTTGGCTTATCCAAATCATGTAAGAGGCAAGAGGAGATGGATGTGCAGTTGTCGCAACCGTCCCGAAGGGCGCTGTGAAACGAGAAGACAACTAAATAATTTAATTGTTGAAAAGTGATTTTTGGAGTCGCTACCAATCGATTTTTCCATTAAAAATGGAATGGTGCGATTGGACACCTAAGTAAAGAATATGTCTACCAGAGTTTGAGTTTGGGGGTTTGATTATAGGCAGGGAAGGTATTAGCACCCTACACCGTCCGTTCGGAGAACGATTACCTATTTAATCTAAGGTTATCTGTTAAATTAAATGTGTTGGTCGTTTATTATTTGGAAAAATATTTTTATTTTTGTTATATTTTTTATGTCCCATTTTGTCGGGTATATTATCAAGGGTGATAAATGGCTGAGACAAGAAATGGGTGGCTTAAGAGCCATTATTGAAGAACAAATTGTGAATTCGAAATTTATTAGGGATGAAAATGGTGAATTAGAAACTTATATTTCAAAAAAAAATATTTTTGATAAATAAAATGATTTTTGAAAATGAGTTTCACAATTGAGAAAAATTATTTAACAAGGTAAATGATTTGAAAATACATTGTTTAAAAGGAATTTCAAATTTTTATTCACCATTGTCATCAAATACAGGTTGTGTGAATTTATTCGTAGTTATTTTTGTGTTATTTATTATTTTTGGAAAATATTTTATTTTTATTGTTTATTTTGAGAATCAGACCCCGCCAGCGCTCCCGACAAAATTTAATATAAATGCCTTAATAATATCGGGAAGAGTTTAGTTGATCAGACTCTCGATCCTCTCCCAATTTATGTCATCGGCCAGTTTTAACTTTGGTGTGAGAAGTTAATATTTCAAATTATGAATGACGTGAAAAAGTAAGGAAGAATACTAATTTTGTGAATGAAAGGTGATTTTTGTTGAAAAATTATTTGGGTCACTAAATGTAGTAGAAATGGAGAATTGGATTGTGACAAAATTAATAATGAAATATGGATTTTACTGGAGATTATTTACAGTCCTGCCAGCGCCCCGCAAAACTATAAAATTCTCCTCATCTCAAGGAAATTAAAATGTCACCGCCGTCGCAGTTAATTTTAAATATCCCATCGTTGAATTTTTGACATGAATAAGATGATAGAAATTGATAAATTTAATCATAAAATAAGATTTTGTGAGAAATTGTTTATAGTCACGCCAACACTCCCGGCAAAACTATAGAGAATATCCTTTGTCTCAATAAAATTAAAAAATGTCACCGTTGCAACATATTTTTAATTGTCCTATCATTGAAATCTTATACCATAATTAATGACAAAATAAAAGGAAAATGAATCGTAATTGTGACAAAAACATTTTCCTTTTATTTTTGATCGAACGTCACTGCCATGAATATTTACCTAGGTTAACAACGACAAGATGCACTAAAAAAAAGAAGCAGGTTAGGAATATTAAAGCACAATAGATAATGTAAAACAAAAGGAAATAAAATAAATAATTGAATGTAGGTTAGATATCCCTATAGCAACACAACCTCCTCTCTTTTTATTTTATTTTATTTTACGAAACCCCATTTTTATTCTTCACGCAGTGCAACATTCACTTTAAGTAGAAACCAGTTTATCTCTTTTATCCTTTCTTTTTCCTACGTGACACATCCCTCCATTTTCATTCATTTTGCTTTCCTTATTCTTCGTATCTTGCTTTTACCCATCTGTACGACAGCCTCCTTTTTGTCTGACTTCCTTTTTGTTTATTAAAGTGACCTCTAACTCAGTGTAGGCAAATTCATTAGAAGAAAAAATATTGAAAAAGGTAGGAATTCACCATACACTGTCACACAGGAAACAATGAGATATACACTACAAATGGGTAAAAGGGGAGGGAGTCTACATGGTGTGGACGGCAAACATGCAAGGGTGTAAATTATTCATGCCTCCACACCCCAATCAACGCACGTACCAAAGCCCAATATTAACTAATAAAACTTGGTGTTAACAAAGCACAACAATCGCACCAATGTGGTCATAACTTAAACAAATTACAAACACACAAAGATGAACATCTTGATCCATGCATTTTATCAAACCTGTCTACGTGTACACTAGAGTAAAAAAAGGGATTGACCAATATCAGAACTAGCACTCATGTCAAGGCAGAAAGATGACAGGCACATTAGGATCAAATTTAAAAAGATCAAATGATATACTGCGATATACCTATTGACAAGTCAAAATACCCTTCGAGATTTCTTTTCAAACATCTACTGCAACCCAAAGTACACAGTCGACTCAAAAAAAAGATACTAAACTTCACACGGGTAATCAAATATCTTAGCCACGATCAATTAATTATTAAATCAATATATCAATATGCCACCAAAAGGGACACTACCACAAAAGAAACACAATTTCCAGCATAAACTCATAACCAAGATGAGATTACCCATGAGTTCCAAAGGATATGGCCTCAACCTGAATCTTCAAAACAGAACTGGACCCATACACAAACCAAACAACAGAGAGACATGGCATGAAGTCAATGAAGCTTTGCACATAGTTCAAAGGAACCATGATTCAATATCACAATTACAGTTTCAACTAGCCTTCAAACAGGACCCCTTTTATTTGCACAAAAGGATTACTCAACATTCTTGAAAAAAAGTTTTTTATTTTTTTTAAAACAACATCTTGAACATAATATTCGCACATCAATCTGCAAAGAACCAAGCCCCAAGTTACCCTCCTATGTCCGTTAAATTATCTACTCAATCCTCATCTCAAGGTCCAGGTAACCCTGAACTAAAAAAACCATAGCATAGGGAAAGGAAACAAGCATAGGTCCAAATGTAAAAGAATGTTAAACAATCCAGGGGATACCCAACATTGACCAAATCACCACAAAATAGGACTCAAAAACAGGAAGGTTTCTTTACAAACTTTAGAGGATTAGGCCTTTCAAGTCATGAAGCAAGCTATGGAAAACAAAACCCGAGGGCCCAATAATCACCAATGATCATGAGGACAAAGAGACAAGATAATACAGAAAGGCACTTTAATTCCAAAAATATTAAAATATGTTTGCATCCCTCAAATGACATGATTTACAACAGCATATATCCCTTAAAACATGTTCATTCCTTCATAGAGAAATTACAACAGTCCTGGTCCACCCATTCATGGAGGCATAACAACAGTTCAGACATTGGTCTATTCATTCATTCAAACAGCAAGATAATGAAATAAAAAAAACAGCTGCAGGTCTCAAATATCATCTGTCAAAGCTCATGGAACAAAAGGATAAAGGTAGAAAATAAAATGCTGAAAGAAATTATATTTACAAAAAAAAATAACAATTATTTACAAGTTAAAGGAAAAATGAAACCAAATTACAAAATTTATAGTTTTGGCTTCACTTGCATGCCTACATATCCCCTAGTGCAATGAGAAATTCAAATTCATGTACTTCTTTAAAAAATAAATGTGGGTAGGTGTCGCAACCGTCCTGAAGGGAGCCACGATGGGAGACGGCAACTAAAAATTAATTGTTTGGGAGTCGCCACCAACTGATTCTTCCATTAAAAATGGAATGGTGCGATTAGACACCATAAAAAAATGGTTTGTGTTTAAGAGTTTAGGTTCGGGGGTTGATTGATGTGGTAAATCAGAACACAAGTATACGTTATTGCAAATCAAGTAATATAATAGTAAGAAAGTGTCGAACCCACAGGGATTAATTCTAAATTTGACTATCTATTAAAAGTTTGCAAAACTTAATCTTATTTAAACAACTTAATAAGAGATGATTTATGAAAGACTAAAGATTAAAGTAAACAAGAAGAATAAAGTTAATGATCAAATTAACTAAGCCTAGGATTGCAATTATTCCTCACACTTTACTTGATTCTCTTACTTCTATCTAAGATCAATTAATTATCTAAATTGTTAACTAGAAATCCTTAACTTATCTATAAGCCTCTTTCAATGGTCAAATAGAAATATCCTTAATTAATGATAAACTATATGTCTATGTCTATCAAATAATCAAGAATTCATTAAGTTCCGATTTCATTAATGGTTACATATGTCATATAGGTATATGTCTATCCTATATAAACTCAAGGCTTTCGCATAAAGATCATATGTTATCTTATCTAGATCTAAAACCAAAATCCCTTTGTCAAGTTACTTAAGGTTTATCAATTCAATTTAATTAATGGCCAATTAATTAAAAGCATTAAGAACAAGTAAGATAAACAATTCAAGGTAATCAACCTACTCTTGGATATGATAAACGAATCAAATTACGTGTGAGTTCAAATTGCAATCCTAGTATAGAAATTTAGCTACTCATTATATTAAAGGAAACAAAAGAACAAGTGAAAAGCATGATACAAATGAAAGTGATTGTTGGTATTAACAAGAACACAACGGGCTAGAGTTTCGGGATTCACATTAAACAAATTGGAAGATCTAACCTTGAAATCAAAGTATAAATCTCACAATTTATGAAAGCTTCACCCCTAACTCTAGGAAGAACCTTAACTAGACATCAAGATGAAGAAACTTGAATAAGATGAAGAATATATTATACAAACTACAAGAGCTTTGGGATTTACTTTAGACAAATTGGAAGAATTAACCTTGAAATCAAAGTATAAATCTCATAATTTATCAAAGTTTCACCCCTAACTCAAACTACAATGAGAGAATTCAGAAAATTGGATGCCCTTAAGTGTGGCAAATGCCTTCCTTTTATAGGCAAAGGCTAGAACTATTCAATTACAATTTTGTCAAATCTCATTGCACATGGGTTGAAATTTCAGCTCCGAAGATTACCAAATTCGTCATTGGTCACAACATAATTTGGAAATCTTCTCTTCATGAAAGTTGTAGCACATGAAGTTGGGAAGAACATGTCAAAAATTCAACCACATCTAACGGTTGGATCTTGCATTATGACCGTTTTTCCGAAACTACTCAGATTATATCAATAATGACAGCCACCAACTTGTTGCCTAATTTTGACCCACTTCCGGTGCTAATCTAGAAATCTTCATTTCTATGAAAATCATAGAGAATGATGTCATGAATGACATATCAAAATTTCAGCTACATCCAACGGTTTGAGTAGGAATTTTCTGATTTATCCTGAATTTGATGTAACCCAAAATTCACTGAGTTTAGGTCTTCATTTCTGTTTGAGCTATACTGATATCAACATTCAAGTTCATGATATTTTGATTCAACAACTGCTTTGAATAGTCCTTCGGGTGTTCTGCTCAATTTGTAACAACATAACCAATATATGAGGAATTATGCAATTTTCACTTCATATATGCAATAATTTCATAAGAATAGACCAATGAGATGTGCTAAATTATGCATATAAAATATGTTTATCATTGATGACCGGTAGGGAAGGTGTTAGCACCCTACACCGTCCATTCTAAGAATGGTTACCTATTTAATCTATTGTTATCTTGTCAAATTAATTAAATTGGTCCTTTATTATATAAAAAAATGTTTTTTTTATTTTGACATGTCCCATTTTGTCGGCATATTATTAAAAATGATAAATGACTAAGACAGGGAATGGGTGGCTAAATAGCCATTATTGTATGAAACAAATGTAAGCCCACAACATATTACATAAAGGCGGTAAATTAAAAAATCAGTTTTCTAAGAAAATATTTCTTAATAAAATATGGGATTTTTGAATGATTTTTATAAAAGGAAATTTTTATAATGAGAGGTTTGTGAAATGATTTTTAGAAAATAAATTTTTTGGAATGAGTGATCAAATGAAATTTTAATTTACCACTATCATAAAGTTATGGCTATATTAATTTGTTCGCATTCATTTTTTTAAAATATTTTGTTTATTTAATTGTGAAAATTAGACCCCGTCTACGCTCCCAGCAAAATCTAATATTAATAACCTCAAAAATATTATAACAAATTGAAAATATGGTAATAAAATAAAATGAATAAAAAGTGATGAAAATGGTGAAAGCAATCATTAAAGAATATAAGTCTTATCTCTTTCTTCCTTAATTTTCTCTCCGTGCAATTTGCCAACATGACATTATTTCTTTCTTTCTCACTTCCTTTTCTTCTCTCTCAAAGAATAGCTCACATCAAGGTAACAGGAATTGCATCGTGACAAAAATGATAAAATTTGAAATGGAACAAACCATATTAAAAGAGAAAAAGAAAAGAAAGATACAATGTACTGGAAAGACCTACGAAGCCTTAAGGGGTGGACAAATATGTTTACCTTTTTCTGGACAAATATGTTTACCATTTTCTATCAAACTGCCATTGTTTGAAAACAATGAAAGCCACCATTTTTATTAAGTCACATATTTATAACTCAAATATTTATTCTCATCACCTCAATCAGCTTAATTAATCAAGTCAAATTAGAATGAATCTCTCCCATCAATCAAAATCAATTTATGCAATTAGAATAAATCAAAATCAATTAATCATTCAAACCCCAAATTACCATTAATAAAGCATTAATTGTATTTTTGAATTTAAATTTATTTCTTAAAATCATTTTTATTTTTGTTTTCTATTTAATTTTATGACTGATCAGATTTTTCCTTATTTTAAAATTTTATTGTATCAGTGGAGATTTGTTTTCCATTTTTGTATGCTAGACCAAAATTATTTTTATTTTTTTTTATTTTTCATTATCCTCTTAATGCATTGGATTTGGGCTTGGTAAATGGATCAGATCCAAATTTATTGCTATAATGCCCATTGGTGAAAATTAGAATTTCAGGACAAATTTGGGTGTCAACAGTTGCCCATATTTGCTTCTCCATTTATAAAATAAATGGAAATCAAATGTGTTGACTCAAATTTGTCCATAAAATTTATGACAAGTAAATTGCAATAGGTACAGGGACCCGAGAGGGTAAGTAGCAATAGGTACAGGAACCCCAAAAATAAATAACCATGGGTATGAGACCCAAAAGGTAAATGACCATGGGTACGTGACCAAAAAAAACAAATGAAGTAGGTACGAGGGCCCGAAAAGTAAACGCGATGAGTTTCAGGACCCAAACTGTAAAGGCAATGGGTATCAGGACCCAAACAAAAAATGCAATAGATATTAGGACCCGGAATATAAATGCGATGGGTATCAGGACCCGAAATATAAATGTAATGGGTATCAGGACCCAAAAGGTAAAGGCAATGGGTATCAGGACCCAAAAGGTAAAGGCAATGGGTATCAGGACCCGAAAAATAAATGCAATGTGTATCAAGACCCGAAAAATAAATGCAATGGGTATCAGGACCCGAAAAATAAATGCAATGGGTATCAGGACCCAAAAAAGAAGATTGTGGGTGCGGAGCCCGAAAATTAAAAGGCAGTGGGTGCGGGACCCAAAAATTAAAAGGCAGTGGACGCGGGGCACAAAAATTAAAAGACAATGGGCGCGGGACTTGAAAATTAAAAGACAGTGGGTGCGTGACCAAAAAATTAAAAGGCAGTGGGCGCTGGGTTTGAAAATTAAACGACAGTGGGTACGAGACCTGAAAAATTACATGGCAGTGGGTGCAAGACCCAACAAAATTAAAGGGCAACAGGCACGGGGCCCAAAAATTAAAAGACAGTGGGCGCAGGGCCCAAAAATTGAAAGTGCAATGGGTGCAGGACCCAAAATTTAAAAGGCAGTGGGCGCGGGGCCCGAAAATTAAACGACAATGGGCGCGAGACCTAAAATTTAAAAGACAGTGGTTACGGGACCCAAAATTAAAAGGCAAGGGTGCATGGCTCGAAAAGTAAAAGATAGTGGGTGTGGGACCCAAAAAATTAAAAAGTAGTGGGCGCGAGGCCCAAAAATTAAACGACAGAGGGTGCAGGACCTGAAAAATGAAAAGGCAATGGGTGCGGGACCCAAAAATTAAAATCAGTGGGCGTAGGGCCCATAAATGAAATAAGTCAAAACAACATGTAAAGTTAAACCTCAATTGGTTATGACAAAAAATGTAAATGCGACCTCAGTAGGTTAAGATTTGAAAGTATTGGTAGACCTCATAAGGTCAAGTTTGAAAACAAATTTTTTTTGATTAATTGATGAAATGATGCACAATGCAATGTATGTCCCCAACACGGGGATCTATATGATCAATTTGTGTAAAAACTCTTTTAAAATATTAGAATAAGTTACCATTAATTCCACAACCCTTAAGGATTTTCTTCCAAATGGATTCAAAGATGAACAAGAGCGAGACTTGCTGATTAGCTTCACGATTTGTGTATTCAACCTCTCCATTTATGTGCCTCGCTTGAAATGGTTTCATAAGCACGTTGTTCTTGTGATGATCACATTTCAAGTATAGTGACCCGATCACCCTTTCTTGTTGAGTAGCAACTCGTCGGGAACTCACAGTGCTCCTCTTAGCCTTTTGAGGTCATCAAAGTAATTCTTGATACACTTCATAGTGTTAATACAAGTTTCACATTTTAGTATATGTTACCATGAAAAATGCATGACAATAGGTTGCAAAAAGAAGTGAGATTATTAGAAACAAAGAATGAAAAGGATATAAGAAGGGAATCATGACAGGAATTTGTCATTTGAAGGAGAATGTGTTAGAGGAGAAAATGATGAAACAAGAGTTTTTTTTTCTTCCAGTGGTATTCTCTAGAATGATCAATGTTAGTCACCCTTGTGTATCATCTAGAACACCACATAATTGGCTTCCATGAATTTGAATTGCCCCATTTTTTGGTATGTGAGCATCATTGGCTTCCATGAATTCGACTTGCCCAAACTTTGAGGTCTGAGAGCATATCACTCCTCATAATTGATTTCTTGGAATTTGATTTGCCCAAGTTTTAAGATCAATGAGCAGATCACTCCTTATAGTTGAATTCCTTGAATTTGATTTGCCCCAATTTTGATGTCTAGGAGCACTATTATCTTCTAAGGATATGATTTACCACAACTTTGAAGTTTTTGTACTTTTTAAGATTAGCCTTTAGTACATTTTGATTACCACAACTTTGAAGTTTATGGGCATCATTGGCTTTTGAGAATCTTAATTGCCATAGTTTTGATGTCTATGAGCACCATTATCCTCCAATAGTTTTTCTGCCCCAGTTTGTGAACTTCATTGGCATCCAAGAATTTGATTGCCCCAACTTTGAGGTTTAGTGAGGCTCTTTTTCTTCAAATTATTTGAAAAAATGTCACTTTCGTTGATGGAGTAGGTGCTATCATTTCCTTTGATGCAGCAAAGTGCGTCATCTTATTTTTGTTTGACCCTAACTTTTGCCTAGGTTGCTCTTTTCGAGTTTTCAACCTACCAAGTCAATTAATTTTTTCTTTGTACTCTAATTTTTTCCTAGATCGCCTTTTTAGGTTTTTGACCTAGCGAGTCATTTCTCTTTTCTCTTTTTTTTTTATATATTTTACTTTTTGCACTCTGATTTTTGCCTAGGCCGCCATTTTTCTAGATTTTCGACCTAGTGAGTCATTTTTCATTTTTTTTACTCTTTTTGCTTTTGATTTTTTTTTTGGAAAGATGCCTATGTATGCCGTCATGAGGATTGGTCACATGTGGCAGAGGTGTTATCGGAGGTTCTTTATTATTCCTTGTGGGTAGGTGTCGCAACCGTCCTGAAGGGAGCCGCGATGGGAGAAGGCAACTAAAAATTAATTGTTTGGGAGTCGCCATCAACCGATTCTTCCATTAAAAATGGAATGATGCGATTGGACACCTTAAAAAAATGGTCTGCGTTTAAGAGTTTAGGTTCGGGGGTTGATTACCGGTAGGGAAGGTGTTAGCACCCTACACCATCCATTCTAAGAATGGTTACCTATTTAATCTATTGTTATCTTGTCAAATTAATTAAATTGGTCATTTATTATATAAAAAAATATTTTTTTATTTTGACATGTCCCATTTTGTCGGCATATTATCAAAAATGATAAATGACTAAGACAGGGAATGTGTGGCTAAATAGCCATTATTGTATGAAACAAATGTAAGCCCACAACATGTTACATAAAGGCAGAAAATTAAAACATTAGCTTTCTAAGAAAATATTTCTTAATAAAATATGGGATTTTTAAATGATTTTTATAAAAGGAAATTTTTATAATGAGTGGTTTGTGAAATGATTTTTAGAAAATAAATTTTTTGGAATGAGTGATCAAATGAAATTTTAATTTACCACCATCACAAAGTTAGGGCTATATTAATTTGTTCGCATTCATTTTTTTAAAATATTTATTTATTTAATTGTGAAAATTAGACATCGTCAGCTTTCCCAGCAGAATCTAATATTAATAGCCTCAAGAATATTGGGAAGAGTTTAATTGATCGTCCCTTGGATCCTCTCCCAAACTTTCCATAGTGTGCAAAATTTAAGAGTTAATGTGATATTTGGCTAAAGTGACAAAGGTATAATCATGACAGGAAATTAAAGTGTGAAGAGAGATATTTATATTGGAGATCACCTAAAGCTCTGTCAATGCTTCTGGCAAAACTAAAGAGAAACTCCTCAACTCAGGAAAGTCAAAATGTCGTCATCACTTCGGCTAATTTTGATTATTTCATCGTCGGATCTTAAAGCGCTATTAACAAAAGTTTTAAATTTTTTTTAAGAAGATAATATTTACCAAAAGAAATACAAGATAATAATAATAAATTTTGATCAAGCATAATATATATATATGTGTGTGTGTGTGAAATGATTACAACCTACGTAGTTAACAAATATAACAAATGAAAAAAATGGTGAAAGCAATCATTAAATTAAGAATATAAGTCTTATCTCTTTCTTCCTTAATTTTTTCTCCCTGCAATTTGCCAACATGACATTATTTCTTTCTTTCTCATTTCCTTTTCTTCTCTCTCAAAGAATAGCTCACATCCAAGGTAACAAGAATTGCATCGTGAAAAAAATGATAAAATTTGAAATGGAACAAACCATATTAAAAAAGAAAAAGAAAAGAAAGATACAATGTACTAGAAAGACCTACGAAGCCTTAAGGGGTGGACAAATATGTTTACCTTTTTCTGGACAAATATGTTCACCTTTTTCTATCAAACTGCCATTGTTCGAAAACAATGAAAGCCACCATTTTTATTAAGTCATATGGCAGGAGTGGTACGTGATCTATCAGTCCAAAGCTACTAAAGAAGTTGTGAATCGTGACCTTTTGGTGATGGGGAATTTACGCGTATGGCTTAAAGGCAAAGGTGGGACTTGCTGCTGCTATGATCTTTGCTCTTCAAATCCTTCCTTTCTTCCTTTCGTCTTTGTGTTATTGCTGCGGCTATCTCCTCCTCTCTTTCTCTACTTTTTTGGCTCCTCTCCCATCTCTAGGGCCCCTAGGGTTTTTTTACTCTTAACTATTTATAACTCATATATTTATTCTCATCACCTCAATCAGTTCAATTAATCAGGACAAATTAGAATGAATCTCTCCCATCAATCAAAATCAATTTATGCAATTAGAATAAATCAAAATCAATTAATCATTCAAACCCTAAATTACCATTAATAAAGCATTAATTGTATTTTTTAATTTAAATTTATTTCCTAAAAAAATTTTATTTTTGTTTTCTATTTAATTTTATGACTGAAATAATTGAAAAAACCATTTTACTTAGAAAACTGGTCTTTGACAAGAAATTAGGTTTAAGAGTCTGATTATGCACAGGGAAGGACAAGAATTTAATCCTACTGCATACATCCGTCCTAAAACGATTTCCTTAAAACTAGTTGTGCAAATTAAGAATCTTGATAATATCTATTTTACCCCTTCACCAACAAAAAGATAAAGGTAGAAAATAAAATACTAAAAGAAACTTTATTTACAAAAAAAAAATTACAATTATTTACAAGTTAAAGGAAAAATGAAACCAAATTACAAAATTTATAGTTTTGGCTTCACTTGCATGCCTACATATCCCCTAGTGCAATGAGAAATTCAAATTCATGTAGTTCTCTAAAAAATAATTGTGGGTAGGTTGATTTTAATATTTAAAAAAGATTAATTTATTTTAACTAATTAAAATGAAAATGAGTAATTTTGATTTAAAGAATTAGATTTGAATAAGTGGGAAAATTTGTTAGCGAGTCCTAAATAAGAAGGAACATGACACTAAGCCATAAAACCATCTCAAAAAAAATTGGCCAAGGAATACTTGACCCCTCGTGATGACTAAACGATTGTTAATTTAGTTTACTTTTGATGCAAGTCTTAAACATGATTGAATATGGCATTAGGTAAAAAAGTAAGCCCAAAATTTTACCCAAAGGTACTTAACCCCTCGAAACCATTGAAGGTAATTGTTAATTTATTTTACTTTAAAAGAAAATGCATCCTAAGTGAGATTGAACATGACACTAGGTTCCAAAGCAGCCCTAAAAAAAATAAGAGGTACGCAAATTACTTTTAGGGACACAAATTTATCTTTGAAGGACAATATTGAAGCATTAATTCATTGAAGGACCAATTTAAAGTTGTTGATTAATAGAGGAATAATTTGATGTTGAATAAATCTTAAGAGCACTAAAATGAGTGTTTACTTTAATTTAAAAAAATCTATTTAAATATTTACTTATTGGAATTAGCTGAGTTGTTTCGTTATTAGCTAACGTTGCAATATAAATTGTAGTTATAGATATATATGAGAGAAAATAAAAGTATTTACTTATTGAAAGATTTAATTGAATTTACTAAACGTAGAAGTATAGAACACACACGGAGCTAATGCTCCAATTTATAGGCTATATATAAAGTCGGTTTATTTGCACCGACTTGTTTGGCATACATTGAATATCAACAAAAAAAATTATGTAGATCGTTTTTTCCAAAAAGAAAAAAATAGGTAGACAACTATTGCTTATTGTTGGTTTGAGTGGTCAATTATCCACTCTACATACTCATCAATCTGGTAAAATAAACTTGACAAATAAAGAGCACGTGTTTATGATGACATATTTTTATGAGTTAGGAGTACTTTTTAAATGAATTTTACTTGGTGGGTAAGTTATATTATACTTATAAAAACGCCTGCTATGCTTAAACCGAAAATACACTCATATATTTACAATTATGAAATTCATTTTTGGTGAATTATGATGTTTATTGCCAAGTGAATTCTGGGTCTGTCAAGACCAATGTTTTAAAAACCGGATAATCGGAGAAGAGAGTAGTTCAAGGCTTAACCTGTTTGATCGGTTGAACCTGTGATTGAACCGGTATACTATATATATATATATATATATATAAAACAGATCACAAAAATTATAAATCGCTTTGTCATGCCGCCACCTATTTTGTAAAGAAGAAAGACTAGAAACGTGGAGCATCGTGAAGAAGGGGACTCAGTCTCCCCCAACCCAACTCCCGAAGAGCTGCATCCTAAGTTCTTTTTTTAAAAAAAGAACTTTTTTCTTCTTTCTTTTTTAATAAAAATTCAATTTAAAAATTGATGAAAGAATCGACCGATTTTTTATTTTCAGTTTTCACCGATTCAACTGGTTTTTTTATTATTTTTTGTGGTTTAACTGCTTGAGCGTTTCTTTGGTTGAACCAAAACCGGTGGAGCTTCCAGTCCAATCGGTTAGACCGGTTTTTAAAACACAAGCAAAAACCATACCTAATCACGTGACTATTCAAAATTGTCCATATCTCATAAATATAGTCTCGAGATAATGTTCAGATCAATTGTCAGGGCATTTAACTACAACTAATTTTTTTTCCAGCAAAATAATAATAATAATAATAAAAAGAAAAGTGCGACTCTTTTTTTAGTAGAAGTGTAGAAGTGACAAGACCGTTAAGCACCTAAAACATGCATGAAAATCTAAGATTGCTTGACTAAAAATAACAGCAAAGGATTAGTGGAATGTATCATACGTAGAAGTATATATCCACTACGGAAGTATATATTTCTCTCAGCACAACTGCGATCGACGTAACTTGCACACTCTGCATCGTAACTCACGCTTTGAAATACTATACCACACACGGAGCTAATTAGTGCTCCCATTTATAAGCTATAAAGTCGAGTTATATGCACCTACTTGTTTGGGACACATTGAATATCAACAAATAAAAATATGCAGTGACATTTTTAGCAAAGAGAAAAAATAGGTAGATAATTATTGCTTATATATAGTTGGTTCGAGTGTTCCATTTATTCTACCACGTTTTTCTTCAGTCTAAAAAATTCAGGAGAGAGTCAGTGTTGACTCTTCAACAGGTAGGTGTATTAGTAAGGTTGTTAATGTTAAATTTGAGCAGAGAGTTAGATAAGATATATAGAAATATTAAGTTTCTTGAAATATAATTGGTCAAAAGTGAAGTCTATATAAGGGCAGGACATGCAGCAACAATAACCATCAATCCCCAGAGCCTAATCTATCCAAACCGCATTTTGCAAATAATTCTCATCCTTCCCGCTTTGTGCCCAGACACACACACAGACACTATGAGTAGCCAAATCTCAGGTCCCTTGTTCCAAGAATACATTGGAGCAAAGGCCAACGTCAACGTCAAAATTTCAGATGTCCCCAACAATCAAGTAGTGACCTTTCACTTCGTTCTCTCCTTTGCGACAGACTACGAAGCCAACGGTACCGCTGCCAATGGGGATTTTAAGCCATATTGGAAACCGACCTTCACTCCAGAACAAGTTCGAGAGATAAAGAAAAAGTATTCCAATGTCAAAGTGATGTTGGGCGTTGGAGCCAGAGATGACAATTTCCCCTTCACTGTCACTTCGAATTCGGACAGAAGAACATGGGTTGGAAATGCTGCATTTTCACTGGGGAACATCATCAACGATTACGAATTAGATGGGATTGAAGTCAACTATGGAAACATTAACCTCGCATCAAGAGCTGACTTTGCATACTGCGTGGGAGAGGTCATCAAGACACTCAAGGAACGCAGAGTCATCAAATTTGCTTCGATAGCTCCCTCCTCCAAACATGTATCCGAATACCAGGAGTCGTACACCACATACAAGGAGAAAATAGACGTAGTCTCCTACGATTCTACACTCATTCTCACGAAATCTACAAAAGACTTCATCAGTTTGTACTCTGACATTCGCAACAAGTTCCCAGGAGCAAATCTCTTGGCTGGCCTCAGTACTGACAACCAGGATGCCAATAACCTGACAGCTGATATCTTCTTTCACGGCTGTGAGCAGCTTAAGGCACAAGGAAACCTCAGTGTTGGCATTTTTATCTGGAGTGCCGAGGACTCCATTCCTGCCTTCCAGCAAGAGATAAGAGCACAAGATCTTCTGGCGTCGTCCTAACCTAAGTAAAGTTAGAGTCACACCTGGAATCATGCATGCATGCGTCTTCCTAGCCTTTATAGCATGCAATGATTGATAAAACGAATTAAGTTTCCATCGCCACTCATAGGCTAGATGGAGCTAGCATATAAATGATATATTACTAAATAAGATTCCAGGGCATTTCATTCCGTTTTCTGTACTTGAAATTAATATTCATGTATTTGTTTTGTGTGTTTGCTTTTGTGCTACTATATGTCACTTCGATTCAAGTCTCTTTCTGTTCTTGCTATTGTACTACTATATATATGTCACTTCAATTCAAGTGTCTTTAATTTCTTTTGTTTGCTGGCTTTTATATATATATATATATATATATATATATATATCAAATCGTTTGTCTATGTCATAAAGTATTTGACAAAATTTTACACTGGCTGTCAACCTAACGCAACCCTCCTCATTTTATCCGGGCTTGGGACCGGCTATGCACAAACTGCATAGGCAGAGCACAATGGTTTATCTGAAAGTATGGTCTATGACAGAGCACAATGACATCGTTTGATCTATGTAGCCGACCCCACCTAGTGGGAAAAGGCTTTTGTTGTTGTTGTATATATATATATATATAAGTATGAGAAACAAAAACCTTTAGTGGACAAGTAATAGACTACAACTAATGGGAAGGGCCATGAGTGCAAATAAAAATTAACCTTGCTTGCCATAATTAAGTTCCGAGATAACTATAAAATAACTAGTAGATCTGAAGAGCTCTCGGACAACTAGGAAAGCATTCTTAACTCACATAAGACCTTGTATATGACCTAATTAATTTGAGTTTAGCAGAAAAGTCTTCCAATAATAGGAAAGTATCTAAAATAGGATACTGCCACAGCTTGGTTATTGATATCATCATAAAATCTTGCTAAAATCCTATAAAATTATCACAATTATTTAATAATTAATCTCTCTTAACAAATAATCAGTATTATAAAAAAATTAACTTATATCATAATAAAAGCCTATTTTTATATGAAAATATGTAATATTCGGATATTACAATCCCAAATTAGCTTATTGCTAGTTCCTAGCAATTACAACAACTCGAAGCAAAGCTCAAATTAAAGAATATCACAAACTATTTTAATCAAATCCAAGTTATCTCAACTCAAGGATATCAGTCATGTAAAAACATCACAAACATCAAAACTCAATGTCTATGAATATTATAGCTAATACAATATACACTCCATTCTTCAAAATATCATATTTAGATCCCTTTGGATCATACATTAAAAGAGCCATGCAGTTCTTTAAGATGAAATAGGACTTTATTAGCTTGTATTTCGGGTAAAAGGGAAATATGAAGGTTAAAGGGTAATAATGAATATAAAAAATGTTTCAAGAATATTTAGAAGTTTTTTCCCAACACTTTCATCATATGTTTTCCGTTCTTTATTTCTTTGTAATTTTTTTCTTTACATTTATCATTTTTTTCTTTCCCACTTTTCTTTTCTATTATTCTTTTTTTTTTTTGCATTTGTTTTTTTCCTTTCTTTCCAACTTTCAAACTCACTTTATACCTCCACATAGTGCAATAATAACACTCCTTTCTTAAAACACTTGAGAAAGTGTGAAGAAAGAAAGGTAAAAAAAGAGGCTCAATGCAGAGTGACTAGTGGCAATATATGAAAGAACAAAAATATTATGTAAAGGCTCAAGATAAGAAACATGGCCTAATATATATCATCTCTTAAGGAAACACATAAATCTTCCAATTTCCATGACATCAAATTAATGCAAGTGCAAAATAAATCTTCTCTTTAGCCAAAAATAAATTAATTAATGAAACGATCCAGTCAAATGAAATTATGGGCTCGCATCAATAAATTTTTTGATGGTCCAGAAAATACTCTCATAATAAAAACAAATGGCACAAAACTCACTACCTAAAAACTGTATCCACATATTCTCATTAGGTTACCTAATTAATCATTTTTTCAACAAAGAGTAATTGAAGCAAAAAATTTAGCAATGTGAATGTATAATAGATATTATGATGAAAGCAAAAATTTCACGTAGAAGAAGTGGCAAATTGAAGACATGACTAAAACTCAAGTGAGTCCCACTCCTAATCAAAACCACACATTGTCCCCAATGTTTAAAATAATTAAATGCCTAATTAAGTGATTGAAAATAAATGTTTGAATAAAAAAAATAACGGGGAAGAGTCACAAATACTTAAAATTCTTAGCAAACAAAAGGGGAGAAGGAAAGAAGATAAATTAAACTTGAAAAATGTTAGCAATGAAATAGAAAAAATAAAATAAAATAAAATAAACGACGAGACAAACTAAGAAACATAAAGCATATTTTTTTTATTCTTTTTGTTAGCTGACACTATTCATATCCTGATACATAGGCACCAAACTATGTGATGCACTTAGGCCGACTCACTAAAACACTTAACAAGAAAACATTGTCACACCTCAATCAAATGTATCATGAATTAGTTTTATCTTCACAATGACACCAGAAATTTAGATTAAAAGGTACATGTCTAATAGCAAATAGAATAGACAACTTAGTTAGGACATGTTTAGACACTTCTAAAATATCAACACACTCTGCATTGTCCTTTGAGTTTACTAATCTATGAGAAGTCGGGGTCCTAGGCACATACTCTCTAATTTTGGGCTCTATAATTTCGGCTTTTACAGGGATAGACAGATTAATAAGCTTTCAGGGCAAGTTATCCTCATCTAAATTTCGTTTTTCGACTAAACTATTGTCCTTATCTGACTTCTCATCATCTTTTTCAACTATTGGAATTAAATGTTTCATTAATTGCATATATCCCCTCAAGATAGTAGGGATTGTATTTCAAAAAACATGTATGCATCTAATTTAACAAACTAGTGTATCGCGCGGATAATGAAATTAGTTTAGAGTATAAATGATAGATTGATTTTGGTTATTTGGAGCATCCCTTTGGTTTTACCCTAGCTATTGGCAGAGCCTTAGACGATATCCAATAAAAATCTTATTCCTATTAAATTGTAATTTTTATTGGAATCAATATTTTTATATATTAAGATCTCGATGTGATAATAAACAAAATTCGTTAATGCAACGGTAGCAGCATTTTGACTTTCCATAGGTGATAAGAAATTTTTTAGTTTTGTCGGGAGCACTGGAGGGACTTTAAAAATCTCTAGTAAAAATCTTATTTCAGATATTAATTTTTCTATTTTTTTTTAACTTTCATTACTAGAAAACAATAAATTTCGGACGGAATAGGAATCATCTGAAACTTTTCAATATTTTCAGACAGATCATAGATAATGTACATAATGAATAAGGGGAAAATATTTCCATATGAAATATATACGCCTAAATTCCGAGGAAGATATCGTAACATGTTGGTGCCATATATCAAAAGGAAAAGAGACAAATTACGGATGAAATTAATTTTTTTATTAATTTATTTGAGTATCCGTTTGCAATTTGATTGAAATTTGAGACAGACTTTTTATGGAATTTTCTAAAATAAAAATTTTATTTAAATGAATTTATTTCGTCCAAAATTTTGTACAAATTTTTTATGGAATTTGAAAAAGTTAAAATTAATATCAATGAATTTATTCCGCCTAAAAATTGTCCCAAATTTTATATGGAGTTTTTATGATATTTTAAAATTTATTTATAAGATTTTTTTCCATATAAAATTCATCCAAACTTTCAAACTAATGTTTCACGAAATTTCTTAAAATAAAAAGTTTATAGATAAGAATTTATTCTATTTGAAAGTCGTCCCAAATTTCAAATAATTTTTTTTACAAAATTATCAACAATAAAAAATTTATTTAAAAGAATTTATTCTGTCTGGAATCTATCCTAAATTTCAAACTGATTTTTTATAGAATTTCCTCAAATAAAAATTTAACTAAAAGAATTTATTCCGTCTGAAATATTTTTTGTAGAAAAAAATAAACAAAATATTAATTTTATAAAAAAAATTTACAATCGAAATTCGTCTCAAATTTCAAACAAATTTTACATGGAATTTAATGTAATAAAGAAATTAAGTTAAATATTAAATATTTTGTCAGAAACTTCCTCAAAAGTTGTCCGATTTTTCAAAACATTCCCGCTATACGTATACAATATGGTTTTGTGACTATGTTTTTATTCGTGAATATGAAACAATGGCATTTTGTGGCTACATGTTTGAAGCCCTAAGCTCCCTCCCTTAGGTCCACCATTTCCTCGGAACTCAAAATTTTTAATTCAACACTTTTTACGTAATATGTCAGGGTTGAATTTTGTTTCACATACAATAATGACTATTTAGCCACTTATTTTCGTCAAGTCATTTATCACCATTAATAATACTCACAACTAAATGAGACATTTCATAAATTAAAACAAAAAATAAAGTTTCAAATAATATAAGATGGGTATAATTAATTTAGCAAATAACATATTATTAAATAAGTAGCAATTCTTAGAATGAACGGTATATGGGGCTAATACTCTCCTCACTCATAATCAACCCCTAAACCTGAACTCTATAGCGTATACCATTTTTTAGGAGTCTAATCTCACCATTCTAGTTTTTAATGGAAGGATTGATAAGTGGCGACTCCAAAATTAATTTTAACTTTAGACACCTCATCACGGCACTGGCGTCCTTTCAGACGGTTGCAACAGACACTATTAGCGTTACTCACTCCTTTACCATACGATTACAAAAGTCCCACAGTTGAGAACTGTCACACAAATTATCAAAAATATTATATGCCTATCCTTGAGTCAAGTTCAATGAACCTCCGCTAATAATAGACTCAACCATGCTCTCATTTGATTGTGTCAAACCAATATAAAAATATTGCACAAGGCTCCAAGTTTCAAAACCATGGTGAGGACACTCTAACAACAATTCTTTAAATCATTCCCAACTCTCAAAAAAATTTCCTGACAAAAACCTGTAGTTCCCCTTCATATAAAAGATTGTTTTAGGCATGCGAAAAAATCTAGTTAAAATGTTTTGAATCAAAAGTTTCCATAATGTAATAGATGTAGATGGTAAAGAGTTGAACCAAGCCTTTGTCTTCTCCATCAACGAAAGAGGAAAAAGACGCAAGCGCATAGAATTTTTTTGAAATTGACATATATCACAAATTTCCATAAACTCCTTATCATACACGTATGAGTATTCTCTATCTAAACCATAAAAAAATCGAAATAAGATTAGTAATCTCTAGGCCAAGCTTAAATTGTGCTACAAGGGAAAAATATGCATGAAGGTGGATTTGTAGGTATTCGGAAAAATAATTCCCTAAGAGGTTTGCCTTTCTTTCCTTGCTCAAAAATCTCAAATATGGGCTCAATAACACACATGTCCAAGCTCTCATGTAATGAGTGAGCATAACACAAATTTTTAATTTTTTATAATGAAAATAAAATAAAATAAAATAAATGTCAACTAGTAGAAGAATAAATCTAACAAAGACCTAAAAACTTTTCTACTTATGTTCCCCGCAATGGCGTCAAAAACTTGTTGAGTTATTGTAAGCTTTAAAAATTACTCACAAGTGCACGAATCATAAGTTAGTACAATCCAACACATACAAAGTCGATCTCACGGAGACTTAGAGTTAATAAGTTTTAGGTATTGACAAATTTCCCTAATCTAGTTAAACAAAATGAATGAAGATACAAAATTAAAACAAGTAAAACATAAAGTAAATGTAATTAACCAAATGCAAATTGATTAAGGTTCAGAATCTACCTAGATTAATTTTTTCATCAACTATGTCAAATATATTAATCATAGACATTTTATCTCATGAACGTCTAGTAGCAAAATATGTATTCACAGAAGATCTATCAATTAAGCTATAAAAAATTATGAATTATATGCTTTATTTTCCTTTTACCTAGAAATCACAATTGATATATGATAATAGTTAACACAAATACCAAAAACAAATTTAAAACATGAGAAAAAAATGATTGAATTTATCTAAAAATTTATTCAAACTAACTAATAGGAAAATATAACAATAAACACAAAAGTTCCAAAAACTAGGTAATAATAATTTAACATTGACTATGCTAAAATAATTAGGGTTTCATCAATCTCTTTATACATAGTCGTCTAACTACACATACTGACTTTTAGGGACATCTATCTATTTCATTTTCTCCTCTTGTGCATCTTCTATGTAGCCTTTTGTAACCTCCTATGTTGCTCTGTCTCTGCCCTCTTATTTATAATATAGGGTTTCCTATTTGTATACAAGCCATTTTGTTGCGCAATCCTTGGGTAGCAAGAAAATTATATTTCTTTCCCTCTTTTAGTCTTTCCAATTAATGTGAGTTAATAAGAAAAGTCTCTTAAGAATAGGAAAGTGAAATAAAATTGGAAATTGCTATAGTTTGGTTGTTGATATATTTATGGAATCCTGCCAAACAATTATCTAATAATTATTCCTCTTAGCAAACAATAAGTAATATCTAAAAATTGAAAAAATTAACTTACATCATGAGATAATAAAAGCCTAATTTTATATTAAAAAAATATGTAATATTAGACAATTATTATATATTTCGAATATAAATTACAAAATGGAAGGAGAATGGTTATAATGGTTTGAATATTCCATGCAACATTCATTAGAGTAATGTGAAGCACTTAGAAAGCAATGGCCAGCTGCACATCCATCTCCTCTTGCCTCCCACATGATTTGGATGAATCAAATGTGTTGCAACAGTCATATTCCTCCATGCCTACATATGTTCATCATATGCAAAGGAACAATACGGACGTAGTAGAGGAGAAAACAAAAAACAAGGAAATAATTTGCCTATCTCTTATTTTTTTTAGGGCTGCTTTGGAACCTAGTGTCATGTTCAATCTCACTTAGGATGCATTTTCTTTTAAAGTAAAATAAATTAACAATTGCCTTCAATGGTTTCGAGGGGTTAAGTACCTTTGGGTAAGATTTTGGGCTTACCTTTTGACCCAATGCCATATTCAATCATGTTTAAGACTCGTATCAAAAGTAAACTAAATTAACAATCGTTTAGTCGTCACAAGGGCTCAAGTATCCCCTGGCCAGTTTTTTTTTGAGATGGTTTTATGGCTTAGTGTTATGTTCCATCTTATTTAGGACTCGCTAACAAATTTTCCCACTTATTCAAATCTAATTCTTTAAATCAAAATTACTCATTTTCATTTTAATTAGTTAAAATAAATTAATCTTTTTTAAAAATTAAAATCAACCTACCCACAATTATTTTTTAGAGAACTACATGAATTTGAATTTCTCATTGCATTAGGAGATATGTAGGCATGCAAGTGAAGCCAAAACTATAAATTTTGTAATTTGGTTTCATTTTTCCTTTAACTTGTAAATAATTGTAATTTTTTTTTTGTATATATAATTTCTTTTAGCATTTTATTTTCTACCTTTATATTTTTGTTGGTGAAGGGGTAAAATAGATATTATCAAGATTCTTAATTTGCACAACTAGTTTTAAGGAAATCATTTTAGGACGGATGTATGCAGTAGGATTAAGTTCTTGTCCTTCCCTATGCATAATCAGACTCTTAAACCTAATTTCTTGTCAAAGACCATTTTTCTAAGAAAAATGGTTTTTTCAATTATTTCAGTCATAAAATTAAATAGAAAACAAAAATAAAAAATGATTTTAGGAAATAAATTTAAATTCAAAAATACAATTAATGCTTTATTAATGGTAATTTAGGGTTTGAATGATTAATTGATTTTGATTTATTCTAATTGTATAAAGTGATTTTGATTGATGGGAAAGATTCATTCTAATTTGTCCTGATTAATTGAGCAGATTGAGGTGATGAGAATAAATATTTGAGTTATAAATAGTTAAGAGTAAAAAAACCCTAACGGCACTAGAGATGAGAGAGGAGCCAAAAAAGTAGAGAAAGAGAGGAGGAGATAACCGCAGCAATAACACAAAGACGAAAGGAAGAAAGGAAGGATTTGAAGAGCAAAGATCATAGCAGCAGCAAGTCCCACCTTTGCCTTTAAGCCATACGCGTAAATCCCCCATCACCAAAAGGTCACGGTTCACAACTTCTTTAATAGCTTTGGACTGATAGATCACGTACCACTCCCGCCATGTGACTTAATAAAAATGGTGGCTTTCATTGTTTTCAAACAATGGCAGTTTGATAGAAAAAGGTAAACATATTTGTCCACCCCTTAAGGCTTCGTAGGTCTTTCTAGTACATTGTATCTTTCTTTTCTTTTTCTTTTTTAATATGGTTTGTTCCATTTCAAATTTTATCATTTTTGTCACGATGCAATTCTTGTTACCTTGGATGTGAGCTATTCTTTGAGAGAGAAGAAAAGGAAGTGAGAAAGAAAGAAATAATGTCATGTTGGCAAATTGCCCAGAGAGAAAATTAAGGAAGAAAGAGATAAGACTTATATTCTTAATTTAACGATTACTTTCACCATTTTCGTCACTTTTTATTCATTTTATTTTATTACCATTTTTTTCATTTGTTATACTTGTTAACTACGTAGGTTGTAATCATTTCGCACATATATATATTATGCTTGATCAAAATTTATTATTATTATCTTGTATTTCTTTTGGTAAATATTATCTTCTTAAATTTTTTTTTAAACTTTTGTTAATAGCGCTTTACGATCCGACGATGGAATAATCAAAATTAGCCGAAGTGATGACGATATTTTGATTTTCCTGAGGTGAGGAGTTTCTCTTTAGCTTTCCAGAAGTGCTGGCAGGGCTTTAGGTGATTTCCAATATAAATATCTCTATTCACACATTAATTTCCTGTCATGATTATACGTTTGTCACTTTAGCCAAATATCACATTAACTCTTAAATTTTGCCAACTATGGAAAGTTTGGGAGAGGATTGAAGGGACGATCAACTAAACTCTTCCTAATATTCTTGAGGCTATTAATATTAGATTTTGCTGGGAGAGCTGACGAGGTCTAATTTTCACAATTAAATAAATAAATATTTTAAAAAAATGAATGCGAACAAATTAATATAGCTATAACTTTGTGATGGTGGTAAATTAAAATTTCATTTGATCACTCATTCCAAAAAATTTATTTTCTAAAAATCATTTCACAAACCACTCATTATAAAAATTTCATTTCATAAAAATCATTTAAAAATCTCATATTTTATTAAGAAATATTTTCTTAGAAAACTGATTTTTTAATTTACCGCCTTTATATAACATGTTGTGGGCTTACATTTGTTTCATACAATAATGGCTATTTAGCCACCCATTCCATGTCTTAGTCATTTATCATTTTTGATAATATGCCGACAAAATGGTACATGTCAAAATAAAAAAAAATATTTTTTTTATATAATAAAGGACCAATTTAATTAATTTGATAAGATAACAATAGATTAAATAGGTAACCATTCTTAGAATGGACGGTGTAGGGTGCTAACACCTTCCCTACCTGTAATCAATCCCGGAACCTAAACTCTTAAACGCAGATCATTTTTTTAAGGTGTCCAATCGCACCATTCCATTTTTAATGGAAGAATCGGTTGATGGCGACTCCCAAACAATTAATTTTTAGTTGCCTTCTCCCATCACAGCTCCCTTCAGGACGGTTGCGACACCTACCCACAAGGAATAATAAAGAACCTCCGATAGCACCTCTGCCACATGTGACCAATCCTCATGACGGTAGTGTGCCATTGGCTACATCAAATTGCAACCTGCAGAATATCTCGAACCAATAGGTTCCTCTTAGCTCCCATGAGGCCGCGTATTTACAACCAGCGCAACAGTCTTACCCTTATTTCATACCGCAAGTTGAAAGTTTGAAATCCAATGAAAAGTTAGAGGTGTATGAAGAAAGATTGTGAGCCATAGAAGGAGTGAACAATTATGGTATCATGGACGCTTCAGAGCTTTGTCTTATTCCTAATGTGGTAATTCCTCCAAAGTTTAAAGTGCCAGATTTTGATAAATACAAGGGAACCACCTGCCCAAAGAATCATTTGACTATGTATTGTCGAAAGATGGCTTCTTGTGCCCATGATGACAAGCTGCTTATCCATTTCTTTCAAGACAGTTTAACTAGGGCAACCTCGAATTGGTATACCCACCTTGATCGAGCCCGCATTCGATGCTAGAAAGACCTTGTTGATGCCTTCCTAAGGCAATACAAATACAACGTTGACATGGCTCCAGATAGGCTCCAGTTGCAAAATATGGAGAAGAAAGCTTTAGAAACTTTCAAAGAATAAGCACAACGATGGAGAGAAATAGCTGCTGAAGTGGAGCCGCCATTATCTGATAAGGAGATGACTGTTATGTTCATCGATACTCTTCAGTCACCCTTCTATGATCGAATGATTGGGAGTGTCTCTTCAAATTTCTCTGACATCGTCCTTATAGGGGAAAGGGTAGAAAATGGAATAAGAAGTGGAAAGATTGCTGACAACTCAAGTAGGGCAGCCAGTGCAAGGAAACCTTGGGTAGGAAAGAAGGAAGGTGAGGTACAGGCTATGATAAATGATAAGAGGCATGGGGAAAGTCCAACTCAAGGAGAACCTATCCATTCACCTGCAATACCTCAACAATCACTCCAAGCACCCTACACACCTTACCCATACATCGCTGCCACTTCACTTGCTTCATACCCTCAACCTTACCAAGCACCCCCTTCTTTTCAGCACCAAACACCTACAGTGCCTCCCCAAGCCACTCAATCTTTGACTTAAAATTTGAATGCTAATCAAAGAAAGACCCATAATAACCAGGACAAGAAACCCATTCAACACGACCCTATTCCCATGTCCTATATTGAGTTGCTACCTCATCTATTGCATAATGGCTTGGTAGCTCTATGCCCCGTGAAGCCAATGCAACCCCCATACCCAAAGTGGTATGATTCTAATGCACGATGCAATTATCATGCGGGAGCTATAGGTCATTCTACTGAAAAATGTACCACTTTGAAGATAAGGTGCAAGGTCTTAAAAAGCCAAATGGTTGACCTTTGAGCAAGGAACTCCAAACGTAAGTCATAATCCTTTGCCTGACCATGGAAATCATGGGGTTAATGCAGTTGAGCGAGTACCCACCTGTGACTCATGTTAAGGCTTTTGAAGCTCTATGATGGCATTTCTAGTTCAAGTATATGCAGTTAAAGATCACATTGGTGTGATTGTTGTGCTTTGTTAACACCAAGTTTTATTAGTTAATATTGGGCTTTGGTACGTGCATTGATTTGGGGTGTGGAGGCATGAATAATTTACTCCCTTGGATGTTTGCCGTCCACACCATGTAGACTCCCTCCCCTTTTACCCATTTGTGGTCTATATCTCATTGTTTCCTGTGTGACAGTGTATGGTGAATTCCTACCTATTTCAATATTTTTTCTTCTAATGAATTTGCCTACACTGAGTTAGAGGTCACTTTAATAAACAAAAAGGAAGTCAGATAAAATGGAGGATGTCGTACAGATGGGTAAAAGCAAGATACGAAGAATAAGGAAAGCAAAATGAATGAAAATGGAGGGATGTGTCACGTAGGAAAAAGAAAGGATAAAAGAGATAAACTGGTTTCTACTTAAAGTGAACGTTGCACTGCGTGAAGAATAAAAATGCAGTTTCGTAAAATAAAATAAAATAAAAAGAGAGGAGGTTGTGTTGCTATAGGGATATCTAACCTATGTTCAATTATTTATTTTATTTCCTTTTGTTTCACATTATCTATTGTGCTTTAATATTCCTAAGCTGCTTCTTTTTTTTAGTGCATCTTGTCGTTGTTAACCTAGGTAAATATTCATGGCAGTGACGTTCGATCAAAAAGAAAAGGAAAATGTTTTTGTCACAATTACGATTCATTTTCCTTTTATTTTGTCATTAATTATGGTATAAGATTTCAATGATAGGACAATTAAAAATATGTTGCAACGGTGACATTTTTTAATTTTATTGAGACAAAGGATATTCTCTACAGTTTTGCCGAGAGTGCTGGCGGGGCTATAAACAATTTCTCACAAAATCTTATTTCATGATTAACTTTACCAATTTCTATCATCTTATTCATGTCAAAAATTCATTTGTGGAATAAGGTTCCAACGATGGGATATTTAAAATTAACTGCGACGGCGGTGACATTTTAATTTCCTTGAGGTGAGGAGAATTTTATAGTTTTGCGGGGAGCGCTGGCGGAACTGTAAATAATCTCCAGTAAAATCCATATTTCATTATTAATTTTGTCGCAATCCAATTCTCCATTTCTACTACATTTAGTGACCCAATTAATTTTTCAACAAAAATCACCTTTCATTCACAAAATTAGTATTCTTCCTTACTTTTTCACGTCATTCATAATTTGAAATATTAACTTCTCACACCAAAGCCAAAACTGGCCGATGACATAAATTGGGAGAGGATCGGGAGTCTGATCAACTAAACTTTTCCCGATATTCTTAAGACATTTATATCAGATTTTGCCAGGAGCGCTAGCAGGGTCTGATTCTCAAAATAAACAATAAAAATAAAATATTTTCCAAAAATAATAAATAACACAAAAATAACTACGAACAAATTCACACAACTTGTATTTGATGATAATGGTGAATAAAAATTTGAAATTCCTTTTAAACAATGCATTTTCAAATCATTTACCTTATTAAATAATTTTTCTCAATTGTGAAACTCATTTTATTTATCAAAAATATTTTTTTTGAAATTTAAGTTTCTAATTCACCATTTTCATCCCGAATAAATTACGAATTCATAATTTGTTCCTCAATAATGGCTCTTAAGCCACCCATTCCCTGTCTCAGCCATTTATCACCCATTCCCCGACAAAATGGGACATAAAAAATATAACAACAATACAAATATTTTTCCAAATAATAAACGACCAACACATTTAACTTAGCAGATAACCTTAGATTAAATAGGTAACCGTTCTCCGAACGGACGGTGTAGGGTGCTAATACCTTCCCTGCCTGTAATCAAACCCCCAAACTCAAACTCTGGTACGCAGATTCTTTACTTAGGTGTCCAATGGCACCATTCTATTTTTAATGGAAAAATCGATTGGTAGCGACTCCAAAAACCCCTTTTCAACAATTAAATTATTTAGTTGCCTTCTCCTTTCGCGGTGCCCTTCGGGACGGTTGCGACAACTGTACATCCATCTCCTCTTGCCTCCTACATGATTTGGATAAGCCAAATGTGCTGCAATGGTCATATTCCTCCACGCCTACATATGTTCATCATCTGCGATGGAACTAAACACACATAATAGAGCAGAAAACGAAAGCAACAAGGAAATCATTTGTGTATTGCTATCCGTTTTGGTTTTCCAATATATACGCGGCATCACATTGGTTATTCAGTTATAAATACATCAAATTTGTCCTCCACATAGATGTTTTACATCAAATTGGTCTTTCAATGTCTTATTTTTGCTCCCGAATTGGTTCTTAAAATGACATCAAATTTATCTTTAAAGGACAATATTGATGGCATTAATTCATTGAAGGACCAATTTAAAGTTGTTGATTAATAGAGGAATAATTTGATGTTGAGTAAATCTTACGAGCACTAAAATGAGTGTTTACTTTAATTAAAAAAAATCTATTTAAATATTTACTTATTGGAATTAGCTGAGTTGTTTCGTTATTAGCTAACGTTGCAATATAAATTGTATTTATAGATATATATGAGAGAAAAACTAGCAATAGTTTAGTCGAAAAATAGCAAAGGGTGTAGAACATGCTCAGGGTTTCTCCTTATTTTTCGCGAATTTTAGGTTGTCTGCTTGAAAGATATATTATCTCACGTGACCATTCAAATTTGTCGATATCTCATAAATATATATAGTCTCAGCAACAATAGTCAGATCAATTGAAATGGCGTTTAACGACAACTAATTTTTTTGTTGGAGTGAAACACCTAAAATTTGTAAGTACCAAGGGAACGTTCCTCACTGTCATATTATTATGAGATATTCATAAAGGCCCTCCTTAAGCATCTAAAACATGCATGAAACTTTAAGAGTAATTGCTTGACTAAAAATAACAGGAAAGATTTAACGGAATTTACTAAACGTAGAAGTATAGAACCACACACGGAGCTAATGCTCCAATTTATAGGCTATAAAGTCGGTTTATTTGCACCGACTTGTTTGGCATACATTGAATATCAACAAATAAAAGTATGTAGATCGTTTTTTCCAAAAAAAAAAAATAGGTAGACAACTATTGCTTATTGTTGGTTTGAGTGGTCAATTATCCACTCTACATGCTCATCAATCTGGTAAAATAAACTTGACAAATAAGAGAGCACGTGTTTATGATAACATATTTTTATGAGTTAGGAGTACTTTTTAAATGAATTTTACTTGGTGGGTAAGTTATATTATACTTATAAAAAGGCCTGCTATGCTTAAACCGAAAATACACTCATATATTCACAATTATGAAATTCATTTTTGGTGAATTATGATGTTTATTGCCAAGTGAATTCTGGGTCTGTCAAAACCAATGTTTTAAAAACCAGATAATCGGAGAAGAGAGTAGTTCAAGGATTAACCTGTTTGATCGGTTGAACGGGTGATTGAACCGGTATACTATATATATATATATAACAGATCACAAAAATTATAAATCGCTTTGTCATGTCGCCACCTGTTTTATAAAGAAGAAGGACTAGAAACGTGGAGTATCGTGAAGAAGGGGATTCAGTCTCCCCCAACCCAACTCCCGAAGAGCTGCATCCTAAGTTTTCTTTTTTTAAAAAAACTTTTTTCTTCTTTCTTTTTTAATAAAAATTTAATTTAAAAGTTGATGAAAGAACCGACTGATTTTTTATTTTCAGTTTACACTGACTCAACTAGTTTTTTTTTATTTTTTGTGGTTTAACTGCTTGAGCGTTTCTTTGGTTGAACCAAAATTGATGGAGCTTCCAGTCCAACCGATTAGACCGATTTTTAAAACACAGGCAAAAAGCATACCTAATCACGTGACTATTCAAAATTGTCCATATCTCATAAATATAGTCTCGAGATAATGTTCAGATCAATTGTCAGGGCATTTAACTACAACTAATTTTTTTTCCAGCAAAATAATAATAATAATAATAAAAAGAAAAGTGCGACTCTTTTTTTAGTAGAAGTGTAGAAGTGACAAGACCGTTAAGCACCTAAAACATGCATGAAAATCTAAGATTGCTTGACTAAAAATAACAGCAAAGGATTAGTGGAATGTATCATACGTAGAAGTATATATCCACTACGGAAGTATATATTTCTCTCTGCACAACTGCGATCGACGTAACTTGCACACTACAGACTGTAACTCACGCTTTGAACTACTATACCACACACGGAGCTAATTAGTGCTCCCATTTATAAGCTATAAAGTCGAGTTATATGCACCTACTTGTTTGGGACACATTGAATATCAACAAATAAAAATATGCAGTGACATTTTTAGCAAAGAGAAAAAATAGGTAGATAATTATTGCTTATATATAGTTGGTTCGAGTGTTCCATTTATTCTACCACGTTTTTCTTCAGTCTAAAAAATTCAGGAGAGAGTCAGTGTTGACTCTTCAACAGGTAGGTGTATTAGTAAGGTTGTTAATGTTAAATTTGAGCAGAGAGTTAGATAAGATATATAGAAATATTAAGTTTCTTGAAATATAATTGGTCAAAAGTGAAGTCTATATAAGGGCAGGACATGCAGCAACAATAACCATCAATCCCCAGAGCCTAATCTATCCAAACCGCATTTTGCAAATAATTCTCATCCTTCCCGCTTTGTGCCCAGACACACACACAGACACTATGAGTAGCCAAATCTCAGGTCCCTTGTTCCAAGAATACATTGGAGCAAAGGCCAACGTCAACGTCAAAATTTCAGATGTCCCCAACAATCAAGTAGTGACCTTTCACTTCGTTCTCTCCTTTGCGACAGACTACGAAGCCAACGGTACCGCTGCCAATGGGGATTTTAAGCCATATTGGAAACCGACCTTCACTCCAGAACAAGTTCGAGAGATAAAGAAAAAGTATTCCAATGTCAAAGTGATGTTGGGCGTTGGAGCCGAGATGACAATTTCCCCTTCACTTTGTCACTTGAATTGGACAGAAGAACATGGGTTGGAAATGCTGCATTTTCACTGGGGAACATCATCAACGATTACGAATTAGATGGGATTGAAGTCAACTATGGAAACATTAACCTCGCATCAAGAGCTGACTTTGCATACTGCGTGGGAGAGGTCATCAAGACACTCAAGGAACGCAGAGTCATCAAATTTGCTTCGATAGCTCCCTCCTCCAAACATGTATCCGAATACCAGGAGCTGTACACCACATACAAGGAGAAAATAGACGTAGTCTCCTACCAGTTCTACACTCATTCTCTGAAATCTACAAAAGACTTCATCAGTTTGTACTCTGACATTCGCAACAAGTTCCCAGGAGCAAATCTCTTGGCTGGCCTCAGTACTGACAAGCAGGATGCCAATAACCTGACAGCTGATATCTTCTTTCACGGCTGTGAGCAGCTTAAGGCACAAGGAAACCTCAGTGTTGGCATTTTTATCTGGAGTGCCGAGGACTCCATTCCTGCCTTCCAGCAAGAGATAAGAGCACAAGATCTTCTGGCGTCGTCCTAACCTAAGTAAAGTTAGAGTCACACCTGGAATCATGCATGCATGCGTCTTCCTAGCCTTTATAGCATGCAATGATTGATAAAACGAATTAAGTTTCCATCGCCACTCATAGGCTAGATGGAGCTAGCATATAAATGATATATTACTAAATAAGATTCCAGGGCATTTCATTCCGTTTTCTGTACTTGAAATTAATATTCACGCATTTGTTTTGTGTGTTTGCTTTTGTGCTACTATATGTCACTTCGATTCAAGTCTCTTTCTGTTCTTGCTATTGTACTACTATAAATATGTCACTTCAATTCAAGTGTCTTTAATTTCTTTTGTTTGCTGGCTTATATATATATATATATATATATATATATATATATATATATATATATATATATATATATATAAAAGTATGAGAAACAAAAACCTTTAGTGGACAAGTAATAGACTACAACTAATGGTATGGGCCATGAGTGCAAATAAAAATTAACCTTGCTTGCCATAATTAAGTTCCGAGATAAATATAAAATAACTAGTAGATCTAAAGAGCTGTCGGACAACTAGGAAAGCATTCTTAACTCACATAAGACCTTGTATATGACCTAATTAATTTGAGTTTAGCAGAAAAGTCTTCCAATAATAGGAAAGTATTTAAAATAGGATACTGCCACAGCTTGGTTATTAATATCATCATGGAATCTTGCTAAAATCTTATAAAATTATCACAATTATTTAATAATTAATCTCTCTTAACAAATAATCAGTATTATCACAAAATAAAAAAATTAACTTATATCATAATAAAAGCCTATTTTTATATTAAAATATATAATATTCGGCTATTACAATCCCAAATTAGCTTATTGCTAGTTCCTAGCAATTACAACAACTCTCAGCAAAGCTCAAATTAAAGAATATCACAAACTATTTTAATCAAATCCAATTTATCTCAACTCAAGGATATCAGTCATGTAAAAACATCACAAACATCAAAACTCAATGTCTATGAATATTATAGCTAATACAATATACACTCCATTCTTCAAAATATCATATTTAGATGCCTATCAGAGAACATATTTCAACTATATTTAATTCATATCACACCTTTGGATCATACATTAAAAGAGCCATGCAGTTCTTTAAGATCAATAGGGCTTTACTAGCTTGTATTTCAGGTAAAAGGAAAATATGAAGGTTAAAGGGTAATAATAAATATAAAAAATGTTTCAAGAATATTTAGAAGTTTTTTTCCCAACACTTTCATCATATGTTTTCCGTTCTTTATTTCTTTGTAATTTTGTTCTTTAAATTTATCATATTTTTCTTTCCCACTTTTCTTTTCTATTATTATTATTATTTTTTTTTTTTTGCATTTGCTTCTTCCTTTCTTTCCAACTTTCAAACTCACTATATACCTCCACAAAGTGCAATAATAACACTCCTTTCTTAAAACACTTGAGAAAGTGTGAAGAAAGAAAGGTAAAAAAAGAGGCTCAATGCAGAGTGACTAGTGGCAATATATGAAAGAACAAAAATATTATGTAAAGGCTCAAAATAAGAAACATGGCCTAATATATATCATCTCTTAAGGAAACACATAAATCTTCCAATTTCCATGACATCAAATTAATGCAAGTGCAAAATAAATCTTCTCTTTAGCCAAAAAAAAATTAATTAATGAAATGATCAAGTCAAATGAAATTATGGGTTTGCATCAATTAATTTTTTTATGGTAAAAAAAACACTCTCATAATAAAAACAAATGGCACAAAACTCACTACCTAAAAATTGTATCCACATATTCTCATTAGGTTACCTAATTAATCGTTTTTTCAACAAAGAGTAATTGAAGCAAAAATTTTAGCAATGTGAATGTATAATAGATATTATGATGAAAGCAAAAATTTCACGTAGAAGAAGTGGCAAACTGAAGACATGACTAAAACTCAAGTGAGTCCCACTCCCAATCAAAACCACACATTGTCCCCAATGTTTAAAATAATTAAATGCCTAATTAAATGAATGAAATTAAATGTTTGAATAAAAAAAATAACGGGGAAGAGTCACATATACTTAAAATTCTTAGCAAACAAAAGGGGAGAAGGAAAGAAGATAAATTAAACTTGAAAAATGTTAGCAATGAAATAGAAAAAATAAAATAAAATAAACAAACAGACAAACTAAGAAACATAAAGCATATTTTTTTATTCTTTTTGTTAGTTGACACTATTCATATCCTGATACATAGGCACCGAACTATGTGATGCACTTAGGCCGACTCACTAAAACACTTAACAAGAAAACATTGTCACACCTCAATCAAATGTATCATGAATTAGTTTTATCTTCACAATGACACCAGAAATTTAGATTAAAAGGTACATGTCTAATAGCAAATAGAATAGGCAACTTAATTAGGACATGTTTAGACACTTCTAAAATATCAACACACACTGCATTGTCCTTTGAGTTTACTAATCTATGAGAAGTCGGGGTCCTAGGCACATACTCTCTAATTTTGGGCTCTATAATTTCAGCCTTTACAGGGATAGACAGATTAATAAGCTTTCTGGGCAAGTTATCCTCATATAAATTTCGCTTTTCGACTAAACTATTGTCCTTATCTGACTGCTCATCATCTTTTTCCACTAGCTCTACAACATTATCATCCACTTGCTCCGGCCCCTATTGGAATTAAATGTTTCATTAATTGCATATATTCCATCAAGATAGCAGGGATTATATTTCAAAACACATGTATGCATCTAATTTAACAAACTAGTGTATCGCGCTGGTCATGAAATTAGTTTAGAGTATAAATGATAGATTGATTTTGGTTATTTGGAGCATCCCTTTGGTTTTACCCTAGCTATTGGCAGAGCCTTAGACGATATCCAATAAAAATCTTATTCCTATTAAATTGTAATTTTTATTGGAATCAATATTTTTTATATATTAAGATCTCGATGTGAGAATAAACAAAATTAGTTAATGCGACGACAGCAGCATTTTGACTTTCTGTAGGTGATAAGAAATTTTTTAATTTTGTCGAGAGCGCTGGAGGGACTTTAAAAATCTCTAATAAAAATCTTATTTCATATATTAATTTTTCTATTTTTTTTAACTTTCATTACAAGAAAACAATAAATTTCGGACGGAATAGGAATCATCATGTACCTTTCGAAAACCATGTTGTTCTCCTTCACACTCAACAAGAGAAACAGACACACCCTTTTCCTTCACTGCTTGGTATATATTCCAAGCTTGATCAGCGAGTACAACCTGCAACATGTAGAATAAATTGATCAAACTGAATCTTGACATTATTTAAAGTAAATTTAGGAATAGGCCATCAATTTTCACTCAAGAATCCTTTAAGTTTTAAATATGGGAAGGGGGAAGTAACAATTGCATTGTTGCAACCTTGTCCTCTAATCCTTGAAATAAAATTATGGGACAAGAAATAAATCACTCCTTCTCACCTCCTACAATCAGTTAAGAGATTGCCTGAACACTAAATGAAACAAATAAATCAAAGAGATAATTGTTACCTTAAATGGTCATCTATGACTTACCAACAAGGTTATCAATGTAATTAATGAGATTCAAGTTTATGAGTTTCTGCTCTCAACATGTTCAAGTCGACTACCTGTTTGAGAAACCAATTGGAAAATAAATTCCATTGCAAGGTCAACAACTTAACTTAAAGTGATGATAGCATATACTATACTACACTTGATCTTGACCAAAAAGGCGGAGAAAAGTATCAGTGTATCTGTAAGCTATTAAATAGATTACTAAAATCAGTCACTTAGAAGGATATTTGATAAATAAAAAATTGTTCGATACATTCTTAATCTTATCGTCTTTGTTAAAGAGATGAGAACAAATGACAAGTTCAAACATTCAAATAATGTGAATTAATGACAAGTCATAAATCTATTCCATGAAAACTACTTCATGGTTAATAGATATATGATTATAATCATTAGGAAAAAGAATTACAACAAAGCAAAACAACAATACGAACCAAACAAATTCCCAATCTCAAAATCCCTAACCTAACCCCAATCATTACACCACCAACACAGTAAAGTTCAGAATCGAGACAAGAACGAAGAAATATATTCGCACACAACACAAACTAGAATTTCACAACATTTTCTAACTTGCAAGCATGTGCAAAAGCAGAAAACAAATCAGAGAACACAAACAGAGATCGAACAAAGCCAGAAATTTGAAAATGCAATATAGATATGTGAATCTTAGAATTCTCAGAAACGAAACTAATCAAAGTGAGAGAAACTTACCTCTATGTCATACCTCTTGGATAATTTTAAGTCCTAATGAGAATCTCATTTTGGAAATTCCTTCGATCTTGAAATCAATGGCAGAGAGAGAGAGAGAGAGAGAGAGAGAGAGAGAGAAGTGTGGAGGGAAAGCATAAGAGTGAAGCAAGAGCACAACGAGATGAATCGTGTTCAGATTTCTGGGAAGTTTTGTTTTAAGGGGACGGGAATGAATAGAGGGTGAGTTAATGAAAATTGGCTTTGACCGCTAAACGATTAGCTTATAGTTACAAAGTCTATACAATTTTTATGTCTGTCACTAAAGATAGCCGTAGGTATATGTCATTTTTCTTGTAGTGCAAGCAAGGTTAATTTTTATTTGCACTCATGGCCCATACCATTAGTTGTAGTCTATTACTTGTCCACTAAAGGTTTTTGTTTCTCATACTTATATATATATATATATATATATATATATATATATATATATATAAAAGCCAGCAAACAAAAGAAATTAAAGACACTTGAATTGAAGTGACATATAGTAGTAGTACAATAGCAAGAACAGAAAGAGACTTGAATCGAAGTGACATATAGTAGCACAAAAGCAAACACACAAAACAAATACGTGAATATTAATTTCAAGTACAGAAAACGGAATGAAATGCCCTGGAATCTTATTTAGTAATATATCATTTATATGCTAGCTCCATCTAGCCTATGAGTGGCGATGGAAACTTAATTCGTTTTATCAATCATTGCATGCTATAAAGGCTAGGAAGACGCATGCATGCATGATTCCAGGTGTGACTCTAACTTTACTTAGGTTAGGACGACGCCAGAAGATCTTGTGCTCTTATCTCTTCTTTGGAAGGCGGGAATGGAGTCCTCGGCACTCCAGGATAAAAATGCCAACACCGAGGTTTCCTTGTGCCTTAAGTCTGCTCACAGTAGTGAAAGAAGATATCATTGTCGGGTTATTGGCATCCTGGTTGTCGATCGAGGCCGACCAAGAGATTTGCTCCTGGGAACTTGTTGCGAATGTCGAGTACAAGCCGATGAAGTCTTTTGTAGATTTCAGAGAATGAGTGTAGAAGCGGTAGGAGACTACGTCTATTTTCTCCTTGTATGTGGTGTACGACTCTGGTATTCGGATACATGTTTGGAGGAGGGAGCTATCGAAGCAAATTTGATGACTCTGCGTTCCTTGAGTGTCTTGATGACCTCTCCCACGCAGTATGCAAAGTCGACTCTTGATGCGAGGTTAATGTTTCCATAGTTGACTTCAATCCCATCTAATTCGTAATCGTTGATGATGTTCCCGGTGAAAATGCAGCATTTCCAACCCATGTTCTTACGTCCGAATTGAAGTGACAGGTGAAGGGGAAATTGTCATCTACGGCTCCAACGCCCAACATCACTTTGACATTGGAATACTTTTTCTTTATCTCTCGAACTTGTTCGGAGTGAAGGTCGGTTTCCAATATGGCTTAAAATCCCCATTGGCGTGATACCGTTGGCTTCGTAGTCTGTCGCAAAGGAGAGAACGAAGTGAAAGGTCACTACTTGATTGTTGGGGACATCTGAAATTTTGAGCGTTGACGTTGGCCTTTGCTCCAATGTATTCTTGGAACAAGGGACTGAGATTTGGCTACTCATAGTGTCTGTGTGTGTGTCACGGGCACAAAGCGGGAAGGATGAGAATTATTTGCAAAATGCGGTTTGGATAGATTAGGCTCACGGGGATTGATGGTTATTGTTGCTGCATGTCTGCCCTTATATAGACTTCACTTTTGACCAATTATATTTCAAGAAACTTAATATTTCTATATATCTTATCTAACTCTCTGCTCAAATTTAACATTAACAACCTTACTAATACACCTACCTGTTGAAGAGTCAACACTGACTCTCTCCTGAATTTTTTAGACTGAAGAAAAACGTGGTAGAATAAATGGAACACTCGAACCAACTATATATAAGCAATAATTATCTACCTATTTTTTCTCTTTGCTAAAAATGTCACTTCATATTTTTATTTGTTGATATTCAATGTGTCCCAAACAAGTAGGTGCATATAACTCGATTTTATAGCTTATAAATGGGAGCACTAATTAGCTCCGTGTGTGGTATAGTAGTTCAAAGCGTGAGTTACAGTCTGTAGTGTGCAAGTTACGTCGATCGCAGTTGTGCTGAGAGAAATATATACTTCCGTAGTGGATATATACTTCTACGTATGATACATTCCACTAATCCTTTGCTGTTATTTTTAGTCAAGCAATCTTAGATTTTCATGCATGTTTTAGGTCCTTAACGGTCTTGTCACTTCTACACTTCTACTAAAAAAAGAGTCGCACTTTTCTTTTTATTATTATTATTTTGCTGGAAAAAAAATTAGTTGTAGTTAAATGCCCTGACAATTGATCTGAACATTATCTCGAGACTATATTTATGAGATATGGACAATTTTGAATAGTCACGTGATTAGGTATGGTTTTTGCTTGTGTTTTAAAAACCGGTCTAACCGGTTGGACTGGAAGCTCCACCGGTTTTGATTCAACCAAAGAAACGCTCAAGCAGTTAAATCACAAAAAAAAAAAAAGTTGAATCGGTGAAAACTGAAAATAAAAAATCAGTCGGTTCTTTCATTAACTTTTAAATTGAATTTTTATTAAAAAAGAAAGAAGAAAAAAGATTTTTTTTTAAAAAAAAACTTAGGATACAGCTCTTCGGGAGTTGGGTTGGGGGAGACTGAGTCCCCTTCTTCACGATGCTCCACGTTTCTAGTTCTTCTTCTTTAAAAAACACGTAGCGGCATGACAAAGCGATTTATAATTTTTGTGATCTGTTTTATATATATATATATATATATATATATATATATATATAGTATACCGGTTCAATCACCGGTTCAACCGATCAAACAGGTTAAGCCTTGAACTACTCTCTTCTTCGGTTATCCGGTTTTTAAAACATTGGTTTTGACAAACCCATAATTCACTTGGCAATAAACATCATAATTCACCAAAAATGAATTTCATAATTGTGAATATATGAGTGTATTTTCGGTTTAAGCATAGCAGGCGTTTTTATAAGTATAATATAACCTACCCACCAAGTAAAATTCATTTAAAAAGTATTCATTTTAGTGTTCTTAAGATTTACTCAGCATCAAATTATTCCTCTATTAATCAACAACTTTAAATTGGTCCTTCAATGAATTAATTCCATCAATATTGTCTTTCAAAGATAAATTTGATGTCATTTTAAAGACCAATTCAGGGGCAAAAATGAGACATTGAAAGACCAATTTGATGTAAAACATCTATGTGGAGGACAAATTTGATGTATTTATAACTGAAGAACCAATGTAATGCCGCGTATATATTGGGAAACCAAAACGGATAGCAATACACAAATGATTTCCTTGTTGCTTTCGTTTTCTACTCTATTATGTGTGTTTAGTTCCACCACAGATGATGAATATATGTAGGCGTGGAGGAATATGACCATTGCAGCACATTTGGCTTATCCAAATCATGTAGGAGGCAAGAGGAGATGGATGTGCAGTTGTCGCAACCATCCCGAAGGGCGCCGCGAAACGAGAAGACAACTAAATAATTTAATTGTTGAAAAGTGATTTTTGGAGTCGCTACCAATCGATTTTTCCATTAAAAATGGAATGGTGCGATTGGACACCTAAGTAAAGAATCTGTCTACCAGAGTTTGAGTTTGGGGGTTTGATTACAGGCAGGGAAGGTATTAGCACCCTACACCGTCCGTTCGGAGAACGGTTACCTATTTAATCTAAGGTTATCTGTTAAATTAAATGTGTTGATCGTTTATTATTTGGAAAAATATTTTTATTTTTGTTATATTTTTTATGTCCCATTTTGTCGGGTTATTATTTGGAAAAATATTTTTATTTTTGTTATATTTTTTATGTCCCATTTTGTCGGGTATATTATCAAGGGTGATAAATGGCTGAGACAAGGAATGGGTGGCTTAAGAGCCATTATTGAAGAACAAATTGTGAATTCGAAATTTATTAGGGATGAAAATGGTGAATTAGAAACTTAAATTTCAAAAAAAATATTTTTGATAAATAAAATGATTTTTGAAAATGAGTTTCACAATTGAGAAAAATTATTTAACAAGGTAAATGATTTGAAAATACATTGTTTAAAAGGAATTTCAAATTTTTATTCACCATTGTCATCAAATACAGGTTGTGTGAATTTATTCGTAGTTATTTTTGTGTTATTTATTATTTTTGGAAAATATTTTATTTTTATTATTTATTTTGAGAATCAGACCCCGCCAGCGCTTCCGGCAAAATCTGATATTAATGCCTCAAGAATATCAGGAAGAGTTTAGTTGATCAGACTCCCGATCCTCTCCCAATTTCTGTCATCGGCCAGTTTTAACTTTGGTGTGAGAAGTTAATATTTCAAATTATGAATGACGTGAAAAAGTAAGGAAGAATACTAATTTTGTGAATGAAAGGTGATTTTTGTTGAAAAATTATTTGGGTCACTAAATGTAGTAGAAATGGAGAATTGGATTGTGACAAAATTAATAATGAAATATGGATTTTACTGGAGATTATTTACAGTCCTGCCAGCGCTCCCATAAAACTATAAAATTCTCCTCATTTCAAGGAAATTAAAATGTCACCGCCGTCGCAGTTAATTTTAAATATCCCATCGTTGAATTTTTGACATGAATAAGATGATAGAAATTGATAAATTTAATCATGAAATAAGATTTTGTGAGAAATTGTTTATAGTTACGCCAACACTCCCGGCAAAACTATAGAGAATATCCTTTGTCTCAATAAAATTAAAAAATGTCACCGTTGAAACATATTTTTAATTGTCCTATCATTGAAATCTTATACCATAATTAATGACAAAATAAAAGGAAAATGAATCGTAATTGTGACAAAAACATTTTCCTTTTCTTTTTGATCGAACGTCACTGCCATGAATATTTACCTAGGTTAACAACGACAAGATGCACTAAAAAAAAGAAGCAGCTTAGGAATATTAAAGCACAATAGATAATGTAAAACAAAAGGAAATAAAATAAATAATTGAACGTAGGTTAGATATCCCTATAGCAACACAACCTCCTCTCTTTTTATTTTATTTTATTTTACGAAACCCCATTTTTATTCTTCACGCAGTGCAACATTCACTTTAAGTAGAAACCAGTTTATCTCTTTTATCCTTTCTTTTTCCTACGTGACACATCCCTCCATTTTCATTCATTTTGCTTTCCTTATTCTTCGTATCTTGCTTTTACCCATCTGTACGACAGCCTCCTTTTTGTCTGACTTCCTTTTTGTTTATTAAAGTGACCTCTAACTCAGTGTAGGCAAATTCATTAGAAGAAAAAATATTGAAAAAGGTAGGAATTCACCATACACTGTCACACAGGAAACAATGAGATATACACTACAAATGGGTAAAAGGGGAGGGAGTCTACATGGTGTGGACGGCAAACATGCAAGGGTGTAAATTATTCATGCCTCCACACCCCAATCAACGCACATACCAAAGCCCAATATTAACTAATAAAACTTGGTGTTAACAAAGCACAACAATCGCACCAATGTGGTCATAACTTAAACAAATTACAAACACACAAAGATGAACATCTTGATCCATGCATTTTATCAAACCTGTCTACGTGTACACTAGAGTAAAAAAAGGGATTGACCAATATAAGAACTAGCACTCATGTCAAGGCAGAAAGATGACAGGCACATTAGGGTCAAATTTAAAAAGATCAAATGATATACTGCGATATACCCATTGACAAGTCAAAATACCCTTCGAGATTTCTTTTCAAACATCTACTGCAACCCAAAGTACACAGTCGACTCAAAAAAAAGATACTAAACTTCACACGGGTAATCAAATATCTTAGCCACGATCAATTAATTATTAAATCAATATATCAATATGCCACCAAAAGGGACACTACCACAAAAGAAACACAATTTCCAGCATAAACTCATAACCAAGATGAGATTACCCATGAGTTCCAAAGGATATGGCCTCAACCTGAATCTTCAAAACAGAACTGGACCCATACACAAACCAAACAACAGAGAGACATGGCATGAAGTCAATGAAGCTTTGCACATAGTTCAAAGGAACCATGATTCAATATCACAATTACAGTTTCAACTAGCCTTCAAACAGGACCCCTTTTATTTGCACAAAAGGATTACTCAACATTCTTGAAAAAAAGTATTTTATTTTTTTTAAAACAACATCTTGAACATAATATTCGCACATCAATCTCCAAAGAACCAAGCCCCAAGTTACCCTCCTATGTCCGTTAAATTATCTACTCAATCCTCATCTCAAGGTCCAGGTAACCCTGAACTAAAAAAACCATAGCATAGGGAAAGGAAACAAGCATAGGTCCAAATGTAAAAGAATGTTAAACAATCCAGGGGATACCCAACATTGACCAAATCACCACAAAATAGGACTCAAAAACAGGAAGGTTTCTTTACAAACTTTAGAGGATTAGGCCTTTCAAGTCATGAAGCAAGCTATGGAAAACAAAACCCGAGGGCCCAATAATCACCAATGATCATGAGGACAGAGAGACAAGATAATACAGAAAGGCACTTTAATTCCAAAAATATTAAAATATGTTTGCATCCCTCAAATGACATGATTTACAACAGCATATATCCCTTAAAACATGTTCATTCCTTCATAGAGAAATTACAACAGTCCTGGTCCACCCATTCATGGAGGCATAACAACAGTTCAGACATTGGTCTATTCATTCATTCAAACGGCAAGATAATGAAATAAAAAAAACAGCTGCAGGTCTCAAATATCATCTGTCAAAGCTCATGGAACAAAAGGATAAAGGTAGAAAATAAAATGCTGAAAGAAATTATATTTACAAAAAAAAAAATAACAATTATTTACAAGTTAAAGGAAAAATGAAACCAAATTACAAAATTTATAGTTTTGGCTTCACTTGCATGCCTACATATCCCCTAGTGCAATGAGAAATTCAAATTCATGTACTTCTTTAAAAAATAAATGTGGGTAGGTGTCGCAACCGTCCTGAAGGGAGCCACGATGGGAGACGGCAACTAAAAATTAATTGTTTGGGAGTCGCCACCAACTGATTCTTCCATTAAAAATGGAATGGTGCGATTAGACACCTTAAAAAAATGGTTTGCGTTTAAGAGTTTAGGTTCGGGGGTTGATTGATGTGGTAAATCAGAACACAAGTATACGTTATTGCAAATCAAGTAATATAATAGTAAGAAAGTGTCGAACCCACAAGGATTAATTCTAAATTTGACTATCTATTAAAAGTTTGCAAAACTTAATCTTATTTAAACAACTTAATAAGAGATGATTTATGAAAGACTAAAGATTAAAGTAAACAAGAAGAATAAAGTTAATGATCAAATTAACTAAGCCTAGGATTGCAATTATTCCTCACACTTTACTTGATTCTCTTACTTCTATCTAAGATCAATTAATTATCTAAATTGTTAACTAGAAATCCTTAACTTATCTATAAGCCTCTTTCAATGGTCAAATAGAAATATCCTTAATTAATGATAAACTATATGTCTATGTCTATCAAATAATCAAGAATTCATTAAGTTCCGATTTCATTAATGGTTACATATGTCATATAGGTATATGTCTATCCTATATAAACTAAAGGCTTTCGCATAAAGATCATATGTTATCTTACCTAGATCTAAAACCAAAATCCCTTTGTCAAGTTACTTAAGTTTTATCAATTCAATTTAATTAATGGCCAATTAATTAAAAGCATTAAGAACAAGTAAGATAAACAATTCAAGATAATCAACCTACTCTTGGATATGATAAACGAATCAAATTACGTGTGAGTTCAAATTGCAATCCTAGTATAGAAATTTAGCTACTCATTATATTAAAGGAAACAAAAGAACAAGTGAAAAGCATGATACAAATGAAAGTGATTGTTGGTATTAACAAGAACACAACGGGCTAGAGTTTCAAGATTTACTTTAAACAAATTGGAAGATCTAACCTTGAAATCAAAGTATAAATCTCACAATTTATGAAAGCTTCACCCCTAACTCTAGGAAGAACCTTAACTAGACATCAAGATGAAGAAACTTGAATAAGATGAAGAATATATTATACAAACTACAAGAGCTTTGGGATTTACTTTAGACAAATTGGAAGAATTAACCTTGAAATCAAAGTATAAATCTCATAATTTATCAAAGTTTCACCCCTAACTCAAACTACAATGAGAGAATTCAGAAAATTGGATGCCCTTAAGTGTGGCAAATGCCTTCCTTTTATAGGCAAAGGCTAGAACTATTCAATTACAATTTTGTCAAATCTCATTGCACATGGGTTGAAATTTCAGCTCCGAAGATTACCAAATTCGTCATTGGTCGCAACATAATTTGGAAATCTTCTCTTCATGAAAGTTGTAGCACATGAAGTCGGGAAGAACATGTCAAAAATTCAGCCACATCTAACGGTTGGATCTTGCATTATGGCCGTTTTTCTGAAACTACTCAGATTATATCAATAATGACAGCCACCAACTTGTTGCCTAATTTTGACCCACTTCCGGTGCTAATCTAGAAATCTTCATTTCAATGAAAATCATAGAGAATGATGTCATGAATGACATATCAAAATTTCAGCTACATCCAACGGTTTGAGTAGGAATTTTCTGATTTATCCTGAATTTGATGTAACCCAAAATTCACTGAGTTTAGGTCTTTATTTCTCTTCTGTTTGAGCTATACTGATATCAACATTCAAGTTCATGATATTTTGATTCAACAACTGCTTTGAATAGTCCTTCGGGTGTTCTGCTCAATTTGTAACAACATAACTAATATATGAGGAATTATGCAATTTTCACTTCATATATGCAATAATTTCATAAGAATAGACCAATGAGAGGTGCTAAATTATGCATATAAAATATGTTTATCATTGATGACCGATAGGGAAGGTGTTAGCACCCTACACCGTCCATTCTAAGAATGGTTACTTATTTAATCTATTGTTATCTTGTCAAATTAATTAAATTGGTCTTTTATTATATAAAAAAATGTTTTTTTTATTTTGACATGTCCCATTTTGTCGGCATATTATTAAAAATGATAAATGACTAAGACAGGGAATGGGTGGCTAAATAGCCATTATTGTATGAAACAAATGTAAGCCCACAACATATTACATAAAGGCGGTAAATTAAAAAATCAGTTTTCTAAGAAAATATTTCTTAATAAAATATGGGATTTTTGAATGATTTTTATAAAAGGAAATTTTTATAATGAGAGGTTTGTGAAATGATTTTTAGAAAATAAATTTTTTGGAATGAGTGATCAAATGAAATTTTAATTTACCACTATCATAAAGTTATGGCTATATTAATTTGTTCGCATTCATTTTTTAAAAATATTTTGTTTATTTAATTGTGAAAATTAGACCCCATCTGTACTCCCAACAGAATCTAATATTAATAGCCTCAAAAATATTATAACAAATGAAAAATATGGTAATAAAATAAAATGAATAAAAAGTGATGAAAATGGTGAAAGCAATCATTAAAGAATATAAGTCTTATCTCTTTCTTCCTTAATTTTCTCTCCGTGCAATTTGCCAACATGACATTATTTCTTTCTTTCTCACTTCCTTTTCTTCTCTCTCAAAGAATAGCTCACATCAAGGTAACAGGAATTGCATCGTGACAAAAATGATAAAATTTGAAATGGAACAAACCATATTAAAAGAGAAAAAGAAAAGAAAGATACAATGTACTGGAAAGACCTACGAAGCCTTAAGGGGTGGACAAATATGTTTACCTTTTTCTATCAAACTGCCATTGTTTGAAAACAATGAAAGCCACCATTTTTATTAAGTCACATATTTATAACTCAAATATTTATTCTCATCACCTCAATCAGCTTAATTAATTAAGTCAAATTAGAATGAATCTCTCCCATCAATCAAAATCAATTTATGCAATTAGAATAAATCAAAATCAATTAATCATTCAAACCCCAAATTACCATTAATAAAGCATTAATTGTATTTTTGAATTTAAATTTATTTCTTAAAATCATTTTTATTTTTGTTTTCTATTTAATTTTATGACTGATCAGATTTTTCCTTATTTTAAAATTTTATTGTATCAGTGGAGATTTTTTTCCATTTTTGTATGCTAGACCAAAATTATTTTTATTTTTTTTATTTTTCATTATCCTCTTAATGCATTGGATTTGGGCTTGGTAAATGGATCAGATCCAAATTTATTGCTATAATGCCCATTGGTGAAAATTAGAATTTCAGGACAAATTTGGGTGTCAACAGTTGCCCATATTTGCTTCTCCATTTATAAAATAAATGGAAATCAAATGTGTTGACTCAAATTTGTCCATAAAATTTATGACAAGTAAATTGCAATAGGTACAGGGACCCGAGAGGGTAAGTAGCAATAGGTACAGGAACCCCAAAAATAAATAACCATGGGTATGAGACCCAAAAGGTAAATGACCATGGGTACGTGACCAAAAAAAACAAATGAAGTAGGTACGAGGGCCCGAAAAGTAAACGCGATGAGTTTCAGGACCCTAAAAATAAATGAAATGGGTATCAGGACCCAAACTGTAAAGGCAATGGGTATCAGGACCCAAACAAAAAATGCAATAGATATTAGGACCCGGAATATAAATGCGATGGGTATCAGGACCCGAAATATAAATGTAATGGGTATCAGGACCCAAAAGGTAAAGGCAATGGGTATCAGGACCCGAAAAATAAATGCAATGGGTATCAGGACCCGAAAAATAAATGCAATGGGTATCAGGACCCAAAAAAGAAGATTGTGGGTGCGGAGCCCGAAAATTAAAAGGCAGTGGGCGCTGGGTTCGAAAATTAAACGAAAGTGGGTACGAGACCTGAAAAATTACATGGCAGTGGGTGCAAGACCCAACAAAATTAAAGGGCAACAGGCACGGGGCCCAAAAATTAAAAGACAGTGGGCGCAGGGCCCAAAAATTGAAAGTGCAATGGGTGCAGGACCCAAAATTTAAAAGGCAGTGGGCGCGGGGCCCGAAAATTAAACGACAATGGGCGCGAGACCTAAAATTTAAAAGACAGTGGTTACGGGACCCAAAATTAAAAGGCAAGGGTGCATGGCTCGAAAAGTAAAAGATAGTGGGTGTGGGACCCAAAAAATTAAAAAGTAGTGGGCGCGAGGCCCAAAAATTAAACGACAGAGGGTGCAGGACCCGAAAAATGAAAAGGCAATGGGTGCGGGACCCAAAAATAAAAATCAGTGGGCGTAGGGCCCATAAATGAAATAAGTCAAAACAACATGTAAAGTTAAACCTCAATTGGTTATGACAAAAAATGTAAATGCGACTTCAGTAGGTTAAGATTTGAAAGTATTGGTAGACCTCGTAAGGTCAAGTTTGAAAACAAATTTTTTTTGATTAATTGATGAAATGATGCACAATGCAATGTATGTCCCCAACACGGGGATCTATATGATCAATTTGTGTAAAAACTCTTTTAAAATATTAGAATAAGTTACCATTAATTCCACAACCCTTAAGGACTTTCTTCCAAATGGATTCAAAGATGAACAAGAGCGAGACTTGCTGATTAGCTTCACGATTTGTGTATTCAACCTCTCCATTTATGTGCCTTGCTTGAAATGGTTTCATAAGCACGTTGTTCTTGTGATGATCACATCTCAAGTATAGTGACCCGATTACCCTTTCTTGTTGAGTAGCAACTCGTCGGGAACTCACAGTGCTCCTCTTAGCCTTTTGAGGTCATCAAAGTAATTCTTGATACACTTCATAGTGTTAATACAAGTTTCACATTTTAGTATATGTTACCATGAAAAATGCATGACAATAGGTTGCAAAAAGAAGTGAGATTATTAGAAACAAAGAATGAAAAGGATATAAGAAGGGAATCATGACAAGAATTTGTCATTTGAAGGAGAATGTGTTAGAGGAGAAAATAATGAAACAAAGTTTTTTTTTCTTCCAGTGGTATTCTCTAGAATGATCAATGTTAGTCACCCTTGTGTATCATCTAGAACACCACATAATTGGCTTCCATGAATTTGAATTGCCCCATTTTTTGGTATGTGAGCATCATTGGCTTCCATGAATTCGACTTGCCCAAACTTTGAGGTCTGAGAGCATATCACTCCTCATAATTGATTTCTTGGAATTTGATTTGCCCAAGTTTTAAGATCAATGAGCAGATCACTCCTCATAGTTGAATTCCTTGAATTTGATTTGCCCCAATTTTGATGTCTAGGAGCACTATTATCTTCTAAGGATATGATTTACCACAACTTTGAAGTTTTTGTACTTTTTAAGATTAGCCTTTAGTACATTTTGATTACCACAACTTTGAAGTTTATGGGCATCATTGGCTTTTGAGAATCTTAATTGCCATAGTTTTGATGTCTATGAGTACCATTATCCTCCAATAGTTTTTCTGCCCCAGTTTGTGAACTTCATTAGCATCCAAGAATTTGATTGCCCCAACTTTGAGGTTTAGTGAGGCTCTTTTTCTTCAAATTATTTGAAAAAATGTCACTTTCGTTGATGGAGTAGGTGCTATCATTTCCTTTGATGCAGCAGGTGCCGTCATCTTATTTTTGTTTGACCCTAACTTTTGCCTAGGTTGCTCTTTTCGAGTTTTCAACCTACCAAGTCAATTAATTTTTTTCTTTGTACTCTAATTTTTGCCTAGATCGCCTTTTTAGGTTTTTGACCTAGCGAGTCATTTCTCTTTTCTCTTTTTTTAATATATTTTACTTTTTGCACTCTGATTTTTGCCTAGGCCGCCATTTTTCTAGATTTTCGACCTAGCGAGTCATTTTTCATTTTTTTTACTCTTTTTGCTTTTGATTTTTTTTTTTGGAAAGATGCCTATGTATGCCGTCATGAGGATTGGTCACATGTGGCAGAGGTGTTATCGGAGGTTCTTTATTATTCCTTGTGGGTAGGTGTCGCAACCGTCCTGAAGGGAGCCGCAATGGGAGAAGGCAACTAAAAATTAATTGTTTGGGAGTCGCCATCAACCGATTCTTCCATTAAAAATGGAATGATGCGATTGGACACCTTAAAAAAATGGTCTGCGTTTAAAAGTTTAGGTTCGGGGGTTGATTACCGGTAGGGAAGGTGTTAGCACCCTACACCATCCATTCTAAGAATGGTTACCTATTTAATCTATTGTTATCTTGTCAAATTAATTAAATTGGTCATTTATTATATAAAAAAATATTTTTTTATTTTGACATGTCCCATTTTGTCGGCATATTATCAAAAATGATAAATGACTAAGACAGGGAATGTGTGGCTAAATAGCCATTATTGCATGAAACAAATGTAAGCCCACAACATGTTACATAAAGGCAGAAAATTAAAAAATCAGTTTTCTAAGAAAATATTTCTTAATAAAATATGGGATTTTTAAATGATTTTTATAAAAGGAAATTTTTATAATGAGTGGTTTGTGAAATGATTTTTAGAAAATAAATTTTTTGGAATGAGTGATCAAATGAAATTTTAATTTACCACCATCACAAAGTTAGGGCTATATTAATTTGTTCGCATTCATTTTTTTAAAATATTTATTTATTTAATTGTGAAAATTAGACATCGTCAGCTTTCCCAGCAGAATCTAATATTAATAACCTTAAGAATATTGGGAAGAGTTTAATTGATCGTCCCTTGGATCCCCTCCCAAACTTTCCATAGTTGGCAAAATTTAATAGTTAATGTGATATTTGGCTAAAGTGACAAAGGTATAATCATGACAGGAAATTAAAGTGTGAAGAGAGATATTTATATTGGAGATCACCTAAAGCTCTGTCAATGCTTCTGGCAAAACTAAAGAAAAACTCCTAAACTCAGGAAAGTCAAAATGTCGTCACACTACAAAAAAAAGTGTTAGTTACGACGGTTTTTTTTACATATAACGGCGGTTTGTAACCGCCATTATTTGCACTAACGGCGGTTTACCAAACCGCCGTAATTACGTTCGCCATTCGATATATTACGGCGGTTTTTAGTAAACCGCTGTAATGTATGATGTATAATACGGCGGTTTTTTTCTTGTATATTATGGCGGTTTGGAATCGCCGTAATATACAATGTATAATATGGCGGTTTTGTTCTTGTATATTACAGCGGTTTTAAACCCCCGCAATTTAAAAAAAATTGATTTTATTTTAATGTTATTTGTGACGGTTCTAAACTGCCGCAATTGTAAATAATAAAATAAAAAATATATATTATAACGGTTTCAAACTGCCATAATTTATTTTTGATTTGAAGTATGAATATCAATTATTGCTTTAACATTTCACCTCTATCATATAAGTAAATTTTTAGTTTTAACATTTGACCTTTATAATACAAGTAATTTGATTTATATATATAATAATTTTTGCTTATAACCTTAATTACGTCAACAAACAAATACTCATGAATTTATAAACAAAATAATCATTGTAATTATAAATCAAATATGAGTACATCAAATTAGAGTCAAATAATCCCAAAATTACATGACATGTATTAAAGTTATGAAAAATAGTATCCTATAACTCATTTAGCAACAATTACGCAAATTAATTCATGAGGATTGGCTTGTCTTTGTAGGAATTCCTGGATGCAAGAATCTTCTTCTATGAGCTGTTCTATGGCACATTGTCTCTGCTTATTGAAGCTCTTTATTAGTTGAACTTCATTTTTGCATTTTGATTGTTTCCCTCCTAAAAATATATCCAAAATATATAATTAAACTGTTAGCAAGAATAATTTATTTCCCAAAAAATCAAACAACAAAAAGACACTAGCAAATACCATAAAATATAATAGAAATAGAGGCAACTTAGTTAATTATTTTAAAGCTATCAGGACATCTAAGTCAATTATCATATATATATATATATATATATATATATATATATATATATGGTCTAATGACATGTCAACTTTTTTAATAGTGAAATGAATGATATATATACGTCAACTTTTTCAATAGTGAAATGATATATATATAATGAATCAATACATATGCTAACATCAGCTCACTTGTCGTAAAATACTTTTAAATGAATAATAATAACATATAATAAAGAATGAATAATAATACTTGGTCTAATAGCTCCAAATGTATAGCGTTCACTTGGGTCACGAACACGTACAAGTTTAGTCTTCTTAGATGTTAGAGCTGCAAGTTCTGCCCACATATAATTAAAAAGAATCAATATTTTAAGTATATGGACATGCAATTACTTGTTAGAAAACTCTATAACTTATTAGAATTAAAATAACCGATTCATATACAAATGTCAAAAGGGAATGGATAACCAAGCTGTCATGTTCTTAAGTGATAGCCTATATGTCCATTTTAGTGCCTGATCAGTTATAAGTCCACCTATATCAGATAGACTATTAGTGTTGCTCGTTCTCTTTCTCTGGTACTTCTCTGAAATTGATATACACAATAAGGTAGAAACCTTTGTTAAAAGGCAATATTTATATAACACAACTTCAAAAAGAAGCCAATTGTTTCAACTAAAAAGTACAGGTTTCTAGGAGAAAGCCCCCAAACTTGATGTCAAAGGAAAGAGAAAACAACATGCATGAAAGAGCACTCATACTCACCCTTAATTCACACACTCTCACGTTGCTCTGTAATTTACTTGGTAAAAATTTGACCCTCCCTAATTAAACTTATTTTGAATGGCTCAGATTGCTTACACCCCACACTAGGTGTTAGAAAATAGTTACACTACATGAAAAGACCCAATAAATCATTTAACTTGACAGCCAAAAAAACCAATACAATATGCCAGAGATACATGACTAGAAATAAGCAGGATTCTATCCATAAATTATTTCCTCAAATGCATATTAAAGAATCTGGTAAAATTAGACCTAGTAATCATGTAAAGGCCAAGAATCACAGCATATTGTATGGTCACTGACTCACTGTGCCTTGCATCCAGTCAAACATGAAAACTAGCTTTTAGATTAGTTTAGCGCAGTCATTCCAATTTATGCCAAACTTTTAATTTTAATAATTTAATAAATACTAGAGAAAGCATAGTTATGTCACTGCATGGCCATAGTAGGCACGAGAGCGTAACCATGAGACCAGATGTAGTACTTCTTCAATCCATAAAATGATGCTTGCTTCAAAATATTGTAGTCCCCGACTACAATGCCTATAGAACCACTTGACACACTGAAAGAAAGGAGGTACATGTTTTCAAGGAAATGTGGGGGCGAGAGAATCAAATATTGAATTGCATAAGCAAGCTCAAGAAAAGTAAGAACATTATGTGTGTATATGCATATATGATAGTAAAAGAATGAAAGAAAATTAATACTCAGGGTGAGTATCAATTTCAGATACTAAATAAATTTAAATGTTAAATCTAAAATCAAGATGAACATGAATCATATTTCAGAAAACTTTGGGGGTATCAAGTGCATATGGTTTACTCTATAAGCACCTACCATAGAAACAAGAAGAGCTCAACTTGCAATATAAAAAGAACTTTGACACTAAAGCATGTCCATTTTTTATGCAAGTATCTTGTTGGGACAACATAGATGAAACAAATAAGACAACTAGGGATAACAAATAAAATCTCTTAACCATACCAGCATGAACTTACATTTTTTTTTTCTATTTAAACTGCAATTTGTGCATAAGAATAAACAAGCAGACATCTAGGCTAGATGTTTAGGGATTTGAAAAAGTGGTTGAAAAATAAAGGAAAGAATTGTTAAAGGAGAGAGCAAATTGAAAGTGTTTCTTCTCTCTGTACAGCTCTGCAGTATTTTACGTTTGGATAGTGGAATAGTTAGGAACAAAACCTACATTAACATATATCGCCCAATATTAGATTATGTTTTGATCTTCTCTTTCTTTGATTATTTATGGCCAAAGCACCCAAGAAAAAGAAAAACCTCGTCCTGCTGAGTGCTACAAAGACATAAGAGCACTAACTCGCGAACCTCGTGCTATCTTTTAATTAAAATAAACAAGCAATCACATTTAGGGCCATTGAAGACTAGAAAAATTTGCTCCAGCAAAATTCATCTACTTCTCAAGAAGTAATCTCACATATCTTCACAATTGAAAACCAGAACAAACACACACACATGAACTCTGAGTCAGGCACGTATGGGCAGCAACAAGGCATAGGAGGGTTAATCCCTAAATTAAACTAGAAGCATGACTTTCCAACACCCAGTTATTCCAACGAATCCATTCAGATTACGAAACCCACATGATAAAGAAACAATAATAAAAATTACCAATATCACTGATGATGATGTATTTGAAGAGATACGCATGACTATAAAACAATAATAAAAACCCACTCTGTTTTTTGCTTATATGGGTCGCGCGCGAAGGTTATAAAGTTCAGATCTTTTTCCATCTCGATGCCTTTTCTTCAACACAAGAATTGTGATTCACAACGCAGAGAAAAAGGAAAGCAAACAGGGGAAGGAAAAGAAAAAAACAGAAATTAGAAATTAAAGCAACGAAGGAAATGAAAGAAACAGAAAGAGAGAGATAGTCAAAATCAATTAAAAACAGTATCAGAAAGGCATATACGTTTTCCATCTCCAACACCAAATCAGAAACCCAAAAGATTATTGCAAACTATAAAATGCAAAATCCCTACAAATTTTGAAAGGGACAAAGGGATACCTAAAGGTAGAGCGAAGCCAACAACTGCTCTCGTTGCCACTCGCCATCGCTCGCCGCCGCTCAATGCTGCACACTGAAGCTCACCGTTCGTTCACAAAGAGTGTGAAGTTAGGGAGGTTTGAAGAGAGCATTAGATGAAAGGAGAGACGTATATGAAATTAGGGATTCATATTTTAAATTTATGTTGAGAGGTATATTACGTCAGTTCTAAACTGCCATTTTACTCAGATAACCGCCGTTTTATGTATGTAAAAAATGGCAGTTCAAAAGCTGCCCTAATATATTGTATAAAATGGAGGTTTTTTTTAACCGCCGTATTATACTCGTCGTAAAATACAACATTTTTTGTAGTGTCATCACTTCGGCTAATTTTGATTATTCCATCGTCGGATCTTAAAGCGCTATTAACAAAAGTTTTAAATTTTTTTTAAGAAGATAATATTTACCAAAAGAAATACAAGATAAAAATAATAAATTTTGATCAAGCATAATATATATATATATGTGTGTGTGTGTGAAATGATTACAACCTACGTAGTTAACAAATATAACAAATGAAAAAAATGGTGAAAGCAATCATTAAATTAAGAATATAAGTCCTATCTCTTTCTTCCTTAATTTTTTCTCCCTGCAATTTGCCAACATGACATTATTTCTTTCTTTCTCATTTCCTTTTCTTCTCTCTCAAAGAATAGCTCACATCCAAGGTAACAAGAATTGCATCGTGAAAAAAATGATAAAATTTGAAATGGAACAAACCATATTAAAAAAGAAAAAGAAAAGAAAGATACAATGTACTAGAAAGACCTACGAAGCCTTAAGGGGTGGATAAATATGTTTACCTTTTTCTGGACAAATATGTTCACCTTTTTCTATCAAACTGCCATTGTTCGAAAACAATGAAAGCCACCATTTTTATTAAGTCATATGGCAGGAGTGGTACGTGATCTATCAGTCCAAAGCTACTAAAGAAGTTATGAATTGTGACCTTTTGGTGATGGGGAATTTACGCGTATGGCTTAAAGGCAAAGGTGGGACTTGCTGCTGCTATGATCTTTGCTCTTCAAATCCTTCCTTTCTTCCTTTCGTCTTTGTGTTATTGCTGCGGCTATCTCCTCCTCTCTTTCTCTACTTTTTTGGCTCCTCTCCCATCTCTAGGGCCCCTAGGGTTTTTTTACTCTTAACTATTTATAACTCATATATTTATTCTCATCACCTCAATCAGCTCAATTAATCAGGACAAATTAGAATGAATCTCTCCCATCAATTAAAATCAATTTATGCAATTAGAATAAATCAAAATCTATTAATCATTCAAACCCTAAATTACCATTAATAAAGCATTAATTGTATTTTTTAATTTAAATTTATTTCCTAAAAAAAAATTTATTTTTGTTTTCTATTTAATTTTATGACTGAAATAATTGAAAAAACCATTTTACTTAGAAAACTGGTCTTTGACAAGAAATTAGGTTTAAGAGTCTGATTATGCACAGGGAAGGACAAGAATTTAATCCTACTGCATACATCCGTCCTAAAACGATTTCCTTAAAACTAGTTGTGCAAATTAAGAATCTTGATAATATCTATTTTACCCCTTCACCAACAAAAAGATAAAGGTAGAAAATAAAATACTAAAAGAAACTATATTTACAAAAAAAAAATTACAATTATTTACAAGTTAAAGGAAAAATGAAACCAAATTACAAAATTTATAGTTTTGGCTTCACTTGCATGCCTACATATCCCCTAGTGCAATGAGAAATTCAAATTCATTTAGTTCTCTAAAAAATAATTGTGGGTAGGTTGATTTTAATATTTAAAAAAGATTAATTTATTTTAACTAATTAAAATGAAAATGAGTAATTTTGATTTAAAGAATTAGATTTGAATAAGTGGGAAAATTTGTTAGCGAGTCCTAAATAAGAAGGAACATGACACTAAGCCATAAAACCATCTCAAAAAAAATTGGCCAGGGAATACTTGACCCCTCGTGATGACTAAACGATTGTTAATTTAGTTTACTTTTGATGCAAGTCTTAAACATGATTGAATATGGCATTAGGTAAAAAAGTAAGCCCAAAATTTTACCCAAAGGTACTTAACCCCTCGAAATCATTGAAGGTAATTGTTAATTTATTTTACTTTAAAAGAAAATGCATCCTAAGTGAGATTGAACATGACACTAGGTTCCAAAGCAGCCCTAAAAAAAATAAGAGGTACGCAAATTACTTTTAGGGACACAAATTTATCTTTGAAGGACAATATTGATAGCATTAATTCATTGAAGGACCAATTTAAAGTTGTTGATTAATAGAGGAATAATTTGATGTTGAATAAATCTTAAGAGCACTAAAATGAGTGTTTACTTTAATTTAAAAAAATCTATTTAAATATTTACTTATTGGAATTAGCTGAGTTGTTTCGTTATTAGCTAACGTTGCAATATAAATTGTAGTTATAGATATATATGAGAGAAAATAAAAGTATTTACTTATTGAAAGATTTAATTGAATTTACTAAACGTAGAAGTATAGAACACACACGGAGCTAATGCTCCAATTTATAGGCTATATATAAAGTCGGTTTATTTGCACCGACTTGTTTGGCATACATTGAATATCAACAAAAAAAAGTATGTAGATCGTTTTTTCCAAAAAGAAAAAAATAGGTAGACAACTATTGCTTATTGTTGGTTTGAGTGGTCAATTATCCACTCTACATACTCATCAATCTGGTAAAATAAACTTGACAAATAAAGAGAACGTGTTTATGATGACATATTTTTATGAGTTAGGAGTACTTTTAAAATGAATTTTACTTGGTGGGTAAGTTATATTATACTTATAAAAACGCCTGCTATGCTTAAACCGAAAATACACTCATATATTTACAATTATGAAATTCATTTTTGGTGAATTATGATGTTTATTGCCAAGTGAATTCTGGGTCTGTCAAGACCAATGTTTTAAAAACTGGATAATCAGAGAAGAGAGTAGTTTAAGGCTTAACCTGTTTGATCGGTTGAACCTGTGATTGAACCGGTATACTATATATATATATATATATATATATATATATATATATATATATAACAGATCACAAAAATTATAAATCGCTTTGTCATGCCGCCACCTGTTTTGTAAAGAAGAAGGACTAGAAACGTGGAGCATCGTGAAGAAGGGGACTCAGTCTCCCCCAACCCAACTCCCGAAGAGCTGCATCCTAAGTTCTTTTTTTAAAAAAAGAACTTTTTTCTTCTTTCTTTTTTAATAAAAATTCAATTTAAAAGTTGATGAAAGAACCGACCGATTTTTTATTTTCAGTTTTCACCGATTCAACTGGTTTTTTTTTATTTTTTGTGGTTTAACTGCTTGAGCGTTTCTTTGGTTGAACCAAAACCGGTGGAGCTTCCAGTCCAACCGGTTAGACCGATTTTTAAAACACAAGCAAAAACCATACCTAATCACGTGACTATTCAAAATTGTCCATATCTCATAAATATAGTCTCGAGATAATGTTCAGATCAATTGTCAGGGCATTTAACTACAACTAATTTTTTTTCCAGCAAAATAATAATAATAATAATAAAAAGAAAAGTGCGACTCTTTTTTTAGTAGAAGTGTAGAAGTGACAAGACCGTTAAGCACCTAAAACATGCATGAAAATCTAAGATTGCTTGACTAAAAATAACAGCAAAGGATTAGTGGAATGTATCATACGTAGAAGTATATATCCACTACGGAAGTATATATTTCTCTCAAGACAATCTGCGATCGACGTAACTTGCACACTACAGATCGTAACTCACGCTTTGAACTACTATACCACACACGGAGCTAATTAGTGCTCCCATTTATAAGCTATAAAATCGAGTTATATGCACCTACTTGTTTGGGACACATTGAATATCAACAAATAAAAATATGAAGTGACATTTTTAGCAAAGAGAAAAAATAGGTAGATAATTATTGCTTATATATAGTTGGTTCGAGTGTTCCATTTATTCTACCACGTTTTTCTTGATCTAAAAATTCGGGAGAGAGTCGGTGTTGACTCTTCATCGCAGTAGGTGTATTAGTAAGGTTGTTAATGTTAAATTTGAGCAGAGAGTTAGATAAGATATATAGAAATATTAAGTTTCTTGAAATATAATTGGTCAAAAGTGAAGTCTATATAAGGGCGGGACATGCGGCAACAATAACCATCAATCCCCAGAGCCTAATCTATCCAAACCGCATTTTGCAAATAATTCTCATCCTTCCCGCTTTGTGCCCAGACACACACACAGACACTATGAGTAGCCAAATCTCAGGTCCCTTGTTCCAAGAATACATTGGAGCAAAGGCCAACGTCAACGTCAAAATTTCAGATGTCCCCAACAATCAAGTAGTGACCTTTCACTTCGTTCTCTCCTTTGCGACAGACTACGAAGCCAACGGTACCGCTGCCAATGGGGATTTTAAGCCATATTGGAAACCGACCTTCACTCCAGAACAAGTTCGAGAGATAAAGAAAAAGTATTCCAATGTCAAAGTGATGTTGGGCGTTGGAGCCAGAGATGACAATTTCCCCTTCACTGTCACTTCGAATTCGGACAGAAGAACATGGGTTGGAAATGCTGCATTTTCACTGTGGAACATCATCAACGATTCACGAATTAGATGGGATTGAAGTCAACTATGGAAACATTAACCTCGCATCAAGAGTCGACTTTGCATGCTGCGTGGGAGAGGTCATCAAGACACTCAAGGAACGCAGAGTCATCAAATTTGCTTCGATAGCTCCCTCCTCCAAACATGTATCCGAATACCGGGAGTTTGTACACCACATACAAGGAGAAAATAGACGTAGTCTCCTACCGATTCTACACTCATTCTCTCGAAATCTACAAAAGACTTCATCGGTTTGTACTCGACATTCGCAACAAGTTCCCAGGAGCAAATCTCTTGGTGGCCTCGATCGACAACCAGGATGCCAATAACCTGACGGTGATATCTTCTTTCACTACCGTGGAGCGACTTAAGGCACAAGGAAACCTCGGTGTTGGCATTTTTATCCTGGAGTGCCGAGGACTCCATTCTGCCTTCCAAAGAAGAGATAAGAGCACAAGATCTTAAGGCGTCGTCCTAACCTAAGTAAAGTTAGAGTCACACCTGGAATCATGCATGCATGCGTCTTCCTAGCCTTTATAGCATGCAATGATTGATAAAACGAATTAAGTTTCCATCGCCACTCATAGGCTAGATGGAGCTAGCATATAAATGATATATTACTAAATAAGATTCCAGGGCATTTCATTAGTTTTACGTACTTGAAATTAATATTCATGTATTTGTTTTGTGTGTTTGCTTTTGTGCTACTATATGTCACTTCGATTCAAGTCTCTTTCTGTTCTTGCTATTGTACTACTATATATATGTCACTTCAATTCAAGTGTCTTTAATTTCTTTTGTTTGCTGGCTTTTATATATATATATATATATATATATAAGTATGAGAAACAAAAACCTTTAGTGGACAAGTAATAGACTACAACTAATGGTATGGGCCATGAGTGCAAATAAAAATTAACCTTGCTTGCCATAATTAAGTTCCGAGATAAATATAAAATAACTAGTAGATCTAAAGAGCTGTCGGACAACTAGGAAAGCATTCTTAACTCACATAAGACCTTGTATATGACCTAATTAATTTGAGTTTAGCAGAAAAGTCTTCCAATAATAGGAAAGTATCTAAAATAGGATACTGCCACAGCTTGGTTATTGATATCATCATAAAATCTTGCTAAAATCCTATAAAATTATCACAATTATTTAATAATTAATCTCTCTTAACAAATAATCAGTATTATAAAAAAATTAACTTATATCATAATAAAAGCCTATTTTTATATGAAAATATGTAATATTCGGCTATTACAATCCCAAATTAGCTTATTGCTAGTTCCTAGCAATTACAACAACTCTAAGCAAAGCTCAAATTAAAGAATATCACAAACTATTTTAATCAAATCCAAGTTATCTCAACTCAAGGATATCAGTCATGTAAAAACATCACAAACATCAAAACTCAATGTCTATGAATACTATAGCTAATACAATATACACTCCATTCTTCAAAATATCATATTTAGATCCCTTTGGATCATACATTAAAAGAGCCATGCAGTTCTTTAAGATGAAATAGGACTTTATTAGCTTGTATTTCGGGTAAAAGGGAAATATGAAGGTTAAAGGGTAATAATGAATATAAAAAATGTTTCAAGAATATTTAGAAGTTTTTTCCCAACACTTTCATCATATGTTTTCCGTTCTTTATTTCTTTGTAATTTTGTTCTTTACATTTATCATTTTTTTCTTTCCCACTTTTCTTTTCTATTATTCTTTTTTTTTTTGCATTTGTTTTTTTCCTTTCTTTCCAACTTTCAAACTCACTTTATACCTCCACATAGTGCAATAATAACACTCCTTTCTTAAAACACTTGAGAAAGTGTGAAGAAAGAAAGGTAAAAAAAGAGGCTCAATGCAGAGTGACTAGTGGCAATATATGAAAGAACAAAAATATTATGTAATGGCTCAAAATAAGAAACATGGCCTAATATATATCATCTCTTAAGGAAACACATAAATCTTCCAATTTCCATGACATCAAATTAATGCAAGTGCAAAATAAATCTTCTCTTTAGCCAAAAATAAATTAATTAATGAAACGATCCAGTCAAATGAAATTATGGGCTCGCATCAATAAATTTTTTGATGGTCCAGAAAATACTCTCATAATAAAAACAAATGGCACAAAACTCACTACCTAAAAACTGTATCCACATATTCTCATTAGGTTACCTAATTAATCATTTTTTCAACAAAGAGTAATTGAAGCAAAAAATTTAGCAATGTGAATGTATAATAGATATTATGATGAAAGCAAAAATTTCACGTAGAAGAAGTGGCAAATTGAAGACATGACTAAAACTCAAGTGAGTCCCACTCCTAATCAAAACCACACATTGTCCCCAATGTTTAAAATAATTAAATGCCTAATTAAGTGATTGAAAATAAATGTTTGAATAAAAAAAATAACGGGGAAGAGTCACAAATACTTAAAATTCTTAGCAAACAAAAGGGGAGAAGGAAAGAAGATAAATTAAACTTGAAAAATGTTAGCAATGAAATAGAAAAAAATAAAATAAAATAAAATAAAATAAACGACCAGACAAACTAAGAAACATAAAGCATATTTTTTTTATTCTTTTTGTTAGCTGACACTATTCATATCCTGATACATAGGCACCAAACTATGTGATGCACTTAGGCCGACTCACTAAAACACTTAACAAGAAAACATTGTCACACCTCAATCAAATGTATCATGAATTAGTTTTATCTTCACAATGACACCAGAAATTTAGATTAAAAGGTACATGTCTAATAGCAAATAGAATAGACAACTTAGTTAGGACATGTTTAGACACTTCTAAAATATCAACACACTATGCATTGTCCTTTGAGTTTACTAATCTATGAAAAGTCGGGGTCCTAGGCACATACTCTCTAATTTTGGGCTCTATAATTTCGGCTTTTACAGGGATAGACAGATTAATAAGCTTTCAGGGCAAGTTATCCTCATCTAAATTTCGCTTTTCGACTAAACTATTGTCCTTATCTGACTTCTCATCATCTTTTTCAACTATTGGAATTAAATGTTTCATTAATTGCATATATCCCCTCAAGATAGTAGGGATTGTATTTCAAAAAACATGTATGCATCTAATTTAACAAACTAGTGTATCGCGCGGATAATGAAATTAGTTTAGAGTATAAATGATAGATTGATTTTGGTTATTTGGAGCATCCCTTTGGTTTTACCCTAGCTATTGGCAGAGCCTTAGACGATATCCAATAAAAATCTTATTCCTATTAAATTGTAATTTTTATTGGAATCAATATTTTTATATATTAAGATCTCGATGTGATAATAAACAAAATTCGTTAATGCGACGGTAGCAGCATTTTGACTTTCCATAGGTGATAAGAAATTTTTTAGTTTTGTCGGGAGCACTGGAGGGACTTTAAAAATCTCTAGTAAAAATCTTATTTCAGATATTAATTTTTCTATTTTTTTTTAACTTTCATTACTAGAAAACAATAAATTTCGGACGGAATAGGAATCATCTGAAACTTTTCAATATTTTCAGACAGATCATAGATAATGTACATAATGAATAAGGGGAAAATATTTCCATATGAAATATATACGCCTAAATTCCGAGGAAGATATCGTAACATGTTGGTGCCATATATCAAAAGGAAAAGAGACAAATTACGGATGAAATTAATTTTTTATTAATTTATTTGAGTATCCGTTTGCAATTTGATTGAAATTTGAGACAGACTTTTTATGGAATTTTCTAAAATAAAAATTTTATTTAAATGAATTTATTTCGTCCAAAATTTTGTACAAATTTTTTATGGAATTTGAAAAAGTTAAAATTAATATCAATGAATTTATTCCGCCTAAAAATTGTCCCAAATTTTATATGGAGTTTTTATGATATTTTAAAATTTTAAAATTTATTTATAAGATTTTTTTCCATATAAAATTCATCCAAACTTTCAAACTAATGTTTCACGAAATTTCTTAAAATAAAAAGTTTATAGATAAGAATTTATTCTATTTGAAAGTCGTCCCAAATTTCAAATAATTTTTTTTACAAAATTATCAACAATAAAAAATTTATTTAAAAGAATTTATTCTGTCTGGAATCTATCCTAAATTTCAAACTGATTTTTTATAGAATTTCCTCAAATAAAAATTTAACTAAAAGAATTTATTCCGTCTGAAATATTTTTTGTTGAAAAAAATAAACAAAATATTAATTTTATAAAAAAAATTTACAATCGAAATTCGTCTCAAATTTCAAACAAATTTTACATGGAATTTAATGTAATAAAGAAATTAAGTTAAATATTAAATATTTTGTCAGAAACTTCCTCAAAAGTTGTCCGATTTTTCAAAAACATTCCCGCTATACGTATACAATATGGTTTTGTGACTATGTTTTTATTCGTGAATATGAAACAATGGCATTTTGTGGCTACATGTTTGAAGCCCTAAGCTCCCTCCCTTAGGTCCACCATTTCCTCAGAACTCAAAATTTTTAATTCAACACTTTTTACGTAATATGTCAGGGTTGAATTTTGTTTCACATACAATAATGACTATTTAGCCACTTATTTTCGTCAAGTCATTTATCACCATTAATAATACTCACAACTAAATGAGACATTTCATAAATTAAAACAAAAAATAAAGTTTCAAATAATATAAGATGGGTATAATTAATTTAGCAAATAACATATTATTAAATAAGTAGCAATTCTTAGAATGAACGGTATATGGGGCTAATACTCTCCTCACTCATAATCAACCCCTAAACCTGAACTCTATAGCGTATACCATTTTTTAGGAGTCTAATCTCACCATTCTAGTTTTTAATGGAAGGATTGATAAGTGGCGACTCCAAAATTAATTTTAACTTTAGACACCTCATCACGGCACTGGCGTCCTTTCAGACGGTTGCAACAGACACTATTAGCGTTACTCACTCCTTTACCATACGATTACAAAAGTCCCACAGTTGAGAACTGTCACACAAATTATCAAAAATATTATATGCCTATCCTTGAGTCAAGTTCAATGAACCTCCGCTAATAATAGACTCAACCATGCTCTCATTTGATTGTGTCAAACCAATATAAAAATATTGCACAAGGCTCCAAGTTTCAAAACCATGGTGAGGACACTCTAACAACAATTCTTTAAATCATTCCCAACTCTCAAAAAAATTTCCTGACAAAAACCTGTAGTTCCCCTTCATATAAAAGATTGTTTTAGGCATGCGAAAAAATCTAGTTAAAATGTTTTGAATCAAAAGTTTCCATAATGTAATAGATGTAGATGGTAAAGAGTTGAACCAAGCCTTTGTCTTCTCCATCAACGAAAGAGGCAAAAGACGCAAGCGCATAGAATTTTTTTGAAATTGACATATATCACAAATTTCCATAAACTCCTTATCATACACGTATGAGTATTCTCTATCTAAACCATAAAAAATAGAAATAAGATTAGTAATCTCTAGGCCAAGCTTAAATTGTGCTACAAGGGAAAAATATGCATGAAGGTGGATTTGTAGGTATTCGGAAAAATAATTCCCTAAGAGGTTTGCCTTTCTTTCCTTGCTCAAAAATCTCAAATATGGGCTCAATAACACACATGTCCAAGCTCTCATGTAATGAGTGAGCATAACACAAATTTTTAATTTTTTATAATGAAAATAAAATAAAATAAAATAAATGTCAACTAGTAGAAGAAGAAATCTAACAAAGACCTAAAAACTTTTCTACTTATGTTCCTTGCAATGGCGTCAAAAACTTGTTGAGTTATTGTAAGCTTTAAAAATTACTCACAAGTGCACGAATCATAAGTTAGTACAATCCAACACATACAAAGTCGATCTCACGGAGACTTAGAGTTAATAAGTTTTAGGTATTGACAAATTTCCCTAATCTAGTTAAACAAAATGAATGAAGATACAAAATTAAAACAAGTAAAACATAAAGTAAATGTAATTAACCAAATGCAAATTGATTAAGGTTCAGAATCTACCTAGATTAATTTTTTCATCAACTATGTCAAATATATTAATCATAGACATTTTATCTCATGAACGTCTAGTAGCAAAATATGTATTCACAGAAGATCTATCAATTAAGCTATAAAAAATTATGAATTATATGCTTTATTTTCCTTTTACCTAGAAATCACAATTGATATATGATAATAGTTAACACAAATACCAAAAACAAATTTAAAACATGAGAAAAAAATGATTGAATTTATCTAAAAATTTATTCAAACTAACTAATAGGAAAATATAACAATAAACACAAAAGTTCCAAAAACTAGGTAATAATAATTTAACATTGACTATGCTAAAATAATTAGGGTTTCATCAATCTCTTTATACATAGTCGTCTAACTACACATACTGACTTTTAGGGACATCTATCTATTTCATTTTCTCCTCTTGTGCATCTTCTATGTAGCCTTTTGTAACCTCCTATGTTGCTCTGTCTCTGCCCTCTTATTTATAATATAGGGTTTCCTATTTGTATACAAGCCATTTTGTTGCGCAATCCTTGGGTAGCAAGAAAATTATATTTCTTTCCCTCTTTTAGTCTTTCCAATTAATGTGAGTTAATAAGAAAAGTCTCTTAAGAATAGGAAAGTGAAATAAAATTGGAAATTGCTATAGTTTGGTTGTTGATATATTTATGGAATCATGCCAAACAATTATCTAATAATTATTCCTCTTAACAAACAATAAGTAATATCTAAAAATTGAAAAAATTAACTTACATCATGAGATAATAAAAGCCTAATTTTATATTAAAAAAATATGTAATATTAGACAATTATTATATATTTCGAATATAAATTACAAAATGGAAGGAGAATGGTTATAATGGTTTGAATATTCCATGCAACATTCATTAGAGTAATGTGAAGCACTTAGAAAGCAATGGCCAGCTGCACATCCATCTCCTCTTGCCTCCCACATGATTTGGATGAATCAAATGTGTTGCAACAGTCATATTCCTCCATGCCTACATATGTTCATCATATGCAAAGGAACAATACGGACGTAGTAGAGGAGAAAACAAAAAACAAGGAAATAATTTGCATATCTCTTATTTTTTTAGGGCTGCTTTGGAACCTAGTGTCATGTTCAATCTCACTTAGGATGCATTTTCTTTTAAAGTAAAATAAATTAACAATTGCCTTCAATGGTTTCGAGGGGTTAAGTACCTTTGGGTAAGATTTTGGGCTTACCTTTTGACCCAATGCCATATTCAATCATGTTTAAGACTCGTATCAAAAGTAAACTAAATTAACAATCGTTTAGTCGTCATAAGGGCTCAAGTATCCCCTGGCCAGTTTTTTTTTTAGATGGTTTTATGGCTTAGTGTTATGTTCCATCTTATTTAGGACTCGCTAACAAATTTTCCCACTTATTCAAATCTAATTCTTTAAATCAAAATTACTCATTTTCATTTTAATTAGTTAAAATAAATTAATCTTTTTTAAAAATTAAAATCAACCTACCCACAATTATTTTTTAGAGAACTACATGAATTTGAATTTCTCATTGCACTTAGGGATATGTAGGCATGCAAGTGAAGCCAAAACTATAAATTTTGTAATTTGGTTTCATTTTTCCTTTAACTTGTAAATAATTGTAATTTTTTTTTGTAAATATAATTTCTTTTAGCATTTTATTTTCTACCTTTATCTTTTTGTTGGTGAAGGGGTAAAATAGATATTATCAAGATTCTTAATTTGCACAACTAGTTTTAAGGAAATCGTTTTAGGACGGATGTATACAGTAGGATTAAGTTCTTGTCATTCCCTGTGCATAATCAGACTCTTAAACCTAATTTCTTGTCAAAGACTAGTTTTCTAAGAAAAATGGTTTTTTCAATTATTTCAGTCATAAAATTAAATAGAAAACAAAAATAAAAAATGATTTTAGGAAATAAATTTAAATTCAAAAATACAATTAATGCTTTATTAATGGTAATTTGGGGTTTGAATGATTAATTGATTTTGATTTATTCTGATTGCATAAATTGATTTTGATTGATGGGAGAGATTCATTCTAATTTGTCCTGATTAATTGAGCTGATTGAGGTGATGAAAATAAATATTTAAGTTATAAATAGTTAAGAGTAAAAAAACCCTAGGGAGCCCTAGAGATGGGAGAGGAGCCAAAAAAGTAGAGAAAGAGAGGAGGAGATAGCCGCAGCAATAACACAAAGACGAAAGGAAGAAAGGAAGGATTTGAAGAGCAAAGATCATAGCAGCAGCAAGTCTCACCTTTGCCTTTGAGCCATACGGGTAAATTCCCCATCACCAAAAGGTAACGGTTCACAACTTCTTTAGTAGCTTTGGACTGATAGATCACGTACCACTCCCGCCATGTGACTTAATAAAAATGGTGGCTTTCATTGTTTTCGAACAATGGCAGTTTAATAGAAAAAGGTAAACATATTTGTCCAAAAAAAGGTAAACATATTTGTCCACCCCTTAAGGCTTCGTAGGTCTTTCTAGTACATTGTATCTTTCTTTTCTTTTTCTTTTTTAATATGGTTTGTTCCATTTCAAATTTTATCATTTTTGTCACGATGCAATTCCTGTTACCTTGATGTGAGCTATTATGTGAGAGAGAAGAAAAGGAAGTGAGAAAGAAAGAAATAATGTCATGTTGGCAAATTGCAGGGAGAGAAAATTAAGGAAGAAAGAGATAAGACTTATATTCTTTAATGATTGCTTTCACCATTTTCATCACTTTTTATTCATTTTATTTTATTACCATTTTTTTCATTTGTTATATTTGTTAACTATGTAGGTTGTAATCATTTCACATACACACACACACACATATATATATATATATATATATATATTTTATACTTGATCAAAATTTAATATTATTATCTTGTATTTCTTTTAGTAAATATTATCTTCTTAAAAAATATTTTTTAAAACTTTTGTTAATAGCGCTTTAAGATCCAACGATGGAATAATCAAAATTAACCGAAGTGATGGCGACATTTTGACTTTCCTGAGGTGAGGAGTTTCTTTTTAGTTTTGCCAGAAGCGCTGGCAGGGCTTTAGGTGATCTCCAATATAAAAATCTCTCTTCACACATTAATTTCCAATCATGATTATACGTTTGTCACTTTAGCCAAATATCACATTAACTCTTAATTTCTGCCAACGATGGAAAGTTTGGGAGAGGATCGAAGGGACGATCAACTAAACTCTTCCCAATATTCTTAAGGCTATTAATATTAGATTCTGTTGGGAGCGCAGACGGGGTCTAATTTTCACAATTAAATAAACAAAATATTTTTAAAAAAATGAATGCAAACAAATTAATATAGCCCTAACTTTATGATGGTGGTAAATTAAAATTTCATTTGATCACTCATTCCAAAAAATTTATTTTCTAAAAATCATTTCACAAACCACTCATTATAAAAATTTCCTTTTATAAAAATCATTCAAGAATCCCATATTTTATTAAGAAATATTTTCTTAGAAAATTGATTTTTTAATTTACCGCCTTTATGTAACATGTTGTGGGCTTACATTTGTTTCATACAATAATGGCTATTTAGCCACCCATTCTCTGTCTTAGTCATTTATCATTTTTGATAATATGCCAACAAAATGGGACATATCAAAATAAAAAAACATTTTTTTATATAATAAAGGACCAATTTAATTAATTTGACAAGATAACAATAGATTAAATAGGTAACTATTCTTAGAATAGACAGTGTAGGGTGCTAACACCTTCCCTACCCATAATCAACCCCTGAACCTAAACTCTTAAACGCAAACCATTTTTTTAAGGTGTCCAATCGCACCATTCCATTTTTAATGGAAGAATCAGTTGGTGGCGACTCCCAAATAATTAATTTTTAGTTGCCTTCTCCCATCGCGGCTCCCTTCAGGACGGTTGCGATACCTACCCACAATTATTTTTTAAAGAACTACATGAATTTGAATTTCTCATTGCATTAGGGAATATGTAGGCATGTAAGTGAAGCAAAAACTATAAATTTTGTAATTTGGTTTCATTTTTCCTTTAACTTGTAAATAATTGGTTTTTTTTTTGTAAATATAATTTCTTTCAGCATTTTATTTTTTACCTTTATCCTTTTGTTCCATGAGCTTTGATAGATGATATTTGAGACCTGCAGCTGTTTTTTTTATTTCATTATCTTGTTGTTTGAATGAATGAATAGACCAATGTCTGAACTGTTGTTATGCCTCCATGAATGGGTGGACCAAGACTGTTGTAATTTCTCTATGAAGGAATGAACATGTTTTAAGGGATATATGCTGTTGTAAATCATGTCATTTGAGGGATGCAAACATATTTTAATATTTTTGGAATTAAAGTGCTTTTCTGTATTATCTTGTCTCTCTGTCCTCATGATCATTGGTGATTATTGGGCCCTCGGGTTTTTGTTTTCCATAGCCTGCTTCATGACTTGAAAGGCCTAATCCTCTAAAGTTTGTAAAGAGACCATCCTGTTTTTGAGTCCTATTTTGTGGTGATTTGTTCAATGTTGGGTATCCCCTGGATTGTTTAACATTCTTTTACATTTGGACCTATGCTTGTTTCCTTTCCCTGTGCTATGGTCTTTTTAGTTCAGGGTTACCTGGACCCTGAGATGAGGATTGAGTAGATAATTTAACGGAAATAGGAGGGTAACTTGGGGCTTGGTTCTTTGGAGATTGATGTGCGAATATTATGTTCATGATGTTGTTTCAAAAAAAAAACTTTTTTTTTCATGAATGTTGAGTAATCTTTTTGTGCAAATAAAAGGGGTCCTGTTTGAAGGCTAGTTGAAACTGTAATTGTGATATTGAATCATGGTTCCTTTGAACTATGTGCAAAGCTTCATTGACTTCATGCCATGTCTCTCTGTTGTTTGGTTTGTGTATGGGTCCAGTTCTGTTTTGAAGATTCAGGTTGAGGCCATATCCTTTGGAACTCATGGGTAATCTCATCTTGGTTATGAGTTTATGCTGGAAATTGTGTTTATTTCATGGTAGTGTCCCTTTTGGTGGCATATTGATATATTGATTTAATAATTAATTTATCGTGACTAAGATATTTGATTACCCGTGTGAAGTTTAGTATCCTTTTTTTTGAGTCGACTGTGTACTTTGGGTTGCAGTAGATGTTTGAAAAGAAATCTCGAAGGGTATTTTGACTTGTCAATTGGTATATCGCAGTATATCATTTGATCTTTTTAAATTTGATCCTAATGTGCCTGTCTTCTTTCTGCCTTGACATGAGTGCTAGTTCTGATATTGGTCAATCCTTTTTTTAACTCTAGTGTACACGTAGACAGGTTTGATAAAATGCATGGATCAAGATGTTCATCTTTGTGTGTTTGTAATTTGTTTAAGTTATGACCACATTGGTGTGATTGTTGTGCTTTGTTAACACCAAGTTTTATTAGTTAATATTGGGCTTTGGTACGTGCGTTGATTTGGGGTGTGGAGGCATGAATAATTTACTCCCTTGGATGTTTGCCGTCCACACCATGTAGACTCCCTCCCCTTTTACCCATTTGTGGTCTATATCTCATTGTTTCCTGTGTGACAGTGTATGGTGAATTCCTACCTTTTTCAATATTTTTTCTTCTAATGAATTTGCCTACACTAAGTTAGAGGTTACTTTAATAAACAAAAAGGAAGTCAGATAAAAAGGAGGATGTCGTACAGATGGGTAAAAGCAAGATACGAAGAATAAGGAAAGCAAAATGAATGAAAATGGAGGGATGTGTCACGTAGGAAAAAGAAAGGATAAAAGAGATAAACTGGTTTCTACTTAAAGTGAACGTTGCACTGCGTGAAGAATAAAAATGCGGTTTCGTAAAATAAAATAAAATAAAAAGAGAGGAGGTTGTGTTGCTATAGGGATATCTAACCTACGTTCAATTATTTATTTTATTTCCTTTTGTTTCACATTATCTATTGTGCTTTAATATTCCTAAGCTGCTTCTTTTTTGTAGTGCATCTTGGCGTTGTTAACCTAGGTAAATATTCATGGCAGTGACGTTCGATCAAAAAGAAAAGGAAAATGTTTTTGTCACAATTACGATTCATTTTCCTTTTATTTTTTCATTAATTATGGTATAAGATTTCAATGATAGGACAATTAAAAATATGTTGCAACAGTGAAATTTTTTAATTTTATTAAGACAAAGGATATTCTCTATAGTTTTGCCGGGAGTGTTGACGGGTTATAAACAATTTCTCACAAAATCTTATTTCATGATTAACTTTACCAATTTCTATCATCTTATTCATGTCAAAAATTCATTTGTGGAATAAGGTTCCAACGATGGGATATTTAAAATTAACTGCGACGGCAATGACATTTTAATTTCCTTGAGGTGAGGAGAATTTTATAGTTTTGCGGGGAGCGCTGGCGGGACTGTAAATAATCTCCAGTAAAATCCATATTTCATTATTAATTTTGTCACAATCCAATTCTCCATTTCTACTACATTTAGTGACCCAAATAATTTTTCAACAAAAATCACCTTTCATTCACAAAATTAGTATTCTTCCTTACTTTTTCACGTCATTCATAATTTGAAATATTAACTTCTCACACCAAAGTCAAAACTAGCCGATGACATAAATTGGGAGAGGATCGGGAGTCTGATCAACTAAACTCTTCTCGATATTCTTAAGGCATTTATATCAGATTTTGCCATGAGCGCTAGCGGGATCTGATTCTCAAAATAAACAATAAAAATAAAATATTTTCCAAAAATAATAAATAACACAAAAATAACTACGAACAAATTCACACAACCTGTATTTGATGACAATGGTGAATAAAAATTTGAAATTCCTTTTAAACAATGCATTTTCAAATCATTTACCTTGTTAAATAATTTTTCTCAATTGTGAAACTCATTTTCAAAAATCATTTTAGTTATCAAAAATATTTTTTTTGAAATTTAAGTTTCTAATTCACCATTTTCATCCATAATAAATTGCAAATTCACAATTTGTTCCTCAATAATGGCTCTTAAGCCATCCATTCCCTATCTCAGCCATTTATCACCCTTGATAATATGCCCGACAAAATGGGACATAAAAAATATAACAAAAATAAAAATATTTTTCCAAATAATAAACGACCAACACATTTAACTTAGCAGATAACCTTAGATTAAATAGGTAACCGTTCTCCGAACGGATGGTGTAGGGTACTAATACCTTCCCTGCCTGTAATCAAACCCCCAAACTCAAACTCTGGTACGCAAATTCTTTACTTAGGTGTCCAATCGCACCATTCCATTTTTTAATGGAAAAATCGATTGGTAGCGACTCCAAAAACCCCTTTTCAACAATTAAATTATTTAGTTGCCTTCTCCTTTCGCGGCGCCCTTCGGGACGGTTGTGACAACTGCACATCCATCTCCTCATCCATCTCCTCTTGCCTCCTACATGATTTGGATAAGCCAAATGTGTTGCAATGGTCATATTCCTCCACGCCTACATATGTTCATCATCTGCGGTGGAACTAAACACACATAATAGAGCAGAAAACGAAAGCAACAAGGAAATCATTTGTGTATTGCTATCCGTTTTGGTTTTCCAATATATACGCGGCATTACATTGGTTATTCAGTTATAAATATATCAAATTTGTCCTCCACATAGATGTTTTACATCAAATTGGTCTTTCAATGTCTCATTTTTGCCCCTGAATTGGTCCTTAAAATGATATTAAATTTATCTTTGAAGGACAATATTGATGGCAGTAATTCATTGAAGGACCAATTTAAAGTTGTTGATTAATAGAGGAATAATTTGATGTTGAGTAAATCTTCAGAGCACTAAAATGAGTGTTTACTTTAATTAAAAAAAAATCTATTTAAATATTTACTTATTGGAATTAGCTGAGTTGTTTCGGTATTAGCTAACGTTGCAATATAAATTGTAGTTATAGATATATATGAGAGAAAATCTAGCAATAGTTTAGTAGAAAAATAGCAAAGGGTGTAGAACATGCTCAGGGTTTCTCCTTATTTTTCGCAAATTTTAGGTTGTCTGCTTGAAAGATGTATTATCTCACGTGACCATTCAAATTTGTCGATATCTCATAAATATATATAGTCTCAGCGACAATAGTCAGATCAATTGAAATGGCGTTTAACGACAACTAATTTTTTTGTTGGAGTGAAACACCTAAAATTTGTAAGTACCAAGGGAACGTTCCTCAGTGTCATATTATTATGAGATATTCATAAAGGCCCTCCTTAAGCATCTAAAACATGCATGAAACTTTAAGAGTAATTGCTTGACTAAAAATAACAGGAAAGATTTAATGGAATTTACTAAACGTAGAAGTATAGAACCACACACGGAGCTAATGCTCCAATTTATAGGCTATAAAGTCGGTTTATTTGCACCGACTTGTTTGGCATACATTGAATATCAACAAATAAGTGTAGATCGTTTTTTCCAAAAAGAAAAAAATAGGTAGACAACTATTGCTTATTGTTGGTTTGAGTGGTCAATTATCCACTCCACATACTCATCAATCTGGTAAAATAAACTTGACAAATAAGAGAGCACGTGTTTATGATAACATATTTTTATGAGTTAGGAGTACTTTTTAAATGAATTTTACTTGGTGGGTAAGTTATATTATACTTATAAAAAGGCCTGCTATGCTTAAACCGAAAATACACTCATATATTCACAATTATGAAATTCATTTTTGGTGAATTATGATGTTTATTGCCAAGTGAATTCTGGGTCTGTCAAAACCAATGTTTTAAAAATCGAATATATAACTGAATAAGAAAGTAGTTCAAGGTTTAACCTGTTTGATCGGTTAAACCGGTATACTATATATATATATATAACAGATCACAAAAATTATAAATCGCTTTGTCATGCCGCCACCTGTTTTGTAAAGGAGAAGGATTAAAAACGTGGAGCATCGTGAAGAAGAGGACTCAGTCTACCCCAACCCAACTCCCGAAGAGCTGCATCCTAAGTTTTTTTTTTAAAAAAAACTTTTTTCTTCTTTTTTTTAATAAAAATTCAATTTAAAAGTTGATGAAAGAACCAACTGATTTTTTATTTTCAGTTTTCACCGATTCAACTGGTTTTTTTATTATTTTTTGTGGTTTAACTGCTTGAGCGTTTCTTTGGTTGAACCAAAACCGGTGAAGCTTCCAGTCCAATCGGTTAGACCGGTTTTTAAAACACAAGCAAAAACCATACCTAATCACGTGACTATTCAAAATTGTCCATATCTCATAAATATAGTCTCGAGATAATGTTCAGATCAATTGTCAGGGCATTTAACTACAACTAATTTTTTTTCCAGCAAAATAATAATAATAATAATAAAAAGAAAAGTGCGACTCTTTTTTTAGTAGAAGTGTAGAAGTGACAAGACCGTTAAGCACCTAAAACATGCATGAAAATCTAAGATTGCTTGACTAAAAATAACAGCAAAGGATTAGTGGAATGTATCTATATATCCACTACGGAAGTATATATTTCTCTCAAAGACAACTGCGATCGACGTAACTTGCACACTACAGACTGTAACTCACGCTTTGAACTACTATACCACACACGGAGCTAATTAGTGCTCCCATTTATAAGCTATAAAATCGAGTTATATGCACCTACTTGTTTGGGACACATTGAATATCAACAAATAAAAATATGAAGTGACATTTTTAGCAAAGAGAAAAAATAGGTAGATAATTATTGCTTATATATAGTTGGTTCGAGTGTTCCATTTATTCTACCACGTTTTTCTTCAGTCTAAAAAATTCAGGAGAGTCAGTGTTGACTCTTCAACAGGTAGGTGTATTAGTAAGGTTGTTAATGTTAAATTTGAGCAGAGAGTTAGATAAGATATATAGAAATATTAAGTTTCTTGAAATATAATTGGTCAAAAGTGAAGTCTATATAAGGGCAGGACATGCAGCAACAATAACCATCAATCCCCAGAGCCTAATCTATCCAAACCGCATTTTGCAAATAATTCTCATCCTTCCCGCTTTGTGCCCAGACACACACACAGACACTATGAGTAGCCAAATCTCAGGTCCCTTGTTCCAAGAATACATTGGAGCAAAGGCCAACGTCAACGTCAAAATTTCAGATGTCCCCAACAATCAAGTAGTGACCTTTCACTTCGTTCTCTCCTTTGCGACAGACTACGAAGCCAACGGTACCGCTGCCAATGGGGATTTTAAGCCATATTGGAAACCGACCTTCACTCCAGAACAAGTTCGAGAGATAAAGAAAAAGTATTCCAATGTCAAAGTGATGTTGGGCGTTGGAGCCAGAGATGACAATTTCCCCTTCACTGTTACTTCGAATTCGGACAAAAGAACATGGGTTGGAAATGCTGCATTTTCACTGGGGAACATCATCAACGATTATGAATTAGATGTGGTTGAAGTCAACTATGGAAAGTGGAAACATTAACCTCGCGTCAAGAGCTGACTTTGCATACTGCGTGGGAGAGCTCATCGTGACACTCAAGGAACGCGGAGTTATCAAATTTGCTTCAATAGCTCCCTTCTCCAAACTTGTATCCGAATACCAGGATTTGTGCACCACATACAAGGAGAAAACAGACCTAGCCTCCTACCAGTTCTGAACTCATTCTCTGAAATCTGCAAAGGACTTCATGAGTTTGTACTCTGACATCGCAACAAGTTTCTAGGAGCAAATCTCTTGGCTAGCCTCAGTACTCTGATTTGCACATAATTTACATCCAAACCTCTGCGTGCAGGTACTCTAATTTATGATGAGATCCTCTGTTTGCAAGCACGAAATCATTATTCACAGATGTTACATATATGCATAGTAGATAATTTCTCTTTGGAGAAAAACAGGAGTCTAAGTCCTTTTTCAGCATATAGGAATCAACTGTTAAGGAAGCCCAGTTATCTTAATATCAAAAGGTCTTGGTTTTACAACTCACCTTCTTGCTGCAAATATCTTATCATTTTTTGCTTTCACAGCAAATATCTTGTAAGGAAAAAAAATCATAAAAGCACATGATTGGCATTTGATTTAATTATTCCGGGAAGGATACCCTGGCCATAAACCTAAAAATAATAAAGAAAATTCTTACTCTATGTTATCAGTACATCTCACAATCATATTATTAGGATATTAGCAATTAAGACTTACTAAGTAGTATTAGTCTTTCGCCTTTTAAAAGAAAAGATACTTTAATTTATATAAAAAAAAAATCTCACTATCATGTCACAGTAACTAATTTCTAACATGAGTGGAATCACCTTCAATAGACGAGATAAATGACATATTCAAAAAATAATAATAATAATACTTTACCAAATTCTCATAACGAGTCCACAGACCTAGTTGAAACAAGAATAACAAACTACGTGTACTGAAAAGGTAGTATTTACGGTTTAGCTTTCTTCCCCTTCCCGCCTCTTTGATATCTTGCGGTTAAACTTTCAATCTGATTTTTGGATTTCTGTATTATCTTGTAATTAACAGACGAAATAAAATAAAAAAATGTTCTTCCTATATTTATTGGTTGTAAAATAAATTTTAGCTAGTTTAATTTTCGTGATATGAAGATCAAATACAACAAAGTACTCCAATAATTAAAGTAATATATGTTACATTAAAAAATGTAAAATTTATTAATTTGATTTTCAACATTAAAATTAAATTTAGTTACAATGGAGAATTTGCTAATTAAGATCAAGTTTTTTAAGTGATTTAACAACTAAAAAATTTCTAATGTCTCTTGCTGATAATTTTATATATTTAATTACTATTTTCTATAATTTTTATTGTAAAAACTATTTTAAAAGGTGATGTTGAATTCTTATATGTATGCATATTTTAACTAACAATAATACAAAAAAATAATGAAATTTTTATAAAATTAATTATTTTTGCCTTGATTAATGACAAGAGGTTGTCGAGACCAGTCAAATAAATAAAATTACCGGTTCACAAAATAATTTGTAGTATAGAGAATGAACCGAATCGTTTCTCAAGGATCCAAAAAGAACAAAGATTTAATCATATTAAGATAATTAAAATGGGGGGTTTTGTTGTTGATTAACAATATTGATAAAAGTACAAGACTTAAAATTGAAAACAAATCTAAAGAAACAACATATCCAAGGAAATTTACCGATCTTGAGTTTAATCCATCGTTGATCACAAGGAATTCACTTAATCGCTAACCATGTTCTTGGCCTTATATCACATCAAGACGCCTCAACATGATCCAAGAATCCTCTACTAGATAAGCATCTAGGATTTAATTAACCAATGTTAGATAAAGTAAGCACCATCCAAACATAGATTAACTTAAGATCCATAATTTAACCAAGCTAAACAATCCATCAAAAAGCTTTAATAAATTGTTTATTCTTTGTGATCCTCTTTGAACACATGATAATAAAGTTATTACCACATCAACATCTAAATCAAATTAAGCAATTTAATCTAGATAAAGATCAAAAGAGGAAGAAAAGAAACTTGAATAACAATTAAGCAATATGAACAAGCGAAACAAGATCTCCAAATTAAACATCAAGATGACTAATCCCTTGGATTGATTATGAAAGCCTAGCCTTCCATGGATGGGAAGAAAGAACTCAGAAATAAAAGAACAAAAACGAAATTCTAAAGAGAATGAAGAAGAAGAGAAAGAAAACTCTCACAAATACTCAAACTTTCTTCAAACTTACTTCAAATTGAATTATTCTAATACAAAGAGATTGGCTCTATTTATACTAATCCTAGAAGCCAATTTATGCATATACATAATCTGAATACAAGCTGTAAAAATATGGAAATTGTCAAATATGGAAGCTTGATGCATGGTTGGTGGGTTGGTGCATGGTAGGTGGGTTGGTGTATGGTTGGTGGCTTTTAGTTAGCAACTCTTATCCGACTTCTGGCTTGATTTTCATGACCTAGACGATGCATTTTGGCTTGGAGGTCTTCATGAAAGTTGTAGCCAGTTGTCTCCTTGAAATTTTGCAATTGGAATCATACCATTTGGACTTTTAGAACTCTAGATATGCTAAAAACACTGCACCTACCTCAAGTTAGGTTGGCAGAACGTGTTTCCAAATTCAAACCAACTTGTAGCTTCATAATGATGCCTAAAACGACATCTATTGACAAATGGTCTTTAGTGAAGTTGAAGATATAGGTTTTATCTTTCCAATGGCCAAGTTTCAGCCCAAGAGGAGGCCTATAGCTCACTATGTAGTCAAATATGTGCACACTTCCCAGATTTCCGTGACAGCAAACCCACTATGCATTGCAGGGATATTTTGGATGCTTAGAAGTCTGATTCAACTCTTGAGTTCTTCATGAAACTTGTAGAGCCTTGTCTTAGCTTTCCAAAAACACCAAGATCACCTCAAATGGATTACCGAGTCCCAAGTTATGGCCTATCCAAGGAAGAAAGGTCAAAATGCATCAAAATCCAAAAATTATTCACAATTTGCATTAAAGTCTAATGAAGCCCAACAACATTAAACTCATCTAAAATACTAATATTGGGCACAATAAACATTTAATAAAGCCTAATACAAAGCTAACATAAGTGTCTCAAATTGATTGATCAAATTCCCCCAGACATAAGCTTTTGCACTCCTTGGTAAAACACATAAGAACAAAACTAAAGAAAAACAAGAAACATCATATTATTAAACTAAAAGCATAAAAACTGATTATACCTAATCTAATCCACTTTCGTAGGAAAACACGATGGCACTTAGCATGTGCCACAAGCCTTTAAACCCCTAAGTGTCCCTAGTGGGCGAGTTATAGTCTCGTGAGGGTTTACCAGGATGATACCCACAAACATGTAATACTTTATTTAACCAATTCAACTAATTTTTAAATACAAGAGGATTATGAGTAACCACAATTTCAAGGATTCCAAACATTCATGAAGTGATATGCCTTTACATCCCAAATTAACAGGCAAGGTGAATTCAAGTAGAATCATGGATCAAGCATGATAGAATCTCACAAGATACACTCTCAATCTCTCAAGTGTTTAGGTTTGTGTTTACACTCAAATCAACTCATGAAAAATTGCACTACCATAAGCTTGCTTATCTTCTACTTCTCCACTACTCAAAACACATGCACACACAAATCAAGAGGACTTTATTCAAGGTTTTAATTGGGCCAAGGTAAGAGGAGGGAACAATATGGATATAACAAGTTAAAACCAAAGAGAATAAAAGAGCAATGGGGAGGAACTCAAGTAACAAGCACAGAAGTTTACCCCAAACCATAAAATACACATTCTCTTAACACATTCCTTCCTTTTTCTATTCTTTTCTTTTACAACCTTTTGGCTTTATTCTTTTCTTTTCTTTTTCCACTTTCTTTTTTTTTTGTTTGTTTTTTAATCAAAATTAGCCACTTTTTCTTTTTCTTTCTTTTGCACCAAACATTTTGCATAAGCACCCTCCCACACTTAAACCATAGCTTGTCCTCAAGCAAAAAGAGTTCCTCCAATAAGAAAACCAATGCTCTCCTATTCGCTAAGATGAGTTAAAACATGATTTTTTTACTCAAGGCTTGTAGTGAGCTAAGAACAACGAATGGACAATTAGGCTCAAAGGGGGTTAACAATGGGATAAATGGAAGGTATGCTTATTTGGCCAAAGTAGCTAAGTCAAGAAAAATGCCTCAATCATATTCATGCATGCAAATGAAAATGTAGCCTAAAAAAGAATCAAAGCAAGTTCTAGAGTGATAAAATCCATGAGTGAAAATCACACAAGAAGGAAGATAATGATATAAATGCATCATCCATAATTCAATAGGCTCAAAATCTCACAAGGTATGGATGCATCTACCAAACTTAATCCACTAATCCAAAATCCAACACCAAGCATGTGAAATTCAAGGGGAAAGACAATTCATTCATTTATGTTAGGAAACTTGAACTTCAATTAATGCAAACTCATGACTTTCATAATTCTTAAAATACGATTGGAAGGGACTAAACACACGAAAATCACACCTCTCCTTTTTTTTTCAAAACAAAAATTTAAATAGAAAACAGAAACAACAAATAAAACAGAAAACAGAAATGAAATAAGCAAACAGAATCAAAACAGAGACAACAAACAGAAAAAATGATAGCAACAGAAAAGAGTAAACAGTAACAGTAAAATAAAAACAGAAATAGGATTGAAAACAGTAGCAAAACAGTAAAAACAAAAAGAAAACAACTAGAAAAATGAAATAAAAGTGTGGAAAGAAAACTCCCTATGGATAGCAGAAGCAACAAAATCCTGGCGGCCACACCATAGCCAGTGTAATGGATCACCACATCTAGAATCAAAGGGTTCAGTCTCCTCGGGGGCTACTTTATTGGCTTAACTTCATATTCAAGTAAAATCCTACGCATGCATATGGAAGGGCTAACGCTAGGAATGTCTGCAAGTATGATGACTTTTTGATTCTCCTTAAAAATCTGCAGCAATCTCTCCTCCTTATCAGTAAGGAATTTTTTAGCCACAATGAACTCCAATTTTGGTGGCTGCACTACTTTTGTAGATTGAATTGCTGCATTATCTATTGAAAAAGATTCATCATGTCTCAAAAAGGCAGCAATCTCAGCACATGCATTACACAACATATCACCATCACAACCAGTACAACAAACAGAATCATCAAAATCAGTAAAACTAGCAAATTCAGCACACAAATCATCAATTGGTTTTTTCTCATCAATGATCTCATGTTTTGCAGAAACTGATTTCTGGATCTATTGCTTGCTCAACTGACTCAATGAGGATGTAAGTTGACCAACTTGGGTCTCCAAGTTTTGTACTATAGCTTCTGTTCTCTGCTGGAATTGGATGTTGTTCTGAGCCAATTGTTTCACCAAATCCTCTAATGTTGGCTCCGATTCCATGCCTATTGGGGCTTGCTGCATAGGCTAATGTTGCTACATAAGCTGCTGGTATAGATTGATTGGTTCAACATAAGGTTCAAACCAGAGATGTTCTCCCCAGTCATGGTTATATGGGGTAAAATAAGGATCATATCCAAGCTGTTGGTATTATGGTTCACCAAGAAATACACATGTTGCATCAACAGAATGGTCATGAAATACAGAACCATCATCTTGTAATGTGGTGGAAGCATATGTGGGATGATCAGAACTACAACATATACTACAAAATCCTGCAGGTTCTTGCACATGTAACTGATGTTGTTCCACTGCCAATTGCTCCACCAGAAATAATTTGTAGTATAGAGAATGAATAAAATTACCGGTTCCACCGGTCAAATAAATAAAATTACCGGTTCACAAAATAATTTGTAGTATAGAGAATGAACCGAATCGTCTCTCAAGGATCCAAAAAGAACAAAGATTTAATCATATCAAGATAATTAAAATGGGGGGTTTTGTTGTTGATTAACAATATTAATAAAAGTACAAGACTTAAAGTTGAAAACAAATCTAAAGAAACAACATATCCAAGGAAATTTACCGATCATGAGTTTAATCCATCATTAATCACAAGGAATTCACTTAATCGCTAACCATGTTCTTGGCCTTAGATCACATCAAGACACCTCAACATGATCCAAGAATCCTCTACTAGATAAGCATCTAGGATTTAATTAACCAATGTTAGATAAAGTAAGCACCATCCAAACATAGATTAACTTAAGATCCATAATTTAACCAAGCTAAACAATCCATCAAAAAGCTTTAATAAATTGTTTATTCTTTGTGATCCTCTTTGAACACATGATGATAAAGCTATTACCACATCAACATCTAAATCAAATTAAGCAATTTAATCTAGATAAAAATCAAAAGAGGAAGAAGAAAAACTTGAATAACAATTTAGCAATATGAACAAGCGAAACAAGATCTCCAAATTAAACATCAAGATGACTAATCCCTTGGATTGATTATGAAAGCCTAGCCTTCCATGGATGGGAAGGAAGAACTCAGAAATAAAAGAACAAAAACAAAATTCTAAAGAGAATGAAGAAGAAGAGAAAGAAAACTCTCACAAATACTCAAACTTTCTTCAAACTTACTTCAAATTGAATTATTCTAATACAAAGAGATTGGCTCTATTTATACTAATCCTAGAAGCCAATTTATACATGTACATAATCTGAATACAAGCTGTAAAAATATGGAAATTGTCAAATATGGAAGCTTGATGCATGGTTGGTGGGTTGGTGGGTTGGTGCATGGTAGGTGAGTTGGTGTATGGTTAGTGGCTTTTAGTTAGCAACTCTTATCCGACTTCTGGCTTGATTTTTATGACCTAGACAGTGTATTTTGGCTTGGAGGTCTCATGAAAGTTGTAGCTAGTTGTCTCCTTGAAATTTTGCAATTGGAATCATACCATTTGGACTTTTAGAACTCTAGATATGCCAAAAATACTGTACCTAACTCAAGTTAGGTTGGCAGAACGTGTTTCCAAATTCAAACCAACTTGTAGCTTCATAATGATGCCTAAAACAACATCTATTGGCTAAATGGTCTTCAGTGAAGTTGGAGATATGGGTCTTATCTTTCCAATGGCCAAGTTTCAACTCAAGATGAGGCCTATAACTCACTATGTAGTCAAATATGTGCACACTGCCAAGATTTCTGTGACAGCAAACCCACTATGCATTGCAATGATATTTTGGACATGTAGAAGTCTGATTCAACTCTTGAGTTCTTCATGAAACTTGTAAAGCCTTGTCTTAGTTTTTCAAAGACACCAAGATCACCTCAAATGGATCTCAAAGTCCCAATTTATGGCTTATCCAAGGAAGAAAGGTCAAAATGCATCAAAATCCAAAAATTATTCACAATTTGTATTAAAGCCCAATGAAACCCAACAACATTAAACTCATCTAAAATACTAATATTTGGCACAATAAACATTTAATAAAGCCTAATACAAAGCTAACATAAGTGTCTCAAATTGATTGATCAATTAAAAAATGACTAATGTTTATATTGAAATTATAATGTAAAAATAATATAACTAAAAAGGTAAATAGAAAGAAATTTAACTTAAATAAAAATTAATTAATCAAGAGTATTTAAGGTAATTAGAAGTATAGGTAGTTAAAAGGACGTGTGAATAGGAATAGGTTTTCTTTTATTTGGATGGGTAGTTGAATACATAATTAAGACAACATCCTTACCCTTTTTATTAAATCATAACTAGTTTTATTTCCTACGCGATGCGCGGACTTGTTATATCGATGTGTATAAGTTTTGTTTAGAGTAATAATATGTGCACACTATTTTTTTCACATAATTTTTACACTTGGTTAATAATGAGTAAATGTTTGGTTAATACAGCATATCATTTGGTTAATGAGTTTTAATAGCTTGTAAGTGATTGATTACCAAAACTCATTAACCAAACAATATACTGTATTAACCAAAAATTTACTCATCATTAACCAAGTGTAAAAATGGTGTAAAGAAAATGGTGTGCAACAATCATTATTGTTTTGTTTAATTATAATTTGTTATTCATTTTGATATTTTTTATAAAAATTTGTTAATCATATTTATGTAAAAAAAATAGCTTTACCACTTTCTAATTTAGTTATCACAGAAGAAAAATAAAATTAAAGCATTTAATATATTTAGTGTGTAGCAATAAGTAAAAAAATAATAATAATAACTATAAAAATTTAATTATTTGATTAAGTTTTAAAATATTTTAAATTAAACATTTATTAGAAATTCTTTGAATAGAAAACCTTTATTAGAATATTTGTTAATTAAAAAATATTCTAAACATTTATTAGAATATTTGTTAATTATAACAGATAAATAAGTATAATTGATATTTAATTAATTTAAAATATGAATAATTTGAATATGTCATATATTTTTTATTAATTACACTTATTATTGGATAAATAAGTAATTAATATCTAAATTAATTCAAAAAATTAGAGTAATTAAATTTATCAACTAAATAAAATAAATCAAATATAATTAAAATTTTAATTTGCTTTGAAATTTTTTTAATAAATTTTGAATGCATAAAAAATAAGGCTATATCAATTATCAAAAGAGTAAAAATTAAGAAGAAAAAAATTCATATATGAATAACATGTGATATTGATCCCACTTACATATACTATGTTTTATAAATCAATACATAGATATGTAGATGAATTACGTGGATTTGTTAATAGGTACATCAAATCTAAATTTATAAATAAATAAGATTTTCTTCTACTTTATTCCCTGTTAATCTTGAATTTTTAAATTTTAAAAATAGTGATAAATTATTATGTTCCCGGAGAATTAAATTTAATACATATCATTGAATTAAATTTAAATAAAATCTGAAGGAATATCCTTCATAATCAGGACTAATATTTGCCCTCATAAAAATAAAAAATACTGCTTCCAATAACACATAACATTGAATTAAATTTAAATAAAAAATCTGACCATTTGAAAATTATTCTCAGATTATATAAAGAATTTCATGGCACGTTTAATTTATCTTATTCTCTTCAAATTTTCAGTTTTCAAAATCTATTCTTGTCCGAAAAATTCTTGGTTTTCCTAGTTCAATTGTTTTTAGCTTCTTCCATGAATGCATTGGCTTATTTTATATGGAATGCAAAACATTCAATTTGAGTCTCTCTACAAAATTCCTTTTCTGGGTTTCGTTTCATGTTTTTATTCATCATTGCTGAAGCTCTGAAAATTTAACATATATAATGATATCCTTGATTCTGAGTTTTTCTTTCTTTCTTTTAGTGTTTTGGAATGTAAAAAAGATGAATTTGATTTGATTTGTAAATCAAATTTTGTATTTAAAATCTTAAAAAATAAGAAATGATTTGATTTCAAAATTTTATGAATTTTAATTGCTTAGATTTACAAATCCTATTAAATATGGTGTGGGATTTAGTAAGATTTTATTTGATTTTAAATTTAATTATTTATATTGATAATTTTATCTTTATTAACTTTTTTATTTTACAATAATATAAGAGTAAAAAAGTAAAATAATAAAATCAAATCAAATCTCAAACATAATAATTAATTTCCAAATCAATTCAAATTTAATTTTTTATAATAGTTTCCAAACATAAAATTTAATTTTAAAATCAATTCAAATCAAATAAATTGAATTTTACTTTTAATTAATTCTCAATTCTATTTTTAATTAATTCTAAACTTAAACTTTCAGGTTTTATTTGAGAAACGAAAGGTTTCCTTCAATTTTTTAAAATTTTGCTTGTGAGTATTTTTTTTTTTTTAAAAAAAAATCCTTCAAAAGTGGACATATTGCTCCGAATTCCACTCAACATCGGCGTGCCAAAGTTTCTGCTGCTGAATCGATATCTGACCCATTTTTGTTTCTTCTTCTGTGTCCTCATTATATTATTTTTAGATTCTTGCCACCTAGCATTGCTAAGTGCTAACGCTTGAATTGGACTTCATTAAAAGGGGAAGTAGAAGTGAACAGGTAAGTATATTTCAATTTTTCATTATATTATCTTTAAGTTATTGGTTAGGATTACAATTGTTGATGCTGTTCTACTGGCTAAGCAGCTTAGGAAGAGATTTATAAACCAGGTAGGGTCTTTGAGAAGGCTACTTATGCCCATTAGTTGGCTAACATTGATGGTTTGTAAGCTATCATTTATTGATTATTTCTTGACTAATAAAATGCTTGTTTTATGTTTCTGATCATTACACTCTCACACTGGCCTATGGTTGCTGGATGTTAATAGTACTTGTTAATAAAATGCTTGTTTGGTTTATTAAGAATTAGATGCTCTCGTTTTGTGTTTGAGTGTCTGATTTTGTGCTCAATTGACATATCTCTAAGCATAATCACAAGTATATGTGAGGCATTCCAACTTTGCAGTTCTAAATACTTCTTGAAGTGGATATTAAAAACTTGAAATCTGGGCTAGAAGTCTGGGTAAAAGAGCATCTAAAGCTTGTATTAATTAGATACTGGGTATAACTTTGGGTTGGAATTAAATAAGATTGCAGCAAGTTGAGGTTCCCATGTCCTTCTGTCAACCTAGTTTCAGAAATATCTCTGTTACTAGCTGTTACTTATGTAGGTGTAGCCATTTGATGTGATGTGGATATCTGTAATTCTGCATTAGAATTTTTAAGTTTAATGGTTTCAATTGAGTCATCGCAGAAACTGTGATAAAAACTTAATCTTCCCAAGAGTTTCTTTCTCTTTTTGTTAAAAAAATAGATATCTTGTTTACTGCAATGCTCAACATCCACCAATGAGCAATTAATTGTAAACACACCTGAAAAGGGATATGTCTGATTTTAAATTATCTGGATTTAGCAGGCTTGATTGCCTGCATATCTAGTGTCAGTAGTTGTACATACATGCATCCCTTGCCTTGTTGCCTAACAAATATATTTTGTTAGGTTATTTTGTTCAGAACTACAACTATGTTAGTGGTAAAAGAAAAGTATTGATGCCTGAGTTGTGAATTTCTTTTTTTTAACAGTAGATTACTTAAAATAAGAGACATGATGTAAATTATGTAAAACCTGGATCAGGATTATGCAAACTGAAAACTTTTCATCTTATGGAAGGTATGTTGCTGCAGATAGAAAGGTATGAGTTTATGTAGGCAGGAAGGGATTAGAAATGATAAGAATTTTGGTTGTGTCTCAGGAATAAGTTTGACAGAGGAGCAGTGGTCAGCCTTAAAGAAATATATGCCTGCCATAGAAAAAGCCAATAAGAAAACGGAGTCACGCGGGATTATAAGGTAATATAATCTTGTGAACCAGTGCAATGTGATCTTGCTTGTCATAATGTGCATGTATTATGGGGCACAATATGTATGTTACAGTTAAAAGTTTCACTTTGTTTATGGCTCTTACTGAGTTATGGTTCCATTTTGATATGGTGGAGGTTGTTTTTCAAAGCTTTGGTGAGAGGTACCTGCCCTCTATGCTATTTGATTCAGTTAGACGGGATTTCAAGTCCCCTGTGGTATTTGAAGTTATTAATTTACATTCCTTTATGCTGGTTATCCAACTTCTGCTTTACATTAAACCATAATAGTCTCATATTTTAGGGATGAGTTCTATTTTCATTTTGATAATGAACTATGCTTTTGTTACTGGTACTTCTGTTATCTGTACATGTTACTCGCATGGATCCTAATTTGTAACCATGCAGAACAGTCTTTAAAAATTTAATGTGCAGAATTCCTTATGTTGTTATGTAATATATGAAAATGTAGTTTATCTTCTTTTGTGGTTGAGATTCGAAAAGTGAAAAAAAAAAAACACGGTAGGTGGTGGGGTCGTGACATGCTTCATAGGGCTGAAGAAAAAAGGTTGGATCCGGGTCAAGCCGACTCATGAACATCCAGATTGGGTCGGGCTCCAGATCCGTTGCTTGTGTCCAGATCAGGTCGAGTCAGATAAAATCTAACTCTGACATAACAAATTGCCATCGCTACTACATATTACATATTGTGACTTATGAACTTGTGATGTGTTATTTGTATTTTGAACGTGTGTTTTGATTTTAAACTTGTGATCGTGACTTGTCTTAATTTTTATGTATTTTTTATTTTTATAATATTAAATATTTATATATTTATTTTATTTTATGTTATTTGACTTGTGACCCATTAATTCAATACTTTGACTAAGTCGATAATCGATCTAATTGTTATAACATTGGTTTTTTGCTTTTCCTCTTTAGATGCTTGCATTTTTTGTTTTTTTAAAAAATTGTTGTAGTCTTTTATTACTTGTACTTGTTTATTGATTTTAAGGGATAAACTAAATCTAATATTCCATATCAAAGTTTGCACAATGCATAATTTAGGATACTAACACCTTTTGTACGCATAAATTCCTGTTAAAGCTTTTTTCTTTCGTTCCAACATCACATTCTCTAAAACGAAAGAAGCTTTTCAATTTCTCTGTTGTTTTCTAAAAGTGATTGGTGATGACTTTATTTTTAAATAAATTAAGCCTATTGAAATTGTAGGGTTTCAGTAGAAAATGAGTAAAAGAGATAAGAAATATTAATGATGAATAATATGATATTGGATTGATTTGATGTGTTGTAAAATATAAAACAGTAATCCTTATTTATACTAATAATTAGGTCAAGTACTAATGTAGTACTACAAGTACAAATCTAAGCTCATTAAGATAATAAGACTCCTAATCCTAATTAAATAAGAAAACAAATCATGAAACAAAATAAAATTAAGAAACAACTCTTAAAATTGCTTCCTCAATTAGGAGACTATTAATTTCACAATATATTATAAAGATCATTTAAAAATATGCTAAGATATTTTAAAGATATACTAAAATACTCTGAAGATATTATGAGATATTCTAATAAAGGCATTCCCATTACTGTGTCTTTTGGGTACATGGTGACAATTCTCTTGCTCTTGATGATGTCTGAGAATTTTGTGATCTTTTGTTTTTTTAGCATGCTAGAAGATCCTCTAATTTCATTAACATTGACATTTTTGTAGTGATGTCGAAAATTTGGCTTTCTCTCTCACAGCAGAGCATGTTCAGGCTAAGTTGTTGTCCAAAATACTTTTCTCTTAGAGCCCCTTCAGTGATTACATTCTTAGCAACAAAATATCCTCTGGTTCTTGTATTTGGGGTTAGGACCCCACTACGAGTTGAAGCTTTCTCATCCACTGCAAGTTCAAGTTCTGATTTTTATCTATTTAACTCCAAAAGTGGTAACAAGGAAAAGTTTATTCCTAGAGTGCCCGGTAAAGTAGGAATTTACTTATGTGGTGTGACTCCATATGACTACAGCCATGTTGGCCATGCTCGTTCTTGTGTTGCCATGGATGTCCTCATTAGGTATTGGCTTCTCTTTTGGCAATCAATTTCTCTTTGTGTGGATAAATATAATGTAATTTGGTTAGCAGCTTGTTTATTTAATTTGCCTCACAAGATTGGTTTTTTCTTTTTATGCGGACATGGGATTGCATTCAATAATGACTTTAATGTCCTTAATATGTTTTGTCTATTTTTAGTATATGTGATTTTGTTCAACTTCTTGGAGGTGGTGTGGAATGAAATTTCGTTGTTTCCTTCTATGGAATAGATTGTCAGCATTCTTCTGAACACTAAATCAGTTTTCAAAAAAAATAAATGAAAATAGACTTGATCTAAAGTAAATCAAATGATTTGCCAATAGAATCCTATAGTTTGGACTCAATATTACACTTTTGTCTTTGATATTTTCTTTATTTTCATCAATTTTTAGATGAGAAAAAATAGTATATGGAATATAAATGATGATTATCCCACTTCTTTTCTATTCTTTAATGTCTCTACAAGCAAACATGAATTGAATTTCTTTTTTTTTTACCCGCCCATTTAAATCTTTGCAAAGCACACCCCAAACTGATCCTTATTTGCACATATCTAATGAATTCTTGAAAATGAAATCTGGAATATGTTATGAGTATTTCAAATTAAAAAGGTAATACCTTTTTTTGCACTACTTTCATTTGGAATGGCACCAGGAATTTGAATGTAATGTAATATGGATTTCATGTTGAAGCTAACTTTTAGTTGGCTCCAAATTATCTTCTTATGAGTTTTTTCTTAAAATTTTTTATATATAGATTTAGATTTGCAATCAATGGAGGATCTATGAGTGTCAATAGACCTGCTCTATTTAGTTTTGAAGTTGCAGAGTTACACTCTCATATGCTTTTTTCTTTTATTCTTGTATTCATGGATTAAGTTTGACTGAAAGATAAAGTTTTACTTGTCAGATACTTGAAACACTTAGAGTATGAAGTCAAGTATGTAAGGAATTTCACCGACATTGATGACAAGGTAAGATGTTTGTTATCTTGAAGTCTTGATGTTGTGCTTTTCGAAATTCTTAACATGATTGAATTTTAGATTTTGATAACTTATTGGTGAATAATTTTCCTTTTAATTTTAGCAGAACCCTTTTATTTTCTTTTTGCAGATTATTGATAGAGCAAGCCTAGTGGGTGAAGAACCATTAACTTTAAGTAACAGGTTTAGCAAAGAATTTCTTAATGACATGTTTGACCTTCAGTGTCTCCTTCCTTCTTACCAACCACGTGTGTCTGATCACATCAATCACATTATTAGTATTATACTTCAGGTGCTTTTCTTTCTATGCTTCGTAGTTATCTTTTTTTGTTTGTCATCTTTTCCAACATACAACCAAAAACATAAGGGCATACACACTATGTTGTTAAAGCTCTGGAAAAGTAGTTTTTATTGACGATGAAAATTGTGGGATATGTTTAACTTCAAGTATAAATCAAATAATTGGCCACATAATTTATTTGGTGTTCTTGGCAGATTATGAGAAATGGTTGTGCTTATGTAGTTGATGGAAATGTCTATTTTTCAATAGACAAATTCTCAAATTATGGTCACTTAACAAGAATGAACTTGGAAGAGAATATATCTGGTATAAGAGTTGCTCTTGATGAAAGAAAGCAAAATCCAAAGGATTTTGTTTTGTGGAAGGTAAAAATTTAGATATATATTATATATAACTGTCTAAAAACTTTCTTAATCATTTTAACTCCAAATGATTTGATTAATATATTGCAGGCCTCAAAGCCTGGTGAACCAAGTTGGAACAGTCCATGGGGTCCTGGAAGACCAGGATGGCACATAGAGTGTAGTGCAATCAGTGCTCATTACCTTACTTTTTCATTTGATATCCATGCTAGGGGAAGGGATCTGACCTTTCCACATCACGAGAATGAGATTGCCCAAAATTGGGCTGCCTGCTCAGAGAGTCATATAAGTTACTGGATGCATATTGGTACTGTTACAATGAACAATCTTAAGATGTCAAAGTCAGATGGAAATTTTGTCTCAATTCGTGAGGTAGTTGTCTTTTGGATGTCTTGTTTGCATGTTGTTTCACCCTATTAAAATTTTATTTCACACTTTGCTTATATATCAAATTTTTTTGATTTCGTGTAGGTCACTAAAGTGTACCACCCTTTGGCACTCCGGCATTTTTTGTTGAGAACACACTATCGATCCCCAGTCAACTATTCACCTTCACAACTTGATGCTTCATCGGAGGCTGTTTTCTACATTTACCAGGTAGATAGTACTGAAAGATCTTATTTTTTACTAGTTTTAGATTGTAAGTACTCAAAGTCGCATAATTTTGGGTCAAAGATATACATGGACTCGTTGCTCAGCTGTCTTCTTTCTTGAGTTTTGCCAGGATTTTTTCTTTTTGCCATCATTTTTTTTGGGGTTATTAGGCAAATGCTAGATATGAACATTATTTATTTAATCATCTTCTATGATATGTAGTATCTTTCTTGTCAAAACATGCTTTTTCCAAGCGGTTGGAGCTTATTTATACCTTTGAGCTTGTCAAGATGTGCATATGAGTGCCTATATAAAGGGTCATATTAGCTTTTTGCATTGATTTCATTTAATTATTATCATGTTAAATATGTTATTAGTACTTTTGGCCAAGTTGTACTCACGCTAGACACCAATGTGTGCCATGTGACTATGCGAGTGTGACCCTCCACCCTTGAGCAACACTTGTGTTTCTTTGATGAGAAATGAGAATACATTACAAGATTGCTAGAACTTTATATTTCTTTTCTTTTTTTCTTCTACTAACTAAAACGATCTTGAATATTCGGTGAAAAGACATTACAAGATTGCCAGAACTTTATATCAATCGTCCATAGAGAAAGCAAGGAGGAGGGAGTTGATTCGAGTTTTGAAACGGCTGAAATTACTCTTGATGCTCGAAATTGTATTGACAAGCTATGTAAAGAGTTTCAAGAAAAAATGGCAGATGACTTGCATACTTCTTACGTGTTAAATGTTATCCTTCCAGAGGCCTTAAAGTTTGTAAACTATACTTTAAACAAGCTCAAGGTAGTTTATATTTTTCTCTCCCTATGTCTCAAGTTTTCTATTTAAAATTTAATATTGATATATGTTTCTTATTCTTACAGAAGAAGCATGATAGATCAATGTGTCGATTCTTTATGGAGATAGAGAAGGAAATCAGAGAAATATTGTGGATTCTAGGAATATTGTCAACATTTACCTACTCTGAGGTGTTATTTTATTAGCATTAATTTTTGAATTGACATATTGATTAGGCGAGACATGCTGATCTCAATTAGTTTTTCAATAGGTTTTGCAGGAGTTGAAGCAAAAGGCATTGAAACAAGCGGGATTGGAGGAAGCTGATGTGCTACTTCTTATACAAGAGAGAGCCATGGCAAGAAGAAACCAAGATTATTTAAAAAGTGATAAAATTAGAGATAAACTAGCTAGGAAGGGCATAGCTTTGATGGATGTTGGCAATGATACAATTTGGAGGCCTTGTCTTGTTGGACAACATTACTAATAGGAATTTAATGTTAAACATATAGTTAATTTGTATATTAGTTTATAGTAATTAATTTTATATTTATAGGATAACTTTTGTTGGAACTAGAATAGTTATAATTCAATGATGATTAATTAAATGAAACTAACTATAAATTAAACTTAAAATTTATAGTTTGCATTTGATATGCAGTTTTTAAATATTTAAAAATAATATAAAATTATTGTTTTACTAGCTTTATGGAGATACTTAACAAGTCGGCTTTGTCTAGGTATCTAATGGCTAATATATATATATATATATATATATATATATATATATATATAACAACGTTTTATTTGTTATAACAAAATTAAAATATGAAAATAATGTTAATTTTTTTACTTGTTTGAGTCTGATAGATGATATTTCAAAACATCTCAAATTAAAATAATAATAAAAAGTGACATGAATTTCAAATAGATATATCAAAAAAATTTATCATTGGAAAAGCAATTTCTTTATTAAATATAATATTTCATTTATATTTATATTTATAATAAAATTAAAATTTGAAGTTACTTATAAAAGTATCCATAAATTAGAAATATATGGTCCACACATTCAAGTCGATGTCCGACACTTAGCCACTTTTAAGGTTAGGTTTTCAATTTTGTTGCAAAATTTTAATTTTAAATTGCCTGGGATTTTGCATCACAAAATGAAATGCACTATTTCATTAAAGTTTTGCGACAAAATTCGGTGGCAAAATTAATTCTGGCTGCAACCACCCCTTCCTCACATTTTTGTAAATTGTTTCTCTCCACTCTTCGCAAAAATTGTCGACCCTCTACCATTTTAACCAATTTTTAGGCCACTTTCATTATAGTTTGCATCAGTGATCGGCCTAAAAAATTTAGATAGTGAGGCAAGATTAAAGATGACTTAGACATGTGATTAAAATATTTTTAAATATTTAGTTACATACAAAGATATAATCTATACTACTATAAAGAGGATTCCCGTCTTTACCATCTAGAAATTTCTATTCCCAAAATGCCATAAGTAATTGATAAAACACAAAAAGGATAAAAATGTAATGTTAAACTTACGTATAGTTACACATCTCAAATAAAAGGTGAAATTGTAAATTTACAACATACTGCACGTAAAACTGTTTCTAAAACCGTTCTTCCTTTCTTATGTTCGGCACCCACTGGGCTTCAAATTCCTGTTCAATTTGAAAATTTCTTCTCCGTTTCTCATCCTTCATCTTATGTTTCGCTAGCCTATGGGAGGATGGAGGAGACGAGCTGTGCAGTGAAGGCTGTGAATTTGTAGGTGGTGGGTTGCTAATAGGCAGGGACTCATTCTAGTAATATTAAGGTGGATTCTTCGGTGCCTTTCAATTTGGATGGGTTTTGAAACCCTGTTGAATTGGTCCAATAATGAGACAAAGACATGTGATCAATAATTAAAAAAAGTAGATTATGTTGCAAGCTGAAGTGTGAAACTTTCTTTTACCCCAAATAATATTTAAATTTGCAAAATGACATGCCTTTTAAAACAAAAGGCTACTCCTTTCTTTCTTTGCAACTGGAATAGGGATAGTTTGTTGTTACTTCTGGACATTTCTCTTAAGATCCAGCGCCTGCAGAGGTAAAGTGATACGAGAAGTTGTTGGTGGAAAATTAATCATGTTCTAACGAGTAAAGAGAAAGGAAGGTGATGAAAGGAGGATGACGACGCATGGATGACGATGACAGCATTGACGTCACCTTGCTTTCTCGTTGGAAACAAGATCTCCAAAAACTCTGGAAGCAAGTCCTTCGTCATCACCGCCGTTGTCGTCAACCGAAAACGTTGTTGAAGGAGACAATCAGAGTAGCTTGTTCGCTTCTCTTTGACGGCAAAAAAAAATGCTATAGCTTCTTCATTTGTCAGAATTCTCTGCTTCCACTTTCTCCTGGATTTGTTCGAAGACTGGCTGGAATTATAATTAACTGGGACGGTATGGTTATATCATATGCCTAATTAGTCAAGGTAAATGCACACTTTGGTGGGATAAAACGTGGCCAAAGTTCAACTTAGTTTTAGGACATTTGGGGCGGTTTTGTAAAATAAAAGAACATTTGGGGCTAATTTATGTTTTACACCTCAACTTGCACCATCAACTTGGTTTGTTAACATGTCCTCATCTTTTTGTCCACTTCAACCGGGTTTCAAAACCCTTTCAATTTATGGAACACCAGAGACTCCACCTAACATTAATTATTGAGTTTAATTTTGATTTATTGTTAATACAAGTTTTTTTAATACATGATTAGATTAGTGTTGTCACGACCATACAAAAAAGTTTTACAATGACAATGTATTAAAATTTAAATTTTAAAATAATAAAAGATAAATTTAAAATTGTTCATACTCAATTTCTTATTTTGATAATATCAAATGATTTTTTAATTATCAATATTATTAAATACTTCTCTTTATATGAAATCAATCAATCGTTTTACAATTCATCTTATATGATTAAAATTTAGTATTTAAAATATTTTAAATACCAAATTAATCATTCATTTTAGCTGGTAATGGGAGCAAATATTTATAATTTATGAGTAAAAATAATACAATTATATATAGCATTACAATTTTTTTAGTGTGGAAGTATATGCCCCTACGACCTACAACATAGGTCGGTCCCTGATTTGCACCATTCCTTGCTGGGTTTTAATTGTGGGACTGCTAGGATCCTTTCTATAATCGTTTTCCGTCATCTACCGATCAAAATAGTGAATTATTGAATCCTTTTATTCTGTAATGTGGTTGTTTATTTCTCTAGAAAATAATAATATTGGTTGCCTATTGCCTGTCTAATTTGCCTTTGATAGTGTATGTATGTTAGAATGTTCAATTTTAGCATTTGTAATGTGGTTGAAGTTGCATAATATAGTTTAAATAATGAGTTTATAATGTGGTTGAATTTTGATAGAGTTATTAGATAATATTGGTTATTTAAGAAATTTGGTTGGAATTAGTTTTGCATTGTGGCCAATATCCAGGGTAATTATTCAATTTTAATATAATTGTGATTATTTTTTAATTTTTGTAATTGTGATGTACAATTTTTAGACAATGTAGGTAAAATTTAGAACTATGTTGTGATTGGTTTTGCAATTGTGGTCAATTTCCATGATAATTTAGAAATTTAAAGAAAATGTAGGTATGTTAAAAGCTTTGTTGGAATTTGTTTTGATTTGTGGCCCATCTCTAGGTTAACTTGGAAATTTTCAAACAATGTAGGAAAGTTTAGAACTTTATTGGGATTGGTTCTACGTTTGTGGCCAATCTCCAGGATAATTTTAAATTTTTGAGACAATCTAGGTAAATTTAGAATGCTATTGGGATTGATTTTACATTTGTAGCCGATTAGTCTTATTTTTAAATTTTGATGTGATGTAGGTAAATTTAAGAATGTTGTGTGGGATTGGTTTTGCATTTGTGGGGCCAATCTCTAGGGTAATTTTAAAATTTAGATATGACGTAAGTAAATGTAGAATGCTGTTGCGATTGATTTTGCATTTAAGGTCCATCTCCAGGCTAATTTTAAAATTTAATTTGTTCCCTTGGTTAATTTGTCAAGGCTCTGTTAAAATTGATCCATGGATGCTCCTGCTTGTGTAGATGTATAATAGAGTGGGACCTATTAGAAGGGGTCTAACAAATAAATTTATTAATGGGGTTGAAGAATTCGTAGAATTTGCCTGCTCACAACCCATGTATGTCAACTTTAGTAATATCCTGTGTCCGTGTGTTAAGTGTAAGAGTTTAATTTTCATCTACTGTTAATGTAAAATTTATTTATACTGTTATTTAATTATGTATTGACAAATTATTAAAAGAGTTTAAGTATCACAATAACTATTTAAAAAGTTTAACTAGCACATGATTAGATGACAATATAATTTTTTTTTACATTGACAGTGAATTAAAATTAAAATTTAAGGGTAATTGTCAGAAGTTTCATGTGGTTAAGGATGTTAAGAATGAATTGTATAGGAAGGGCTTTATGCTTACTTATTACTGTTGGACTTCTCATACTTATTACTGTTGGACTTCTCATAGTGAGATGTTTCCAGAAGTGGGATACATCAGAATCTGCAGTAATAGAGACATGATTAATGTAGAGGCCGTAAACAAATTTATCTAGATTTAATTTTAATTTTATACCATCATTTAATTATGTGTAGATAAATTAATAAATAAATTTGATTATCATAATAATTATTTAAAAAATCTAATTTCTTTAATAATGTATCAATACATTATTAGATGATAGTGTAAAATTTCTTTATATTGAGATTGGATCAAAATTAAACTCTTTAAGAAAAATAAATTTATGAATATATTTAATCATTCACAATTTTACCTCCTGATGTTATCTATGTTATCTACATGGAAAAAATAAAATGAAAAATACACTCATTGAGAAAACGATAGTTGGGGTGTTTAAAATTTCATGACTACTTAAACGATGACAAACTGCCACAATTTTGAAATTACTAAATTAAAGTAATTAAAAGAGTTATATTGCATTTAAAATTTAAATTATTGTTCTCGATTGTTATCTAATTAAAGTTAATTCTTAAGAATTGCAATTTTAGAAATTTATATTTATATTTAACTCATTTATTATTTTAAACACTATTCAGTAGTATTGTAAGAGTAATTCCATAAGTTGAATTTTTTTTTTTTTCATTTAAGATGCAAGCACCTAAAGTAGGGAAGGAGGATAGGTAATCAAGAGTATGTTTGAGAAAGAAAAATAGCTTTTTTTATTAAAAAAAAGCTATTTTGTCTAAACTTTAATGTGTTTGGATTAGCTGTGAAAAAATAATTATGTTAAAAATCGATTATGTGTATAATCAATTTTCAAGAAAATTAATTATGAGAAAATTAATTTATGTTTGGATATGTTAATTCATAATCAATTTTATGATAAAAAGTTTTGTTTAGATGGTATAAAAAATCGTTTTTATATATTAAATTATCAAAAGATATATGAAATAATTTGAAAAGTTATTTAATTAAGGGCAAATAGGTATTTCTTTCTTAAAGTTTTTGAAATAATTTGAAATTAAATAATTAAAAGCTTAAAATAACAGTTTTTTTTAAAAAGCTATTTTTAGTTATGAAAATATAATCTTAACTTATAATTAATTTTACACACTTTAAAAAAATAAGATAGAGTTTAGATAAAACAACTTTTAATTGAAACAAAAGTAATTATTCTCAAAAAAAAAAAAAGCAAAAGCAAACATGCTCACTTTGTTTGTTTAAATTGTGTAAAATTAATTATAAGTTTCTTAAATTACATCAAAAAAATAGCTAAGAAAGAAAATACTTAGGAAAAAGGCTTAACGTGGTGACTAGTGGCAATATATAAAAGAACAAGAATATTATGTAAATGTTCAAAATAAGAAATATGGTCTAACCTCATCTCTTAAGAAAATACACAATTTTACCAATTTCCATAATATCAAATTCAAATGTAATATAAATTTAATATTTAGCTATAATAATAATAATAATAATAATAATGAAACGATGCAATTTAAAAAATTATGAGCTAGCAATGATAGTCAAAAAAATACTGTCACTGATTTTGATCCATAGTCAGTATAAACTGTAAAGTTTCTTTATACTGTCATCTAATTATGTATTGTCAAATCATTAAAAGAATTTGATTATCACAACAACTATCTTGAAAGTCTAACTCTTTTAATGATGTGTTAGTAAATGATTGAATGATAGTGAATTAAAATTAAATTCTTTATATATCAATACACAGATATATAGATGAATTACGTGGATTTTTAATAGGTACATCAAATCTAAATTTATAAATAAATAAGATTTTATTTTATTTTATTCCCTGTTAATCTTGAATTTTTAAATTTTAAAAATAGTTATAAATTATTATGTTCCCGGAGAATTAAATTTAATACATATCATTGAATTAAATTTAAATAAAATCTGAAGGAATATCCTTCATAATCAGGACTAATAAAAACAATACTGCTTCCAATAATGCTTAACATTGAATTAAATTTAAATAAAAAATCTGAACAGTTGAAAATTAGTCTCAGATTATATAAAGAATTTATGGCTTGTTTGCCTCTTATGGACTGCAACGCTGAGTCCGAACAAAGTCTCACAGCTGAACTCTGCCACCGTCCCTCTAACTACGACCGTGATCCTCGTACCTACGCTACTTACTACGCTGTTTAGTTTATCTTATTCTCTTCAAATTTCCATTTTTCAAAATCTATTATTGTCCGAAAAATTCTTGGTTTTCCACATTCAGTTGTTTTTATCTTCTTCCATGAATGCATTGGCTTATTTTATATGGAATGCAAAACATTCAATTTGGGTCTCTCTACAAAATTCCTTTTCTTGGTTTCGTTTCATGTTTTTTATTCATCATATTGCTGAAGCTCTGAAATTTTAACATATATAATGATATAATGATGTCCTTGATTCTGGTTTATTTATTTTTTTCTTTAAGTGTGTTTAGAATGTAAAAAAATTGGATTGGATTTGATTGGTAAATCAAATTGTGTTTAAAATCTTAAAAAATAAAAACAGATTTGATTTCAAAATCTCATGGATTTTAATTGCTTAGATTTACAAACCCTATCAAATATGGGGGGATTTAATAGGATTTTATTTAAATTTAAATTTAATTATTTGAATTAATAATTTTATTACCCATTCTAACTTTTTGATTTTACAATAATATAAGGGTAATATAATAAAATAATAAAATTAAATCAAATTAAGTATTTTTTAATAAGTTATAAACATAAGAACTAATTTTCAAATTAATTTAAATTTAATTTTTTATAATAAATTCTAACATAAAATTTAATTTTAAAATTAAATCAATTCAATTCAATTTTATTTTTAATTAATTGCAAACACAACCAAGAGTTTTTATTTGAGAAACGAAATGATTTCCTTCAATTTAGTTAAAAGGAAGTTTGAAAAGATTTTCTTTTTTATGATGAGTAGTGTGAATACATAATTAAGAGTGTTATATCCTAACTCCTTTTTAAAGTATAACTAGTTTTATTATTCACGTGATGCACGAGTTTAAGTATAAAAAAATTTTTATTTCTCATTTACACTTAATACTGATGGATAAAATAAAAATATTTATAAATATATCAAATTAATTATTGAAAGATATACCCGACATCAAAGATAATATGTGTTGTCTCTATAACGTTGTCTAATCTCATGTGACTATTCAGATTTGTCAATTTCATATAAATATTGTCTTCGCGATTTCATATCAATTGTAAGGGCTTTTAACTACAACTAATTTTTTTGTTGTAGTGAAACGTGCCTTACTACCACATTATTAGGAGATATTCATAAAGGCCCTCGGCCTTAAGCAACTAAAACGTGCATGATACTTTTCGATTGCTTGACTAAAAAGTGAGATAAGGCTAAATAATTCTGATTCATAATTGTGAGATAAAGCTAAGAAGTGAGATAAGGCCCAACAATTCTAATACATGCATGTGAGATAAGGCCCACCCTTCTGATGCATGCATGTGAGATAAGGAAAAAAAGTGAGATAAGGCCCAACAATTATGATGCATGCACATGAGATAAGGCCCTCCCTTTTTCGTCAATCTAAAAAATTCTAGGCAGAGTCAGTGCTGACTCTTCAGCAGGTAGGTGTATTACGCATATGATTATTAATGGTGAGGTTGTTAATGTTAAATTTGAGATATCTATATAGAAATATTAAGTTTCTTGAAACATAAATTGGTCAAAAGTGAAGTCTATATAAGGGCAGGACATGCAGCAACAATAACCATCAATCCCCAGAGCCTATTTCATCCAAACCCGAGCATTTTGCAAATAATTCTCATCCTTCTCGCTTTGTGCTCAGACACACGCACACAGACTCCATGAGTAACCAAATCTCAGGGCCCTTGTTCCAAGAATACATTGGAGCAAAGGCCGACGTCGACATTAGAATTTCAGATGTCCCCAACAATCAAGTAGTGACCTTTTACTTCGTTCTCTCCTTTGCGACAGACTACAATGCCAACGGTACCGCAACCAATGGGGTTTTTACGCCATATTGGAAACCGACCATCACTCCTGATCAAGTTCGAGAGATAAAGAAAAAGTATTCCAATGTCAAAGTGATGTTGGGCGTTGGAGCCAGAGATGTCGAATTTCCCTTCACTGTTAATTCGGGTTCGGACCAAAAAACATGGGTTGGAAATGCTGCATTTTCACTGGGGAACATCATCAACGATTACGAATTAGATGGGATTGAAGTCAACTATGGAAACATTAACCTTGCATCAAAAGCTGACTTTGCATACTGCGTGGGAGAGCTCATCAAGACACTCAAGGAACGCGGAGTCATCAACTTTGCTTCAATAGCTCCCTCCTCCAAACTTGTATCCGAATACCAGGACGTGTACGCCACATACAAGGAGAAAATAGACATGGTCTCCTACCAGTTCTACACTCATTCTCTGGAAACTATAACAGACTTCATCAGTTTGTACTCTGACATTCTCGACAAGTTTCCAGGAGCAAATCTCTTGGCTGGCCTCAGTACTGATAAGCAGGATGCCGATAACCTAACAGCTGATGTCTTCTTTCGCGGCTGTGAGCAGCTTAAGGCACGAGGAAGCCTCAGCGTTGGCATTTTTATCTGGAGTGCCGAGGACTCGATTCCTACCTTCGAGCACGAGATAAAAGCACAAGCTCTTCTGGCGGCTCCCTAAGTAAAGTTCGAGTCACACCTGGAATCATGCATGCATGCGTAGCCTATATAGCATGCATTGATTGATAAAACAAATTAAGTTTCCATCGCCACTCATAGGCTAAATGGAGCATATAAATTATATATTACTAAATAAGATTCCAGGGTATTTCATTCCGTTTTCTGTACTTGGAATTAATGTTCACGTATTTATTTTGTGTGTTTGCTGATGTGCTACTATATGTCACTTCGATTCCAGTGTCTTTCTATTCTTGATATTGTGCTACTATATGTCACTTCAATTCAAGTGTATTCTTAACTCACGTAAGACCTTGTATATGACCTAATTATTGTGAGTTTAGCAAAAAAAATCTTCCAATAATAGGAAAGCGATTTAAAATAGGATACTGCCACAGCTTGGTTATTGATATCGACGTCGAATCTAGCTAAATTCCTGTAAAATTTTCACAATTATTTAATAATCAATCTCTCTTAACAAATAATTAGTAATATCACAAAATCAATAAAATTAACTTATATCATAATAAAAGCCTATTTTTATATGAAAATATGTAATATTTGACTATCACAACCCCAAATTAGCTTATTGCTAATTCCTAACAATTGCAATGACTCTCAACAAAGCTCAAATTTAAGAATATCACAAACTATTTTCATCAAATCCAATTTATCTCAACTCAAGGATATCAGTCATGTCAAAACATACAACTGTCACATAAACTTCACAATCTTCAAAACTCAATGTCTATGAATATTATAGCTAATACGATATACGCTCCATTCTTCAAAATATCATACTTTGATCCCTATCAGAGAACATATTTCAACTGTATTTAAGTCATATCACACCTTCGGATCAGTCACCTACATTAAAAGAACCATGCAATTCTTTAAGATCAAATAGGACTTTATTAGCTTGTATTGTGGGTAAAAGGGAAATATAAATGTTTAACGGTAATAATGAAAAAAATGTTTCAAGAATATTTAGAGGTTTCTTTTCTCCCAACACTTTCATCATATATTTTCCCTTCTTTTTCTATTTTGTAATTTTGTTCTTAACATTCTCACTACTTTTTCTTTTTCTTGTTTTTTTTTCTCCCACTTTTCTTCTTTATTATTATATTTTTGCATTTGTTTCTTCCTTGCTTTCCAATTTTCAAACTCACTTTATACCTCCACATAGTGCGATAATAACACTTCTTCCTTGAAACACTTGAGAAAGTGTTGAGAAAGAAAGGCTAAATAAAGAGGCTCAATGTGGGGTGACTAGTGGCAATATATGAAAGAACAAAAATATTATGGAAAAGCTCAAAATAAGAAACATGGCCTAATATATATAATCTCTTAATGAAATACATAAATCTTCCAATTTCCATGACATCAAATGCAAGTGCAAAATAAATCTTCTCTTTAGCCAAAAATAATAATAAAAATAATAATAATAAATGAAACGATTCAGTCAAAAGAAATTATGGGCTCGCAACAATAAATTTTTTTATGGTCAAAAAAATACTCTCATAATAAAAATAAATGGCACAAAACTCACTAGCTAAAAATTATATCCACGTATTCCCATTTGGTTATCTAATTAATCATTTTTTTAAGAAAGAGTAATATGCAGTGTCGCAATGTGAATGTCTAATAGACTCATTATGACGAAAGGAAACATTTCACATAGAAGAAGTAGCAAACTAAAGACACGACTAAAATTCAAGTGACTCAATGTTTAAAATAAATGCCTAATTAAATTAATGAAAATAAATATTTGAATAAAAAAGAATAATGAGGAAGAGCCACATACACTTAAAATTCTTAGCAAATAAAAAGGAAGAAGGAAAATAGATAAATTAACCTTGAAAAATGTTAGCAATGAAATAGGAAAAATAAAACAAATTAAAATAAACGAACAGACAAACTAAGAAACATAAAGCATTTATTTTTTATTCTTTTATTCTTTTTGTTGGCAGACACTATTCACACCCCAATACAAAGGCACCGAATTGAGTGAGGCACTTAAGCCAGCTCACTAAAACACTTACAAGAAAACATCATCACATGCACCTCAATCAAATGTATTATGAATTAGTTTTATCTTCACCATGACACTGGAAATTTAGCATAAAAAGGTACATGTCTAAAAGCAAATAGATCTAGAATAGGGATAGGCAAATTACGCTTTTTGGGCAAGTTATACTCATCTAAATTTCACTTTTTGAGAAAACTATTCTCCTTATCTGACTTCTCATCATCTTTTTCCTCTAGTTCTACAACATTATCATCAACTTGCTCTAGTTCCCTATTGGAATTAAATGTTTCATTAATTGCATATATTCCCTCAAGAGAGTAGGGATTATTGTTCAAAAAAACATGTATTCATCTAATATAACAAACTCAAATATCGCGCAGGTAATAAAACTAGTTTGGAATATAAATGACAGATTGATTTGAGTTATTTGGAGTATTCCTTTGGTTTTGCCCTCGGTATTGGCTGAGTCTTAGAGGATATCTAATAAAAAACTTATTCCTATTAAATTTTAATTTTAATTGAAATCAATATTTTTATATATTCATATTCTTTCTATATATTAAGATCTCGACATGAGAATAAACAAAAATTGTTGCGAGGACAACAGCATTTTGACTTTCTTTAAGTGATAAGAACTTTCTTAGTTTTGATAGAAGCGCTAACGGGACATTAAAAATCTCTAATAAAATTCTTATTTCATATATTAATTTTTCTATTTTGTTGACTTTCACGATAAGAAAACCGTAAATTTTGGACAGAATTGGAATCGTCTGAAACTATTCAATATTTTCATATGGATTACAGGCAGATTATAGATAATGTAAATAATGAAAAGAGTTTAATTATGATCCACCGTCAGTGTAAAGTTTCTTTAAACTGTTATCCAATCATGTGTTGTCAAATCATTAAAAGAGTTTGACTATCACAACAACCACCTAGAAAATTTAACTCTTTTAATAATGTGTAAGCACGTGACTGAATGACAGTGTAAAAAAACTTTACACTGATAGTGAATTGAAATTAAATCCTAATGAAAAAGGGGAAAATATTTCCAAATGATGTAAGTCTGAATTCCGAGGAAGATATCGCACCATGTTGGCGCTATATTTTGTACGGAATAGAGACAAATTAGGGACAAAATTATTATTTTTATTAATTTATTTGAGTGTCCATTTGTAATTTGACTTAAATTTGTGACAGAATTTTTATAGAATTTCCTAAAATAAAAAATTATTTAATAGATTCATTCCATCCAAAATTCATCTCAAATTTCATACAAATTTTTTTTATGGAATTTCAAAAAGTTAAAATTAGTTTCCAAGTATTTATTTTGCCTAAATATCGTCCAAAATGTTTTACGGATTTTTTAAAAAATTTTCAAAATTTTAAAATTAATTTAAAAGAATTTATTCCATTTGAAATACATCGCAAATTGAAACAAATGTTTGACAAAATTTCCAAAATTAAAAACTTTATTGAGAAGAATTTATTCTATCAGAAATGCATCCCAAATTTCTAATAATTGTTTTACAGAACTACCGAAAATAAAAAAAATTACTCAAAAAGAATTTATTTCGTCCGGAATCCATCCCAAATTTTAGACTAATTTTTTATAGAACTTCCCAAAATAAAAATTTAATTTAAAAGAGTTTATTTCAATAGTAATTTTTTGTTGAAAAAAATAAATAAAATTTTAATATTATACAAAAAATTTCTATCCAAATTTCTCTCAAATTCAAGACAAATTTTATATGGAATTTAATGTAATAAAAAAATTAATGAAATATTAATTATTCTGTCCAAAATCTTTCTCAAAAGTTGTCTAATTTTTTAAAACATTCCCGCTGCAGGTATACGAAATCGTTTTGTGACTATGTTTTTATTTGTGAATGTAAAACGATGGCGTTTTGTGGCTACATGTTTGAAGACCTAAGCTCCCTCCCTTAGGTCCATCATTTCCCCATAACTCAGAATTTCTAATTCAGGACTTTCGCATAATATGTTGGGGGGTTGAATTTTGTTCTACAATAATGGCTATTTAGCCACCTATTCTCGTCATGTCATTTATCACCTTTGATAATATGCACGACAAAATGAAACATTTCATAAATTAAAACAAAAATAAAGTTTCCAATCATATAAGACCAGTTTTATTAATTTAGCAAATAACATATGATTAAATAAGTAACAATTCTCAGAATTGACGGTATAGGGTGCCAATACCCTCCATACTCGTAATCAACCTCCAAATCTAAACTCTAGAGCGTATACCATTTTTAGGAGTCTAATCACACCATTCTTTTTTTTTTTAATGGAAGGATCGGTAAGTGGTGACTGCAAAATTAATTTTAATTTTAGTCACCTCTTCACAACGTTAGTGCCCTTCAAGACGATTGCGATGGACACTATTAGCATGACTGACTCCTCTACCATACAATTACGAAAGCCCCACAGTTGAGATGTATCACACAATTTATCAAAAATTTATATGCCTCTCCTCGAGTCAAGTTCAATGAAACTCCACCATTCACAGACTCAATCGTGCTCTCATTTGATCGCGTCAAACCAATATAAAAATATTGTACAAGGCTCCCAATTTCAAAACCATGGTGAGGACACTCTAACAACAAATCTCTAAGTCATTCCCAACTCTAAAAAAAAGTTCATGCTCTTTCTAACAAAATCCTGCAATTACCCTTCTTACAAAAATTGTTTTAGGCATGCCAACAAATCTAGTTAAAATGTTTTGAAGCAACAATTTCCATAATGTAGTAGATGTAGAAGGTAAAGAGTTGAACCAAGCCTTTGTCTTCTCCATCAACGAAAGAGGAAAAAGACGCAACCGCACATAATTTTTTTGAAATTAACATATATCACAAATTTCACAAACTCCTTATCATGCAAGTATAGGCATTCTCTATCTAAACCATAAAAAATAGGAATAAGATTAGTAATCTCTAGGCCAAGCTTAAATTGTGCTACAAGGGAAAACTATGCATGAAGGTGGATTTGTAGGTATTGCGAAAAATAATTCCCTGAGAGGTTTGCCTTTCTTTGCTTGCTAAAAAATCTCTAACATGGGCTCAATAACACACATGTCCAAGCTTTCATGTAACTAGAGAACAAAACACAAATTTTTTATTTTTTCTAAAAAACATAAATAAAATAAAATAAATCTCAACTAGTAGAAGAAGAAATCTAACAAAGACCTAAAAACTTTTCCCACTTATGTTCCATGCAACAGCGTCAAAAACTTGTTTTGTTATTGTAAGCTTTAAAAATTACTCGCAAGTGCACGAATCATAAGTTAATACAATCCAACAAATACGAATTCGATCTCACGGAGACTTAAGGACCGTTTGTTATAGACTGAAAAAAAAATTGATTTTGACCTTCAATAATTTAGAAATTATTTTTTAGAGATTTTTAAGAAAAGCAAAAGCTATTTTGTGTTTGTTTACAATTATAAAAATTATTTTTTTAAATAAGAGTAGCTTCTCTCTCTTCTATCACAAGAGATTTTCTCCAAAAACTAATGAAAGTACATTTTCATTTTAACCATAAAAATAATTTTTTTAAGCAAATAATTTTTTTAATAAGCTTAAACAAATACAATTAAAATCATTAAAAATGATTTTTTACTTATAAAAAGTGATTTTTTCATGAAATAATCTGTAACAAACGAGCTCTTAGAGTTAAGTATTAGGTATTGACAAATTTCCCTAATCTAGTTAACCAAATGCAAATTGATTAAGGTTCATAATCTACCTAGATTAATTTTTTCATCAACTATGTCAAATATAATAATCCTAGACATTTTATCTCATGAACATCTAGTAGCAAAGTATGTATTCACAAAAGATCTATCTATAAAAAATTATGAATTATATCCTTTATTTTCCTTTTACCAAGAAATGACATTTGATATATGATAATAGTTAACATAGATAGCAAAAACAAATTTAAGGCATGAGAAAAAATGATTGAATTCATATATCTAAAAGTTTATTCAACCAAACTAATGGGAAAATATAACGAGAAACACAAAAGATCCAAAAACTAGGTAATAATAATTTAACAATGACTATGCTAAAATAATCAGGGTTTCTTTCATCAATCTCTTTATACATAGTCTAACTACACATACTAACTTTTAGGGATAGCCATCTATTTTATTTTCTCCTCTTACGCATCTTCTATGTAGCCTCTTGATACCTCCTATGTAGCATCTTCTATGAAAGAACAAATATATTATATAAAGGGTCAAAATAAGAATCATAGCCTAATATCATCTCTTAAGGGAACACATAAAACCTCCAATTTCTATGACATCAAATGCAAGTGCAAAATAAATATTCTCTCTTTAGCAAAAGAAAAAAATAATAAATGAAATGATCCAGTCAAAAGAAATTATGGGCACGCAACAATAAATTATTTGATGGTCAAGAAATCCATTCATAAGAAATTATGGGCACGCAACAATAAATTTTTTGATGGTCAAGAAAATACTCTGGTAATAAAAATAAATGGAACAAAACTCATTAGCTAAAAGTTGTGTCCACATATTCTCATTAGGTTCTCTAATTAATCACTTTTTTAACAATGAGTAATATGCAGTGTAGCAATGTGAATGTTTAATAGATTGATTATGATGAAAGCAAAAAAATTTCATAGAAGAAGTTCTAGCAAATTGAAGACATGACTAAAACTCAAATGACCCTCACCCCCAACCACACATTGCCCTCAGTGTTTAAAATAAATGCCTAATTAATTGAATGAAAATAAATATTTGAATAAAAAATAATAACGGGAAAGAGTCACATGTACTGAAAATTCTTAACAATTATATGGTGGGATTTAATAAGATTTTATTTGATTTTAAATTTAATTATTTAAATTGAAGATTTTACCTTTATTAACTTTTTAATTTTATAATAATATAAGGATAAAAAGCAAAATAATAAAATCAAATCATATCAATTTATTTTTTTTATGAGTTTTAAATATAAGAATTGATTTTAAAATCAATTTAAATTTAATTTTTTAAAATGAATTCCAAACATAAAATTTAATTTTAAAATTAATTCAAATCAAATGAATTTAATTCTATTTTTAATTGATTCTCAATTTTATTTTTAATTGATTATAAATACAACTTTGAGGTTTTATTTGAGAAACAAAATGTGTTTCTTCAATTTTTTGGAATTTTGCTTGTGAGTATTATTATTATTTTAAAATTTCCTTCAAAATTGAACATATTGCTCTGAATTCCATTCAACATCGGTGTGCCAAAGTTTCTGCTGCTGAATCGATATCTGACCTATTTTTGTTTCTTCTTCTGTATCCTAATTATTTTTAGATTCTTGCCACCTGGCACTGCTAACCCTTGAATTGGACTTCATTAAAAGGGGAAGTAGAAGTGAACAGGTTAGTATATTTGAATTTTTCATTATATTATCTTTAAGTTATTGGTAATTAGATTGGTTTAGGATTACAATTGTTGATGTTGCTCTGTTTTTGTAGCTTGATGCTGTTCTACTGGCTAAGCAGCTTAGGAAGAGATTTATAAACCAGGTAGGGTCTTTGGGAAGGCTACTTGTGCCCATTAGTTGGCTAACATTGATGGTTTGTAAGCTATCATTTATTGATTATTTCTTGACTAATAAAATGCTTGTTTTATGTTTCTGATCATTACACTCTCACACTGGCCTATGGTTGCTGGATGTTAATAGTACTTGTTAATAAAATGCTTGTTTGGTTTATTAAGAATTAGATGCTCTCGTTTTGTGTTTGAGTGTCTGATTTTGTGCTCAATTGACATATCTCTAAGCATAATCACAAGTATATGTGAGGCATTCCAACTTTGCAGTTCTAAATACTTCTTGAAGTGGATATTAAAAACTTGAAATCTGGGCTATGTGTCATCTTGGGGAAGTCTGGGTAAAAGAGCATCTAAAGCTTGTATTAATTAGATACTGGGTATAACTTTGGGTTGGAATTAAATAAGATTGCAGCAAATTGAGGTTCCCATGTCCTTCTGTCAACCTAGTTTCAGAAATATCTCTGTTACTAGCTGTTACTTTACTTATGTAGGTGTAGCCATTTGATGTGATGTGGATATCTGTAATTCTGCATTAGAATTTTTAAGTTTAATGGTTTCAATTGAGTCATCGCAGAAACTGTGATAAAAACTTAATCTTCCCAAGAGTTTCTTTCTCTTTTTGTTAAAAAAATAGATATCTTGTTTGCTGCAATGCTCAACATCCACCAATGAGCAATTAATTGTAAACACACCTGAAAAGGGATATGTCTGATTTTAAATTATCTGGATTTAGCAGGCTTGATTGCCTGCATATCTAGTGTCAGTAGTTGTACATACATGCATCCCTTGCCTTGTTGCCTAACAAATATATTTTGTTAGGTTATTTTGTACAGAGCTACAACTATGTTAGTGGTAAAAGAAAAGTATTGATGCCTGAGTTGTGAATTTCTTTTTTTTAACAGTAGATTACTTAAAATAAGAGACATGATGTAAATTATGTAAAACCTGGATCAGGATTATGCAAACTGAAAACTTTTCATCTTATGGAAGGTATGTTGCTGCAGATAGAAAGGTATGAGTTTATGTAGGCAGGAAGGGATTAGAAATGATAAGAATTTTGGTTGTCTCAGGAATAAGTTTGACAGAGGAGCAGTGGTCAGCCTTAAAGAAATATATGCCTGCCATAGAAAAAGCCATTAAGAAAACGGAGTCACGCGGCATATAAGGATGCGAGGTTGACATGAGAAATATGGGTTTGCTCAAAATATGTTGAAGGTAATATAATCTTGTGAACCAGTGCAATGTGATCTTGCTTGTCATAATGTGCATGTATTATGGGGCACAATATGTATGTTACAGAAGTTTCACTTTGTTTATGGCTCTTACTGAGTTATGGTTCCATTTTGATATGGTGGAGGTTGTTTTTCAAAGCTTTGGTGAGGGGTACCTGCCCTCTATGCTATTTGATTCAGTTAGACGGGATTTCAAGTCCCCTGTGGTATTTGAAGTTATTAATTTACATTCCTTTATGCTGGTTATCCAACTTCTGCTTTACATTAAACCATAATAGTCTCATATTTTAGGGATGAGTTCTATTTTCATTTTGATAATGAACTATGCTTTTGGTACTGGTACTTCTGTTATCTGTACATGTTACTCGCATGGATCCTAATTTGTAACCATGCAGAACAGTCTTTAAAAATTTAATGTGTAGAATTCCTTATGTTGTTATGTAATATATGAAAATGTAGTTTATCTTCTTTTGTGGTTGAGATTCGAAAAGTGAAAAAAAAAAAAACACGGTGGGTGGTGGGGTCGTGACATGCTTCATAGGGCTGAAGAAAAAAGGTTGGATTCGGGTCAAGCCAACTCATGAACTTCCAGATTGGGTCGGGCTCCAGATCCATTGCTTGTGTCCAGATCAGGTCGAGTAAGATAAAATCTAACTCTGACATAACAAATTGCCATCGCTACTACATATTACACAGCACCCACAGCCACAGGCACTGCACATACACACTCCTTGGGAATAAATATTTATGTATTGTGTGGATGTTTGAATTGTTATTGTGACTTATGAACTTGTGATGTGTTATTTGTATTTTGAACGTGTGTTTTGATTTTAAACTTGTGATCGTGACTTGTCTTAATTTTTATGTATTTTTTATTTTTATAATATTAAATATTTTTATTTTTATTTTATTTTATGTTATTCAACCAATGACCCATTAATTCAATACTTTAACTAAGTCGATAATCGATCTAAAATTGTTATAACATTGGTTTTTTGCTTTTCCTCTTTAGATGCTTGCGTTTTTGTTTTTAAAAAAAATTGTTGTAGTCTTTTATTATTTGTACTTGTTTATTGATTTTAAGGGATAAACTAAATCTAATATTACATATCAAAGTTTGCACAATGCGTAATTTAGGGTACTAACACCTTTCGTACGCATAAATGCCTGTTGAAGCTTTTTTCTTTCGTTCCAACACCACATTCTCTAAAACGAAAGAAGCTTTTCAATTTCTCTGTTTTTTCCTAAAAGTGATTGGTGATGACTTTATTTTTAAATAAATTAAGCCTATTGAAATTGTAGGGTTTAAGTAGAAAATGAGTAAAAGAGATAAGAAATATTAATGATGAATAATATGATATTTGATTGATTTGATGTGTTGTAAAATACAAAACAGTAATCCTTATTTATACTAATAATTAGGTCAAGTACTAATGTAGTACTACTAGTACAAGTCTAAGCTCATTAAGATAATAAGATTCCTAATCCTAATTAAATAAGAAAACAAATCATGAAACAAAATAAAATTAAGAAACAACTCTTAAAATTACTTCCTCAATTAGGAGACTATTAATTTCACAATATATTATAAAGATCATTTAAAAATATGCTAAGATATTTTAAAGATATGCTAAAATACTCTGAAGATATTATGAGATATTCTAATAAAGGCATTCCCATTACTGTGTCTTTTGGGTACATGGTGACAATTCTCTTCCTCTTGATGATGTCTGAGAATTTTTTGATCTTTTTTTTTTCGCATGCTAGAAGATCCTCTAATTGCATTAACATTGACATTTTTGTAGTGATGTCGAAAATTTGGCTTTCTCTCTCACAGCAGAGCGTGTTCAGGCTAAGTTGTTGTCCAAAATACTTTTCTCTTAGAGCCCCTTCAGTGATTACATTCTTAGCAACAAAATATCCTCTGGTTCTTGTATTTGGGGTTAGGACCCCGCTACGAGTTGAAGCTTTCTCATCCACTGCAAGTTCATGTTCTGATTTTTATCTATTTAACTCCAAAAGTGGTAACAAGGAAAAGTTTATTCCTAGAGTGCCCGGTAAAGTAGGAATTTACTTATGTGGTGTGACTCCATATGACTACAGCCATGTTGGCCATGCTCGTTCTTGTGTTGCCATGGATGTCCTCATTAGGTATTGGCTTCTCTTTTGGCAATCAATTTCTCTTGGTGTGGATAAATATAATGTAATTTGGTTAGCAGCTTGTTTATTTAATTTGCCTCACAAGATTGGTTTTTTCTTTTTATACGGACATGGGATTGCATTCAATAATGACTTTAATGTCCTCAATATGTTTTGTCTACTTTTAGTATATGTGATTTTGTTCAACTTCTTAGAGGTGGTGTGGAATGAAATTTCGTTGTTTCCTTCTATGGAATAGATTGTCAGCATTCTTTTGAACACTAAATCAGTTTTCAAAAAAAAATAAATAAAAATAGACTTGATCTAAAGTAAATCAAATGATTTGCCAATAGAATCCTATAGTTTGGACTCAATATTACACTTTTGTCTTTGATATTTTCTTTATTTTCATCAATTTTTAGATGAGAAAAAATAGTATATGGAATATAAATGATGATTATCCCACTTCTTTTCTATTCTTTAATGTCTCTACAAGCAAACATGAATTGAATTTCTTTTTTTTTTACCCGCCCATTTAAATCTTTGCAAAGCACACCCCAAATTGATCCTTATTTGCACATATCTAATGAATTCTTGAAAATGAAATCTGGAATATGTTATGAGTATTTCAAATTAAAAAGGTAATACCTTTTTTGCACTAGTTTCATTTGGAATGGCACCAGGAATTTGAATGTAATGTAATATGGATTTCATGTTGAAGCTAACTTTTAGTTGGCTCCAAATTATCTTCTTATGAGTTTTTTCTTTAAATTTTTTATATATAGATTTAGATTTGCAATCAATGGAGGATCTATGAGTGTCAATAGACCTGCTCTATTTAGTTTTGAAGTTGCAGAGTTACACTCTCATAATGCTTTTTTTTTAATTCTTGTATTCATGGATTAAGTTTGACTGAAAGATAAAGTTTTACTTGTCAGATACTTGAAACACTTAGAGTATGAAGTCAAGTATGTAAGGAATTTCACCGACATTGATGACAAGGTAAGATGTTTGTTATCTTGAAGTCTTGATGTTATGCTTTTCGAAATTCTTAACATGATTGAATTTTAGATTTTGATAACTTATTGGTGAATAATTTTCCTTTTAATTTTAGCAGAAACCTTTTATTTTCTTTTTGCAGATTATTGATAGAGCAAGCCTAGCAGGTGAAGAACCATTAACTTTAAGTAACAGGTTTAGCAAAGAATTTCTTAATGACATGTTTGACCTTCAGTGTCTCCTTCCTTCTTACCAACCACGTGTGTCTGATCACATCAATCACATTATTAGTATTATACTTCAGGTCCTTTTCTTTCTATGCTTCGTAGTTATCTTTTTTTGTCTGTCATCTTTTCCAACATACAACCAAAAACATAAGGGCATACACACTAAGTATGTTGTTAAAGCTCTGGAAAAGTAGTTTTTATTGACGATGAAAATTGTGGGATATGTTTAACTTCAAGTATAAATCAAATAATTGGCCATATAATTTATTTGGTGTTCTTGGCAGATTATGAGAAATGGTTGTGCTTATGTAGTTGATGGAAATGTCTATTTTTCAATAGACAAATTCTCAAATTATGGTCACTTAACAAGAATGAACTTGGAAGAGAATATATCTGGTATAAGAGTTGCTCTTGATGAAAGAAAGCAAAATCCAAAGGATTTTGTTTTGTGGAAGGTAAAAATTTAGATATATATTATATATAACTGTCTAAAAACTTTCTTAATCATTTTAACTCCAAATGATTTGATTAATATATTGCAGGCCTCAAAGCCTGGTGAACCAAGTTGGAACAGTCCATGGGGTCCTGGAAGACCAGGATGGCACATAGAGTGTAGTGCAATTAGTGCTCATTACCTTACTTTTTCATTTGATATCCATGCTGGGGGAAGGGATCTGATCTTTCCACATCACGAGAATGAGATTGCCCAAAATTGGGCTGCCTGCTCAGAGAGTCATATAAGTTACTGGATGCATATTGGTACTGTTACAATGAACAATCTTAAGATGTCAAAGTCAGATGGAAATTTTGTCTCAATTCGTGAGGTGGTTGTCTTTTGGATGTCTTGTTTGCATGTTGTTTCACCCTATTAAAATTTTATTTCACACTTTGCTTATATATCAAACTTTTTTTATTTCGTGTAGGTCACTAAAGTGTACCACCCTTTGGCACTCCGGCATTTTTTGTTGAGAACACACTATCGATCCCCAGTCAACTATTCACCTTCACAACTTGATGCTTCATCGGAGGCTGTTTTCTACATTTACCAGGTAGATAGTACTGAAAGATCTTATTTTTTACCAGTTTTAGATTGTAAGTACTCAAAGTCGCATAATTTTGGGTCAAAGATATACATGGACTCGTTGCTTAGCTGTCTCCTTTCTTGAGTTTTGCTAGGATTTTTTCTTTTTGCCATCATTTTTTTTTTGGGTTATTAGGCAAATGCTAGATATGAACATTATTTATTTAATCATCTTCTATGATATGTAGTATCTTTCTTGTCAAAACATGCTTTTTCCAAGCGGTTGGAGCTTATTTGTACCTTTGACCTTGTCAAGATGTGCATATGAGTGCCTATATAAAGGGTCATATTAGCTTTTTGCATTGATTTCATTTAATTATTATCATGTTAAATATGTTATTAGTACTTTTGGCCAAGTTGTACTCACGCTAGACACCAATGTGTGCCATGTGACTATGTGAGTGTGACCCTCCACCCTTAAGCAGCACTTGTGTTTCTTTGATGAGAAATGAGAATACATTACAAGATTGCTGGAACTTTATATTTCTTTTCTTTTTTCTTCTACTAACTAAAACGATCTTGAATATTCGGTGAAAAGACATTACAAGATTGCCAGAACTTTATATCACTCGTCCATAGAGAAAGCAAGGAGGAGGGAGTTGATTCGAGTTTTGAACCGGCTGAAATTACTCTTGATGCTCGAAATTGTATTGACAAGCTACGTAAAGAGTTTCAAGAAAAAATGGCAGATGACTTGCATACTTCTTACGTGTTAAATGTTATCCTTCCAGAGGCCTTAAAGTTTGTAAACTATACTTTAAACAAGCTCAAGGTAGTTTATATTTTTCTCACCCTATGTCTCAAGTTTTCTATTTAAAATTTAATATTGATATATTTTTCTTATTCTTACAGAAGAAGCATGATAGATCGATGTGTCGATTCTTTATGGAGATAGAAAAGGAAATCAGAGAAATATTGTGGATTTTAGGAATATTGTCAACATTTACCTACTCTGAGGTGTCATTTTATTAGCATTAATTTTTGAATTAACATATTGATTAAGCAAGACATGCTGATCTCAATTAGTTTTTCAACAGGTTTTGCAGGAGTTGAAGCAAAAGGCATTGAAACAAGCAGGATTGAAGGAAGTTGATGTGCTACTTCTTATACAAGAGAGAGCCATGGCAAGAAGAAACCAAGATTATTTAAAAAGTGATAAAATTAGAGATGAACTAGCTGGGAAGGGCATAGCTTTGATGGATGTTGGCAATGATACAATTTGGAGGCCTTGTCTTGTTGGACAACATTACTAATAGGAATTTAATGTTAAACATATAGTTAATATGTATATTAGTTTATAGCAATTAATTTTATATTTATAGGATAACTTTTGTTGGAACTAGAATAGTTATAATTCAATGATGATTAATTAAATGAAACTAACAATAAATTAAACTTAAATTCTACAGTTTGCATTTGATTTGCAGTTTTTAAATATTTAAAAATAATATAAAATTATTGTTTTACTAGCTTTATGGAGATACTTAACAAGTCGGCTTTGTTTAGATATCTAATGGCTTATATATATATATATATATATATATATATATATATATATATAAAGATATATAACAAAGTTTTATTTGTTATTAAAAAAATAAATATGAAAATAATGTTATATTTTTTACTTGTTTGAGTCTTATAGATTTTCAAAACATCTCAAATTAAAATAATAATAAAAAGTGACATGAATTTCAAATAGATATATCAAAAAGTTTATCATTGGAAAATCAATTTCTTTATTAAACATAATATTTAATTTAATTTTATATTTATAATAAAATTAAAATTTGAAGTTACTTATAAAAGTATCCATATGTTAGATGGTCCACACATTCAAGTCGATGTCTGACACTTAGCCACTTTTAAGGTTAGGTTTTCAATTTTGTTGCAAAATTTTAATTTTAAATTGCCTCGGATTTTGCATCACAAAATGAAATGCACTATTTCATTAAAGTTTTGCGACGAAATTCGGTGGCAAACCTTTAAATTAGTTCCGGCTGCAACCACCCCTTCCTCACATTTTTGTAAATTGTTTCTCTCCATTTTTCACGAAAGTTGCCGACCCTATGCCATTTTAACCAATATTTAGGCCATTTTCACTATAGTTTGCATCAGTGATCGGCCTAAAAACTTTAGATAGTGGGGCAAGATTAAAGATGACATAGACATGTAAGTAAAATATTTAAAAATATTTATAGTTACATACAAAGATATAATAATAATATTAATTATTGAGTTTAATTTTGATTTATTGTTAATCCAACATTTTTTAACACGTGATTAGATTATTGTTGTCACGACCATACAAAAAAGTTTTACAACAGTGTATTAAAAATTAAATTTTAAAATAATAAAAGATAAAATTATAATTATTCATACACAATTTCATATATTGAGATTACCAAATGATTTTTTCATTATTAATATTATTAAACATTTCTCTCTATAAGTAATTAATCAATCACTTTACAATTCATCTTATATGATTAAAATTTAGTATTTAAAATATTTTAAATACCAAATCAATCTTTCATTTTAGCTGGTAATGGGAGAAAATATTTAGAATTTACGAGTAAAAATAATACAACTACATATAGCATTACGATTTTTTTACTGAGGAAGCATATGCCCCTACAACCTACAACATAGGTCAGTCCCTGATTTGCACCATTCCTTGTTGGGTTTTGATTGTGGGACTGCTAGGATCCTTTCTATAATCATTTTCAGCCATCTATCGCCCAAAATAGTGAATTATTGAATCCCTTTATTCGGTAATGTGGTTGTTTATTTCTCTAGAAAATAATAATATTGGTTGCCTATTGCCTGTCTAATTTGCCTTTGATAGTGTATGTGTGTTAGAATGTTCAATTTTAGCATTTGTAATGTGGTTGAAGTTGCATAATATAGTTTAAGGAATGAGTTTGTAATGTGGTTGAATTTTGATAGAGTTATCAGATAATATTGGTTATTTAAGAAATTTGGTTGGAATTAGTTTTGCATTGTGGCCAATATCCAGGGTAATTCTTCAATTTTAATATAATTGTGATTAATTTTTAATTTTTGTAATTGTGATGTACAATTTTTAGACAATGTAGGTAAAATTTAGAACTATGTTGTGATTGGTTTTACAATTGTGGTCAATTTACATGATAATTTAGAAATTTAAAGACAATGTAGGTAAGTTTAAAACTTTGTTGGAGTTTGTTTTGATTTGTGGCCCATCTCTAGGTTAATTTAGAAACTTTCAAACAATGTAGGAAAGCTTAGAACTTTATTGGGATTGGTTCTACGTTTGTGGCCAATCTCCAGGATAATTTTAAATTTTTGAGACAATCTAGGTAAATGTAGAATGCTATTGGGATTGATTTTACATTTGCAGCCAATCTCAAGTGTAATTTTTAAATTTTGATGTGATGTAGGTAAATTTAAGAATGTTGTGTGGGATTGGTTTTGCATTTGTGGGGCCAATCTCTAGGGTAATTTTAAATTTTAGATATGACGTAAGTAAATGTAGAATGCTATTGCGCTTGATTTTGCACTTATTGTCCATCTCCAGGCTAATTTTAAAATTTAATTTGTTCCTTTGGTTAATTTGTCAAGGCTCTGTTAAAATTGATCCATGGATGATCTTGCTTGTGTAGATGTATAATAGAGTGGGACCTATTAGAAGGGGTCTAACAAATAAATTTATTAATGGGGTTGAAGAATTCGTAGAATTTGCCTGCTCACAACCCATGTATGCCGACTTTAGTAATATCCTGTGTGTGTGTGAAGTGTAAATGTCAGAAGGTTAATGTGGTTAAGGAGGTTAAGAATGAATTGTATAGGAAGGGATTTATGATTTAACTTATTACTGTTGGACTTCTCATAGTGAGATGTTTCCAGAAGTGGGATATATCACAATCTGCAGTAATAGAGACATGGTAATGTAGAGCCTGTAAACAAGTTTACCAAAAACAAATTTGTGAATATATTATATCTTTAATCTTTCACAATTTTGCCTCTTGATGTTATCTATGTTATCTATATGGAAGAAAAAAATATGCGCATTAAGAAAACGATAGTTGGGGTATTCAAAATTACATGACTACTTCAACGATGACAAACTGCCACAATTTTTTAAATTACTAAATAAAATTAGTTAAAAGAGTTATGTTACATTTAAAATTTAAATTCTTGTTCTCGATTGTTATCTAATTAAAGTTAATTATTAATGATTACAATTTTAGAAATTTATATTTATATTTAACTCATTTATCATTTAAAATACTATTCAATAGTATTGTAAGAGTAATTCCATAAGTTGATTTTTTTATTATTATCTTACATTGAAGATGCAAGCATAAATTGGAGGATAGGTAATCAAACATTTAACATCATTATCACACCAAAGTTTTAAAGACTTGAGCCGGTGTCAATTGAACGACAAGCTCATTGATCATCCTTAAGATGATTTAGTATGTTTCATGTAATTTTCTTATTTATCACAAAATTTACTTTCAAATTTTGAAGAAAATATGACATTAAAACTATTGTTTTATATTTTATAAATAATTAAAATTATTCAATATATTTCACAAGTTATATACTAGTGTAATGTGTTTTTATTTTCCAAAGCTTCACCTACAGACTTTGGATATAATGTTTTAACTTAGAAACTAAACATAAACAGCAAGAACTGAAATGTCAAGGTTAATCTTGGTAGTTCATTCATGCAATGAAAATTATTTTTAAAAAACAAAAAAGGTTATTTTGCCGATAAATATTAACTTAATTGATAAAATCAAACCACATCAACTAAGTTCAATTTTAACTGGTGATCATTCTTTAATAAATCATTTGTAAATATTAACACGCCATCACTAAAACTTATAGCTTACCCTGATTTGAAATGAAACATCCTCCCCACTCTTTAAATTTTTCCACACCAAAAGAGAAAAAGATAAATTCAAATCACAATAGTTTATAAACAGATTTATACACGCTGAACTCGTACACTGGTTCTAATCATATATTTCAGAACTTGCATGTTGCGACAATCACAAACATTAGCATTTTCCCATGAAGTGCACTTTTCTATACTAATTCATCAGTCCAAATGCACTTTCCTCTCATTTACAAAATTAATCCAAATGCACTTTCTCATTTTCAAAATTAAACACTTTCTAATTTAAGGTGACATTTTGAACTGCAACAAGTGCCTTTCAAATTAAGAGTTAATTCACAACTTTGTGAAGCACGTAAGCAACAAGCAATTTTTTGACCAAAAAGCAACTCAGACAATTTTTCCCGTTCCATTTCCAACCATTCTTAGAAGAAATCACTTTGTTATACTTCTGTAAAAAAAAACAAATGCTTCGTTATACCCATGCTTCTAAAAATTGTGAGTTAAACTCTAATTTTGAAGACAATAAGACATCAGTTCAAAAAAGAAAAAAGACAATAAGGCATTGCAGATCATATCAAGTCATGGAGAATGCGCTTGGCTTTTGTAAATCAGGAAAGCAAGTGCAATTGAACTGATAAATCAGACTGACAAGTGCCATTAATCCTTTTTTTGCCTCTTAATAATAGCTCGCTGTGCCTCTTACTCTCTTACAAACAAACTCTGAATTTGTAAATGGTATTATGAAATGGTAGGGAGAGAAAGAAGCAAGTCTCCACCCAAAACTTCACTTAATCTATCAAATTTTCACAAAACAATAGTTAAACTAAAAATATGAACAGCAAAGCCATATTTAAAGGATGGGGGAAACCAATCGAATTCAAAGCAACGAAAACAGAAACTTAGTGGTTCAACTTGATAACATGAGATACCCTTTCAAAGAAGATGGGGCACATGGTTGTGCTGAACATGATGTCCTCCCTCATCCACTCTGGTGCTACTCTTTCAAATGTCCCTAGAGATAGAACATGGTACAGCAGCTCTGCTTCCTCTCCAGGTGCTTTGCTAATCCAAGTCAAACTGAAGGAGTAACCTATCATGACCGCAATCAAAAGAAAATGTTAACCAAGCACTTACATATGTGCAACTGTTGAACGGCTAGAATTTTTTAAAAAACAAGAAGTTGTAGCACAGTAGCAGTAAAGATCCTCCAAAATCTCCAACTATGACTAGCTTAGTCCAAAGTGACCAACAAATGAAAACAGAATGCAATATAGGTTACTGTTCATGAATTTCTTACTGAATTGAGAATAAAAGAACCAACTTTTCAATCAGAGTAAAAACCAACAAAAGTGACCCACAGGCTGACTGATTTTACAAAATGAAATCGTCTAAAAAAATAAAACTAACACTTGTTTGTTTATAGAGAAATTAGGGGTAAGAAAATGGAGGGGGAAATAACCTAGAGGAAGAGATTTTCAACTGTTAGGATACGAGGCAAAAGCAGAAAGGAGAAAATCTTGGTAAAATAAAGGGTGTAAGCGAAGTATTTTTTCTCTCCCAAACCAGAGAGAAAATGGTGAGAACTTAAGAAAAATGGCTACACATGACATTAATTGCCAAAATTGCCCTCAAACATTAGTCTTCTTCAACCCCCAATCTAGGTCTCTGATGCAGGCAGCATAAAAAACTAGAAGTCATAAGTTCAAAGATCCACAGATCTCCCTTGTTTGGTTTAATGTCCATATCTGCGCTCACTACAATATTTTCAGTCATAAAGGTACTTTAGTAATCTAACAAAAGGTATTTTAGTAGTTTAAACTAGGGTCTAAGAGTGTAGTTGATGCAAATTATATGTCAGGAATGTTTGGAAGATACTATAGGAGAAGGGGAAATCCAAATTCCAATGCCAATATTATAATTTTATTAATTTGACAGAATGAGGCTGCTGAACTTGCATAAAAAGATGTGTTTTATTTTGGCAGGGGTACGTTAGTAATTTCTTCTTTTGCCCAGTAGTCTCTACTAACGAATGAGCTTCAATTTAGAGGGCTTTCCTTTAATTTCTTTAAGTTATGCGGGCTTTTATCTTTCTAGTAGTGGTTGGTTATTTAACTTGGGTATCAAGTTGACTAGTCCCATATAGTGGATGTACCCTTCTTTCACACAGATAGTGAACGAAGAATTATTTCAGAGAAACTCTAGCTATCAAAACGTGTAATGCTTTTCTTAGGCTGCATAAGAACCCTAGGTGTGATGCCTAGGTCTTCTTCTCCCTATCTCTTTCTAATCTACTCTAATTTCTGTTGACTAAATTTGTTTATCATCTATTACCCAGACAGATAAGTTAGAAATCTCCAATCTAAGAAACCCTAAATCAACTTTTCCCCATACTCACCCTAATTCCCATCAAATCTTGAAGTTACAGTTTGCAGGTACTGTTCACAGCCCTGGAACAACACCGTTTATCAGTTGTTTAGTGCTGAGATAGAAATATCCTGCATCAGTTTGGTATTCAGAGCCATCTAGCACAATGTCTACACACACAGGAAGGGATTATAGGGGCAGATTGACTGATAACTGGTGAGACGACATTCTAATCATGATCGCTGGGAAAATAGAAGGGCTTAAATATGCATGGTAACCATGACTGCTGGGGTTAATGACCTAGAAATGAGGGGACAACTGATGGGCGTGGAGTTGAGGATGGAGTGGAAGATAATGCAGATGGAGAAGTTCATCAAGACAGAACCAGCAACATGCACAAATTGAGGACCGAAGGAAAGAAGTAAGGGATGATATGAAGTCACATCAATGGATAGGCTTAGAGATTTATTTCAGAGGGTTTATTATGAAACCTCAAGACACGGCTGGAGATATCGCAAAGAATGTGAGGGTAGATGTCCCTGACTTTGAAGGAAGATTCAATGCAACTTACTTTATGGATTGGTTGTCAGCAATTGAAGAATACTAGTCCTATGTAAGTGATGTACCTTGCTTTCACACAGTGAATGGGAATTATTTCAGAGAAACCCAAGCTGTCAAGACATGTGATGCATCTCTTAGGTTTGATGTCCTAAGCACTATTGTGTATGCCTAGATCTTCTCCCTATCCCTGTCTAATCTACCCCGATTTCTGTAGACAAAATTTGTTTATCAGATCTCTTAACCAGCTAGCAAGGTAGTCAAAATCGCGTGCCAACTCGTAGAATCGCACGATTCTACGAGTGAAGAAGGCCTGTGCGATCCCGATCCCAGCTCAGAACTCGTTTTGCTGGGATCGTGGTAGGATCGCGTGCTGGATCGTGAAATCGTTGGAAACTTGCGTTTCCGACGTTCCTACCAGAAAACAAACTTCATGGTGGTGGGTCGGGTCACTTGTAGAAAAGACCCAAGCCCACAGAGATTTTGCCCCACCGACAATTAAACCCACCTTCGACACACTCCTCGACCATTTTCCCGAGTGCGAGAGTGAGTGAAGCTTCAAACACATGTTGCAGACGCGGTGAAGATGGTGCTGCCGCTGCGAGGGTGTGCGATACGAGCTCAAGCCAGTGCGACCCTGTGCGAGTGGAACTGCCGAAGGTTGTGCGACCCTGTGCTGCTGTGTGAGTAGAGCTACTGTGCTGTTGTGTGAGTGGAGCTACTGTGCTGTGCGAGTGGAGCTACTGTGCTGTGCGAGTGGAGCTACTGCTGTGTGAGTGAAGCTGCTGTGTGCTTCTGTAAGTGTTGCTGCAATCTGGGTTTTCCCCCTGTTTGGGGGGGTTATATTTAGTTCCTGCATATACCCATTTTCTGGTCTGTACAATGGCTTCTGGTGCTGCTGGTGTTGGTGCTTCTAGTGCTGGGAATGGGAATGTGAGTGGAAAAGTGGTAAGGAAGAATGCTCCTGGAAATAGGAGTGATGCAGGGTGGGCACATGGTTATCCTATTGAGGGAGATGCAAGGAAAATAAAATGTAAATACTGTGAGAAGGTAATAAGTGGAGGGGTTTATCGCTTGAAACATCATTTGGCTGGTACACAGAAAGATGTTGGAAGTTGTACTGCTGTTAGTGATGAGGTGAAGAAGAAAATGTTTGAAATTGTAGTAGGTTTGCAGCAAAAATTAAACAAGAAGTCACAAGAGTTTGAGGAAGGAGAAAGCAACAATGATGATGCTGTAAAAGTTGGTGAAAAAAGAAAGGGGAAGGAAGAGGAGAGCAATGTAAATATTTTCAAAAGAAAAGGAAGCACTCAATCCACCATCAATCAAATGTTCAAGAAGAATTTGAGGGAGGAAGCATGTCAACAAATTAGTAGATTTTTCTACAACAATGCCATTTCCTTCAATGTTGCAAGGAGTGAAGATTTTCATAAAATGTGTGAATTGATTGCACAACATGGCATTGGATTCAAGCCACCATCCTATCATGAAATTAGAGTGAAGTATTTGAAGCAAGAAGTGGCTTTGACCAAAGAATCAATAGAGGAGCACAAAGCTGAATGGAGGAAAACCGGGTGCACCATCATGACCGATGGCTGGACCGATAAAAAGAGGAGGACTATATGCAACTTTTTAGCGAATAGTCCAAAGGGAACGGTGTTTCTAAAGTCTATTGATGCATCTAATATTTGCAAAACAGCAGATAAAATCTTTAAGATGATGGATGACATTGTAGAGGAAGTTGGTGAAGAGAATGTGATGCAAGTTGTTACGGACAATGCAGCAAACTATAAAGCTGCTGGAGAAATGTTGATGCAAAAAAGGAAGAATCTATATTGGACACCATGTGCTGCTCATTGCATTGATTTGATGTTGGAGGATTTTGAGAAAAAGCTAAATGTCCATAAAGAGACAATTCCAAACAACAACAACAACAACAACAACAAAAGCCTTTTCCCACTAGGTGGGTTTTTTTTTTTTTTTTTTTTTTTTTTTTTTTTTTTTTTTTATAAAGAGACAATTCCAAAAGGAAGAAGAATTACAACTTATATCTATTCAAGGACAGCTCTCATTTGTTTATTGCATCACTTCACCAAAGGAAAAGACTTGATTAGACCAGCCATGACTCGATTTGCCACCTCTTATCTAACTTTAGGTTGCCTTAATGACAACAAGGGAGCATTGATGAGAATGTTCATATCCAATGAATGGAAATCCAGCCGGTTTGCAAAGACAAAAGATGGGAAACATGTTGAAAATATGATTATGGATAGTAGGTTTTGGAAAAATATTGTGGTTTGCTTGAAGGGCACTTATCCTCTAATCAAAGTGCTTCGTTTGGTGGATTCGGATGAGAAACCAGCCATGGGCTTCATTTATGAGGAAATGGACCGTGCTAAAGAGAAGATACAAACTGCCTTCAATAATGTCAAGAAGAGGTAAACTTAGTTTGTACTTTTATAGTCATTGTTTAATACTTCAAGGGAAACTAATTTGATTTATCTAATTTTTTCATTATTTAGTTACAAGCCTCTATGGGATATCATAGATGAAAGATGGGACAAACAACTTCATAGGCCTTTGCATGCTGCAGCCTACTACCTTAACCCTCAATTCCACTATAGTCCTGACTTCAAGGCTGATATTGAAGTTTATCATGGACTATATGAGTGTTTACAAAGAATGGTGACGGATGAAGATCAATCCTCTAAGATTGATGTTCAGCTTGAAGATTTCAAGCATGGATTGAAGTTTTTTGGTAGCAAAATAGCCAAGAATGCTATTAAAACCAAACATCCAGCACATTGGTGGGATTCTTATGGTTTTGAACATCCCGAGCTTAGAAACTTTGCTATACGAATATTGAGCTTAACATGCAGTCCTTCAGGGTGTGAGCGTAACTGGAGTGCTTTTGAGATGGTAAAGTTTCTAAAATTATGAAAGTACAATGAGTGCTTTAAGTTCATGTATTGATTAGTTTTATTTGTTTAGGTCCACACAAAGAGAAGAAACCGCTTGAAACAAAAGACAATGAATGATGTTGTGTTTGTGATGACTAATTCAAGATTGGCCAATAGGAAGAAAGCAAGAAAAGCTATTGAGTATAACATAGATGATCTTTCTTCCGATGATGAATGGATTGCGGAGAATAATGGAAGTTCATCTAACAATGAAGGGTTTGAGTTAGACAACTTGGACTTGAATGTTGCAAGTGATGATGATCTAATTGAAGTTCAAGTTGTGGAGGATGCTAGTGGTGGTGGTGCCCCTTTAGATGACTTAGAGATTCCTAATGATGATATTAATGAAATTGATATTGATGATGAAGATGAAGCCATGGATAATGATGAAGATCATATGGAAGATGATAATCTTGATGATCATGGCCTCAATGAATTTCTATAGTCATCTAGTATTGTGGCCTTTGTTTTGTTAGAAGGCTTGTATCTACTTAGTTCTTACAAACTAATGTTTTGAGTTGTAAGTTGTAACTTTAGCTTGTGGCCTTTGTTTTGTTAGAAGGCTTGTATCTACTTAGTTCTTACAAACTAATGTTGTGAGTTGTAAGGTTAGCTTGTGGCCTTTGTTTTGTTAGAAGGCTTGTATCTACTTAGTTCTTACAAACTAATGTTGTGAGTTGTAAGGTTAGCTTGTGGCCTTTGTTTTGTTAGAAGGCTTGTAAGTTGTAACTACATAGTCCTTACAAACTTGTATCTATTATACATTTTGAAATAGATGAAATTTAAATATTAGTTGTGATTTAATATTATTATGCTTATTTGCTTATTTTTGTTATTTTATATGTATATATATTATTCTTCAATATAATTTTAAATTATAGGTAGAATCTTACGTTACGTGTTACGAACTCACGTTTTACGTATCTACCTCCTAGTCCGATCCTAGGTAAGATCTACGATTTAACTACCTTGCCAGCTAGATAACTTGGAAATCCCCAATCCCAGACCCATACTCACCCTAATTCCCATCATATCCGAAAGCTAATTCTTGTTCACCACCCTGAAACAGAACCTTAAATCTTTTGTTTAGTGCTATGATAGAAAGATCCTGCATCACTAGTATTTAGTCATATTTATGTGTAGGCTTTAGTTTAGTGGGTGTTCCTTTTTTTTTTTGCTTAAGTTATGTGTGCTTTTATCTTGTTTATTAGTGGCAGCTGGTTATTTAACTTGGGCTTTTATGGGCTACTTGGGCCTCAAGTTGACTACTACAAAAGTGATGTACCTAGCTATCAAACATACAGTGAATGACGAAATTATTTTCAGGGAAAACCTTAGCTGACATGCATGTGATGCGATGCGAGTCTATTTATTTTCCTTCTTTTCATCTTCTACCCTAATTTCATCAACAACCCGGATCTGATTTCCTAGGAAGACATCAAGAAAGCATTAAACCTTCAACCCATGAAATCCCTAATTATTCCTTGCTTGAATTTCCCAACAAATCCCAAGCCTAATCTCGCAGGTACTGTTCATAGCACCATAACAGCCACCAGTCAAACCTTGAACCTTCATCCTAATGCCTGCAAACCACCCCTGCCCCCACAGCCCCATATATCCCATATAAGCCTTCAACTCCCCTAATACTCCCAAAGAAACCCTAATTTTGATATGTTAGTCCTATGCCTTCGGCTATCCTACATTCAGATTCCTTTTCAACAAATTACTTATTGTAGAGAGGCCACAGCCCATCAACCCCATCAAGTAGACAAATATCTATGATACAAATTGTTTCTGTACTTTTTTTATTAACTAAAATTATATTAAAAGAAAGTTTAATTATAGGTCCCCTTAGTATTGCAATTGCATGATTTTGGTCCTTCTATTTTCAATTGCATGATTTTGGTCCCATCAATTTTAAAATGCTTTCAAATGTGGTCCAATCATAACCCAGTTACTGTTAGTAGTTGTCACCCTTGCCGATTCCCTTGCATCACCCACTAAAGGCCTCAAACCCTTACCTAATGAAAGCATTTTAAAACTCATGTCATGCAGCTCTCCTTAAATTCTGGGATAAGATTGGACCATATTTGAAAGCACTTTAAAACTGATTGGACCAAAATTGCACAAGTGAAAATGAGGGGAACCAATAACATTCAATAAATGTGACAGCTTGACATTAGTAACCACTGTTATGCTAGCAGTCTAGCTCATGAAAGTATTTTGAGTCTTCTAAACACAATAAATACTCTCGTTTCCCATTTCTTCCAGTTTCAAACTACCCCAAATTACTGTAATCTTGACAGAGCCTCTTATTCGTATAATTACATTCATATCCATTTCAGTACCGAAAGACATGGTGTATGGACATCCCTATTGTACCGTTGACCAGACTGTGCTCAATAGAAACAAAGTTTATAGAAACATTTTGTAAAAACTCCACCAATTAACAAAGCAATAATTGATCAAATAGAACAGAGTCCTAATTTTTCAGAATCTTCCATACATATATTCAGATTAAAACCATATTAATTATTCCAACAAACTGTTAACTCAGAATCAAGATATAATAAGACAGAGAAATAAGTTACCATCCAAAATTATGAATTACCGCTTGATTGATGAAGTGCAGAAAGGCATATTCGTCCAGTTTGATAGTCAGTGGATAATTTCATGCCCAGTGCATACTCAAAAAGTGCTTGAATTAGCCAGTTACTATGACCACTTTCCTGTAAACCAACACCTGCAAAAGGCAATGAAGTATGTAGAAAATATGCCAAAATCCCAATGAAATAATTCACATATAAAGCAGCATGAATACCAATTGCTAACACCAACCTGATTGATCAGTAGCCTTAGTACACTCCAGCAACTTTTTCACAACAAAATGTCAGCATATTAAGGCGCTACATTTTCCACCCAAATGTGTGAAACGAGACGTACATATACAATTATATATACTTACACATGTGTATTTCATTTCTCAGGGTGCTAAATGCTCACCTTGCCAGAAGCAGTCTCCTTGCAAAAGTTTTGTGTTAACTCTCTCACCACAGAATTATCTTCACTGTTTTCACAAGATATAAACCTTGCTTCTTTTTCCAATGCATCCTGCCTACTACGTTTTCTTGTCATTCTTCTAGACGAGCTATTGGAGATAGCCCTAAACTGATCATCTTCGGCCGTGGCCTTACTGTTATTCTTTAAATCAGCAAAAGTTCCTTCCTGCTGCAGCTTTCGCAACTTCTCAACTTCTTCAGAAAGAGCTTCATCTGCCAAAAGTTCACATTCGACTCCTCAACACAAAAGAAGAATTGATAAAGTTGAGATAAATTTAACGACAAGGACACAAGGAAGAATACTGTGGTGAACTTACTTTCATAAATCACGACAAACAATAAAACATAATCAAACTCCAACATTGAATCAAGATTCCCACCAAAGTTCCAAAGAAAAAGATTAACTTACGTAGCTATCAGAATGGTAAACCTTGATTTACTACTTCAATAAGGACTTGACTAGAAAATATGAAAAGTAACTAAAACAGTTTCAGACTCAAAGTGGCAAGCTAAAAAACTAAAGTTAGTTACATGAAAGTCATTTGCAAGCCAGAACACATCTGAAAGCACAATCACTTACTAACTTGGTTTTTTTTGGGATGAATAAGTAAATCACTTACTAACTTTAAAGAACCATGAATATTTCATTGAAAGGAAAATTCAGGTTTACTCAGCCTAAAGAGGAAATATTGCCTATTTGCCTGATATAAGAACTTTTAAGAATCTAACAACCTATCTAATATCAATTACTTTGTTAGCGACAGAATACACATTTAAAGTACAAGCATGTAGAAAAAAAATTGACTGTTTTTCTTTCAGGTAAGTAAATACCAAGCAGAAGGGACAAGGGAATGCAAACTGTGTACATGTGAAAAGGAAATAAAGAAAATCTAACAAAAGTGAAAGAATTATACTTTATTACACTAAAATAATATACTGTAAAAGCAACAATCGTATTTTGTTCATGACACCCTGCTTTGGATGTGCTAGAAAAAAAAATTAAATTAAACACACACACATACACACAGAAATTCTTTTATTTAAGCAACTTAAACCATATTCCATCCACTTAGAATATAGATGGAAAAATTATAATTTTTAAATAAGAGTAAATAAGTTGAACTCAAACAGTTCAAACCATTAAGAAAAATGCAGAAAGACATTGCATGATCATCGTGACAATAAATTAAGATCTTGTAAGAAGTACTATTTCCAACAATTACTTTAATCTTCTCTGCGGGGCATCAGGAACTATAAAAAAAATTCTTTTGTCAACATCTGCACAGTAATTATTTATCAAGTATTTCATGAACAACAAAAATGATTCAGTGTCTCACTTTTCTTGCTCTCCTCCATTAAAAGCCTTTGATAATCAGCCACTTGTTTGTCTTTGGCAAGCCTGACACGAAAGTAACATATTTGAGTCTTCCACACAAGATCCACCAGTATAAATAAAAGAAAGAAATCCAACAATGAAACTAAACAATAAAATATTTACAAAAGAAAAGTAAGGAAGAACAAAGGAGGCCGGAATGTGGAATACATGCCTAACCGAAGCCACTTCACTTCTCAAGTCATTGACTTGTCCACGCAGCTGGTCATTTTCGCTCTTCAAGTGCTCTATCAACTCTTCTGCAGCTGCAATACGGAGATAGACGATAAGACAAACAAGTTCACACAAGCATCCACATCAGGGTTTTAAATTGCGGTCAATATTGTGGTTTTAGAAGTCTCAGCAACCGCAAAAAATCTGCAATTGTGTCAGCCGCATTTTCATGCAATTGTACGCAATTTCTGTAATCGCAATGCAACCACAACCGCGACCATATCAGCAATTTAAAACCTTGATCCACATTATACTTCCTGGATAAACATTAGTACTTAAGTTTTCTGAATCAAACAACCAAATAAAGATTAGTAAAATTATGAATGCCTGCTAAAGACTACAAAAGCTATGCCCGAACTATGTGACACAGCTCAATACACTTCTCTGTTCCATTTTTTGAATATTCAAAAGTCAAAATTAGAAAATAAGAAATAGGAAACAAAAACAGGAGTACACACAAAAAGAAACCAGGATATAAAACTCCATGTCTTTGAGATCCTCCTTAACATGGGTTTTCAAATGCATGAGCACAGGGCCAAAATTCAGAATGTATTGCAAATTCTTCCATGAATTCATGTTATCATAAGCTGCAGTCTTTCGAAACTTCCAAGCCCCAAAAAAAAAAAGACAAAAGGTAAAAAGCATAGAGAAAATACATACCAGACAAATAATTCATAAATTTAACTTCTTGTTCTTTATTTAGCTGATCCAACTCAGACAGTTTCTTAGTCTGGAACAAGAAAGAAAGAAAAAAAATCAAGAGTCAATAATAAAACCTAACAATTTCTGTACAGTTTCTGTTTCTGTTTCATTCACCAGATGAAATATCAACTATATTCACCATTAAATGCTGAATAATTTCATACACACAAGTTTAAAAAAAAATTAAAAATAAAAAGTTCAACTAACTAATTGTGTAAACCAGAGAACAAAGGGAAAGCGAATATTAAATACCTCAAAACGCGTGCTCCTCATAGCATCAACTTTGAGGTTATTAATAAAGTATTATTGGTATAATATATATAGATTACAAGCATGAACATGAAAGTAAACATGAGAAAGAGACCTTGAGTTTGGTGTACTTATCGTAGAGCTTTGAGTAGAGAGCCTCCATTTTATGAAATGGTAGGTAACGACGGTGGCTGGTGTTATGACGGAGAAAGAAAGTAGTAGTTGGGAAGGATTAGGGTATCAATTGGGAATCAAACCATGAGATTTCATAAGGTGTAAAGTTGGGTTTGCAGCTTCCATTTGACCCTAATGATAAATAAATAAATAAAAATGAGCGAAGCAATTAAACGCAAAGCATCTTACATCTAAAAAAAATGAATCATGAATTCAAGTGAAAAATAGCATCATCAACTAGTAATTATTATAGTCCAATCTGCAGAATAACAAAGTTTCAACCAACCACCCCCAAGTAATTGAAGAAAGAATGTACTTGTATTGTATATTTGGAGCTTAAGCCTAAATTGTTGAAAAAGTGAGATAATCAAACAACTCACCAGTATAAAAATTAAAAATAATCAACCCCGTATGTGAAGGCAAAGCGCAACTCCGCAATTGCAAACCCTAACAAACACGATACCCAAAACAATAAGGTGAGTTGCTCCCGCGTCTCCTATTTTTTCCGAAATTTAAAACGCAGTGCATTAGTGTAGGGTAGTTGAGTGAAGTTATCACTCATCCTGTGTACTCTCTGTTTTCATTTTTACCTTTTTTTCTTTATTTTCTTTGAGATTAATCTTTTGAAGTATCAAAATTTATTTAAAAGGTTGAGATATTTTTTTATACATATGAGTTAAAAATCAAACATTAATCATATGAGGTCCAATATCTATTAGTTGTGTCACCTCATCATTTGAATAATGTATAGAAAAAAAAATAGATATGTGACTTTTTTTCCATCTTTTTCTCCATGGACTATCATGGTCAGACTAGTCCACGAAGTTGACGTAACTTAAATTATTTGGGTTTGTTTGGAGCTAGACTAACTCTGATTTTGAGTTGGAACGAAGCCTATAATTTGGACTATAAGGATTTTTTAGGTCAAAATCAAGTTACGCTTGGATAGATAATAAGTTAAAATTTTACGATTTTGATTTTAGGATTTTATTTTACTTTTGTTCTATTCTATTATATTTTTGCTTTGTTTTGATAATAGGTAAAATGGTGAAAAATAAAAAAAAATTTGGAAGAAATAGTAGAAATTATGGCTCATCAGTGTTAAGAATTACACTTATAATTCGTATTGAAAGAATGCAACAATTTAAGCTCCAATTAGAAAAAGTTATGGTCTGCCAGTAATGGTCATTTTGACTATAATTCGTGAAAAGTCCAAAATCAATAAGCTAGCCAAAAAGAATTACAACCATGTAGTAATGGTCATTATGGCTTGAATTCGTGCAACAAGAATTTAAAGGGTCAACCAGAACGAATTATTGCCTGTCAATAATGGTCATTATGGTCATAATTCAAATCAGTAATGGCCAAAGAGGTGTTGTAATTGAATGTAAATGGGGTTGTAATATGTTATAAAGGGAGTAATTTTCTAATAGGAAGAGAAAAGATAAATCTCTTCTCCTCTCCTCCATTCTTAGATAAAATTATTTTTCTTGTTCTTTGTTTTTGATAGACGTTCTTGCAACTTTTTTGAATTTTTATGCAAGCTGATTAAGAATATCTTTTATTCTCCTTTATTACTTATCTCATTCATTTTCTTATATCCTTAATGTTTCAATTATATTTAGTTGTTTCTATTATGAATATGAGTGAGTAAGTATCTAACTTTGGGATTGTGGGTATTCTAATGAAGGTTTGTTGTTATTTCTAATTTTTCCTTTTGTGTGTTGTTTCTATTATGTGTGTTGTTCTTTTTAATTCAACCTTAGTGTTTTATTGTTTGCAAATATATAATCTATAACACCCTCCGTTAGGTGTCACATTGAAGAGACTTTAAATTTTCTTTTTAAAACATCTTCGTAATTTCTTTATATCATAAATACATATTTCAAAATTTCTTTTTGTAGATAACATACAATAACTAGAAAAGAAATAACTCAATACTCAAAGACCTCAAGAATATGTATCATATGTACTTATATTCAAATTCTACTGTTTAACAACGTACATAAAAAGAAATACTTGGTAGAATGTCTACAGACTCTGTACACTACCCTCCTAGCCAAAGTCCTAAATACCTACTTACTCAGTATCCAAGTGGACGCGTTATACATTTGAATCACCATGGAATTGTATTCTAACAAAATCGAACAGATCCTTCCTTGATGTCTTCACCGTTTTCATAAAACAAAAAGAAAAATAGCACAAACATACAAAACAATACAATAAAGAGATGAGATCCTCATCACCATCAATACCCATAAAAACAGTGAAGAAACAATATAACAAATCATACAGTTCCATACTAAATCAATGGATATAATCACGTTATCAAACATTGGGTAAATTAAAATCAATATGCACCATAATGATGTAACAATATAACAACTGACTATGCAAATATCCAATGATTGACCCCTACTCCATGCAAATATCCAATTATTAACCCCTACTCCATGAAGCTAAAACACAAATCGGAGAGAGTGATTGAACGTACATGTTCCGTTTCTCATTAGCCTCAAAAGTGCTATAAAATATCATTTGCGCAACCTGACTTACAAGAACACTCTCCACCAATTGGGAATGAGATAGTGTCTGGTTGAAATCGTTCGGTATGTTGCAATCATATTACCATGCTACTGGCCCCTTGTGGAGTTCCGCACCCCGACATCCTTAAGATCATTCATAGATCTTCATTAGGCAATTTGCACCAGCACTAAGGTGTAAACTCAATCTTCTAAACTCAAAGCCTTAACAACAAGTCTCAATAGACTTTTACAATGTCATGATCAACTAACCCATGCAAAGTGTTATTACTCATAATTAATATAATAATTTATGGTCAACTAACCCATAATTATTAAATCAATCATGATCAACACAATAATTCATGGTCAACTAACCTATAATTATTGGTTTATCAAAATATAATTCCATCGAGATTCAAGACATCATTTTAAAAATAACGTCAATTGTCCTATCCAGGGTCCAATTTACTTTGACACGATAGTAGTATCGCTGTTTCTTCACCGTATGGTGCTTTTAAAACATTTTCTAAATCACGTACCACTACACTTACGATTTTTCAAATCGCGTAACACTTCTATTACATTTTTCAATCACGTAAAACTATTTTCAAGTCGTGTAAAGCTTTTTCTGTAAAATTTCATTCAGGGCAAGGTATAAAAATCATTTTTCAATCGCTTAAAGCGTTTTCTATAAAATTTTAATCGCGTAAAGCGTTTTTCATAAAAACTAAGCTATTTTGAACTAAAGGAAGTGTAAATGGGGTTGTAATATGTTATAAAGGGAGTAGTTTTCTAATAGGAAGAGAAAAGATAAATCCCCTCTCTTGTCCTCCATTCTTAGATAAAATTAGTACATGATTGGATGACAGTGTAAAATTTTTTTACACTGACAGTGGATTGAAATTAAATTCATAATTTTTTTTTAGCTAAAATGTCATTTAATAACATTTTGATTATAAGATTTCTTGAAACAAAAAATAAATTAACCCAAACAAGCATCAAAGGTCAAACCTAACCCATGTGCACCCTTAAATTTTGCTCTTAGTGTTTAATTTCTTTTAATTATAAAAACTTCATTTAAAAAAATTATAATTGGTTAAATATATTATCTCTCCTTTATAATTTTTTAAAAAAATAGATTTAAAATTATGTAGTAACATAGTTATATTAAAAGGGCTAAATTTATTGTTTCATTTTGCCCACTAGCGTTAGCTCAAGTGACATCAAGTTTTCTTTGAGTACTGCTTTGATTCTGAGATTAAATGATAGTAGTTTACATTTCCATTCTTTACACCAAATCATAAACCTCGTTTGTAACCCCTAAAAAACAATTAATACTTTATTTTAGATGATTTCTACAATACAATTTTTTTTGTGTGTGTAAATTAGGGTATCTCCTCGTTCAAGAGATAAGAGACTAATCACACAGGGTACAGTCAAGCGCGTGAAGCGAAGACCCTTCCCAATTGCATTTTCTCTACACACACCACCACAAAGATCAAATTCAAGACAAGATACTTAAGATGATTAAGCCTTTTTCACTCAGACCACTACAAGTTGGTTTCTACAATACACTTAAAACTTATAGTGTATATATACACCATAAAATATTTACCATTATATTTTCAGATATATTATGATTATCTTCAATTAAATAAATTAAAGTTATTTAACATTTTATCCTTTTTTATATTTAGTTATATTTTGACTCATAATTTTAAAATAAATAAAGTAAAACAGTTTATCAAAATTTGAACTCAAATTGCGCATGTTTGGTTTTGATTATTTTACATTCAAAACCAGCTTCTTTTTCTTTTTTTCAAAATCTCTCTCTTGAATATTTTGATTATAAGTTTTTTTTTAAGTTAAAAAAACCTAATCCAAATACACAATAAGAGCAAAATGATTTATCATATTTATTTTGTACAACTAACAATTACAGTGATGCAAGGAGAATATTGCTGTCTAAAATTAAAACAAAGCATTTAATTTGATTGTAAAATCTAAACATCTAAACCAAATGACAGAGGGAAATGTAACTGCCATTTTTTTTCACTTTTGATTGGGAGCCATTGTCTTCATCCCAGTCTTTCGATTGTTCCAATGCCCTCGAGATTTGAAAAATGGTAGAGAACATAGATAAAAACTCTAATTTTTGTGGCTAAATAAGTAGGATGATTTTGTGGTGAGATGAGAAGAAACAAGGTGTATTATAAAACCAATTTGAAGGATAAATTGATTATAATTTTAAATGACTAATTTAATATAAAAAATAATCAATTTGATGTAAAAAAAATAATATTTGAATAATTATTTTAATATATTTATTATTAGATAATTACACTAACAATACTTGTATCTTTAGAGGATCAAAATTATATTTTTATTACATAGGCTTCTCAAACTATGTAGCACGTCTTAGCGAGTATTCACATATCAACATATTGAACCATTTGAAGTAGTTGACTATTGTAATTTAGATGTTATAGGCTGTGTTGATATTTAAAATTCATATTTAATCGGGTTGGGAGAGCTATTTCGTGGAGAGTGACAAACAAGCATTTACAACTTTTCACACCATGGATAATGAATTTGTAGCATGTTAGGAGGCCAGTTTAGAAGCTTTTTTTGAAGAAAAGAAACAATATGACGATGCTTATAATTATTGATTCTAGTAATAATTATAGATTCTAAATGAAGGCTCATTAAAGTGTATTGTGATAATAATTTTATTGAAGTTTTTTGTTAAAAATAATAAGTATTTAAGCAAATCAAAACACATTAAGTTAGAACACGTTGCTTATAAAAAAATTAAGAGTTTAATTTTGATTAATTGTTAATGTAAATTTTTTTACATTATTATCAAATCATGTGTTAATATGTCATTATCATTATAAAAGTTTGACTTTTTAATTAGTTATTTTCATTATCAAATTCTTTTAATGTTATATTAATACATATAATATAAATTTTTTTTTAACAATAAATCAAAATTAAATCAAATAATTAAAGATAATGTATTAATTGAACACATATAAAATAACCTTGTAACCTAGTGGCAGTGACCCATCCCTTGGTCACGGATTGTAGTGTTCAAGGTGGGGAGTTCAATCCCTCCACATTCTATTTTCAAAATCCCCAAATTTTAATAAGAACATCCTGCTTTACAAAAGAAAAGAAAAGTTATAATGTTAGATCTAATGCTTAAAGTATTGGCGCCTAATTAAGGTTTACTAACAATATGTATACTCCATGAGTATGATTAATACTGCGTTAATTTATATATTTGAAACTTATGGTTCTTTTATATCCAAGTGTACAGTATGTGAAATTATTGCTCAAATAAATGGTTATGGTTAACTTATGGTTCTCTTTGTATTCTTTTATATCCAAGTGTACAGTATGTGAAATTATTGCTCAAATAAATGGTTATTGTGTTTCGATATTCAAGTGAAACTCTAGCATATGGGCATTATGGATAAATTTATAAGAACATAGTAATTCATAAAAACATAAAGGTATAAATTGATTTATGTCATTTTTCATTATGGTCTTTTTTTTTTTTTTACGTGAGTGCTTTGCATTGTGATGAATTGATCTGAAATCGCTACGATCCATATTATATGTAACAAATGTAGATATGTAAGAGTACCAAGTGTATAATAAAATATTAAGTTAGTATATTGGACACAATATATAAAGTGAAAATTTTCTATTTTATAAAAAAAAAATGTTAACAGTGATTTTTTTTTTTGTGTGTTTTGTGGATCAAGTAAAGTTTTTTATTTTTTTTTCTGAAGGAGCCACGGTTTCAAGTTTTTTCTTTCTTTCCTTTTTTGTTGTTGTGTTTTGTGGACCAAGTTTTATCTTTTTTTTTCAATATTCCTCGTGGAGCCCCAATTTCAAGTTTCTACATACATATTTATTTGGACTTTGGGTAGTTGATACTTACCAACGGATCATTTTGGATGATTGGATCCATGACCAACCTGTCACGTGACCTAATTTGAAAAATAAGGGACATAACACGTGCCACCCTGCTTTCGATTTGAACCGAAACAAGCAGAAGAAGCACTCAAACCAAAAGCCGAAAAACGCAAAACTCAAAACACAAAACACAAAACAAAACCCCTCTCTTTCTCTTTCTCTTTCTCTCTCTGAATCGATTTCGAAACCAACCAGCCATGGAAGCGATACTCGTAGATTGTGTGCACAAGAGCCTTCGCCATTTCATGCACGGAAACGCCATCTTCATCTGCGAGCGTCTCTGCGCCGAGTTTCCCACTGAGGTCTTTTCCTTTTCTTTTCTTTCCTTTTCTTTTTCCTCCCTCTCTGTTTGGTTCCTCAGAAACTCACAGAAAAAAATGTAAATGGAAAATTCCTATAAACTTAACTAACTTCAATGTTTCTGTCTTCTCAAGCTCTCGCTGCGTTACTCGTGCATCGAGATCGACGGTTCTGGTTTTCACCCAGCTATTTGATTCAACTCCGTTTCGATAGTTTATATAGTGCTAGTTTGATTTCAGAAGATTTCGATTCAATTTTTATTTTTATTTTTTAATTTTTTTAGCTTCGTGGTCTATTTGGACTGCATAGATTTTTCTTCATAGTACTCTGTTATGATTAAATGGGGATTCGTATTGGTAATTTGAATTTTGAAGTTTCTTTGGGTCTTCGTTAGTTTTGTGAAAGTAATGATGAACAGTAGATGTTGTGTTGCTTGGGAAGTAACACGGAAAGGGGTATCTTTTCGTGTGAGGGCTATTTGCTACATGTAGCCAGTTCTACTAATTTTGGTACAATTCAATGTTTATTTCAACTTATTTGGTTGGCCATATGTGAAGCTGTTGTTGCAAAGTTTTGAGCTTTAGGATTAGACGATATTTTGTGCTGCCCTTTATGAAGAGACTCTTGCCCAATATATAACCCACTACTGTACCTTAGTCCTTAAATTATTCACAACAAGTCTGAAGCAGAAACATCAATTAAATAGAAAATGTCATTATGAAGTTTAAACTTTCTTCTTGTAATGTATTATACATGTAGGCTCAGTCTTTTTGAATTGATGTGTATTCTTCTTTTTTGTTGTGCCTAAGCCTAACCAAGAATTTTTATCCTTGTAACTTTGTTAATTGTTACTTCTTGTTCATGACTGGTCCTTTCTCAGCATCACCTGATGAAGGACATCTTTTACTCTCTTCAAGTTAGTGTTTGATAATTATTTTTCTTGTATACAGACAAATCTGCAATTGTTAGCTGGCTGTTACTTGCAGAGTAATCAATCTTATTCCGCATACCATATCTTAAAAGGTATGTTTCTTGTGATATTTATGTCTCAATCAGTTTTGGAGTTACATTCCTAGTCCTATTAGTTTTAAATATCACCATTCTTATTCTGTTTCCTGAATTTCCTTTCAATAGATAATGTTTTCTTTCCTTTGTTTGCTATTATCTCATAGCACTAGCGGTGCCTCTCATTATATCTCTCTTGTTTATTCTCTGTCTTTATTGCTTGAAGGAACACGAATGGCTCAATCCCGGTACTTGTTTGCAATATCATGCTTTCAGATGGATCTTCTTAGTGAAGCTGAAGCAGCATTATGTCCTGCTAATGAGCCTAGTGCAGAGGTACAAGGCATAATTTAGAATGTATTTTAAATTAAGAATTATTATTTCCCAAACTATTTTTATGAAATTTATAAAAGTCTCTAGGTGGCCATAGTATTTTTTTTTCTTCTCATAAAATGATTTGCGGTGTTTTTTTGTTCTTTCTTTTTTCTGTTTTATTACTAGTCAAATTAGCTATTGTTAAGTGCATTATTCACATATGACATTGGTTCTAAGATGCCGCTCTGCTTAAAGTTGCTTTTTATTATAATTTGTCGGTGCATTTTCTAGGAGAAGGTGAATGACTACTTTATTTTTGTTGCTTTTCTTACTATGTAGGTTCCAAATGGTGCAGCTGGTCATTATCTATTAGGGCTCATTTACAGGTTGCTGATCAGTCTTCTCATCATTTGTCAATCGGTTTTTCTGAAATCTACTTTTGGTATTGTGTGAAAGGAAATGATTCAATCCTGGTCAAATCAGATCATACACACACACACACATTTAACATCAAAGTAGACATAATTGGAAATGTATATTCCCATTCTTACCTCTTTGTGGTATCTGCAAGAACTTCAAGTCTCAAGAAGCTAAAAGGAGTGATAGTTACAAGACGATCCCAAGAAATATTAACTAGTTGTAGTGAAGTGTTCTAACCAAAAAAAGAGTTGTTATGAAGCGTTTTTGTTCTTACCTCAAAGTTATACAGATACTTAACTATTAGCTGCTTAAGGCATACTGTTGGTGACACTTTTTAAGTACACTATAAGGTATTAAGGTTTGATTTCAACCCTTGAATTTTGCAACCAGTTCTATAGCATCTGTTTTTGCTAAGCTAAAACACTGGTTGGATTGATAATGTTCAAGACTTTTTCATATGCTAAGCTAAAACACTGGTTGGATTAATAATCTGACTTTTCTCTACTAGCAAACTGATACACCTTTAGCCCAAGTGTACAGGAGGAGGAAGCATAGGCTGGGTTCTGTTGGGCCTGAGAATAGGGCTGGTTCTATAGGGCCTGAGAATGGACAGGTGTTTATTCCAGAAACAGTAGAGGGAGAGATAGGAGAGGTAGAGGCATAATAGAATAATTGGCATTGGGAATATGCATCAGTAGTTAGAATGAAGAGAACAATAATTAGTATTGGGAGAAGAGAACAATAATTAACATTGGGAATAAGCATCAGAAGTTAGAATGAAGAGAACGATAATTAGCATTGGGGATATGCACCAGAAATAAGAATAAAAGAGGACCTCAGGGGGGCTATGAGGGAAGGCATATTTTGAGTGAATAGGAGAGGTTCAGGAAGAGGATCCCCTTGTGTCTAGGGGCCTTCTTGTTATTATCTTTCTGCACTTTATTTCATTCCTTATCTAGTGTTTATCCTGTAATTCAGTGGGAATTTACTCTCTGTTTGAGTGTTATATTCAATAAAACATCTTAGTATTTGAGTCTCTATCACAAAGTGTTTTTCAAGTCTCTTGCATCACTGCTTGCCATCCCTTCCTCACACACTAGGTTGTCATTTGGTGGTTGATTTCCATCAAGGATTTGGTACTGTGCTTTGAATCTTTGTATCAATTTTTGGTCTTTTCTGTTCCTGGGACTGATTTCCATAGAATAATCTTTAAATATATGACTTTGCTTTAACTTGTAATTGAGAATCAATTTTACACCATTGAATAACTTTTCATTGGATGACTTTACAAAATCCACTGTCGGATTGAAAGTTCTTATCATTTAGATCATATTCATAAAATTTTACATTAATCAGAAATTGTTTTATACTCCATTCATATATATTAAGACTAATGTAACAATTAGTGGTTAATATTTGTTCATGTGTCCCACTTACTTGAAATATAAATAAAAGAAGTTATTTTTGTATTTATATTTCAATTAAGTGGAACACGTGGCTAAATTTTGACTATTAATTGCTAAGGGTACCGGTACCATCATAAAAACAAAGGGTATCGAAGAAACATGCACGTTTCAAATATATAAAAATATGAAATATTGATTACATTCTTATTGATGTTCAAGTTTTTCAAAGTTTGACATGAAAGATAGTTATAATTCAACAATTGGATTGATAAAAAATACTTTCTATAAAAAGATATTTGGTGGTGTAAGTGTGTCACATCTTGCACCGGTGTCAATTAGATACAACCACACACACACACACACAGATATATATATCTGTCCATTGAATATTACATTTGATAAATTCATCCTTCTATATTCTCTTTAATTATTATTCTGCTTTTTCAGATACACTGACAGAAGGAAAAGTGCCATACATCATTTTAAGCAGGCACTATCAGTGGATCCTCTAATGTGGGCTGCATATGAGGAGCTGTGCATATTAGGTCTGTAAGATGATATTCAACCTGATTTCTGATGCTCACTGGGCATATTTAATGAACTGATTGGAGAAACCTAGTTTTAGGGGCTGCTTGCTAAGCTGTAAAGTTATGTCGTTCCCATTTGGATGATTTCATTTTTAGCTTTGATTAGATAAGAAGATTAAAGCAAAGCAGACATGTTAAAACTTGTATGCTATGATAAATTTTTATTTTTATTTTTTTGATAAAAGAAGAAATTCATTGAGGTGAAGTGAAGAAAATTACAAGGAATGTGGAGGATGAAGGATCTTCCTTAACAATAAAGGAAAACAGTAACAACAAAGAAAATATAAAACATCAATGGAGCAAAGATGCCATCCCTGAGCATATCTGTTAGGGAAACCCCTTTAAATAGACCATGTGTATGATATGAAATAATGCACTTACCACTTAAGCATTTTGTTTTGGTGACTGAGCATTAGGCATAGGTTTATTGTGGTTTGACCATAACTGGTGATAGATTGAAAAACTTTAAAAAGTGGTCTTGATCATCACCTTGATGCTCTAGAAATTGATTTTGTTCCCTTTGCTTTTGTCTCTTGAGATTTGCCAATCTAGTGCATTTCTAGTTTATTGATGTTCCTGATGACCTAATCTGCTTGTGAATGCTTTCTAAAGGATTTCTCTTTCATATTTTCTTTTCTTAACTTAAATGTTGAAATTTGAGCTGTTGTGTTTAAGTGATATCATCAAGGTAGTCAAAGGTGAAAGGCGCTATGGGGTTTCAACGCCTTGAGGCAAGAGGAACCAAAAGAGCATGTCTCATTGAAGATAGGTGTTAACAGTAGAAAAAGAAGAAAACAGTAAAATATTTGACTATTTTGCATTAATTTTCCATGTAAATTAACTATTCAAGCATAACATTCATAGTAAAACTAAAAGATATAAGATTTTCAATTTACAAAACCCTAAGCCAATAACTAGTTATTTTTTTTTTAACATTATGACTATTTTACCCCCTTTAGCATCATGGTTAGCAAGTTAGATGGCTGGACTTTTTTGGGTTTTTTTTTATGGTTATCAATAAGGCGCTAAAGGCCTTTCTTGTTTGAAACTAAGTTGTTCATCATGGTTGTTAGAGATGTAAAGTCATTCATGAGCCTCTACCTAATAGCTTAAGCTTTTGGGAGAGTTGGTCCTTAACATCGTCACAGAGCCTCTATGACCAAATGGTTACGAGTTAGATCCTTGCCGTCCTCATTTTTCTAAATAAAAAGTTGAATTTCAACACAAGGTAAAATGAGCTTGTTCATTGTCCACACTAGCGTGTTAGAGATATAAAGCCATTCATGAGCCTACACCTAACAGGTTAAGCTTCTGGGAGAGTTGGTCCTTGACAATGGTTTTCTAGAGGCCTTTGTAGTTAAAGGTGGTAGTATTGTTATTATGTTAAAATAATTATGATTGGTCATTTGGTTTTTGATGCCTATAATTAGTTTTATCAACATATCTGTATTCTCCAATGCCTTGGTTAGGAATATGGGTCTAGAATTCTAAATTGTGAGGTTGGTGCTAATATATTATGCATCTTTACATATATGAATGCATACATAAGTATGAACTTGGTTACATGCATACATACAACTATCTGAATTATATTACAATTTAACAATAGATCTAGCTTTTCATGTTCATTTTTCTCAACAAATGCATCTAGTTGTGTTTTGTTTAGGCCAATAATTTTGTTTACTTTTAGCTTTCTTGGGTCTAAAAGTGTTTGGTATTGAAATTATAGGGTTTAGGTATAGAAGAAGGAAAAGAGAGAAAGGCGGCTAACAATAATACTGAATATATAATTGATAGGTGTTATACAATACCCTAACCTAATGCTCCTATTTATAGTAATAATTAGGTCAAGTACTAGTACTACTAGTACAAGCCTAAGCCCACTAACAAAAAGACTAATAACCCTAATATTCTAACATTTGGAATTGCAAATTGCTCACTACTATAACATGTTTTAGCTGGATTGATTTTCCTTGACTTTGAAGTTCAATGGATACTCTTTGGGTTTTCTTTATACATGTATTACTCTTGTTAGAGATACGAAGCCATTCATGATCCTTCACCTAACAGTCATTCATGATCCTTCACCTGACAGTTTAAGCTTTTGAGATAGTTGGTTCTTTGACATGGTATAAGAGCCTCTATGACAAAGTGGTCAGGAGTTTGATCCTTACCGCCCTCATTCTTCTAAATAAATAAATAAAAAAGTTGAATTTCAGCACAAGGTATAGTGGGCTTATGCATTGTTCACTCTTTAAGCCCAAATGGCTCGTGTTAAGGGGCGTGTTAGAGATATAAAGCCATTCATGAGCCTTCACCTAACAGTTTAAACTTTGGGATAGTCGGTCTTTGACAACTCTTAAACCTTTTTGATGACCAGTGTGACTTTCCAACTTCAATTAACACCATTCTTCACATTGACAAATTTTTTAGTGATCACTCTGGCCTAGTTTGGAATAACCGCGACTTACTAAAACCTGCTGAGTTTCTATGGGAAGTTGTTGTAAGAAACTACAATTAAAATGAGGTTTGAAGGTTAATTGTATCTTATTGAAAGCAAAGGCTTAAGTGTCATTTTAGTCAACAGAAAGCAGAAGTGGCGATGGCAATGTGCAAAGCTAGATTTGGTGTCATTAAATGGTTGTTTCTTTCATTTTTTAAAATAAATCTAAGTAGTCTTTCCTTCCTTCATTATGTTGTTGTCATCATCATTATCATTATACTGTTTTCTGAATATTTAGGTGCTGCTGAAGAAGCAACTGCAGTTTTTGGTGAAGCAGCTGCTCTTTGCATACAAAAACAATACCTAAATTGCTCAACCTCTCCAAAGTTGCATTCATCAGTTGAGGATTGTAATGTAGTTGACACTAGACACTGTCTCTCAGACGATGTGAGTCCAAGGCAACTGAAACACATGCAAGGCCTAAAGGATATTCCTGGAAATCATCATGGAGCATCTATGTTAGGAGGAACTTCTGGTCAACCTATTAATAGTGGTCTGTCTAACATATCATTTTATAACACCCCATCTCCAATGGTCACACAGGTAATCACATCTAATTTTATATCATGTGTACATATTAATGTTTATTAAAAAATTGTGGAAAAGCTAAACTACTTGTTGAAGAATAAGAATTATGAATTGAATGCTTGAGTTTCTTCACTCAGCTGAAGAATGTATATATAGATAATTTACATAAGATAATATATATTATCTTAAACACACTCATTATCTAACACACTCATTACACACACTATACCTAACGTACTCATCACACACACACTACACCTAACACACTCATTACACACAGCACAGCACACACTCATTATCTAACATAATATTCTGTTTTCAACACTCCCCCTCAAGATGGAGCATATAAATCAAATGCTCCAAGCTTGGAACAGATATTCTGAATTCTTGGTCCTCTTAGTTATTTTGTGAAGATGTACACAGTTGATCATTAGAACTAAGCTGATTCGGTGATGACTTCTTTAGAAAGGACTTTCTCCCGACAAAGTGACAATCAATTTCAATGTGTTTAGTTCTCTCTCATGGAATACTTGGATTAGAAGCTATATGCAAGGCTGCCTGGTTATCACAACATAGTTTCATTTGTTGAGTATTCCCAAACTTGAGTTCTTGAAGAATACATTTTAATCCAAATAAGCTCACATGTGGCTGTGCCCATAGCTACGTATTCAGGCCTACGCACTTTGGATCTTGCAACAACATTTTGTTTCTTACTTTTCCATGAGACAAGATTTCCTCCAATAGACACACTGATCCGAAGTGGAACGCCTATCAATGGTGGGTGAACTCGCCTAACTGCATCACAAAATCCAACTATTTGAGTGCTTCCCTTTGTCTTCATAGAGTAGTCCTTGTCCCGGGGTCCTTTTAATGTATCTCAGAATTCGGATTACTGCATCCCAATGATCATTATGAGGAGATTGCATGAATTGACTTACCACTCCAACTGCAAAGGAAATGTCTGGCCTTGTAATAGTGAGGTAGATGAGTTTTCCAACCAATCTCGATATCTTCAGATTAGAATAAGTCTCCCTTGTTGGGTAGTAATTTCAAATTTGGATCCATGGGACTATCGGCTTTTCTGATCCTAACATACTAGTTTCTTTAAGTATGTCTAACGCATACTTCCTTTGTGAGATGATAATCCCATTCTCTGACTGGGCAACTTCAATTCCAAGAAAATATTTCAGCTTTCCCATATCCTTAGTCTGAAAATGACTAAATAAATGTTCCTTTAACTGAGAAATTTTCTTTGGGTCATTTCCTGTAATGACTATATCATCCACATATACTACCAAGTAAACACATCTACTTGGAGAGGTATGGCAATAAAAAACTGAATGGTCTGCTTCACTACGTTTCATTCCAAAAGCCTGAACAACAGAGCTAAATTTTCCAAACCAAGCTCGTGGAGATTGTTTGAGTCCATAAAGAGATCGTTGCAATTTGCAAACCAAGCCAGACTCCCCCTGAGCAACAAATCCAGGTGGTTGCTCCATATAGATCTCTTCTTCTAATTCTCCATGTAGGAATGCATTTTTAATATCCAACTGATATAATGGCCAATGGTTGATGGCAGCTATGGCAAGAAAAAGGCGAACAGAAGCAATTTTGGCCACAGGGGAAAAAGTATCTCCATAGTCAAGACCATAAATCTGGGTATAACCTTTGCAACCAATACGGCTTTGAGACGATCAATCTCATTCCATTGGCAGCTACTTTGATCAAGATATACCCACCGACAGCCGACAGGTTTCTTTCCTGGAGGAAGAGGAACTAACTCCCAAGTACCATTATGCTCCAATGCCTGCATTTCATCAATCATGGCTTGTCGCCATCCTGGATGATCAAGTGCTTCACAAAGATTTTTAGGAATAGAGACGAGAAGATAAAGAGGACACAAAGAGTAAAAAGAAGGAGAAAGACGATGATAACTTAAGAAGTTATAAATAGGATGAGGATTTAGGTATTGAATAGAATACCTTTCCTAAGAGCAATTGGCCGGGCAAGATTTTCTTCGTGAGGTCCGTAAGCCGGGTTGTCTCACGGAGTAGGACATGATTCACCGGGTCTTATAGTGCCTTCCAATTCCCGATATTGGGAATTTGTGGACGTGTTGGTATGTGATGAGTGGTCTTTGTGGTCAAGCTCAGTGGAAGATTTTCAGAATATCTGTAGACTCTAGGAGTGACCACGATTCTTGCAAAGGAGGTGATGGACCAAGATAGGGAATAGGAAAAACTTCTTGTAGAGTTTTTGACTCAAGCCGTGGAAGGTGAAAAATATAACTTTTCTTCAAAGAATGTGACATGCGCAGAGATGTAGTAACGATTGTGAATAGGAGAGTAACATCGATAACCTTTACGTAGTCTGGAATATCCAAGAAAGACACATTTGATGGCTCTAGCAGAAAGTTTATCAAGACCTGGAGACATATCATGAACAAAACAAGTGCATCCAAAAATACGTGGAGCAATATGAAACAATGGTTCTTTGGGAAATAAAATAGAATGTGGTATTTTATTTTCAATGGAGGAAGAGGGCATCCGATTTATTAAAAAGCAGTACATCAAAATTGCGTCTCCCCAATGACGCATGTACATTAGCATGAAGTAATAATACGAGCAGTCTCAACAAGATGTCTATTTTTCCTTTCGGCTATACCATTCTGTTGAGGAGTATGAGGACATGAAGACTGATGCAGAATACCTTGTGATGACAAGAAGGAAGAAACTGCGGAAGAAAAGTATTCTTTTGCATTATCACTTCTAAGCACTTTAATTGTTTTTCCAAATTGAGTTTTAATTTCATTGACAAAAGAAGTGATGATGGACACAATTTCGCATCGGTCTTTCATTAGGAAAACCCAAGTACATCGAGAAAATTCATCAATGAAGGTGATAAAATATCTATAACCCAAAGAAGACACACAACTAGGACCCCATATATGCTCTGAATGAATAACTGAAAAAGGGAATCAACATATGCCACAAGCATGCCTAAAAGAAGAACGAACATGTTCTCCTAGTTGACATGACTCACAAGCTTGAAGGATTTTATTTTTTCAAGACCTGGGACCATTATTTTGAGTTTGGACAAATGTGGATGTCCTAAACGCTCATGAAGGAGTTTTGGTGACGCGGCAACACTACAAATCCAAGAAGAATCGGGGCTTGAGATAGTACGTACTCATTAGATTCATGTCTACGCCAATCGTCCGACCCGTACCACGTTCCTCGTATAACAAATGAGTTAGCATCAAATGTTCTTGAGTAATTATGAGAACGAGTAAGGCGCTTTATAGAAATTAAATTGAAAGGACAATTGGGGATAAACAAAACGAGGATAAAGACAAAGAAGACGTGGGTGAGACATGACCGATTCCTTTTGCTGTAACTTGAGAGCCATCAGCTAGAGTAATGAAATGAGGAATATTTGGAGAGGAGATGGATGAAAATAAAGAACTATTACCAGCAATGTGATCAGAGGCACCGGAATCAATTATCCATGGATTTTGATCATTACCAGATTGAGAAATGCAAGCAGCAGAGTTATGAGCACCTATAGATGAGGAGATCTGAGGTTCCTTAGCGACTTTTAGCCGGAGATATTCTTGATATTCGGCTTCGGAAAACTTCATCTCAGATGTTTCAGACTTGGAAATATTCACAAATTTTCCGGGAAATCCGTGAATAGAATAGCAAGTGTCTTGTGTGTGACCCATTCTTTTGCAATAAGAACATTGAGGACGGCCTCCTCTCCCACCTCTGCCTCCTCGGTTTCCACGACCTCCTCGTCCTCCTCGACTAGAAATCATGGCAGAAGTTTCAATAGTGTTAACTGAATTGCCTCCTATAGATGAGGGGACTCAAGTAGTCGAAAGTGATTAAATTCTCTAATGAAGGAACTTCTTGACCAGCTTAAGACTTGATCGCGAACATGATCAAAATGGATGCATTCCTCGTAGAATCAACACCATATATAGATTATCAAGTTTCTTCTTTATGTCTTCGAGCTTATCCGCTTCCAAAGATAATTTTAACTCCTCGCAGATTGGGCTTTCGAGACATATGCAACCATGTTTATGATCATCTTGTTTGAGAGTGGCTAATTTGTGTGCAAAGATCATACATTTGTTGAATGTCATTTGCAAAGACATTTTGAGCCTTTTTCCAGAAGGTGTGACAAGTTTTGAAAGTTCTGAAGTTTGTCAATATGGTTGGTTCAACAGATTGCCACAAGAGAGCACACAGTTGATAATCAAGCTTCTTCCATTGGTCGCGTTTGTCTTCTGAAATATCATCGGAGGCTTTTTCGAGATGTTCATGGAATCCTTGACCAAGAAACCAAAGTTCTACAGAGGCAGACCATGCTAAATAATTTTGGCACTCAATTTTTCTGCAGTAATGGTTGGTGTGCCAGAGAAAGAGAAGCCAGGGCCATCATTTCTTTGATAATTGGAGGCCATTTTCTTTTTTTTTTTTTTTTTTTTTTGAGAATAATCAGATCAGAACTTTAAAAAAAGACAGAAAGCCACTTCAGGCGAGTGAACGATGATTGTGACCGGATACAGAACATCGGAAAAAAAAATTTTCCTACAGTAAGACGGCGCGTGTGCCTCACTGCTATTTGGAAAGTGCAGGCGCGTGGGGCGCGTGGATCTCACGCCGCCGACGAGAGAAAGGGCGCGTGGAGGCGCGTGGCGCGATTCCGCGACGGGGTTCCGGTGGGTGGCCCAGGTCGGAGGCTTGCAGGGATGGTTTCGGTGTCGGTGTATGGTGGGTATAGGGTTCGGTGAGGCGTGATGTTGTGCAGCAGGAGCGTGGAGGCGGTTTCGGACGGGGCTCGGGTGGGTGGCCAGTCGGACGCTTCGAGATGGTTTCCGGTGGTGGTGTATAGTGGGTATATGGTCGACACTTAGTGCGTGAAGGGGTTTGTGGTGTTTTAGTGCTTGAGGGCTGTGGTGTTTTAGTGCTTGAGGGGTCGTGGGTGTTTGGGAACGAATGGGTGACTCTGCCGTGATGCGGACGAGAAGCGATGAGTGAGTGACTTGGGACCAGAGGTCTCTCGCCGGGACCGCTTGAGAGACCTTGGAGAAAAAAAATTCAAGAGTTGATGGAGGCTCTTGATACCATGTTGAAGAATAAGAATTATGAATTGAATGCTTGAGTTTCTTCACTCAGCTGAAGAATGTATATATAGATAATTTACATAAGATAATATATATTATCTTAAACACACTCATTATCTAACACACTCATTACACACACTATACCTAACGTACTCATCACACACACACTACACCTAACACACTCATTACACACAGCACAGCACACACTCATTATCTAACATAATATTCTGTTTTCAACACTACTGATCAAATCATAGTTTCTACAATTTTGAAAATGGTTAGCTAAATTAAGAAATATTGATAAAACGTGTCCCATATCATTTTATAACACCCCATCTCCAATGGTCACCCAGGTAATCACATCTAATTTTATATTGTGTGTACATATTAATGTTTATTAAAAAATTGAGGAAAAGCTAAACTACTGAACTGATCAAGTCATAGTTTCTTGTATTTTGAAAATGGTTAGCTAAATTAAGATAAAATGTGTCTCATTATTCCATAAATGGTAATGCAGGTTCCTTGGTCTTCTAAATGTGTGCTTGATGTACATTTTTCTTTTCAAATGGTTGACGTGTTTTGTTCACCTCTTTTGTAGTTGTCAGGTGTTGCTCCACCCCCTTTGTGTAGGAATGTGCAGCCAAATGGTCCAAATCTGAGCACACTTAGTGCTGAAAGTTCTCCTAAGTCAACAGTGAACTCTACTATTCAAGCCCCTCGAAGAAAATTTGTGGATGAAGGAAAGTTACGAAAGGTTGGGGACCTTATAGCTATAAGTCTTCTGTTGTTCTACCCTCATTCCATCACTAAATATTAAATAAACTCATCACCTTCTCTGGCCTTTTATCTGTCTATGTACATTGATTTGGAAATCTGGTTTTTGAAAGAGCCCAAAGGCTTTGCTTAATACCCCACCTTGGGGGATAAGGTTTGGTTGCTTATGTTGTATGCACATTGATTTGATTGAGTGACTTAATCTAATGTACCATGCTAATTTTGGATACATTTTTCTCTTTGGGCAGTATTGGCATTAATTTATTCAAATTATTGTTAACATGTAAACTGACAATCTTAAATGAAAGCATTGACTTCTGAGTGCCTTTCATCATAGGAAAGCCAGACTTTATTCTGGAAACGTTAGTGGACATCACTATTGTTTCATCTAGTCATGAGCTTTCTTTAAGGATGTTACCGTTGGTTCTCATTTATGTGGTAAATGGTTGTAGTGTGTTTGGATTAGCTTATTTTGCTTTCTGAAAAGCCTATAATCAAAATGTTCAAGAGAGAGATTTTGGCTGAAAAGCTTTTTTTGAGTGTGAAACAATTAAAGGCAAACATGCACATAGTATAGTTGCTTAATTTTCTGCATATCTTCAGCATCTCAACTCATCTATAGGTTATTTTGCATTCTGGTTTTTTACGGACTCTTACTTACTGGGTGGCATTATACTGCATGCATTATAAGATGGACTTCTAAATATATTTGCCATCTTGTGGTGTGATTTAATTGACCGCTAATTTTGTTGAGTAATTGAGTATTTTGAATAAATTTTTGCATGATTGCTATAATATGTACGCTGGGTTGAATGCTTGACTTTTATAGATTACATGATATCATTGTCTCTCATTTCTTACCTTTCGTTCTGCTTTTGGTTTTTGATTTTTTATTGTTTCAGATTTCTGGTAGATTATTTTCTGATTCTGTTCCTCGACGTAGTTCAAGACTCTCTAGTGATGCAAGTGTAAATACAAATGCTAATGCAACAGTTGTATCTGGAAATGGAACTAGTAACTCTTCTAAGTATCTTGGAGGGTCTAAGCTTAGCTCAATGGCATTCCGTACCATGACAGTTCGTAAGGGACAATCATGGGCCAATGAAAATGTTGATGAAGGTGATGAATCTTTATATATAGCTCTACTTTATTGTATTCTTGTCATATGGAAACGTTATTTTTCATAAATACTATTGTTTTGATGCTGTGGTAGTTAAGCCATTCATTTACTTGTGCAAATGCATCCCTACTGATGGTTTTGTATTTGTTTTGTCAATTATCTTCTATGCTATTGCCTTTTTAAAAATATTATCAGAAGGTAAATTCAAATCACGGATGGTCTTGCTGGTTCCTTTTAATCTCTTTTTATTTAAATTGGTAATGATGCCAGATAGCAATTTGACACTACTACCAGCCTAGCGTGTTGAACTCTAGTAAGCTGAAGGGTTTTCATATTCATTAATGATTATTGTTTACACTTTTTCTTTCTTAGGGCGACATTTTCCTAAAATTTCCCTTGTTGTGTTAGATGGTCTGGTTTCTTTAATTCTAAAATATTGCTGAACAACTAGTTTACTAATACTTAATGAGTTCTCATTTCTTTATCTTTAGATATTCATACTGATTCTATATGATTCTCGTTTAAATATTACATAGACAACTTCTAGTTATTGGGATTTGATGGAAAAAGGCGAGAAGAGACAAAATCTGAATAGTTGATATTTATGATTTGATATATCTGATACAAAACACTAACCTAATACTCCTATTTATACTAATACTCTAGGTGTAGTACTAGTGTAATACAACTAGTACAAGCCTTGCTTAATAACTCTACTAACATAATAAGACTCCAAACATTATAATAATTCTAATGTTTAGCACCCCCCTCAAGTTTTTACTAAGCTCTCAGCTTGTTACAAATAAACACACTTAACGAAGAAAATAACTTAAAATTTAATAGGATCCATAAACCACATAATGTAAAAGGTATTCCAAAACACTGATGATTGGTGGAGACTGGAGAGAAAACAAAATGAGCACTGCTGGTACTTAAACAAAGAAAATAACAAACATATTATGGGCTCCATAAAGTCATAAACCACATAATGTAAAAGGCATCACAAAATAATGCTGGAGAAATGAGGCATCCCAAACCCTGTTGACTGGTGGAGAGAAAGCAAAATGTGCACTACTGGAAAGATAACACAGCAAGTAGATGGCTGGAATGATGCATAGCAAAAAGAGCTGGTTGGAATGTTGCATGGACAAGGAAGAGGAGACACTACTGGAATGCACAACCAGTGAGAAAGACACCACAATTAATATGCATAGTGGGTATAAGAAATTTCTTGGCAAGCAATCATACACGGCAATGCCCAAATTTTCTATAAGTTCAGAAAAAAGGCATTTGGAAGCTTTAAACAGCAAGAACAACCTCAAATTTGGATTTAGGAGACCTAAGAATCTTGGAAAACATATAGGGAATGTGAAAAACTGAATCTGACTTGAATTGTCTTGATCAACAGCTTAATTAAGGGCCCAAACAAAGCTAAACAGGGCCAAACAGCCAAATAACAGCCAGAATACAACCACCCTTGCAGGAAGAGAACCAAACAGACCTAACAGAGCCAAACAAGGGCAGGAGCAGAGTAACCCACATGGGAACATGGCCAAATAGAGGCAAAGGACAGAAACAAAGCCAACAGGCCCACACGTGATGGAGCCAAGGCTAAACAGTCCCTTGGAATGGTGGAACTGGGGCACAAGGGGTTTGGGTAGATCGGAACAGACAAGGCGAGCTGATCTGTGGAGGAATCAGCCAGAAAGGTGGACGGATGCGTCGGCGCATGGTGGGAAGGGTGCTGGAGAGAAGTGGCACGTGGATAGTCTGATGGACCTGAAATTTCATGGTCCTGCTGATTGGCACCTTCTGAATCCAATGTTGGGGTCATCTTGTTGATTTGAGAACGGGAAGGGCAATAACTGGAGACGGTAGCCAAGGCAGGGGGGAAAATGCCGGAAAAGTGAACACAGCTGGGGGAAGGTGAGGCAGAGTGAAAACAGAGGATACCAAACAAAGGAGTTCCATATTTTGGGAACTTTGCAATTGAAATTGTGACAAAATCAGGTCATGGAGGATGATACCTCTCTGATACCCTGTTAAAATTATAGGGATTTGATGGAAAATAAGAGGAGACAGAATCTGAATAATTGATATTATTATGATAATATGCTATATTTATATCTGATACAAAATACTATCCTAATACTCCTATTTATACTAATAATCTAAGTCAAGTACTAGTGTAGTACAAATAATACAAGCTCTACTAACATAATAAGACTCCTAACATAATAATATTGATTCTAATATTCTGACATAAAATATTTCTGAAAAGCTATTTACTAATACTTAATGAATCCTCATTTCTTTATCTTCAGGGATTCGTAATGATGTTCTAGATGATTCTCGTTTAAATGTTACATCGACAACTTCTAGTTCCTCTCCTGCCATTGAAGCTAAATCTTATGAACAAGAAGCATCAAATTTTCCAGTTGGTGGACTAGTAATGAGTGGTTCTAAAGTCATCACTGGTGCTTCAGAAATACTGACCCTTCTAAGAGTTCTTGGTGAAGGCTGTAGACTTGCCTGCTTGTATAGGTGCCAGGTATTAATTAATTATTATTTCTGGAGAATAGCCAGTGTTTATATTTATCTATTTATTAATTTTTTGTAATTAGGGATATGAAAGAGGAAAAATAAAATGAGGAAAATACCTCGTCCTGGATTGCATTTAGTTTTCTGATATCTGTTTATTGGTGGAACAGGATGCACTGGATACCTATCTGAAACTTCCACATAAGCATTACAATACTGGCTGGGTTCTTTCTCAGGTGATTTTGGTTGCTCAGCTTGCATTCTCTGGTCTTTCATAGGAATTCTTGGTGTATATTGAATTGATTTAGTGATATACTACATTCAGGCTTCCGATGTTATATTGCAGTGTTTTGTTGGCTGTTCCTAGAAAAGAAAGAAGGCTTTTGCTTGATGCAGTTGCTTTCTTTAGTTTGCCACTAGATGTACTTTCTCTTCTTTCTAGATTTCTAGTATTTAGTCTCATCCAAAGTAGTATTTTTCTGACATCTTGTGGAGAATTCATTAAATGAGGCTGCAAATAGAGTAAAAGTTTACAGAGTGATAAAATGGGTAGAGTGACCGTTTGAAATTGATTTGAGGTGAGAACAGTTGAAAGACAGAATTGAGATGTGAGAATTTGAATGTTGCTTCACTATATTCAAGTTGTACAATGACTCTTTGAGAGTCTGATTATATAGCCTACTTATACAAGACATAATCATCATAAGATAACGTATACAATTGAGATAATATATACTAAGCTAGTGGATATCTAAAGTAGGAGACAATGAGAATATCTACACCTAGCAGATAGCACTGAGGCAACGAAGCACTCAGTGCATTCTGCATTCATTGAATCTCAACACTCCCCCTCAAGCTGGTGCATATATGTCATAGGCATCAAGCTTGTCACATATGTATTTTATCCTTGGACCCCGGAGTGATTTGGTGAGTATGCGGTACCGATCATTGGAGTTTACAAATGTCGTGGTGATTTCTCCAGATATAACCTTTTCACGGATAAAGTGACAATCGATCTCGATGTGCTTGGTTCGCTCGTGGAAGACAGGATTGGAGGCAATATGCAAGGCTGCCTGATTATCACATATAAGACTCATGAGCCCAATCTTACAGAATTTCAACTCAGAGATTAGTTGCTTTAGCCAAATGAGCTCACATGTAGCAAGGGCCATAGCTCTATATTCTGCTTCTGCACTTGATCTAGCTACAACACTTTGCTTCTTACTTTTCCATGCAATGAGGTTGCCTCCAATGAGGACACAATAGCCTGAGGTTGACCGTCTATCACTTGGGCAACCAAATCTTGATACTGCATACGTCGTAAGCAATTATGTCAGTGTGGCCTCTACTTTGATAAATTAGTCCTCTCCCAGGAGAACTTTTAATGTATCTAAGGATCCGAACTACTGCATCCCAATGACTCTTACGAGGAGAATTGAGGAATTGGCTCACAACACTGACAGCGAAGGAGATGTCAGATCTGGTAATAGTAAAATAATTCAGTTTTCCAACTAATCTTCGATATCTTCCTGGATCTGAATATGGCTCCCCCTGATCTGACATAAGCTTAACATTGGGATCCATAGGTGTGTCAGTCATTTTACAATCTAGCATGTTAATTTCCTCCAAAATATCAAGAGCATATTTCCTCTGAGATATAGCAATTCCTGAATCAGACTGAGCAACTTCAATTCCTAGAAAATATCGTAATCGTCCCAAGTCTTTGGTGTCAAATTGTTGAGATAGATGCTGCTTGAGACTTGTAATGCCATCATGATCATCTCCTGTAATGACAATGTCATCTACATATACAACAAGATAAATGTGCTGGCCAAAGGAAGAGCATTTATAAAAGGCAGAGTGATCTCGCTTCAGCTGCGAATCATGCCAAAATGTTGAAGAGGCACATCTTGAATTTCCCAAACCATGCCCGAGGACTCGCTTGAGACCATATAAGGCTTTGTGTAACCTCGCAAAACAAAGCTACGAGACTCCCCCGAGCAACAAAACCAGGTGGTTGCTCCATATAAACTTCCTCAGTCAAATCACCATGGAGGAAAGCATTTTTAATGTCCAACTGATGTAGGGGCCATCGACGCATGGCTGCCATGGCTAAGAAAAGACGAACCGAAGTCATTTTGGCAACAGGAGAGAAAGTGTTACCATAATCGAGCCCAAAGATCTGAGTATATCCTTTAGCAACTAAACGCGCTTTTAGGCGATCAATGTTACCATCTGGTCCGACTTTAATAGTAAATACCCAACGACAGTCAACTGTGGATTTGCCATGGGGGTTGGGTACAAGAGTCCATGGGGGTTGGGTACAAGAGTCCATGTGGTATTGGATTCTAAGGTTGTTATCTCATCAATCATAGCCTGTCTCCATCCTGGATGAGAGAGTGCTTCCTGTACATTGTTAGGAATAGACACAGAGGAAATGGCAGAGACAAAAGAATAATGGGAGGGAGATATACGGTGATAACTTAAGAAGTTATAGATAGGGTAAGGATTGCAGGTGGAACGTGTACCTTTACGAAGGGCGATAGGTAAGTCGGTAGGAGACTTAGGAGGATCCGGAGCAGGTAGATCAATTAGAGTGGGAGATGAATCACCGGCCTGTTCAGGTACACCATCTGTCAATGTCGCTAGATGAGGACGACGTTGGTAGGTAATAATAGGTTGGGGAGAAGGAGAGATAGACACAAGTGGAGTAGGGGTCTGGACAATAGTCGGGATAGACATAGGAAGAGGTAATACCTGAGAAATGGGCGTTGGTGTTACAGAGGAGGTGAAATAAAGGGTATCCTCAAAGAAGGTAACATCGGTAGATATGTAGAAACGATGACTAGTGGGAGAATAACATTTGTATCCTTTTTGAACATGAGAGTAACCAAGAAAGATACATTTGACAGCACGGGCAGACAACTTGTCAAGACCTGGTGTGAGATCATGAACAAAACATGTAGAACCAAATACCCGTGGGGGAACATTAAACAATGGTTTTTCTGGGAAAAAGATGGAAAATGGTATTTTGTTATTCAAAACAGATGATGTCATTCGATTTATTAAGAAACCAGCAGTGAGAACAGCATCACCCCAAAATTTTAAAGGTGCTTTGGCATGTAACAAAAGAGTACGTGCGGTTTCTATAATATGACGGTGTTTTCTTTCAAAGAATGCCATTTTGTTGGGGTGTGTGTGGACAAGAAGATTGGTGAATCATGCCATGAGAGTTCATAAACTGATTAAAGGATGCAGAAAAATATTCTTTGGCATTATCACTTCGTAAAATATGAATGGAATGTCCAAATTGGGTTTCAATCTCTTTGTAAAAATGCTGAAAAATAGTTGATAGTTCAGAACGATCTTTCATTAAAAATATCCAAGTACATCTTGAGAAATCATCAATGAAAGTAACAAAATACCTATGCCCTAAGATAGAGCTGATTCGACTAGGACCCCATATGTCAGAATGAACGAGACCAAAGGGAGTGGTTGTCTGACGAGGATTCCTTGTTGGAAAAGAAGCTCGTACATGTTTGCCTCACACTTTAAAGACTGTAAGTGAGATAGATGGGGGATCATTTTCTTTAATTTATTGAGACTGGGATGACCAAGACGACAGTGAAGGAGATCTGGGGACTCAACAATGGTGCAAGCAACTGAAGATGGTGGCTGAAAATAGTAAAGGCCATGTGATTCAGATCCTGTGCCAATCGTCTGTCCCGTATTCCGGTCCTGGATGGAAAAAGAATTATTAGTAAAAGTGATGGAACAATTAAGGTTACGAGTGAGTTGACTAACAGAGACTAAGTTAAAGGGACAATCAGGTATAAAGAGAACAGAATTTAGAGAGAGTGATGGAAGAGGGGTGGCTTGACCAATGCCAGTGGCTTTTGTCTTGGAGCCATTAGCAAGAGTAATATAATGTGGTATTTTAGGGTCGTGGTTATAGTAGAGAAAAGAGAAGGATTACCCTATATGATCGAAGCACGTAATCCAAAAGCCAAGATCCAATAGGCAATGACTGTGAGAGACAAACCGTAGATTTACCAGTATGGGCTACCGCGGTTGAAGATTGGCCTTGTTGAACTCCTTTAAGCTGCAGATATTCCTTGAATTCAGCGTCGGATAAGACATTCTGATTATCATTCCAAGTCTGCTTTTCTGAAGATTGAGGTTGCATGTATGTCATATGGGCTGATTTCTCAGGGAATCCAATGAGAGAATAACATTTGTCTTTGGTATGACCCATGCGATTATAGTATGAACATTGTGGACGATTGCCAAAACTACGACCTCCTCGGCCACCTCGGGCACCACGACCTCGGCCTCCACGATTGGTGGTGTTGGAGAAAAAGACAGATGATTCTGAGCCTGAAAAAGAACTAGTTCCGGTCATAGTTTCTGAGGGGGGAACTCGTAAGAGTCGATCCATAAGGTTTTCTCTTTGTGGGGACGCTAGGATTAGTCGAATTTGGTTAGATGTATTCAAGGTCTTTGTGGAGACCGTGAAGAACAAACACCATACACATGTTATCCACCTTGTTTTCCATATCATTACCAGTTAAGAGCAACTTGACTTCATCAATAGTGGACTGAGCTTTGGTCAAATATCCTGGGAGATCATTATTCGTCATTTGAAGTGTAGCCAAGTTGTGTACCACATCATACAGACGTTGGATATCATTGGAATAAACACTGCGGGCTTTCTTCCATATGTCATAACATGTTTTGTAAGTGCGAAAATGCACCAACAACTTTGGGTCAATTGACTGCCATAAGAGAGAAACTAGCTGATAGTCTGCCTTCTTCCATTGATCTTGATCTGCTGCATTAACATCTGCAGCTTTTTTAGTCAAGTGATCAGATAGGCCTTGCCCCAAGAACCAGATTTCCACAGCATTTTGCCAATCCATGTAGTTCTTCCCATTGAGCTTCTCTGAGGTTATAGACGGACTCCCAGAGAAAACAAAGGAAAGTGGAGTTTTGCTTTGTGAAGATGGATTAGGAGCACCAGAGGTTGTACCAGACGTTGCTACGGAAGCCTCGTGTGTGGAAGCCATTTGATGAAGTTGAGTGACTGAAATTTGGTAAAGGTGATGACCAAAAAACGACTCGTAAAATAACCAAAGTCTCAATTTAATTTGAGACTAATGAGATAAGATATCTACTCTTTGAAATTGCAGATATCAGAAGACTGGAGTGCGGCGGCGGCGCGTGGGCTCACGCGCGGACAGAAATTGGCCGGATGAAGGAGAAAACCGCCGATCTGTAGACTGGGACCGGCTGTGAGAATATTGGAGACCGGTAGGACGGCGCGTGGACTTCACGTGCGGCTCGCAGTCTTGTGGCGCGCGTGGGGACCCGGGCCGAGAGCCGGGTCGGCCCGTGAGACGGCTCGTCGGCACTCTCTGAAGTTGTGGCCGGAGTTTGAGGTTCGGTGGTGGTCGGAAAGGCTACTGGGTATCCTCCACAGTAGCTCGGACAGTGATATTTTGAAGGAAATCAGGCCCACGGATAGTGAGCTCTGATACCAAGTTGAAAGACAGAATTGAGATGTGAGAATTTGAATGTTGCTTCACTATATTCAAGTTGTACAATGACTCTTTGAGAGTCTGATTATATAGCCTACTTATACAAGACATAATCATCATAAGATAACGTATACAATTGAGATAATATATACTAAGCTAGTGGATATCTAAAGTAGGAGACAATGAGAATATCTACACCTAGCAGATAGCACTGAGGCAACGAAGCACTCAGTGCATTTTGCATTCATTGAATCTCAACAAGAACCTTGGACAAAATGACTTAAATATACATGAAAACACTATGTTTATCAGAGAGAAAAGTGGAAAAATACAACTAGGGGTAGGAAGATATCCAAAAAAAAAAATACAATATAGAACAAGAAAAAGCTAAAAAATGTAGCAAGGCTGGCCCTGTCTTCCTGCATATCAGAAATAGCCACTCCCTTGAAACATCCATGAGCTGAACACCAAAATGAAGCCATAAACATAATCCTGTCACATATCAAGTTTTGGGGCAAAGACACACCCTTAAAGATGCAAGCATTCTGAGCATAAACTGCAGCCTGCCACAAAATTTTACCTTCCTCGTGATTACCATAACCTTTATACCCGTCAAAAACTTCTCTAAAGTAGGACACACCCAATGCTTGCCAAGAACCCCAAAAGGGTTGTCCCCAAGGAAAGCAGCGCATTATAATGCAGAAAAAGATGGACGACTGTTTCTGACTAGTTCTACACATACAAAAAATATCAAGTGAAAGAGCCATGTGAGGCCTATAAATCTACAACAAAGTCATTTGTATTAATCTAGTTAAGTACCACCGTCCAAAAAGTCTTAACTTTAGAGGGCTTTGGATACATGAGAACACTTTTTAGCATTCTTTGTAACTGCATTGTCTCTGATAAATTTCGTATCTCTATAAAGCTTAAGATCAATGATTATACCCCAGATCAGACTTATTATTGCTCTTCTTGAATATAGTAAACTGAAAAAGTTATAAAACAAGAAAGATCTCTAGCAATCATACAACCTATATAACCTAAATTGAACTTATATTTGCAATATTTACGGTTCTGGTAATTAAATTTTTTTATAAGAAAAGTGGGAGAGAACAAAGAGCTGTGAGACTGTGACCATTTTCATTTCCCTGGGCCACAAGATGGTCTTTAATGGGTACAAGATGGAGGTTGTACCCATGTTCTTCCTAGACAGGATGTATATGAGAGCTGATCAAGCTCAAAACAGAAGCTCAAGGAAATATGGGGAAGTTAAAGTTGGGCAGTCTGGTTGGTAGAAAGGGAGAGTAGCAGTGCGAAATAGGCGTTTTCATCTAAGCCGGTCTTCTCTTCCACTTTAAGCCTGCTCAGTTGAGGAAGGTGTACTAGTGCATCTTCCACACGTTGCCTCTCTTTTCTTGATGGCATCTGCTAGATGTATGCATTGTTATTGATTGTCAGTGGTTCCTGCAAATTATCTTGTCTCTAACCCTTTTGTTTATGTGATCAAATATTCCTCTCTTCTTCATTATCTTCGTCTTCCTTCAGTTGTGCTCCTGTGGTCATTATTATTATTTAAGTAGTTTAAATCTTGGTTCAACTGATTTCTTTGCTAGCACAGTTCTGCATGGGATTTGAGTTATTTGATATTTGAAAAATTGTAAAATAGTATGTTGAAATTATAGGGTTTAGCTAGAAAGGGAATACGAATGAATAATGAGATTAGGTTGATTTGATGTCTATAAAATACAAAGCACTAATACTTATTTATACTAAAAATTAGGTCAAGTACTAATGTTGTATTACAGTACTGCTAGTACAAGCCCAAGTCCACTAATATAATAAGACTCCTAACCCTAATCAAATAAGGAAAACAGATTAGGAAACATAATGAAATTAGGAAACAACTCCTAAGATTGCTCCTCAATTCAATTAGAGGACTAATTCATCCTATAATATATGCATGATATTCTAAAGATATTATGAAGATATTCTAATCTATTTTGTAGATATCCTAACATAGTATATGGATTTTGTGTTCTTATAACCTTTATGTCATCATAAAATCCTCTAGGAACTAAAGATGGGGCAATTTTTTTTTAATTCAATTAATATGACATTCTTTCAATTTTCATATTATTGAATCTTTCGAGGTTTTCAATTGAATTTTTTTAGGGATGACCTGGCTTAATTCGATATGGGGATCTTTTGACTGTGTAAAAGCTGGTTCACTTATATGCCATTGTATTCTTGGATGGTTCTTGTGCTAGAGATTCTTTCAGGTGCATCTCACTGTCTATTTGTCATGATACTTGGATATGTTTTAATGCAGGTTGGAAAAGTGTACTTTGAATTAGTTGATTATTTAGAAGCTGATCGGGCCTTTAGTCTTGCTCGTCAGATTACTCCTTATAGTTTGGAAGGGATGGATGTATATTCAACAGTTCTTTATGTGAGTTTATATTATATTTTATCACTTTATGTAATCTCTCTCTCTCTCTCTCTCTATATATATATATATATTATAGAGTTTAATTTTGATCTACCGTCAGTGTACAGTTTCTTAGTTTCTTTACACTATCATCCAATTATGTGTTGCCAAATCATTAAAAGAATTTGACGATCACAACAACCACTTAGAAAGTCTAACTCTTCTAATGATGTGTCAGCTGAATGATAGTATAAAAAAACTTTACACTGACAGTGGATTGAAATTAAATTCTATATTATATTGTATCAGCAATAATATACATTGTTCTCTGAATAAAGCATGTCTTTTGTCTTTTTGTCTTCCTCTGTTGCCTTTGGGACTCACATTTGTGGTTGATTCAACTAGTAATGTCTCTTGATAGAAGAATCTTGCCATCATCAATGATGCTGAATTGGTGATATAAGGGAACTGAGGGATAAATCAAAAGAAAAAGCTAATTTCACTTTCCTGTCACAACATTTGGAGTAATATATTCAAGTTAATGTCCTTGGCCTACTCTAAAATTGCTCCTGGAGTATGTTTGAGGCTAAGGTTTCTGTGATGTTGCTGGCTATTTAAGTAAACAAATTCCTTGTTTTATGGCACTCATCTACAAATTACAAAAGCACCATGAACATTGATGTGTGGCAATAACCTTTTATAGCTATTGTATATCCTTGTATTTCTTTAGTTTCCTGCTCCCATTTCACGTTTAAACTTTTAATGCATACCTGCATACTTACTTCTTGACCAAAAGACTAATTTATCTCTGGTGCAGCATCTAAAGGAAGATATGAAGTTAAGTTACCTGGCTCAGGAACTGATATCAACTGATCGCTTAGCTCCTCAATCTTGGTAGGCTTATATGGAACTTTTTTGTGATTATTCAGTGTACTGAAGTTTTGTTTCTGACTGAAATTTCTTCCCTTAAAGCAATTGTCCTTCATTTTGGCAGAATGCCCAAAACGGCATCTCTTTGTGTGTGTATATGCACGCGCGAGTGCATGCACTGTGAGTCAAAACTGTATCTTGTATTTGCAAATAAATGAATTTGTTTTAAGGCTGTGATCCCACATTCCGGGCATAAATGATACATTAGTGTCTATATGGTACCTACTATTTATGAGGTACAAGGTCTCCTTAGTCCATTTGTGTATTTCACTTGTGTTTTACCCGAGCTATCTGTTTTTGAAGCCTTTCTTTTCATAAGTATACTTATGATAACATTATCTGCTACTTAAGAACCACAGGAATGTGCTTTTGGCAAATTAGAGCTTGAGAGTTGAAAGTTTTTCTAGTTTCTTTTTTTTTTTTTTAAGTTTCTGCAGTATTGAGTGTTCTATTCTAATTATTATCACTTACCCTGGTTTATCATTTCTGTTGAATGCTCTGGCAGGTGTGCTATGGGTAATTGCTACAGCCTGCAGAAAGATCATGAAACTGCACTGAAGAATTTTCAGCGAGCTGTTCAACTAAACCCCAGATTTGCATATGCACACACCCTTTGTGGACATGAGTACGAACATCTTCTTTTTTAGTGTGTGTGTGTGTCTTCCGCAACTTTTTATGGTCTTTTAATTCAATGCTACTTGCAGGTATGTTGCACTTGAAGATTTTGAGAATGGAATTAAGTGCTACCAGAGTGCACTCAGGGTTGATGCAAGGCACTATAACGCCTGGTATGGACTTGGAATGATATATCTTCGCCAAGAGAAGTTTGAGTTCTCTGAACATCATTTCCGGATGGCTTTCCAAATCAATCCACGCTCATCTGTTATAATGTCATACCTTGGTACTGCTTTGCATGCTTTGAAGGTTAATCTCTTGCTATTCTGATTGTAATAGTACAAGTTAGAACTACATTTGTCTTTTTCTTGTGTTTTTTGTATCCAGCATTCTGAAATTATGCTTCTATGATTTGACAGAGAAGCGAGGAAGCGCTGGTGGTAATGGAGAAGGCTATTTTGGCAGATAAGAAAAATCCTCTTCCCATGTATCAGAAGGCCAATATACTCATGAGCTTGGAAAATTTTGACGAGGCTTTGGAAGTACTAGAGGAGCTTAAAGAGTATGCTCCCCGCGAAAGTAGTGTCTATGCTTTGATGGGCAAGATCTATAAAAGGCGTAACATGCATGAGAGAGCAATGCTTCATTACGGTATTTCTTTGGATTTGAAACCATCTGCAACAGATGCTGCTGCCATTAAGGTGATTGGCTTACAACACCTATCGTTTTGCTCTAAACTTGTCAACAATTTTTACAATTTACGTATCTTTCTGCTTTCTGCTTTCTGATTGGTTGGGTGAAAGTTCAATTACTTTTGTATTTTCATAGACTGTTTGCCACTCTAGGAAGTGTTGGAACTTCTGGTTATTGTCACATTTTCTTATGCAACTTAAAACTTGTTCATTTCTAACAGGCTGCCATTGAGAAATTGCACGTACCCGATGAGATAGAAGACAACTTGTAGCTCTACGTATGAAGTGCAGAATTGTTAACTTGATGTAATTGATCCACCCTTGAATCGTTGGCCATAAGGATTTGGCTCTGCTTGTGCTTTCGGCTAATTGTGTACAAAAGCAGTACAGCTTGAGGAGTATTCATTCATGCAGCCACGCCCATCAAATTGGCGGATCTCTAGAGGTGACTGACCTGAGTTTCGTAGGAGATTCACATACTAGGGAGGACATAATGTAACAAAGGTACCAAGAAGCTCCCATACTTGTACGAATAGTTGTGTTAGGGCATTAGGGAAAAGTACATGTATCATTAGTTTATCCATTCATTTGTTCATAAATCACAGCTTTAGTCTGTCGCCCCTGGTTAACATTACTAGTAGTGTTACATGGCTCATTTGTTTTGTTCATTTCCTAATTTCAGTCTCCATTCTGTCTGAAGACGCCGAACTTCATCTCAGCAAATTACTTTTTTCTTTTTTTTTTGAATGGCAAAAATTTGGGGGCATAAACTCCTCAATGCAACCAAATGGGAACTGTTTTTTGGCCTTTACGCTTCAATCAATAATATGATGATTGCTGATAAAGTAATGAAGATGTCTTTGCACTTGATCTTTATTAGTTATAAATATAGAAATTCAGAAGTTGGGAGAGGAGGAAACAGGTGTGCAATTAAAAATGCAAATGAGCTTGTAGTTCAATTAACATTTAGCACTGGCCCAAGTCTTAAAGACTTATGTATGATGTTGACGTTGAATGTTTGATCTTTTTTTTTTTGTTTTTCAGGATATTTTTAGCGTGTTGACGTTGATGTTGAATGTTCAATCTTTTATTAAATCACTTTTCTCCCTTTTCTACTTAGGTGCTTGCTCTTTCAATGTAACAAAAAAAAATATTAAATACATTTTATCCTTTTGAAGTACAACTCTTTTGTTAGTCGTTTGAAATTTTTTTTTTTATCACCTAACTCTTCTTTAGTTTGGTTTTTTTTTTTTTAAGTAAAAAATGTTATTTTTCATTTAAATCAAATAAAAGTTAATTTCTTGACACTTTAAATCAAGCTTTAGGGTGTCAAGTCATAAAAAATCAAACTTCAAAGGGGGTTAACTAAAAAATCTGTTTTTTGTAATGGTAAGGTTATGTAGTATGCTGTATGTTCTATTTAATTTAATTAGAAAAATAATGTTTTCATTTAAAATCAAACTTAAGGGAATAAAGTGATAAGAGACCATTTTCAGGATAAGTTGAGGAAGGGTTATATTTGGGTATATTTTACCCATCAAAATGCTTATCCCAGGTAATGTTTCAATCATGTTATACTATACCTAGCCAGATTAATTGAAGATTGCTTTAAACAAGTGGTATTGATAGAAGTAGAACCTTAGCTGTCTGCATGTCTAGCGGTGGCTCTATTTTTGTAATTCTCAGTTTTTCATTTGTTCAAGATAAGTTCAATAAGAAAACCGTTATAAAAGCGGTACATGTAGTATGTCCTTCATTGATTGAAATGACATGAAGGACTCTATTGATTAAAATGCACTCACATAAACACTTAGATTTATAAATTTATAATACCGCAATACCGCCATCATTCTCTAGCAATTTATATTGGGTACAGAAAACTGGTCAAGTGGAATCGTTGTAGGATCATTATGAAATTAATAAGATAGTAGGACTGGATCCTACTTTAGGCATCGATGGTTTGTACAAAAACTATAGTCCAAAAATGTAGAAGGGTAACGATATTTTTAAACTATTTTATTTTCTAATTTTTTTTATAGTAATTAGTAATTTATGCTTATTTTGATAGTAATTTATTAGCGGTAGTATGGTTTCCGCTTAGTTCAACAACACACTGAGGTAAGCTTTGTATTTTTGGCCTTATCACTCCTATCAGTGGGTGCCAATGCATAAGAGATTCAACTACAAACACTAATGGTCTGTTTGGTTCAAAGGAGAAGAGGGGAGAGGAGGGATTTTAATTAAGGGGAGGGGAGGGGCGGGAAAGAGAGGGAAAAGAGTTTAATTTTGTGTATGTTTGGTTAAAGGAGGGGAGGGAAGGAATTTTAATGGAGAGAAAGTATAAATTTACCTTTTTACACAATTATAACATTTAATGTAACATTTAATTTAGGGATATTTTAGTCTATTTTTTAACATATATTATCTCCTCTCCAAATCCTTCTACTTTTGGAGGAGAGCTAAAATTAGCTTAGGAAGGATTTTGCTCCCCTCCCCTCCCCTTCACTTCTCTCCAAAAAATTGAACCAAACACATAAAATTTAAAATAATCCCATCCCTCCCCTCCCCTCCCCTCCCCTAAGTTAAGGAATTTAATTCAGTAAGGGATCATTTATTAGTTAGCCAATAATCATACTTTGCTGTTTTAGTCACCTCATTTATCCTAATTGTCTTGAGACAGTGACGATAGTCTAAATCTGACCATATTTGCCATATCAAATCGAATATGAGGGATATGTATTAAAGAATTAAATGAAATTATGAATTGAGAAAATATTATTTTATTTTACAATATAAGAGATTATTTTGGACTAAATAAAACTTAATGGATGATATTATTAGTCTATATTTTTATAAAGAGCAGTCTTATTTTACACGAATGGATATTCATGAAATGCACTACAAATCACATTTCATGCATTCATTTTACAGTTTTCTTTGACCAAAATATAGTAAATATAAATTAGAAAAAAAAATCATTTCAGTATACGTTATCTCATTCCTAACCGTTCTACGAAATTGTTTTGCATTATTGATCTTTTCCATTTTTAAAAAGTGTATATTTGTTATATATTATATATTATATATATATATATGTATATATATTATTTATCAAATTTAATCTACATTGGTTATATTAAATATAACTTTGGGGATATCTGTTAATAAATTATACTGGTTATAACAGAAAAAACATTGTTACAAGTTAAAAGATAATTTTGAATCAAATAGAATTTTTTTTTTAATGAATCAAATAAAAGTTAAAGTAGTGATAGATATGATGTATCAAGCATTTCAACATTAAAAAAAATGTACCAACCCAACCAGGCTTTGTTTAGTTAGTAACATCAAATTGCGTTGATGTAAAAAATTTAGATTTAATTCTTATTAGTGGTATTTTATTGGTAAGGCAAGTATTACCTTAAACCTTTGTGGATTATGACATGCCTTAAATTTAAAATAAAACAATTCTTATTCCTTAAAACATTATTATTATAAAAAGAATTATGTAAAAAAAGTAGTGATAAAAATGTAATTTTGTCAAATAAAAAGAGTAAATACTATTGCAATAAATGTTGTTAAAATTAATTTAACTGTAAACAAGACACTTAAATTAATTATGATTTAGTTTTATAGTCTAAAATTATTTTAAATTAATTAAAATTAAATTCAACCGGTCAATTATACTTGCTATTAAGTTTTTCAAAAAAATTAATATAATTATTTTTATAATATCATCTTAATGACAAATAACTTTAAAAGTACATTATAATTTTAATTCTTAAAAAATATAAATAATATCAGTTTAATTTTAAAATATTAATTTGATATAAAATATGTTATTAAAAAATTAATTTAATATAAAAACTAATAATATTAAAATATAAAATTAATATTAAACAACTATTTTAATATATTTATCTTTAAATTAGGCCGACGGTGAAACTTGTAAAATTTTAGATTACCGTTTCCTCTAAATTTAAACCGATTAACCTGAACAAAAGTTTGCCTAGTTGCAAAGGATGCAGCTATCACTATCAGCTAGGTGACACATTTCTATTCGTTTGTATAGTCTTCTTGCTAGGCTCCACCATCATGTTAGGGTTTGGGGATTCATTTCCTCACACTCACCACTGAACATGCACAACACTTGGATCCATATTTGAGTGCATCCAACGATACAACAGAATATGGCAATTCATCTCTAGTTTCATTTCTTTAACTCGCGAAATCCAAGCATATCCACATTCTCGTGTAATACGGTACCATTTTTTACTCCTTTCTCACTGTTAGGTTTTTAATTGAACTCAATTTTTTTGGTGAACCCAGCATGTGGATTCCTCTATAAGCTTTATTTTGTTGTTTCCAATTATTCATTACACGAATTTTGGGTATATTTTGCTTCAATTTTGCCAATATTTTTTATTCAAAATTGAACCTTTAAGTCTGTGTCTTCAATTTTTTGGTGAACCCAGCATGTGGGTTCCTCTAGAAACTTAATTTTGTTGTTTCCGATTATTCATTACATGAATTTGGGCATATTTTGCTTCAATTTTGCCAATTTTTTCATTAAAAATTGAGCCTTTAGGCTGTGTCTTCAATTTTTTGGTGAACCCAGCATGTGGGTTCCTCGAGAAACTTTATTTTGTTGTTTCCAATTATTCATTACATGAATTTTGGGCATAGTTTGCTTCAATTTTGCCAATTTTTTCATTAAAAATTGAGCCTTTAAGGCTGTGTCTTGATGACTTATATTTGTGGCATCATTGGGTCATTCATTGTATCTTCAGTGTTTTGCTGACAATTAGGTCCATAACATGGGTAGTAAAGGTCGCATACCGCCTCCACATATGAGGCGCCCTCTTCCGGGGCCTGGCTTGATGCATCACGATTCGCTGGGTCCTGGGATGCACCCTGTGCCCGGTCCATTTCCCCCTTTCGATTTGTTGCCACCCCCGCAAGTTATGGAGCAGAAGCTTGCTGCCCAGCATGTGGAGATGCAGAGGCTGGCTACTGAGAACCAGAGGCTTGCTGCAACCCATGGAACGTTGAGGCAAGAGCTTGCAGCGGCGCAGCATGAGTTGCAAATAATGCATGTGCAAATTGGCACCGCGAAGGCTGAAAGAGAGCAGCAGATGCGGAGCGCTGTGGAAAAGGTTGCTAAAATGGAAGCTGAGCTGCAAGCAGCGGAACCTCGTAAGCTTGAATTACAGCAGGCGCGAGGGGAGGCTCAGAACTTGGTTGCGTCTAGGGAGGAACTTATTTCTAAAGCTCAGCAATTGGCTCAGGATCTTCAAAGGGCCCATGCAGATGTGCAGCAGATTCCTGCTCTGATGTCAGAACTTGAGTGTCTCAGACAGGAATACCAGCACTGCAGGTAATCTTGTGATTTTATTTAGGTCTGGTGGGATAAATATGATTGTCTCTGAAAATTTGTTGACATTGCTTCCTGGCTTAGAATATCTTGAATAGATAATTTGCAATGCTATCTCTGTGAGATATGAGTCTGCCCATTAAATTCAAGGGAAGTTTTTATTCATTTGTTTTGGGCTTTGGTAATAGAGGCAGAGGGCATGATTTTGTGGAGATGTGGCAAGTTTAGCAGTGGTTGAGTGTCTTTTGTAACATTGATCTTCATCTTTTGAGGGATATAATTTACATTTGGAGCAGTGAAAAGAAAACAACATAAACCACAAATTTAGTCATGGGTCATCTTCACGAAAATTAACATATCACAATTCTATTTTATACCATAATATTTGTTGATAGAGAAAACTCCCCCTTACCTTAGTTGTCAAACTCAAAGTTTTTAACAAGCACTTAGCTTCTTGGTCTGCTACCAATACAAAGTCACAAAGAAAAACAAACACATATCATTCAAGCTCTAAAACATATATTAAGATGATCATGGATCAATCCAATGATCTAAAACTTTGAAATACAAATTTTAAAAGTGAAAGGAAAGAATTTTCACCTTAAGGATTCTTCAACTTCCAAGCTTTTTCTCAAGAAACTTTCAACTAGAAAGTTATTCAAAATCTCACCAATATACTAGAACTAGGCTTAAATATGAACTTAACAATTGGGTATGAAATTAATCAAGCTTGGCCGTGGGGTTTTGGGAGCTTTGGGCGTGAGTTTATGAAGAGAAAGATAAAAGGTTTTTGGTGTGAGGTCACATGAATGGTGTAGGGTGCTATTTATAGATGAAAAACAGGATGAAATGATAATTAAAATAAACTATTAAAGAAATTACCTCCAAGGGTGGCCGGCCTCTCCAAGCTCCAAGCAAGGTGATGGTCATCATCTTTGCCACATAAATCCAATTAATGCCATGGTGATTCACTTAGGTGATTCACCATGTTTATAAATTCACCACCATGACTCACCCCTTTGAGTCATCGTGCCATAAATATTACCATTTATTACATAGGATATTTTCCTCAAGATTTTTATCAGTAAATATTATCCAATGGACAATAGAATGTACCCAAAATCTCCCAAAGATTTTATTTGCTCATAAAATCCTTAAAAATGGAAAATGATCAAATCTGTAGACGAATTTGAAATATGAACTTCCATTTATTTTTAAAAATTCTCCAAAGGTATTCCGGACCAAAAATAAAAATATTTATTTTTATTTTCTGGAATAGTCTAGAATTAACATATAGGGTTAAATTCAATCAACCTTTGATTTAAATGGAACTCACAAAACTCCTAAAATTTATTTATCACAAAAATCTAGGAAAACAGCATGTATAATATAAATCAAAATTTTGGGGTGTTCCTGGGTGATTTTCTTTGGTCTTGAGTGGGAGAAAAGAGGAGAGGCCACTTGGTTAGCTGGGAGATTTGTTGTAGGCCTAAGATGGAGGGGGGCTTGGGTCTTAGTAACTTGGTTTCTGAAAATGTTTCTTTGGCCTGTAACTGGTTAATTGCGTATTCATCTAGATATAGTCTTTGTACCCATTCGGGAATCAAAATTTCCTTCAAGGGTCAAGTCTTTTGCTTGAACTGTTGTACATAATAGGAATATAGGATTAACACTAATGATATGCTACAGGTTCTTTAACCACCTAAAGCCTCTGTCTTGTTATGTGTGTTTTGTGTGAAAGCTTAGAAACAGATGCTCACTTGTCCATAAATTGTACTACAGCTACTTTTGTTTGGAACAAGTTGTTTAGAGTTTTTTTTGTTAATGTTGGGTGTGTCCTCTGAGTCACTTAAGAGGTTTTGCAAGGAAGGAGGGAATTTTTGTTTTTTTTTCTTTCTATTTTGTTGTATTTAATTTTATCTGTTTTAGAGGGTTTCTTATCCTCCCCCAAGTTGTACTTCTTCTCTTTTCTCTTTGATGAAATTTATTCTTCTATCAAAAAGAAATAAAAGGAGGGAAAAACCTTATGGTGTTGTGCTGTTTTTGCAGCCCTCTGGTGTTTTTGGTTGGAGTGAAGTGCTCATATTTTTGGTGCTTTGTTATGCTTACTGCTGTTATTATGGGATAAATAGGTTTTATTGCTTTTCTTTGGTTCTCTGCCCTTGGCTTCTTCAAATGAACTGGAGAGCTTGTTTGCACTGATGAGCTTGTTTATTGTCGTCATTCTTTTCCTTTCTATTGTCATTGCTGAGGAGGTCACTATCGCCATTGCTACTTGTATCTTGACTTTTTCTCTTATCATCCTTCAGCTCCTCGCTTTTCCCCTTATTTAAATGTGCTCATAATAGAGTTTTTTTACTCTTCTAATTTCCTTTTTTTTCGTTGTCATTGTGATTGTGTTTCAATTTTTAAGATGTTATAACGCATGATACACTAGCATCAAGAAAGCATAAGTGTAAAGACCAAATCATCTCAATATTTAGATTTATATTTGATATGCAGTGGTTTTTACAAAGTTATGAGGGATTTTCTTTGGTCTGGAGTGGGAGAAAAGAGAAGAAGCCACTTGGTTAGCTTGGAGATTTGTTTTAGGCCTAAGATGGAGGGGGGCTTGGGTCTTGGTACTGAAAATGTTTCTTTGTCCTGTAAGTGGTTATGGTGTATTCATTTGGCTCTCCACTCTTATTAGCCTGGCTTTTAGGAGTGGGATCTCCTTTACATCAAGTGGTATGATAGCCTGGTTTGTCTATTATAGTGTGGATGTTCTTTCCAACCTGACTAGTTTGATGCATGTGCGTGAGTCCCATATCAGCTGGGCATTAGACACGGAACTCCCATTTAAAGTAGAGGCTCTCCCCTCTTATTAGCCTAGCTTTTAGGAGTGGGTTCTCCTCTACATCACTTAGTTCTTATAGGATTAGGATTTATTCCTAATTCTTGTGGGTTAGGTTATAAAAGGTCTAATTAAATGGTTGTAGTACTTTCTGTTTCATAGATGTTCTGATTATTGGATGGCAACCCATCTTAGTTGTGTAGTGCAATCAAACCCTAGGTGCAATACCTAGTTTATTTTTTTTTTCTACTCTATTCTGTTTTCTTTACATCTGAACGTATGATGGTGGGAACCTTGTGCACTGGGCTGTCCTTTTTTATTCTCTTTTATTTAATTTAGTCAATCGCCCAGAATTCTCCCCAAGTCTCTAGTTGAACTTTCTGTGTTTTCTCTTTAATAAATTTTCTTTTCTTAAAAAATAAATCAATTGCTCATAACTGATTACTTTGGCTGTCATTAAAATTCCATTTTAACTAAATCCTAGATTTCTTTTGTTTGAATTCACCCTAGAAACTGTCCAACCTAAAATCCTAATTTTGCGGGTGCAGCACTCAAACAGCCACCAATGTGACCCTTTAAATCCATCCTTGACTTCCAAATGATCCTTACCTTCAGATTCACCCAATGAACCTTCAACCCACCTATTTCCAACCTCGATTCACCCAAGAAAACCCTAAGCCTAACCCATAGATTTCTATCTCATATCCTGTCCTTACATCATGCTAGCATATTGTCGGCTACCATGTGAAGTGCCCCTGATAATCTGTTCTGGTCATGCAGGGCCACTTTTGACTATGAAAAAAAATTATACAATGACCACCTTGAGTCACTTCAGGTGATGGAAAAGAACTATGTTTCTATGACTAGGGAAGTGGAAAAACTTCGAGCAGAGCTTACAAACACTGCTAATGTTGATCGAAGAAGTAGTATGTATCTCCTTCTGTTACTTGTTTTCAACGTCAGAGCCCTTTGTCTTCAATTTGTCATGATTTATGGATTGATCATGGTGTGCAATAAAATTCAGGTGGGCCTTATGGTGGCACCTCTGGAACTAATGAGAATGAGGGTTCTGGTCTTCCTGCGGGACAAAATGCATATGAAGATGGTTATGCTGTTGCACAGGTGTGTGACACCCCATGCGTTACATTCTTCTAAAGTTTCCTTGTGGGAGTGCAGCATTCTAGTCCATTGTCTAATATTATTAATCTCTGAATTTTTTATGCATGTTTTGACTTATTTATTTCTTTAGATTATTTACTCTTAAATATAGCAGATATTTATAATGATTACACGTTGTAGTTGAGAACTATCTGCCTCTGGTGTCAAGAAGTAATGATATGCTGCTGGGGTTATGATACTTCCAACCTGATGAATTTTTTTTATAACTAAATGCTTAGCAGTAGTTTGTTTTTGTCTCCTATAATCTGGATAATACCTGAATTTAACAGACTTTGATCTGATTTCTGTAAGATATTGTTACTCATTAATCTGTAATCGTCACCATTCTGATAGTACTGATTTGACATAAAACAGAAGTGTTGGTTACCTTGATAAAGAATTTCAAAATCTATTTCTGTTATGTGGTTAGCATGATAACGATATGGATAACTATACTTGTATGGGCAGAGAAAATTGGACTGATTCAGAAGTAATGTAGTGTGTATAGATGTTTTGTGATCAACTGTTATATACTTATATGTGCTTCTCTTAAAATATAGTGTAACCATAAAAAAATGGGAAAAAAGATTTTAGTATGTGGCTGATAACTGAATTACCAATTGAAATGGCTACATGTTCTTGGGTTGATTCTGATTATAAGTTCAAACAAGTTGTCCAATTTTAATCTATCCACTTTAATTTGTCTCCCATGTGGATTATAAATAATAATTCTCTATCCTTCATTTTGTTTAACAGGGACGTGGTCCTCTCCCCACTGCCAGTGGTGGTGGTGGAGCTCCTACAGCTACTGCTGCTGGAACTCAACCTGGCCCAGCTTCTACTAGGACTGGTTATGATCCCCCCAGAGGGCCTGGTTATGATGCATCTGCAGGGCCTACTTATGATGCACAGATGGGTGTTACTTACGACGCGCAGAGGTTGACTGGTTATGATGCATTTAGAGGATCTGCTTACGATTCAAAAAGAGGACCAATTTTTGATCCTCAAAGAACTGGTTATGATCCACAGAGAGGTCAGGGTTATGACATGCAGAGAGGACCTGCTTATGATGCATCAAGAGCAGCCGGCTATGATGCGCAGTCAAGAGGTGTTGCTGGCCCTCATGGGCATGCTCCGCCAGTGAACAATATGCCTTATGGGTCCACAACACCACCTGCTCGCAGTGGAGGTGGATACGAGGCTCCACCACGAGGGGTAAACCCTGTTAGGAGATGAGCTTGAGTCTTGAGATGCCATATGCCCATCTCATATATTGATGGCTCTCAAATCAAATATAGTGTGTCACTCAAATCTGAATGGTTGAAACTTCTAAGGTTTGTGATCGACTTTGGAAAAATGTTTTTGTCTAGTGCTACCTGAAAGTCTATCTCATGATCTTCTGGCTTTGTCCACATCTTTCTTCCGTAATGTGCATGGTGGACTAGAGAAAGAAAAAAGTCGTCATTGAGAAATACATTATCACAGCATGTAATTGCTTTAGATGAGATTGGTAACATAAGGCAATCAATTTCATTTAAGATTTTTGAATTAGAATGTTCTCCTACAGTCTCATTTGTGTTTCACTTTTCATTTTTGGCAATCCTAAAATGCATTCCACTTTCAAGTTTAAACAAGGATAGTTTTTGATCATATAGTACTTGATTTGAGATATTGAGATATAAAATAAGATTTAGAAAGATATATTGTACCTTATAAAACAAAATAAGTGTCTTTTCAAAGTTCATATAAAATAGTCATTTTAAACTTTTTGAAAATAAAGTGAAATACATAAAATGGGATTAAGGGAGTAATTGATAGGAATGAAAATTAAAAATAAGAAATGATTGCATATTAGCTTGACAAAAGAATGAAGAGGATGCAATAAAAATGAAATGACTTTTTATTTGAAAAGAAAAAAAATGAAAATGGAGGGTCATTGTTTGTATTCTATGCTTAATATCTAATAAGATGAGTTGCTTATTTTGAGAGTAAAAGGAATAAATTTTGATTATTGAATCATTCATATATATTCAAAATTAAAAGATAAAGATATGTGAATTTTTTAAATAGTCATGTGACTTTTAAGTAACTTCTAATCTTGACTATATAAAAAAACTTAATAGTTAAGATTGACTTTTTTATCTCTCATAATAAAATAATATTCTTACTTGATATATATATATATATATATATATATATATATATATATATATAGGGTGTGGATCTACTTACAACAAGTGTAAGTCTTGACACACTTACACTACTCAATAATTTTTTGTAGAATGTGAATTTAACCAATCCATCCATTGAATCATATATTATTATCTTAATGATCATGCATACCGAATTTTAAATAAATCAGACATATATATTTATCTAATCTAATAGTAGATAATTTACTTACATTTTAAAACCATATTATACGTTAAAATAAAGTAATGCGATGAAGTATCAAATAATTTTTTAATTATAAGAAATTTTATGAGGTTGATCTATTTTATGAGAACTTTCAATTCAACGGTTGGATTAATTAAATTCACATTCTACAAAAAATTATTTAGTAGTCAACACTTACACTTGGTGTAACTGGATCCCTACGTGTGTGTGTGTGTGTGTATATATATATATAGTTTGATATGCAGGTATATATAGTTTGATATGCAGGAAGTGCGGGAGGACAATAATCTTCAAAAGGACTTGTGTAACTTCAACTAGAGTAATTGAATTATATTGTATCCATTTCATTAACAAATGTTACGATTTTAGTTTTTTTTTTATAAATAATTTCCTACTTCGCACTTTGTACTTGATTCTTTGTACTTAAAATAAAATAAATTATTAAAATATATGATATAACATACTATTAATATATTATCAATTTTGTCATTTTATTAATTTATTATTATTTTACATTGCACAATTATGTCCATTCATATGATGCAATTTACGCTGGCGCGGTTGTGGTCATCAAGGCAATGGCCTGGTGGTCATCTCGCACTCGCAGTGTGGGATGCTTCCTTTCCCCAATTCGATTCATGTAATACCCAAAAAAAATAAAAAATCTACTTGGGTTGTGGCAATCACAATATCATAGTCCACAATCACTTCGTAAAGATGAATGACTCCATTAACTTAGTTATTTGCTGATGAATTACTGAATGCCTGTCACGTGAATAGAGTGATGTGAAGGAATTTAACATGACCCTCATATGCTCTTTTGCTTAGCTTGGCTGTTTCATATATTTCTTGCAGCTTGATTGGTTGTGAGCAAATAAAAGTGAGACGCAGTCTTTATGCCAGAAAGATAATAACAATACATAAGCTGGCAACTTCTGTTCAATTGAAATGAACTTATTTTTTATTTTTTATGTGGCTTTTGTTCCAACATTTATTTGGAGATCATTTTCAGTGATTAGCCTTGCCTGTTATGGATTCTTATTTGTGTGATAAACCAATATTCTTACTCTATAAACTGTATTTAAACTTTCGTGATTGGATATATCTTGATAATGCATATATAAGAATCCAGAAAAGATATCTTCAATGGCATAATATTTTGCTTTTATTTTGTGAATGGACATTTACGTGATAATTTCCCCTAAATATTCACATTCTTATGGCTGCATTGCAATTGTCTCCATTGAGAAGAAAAGCACAGAGAGAGCCTCTGCCACTTGTCAATTTTGAGGTTATCAAATGTCTACCACTTAATTTTGAGTACGAAAATTGACAAGAAAAAAAGAAGCAAGAAAAAAAAAGCATCTTCTACTATGGACATTGTGCCCAAAATAACTATTGGCATGTTGCTGTGGTAGGCATCTAAATTAGAATTGTTTGCTTCCAAGATTTTCTTTTGCTATGTATTTTTTGTATGTACAAATAATTCATTATGGTACACATTTGGCTGGAAGTTTATGCACATTTTAAAGACGAGTAGTGTTATTTCACACGAAAATTGTTTTTACAAAAGCCTATAAATGTGGCGTTGTTTTTTTAGCCTCAACCTCTTCAACGGGATGCAACAACAATCTAACTCATACACATCAATCAACTTCTCTTTCACCCACAAAGAGATAAAGTTATTTCATGTCATTCGTAACAGATTTCACGAAAAATTATTGGACATTTAGCATGTGGTCTGTTCTTTTGCTTACAGTCCTTACACGCATGTGCTTGTGTTGTTTGTCGTGGTCAGGAACTTGACCATCTCCTTGAGAGTTGCCATTTTTCCTAGACTCACAAAATTCATTCATATGGCATGTGTGAGGATGTCTTATAGGTGCTTTGAAATGTTGGACAAGTCTTGGAAATTAGTTTGGAAGTTGCAACAGGGCCACGCTTCGGCACAGATTAGTTAATGCCGCGGCGTGGAGCCACATCCCGGCGGAAGTAGTCCCCGTCCTGGCGCAGAAGCTTCGGCTAAGTTTGCTCTTAGGGAGCCGTGCCGCGAATAAGATTATGCCGCAACGCGATATTCTGCTATATAAATTCTGTTTCTGGTTTAATAGAACAATAGATTAAGCTTGTAAAAGGAGGCAGAGGACGAGATAGACTTATGAGAGACATCAAAATAGAGTTATTTTGAGAGGGAAAAACATTGTTAAGGTGAGATTGCTAAGAGGGAGAGAGCTAGAGAGAGTGGTGAGATTGAAAAGCTTGATAGAAAGGTGTTCCTATTGGATAGCTTGATCCAAAAGACTTGTAATCTTGTTCTAATCTTAGTGGAGAATCTATGTAGGTTATATTAGCTGAACCAGGGTAAATCTTGTGTGTTGTTTCTCTTTACTCCTCTTTATACTTCCTTACTTTGTCATATTTCTATTCTTGAAATTGGTTTCTATACAACCTTTCTATTTTTGCATTTGTGTGCTTACTGTGATTGCTTAGTGTTTTTTAAGTGGTTATATCACAATAGCCTGGATGTTCCTTTATGGCCGTGGACATGCAGTCACTGCAAGGATCTTCTGATGCTTATATAATCATAATCACTGATCACATTGGTGTGCATCTTTTTTATCCATTGCACCTCCATGGACCTCCTCAGTTTGTCCTGAGTTATATACTGTTCTTACAACATTGCCTAATGAACTTCATTGTGATTGAGCGGAGCTTGTTCACATGGGGTAATTTCAAAGTAAAATTGTAGTCTGTTGTGTTGAAAACTCAAGTATGTATAAGTCCCACGTTGGTAAGAAATGAAATAATTGAGTACCATATAAGTATAAAGACTCACAAACACAATGCTTTAATGCTTTAAGGTTATGGGTAGGTTATGGGTCAAGAAGTATAGTAAGCCCACTGGCATGGTTCCTCCCGAAATCAAATCTGCTGAGTTGCCAATTAAGCAGAAAAAACTGACAAGAAGTAATGTTGTCAGTGAACAGCCGATTTGAATCTAGTTCCTCCCTAAGTAGGGTCGCATTTCTGACATTTAGCATAACATGAGTTGAAAGAGAGTTCAACTTGAGTTTCATATATGAATTCTGATAAGGATTTTGTCCAATGACATATATCTATTCCAATCTGTGCACAGGCTCTCACTAATGAAGTTGTCACTATCAAATATCTTTACGGTACTTTTCCTCAACGTGTCTGCATCTGAATATGCAGGACAATCATAGACCATGATCTGACCTAAGAGAACATTGTGTTGGAGGATGTTAAAAGCCTCCAAGAGAACATGCATGTTGGTTGGGTCTCGTGGCCCACACTCTCCCAAGAGAACATTCACAACGAAAATGAGTTTCCTTTCCTTGGTTCTCCTTATTCTGTATTTGCTTTCTGCTGGTTCCTAATTTGGTGTCTTTCTGTCACTTTGCTGATTGTTTTGCTATAGGTGTCTGTTGTTTTTGTTGCTTTTCGGTTCTTCGTAACCGTGACCTCAGAGGAAAAGAAATTCAAGGAGATGGCACAATCTAGGATCCACTTTGGTTTCTGTTTTGCGTACCTTGGTGTGGACTATGGTTATAAAAGGATCTGTTTTGTCATGGAATCTTTTTCAGTACTATTTGTTTTTGGACAAATTAAGTTGTTAATAAGATGTGTGGTGGACTGGCCAAAAAAAGAAAAGATGTGTTGTGGAGTGCCAAAAAAAAACACCAAAAGATGCGTGGTTGGTATTGATTTGGACTTGGTTTTTGGAGGAAGCAATTGTGCCAAGTCGTTTTTTCCACTCCAAAGTATCGTTGTGCACCTTTTTAGAGTTCATTTTCATGTGCAAGCAATTGCCAAATGAGAAACAACTTCCTTTCCATCATCATCCCCACATCTCATATTTTCACGTGGAGCCAATTGCCACATCAGTATTTTTCAACGTTATTCTATCACTGACTTGGCTACCTACTGCACTAACTGCTTATACCCTTATTTAAAATTTTTAGCTTTACAATAAATTAGTAGAAGAGAAAACGAATTTGTAAATACTCAAATGCTGTTAAAATTATATCAGATAGTGAATTGTCGAGACGTCCAATTTAGTTTTAACTAATTGATTAAATTGAATGATGTCATAAAAATAATTCACATGTAATAATATAAAATATAAAAAATATTTATAAAATATTGAATTTTATAAAAGAAAAATTAATAGTTGATCGGTTCAATTAGATAAATCAATTAATTTAATTAAATTTTGACTAATTTAAAGTGATATGATTGTAAATCCAATTATAAAATTGAACTATAATCATCTAAGAATCTAGTTTACAATCAAATCAACAGGACTGTTTAATCCACTATAACTATCTAAGTATTTAATTTACGATCAAATTAATGAGAGTATCGATTCTTACAACATTACTTAGTATGATGAATTGACATGTATGCCGCATCCGAAACTACTAAGATCAAGCCTTTTTATAATATACGTGCTAAAATATATACGATAATTAAAATAGGATTGCAATTCAACCATTTGGTACATTCATTTTCGTACATAAATGTGATAGCTTTCATTAATCAACATGAATGTTTTTACATTTAACCCCGCCCCCCAAAAACAAGACATCTCATTTATGCATGAAGTTCAGTCAAAGGGTCAAATTTAAAAAATTTAAAACATTTCTGATGTGTGTAGTTGTGGTACATACAATGATATATTATTTTCTTATTGACTGATAATATGAAAATTTACAATATTAATATATCAAATTGACCTTGAATATATTCACAGAATATATAATGCAGTCCCATATTCATCACTTAGTTGACCTTGAAAGCTGGTAAAGCTGACATGATAGTGACTAGTGATGGGTAGTCTCTTGTTATCGATTCCTCATCCTTCCCACAATGGGATCTTCCCATTTTCTTTGGTAGCTGCTTATAATTCTTGAAGCCATGTTTTCTGTTGTGGAATTGGTGGTTCAATTTGATGGGTTATCTATTAGTTGGGCGTTAGCTACATAAAGGATTCTACTATTAAAGTTGACCCCATAATATAATTGTCCATAATACACATAGATATTATACAATTTTCCGTGTCAAGCCTGTATAAAGACCTTCCCACACACATAAATTTGAGCAAATTATTGTTTATTCCTATGAAATTTTTATTTGAACTAATTTTAATGTATTAACTTTAAAATTTAGCACTTTAAATTCATTAAATTTCAAAAGCATACTCTATAGTTTCTTGAATATTAAAAAGCACTACAAATAATTATTTGTTCATCTAAATCGCATAGAATTGAACAAATGCATTGATATATATTTATAGTAAAATATATTAACAGGAGAGATTATAAGTTTTCCATAAACTATAAGGCTTTGTTTGGATTAGGAAAGAAATAGAGTAGAAAGAAATAGGGAGAAGAGAAGTAGAGTAAAAAATGAGTATATTTTTAAGTCGTTTGAATTAAGAGAATTAAAAGAGAAATAAAAAAAATTAAATTTTGTTGTAAATACATATTTGTCTCTATTTATTTATTTATAAAATAACAAAAAAAATAATATATTAATCAAATTTCTACCACTACTTATTTTTTTTCTATTTCTTCTCACTTTAAGAAAGAAATGAAAAAGTTATAAGACCCACTATTTTTTTTCTTCTTTATTTCTCTTCTAACCAAACAGGAGAGCTTTTCCATTTCTCTTTTATTTCTTTTTTTCTAATTCTCTTTTTTTATTTCTCTCGAAACAAACAAAAGCTAAAAGAATTAAGCAAGATGCTATGAATTATGATATTTAAAAGAAAATAATAATAATAATAATAATAATAATAATAATAATAATAATAGAAAAGATTATGTACTTTATTGATGAATTTTTTAAAAAAAAATATTAAAAGCATAATAGATCATCTTTTATTGTCAATTTTAATTAAAAATATAATATTTAAGTTTATCATACTGAGATTCGTTTAAATAAAAACTTAAAAAAGTATAATTCACCCTGACTTTGTACACATTCATTGGAGAATATTCTAATTCTATAAATGAGTTTTTTTCTCCATAGGAATTCTTTCTTCCTTCATTATTAAATCGACCCCACCCAATACCCAGGATCTGATGGGACTTATTTCATTTGATTTTTCCTGGAATGCATCTGATGGGACTTCTGAGATATCCATTACAATGTTTATTTATTTATTTATTTTTGTGGCCTAGGATATTCAAAATAGTGGTTAATTTCTTCACAGTAGGAATTTTCATTTAATGAATTAAAGCATTTTTACAATATATACTTTTACTAAAATTAGTTAGATGCCTTTTTAATTAAGAATTGATTTAAATTTTATTATAGAATATTTTAAATTTAATTTAACAACAAATATGATGATTATAAATTATCACATGTTATATTTTCAATAAAATAAAATAAGATCATACGACATAAGAATTTTTCTTACTTTTACATATATGTCTTTTTATTTTTTAAGTACTAACGCTTTCTCCTATTTAGTAATATAAACAAAAAATAAAAAACACAAAACAAAAAAACGTAAATGACATAATTACCCTGCACTCTTCTTTCTAGATGGTCCAACCAAAAACGGACCTGATGTTAATACGCAATAAATTTGAAAACGAAAGGAGCTGAGTGAAAGTCAGTACTCTATAGGATAAAAACAAAGATTTTCCCCAAGTTTTTACTTTTTTATTTCCATTTTGCTCTGTGTTTTTTTTTCCCTTCCATTTTTATCTAAGCAAATGGCCTGAAAAAAATTCACACTAGTTCTGCTAAGTCTTGCATGTTTCATACCATTCTCATATTAAGGGCATGTAGAGCAAAGTTCTAGAATTATATACAACATAAATATGTAACTGACTAGGTATATGGGTTCTTGGTGGATGTGCTTGAGGGAAAGAAACAGAGTTAAAAAGACAAAGCTAATTATCTCATGGAAACTACATGTGAAGAACAGAAGTTACAGAACCTTATTGAAGAGAAACATTGAACATTGTGAGGACAAGCTAGCATCAGAAGGTGAAAGTTTTGGACTTGGGTGAATCAGCGATTTTGAGGGTCTCATCAATAAGCTTTCTGGCCTTCCTGCTCCTTATCTCCACTCTCATACTCTCGCTCTTCTCCATCTTATCATAAGGTTTCTTCATTTTCAAAGACCTTATTTTAGACTTCAGAGTCACTACCAGCCTGCCCAGACCCATAATCACCATATATCCTTGCTGATTCTGCTCAAATCAGTGAAAGCTAGAAAACTAATCAGTGCATGTGAAAAAGAAGAAGAACAAAATAAATTGACAACTCAAAAAGAAGAGGCTGAGGAGAAGAGAAACAAACCTTGTGAATCAATTTGACCCCTCCACTCTACTGAGCAGAGAATGCAAAAAATTGAAAAAAATAATGCTTTGGGTTGGAAGAAAGGGTGTATGACTATATGTAAGTGTCTCTTGGTGTGTGTGTGTGTGTGTGTGTGAGAGAGAGAGAGAGAGAGAGAGAGAGAGATGAGGGGAAAAGAAACAAGTAGGGAAGACCATATGAATGAATTCAAGGGTTGGTTGTCAGTTTGTCATCTGGTGTGACTCTGGAATGGTAAGCATTAAGAGCACGGAAGGAGGACCACGCATACGGTAAGAAAGAGATTAGGCTTCTCACGTGAGACACCATAGGATTAATCCGGTTACCAATAATTTGATAATTTGAGGTGTTGTGAAATATTTATTTGATCGTGTTTATATTTAACGTCTAATAAATAAGAAATGTTTAGGTACACCGGATTTAAAATAATTCTTTTATATCTTACCATTTAGTATGTGATACTTTAATTATGTGAATCACTGTTGTTTTTTACTCTAATTATTAAATTTAATTTTTTTAATGATAATTATTATGGATAGTGAAAGAGAGAAGTCATAGTTGACGGGCCGGAAATACTTACTTTAGTGGCTTAGTATAAAAGAATTGTCTTATATTTAGTGTATATAAGAATGTATTGTCATAAATATTTATTGTCAAAACCAGCAACTATAATATACGGTCTTTAACAATATCGGTTATAGATGTGATGCAATAGCATTTCCAACATATAAAATATACGGCCTTAACAATATCTGTTATATATGTGATGCAATATCATTTCCAATTGGATTTAATTTTCAGTATATTTTAAGATTTTATATTAACATAATAATCCAGATATGTTCTTTATTCTTTTGTTATATATTTATTCACATGTTTTTACTTATAAATCTTTAAAAAATAAATTTATAAAAACGAAAATATATATTATTTAATAATTATATTTTACTTGCCTGATTTTTCTTTATTTTTTTCCACCTTCATTTTCTCTCTCTCATGTAATCTCTATGGGCATAATCAATTGACATTATTATAAGAGTAAAAGTATTATACTTTGATTGGTGTGTATATGATAGTATAAGACCTAATAATATAAGGTAGTAGGATAAGGTTTGATAGTATCATAAAGCTTTTAAGCTCTTATATTATTAAGTGTTTAGTCATTGCAATATAAGCAAACTAATTATATACATAAATATTTATTATGACAAAACTATTCTTTTTGATAATATTTCTTAAAAAATCTAAAATAAAAAAATAATATTCTTCTATTGAAGAAACTGAAGTACTCTTTCAAGAAAACTAGCAACTTTCAAACACTAAGGCAAAATTAAAAACACAAAAAGAAAAAAATTGCATATATTAATCTCATTTTTTCTACATTTTTCTTTACCCAAAGTTTTTTTCAACTCGTGCTTGCTTACTTAATTGTTGTCGCCTTACGACAGGCTATCTGCAATGAGGACATCAAGTCGCTAGCAACAATGGTAAAAGTCAAAAAGCTGTGACCGACAACAATGATAACAGTCAAAGAGTGATGATCGGCAACAAAAATGACAGTTTGAGAACAATGAGTGATAACGATGGTGGTGGTTAGAGATGGTGGCTGGCAATGATTGTAGCGTTCGAAAAGCAATGTTGATGGTTAGAGAGATGTAGCCGACAATAATGGTGGTGGTAGGAGAGTGGTGATCATGCCACTAGAATGCAGAGTGAGAGAGATGAAATAAAGAATAAAAGTGAAATAAATTTTTGTAAAACTTTAATTTTTGTCTTTCATTTTTATTATCTAAAAAACTATTGATACAAGAATTAAGTCAATTGAAAACTCATTAATCCAATTAAAATTCAAAACTCTTGAAAGTTAAGTCTACTTAAAAATTCAAAACTATTTTAAATTTTAGAATAAATATTTATTTTGGTCCTCTAAAGATAAAAGTATCATCTATTAAATCCTTTAATGATAAATACATCAAAATAGTCATAATATGTCAATTTTTCACATTAAATGAGTCATTTAATGTTATTTTTTAACATCACATTGGTTCTTTAATATCATTTTTTTTATCAAATTCGTCCTCTAAAACAATTAATTTAATGTCAAAAATTACTAAAAGATAAATTAATATCACTTGTATTTTTAGAGGACTAAAATAAATATTTATTCTAAATTTTAAGCAACTGACACGTCATTTTCATTTAAATGTCCAGGTTGATTAAAGACTAATTAGATAACAACAAATTCCATGAAAAAAGAAGTCCATTTGAATTAAAAGTCTAAGTTAATTAAAAGTTTTAATTCAAAAGTCCAATTCTTTGGGTCCCTTTGGACGCAGGAATTCAACTCTTTCAGAATTGAAATTGGCTTAGAATTCTAAATTTTATGTTTAGGTTGTACAAAGAATTAGGACATAAAATTATAATTCTATCTTCAATTTCAATTCTATTGCTTAGATGTATGATATAAAATTTCAAAATATTATTTATAATTTATAAAGGATTATTAAGAAATAAATATTTTTTTAATAAGAAGTTATTTAGTTACAAAATTTAAAATTAATAAAAATAATTACATGCAATAATAAATGTTTATAATATAATATTCATATTTTTAAATATATTATTTTAACATAGAGTAAAACTTTATAAAATCATTTTTTGAAAAAAAAAATGTTGGCGTATAGGCAAGTTGTTGTTTAATAATGATTTTTTTCATACTAATATTGAATTTCAATAAATAAAAAAATTAAGTAATTAAATATATTTTATTATAACATAAAAAATTAATTAAAAAACTATGAAACGCAAAAGTAAATGATTGCACACAGATCAATGACAGTAGGAGAGAAGAAAAAAAATTATATATCAAAATATATAAAATTTTAATTGTAATAAAAACTTTCATTTAATAAACATTATTATTATTTTATATCATTATAAAATATTGTCATTTTATATATAAAAGAATAAACATATTCAAAAATACAATTAGTATTTTAATAATTATTAAAAAATTAAAATTTAATAAAAGGTAATAATTTTTTAGCATATAATAGTGACACAAATTTGTTTAGAACAATAAAAGAGACAGTTTAATTCTGAAGTTTTGGAATTGGCAATTTTTAAGATGCAGTTAAGAATTGTGAAGGACTTATGTTAGAATTTAAAATTCTTGATCAATTTTAATTCTATCAGAATTAGAATTGAAATTAAAATTTTGAAATATAATTTTAATTTTATCAACCAAATTGTTTTTCAATTACTTAGAATTGGCATATGGAATTACTATTCTATTTCTAAAAAGTATTCCAAACATAAAAATTAGAATTAGTAGGTTCTAATTTCAAGCCCAATTGACGTTTGAGGTATTTGTTTGGGTCATATCGGATTCCTAAAGCCCATTAAGCTTTTCTGTTTAGGCTATGTTTGATTGATACATAATTGGTGTTTTTGTGCTAAGTTTCCATGTAGAAGCATGATGGAGGGAAGGAAAAAAAGGCTCAATAAGGTTTAGAAATGTGGGGAATGGTGAGAACGTAAGAATGGACAGTTAACATACTAATGATTGGGGATATGGATCCTAACATTGCCCAGGGGTTTTTGTTTCTCAGCTTATTGAACCTCAAAACCAGCAGTACTAGAATAGATTCTGGCTATTTCCATCGGAGGGCATGAGCATCAAAATTCAATGGAGAGAACATAACAGTTGAAATTATAATTAATGTGAGATCGTGTTACAAAGTTGCATTAAAATTTGTCCATATCCTTATCTTGACGAACCCATTTCAGAACGGAGTTTCCAACAAGAAAGTCTACTTGGTAACTCTTAACTAAAAGTATAGCTGTGAAAGAAGAAAAATTCTTAAGTAAGCACATTCCTTATATATGTACTATTTAATAGTTGACACTTGTAAGATTACATATGTTATGTTATAAATGTACCCATCTTTAAAAAGGAGAAATTCTTAGGTAAGTATGATCTATCATAAATATTTTATTTAATATTAAACATGTATAAAATTATGTGAGTTATATTATAAATATACTTATATTTAAAGAGTGATCTTACATATGTCTATTATTAAATGATGTGCTTATGATAGGTAATATCTACTTAAAAATTACTCTTTTAAAAAGTATACTTACACATCAACTATTAAATAGACTGTCATGAAAGAAAACCTTCGTGAACGAATTATCCAAATTGCTACTCCAAGCACTACAGAGTACAGATACAAAAAGAAATGCGCAGGCTTCTCAACTTAAAATAAAACAATGTCCTATACTGCGCTATGTTAATTGGACCGTAATTACTTCGAGTTCTTGGGCCTTCAAAAACTCCAAAACAATTTCTAAAAAAATAAAATAAAAATCCCAAACTTGAAACTACAAAACATAACTAGTAAATTCCGTACAGTGTCATTGAACAACCCATTCGGACAAGATTGACAAAAAACAATCAAGACAAAAGAAAAATATTACAAACCATATAGCTTTCAAGTGAAGTCTTATAGATACAATATAGCTTTGAAGTGAAATCTTATAGGGAACAGGTGAAGTGAAATTAAAAAAAAAAACAAAAAACAAAAAGTTCACTGGAGTTACACATTCTCTAATGTATTCAACCAAATAAATATGACTATGACACAAGTGAAATTTCTGGGGAAAAAAAATTCACTGGAGTCACACATCCTCTAATGTATTCAACCAAATAAATATGACTATGACACATCAATCTAGCGTATGTGTGAACATAATGACTTATCATATTAAGTGACTATAACCATAATTAATTTTTGAATTTAAAGAGAACATCTGTAAATTGGTCCATGTATTAATAAGAAAAGAAAATATCCTAAAAATTATTTTTTGAGCTTTCAAATTTTCAATGTGTGAAGCGGGAAACTCTTCTTATTATGTTTTTTTCATATATCCTATCCTAAGAATTGAACTTGAGAAAAGATGATTAAAGTGACTAATAACATATTTAATTTGACTTTTAAAATCTCTCAAATTATAATTTAAGTAAAAGTTTGTCTTTTGATAATTTTACCCAAATTATAATTTTGAAGTTCAAAAAATTAAACTAAACACATACTATGCCTATTCTACTCGGACTAATACAAGTAAGTTGGTAGATGCAAACATGATTTTATTGCTGAATCTTGACTCTTTTCAGTGGCAAGCCAAGGTCTGATGGTCTTAAACCACAGTTCAAATTTCTTAATTTACACTTGAGCCTAGAGAACCCAAATATCTTATTTTATTCGAGACGAAAATGTGGCTTAAGCTTATCACATTTCTCAGGGTAGTTTAGTTCTGTTTAGAGTTCACTTGCAGTTTGACAAACCAAAATAGAGAATTATTTGAGGATTATTTGGTATATATATTTTTAGAGTATCAAGATTTAAGGTGAATTGTCAAGTATTTATTAATTATTATTTATATTTAATAAATTTTTAAATATTTATTATAAAACTAACAATTAATAAATAATTGATAATTCACGTTGAATATCACACCTATCAGAATACTATAACAATTTATAATTACTTTGGTATCTATCTTTTTTGATATTGTGAAGCATTCATTAATTCATGTTATATTTAATAAATTTTTAAATATTTATTATGAAATAAATATTCAATAAATAATTAATAACTTACATCATATCAAGTCAACATAAAGCTCACACCTAAATATACATACATATATATATATATATATATATATTAGTAGTTTTTTAAAAAAAAATTTTAACCAAGCCTTCCTCAATATAGTCAAACACATGAACATGTCATAATGACTATCATTCACGTGCTCTCTTAATTGCTTAGTACAAGCAAGACATTTGATTGGGTCTTCTATCTCTTGTAATAGAACGAACTAGCCTCTTAGTCTCTGCTCTATAATAAAAAAGAAAGCACATCTGTTTGATAAATTACTATATTGTTTTTTTGATTCATGATAAATTACTATATTGCAAATAATTAAGGTTATTGTTTTACAAAACATTAATACATGGAGTGAAAAGACAATTACCAATGATAGCATGGCACAAATTAAAGCATGGGGGAAAGGGATGTGATGAGGACAAGAGAAAATCACAAATTTAAGTGTAACTATCAGCCAGCCAATTGAGAAAGTCCTTGCTCATAGAAGTAGAGAACCTCATGTATTAATTAGATGGTTTAGAGTAAAAAACAATACTCAATCATAATCCAAACAAATCTCTCAACTTTCTTTAAGTTGATTTACACACACAATATATATATGAGCAAAACTGCCTCCATTCCTCTATCCCATTACCTTCCTCTCTCAACACTTTCTCCTTCTCTCTCTTTCTCCCACTCCCTCCAAAATGAAGTTCCAAGTTATGGAGCTTCTCTTTGGGAAAAATACCCCAAAACAAATGATCCCAAAAGTAACTTTACTCGCAGTCTTTGCCATACTTGTATTTACCATCACCCCACTGTCCTACCCTTTGTTTAGATACTCATCCCTCAAGAACAATGAATCCAAGCAGCCATCATCTGCATTTGATGATTTGAATGAGTCAACAAGCTTTCCCTCAACGTCTGTCAAGAAGTGTGACATTTTCACTGGGGAATGGGTCCCAAACCCAAAGGCTCCATATTACACAAACAGAACATGCTGGGCAATTCATGAACATCAAAATTGCATGAAGTATGGCAGACCGGACTCCGAGTTCATGAAATGGAGGTGGAAGCCAAATGGGTGTGAACTCCCCATATTCAACCCCTTCCAGTTCCTGGAAATTGTCAGGGGAAAATCCATGGCTTTTGTTGGAGACTCAGTAGGCAGAAATCAGATGCAGTCCATGATTTGCCTCCTATCAAGGGTAAGTCTCTTCTAACTTATTGAAAGTGCAAAACTATGGCTTTACAACTATTTTTTCATTTTAATTTCTTCAGCTTTTTTCTTAAAATTTTTTTACTTTTCATATTAATTATATATGCTTTGTTAGTAACAAGAATTTAAATCGCGGTTACAATTTAATTATAATTGCATTGCGGCCCATGCAATTAGTAATTGTAAAGTGTTGTGATCACAACAATAATTATTGTGATTGAAATACTGTGACTGCATCAAGTCATGTTGCTCTAGATGTAAAACCTTGATTGGTACATAATTTGGTATCTTTACATGAACTTTAGAGCCAAAAATACCTTAATTGAGTAATGAAAAATTCTTAAGTAAATAATGCTTATCATTAATACTCTATTCATTAATTAATATGCTTAAAGATAATTTTTAGAAATAAATGTATTTATAGTATAATTCAAATCATCTTAAGCATTTCAAGTGATGAATGAAATATCTATGTGAGAGAATAATTACCTAATAATTTATATTGGGTAATATCCTTTTCCTTTCATTGGAAATCTAAACTCACTTTGTTTTTTTCGGTGAGTTGGAAATCTAAACTTAAATTGCACACCCAAATCTATGGTGAAAAAAGTGGGATTTCACACAGGTGAAAAGCCATCATCATTATTATTATTATTCTAAAGTCTGTAGACTCGTGAAGATTAGACATCAATAAGGTATAACCCCAAATTTAATATGGCCACGAAATTAAATATCTATTTTAGCTATGGCCCGGGTATCTTCATCACATTATTTGACCAATCAAAACTCATGTAATACAGTCAATGAGTATTGAGTTTACTCCAAATGCTATTTTCCTAGCTCTTATTCCGATTTTACCTACTTTGTCCTTATACTAGCAGCGAGGTTAGTTCACCTAAGCCCATTATGTGATTCAAGGATTAGGTAAATGATCATGGAAGTAACATGCATAGAAGCATCAAGCATGCATGCCGAGGAATCGAATCTTTTTCCCTGGCAACTCTGCCAATCACATTGAATTCATTGAACCTTGTCCTCCACGTCTCTAACTAGGCATCATGAAACAACGTCAAGCCAGTTTTGAGTTTTTGTTTTTTTTAAAATTAAATTAAATTAAAAAAATTTTATATGCCATTTGTTTTCACTTTTCTTTAGTTTTTTTTGAGCTCACAAAAAGAAGCATAAATTAGTGTTTGTAAATGACTACACCAATATCTGAAGACTCAGTCCGAAGTTGTGCCTCTCTCAACAACACTCGTACAATTAGCTTATGCGTAAAGCTACTCTAAATGAGACTTAGTCACTGATGGTGGCAGTACTTTTCATTTTATTAGCCTCCTCTTCAGATTACATGGGTATTATGAAGAAGCTGTCACCCAAACCTGCCCATAAGTCTATAATAATTGTTCAAGTCCTAACAAAACCAGAAAGTAGAACTGGTTGAGACGTCACATTGAGAACATATAATCATACAGGGAAAAGAAAACCAACAAGACGCCCCAGCTTTTTGTAGTTTTATGTCAAATTGTGTTTGACATTCCAACCAATTTGCATAGGGCTAGCTAAGTCCTTGTTTGTATCTGTATAATTAATGCAATTAAAGTCATGCATATGGTAAGGGTTTGGATTGGCTAGTGTGAGGAGGTTAGGTGAATGACGATTTAAATAAATATTATTGGTTTGAGAATCTAAATTGGCCTTTGAGTGTTCAATAATTGTAGTAGATCTAACTAAACCAAATTTTGGTACTTATTTATTGATATTAAAGTGAGTTGTCAATTATTTATTAATTTTTATTTTTATTTAATAAAATTTTAAATATTTATTATAAAATTAACCATCAATAAATAATTAATAACTCACTCTATACATAACTTATAAAATACCTTAACAACTCTCCAAAATAATAGAACTGGTTGAGAGGTCACATTTCCGTAAGTTTCAACAAGTAATGCGTACTGTAGTTTAAGCCAAATAGTCTTGACAATCTAACGACTTTGCATTGGGCCAAGTCGTTGTTTGTAAGTGTAATTAATGGCAAATTAAAGCTGGCCCTACGAAATCCATCTTAGCATGGAAGAGTGAAAAAAGAAAATCCATATTAGTGTGAGTTTGAAAACGGAATCCAAGGTGAGAAACCTGATGGGGCCACTTAATTGTTTTAAGTAGATATCTATAATACAAAAAGTGAATGTATATAATAATGTGTTATTGGCATTAGTGTAATGCATTATTAATGTGATTAATTATCCAATTGTATGTCTTTTGCGTAGAAGTTCACATGTAAATAGTAGAGCTATGAGCTGGATCCTCCGGCTCTGTAACATGCAGGGTTTCTCTTCACTGGGAACAGAAAAGCATGACTTAAATAATCATGGATACTAAAAGCAATGGTTATAAAAGGTGATGTTACTTATAAAATAATTTGAAAAGCATGTGCTGAATTTTGGGAGTTTCAAAGCGGTCATTAGTACATAGATTGCTCAGAGAGGACTACAAATATAGAAATATTGGGTTGAAACTTAACTAGAACTTTAGGAGTGGCCGGTTGCACGAGTATTAGTTAGAGTTATCAAAATAGGTCTTGAACTTATTGAAATTCTTTTATAGAAGTAGTCTACATAATTTGTATAAATTAAGTCAATAAAAAATTAAAAATATTATTATTTATTAAATAAATAAAAATATTTCACACAAATTAAATGTTTATATTACCTCATTAATGATTAGTAACAAGTATTCTAAATTTCAAACAAATGAAGCTTTATTTGATCAACTTCCACAATTACCATTCTTGCTCTTTAATTTTCTTTTGTTTAACAAAAGTGCATTTATTTTTTTGGCATTAATACCAGTAGACTGTTAAATCTTGGTCTTCTTTACTTCTCAGGCGGAATGGCCCATAGATGTGTCATACACAGCAGATAACTACTTCATGCGGTGGAAGTACCCAAGCTACAACTTCACCATGGCCTATTTTTGGACACCCCATTTGGTCAGATCCAAAGAATCAGATTCAAATAATCCAAGCCACACTACGGGCCTATTCAATCTTTACCTTGATGAGCTTGATGAGAAATGGACAACCCAAATTCAAGAGTTCCACTATGTCATTCTCAACGGAGGGCATTGGTTTATGAGGCCAATGGTGTTCTACGAAAAACAAAAAATTGTTGGATGCCATTACTGCCTCTTAGAAAATGTCCCCGACTTAACCATGTACTATGGATACAGAAAGGCATTTAGGAATGCATTTAGAGCCATCAATAGCTTAGAAAACTTTAAGGGCATAACATTTCTTAGAACATTTGCACCATCTCATTTTGAGAACGGGTTGTGGAATCAGGGTGGGAATTGTGTTAGAACTAAACCATTTAGGAACAACGAGACACAATTAGAGGGCATCAATTTGGAGTTTTATATGATCCAATTGGAGGAGTTCAAAATTGCTGAGAAGGAAGCCAAAAGGAAGGGTTTGAAATTGAGGCTGCTTGACACCACACAAGCAACGTCGTTGAGGCCAGATGGTCACCCGAGTAGATATGGGCATTGGCCAAATGAGAATGTGACGTTGTATAATGATTGTGTGCACTGGTGCTTGCCTGGGCCCATAGACACATGGAGTGATTTCCTCCTGGAAATGTTGAAGATGGAGGGTGTGAGATCAGCTGAAGACAGGCTTCATTTGGTCACACATCGACCATGAAATAAATAAATAAATATATAAAAATATTTAGTGAAATGAGTGATTTATTATGAGATGAACAAATCTTAATTATTAGATTATCTATGTATGATAAAAATTAAAATATAATGTCATGTAATTTTTTAAAGTATTTATTTGACTTTTAAGTAATTTTTAATATTGACCATTTATATAAGATTGAATGGTGAAGATTAATCAATCTCACCTCTCATAATAAAATAGTGCTCTCACCCTGAGCAAATATTAATCATTGGATCATTCATGTATGGTCATGATCAGAAGTTACTTAAATGTCACATGACTACTTAAAACAGTCACATGACTTTTATGTTCTAATCTTGATCATACATTGATGATCCAATGATCAAGATTTAATCTTCTCACTCTTACAATTAAACGCTTCTCTCACTAAATATGCCTATATATATATATATATATATATATATATAATCAATCTTGTAATTATAAACTATGCGCACGTTTTGTAAATTTTTCTTTAAATAGAGAACGATGCGGATTTTTTTTTTGAAGTCATACACTTTTTGTTGTATTATAAAAAGAGTTTAATTTCTATCCAGTGTCAGGGTAAAGTTTTTTTTTATACTGTCATCCAATCATATATTGTTAAATCAGTAAAAGAGTTGACTTTCACAATAATTATTTAGAAAGTTTAACTATTTTAATGATTTGGCAACATATGATTGGATGACGGTGTAAAGAAATTTTACATTGACAGGAAATAAAAATTAAATCTTTATAAAAATGTTAGATTTATGATAGATACTATCTCGGAATATTTATTTTTAGTTTGGTTCTAGCCCAAGCCCTGAACTCATATTTGTTTCTTCATTTTATATTTTTCAAGAAAACTACGGAGTACAAAATAGTGGAATGACTAGGTGGGCTTAGGATTAAAAAGGACACGATATATTTGGTTTTAAAAATAAATTCATTGTATGTACTCGTAATTGTATAGCTTTGAACTTCAATACAAAAGTGAATTTCTTCTAAGCGATAATGGTGGTTTTACCTAAAGTTAGTTATTGAAGGTGTGTACCTAAGAGAAACTCATTTATTCCGACTTAATACAGAATAAAGCCAAAGTGACGTGACAACGATGGAACATATTAGCATTACTCTTACATAAAAAATAAAAAAAATACTAGATGCTTAGATAATAAAAACACATGATGTTAAAGGGAAAGATTGCACCATTGATTGTGGAATCCGGATGTGTAACACTACTCTTTACTTAAATATAGTTATTGAAAGTATGTGATTTTATATAATTATTTTTTGGTTACAATAATATGGTTTTTTTTATTATGATGACACAAAAATTTAAACTTATAACTTTATATAAATTATCTAAATCTCTCACAACTAACTAACTCGTAATCCCTTAAAAAAGAATTTGAATGTTTTTATGAAAAAATATGGAGATTATAAACAAGTCCTGAGTTAAAAAAAAATAGTAATCAACTACAATTTATTAGCCATGGTTTTATTACCCGTGGCTAAACTAATCATTTAGGTGGTTACCGCATAAACACTCTTGAATCTCTCTCCTCCATGATTGTCAATAGCGTGCTTCTCTGCTAAACAGCGAGACACATTTGCTTGGCTGCTGATGTGCTTCTCTTTGGCGCGTGGTGCTTCCAGAAACGGTGAAGTTGTTGAGGTACCGTTCTTCTCTTCTAGAAACAATGCTACTCGCCCTGATACTGTTCTTTTAAAAACAGGGCCAATCTGTGGTGCTGGTTTCACTGTGCCTGTGATTGTTGCTTGGCTGATAAAGATTAGTGGTTAACATTAGCAGCCATTCTAATCTGTATCAGAAATTTTATAAAAGATGCCTTTGTCTTGAAGATGTTATCTTACATTTTGGCACTTTGTTATGGCTATTGGTGGTTTTCCAGGTGTAGAATTGCAAAATTTCTATGATAACAAGGTGGAATTTGGGGAAGAGCCTTAATCCCTATCCTTCAAGCTGCCTCTAGAAAAACTTACTATATTTGTCGTTTTTGCATTGTGAGCACAAGTTAGTCATTAGTTAGGAAAGCCAAACTACTCTAGTTTATATGCACAATTAAAAAAAAAGAGAAAGAATTAAATCAGTTGTATTAGGTTAATTTGCGTTGGTCTAAATAAAAGAAATTCTGTTACCTTAAGCAACTTGATCCAGATTTGATTTATATAAAAAGAAAAATATAATTGAGAGATGTCTCCACTTCACATATCTAAAGAGATATCATGATTTAAACTAAAAAAATCAATTGCTTTAGGTATTATGCATAATATTTGCATACCTGTACCTAATATGGAGAGAGGCATGCTATTGCGGAGGTGTGAGATTTGGTGCGAAGAATGTATATGGCGCGAGATGATGAATAAATTTTACGGAAAATGATTCTTAGGTGCAGCTTGTCCATAAAAGTAGATAGTTTGGTTCTTTTCAAAAATTAATTAAGTATTTAATTAATTTAATTAATAATTTATATACAGTTAACTAATAATTTATCTTTATTTTTAATACTTGATACGTGATTAACTATATATAAATTATTAGTTAAATTAATTGAATACTTAATTAATTTTTTAAAAGAACTAAACTGTCCATCTTTATAGACAAACTACACTTACAGGTCATTTTCCCTAAATTTTAACGATTAGCTGCGGTTGTACTCACAATGTGGTAGCAATGAATTACTGGCTTCAAAATGTAATAGAAACTGGTACTTCAATCTACTTTTATCAAGAATCTCCCCAGTATTATACTGATATGCGCTCCATGAAAGCATACAAAACGAATGAGAATGAATCAGGAATCAGCATGACATGGTGTCAAAGCAATACATCTTAACGTGAAACGTAAAAATTGGCAAACTCGATCATCGATGACTTTATTGCGAAGCAGAGTTGTTGGGAGTTTTATGAGACTCACAGTTGAACCACAGCCATTTCATGAGAAATGATCAATATGAGCTGACTCATTAATGCTCAAGAGCCTAATGATTGCTGAAGGAATTAGTTGAAAATATGGAAACAAGTAAACAATATCTTGAGCCATGACTCCAATAAGCGACCCATTAATTCGAATATAGTAAGTTGAAACTGAGACTCAAAAGACATTAATTTCGAAGCTACTATGTGTGAGAGGGTAATGAAGGAGTTGGGTAATTTACAGAAAGTTTTAGATTTGATATTTTGTTTAGAAAACACTATTTCAATATCAAGTCTGCTATTAATCTCTACGGAAAAAAAATGTCTAATATTAATCTTCAGCTGTTAACTGATTGCAATGTAACCAACTGTTCTTGGCTTTTTGCTTGACCTTATCTGATTATTATTAATGGAGTCAATTATTGGTGGCTAAAATTCAAGCTTTGCATCTTATCTTGATAATTATTGAAAAAGATCCCTTACCCTACAAGATTTCCCTCTCACATTTTGGGCTTTCATCGAATCCTTTGAGAACCAACCCATGAGAAAAGTTATTCTAGATGGTATGTCCTCATCCAATGGGAGAGGATTAGCAAAATATATAGAATTATGAGATATTCAATAGTGACGAAAATATGAGAGTTTAAATTTGATTCACTATAATTATAAATTTTTTTTATATAATAGTTTAGTAATGTGTTGGCACGTCATTAAAAAAATAAATTTTTTTAAATTAATGTTGTGATAGTAAAATTTTAATTATTAATAATTTAATAATATATAATTAGATGATAATATAAAGAAATTAATAAATTAAAATTAAATTTCTGTTAGTAAATTGCTTAAATTATTGTATCAAATGTCTGATTTCCTTTTTACCACTTTTATGACTTAAATAAAAATTAAATGTTATTGTATTCAAATTTGTATCAATAAAAATTCAATATTGAAATACTAGTGCTATAAATTTTTTTCAATAATATCCAGTACATCTGTTTAGATTAAAGCCTTCAATAGAGCTGGGTAACGGGCCAACCCGGCCCGGCCCGGCACGGCACGGGTTTTCCTTTATGCGGGCCGGATCGGGTTGGCCCGTTTTAATGATGGGTTGAAATTTTTTCAACTCGGGCCCAGCCCGCTAAAGCCCGCGGGTTAGCGGGCCAACCCGCTAACCCGTAAACCTTTTTTTTTAATTTTTAATAATTTAAATTTGAAAAAGTGTGTATATAAGTGTAATATGAGGTCATTAGTTGAGTTTTTTGAACTATTTTTTGAAAATTTTTGATGTTTTACTTAAGCATAAATATTAGATAAGTTAAACACTTATGTTGAGCTACTAATTGAGAGTATTTTTGTGAAATAGAATTATTATTTTAGGTTAAAAAAATAGAAAAGGGTCGCGGGCCAACCCGCGGGTCAGCCCAGTCCAACCCGCTTAACCCACGGGTTAAACAGACCGGGCCTTACCGATCCAGGATATTTGCGGGTTGAATATTAGACTGGTCCTAACCCTTTAAGAAAGCGGATTAAACGGGCCGGCCCGCAAACCTCAACCCGTTTATCCAGCTCTAGCCTTCAACGGCCAATGACTTAAAGTTAAAGGGATGATTGGTTAAAATTTTGAAAAATTATTTTTGAGAACATTATTTGTGGAAGTAATATTTCTAAATGATTTTGGCCACCATCTGTCACCAATGACAAGAATAGTGGGCGGTTGCATTCTGACGATGAATGGTGGTTGGTGACGGTCAGTGATAATGAAACTTGGCGGTAGTTGATGCGACGACTGTGATAATAATTATTGAGTTTAATTTTGATTCATTAGTGTAAAAAAATTTTATATTGTCATTTAATTATGTGCTGTCAAATCATTAAAAGAGTTTGATTATCACAATAACCATCTAGAAAGTCTAACTCTTTTAATAATGTGTCAACATATGATTGAATGACAATATAAAAAAACTTTACACTTATAATAAATTGAAATTAAACTCATAATTATTTTTAACATTTCATATAATATAATAAAACATTTTCATGACATGAGAATGTAAGATTTTCTAGATATTTCATAAGAATGAAAGTATGATAATGTTTAGTAAAAATAAATTCCAAAAATATTTTTGAAATCATTCACAAAACAATACAAGGCAACTTTCTCATATAAGAATTCGACCCGTAAGAGATACTTCAATAATTAAGGAACGCCATCTAAAATCTCAAAGATTTATACCTATATATGGCAGATGAATTTAATTTTAATTTATTGTTTGTGTAAATATTTTTTACATTATTATTTAATTATATATTGATATATTAGTAAAAAATTTAAGAATTTAATTTCAATTCACTGTAAGTGTAAATTTTTTTTACACTGTCATCTAATCATGTACTGACACATCATTAAAAGAGTTAGACATTCTAGGTATTTGTTGTGATAGTCAAACTCTTTTAATGATTTGGCAACACATGATTAGATGACAGTGTAAAATTTTTTTACACTGACGATGGATTAAAATTAAACTCAAAATTTAAACTTTTAAGGTAGTTGTTAAAAGAGTTTAATTTTGATCCACGGTCAGTATAAAGTTTTTTTATATTGTCATCTAATTATGTGTTGCCAAATCATTAAAAAAGTTTAACTATCACAATAACCACCTAGAAAGTATAACTCTTTTAATGATGTGTCAGCACATGATTGGATGACAGTGTAAAGAAACTTTACACTGACAGTATATTGAAATTAAATTCTTGTTAAAATAGTCAAACTATTTTAATGAGTTGGCAATATATGATTGAGTGACAGTGTCAAAACACTTTACATTGACAGTAGATTAAAATTAAACTCATGGCAGATATTATAAAAAGTTTAATTTTGATCCATCATCAGTGTAAAGTGTAAAGTTTTTTTTACACTGTTATCCAATAATGTATTTCTAACTCATTAAACGAGTTTGACTATTATAATAATTACTTTAAAAGTCTAACATTTTTAATGATGTATCAGTATATAATTTGATGACAATATAAAATTTTTTTACATGTGAATTAAAATTAAATCTATTGTAAAATGAAATTCAACATCAATGATTTGTTGGCCTTTTGAATGTTTTCATGCAATAAATATAAACACATTAAAAAAATTGTAATGCTTTTGTGCAATCAATATTGGACCGGAGGACCAGTTAAAGATCAATGCTTTGTTGGCACTTTGGATGTTGGTCTTGACTTATATTTTATTCCCTTGCCCACCACTTTCTTCCAAACTTATATACTCTGGACCTCTTTCTAAAAAGATTTGTTGATAACGATATGTAAATTGATTTTTGTTAGCTTGTTCTTAAATTTATAATTTGATTTAAAAAAAAAAAAAAACAAAACAAACTCCTACTTGTTAAATAGGCCAAGTATCTTTGCACCAACGTTCATATCTCCATAGATTGGGAGAATTTTAGTGACTAATTAAGCTCGAAATCTGATAACTATTTATATTAGATTTATTTCGTTTATAATATGCCTTATTTAATCATGTTCAAGGTTAATTATTATCATTATAATTAAACTCTTTTAATAATATATCAACTTATAATTAAATGATGATATAAAAATTTACAATATCAGCATATAAAAATTAAATTTTTACTTTATTTAATTACTTTTTTAAAAAATAATTGTCCCCTCAACCCTGCATCTCTCCTGTTTTCAATCCTCTCATTTTCATTGGTGGCAAGCATATCCTAAACAATCTCTTCAAGATACGATTGCTTTCATTTCTTTTCTCTTCTGTTTTTTATTTTTGTTTTTTTTTGCTTCCACAGAACGGAACTGGCAAATCCTAACCTTGAGTTAGGGGTGGACACTGGGTTGGGTAGATCCATAAATTCGCTGAAATTTACCAAACCCAACCCATTTTTAGTAGGTTGGTTTGGGTCTATAGGTTGGGTTAGATTAAAAATATTCAAATCCACAAAATATAGGTCGGTTCGCAGGTTGGGGGAGTTCCAACCCGCAAAAAACCAACCCAACCCACATATTTTTTTTTTATAAACTAAACACATGAAACGACATTGTTTCATATGTGTTTTTTTTTTTTTTGTTACACTTAAGTAGAACGATGTCGTTCCACTTAAGTGTTTTTTTTTGTCAGGCTAAGTGGTTTTTTTTGTTACGCTTAAGTGGAATGACGTCGTTCCATGTCACTGAAATTAAATATATATATATAACGTAAGCTTTAAACGAGGATGTTGCATAAAGGGGGAAATTTCTTTCCTTCTCCATTCATTTCGCACATAACCCAGATTTTTATAAAGCTCCGCCTCCCCACACTGTTGTTCTTGAGAGGTATATGGAGGATGATGTTGAAGATGATTATGATGGTTTTGATATTTTGAAATGGTGGAAAGAGAAGGCAACAAAGTATTATTTTCTTTTATGCATTGCTAAAGATATCTTGGCAATTCCTTTTTCCACAGTTTCATTTGAGTTTGCATTTAGTACTGGAGGACGAGTTCTTGACCCTTTTCGTAGTTCTCTGCAACCTTCTACTGTGGAGGCATTGATTTGTGCTCATAACTGGTTAAAAACTCTTGATAAACAAATTGATCTTCGGGCTCAAATGGATGAAATTGAAAAAATTGAAGCAAATAGTACGCTATATAGAATTTTCTCAATTTGTTTAGTCAATTATTAATAGTTGAATCATTAATACTTGCTGCTAATGCTTTATGATTTCTTTATTTGTTAAATGTGTCTGCGGCTAGAAATGAACTTATTAGTCTTAATAATTGATCGTTTTGGATATTTGTCATTTAACCGGTTAGACTTCTAGTTCTTTTTAAATTATTATTTCATTTAATTCTTCCAATGTTGACAATTGTATTGATAATGATTGGCATTGTGATTAATGATTATTTATAAAGGTGTTACTGTCATTGGCTTGCAGTAAATCAAATAGGAAAAGAGGCATTGATTATGCCATTGTGAATTTATGGATGTCATTGTTTAATTTTGTTTGATGTATCTTTGTTTGTGTTGATTCAATCTTAAAGTTATCTATGTACTTTGTGTTTGAAACTTATGTTTTATAATTTATATTATGTCACTTATAAACTTAAGTTATATTTTTTGGTATGAATTTTGATTTTTATTTTAGTATGTTATTTTTTTTTTTAAAAGATTCAATACCTACTAGTTGGACCCAACCCAACCCACGTATGAGCAGGTCGGGTTTAGTCGGGTCGGAGAATTTTTCTTATCAAACCTAACCCAACCCAACTCACTGCTTTTATAAGCGAGTCGGATCTAAAAGTACCCTAAACTCAACCCAACCCAACCCATGTTCACCCATAAGGAACAAACAATAACATTCACGCACACACTTGCGAATTGGGATTCGCTCTGCTGCTTTTTAACATCTTTTATTTTATTAATTTGGAGTTGGTATGATATTTTAATTAATTTGGTATTTAAAGTGAATTGTTAAATATTTATTAATTATTAGTTTCACAATAAATATTTAAAAATTTATTAAATATAAAAAATAATTAATAAATTTTTCACAACTCATTTTAAAAATTAATATAAAAAAAGATGAATATTAAAATAATTTCATCAAACTTAGTTGTTTATGAAAGGATCATTATCTTTGTACATACATATAGAAAAATGTGCAGAAGAAAGCTCAGAGACCACATTTTATGCAAAACTAGAAGCACAAAGAAGTCACTCTGTTTATAACTCCTTTAGAAAAGTCGTTTGGATAAATTTCTAAAATTTTTTTTTTAATAAATTGTTTTGGTAGAGCTTTTTTTTAAAAAAAAATTATTTTACATTTGAATACAATAATTGTGAAGTACTTTCAAATCATAGAAGAACTTATAAGTTTGTTTGAATTATAAAAAATAAAAGAACTTTTTTATAACAAAATTACTAAAAATGTAAGGTATTCATAATAAAAAGGCATAAGTTTGCAAGAAAAAAAAAGATATGATATATAATTTTTAATAAAGACAAATGATATTTTTGTTAATAAATTATATTAAAAACTACTTCTAATTTTTCTTTTTTTTAAAATTGAGAATCATTAATTTTTTTAAAAAATAGTAATTGAGTTTTTTTTACTTCTATTTTTTTTAAAATTTTATCTAAACATACTTTAAAATTTATAAAATTCATTTTTTTAATAAAAAAAGGGCACTCTAAATTCCCCTTTAAATTAACAACGAAAATAAGACTTTTTTTCTATGTACACGTGAGTTTATCATTATGAATAATGACGTTTTTCCAAGAACTATGACATATCATGAATTCATGATAGTCATTTACGTAATATGCCAGGCCATCAAAGTTTAGTTATAGACTCAAAATTGAATGTTTTATGCTAACCACACATTATAGTACAATGCATATAAGCTGTTCAGCATAGATAAACTATCAGCCATGAGGTTTCGGACCATAAACCTTTTCAATGGGAAGTACACGTCTCGAAACACTCCCTTTATCCTGCTTCCATTCGTTCTGCTTCTGATCATGCTCCCTCTTTCTCTAATGAGATACTCACAGCAATCATCTCCTAAGATATATGCCAGCAGTTTGAACAGTACAGAAATAAAACGATGCAACATCTTCTCTGGAGAATGGTTTCCTTATAATAAAGGACCTTATTACAATAATGAAACTTGCCATTTGATATTAGACCAGCAAAACTGCATGAAGTTTGGGAGACCTGACAGAGAGTTCCTCAAATGGAGGTGGAAACCTGATGAATGTGAGCTTCCACTCTTTGATGCAACTCATTTCTTAAAGCTTGTCAAAGGAAAGTCAATGGCATTTCTTGGGGACTCAGTGGCAAGAAACCAGATGAATTCATTGTTGTGCCTCCTAAATCACGTAAGTAATCAATCACACTTCTTTTTTTTTTTCTTCTTCTGGTTTTTAACAGAATGGAAGCTAACATTTCTACCATAACTCGATTCCTCCATTACCAATCGAGCTCCCGATTGTCTTAACTCTTAATCTTTGACTTATTATGACATAACATTTTTTTAATGGGTTGCATGCATGCTTACGTTACAAATCCCACTCAGATGAAGATCACAATCCTCAAAACATGCTTACGTGGTTTACTCTTTTTAGGTGGCTCAACCTGAGGATATTTCTCTGAGATATACAACAGATGCCACATATTTCCGACGGTGGTTCTATGCTGATTACAATTTTACCCTGGCAACACTCTGGTCCCCATTTTTGGTGAGAGCCAGTGATGCTGACCTCAATGGTCATTCTTACAACAGCCTCATGAACCTGTATCTAGATAAGGCAGATGAAGCTTGGGCTAGTGAGATTGAAAATTTTGACTTTGTCATTATCTCAGCAGGACAGTGGTTCTTTCGACCAGTAGTATTCTATGAAAACGATCAACTTGTTGGATGCCACAAGTGTGGACAGAAAAACATCACAGACCTAACTCACTACTATGGGTACAGGAAGGCATTTCGAACTGCATTTAGAACTATTATGAATCTTAAAGGGTACAAGGGGGTGACATTTTTTAGGACATTCTCTCCAGCTCACTTTGAGAATGCGGAATGGAATAATGGAGGGAGTTGTCTGAGGACAAAGCCGTTTACCAAGGAAGAAATGAAGTTAGATGGGTATATTCTTGGGACATATATGACTCAAGTGGAGGAATTTAGAGCAGCAGAAAAGGAAGCGAGGAAGAGGGGTTTGCAGTTTTTGATGCTAAATACAACTGAAATTATGCTGCGGAGGCCTGATGGACATCCCAATAACTATGTCTATGGACATTCAAAGGACCAAAATGTGACAGCTAATGATTGCGTTCACTGGTGCTTGCCAGGCCCTATTGACACATGGAATGAGTTTTTGCTCTATATGTTGAAAAGGGCAAGTCAGAAATCTTTCAGTTCAACGTTACAGAGATTTAATTAAAACATCAGATTTACCACGTTAAACACATGAAAGATACTATTTATTATTATTATTTTTAGGCTGTTAAGTATATTGTATTTCTTGCCTGTATTTACACAAAGGGGAAGGGAGGGGGAAAAGCCCAAAGGGGAAGGCTGAATGTATTTATCCATTCTTGATTATTGAATCTAGAATCAAAATGTAAAGCAGTTTGTGGGTACATATCTTATTGGATTAGTTGTGACGCCTTGATTCTCAAATTGGTCAATAATATTCAGGCCCAAGATGCTCAAAAGCCCGAACATTGCAATAAGAAAACCACTTGCTCAGTGCCTTTAACTGCCTAAGCAGCCCTTGTCAAAAAGGCATTGCAGGTCAGTATGGAAGGCATACTCTGTGTCAATCCTTTCTCAGACCCATACTCATTTAGCTTTGGGGATTTTAAGGGATTTGCTTTGGCTCTGGTGTTTGTTGTGCTACTACTACAACACCATAAAGGACTGTGTGAGGCTTTGCGTAGTTTTGGATTTATGAGCTCATCTGAAGGATACTGACATTAATTGATCTTGATATTGATAATGACATTAAAATATGGAAAAGAAAATTGTAATTCCTTGATCTATGTGTTGTTACTTTTTCTAAGTTTGAAGTGTACGAGTCGATTTTAGAAAAACTTGAGTTAAAGTTTTAGGTGTTAAAATATTTCTTTAATCTAGTTATACGAACATAATCAAGATGAAAAAATAAAAATAAAAAATAAAAACAATTAAAAGAAATAATAAATCTACTTAATTATCAAAATATAAATTGATTAAGGATCATAATTTACTTTCAAATATCAAATATGTTAAATTTATTATTCTCAGATAATTTAGATCATGAACATCTAACAACAAAGCACGTTATTCATGATAAATCTATTAATTAAGATATAATAAAAATTATGAATTGTATGTTTTATTTTCTTAATCAACTATAATTTGTCAAAACATCAATTGTATTTCTATTTAGAACTCACAATTGATATCTGATTACAGCTACTACGTAGATAACAAAACCAAATTTAAAGCATGAAAAAAACATGATTGAACTCATCTAAAAATTTATTCAAACTAACTAAAAGAAAAATAGAAACAATAAACATTTAATCTCTAAAACAACTTGGTAATAAAAATATAACATAGACAATGACAAAATAATCAGAGTTTCATCATTTCCTTAATAGCACATAAAATCTAACTACACATACTGACTTTGAATGACGACATCAATACTTCCCCTTGCTTCATTTTTCCCTCTTGTGCAGCTTCTATGTAGCGTTCTTGCTTTCTATGTCCTCTATGTTGCTTTGTTCTTATGGTTGTTATTCCTCTTATTTATAATAATTTTATTGGCCAACAACTCTAATAAGCTTTTCCTCTAAGATTTTCTATTTATGTACAAATTCATTTAATGTGTAACTCTTAAGTAATAAGGAAAGTAATTTTTTTTTTCTTTAAATCTTCTTAATTAATGTGAGTTAGGAAGATAAGTCTTTCAAGAATAAGAAATTGATTCAAAAATAAGAAAGCTTTAAGAAACCTTTGCCGTTGAGTTGTTGATATTTTTATAAAATCTTTCCAAAATCTTATAATCATCACAATTATTTAATAATTAATTACTCTCAATAGATAATTATTAATATTTTAAAATTAAAAAAATTAACTTATGTCATAATATAAAATTATGTAATATTAGGATATTATTACTACTCGACGGATGGAATTGAAGCATGCTGGGCAATCAATAGAGGAAAAATAGTGACCAAATTTGCAATTTCAAGGAACCAAGTATTACCAAAGGCTAGATTTTTGGGTGAGAAACCGTGATGTTACTGCTTTACACCACCAGTACAAGGACAATACGTTGTAAGGAAGAGGAGATCAACCCGTAAGTTTTCAATTAAAAAGCAGAGGGGATATTATACTATTTTTTTTTTAAGATTAGCACTTATTATGTATGATATTTTTTTTTGTTTAAAATGTCATATTAGTTTTTTTTAATTTATGTATTGTTATTATATTGGTTTTTTTATAGCTAATGTTTATTAAAAAAATAAACAATTAATATATATTTTTATACGAAATGACACTTTTGTTCTTATTAATAGTTTTATAACTTTTTTTTATTTTTTTAGTAATTAAATATCTCTTTTTCTTAATTAAGTGTCTCTTATTATTTCATAAGTCTCATAATTTTATAATAATATATTAATTAATTTTATTAAAAATATAAAAATTAAGATAATTAATAAAATGTCTATAAATTCTCTTTTCTCTAATTAAGTGTTTAATAAATCTCTATTTTATCTCACTTCTCACATTTATATTAATTCTTAACACTATTATTCTTATTTTCAAAATTTATATTAAAAATATGCAAAAATAAATATGATTAATAAAAGGTCAACATATCATCTCACTTATTAAGTGTTAGTAAATATCTATTTTTTATTACTTCACACAAATATCAAACCCTATTACTTTTATTTAGCTATAAAATGTTAAAGGCACTAAGTGTTGCTACAATAAAAATATGTTTTTTAAAATTAAAATTAATAAAATTTTGTTTAAGAACAACAATGTCTTAATAAAAGATTAAATAAAGTTGGCAACCTGAGCTCTATGTGAGTAGAGTTTTTCAAAATTATAATTAATGAATTTTTGTTTAAGAACAACAATGCCCTAATAAAGATTAAATATAATTAACAAACTGTGTTCTATGTGAGCCTGACTTTATCTGTAGTGCAGGGTTTGAAACTCATTATGAGCACTTTATGACTAAGGTAAAGCTGACACTCACATATTAGTCTCACACCCTAGTCGACTTTTGGGGAAAAAAATCATACTGTAAGGTTTGATATGAGAATTGCTGACAGAGAAGCTTATAGATGTAAGTGTTTGGTTTCTTACAAGAAGCATAAGAAAAAGTTGTTTGGGATTAAAAGAATTTTGGAAGGCAAAGTTTTGAGCTCATAAAATCTAACACATTTATAAGAATACATATGTGACCCAGTGGGAGATTGTTAGAAAAAATATATATGTTAAATTAGGGTCACACATGTAATGATTAAATGTGTTAAGTTATTATTTAATTAGCCAAAATCAAAGTAGTCTATTTGGTTTAAAATGTTATGGCAAAGGGCATAATTGTTGTGAAAAATATTGTGTAGATACCAAAAGTTTTATTTCTATTTTTATGATGGGCTGAAATAAAAATAAGAAAAGTTTCATAGTCATGAATCTTCATGAAGGGGTATGAACTTAAAGAGACATTAGTCTTCATGAAAAAACATGTGCTTATTATAAATATAAGGAGTTATGGTCCCCAATTCTAGAACAAAAAAAAATACATTACTTCTCTTCATTCCATTAGAAAAGGAACTGAGATAGAACCTAAGAAATTTTACAATTGGAAGATCACTACTCTATGAAGAACATCATTCTTTCTATCAAAATCTCATGGATCCTTTAAGTATGCTTCCGCATTTATTAATCATCTAGAATTGACATGAGATTATAGATAAAATATGATTTTAAATTTGTGCTTGATGAAGAACATACTTCTTATTGATCTTAATTTTGTCTACATGAAGTTTAAGAATTAGAAACATAGGAACAAATTATTAAATTTAACAGTTGGGGGTTTAAATTCTTCGATAATAACAACAACTTCATCTTATTTTTATGGGAAATTGATTGCAAGGGCAGCAAGGCTGGCGTTGATAGCTGAAGAGGTATCTTTTCTTGATGTAATTCCAGCAGTTAGGGAAGTTTTTGAAGGAAGTCATTGAGCCGTGGCCGGAGGGAACTTTTAATGGGAATGGATTTCTATATGATGAAAAATGGGGAGGCATTGTTACCAAACAAGGGTCTACTGATCCAGGTGCTGATTTTGGGTTTGGAGCATATAATGATCACCATTATCATTTGGGATACTTTCTTTATGCAATTGCAGTGCTTGCAAAGATTGATCCAGCTTGGGGAAGGAAATATAAGCCTCAAGCCTATTCACTTATGGCAGATTTTTTGAACTTGGGCAGAAGATCAAAGTCCAATTATACACGTCTAAGGTGTTTCGACCTTTATAAATTGCTCTCTTGGGCTGGAGGGCTAACTGAATTTGCAGATGGAAGAAATCAGGAGAGCATTGGTGAAACTTGTATGAACAGTTGTGGTATTATTTTGGCTAGGGGTTAATTATTTTTTAAACCTCTCAATTGTATGCACTAATTTTATTTTTAATATAACCACATTTATTATTTTTATTTCGATAGTTTTGTTTTTTTAATTTCAATATTTTTTGAATAAAAATTCAGTACACCATTTTTCGATTATTTATTATTTATTCTTTTGATTTTGTGATTTAAAACAATTTGAAATGTAAACGAAAATCAATTCATAATGTTTCTGTTCCAAAGATAAAATATTGTTAAATATTTATCAAATAAATTATTTTTATTATATAATATTTTTAATTAGTTGATAATATTAATAATTATTAAGTTATTATTACAGAATTTGTAATTGAAAATCTAATATTTAAAATAGAAAGGATAATTAGTAGAGTAAGTAATAAAGTCAAATTCTCTTTCTTCATTAAATGCAGAATTATTAAGTTTTCTCTTTACTAAAAACACAACCTATTAATCTCTCTCTTCATTAAATTAGTCAATTTTAAACTCTTAGATTAAATTGTCATCAATTGTTAGATATTGACCTAAGAGTAAAAAAATTTCAGTGGTATCTATTGATCCTGACCGGAAATCTTAGGAATTGGATAGTAGCATAAACTTACAGTTGAGAGAGATTTAGCTTTAGCGTGGTTAAGCTTAATTTGTTGCATTACATGTTCTTCTAAGTGAAATCTTCCGGTAACTATTTGGAAAAACTTCTTCAAGAAAGGTTTAATCTTTTGTGAATAAAAAGGCAAGTTTTTAACTCAATTTATTAAGGTGTGGGTACTGCTGCATGGCTGTATAATATAATGCAAATTTATCCGATTACGGTCACATGTACAATATGCTCTAAATACTAAGGTGTCAAATAAGTCCAATATAAGTGATCAAAATTTGATCCTAAAATGTAAGGGATTCTCTTAAACTATGAGTCAAGTTTAAAAAGTTCATATGATTTTAAACTTTTCAGCATAACTCTCTAAATTAACAAAATAATATATATTAATCATTCTATTAACCCTCTATATGTATAATATGTTATATTATACGATATATTTGAATGTTTACATTGTATGTTAATACTTAAATAATTTGCAAGCTCTTAATAAATATAAATATATAAATTTAAAATTAATGTTTAATTTATGTGATTTAAATTTTTCATGTTAAAAAATATAAATATTTATATATATAGGACTAAGACTCAAAAAATATATCAGGACAAAACTATTTTGCCCGGTTATGGCCTAACTATTTCTTGAAATTAGGTTCAATATGACCCATGCAATTTGGAATGGGTAGAGCCAGACCCGGTGTTGAGCGCCCACCATAAACTCACCTCCATGGCCATAATGCTAAACCCAATGTAGAAGCTCTCTCATCACCTTCTCTACTCCAGCCTCTTTATGCCTTCTGATTTTTCTCCGTCAACCACCTGCCAGTGCAAACCACCACTCATCACCATACACATCACACTACACCTCCTTTATTCTGGTTCAAATTTGCCACCATAATCGTAAAGAATGAAAACTTCATTTTATTGCAACTTTCGGTCAGATGTGGTGTTTCATGCAGCGAATTCGTGGTTTATTCGACTTGAACATTAAGTTCCAATTCTAGTATTTTCACTCAATCAATTTGCATGAGAAGAAAACACCAAGTAGATAGCTTCAAATATGTGCATCTACCGAGATTCATTTCAGTGATGAGAGTTTTTATGGTACCTTGATGAGTTTAGTACCCAGAGTGAGTTGTCAATCATTTATTTACTGTTAGTTTTACAATAAATGCTAAAAAGTTTATTAAATATAAATAACAATTAATGAATATTAGACAACTCATACTCTAAAAGAAAAGATGGATATCAAAGTAATGCCCTTAAGTGATTCATAAAAATTTCCAAGGTGAATTCCTAAACTTGATATTCTCATTTTGATAAGTAAATTTTTGAGTTCCCAGTTGATTGTTTAGTTGATTATTTAAGGGAATAAAAGTAATGAGAGGAATGCATCAATTTGGGGGGTATAACATTGAGTAAACAAGTAAGATCTTCTACTGATTTATAAAACCCTAACTTTTTAATTAGAATTGATTAGGAGAAAATACGATTGAGGGTTGAATGAGAATGATTTTAGGTGCGATTAGTGAAAAATCAACACATGCAGTCATGTTATTATTTTTTATTAGTGATTTGAACAAAAGACTAATAAAAAAGAGTTATTAAAAATTATTTTGTTAATTCAGGTCAAGAAGGGTTGTTGTTGAGATTAAAATCATAGAGGATATTTTTAAACTTGACCCATAATTAGAATAGGTTCTTTGCATTTTAATCAAATCTTAATGAACATCTTAATATTCATGAACATTTGGTATTTGATCAATCTATATATATATATATATATATATATATATGCTAACCCGCATAATTGAGTTTAATATTTTTCACAATTTTTAAAATTAAATATAACATTATATATATAAAGTGTCTAACAATGTATATAGTATTATTTTAATTATGTGCAACATATTTGAAATCTCTAAACTAAACAGTATTATATTTCATTTAAATTTTTTTTTTCATAAAGTTGTTGAAAATATATATCACAATGGAGGTTCAATCTAATAACTACTTACCGTCATTAACATTCAATGTTACTAGTTTATTCTGATTTGCTATGTTAATGGTTTGTTATAAGTGGACATGTAGTGCCATGGGTTCTTTGTTTGTTGCTCTAAATGGAAATTTTTATTTAATTTTTTATGTGAAGTTCATAAATGTTTGTACAATGGGAAGACATTTCTTTTTTTTTTTTTGTCTATTAAAATTTTTGGATTCGGCTTTTAGTGTGTTCAAATAAAATCATAATATTTGTTATATTTGATGATTTGTAAACTCAATAAATTTTAACCTAATTTGTAAATCATCATTTCAAAAATCAATTTTTTTAAGGGATGTGCGGATTTACTTGCTAATTGGAGCCTCACTTGAGAGTTTGACTTTCAAGTCATCAATTATCCTCACACAGATTAATCGTTGTTAATCTATGCTTTGTTGTAAGGGTCTCCATATCCCGTCTTGTTCCTTTGGAACTGTAATTTTTATTTTTTTGGACTTCGGCCCCTGTTTTCTTATCAAAAATAAAATAAAATATTCTAAAAAACCTAAATTCCCTGCAAAAACAAAAGACACAAAACTGTACTTGAGAGAATTTGTGCCTACACAAACAGTTCGGAGTCCAAAATTTAAATTCCTTCACCGTGAAGAGCTTCATGATTTTTGTTTTTCTTTCTCCCATTTGGACAAGTTACGTCTTGAAATTCAAACTACTTCATCATGTCATCCCTTCCTTGCACATTACATTCCTCTTGAGAAACCTCGGTGTCTTTCTTGAAATGGTCACATACCTTGTTGGCCCAACATTCCCTTCAACTTCAATCAATCAACCAGTTCTCTTACTCCCATCCCATTGTCCTTATCTCTTTCTCAAACTATTCAGCAAAGGCCTGAATACACCAAACCAAATGCCTTCTTCTGCATCTAGTGCTAAATTTCAATTCACCCACCAATAAAATATAACTAACTCTCCAACAAACATCTACTAAATCAGTAATCTAAGGAAGAAATTTATGTAATTATTTAATGTAAAATGAGGTGTAAATCATCAATCAGTTTTGTAGACTTAATCTACACAAGAATCTCTCATAATTCAAATCCAACTGTCCAGTTTCAAATCCCAAAACCAAATCCACCAATCCAGTTTCAAATCTAAAACCAAATCCTAATAATTTAATGAGATACCAAGTTGTAGTATCTCTAACTAGCTGCCAATGCTGATAAAACTCAGACGCAAGTCGTTACCAACATCTTCAAAAGACGTAGCAAAGCCTATAAAAACCTACAAGCCCCCCATCACCACTTCCATCCCTCTCCCCAGAAACACCACCAAGAACACCAGCAATGGCACACAACAGACCACATGCACCGTTCCTCTTCCCACAAACACAGTCCACAGTCCTCCCTGACCCCTCCAACTTCTTCTCTCCAAACCTGCTCTCAACTCCACTTCCTACAAACTCTTTCTTCCAAAACTACGTTCTCAAAAATGGAGACCAGCCTGAGTACATTCACCCTTACCTCATCAAATCATCAACCTCCTCCCTTTCTGTTTCCTACCCATCTCGCTTTTTCACCACTGCTTTCATATACCAAGTCTTCATAGCTGATCTCACCATCTCTGCCATTGAAAAAACTGACCCAGATTCTCATGGGAAGCATATAATATCTTCCTACAGCGATCTCAGCGTCACCTTGGATATTCCCTCTTCCAATCTGCGGTTCTTTCTCGTCAGGGGAAGCCCCTTTCTGACAGCATCTGTGACTGGTGGTACTGCACTTTCCATCACCACCATCCATGCCATCCTTTCGTTTTCTCCAAATGAGTCCCTCACCAAGTATACCGTTCAGCTGAACAACGGTCAGACATGGCTTATATATGCCTCCTCGCCAATCAAATTGAGTCACAGCCTCTCTGAGATTACTTCTGATGGATTTTCTGGCATAATTCGGATAGCAGTGTTGCCTGAATCCAGTTCAAGATATGAGGCAATCCTTGACAGGTTCAGTTCTTGTTACCCGGTGTCTGGGGATGCTGTACTCACAAAACCATTTTGTGTTGAATATAAATGGGAAAAGAAAGGGTGGGGTGATTTGTTACTGTTAGCCCACCCTCTCCATCTTAAACTTCTATCTAAGAATGATTGTAATATTACTGTTCTGGATGATTTTAAGTATAAAAGCATTGATGGGGAGCTTGTTGGTGTTGTTGGAGATTCATGGTTATTAAAAACAGATCCTGTTTCTGTAACTTGGCATTCTACCAGAGGTGTTAAAGAAGAATCCTATGATGAAATTGTTACAGCGCTTTCTAAAGATGTTGAGGGTTTAAATTCTTCGACAATAACAACAACTTCATCTTATTTTTATGGGAAATTGATTGCAAGGGCAGCAAGGTTGGCGTTGATAGCTGAAGAGGTATCTTTTCTTGATGTAATTCCAGCTGTTAGGAAGTTTTTGAAGGAAGCCATTGAGCCGTGGCTGGAGGGAACTTTTAATGGGAATGGATTTCTATATGATGAAAAATGGGGAGGCATTGTTACCAAACAAGGGTCTACTGATCCAGGTGCTGATTTTGGGTTTGGAGTTTATAATGATCACCATTATCATTTGGGATACTTTCTTTATGCAATTGCAGTGCTTGCAAAGATTGACCCAGCTTGGGGAAGGAAATATAAGCCTCAAGCCTATTCACTTATGGCAGATTTCATGAACTTGGGCAGAAGATCAAAGTCTAATTATACACGTCTCAGGTGTTTTGACCTTTACAAATTGCACTCTTGGGCTGGAGGGCTAACTGAATTTGCAGATGGAAGAAATCAGGAGAGCACTAGTGAAGCTGTAAATGCATATTATTCAGCAGCCTTGATGGGCCTGGCATATGGTGACACCCATCTTGTTGCCATTGGATCAACACTTGCAGCATTGGAAATTCATGCAGCTCAGATGTGGTGGCATGTAAAAGAGGGAGATAATTTGTATGAGGAAGATTTTACAAAAGAGAACAGGTTAATGGGTGTTCTATGGGCTAACAAGAGAGACAGCGGACTATGGTTTGCTCCTCCTGTGTGGAAAGAGTGTAGGCTCGGCATTCAACTTTTACCCTTACTTCCTATTTCTGAATTCTTGTTCTCCAATGTTAGTTTTGTGAAGGAGCTTGTGGAGTGGACATTGCCTGCTTTGAATAGGGATGGTGTTGGAGAAGGATGGAAGGGGTTTGTCTATGCTCTGGAAGGAATTTTTGATAATGAAGGAGCATTGGAGAAGATAAGAAGCTTAAAAGGTTTTGATGATGGAAACTCATTGACTAATCTCTTATGGTGGATTCACAGCAGAGGTGATGAAGAGGAGGAATTTGGTCATGGAAAACACTGCTGGTTCGGTCATTACTGCCATTAACTCATTAAGTATTGTTAATGATTTCAATATTTAAAATTAAAATGAGAATAAGTTATAATAATTTCTTGCATCCCTATTTCTGTATTTCAACTGATGTCTGTTCCTTACAATTCCTTTATGATTAAAATCTGGGGACTTTGCATTCATGGTCAGTCTTTACTGTGGCAGTGATTGGATGAACTCCTGGTTTTAGTGCATGTGTATTGACTATTGACTATTGACTACTGAGTTTATAAGGACTATGTGTGTTTGTGGCATTTGTCATTTTTCTTTTCTGTTGATGTCAAGGGCTGCCACAAATTTAAACGGTTTTGATGATGGGAACTCATTCACCAATCTCTTACAACAGAGGTGATGAAGAGAATGTAGAATTTGGTCATGATAAGCAACTTAAGGATAATAGCATGTTCCAAAATTCTGAAGGACAACCGCTAGGAACAGCTCTCCAGAAAGTGTCTCCTGCGGGAAAGCTGGGCACTAAAAGAAACATAATTGAACCAAATGTTTTAGCTGCAATCATGGCTAAAAAAATATGAGATTCTTTACCAGCTGTTGCTTGGTGCCATAACTCATGAAATAGAAGTTTGAAACTTCGGCTCATGGTTTATTAGTGGTTCTGGTTTCTGTTCTGTTCTGTTTTTTTTTTTTAATGCCTAATAGAATATCTTATGTGCATCAAACTGAGGTTTGGGCAAAAACTTATTTCTAACAAGCCAATTGTGAGATGGATGGATGGATGGAAAAAAAAAGTTGTAATTATGTGCATTATTGTGGGATTGCATATGAATATATATCCACAAAATTCTTGACGTGACGTTTGCACTGATGGAAAAATAATCCAATGATGCAGAAAAAAAGGTATAAACTATGTGTGCCTATAATTAGTTTTTTATGTAGCATTATGATAACCCCTCGGCAAGTATACCGAATCGCTCAAGTAATACAGTGATGAAATAGTTATCGTCTCCACAGGGATTAAGCCTACCAATCACCAATTCACTAGAATTAATTCTATTTAAACGAACGTTCCTTTGGATGGAAGGGGGCTCTACACTACGAAGTAACAATGAAATAAGAGATAAAGAGAGTAAACCAAAAACTGAAAGTAATTGATTGAACTGAGGAAGTAAAGCAAATAGATAAAAGCGCTAGGGAAATGATTTCACTTAACTTATCAAATAGATGTGAGAATTCTCAAATACCTTGACTTTACCACTATGGCCTACAGGTTGAATTTCTTAAAGCTAATCAAACCCCAATTCCTTGGAGATTCAATTCTCCTTTAAACAACTAAAATTAATTAATTCCTTAACTTAATTCAAATTGAAAAGGGTTATACCTTTGTACCTAAATTCAAAGACACCACATAACCCCTAAGGCTTATCCCTAAACCCTCAAAGATTATGGCATTTATTCCCATGAGCTAGCACATAGAAGAATTTTCCAATTCCTACTATGAACCCTAAATCAAAATATGAGAGGCCAATTCATAGATTGCATGAAAACAAGAATAAACACTTAAACCATAGAATCAAGTCAAGGATTACAAGAAATTCATAAACCCATTATCCAAGTTAAGTTACATCAAAACCCTAGCCTAGGAAATTTAGCTACTCATAATACAAGAGCAATAAAAGCAAAGAGAAGGGATGAACTCCATGAAGAATCCACAAGGTTGATGATGAAATCTTCCGATCTCCCCTTCAATTCCTTGATTCCTCTCCTTGGTTGTCTCCCCAATCCTGAGCCGGCTTCCCCCTTGTAAATGACAAAGATCAGATCCTCTTCAAAACCCCACTAATTTCCTTTTTATACTGCTGAAAATGCGTAACAGTAAGTGATCCAGCGCTCGAGCGCTGGATGTTGGGCGCTCAAGCGCGAAGGTGGCCGAAAAAAAAACAACAGATGCTGATTCTGGGCGCTCACGCGCTAGATGGTGGCGCTCAAGCGCTTCGGGCGCTTAAGCGCTGGGTACTGGGCGCTCAAGCGCTGAGCTTCCAGAAAAAAAAAATGTTTTTCTCCCCTGCCTTCTTCTCTCAAATGCAGCAACTTTATTTAAACTTCACCTAAAACCAACAAAAGTAAAATTAATGAAGAAAACTGAACTTAAAAGTGAGGTAAATGCTAAACTTAATTAATCAAACAAGCCAACTAAATTCGAAAAAAAAATCCTAAACAGAATTACTAAAAGGAAGCACAATCCTAGTTAATTGAGAGAGAGCAACCCGGATAAACATAAGATATAATGCAAACATCACATTACAGTAAGTTCTCTTCATATATAAATTGAACAAGTATAAGGCAGCCCATCCTGTTGCCACTTGGAATATCAGAACACAGAAATGGAAACCATGTATCTAAACTTTAATTGTCCTTGTCCATTTTCAATCCTTCACTTTCACTCTTCCCAAGCATACTCTTAGATATACGGCTTATGTTTTTTAATTAAGGTGCATAACTAACTCTTCATTGTGGATATTTCAGATTGCGAGTTTGTTATTACTACTTAAACAACTATTAGACTTGTTATATGGTAATCTATGTATTGAAAAGGAAACACTACCAGAAACGAGGGGCTAAGACCAGTTTAACTTTGAAGTCCTTTATAATTCAAAAACTCTGTTTTGGGTTGGCAGAATTATAAAGCAATGCGCTTATGGTGTGAATAAAAAATTTTGAGCAATACGATTCCTTGAAACGTGATTATATGAAGCAATGCTAGATGCAAATCCAAGTCTAAATGTCACTCCCTCTAATTTTAGATTAGGGCAGTAGTTGTACATACGAAATTGACTTTGTTCTTGCATGAAGCATGAGCAAGCATAGAAGGGAAAGAAAGCTATAATGCGAATCAGCTAGCTTGAATTATTGTAAGTACTTAATTATACGTAAAAAATTCTTTCATCCTAATTAAGAGAAAATTCTACAGCTGAGCTAATTAATTTTTTGGTTTCTTTTTCTTTTCTTCAATAATTTTTCTCAGTATTTGGATTTCTCTAGCCAGTGTTTAATTATTATTGTTTTTTCATTTGGATTTTTACCTGTTATTGACAGGTTGCGTTCTCTCTCCGCTTATGCTTTTCAACTAATCTATAACTAATTAGCATTCATGAAAGTGTACAAAGAGATTCTTACTTTCTTTAGGAGGAAGAATTGTTTTGACACATCAATCATAACCATATCATTTTGTAAGCCTTATATTTTCATAGGTTTTTATCTATAAGATCCACTGCATAAAAGAATGGTAATCTTTTTTGGAGGAAGAGAAAAACAATTTTCCAATGTGAGGAACATATATTATTTAAAATAGAGTTTAATTTTGATCGTATAAAGGTGTTAGCCCAATGGTTCTAAAATGGTTAATTTCTAATGATGATTCCAAACATTATTCTAACATGTAATGCTGTATACTTGAACTTGATAAATTTGAAATATAGTATTGTAGATTTATTAAAGAAAACACAAACTCTCAAATTAAAGATAAAGTATTTCAAATGTCACAAGCATACAGGAGCCAACTACTATAAAGACATGAGAAGTCTCATGCTGCTGTTCCAGTAAACAAAATGGAGGATACTTTAAGAAACTAAATATGAGTCATCTTCTTGAAGAGGATCGGAAGTTTTTCTTAAAGATCAAAGTCAATTGTGAGCAAATCCCTCGTAAGCACCAAGAAGATCAAAGATGAGCATGCTTATGATAAAGATGAGTCTGCTCAACCAACATTTCTGGAAGACATTGATCAGCTGACTCATGAACTGAAGATGAGCTAACTCATGACCAAAATCTAAAAACTCTCTGTTTCCAGCTGTAAGATGATTTCAGAAGGTTTCCTAAGCTGCTAAACAGTTAGAATATTTCTTGGAATGACTGGAATGGTTCCAGACAAATTAGAAGGACAATACAAAAAGGAGAAAAAGGACACAACACACTCACTTGCCACCAAAAGAGGTTATGGACAACTGGAATAGTACAATTACAAATTTGTACTGCAATGTTTAAATTCAAAGCTACCTACAAATATCCATCATTTCTAGAGAAGCCATAAACAAGAGAAGAAGAGAAGAAAACAAAATATCAAGCATGATTTGTGCTTCTATGTGAGAATCATATTGTAAATATGTGTTGAGTTTATTTTTGTACATCTAACTTCCTGTGAGAGAGTTTTTACTCTGTTATCTTGTAAAGCCCAATGAGAGTGTATTGTTTCATAGTTTAGCGAGATTAGTGTTGATCAAAACTACTCAGTTCTAGTTTGTAGATATTAGGGTAGATCAAAACTAATTGTATATAACTTGGAGAGGTTATGGTAAATCAAGGAACACTCGGTTGATAGTGAAAAATCTCAACAAGGCTGGGAACTGGACGTAGGTTCCACATCATGGCCACTTATAAATCTTTGTGTGCAAGCTATTCTTAACCCTTCTCTTTACAATATTTTGCATCTCCGTGTGTTCATTTTCGCTGTATATTTGATTTTTGTTACTTGCGCATCATACTTAATTTTTGGCTTCTACAGATTAACTTGTTCATTATTTTTATTAATTGTCTCATGTTTGTATCAGTTTTGTATTTTAGTTTGATTTTACAAAAACGTTCATTTGGGCCGGACTTGATTCAAACCCTTCACAAGTCCTCTTTCAATATGTAGGTTATCTTTTTATTCGAAATTTTAACATGTGGGTCTTTCGGTTTTGGGTAAAGGTGACGTTTCAATGTAGACTTGGACCATTACTTGTTTGGTCAACTATTAGAATATGGAGCATAGGATACACATTTGATTTGTTTGATTAAAAGAGTCTGAAGCATGGGAACCCAACAATTGTTTATCACCTAAATCTTCGTCATTTTTCACTAGTCCGCACTGAGTCTCCTAGCAATAGCATACACTTTCATGCTATTTATGACATCGTGGCAAGTTGGCAACTAGAACCATTTTATATAGTTTTGAAGAGTTATGCTGCAACTTTGAACTAATCCATTGGTAACAACTAAGTATTTTGAGGATGCATTATATTTTCTTGTTTTATTTTGTAGCATGCTGTGCACAAAGGTTGCATGATTAAAAACTTCTTGTATGTTGAGCTTGTAATGTCTCACTTCCAAGTTCCAACCCAAGCTTATTTTAGAAGGTTTTAGACTCTGAATCTGATAGTGCAGATAGGCAATTACTAAAAAGATTAAATTAAGGTATATGCATTATAAACTGGAAAAGAAAAAGTTCATAAGTTACTAATACATTGAAAGTATGCCAAAGAGTTACTAATAATGTGATAATACATAATTAAATGATAAATTAAGATTAAATTTTTATTTTAAATTAATACATATTTAATTTTCTCTTTATCTAAATAAAATGTCAATTAATATCATTATTATGTATGAAGAAGTATAAAATCCCTCGCTGCACGTTAATTTGGTTTTGTCATATTGTCTTAAGTAAATATTTCCTCCACATGTTTACCAAAAAAACAAATAATCTCCTTCACATTATATTATCTCTACCAGAACGATGATTGTACTGCTGGAAATTCTTTTCATAACGCTCTTTCTCTCTTTGATTCTAAGTTTATTTTATTTTATTTTATTTTTCGGTATAATAAGTTTATTCATTTTAATAAGAGTTTAATTTCAATCTACTATTAGTGTAAAGTTTCTTTACACTGTCATTCAATCACATGTTGCCAAATCATTAAAAGAGTTTAACTATCACAACAACTACTTAGAAAGTCTAACTCTTTTAATGATGTGTCAGTACATAATTAGATGACAGTGTAAAGAAACCTTATACTAACAGTAGATTAAAATTAAATCCTTTTAATAATTAAATCATTCATATATATTGGTGTCCTATACAATAAATCCAACATGATTCCAGTTAGTGACCTACAAATTTATTGGGGGAAAAATCACATTAAAACATAACTAAAAGCATCAAATAAAATTTAATGGCATGTTAAAGTACGGCATTGGTAAAACTCTTGCATAATCGAATTGGTTTTTTTTAAAACACTTATTCTTTTAAAAAAAAAAATTGATCCTCTAATTGTTAATGAGATTTGAATTTAAATTTTATTATAATAAAATATTTAATATTAAGCTATTTAAATCCATGTTGTAAGAACTTAACTGAATCAGTCGATTTGAATGGTCTGATTATAAATTAAATACTTAAATGGTTGTAGTTTGGTTTTATAATCAAATTTACACTCAAATTATTTTAGACTAGTTAAAATTATTTAGAATAATTTAAAATTCAATTGAATTGATTGATTATTAAGTTTTTTAAAACCATTAATTTTTTTTCAAAATATTAATATTTTATAAATATTTTTATATGATATTTATATATTATTTTTATGATATTTTCTAATTCGATCAACTCATTTAAATGATTAAATCAATTAAATTTAAATTAAAAATCTTGTTAATTTATTGTGCAATTTAATTTTAACAAGATTGATTTAAATAAATTCTTGGAGGCACATTATGGACAGCTTTGAAATAGCAAAGGAGTGCAATTGAGCCATCTTTTTAATGGGACAGCAAGTACGCCATCTATTTTTTGTTGTTCAGCTCAACAAACCGTAAACTTTGCTTTGAAGAATGATGCAATTGTTTGTGACAATTCTCATAAACCATACCGATTGGACAGCTTCGTGGAACATGGTGTTGGATATTCAACAACTAAATTGGGATTGTAATTACATGGGAATTCTTTCCCTTTTTTCATGGCAAATTCTAAACGATATGACATTGGCAGATGATCACTGTGACAAGAAGAATGAAATTTAAGAAACGATAAAAAATAAAAGAAATAGAAGTTAGAATCAACCTCTCAGCCTCTGACTATTCCAAGAAATACTTTAACATGGCCTTACTTCTTCTTCATCATCTTCTTCAGTTGCTAGAATTTATTTATTTAATGCTGACCATAACTCATAATCATATCCACACAGTACAACATTCCAATGCCACTACTACTCTTCCATATATTTTATTGCAGGCATGTTCTGTAGGCTCTCCCGCCATAAAAAAATCATTTTGTAATCAACTTTTTTCTATTGTAAACTACTTCGGGAAAAATTAATTAAAATGGCCAACTAATTGAAACTTTAATATAAATCAGGGTTATGTATAACTACCCGACATTCCTTTTTATTTATCAATACTCAGAAAAGAAATATTTGTGACAATTATGATTAGAAAAAAATTAAAATATTTACAAAAAAATCACAACTTAAATCAGAAGATAGATTTATTTATTATTAACTTTCTTTCTTCTTTTTAATTTTTTGAATTTAAATCATGTATTTTCATGTCATTAAAAGTATTTGATTATGACAATAATTATTTTAAAAGTTTTTTTAATAATGTAACAATACATAATTGAGTGATTATATAAAAAAAATTATTATGAAAATAAATTAAAATTAAACTCTAATTTTTTACACTAATAATTGGTAGGGATGACTTGTTAAAAATTCTCTTTATTATTATTATTATTATTATTATTATCATTATCATTATCATTGTTATTATTATTATTATTAGTATAAATTTTTAATTTGGTCTTCTGAAAATAATTGTGACATTAATTTGATCTTCTAATTATTTTTAACATTAAATTAATTTTTTCGAAAAGACTAATTTAATATAAAAAAATTAATATTAAAAAATTAATTTAATATTAAAAATAATTAAATGATAAAATTAATATTTAGTATATTTTTTAATGACTAATTTAAATATTTACTGTTATTATTATTTGCATCTAGATGACATGGCAATTGCTGGTGACAAAATTGTAAGAGATAATAAAAAGAACAAAATCATTTTTTTTAAAGAACAGAATCTTACTAAATAGAAACTTACAATTGTTAAATTCCACCCCAAAAAAAGGCCTCAAGAGAAAGAATCAAAGAGATAATAAAAAGAATAAAATCATTTTTTTTAAAGAACAGAATCTTACTAAATAGAAACTTACAATTGTTAAATTCCACCCCAAAAGGCCTCAAGAGAAAGAATCAAAGAGATAATAAAAAGAACAAAATCATTTTTTTTTAAAGAACAGAATCTTACTAAGTAGAAACTTACAATTGTTAAATTCCACCCCCCAAAAAAAAAGGAAATTACAACAGTTAAAAGAAACTTTATAATATGACAAAACAAAAAAATTAACGATTCAATAAAAGTAAAGTGATAGTAACCACTTTTTGGTCTTCAACCAAATGAGTAAAAACAAAAATAAAATCATATGGTTAATGATTTTGTTTCAATTTTCAATTTGGACACAATCTTTTCCCACTGCAAGTGCATGTGAATGACTATGAGAGAGTGAAGCGGAGCCTGTTCTGAAAGTCGTCTCCACGTTCTACTTGGCACATCTTGTGGATGTGCTGTGTGCCACTGTTGCCATATTCCGCAAATTAAGCTTTTTTTTTCTCCTGTGGAACTTTGAAGCTTCCAATCTGATATACAAGTCCTAGAAAGACCCTTTGTTCAGATATTGGTAAAGATTCCTTTTTTAGTTTGTGGGTTCTAGCCTGTGCCCATTTTGGAGATCTGGGTATGCTGCATTTTGGCCTTGACTTTGGGTTCTCAAGTTGATTAGGCCAGTAACAAATCTGGGTAACAATGCTGGATGCTTGATTTGTCTTCTGCTGCAAAAAAGGTTTTCTTTTCTGAGCTGGGTTTCTTTTTCCCATTGTGAATTTGCTTTTCTTGTAGTATTTTTAGGTGCTGGAGCCTACAAAAAACTTTTACTTTCTTAAAAGTAGTTTGTGGGTATTGACTTTTGCTGTTTAGTGTTTACCCAATTCTTTTGGGAATTGGGTCTTCCTGGGATTGTTGTTGTTGTTGTTTTTTTTTTTTTTTTAAGAAATTTGAGCATTTGTAGTGGAGGAGTTGATCTGAAATCTGGAGTTGGTGTTTGATCTGGAATGTTGTGATGACTGTGTTTCTGGGAAAAGATTGGAAATTTGAGTGTCACTGATTGTGGAAAGTAGTGATGGAAGTGTTTTAGTACATTTTGTTCTTGAGAGAAGATTCATACAGTGATGGCTTCAACATCCCCTTCTCCAAATGCTTCCCCTTCAGCAGTGCCTCCAGCATCTGCTGGTATCTTATCACCACCTCCTTCTTTACCTTCCCCAACAAATTCTTCTAGCCCACCATCACCTTCCACTTCTTCTCAGCCCAATCAAACCTCTAATACCCCTGCTCCTTCATCTCCTTCTGACCCTTCAGCTCCACCTCCTTCTCCTCCACAGGCAGTGCCTGTAACCCAACCTCCTTCCCCGTCTCTTTCTCCTCCCCCACCATCTACAACGCTGCCAACATCACCCCCTCCTTCACCACCAGCATCTCCACCACCATCAGTTATAACATCACCCCCACCACCAGCTACCACCGCCCCTCCTCCAGCAGAGACTTCACCTTCTCCTCCAAATTTATCTCCACCACCTTCAGGAGCTGGTTCTCCTCCTCCTCAATCCTCAGAGGTACCTCCAGCAGCAATTCCACCTCCCTCTCAACCCATTTCACCTTCTCCTCCTCCTCCTCCAGCCAATGTGCCAACGCCACCATCCTCCAGTTCTCCTCCTCCACCACAGGAAAAGCCACCAGAAAGTGCTCCTTCGCCTCCTTTGCTTGCATCCCCTCCATCTGGTTCTCAATCTCCTCCTTCCACAGATGTTCCCCCTCCATCCACATTGCCATCAACTCCTCCTTCTCCTCCTTCCACGAATGTTCCCCCTCCATCCACATTGCCATCAACTCCTCCTTCAGTCCCTTTGGCCTCTTCACCTCCAGTTTCTTTGCCCGCCCCCCCAACTAATAAAACAGCAGCTGGGGGCCCAACTGAGTCTCTACCCTCTATTCCAACAGAGAAACCCACTGCTAGACCAACTAATGGCACTGACAATATAACCACAAACACCAAACCTTCACATTCAGGAGGGTTAAATACTGGAGGAGCTGTGGCTATTGGCATTGTAGTTAGTTTTCTTGTCCTCAGCCTTCTTGTTATGGCCATATGGTTTGTACAGAAACAAAAGAAGAAGGGAACAGGATCGAAAGGTGGTTATGTTATGCCTTCTCCATTTGCCTCATCGCACAATTCAGGTATTGCATTGTATACTGCCAACCATTAGGCATATATGCTTTTGTTGATTATTGCATGTTGTTTGTTGTCAACCTCAATTATCTGTTATTGAGATAAATACTAAAGGATCTTCCCTAAACTGCAGAAACTCGAATTGTAGATAATCTTGGAATATACTGGAGTCTGGTTGCTGAAAACTTTAAAAAATGAATCAGAGAAGTCCTCTGATTCTGTTGCTAGATATTTCCAATAGAAGTTCCTAGATTCTGGTTGCTAAATATTCATTATAATAATAAACAAAAGAAACAAAAAATAGGGAGTTTCTTTACTGAAAATCAGAAGTCTAATATCAATCACCATTACCATTAATATCGACTTCTTTTGAGATGACAAATCCTATAACATGGGGTCCATTTATTTGATTTTGCATGAGATCTCTAATTTAATAATTGTTAGACATTACATATAGCTTGCTATCATCAGGGAAATATGATTAATCTGATACTTGAAAGGGATAATTTTAGTGCAAATGCATCTCTGATTTACATGGCCCATAATTATGTTCTAAAATGACCTAAACTGGTCCAGCAGCCATTTTTACTCTGCCTTTTGTTATCCCATTCCATTTTTGGTTCATAGGCAAGTTACGGTATAAAGCAAATCACTGCAATTACCATGTTCTTTATTTTGCTGTATACCTTAATATGCATATATTGAACCCTAAGCTCTGTTACAAGACACTAGAAGTGGATTACTGGTGACAGATTTGGGTAGTTTGCAGGAGGTTATAGGTTCAAAACTCAGTGCCATCCTTGTATACAAAAAAAAACTGTTGCACTCTTAGTGGCTGATCTTTGGTTTCTACGTATCTGTGACAAATTTTAGGTGATTAAGATAATTAAGCTTGGTAATTCTTGTTAGACTTTGTTTTGTACTGAAATTTTTTGGAGTGTAGGTTGCACTATGTTTAAATGGCATGGTACTATATAACTGGCAAGCCTTTGTAGTTATAACTTTATAAATTCAGTAATAATTAAATGTGTAAATGGCTGCTAGAATAATTTTTTTTAAAACATTGATCTTCTCTTCTAGGTACCTTATTCTTGAGGCCACAGTCTCCAGCTCCAGCTCCAGCTACGATTTTAGGTAGTGGCTCTGGTAGTGATTTCTTGTATTTGCCATCAGAGCCAGGTGGAGTAAGTAGTTCAAGATCATGGTTCACATATGAAGAACTTATCCAAGCTACAAATGGGTTTTCAACCGAACATCTGTTGGGAGAAGGTGGATTTGGTTGTGTTTACAAAGGTTTGCTCATAGATGGAAGAGAAGTGGCTGTGAAACAGCTCAAAGTTGGTGGTGGGCAAGGGGAACGTGAATTCAGAGCAGAAGTGGAGATTATTAGCCGAGTACATCATCGCCATCTGGTTTCCCTGGTGGGTTACTGTATATCTGAGCATCAAAGATTGCTTGTCTACGACTATGTTCCCAACGATACTCTTCATTACCATCTCCATGGTAAGATATATCTTTGTTTAAATCTGAAAATATAATAAGCTCAACACAAATTTACAACACCAAAAGAATAGCTGATATGTTTGATACCTCCTTTAGGTAAACCATGGAAGAAGTATCATTTATAAAGTTCATTCATTAGCTTGACAACAAATGATAATGAACCCTTCTTTTTATTATTGTTTTTAATATTTGGAGCTGAACTTAAAGAAATATTGAATTATTATGCATTATATATTTTATCATTATCATTACTCAATTTGATAATGAACACAAAAATTTATTGTTTCCCCATGAATTTATTATTATCTCCATTAACATTGCACTTGAATTTTACTTTTCAAACTAGGTTGTTCTGTATGTTCCAGTAATTATGCTGTTATAAACCCAAGCTTGAGGTTTAAGGACTGTATAGTTCCTCATCTAAATTTTGATCTAAAAGTTGACCAGTAAATTTAAAATTTTACAGGTGAAAATAGACCAGTGATGGATTGGCCTACCAGAGTCAAGGTTGCTGCTGGTGCAGCTCGTGGAATAGCTTACCTACATGAAGACTGTAAGTTTCTTGTTTTTTCCTAAGATTTCTCAAGTGTATAGTTATCCACATGAGTTACAGCTTTTCCATTGTACTTTGGGTTTCTTTTATGCTTGGAGACATTCTTTTTAAAAATATATTTTTCCTTTTAAATGTAAATTAAATATGTTTTCTTTTAACAAAAATACAGAGTAATTGACAAACCTTTGTAAAAATATTCAACTAAGCACATAGAGTTCTTTGGAAATTTTGCAACCACAATTAAGATGCTGACATCAGACAAGTTGTGTTCTCGTTAATTGCAAATTTATAATTACTCATGTTTTTGTGCTTGATATTTTTGGTTTTTACTTTTTACAGCATATTGTCTTCCATATCTTCTTAGCCCCTGTTTTTATGTTCAACTTTCTCTTTCTAATTTCTTTTTAATTAATTTATCAGGCCATCCACGCATTATTCACCGAGATATTAAATCATCAAACATCCTTCTTGATCTCAACTTTGAAGCTCAAGTAAGCCACTTTTATAATCTGTACATTCTGATGCAGAATATTTTTATTTTTTATTTCATTTGAATTGTTTGCCTTAACAGCTAATTGCATTCTGGCAATATAATTGGTTAGGGAATAAGCAAATCTATTTAGTATTTTCATGATTCATTGCCAGCCTAGGCAGCATTGGCATCTCCAAATTTATGTATCACTTTATCTAATGCAACTACTTTTTGTTGGGTATGGTTTGACCAACAGGTTTCAGACTTTGGGCTTGCAAAATTAGCATTGGATTCATATACACATGTAACGACACGTGTGATGGGAACCTTTGGGTAGGTAACGCCTGTGTTTATAGTGTAGCTTGAGTTACATGATTTAGTGTTTATTGATAGAATCCCTATTATTAACCCTTAAATATCCTTATCAGAATAAATGTATCACATCTATCATTTACTTATTAAGTATTGTCTTATCTTTCTGTAGAAGTAATAATTATTAGTTTGTTAGTTAAGTTTGGCAAGAACTGGAGATAGACAGTTGTATTATCATCTGATGGTTTGTTCAAATCCTAATTGGAACTTTTGTTTTTTATTATTATTATCTTTGAGTTAATGTTATTCCTCTCGGGTTGTATATTATATGCGCATAGTCACTTATTGATCGGTGATCTATCTCAAGGCCTTTTTCAGCATATGAAGCTTAAAACATTCGGAGATTGATGTTACTCATGTATGCCCTGTTCCTGTTCAGAGTATATCTAATGGACAGAATGGTCTGAATTGCCAGGTACATGGCACCAGAATATGCAACGAGTGGGAAATTGACTGAAAAGTCTGATGTATATTCCTTTGGGGTTGTGCTTTTAGAGCTAATTACGGGTCGGAAGCCTGTAGATACCTCTCAGCCAATTGGTGATGAGAGCCTGGTTGAATGGGTGAGTTACATATTAGCATTAGCATAGCTTTGCTTATTGTTGTTGTTGTTGTTGTTGATGTTGCTATTTATTGATATTTATAGGACACACATGTAGAAAAATAGGTTCCAAGGTTTTTTACTTTACTGTTAAGTGTCCTATCTTTATTATTTGTTTCTAATGATTATATCTTCTTCCTTGGGTGTTATTATATCATACTTGACTTTCTAAAGATTGTATTTTAACTCTTGGATGTCATCATATCATACTTGGTGTCTTGCTTACAATTTTAAATGGCTATTCTTCCGTTTGAACTTTTGCCTTTTTTTTTTTCCCTTTTGGCTTAGTTGTTGTCTGTATGTTGATAACTGTCATAACAATGTTTTAATGTGGTCTCACCTTGAAAAATTAAAAATGTTGTATACTTACACAATCCAAAACAAATAGGAAAATTATAGAGGAGTTAAAATCTGGAAATTTTTTAAATTAGGAACTCCCAAACTGTCATAAATAAGTTAACATGGTATCATATTAGTGAATAACTGGCACCAGTTTGCAACTCTGGCATGAACAAGATTGTTTTATTTTTGCTTGCACATCAGTGTCAATTTATTTTCATAGGAAGTGTTTTGTATGGTATGCAACCAGTGACCACAGAATTTTTTTACTTATTGACGCTGTTTAGTTAACGAATAAAATTCTATACTTCCTGTCAATATATGGTTCATACATGCCTGAAAAATCATTGCAACAAATGGGATGTAAATACTAAATATACACCCATAGATCATGAGTCTGTAATTCATATTTATAGAAAATGATACTGAAAGTCTATAACATACATACAAAGTGGCATTATTTAAATATAAAAAATGCTTTTGAATGATCATTGATATAGGAAACTTAGAATTTATATACTCAGTTACTACTAAAGGTTATGATTTTCCTTCAAGGCACTACCTAGAATACTTGTTGTCGGATCTGCACAAGGTCTTTCTCACTGCTGGAAAATAGAAATTTTCAGACAGACCTATATACTCATTGAAGTATGGGTTTTCTTTCTGTTAGTCTAAGGGATTTGACCCATATGTCAAAATATTTGTGTCAATATTACAACAAATCAGCATACTTTAGCATCCTTCTTGAAATCTTGTCTCTTCCTTATTGACAAGATTCCATAGATGTAGATCATACCCGAAGTACATACACGGATACAACAATCTATCTTGATGTTTGTTCACAACCTTTCCTGGAGCATGATTCCTGATGTGCATATTGTCAATCAGTCAATGATATATCCTTCAAATACAATATCATCATCATAATCATTTAATCATCTGGTATGAGGTATTGTACATTTATAAATGTTTTCCCTTAGTGTTAGTGAAGTAAATATGGGCAGTGAAGATGTATAAACCTCACTGGTATGATGAATAGCATATTAAGAAAAATAGAATAATGAATAGTCCATCAGACGAATATCATGTAACATTTACCATAAATTAGTTTAAAATACCAGTAAATTAACTACAGAAATGCAAGAGCCCCAGGTCTTTCTACAAAATGATGGGTGGGGGCTCGTGGAAGATGACTGGGAGATAAAGTTATTAAAAATTTCTTTGTTGATCTGTTCCTCCAATAACTACCAGTCAGAAAGAGAGCAATATGAAAGTAGGAAAAACATATATAGCTATGAGATGGATGAAGAAATATGAATTGAAAACTAGTATTTTGGAGATACTTTTAATGATTGGCCATCTTGTCATTATATCAGGTTCTGGAGAAAAATTAGAAAAGCATGAATTTATTAATTTTTTTTACTTTTCCTTGTTTTCTTTTTTTTTTTTGGGGGGGGGGGGGAGGTTGGAGAGAGAAAAGCCATGGTCAATCTTAATAGTTAAATAGATAACCTAGGAGCAGGAATGTACAAGTGAATTTACTGAATCAAAGAAGTTGACAGTTAAAAAAAAAAATAGAAAAGGAAATTGCACATTAGCTGTATCAAAATTGTAGTATTATGACAATAACAAATTACATGTGTACCGCAAGTGACTTTGAGAGAATGACCCTTCTTCCCCCGTTCTAAATTTATAGTTTGCTCCCTTGTCTTGCAATTTATTAGGTCATAAATTGGTTCTCGTTTTAAACATCAAGGTTTTGATATAGAATTTACTAAGAATGCATGCGTGAGGTTATTAAATCTATGGGACCAGTCCCAGAAGCTGAGTGAGGAAAGTTAATCATTACATAGAAGAGTGCAAGGACATCCCTGCCCCCTTGCAAAAATAAATAAATATATAAATAAAACTGCAAAGAAGTGTCTGGTCATGCTATTCCAGTATGAATAAAAGATATTCTTATAGACCAAATTGATCCAGTTATGGCTTAGTTGTTCAGTTGAGCTTGTAGGACAATTCACAGGCAATTAGAATTTTAACATCTCACTACTATTTTTTCAGGGAAAATATATTAAGTATAAGCTGAAGAAATGGTTCTTATCTATGTAAACATATCTATATGGTACAAAATTAACTATTCATACAACTTTGATAAACATGCTGTTGATCGAACTACTTTTGGGCTATTAAGTTCTGCAAATGCCAAATTCATTTAACACTAATTAAACCTTATTGTTATGTTATCTCAAAATATTTCCCTGGATATTATAGATAATAGGTCTTCAAATTTTGACGTAGATTCCTCCCCCCCCCCCCCCCCTCTTTAATTTGTGATAAAATTCTATTAATGCTGGAGGATAGGTTTGTGATCAGGTGTAACATGAACTTGTACTTGCCTTTATTTGTCTACCTAACTTCATCACATGCATTTTCTATAGATTTTAATATAAGAGAGGGAAAAAAGCAAATGGAGTCTCAAGGAGACTAAATTCCAAGTTTTAACAATTAGCAAACTTATTTTCCAGGCTCGGCCTCTGTTGGCCGAAGCACTTGATAATGAGGACTTTGAAATTTTGGCGGATCCAAGACTAGAAAAGAACTATAATAGAAATGAAATGTTTCGGATGATTGAGGCAGCTGCAGCCTGCGTGCGTCACTCTGCAATGAAAAGGCCACGGATGAGTCAGGTAATTTTGTTCTCTTGAATTAGAACATTCTATATACTTGTTTCAATTTTGAAGATACTAACTGCATGCTTTGATTTGTATGCCACATCCCAGGTTGTGAGAGCTTTAGATTCCTTAGATGAATTTTCAGATCTCAATAATGGAATGAAACCAGGCCAGAGTTCAGTCTTCGATTCTGCACAGCAATCTGCACAAATCAGAATGTTTAGGAGGATGGCTTTTGGCAGCCAAGATTATAGTTCGAGTTTCTTTAATAATTCTCAGAGTAGCTGGAGGAGTAGAGAGCAGGAGGACTCAAGAACCATGTTCCCCCCAAATAAATCTGGGCCTTGGAATGTTTGAGATGACTCTAAGGCTTATAATGGTTGGAGAAATTTTGATGCACACAGGTGACTAGCCAGTAATGTTTTGTTGAGGTTGTAGCATTTCCTGAACGTGTTGAAGACTTGAAGTTTGGGCCTTGGAACCTTTGAGATGACTCTAAGGCTTACCATGGTTGGAGAAATTTTGATGCATAGATGACCTGCCAGTAATGTTTTGGCGAAGTGGTAGCATTTCCTGAATGTGTTGAAGTTTGCACTTCAATTTGCTGCGCCAGGTCCTGTGGAGTATTCTGTAAATCTCAAAATATCATTTTTACATGTTTTTTTCCCTCCTTTTCCAACATGATTTTGCTTGCTATGGTGCTTTATAGTCTTTGTAATTTAGGTTATTTGTTACATAACTCGTTGTATTTTTCAACGTTAATGATTAATGATATAATACCATGTCTTGGTTCTATACAATTTTCACCACCTTACACTTGAGCAGGGAGGGGTTTGGGTAGTTTGCAAAGGTCATAGATTCAAACTTCCTGTTAACTAATGATAAAAAAAAAAAAGGGAAAGAAATTCAGGTCAATCTCATCATGTACAAACATGTGCTCCCACTGTCCCATTGCTTGAGGTCTATCATGATGTAATGTTTAGTTGTAATGAGATAAATTAAGTTAAAGGTTTTAAAACATTATTTTTTAATAGTTATGTTTTATAATTAATTTTCAAATTTAGGCTAGTAATTTTTCATTTTTATAATTTATTCCATTAAATCATTTAAAAAGAATTATATTTTGACCAAGGCCACAGGACATGACCCAATCAGCTTTAACAATGTCTACAAGGCAACTAAACACACTCACAGAAGCATATATAGGTTGTGCCTTGCTGTTGTTCAGGTGGGCTGGTGCCTCTGATGCTGATATGCGTACCTAGTAAAGGCTTCATGTGCCATGGGTTCAACCAGAGGGCGCAACTTGTTCCACATGTTTGGTTCATTGTCCTCCAACGGATAACCTGTAACCAATATCATATATATTCATGTATAATCAAATAATTATTATATGTCAAACCCCATATAATATTGATAAATGTTAATTATCAATTGATAATAAACATAATGGCAATAGGATATAGGACAAAATGTATAGAAATACAAGCTTGTGTTGACCACAACATTTTTCCTTATGTTTTGTTTTTGTTAGCTAGTATACTCTTCACTCTATTGACAAATTAAATGTGCATTATTATTTTTCTTCCAATAAAAGGCAAGAAATTAAATACGAATTTATTTATTTTTAGGTAAAAAAAATTAAAGATATGCATGTAGCATGATGAGGTATGCATGTAGCATGATGGGACAATTGGTCTGCATGATGAGGTACACCCCAAAGTGTCCCAAGCTCAACAATCTTAGCTTCTGCCCCTCATCATTGTCCATTAAGATGACCGCACTTGCCTGAAAACTAAAAAAAACTCGGCGATGCTTCCATGAGAGAATAGTTGCCTGCTTTCTGAGAATCTTGACATGGCTTACACAACGTAGAAGTTGCCCTAGGGGCTAGGGCATAAATCCTTCCTTGAAACAAAACAAAAAACAAAGAACAAAGCAAAGCAAAACAAATGAATAAATGGTCGGGGTCAAGGTTGATATAGATCATGTATGGGCAAATTCTTGCTACAAATCTTTACAAACAACATAAATCGATTTGCACTCAAATAATATACAGAAGGCAAAAGTCATGTAATCTACACGAGAAATATAGATATATACCAACAAAGGCAACCCTTGATGAACAACCGTTTTTGTGGCTGGTCAAGGGAGTTTTGGGGACAATGGAGAGAGACAGAGAGAGAGTAATACCGCAAAAGACAGAAAAAGCTCATAATTATGAGGGATGTGGGAGGAGCTAGGATGGCATTGTATAAACTATAGAGTGAGAGAGGAGGGGGAGGTAGGTGCATGAATCTCATTTCAATATTACTCAAGGAGATATATTAGCAGACAATCTTATATTCGCTATTGCTACTTAAAAATCAATTAAGAAATGTAATTTTTTGACCATTTCATCCTTACCATCTAAGACACAGCACAAGCAACTAATATTTCAAATATGTAAATGCATCATTACCATTCTTTTATTTTCAAAGTGTAGAGCGAATTGATGTGTTTTTGCTTACTTTTTAAGAAGGGTAAAAACATATTTATTTAGGTAGGGTTTAATTTGAAATACGTTAAAAATATTTGAATATTATATACACATATATATATAATATGATCATTTTTATTAAAAAACTAATTTAAATTAATTCGATCATCTAATTATAAATTTGAATTTGAATGAAATTAGTTATAGTATATAATAAATAATTATTACATAATAGTGTAGTGGAATCCATGACTAGATTGGTGGGGTGCAAATTTTTGTAAAGAAGACATAATAAAAATAATTATAAATATGACCTAAATTTAAAAAAAAAAATCAACGACACAAAATAAAAATTCTGTAAGACACCATGCAGGAATAGAATAAAATCAAACGGGAAAATATGACTTCTATTTTTTAAAAAAACATCTGCATGGATCCTATAAGCAATTTTCCAAACTTGCCAGTTGCCACCCTCTATTATTATTATTATTATTATTATTATTATTATTGTTTTTGTGAGATAAAAGTTTAGGGAGGAGGTTTCCCATTCTAAACTCAAGGCATGCCAAATTTGCCACCCTCTTTATATGTTAAAAACAAAGAAAAACGAGTAATTAGTTAATTAATTTGTTCGTTGATTCTTTAATTTATGTTGATTGAAGAAAATATATGTCTAAAAAAATATTAAAATTTAGATTAACAATATTTAAGGATCTCAACTTTAGAATTCATTAAATTGGAGACGGTCTTTTTGTTTTTCAAAAGAAAGAGTAATAATTCATCAATTTGTTAATTTCTTTTTGTTGAGTCCACTACCAATAAAAATTTGTCAATTATACATAAACGAGTAAATAAAATTTTCCAATGAAAGTAGAAAAAATATTAAAAGTTTGCAAGTTTATTAATTTTCAATTATTTAGAGCAACACTTCAATAAATCTTTGTTAAAGCGCAGTTGCCACTCCTAAAATAATATATAGATATAATGATTCTACCCAATAGAAAATGACAAGCACGACTAGGTAGTTATTATGTTAACTAGGAATAGACTCACGCAACAGGAAAAGACTCACGTGTTGCGTGGACATGTGACGAATTTGTTGAATAACTCATTTTCTTACAATAACTCTTTCATTTTAATTTTGAAGCTTTAAATTTGTTAGCAATTGAAAAAAAATGTGAGAAATAATTCAGCGGCTCGGTGCCAATAAAGAGAAAGAAGAAAAGATAAAAATGAAAGAACGAGAAGAGTTGTAAATTGAAGAGAGAATAAGAAAAGTTGTGAATTAATTAATAAAGGTTAATTTATGTGAAATAGTGGTGTGAATATTTAATATAAATTATTGAAAAGAAAAGATGAAAATACATTCAAGAAAAAACTTAAAGCGTGTTGATTTATTTTTTTGTTTTTATTTTCAGTTAGATATATTTTTAAAATTTTGTGAAGAAAATAATAAAAATAACTATAGGTAATTAGATAATGGTGTGTGTGTATGAGAAAATTCTTCAAGGATTTAAGGTGCCTAGAGCATATAACTCAAAAGATCGAATTATTTACACTATTAAATTACAAAGATCTTTGATTAGTTAAACCAATTTGAACACACTTGGTACAATCATATAAGTAAATATTTATTAAAAATAGATATAAAAATAATCTTATTTGTCCTTGTGTTTTCATCAAGAAAATAAATTCTGAATTTGTTATAGTTGCGGTTTATGTTAATGAGTTAAACATAGTTGGGACTTTAAAAGAAATCTAAAAAATTATAGACTACCTCAAAAAGGAATTTAAAATGAAGGATCTATAGAAGACAAAATTTTATCTTAGATTTCAAAATGAACATTTTGTCAAGTGAAATTCTTATTCATTAATCATCATATATAAAAAAAATTTTGAAATAATTTTACATTGATAGATTTTATCCATTAAGTTCCACATTGGCTGTTCATTCACTTATGCATGTTCTTCATTATCTATGCAGCACATCTCATATGAGTTTGTTTTACCCAAGAGAAGTAAAGTCTAAATTGATAAGATATGCTGATGTTAGATGTCTTTTTGGTCTTCACAAAGCTCGGTCACAAACAGGATATCTCTTCACACATGATTACACTGTTATCTCATGACATTCTGTAAAACAAACAATCACTGTGTACCTCATTATACCATTCAGAAATATTGACTATTCATAAAGCAAGTCATGAGTATGTGTGGTTAAGAACTATGATTCAACACATTAGAGGGGAGCATGTGGCTAGTTCATGGAAAATGATAAGCCAACAGTATTGTGTGAGGATAATGCATCCTGCATTACACATATCAAATATGGCTACATAAAAAGTGGTAGAATAAAACATATTTAACCAACAATAATGTTATTCCTACACCTTATTTTTACATATCTTCTCTATACAATTGCGCTATCAAATATTATTGAAATTATTATTAATTATTCTGTAAAAGTTATCATTTATGCCATTAACATTTTCTCTCACTGGAGTATATTGTTTGGATGATAACTATTACGTCGTAGGCCACCAACACATCTCGCCCTAACAACTCGGCCTGATCTCAACAGAAAGAAGATCCCTCCATTTACTTAACAACAAATATAACTAACTTTTGATAATGACTAATAAACACTCACGATTGCCATAAAAGCACCCCAGAACCATGGGAACTTCACATAAGGGGGCTAAGCCCCCTATGTATGATCATCTTGTTCTCTCTTTAGTGCTTTGAGCTCTTTATTGGCAAATTGCTTACAATGGCATCAAAGTGCCTTTGTAAGTACTACTCTCCACCCTTGAACATTGATCATTTGAAATCACACTAGTGGAAGAGATTAGAGATCTCTAGGTAGAAGAATAGCTTCTACAGAATAATTGATAACGATTTCAATAATATTTGATAATGAAGTGGTGTAGGAGATATGTGTAAAAAGAAAGGTGTAGGAATAACATTACTCTTTCACTAAAGTTCTTTTATACTCATGAAATCCTGAAGAAAGATGATGATATTTGCAAGATTCGTTTAAGTGACAACTCAACAGATCTATTCACAAAGGCATTATCAACTTCAATTTTTAAGAAGCACATGCATAACATCATAATGCATCTGCTTAAAGATATTTCATAATTAATTGTATTTTGAGTATAAGTAATTTACTTATGAATATTATACTTTTTTTTTCTTCACTAAGTTTTTATCCCATTGGTTTTGTCTTAGTAAGGTTTTAACAATGCACATTCGTAATGTATAGTCATTCAAGAGAAGTGTTGTAAAACATGTATATTTTGCATGTGATAATGACTATATTGATTAGATATTAAGTGTGCCATTAGTAAGTGCTTAATTTTATAACATTTGGTTTCCCTAATGAAAGTGTAGCCTCGAAACATAATGACCCCTCTCTTTATATATGTTTGGAGTCCTATATAAATATCCAAGAAGAAATAACAAAAACAAAAAAAGTAGTATAACTAGTTCCGAAAAAACTAGACTTTTAGAGTTAATATTTTCTCTTGTCTTGATTTCTTTTTATCTTATTTACAACATAGTCATATATATATATATATATATATATATATAATCGAGTTGGCCTTTTAATATAAAAGTGGAAAAGATATAATTTGTCAAAGTTACGATAATGAGTATAATTTATATTTGTATTTATTTTACTCTAAAATAAAATTCATAGTTGGTAAAATAATTTGTGAGATACTTAACGATGTTAAGTCAAAAGTTAGTCAAAGAAATAAAATAAGATAGTGCGTCATTTATAACTAAATTTGAGGCTTACTTTTGTTTTGATAAATCTAAAAAAAGTACGGATAAATATTATTTTAATATTTTAAAGATATAGTAATATTACATTAATTTTTTTATTTAAAAATGATATCAAATTAGTATTTTAACAATAATTAATATCATCAAATTTATTTTTTAAATATTAATTTAATATTATTTTAAAGAAAAAAACTATAGAATTTGAGAGTGTATATCCCAAAATGACTAGATAAAGATAAATAAGTGGAGTCCGAATAAAGTAGTTCCACTCAAAAGTAAGGCATATTATTTTATTTGTTTTTTAGAGGCTAAACTCGAGTTTTAGCAAAATTAATAAAAATTAATTTGATAATAAAAATGTCACAATAAAAAATTAAGAGTAAACATTTATTTTAATTTTTTAAAAATATAATAAGTGATATTAATTTAATTTTTTAATAATTATGTGACATTAAATTAATTATTTTATAGGATTATTTTATGTCATTGAAAGATCAATTTGATGTCAAAATATATATTTAAGAATGAATTTAATGTCAAAAATTAACATTAAAAGACTAATTTGATGTCATTAATTATTAAAAGACTAAACTGATATCACTTATATTTTTAAAATATTAAAATAAATATTTATTCAAAAAATTAATACATGTTATATATATTTAAAATATTAATTCAATATATTTATAAATAACAAATAAAGGGCGAAAGTCAAGAGTATAAGAAAGTAGTCCCAAAATTAACAAAAAAGAAAAAGAAAAATTGCAAGAGAAAAAAGGATACCAAAGCTTTGTAATCTGGCACAAAGGAATACAAAGATTGGTGAGAGATTGTGGTATCACTGTTAGAAGAAGAAGAAGACAAAGAAGAAGAAGAAGAAGAAGAAGAAAAGGGAAAATGGGTGAAGGGGGAGAAGACGCGCAGAGGGTGAAGAGTGTGGCGGCATCATCGTACGACTACGAGAACGATCCAAGATGGGCCGATTACTGGTCCAATGTCCTCATCCCTCCCCACATGGCTTCTCGCTCCGATGTTGTCTACCACTTCAAGCGCAAGTTCTATCAGCGCTTCATCGTATGGCCTTCTCTTTTTTTGTTTTTTTTTTTCTCTCTTTTTCTCATTTTATTACTGGCTTCCTCAGATTCGCTTTTTCTAGTTCTTGACTTTTCGCCCTTTCTTCTTCGGTCTTTGTTCTCACTCTATAATTATATTGTTTTCTGAACCTACAATTAGTCTGAATAATATTTACCTTTTTCTTTTGAGATTTAGTCTTGAAATTTCTTTTTCTTTTAGCCTTGCATCTTTTTTTGTTATTGAAGGTAAGTAACCATTGCATTGGTTGAACTGGTGGGGAAATTTTCATTTTCTATAGTTAAATTTGTAATCAGTTTGATTTTCTTTGCAATTAAGACTATTGTTGCCATTTAGGTCTAATGTGGTCAACCCTAGAATTGTGAATTTTCCTACACAGCAGAGAATTGTGAATTTATGTATGCGACGTGTTTTTCTGGCTGTTGGTCGTTGCTGTCGAATGAAAAGACATTTATTGGAAGGGTTAATTTGTTCCCTATCATTTTGACTGTAAATTGGTGCGCTTCAATTTTTGATTTACTGGTTCTGTCTATGGAATATTGATTTTATTATTTATTAATTTAAATTTTGTTTAATAATTCAGAAGGATTTGCTTAGTTTTCTTCTCTTTGTCTTCGTAGCATAATAGTTAGGGAAAAAAATACATGAATCCTATAATTCTTATGTTCTTATCTAGTTTTTGGTTTTTTGCTTCTCAACTTGTTCCTATTCCCTACATTAAAGAAGAAGGGTTTTAGGTTAGCTATTGATTTTCCTACAAGACTACTGTCATTTGGTCAAGAATTTTTCTTAGCCTGACAGGCCCCCGTTGGTTTTCCACGTCTAAATATTTTACTACATCTTAATTTTCATTTTTCCATGTTATTAAACTGTTCTCTTTGTGTAACTTTGTCTTCTTGTTAGAATGATTTTTGACGTCTTGCAAAAGTCGCTTAGAATTTGATTTTACAAGATCTCATTCATATTTTGAATTTCCTTAAGCTTCCGTTTAGACTTTAGAGACTGCAGAGTGTATATTTCCAGAGATCTTGTTTCATATCACTAAATTGCTTTGAACTATTTGATACTAAACAGGATCCTGATTTTGTGGTAGAACCAATGTCTTTTAGCAGTTCATCCCAGCCAGCACGACCATCAGCAACATCATCATCACCACCACCACCAACAAATGACCAAACTCGTACACGAAGTTCAGGCAAATTTCTCATTTCTGCAAATCTCTTAGATTTTTAAGGGAATTAAAATAAAGAAATTTTCTGAAGCCTAGCATCTTGATAGTACTCTTATCTGTTTGTTCTTTATTGCATGCATGCCTGAGTCTTGAATTTTCATGCAGGATCAACTAATAGAACTTCAGGGACATCCGCAACGACAGGTCCTAATCCAACTCCTTTGCGTTGGGATCGGCAGACCATCCAATTTTCTGTTAATGCTTGGGTACAGTCTTCTGGCCGTTTAATGCATAAATGCATACAGGATCTCTGGCTAAGATATGCCCCAGCTTGCATATGAGCTTTCTGATGGCCATGTTTGACTGACTGTTTTGTTCGGTTCTCATTTTCTGTCTCTGAACATGATGGAATATTTACATTTTAACAGATCTTTCTTTTTAAGAAGCTCTATGTGTCAATTATATGCTACTGCTGATTAGATTTATTTTTCTGAATGTTCAAATTTTCATGCCTAGTACTTGTGGAGGAAAGAGAAAAGGATATAAGAATTAGGAAGGGTAAATTAGAACATCAATACAAGGTTATTCTACAATGCATTGAAATTGGGAATTTGCGAATCTATATGATAAATGAGTTTTTCCCCCCACTTAGCCTGTCTGATTACTGATCTGGATCACTTTGGTGCTGATGCTTTTATTTAATCTCTTTTCTTTAGGTGTTTGTTGTGGCTGTCCTTGCAGTCATTCCGCTGGTACCTAGGAATCTTTCTCATAGGGCTTATCGACTTTCTTTTATGGGTACTACATGCTCTTCTCTGTACTCATTGTACTCACTATATGGGGTAGGTTTTTTAGTTTGATTTTAAAGTTAACATTATCTTCTTGATGTTTTGATGTCTGCTATTTTTAACACCTTGTCTTATGCTATTGCAGAAACCAAGAGCATGGAATTTGCAGGCCTTGCAAGTTTACTTTCAGTCAATAATTGCAACAAAGGATTTCATATTCTTCATCTACTGCCTTTCTTTTGTTACTTCACATCTTTGCCTTAAATGTGAGTATTCTGTGGTCTGTTAATCCCATTATACACTTGTTTGGTTCTTGGCTTTTTCCTGAATGCCAGTAATACTAATACTCTTATTCCTCTATGTCACTTCCCTGTCCCGCCTTTGTATGATGTGTTCTAATTATTTGCAGTTGCGTTGATCCCTATCTTATGTCGGGCATTAGAACATGTTGCCAAGTTCCTTAGACGTAATTTCAGTCGCTCTACCTTGTACAGGTGAATAACCTTTTTAAAGTTTATTCTAAGTAACAAGTAAAGAAAATAACATTGCTAAAATATGCAGCATTGCTCTCATTAAGCATAGAACTGGTATCATCATCTCGTCCCATCTATTTCTTTAGATTACTGTTGGGCACTAAAACTTAAATTCCTTGCCTTCCCAACTCTGCACTATGACTTCTAACCTTTTCCTTTGGCTTTCACTTTCTCTATCATTTTCACTTTATTTTTCTGTCATTCTTCAGTACGTGGTTTCCTGAATATGCCATTGGTTAAGAGAACAGCTGTCTGTATCATGAAGAATCATAAAACAGTAATTTTTAGATTAAATAAAATGAATTATGACTCTTCAATTATAATTCTGACATTTGTGGAGTTCAGTTTTTTATAACTAAGCCTAATATGATATTTCTAATGTAATTTTAATGGATTCCTTGTTTTACTTTTGAACTTTCTGGATCATTTTTCTAGAATTAGATTTTGATCTTTGGATGACCTAAGCAAGTATTGTTTGTAAAATGTATATCATTCTGAAGGAAACTTGTTTTGAATTTTGATATTGATTCTTATTCATGTGGACTCTATATGCTTGAAAAATTTGTGCTGATCAACCCTAATTTATATCATTACTTTCTATTATATTTGCCAAGCTTTTAATGATAATTATTTTAAATGCTACTTCGAAAATTGAAGATAATTTTCAGTATCCCTATTTATAATCATTTTTTGCTAATATTTCTTTATAATTTGGCACTGCTATTGCATCAATTTCATTCCCTCCCTTTCCTTCCATTCCTTGAATATTCATTTCTTGAAAAATTTAATAAAATGAATTTAAAATTATTTGATGATTATAATATATTATATTTTCTATAGAAAATTAATAATTCATTTAAATTATTGATGGAGGAAAATTATGTCAGTCCTCAAAAATCTAAATGTCTTTAGAACATGATATATTTTGGTGCACAGCTCAAATATTTCTTAGAGAATTCTCCGTTGTTGTTTTCTTATGAAGAGTAGTATGTTTTTATTATGTTTTGTCTATCTAACAGATATGTGGTTATTTCTAAAACCCCCCAACACCCCCCTCCCCCCCAAAAAATAAAATTAGAACAAGGATATATTATTTTAAAAACAGGGTGAATAGATAAAGAACGAGAGTAAACACCCATTTTAGTCCTCCAAAGATATACGTGACATCACATTGGCCCTCCATTTATCAACAACTTTAGATTGGTCCTTCAACGATAATTAATGCCATTTTTTTGGTCCTTCAAAGACTAATTTATGTTATTTTGAGGACCAATTTGATGTATTTGTAAATGGAGGACTAGTGTAATGTCATGTACATTTTTGGAGGACCAAAATAGACATTTACTCTAAAGAACAATGATAATCATAAGTGATTTATGACTCATGGTTGTCAAACTCTTGAGTTAACTCTTAAAATCCTAGGACAAAAACAAGCTAAATCACATGTAAACTCTCTTTTTGTCAAACTTGTACGAGTTCAAGTAAACTTTGACAGGATCAGTAAACTCTCAATTCTACTAATGAGTTTACGAGCCTGGATTTACACATGGTTTTGGCCTTAAAACATATAGTTTTGGTTGATTTTGTTGGGTGCTTGGGGTTGAATTGCCTCTGTTCTGCAATATGTATTTGGTTTATGAAGCTAGTTTTATCTTTTAATTATTAATTTAGCTCTGTTTTGTTAAACTACAAAATAATATAAGTGATGGACTACGTATAATATAACATTTGGGTTTTGAGTTATGTTTGTACTTTATTATTCTTGTTTGCTTTGTTATGGAGTTGAAATGTTGAATGTTAATTATGGATACACTATTAAATTATGTTTGGGTACTATAATGTTTTTTGAATAATATTTTTGAAGTATGTAAACTCGTAATTCTTACGAGTCTACGAGCCGAACCTACGATTCAAGTTTAGTTGAGCTCCACGAGTTTACCTAAACTCTTGAGTTTGACAAGCTAACATGAGATATAAACCAATTTTGTAACACCAAATAGAATCTGAAAAATTCTCTTCACATCTGTAGTCATTATTGTTTTCAACTCTCAGTTTTTCTCTAGTACAGTCAAATAGGAACAGAGTTTATAAAGTTTATAGTTGAAGACAAAAAATTGTGTAATAAATGTATTTTATTTAAATGATAAGTCACATTCAAATAAATTAGAAATAATTTGCTTTAAATTTTGGGGACAAGATCTTTTTTTTTGGAGGGGGGAGGGGGAATTTGTCCAGTGTACTGCCCATGCAACACCAATGTTGAGTCATATAATATTGTGTGCAAAAAAGCAACATGCAAGTACACTGAGAGAGGGGTGTTGGATCAAAGTCATGGGAGAAGAGGATCTGGGAGGGGGAGCTATTTTTCTATTTTATATGTTTGTTGTTGATAATTGCGCCCAGCTGCTCCCTAGTGCAAGTCTATATAATAGATTGAATTTTTTTGAGGACCCTATTCATTTTAATGTGCATGAGGCCGTGCTGCTCTTCTCTCTTATCTTTTGAATTTGAATTTGTATCTGGTTGCAAATTATCTCTAATGGAGTTAGATTCTACTTGATTTTAAATGACATGTAAGCAATATTTTTTATTACTTTTTCACTTGAATAGGAAGTACTTGGAAGAGCCTTGTGTTTGGGTGGAGTCAAACAATACTACCCTCAATATACTGACATCACATGCGGAGATTGCACTTGGATTCCTGCTGATCATCTCACTATTCTCGTCAGTTTTTCACGCTTATCCTTTCATTTTCCCCCTAATGGTCCTTGGCTACATATCCCATTTCTGTTGAAGGTATTGTTTGCTTCATGTAACCCTTATTTTTGAACCACACGTGCAGGTGGCAGCGCAACATAATACAAACATTCATGTACTGGCAGGTTTGTTTCATTTCTATCTGAATAGATACATGCTGTGATTTACATTTTAGTAATGTTATTAGTTAGAGCTATCAAATGCCTTTTGTGCTCATGCATCCATATGCACCTACAAACAAGGTGGATATGTCACCATAATGCAATCTTAAGATATTTCTTGTGCTCGATTGCATATACTGTATGCCGGATGTAATGTGTTTATTTATCAAAGGCAAAATATATCTGTAATCTGTTAAATGACTTATTGATTAAAAACATATAATATTGCAATCTTGTATTATATGTTTCCAATTTTCTCTAGGAGATATTGCAGTGAACCCAACGTCCAACAGACCTAAACGAATAAAATAAAATAGTCACAGATCTAATGGCATTTCTTTTCCTGTTTTGCCTTCCTGTAGCTTTTGAAGCTCATGTATCAGGCTCCTGTTACTGCTGCTTACCATCAGAGTGTTTGGGCTAAAATTGGGAGGACTGTTTATCCATTGATTCACCGCTATGCGCCATTCTTGAATACTCCCATCTCTGCAGTCCAAAGATGGTGGTTCAGGTAGAACCTTGGGGGACCAGAAGATTCAAAGACATAATTTCACTGGGGAATCACTTAAATATCTTCTATTGAATCTGAAAATGGAAAGTGATTTCATATGAACGACCAAGTAGCCATTTTGGTTTTTTGAATCTTCAAATGGGAAGTGTTTTCATATGAACGATTGGTCATAGTTACAGGGTACTGAAGTAGTTTTTATAGGTTGAATAAGGATCTAAAAGTGAATGATTATGTCATTTTGAAGCAGTACTTGTTTCAATCAATACTTTTTCTACGACTGTGATTGCATGAGTATAGTTCTGCATGACTTTTTCACGGGGTTCATTAACCATCTTGGCTTGCACTCAACAGAAAAATTTACTAAAATTTTGCCACAAGGAAAAGAACATATGCCCATTGGTAAAAAAACGATTGTTTCAAGCTTAAATTGGGCATTTACAAATTGATAAACCCACAACCCCTTTCTGCATGGTGCTCTTCTTACGTCATGCATAACCAATTTTTTTGATTTAGGCAATCATAAAATTGAGTGATATCCATTAAAAGAAATAACCAATGTTTGGCTAATTTATATTTCGGATTTACTTTCATGCTCTTTCTTGAATCTACTGGATGTTTAAATTAGTTTATTTTATACAATTTTTTTTTCAGTCAAAACCTTTATTTCAAAATTTTAATTATAGATTTTTTTAAAACAAAGTAAGCTAATACGTTTCGAACTTGTAAGACAACACTCTAAAGAGTTAGTGAGTAAACTGATTATCATATATTTATTTTCAGAGGAAGGACTTCGAGGTGAGCTCTCTGTAATATATAAAGAAGGAAAATTTTCAAATTACTGGATTGGAAACGGTTTTGCTGTGGAATAGAGTTAAGAGACATACTCTAGCCAGACTCATACATTGGGGTGACATTTAGACTTTTGTTCATCAAGATCAAGAATTGTTCTATTAAAGTTGGGTATTTACAAATTGGTAAATTAAACCTACAATTCTTTTGATCTGGCGCTGTTTTGTCATGCTTAACCAAAATTTGTGATTTAGGGTATAATCAAAATAAACATAACAATCATAAAATTGAGTGATATCCGTTAAAAGAAATAATCAAAATTTGACTAACTTACATTTCATATTTACTTTCACGTTCTTTTTTGAATCTAGTCCATGTTTAGTTTTATTTATTTTACACTGAAGAAAGTTTCAGTTAAAAGGTCTCAACTGAACATTTTGATCATAATTTTTTTAAAAGCAAAATAAGCTAACTAATTTAGTTTCAAGTAATATTTTTTACCCACTTTCTTCGTCTGTTCCCATTACATAGCTTAGAATAATAATATTTATATAGACTACTCGTCTAGTGTTGGAACAAGATGAGAACTCTGGAAGGAACCAAGAAAGGTACTATAACTAGACAAAATGTTGAAGTTGAAAGAAAAGGGAAAATGCACGCACCCCATGGCGGATGGATGAGCATGCATGTTCCTGCAGATTTTTATCCAAGTCTTCTTTGCAAGTCTTCGGCTTTGCCATTTTCGATGTAGTCCAAATATTAATTATGTTCCTATACTTTTTCTTATTTGCAAAATTTAATTTCCTTTTCATGAGAGCCATATTCCTCTTGGCCTATTATACATATAATTGAAATTGACCAGTTTGCAAATCATTCATATCTTCAAATTCTACTAGTTGAAGACAAAATAAGAGGAAGAAAATGTTAAAAATAATTGAGTTGGAATTTCGTTCACTCCCAAGCCTATACACAAGGACAATATAGATTTTTTCTCTCAATGATTTCTATTTCTCCAACTAAATGTGTGCATTTCCAGGAAACACCCTCGAAATTGTATTGATCCTCCAAAGTCAAGTCAATGTGCATATCTTTAACGAGCTTTTTCTCACTGATCTCTCTCTCTCTCTCTATTCACTTCTCCAACTTTTGCAGACTATATAAATACATGATGGCATAGGGTATATCATATCCATCCAACACTAAGCAATAAATATATCCTAATCATGAAGGCCATTCTTATTGCATTCTTACTTTTGGCTTCCGTTATCTTCCTTCCCACTTCAACTCTAGCTCGAGTAGTGAATGGTAAGACTGGTTAGCTCCTACGTACTCCTTCCAATCCCAATCCCATATGCATGTTCATATTGTTTTTGCAATAAACTTGTTTCCATAAAGAAATATTCAAGGTTTGCTGCAGTCACGCAACGATTACGTTTTGTTTTTTTGGCAATAAATCACAATTTGAAACCTAAAATCACGGAACATGCCTACATCAGTTTATCATAATTAATTTCCTTCTTTTTTTAGTTTTATTTTTGTCCTTTGATGCATCATGTTTTGCGTTTGCTTGGTTGGAACGTTTGAACTAACAAACTGCAATAAATTTGTGATCTGAAATCTTAAACTATCTAATGATATGCTATTATGCAGGAGTGAGATTTGAGGTCGGACCTATCATGAAAGGTTCTCCTGTTACATCATGTACTCGTTTTCCTAATAGACCTTGCTATCCCAGCAGGCCCCCTCCACCACCATGTAACCCATACACGCGTGGTTGCCATCAACCACGTAATTAAGGTCTAAGAAGAAATAACATCTGGACTTTCAATCGAGGGCAATAAGCTCTACATACACAATAATGAATAAACTCTTTTAGTTTTTAAGTGTTGGTGCCTATCTATGTAACACTATTACGTTGTTACTTGAATCATCTCTATATATTATTGCTTTCAAATTCTATGTAAACCTTTGGATGAAAAAGACATCTACCTATCTACTTTGTAGTTGTAATGTTGTGAAATAAAAGAGCTGGCTTTTAGGTCAATCTAATCAATAAAACGAAAAAAATAATTGCACACCAAATTTTTATACTATTTTTACACTTAGTTAACGATAAGCAAATTATTAGTTAAAAAAATCGTTTGGTTAATGAATTTGATAATAGATTACCAGCTTAAAAGTAATCGATTATTAAATTCATTAACTAAAAGTAATCGTTTGATAATAGTGCTCTCACTTTTTATATATATATATATATATATATATATATATATATATATATATATAAAGTGAGAGTATTGTAAAAGGTGGAAGGAGAAAACTTGACTATTAAATCTTACTTGAATAGTTAAGATTAGAGTTACTTAAAATTCGCATGATCACTTAAAAAGGTCACATAACTTTTATGTTATAATCTTAATCATTTATATAAAATCAAATAATCAAAATTTGTCTCTCTCATTCTCTCAAAATAAACCTCTCCTTTCACAAAAACTTGTGCTCATGTTCTAATTGTTGCTTAACATGAAGAAAGCACTGATGGGCTCCTTGGATCCACAAGCGCCTGGGTAGTTCCTCCTATAGATCACAGCAGAAACAAAATTACCCACTCATTCGGCAAATTATAGTAAATCCAATGTGCTCTGCCTCCGAAATTTCTTCAATCACTTTTTGTGTCTCAAGTTTATAGCCTACTCGAAAACAACCATATAATAGATATGAGAAGAAAATAATAAGATCAAATATACCTTGTGAGTGACTGAACAAAGTGAGAAATACTAAGAAAAGCATGAGAATGCCTACCAATTTCTTCAAGATATTTGTACTCAACTTGTTTTAATGTATTTGCTCTCTGTAACCTAGCAAAAGTAGTGAATTCATACACACTACATCCAAGTGGTATGCATACCTAGAATTTAAACACTAATTAGGTGCATTTTTTTATACAATAATGACACAAAAGTCTATGCAAACTACCAAAATCCCTCTCCACTAACCCAATTTTAATGGCTTCGGGTTAGGAGCATTTAATTAGGAGCATGTGAGGAAATGTGAACATATATATGAGGAAACTTTGGAATTGATTAGGTGAATTTACCAAATGTAAACGTCTATTCCTTACAGTATAGCTAGTACGGCAACTGCTCTTAATTTGGATTTTCCTTATATATGCATGCTATAACGATAGAATAAAATGTGAGCCCTCTGCGACCCAAACACAGAAATTTAAATTCCTTAGTATGTAATCTTTTGTAAATAATTTAGCTTTAAAGACCCTGTGTCACTCTTTATTTGGTTATGATTGACTCTCTTGTAATCCTCGATGCATTTTGTGGTCTCTTTCTTATGTTTTTATGTTTTTTTCTAAATAAAATAAAATTATAGCAGTTGTTTTCTCATCCTTAGTTTTTAGTTATTTTGTGGTTATTCTACCTTTCATTTGATTTTTTTTATTTAAATTATTACAAATAGATAATCGATTGAATATATCATACTTTCTTTTTATTTTTATTTTACAACAGATATGAAAAAAAATTAAACAAATACTACTCTACTTTGATCAGCCAAAGTCTTATGCAGACTTTTGAAGTTTCATGGTTGATTCTTTGGTGGGACTCTTAATTGGTTGAGGATAAGGTTTTTCTTCTCTTCAACCATGTGCTGCTGAACCTTTTCTGCATAGACTCTCCTTCCCCCTCCCCAAGGGACTTCACTTCTGATGGCTCTTGTGCTTCAGGTGATAAAATGAATAACTTGGAGCTAGTAGTTGTTGCTACTGATGGACTTCTCCTGTAGCCTCTCCTATGAAACTCATCACTACTTGAACTATCCTCCACCATAGGTGCCTTTGCTTTGGCCTTAGCTGATGAGTCCATGCTTTCAAGCATGTTAATCTCTCCATCAGTGCTGCTTTCACTGGAAGATGTATCACTTAGTGTGTGGAAGATTGCTACACTCTCCTTCTTTGCACCCTTAAATGAGTAGCTTTTTGTTTTCCCCTTATGTAAAGGAAGCGGAGATTTTGATTGTGAGTGAATGCCATCCCTACCCAAACTATAGGTGGTTGAGAGCTTCCTCTCTATGCATTCCCTTTCTCGTACTATATCACCCAACTTTTCCAAAACTTCTTTGCCCACTGCTTCCTCTGCAGCTTTTTGCTCAAGTTCTGTGATTGTCCTATCGAAAGCTTTCTTTCTGAGCTGAAGTGAGCGCTGAAAGTTTCATTTGGTAATTAATATGCCAATTATGATTCAAGGTACATTTTTACTTAGTGCAGAGGTAATACATAAGAAAGAACAAGCAGAAGGATTTTGTGCTTACTCGCTCATCAAGGAAACTTCCAATGCCTTGATCTTGAAGTTTCTTTTTTGTCCAGAATGTACAGCAGAAGCTCACAAGTCCAGCTAGCACCACTAAAAGAGCCGACTCAAATAGCAGAAACAATACTATTGCCCTTTCATTGCCTACAGAAAAGCTATATCCAATTGTCAAAACATTGCCACATTCTATTGTTAATTTACAGAGTTGAACATCACCTGTATATATGCTAACATGCTCGGTCCTTGCTTGAGAGCAGCTAGATGCAAGCTTCTGACCTACAAAGTGATGAAAAATTGTATGTACAGATGAAAACCACCTACTGACCCAATAATTGATATCATATACTGCTAGAACTACTAAAGTTGATATTATGAGTTACTACAATCTTGGTTGGAATTATATTCAATCTTACTGTATAACTTGCTTTCTTTAATAGTTGAAGGCGGGAAATAAATGGTGATCCTTTATCTCCCTAATCTACTTTTATGGCTATGCAGTTGTTCGTTTAATTGTTGTATCATGTTTGACAACAAGAGGAGTTAAAGCTCCATTATTTAAAATTTAAAAAAAAGTCAACTAAAGCCAAGTCACTGTCGCTTTGCATTTACTGCTTTATTTATATCGTACAGAGGATCAAACGGGATTCAGATTAATTTTTCCAATATGCCGAGCTTCTAACAATATTAGGAAAGCTCTGCATTTTTGCAGCAAATTAACTTTTGAATACTCACATCTCATTTTTCTGAAATTCTATGAGAGGCAGTCAATCCTCAGTTACTTAAAAACACTTTCAGTTTTAGGTGAAATTTCAGGTCTATACAGCAGCAATGTTGAGGGGAGTTCAGCTAAAGTTGAGCGTAAGATTCAGCTATCTCAAGCTGTTCATTTGATTTTCACTGAACAACAATTCTTTAACCCCAATAGTTTATTAAGTAATTGACAACGACTCTAAGATTGATTTTTGGTTTGCACATACATATAATGCTAAGGTGAATGATGTTGAATTGTCTTCCAAAGAAAGGAGTCAAGCTTAAAAAGGATGAAAGAATCAAATAGCACTGCCTTTTTATCTTTATCGAAATTGCTAAATCTGGTATGTGGTAGTGTGCAGCATGGAGTGTGGGCGAAACAAAACATTCTGAAAGTGGAGTTTGGCAAGTTTCAATCCCACAGAATTCCCAATGGATTGGAGAATTGGACGAACCTTTGTTGTAATGTGTTCAGTACCTTTCTTTGTTTGATCATTCACAAAAAAGTAGCCCTCTTGAGGATAATTTCTAGCATGGGAATAGTTAATGATCTTGCAAGTCAGCTGCTTGTTACAATCAGCAGTGATTAGTCAAGGTTCTTGGACTTGGCCTCTACCCAGATATGACCACCTAGTAGATTCAAAGTAAAACTTTGGTGTTGATATTCATTTAGCCCCCACTTGAGATGATGCTCTCATCCGGTCAGTATTAATGCAACTGTTCTGCCACTTCAAAGGGTCTTTTCAACACCAAGCCAGAGTTATCAACAAGAGGACACTTAAATTTAGTACAACAATTTCCTAACGACTTTAGCGGTTGGGTAGTATCAAGAAAGGAAGTAGGCATAATTAGAGTCTTAGCAAAAGTATCCAAGCAAGAAGGAATTCTATATCAATAATAGCTGGCATTGGTCAAGGATCAAAGATTGATAATAAGATGCAACAGTACATTTCAGTTTAGTATTTGTATTAGTTGTTAAAAAACTGCTTATCAAAAGGCAGGTGTAAGAAAGATGCATACCTACAGTACGGCATTGCAGTGGGTTGCCAGTCTCTACATTGAATATCAAGACCAAGTTGTCAGTGCATTCAAACAAGCTACTTAACTACAAAAATATAAGTTTAACTTCCTTAAATAAAAGTTTGTGAAATGCAAGTATGCAACGGGCAAATGTCCAAATTCCCATCTGGTGATTTAATAGACTCAGCCTTAAAAGTGTAAAGGGGAACAATTGTTGAGTACCACTCATTCAATGTTCTCGAAAGAAGCAAATATGGTTAGTTAAGATAGTGGAATCTTACTTGAGGCAACAAGGAAAGCAAGAAGAATCTCCTCATCCACTACAAATTGACTTAGATCACTCTTGGATAATAAAGTTGAAAATTGACCTGTTCAACCAGCCACTCAGAAAATTAGATAGTCTGAAACTATGCAAACGTTTTTCAAATGCTGAGGTTCATGAGGAAAGGAATGAGAAAACATGACAACAAGACACACCAGGATAGCTTTCAGACCAATAGATTGATCCAGTTGCAGGAACCAGCATAGTGAATAATGCAGCTTTTGGTCTAATTGCTGAAACAATGGTGTAATCATCAATAGTGTGGCTAACTTTTCCTTCCATCTCTATCTCTGAATAATAGACTGCAAAGCCAGAGCAATCAAGAAAAGGACCAACTTGAACCACAGAGTTCTCTGTATTTCTTCTGGAGAATTTCTTAAGAACCCCATTTGGTGAAAACGAGTAAAGGAATCCATCCAATGAACCAATAGACACCCATCCTGTTACATCAAGTATGCTCCAGTAAAGTTATATACCACAAGAGAGATTTCAGATTACTGCAAAAGTTGCATGTAACACACGGAGATTGAAAATACTTAGGGAAACTACGAGGCAATATGGATGCTCCACAATTATACATATATTGTCCAGATGGGCCAGAAAATACTAGCAAACACTCAATAGAGAAGAATGATGTATTATCATAGAATGATAGAACAACTTCTAATTTAGACATCAATCTATGTATGCAAAGGATATATAAAGACAGATCCTGTCCTACAGATCCATAGCACAGTGGTTTGCAAAAGGGAACCATGTAAAGAGAGAGTGTGATCATGGAAACCAAAGGTTCATTGTGAAGAAACGAAGAGAAGACAGTGTATCGCAAGCAAAGAAATCCTAACTTCTCTTTACAAAATTTCTACAGATGTTTGTTAAAACAGTGATCATTCCCTTACTAATTTAGAGACCTATACATAACAAATCAAAATTCATAATGAAAGTTTCAATGAGTAAGGCTTACAACTGATCAAACTTCTAAGAGAAAAAGACTTACCATTAGAGTCCACTACAAGTGCACAGTCTGCTTTGCTCAATGGCCCAATGCTTCTCTGCCACAAGATATTTCCTGAATAGACATCAAGGGCCAGAACAAGAGCCCTCACTGGAACCGTGACATACAGATGACCATTGTTTCCAGGGGTGATGGTGAAATTTTTATCTAATGAACTAAAATCCTGTATCCATCTAAAGTAATGGCTACGAACTGACAAACAATAGAGTTCTCCTTCTGTATTTGAGATCTGCAAGTGCAAAAACATATATACTTTCGATGAAGTCATATTAATCCTGGGAAATGAACAAGTATGATTTCCTAAAAACAGTTTATTAAATGAGAAAACTACATGTCAGGACATAGTTAGCAGTGTCAAGTACAGTCTCAGTTACTATTAGTGAATTTAACATATTTTCCTTGTCCTTTCCCTGTTGCCTGTGGCTGCCCCTTAAGATAAATCACACATAACAATTCTTCTCAGCCATCATCACTATAATTGTTGGAAAAACCACCATTCAATACATACATCACTACCAAAGCCAAAGTGTTGAATAAATATTACAATAAATCAAGGATGAGTAGACCTTACATATATACTACCCTCACATCGATCAAGCATGGGGACTGATGCAAAGTAACAATCTGTAAGATTTTTCCTGCATCCTTGACGGTAGCCAAATTGGTAAAGCACAGGTCCTACACTCCAAAGTAAACTTCTATTTGACAGATATGCAAAGAGTCCCCGATTCTTGATATTGATGAATACAGTTGAGCTTAATGTGCTTACTGAGACCCCAATAATTTCAACCTCTCCCTGTTGACCTGGTTCTGGACCAAAGAAGACTTTTGCTGCAGGTTCAGAAGTTCCAATGCTTTCAAAATTAATCATCAGTATTCTGCTATCAGCTACCATGTATATCTGCAAGTGCCTTACAGGAATTAATTTACATTGGACATTTTTGTTGGTTGTATTTGGTAAGCTTGTATTTCAACACTTGTATACAGGATTCTCATGTTTCTTAGAAATCTATAAAGGACGCCTGTGTTTGGCAATGGCATGTGAGCACCATATGTGATTAAAAGAATGTGGGATGCCCTCATGCCCATCATTCAATCTGATTTTGGGATTCCATATCTTATAAAAGAGTAAGGGACTCCAAATTAATTAAAACTTTTGGATATGTAAACCTAATACAAAATAAGAAACATATTTTTTAGTATGTTGAACAGTTTTCAATCATTCTACCAAATATGGTGATCTTAAATTTCCAGAAAGTTCAAACTTAGATATCTTATTAGCAGATAGGGAAGAGAATTCAAAGTTTAAGGCAGGTAATTCTAATGCATCATTAGTGCAGAAGACAAGAAAATTCCTTGGAGATATTTATGCATGGCATCCATTGAGCATTCAGAACATCTTACACACTACATAATTTATATGTGCACAGTTTAGAAATTATTCTGTGGGAGTCATATGCCAAGGAGTTAATGCATTCCATGAGTATGTATATTTTTATAAAGTTAATGCTTTTAGGAATTGCAGATGCTGAGAAAAACAGGCAAAATGCATGCAGCAAGCAAGCGACAAGTTATTACAAAATCCAAATATAATAAACCATTTTTCCAGAAGTAAACTAAATTTAAATCAGAATGACGCACCTTCCCACGACCTCCATGAACTGGAGCCATACCAACATTACATTTATAGTCCATATCTATGGTCCAGGCAATGCTACCATTATTTTCAAATGCAAAGAAGTTCTTGTCAGAACAAGCATAAATCCTTCCATCATCACCAATTAGAGGTTTGGAAAGCCTATGTGAAAGGCCTCTTGGCGTCTCCTGAGCTGAAGCAAACACACTCATTATCAAATAAGAAAATTGTGGAGTTAAGAAAACTCAGTTATATATGTCAAGGCATGGAGGCAGAGAGAGAAAAATATGGACCTCTAGATAACCCATGATATGCAGAAACAGAAGCCAGTTCAGCAAACAATACTAAAACGAGGACAAGTAATTGTGTCATTGTCATTGCAGAGGACAAAATCTGGAAACTGCAGAGTGAGAGAGAAACAAATGTATTGTCCATGAGAGAGACTCATGTTGAAACAATACTTAAGCTTATATCATCACAATGTTGAAAAGGATCAATGGATTTTGTGAGATTTCTGACGTAACGAAAATGATGTCAATGTGTTAGTGGAATAGTGGTTCCCTAGTCGAGTGTTATATGAAACCCACCAATGCAGTTGTAACTGCTTCAAGTTGAGTTTACATTTTTACCTTTTATTTTTAATTGTCTTTAAACTACTAAATTGCCGGCGGTTGTTGTTGTTGGTGTTGGTGGGGGTTGGCAGTTGGGATTTGACGGTTGAGGAAGAATGAGGGAGTGTTTGGATGGCCAGAAAAATGGGGACGTGAGCATGACGTATTAGACGTTTGAGAATCCGAGAAAATGAAGGAAAATGTTGTGAGAAAATGTTGTGCTGCGTGCAATGTGGACGGGTTTCTCTGATATGCTGCAGAGAGAGTGTGTGGGTGGCGTTTGAGATTTCGTGGGTCCGTTTATGTCGTTGTTCGTCTATTCTGTGCAAAGAGAGCGGAAAACTGGAAAAGTGTTTTAATGCAAAAAAAAAGGATAATAAATTACTTAAAACTTGGATTAGTCAATTATCCTGACTAAAAATCTTTATTTTCTGATTTATAGTAGTATAGAACATTTTTGCTTTTGGCTTGGATAATGGTGATTTGGAGATTTCTAAACACAACCCATTGGCGATGGTACAAGTCCTGGTTTGTTTCTTTCCCTATTCAATCTATTATCTTGGTTCACGGGCTTCTGAACAAAGAGAATCTTCTATGATAAACTCATAGTCACTGAAAGGAGAAGGGCTCAAGTTTGTGTGACATCCCAAGTGCAGTAGGGATGATAAACTCGCAACTGAAGTCGTTGGTTTCCGTTTCCCCAAAGCCCTCAGGTTCGCCTTGAATTGCTATTGCCTTGCTACCGCTTCTCACCAAGGTTTTTCTCATTTTAATATTAGGCCCAAATAATTTCAGTATCGAATTGGCTTTACATAATTAGTTATTTTGAGACATTGATTCGGCTCTAGTTTTAATTTCTATTTTAATTCAAATATTGTTAACTTCTAAGGACGAACATGTCGAGAACATATATGTGGAATGGTGGTTAAAGGACCAAAGTTGAGTGAAAATATATTAACAAACCCATGAAAGGACAACTATATGTGGAATGGTGGTTAAAGGACCAAAGCAATGCACACTGCTGCTGTTGTTAAATGAGTTGTCTAAGGAAATAATAAATTAAGATGGCTAACTTTGGATTTCTTCACCTTAATTAAAAATACTATGAGTTTTGGTTTCTTTATCTGCTTTTACTTTTCACCATTTTGCTTAAAATCATCATAGCTCTTTATCTGGTTTCTTTCATTTTTGCTTTCAACCAAGAAATTGATGAGGTGTTAAATTCTGATTTAGTTACAGGCCTAATATTAGGATCTTATGTGTGTTTGCAAACAAATTCCTTATGTGTGTTTAGGCCTAATATTTAAATTTGATGAATGGCAATATTGTATCTGAATTTCTATTTGAAAAGTTAAGAATAAAGTTTGGTCTCTTACAATAATTAATTAGTGAATTGTGCATCTCAGATTTGATATCTTAGTTTGCCACCATGGGGCTCAAACCCCATTCATGGGTTTATTGGATTCTTATCAAACAACATGTAATGCTGCACAAATATTGCTCATGTTTTAAAAATTTCTTTTGGGGAAAATAGCAATCATGTCCTGTAACTGCAAATGCCCCAACGAAATCTTTTACAATTCAGAATTTTGATGGGTTGCTTGCTTTAGTGTCAGAGTTTTGGTTGTTGGTGTTGATGCACCCACTAAGTATTTGGATTGAGTTGCTGACAGAGAAAGGGAGTTTAGGGAGTGATCTCACTCCTAAACTATTCAAATTAGATAGATCCCGTTTCAAAAGAGAAAGAGAAACTGTTAGGTTTTGCCATTGAAGGCTCATCCCCTCCACCTCTCCTTTAGTATTTTGCTTGCATTTTTAAGAAAAATAAAGGGTCTTTATTTTAGCTTAATCTGCTACAGAAAAACCCAACTCAGAGAATATTGGAAGCCCAGGAAGATTTTAGCTTTGCATTGAAGCAATATATGTAGCCAATCTTTGCCACAGCACACCAGGGTGCTGCAACTGGAGATAATAAGCAGAGGTTAGAAGCAATTCCCATCACGCATGGTGCTATTTTTGCTACTTAGTAGAGGTACAGTTTTAATCATATGTGACTTTCAAGTGGTCAAGGAAAGGTAAAAACAAAAGCACAAGGGCCCGCACCCAAAGAGCAGGCTTATCAGGAATTGGCCTACGACATGCTTGGAGAGTTATGCGTTTTAGAATTTAACACCTTTCAGAAGAGCTGATCCTATAGCCAAAATGAGGTGACAAATTTGAATGAAGTTCACAACCTCGAGAATAAGCGCAAGAACTACAGGAGAGAATCTATGGCCTCATCTGACTATGTCATGGGTTCGCCATCCTATGGGAAGCTTTACCAAGTACGAGAAAATACCAATCAAGCATGAGATTTTGGCTCTTACTCCCATATTGTGAACAAATTATTTACTCTTCATCACTTCTTAATTGTCATTTGTTTCATTATTTTGTTTTTCAGGGAAGTGGGGATGATGAGACAATTACCCCTGTTAGACGTTAAAGTAGGATTAGAAGCAAAGACACTTCAATTTCAAACAAGTAGGAGAAAAATCAATTTCAATTGATATTTTGTAATTAAGAAAGCTAAATTTACATATAAAAAAGAAAAGACACGTAAGTATGCCTCATTAATAATCTTTATAGAACTACTATTTACACTATTTAATAAATTGTGGACAATTTGCTAATGTGAATGCAGATGAATTATGTGAAAAAATTGGTAGCATCAGAAAAGAAAAAAAACATTGTTTTATCTTAGCAAAAGCATCTCTTACATGCGAATGCATAACAAGTATATAAAACTTTCATCTTATATATTTAGTAATTTAAACAAACTTACACATTTCAACTTGGAAAGAAACTTATCTCACCTATAGTGGGAAAAAATTAAAATAAATTAAAATGACAAGCAATTTATATTTACACCGTCATTGTATCAATATAAAAGATTATTTTTAATATTGATAACCTTTTATTAGTAAACATTCATCAATTGCACTGCATTACCTTACTTTAATTATGGAGTAACTTATTTACCTCCTAATTTTTAGTTTAAAAAAAACAATTTAAGTAGACTTTATGATAACATTTGTGATATTCAATTTTAACAGTGTAAACATTTTCTAACTAATAGTTACCTACTAATAACTAAATCTGCTAAAATTGTATTTTTGATTGGTAACTATTAGTAGATTTTTTTTTAATAAATATGCATCAAGTAAGTTAGCCTAACTAAATATTTACTTGGCTAACTACTTAAATAATAGTAACTAACTAATTCTTATCAGTATCTTAGAGCAATTATATTGTCTCTATTTTATGTTATTTCTTTGTTAATGTTTTATACAATAGCTCTATACATGTATTCTATCTACTTCTTCAATATAAAATAATTTTTTTACATAAATAATAATATATTCATTGTGATGATAGAATACATGTATTGAAAAATTATTTTATATCATCACCCAACGCCCTCACACTCCATTTCTTCAGCTGCTGTGCATCTACTTTGCAGAATAAGAATCTTCACTTTAATTTTTCTTTCATAGGTGCTGTCTGCCCATATTCTATGTCGGATTATAATGTGCTGTTGTAATGGCTTGAGTTAGTTAATAAAATGTGGATATATATATATATATATATATATTTGTAAATAAATTTACCAAACTATTCCTTTAACCCGTGTGTCGTGCGGGCGCTTGCATATCAATCCTTGTAGTTAGTGTGATTGAAAAGATAGTGTTAAATGATATATTCTTAATGTGTTGTGTAGCTAGTATGTCAATCTATATGCATTTGATTAAAGTGTTGTGTATTTAATATTTTGATTAGAGATATTTAATTAATATTAATGATGCATCACTTATTGTTGATAATTGTGTCTTTATTTTTCATTGTAGAAGTTGTAGAGAATGTGAAAAGTTATTTGTTAGAAGTGTGCCGCATCAGCACTTGAGAGTATTTTGAATTATATGCTTGCAGGATCCCATTTAATTATACCTATATAGATTCATGCCATGCAATCTAAAGAAAGAAAATCTTTCTACTGAAACAAATATTAGAAAATTTTGTAATAGACTCATTTAATTCTATATAAATGATTTTATGTACTGGAATGCTGTTACAATGGTTAAAATATTTTGTAATGTATTTATAATTTGGTTTAATGAAAATAAAATAGATTTGACCATTACTTCATATTACGTTAAGCAATATAATATATGAGCATATTAATTGAACTAAGAGAAAATAATAAAATAATAAAATTTAACTATATAAAAACATAATCATCAGTGCCAACACTAAAGAGACAATAAGGTTGTTGTATTGTTACAAGTCTTTGCACGTAACCTCATCCATAAGATTTTATATAAAAGATGTTTTAGTGGGCCTGGAGTGCTTATTGTTTCGTTAGTATTGGCATCAATGGTTAGTTATACTTTCTATTTTGGTTAAACTATGTTATCATTTGATAGGTTTCTATTTAACTCGATTAACAAATAGAGACTATATTTGTTGGCCTAATATAAAATAATGATTAACTTTATTTATATTTTAATTAAACAAAACCATAAATGCATTTACGAATGGGTACTTTGGAAGACTAAATAATCCTTAATAAATACCTTCACTAGTATATTAAAAATATGTTACAATTGGTATAAATTGTAATACTCCTGACGCTCAATAATTTTCCGACCTGCCAAAATTTGAGCTCGACTGTAATTTCATCAAGGTTGAAAAACTTGGCCAAAGTAATTAAGCTTGAAAAACCAAGCTCGAGAAAATGACAGACCCTGATAAATAAATATTATATCAAGAATTTTTATAATTTTTCCAATAATTATTCATGTGATCAAGTGAAAATACCATGTGTCATTGACACGACATGGACATGGACATGGACATGAACCCAACTCGCATACACAAATTGCCACCCCTAGACACAATGAGATACAATCAATTTCGATACAAACACGTCTTAGGAGAAGAAAAGAAATGCAAACATTTCGATACAATCAATTTCTAAGGGGAGGTAGCTAAAATTCCAATCTCTAAACTTGAAGCTACTATCCAATGCCTAAAATTATCAACAAATACCAAAGGTTCCACATATCCATGAACAAACGAAAATGCTAAATAAATCCAATCACCCCTCCTAAGTACCTCCGTGGTTATAACTTAGACCTACGTTCCAATTGTTAATACAAGATAACTTCCAACATCATCCCTAAAGTTTATGAGGTCAATATTCAAACCAAAGCTCCATCATTATCAAGAAGCTGGTGTAGAGTTATGTTGTAAAAAAGTTCCAAAGCTTCTTCCCCATTGAAACTTCACCAGGATGTAGGTAATCTTCGTCATCCTCATCGTCAACTCCATCGGCATCTTCCCCGCGGGATTCACTCCTATACTCAGTATCATGCTCCTCCGCTGTTCCATTCACCTCCTCACTCAAGGCCATATTGTTGTTGGCATAGGTCCTTGTCGTATCACCATAACCATCATCATGGGTCTCCACAATTTTCTGAGACTGAAACACAATAACATGCATTTTAACATCAACTTCATATCAAAACTTTTTAACATTCGGAGCCTATTCTCAATCCCAAATTTCCAAAGTTCAATGATTAATACTCCAAATTGAAATCGAATACAAAATATAAAATAATCAAAAAAAGAGGAGGAATAAAAGGTTGTGCATGCTTAAAATGCTAAACCATGCTTACCTGCACAAGTTGTATGCTTCCACCATTCTCATTAGTAACGCCAACTGAATGTGAAGGAGAAGTTTTTGAGTAGAAAATTCCTTCCTCTGTATCTTTTAGGCGATCAACCTCTCCCTCACTTTCTTTGCCACCACCAGACAAGGCTCTGGCAGATGAGGTTGTTGCTCCACTACAAAAATTCAGTGCACATCCGCATGTAAGTAGACCAAAATAAAAGCCAATAGACATTTGGCAACTATCAATATTCAATAAAAAAAAATTAAATCTATAAACAAATCATTGAATATATAGATAATCTATATATGATATTCTTAAGTTACTTTTTCAAAATTTGTTGGCCCATTTTAATATGGATTTAATTCTAATCCACTGTCAGTATAAAGTTTCTTTACATTGACATCCAATCACATGCTGACACATTATTAAAAGAGTTAGACTTTCTAAGTAATTGTTGTGATAGTCAAACTCTTTTAATGATTTGACACTACATGATTGGATGACAGTGTAAAAAAACTTTACAATGACAGTGGATCAAAATTAAACTCTTTTAATAATAACCTATAAATTTTTTAGAAATTATATGTATACTAATTTAAAATATATTAGTTCCTTCTTAAATTGCCAATAAATTGGCTTAACTGATAAGATTTAACTGCATCGACTCAAAGGTCTTGGGTTGAGGCAACTTCCCCTCCACCTAAACTTTTTTTCCCAAAAAAAAATTGTTGATAATTTAAGTAGTACAAAATGTTGGGGATGAAAAATCATGAATGCACGAGTAGGTTTTTTTACATTTTAAAATAAAATCATTTTATCTAAGCTTATATGTTGTATTTAGATTTTTGTTGATAATTTGTATTAGTTTAGAAATTATATGTATACTAATTTAAAATATATTAGCCTTCTTAAATTGCCAATAAATTGGCTTAACTGATAAGATTTAACTGCATCAACTCAAAGGTCTCGGGTTGAGGCAACCTCCCCTCCACCTAAACTTTTTTTCCCAAAAAAAAAATGTTGATAATTTAAGTAGTACAAAATGTTGGGGATGAAAATTCATGAATGCACGAGTAGTTTTTTTAACATTTTAAAATAAAATCATTTTATCTAAAGCATATATGTTGTATTTAGATTTTTGTTGATAATTTGTATTAGTTTAGAACATGTTTCTTAATAATTTTAGTATTTAAAATATCCTTTTAAATTTGAAATATTTGCTTTTAATTTATATTAATTTGATAATTTAAGCAGCAGTTTACGATTATGTTTTTATAATTAGTTAATATTTTATGTTCGAATATTTCTACATTGTATGTTCAATGAATATTAAAAATGTTTATATATTGATCTGATTAATTTAGTTTTATATTTTTTTACTGTTACTTTAAAGAATGAATGTGTTCTAAAAAATATCAACTTGAAACAAAAAATAAAAAAAAACATCCGTGAGGTATTACACTATCAAAATGTCCTTCACTTTGGTTCTAAAAACATATGCTAGTTATGGGTCTAAATAAGCAGAAGTGTACTTACGCTTTGGGTCGCCTCAAATTATATCTTGTTTCACCAGCAGTTTGTACAGGAGGAGCAGCCTTCTGTCGCCTCCTTTTGCGTTGCCCTGGTATTACACTATCAGAATGTCCTTCACTGGCATCACCATCATGCCCACTCACAGTCATTTGAGATGTTTGAACACGGTTTCTCTTCCGTACATTCGCTGGCATTCTTCTACCAGATGGCTTCTGACTTTCAGAATTCACATTGGCAGAATCCTCAGCATTTCCATTTGGAAACTCAGTCTCACGATCATCCACAGATTCCCCAGGTACGGCCTTAGCATCTTTGGCAGCAGTTTTCATTCCCCCAAGTATGGCCTTAGCATCTTTGGCAGCAGTTTTCATAGTGCGTGTACGCTTTCCTCTGGGCCTTCCCCCACCCTTGCGTGGTTTCTTCTGTCCACCCTTTGAATCAGGAGGCTGGGAATCTTCTGGAGCTTCTGGGGCCTTACTGTCAATGTTGCTCTGGTTGTCAATTGATGGATCATGGTCAACTTCAACCTCTGTGATATCATTGTCAGATTGTACCCTCCGGGCATCAAAAGAATCATTTACAATAGCAAATGATAGCTCTGCTTCATTTTCAGTGCCAGGACTCCTTCCTGGTGAATCTTCTATGTCAACAGACGAAGTTGCCACGTCTCTTAAACTACCAACATCTTCAGATTCAATCTTTTTAACTGGAGAGATCTTGAAAATCTTAGAGGTGCATTTACGTAGCCAAGACATCGTACCACCAGAAACTGGTGACTTTGGATCAGGAGTAGGTGACACTCCAGTATTTTGCCTTGAAGAAGCCAGATTTACATCAGAACCACCCTGTATAATATCAATTGCCAGTTTTGGAAGAGAAGGCACCTCTACATTCTCAATGTCAGCTGAGGATTGTAAATCGGACAACACAAATTCAGAGATAATTTCCCCACAGTTCAGGCAACTCCTTAGTTTCTCAACAAACTCAATAAAACGCCGTCTCTCCTCCATAAATTGTTCCCGCTGAATTTTCAGCTTCTTATTAAGGTCAACAAGCACATCTATGTCCTCCTTCATTTCCAATCTTTGCCTTTCAAGATGATTTTTATTTTCATCAGCTTCTTGTTTCTCCTTCTCTAATTTACTTCTTTGAAGTTTCATTTCCTCCATTTCTCTATTAGCTAGTTCTCTCAAGAAATTAATATTGTTTAATTCACTCTCTCTTTTTTCCTCAAATAACTTCTTCCTCTCAAGCAAGTCTTTTTCCTTCTCCTCTAACTGATTCTGCATATCAGCTTCAAGTTCTTGTTTCCGCAGCTCAAAATCCAGAAGCATTTGGCTTCTCTCACTTTGAACTTTTTCAGCTAAGCTTGACTTCTCCACCTCCATTTCAGCAGCAAATGACTCTTTAGCCAACTTAAGAGTTTCCAGCTCCCTTTGTACATAATCCTGTGTGGCCTGCTTCTCATTCTTTAACTTTTCTTCTTCACATTGATTTAGTTTTAATATTTCTTCCTTCTGTTGAATCACATTTTTCAGCTCTTTCTCAACATCTGCTTTTTTCAGATCCAGCTCATCCCATTCTCTTTCGAAAGTCTCTTTTTGCTGCCTCAAGTCATCAGCTTCCTTCAGAAGCAGTTCTTTCTGGAGCCTGTACTGATCAATCTCATGTTTCAATTGTGACTGCAAGCGCAGATATTCTGACCTCTCCTCCTCAGTCACTTTAAGACGATTTGTCTCTTCATGTATCCTCAACAACTCTTCTTCATTGTTAGCCCTTTTTTTCTCAACTTCATCCTTAAGACTGAGCAATTCCTCTCTCTCACTCTCTATTTTCCCTTTCTCCTTCTCCAAGTTATTTTCCTCAGACTTAATAGACTTCTCCCTTTCCTTCAAAGCTTTGACTTTTAGTTCATATTCTTTCTCTTTCTCCTTAAGCTTCTCCGTTTTCTTTTCCAATGCCTGCTCACGTTTCGCAACTTTCTCCTCCATGTGATTGATTTCAGCTTCTTTCTTTTCCACTTCCACCAATCTATTCTTCAATCCATCTTCAAAGGATTTTCTTTTCTCATCCAATTCCACCTCAAACTCCTGCTTCTTCACATCAAGAATAGCATTGTGTTCGTCAAGAAGCTTCTGAATCTCAACCTGCAAAAAGTCCAACCTGTATTCAGCAAAAGAAAGAAAATGGAAACGAGTAGTAGCAGCATACCATTCGACAACTAATGATGCTCCCAACACATTGATTATATGATTGGTCTGACAATTTAATTTAATCACTGTTCAAATAGCCAGATTATTCAAAAGCATACATATAAAAATTCAAAACCCAACCACTGTGATAACTTTTGAGTGACCAAAGGTCGCACTATAGTAATGCAAAAAACATATTTCAGCAATTTACATATGGTCACTGGCCACCCATCTCCAGAATTTCCCAGTAAAAATAATGAGAAAATGAGGTACAACAACATACTTTTTCTCTAGAATTAAGCTTTTCCTCCCATGCAGATAACTCCTTCTCTTTGAGGTCCAAGTTCGTTCTCATAGAATCACATTCCTGCGTCAGAGGATATTGAAAGATCATAACATGATACCAAAATTAATAAAAGCAGAGTCAAACAGTATCACATAAACACAAATGTTTGCCTTCTCTTTTAGAATTATATTTGCAAGCCTGCTGTTCACATCATCTTCTTTATTTCTCAAGGTTACATTAGTTGCATCAATGTTCCTCTGTGCCTCTTCAACGTCCTTCTCTTTCTGCCTGCATATTCTATCATTCTCATTAGCCCTCTGCTCTCTTTCATTGAGAATTCTTTGACCCTTGGCTAGCCTCTCTTCTCCCTCCTGCAGTTTCTTTTCCCATTCTCGCAAGTCCTCCCTCTGCTTAGACAAAGTACTCTCATGTGCTTCTTGCCTGTCAGAAATTAAAATAAATTGGCCACAGGAAATGTTATTACAGATTACAAAGAGAAAACTGATAAAAAAAAATTAAATTGAAGAGTATAAACAATATTGGGAGTACTCTGCAATGAAGGATAAACGATCCCTTCGAAGTGCAGATTCTTGGGCCTCCAGGTCTTGTGATTTCCTATCAATCTCTGAACTCTTTCTGCTCAATTCTGCAAGTTTGGCATCAGCAGAACGTAACTTGGCTTCTACTTCCAAAGATTTCTCTTCAATGCTAGCTACTAAAGCATTTGCTTCAGCCAACTTTGAGTCTGCTGTAAATTTAATTTTTGCATGCTCTGAACGCATTTCTCGCAGAGCCTTCTCAAGCTAACAACACATAAGTTTCCAAATATCAGCAAGTAATAACCATACTTGAACATTATGATAATAAAAGTATCAATACCTACAGAATATCCACAATGTCAATATATCATATTCAAAAATAAGGTTTCATACAAGAGGCACGCATTTATTAAAAAATCTTACATCAAGCACACACTCTTTCTCAACACCCAAGGCCTTCCTCAGATTCTCTTCTCGCTTCTCTGCCTCAGATAGAGCAATTAAATGAGCTGCTTTTTCTTGTTCAAGAGCATCCTTCACTTCTACTAAATCTTGACTCAGTTCGTTATACTTAGAGTTCCAGTCTTTTTTCTCAATCAAGAGAAGCCCCATATTGAATTGGTACTCATAAAGCTGGTCCAAAAAACATATAATCAGGTCAAACCACAAAATAAACTTGAAAAGCAAATTAAACTGTTAATGTTTCTCAGGCACACGTGCATGTGTATCTAATGTCTTCCTGTGTTTATATGTTGGTAAAAAGCACAGATGTTGATGACAAGGAATTGTTTCCAGAAGTCCTATCTTTACTTAGAATAGAGATGAGGTTAAAAATCAAATCAAGCAATATACTCTTTTACATGGCATCACATAAAAAATTATGAATAGCCTATGATTTTCAGTATCCACTATGCCCATCTTCTAAATATTTTATTTTCATTTGTTAACTTCTCTCTTAACAGCATCTTATTCAGCAAAACATAATCATCCTAAAGCCAATCAGTATTTATCATGATTCTGACAACATGTACATAAAAAGGGACAACCTTGGGCGAATGAAATTGCAGGAACAATACAGAAGTCATTAAAATTGTGAGCTCATTTATTGTTTCAAATGGAAGTGAGATAATTCAAACAACATATAAGCGAAAACTTCGTGGTATACCAAACATATTACTATGCCCCTAGTTTTAATGATAGGATGGCTTAAACAATGCGTACAACATTGCTGCACCACTTTAGACTTCAGTGACATAGAACATTAAGATTTAGAATGCATCTCTTTTCTATTCACTTTTACATCCATATTTATAACAACAGACACATAACTTCTCAATCATGAGAGTCTCCAGGTACTCAATAAAGTTGCTAGTTACAATATTGCTAATATCCCCTTCTTTTCTTTTTCTTTGATAGAAGAATAAGAATGTTATAATAGTAAAGAAGAAGGATAGATAAGAGAGGATTAAAAAAAAAAAAAAACAAGAGAGAAACCCAAGAACCAGAAAACTATACAGTGAAAACCCCCCAATCTATCCGTAAATCCATAGGAGAAAGACCCTTCAAGAGCCAAAGGAGCCAAATGTACACTTTCAGTTACAGACTTACACCCGAAATTAAAGGAGGATTTGAAAGTTAACTTTTTAAAATTCTAGCACTCCTCTCAATCTTAAAATCACCCAAATCCAGAAAGCATTGTGCATTGCTAAAAAATTTCACGTTTCTTATTAGTCATTACCACCAAACCATACCTCCCTACAATTAGAAAATTAAAATCAGATGACTATTTTCGCTAAGCCACTACAAAATAACAAACACTATTGCATATATCTAACAGTGTGAATGAAACTCTTCCCAAAATTGACATTCCTTCAACAGTTTCAGAATCCCCAGCAAATAAAGAAACAAAGGGGGAGAAAAAAGAGGGAGAGGTTCACGAACTAAATTAACCAAACTACAATTGAGAGCTAAATTACCATGCCCTTGGAACACAATACACCAACCTGCCACCACAGAATTAACCTTCGAACTTTCTGTACCCAAAACAATTATTAGGAAAAAAAAAAGTTCTTTTCCAAATTTCACAAAGGGCCAAGTCAAAATTTAACCCCCCCCCCCAAAAAAAAAAACCCACTTTATGTAACAAAAGTTCAATTCCAAATTATGCAACCAAAAAATTCAAACCAAAACGAAAAATCACCAAACTTCAAACCCCAGAAACAAAAAAAAAAAAAAAAAAGCAACTTGAGTATTCTCTCTCCTACCCAAAACTTCAAACGAGTCACTCAAAAAGCAAAACCACTAAAAAAAACCAAAAAATTCAAGAAAAGAGCAAAACGCAGGGAATGAACTGACCTCCTTCTCGAGGCTAGAAACTCTCTCAACGAGATCCACGGCGCCGCCACCGGATCCCACCAACAATTTCCCCCCATTCTCAACAAAGGCCACACCTTTCCCCTTCCCACCGCTTCCCTCTCCCGAATTCGGACCCAAATCCGGGTCCGAACCCGACCCACGTTGCCGAGCCCCGCTCTTGGGCGTCAGCGACCAACCCGACCACACCCTCGGCGGCGTAAACATCACCGAATCCCTCTCTCCTCTCAACACCCAAACCCAAAAGCACTTACCCACATCGCGAATCGCGAAAATCTTTAAGTGACAACAAAAAAAATTAAAAAAACACTTCTCCAGAAGAAACCCTAGCCCTCCGGACGCAACCGCTGTTCCCAAATTCCGGCGAATTGTAGGCTTTCAAGTCCGATAACGCCTTTCTCCAATTTCTCTCAAACGGTTCTCTCTCTCTCTATCTCTATCTCTGTTTCTCTCTCTTCTTCTTTTTCTCTCTCTTCTTTTTTGTGTCTGTGCTTTTGCGCGGAACGCTCACGTTCTTTGTTTTTATTTTAATGTTTTCTTATTTTTGGACCCGGAGTTAGATTTACTGAAAAGCCCTTTACTTTTTTATGGTTATGCTTTTTGGGGAAGGGTAATTTTGGGATTTCATGGGTTGGCTTTTTTGGTTTTGAAACGTGGGTTCTCGTGTATGTTTCAGTGGTGTGACTATATTGCCCATGGTTGGTGGAGGGACTGAGGATGAAAAGGGTGCAGGGGTTTGGGGGGGTATTTTGGTAAAACGAGTGGTACTTGGGTTTGGGAGAATATATTATATTATGCCCTTGATGTGGAATTGGGAATGCCACGGTGTGTGAGAGCTGTTAAGTTGGAAAAGAGACCAATTGGGGATTCAAGATAAGCACTGCTTTTGTCCCATTTGCCTTACATGACACTTCATCATTCGTTGTGTTGAAGTGAGCAACAACTGTTTAGTGTGTATTAGTCTACTCTCTAGTCTACTCTCTCTATCTCTCTCTTAAACTTTATGAACCAAAAACTATGAGTCTTTTCTGTCGTTTTGGCAGTTGTAAAACATAGGAATAAAGAAGGGCGAGCTTTGACATCAATAAATAAGGCCTTTGGCCAGTGAACAAGGAAAACAACAAATGAAAAAGGTGAGTTAAGTACCATTATTCAACTATAGTATTTAAACCTTAGCACACCCTTAATTTACTTAATAATGATATCTTTGACTGATTTTAAAAATGATTTTAATTTTGGAATCATGAGTTTTAATAATCTTCATTAAGATTGTTTTTTTGGTTTGGTACAGGGGAAAAAAAAAAGGAAAACTGGAAAAGGCTACAGGCTAAGGAAGGTGACGTTGTCAGCTAAGAGCAGCAAGGAAATGCTAACAGGAAGTGAACACCACCGTTTCTCCTTTGACAGCTGTGCCTTGTAGCATGACTGCATGAGTATAGACTATAGGATACTACTATAGATAGGAATGTCAATGGAAAGCTTACACTCGAAAGATTATGATTGGTTAAAAAATTATTTACCAATAAAAAATATACTTTCATGACTTTTTATTATGAAGGATTAGTTATTTGGATAAATTTATTCATTACTTATTTTATTTTAAAAAAATAAAGTCATAATTTAGTTATCTTCTTCTAAAGGGTTAACTAATAATAATATCATATATAATATGACTATTATTGTTATAATACCCGAAATCATGAATTTTGATTATTTGTAGTACTGCACAAAGCTACTTCGGTAACATTGATTGTAGCATTTAGCCCCATGTGTTTTTTTAAATGTGACAAAGATTTAATTTTAATTTACATAATTATAAAAAAAATTTACACTGTTATTTAATTATAAATTAATAAATTATTTTAAAAAAATTTAATTATTATTATAATTATTTTTAAATTTTAATTTTTTTAATAATAAATTAATATATCATTATATGACAATATAATATATTTTATTTTGACAATGTATCAAATTTAAATTCAAATTTTTAATTGAATGAGGACATAGGTCTCATTAGTTTTTCATTTTACATTTTTAATTAAAAATAATAATGAATAGAAGGTGTTATCTGCATAATGAAAAAAAAAATGCATGGGATTATCTGAACATTAAATAAAGTTGGTGAGAGTTCCACGTATATTTCTCTTTTAGTTATTTTTGTAATAACAGAAATAATGGAAAGATTGTACAAATAAATAGTACAAAGTATTTCACTGTAAAAGAATAAAAAAAGTTTAGGAGAAAAGAGGTTTCTAATGTTAGGATATGATATAAGTTTTAGTGATAAAATTTACAATGGTGTTTATTGATTATTTATTAATAAAGGATAACAACAAAAATCGAATTCAAAACTTTTAAATTAACATGTAAACATGTTAATCTACTCATGCACAAGAGAGAAAATAAAATAAAATCTCAAGTCTAATATCCAAACAATGAAGTTTAGAAATGAAGGGAGTTTAATCACTATAATTGAATTTCTCTCCATTTCAAATTCTTCAAAACTCTAAAATACTCTACTCAATATGAAAAATAGCTAATTACAACTTGAAATATTCTGAATCTCTCTCTCGCTTTCTTCCCCCCTTCCAGATGTCTCGTGAAAATTAAACTCTTATTTGAAACTTTCTTTCACAATTACTAAATAAGGAATCTTTCTCTCTCATTTAGAAGCTTCCTTGTGAAAATTAAACTCATATTTGAAATCTTCTTCCTCAACTACTAAATGAGATATTTATAACCCTATGAAAGAAACATTATGTTCAAGAGCGAAAATGACATAAAACTATGTCACTTAAGGTGTTTTTGTCCATAAAATGTCCAAAAGGGGTTAGGACATCAACCAATATGTGCTCTCCGTTCGAAGAAACAACATCTTGAATATGAAAGACATGCTTACCACAAAAAGAAGGAAAAATATGAAGGAAGAAAAATTGAATCTATAGGGTTAAGTGTCAAGTGACATTGGGTTACATGCCATTGGTGAAAAGCAGAGGGCCATCCAACTTCAGAAAAGGAGCTAAATAGTCTTAAGATGGAAAATTTTGATGTACTAACAGTAATACATTCAACAGCCTAGATTTTATTATAAGGTATTATAAAACTAATCTAACTTCACATATTTAATTTTAATTCACTGTTAGTGTAAAAAAAACTTTACAGTATCATCTAATTATATATTTACAAATTATTAATAAGTTTGACTATCACAATAATTATTTAAGAAGTTTAAGTCTTTTAATAATGTGTCAATACATCATTGAATGACAATGTAAAATATCTTTACACTGACAATAGATCAAAATTAAACTCTTTAATTAATGTGTCATATGTTATATTTTTAACATTTATGCTTTTAGATTTTTCTTCCTTTTTTGATTTTCAAATTAAACCTTAAGGTTTGCATTCGGCCGTCACTAAATGTTATTTGGAGAAAAGGATAGCAATAGTTTTCTAAAAGTTCTACAAAGGCATAAAAGGACAACTTTGCATTGATTTCATAACTTTTAACCTAGATGTTTGATTGGAGCAAACTTGGAATCGTTGAAAACCTTATGACATATAAGTTTCAGTGAAATGATCATCACTTTTTGGATATCAAAACCATTTTAAATTATCATTTTGTCCCTAACGAGTAACTTATGAATCAATAAGTACAAACAAATGTTTGACTTGTATTCTTCAATGAAAACACAACAGAAGAACAATTTTGTTGATACAATCAAGCATTTTTCTCATTCTCTCCGTTACTAGAGGGGCAAATAATTTGTGTCATGTGCGAAATTGAATTATTCAAATTCATTGCTTGTTTAAAATTGTAAGTACTCATGGATAAGGAGAAGATCAATCATAAGTTAATCTTTACCTAGCGATGTCACTCTGAGTATAAATAGAGGTTCAAATTCATTGCTTGTTTAAAATTGTAAGTACGCATGGATAAGGAGAAGATCAATCATAAGTTAATCTTTACCTAGCGATGTCACTCTGAGTATAAATAGAAGTTGAACCTCATAAGTATACACATTAAACCTTAAATATTAGCTTACACTTTGAACACTCTCACTAACTTGAGTTTTAAAATACCTTTTGCAGGTACTTCCATCTCAAAAAGCTCTCTTGCAGCTCGAAAACATAAAAGTTGATGTTGGGAACCATCCTTTAAGTACCTAGACATGAACAAAAATCATATGTTGTGGAGTTAGTGAACTAACCATGAGAAGGAACCAAAAAGAGATTGTGAGGCCGCAAAGAGCAAACTAAAGCTATAATGTTGCTTTAATGTCACTTTAATGTCAGCATACCTAGGCTTTTCAAATGTTAGATAAGATATGTTTCTATCTCTAAAGATACCTAATTGATGTGAAACTTGACAAATCACAATTCTTTCATATAACAGAAAGGATAAATATATATAGGCAAAGAATTTTGTGAATATTGTTGAAAGAAAAGAATCATATTGCTTGAAGGAAATGTCTTTTTGAATAACACGCAACTAACAAAAAGGTCTTTACTTTACAAGTCACTTTGGTATGAAACTTAAATTAATTCGGTGAATTTTGCAAGAGATAGATACAAGTTTTCCTTCTACTTACCCCAAATTTGTTGCACGATTAGTAGAAAGATGGGCCAGACAAGTAAATAGGTTTAATCAAATTGTGTATATATATCTGCCAAAATATTTCCATATAACAACATCTTCCTTAGTTCTTTGGATGATAACCTAATTTATTTTATGATATCAACAATAATAAAATATGTTTTTATCAATACCTAAATATTCAAAATAGAAGAATTTTGTGTACTAATGTCTAATTGGTATTTGTTAGTATTAATAAATAATAACTTCAAAATAATTTTTAAATGAATTTTCATATGTAATCTAATGATGAATATTGTCAAAGATACTATGATAAAAAAAATCATAAAATAACATTAAGAAAAACTTCTTTTTTTTATTAAAAAAAAAAACCTTTCACATCAAACTATTTCACTTACAATTTCATAACTAGAAGGGTAATGCTACAGGAGGTTACATAGCTGGAGCTCCTAATTAACAACTCAATTAATAACAATAAGAAAGAAAAAATGAGGGAAATGACATCTCAATCCTCGTCGTTTATAATAGATATTGCTACTGAAAATTATGGGTTGCTACATAGATAAAAAGTAAGACCAAGAAAGAAAGGGTTTTTATTACACGGAAATTATTATTATATAAAAAAAATAGATGACAAAAGTGCTGAAAATGTTGTAAAGCTGGAAAATATTATTATTTTTCTTTTTCTTGTCTACATTTATTATATAAATAACAGTTATATTCATGCATTATATAAAAATATAAAATATAAAAGAATTCTATTTTGTCAAAAATACTCTTATACTTAATAATAATTGTTATACTATATTTTTTTATGAGTAAGGTATATTTTTATTTTTTAAAATTTATAATTGTAATAAAAATTTATATTTTTGTATATCAATAAAATTTTAAATTTTCTTAAATTTTTTGTACATTAATTACTATTATTTACTAAAATAACAGTTATTATAAAAAAATATTACTAAAAATAAATTTTTTCTAAATATATTTTCTAAAAATATATAATTTTTTTAATAACGTACCATTTAACCTATTTTAAAATTTAAATTTTTACTAAAATAATAAATTAAGTGTAAAGTCATTAATTTTTGAATTATTTGAAGTATACACTTCTTCTACACGTATTTCTTTTAAAATTAAGGTAATAGTAATAGAAAAGTAATATGAGTAAATAAATTAACTAAAAAATTAAAATAGTTGGCACAAATTAGCAAATGTTCAACAGTAGTATTAACATCATGAAGTTGGTATTACTGAGCAATGGATAGAGGAGTTGTACAAAAAAATATTATTTAGCTATCAAGAATTATCTTGAAGTGTTCCATTTGGTTATTAAAGGGCAACAATATGAAGAGAGATGAAGTTTGGTACTTTGGTGTCTTCTACGTTGTAAGGAATTGGGGCTTCGTTTTGGGTGCAGGAGTTCTTATCATTTTACTTTCTTACCATCAATATTTTACCAAAATGACAAGAATTAGTAAGTCATCAAAATTGGTCAAATTTGTCGGGTCAGTCCGTTTATTCGTATAAATTATGCAAGTTAGGCTTCAAAATTAGTGACACGTAAAAATGCAGGTAATTTTGAATCGGTCCGTTTAACCCACAAGTTAAATAGGCAAACCTGTAAGCCGGTCGCATAACTTTGTTTTTTATAGAAAAATTTCAATTTATTTGTATGCAAAGAAAAAGTTTCAATTTAAAAGTTAATTAAACAATCTTTTCACAAATAAAAATATAAAATATACATACTATACATGCTAATAATGACACAACTCACACACAAACACATTCGTCACACTCTATAAATTTATTTTATTTATTTGTTTAAATTATCCTTTAACTATTTAAATGAGATTAAAGTATTCAATATTATGCTTATGTAATGTAATATTTAATTTGAAATTATTAAATTTAAATTTATTTTAAAGTTTACAAGTTTAAAAAAAAATTCGCGGGTCAGCCCGTTTAAACTCACGAATTGATGCGAAGCGAGTCAAATTGACTAATTTACAACTCATTTAAATACGAATAATTTTGACCCGACTCGTTTAACTCACAACCTATTGTGGACGGACCTAAACCGGCCGGAGAAGCCCCTTTAGCAGCCCTAAGAATTAGCACTGCCCATACCGTTTTGCATAAGTCGGGCCCACCATGGCCATTGAAGCCACCTTGATGCGTTGATCTTCACTTCGTCAGGTGTGTTATGCTTTTTAAAGAACTCTTCCATCTTGACTATTTCTGATGAATTTAAAGCTTGACACTATTGTTACCATATGCTCTGTAGGTCCACCCAGTGTTGATGGTGATTGGACTTATTCTGATCAATGGTGAACGTGAAGGGTTAGTCTATTCTATTCCCATAAATATTTCTATTTTAAATATTTTTATAATTAGAAAAATTATTTAATTTTTTAAATATTATTTATATTATTACTTTAATATAAAAATTAACTTTTTTGATTGGGATAGCATTACCTTTCAATTATAGGGTAGAGTGAACCCAAGATATATGTTCTTTCTTGTTTTTTTGAGATAAAGTAGAAATCATATAATTCATTACTAGCATATCTGAAACTTAGTAGGGTCATTCTTTGAAGATTGTTCACTCTTTATTGCGCTGAAGTGTTTTTCTTAGATCTCAGTAACAATATTTGCAGTAAAGTAGAATTTGTATGGTCAACAAAGTACAATTGTCATGAGATGATAGGGAATAGAGAAATAAATTTGAGGGATTGGACTGATTGGAATAATCTAAATTAGGTGTCCTGTCTTGATGTAATGCAACAAATAATATGAGAAATCACATTTGGCCTTTGACTATGGTAGTCATAATCTTAACTCACAATGTTATATTCTCTGGTTAATTCCCACACGATCTTCATTTTGAATGCGAAGCACTTTTTGTAATGTTTTTTAAAATTAAATTGGACAGTAAATTAATGAAACTTTTAATTTGTTTAACTATTTAAATTAGTAGATTGAATTAAATAATATTATAAAGATAGTTCACATATAATAATATAAAAATATTTATAAAATATAAAAAATATTATATATATATATATAAAGAATTAATAATCAATCGATTTAACTAGATTTTAATTAATTTAAAATAATTTAACTATGAATTATAAAATTGAACCATAATCATCTAAATATCTGATATACAATTAGATCGCATCAAATTCGGTTCAATTATAATGACATTTTTTTTTTGTTTTTGAGGCTCTCATTTTTTTTCTTTTGCTTGAATCTATACCAAGGGACTACTTCGGGTATTACATATAGAATACGCGCGTTTTTGGGGCCCCGGGGGGGGGGAGCATCCTTCTTTGCTAGAAACGCTATACTAATGTAACACATTCAATGCATAAGTTTGACATGATATGCAGATGGTCGCGCCACCTTATCTACTGTCTAGTGTCTATACTACTTTTATGTCCATTGCTCATGTGCCTGTGTCATGCCGGGATGCTTACACTGTTTCATCTCCATACAATATTATTTACATGAATATGCAAATCTGTTGGCTTTGTTCTTGATTCCCATTTGACAGTGTCTTGAAATCAAATACTGTGTTCGGTCTGTAAAATTCAATGAATGAGCAGAATTTAATCAATGTGCATCACATCTGTTAAAAGAGATAAGGATTTTATTCAGCTCATAATTTGTTTGTATTCTTGATGGCCTTTTAGATTTGAGTTTAATACTGATATACCATCATTTAATCATATTTTAGTATATTATTAAAAGAGTTTTAATTTTTTATGTTGTTATTATAATCAAATTTTTTTAATAATATAATAATATATAACTAAATAATAATATAAATTTTTTTTTACAGCAATCAAAATTAAATACTTTAGATTTTAAGAATTTCTAATAATTTTTATTGGACAAATTACTTGAACCTCCCCGCAAGTTTAGTGTATTTATGCTTGCTACCCTTTTATTTTGGAAATTAAACATGACCTCGTTTATTGTTAACAGGACTTAACGCCGTTTCATAAAATGATAAAAGTACTCTTAACCAGTTGTCTTATTTTATTGCTGTTGGGAAAAGGAGGTGTACACACAGCGGAAATTACAGTATACTCCACAGGATTAAATAAACCTTTCCCACTTGAAAGAACCTGTGAGAAGCTAATATATAGCAGATAAAAAATATCTAGGCCACAAACCAAATCGAACAACTGTAAAAGTGAACACACAGATTTTAACGTGGAAAACCCCCTTAATGTAAGAGGTAAAAACCACGGGACTTAGTCCATAAAAATTCCACTATAATTATCAATGAGTACAGCAAAGTGTCTTCCAACAACTATGGATCTCACAACAGCTCCTACTCACTACAAACAGTGTGGAAATCACAAGAGTATAATACAAGAACTCAACAAAGAGTACAATAACCCAGCAAATAGAGAAGAGGAAATGAAAATCTGACCGTACAAATGAAAGCTCACAACATCCAGGACAACCTCCTGAAAAATCACCAAGATCAGACCAAAAAGATCACTGGATCAAAGTCTCAAAGTGAACTACAATTTCTTCCTCTCTTCTCTGCAACTAACGCTCTCTCTCTTTTCTTTTCTTTTGCAAAACGCTCTCACACTCCTCGTCTCACTCTCTTCCCTCTCTCTCTCTTTTTTTTTCTTCTTGCAGCATCTCCCACATACCAACCAAAAGAACAAAATAATCACAAAAGAAAAAGAAAAATGAGACCAAATGATGAAGAGAGAAAATTCTCTCTATTCATTGTCTGTCAACTGAAAGAAAAACAAGATGCTCCTTTTTTTTTCTTTTCTTTTAATTAAAAATTGTGGGGCTCCACTGAGGAGGAAACCACACAACAAACTCCCCTTCCGACTCAAGTGCAGACAACAACCAAACCAGCAGTCAAGCGACAAGCTTCAAAACTTCCCCTTCGGTAGAGTCTTCGTCAACATATATGAACCATTATCATCTGTGTAAATATTTTCAAATTCCAATAACTTAGAGTCCAAAACATCACGTATCCAGTGATACCGCACATCAATGTGTTTAGATCTACCATGGAAAGTAGGATTCTTGCTAAGATGGATAGCACTCAGACTATCACAAAACAAAACATACCTCTCTTGAGTAAAACCAAGTTCATGAACAAACTTCTTCATCCAGAGCAACTCTTTACAAGCCTCTGTAGCAGCAATGAACTCAGCCTCAGTAGTAGATAATGCAACACACTTTTGCAACCTGGATTGCCAAGCCACAGCTCCCCCTGCAAAGGTAATCAAATAGCCAGAAGTAGATTTTCTAGAATCAACATCCCCAGCCATGTCTGAATCTGTATAACCACAAAGGATAGGTTTTCCTGTCCCAAAACATAGTTTCAAACTAGATGTACCCCGGAGATATTTCAAAATCCACTTTACAGCATACCAATGCTCTCTACCAGGATTGGATAGAAAACGACTAACCATACCAACTGCATGAGCTATATCAGGCATTGTACAAACCATTGCATACATTAAACTTCCTACTGCAGATGCATAAGGAACAAGTTGCATATCTTCTTTCTCTTTATCATTAGAAGGAGCTTGTCTAGTGCTAAGCTTAAAGTGTAAAGCAAGAGGTGTACTTACAACTTTAGCTTTATCCATGTGAAACCGTTGAAGCACTTTCTCAATGTACTTCTCTTGAGATAACCATAACTTCTTGATCTCTCTGTCACGAGTAATCTGCATGCCAAGAATTTGTCCTGCTGGTCCTAAGTCTTTCATTGCAAATGACTTACTGAGCTCCTTTTTCAACTTGTCAATTCTAGAAGAATTATGACCAACAATCAACATGTCATCAACATAGAGTAATAAAATGATGAAATCATTATCAGAAAATTTTTGCAAAAAAACACAATGATCAGAAGTAGTCTTCTTGAACCCTTGCTGGATCATAACAGACTCAAACTTTTTGTACCACTGCCTAGGCGCTTGTTTCAAGCCATATAAACTTTTCTTCAACTTGCAGACATAATTTTCTTTACCTTTCACCATAAAACCCTCAGGTTGCTCCATGTAAATCTCTTCCTCCAAATCACCATGAACGAAAGTGGTTTTCACATCCATTTGTTCAATCTCCAAATCAAGACTAGCAGCCAAACCAAGAACAACTCGGATGGAAGACATTTTAACAACAGGTGAGAAGATTTCTTCAAAATCAATCCCCTTTTTCTAGCGAAAGCCTTTGACAACTAATCTGGCTTTGTATCGTGGAATGGAAGCATTCTCCCCAGTCTTCACCCTGTAAATCCATTGATTTTGCAAAGCTTTCTTATCCTTAGGCAACTTGACCAGCTCAAAAGTGTGGTTGTCAAGCAAAGATTCCATCTCATCATTCATAGCTGCAACCCATTTTACCTTTTGATCACTCTCCATAGCTTCTTCGTAGGACATAAGTTCTCCCTCATCAGTGAGGAGCACATATTCATCAGATGAGTAACGAGTAGAAGGAATCTGTTGTCTGGTGGACCTCCTAAATGGAATAATTGGTTCATCAATAACCTCACGAGCAGGGGCATCTATCTCATCAACAACATCATTATCATTATCCTCAACTTGATCACCTGGAATATGATTCTTTATATCATTATGATTATCAAACTCACCTACATCAGGCGTATGTGTCTCAGAAACTGGATCAAGATCAATCAAACCATTAGAACTCGAAGACTCTGACTTCTTTATCTTATCAATATCTTCAATAAATTGATCCTCCATGAAAACAACATCACGACTTTTGACAAGTTTTTTTTCAACTGGATCATACAACTTATAGCCAAATTCATCATGACCATAGCCAATAAAGATACACTGTCTTGTCTTGACATCTAGCTTTGATCTTTCATCTTTAGAAACATGTACAAATGCTTTACAACCAAATACGTGCAAGTGATCATATGAAACATCTTTGCCATACCATACTCGGTCGGGAATATCAGCCTGCAAAGCAACAACAGGAGATAAATTGATAACATGTGCAACAGTATATAAAGTCTCACCCCAAAAAGATCCAGGCAACTTTGCTTCTGAAAGCAAACATCTAACTCTCTCCATCAATGTCCTGTTCATTCTCTCTGCCAGGCCATTTAGTTGAGGAGTCTTAGGAGGCGTCTTCTGATGTCTAATACCCTGCTGTCTATAGTACTCATCAAATGGTCCATAATATTCACCACCATTATTAGTGCGAATACATTTGATTTTCTTTCCTGTTTCTCTTTCAACAGAAGCTTGAAATTGCTTAAAGACACCAAATACCTGGTCCTTAGTCTTCAAGGCATAAACCCAAAGTTTCCTTGAATGATCATCAAAGAAAGTGACAAAGTAAAGTGCACCACCAAACGTTCTTGTCTTCATCGGACCACAAAGATCTGAATGTATCAACTCAAGCAACTCTGATTTTCTAGAAGGAGGATGACTCTTGAAGGAGACCCTATTCTGTTTCCCAGCCAAGCAGTGAGCACACTTTTCTAATCTAGCACCTTTCAAACCTGAAAGTATATTCTTCTTGGCCAAACAATCAAGTCCTTTCACACTAATGTGGCTAAGTCTCTTATGCCATAACTCTGACTGGTTATCACATTCAACTGCATTAACAGCATCAACAGAAACTAAAACATTAGTCCAGTACAAACCTGAACACTTCTTCCCACGTGCCACAATCAGAGAGCCCTTAGTAAGTTTCCATTGTCCATCACCAAAGGTACTGAAATAGCCATCATCATCAAGAACATTAGTAGAAATCAGATGCAGACGGATGTCTGGTGCATGTCTGACATTCTTCAAGATCAGCTTTGCCCCATTATTAGTTTTTAAAGTAATATTTCCAATGCCAATCACCTTTGACAGGCCATCATTACTCGTCTTTAAAACCCCATAATCACCTGAAGTGTAAGATGTGAAGAAATCCTTCCTTGATGTCACGTGAAAACAAGCACCATTGTCGACAACCCAGCTTGTCTCATCATAAGCAACATTAATCAGATTGTCATCACAAACAATCACAAGATCTGCTGAAGTAGCGGTGGAAACATGATCATCATTATCATCTTCTTTCTTTTCCTGTTTGCTTTTGTTACCCTTTTTCTCATTTTTTAACTGATAAAAAAATCTCATGGTATGTCCCTTTTTACCACAGTGGTAACATTCAGTATTTTTGTATTTAGACTTTGATTTACTTCTGCTCTTATTCTTACCTCTGCTACTTTGCCCTTGATCTCTCTCCTTGCTTCTCCCCCTGTTTTCAGTAAATAAAATATTTGACTGTGAAGAAGATACCTGCTGAGTTCGTCGTCTGACTTCTTCATTCAAGACTGCAGTTTTTACATAATCCATGGTCACAGTACCACTAGGAGCAGAACTAGTCAAAGTCACACGGAGATTTTCCCAAGAATCAGGTAAAGTATTAAGCAACCAAAGTCCCAAAATTTCATCTTCAAATTTGACACCCATACCAGACAACTGGTCAAAGCACCCCTGAAATTCACTAAAGTGATCAGAGATAGAACTACCCTCCTTGTACCTCAAGTTCATAGCCTGCTTCAACAAAAATAATTTATTGTTCCCAGATTTAGAGGCATACAAGGTCTCAAGCTTTTCCCACAAACTTTTGGCATGTGAGTCATTTGCAATATGATTCAAAACATTATCATCTACCCACTGTCGAATAAAGCCACAAACCATCTCATGCTCAAAAGTCCATTCTTCATCAGATTTTGACTTGGGCTTTTCACTAGCAAATACTGGTAAATGTAACTTTTTCACAAATAATAGATCTTTCATCTTTCCTTTCCACTTGTGATAATTTGTGCCATTTAAACTGACCATTCTACTGTAGTTAGGCTCCATCATTCAGTCAAGCAAACCCGTAACCAGCTCTGATACCAGCTATTGGGAAAAGGAGGTGTACACGCAGCGAAAATTACAGTACACTCCACAAGATTAAATAAACCTTTCCCACTTGAAAGGACCTTTGAGAAGCTAATATACAACAGATAGAAAATATCTAGGCCACAAACCAAATCGAACAACTGTAAAAGTGAACACACAGATTTTAACGTGGAAAAACCCCTCAATGTAAGAGGTAAAAACCACGGGACCTAGTCCATAAAAATTCCACTATAATTATCAATGAGTATAGCAAAGTGTCTTCCAACAACTATGGATCTCACAACAGCTCCTACTCACTACAAACAGTGTGGAAATCACAAGAGCACAATACAAGAACTCAACAAAGAGTACAATAGCCTAGCAAATAGAGAAGAGGAAATGAAAATCTGACCGTATACAGATGAAAGCTCACAACATCCAGGACAACCTCCTGAAAAATCACCAAGATCAGACCACAAATGATCACTGGATCAAAGCCTCAAAGTGAACTACAATTTCTTCCTCCCTTCTCTGCAACTGACACTCTTTTTTTTTTCTTTTGCAAAACGCTCTCACACTCCCCGTCTCACTCTCTTCCCTCTCTTTTTTTTTTCTTCTTGCAGTATCTCCCACATACCAACCGAAAAGAACAAAATAATCACAAAAGAAAACGAAAGATGAGACCAAATGATGAAGAGAGAAAATTCTCTCTTTTCCTTGTCTGTCAACCGAAAGAAAAACAAGATGCTCCTTTTTTTTCTTTTCTTTTAATTAAAAATTGTGGGGCTCCACTAAGGAGGAAACCACACAACAATTGCCTGCCCCATTTTCTTGCCTAACTAAAGCAACCAGAACAACTGAGAATATCTGTGTGCTTCTTTTTGGGTTTGCCAGCACTGTTCATTGCCTAATATCTCTGTTGGCTTCATAGTTGGTAGAGCGTGGTGGTAGCAGTGAAGCAAAACCAAAAAACCATGGCACCAACTGCTTCTCTCTGTCTCTCTCTCTCTCTGGTCTTCGTCTTCTCTATTTTGTCTCCTCTTCACTTTTCTCTTTAGAGGTTTTAAAATTTAATCTAAAATTGTATCTTCCTTATAATTTTAAATATTAAGGATAAAAATGTATTTTAGTAATCAAGAGTCACTTCCATGCACGTGTTTTATTAACAATTTTGTTTTGTTAACAGTTAGTGTAAGGGAGGCGTGTGTAATATTTAAAGGGAGGTCATGTTTAATTCTCAAAATGAAAGGGTAATGAGTGTAAATACACTAAACTTGCAGGGAAGTTAGAGTAATTTGCCCATTTTTATTTTATTTATTGTAGTATATAGTTTAAAGAAATGGTTATTGGAATAGACAGTCATGTTAATTGAGAATCATGGTTCATAGAAAGTGTGAGGAGGTTTTTCTATCTTTCAAGTGCCAAGAAGAAAAAGAGCATGAAGAAAACTAGAAAACAATAATGAAAAATCTTCAGACTTACACCATGTTCTTACAACTATTGTGCCTCTTCATGTGACCATTGATTTATGGCTCTGCGAAATGGTGGAAAATCTTTATCACTGGTCAATGCTCAGGCATCAGTAATTTTGTTGCACTGTTTGCGGTTCCATTGCTTTCTTTCCTCTTCATTTGTACGAACAACCCAAATGCCATGAGCTACTGGTTCATAGCTGCTGATACTTTGCAGAAAGTCAATGTCTTGGTAGTCTTAGTAATATGGTCAAGGACCAGCTTAAGAGAACCGCTTAAGTGGCCTCCTTTTCCCTCTTCCAAACACCCTAGTCATGGGCATCCCATGTCGGGTATTGCCTCGGATTGGACTTTTTGGTTGAGCCCATTTTAAGAATTAAAAAGAAAAAAAAGAAAAAAAAAGTTGCAATGTGACAACAAATTGAGGGTGGCATGTAGGGGTGTTCGCAGATTGGTTTGTATCAGTTTTAAGGGGTAAAATCATCCGAACTAAACTAATCAATTTTCTCATACATACTACTAATTGGTTTAGTTTAGATTTAAAAATTGAATCAAATTGAACCGATAATAATCGGTTTAATTTAGATCGATTTTCGATTTTTGGCACAGTCAAATTCTTTGAATGATTATCAATTGTTATGAAAGAAACCATATCTAAGCTCATAATGGACCTTAATCATAATTTTATTGCATACGTCTGATCAAAGAACCATTTTATAGAAAGAAAAAATATCCAGAAATTGAAATAATAAATAAATAAAACAACAAATTATTCATTTTCAGCCAAGGAAAGTTGAATACCCCATTATTCATTTCCGATGAATCCCCCATTCTCAAGAGTTTCTGAGTGTAGGAATCTTAATCAATAAGTAGTTCCAAGCTGATAACATGAGCAAAATTTGAAACAAGTTTAGGAATCCCAGCAAAATGCATGTATGTTTCTAAATGTCATAGAGACTGATCATTGAATCTTGCCAAATAACATTGCATCTACTCTGCATATAGTTGAAATTAAAAAGAAAAAGCCAAAGTGCCACTCTCTCTTTCTCTGTAAAACAGAAACATACCACTACCACAAAGCAAAGAATTACCTCAGATATGATGGAATCGTGGAAGACGACGACGCTGCTGTTGGGCGAGGACAGGACGACGACGGCGCTGCTATAGGGCGAGGTCGACGATGATGCAGGATGGCGGCGATAGCAGGGTTGAATGGGTTTGATTTGGACTTCGAATGGATTGTGTATCAGATTAGGACATTAGGTTAATGTTGGGGTTGAAATTTGAGGATAAAAAGGTAACTTGATAATTATTAGGGGATAAAAATGTAAATGTATGAATAAATTATTTTAAATATGTATATATATGGTATTTTAATCAGTTCAATTTGGATTGGTTCGGTTTTGAAAATTGGAACTGAAAACCGATCCAAATTGATCGGTTGCTGGAAAAAAAACCTAAACTAAATAAAAAAAAGAGAAATTACACTGACCTCCCCTGAGTTTATTGGTAATTACACCCGACACCCCCTTGTTTCAAACATGACAGCGGCCTCCGCTAAGTTAAACGTTGTTAGCATCTGTTTAAGTTAAATACGAAATGTCTTCGTTGCCCTCATCAACTTCTTCCTCCTTCTCCTCCTCATCCATATATCACCCTAATTTCTCTATTTTCACCACCATTTTTGGTCGAAGATGGGTCTCGTATGTTGTCTTCTTCATCGCCCTAACTACTATGCTTACTGGAGTTGTTGTAGTAAAACCAAAACCAAAATCCCCTCACAAGAATCAAACCCTAAAACACGCTTTTGCTTGTTTTTCTTTCTCTTTCCTCAATCACCCACCTTTTGATTTTGGCGGTGATGGGTCTGGTCTTAATGACGCCACAAAAGCTTTCGCTTTGGATGGCCATGATTTTCATCCTCCCCATCCCTCCAATGTTGGGCAAATGCAAAAGACCAACATCGGGTTCAAAAAACTTGGTAGGAACAACATCAGCAGTGAAGCTAATGATGAGACAATGCCACCGCAGAATTGATGGATTTGCAACAAAAATGCTGTGGTGTTGGTGGTATCTTGAATGAATTCTTGGGCAACAAATTGAATATTTTAGGGGTTTAATGTCAATGGTAGGCATCCACACTTGTTGCAACAGCCTTTGACAAATCACATGTCCATAGATGAATTGCAGGGGAGGGTTTTGTTATTAGCTAAGGATCAATGGTGGTATTTGTAGATGAATTACAGGAAACGATGCCTAACCATGGTGATATTTGATACTCATTAATGGGTAAAGATGTCTTTTACAGCAAGGAGGGAGAGAATTTATTAAAAATTAACTTTAAAATGTCACGTGTCACACATGTCTTGCCATTTCCCGTTAGATTGTTAACGGCAAAGGTTAAATTGCAATAAATATGTATACAGTAGGGGAGGCCGCTGTCATTTTTGAAACAAAAGGGGTGTCGGGTATAATTATCAATAAACTCAGGGGAGATCAGTGTAATTTCTCCAAAAAAAAATCGATTTTGACTAGTTTTTTATTTTTTCGATTCGATTTGTTGATTTTGTTTGATTTGGTTTGGATTTGAACATCCATAGTGACGTGAGAATGATTTAAAAAGTGAGTTTTTCTTTTGTAATGCAGCTCCACAAGAGAGGTAGAGGGTGGTGGAAAAAATTTGTGAGTGTTTTGTTATTTTGCTTGAGTGTTTTGTTTGAGTGAAAGAAAAAATTTCTCTGTGAGAATGGGTGTATTGAGGTTTTGGGTTTATGAGAAATATTTTAAGATTGATGTTTGTAATTGTTGATTAAAATTAATGGATTGATTTGTGAAGTCATAGACTTAAACGATGAAGGTGAAATCACAATAAATTTATTGTGTTCTTGTGTTTGCTTGTTTGCTTGCCTTCTCAGGGTGGGGCTCATTTTTTTCCAACATCTCATTGCTAAAGGGCATGTACCGAGAATTATTGGGGAGTCTAATGGTTCAAATATGTTCACGTTGGCTGCTAGGGACTGCTTAGCAAATAGAACTTGACCTCACTGAAGATTTTGAACGTGTATAAGTGGTACCTATAAAGGCACTCTGATACTGAAATTAGAATGAGAGTAAATTATGAGGGGTGATTAGGCTAGAATGATCATACTCATACCATTTGAAATGGATCCCCCTCTGCTCATATACCTTGGCTGTTACCGCCAAAAGAAGTTCTAGGCGTGGGAAGGGAGGTGCCTCAGGCTGTTATGCCGTTGTGCACATGTGGACATGTTTAGTTCTCTTAAGAGTCATGGGCTCATGTCAAGCTTGACTTTCCATGTGTCCAGAAGGTCCATACAGTGCAAAATCATTCTCCTTCAAAGCGTTATATGGTAAACCACTAAGCCTCATGCCCTTGTTTGAATACGGGGCAGCTAGGCTTCAAATTGTGGAGCAATTCCCAGACACTGCTAGGTGTATAATTTCTTTCAAAGTTGACTCCGATCATTTCCTTAGATGAGAAAGAGCAGTTGCAGACTGAAGCAAAGGTTGGTGAAGATGAGAAACTTTTAATTGATTCCTATATAACATGCAATGTCCATTATCATGAACAATGGACACGGACGAGGACACAATCTGAAATAACATAATGAGCACAGAAAACGCAAGTGTGGTTCAAATAAGATTTTATAGTTTTATCTCCATTTATGAATTCTGTACCTTGTGAAATACCACTCAAATAGTAGAGCTGCCCTATTGCCATGGCATGTGTTCTTTGGGATCTATATTTATGCCCTTGCTATAGCTACAGCTACTACTGGTATTTTAGAAAATGCTACATTCCTTCAAACCAACAAGGCAATATCACGTTATTCCAGTGAAGCACTGCTGGTCAATTCCTTAGGCATTTTGATCGTCATTTTAGGTGGCTTTGTTATTCTTGGAATTATTACACCGTCTAATGGTAAAGCTTATATCATAAGAGGAAGAGATTAACTGTATACTGGTTTATATAATCCAATCCAAGTTTAGGAAGAGGAACATTTATATGCCCTCTAATACATCTCACATGGATGTTTCAACAAATTCAAACTCAAATATATACAGGTTAAATTTTCTATTCAATTTACTTGAGTTCTCTGTTATTACTACATGAGTTCATGAATGTCTTTGTTTCGTTTATAGAAATTACCAAAATCTGAGGTAGCTTTGTTTTAGAGGCAAAATGAATGAAAGTGAGATAAAAAGTTGTTATATAAGGAAGTAATTATCTGTGCATCGCACATCTTTCATGCTTCTCAGATATTCACTCTCATCTTTCCCTAACAAACCTTAGTGTGGCATAATAGAAATACCTTCGGTTCGGCTGCAAGTCCAAAGTTTTATTGCCAGTAAATGGTAGTGTGAATTGCAAATAGGGTGTTAAAATGATACATGGATCCATTATCCATCCAGCCCAACTAATACACAAATTCAATCCAACTCATCCATTTGTATATTGGTTTTAATGGGCTGGATTTACTAAATTCTAGTAATTTATTGAATGGAAAATGGATCACCATATGGATCCATCAAGATCCACCAACTAAAAAATAAGGAGGTTATATTAAAGGAACTTGCCAAAATCTACGAATTTGAAGATGGGAAGAAACGGAGAAAGGTCAGTGCAAGAAATCATGCCTCGTCACCTCGAGTCATTAAGCTTGCCATCTATAATACTAAATAGTAAATACAACTTGGAGGTATCAAGTTCACATCTCATTGAGTGAGATAAAATGTGATCAACTGATTTTCGCAAGAGAGTCATCTGGAGTCTAATTTCAATTCCAATGAACCAAAGAGTTTTCATTATTTTGTTACGAATAATGCCTGCCCACCAAATCTTACACCCACAAAATTACACAATTCTGCTTCATCATTGATAAAAAGACATTTTTTGAATTAGTGTTGTCAAAATATAAACCTGTATTTTTATACCGAATAATTTCCCATTTTGCTACCATGGCAAAAAAGGCACTTGCGAAGCTCCCAAAATGTATATTCTCCAATGCATCTGCTATGTCCCAAAAAACGAAAATCCGCATTTGTAAGCATAATTCCTATCAGTCCAAATCTAGGATAAAATGCTTGCAGGGGCACAAGCTTACAATTACAGGCACACGTGTGGGTGACGTAGCTCAACATTGGGATAATGAAACGAATCCTGGGTTGAAATTATACCATGTATGCTTGAATCCCCCGCAAGCCTAAGGAAGAATGGAACGGCAACAAACAGCATCCTAATTATAGCATGGCAATGTGTTTAATATAGATCCAGGGAAAGAGACTCCTCTGTCAGATAATATTCTAATATTACATATTTTTTATATAATTTTTTTATTACATCATGATATAAGTTAATTATTTATTAAGAGAAACTAATTATAAAATAATTATGATAATTACATAATTTTGGCAAAATTGCATGAAGATATCAATAATCAAGTTGTGAAAGTTTTCTATTTTAAATCACTTTCGTATTCTTATTAGATTTTCCTTCTTAACTCATATTAATTAAGAAGACCTAAAGCTAGAAAAAAAAATCTAATTTCCTTGATACTCAAAGATTGCACATTAAAAGGGATTGCACACAAATAGGAAACCATAAAAAAAATGTTAGTGGTTTGAGCCAAAGTGAAATTAATATGAATAGGAGTGTGTGCAACAAGAGACAATGAGACAACAAATAAGACACACAAAAGTTGCACAAGAAAAGAGAATGAAGCACGTGTTCAGATGTTGTCCTTAAAATTTAGTATGTATGTAGTTAGATTTTATACAAAGGGGATGATGAAACATGAAACCTTAATTATGTTAACATTGTCTATGTTAAATTATTATTACCTAGTTTTTAGATCTTTAATGTTTATTGTTTTATTTTCCTTTCAGTTAGTATACATAAATTTTTAAATGAATTTAATCATGTTTTTCTCGTGCTTTAAATTTGTTTTTGCTTTATGTATGTTAACTGTAATTAGATATCAATTGTAATTTCTAAATAAAGATAAAATTTATTTATTTTTATTGTTTTACATCTTTAATGTTTATTCTTTTATTTGCCTATCAATCAATATGAATACATTTTTAGATGAGTTCAATTATATTTTTCTTATACTTTAAATTTGTTTTTGTTTAATGTATGTTAAATGTAATCAAATATCAATTGAGATTTCTAAATAAGGATATAGTTAATGATTTGATAAATTACTATTAATTAGGATAATAAAGCATGTCTTTCATGATTTTCATTAGAACTTAATTAATAAATTTTTCGTGAATACATACTTTACCGCTAGTTGTTCATAAAATAAGTTATTAGAAAATAATATATTTGACATAATTAATATTAAAATTAATCTCAATTCATATTTAGGTAATAAGAGATTTAATATTTGCTTTAGTTGTTTTTAATTTTTATTTATTTATTTTTGCATCTTGATTATTTTTGTCTAGTAGATTAGGATAAATTTTCAATACATACGACTTAAGATCAACTATTGGACTGTACTTGCGTGAACAATTATTCAGTGACAACCTCACCAGCACCTCATGGTGATAGTTTTCATCATTACAGCAACCAGAGAAGGGGCAAAGAATAACTAACCACCAAAATTGTGACTGAATAATTATCCAAAATTTGAAGAACACTAGAAGAAAAGAGAACTGTTACAAGTGAGAATGCATGGCTAAATCTGTCTGGAGAGGCGACAATTCGCACTCTTCACTGCGACAGGTGAATACAGACAAACGTCCAAAATTTCAGAAAAAAATAGGCCCATTACACTATTCCAAGATGACAAAATAATACAGAAAGATGCATCACAACAATCTTCTCAAATTTTATTGTTACCATGCTGCCAAATAGGGATTTTGCACGCCCACAAAATTGAGATGATCCACATTTGCATCATTTATATCCAAACCTGTTCTCTCCTATATTCTCTTACAATTACAGGCACACTTGTGGGTGGGACCTGCCAAAGTGAAGTTGTTAAAACCATTTTTTTGTTGTTGTAAACAATCATGATCTAAGTGTGAAAAATATGAAAGGATAATGCCTCCTTAAGACTGCTAAAAAAATGCATGTACTTATCAGTGGAACAGGAGGGCTTTATAGTTATGAGGATTTACCAAGTTTAGAAAAGGATGATTTATGGTCGTCCACTAGTTTATTGTCCCTCTCTCTTCTATTCAATTTTTTTTTTCTATATAAGGAAAAAGAATGGCAAGTAAAAATTGATTCTTTTATTTATTGTTTTATATTATTCTTCTGGGATTTTCATAGTCCAAACTGTTATCTTGATCCTTCTTCAAAGTCATTCTCCTAAAAATAGTGAGACAGAATCCATGCACTCAGTACATCTATCCAAAGAAGAGTCCTAGACACCATGCACACTATGGGGTGCCCAGGATAAGGTGCACTTTAGGTATCTACTTCTAGCATCAAATAAACAAATCTTAAAATTCCATCACTTACCATGCCATAATCTGTGACTATCATTGAAACATAGTCCGAAGGCGTTGCATCATAACTGGCATCAATTTAGAGAACTGCACGGTCAGAGTAAGGAAATGACAATTTTGGTGTTGTATTATGTAAATATAAATGCTTACATCAGATTTAGAAGTTGGAGATTTTCAGTATTGGCCCAACCATCCAAGTGGTTGACATCCTCTCTCCCCAGAACCTTTGAAATTACATCTGGATCACCTGTAAGAAAATCATAGAAACATCAGCCTACTTACAGACACAAGGCAAAAGCCCAATGGTAAACTGTAAATAGAAGCCTCATCATCTGCCACTGTTCAATATGCATACCGAGTTCATTCGAGCATATTGAATCAAGCTGTACCCTTTCATGAAATTTATAAGCCTCACAACAAACTAAAACAGGGATGCGGAATGCATGAGCAACCATTGCAACACATGCAGTTCCAACTCTTGAATAAACTGTTCCATTAGACAACACTGATGAAGCACCCAGAAAAACTCGAGTAACTTCATGCATTATGTAGGAAACAGCATTTATATGAGTGTATGTACAGCTAAGACCTTTCTCCACCAGCCTACGAAGCAAAAGTTTTCCTCTAAGCTTTGGACGAGAGTCAACTACTACAACACGAAACTGTTTCCCTAATTCGTGTGCTTGTAGCAGTATCATTTCAACTGCCGATGACGACCCATAAGTTAGAAGAACATCACCATCTCTTATTTTTGTGACAGCATGCTTGACTATGACCTTGTTGGCAAGTATAATCTTCTCATTTATAAAACGCTCAATATCTGACTGAAGAGAAGTTTTTGATTCTGACTCAGACAGTGTCATTGGTAGCTTGGCAATTCGACTTTTGAGAAATCTAATTGCATTTCCCATGCTGATTGAAAGAGGTCGACACTCAATAAGGAATGAAACATAGCTACTTATTTTTGCCGTTAAGTCTCTCACAAGAGTCTTCTCAGGTGGAACTCTGTAGTCTTTGATGGCCTCTTGAAATGCTTGAAGCATTGCAATACAACGAGCATTGCCACCAGATATATCTCCAGACAGATACTGTAAACCCACCTGGTAATCACCATAAAGACTGCTAAGGTTAGAGGAAATTTTATGCAAAAGGGTCTAATTTACAAAACATATTGAACCAGGTCTAATCACTGTCCTATCCACAGCAACACCACATACAAGTTTTAATCAATCTTCATGCATATTATCGGTACCTAAATACAATTTTTTTATAGAAGTTAAATACAACTTATTTTCATTTGGATGTCATTCAGTATGGATTTCTTAAGTTGCAGATAGATTTGGATGTCATTCAATATGAATTTCTTAAGTTGCAGATAGTATATTAGGCAAGATGATGCAATGCAATATAATAATATGAGAGGCATGGAAGAAGAAGAGTTGATCATATGGAGGATAGCCCGATAAATAGAAGTAGAGGAAGACCAAGGATAACTCTAAGAGAAACCATTAAAATAGACCTTGACCTAAATGGTCTTTTTCGAAAATCTAGTTTTTGACATAGCACAATGAGGTCATTTGATCCATGTAATTGACCCCCCTAATGGGAAAATGCGTCTTGTTGTCGTCGTTGTTGTTTTATAAGAGCTATTTAAACTATACTATTGCACTAAATTGAGTAGTAGTTGGTCTGTCTTTCACTTCCCCCTCTCCCCTTAACTCTACTTGAACCCCTCTTTTTGTTGATACTGACACCATAGGAATGAAGGTAGCACTGCATACCATCCGGAATATAACCCATGAGGTAGAGATTCTGCCTCTATCATTGTCAACCACAAAGTATCATAACTATAGGATTTAATTTTGATTGACTGTCCCTGTCAGTGTAAAGAGTTTTAAACTACCAGTGAACCATATGATGTTACCTATCTAAGACTGTTCAAAACTTTTACTGTAAGTGAAATACCTTCATTACTCCAATGATGTGTCACTTTCTTGTTTGGTGATAGTGTAGAGTTTACACTGACAGTGGATCACTTTTAAACTCAAATAGTAAAGAGTTTTCAACTACTCAGCATATCTGAAAATCTAAAATCTCATTAGTCATTATTACCATTATAGCTAATCAGCCAATTACATGCACAACATGCATCACTTTGTCATGCATCATGCAATTCCAGCCATAACACTGCACATGAACTTAGGGTGTGTTTGATTTTGATCAAACTGAAAATTTCAGCACTGAATTTTTCTTGATGAAAAATTAAGCAATAAATTTGTAATGTTTGAAAAGACTTATTTTACGTGCTGAAATTGTATTAAATGAAACTATTAGCATTTAATATAATAAATAAGGGTATACAAAAAAGAAACTATTTTCATTTAATGATTTAAATACAGAAAGGGTTGCTGCTGAATACATTCAATGACCTCACATATGCAGAATGTTTTCAGCACTTTTTCACTCTTGAATGTATTAAACAAACAGCATTAAATCAATTTTAGTGCTGAATCATTTTATTTTCAATGCAGAATTGAGTTCTCAAGTAGGTCATTAGTTGAGTTTACTAAATCTTTAGTCAAGACAAGAAGGGGTTTCCGGGTAAGGAACCCCACTTACCCTGTGGTACTATCTAATTCTTGTGTCATCAGAATGGTGCAAGAAGATTACATATATTATGATGATAAATCCTGACCATAATCATATAACAATTATGAATTGTAACAAGATGCAATAATGTGATAACATAGATACCTTATAAACTGCAGGATGCACAGGATCAAGCTGGAAAAACTTCGCCTCAAGATCTGGAAGCTGACTCCCATGTTCATACTGTGGCAAATGCCTGAACAATTCAACTCTGTCCCTAGCTTCAGTTTGTTTTACCACAGCACGCCGTTTAGCTTTCTCCACTCGGCTCTTATCATCATACTGCATGCGCGGTTGAGGAACATCTTTCTTTCTATCCTTTTCCGATGGACGGTCACCTCCCTTCTTCTCAGAGGCTGCAACTGAAGCATTATCAACTTTTTGTGGGAGCTTTGCAACTTTAGCTGGTTTTGCATTCACTGAAGTCACAGCTCCAGGTGCCTTATTTCCTTCAGCTAACAACACATTATATCAAAACACATACTAATAAGCAGGTTCACACTGAATTATATTAGAAGAAGACTCGTGAAAGCCCGTTAATAATTCACAATTTAGGCTTGCTAAAATAATTAGAAAACACAATATTTGAGTCCTTGCACAGTAGGTCTGAAGATGAAACTAGGTCCAAATACACAAAACTGAATGGCATTTTCAATGGGATAGCTGTCAGACAGACAGACAAACTAATAAGTACATGTTTGGAATAACTTATTTTGTTTTCAGAAACTTTATAATTAAAATGTTCAAGAGAAAGATTTTGGCTGAAAAGCTTTTTGTAAGTGTAAAATAATCAAAACCAAATATGCACTAATTCTAATCAAACAAGGGCATGCTAAATGCTAATACAATAATACACACCTTTTGCAGCAGCCTTTGCAGCTCGTTGAGCTTCTTGAAGAGCACGTCTTTCAGCTTTTGAGGTCTTCTCTTTCTTCTGTTTTGAATTCGTAGGTTGGTCTTTCACTTCCAAGGCTGATCCTGCTCCTTTGTCTGCTTTCTCTTTTTCTAATGAGGATTGGGGAAGAAGGAGAAAAGGGTAAAAGATGCTTCAATTCCAAAACCATGCCAAATCAAAAACTTCTGATTGTCCAAGACTCCTTCAAAAAAATCATACATGGCCAGAAAGAAAATAAAAAAAGACCACAAATGGAGAGAGCACTTTAGCTCTTCTGATGACATCCACATATACATCAACAAGCAAGTCAGACTGATTCAACAATTATTCCTCATGTTCTAACTGCCCAAACAGTGTTAAAATAAACACTTAAGAAAAAAAAAGATAGCCAAGAGGAGATTAATATAGCAGGTGGCAAAAGACGTATGCAATTTTTTTTTAAAAAATCTGCTGTTTCTTTTCTAGTAATTATCTGAGTTTTGGTAGATCAACTGCAAAATTGATGGCAAGGACCCAGCTTCCCAATCAGAAACTTAGACAGCAAACATGCTACAGAGCATCAAGGATTAAAATCCAGAAACAATACTATTCAAATGGTGCCAAATTAGGTGGGTTTGGTGAGTTTAATTAGAGTAACGGGGGACATACATTGAGCAACTTAAGAAGCATTGGCTACGTCTAAAAAGTAGCCAAAGCCAACATCGGGTACTACTATAGCTTTGGTATGCATGAGGTAATTGAATCTCCTATTCTATTTTACTCTCTTATTTTTGGGTTTGATTTTGACAAGATACAGATCCAATTTTACTACAAAAGCAACATCTTTAAACTTTTTTAATAAAATTAGTTTTATTCATCAACCATTTTAGATAACAACAAATAGGGATCTATCATGAAGCCAATGATTATTTTTCCCATTTGCCTATTTTTCGTTTTGTAAGTATGTAACATTGTTATAGAATTATACTTATGTGTGCTTTCTATTTTGGAGACTTTAATTATGAAGAGTAACCAGTGTGCTATATACAAACGAATTACATTCTATTTCTTGATTTTAAATGTTACAATTGTTCATTGCGTTTAATTAATGAATCACTACATTATCCGTATCCAAGATTTTCCAAAAATAACTATATTCTCTTTCCCTAACTATATCATACCTATGTCCGAAAGCTGTATCAGTGCTACCTAGGGTTGACTGTTGAAGAGTTGTTATTTTACTAAGATGGAGGGGTTGAAGACTAAAAGGTGATGAGAGACAGCAGCAAGAAAATAAAAAATTTAAAGGCTTCATCCCCACACATGTCCGAGGATGACTGTGACTCAGATTCTTAAGTAGAGGCACAAACTAGATTGGAATTTGCTTCAAAGGATATGAAGAATAAGAATTCTGGCTGGCAAAAATTGACGATTCAGCTTGCAATATGTTGTAGTACCAGACAAAAGCTCTTTTCAATTTTAGAGTTCATTCATAAAGTGCAGAAAAAATAAATTCTTATTCTAATTTTGCCCCGCTTTCATTTATAACGAGCAAAGCCATAACATTGCAAGGGCTAAATATGAATGACAAAAAATAAAATTTAGGGGAGTATTCAGGCCAAAGTATGCCATAATCAATGACATCATGATTTTAATTTTTATCGGATGTGGTGTTAAACAAAGCTCTCGCCAAATTTCTTAAAATTTTAAACGGAACAAACTTAAAGAAACTACAAATATACTAATGACACCCTCCATAATCATTAAGAATATTTCAAAATGTAACCTATTTGTAAAGTCGGTAAATTTGTGAAAAGTAGATAGGAAGACTAAAGAATTTATTTGCACTACTTTTTCTCTTATTGTTAATGCAAAGGATATTGAGAATAAAAAAGGACCTTCAGCAGCTTCACTCAACAGCCACAAGCCTGTCGCTTAAGAAATGCAGTGGGTTTGCTTAAATCAGTAAGTATGACTATCAAAAGCACGAAGGCCATAATGACCTTTGTTTGACAAGCACATTAAACTCAATAACATCAAATGATGTGCTCCACAAAGGAGCTCCTGCAATTGTCCAGAAGTTAACTAGCAATCATACATGTGGTGATACTCAACAAAAATGTAGTATTGATGCCAATTTGAAACACATTAAATACATATTTCCTGACGAAGCATCCAAGATTAATGTCATGCATCGTCAAAAGTCAAGTATGAAAGCATCAATTAAGAAGGCCGAAAATCCATATGGACCTTGTTAAGGCACAAGTTACAATATATTATAAAACTTTCTCTTTTTATTGGTAAGCATTACAACAAAAATTCAAATTTTTAATAGCCCATCATTGCATACTGTGGAGCAGAGTGGCACACAAGAACCAATCACGTTTACTCTTGAACCTCGAGGGTACATTCACTAATAGAAAGAGCCCAAGATACATCTTCATTCCATCCAATTAAATGTACCCATAAACAAATCATCCTATTCAAATTGTTAGAATATATCATAATATCTTCAATGTATCTTTAAAATATCTCAGAAGATATTTAGAATATATCATGGAATCAATTAGTCCTCTAATTGAGAAAGCAATCTTAGGAATAGTTTCTTAATTTCATTATGTTTCTTAATTTGTTTCCATATTTAATTAGGATTAGAGTCTTATTGTATTAGTGGGCTTGGGCTTGTACTAGTATTTGTCCTAATTCTTAGTATAAATAGGTGTTAATGCTTTCACTGCTTTGTATTTTTCAACACACCATATCAATCTAATATAATATTATTGAGAGTCTCCTTTCTCTCATTTTCTTCCTTCCCTCCTACCTAAACCCTATAATTTTAACACAAATATCACTATAATTTTGAAATGACCAATCCCAAATACTGTAAACATTATACCACTCAGGGATTTGTCACCCCACTCTTAATTAAGCCGTCACTCCTTCTCTTATTTTTGCTGAAGATGTAGATCATATTTCTAGTCTTAATCGTAGAGAATGTAAAGCCTCTAAACTCTAAAGTCCATCTATACAACTTGGTCTATATTCTTCTTTATTTTTTCCCGATTTGGTGGCACCCAGTAGGATAATGCCAACTTTGCAAAGCATTTTCTAATGGTTATATTGACTAGCTCTATCAAAATAACATACAGAAAACGATTTAAAGCAGATCCATTCATTTAAAGCCTATCATGATCAGAATTTGAGTATTACTTTGGTATCCATCTTTTTTAATTGGGCAGTGGTATCCGGGGTAAATTGTCAAGCATTTATTGGTTACTGATTATATTTAATAGACTTCCAAACATTTATTGTGAAACCAATAATGTTGACAACTCACGGTACCATGGATCCTCCTCTAACCATCTGACAATACTCAATTTTACAAAATCCATAGAGAATCTGATCATATGATCTATCCAGATCAATTAAGATAAAAAAAAACTGATCTCATTTTCGCAATTATGATCCTAAGCTCAAATGATTCTCTTCTCTTAAATTGCAGTTTCAACTTTCACACTCATACAACGAAGTTCAAATTCAATCAAATCGAAATCAACAAAAGAACCAAACCAAACAAAGAAGCCAAAAAGCTCACCGCGAATCCCAAGCGAAGCATTCACCACCGAAACCGTGGTCAATTCGCTCGCCGGAACGCTACTCGCCTTCACCGCCGTCAGATCGAACCCACCGCGAGGAAACGACGACGCCACTTTGCCAGCATTCCCGCGACCACCGTCGAAGAGGTCTCCTTCGCCGGCGATACTGCTCGGCGTCGGAGACATGGGAGCGGGGAAGAACTCCGACGAGCTGTAGCTTCCGGCGACGGCGTCGGAAGCCACCGGGAACAACGCCGGACGGTTGTGCGGGAGCAGAGTCTCCGACGAGTGGCGCGGCGGAGGGATCATGACCGGCGAGAGGGAGCTCCCGGAGACTGGAGGGGAAGAAGTCGGGTCGGGTGGACCCGATTGGGAGCGGTCGGGTGGGGCGAAGAATCCGACTTTGCGGACCTTGGGGTCAATGACGGCGCGCGGAGCTCGGCGAGGGTCCATGGAATGAGGTTGTTAGGTTAGGGTTGGAGCTAGGTTTGGGTTTGGGTTTGGGTTTGGGTTTGGCGTTGGGGTGGTGCTCTAGTGTTGGGAGGGTATAGAAAATGGGTGTTGGTGTTGGTGTCGTTGGTGCATGTTTGGGTGGCAGGAAAGTTTTGTTTCGAAAAGGGTTTTTTTTTTTCTCGGGAAAATTTTGGATTTAGATGGCTCTGTGCAAAATGTCGAGTGAGAGGAAGAGAGAGAGAGAGTTGAAAGGAAATAGAGGTGAGGTGCGTAGCCAAAAGATGAAAAGAAATAAGAAAATTGTGATCATTTGTCCTTTCCAACATTTTTCTTCCTCTACTGTCACACTCACTCTATACATTTTGATCAACGTTATCGTTATTTTTCAAAAACAACACAAATGGAGGTAAATTTACTTCTTCCCAAAATTATTTACAGATGCCATTTGCAACTATAACTATAGTTTTTTTAATACTAAAGTATTTATGTATTCTTTTAGTGATTACGGTTATTAATTATCTCTATAATGATGTTTTATAAAATTTGTATATTTATTTTAAAATCGTAAATTATTTATCATTTTAATTAATTATTTATGAATATTATAGTTATTAAAAAATATTTGTTAACGAATATTTTTAAGATACTAATTAATAAATAAAAATAAAAATATTAAATAAAAAATAAATTATTTATGACATGTTTGTTTTGTGGTTGGCGTTTGCAGGAATGCCCGTATGAGAGAAGGAACTATTTTATGCTTCTTGCAAACTTGCATTGGTAATCATGAAATATAAAAATTGGTGTTGGCAACAATATAAAACAAAATGGCCATTAATATCTTTGAAATTTAAAAAGTATTTATTATTTTCTTTATTAAGTAATTACAAAAATTTATGGAAGGATATTAAATAATTTTTAAGCAATGCTTATAGAATATTAGTTAGAAATACCCTTATTAGAAAGGGACCCGTCCTATGGGTTGAACTAAAAAAACTGTTGAACTGTTTATTTCGTCGCTCCACTTGAACATATTAACATGTTTCTCTATTCAACTTTAGTGGGTTTTAAAAATATTTTAATAAAAGTAAAATATAATATAATTGTGAAACGAAAAATAAAATTTAAAATAAAATTAAAAAATAAAATTAAAAAATAAAATTTATATTTTTACATTTTTCCTGTCTTAATTAGAAAACTATTCATACGTTGCGCGGTCATCTCAAATAACTGGTTGCATAACTTATTTTCTTACAATTTTTTCTCCATTTTGAAGCTTTCACATTTGTCAATAATTGAAAAAGATGAAGAAAAAAAAGTTGTGAATTGATGAATGAACATGTGTAATAGTGGGGTGTGAGTATTTAATATACGGATTTAATTTTGATTAACTGTCAATATAAATTATATTTATATTATTATTTAATTATGTATTGTTAAATTAAGTTTCACTATTATAATAATTATTTAAAAATTTTATTTTTTTAATAATATATCAACATATCATTATATAATAGTATAAAATATCTTATACTGACCGTAAATCAAATTTAAATTTTTAGTATAAATTATTAAAAATGAAAAATGAGAATGCACTTTAAAAAAAAAAAAAAAAAAGCTTACCTACTTACAAATGTGCTTGTGTGACTCAAACAAAAAGTTATAAATAAGTTGATGTGGCGAAGACTCAAATAATAAAAACTCTACAACACGTACTTTAACTTTTATATATTTAAATTATAAATTAGTTGGTCATATTATTTTCCTTTTGACAAAAGAAAACCCTACATATAAGTTCTAGTTTTTATTTGAGTTGGCTGGAATTATAATACTGTAATTATTGATGGAATGGACTAACCTCGCGATTTTATTCTCAAAAGGTGACATATATGATAAAAGTATAATATCTCTTTATAAAAGTAAAATATCACTTCATAAGCATCAATTATCTAAACTTTATCAAGTTGGCCTTCAAAGTCATAATGAAGAAGTCTTTTACTTCCATTATGTGATGCGCCTTTTGCAGATAAAACTGTAAAACATAATTCATTAGGTCAAGGTAGATAATCCTTCATATGAGAATATAAATTCAAGACTATCAACAATAATAAATCGAGATGATGCAATGGTATTCATGACAAAAACTTTTATTAAATATTGAATTTCCTGCATCTTTTAAGAAAACTTATAAGATTTTTTTTAAAAAGCTTATATAAACCAGAAGACAAAAAATGAGTTATGTTAGATTTTTCAAGGAATATATATATATATATATATATGGAAATAAGAATGAAATTGAATGTAATCATTATTCCTTTGCTATGTTTAGTAAGATCAAGAAAGGAATGACTATTATATGATTTTCCAATATTTGGTATCTAGAATTGAGGAAAGAATAAAAACTTAAAAAATGTATCCCTACTTTAAAAATTAATTTAATATTTTTTACTTTAATATATTTTGTCAAAAATGTTATCTAGACCTAAATATAATTTTAATACAATGAACTAGTCTTTCACCCTTTGAGATACTTGAGTGCTTATGGTGTTTAAAATAATTATTTATGGCATGGTATTTTATATATAAAATAATTTTTATATTTTTCTAATTTATTTGGTCATATTTTGGGTGGAGTACTTCCAAAGAAATTCACAAAATTACTTCTTTCATGATTCTAAATTTCTTTATTATGGCTTACATTAACTTAATTGAATGTCATGAAAAATGGTACAAGTTAAAGTAATTACTGCACTTTACAATTTATCTGTAACTCATATTATATTGCAAATGAAAGTCAACATCTAATTATCTTCCTCTCTTTTTTTCCATATATAGTCTTCAATTTCCACAACATCTTTATTTTGATTTCAATATCTTATAATCAATTTAAAGAAATTTCAATAAATATTGACATTGGGTGTAAATATGTATAATTTGTACAACACAGAAGTTTATGTACTCATTAATATCAAGTACTATAGGAAATTTGTAACACATGATTATATGATAACGTAAAAAAAATATTACACTAATAGGATATCAAAATTAAACTCTATCAATATTATTAATTAATCAAATACTATTTTTTTTAACAACATTTGTATCCATAAAAACCTCATGAAGCTTAGTTTTATTAGAAAATAGCTTCGTCATATTCCATTCTGGACACAAGGTTGATGTGTTGCATCCCAACAATGCTTACTGAAAAACTTCATGCATGATGTCTCATGCTATTATAAAAATGAAAAAAAAATTTGATTAAGTAAAACAATAATACATGAGGCAGTTTGTGTGTTGAACTTGAGCAACAATTATACCTATAATAGTTTGAATTGTGCTTTAATACATTATTAACAAATGAATGTAAATATGTTATTGAACTAAAACTGTTTTTGAGAGCATATTATAACGATGGTTATTATTTAAAATAAATGAACTAATCAAGAATTTTAGGTGCAAGACTTTCATAACAAAATCCGTTGTCGTCCAGCGGTTAGGATATCTGGCTTTCACCCAGGAGACCCGGGTTCGATTCCCGGCAACGGAAAACATTTTTTATTCATTTACAGTTTTTGCCTCATCTCTAGATAGATTCCCTTCTTCAGGTCTTCTCTATGCTTTTCTGTCTTTTTCTATACTTTTTGCAGTCTCACTGCTAATGGGTTTCCTATGTTACTGATTTGATCAGAACCAATTCTCATTTCATCTGAATTCACCTAGAACTTGAATTTTTTGGGTTTATTAGTGGCTGTATATAGTTCCCCAACAGAGTAAGGGTCATTTCGGGAATATTTGAATGTAACCTGAATTTAGAGCTATTTGGTGATGGTGTCAAATTATAGAGGAGAAAGCGCCCCCCCCCCCCCCTCTTCTTTTTTCCCCTTTTTTTTTTCAGTGGTCGAAATTGCAATTTATGTGGCTGGTAATTACTGGTTGACTGGTTTGGCCACCAATGAAGTGCTATGGCTTTATTTGTGATTCTCAATGTTTATATTCATAATGATTAAATTGTTGATTTCATTTTGGCTTTATATATAATTATTGAACTGGAGACTAGAAAGATTTCAAAATATGGGCATTGTTTTTTTACTATATAACTGGAAAGAATTAATCCCTGGAAAAAACATAAAATAAAAAAATAAAAAATAAAAAATCTAGGTTTCCGTTATTGTGCATTATATGGCTCTTGTGATAATATCTAATAATAGTGTAATTATAGCTGAAATGGTTAAGTTTTTATTCTTTGCCCTAATTTGTTCTTAATTTATTTAACCACAATTGTGATATTGTTCTACATGCTAAACGAAAAAAATATAGAATAAGATGAAATGTCTTTTCACTCCTAATTCAACCAAACATCCAAATAAAAATGTTCATTGTCCGGAGCATATTATTTTATTTCTATTCTCACTGGCTATACAAGGTATTTTTATGATTATTTGTATATCTCCTATATTTTTTGTTCTTATTTTAATTAAGATTTATTTAATAATTATCTAACAATTAATAATATTAAAAACAACTAGACAAGGGATATCAGAACAAAAGATACTACAAAATACCCAACCAAAAAGAAAGATTCTCTTCAAAATTTTCTTTATAAACTTGTTTGGCCTTTCCTTTTGTGTCAATACTAAAGGCTCATGATGTTACACAGCGTATCTTCTTTAGACATAAGAGGCCGTTTCCTAGATTTCAAAGAACATAGAAAAGGCAAAAGGAAGGAAATTGCGGGGTCCAAGAACATACATAAAATGTTTGCAGAAGAAAATGCCAAGACAAATTTGTCACTATTTCCCTCTCCACAAAAGATTCTGCAAAGAGAACATGGGCCACTACATCTGGAGCATCTTCCACCCAAACCTAATAATCATGAGCAACCTAGGAGCATACACGAAACTAATAGAAGAAAGAAAGACATTAAGCTTATGTTTGAGAAGAAGGTGTTTGGAAGAGAAGGGAGAGGAGGAGTAACTTTTTAGTTTTTATTTGAGAAAATTAAAAAAAATATAAAAATAAATAATGAATGATTGAAAGGTTACATGATAATTAATATCTCATTTTATTCGTCTCATTTTAAAAATTTCTCAAATAAAGAAAATATTTACTTAAAATGAAAAGCTAACTCTTTCTTCCCTTCGTTTTCCTTTCCCTCTTCTTAAAACTTTTCCATCCAAACATACTCTAAATTGTTAATATAAAATGACCGTTTTTACAATACACTATAAACTTATAGTGTATAGATATCCTGTGAAATATCTACCATTGATTTTTAGTATAAATCTGCGTATGGTTAAGATTAGTTTAATCCACTACATTAGTGTTATTTTGTATTTTATCTCTTTATTTTTGTTTAATTATACCTTTTCCCTAAAATAAGATTAAAACATTAAAATTGCCTCATCGATGGTTATCAATGTTATTAATCTTCTTCTCACTTTGTTCATCGCCATTCATCCCATAGAATGACCTCTCTAATTTAGTTGAATTCCCTGTTACTATGTAACTCTTTCTTTCACTTCAAGCCCTTCTCATCACCATTGGTTCAGTGAATTTTTTTGACAAATCCAAATGCCTTCTACCAATGACTGGAACATCATTCTTTAAGGCTTTGCCCAAAACTCCTAGCCCACACAGGCCATTCAATGATTAGGAGCTTTACAGTCGTAAATTTTAATTTGAAAGGATCCAAACTTAATATTTATATCGTGATTTTCACTTTATTATGGAGCATCGATTAAATAACTGGAAGCAATTTATTTATTTTCATATATTTTTTAATCATCATGTAATGGTTGAACACAAAAATGATGTTTTTTTTTGTTATTTTTGCTGAAAAAATTGAAGGAAAAAGGAAGAAGAAATAAGATTCTACATCATATTCGTTGGGCTCGTCATGAGTTAGCATGGGGAAAACATTATTGTTTTGATCATCCATTTCTACCTTACCAAGCGAATGAATCAAAGAGGTCATTCCATGAGATGACGATGAACAAAGCATGAAGAAGATCAAAGACATTTGATAACTGTTGATCAGGCAGATTTAAGTTTTTGCTCTTATATTAGGGACATAATATAATAAAAACAAAAATCAAGAGATAAAATGTAAAATAACTTTCATATATTGGTTAAAATAATCTTAATCGTACACATATTTATACTAAAAATCACTTATAGATATTTAATAGTATATCTAAACACTATAAGTTAAATGGCCATATAAGATGATATCACCCATTGGCAATCATATTTCAACCACAATAGGAGGGATATGTACTAAGAAAAATTGTTAAGTAGGTATTACCTATCATAAACATACTATTCAATATTAAATATGTGTAACGTATGTGGGCTGTGTTATAATTAATTATACATATATCTGAAAAATGCCTTCATATATGTTAACTATTAAATAATATATCCTTACATATGTCAACGATTAAATGAATAAATAAAGAACTTGGTGATCTCGTTCAGTGAGTCCCAACCTTTGTCCTTCGAACTGAATCTGTAGCCCTCATGTATCGCCTTTGCAACCTTATAATCAATCACTAGTCACACACTTGAACAACGCTGCATCATCCAAGTGTTTCCCTTAGCCCACAAACTGTTAAGTTCAGTACACAGGAACCACAAGATAACATCTCCCATTCCTAATTGTTCTACCAACCACATAAACCAATCTTGCACCGTGACTTGCTCCCAATTTCCCATGCTAGCTTTGCAGCTTGAGGAATAAAACTCCAATCATCTTGGGCAAAATCACACTGCTAGAGAAACATGTAACATACTACTCCCCAGCATGCCCACATCGTAAAGACGTTTCCCAAAAACAACTATGTAGGCTTTGATTGTTAAGTTTTTGGAATATGTAGGCCTATTATTTCTTGGATAGGGTATACATGTGTTTCATATTCGCTAGTGTATTTTTCTTATTCTTCTGATGCACGTGTCTATTTCTATTCCAATCATTTTCGCTACCTCACTATATATGCATGTATTTGGTATGTGTAATTGTTTATTTGAAGTTGTAAGACTCAATAACACTTGATCCATAAAGGGATCATCATTTTGGTTGGCTTGGTTAAATATCCCCAATCACACGACCCCCTTGTCTCTATACTCCAGTTTCTCTATACCAGTTTTAAATTTAATGGAATTGTTTCAAGAGCTCCTTTTTTTCCCTCTTATTATTTTCTAAAAGCAAGGTGGCTACTCTTTAATTCTCTTTCATAAGGATGTGATTTATAGTATATGAAAAAATATTTACTAAATTAGAGTTTGTTCTATACAGATGTAAAACATAGAAATATCAAGTTAGGTTGAGCTCATCAGATTGGCCTACCCTGCCATGTTTTTGGAGTGTGTTGGATTAATATTTTGGCAACCCATTTATAAGCATGTTTTTAACACGCCTCATTTAGGACATGGGTTGAGACAGGTGCCTACAAAATTTTCAAATGAAAGAAAATTTAAAACTAAATTATTTAATAGAGACTAAATCCTTAAACCTAATTTCCCATATTCTAATTCTGTTTTTAAAAAAATTAAGTGGGCCAACTCATTTAGCCTGCATCTCATGATGGGTTGAGATTGTACTAACCTGCTAACTAGACAGCCTAGCTAGACTCCCCATGACCTTGCTTAATGCTGAGTTAGCTCATCTTGACATCTTTAGCCAACCATGTAAACATGTTGCACGCAATTGAGTGATCGACTTCTATCTAAAAGGCATAAGCCATATAATGATAAAGTCATGCTCAATGCATAATGCATGAATTAGTGAAAAAAAATATAGGGTTTCACTTTTTTGTTCAAGGTATTCCCATAGGCTATTAACACTGTGAGACTAATTTCCATCAAGCATGATCGCAATTAGGAGGCCCTCCCAATAATTATCTACTCTAAGGATTAAACTTGTGTTCTCACCCCTTGAGAGTGAGACTCGCTTACCATTATACCTAATGCTTGTATTAATATATCGTTTATCCTAATTCTAACATTGTCCGTTTGAATTTAGAATCACCAAAAAGATACATAGTTAGGGTTCTGGTCTGCTTTGGCAGGTCCTTAAACTTTGATGCTTTGATCACGAACTGGGGGGTGGGTACTTGCAGAGGCACTCCGAAGTTTAAGTTAGTCTCTCTAAGAATGGTATCTTGTTGAGAAGGAAAAGAGAGCCTAGCTTTTAGGGAGTTTTCCCCTTCCTTATATGTGCTTGGAAAGTTTGAAAAGTAGTAGGATGAAGTTCTGAGCTATTCATATGGCCTTGAGCCGTGTTCTGATTTGATGATTGTTTTTGTTGTTTTGATGAGATAGGTTTCTAAATAAACCAAACCAGTACAATTTGTGATAAATAACATCATAGTGCTGAAAATATGTTAAGTACATAATCTATTTTGTTTTTTAAAATTTTCTTCTACAATACTTAATCAAATTTGTTAATGATAACAATGAAAACTAACTTGACAAGACTATTTCATTAAAAAATTTCATTGTCATGAATCCTGTTGGTATAGTGCCAACTTGCATACAATATCTTGCTTAAAAAAAACTCAAACACATATATCAGACGAATTAAAAATTAGAGGAATAATACATTGACTACAAAAGAAAAAAATATAAGAAACACTAAATTAATAAAATAAATATAAAATATTACAAAATATACATGTTTCAGTATATTTCTACCCCTTCTTACTTTTTTTTTATCAAACATGTTGCCACCATTGAGTTATATGGAAACAAATTCATTGTATTGAATCTCATAATCAAAATAGTTAATGACATAATTCGCATTCACTTCATGTATAATGCATTAATTTGAGTAACCCGAGGAAAAAAGCACCATAAGTCAACAATGGTCTCCAAAACCCAATTAATACTCATACAATAAATATCATCCATTCACAATAGATACGTATTTTAGTTTTAGTATATCTCATTTCAAAAGCCTGAGCTACCTGCAATGAGAATGAGAGATAGATAGCATAAAGCATGAATTAGCTTCAAAGGAAATGTTCCTCTTCTATAGGAAATTGAAAAGATGATTTAAGAAAGCAATCCTTCTTGGCTGAGCTTGATACATTGAATGAATGTGTTGACATGGGAAACTAGAAGCCTAATCAAATTACCATAGGATAGTTGACTTTCCTTTATCAATTTGTAAAAACCTTAGTTTGCTTTAATTTGCTATAGAATTATGATTCCCTGCCCATCCCCTCCCTCTATAGCAGGTAAAGGTGTTCAAATCCAAACAAAACAGATAAATCGAAATGAAAAAATTGAAAATCGATTAAAACAGAATTTTTTTTATTTAGTTAGTTTTTTTTTCAGAAACCAATCTATCTGGATCAATTTTTGGTTCCAATTTTCAAAATCGAATTGATTAAAATATCATATATATACATGTTTTAAATAATTTATTCATATATTTATGTTTCTATCCTTTAACTAATTATCAACTAACTCTTTTGCCCTTAAAATTCAACCCCAACCTTTACCTATGAACCTAATCTGATACACGATCCAAATCGAACCCATTTTTCAACGGAAGTTGCCGCTGCCGCATCCTAAGAGAGAAGAGACGGAACAACCCTTGCGTGTAGCAGCATCATCGTCCTTGCCCTGCATCGTCGTCGTCGTCATCCTTGCCCTACAGCAGCGTCATTGCCTTCCACTATGTTTGAGGTAAATTTTTGTACTTCTTCGCTCTGTGCTATGTTTATGGGCTTATTTTTGGTTATTTTCAATTGCTTGAATATGATTAACTATGGTGATTGATAAACTTGCTTGAGAAATAAAAGGGGAATAACTTGTTTAGTTGAATCACAAGATTCAAGTTATTTTCTTGTCCTCTATTGAGCATGAAAGTAACTTGCATAAATTCCTTTTACCTAGATCATTATGCAGTGATGAATATCTTGGTTAATAGAGATTCTCCTTATTTTTTCTTATTCTCCTTATTCGGGTGGAGTTTTCCTTGCCACATGTTTTTATATTGTTGCTAGATTCCTGATGAGACATAGTTGTGATGTTCTTAGAGTGCTCATTTTCTAAACTTTTGAGTTCCCAAATAATTCCATTTGATATGATATGTTGGCAGTGAAAAAGGCAAAGTCTCTATGGTAAAACACGATAATCATGACTGTGGATGTTTGAAATGCAGTGGATTTCATTTGGTGTAAACAACTATCATAAGAAAACAAAAAGATTTGGCTTTACTCAAAATTCAAAAAGAATTGGTTTATATTCAAGTTATTTTGTTTCTTCTTTTTATAAGCTAAAAATTTATTAATAGAACGGAGTACAATAGATACTCCAACCTTTACATCAAAAGGAAACCGAAACACTAAACATGTGCCTTAATGCACTCCAGAGGACATATACACTAATCAGAAAAAGAAAGTATGCAATTATCAACCCTATTGTGGAACCAAACCCAGGACTTAATTTTGACTAAATCTAATAGCCTGATAAGATCATGTTTTTCCTTTTTGAAAATGAAATCATTTCTGTACATCCATATAGACCACATAGTCACATGCCACAAAATTTGCAAGAGACGCTTGAGTTTCTTCCTTTTTACTAATCCATAGAATTGCATATAATGATCCGTACAATTAGAATGAGGAATATATTGCACTCCTAGCCACAAACACACCTTATACTACAGATTGCTCGAAATGCAGCACAAGAGAAAAAGATGAGAATTTGTTTCCTGATGCTTATTGCAAAGAGCACAACATGAATCCTCCTGACATTTAATCACATTTCTAATGAACAGATTTTGTCTTGTGGATAGAATATCTGTAATTAGTTGCCAAGAAAATGCTAAAACCTTTGGGAGAGCTAAACCTTTCCAAAGCTTCTTGAAAACAATGCTATCATGAACTACTGTAGGTGAACGAGGAACAAAACCTTGAAGGAGTGAATACGCTGATTTCACTGAATACAAGCCAAAAGACTCACTTTTCCAAACCCATTTATCGTTTTCACCTTGAAAAACAGAGGCTGAATTGATCAGTTTTTCAAAATCTTCCAACATTTCTTCTTCCCACACAAATAAATTCATTCTCCATTCAAGCCTCTAAGTCCATTTACCACTACACCATTCGCCCACATCAACTATAACAGTCTCTTTGTCTTCACAAATACTAAAGAGTCTTGGGTAAGCATCCTTGAAACTACTCCTACCAAACCAGGGGTCTAACCAGGAAAAAAAAAAAACAGACATTCCATCACCTACCCTCTTTGTTACACCTTGAGAAAACCAACCTGGAAATTCAGAGTCATTGCAGTCAAGGCTAATTATGTCTCTCCACCAAAATGATGAATTCTTAGAATTCCAATTACAACCAGAACTTCTTTGTATGTCCCCATACCTTGCACATAGCACCCTGCATAATAAAGAATCAGCTTCACCTAAGACTTTCCACCTCCATTTACCTAGAAGACTCAAGTTAAAGCATTTTAAATTTTTTATGCCTAACCCACCTTGATCCTTAGGTTTACAAACCTCCTCCCAACACATCCAAGCAATTTTTTATTTACCTTCTGAACCCCTCATAAAAAAGCCCTTTGTAGCCTAGTTAGGACTTTCAAGCATTTTACAGGAATTTTAAGGAAAGACATGAAATTTAAAGGTAGACTTGACAACACTGAATTCACCAAAACAATCCTCCCTCCCAAAGAGGATAATCTAGCCCTTACTTTATCAATAATTGGTTGCCAAGTCTGCAACCTCCTCGGATTGGCCCCAATGGGAAGACCTAAATAAGAGAAAGGTAGCCCACCAACATTACAACACAAGAATTCTGAAAAAGCATGCAAATATTTCTCACAAACATTAATCCCAATAAGGTTGTTTTTGGAAAAATTAACTTTTAAACCAGAAGTAAGCTCAAAACACCTTAGGATTGACTTAAAAGCCCAAGCATTCCTATTTGTAGCCTTCCCAATCAAGAGAGTGTCATCTGCGTATTGAAGCAGAGACACCTCCACCTCATTTTGTCCGACTTTATAAGCCTCTAACAGTCCCATACCAGTAGCGTTTTGAATCACTCATGACAACCCTTCTACTACCAACAAGAAGAAAAAAGGGGCTAAAGGGTCCCCTTGTCTAATACATTTGCAAACTTTTATTTCATCAATGGGACTCCCGTTCACCAGCACAGAAAAACCCCCAGAACATATACAAGACTTGATCCAACATCTCCATTTATCACAAAAATCGGTCCTAATCAGCATATAATCGATTTTTTTGTTTCTTTTAGTATGTATTTTGTGTTGCTGCTATATCAGATTTTTTTGGCTATATGGGTGATATGGATGAGATGACATTCAGTGCATTGGCTACTTGTTTCCTTCTTGTCATTTTGCTCTTTTTTTCTTTAATTAGATGCAAGTTTTAACAATAGAATGACAAAGTGAAATAATTGAAAAGAGAGTTAAATAATAAAATGACGTGATGGACTATTCACTACATTTGCTAAAGTTGCTTAGTTCACTTGCTATGAAAATTTAGTATCATTGTCTAAAAAGCTCAAGTGACAATGTTTTTTTACACCTGTTCATTGGGGATAAATAATAGATGTTACCTACTTTTTTTAATATGCAAGGTTAAAGGAGTGCTATGACCATGGGGCTTTTATATTTGAACTCTTTTTACCTTCACATATTCTACTCTTAAAAAGGATTAATTATATTTGAATTGTAGTAAGGCTAGCCATTAATAACAATTATATATGCAGTTATTCACATACTTACTTATCAACATTATTTTAGATCAGTCATTATAATAACTTCACATATTTATAAACATTATTTTAGATTAGTTATTCTCTAAGTTTTTTCCCTCTATTTTTGAGCATGTCACAATGAGTTAATATGAGTGTGCTAATTTATATATGAAAACATAAAATACTCAAGATCTTGAGAGAATGATAGTTGAAAATGTTGAATCCATCATGTCTTCATCTAAAGCTTGTGAGCCGTCGACTATTACAAACAATCACAAAGCCTCCAAGTTTGATAGGAAGAGGAAAGGTGCAGAATCTTCTGCTAATGACAATGCTGAAGAAGATATAGGTAAGAGAAAACCTAATAGACCTAGATCATAGACATGGGATCATTTTACAGGAGATCTTGCTCCTAACTCATTAAATCTTAGAGCTAAATGTAATTGGTGTAGGGCAACTTATGCATGTGATACACACAGAAATGGCACTACTAATTTGAAAAATCATTTGTTAACTAAATGTAAAAAGTTTCCTAAAGAGTCACTTGATCCTAGCCAAAGAATTCTTACTCTCCAACAACGGAAAAAAAGAAGATGGGAAAGGGGCTGGTAGTAGATTTGTTGTTGTTGCTTTTGATGTTGATGTATGACGAGAAGCTCTTGCTAGGATGATTATTGTTGATGAGTTGCCATTTAAGTTTGTTGAGGGAGAAAGATTTTGATTTTTCATGAGTAATGTGCAACCAAAATTGAATATTCCTGGACGGGTTACAATTGTTAGGGATTGTTGGAATTTATACATGAATGAAAAAAATAAGGTGAAAATTATATTTAGTCATTCAAATCAAAGCATTTGTCTAACAACTGATTGTTGGACTTCTGTGCAAAATCTGAATTATCTTTGTCTTACTGCACATTTCATTGATCATGATTGGAAATTACAAAAGAGGATCTTGAATTTTTGTCTAATTAGGAATCATAAGGGTGAAAAAATTGGTAGAAAAATTGAGAAATGCCTTTTGGGTTGGGAAATATCTAAAGTTTTCACTATAACTGTTGATAATATTAGCTCAAATGACCTTGCTATCCCTTACTTGAAAAGTAGAATGGAGGATTGGAATGCACATGCATTGAAATGAGAGTATATGCATGCTAGATGTTGTGCTCATATTTTAAATCTAGTTGTCAATGATGGATAGAAAGACATGTGCATAGTTCAATTGGTAAAATTAGGAATGTTGTTAAATATGTCCATGCTTCACCTGGTCCTATGGATAGGTTTAGAATTTGTGTAAAGGAGGCTAGGCTTCAAGAGAAATGCATGATGCAGTTAGATGTTCCTACTAGACGGAACTTCACTTTCATTATGCTTGAAAGTGCATTGAAGTTCCAAAAAGCATTTAAGAGATTGGGAGAGCGAGATGCAAAATTTGTATTGATGCAACGTGGTGTCCCAAAGAATAATGATTGGGATAATTCAAAGTGCTTTGTTAAATTTCTATAAAAAAAATTATGACGTCACTAAGAAATTTCGGACACTTTGTTTGTGACTTCTTCTCAATATTTTAATGAGTGTTGTTTGATATTGAATACTTTTAAAAATTGGGTTGGTAGTCAAGATCCATTACTTGGGAGCATGGCTAAAAAAATGAAAGCTAAGCATGATAAGTATTAGGAGAGCATTAAAAATATTAATATGATGATTTTCATTGCTGTAGTGCTTGATCCTCGATATAAGCTTTAGTTTGTAAAGTGGAGCTTTGAAAAGCTTTATATAAGGAGGATGCTGATTTTTTGAGTGGAAGAGTAAAAGAGACATTCAATAAGATGTTTGATAGCTATAAGCTTTTTGTTAAGCAAGGTCAATCTCAACAAACTACACAATTCTCACGTGAGATGAAAACAACAGATTTTGCATCATCTGATAATCCTTCATTTGCCATGGAGTTTGAGATGGACATAAATCTTAGTGAACGCATGAATAAAAATAAGGTAGATTTGTATCTCATGGAGGCCTTGGAGAAAACGACTCATAATTTTGATATCTTGAACTAGTTCTATCAAATATCCTACACTTGGTCACATAGCTAGGGATGTATTGGTCATACCTGTGTCTACAGTTGCTTCAGAATCTACTTTTAGTACTGAAGGAAGTGTACTTAATAATTATAGGAGTTCTCTTGCTCCAAAGACGATTGAAACTTTAATTTGTGCACAAAATTGGTTTCGCTCTACTCCATTATCAACTGATATTGAAGAGCTTATGGAAGAATTTGAAAAGCTGGAGCAAGGTAATTTTGTTTATTTTATTTTATTTAACTTTATTTTACTGGTTTATTTCTCTATATTAATTTATTCATTAATTAATACTAGTTTTTATATTTTATATTATTTAGAACTTGTTCCAACCCCACAACCTAATAAAGAGGATTCTAGTGTTGAGTCTGATTAGCTTACTGTTGCTAACTTGCTAGCTTGCTTCTGGTATGTGTTGCTGAATAACTTGAAAGCTTTATTTTCTTATTTCTTGTGAAAATTATTTATATTAATGATTTCAAAATGACATTTATCATTTCAGGTATATGTCTATTTGATGGTTGTTTTCTTTGGTAATTATGACTGGAAGTTATTGTTTATGTAGCTGAAAATTAGTTTGAATTTTTAGATATTAATTGTATAATTGTATTTTACTATTACATTAGAAGTTTGATCATAATTGTATTTGATCATTATATTAGAAGATCGTTAATTTTTGTTTAAATGGGTTGCTATTGTTTGTTTTAAATGAGTTATGTTATTTATTCTATAAATGAGCCGAATTATCTTCTAGGCCATAAAAAAACAAAAGAATATAATATGTTTTCTTTTAATGGCCAAAAACCAATCCAAACCAAACCAATTAATATCGGTTTGGTTTGGTTTGGTTTTTAAATCTAAACCAAACCAATTGATATGGTTCGAATGATTTTACTCCTCAAAATTAATCCAAATTAATCCACAAACACCCTAAATAGCAGGTTATAAGATTACTTAGTGCCTTGCCTTGTCTGTTTACAAAAGCCGAATACTGGTACTTGTAGTGTTACATTTTTTTTACCATCAATACTATCATATTGATCAGGGCAATATGCAGCTAGTGTTCTACGGATGAGGGATTATCATTCTATTAACAATATGGAGCTTTTGAAATGATTTTTTTTTCCGAGGGAAAGATAATTGTATAGAAATGTGAATTTTTATACATCTTTATAATTATTACCTTATAAATGAATTTGTGTAAATGTTTTAATATATTTCTATATAATGAGTTATCGTATAAAAATGTACAGTATGCGTGGACAAATTACTCTCTTCCTTATGATTTAGTCATGACGCACGCATTTTGTAAAGAAAGGTTTTTGGAAGTTAATTTCTATTCATTTTCAGTGTAAAAATTTTTTTATACTATCATCCAATCATGTGTTGTCAAATCATTAAAAGTGTTGACTATTATAACCACTACCTCAAAAGTTTAACTATTTTAATGATGTGTCAACACATGATTAGATGACAGTGTAAAAAAATTTTATACTGACAATGAATAAAAATTAAATCATTTCTTTTGGTGTGTGTTTGAATTAGTTATGGAAAACAAATGTTAAAAGTTGATTATATGCATAATTAATTTTTAAGAAAATTAATTATAAAAAAATTAATTTATATTTAGTTATGTTAGTCTCATAATTAATTTTAAGACAAAAAATTTTGTTTGAATTATACAAAAAAGAATTATTTTTATGTATTAAATTACTAAAAGAAATATGAAATAATTGAAAAAGTTATTTAGTTGAGAGTAAAATAATATTTATCTCTCATAGCTATGAATAATCATAATAGATTATAAGCAAAATGCTCAAATTCTAGCTTTTAAGAAAAAAACTATTTTTAGTGTAAAAAATTAATTAACAACTTTTAGAGCATGTTTAGGAAAGATTAATTCTTTTCAAAAATATGTTTTTTTATTAAAATTTATTTTATCTAAAATTTATCATGTTTGGTTAAAGTGTGTAAAATTATTTATAAGTTAAGATTATTTTTTCATTAAATAAAAATATATTTTTTAAAAAATATTTTATTTTGAGCTTTCGATTATTTAATATCAAATTATTAGATTAGCTGTGAAAAGAAAGATTATGTTAAAATAATCTAAAATTAAATAATTAAAAGCTTAAAATAAAAGTTTTTCTAAAAAAAATTATTTTTAGTTAATGAAAAAATAATCTTAACTTATAATTCATTTTATACACTTTAAACAAACAAGATAAATTTTAGATAAAATAACTTTTAATTAAAAAAGGAGATTATTCCAAATAATTAATCAAAACTAAACATACTAAAATTTTTTTTAAAAAAGTTATTTTTAGTTAATAAAAAATAATATTAACTTATAATTATTTTTACACATTTTAAACAAACAAAATAAAATTTAAATAAAATAACTTTTAATTGTAAAAAAAATATTTAAAAAAAAATTAATCTTTCTTAAAAATGTTCTTAATCTAACAATCTAACCATATTGTTAAAAAGTAAAAACAATTTTTATGATTGAAAAAATTAATTTTTAAATAATTAAATTAAATCAAACATGCTCTTAATGAGTTTAAATTCTTCCATGCAAAAAAGTCGAAAGACGGTGAATTTTGCTCAATCTTCGTCTTTTCTAATAATTTAAGGGAGATTTTCATGATGTCCTATAGCTAGCTGGGGGCTTCTTTCTACATTTAAACGTATGCAGGGTTGGTCAAAATTGTTTTTATGACAGTCAAAGAAAAACAGGCTGTGTATCAGATGTTATCATTTGCATGTAAGTTGGCCGAATCCAACGTATTTGTTGATCTTGAAATTAATTTTCAAAGTTGAAATTCATAAAATAAAGAACATGATGGTACATTCCTGTTTTAGGTTAGAGTAGTAATTGAGTAAAACTATAACTCTATAACTCTAGCTTTAATTAGGAGAAGAATTGTTCTGCATCTTGTAATCATAGGTAAATACTATTTCTATAATTCTCTCACCATTAAACTTCAAATCCAAAAGTATATATGTGGATTAAAGTATAAGCACTAGGTATATATAATTAATTATGTTGTGCTAATTTAGCCTGTCATCTAGTGATGCTTGTACAATTTTAGGATTTGAAATTAATATATATGAAGCAACACGAATTCAAGACAAGAACAAACACTACGATTGTATAAAAATGCTTTCAAAATCTCTAGAATCAATCCCAAACTGATTATCAGGATTTAAAATGCATGTATAACAACTTGGGAAACAATAAGAATCACTTGGGTGTGTAAAAGCTTTTGAATTAGCTTATTTTTCATTATAAAAATTTAGTCAAACGTTATTTCTTGAAAATTTGTAAGTTTTTTGAAAGCGAAATAAACTAACAAGTTATGTATAAATGCTCATCAAACTACTCAAAAAGAGTATTAATTGCAAAACAATAAGGCCGCAGACTCTTAAAGGAGAGTTGTTATGGTATCTTGATGGGTTTAATACTCAGAGTAAATTGTCAATTATTTATTGATTATTAATTTTATAATAAAAATTTAAAATTTTATTAAATATAAAAATTAACTAATAAATATCTCACAACTCACTTTATGGCTTTGTTTGGATTAGGAGAGAAATAGGGTAGAAAGAAGTAAGGAGAAAAGAAGTATAGTAGAAAATGAGTAGATTTTTTTTTTGTTTAGATTAGGAGAGAAATAGAGTGGAGAGAAATAGAGTAGAAAGAAGTAGGAAGAAGAAAAGTATAATAAAAAATGAATAGATTTTTAAGTTATTTGGATTAAGAGAATTAGGAGAGAAGTATGAAAGAAAAAATATTAAATTTTGTTGTAAATACATATTTTTTCCTATTTATTTATTTATAAAACAACAAAAAGAATGGTATATTAGATAAATTTTCACATCTACTCATTTTTTTTCCATTTCTTCTCACTTTATGAGAGAAATGAAAAAGGTGTAGAACCCATTATTTTTTTTCTTTCTTCTTTATTTCTCCTTTAACCTAATAAGAGAGTGAAAGCATTTCTCTTCTATTTCTCTCTTCTCTAACTCTCTCTTTCCTATTTCTCTCAAAACAAATGAAGGCTTTAAATTGTTTGGATTAAGAGAAGTAAGAGAGAAGTAAGAGAGAAGTAAGAAAAAAAAATTAAATTTTGTTGTAAATACATATTTGTCCCTATTTATTTATTTATAAAACAAAAAAAGAGTATATTATACAAATTTACATCTCTACCCATTTCTTCTTACTTTAGAAGAGAAATAAAAAAGTTATGAGACCCACCATTTTTTCTTTTTTCTTCTCTATTTCTCTTCTAACCAAACAAGAGAGTAAAATTATTTTTCTTTTATTTTTCTCTTCTCTAATTCTTTCTTTCGTATTTCTCTCAAAACAAATAAATAAAGGGTATAAGTGTCCAAGAAAAAAAAATGTATCAAAATAATCCGTTCTTAAAAGCTATGTGGGTCAGCTGGATTAGGTAATATAACAATGGCTAATTAATAAACAACGATAAAGTGGGTAGCTAGCTATGACATTTTGCATATGCAAGGGAGACAGAAAAATAGCTGAAGATAGAGATGGGTCACGAACTGGCTTACATATACCAATGGGACAGTGATCTTTTTACCGTACCAATTCCGAATTTTCTGAAGGACTTGGTCAGAGTGATAATTTAAGCAGCAGATTTGTGCACATTATAATATTGGGTTTGCCGTAGCTGTGCTCATCAGCTTTGCAGCAAATCTAATATTTTATATGCTGTTGCATATGGCCCGAAGAGACGTACAGCACGGTATATCTGCATGCCATGCATTCTCTCTCTTTCTGAATTAGTAGTAAATTGCAAAAAACCCATTTCACCCAAATCATAAAGGGTCTCGCAGTCTCTCAAGCAGTAACTTTTTTCTATTGCTGACCCTAAGGAAGTAGCTTGCTTACCCACTTTCTGCAGAAGAACCCAAAACATGCAGTAATCGAAGACTTCAACAAATACCACCTCATGTGCTATCTGTTAGTATCCTCTTTATCTCTCCCTACCTCAGCTCTCTTTGTCTCTCACTTTCACTCTCTCAAGGTTACTACCACTGTACTTTTCTACTGTTCTTTCGAGGAGTTCTCTTTGAGGTTAATTACTGTTGCAGCTAGCTCTCTCTCTCTGGCCATACTGAATATTATTATGCTGCTTCTGTTCAAGAAGAAGTTCTTCCAGGTATATAACTATATATATGTCTTCTCTCACTCACTTTTGCTTTTCTTTGGTAATTGTTACAATCTCTATCTTTCAATATGCCTGTTTGGGTGTTTGTCTCTCTGGGTATTTGTCAACTTAATCGCTGAAGACATTATTTCACTGTTTGTTGCATGATGCTATTTCATATCATTTTCTATATATGGGTGTGGGTCTATCGGGGTACTTTTCTTTGGGAATTTGTCAACTTCAGCTCCTTTCTTTGTTTTTCATGTAATGCAGTCTCAATCCATGAAGACACTACTTCAGTGTTTGGTGCATGACATATCATTTTCCTAGGTGCATAATGCAATCAAAATTATAAGACGGTTGTTCTTGTTTTATCATTATCTCTAAATGAGTCTTTTTTTTTATATACATTATATATCTGAGTCTTTATTTTCAATATTTTAAAGCCTTTGAACCTATTTAGCAAAAGAAGAGGAAACAGGAAAAAAAAGAGAACACTTTATATTCCACTTTAATTTGAAATTAATAGAATGTTAGAGGCGAAGATTTTATTGAAATTATAAAGGAAAGGAAAGGAAGAATATATTTAAAAAAGAATGAAAAGATCAGTCAAATATATCACATGTCGATGCTTATATTTTTTTAATATTTTATTTTAATGATACTCGATACCAAATGATTTTAAATATCTTGCCTTCTTATTATGATTGTTGTCCTACTTTTCGCCACAGCCAAATTGCATATCTTCTCTTTTGCAACTTTCCAGAGTGAAGACATTGACTTTTCATGATAGAATGAGCAGACAATGTGGAAGCGAGCTATGTAAAAAGGTCACTGCCATCTGGGTGAGCAATGATTACCTTTTAATTTTTTTTATCTTTTGTTTTCTTAATTTTCAGCTGTAAGAGGAATTTTACTTTCTGATGATTTGATTTATATTTAATTAATTAATTTTTGCAAAAAAATTACCAGTTAATTCCCAATGGTACAAAATTTGGCATGGATTGCCGGTGAGTTTGCAACTGCACCTTGAATTGGAATCGTATCTTCTCCACGGTAAGTCCCATCTTTAAACATTGTTCCTATATTGCAAGTCTCAGAATCAGATGATGTGTGTATGTTGCATGGCCTCTTCACCAATGCAGCTCATCTATGTCAATCTGAATCATCTCTTGTCAAAACCTGACTCATTAGATTAAATAAATACAACCAACGGGGTATCCCACTAACTAGGCCAAATGGGCAGACAGATAAGGATTCGAAAATCCAAATCTTGGATTAAGATTTCAAATCTTACTGTTAATGTCAAAGCTTTTAAGACCTATATATAGAAGCCACAGAAAGGGTAATTTCATATTAAAAATATTTAAGATAAAACTATATAATAAATATATAAAGTATTAAATTATGTAAGTTTGTGCAATTTTTTAATATGATACTTAAACATTTAAAAATAAATTTAATAATATAAAATTATGTGTTTGTATACAATATTAATTATAAATGTCATGGGAATGGACCACCTCAGAAACCAGGAGCAGTCGACGAAACCAATTAACGTCTAATCCGAACGTCTTGCAATGATTAAGATAGTGATGGAATAACATCCTTCCTGGTTTAGATGGTTAAATTCAATGTCACATGGTATTGATAAGAGCAGTTGAAGTAAGTGACTAGATATGTTGAACGTTGTGCAGAGTAGTTGCTTTGTAGATATTTGTATGCTGAAAGAGTGACATTGAGTATTGACCGTCACTTTCTTCAGTTATTCAATCCTTCAGAGAGAGAGGAGTTATTACTACACTTAAGTGATTTTTGGGTAAATATAATTTAGGTACATTAATGTTACATGGTTTAATCATATTTTTCTCTCTCAAACAGCCATTCATTTAAACGTTTTTATTTTCTTCTAGATATAAATAAATAAATATATATATATATGTACACACAGGCAGGATGATATTTTTATTGTCGGGGTACCCTCTCTCTCTCTCTCTCTCTCTCTCTCTCTCTCTCTCTCTCTCTCTCTCTCTCTCATTGGTGACATTGTTGTTTATATAGCAACACTCTCTTTGACTAAATAGTCCTTGCCTTCAATATTTTTTAATATTTTAAAAATTAATTGAATCAAATAATAAAAAAAAATAATTTAAGATTTGATTAGTTAAATTAGTGATTAAATCAGTGTACTATATATATATATATATAAAACTTATCACAAAAATTATAAATTATTTTATTATTTCACCACCAATTTTATGAAAAAGGATTAGAACTGTGTAAACTCCCAACTCAACTCTCAAAAGAATTAAATTCTAAGTTTTTTTTTTAAAAAAATTATTTTCTTTTTTCTTTTTTTAATAAAAATTCAATTTAAAAGTTGATGAATGAACTGACTGATTTTTGATTTTTGATTTTTGATTTTTACTGGTTTAACCTATTCAACCGGTTTTTTTTATAATTTTTTATAATTTAACCGCTCAAGTGATTATTTGATTAAACCAAAATCAATAAAACTTTTAATCTACAGTCCAACTGGTTGACCGATTTTTAAAACACTGATATCATTACATTACTTAATTACCTGTAGTTATATAAAAGAACCATGTCCTGTTGTTGGGACTCAATTTTAAGTCTGATGCGCACATCACCTTATCTACATTACAGTTACACCACCACCTACATTGAAATTTTTATTATTTATCTTACTTATGCCTATTATTTTTACATTAAATAAATTATTGAAATTAATTAATGATATAAAAGCAATGTAAAAATTATAATGTAAAACTACCATTACCCCAATTTTAAATGCATAAATAAATGAGATGTTAAACGACGTGATTGGGTAATAGCTTTTAAAAGCCTTACCAAACACAAAATTAATAATTGGGCTTAAGTAAAAGTCACTCATAAAATCTAGTCTCACATTCAGACTCAGTTTAACCTTGAAGCCATGCAAGAATCCTTCCGAATGTTGGTTTGATCTCTCTCTCTCTCTCTCCTTTTTTTTAGGTGTTTTTTCATTCCTTTATTTTTAAAAATGTTTCATTATATATGTACCTTCGTAGCTAGAATTTGATAGCAAAATAAATTGAAGGATATATTTTCTTGAACTAAGACATATTCATATATCAATCTTAAAAGAATAAATTATACATAAGTACCTTAAACTTTAAATCATTTGTAATTTGTATCTTGTATTTTTAATTTATGTAATCAATCTTTCAAATTCATGATATTGTGTAAATACTCCATTCCATTAAAATTTTATTTAAATTAATAATAGAACTATACATGTGACAAGTACCTATCTAACCTTTAAAATAAATTTTAAAATTAAAAAACATAAAAAGAATATTCTATAAAAATATACCAGAGAAGTCTTTGTAAAAGAGGACCCATATTGAGAGAATGGGATTTAAAATTGAAGGACTTGAATTTTTGCTCATTTTATTTATAAAAAAAAATTGGTCAGTTTTGAAGACTAAGAAATCACATGGTTACATGAGTATTTCTGTTTAGACAAAGTAAAATCACAAGGAGTAAATTGCGCATAACTCAAAGTTAGAGGCATCCTATGTAATTTAGCCAATTTAAAGTAAGGACATTGCATCTGTAGCATGCTTGCTCAAATTATTTATCGCGTGGAATGCTTATTCAATTTTTAATAAACACTATAATATATCATAGGTTATACCATGGTGTAAAAACCATGTCCATGTGCTGAGAAAATGAGTTTTCTGTGAGTGAATTTTACCTGTAATGTATAAATTCAAATATCTTAAAATATTTTATGGTTAAGACAAAGTTAATATTCAAACAAAAATTATATAATCTCATATTTAAAGAATAAGAAGATACTTAGTGATCTTACAAAAATTAAATTTATTTTCTTTTAGTGTGTCGTTTCTATTTATAGCATTTTATATGCTGTAAAAGTACAATTACAGTGGGCATTTGGACGGATGAATAGGGGTTAGGTGGGATGCAATCTCTTCACCATAAAAAAAGGTGGGATACAATCTTAGTGCTTGCTTGTGGATATACCAATAGCAATCTCATGACCCTAAACGTACGGATAGTATAGGACTTTGGGCTTAGATATGTAGTTGGGGATGATTACGTAGCTAGCAACTCACCATCCTTACCCTATAGTACCTTTCCTACATGCCTTCTATATGGTCATGCATTTGGCAAACATGTTATATTTTGGCATTCTCCTTGTTCCAATATAGGCAAAAATTTATTACGAATTCAAATCTTAAAAAGGAGAACTTTTTAGGCAACCCAAGATATTATCTAAAGTAATCGATTGCTTCAACCTTAGCTAGCTTGTATCTTTGTCCTACAAAGTGGAAGCTAATATTTTCTTTGGCAAGTACCCTTTGTCTAGAAACGGTGCCTAGTACTATAAGCTGACCTTGCAGAAACTTCCTTTAAGTTGTTAGATGTTCACATAAAATCTGTATCTAGATTGAACACGAATCTTGATGATGATCTTTTAGATCTTGATGGTATTACATGTCAAAACAGCATTCTAGCAACACCTCATTCGGTCAACTTCACTCAAAGATAACTCAAACCAGCAAATATTAGCTAGGAGCAAAGTCACCTGAAGAAGAAGAATTTTTCCCATCCCAAGATATATGGTAAGCACTTTTTTTATTTCACATGTTGCACAAGTTTCACTTGATTTGCGTATAAATATATCATCATCCCTAAACAGAATTTTAAGTTAATGAGAATAATATCGATAATTGTGGTATACTTTAGAGGAGTCAAATCCTGATCATACAAGACATGTTCTGCTCTTCTATCCATCAATTAAAATATTGCATCAAGTACAGTCAGGACCAATTGATTGGAAAGGTTAACTTTTGGATAGCCATAGAGGACCCGTGCTTTATTGGAGAGGAATGCTCAGGATTACGAGAGAATTAAAGTGGAAAGAAATAGAGTAGAAAGAAATAAGAAGAAAAAAAATAGAGTAAAAAATGAATAAATTTTTAAGTTGTTTGGATTAAGAGAATTAGGAGAGAAATAGAAAAGAAAGAAAATTAAATTTTGTTGTAAATATATATTTGTCTCTATTTATTTATTTATAAAATAACAAAAGAATAGTATATTAATCAAATTTTTATTTCTACTCATTTCTTCTCACTTTAGGAGAGAAATAAAAAAGGTGTGAGATCCACCACTTTTTTTTTCTTTTCTATTTCTCTTCTAACCAAACAAGAGAATTTCTCTATTTCTCTTATATTTCTCTCTTCTTTAATTCTCTCTTCTCCATTTCTCTCATACCAAACAAAGGTTAAAGAATTTAACAGATTTATTTGTTGGAAAGGCTCAATCATTACCGATTGCTGTTGTAGTATTTATACACAGAAACAGAAAGCTCAGACTTTAGTTGGAGACTAAAAGGAAACATTTACTGGAAATTAAATATTTGAAGTTTGAACAAATGCATAGATAAGATCCTGAGGATAAATATATAGCTAATTATCTGCAACCACCAATGTGAACTAAGCATAAAGCTAATTTTTCGAAGTCCATTGTTCAGAAAGCCTCTGTTGCAGTATCTCATATTCTCATTAATCCATTCCAGATAATTAATAACTAAGCTTTATTCTTATATTGGAGTGTTGCACAAACAGGTTATAGGCCAAGGTTGGAAGCAGGGGCATCATAAAAAGATTGGAAGACCAAGGAACAAGCCAAGGTTGAGGACCAACCCCTGACTCTCACCCTATTAAATTTCCTCTCTTGAAAGCTAGGCAAGTACCTACTCCTTTTCTTCCTATTAGGCTATAGCACATTTAATAAGAGGGCTAACTCAACTGATTTAAAAGCATGACCACAGTGTTGCTTAAACCAATCAAGCTAGGAGCCTAGGATCTATACTCAGCATATGATTTTTCTCACCAGATAATGAATGGCGCGTTTGTTTTATCCTTCTTGTAGTTGATAACATGCAGGCCTGGTGAAAAATATTTGTTGCAATAGACATTTTGTTTTCATAATATTTTTCAGAGATTTTAACAATTCCACCTTAATGTTAGTTCCATATATATAAGGATTATTAGTCTCTAATTCTTTTGTGTTATTTTTTATTGTTGGAGATAAAAGCCATTCTTAAGCCTTAAGCTAATAGATTAAACTTTGGCTGTGTTGGCTTGTTGACCTGGATTAGGAGCCGTCTCGACCATATAAAAATTGAAATATAAAATATTTATTTATAGGGCTTTGATATCATGTTAAAGGAGCATCATATCAGAAACTTAAATAATTGTTAGGTGACCAAAAAATAATTTCGGTTTCTAACATCTTCACTCCCGGATTGCCCAAGCTTCTATCAATGCTTCCAAGTTGAGGTATTAGTGATAATATGGTGAAAATCTATAGGGAGAAAATAGGACAAAAGAGAAAACGGATATAAAAGAAGCTATCACATATAGATCTCATTGACTTCTCTCAATAATGAGGTTACCACTTCGGGAAGAACTAGAAATATGTCTTCTCTTTTCAAAGGCTGAATTTAGGACAATTCTTAGAGTTTGTTGTATATTTTAGCCTAATCATTAGACATTGATCTCAAGCCACAAGGTTTAGTTTGAGGATTTGAAGGAAATAATTTTAATTCACTGTCAGTGTAACACTGTTATCCAATCATATTTTAGCACATCATTAAAGAGTTAGACTTTTTACGTAATTACTATGATAGTCAAGTTTCGTTAATAATATGACAATACATGATTAGATGAAAGTGTAAAGAAACTTTATACTGAAAGTGGATCAAAATTAAATCCAAAAGAAAAAGAAAGATAATGAGAGATTGAAATATAACTTTCATTTCCAACGGTCGTTTGATGTTGGGAGATATAAGCCAATCTTCGAAAGGCTTAGGATTTGTTGGTTTGCTTTTTCGAAAGGCTTAGGAGCCTCCTTGACCAACTGCTATATGTTCTGACCCCGCTGCCCTCTTCTCCATGCTTAAATGACTTTTTTTATCTTCAATGTGTTTATCTCCTCACATGCATGTGTTGGCAGGTCGGTGGTTCGGTCCCACCTACCTTCCTCCACAATCCTTAGAAGATAAAAATTCTCTACTAATAAAATATATTACAACTTTTTGAACCGCTCAAGTTGCAAACTCTTTCACTGAAATGACCATACAATGCCAAGGTGATCTCTATATGAGAAATTTTTCTTTGACTTCTCTAATTTTAGCAATGTGAGATTTAGGTTAATTATATAACAAATTTTGCCTTGAGCCAGTATCTCAAGCACCTTAATCTTGTCAGAGAATTGAACTCTTTTTTAGTTTTTTTTTTCCATCTTTACTTTGTTATCTTCAAGCTTTCTTCTTGTGAAATAACCTTCAAAATAGCAAATGTCTTTCTCACATTTTTTTTTCCCTTGAAAAACCAAGAAACTCCCCTAGTACATTTTGCATGTCTTTTCAATTCCCACATAATTGTAACCATTCAATGTTATTTCTCCTAATAAAATTATGTTGACACATTAGATGTAGGCACATACCTCACATTGAAAACACCATGGAGTAAAGTGCCATCGTGGAGTTTTATGCAAACTTTGCTCATGCCTTCAAATATGTCTTAGGCTTATTAGACACATATAAATGGTAATTAAGGTTAGCATGAGCGATTTGCAATTCTATTTTTCTACCCTTGAAAATCATCTTTTGAAATATGTCTTAGGCTGTGCATGGTACGGACGAAGATAGATGGAATGAAAATGAGGAGTAAAAATCTCTTTTGGTTAGAAGATAAAGAGGAATTATTGAAAACATTTGGCCACCAGTTAATTGAATGTTTCCTTGTGATTAATCATGCTTCAAAAAACTATACTCAACTCATGCGACAGTTTTGAATAATTACGAAAAACTTTTTTTATGATATTTATCACGATGATGTGGTTGAGGAGAACATTAGAAGAACAACATTTTGAAGGAATTATAAGTTTAAGTTTGTTCAACATTAGCTCATATATAATTATTAGCTAATAATGTAGGTGTTCGAGAAATAATAGCATCATTTGCAAACAAAAAAATAATAATAAGAAGCCAATGTGTTTTTAAATGAAGTATAACATTTAAACGGAAATTTCATTGAAGCCTAATGAAGACATCATGTCAATTATATTAAAGCTCCTTCATTATTAAGACAGATAAATAGATAGAGACGGAGAGAGAGGAAAGGAGGATCAATAGAAGTCAACCATAAAAAGGGCAAGTTTGGTTAAAAAGCTATATACTAGGAAGCTGAAAATGGAAGAATGCTATAGTTGATTTGAAGTTTGCACGTTTAATTACAACCATTTAATAAAGAACTGTTGCTTAAAAAAATCCATATTATATACCATCAAAATGTTTTTGTTTTTTGATCAGGAGATTCAAAGAATGACATGAATGCATTTAATCCTATTGTTGATTAATTGTTTCTCTATCCACCCTTGTGTTTTTTATGTGTATTGGGGAATACCTCCCTCCCTATATTTCTATATCTCATTTCCTTTGACTTTGGTTACTATGAAATAAAATCTCTATCTCCTGAAAAAAAAAAAACAAAGCGATCGAACCAAAATAACAAAGTAAATCAATCAGGAGATCGAAAGCTAAAAGACAATCAAGTAAAACGAAGCCTCGGGATCCAAGATGGTTGAGTTAAGTGGTAGAGGCTTGCAACTTTCATAGACTATTCCAGGTTCGAATTCTACTAAATTCATCATATTAAAGAAGACTTATATTCAATGCACTTTTGATTTGGAACTGTGAAAATTTTCCTCTACAATTTTTTTATCAAAAAAAGAAAAAGAAAATTTTCCTCTACAATTTTTTTATCAAAAAAGAAAGCCTAAGCCTCGGGAGATAAAGATATGGGTATAACATGGTTTACTTTTTCACCTACTTCTATGGGCAAAAAGAGGAGAGGGGGAAAGAAACGAGTCCACTATAGACCTTCATATTTTTTTTCTCTTGGATTTTCAACTAAACTTCAGTTCCAGTTTTGAAGTGTATTGGCCTAAATTCAAGTTACATGCAATGAATTTGTACCTTGGCATGCGTTCTACCATGTGTAACAAAACTGTATGATAGATTCTATTCTCGCTTCTCCACATACGTACCTTGAAAGTTCTATCCCTGTAGCGATAGGGTTGTCTAAAAGATTTTATTCTACCTTTTAGTTGGGCTATCTAGAGTACCTACTACCTATTCACTTGATTCCTTCAATTATACATTTTCAAGCCACAGGCTGATTCTTTAAATTACACATGGTATCGCTTTTGAGTACACATGTATATTTCCTCTCTCTTAATTTACTTAGTCCACAGAAAAACGATACATACACAGACTTTTCCCACTCACAATCTCTTATAGAACAATAAATAAATAGTAGAGAAGTTACTCATTCGTTGCTTTACACCTAGTCAAAATTTATCTGCAACTCATTTAATTTATTGAGGGGTTAAGAAGTCTATGTATGTGTTATTTCTCTTAGGGATAATCAATTTTAAGGATCATTAGTGAGAAATATTTTATCATAAGGAACATAAAAAATTTTAAATTATTAAAAATAATCATACACAATTTATTTAATGAGAATGATTAATAGATTTTATTTAATAAATAAAAATATTTTTAGTGAAAACTTTTTTTGTCATCTAATTCATTAAGTTTCTCTTGCCCTATTTTTTTTCTTCATGTTTTTTAGTTTCTCCAACTGCTGTAAAGGCCTTTTTCTTTGAGTTGAAATCCATTGTCTCCTTTAGTATCTTACACCTTCAAACACAACCGCATTTCATCATGAATATAGGTCATCGACACCACTTATCAAAAATTGAGACCTAGTTGGAAAAGACTTTGCTGGCGTCCATGTCAATCGCTAATTCCCTCCCTGCACTCAGCACTACCTATTATTTTTTACATTTATAACTTTATTTATAAATGTTATTCATTTTAAAGAAATAATTAGCCACTCAATAACAAGCAATAATCATTTGTAAATTTCTTCCAAACTTTATTTATCTTTACATTTAAAATTTTATTTATAATTGTTAGCCACTCTTGATTGAATAATTAGTCACTCAATAAAAAATAATAGTCATTCATGATTTGTTTCTAAACTTATTGTATTTTTACATTTACAACTTTATTTATAATTGTTAATCACTCTATAGTGACAATTAGTAATTTAATAATAAGCAATAGGTATTCGTAAATTTCATCCAACATTGGTGTATCTTTACATTTTATTTACAACTGTTAGTCCTTCCGTGAGAGTAATTAGTCACTCAATTATAAATAATAGTCATTTGTAAATTTTTTCTAAATTTCTAGTATCTTTACAATTAAAATTTTAATTATAAATGTTAATCACTCTTGTCAGAACAATTAACCACTTATTAATAACCAATAAGTATTCACAAATTTTATATTTTTTTCACTTAATAATCTTTCTCTCTAAATAAATTTTGAATAATCTTTTATAATAATTTCAACTTGATTAAATATTTGTTATTGGCTCTAATCCATGAAGTGTCGATTCTCCTTTTTCCTCTTTTTCCAAGTCTGCTAATGCACTCACACTCCCAATAGTAAAAAGTGAAACATATACCTTTATTGCAGGCTATTAGATCAGACCCCTTGCTAGGATATTGTTTTTGGTGCCGAATTAGGTGTGTACAGCATGATTTAATTATTTCGTTAATCTATTTGAACTTTTCATGAAGAGAAAAGAGAAAGAAATGTGATGTCACAATATGAAATGATTGAACCTATTAGACTCAAAATCATTATGAAAAAGTTTAAAAGTGTTGCTTTATACTGTCATTTTTTTATATGGCTTTATATTGTCAATTTAAGTGCAATGCACTATTTGGTAAAGCTTATTGATGAAATAAAAGAATTGTATAATTCTAGAGTTACAGATATATGAAGACTTGTCATGTAGTACGTACTCTTCTTTCTATTTGGTGTTATCAATGAAATTAACCTGAAAATTATTTATCCATGTAAAATAAATTAGTACAATATATGAATTATTTTTTAAAAATCTTAAATATAAATTTATAAACATTAAAGTATTCTAAAACAAGTTTATGTAAAAAGGAATAAAGATTTTGAAGGGGAGAAAGTCAAGAGAATAATTCTAATATAGCAAAAAAAAAAAAATTAAATTAAATACCGCTGTGTTAAAACAACATAGGCTTAAATTCCTTGAAATGAAACCCCATTTGTGTACCTTAAGACCTCTTTTGAATGCTGGTAGTGCAGACTAATTTAGGGATTATGTACTTTTCTCATAACTAAAAGTTGCTTTAATATTTTGGTATATAAAGGAAGCATGCCATCTCTAACTGTGTGTTACTCTTAGTATATAGTGAAAATTTAGTATGGCCATGTACGTAGGAGAATTGATACGTTTTTATAAGATTTTAAAAAAAGTGCTTTAATGACATGTCTTTTTTTCATAGAGCTTTTATAAAAAGTAAAAATTATTTTGTATTTGAATATAATTATTGAAAATTCATTTTTTATCTTTTCTTTCATCTAAACTTCTCATTTAAAGCTTCAAAATTTGACTTACAAAAAAAGCACCAAAATAGCTTTTTTCTTTTAACTTCAATTTTTTTCAAAAAACTTACCCAAACAATCATTTATTATGTTATAAATGATTTTTTATTAATAAAAGAGATTTTTTCTAATAAAAAAAACTTGCACAAATTAAACGTACTATTATTCTCTGAATCACATAAAGTTTCTGTGTTCTCTTCCTTTCTTCTAATTTATTCTTTTCGTTAGTTCTAGAAGGGTTTCGTTCCTAACATTGAACTGATCAAGCACACATTATTAACTTTGAAATCCACCACACAGATATCTTATACTTTATCCTAACTTTAGAAAAGCGAGACCATCTGCTCTTAATCTGATTTGTGAACCTTCACTAGAAAAACTAGAAGAATGCCTGTGTGAAATGCTAGAAAGTTGTAGGTATCCCTTTGAACTCTGCCTCTGAACTTACATCTGACTCGCTAATTTTTCCATCAAACGCAGCCTATATGAAGTTGCAGGAGTTTTAGCTTAATAGGAGAGTTGTTTTTGTTAGAGATATAAAACTATTCACATGCCTTCATGTAACAGCCTAAGCTTGAATAATAATGTGGACATAAAGGGTCAGTAAAAAGAACGTTAAGCCTAATAATTTTGAAGGAATTGCAATTTTCATTTCCTGACCAGTCTCAGGCCTCGTTTTTATTTAATGACTGAATGCCTGCTATAGTTTATATTGCCATTAACCTTGACACACTTTCTTTTTGAATCCTCACATATATAGGGGCTTCTGAGATCTTCATTCCCATCATGAAGATCTCATAAAATCTAAATATGTAAAAATCCCAATAGATATCATGTAGGAATGTTGGAAACTGTGGCCTTTAGTGAAAGGTAGTGCTACCAGCAGGGGGAGTTTGGCATATGATAAATTAAGCTGCCATACTTGATGAAGTGACAACTTTTAGATCCATGCAGATGCTCAAGCTAAACAGGTTAACAGGGATTTCAAAATTTCTGCAAGACTTTTGTATATGATCATGAATTTCATCACCTGTATCTCTGAAATCAATGCACACAGACCCATAGACTCAAGGATACACGATTCCATTGATTCAATTCTTTCAATTAGATCTACATAAACCGAAGTGAAGGAAAATATCTATGTAAAACTTTATATCTTAAAGAATTAGGCCCAAAGGCAGAAGAATTTCTACAACTTCCTGTATCAACCTCCACAGCTTAGTTTGTTAACCCTGGTCAAGTACTTGCCAATGAAATTTTAAAATTACCCATTGAGAATCCTTGAATATAACCCAGATTCAAGACTCAAATGGTTATAATTTCATTTGTAATAAAAATACAACATAAACCAGTTTGTACAGGTAGGCAGAAAATAAACATTACACATGAAGTAGTCCACCTGACTTGTCAGACATTGTCTTAGCAACAACATTAAATAGAAATGCTCAACAGTACATCAGTAATCTGCTGAAGGTATCTAAGTACATTTCATTTCTTGAAGATACTAACCTACTATATAACCAAGGATTAGATAAGAAAATGAAAGTAACAGTGAACAGAATTGCATTGTAATAGATTGAAAACATGATAGTGAATATTTTGCCCACGACTTCATTTCGATCTAGAAAAACCTGTGATTTTTCTAAAGCTCTGCAGAACAAAGTCATTGTTAAGTGTTGAGTGCATGGACTCCGAAGTGCTAACGTAACCTTTTTTTTCTTGTTAAGAATATACATATATAGTTGGCAATATACCATGTTGGTTCATAAATTCACTTTTTCTCATTGGGAGAAAGAGATGTTAAAACATATATCTACTTGATACACCCGAGTCTTATATAAGCTTCAAAGATGAAAACAATTGCAAGCTTAAATAAAAAGTTCCAGCAATGTTAATCTGTAATATCACCTTTTAGTCTTCTCCTTGTGGCTATCTTGAAATACCTATAGTTTCCCCATTTTCTCTCACAATAGGTGAAAAGGATCTTAGAATTTCTAATGAAAAATAACTAATATCCATGGATTCTATAAAAGAGATGAAGAATCTTCCCTTTGAGTGTAAGAACTTGTCAAAGAAAATTAATTAAGACTTAGAACTGTAAATTGCAAACATGGAAATTGCTTCACATGCTTTATCTTATAGGCATATGAAGGAATTAATGCTTGACATGCTAATATTGATACATATGAAAAGAAATTTCGATGTCCACTTCCATATTTAATTATATTACAGCTGACCTTTCACTATATTACTTCAATCTGTCTATGCCTTCAGCAAATTAGTATATTCCACCAAACCATCAGATCATAATGATTAAGATAATTAAATTTACTTCATGGTAAACAATAAGAATCAGATGCTTTTAACTTGAAACTGTTACTTAAAACAAAAGGCAATGTTTGAGACAAAGCAAACAATTTTGTGGGAAAAAAAAAGCATAAAAGACCTTAACTTGTACAAAATTACTCAAGGATTTAATTTTAACATTCTTGTATGATTTTTCCTGGATCTGTTGTGAAATTTTAATGTGGTTAACTTCTATTCTTCCTTGTTTGAGTTTCATGCATACATAATCTCTTTATTCTAGAAATTAGTAGCTTTTTCTGAATTTGTTGTTTGCAAAATTTCAACATAGAAATTTTCTTACAGGCTGATTAATCAGCAGATGCATGCCCAACATATATAGCTACTGCAAGCAAAAGCTCAAAGCTCTTGAATTTTCTTCTGTACCACCATCTCCTCTTACGATCAAGGGATATAACTGCTTGAAATGTTTCCAACCATGGAATATATTAGTCACTATTGAAGATTAATCAATTATATAAATACTAAAAGCTCCTAGAAGGGAACAGTTCTTGATAATTAGTTGGCATTTATATAATGTCAACCACACTTTAAATATTGGTCAGAAATAATACACGCAGCAACCTTTGTGCCAACTGTCACATGCCCTTAGCTGAACTTGAGCAAAAAATCAGTACAAACATTGTCGAAAGGGAATATAGGACAGCAAAGTTACTGGTGGAAAACACATAAAGATGCCTCCATGATTCCTTGGCAAAGCACTAGAGTTCATTCGGATCAGATAATACCGAAAACTAACATATTAGTGCAGACGGGGATTGGTGCACTCCTCCCAAGACTTCCCGAAGATTTGAAGCCCTAAAAATTAAGACTTAAAAACTGTGAATATCACTAAAATCACAGGTGATTCAAGAAGAAAATTAGCCGCTTGTTCATGAGACACACATACCTGTAGATAGATTCATGCTGGCTATTGCACAAAAGTTGGAGCGGCCAGTGGCACCATTAGCATCCCAATTTGGTGACAAATTGGGAAAGGAGTGGTAGTCACTGTCATTGAAACTTGCTTCCTTAGGGATCACAAGGTTTTGGTGATGATAAGACATCAACGATTGCTTCAACTTTCTCTTGATCACAATGGATTCCTCAATAACGTTGAAGTCGTCTCTGGGAGCTTCAATATCCACAAGGTGAGGTTGAGGTTGAGGTTGAGGTTGAACCAGCTTAGGCGATCTTGCAGAGTCCTCAGGCTGAATGGGTGACCTCAATTGGTGCAGGATTTGAGGATTTTCAGTTGCAGGGCACTTTTTCTTCAAGTCTTGCACCCTCCTGGTGCCGCTGTTGTTGCACATCTTGCTACTAGTCCTTTCCCTTGCTCTTGCTCTTGCTTTTTCCCTTGATTCCTTCATCTTTGCCCGAACACAAGTAGGTTCTTTCTGTGCCCTTTTCAACTTCCTCTCTTTTGCAGCATCGACAGCACCCACCAATGACTTGTCGTTGGAATCTACCCCTTGTAGGTCTGGAGTATCAGTGACGACTTGGTTGATCCCTGAAACCACTTCGCACTCCGAAGAGGAGGAGAAGCTATTGGCAGCCCCACTGCTGCTGTTCTTGCTTCGAGCTAGCTCTTTAATTGCCTTCTTGGACTTGGTGAAGAGCCACTCAAGGGTATTGCTGGCTTTGTCAAAACCTAGCATGTCTTGAAGATCAAAGAACTTGCGCGCGATCTCGATGGACAATCTCACTCTGCGGTCCCTCAAACCCTGAGATGTGTAAATCTTACTGTGCCTATCTTTCTTGGCTGGTTTCTTGGTGAGAAAATTGGAAATGGCATATTGGGCACCACCGCTGACATCCTGTTTGAACATTGCAGCACAGTCTGCAGCTGCTAAATTGGTTTGTGTTTCTGGGATTGGAGCATTATTAGTTGGTATGTAGGGAACAGCGAGTGGGTCATGAAGAAAGGTGCTATTTGCATAAGCATTTTCAGGGTTAAGGAAAGTAAAAGGAGGGTATGAAGAAGATGAAGGGAAGCAAGGGTAAAGGCTGGAGTTGTAAGTGGAAGGGAACATCTGCATATTGCAATTAATTAAAATTCAGTGGACAAAAACCCTAGCTTTTGTGAGATGAGAGGACCGCCAAACACTGCAGAGGTATATATCTATCTTCCTCTGAATAATGAACTAGCTATCTTCCTCAGCTTCCAACTCAACAGTCCAAGAAATAGCCCCCAAGGCACCCTGTTATACAAATCTTTTCTGTGGAACTGAACACAACCAAGGAGAAAAAGAAAGTGGTTTGAGAAGAGAGGGGTTGAAGTTCATTTAGGCCAATGATGGAACTGGGATTTGCTTTGCTTAGTTTCCATTATTGTGCGAATACACCTCCATATTTATCTGCTGGTGCTGGACCAGGTTCAGTGGTACCAACGGAGTGGGGGTTATAGAGAGAGAAAGAGAGAGGACATAGTAATTGTATAAGTAACACGGGACATGACATACATAATTGGTGGATGGCTCATTATGTGGAAGCAACGTAAGCAGAGCAGGGTCAAATCATTCGACTTTTGAACCCGTTAATATATGTGTGTATGCATATGCGTGTAATTGTCTGGTGTGAAGGATAGTGTTAGGGTTATCCTTGGTTTACTGAGAATTTGAAGGAATGTGGGATTAGAAGTAGGTTTACGTACATGATGTATTAAGATAATTTTTCATGCTGTAAAAGGAGGTGGGGGGCGGGTCTCATTTTGCAGAAGAAATTAACTAGAGAGAGAGAGAGAGATTTGGGGGATTCATGTTGTTGACCCAAGGGCCATGAAGTGAAAGTTAGGGTGAGGTGAGATGGTGTAAATAGTGTAACTGCTTCTTCAGTCCAGTTTTTTAATTTACTGATAATATAAATAATTCTATATGAAAGTATTGTTTAATATTAATGTATAAAATTTTACATGAATCAAATTTAAATTGTATTAAAAATATTAAATCAGCAAAAAAGACAATTTGGTAATTATAAAAATTAGCGTTCTTTTGACTGGGCCGTACCACCTACTGTCATTTTCAATCCAGAAAACTCATTCAATCTCTGACACCAATTACTCTGCTGCACAGTGGGGATGGGGGGTACTTCTTCTCTGTTCTATCAATTTGTAAATCCCGAAGCCGTAGTTAGTGAGTTATAACAAAATAAAGGCTTCTTAGTTCCTAGTCTTTCATAACCTAGCTATTTGGATTTGCACCACCATGAGTCCATGACCATGGGAAAAGAAAATATAATAGTACCATTGGTGTATCTCAACTAGGATATGATAAAATCAGCAGTGTGTTGGTAAGTGGTAGTAATAAATCTGTTTGAGCGGGGTAAGAACTAAGAAGGCTTTAATGCTGGCATTGCCCTCAACCTTTTCATTTCTCTCTCCCTAGTCCCTAACCAGCTAAATAAAGTAAAGGTATGGAGGATTTCAGGTTACGTTTCTCCAAAGCCATCTAAAAGGGGAATATAACTGTCTCTTGACCTCATTCTTTTACCAGCCCCTTTGTAGTAAACTAGTAATCACCATTCACAATTCAGGGATTCACAATTTCACAGTTCACAGTTCACAGTTCACACTACACAGTGAAGGGCAGGTAGTAGAACATATTATATTTGGTCATACATGGCACTATTCGCTACATGCTTTACACGTCCGTACTGTAAATAGTACATTATGGTTAATGATAACTCATTACATTTCAAAATGTAAGAATGTTTTACAGAATTATAATTTAGGATATCTTCAAGAACATAGTTAAAATTTAGAGTAAATTAACTATAAAACTAGTTAATTAAGCCTACTTATTAACTATTTTTTAAAATATTTTAAACTATTTTTCATTAATTCTTAAATATAAATATATGTTTACCAGGATATATTAAATTGTAACTCTCCTATAGGAAATTCTGTAAGTTGACATTTGCTTCTTCTTTTTTTTTGGTACAGACACACTTGCTTTTTTTGTTTGTACCACCTTCTATTGTGCTATGCCACATTGAAAAATTTAAATTCCTAAGGCATGTGTTGTGTTGTACTTAACATGCCCTCACTGTTTTTCGCCATGTTATAAAAATGGAATTCATCCGCCCCGTTCGGTTGGTAAATTGGTGAGCCGGTCAAGTAATCAATTTAGGTAGCTAATTAAATCAGATATGTTTCAGAATGGGTATGACCTGATCCGACCCAGTCAGTTTTGGATGAAAATCGGTGACCCGTTTAGTTAAATCGAAACCAGAATCGGCTGGATCACTAAATTAAAAAAAAAATTTACTTTGAAAAATCATAACTTTTGACTCGTTTATTCGATTTAGACTAATTATATGTCTATTTCATATAATTTTTTGAGATCTACGCCATAGTAGTCCTTATTTTTCGAAAAAAAAATTATTTTCTAAATTATGAACATTTTATTGAAAATATTTAGGTTTTTTTTATGAATTAAGGGTTACTTTTTTTTTTTCTTCTTCTTATATGTCATTTTTTCTCAAAATAAATATATTTTAGTTATTTATAATAATAAATATCATCATATGTAGTGTGTATTTATGTATATATATATGTATTTAAATATTTATTTAATTTTATGTAATTCGACCAATAACCCACTAATTAAACTAGTGATCTATTAATCCAGTACCTTAACCGAATCAGCTACCGATGCAGTTTTTATATCTATGGTTTTTGGCCCACTGAATCATTAAAATGACTGTCTCACCTCTACCAAACGTGAGTCAATTTTCTTTTTGTCAAAATTTTAGAATATTAAATAGGAAACGATGAGATGATTTATTTTACTTTAATGATACTTGTACATATTTATATAGAAATACTCCTCACATATTTTTATGTAAACCATTAGATAATAATTTGATCTCATTGTAACTTTTTTAAATGGATCAGGCTCTATATACCTTACAAAAGTTTGTAATTGTGTCTTTTTCCTTTATTTTATTGTCCATAAAAATTTGGGAGTTTAATAATTCTTATTCTTTCAACTTTATTTAAATTCATATTACTCGTTTTATGCAGTAGATAAATAAAAGTAGGTATAATTTACTAAATTTTTGCCATATAATTTTTCTCCCAATAAATTCATTATTTGATAATTAAATATAGACATATATTGCTGATATTCAAAATGAATTGATAACCTTATAAAAAATCTATTTGAGATGTGAATGAATCTAATTGATCCATTAATTTATTTAAAATTTTAAGTTAGCATTGATAATACTAATTAAAACAACGAAGCTTGGCATATTTTAACAATAAAGGCTCTGTTTGGTGCGCCTTATAATATAAGGCATGACAATATAAAATAGTAGGATAAGACCTAATAGTATAAAAGAGCTAATAAGCTCTTATACTATTAGGCATTTGGTGTACAATTATATAAACAATCGAATAGTATAATATTATCCTATCATGTGTTTGTTTACAGGTAGAATATAAACTGATAATATAAAAAATATATACTTGTACAAAAATACACTTCTTTATAAACGAAGCTAAATATTTATTCCAATTAAATTTTATTATATATTTAAAATAATATATCAAAATCCTTAAATTAAGTTTCACATTCTAACAAAAAAGATCAACTAATAATTTAATAAAAAAAATTCAGCTTTCAATATAATTTTTTTATTTATATATATTGTCAACAAAATAAATTTTAATTTCGTATCAATGCCATGGTAACTAGATAAGTTGTCAAAATTTGTGAACTGTCAAAAGTAAATATTGAAAAAAAAAATCACATTTCCCATCCAAATGCCAAACTAATTTCATCTTAGCCATACCCAATATAATAACATTCAAACATGAAAAATCCAACCTTAAATTGATAAATTTTCTCATAATAATTCATCAAAAAAACTTATTTTGTTTGTCCAAAAAATACACTAGAAGAGTCGAGAAACAATATAAACCGTCAATTTGATTTGATAGACACCAAATTAATAAAAAAAAAAATTACATGTTCTTCAAGTAAGATCATTCAATACAGCCATAACATCAAAAAAGCATAGTGTTTAACTATCAAGCAAGACTTTCACCATTTCAAGGTGATGCTCTTCATCAAATCCACAAAACGAGTGCACTAGTTAGGGATTTTGCATAATCTTCTGTGTAGCGATCAAATGATCCCTATGGGTAAGTTTCTTCATTTTTTGTAACTCACTAGACACTTTTTTGGAGGCTTTACAAAATTCCTTCACAACTTTCACACTTGACCCAACCTCTCCCAACCTAGTTGAAGCTTATTGCAAGTAGCCATATCTTTTTCAAAGGTAATGATACTAGTAGCAAGTTGGTCACTAGACCTTCACCTCTTCCTATAACAAACATGAGAATCTCTAGGACTCTTGTTGTTGCCACTAGTTGTTTGGTTAACAGACACTGAGTTAGTGATATCCATAATGTCATTATTAGTATCGTTCATATGTTCAACATTTTTATCTTTGTCTAAATCCTCCACTACATCAACTGGTGCTTTAACCACCTTTCCAAAAGCATGATGTTTGCCAAATTTATACACAAGTGTCAAATAATGGGAATGACTTATCTTTATATCCCATTGTATCTGGAAAATTTTACAAGCTCAAACAAACATAAACATCGTTAGATAATATGTTACACAATATAATCCATCTATTCTAAACAGTAATAGTTATGTAGTGTACTAGACACAAACCTTAACATAAGTGTCCCACACATCATCACTATCTACTTGAATGCGCTTCTTACTCATCATCCCAGCCAAAGAACTCTTGTTTATTATATCTTGCACTATATGGTACTCATTCTTTAGCCTTCTTAAGGTTGACTCAATATGAGATTTGACCTTAATGCCAGCATTGGGAAATTTCTTAGCTAAAAATTCTTCTATTTGTTTCAAGGCTCCTTGCTTGAATGTGCCAGCATCACATCTCTTTCCTTTGGTCACAGCTTCTTCTAAGCATTCAATCAAGGCAAGTTCCTCCTCTTTAGTTCATGACTTACATTCCCTTTTAGGCTTAACCTGTGAGCTTGTAGGTTCCATACCTTTCAAATATTTTATGAGGCACCAAATGAGATATGGTGATGTTTGGATGAATAATTGAATTGTTACTTATATTGAGAGGGATGCATAACTATTGGCGAAGTTACGCGTTGTGATAAAGTTGTGCATATGTTCACTATGAATCTGAAAAATCCTATAAAGTATAGTCATCTATCTTTATAAAGTGCTCCATTAATTACTTTGTTAAAGTAATCCTACTAAGCTTTTAATACTCAAATTTTAATAAAAAATTGACTTTTAGAATTTTTCACTGATGATATTATAAAGCAATTTTACTAAAAATTGACCAAGTGAAGATGAATGTAAAAGATAAATTTATAAAATTAGACAAGAAACAAAATGTAAAATTATCAAACCACCTTGACTGCTACGTGAGACTAAATATGCAATTTCAAGAGCTTAACGATTACTTCGCCAAGACAAGTACTGGATTTGTTCTTTGTTAGGCATGCTTAAATTTAGATAACATACACTACAAGAAAAAACTTACCCCATATCAGAGAAATATGTTTAATATTATTGAAAATGATTTGATTATTCAACGATTTCAAAATATAATATCTTATCTAGATAAATTAGAAAATGTAATTTTTCCAATTATATTCATTATAATTAACTATCATATTTTTTGGGTTATTTATTAATATTTCATTAAGAAATTTCTGTTGTTTTATTTTTTCTCATCAAACATTTTTAAGACATTCAGCTGTATATATATTGGTGCTCTCAGCGTTCTAGTTTCACCACTATATTTTAACAGCCTAGATGAATATTATACTAAGATTTCAAAAATAGAAAATCACATTGCGGCCAATTAAATAATGTAATTTAAAAAAAAACAATAACGATAGTTAATTTTTTTTATCATAATTATTATTTTCTATTAGTATGTCATTAGTAGATTGATTAATATTTTACCATACAATTATTACACTAACTAATCTTAAGAGTTAAGATACTAACTACGTCGATGTTGATATGATTAACACAAAGATTCTCAAATATCCCTAGTTTAAGCTTATGCCATCTGTCCTGTTTTGTTAAAAAAATATTGGAAGAAAAGATTGATGGATGTACAACGTATAAATTATAGAGATAGGAGTGATGTAAAATGTTGTGATTGACAGGTCTAGAGATCAAGATTTTTATGGATATTAAAGATACATAAAAATCTTCCCCCCTATGGCCTAGAAAAATGTTTTGGAAAAGTTATGCAGAGGTGTGGCATATCTGTGTGTTATACTTTTATATTTTTTTGAATATATGAGGATAAGATGATACGTTATAAAATATATGGATATGGAAGATCCCTATGATATCACTTTAAAACCCACCTTTAATTAATTCTAAAATATATCTTATAGATGTAAGAGTAAAATTCACATGTTTTAATTTAGGAGTTATTACATGTTTGTATAATGCTAAGATGGGAGATGCAAGGAGAGAATGAGACCTTTGTCATAATTTCATATTAATAATCGAATATTACTATCTTACTAAGACATCTATGATTCCTAGAAAAGCTAATTAGTTACTTCAAGCAGTAAGTTGGCTTAATTGGTAATGAAGACTTGTAAAAAAGAAAGATGTTACCTTCAATTATACAATAACCTACATTCACACACACACACATATCCATGGATTTAAATCTTGTGTTTACTTTTCTTATTTTTTTAATTAAATATTGACAACCCAGCATAAAAATATATCTTTCTTCTAATTAATAGTAAATTTTCTCTTAATTGTCAATTATTTTTAATGAGATATCAACATTTAATTGGGAGGAAAATAAAATATATTAAAAAAAGTGACAAAATATTTGATTCACATGTAGAGATAAGAATATTATGTACCAAATATCTAGTGAAATATTATTTGAGGACCTATACTTTTTATGATAAATCAATTAAAGGAATAAGCTTTTATTATTACCAATTAAAGACCTCAACTTTATTGAAGAATATTTTTATTAATAAAAAATGTTGAAATGAAAACAAATTATAACATGAACAAAAAATATGACCTAATTTTTTTCAATTGATAAAGATTATCAAAATATTTGAGGTCCTTAATTAGTTATCAAGTAAAGTTGATGTCCTTAGTTGATAAGCTTTATGTCATGTTTGGTGCAAAGAATGGAATAAGAATAGGAATAAAAAGAAGAGTTAATAAAGTATAATGAGAATTTTATTCTGATTTCATAGTTTGGTAAGATTAAAATAAAATAGCTTAGAAAATAATTCCACAGTTTTGGTGTGTGGGATAGTATATTAATGGAATCCAAATTGATGAAAGCGACATAAGTATCCCTAATGAGAAAAATGAAAAAAATAACTTTTTTCTTCCATATATATATATATATAATATGAATGTGTATTTTTCGAAACAATATTAATTCAAGATTAATTTTTCAACAACTTGATAATAGAAAATTTGATAATATTTTTTTCAATGATTCTTATATTTTCTTATAATTAATACATTATAAGTATGGCTATATGCTTTATGATATTGGTACAATACTGATTTTAGTATTGTACAAGATTTAAAAATTTTAAGACAATAAATAAATAAATATTACAATGAAAAAATAATTCAAAGTATTTTAGAAAAAAACAATGATTCTATGATAACATTAAATTAAAATTACACCATTTAAAAAAAATCCAAATTCAAATATCAAAAAGACTGAAAATTATACCACAAATAAGCTAACAAATATTTTCATCTTGTATTAATAGATATTTGGAGAAAGGGGAAGATGGAGTTGAGATGGGAGATGCGTCAAAAGGGTGTATTAGAAAAAAGACATGGAAGCATATTCGACAAAAATATGGAATCCCAATGGCACCATTTTTTTGGAAGAATAAGATTCTATAAATTTGTTAATGAGATTTGGAATATGAATGTCATATTTTCTACAAACAAACATAGGAATTCTCTAATTCCAGGATTTAATGTGGAATAACATTTCATTCTTTTATACTAAACATAACAGTTAAAGTTGCGATTCTTAATTGGTTATTACAGTAAAATTAATGAGTTTCTAACACAAGACAAGTTTAAAGAAATTATAATCACACAAAAAGAAATTATGATAAACTTAGTGAACTTTTTTGAAGACATTAAAGAACATTTATTCAATTGAATTTGTTAATTCTTTTACGAAAACAAACACAAACATATCTCTTTGTATAAAAAAGAATGGTGAAAAAAATTAAAATCTATTTTTCAAAAAGACAAGTAAGGAAGAGAGGAAAAAAACTAGAAAAAAATGACTATTTTAATCATTTATGAGTATTATGTTTTAAAATTAAGAAATTTTTTTGGTTCTCTTTATTTTTATGTTGGTATATATATTTAGTAATTAATATTTAATGTGTAGTTACGTATCTTATTTAATTAAATTATATATAAATATAAAAATAATTTTTTATATTATATTTTTGTTAATAAAATATATAAACAAATATTAACTATTAATTATTAAAAAGTACTGATATTTTCACAAAAATAAAAGATTATGGAAAAACCTCCGTTAAAATCAAGCTTAATTTTCGGTTGGAGATTATGCAGAAACTTGGTTCGTACAAGATCCCAACTTCATAGGAGAGATACTATGATTGTGAAATTTTAAATAAAGTAGAGTTTCTTTTACAACACTTTTCTCTACTCTTTATAACACAAGGCAAATTTAAAGAAATTATAATCACAAAAAGGAAATTATGATAAATTTAGCATAGATTTTTTTTAGCGACATTAAATAACATTTATTCAATTGAATTTGTTTATTTTTTACTTATTACGAAAAAAGAAAAACACAAACATATCTGTTTGTATGAAAAAAAGAATGGTGAAAAAAAAATTAATCTATTTTTCAAAAAGGCAAGTAAGAAAGAGAGAGTGAAAAGAAAAAAGAAAAAAAGAGAGGAAAGTAGATAAAAATAATAATTAATTTAATTATTTATGAGTATTATCTTTTAAAATATGAAGAGAGATATATCAAGTTTAATTTTCTGCTGGAGATTATGAAGAAACATGCTTAGTACAAGATCCCAACTTCAGAGGAGAGATACCCAAGTTGGCGATGGATGCAAGGACATGGACAGACCACACTGCACATGTTTTGGGGCTATGCATACAAGTAAATAGTTGGTATCATCAGTTATAGACCCAAGTCTGATGTGCTCTTTTAATTTATCTGAATTGCAGTTGCTGGATATTGGGTTGCGACCGTGGTAGATAATGTGTCTGGGAACCAAATCATTTCTCTCGAGCTTCTAGTTATGATGTAAAGAAATGGGGTTTGACCACGGTGCGCAGATCCAGGCCCCCCCTGGCCCCCTCTTTGATACAGCTAGCGGTGAAGCAAATCTATGGCTGGTTTCTCCAAGATTAATGTTGACATCGTCATTGCTATGGAGCATAATGCTGCTCATGATAAGAGATAGTGATGGATCCTTCTTGGCTGCAAAAGCAGGTTGACTGGCTGGTGTTATAGATCCTCTTAGACCCGAACTTCATGCTGACCAAAAGGGTTATTATTTGAGGGAAATGAGTAATTTGTTCGGCTTGAGAAAAATAATTTTTTGTAAGTTTATTTTAAAAATTAATTAAATATTTAATTATATTAATAAATAATTTATATATAATTAATTTTATATTAAGTATTAAAATAAAAATAAATTATTAATTAATTATATATAAATTATTAATTAATATATTTAATTTTTTAATTTTTTAAAAAATAAGCCTATAAAATATTATTATTTCCAAATCGAGTAAACCGATCATTTTTCTTATTATTTGTTTGCCGACTTACCAAGCTGACTTTATAGGGGATGCCCTTTGGGTTTGGGGTCTGTCAAGCTCTCAATGATGGTAAGGACTACGGAGTGCTTGTTTGGACTTAGATTGTAAAAGAATAATATATTAAAAAATTTTGATGTTAAAAGAAATTGATTGTAGTAAAAGAAATTGATTAAGTTTCGAGTTTGCTTAGATATTAAAAGTAAAATTAGTATTAATTATGTGAATTTAATTTTGATCTACTTTAACTGTAAAATAAATTTATATTGTTAGTTAATAATGTGTTAACACATTATTAAAAGAGTTAGACTTTTTAAATAATTTTTGTAATAATCAAACTTATTTATTGATTTATAAATATATGATGTCATAACAGTGTAAATTTTTTTTATATGAATTAAAATTAAATTCTAATTATATAAGTACTTTTAGAAAATTATACAGAATTAATTTTGTTAATTTCCAAACATGCATGGCTATTGTGCAAATCACAGATTGTGCTTCAAACGCGGATTTGAACAGGTAAAAATCTAGAGCAAACATAAACAGAAGACTTTTCAGCAAATGTTTTTTCTTAAGAGACATTAACCTTTATGCTTCCTGGTTAGATGCTTGTGGTTATGTACCAGGCTGATGCAATGCAATACCCAATTCACTTGTCTACTATGCCAAACAGTGCATTGTAACCGCGTGATAGTGGGTGCATAAAATTAAACCCCACCTTTTATTATCGTCCTTTCTATTTGGATCTTTCATTTTAAAATAAACGTATATTTTTATTTTTTAAAAATTTATACTATATCACATTAGTTTTTTATTATAAATATATTATATTAGTTCTTTAAAAATATATAAAACATTAAATTAATCTTTAAATATTATATTTTTATCATCAAATTAATTTTTAAAATAACATTAAAATGGTACTTAAATAACAAAAATAATGATATTAATTATCATTAAAGGACTAATTTAATATCATTAATAAACAAAAAATTAATATAAAATCACATATATTTTTAAAAAATCAAAATGAGTAATAATTATAATAACAAATAGTGAAATAAAATATTCATATTTAATTTTGAAATTAATTAAATAATAATAATTTAAATTTTTTAATTAAAATATATAAATTAAAAAGTGATTGAAAACTTTTTTTATTAATATAGTAGAAATTAATAGTCTATTCTTTTTCATTTGTTATAATCTTTGTTAACATATTTTATATCTAATAAAAGTATGAAAAAAGTAGTACGGTTAGTGGATATTTTATAAATTTAAGGAGAGGGGTACAATTAATAGGGACAATAGTTTTGATACTGTGAAACGGGGTCATTTTCATACTTTTGAAAAGTACCTACACGATACTTCCCAAAGGAAATTACAACTTAAGATTTAAAGTACAGGGATGTACAAAGGCCAGTAAAAAAATATATAAATAAAGGAAAATGATAAATAGGAAGAATATTTTTTTTTTACCTAATGAATTACAAATGACATGGACTAACTATTTCTCCCTCTGCAGAATAGAGAAATTAATTTCAGTGGGTCTCATGAAATAAGTTGAGGTTAAAAATAATACAACCTTATCATTTGTAGTCTTTCATGAAAATAATTTTCATGTGAGATAGCATTATTGATAAATAAAAAATTAGAAGACCGGTGGAGTGTAATTGAAATAGTATTTCTCTTGATCTTTGTCAGAGATTATGATTATGTGGTGAGAGTTTGGTCATCTACATTTTTATTTTTCATTTCCCCTTATGTCTAATATTAAATCTCTAAAAAAAAATAAATAATAAAAATCTAGAGGAGATGGCAAGAAAGTAGTTAAAGGAAATATTCAATTGGTGAGATTTTACTACGAAAATTTCATCTCTGGTTTAGGCTAGTTCTACTATGCAACCAGTAAACTTGGCATTTTCTGGATTTTTTAATTTAAATTTTAGTCTAAAACCAACATTTAAAGGTACATATATATAAATTCTCACGAAACACAGATTTAATAACACGGTTACAAAACTGTCACGTAAAAATTACATTAGCACTGCCGTGTAATTCTTTTGAATGAGAGTTTCTTTATTACACTTTATAGAAAATATATTTGAATTAATTTTTTTTTCACATAAAAAAATTTCAATCAAAAACTATCTTTAAAATATTTAAATTATAAGCTTTTCTAAAAACAAAACAAACTAATTTATAATTATAAATATGAAATTTAAAATAATTTGTGCAAGACATGAGTTAGATAATTAATCAAGAGTACTTTTGTATTAATTGATGCATCTAATCATTTATATTTAGTATGCAAAACGTCATAATTTGGTACATTTCAATGGATCGGTTAAAATCGTTATTTACAATGGGTTATTTGATAATATAATCGTACTAATTCTTACATTGATGTGAATGGATCTCATCCCTATATGTAACTGTGTGTGTATGAACTGATAGTTGATACATTTAATTTACACCACCTACTAATTTTTTTATAAAATAATCTTAGTCTGTTGGCTAAATATTATTTAGATCTAACATATCAAATTTTAGAAAATTTAAACAACAATAAGATTGTAAGCAAATGGTTGATGTTTTCTAATTTGAACAAACAATTTTATAGATCATGTTTACCAAAAAATCTCCGAAATAAAGAAAAAGTGCTTCAATATTCCCGCATCCCATTCAGTATACATTACACACAATGTTTATATATTCGGATAGGATTGTAAAACTTATAACTATGCAAACTTCCTCTATGTGCATATATAGAACTTGTTGTATAAATGATACCTGAAACAATAAACAAACGGAAAAGATGTGATAGTCTAAGGCGTGCAAAGCATTAGCCTTAAGGAATATTTCGACAAGTGCGAAATTCTTCTAGGATACAGCAGACTCTTCCCGGCTGAACCGAGGTCTCAAACAATAGCAAGGCAAAAAACTTTGTAACCCGTAGAGAGAAGTGGAGAAGAAGAAGAGAGGACGAAATTTTTCCCACACCCAGGAGGCGGCAGCAGAAGAGAATAATATATCAGCATATAAAAAAAAATCTAATACATAAATGTCATTAACCTAATACATAAATGTCATAAATCTAATAAAATCAAATTAAAACTTACCAAAACCGTGGGCTGAAATTAGGGAGTAATTAAACCTAATGATTGCCCAAAAAAACTGTTACATTTATGTAATTAAAATCTTCTTCAAAATCCTGATTCTCTGGTAAGGTTCAAAATTCAAATATTAATTAAAATTATTTCCAAAATTCAAAGTGTTTGTTTCAAGCAATGTGAGACTTTATTCTTTTGAAATATTCAATATTTACAACAGAACTATGGTCTATTGTAAATATTAGATATATAAATTCTGTAAGCATCACACATTTAAGTTTTAAATTTTTTTAAAAAGTATGTAAGGATGCATTATATCTCAAGGTTAGCAATGACCCCAATCTTTAACATTAAGGTGTGATAATGATGTTGAATGTTCGATCTTTTACTAAGTCACATATTATTTTTTTTTGGTGATAATTTTCTTCTCTATTTAAGTGCTTGCATTTTTAATATACTAGAGAAAAGTATGTAAGGATTTAGACTCAAAATTTGATAACTGCATTTTAAATTAAACTTTTCTGGTTGTAGCTTATTCTCGTAAATTTATATTGCTTTATGTGATCCATTTTTTATTTTAAAATAATTTAACATAATTAAGATAAGAAAAAATTCCAATTTATCCCCTGAACTATAAACTATGTACACTTCAATTTTAATATTTAAAAAACATGCAAAATAATTCTTAAGTTTTTTAAAATATGCGTTATGATCATTCTGTTTAGCATCCGTCCAATTTCTCCACCACATGAGCAATAAGTATGCTCTTTCCAAGCTTCCAGCTGGTAGTTTAGGAGCTAGATCAAATGAGTTATAAACACCCTATGTGCAGGCATGCAGGTCCCTGTCTGTGTTTTCATAAATATAGAAAGAATTGAAGCAGCATGCTTGCGGTACAAATAAATATTTCTTGGGATTACGAGAACAATGTTATCCAATTTTGAGTATCATTCAACGAGGTGTTGGTGACTTCACCTCGGCAGCCGGTAGTATTTGAATATATTTTGTTGAAAATTTGAAAGTGTGAACTTGCAGAGAAAATAATGAGAGAATAAAAATATTGGAGGAAGTCAATTTCAATATTATTCATAAAAGAAAGTGCCTATAAATAAGCTTACAAACTCAAAAGATAAATCCTAAAAATTCTAAACTACATCAGATTTATTTGGATAACGTCTAACAAACTAAAATTTTAAAATAAAAGATAAGATTTGAAGCAGTAACAATAATTCTATCTAGACTCTATTTAGACTTTATCTAAAACTTATTCAAAAACTCAAATTTCAAATGAGGCACAATCTCATAAATCTAACATATTTGACTATTCCTTAGATGGATCCCCCCTGAATTTTATAAACATATATCATGTATGTAAGATTCTAATATAGTCTTGGCTAACCAAATGGAAATGCTCTTATTGTTTAACATTAAAATATAATTTAGTATGAACTTGTGAAAAGTTTCCTTTAGCCATCTTTTAAGTGTTAGAAAAACTACTTCACAAATTGAGTTTTGACAGTGTCATTATATAACTGTTTATTTATATTTAAATTCTCTTATTTCTCTTTCATTTATTCTTATCCTCCGAATTCAAAGGAATGAAGTTGTGTTGCACTTGGATTTGTTTTTTGAAATGCCCACTAATTTAGGCTATGTTTTCCACCTCTTAAACTTCTGTATTTTACTGTTGTTAAAAAATTAAACAAAAATCGCACTACATATATATGAGTGATGTTAAACTTCTTTATTTTTCACCTCTTAATCCTTGAAACAACAACTCCTTCAGTGGTGTAGTTGGAAGAATTACATTTGAGTTTTTCTTTTTTGTGATTTAGATAGGGCTTTAGTGGTTTCAAATGAAAATTGTGGGTTTCAAATTGTATTTTGAGAAGAATGAGGTCACATTTAATATTTAGGTGAGTGGAGTACACGTTATCTTTTAACAATTAGAAATATACTAAATGGAAAGACCGTAACATATTTAAAAAACTTAAAGATTATTTTGTACTTTTTTAAAATATTAAGACTAAAGTATATGACTTATAATTTAAGAATAAATTAGACTTTCTCTTCAATATAATGTAAAGTTAAAAAAATAAATTTACTTTTGTGGGCCAGAGAGAAAAATGCATATGCATATGTTTGTCTCATGTCCAGAGCTACTGTGCTATGGTTGTCATCGCTATTGGATGGTAGGTCAATGAAGATACAAGCTCAAAACTTAGATGAATAATAGACACTAACGATTTTAATTGTTGTACGACCCCTAAGCATCAAAAGAGCTCAGAGCTTTCATATATCATGTTCTATGAATTTTAATGTTAAAGTTACCTAAAATATAAGCAAAAAGAGTACCATATAAAAAGATTTGCAAGTATATTATACTAAAAAATGAGTACTATGAGACTATTGAGTCCCACCACCATCAAGGTGGCCCTTGCGTAGTAGGCAGATGTCACGCGTTCCTAGGAACCCCAAAATAATCAGGGCATTCAAATGTACAAGCACTAATTAGAACAAACATTTTCCTCATCATAGATCTATCGGAAAGGTCACCAAAACTTGAGCATCGAAGTCTCACTGGATTCTAATTTTTCGAATTTCTATTTGTTTCTTTTTTAGTAATTGCACTATTAGAGAGATTAAACACACATGTGTGTATCTTACTTCATTTTTCAAATTGTCCATTTATCTTTGGCATAATCATCAATGTAAGATATGTGATATGATTTTAAGTGTTTTTTTTTTTTTGTCCTGGCTTCAACTGGAGACGATGGCAGAAAGAAGTGCAATACTCAATTACGTTTGATTCTTGACTTGCAAATATTTATACTGTATCGTTTTCTCCATCTCTTTCACCATAATTCAGGCGGTGGTGTTAGTCCATTCCACTCCAAGTTTTTTACATTATGTGTCATATTGAAAAGATTCATCAATAAATTAAATAGAGTTAAGAAAATATATAATACTGCACTTTTAAAAAAAATAGAAATTATTTTAGACTAAATAAAAATTAAAGGACGAAACAAATTTGAAAATAAGTTAACGGACAAAAATATAATTTTATTAATAATGGAATTAGTCCTCGGTCCATATTTGTCACATTAGATGCCATACACAACAGATCCATTAATGAATTAGACATTAATAAAATAATTTAATTTTAATTTATTATAAATGTAAAAAAAATTTATACTGTTATTTAATAATGTATTGACACATTATTAAAAGTGTTAGACTTATAAAATAGTTATTGTAATAGTTAAATTTTTTTAATAATTTAATAATACATAATTAGATGATAATGTAAATTTTTTTATATTAATATTAAATTAAAATTAAACTCTTAATAAAATAAGAAAAGATTGTTGTACTTTTGAAATATGAGGAACTATTATGTATCAAGGCATGAAAGTGAAACATCAAAATAGATATTGGAAAAAGTGTAATTTTACCAATTTTAGACCAATGCTAACTCTACCAACACAATTTCTCCACTACCATAATTGTTTCGCCGCCGCCCCCCAACTATCATTGTCCCACTGGCACCACGATCGTCGTCTATGTCGTTCTCATCTCTACCATCGCTGCTATTATATCACCTATCACCATTAATTGGTAATATATATTATCATTGTATTAAAATAAATTGTAAGCTATATAATAATTGACAAAATAAATTAAAATAATACATACTAAATCATTTTTTATTGTAGAAATATTAGTTATTGTTAATGAGTTTTTTTACTTTCCATTCTTATCTTAATTCTAGTATGCCAAACAAACATAAAGATGGAAATTCTTGATAATACCAAACATGAAAAACAATGATGATTCTATTCATTCATTCATTCAAAAGTCATTCTAGCGAACCAAACCCGTAAAATTTGGGGCTATTGCTAGTACGTACGTAGCAACAATTAATGACCATACATTGCTTTCTTTTTCCATTAATATTTTGCAATGAGAAAAATATTGTCAATATTGCACATATATTAGTGCCACAATGCGCTGGAACCTTTAATTACGAAAATTAAAGAAGTAAAATACATTTCCACCTTTGAATTGGGAAGATAAATTACAATTGTTCCTTAAATTAATTTTCTCTCTATTCGTTTGGTGTTATTAGTAGAAGACCGAAATGCCAAGATGAGCCCCCTCATTAGCTCGGCATGACGTCCTTTTAAGCTTCTGCTTTGACATTTAGCTCGAAAAGCTAATCAGCATTACTCTTAAAAGATAAACAAAGATGGTTGGCTCTCATGATAAGAACTGGACCTAGTACAAATTGGATCATGAATATTTGTTGAACCTATTTAGATGCCATTCCTAATTAGTTGTCTCTTTCCGGGGCCAAATGATGTTGAAACATATTCAATTTGATGTTGAAAGAATCACACTACTCTCACAATTTTTAAATGGTTACAATCATACACAACTGTACGTGTAGATATCAAGAGTTAGTTTGACAAAAGAAAAAACCAATTCTTTACATTTGATAAATACAATAACACTAGTTGAAAGCCATGCCAAAGGAAAACTTGTCCCAGTGGTCATTCATGACTCTATCCGGACAAAGCTTAAAAGCGACCGGTCCTTTTGGTTGTCAATGAAGAGAACAAGTGCTACAGAGTGTTAACTAGAAACTGCAGAAAACACAAGCCAAAGAAGCACGGTTTGGTGCATTACATGTCATGTGCATAAGGCCAAGATATTTGGTTCCTTGAGCGGTCCAAACATGATGAACGTCTTCACTTCTCTAACTCTCTGTTGCTGACCTCTTTGTCACTGCCATATGCCCCAAACCCCACAGGTACAAGATCATGTGCAGAGAAAAGCATTTCTCACGATCGAGGAGACAGTTTGGTACTTTGGCTATAGTGTCAGGAGGTCGTTTCATCACATGCTACTTAATTAATTACTAACTTATGGTCTTATCATTCCATTTCAAAAGGCGTTTAACATTTTTCATGGGCAGGACCTTCAAGTCAATGAATGTCATATTCAAGTCCATTTCAAAAGGCGTTTAACATTTTTGGGTAAAGATTATTGATATTTTCAGCCAAAAGAAATAAATCATTAATTCAATAAATAGTCAATCAATCATTTATGTAATAATCTATTTACTCAGTAATGATCGTTTTTATATTAATTTTAAATTGTGTATAATATTACTCTTTAAGCTGACTATGTATTTCAATTGTAATCGTACATATAACATGCGTGAGTCCATTTCAGTTTAAATTGTCTTACTTTTTATTTATTGGAATAATGTAGGCAATTTATGTGTAACTACAATATTTCCTAAATAACATTATGTTATAATATCTTTTTTATTATGGGCCAAGTTCGATTTCTATAAGAAATAGAGCAATCTCAACTTTTGTGATTATTATGAATTTAGACTGATGTGATTGATAACATTGTTGTAGGCCTAATTTTATTAACCTATAAAGAGAAAGTTTATGAAAACTAAGATTATAAACGTATTAGATTCTTTATCCACTTCATACCCTAAAAAAAATAGTAAAACTATTCTAATCTAGACTTGGCCTTTTTATGATCTTGGAGTGGGAAAGAAATGCATAATCACTCACGTAAACAATGTACTATAAGATTAAATTTTAAAAGATATATATGAATTTAGAACACCTTAAATAATAAGAAAAAAGACGTACCTTTGTTGGTCATGGCACCAACTAATGAATCTGCAAAAGGGTTAGATCTTCCTCTTTTTCTCTAACTCTTAGTGCGGCTCTCAATGGGTAAAGTTCACAATGTGCAGATAGGAGAAAGGACCTAACCTATATATAAGGTTATGTCGCAATGCTAGTACAACCCTCCCATCACGGGTTTACTGGATTATGCCTACACTAATAGCTGTCCGCCACATTAGCCCAACAAGGTGAAAGGGCCCCAAGACATTTGATCACCAACTAAAGGCCCCATACTGTTTCTTATATGGATCGACCATCAACCCATTTTTAATAAAACGTAAAATAATGTCAATGACAACTCATAATAAAAAATATTCTAACATGTACCTGATAGATTTGTTCACGAAGGAAACATGTATGTTCTTGAATTTGAGTTATATTCTTACATATTAATTGAAGGTATTGATATTTTTAATAATTAATGATTAATATTTAATTAGTGTTTTATTAAATTAAAATATAAAAATAAAAATAAAAATCATTTATTGTATTTATATTTTAAATACAATAAGGCATTAAATAAATATTAACTATTAATTATTAAAAAATACTAATATTCTCAAAAAAAGAAAAGTTACAAGAAAAACTTCCGTGATACTTGTCACTCAAAATGAATATAAGTGTCCATTAGGGACACTAGTGTGATGTTACAAATTGTATATAATTAAATATATGACTGCTTTAAAAAAAACTTTAATCATGAATATTTGTATATTTATTTTAATATTACATTTTTAAGTGAATTATTATTTTATTTATTTTGTCACATATAATACTTTATTATTATACAAATCTTAACTCACATTAGGGTGGTGTCGAAGACCTAAAAAATCTGTAAACATGATATACTTTATATATATTATCCTAGAATTTAATTTTAATATATTACTATCATTTAATTATATATTAATATATTATTAATAGAGTTGACATATCATTAATAAAATTAGACGTGATAGTCACACCTGTACAAATTTAAAAGGTGTTGGCTTGTGGGACTGGTTGTTCTGCCTTCATCATCTTTATTGAAAGATATTATGTTCTGGTTTCTAGAAGATATTCTAAATCTAAAGGTAAGCAGTGCCTGAGATAAGAAGTATTGTATGATTGGTTTCATGTACCGGACGAGTCCCATGTGGGTCCTACGTCAGACTCATTTGTATGGCACCACTCTAACACTGTTTTGGCACAAATTTATCAATTTTTTGTTCTTTATTAGTTATGATAAGAATTGATTCAGAGCATCACCAAGGCCATTTCGAGAGCTTCTTGCATTGCCTGAATCCTTTTTGGTCCAGCTTTTTGAAGGCTCAAGCACCGCTAAGGGGTCAGGGTATTACAGACCACAGTCCAAAGGACTTTCTCACACTTCTATTGGTCCCCTCCAGTGACAAATATTAGCAAGATCAACGTCGATGGAGCTACTTTCACTGAGTTGGGTCGTGGGTGATTGGAGTTGTGGGGAGGAATTGGTTGAGTGTTTTTATGGATGGTTGTACACTTCCATGTCCTCTGCTTAACACTTCAATTGCAAATGGAATTATATGGAAGCCTGGGCAATTCATCAAGGTGTGTATGCTTTGCTTGGAATCAAGGATTTACTACAACAATTGCAAATAGCTGATGGTTGATCTTACACATGGAATGGAGGATTACTCTTAAATATTTAAATTGGTGATTTAATTACTGCATGATGTTGGCAATATTATTGTTCAGATTACCGATTGAACCATGAATTAGTTAATAAAATAATTTAAATTTAATTTTAAGATTAAATTTATGATCACACCAGATTAAATCAATTAAAATCAATCAAAATTAAAATTAATTTTTTTATGAACCAGTCAATATTTTTTTCATAAATAAATGTAATATAATAATATATATTAAGATTATCAATTATATATATATATATATATATTTATGATATCATCTAGTAGTTTGATCGACAAGTTTAACTTATCCGATTAAATACTATAAGTTTTGTCAATTTATTATTTGGCTCAATTTTGACAGCATAGGTTGGCATGCTAGTCTATCAATTCCATAATGTACTTTTTTCTCCTTTGGCAATAGGAAGGGTAACTGACAGACTTGCTCATTTGAGAGTTCGGCTTTAGTTGATAATCCCCAACTTTACTTCTTGATGTTCCTTCAACTTATTCTTAATGGAATTTTATTTTATTTCTCAATAAAACCATCTATTATTTTTACACTTCTTTCGATTTATTTTAAGTGTCGTTTTAGTGACATAAGAATTAAAAAACAAAAAAAAATAAGCTTAATTATTAATTTTTTTTACTAAACTATCTTTATTTAATTTTTAACAATTAATTATTCTACTTTATTATGTTACACTATTTTTTACCTACTCTATTAATACATAAGGATATAGATGAAAAATAACAATTAATTCTTTATTAATGTATAAGAACGTCATTTATAATAGATTAATTTTTTTCTTCTAAAATAACACTAAAAAATGGACTAAAGATAATATTAAATTAAATAAGAAAAAAAATATTAATGATAAGTTCGAGCTCAAGTAAATTTAATGGAAGCATTCCAGTGAAACAAAGTGGATTCAAATTCTCCTAATTTTGCTAGGTAAATTGATATTATTTTAAGATTTGTGGCCATGAGATGTATATTTAAGAAGGTGAAGTGTAAAATAATAATTTTTAATGAAAAAATTAAGAAAATAACTTTTTACATATTTGTTGTAATAATTATTATTTTATATTTTATTTTTTAAAATACACCATTCAATTTAAAATATCAAATCTATTATTTTATGTGGTGCACAATTTATTATTATGATTTATTAGTAGGTTTAATATTATGACAATTTAATTTATTTATGGATATGATTTTTTAAGTGAAAAACAATCATTACAAGATGACGGCAGCGATGATGATGGCCTTCAAGGTAGTGGCGGTGGTGGCTATGGCCACGGCAGTGTGCTAGAAAATAGCGAAGCCTAATATGGTCAAAGACAGGTGGATTTTCATTGATAATGAAATTTGTCAGAAGAGAAGAGATGAACACAAACATCTGGACCTGGTGACCAAACAAACATCACCAGCCTATGATTTTGGGGATTATTTCTATAATTTTTTTATTGGTATTTATATAAAATTTTAAATATTTAGTAATCGTTAATTATATTTAACAAAATTTTAAATATTTATTATAAAATTAACATTTAATAAATGCTTAATAACTTATTTACCATAACAACTCTTATAATTTTTATTAGAAAGCTTGTGCTTATTTGAGTTTTGTAAAAAATTGTAATATTAGTGTCATATCATATCATCGTAAAAGAAATTATGAAGGTTATTATTCTACTTTTCTTGAAAACCGAGCAAATCAAAGCCTCTACGATTTCTGAACATTTTATGCTATGTATGATTTAAATTTTGTCGGACGTCAACGCCTGTCCGTTGCATTTTTAATGACTTTTGTAAGAAGATTTTTTTTGTTTTTTCTCATCCAAAGCAGGTTTGCTTTGGGATAAAGTCTTAAACAAACAGACTATTAATTTTTCTCTTAATTTTTTGGGTAGTGATTTTTTCTTCTTATTATATTACTTTTTACACAATTTTTTCTGTACCAGCTAGCGACTCAAACACACTCATACACATGGATAATTGGTTTTCCTGCGTTGGGTCTCCTGTACAGGTATTGATCCAATTCTTGTGTAATTTCAATTACATAAAAGTGATTAACAAATATCAGGGTATAACAAAGCTTTTTAGAATGAGTCTTTACTGGTTATTTGGGTGGTTTTTTAAAGCTTCTTTCGAGGAAAACATATTTTCAAAGATTACTATTGAAAGAATTATTTTAAAAAGTGATTTCTTTTAATTGCAGTAAGAATTTCTCGATTTCTTCTAGTAATTTCCTCTCTAAACCGTTCTAAATAAAATTTTCTACACCAAATCTAATAAATTTATAAATTTTTTATTTCCCATAGCTTTCTTACGCATTTAAAAGGATGAATTTTTGTGTTTGAAAATGTTCAATTAAAATTAATTTTGTAAGATAAAAAATACATTATATTTTCTGTAAATATACATTGTTTTTATCAGAATAAAACAATAAATTTGATCTAAAATGTTTTTTTTCCTTAAAATGAATTTTGCACTTAATGCATTATCAATAAATGTAACAAAAAAGTACTTCTTATGGACATCAAAATGCATTTTGAAAACCTTTTACTAAACATTGTTTTATCCCAAAATTAATTATATATTTTAGAAATAAAAACACATTCTAACCTTTGAAAGTTAATTTTAAATTTAAATCAAGCATTCACTTAAACTTTAGGTCACTTTTTTCTTGAAATTTTTTACACTACCTTAAAGATTTGATACTACAATGTGTTGTCTAATACAACATATCGTTTTTATTCCTTGTGGTGTTATCTACTACAGTGTTACCGTTGTGAACATTTTATTTTAGTTTTTATTCACGATTTGGTGGCACAGCCTTGATTTATATTTTTCTATTATTTTTGTTATTCTTTATTTGGATAGTTTATAATAGATTGGGCTCAATTATACTGTCTCAAAGGAATATTGATTTTCTTCTTGTCCGATATGATGTTTTTATTTGTCCTTTTCTTCCAAATCTAGCCTACTTCGAGATTTTTTTCCTTTTAGCTTTCCAACGTACCCTGTTGGGTTTTTTTTGTGTATTTTCTTTATTTAAAAATTTCAAGGAAAGAATTTTTTTATTGTGATAGAAATTTTTAGAGGTCTAATTAAGATGTCGTGTGAATTGGATTTTGTTTTTTGATTTTTCTCTTCTTGATAATATGTAGAAGTTAGTGCCTTCAACATCAGAGTGTTAGAATCAATGGTGTGATTACGATAGAGATATGTGAACAATTTTTTAATTATCTTATTGAAAAAGAAATATGGTTATTTCAGAAATATTCAACCTTTTGAAGTACAGCTACACTTTTTTTATTATTAGGTCTTGCAACCACGTCATCTAACAATTATTTTTGGTACATTAATAGCGGTAAGAAAGTTTCAACCTAAACTGTATACAATCTATCCAAACTTCTTAGCATTAGTTCAATGATTTTAATGGCTTCCTCTAACAATTATTTAATGATTAATATTTCAGCTAATTGGAGGGACAAAAAATAAAAGAAACAAACCCTGGCATGTCATAGGATTCTTCAAAATATAATTGTTTGTTCAAATTATTGATTTGAGAATTTTTCAATCATCCAATGGGTTGGATAGCTTAAAATTGTGTTTTGGTTAGTTGTATAGTATTGTTTAAAATAAAAGAAAAATGAGATATCAACTTGCCATTTTTTCTTTTAAAAAATATAATTTTGTGACATAATATCTTAATGAAAATAATATAAATTCTGCAACGTACCGTTAAACTTAAATGAGTTGATAATGGAATGGACATTTAATTATTGTTGATTAAAACTAAATTACATTTCACAATATAATCAATTAAAAATAACTGATTAATTATACAATTTAGCTCTAAGAGTTGGGAGTGGCGATGGCTGAAAGAGGTGAGAGTGGCTTTCCGGGTGGGAAGATATTGCTGAAGAGGATGATTAACTTGAAAGGAGTAGTATTACGAAAGATCAAAACAAAGGGGAAATACAGATATATCCTTTTCGAACGAGGGTCAAATGGATTTGCATATAATGCATCAGAGGTCAAGGCAGTAGATTTATTTTCTTATAAAATAAAGCTTTTAAAATTTTAAAATTCATTCACTCTCTTTTTCTTATCCTCTATGTTTTTCTTGTCAATAGCACTCCATCTACATTGCTTTTATATTTCATCTTTAAGACAAAATATTATATTTCGAAGCAATTTTAATTATTTAAGTAATTCACATAAAGTGATATTCTCTGCAATCAACTTCAATAATTATATTTTAGATTATATAAATTTAATTGACAATTTTGCATCTCAACCAGTTAAGAAAATAAATTTTAAATAAAAACGTTACATTATCGTCAATTCGAAAAGAAAGTGGTTTCATTCAACAAGTTGGCTTTAGGCAAGGAAATGTGTTAAGCTGCACACTGATTGCCAACCTGAGTATTAGTAATACCCTTGAATCTTTTGATGTTGCTTTTTTTTTTCTCCGTTTACTACCATCACTGTTACACCCAATATTTGGATCACACAAAGCAAAAAAGTTCTGGATAAAAGCCTGAGATGTATAAGTTGGTATACGTAGTAAGCAATTTTGTTCTTCCGAAATAAAACGTAAGTTTAAATTTTAATAAAAATTATTTTAATTGAGAGGCAGTAAAATTTTTTATCCTTTATCAATTGTGGATTAGTTTCATAAGAACCCTAAAGACTTAACCTTTAAAAATATAACGAAACACCATTTAACTTAAAAGATTAATTAAGATAATTAAAAAAAAAACACACAAAAACAAACAAACAAACCCTGAAAGGCATGTGAGAATTTGGGGCCTAGATGGGCCCTGTAGCAGACATTCATCCAATAGCCAAAAGTCCTGAGTTCAGTTAAATGAGATCCATCACAGAATGGAGCGTGCGTGAGTGTGCAGTGTGCTGTTGACAAAAAAATTGGCACACTTCATATTTAATAAATTCTTATAAATCTTTTTAGTCAATCGGACCATCGTGTTCTACCTAGTTATCATGTACATCTTCCAGATAAAATTTCATAATATATTAATAACTACAAATATTCATCAAGTGGGGAAAATATTTTACTTACTTGAAAAGTGTATGATACGTTAATTTTAATGTAAGTTGCTAGAATAGAAAACAATCTTAGATTAATATGAAATTTATGAGAATGACATGAATGATACATCCTATCGATCAACCGATGAGTTTTGTGAATATTCATCTACAAAAGGATTCATTGTTTTAACATTAAGTTAGATTTACATAAAGTATAAACGGATCCTATCTCATATATCTTAATGTGAAGTTTTATGAGTATACATGTATGATGTATAATAATTTATTTACGCTAATGAGTAACATTTTTTAATTTGAACATTTCATAAAATTTACCATTGAATTGAAAATACAATTCACGTATACTATGGTTAAAAAATTTCATATTAATCCAAAATTATTTCCTATTCCATCAATACATCTTAAAATTAACATATAATATGTTACGAATCAAATAAAAATATTCACTATTTATACACCAAAGTAAAATATTCACTATTTAATCACATATTTGTAGTTTAATTTTTTTAAAAAAAAATTAGTGTGCATGATCAACATGATAACTACATAAAATTGAATTATTTGCTAACTTAGAATTATTTTCTTTAAAATTTTATTACATGGATTCAACAAGTCCTAACCAACCCCCTACACACTCATAATAAGATGAAAAGTAAATATTTTTATCATCTCAGCCAACACTCATTATTAGATAACCATTGAATTATAAAATAATATTTCTGAAACTATTTGAATAAAAAAAGTGAATATTTTTTTTTGACAAAAAAAAGTGAATATTGAAAACTACATCTTTCATTAATTTAGTAATATGTAAGTAGAGAAACCAATTTGAAAAATATTCCTAGTAATAGTTCGCATAGCCTTAATGACTGCTCTTTCTCAAAAAATTGGGGATGTGACACCAACCCATCATGAGGTAGGCTTGAAGGCCTTTGCAATGATGAGCCCTTCTTCCATTTCAGCCTAGTAGCACGAGAGAGCCAAGCCCAAGAAATTTGAGAGATGAAGATATATTCGTCTACAAATAAAGGTAGGGATTTAAACCCAAAAAACTAAACCATTTAAGTTTGGTTCCATTTTATGATTTTATTTGGTTTTTATTTTATAAAAATTGATCGCTTTGATTCAGTTTTTGGTTTTTATTTTTGAAACCAAATTAAATTAAACCCAATCATATAATTATATATACTTTTATAATTTATATACTTATAGATATTTAGATGAGAATTTGTTATTATTTCTATAAAAGAATTTGTTGTTTATATATTTGATGATGTTTTAATAAATATTTTTAGGTATTATATATACTTTTATAATTTATATACTTATAGATATTTAGATGAGAATTTGTTATTATTTCTATAAAAGAATTTGTTGTTTATATATTTGATGATGTTTTAATAAATATTTTTAGGTCATTGGAAACGAAAAAAATGAAGTTAGATTTTAAACTTCTTAAGAAAGAAGTGTTCGCCAAGTTTGACGTTTTAATCAAAGCCTAATTGATCAATTCTCAACATAGAAAAATAAATTAATTTAAATTAAATTAATTTTTATTTTACAATTGAACCAATATGTGAAACACTTTCTAGTAAAAAGTCAATTATGTTTTAAATTTGAACTAAAAATGAGTCTCCACTTTACTTAAACTTTCTTGTAAACAAACAAAAGTTAAACTTTACATTAATTAAAGGTCGAATAGTGTTGTGAGTATAATGATAGAGGTGGTCGATGGCTGTGAATGTAATGGTAAAGATGATGGAAATGGTAAAATTGGATAACAGTGACAATGGTATTAACAATGATGCAGTCATAATAATCGTGATGCTAATAATGAAGTAGCAATAATAACAAATTAACGTACAATAGTGACATTAACGGTTACTGCAGCAAAAAGATAGCTGAAAACAGTTTAATGGGTAAATGCCTTTATAATATATATTTTTACTATGTTAACCTTAATGAATTACTAAAATGTTAAATGCTCGGTTAGAAGCCTTGGCACCAAAACAATGACTTTGTACGCCTATAAAGAAGTCACTGATGTCACTTCATTCGGTACAACTAACACTTGTTCGGTCATATCTGTTTTCTAAAATTTACAGCACCTTACCCATAAGTTTGAAGTATTTACACGTTATTTTCGCCCACTTAAGTACTATGTTCTTTAACGCATCCATTAATATTAGGCTTTTTTACCATATAGATATACGTAAGAAAATTATTTCCCAATTTAAGATAGGAAAATGTTTAATAGCCCCAAAAAAATGTATCAAAAGTGACCGAATAAGCATAATAAATAAATTTCTTATAAGTAAACTTCACAAAAAAAACATAAGAGTAACTTCTATATTTTTTATTTTTCAGACTAACCTTGACTACGAAAACTCCGGTCTCCGACTCTTTTAAGATAAAAGCATTGCTACAGAACTTCGGGTTCTGTAACACGGGTTCACACCGAACAGTGTAATATTCGCTTCATAAGTGGAGTTTACCTTTGAGGGGCACACTCCCATTTCTATTCGGACATTTCGGTATGTATTTATCTCGTAATTGTAGCTTTTTTCTTAAGATAAGTGTAAAATTATTCTGAATCACGACTCATAATTTTATTTTATTATTTTTATAACATGAAAGTTACCGAAGTCGCGCCTCTTAGGCATGACTTACTATCAAATGCTATATATATATATATATATTTGCAAATGTTATATGCTGCAATTTTATTTTATCTTTTTTTACTTTTAAACATGAATTTTATTTTCTTTAAAATTTTAAAAACTGAATAATTTAAAAGAAAAAGGTGATAAGGAAAAATTAAAAATTTTTAATATGTTTTACTAAATTTAAAGTTAATCTATTTTTTCTATAAATTTAAATTTAAAGTTGAAAATAAATAAATTTTACTGAAAAAATATTTAATATATTTTTAAATTTAAATTTAAAAAATACTTCTACTAAAAAAAATTCTTGTATAAATTTCTAATATATTTTTTTAAATTTAAGGTTAATCTATTTTTTAATTAAAAAGTTAATTAGTTTATTCTTGTTTTTAAAGTATATTGTTTAGAAAGAAAAAAAAATATTCATTTCAGTTCGCTAACGAAACACGTGACATTATATTGGTCATCTATTTATCTGCGTCATTATATTGATCCTTCAATGATAATTCATGATATTAATTTCATCTTTTAATAACTAATTTGATATTATTTTAAAGATCAATTTGATAAAAAAAAATATAATATTAAATGACTAATTTGACATTATATATATTTTTGGAGAATTAATTTAATATATTTATAAATAAAAAACAAATTTAATATCAGGAATATCTTTAAAGCATCAAAATGAATATTTATCCTAGAAAAAATAATGAATATATTTCGCATATTTAAAAATTTGTGTTGATGTCATTCATCTTCTCAATCTCTAGTCTCTTCTTTTTCCAATCAAATACACTAAGAAGTGGTAATCCTAGTTTCTTTTCACAATCCTTAACTATGATGTTCATTGTTGCCCCAAGCCCAACCACAGAACCTTAACCTTGGACGTAGTTCCTAACAGCACCACTCTGCATGCGTTAAAGCTTGCAATCCCACAAAATTCCAACATTCCTATTTCCCAGCAACGTTGGTATCTGACTGATCTTAAGAGTAAGAAGATAACAAGTGATGGCGAGCTTTCAGATATTAAGAAGGCTAGGTTGCTTCTCAAGAGTTGTTACTTCCAAGGTTGGCAAGATAATGAAAGGGGTATAAGGGCTTTACAGAGAGAAGGTTTGCTTTGGTGATTGAAAGAGAAGCTTGGATGAAGGAAGCAGTGGCTGGATAACGTGCTGGGTCAGTTGTAACTAGAATTTGAAAACCATGAAACCTGAGAGAGCTAGAATGTTGTTGGCTAAAGCCAGACAGAGAGGGGGGCTGTGAAACACGGATACATCATGACACACACACAAGACAATACTACCTAAAATTTTAACTATTTTAATGAAACAACATAATTAAATGATAAGATTTAAAACTTTAATATATGATAGAAATTTAATCCAAAATATAAATCTTAAATTAAAATAAAGATATTAATATTTTAAAACTCAACATTAGTTATTATAGATAAAATAAAATATTATTATTTATCTAATTATTATGATATTTCACTTGATTCAAAAATTCAAAAAATAAAAATAAAAGATTGAAAGATATATGTTAAGAATATTCAAAGGTGTTTAAGAAATATTCGACACCGTGATACTAACACGACAATCATTTTGAAGTGTCTGTGATTCCTAAGAGAGAGGAGGTACAGAAAGAGTCTAGATGAAATCAGCAATTGTTGAGAGAGAATTGGGAAACATTGAAGAGAAGAGGAGAGGAGATTGTTAAATGAAGAGCTGAAGCAATTCCCTTCATTCTTCAAATTGTGGTTGATGCTTGCTTGGCAAGCTTGAGGAATGGCTTGCTGAGACCGAGAATCAGCTTGATCACATGAAGGAAGCTAAGAAAGTCTTTGAATCTGGACTGAAAAAAACTGTCCTAATTGTATACCCCTTTGGCTCTCTCTTGCTAATCTTGAAGAGGAGATGAATGGACTCAGCAAAGCTTGTGCAGTTCTCACAATGGCTCGAAAGAAGAATCCTCAAAACCCTGAACTCTGGCTAGCTGCTGTTAGAGCAGAATTGAAGCATGAATATAACAAAGAAGCTGATATTTAGATGGCGAAAGCATTGCAGGAGTGTCACAACAGTGGTATTCTGTGGGCAGCATCAATTGAGATGGTTCCTGGTCCCCAGCGTAAAACCAAGAGTATGGATGCCCGGAAGAAATGTGACCATCATCACCCCATGTTGTTGCTGCTGTGGCCAAATTATTCTGGCATGATAGGAAGGTGGACAAAGCTAGGACTTTGCTGAATAGGGCAATGACGCTAGCTCCTGACATTGGGGATTTCTAGGCATTGTACTACAAATTTGAACTGCAGCATGGAACTGAGGGGAACCAGAAGGATGTATTGAAGAGATGTGTTGCTGCTGAACCAAAACATGAAGAGAAATGGCAAGCAATCACAAAGGACGTGGAGAACTCTCACCAACCAACGGATGCCGTCTTGAAGAAAGTGGTGGGTTGCACTTGGGATGGAAGAGAATGCAGCTGATAATAGTAAACATTGATTTACTGAGATTGTAATATTATAGCTTTTCTGTTGTGAATTGTGTACTAGATGAATAATTGGATAGCAAGTTTTGAACTGTGACTTACCATTTAGTTATGACCTTGGGTATAATTAAGGAACTTCTGTTACTCCTCTCTGATCAGAGCATAAATTTAAATATTTCTAGGAACCGATTTATAGCTTTGCAACTTATGTTCACTGCTGCTAAATGCTAATGCTAATGATCGTATGTGATGATTTTCAAATAACATAAAATTATTGGTTATTGCTCTGTATAAGATGCTGTTTGCATTGGAGGAAACTGAACAATGGGAATTTGGTTCAACTATGGCTCTTTGTTGCTGTACTAAGAAAAGTAATTGCAAGTGCTTCTTTACTCTCGTGTAAGTCTGTTCTAGTGTTCTATATTTTGGTACTTTTATCTCTGTATATTATTGAAGTTGTAAACATCTATTTTCAGGCTTGTCTTATGATTACAACAATTATCTTTACAAATGATTCAGTGGTTAGATTTAATTTGTGATCATGTATGAAGTTTAAGGTGATAGTCTTGTTTAACATGCCTTCTGTACTTTCTGATAAGCAAGACTAAAATCAAATCAAAATTTATAACAAATCACGGTGGCTATTGATTATAACTGAATGAAAAAAATGTTAATACTTCACTTGTTTGGAATGGACTCTTAAACTGATAAAAAAAATTCTTAGGTTACGCTGTTAGAAAAATCTTTATGTAGGCTTACATTAATAAATAATTTTATGTTGATTTTGATAAAATGAGTTGATAGGATAATCCGTAAATAATTATTTCAAATAAATATGTGATATAAAGTATATTGGGCTTGACATCTTATTATTATAAAGGTCTAGTTAGACAGTTAAGTGTAGGCCTAATGGGCTATTAGGCATAATGGTTACGAAAGCCTGTAATGGGAAGATCAAGTAATCTATTTAAAGGTGTTAGGTCCTCTCTCTAACCCAACATTTTTCATGAGACACGTCTCTTTAAATTCTTTGCGATTTGGTTGCCCCATTAAATAACTGTCATTCGGTTTTGAGTATAGGGAGGAAGATCTTGCACTAAGACCACCACTAATGGATATGGCACAACCATGTATGTCTATGTTCCTTTTGTTTCAATGGAATTGGTGTTCTAATTTCATGTATCCATGATCTAGGGAATAAAGATTCTTTGAAATTCTCACATACACATGGAACCTACCCTGCAGTGTAACTTTTTCGTTTCCTTAACAATATTAGTTCTATTTATTTTTCTCCATTTTTTGACTGTCTACTTTTATATTAGACATTTTTCTGGCCATTATTTTGTACCAGATTGGAACCAACGTTATATGCAGCTGGAAAAACTGTACCGAGATAGAACATTGAAACTTATTTCACAGCAGTTTAGAAAGAAAATGCACATCATTTTAGAGGACATGAATTCATCATTTGCTGGGAAAATGGCCATTGGGCTTGTTGCCTATCATTAAATTGGATTGGGAATTATTGACGAAGCCTAGGAAAACTTGGGCTATCGCTCATTTGGGCCGCTAGCATACAACCATCTCGAAGTGCCACGGATGATTGTGAATCAAGTAAAAGCCTTATATACCAATGTGCCAACACAAGAGAAGCAGCTGCAATTGAAGAAGCCCCTAAGCAATGAAGCAGTGAGTCAAATTGGAAACAAAGGGAGAATATTATTTGTTAGAAATAAAATCATTTATAAGCTTCCACTTAATAGCTTAAGTTTTTAAGAGAATTGGTCTTTAACATGATATGAGAGCTTCTATGACTAAGTGGTCAGAAGTTTAATCCTTAAAACCTTTATTCTTTTAAATAAAAAGTTGAATTTTAATACAAGGTATAATAAATCTCTGCATTATCTACATTTCAAGCTCGAGGGCTTTTGCTTGAGGGATGTAAACTTTAAGAGAGTCAGTCCTTGAAATTATTAATATTTCTCTAGGTATGTCAGCTATGCCAAATCATTCAAGAGGTACTACGGTGACCAAACAAGGGAGAATTGGGATATTTTAGATCTTTTCATTGAAGTTCTTTTGGCTGTTCAGCTGTTCCTAGTTAGATATTAAACATTCAGTGTTATTAACACTCTTCTATAAAGCTAGTCGTATTTGTAAGTAGATTCAACTTTCCAAGGATGGTTGTTGAAGAGACGGATAGCTAACTTTGATTTGAAAGTGAAATTATTGGTTATATCACTTCTAAACAATGAAGCAGTGACATTGTATGTGTGATATCTTTATTTTTTTATTCATATTCTGGTATAGAAAGTCAGAAAAGAATCACAAATAAAAGCAATGGGAATTGGACAGACAGGAAAGTAACAGCCAAAACACAAACTGAGAGAAACAGGGCAACCACAGGGTAAGAAAAAAGTGTAAAAATTTCCACTGTTCCTTATGTTATCTATCTGACAAACAAATTCATTATATTCTTTAATGGGTTAAGTGTGGGGTTCTATTCATATATCTTCATCTAAGGTTGCTCATGGTATATGGTTAGGTAATGAAACTCTTGATACCATAGTGGAAGCTCAACTATGTTAAAATGTGAATTTGGTCATTGCCTCATAGGGATTCCTACCAGCTGTTACTTGTCTGACTGTCAAGTTATAAATTGACTTTATATGCTGACATATGAGAAAGCAATTAGAGCAACATCCGCCTAAAGGAGGCTTCTTCCTATGAATAATCAAATTGGGGATTTTGAAGTTCTCACTATTTCTTTTACAAAATTTTGAAACAAAAAACAAAATAAAAATAATGTATCATTTTTGTAATTATAATGAAAACATATTAAATGAAAATAAAAACAGAAAACAAACCAAACACCCCCTCAAGAGAGATAGGGATTGATCCCATAGCATTGGACACACACCTTGTTCGTTTCTTGGAAGATGGAAGGTTTTTAATAAAGCAGGTTCTGTGCTCTTTTCCCTTACTTTTTTTCTATCATTCCAGGCATGAGTTTCATGTGCCTCAAATGAGCTAATTCATGAAAAATAAAATCTGTCACGTTGTAGCTGTATTTGGAGATATGTTGATTTACAACTAAAGCCCACAGAGATGATAGCAACCAAAGCATGAAACAATTCACTTGTCTCACTAGGACGACTTTCAGCTGCCTGGTAATATTAATGACATTGAAGGTCATTTCATATGACCAATTGCTAGTGTCTAAAACATGTAATGATTTACACTTTACATAATATTAAATTTTCTAAGAATGTTAGATGGAGAATCATTACAGAAATAAAAGGAGATGAAAGTGTAATATGATTAAAAAAGTAATTACATAATCTACACTATGTCCTTATGTGAGGAAAAGCTTTGGGACAGTACCGCAAGCCAACTTATGCTTGAGTTGTGATATAGACTATATTGCCATCTGAATGTCATCCAATATAATGGAAGTACGATTATTCATATATCTATCTCACCACAATCATTCGCCTATCTTCTTTTCTTTTTCCTCCATATTGATTTTAGTATGTGTAAGATGTTTTCTGTTACCTTAGATTCTTGTCTACCACGTGTTATCTCAGCACATCTATGCTGCAGCATTCAAATGGCTTATGAGCTTCATTGTAATCTGAAGCATATGGCTAGATAAACTTGAGTAACATGAGCACATCATCACCAAACAATATATTGTACCTGATCCCACATAATCAGTGTGCATGTCTTTACTTCTCTTTTTTGTATCTAGATGAGGCCAAGTGAATTTTAAAGGCATAGTTTAAATAAGTAGGTGTTTTATTCAAATAGAAGTTCGTCTGACTCTACTGAGGTCAGGCTAGGACAGTCACAGAGAGAACTTAGGAGTAAATTTAAGTGCAAGAGCAAGCAATAACTGCTCATTCAACCCTGTCCAAGTGTGAGAAATTGTTTAAGTCATTTCTTTCTGAGATGCATGTTGTTGAAGTTTAAAGCTGATGGATTGATAATACAGAGACACAATGTGAGTTTCAACTAGACATATAACTCGATGACACTCTTCTAAGGCATGGGGATCATTCACTAATCACTGGTGTCTCACTTTGCCAATTTATGATAGTTAGATGGACAGGCAGAGAGTCCTGTGATTGGAGCTGGAAGTACACTACTCGAGTAAAATTACAACATGAATGAAATTAATACGCTCTCTCCAGGGAACATTACATGATTGTACCTTCAATTTTTTTTTCTTTTTTTTGCCATGATTGTACCTTAAATTACTGGAAGCACTTTTGCATACTGACCCTGTGGCCTTCAATTTCCAGTCTAGGCTTGAATTACAAACTTCAGTTGATCTAGATTTTTCTTGTATCTATCTGTTATGTGGCCTGCATATAGCTGTTAAATTGAAGCATTCAGCAGTACAATAATTTTTTAAAAAAATAATTGTTTAGCTACATGTGCCAGCTACAAGTCAGCTATCCTAGGTGTATTTAAGATAGTTTCTCTTAGAAATGTACAGCTGCTAGCTTCGAAAAGGAAGGACATTATAAGAGATATTGAGAGTCCCACATTAGATAGTGATATAGCTTGAATAGTGGTTATAGTGTGGAGGGCAACTCTAACTCCATGAGTTAGCTTTATGGGTTGAATTAGGTCCAAATCCACATTCTAAGATGGTATCAGAGCCTATCCGAGATCCGTTGGGCCACCCGTAGATATCCAATCTTACAATCTTCACGCTCCAGATGTCAGTCCTGGGCGTGAGGGAGGTGTGTTGAGAGTCCCACATTAGATAGTGATATGACTTAAATAGTGGTTATAACTTATAAGTGAGGGGTAACCCTCAATCCATGAGCTTACTTTTGGGGTTGAGTTAGACCAAAACCCAAATTCAAAGAATAGGGGAAGGAGGAGCCGGGAAGCCTTTGAATATGATACTTTCCCTTAAAACTAGAGAAATGGCAGTTAGAAAATTTTAGCAGAAAGAAAGGCTTCTGAATGACCTGGAATGGGACCGCCCTGGCATTAGGTTGATATGCAGGTTATGCCAAAAGCAAGCAATTGTGGTCACCAGAGTGTTTCTTTTAAACTGGGATGCATTGATTGCATTGCCTTAGCAACAGATACTGGTGAAATAGTCTTATTGCTTTACTGTGATAAGTGGAACAAAAAACATAAAGAAAGGGAACTAAGAAGTATTTACAATTTCATTAACTTATTTTGGATGATTTTCTTTTTCTTTTTTTTTTCCTTTTTGCCTGAATCTGATTAGGCAAGTTTGTTGATGAAGAAAATTTTGAACTTATTTTTAGAATGGGCTTAGAATTCAGTATATCAGAAGAAAGCTTCTTGTCTTTAAGGCATTGATTTCCATCCAAGCTGGCATTTCAGAAGAAAGGATTCTATTACCACAGGACCTGAACTTGCAACTGGGATGGTGGGCAATGTGAAAACTGCAGTTTTTTAAATGCTAGCAAAATTTCAGTTTGGACCATGGACCGTGGAGTATACTCACTAATGTTACAGTATAATGCGGATGATATTATGATAATCACATGTTACTCTATTATTTTTTGACTAGCTATTCTATTTTAAATGCAGTTGATCAATGATAGTATAAATGCAGTTTGCTACTTGATAGAACAACTTTTATACAAAATGTGAGATTTGTTTTGCAAAAGTGCAAGCTTCAAGTCACTATCATAGGCGCTACCTACCCAATAGTCCTTTTAAAATTTGAGTGAAAGATTGAAAGTATTATTAACCATGATTATAGTGACACTCAATTTAATGAAGAAATTACTAAAAATTCGTGAATTTCCTATTGTTCTCTTTTTACAGATAATGCTAGAGATGATTTATAGAATATATATATAATGTGTAGAGCCGTTAAAATATATTTAGATTGGCGGAGAAAAACATTGATGAGAGTCTGCATTGATCAAAAGGTGAATCTAATAGTAGAAAAAATATGTATGAGTTTTTTTGTTGTTGGATAATATGTATGATTTTTTGTTTGTTTAATATATATTTTTGGTATTGGCCTGCCCCAAGTGAAGGGGGAGTGGAACTCACGAACGTTTGTCTAACTTTTACATATGTAGTATTGCCCCTTTTTTTATCTCATTTTTTATGTCCCCCCATTGATCATCACCTTTACCGCATATATTTTATTGAAAAATGTTAGATGACTATATTTTGATAGATAAAAAGAAAAAGTTGTCAAATTATATATAAATTTATGGGGAATTTTTTTTTAAAAGTGATCCTCCATATATTCGAAGATGAAGTTAATGATATAAAAAGAATATAAATTTTAGTATGCATAAAAAAATGAGTTTAATTTTGATTCACTGTGAGTGTAAAATTTGTGTAAAAAAAATTACATTATTATTCAATCATGTGCTGACACATAATCAAATGAGTTAAATTTTTTAGTTAATTGTTATGATAGTCAAACTCCTTTAATGATGTGTCAGCACATGATTAAATGATAATATAAAATTCTTTTTACACTAACAATAAATTAAAATTAAATCAAAATATATGTATATATGTAACATTACTCTATTCTACTTTGTGGTCTAATATCATGGGCCTCTAGCTTAGATTGTACCACTTTGCACAAATTAATCAACGTGTACTGTACTTTGAAGAGGCAACCGCGTCGTTGGGGCTTCATCTATGTGCCATTTTACTTCCAAAAGGGACCATCTTTTTTTTTTTTTCAGGATATTCTTGTAATTGCGTTAATTTTTTTAGATATTGAAAGTTGATTTAAGAAGTTGATATTTCTTAACAAATAATTTTTCATATATATAGATCAAGAATCGAACCTCTGATCATATACTTAAGGAGTCTAAATATCCACAACTTATATTACACCATGTTGATGGGGAGACATCTCTTTACAACCAAATTACATGGATGTTGACCATATGTTTGTCTTTAGGACAATATTTAGCTTACAATAGCCACTTCATCACCTTTCTTCCTCAATTTCTCTCCTTCATTGTCCCTGTTCCTTTTGTTGCATTCCTCTCTCTCTCAAATGCAACCTTTTTATTAATCACTATGATTATAATTAAAATAATAATGCACAAACCTTCCTTTTATCTTTGAATAATATAAAATAAACTTCAATAATCTATAATGTGATACAGATGTGACAAAAACCAGAATCATTTATTGGATAATATTACAGTGCTTTTTTTATATGCAGTCCAATTGGCATCAATATTTCATTTTCTTAGTTTCATTTTTCACGTGTATATGAAATTTGACCTAACATTTTTCTCAGATCTTTGATTTATCATTGTTCTAATGTTGACCACAAAATCTCATAGACATTATGGATCGTGAGAAAAGTATGTAACAAATTGACTAAAATAATGAAGTGATCACATATGAGATTAGATAAAATTCGGATAATTATAAGATTATTTTTGGTACAAAAGATAATTTATATTACCATAAAAATTGTACCTAAAAGAAATGGAAATTCATGTAACTTTTAACTTAGATTCAGAGAATGTGGATATCATAATATAGTACTCACTTGTATTTTCGTTTTCATAATTTATTACTCTAGTTTATCCTTTGCACAAAAAGTTGTCTTCATGAAGAAGTAGGATAGCCATTCATGTGTCCATGATTTTAGACAAAAGAGTTGGGTTGGAGATGGAGCCCACATCTTTAAATTGTGGGCCAGCCATTTGGATTGGAAAAGAATCAAAACAGACAGTAATGGTGGTGGTATAATGAAAGAGGGGAGCAATGTGAAGATGTGAGCGAAGCATGTGGATTTGGGGTGCATGTGTGCATCATAAAGCTGCCACTTTGACCAATCAAACTTTTTTCCACTGGTTAACTGAACCATGAGCTGCCTTCTGTTCAGTGGGCCTAACAGTGTTAACTTCCTCACTTTTCTTTTAAGGACCCAAGCCGTTTTCACACTCCTCTTTCTCTCTCTCTCTCTATCTATGCCTTTGGGGCCAAATAAAGGGTAAAAGCAAACAGTGATGAAAAACACTGTATGAATCTGACCCATATCTGATAATCACACGCACAGCTCTGCACTGCACGAATGCAAGTGTTTGATGCCATAAATTCGGTAAGAGCTACATCTGTTTTCCAGAGCAACGTCGTATTTTGTGTTGTTGGTTATAGTTGGAAGTATTTGTGAAAAGACAAGTCAAATTAACATATTAAATTTTAAATAACGTTAACTAAGTCATTAAAAAATATTTTGTTTCTCATTTAATGACTTTTTATTTTAAAAATAGATGATATTGAATAAAAAAACTAAAATTAAAAGAGAAAAAATACTTTTATTTAAAAAAATTTAAAAATTGGCATGGACAAATAAAATATTACTACATATATTTATGAATATGTATAAATCTGTGATAAATAAGTTTTATTTAGTTGATGAATAAAAGAGTATATTTGCAAGTTTAAAAAAATTTAAAGATCTAGATGTAAAAATTTATAATAACTATTTTAAAATAAGACAAAATTGAGGAAGTGTTTTTTTATTTTATTTTTAATTTACTGAATGTGAGACTAGTATATATAGCCATCATAAATAGTATCGACTATTAAAACTTTATTAGTTTTAAAGGTTTGATGTGTTAATTTTTAATGATGACAAATATATAATAAATAGATGACTAATACGTAGTATATATACTTAATAGATTATATTAAATCATGAATGGTTATATATTAACATTATTTGTAAAATATATCTAATAATACTTATTAAATTATTTAATTAACTTTGGATATATGTATATATCTAAATCATATATATTATGTACATTTTAGAGTTATATATTTATAAATCATGCATATTAGAATGTTGAATTATTAATTTGGAATAACTATTATTTTTAAGTTAATTATAATTTATAAGATAATTCAAGTACCAAGATAGGACATTAAAATAAGAAAGTGAAAATTATAATTATGCACAACTCACAAATATGGAGATTGAAGAAATGTTTTAAGTATTTGGAAGGTTTGAAAATTAGAAGTTTTAAAATTTTGGATTTCATCATCACTCAAATGATCGTAATATTTTTTTTTCTTAGGCTTAGTCTCCCATTTAAAGGTAAAGAGGTTTTGTAAGAATAGAGCTCCAATAAAATTTTTAATCTTTACAAATGGATTTCATATTAATAAAATACCCAACATACATGTTTTAAAAAGGTTTTAGGATAGTATTTAAAAACTACAGCTGCGTTTGATATATTGTATAAGAAGAATATGATAGTATAAGTATACACTATCAAGCCTTAGCATATGTTTAGTACACTTACTTGATACTATAGTCAAATATGGTCAAAGTTTTTTTTATCTCATTATAATCGTATAACATTATCATTTCCCTCATCCCCTGATAGGATATTTATTCTACTTTTACCATTTATTTCATATATCTCACTCTATATTTCAGTGGCATGGCTACTCATTTCTCACCACCACCATTGTTGTCATGCTCTCTCACCACCACCACTATCGTTGCTAGTCGCATCTCTCTGACCGCCACATCATTATCGGCCACTGCTCTTTGATCGCCACCATCATTGCCATCCATTGCTCTCTAACTGTCACTTTCGTTGCCGACCATTGCTCACTGACTGTTACTATTGTTGTCGACTACCGCTCTCTGACTTCTGACTTCTACCATTGTTGATGGTGACTTGTTGTCCCCGTCACAGATAGCCGCCCACAGGGCAACGATAACTAAGTAAGTGAGCACGAGTTGAAGAAAACTTTGGGTGAAAAAAGACCTGGGAGAAAATAGGATTAATATATGCAATTTTTTCTTTTTGTTTATTAATTTTGCCTTAATGTTTGAAGGCTACTAATTTTCTTGAAGGAGAACTTTTGTCACTTCCATGGAAGAATGCTAATATTTCTCTCTAAAAAATATTATAAAAAAGAGTAATTTTGTCATAATAAATATTTACGTATATTGTCAGTTTATTTATACTATAATAACCAAATACTTGATATTATAAGAACTTATCAGCTCTATTATACTATAAAGCCTTTATCTTATTGCTATATACTATCAAGTCTCATATTATTATATACATTAAACGTGCCTTAAATGAAATATCTAAGTTATAATTTTTGAAAACTGAAATTTGGTCATTATTTTGAACATCTTACAAAAACGTGTTGAATTTAGATTTCATAGAATCAAATAGCTTTTTGAATGAGTGATCATTTAGTTAAAAATGTAAATAAATTATTATTGAGCTTGTTTTCGAATATTATTCAAATATCACACTAATATATTTGAATATTTTATATTTGGTACGTAAGCAAATATTCAAATATTTTCTTCTAAATATTCTAGAAAGAATATTACAATAAAATATCTAGAAAGAGTCAATATTTCAATATCATCAAATGATATTCAATTATGATGAGCAAATATTCAAATATCAGCATTTAATAATTGAATATTACGACTATAAATATTGAATATTCAATTTGCATCATATTTTGTGTTAGTGCATGTTTAATTGTAGGAGATTCCTTTGGTACCCTTTATTTTTATAAAGGTACTGGTATCTATGATAATTAGTGACTAACATTTAGACACATGTCTTATTTAGATAAAATATAAATATTAAAATAAAAATATAATATTTATTTTAAATATAATAGGACACATGACTAAATATTAACCATTACTTGTGAAAGGGTACCGGTACCCTCACAAAAAGATAGGGTACCGGAGAAACCTCCTTAATTATAAAGTGGGACTAAGTTATTAAGTAAGGGTTGATTGAGCTGGTAAGCAGGCTCGCCTCTATAGGATAAGAAACAAATTCGAATCTCAATGGAAGTCGCTCTGATTGAGAGACAATAAAAACTCTTGTACTCTAAGTTGTCGATCGTATATTAGTTCCATAGGAACTCAAAATGCCTAATCTATAGGAATACTGTGAAGCGTCACTCAACCTAAAAGACTAATTAAAGTTGTTGATAAAAAAAAAGTAAGACTAAGTTTTGGTTAGACAAAACCAAGATTTGGGAAGTGTTTTTTTTTACTCATTGTGTAGTTACTGTTCTAACAGTTTTGGATTTCATTATTGCTTATTTTTTGTTCTTGTAATTGGTTAATTTCTGTTTCTCTAGTTTTGTTGCATATATTGTGTGATCGAATCATATAGTTTTGTGAAAAATTCCTTTTAGCTATACCAAATGAGGGATTTAGATCATTTAAAATGAGGGGTATATTTTAGTGAGTAAAGTGCATAATTATAATTCTTGATGAGAAAATTAAGGAAATAAATTATCACATATTCATGATCTATTATGTAGATGCTTGTATTTTATAAAATTCTAAACTCTTGACTTTCTTATCAACTATTACAATTTTATACTTTATTCTCTAAAGTGTATCTCTTACTTTAAAGCATCTCTATCCTCAAATGAGTGGTGCTTGTTATAGGGAAATACTAAATCCTACAAAACTGACTTTGTAATACGGTACGTGAATGAGAGAAAAAAAAGATAAATAAATTTTCTTTGTCAATAATTTGTTTTGTTTTGTGTTTTATTATTATATTTTTTAACTGTGAAAAAAAATGATAAGAGTGCATTGTGATATTCGTTAACGGTTTCTTAAAAATCCTTCGTGTCAAATAACTTTGATATTCTCCATAACGATAGGTTATTACCATAAACGTTCCGCTGCAATATTATTTGGGAGAATTAATGTTAAGAGTTGCTAATAAAGTATACTTAATCATAATTTACATAAAAATTTTAAATTATTAAGAAGGACTATTTAAATTTTATTTAGATAGAGAGTATATTAGATTTTATTTAATAGATAAAAATACTCTTATAAATAAAGTGAGAAGTCATTTTGGAATTTAAAAGAAAAGTCGCATAATATTGTCCATCTTCTTACTTCATCGTCTTCTTCTATTCTATTAAGATTTTGTAGAGTTGGAGTTTCTCTTCAATTTCTTAATTGCAAGCGGCAACAATAAACAAAGGTAAGGTCCTTAGGTAAATACCCTAGATCCATGTGCTTTTCTCTTGTTTTATATTTTTTTTCCTGCAACTCTTCCAAATGAGATAGCTTCATCAATATGTATTCTTTCAATCGTTAAAGAGATTTTGTATTGAAAAGTATTATTAACATGTGTAAGATACAGAGAGGTTCAACTAAGTGTGGTTGTCATAATCGCTCATTATCTTCTTCTCATCGAAGTAGTCAAGGATAACATGGGTGTTGATTATTGCCTTGATGGTGTCTTAGGACCTGCCGGAGAGGGAGGAGTTGTCTCGATCAGGATTGTGATGGTTTGGTGATTGTTGATTTAGTCTGCTAGATTGGTTTCAGTAATGTATTGGTTGAACAAACCAAATTCTAAGAACACTTGACCACTCAATGAAAAGAAATAGTCATTCACATATTGTATTTCAAATTTCTTGTAAATTTAAAATTTTATTTACTATTGTTAGTCACTCCATAAGAACACTTAAGCACACAATAAAAAAAAATAGTTGCTCGCATCCTTCCAAACTTCTTGTAAATTTAAAATTTTATTTACTATTATTGGTCACTCTATAGGAACAATTGACCACTTAATAAAAAAAAAATCATTCTCTTATTGTTTTTTAAATTTTTTGTAAATTTGAAAATTTATTTACTATTATTAATCACTTTGTGGGAACACTTGACCCACTAATAAGAAGAAATAGACATTCACATATTATCTTTTAAACTTCTTATAAATTTAGAACTTAATTTATAATAGTTAGTCACTTCATGAGAATATTTGACCACTCAATAAAAAAAAATAGTCATTATATATACATTGTCTTCCAAAAGAGTTTTAATTAAGAATATTTTTATTTATTAAATGAAATCTAATAGTCCTTCTATTTAAATAAAATTTGAATAATCATTCTTAATAATCTAAATTTTTTTTTGCCCCTTAAGATTATATATACCTTATTAGTAGTGCGTAAGATTAATTCTCCCATATTATTTATTGTAAGGCTGAGTTTTTTTTATTTTCAAATTATAGAAAATTTAGTGAGAACACAATTCGACTACTTATATTTCTTGCACCTTTCATATATAATCTATAAACAGAGACAAAATGAAATATAAAGATATACAACTAGAAAAGATCCTCTGCTCTAGATATCAGGGTACAACTATATTACAGTTATCTTTCCAATTCGCTATAAAATGAAAGTCAATCTGCATATGTTGCATTCATTGAATCAATTTCTATGATTTTTTTATTTTTTATTTTTTTTGGATCGATAGACTGGCAGCAGATACCTAAACTAATTAGAACAAGCATATTCATACAGAAATATTAAAGCTACCTTAACACATCTGAAAAGCTCTCTCTCTCTCTCTCTCTCTCTCTCTCTCTCTCTCTCTCTCTCTCTCTCTCTATATATATATATATATATATATATAATGAAGAAATTCTAAAATTAATTATCAACAATGGCAATTATACGGTGATCAAGGATTAATGGCGCATCTAACCTTATCATGCCTCCTCATGTAAAATTAGAGTTGTCAAACCAGTAGTGTCAGGCCATTGTTAAATTAATTTAGGCCTGCACACGACCGGTCGCAGGTTAAATGAGTTTGGTTAAAATTATTCGCATTTAAACGAGTTACAAATTAATCAATTCGACTTGTCTCGCATCAATTCGCGGGCCTAAACGAGTTGACCCGTAATTTTTGTTTTTTTACTTGTAAACTTTGAAATAAATTTAAATTTAATAAAAATATTAAATTTAATAATCTCAAATCAAATATTACATTATATAAACATAATATTTAATACTTTAATCATATTTAAAGGGTTAAGGGAGAATTAAAACAAATAAATAACATAAACTTATAGAGTTTGACAAATGTGTTTATATGTGAGTTGTGCCAATGTTAACATATACAATACGTATATTTTGTACTTTTACTTGAGAAAAGAGTGTTTAACTAACTGAGTTTTTAAATTGTTTTTTTTTACAAAAAATTTAAATTAAAAAAAAAAGGTTATGCGAACAGCTCACAAGTTGACCCGTTTAACTTACAGGTTAAACGAGTTGATCCAAAATTATTCACGTTTTTGCGGGTCACTAATTTTAAAGTCTGGCTAATATAATTTATACGGATAAATGAGTTGACCGAATAAATTTAGCCCGTTTTAACGTAACTATGTAAAATTTCTTTGTGCTCTACGGAGAAAGAGAGATAACAATGAGTAAAACCTATAAGGTCTAGATAAGTTCTAATACTACGTTCTTTGTCAAGAACTCGAAAGTTTGAGCTACCCAATTATGACTCTTTCTTTTTCCTCTAATGTTGTACATGCTCTTGACTCAAATGTTCTCAAAGTTTCAATTGTAAATAAGGAATAGACCGCATGTGTAAATCCAAGAATGAGTTCATCCTTTTAACAATCATAATAATGGAGTAGTAAAAATGCCAGCACTTGGTCCTTAAAAACAATTTGAGATAATGTTATTTATATATTTGTTATGCTATAACAAATGCCTCTACATATTATATATTCTAAAATAAATAAATAAAATTATAAACTCCTATAAAGCCGAAGAGATCGGTGAGGGTAAAAATTATGGAAGTAACAGTAACAATATTTAAAAGAAGTCTACCAAAAACAAAAATCAGAGATAGTGACCTAGAGACTTCAAATCAAGAAGTGAATAAAACGGTAAGAAAACAAATCATGTCCTCAAAACAATGGAAAAAGATGGAAATAAGGGTCATATCATTGGGCGCACGCACATGTGAGCCACAAAACTTTTTCAAATTGCAATACATGTAACTTTGAGTTGACAAGACCACAACAAATAGAGCCTACGTAAAAGACACAACACACTCATGAGCTCATAAGCACTCATTTGTGTCCTTCCTTGTAGGTATATATAGGTGTAACGCAATTTTGCTTTTCTTTTTTTTACTTACACTTCGACATTTAAAGGAAACATTCTTCTCCAGCTAATCAGGAGACTTTCAATTATTTATTTTTTTTTAATACTAACCATGCAGAAATTTATACTTAAAACTTACTAAAAACTACAGAAATACCTTATTATCATTAGCTCATTCTTAATGGATGTTTCTCTATTGTATACTACATGAACCAAATCATACAAAAAGAATAAAGCATGCTAATTAATTATTCCTTAAATAATATGTTTGCAATGGTAGTTAAATTGTGGAAGTGGTTGCACCAAATCTAGATTATTAGTTAGAGTGTTAATGAATCAAAGAAACAAATCTGTTCCGGGTGAAGAATAGAAACTGAAAATTTCACTACTAAGGATTTGCATGTAGAAAACAAACATTTGAGCCATGATACGAATTATGAAGGAAAATTTTCCCTAACATTTCTTTCTCTGCTATTTACATAAGGAATAAAGAGCAAAACGCAAAGCCCTTTTCTGCATGCTTGAACTTGAATCCTTGGATCGGTGGACTCTCGGTGTGCTGATCCACGATGTGAGAGAAGACAAACGGGAATTGACAATATTACTTGGGAATGATCAGTCATGCCAGCAGAGAAGCATGACTACACATCTTCTGATTATGTATAGTCTTCCTTTCTGCTCTCTGAGGTAACCTCCAAGCCTTCTGCATGATACCTTCTTCTTTGAAGCTCTCATGGATTCACTGCTCATCTTGTATATATCAAAGAACCAACCTTTTCTATGCTGCTTTCTTTGTTCTGCTTACACTTTGTACACACAGAGACTGAGAGCACACAGACAGATGGACAATGTGTGTGTTGAAACCCCTTGAAGCAATGTTTCAAATGGAGCTCCAAAGGGCTTCTTATAGAGCAAAGTGTGGTCCATGGTTCCAAAAGAAAATGTCCCTAGGCCCCCCAATTCGGATTCCATGCCCCCATTCTCTCTCTCTCTCTGCACCAACATTTATGTGGCATCAACTACCAAGATAAGTGGTCGGCCATTGAATTAAACCAAAAAAATAATAATGTCTAAGATAACCAAATAAAAGGCCAAGGTTCTTAGATATTTGAGCTTTCCATGGTTTCGCGACTATGTTATAAGAACTTCATAATTAGGCCAAGAAACAATGAAGCTTCCTTGTCATGTCACTTGACTATATTCTCCAATTATTAATTGGCACCCATGTCAGTATGAAATTTCCTCTTCAAATTAATCAAGTTAAATTGTTATTGTGATTAGTTGTTTTTAACCCTGGTTAATGTGTTGTACATGAGTTAGGTGAAAAGCCCTATTCTCTAGTGTTAACTTTGGCCTTACCCATGTTCGGATGTTCCTATAACCCAAATTAAATTTTATAGGCTCTGTGCAAAACTAACTGATGCTCAGTTGCCCACTTTTTATCTTGCACTAGATCGTCCCAAAATTGTAATGGCAGGCTAATAGTCAAAGTTAGGCATGTGATTTCAAAGATGGGATATAAAGACAAACGGTGTCAGAGAAGGTTATCTTAAAGGACATTACAGTATAAATGTAAAATGGTTGTGGCTCCTGGCTCCACGAGTTATGGTCAATGTGCTTAATGGTGTCTCAATGAAGGAAGATTCTCTCAGTCCCTGCAAGTTAGTTCACAAATATAGTGAAAGATATTTAATGATCCTTTTTTATTTTCTTTTATCTGTTATCATATATATTTTATTCCCTGTTGCCTGAGCCTTTGTATAAGCTTGAAGCCCCAAAAAACGAGTCCTTATTTATTGACATAGTATGTGAAAGCCAGAAAAAAACTGCTGAATCTGAAATTATTCCGAGTGACTTCTTCAAACCCGACCAATTGTTACAATATTTTGGGCTTCATCTTAATTTAACACTAAGCATAATCCCACATGTTTTGTCTTGTGCTCCACCCATATCACTTAGAATTGCAGCTTCCGTTTATCTGTTTTCTTTTATCTTCGGGAGCATAAATAAAGGTTTTGTCGTGCTCTATTAGGTCATTTGTGGCATTATTGAAACGTTATATTTATTCCTTAAACTGAACTTCTCTAAACATGATGACAAGATGCAAAATGTCAAATGAATAAACTTCGCTTTTTCTTTTCTTTTCAATTAAAAAAATTACATTGCACAATAAGATAGCTTATCCTGTCATAAAAAAACTAAACTGCACAATAAGATAGCTTATCCTTATACAAACTTGAATTTATAACATTTATTTCCATCCTCATATTCACCCAATCACTTGAGTCAAGTCACTCAAAAGCCAAACTTTCACTTTTGGTTTTCTTTTCTCACTGAAGTCATGTTCAGCTTTATTAAGGCAATGAGGGTAAAGAGGAAGAAGTGAGGCACATCAAACAGAAAGTTGAAGGAAAAAATTGAAAAAGTGGAAACAAAGGGGGGGAAAAAGAAGAGGTTTTAGGCTTGGTGTATGTGTTGAGCATGGGCAAGATTTTTAAATGTGGTTTTCATGTTGAATGGGGTCCAAGGAACCCTGTCTAATAATCCTACCCCAATGTGTGGGATAGATGGGAGAGAAGGGTCTAACTTAAAGGGACATGGGGACTTTAAATATGTCTAGAAGGCCTTCACTATCAATTTTGTCTGAACCATGTTCCTTTCTGGCTTTCCGTCTGTGAATAGCTTAATGGACTAAAACGCAAAGCTGTACTACACAAAGAAGACATGTCAGCACGTGAAAAGCTCGTGAGGGACATGGTCACTGCCTCTGATACCGTAGACAAACCTAGATTTCTAGCTTGATGTTCACATTTTGTGAGTCTCTTGTCCACTTCATGTTTCATTAAAATCTTAATTTTTCTTCAACATTCTCGTATTCTTTTCCAAACAAAATAAAAAACAAAAGAATAGGTGATTCTGTAAATTTCTTGGTTTAATCAAAGATTTTGCACATATTAACGTATCACATTAGTGCGGTTCAGTGTACTTGGTTTCCTTGATTGCATACAAGACAATGAAGAGGAATTCCAGTTTGATTTGGATATCACTTTGGAGTGCTCACTGCATGAGCTGTTGAGTCTCTTACCCTTTGGATGAGTTTGAGAATCTTAAAATATGCGTAAATTGCATTTAAACATCAAACAAAATATGGACTTGTTTATGGATGGAGACCCGGAAGTAGAGTTTTTCATAGAACAACAATTTGATTTCTCTATTTTTGTTTTCAATATTTTGTTATTTCATTTTTCTAGCCTAAAGTTATGAACGTGCTTTCAAAGATGGAAATGAATGATTCTAGTATGGATATTTTTAATTTGAATTCAGAGAGAGTTGAATTTAAAATTAATAGTTATAAATTAAGTAATCATATATTTGATTGGGTCAGATAAACTTATTATTACATTAAATGGTTTGCCTTTACTAATTTAGAGATCATTTTGGATTCATTTTTTGGTAAGAATTTCTATGAGACAAAAACACTACAAGACAAATTTATATTATTGAGGTTTATTTCTGCTGGCAATCAATCTGTGGGAACTTTCGACTTGTGATGGTTTTGTTTATTCCTTGAAGGGCAGTACTGCTTGTGGTGTAGTGTTAGGGAACTCGACTGGCGCTTCTTTGGTGGGTTTTGGCCAGAACTTGGGAGCATGCAGTATCACGATGGCAGAATGTTGGGGCATATGGAGTGTTTTAAATGCAAACTGGGATACACATGTACTTCCAAGAAAATAATCCTACATAGTGACTAACCCAGAAATTTTGGGTAGTGAGGTAAGGGTAACGATAATATCTCTCTCTCTTCATATGAGAAAAATAGTTTGATAAATTTTACTCATTCATTCATATAACGGGCAAAATTTAATAAACATTAGGGACTAAAATGACAAATTATCATTAATTCATTATAGTAAGATGAATTTTTAAAATTGAGTGGGGACACTGTTAGAATGTAGATCCCTCATTGCTCTTGTACCAAATATCTCAACGTGTGTCACGTTAGTTATATTGGTTATCATTATTTCGAAATAATCATACATTAACCACGGTTAGTAATAACAAATTAAATGTATAGTAGTTAATATTGGGAAGAGTTTAATTTTGATCCACTGTCAGTATAAAGTTTTTTTTACACTTTCATCCAATTATGTATTGCTAACTCATTAAAAGAGTTTGACTATTATAACAACTACCTCAAAAGTCTAACACTTTTAATAATATTTCAGTAGATAATTGGATGATAGTGTAAAAATTTTTTACACTGACAGTGGATTAAAATTAAATCCTATTGGGAATAATGATGACTTATATAATTGACATAATACATGTTAAGAAATTTGGTGCAAGAGCATTGTCTTAATTAAACCAAGTGTATCTAATAATGAGAGACTTAAGAAAAATAAGGGAGTTGGTTAAGGAGGTGTATTCCTTATTTCAATTAATCGAGTTCAAACTTTGGGTTAACACTTAAGAAAATTGTATAATTTTCCTAAAAGCATAAAGCCGACATGAGGGGTGGGTCAAAATCACTTTCAGTTAGACTTAATCTCAATTAACATAAAAATTAACTTAAAAATCCTTTTACCATAAATAAAAAAAAAGAAAATTTTATGTGCACGATAACTCAGCTGCCGTGATAATTATGGTCACCAAGGGATGCAGCGTCCAAAACCCATGTTTCACACAGATTGGTCGTATAAGAGATATGATGAGCAGGTCACAATCTCACATGTTTTTAGTGAAGCTAATCAAGCTGCGGGATTCGATGGCAAACCACGATCATGCATTATATTTAAACTTAACCCTAGCATCTTTAAAATTACATAAAAAAGTAAAATAAAAACTTCAACATCAACATATGACATTGCTTTAAAATGTGAGATATCATTTGATTTTATAGACTCTTATAAACAATGATATAGTGGTTAAAATCTGCAATTTCAAGTAATCTTATTGGTTGCAATTTTACTTTTATTAAAATCAGATTTCTACAGATGTTTCTGCATCTAAGTAAAAAATTTAAAATACGTCTAATTTACTCATATTGCATGTTATATGTAAATTTTGTAGATTATTTAAATAAAATAATGATCTAAAATTAGTGATAGTGTAAATTATTTGAGAGAGATGTTAAATACTAACACCCAAAGACAGAATCTAAAATTCTACTTAGGAGGTATTTTAGTTTTTCTTTTTTCTTTTTGTCAAAAGGTACCAGAGAAGCCCAAAGGCCCCAAACAAGGATTCAGAGAGCTGAGCTCCAATTGATCATTGGAAAGGGAGAACAATCAGTGGGAGGGAAATTGATTAAGAGGGTGTAATTTTATAAATAATTTATTAATTTAGTGTTGTTTTTAAACTATTTTATTCATATGGTGCTGTTTTTGTCATGTAATAATTTTTATTATTTTTTTTTGCATATGTGACACTTGTGTTAGTCCACTTGGCACAAGTAATGTGCCACGTGACACTTGCACCAAGTGAACTAGCGTAAGTTCTGTTAAGATGACACATGGTGGCGTTTAGTCACAGGCTAAACAACTCTTTTTTGAAAAATTTTCCATCCCACTCTCTTGAAAGTGAGAAAGTTGGGACTTGAAACCCAAGCACCATTTGTGGTGGGTACCTTTACCACTATACCAAATGACAATTTTGAGATATATATGTTAATTATTATTAAATAATATTTGTATCAATATAACCATATATCTAAGGCCTTTAAAATGAGCAAAACTCATCGAGTTGACCCGTTTATTAACATAAATTATGTGAGTCAGGTTTCAAAATTAGTGACTTATAAAAATGAGGAAAATTTGGATCGACTCGTTTAACCCGTGAGTTAAACAGGCCAACCCACGGGCTGCCCGCGTAATTATTTATGTGGGTTGGCCCATTTAACTCATGAGTTAAACGAGTCAATCCAAAATTTCCTTCATTTTTACGGATTATTAATTTTGAAGCCTGACTCAATTAATTTATGTTGGTAAACGGGTCGACGATATCTTAAGAACGGATTGGAGATCGAACCGGCAATACCTCCGAGTCATGGTTCGATTGGTCGAATCGGTGGTCGAACCAGATAACGTAATAATTATAATTATAATTATATAAATAATTATTTATATACATATTCAATTAAAATAGCCTTATTTTGAGAGTAACAAGAATTTAAGAAAAAAAATTAGGGTTTAATCTTTATTTAAAAAAATAACTATTATTATTTCTTTTAAAAATATACATTACTATGAAAATAATTATTAATTTTTTAAAAAATCAGTTGGTCCAACTTCATTAGTTCATTTTACATCACATAAATTTTTAAAAGCTACATGAAATCGATATAAAATGTATTCAAATAGGACGAACGAGTAAAAAATTATGACTTTTTGAAGATAGATGTAAAAAAAATCGTAAAAAACTAATTAAAAAATATGAAAAAGTAATAAAAAAATTGAAAAAAAAAACAAAAAATTGAACTAGCCGATTTTCAAAAACCAGGTCCGATTCATCCGGGTCACCGGTTCAACCCGGTTCTTCTCAGTTCAATGGCAAAAACGGTTTTTTGGACGGATCGGACCGGCCAGGTACGCAAGTCACGGTCCAACTGGCTGAATCGACTGGTTTAGTCTGATTTTTCAAACATTGGGTCGACCCGACGAGTTTTACTCGTTTTGACAACCCTAGATATATGGTTATTTTGATAGAAATATCATTTAATAATAATTAACATATATATTATAATTAACATATATATTTCAAAAATGTCATTTGGTGTAATGGTAAAAGTACCAACCACAAATAGTTGGAATCCCAACTTTGTTACTTTTAAGAGAGTAGAAGTGGAAATTTAAAAAAAAAAAAAGAGTCGTTTAACCGTAATTTTGATTAAAACTGCGACTTAACACCATCACGTGACACTTGACAGCACTTGCGCTAGTTTACTTGGCGCAAGTGCCACGTAGCACATTACTTGTGCCAAGTGAACTAGCGCATGTAGCATATATGTAAAAAGAAATAATAAAAAAATATTACGTGACAAAAATAACACCATATAAATAAATAGTTTTAAAACAATACCAAATTAATAAATTATTTCTAAATTACACCTATTTGATCAATTACCCTCAATGGGAACCAGAAGCCATTATGCTTGAGCCCGTCTGAAACTCAGGCCCATATTGAACAACAACTCATGGGTATGAACTTGGGCCGAGCGGATAACCCCAACATGCACCAATGACCAATCTATTTTCTATGGTTTTGACTTTTGAAAAACAAGGCGGTGACTCTTTGGTTTGATAATTGATTAATTGAATTGGACTTAATTGAAGAGGGCCTTCGTTAGAAAATCTAGATTCCTTCTTGGATCTCATCCTTGGGGTACATTTTCATCCATAAATAACCCAAAACAGCCTCCAGGAAATAACATGTTGGAAAGTATCAGCTTTTGATATCTATTTAGAACAAAGAATTTTCTGCAGGTGCTAGCCTTTATTCTTGTTTACTATGCATAGCTACATTAAAATCCCTTTGCTTTAGTCTTTAGAGCCTAAATCCCCTCTCCTGCTTCGACATAACTCGCTTCACTTGAGCCAAGTGATCTTCCTCTGAAGTTTTTTTTCCCCGAAAGAAGCGAGCTAACATATTGTGTAGTTCCTAATGCAAACGATCTGAAAACAGAAAATAAGCCATTGAATGTAAAGGCTAGGAATGGCAGATCCCAGTGCTTTCACCAACACTTCTCTAACACTAGTAGATAGCAATTTTCCTTTACATATATCCTTGAAGTCATTTCCCAAGTTTATCTTTAAGATGATAGCAAAGGTGTGTTTCTTAGACCTATTGATTAATATGCTTTCAGAGGGCAACCCCAGATGAGCAACAACATTCAAGACATGTAGCTTTTGAGCTGAGTATGTGCGGATGTTTTGTGGTGTGCTATTATTGCTAAACAAAATACAGCCGATTTATCCAAATTTACCACCTAGCTTCATATTGCTTTAATATAACATTAAATAATGAAAAATACTAAATAGCTAGAATATTTTTGCTAAATTTTTTGAGAAATTGAGTTAACATTGTTATTGACTCTTCGATGGGCAATTGGTTCCTATCATTTAGACTTATCCAACAAATACTATTGAATTTTAACAAAATTCTAACTGAATTTTGTCAATTTTTTTTTATTGTATAGCATTACTCTTAAATAATTATCACTAGTATTTAGTAACTTGGACAAAAATGAGTGAGTCATCAGGACAAAAAAGGTGGAAAACATACTAGGCATCTTCTATTAAGTTTTAAACCAGTAAGAGAACTTGAATTTTCTGTAGTTTGGAGCAGATAAAAAAAACCCTTATGCACAAATCAAAAACTGGCAGGGAAAGAGAGTCACCTTAATGAACCTTAAGCGTTGTTCATATTAAGCTTTAAAGTCATCAAATTGCTTACCTCTCTTTGTATTTATGAGGAAGTCCATAAATTCGTGGGCCACAAAAAACATTGTCTGCGATAATTAGTATTCCTTGTATATTGGCACTTTGATTAAGACTAATCAATCTATCCATAAAACGGAAAAGCTCCTTCACCAACAGCATAGAGATAATTTGTAGAAGATTGTGCCAGTCTAATGGGCCGTACTTGAGACATCTTAGAAGCATAAGGAACTTTTGGTATCAATGTAATCAAAGTATGGTTTAAATTTCTAAGTGCAGACATCTTTACTGACAATAGACAGCTTCTGATCCCCTAACTCACCCATTGGACTCTAGATATATGTTTCGAAGCTGCTCTTCAACAATATGAGCTTGCGTTATTTGCTTCTCCACCATTCAAATTGCATAACGATTGGATACTTCAACATTAGCCATTTAGCCTTAAGTGCCCTCATCTTTTCAGTTAAAACATCAATTTACCTACTATAGTTTCCATTGCATTCCTTGCATCAGAAAACCATGAGGATGTCTTTCCAATTTAGTACAGACAAAAAAATAGTTGGAAGCCCGACACTGTAGCAGTCCATGCAGAAGCTATCACATTATGGATCTCTTCCAAATCACACCAACGCTCATCAAACTTAAATAACCTCTTAGATTGTATTTTTTTCAAGGTAACCATCTAATAAAAATGTCCCGTGATTAAGAAGGTTTTTAATATAATTTATTGACAAAAATATTTTTTTTATTAAAATTTACATCTCTTATTTTCTATTTATTTCTTCTTGTAAATCCTATCTCCTTATTTTGGATATCTTATATTTTTAATAATTTTATTATAAAAAAAAATTTTTGTTCTTTTTTATCCAAATAAACTTATAAGTCCTTTTATTACTTAAAAGTACTTTACAAATATTATATTTAAATATAAAATAATTTTTTTTTTTAAAAAAAAACTCTACTAAAAATATCTATAAAAAAAATTTATTTTTTAAAAAACTTATCTAAACAAGCCTTAATTTGAACGTTGAAACACTTTGCAGGTATTTACCCTACCTTGGAAAGCGTCATCTCTACGTCAAACAGGTCACAAACACGTCTCAGTTCGCCGTCAAAGATGGGATAGAGATAGGAGGTAAACACGAATAAAACAAATCTCTCGGATGTGCTATTTATTTTATACCAACATTTGAGATTATAATTTTTCATTAACCAAGGAGTGTTGTTTAGGATTCGAACCATCTCAGTTTCACTGTCAAAGAAAAACTAGAAAGCATTCTCTTCGGACCCCGTTGAATACGAAATCCCAGTGGATTCAACGCAAGACAGTTTCCAATGAAACTTTTCTCACAACAGTCAATCCCAACACGAATATCATATTCGTCGTCAGAGTCCTCTTCCTCCATGACCAATACCTTGTTTTGAAATGTCTAAACTAAACACAATATTATATACAAGTATATTGTTCCTAACAAATGATCACTGTCTCTGCATAAGACGTTCCCACTATTGCCACTCAAAATTGAACTAAAATGGATTGGTGCTGTCGGTGGAGTGTGTGTGCCACATTAGATAGGACCACTGCCACAACCATTGGCCAATTGCAATCAAATAACACATGATGTGAAACAAAAAAGTAAAGAACACAAGATCATGGGCTTACACGAACGCACGAAGTGGTACGTAGTGCCATTAGTTATTATTTCCCCCTCCCCAAACGAGGCTTTTGTAACTCAATGTCACTTTTTTAAACTTTATTTTCAAATTAATTCACTTTTCAAAATATTTCTCAATGTATGTCACTTTTGCGTGGGTTACTTTTATTTTTTTAAAAATATTAAATAATTATAATTTTTGATAGAATGGGTTGATATTGTTATTAATTTTTGGATAAATGAGTTATTTCTACCACTTTAACTTATCTCACAACCATAATCAAATCTTGACAAAATTTTAGCTGAATTCTATGAGACCTTATTTGGCGGACAGAATTGAGCTTGAAATTGACTTTGGAATTAAAATTAGACCTCTCAATTTCAATTATCTTGTTTAGTGTGTATATTAGAATTAGAATTTTAATTCTAAGTGTAAGTCTATAAAATTGAAAAATAATTTGTTTATATTATTATTAATTCTTATCTTAAACCTTAGAAATTTTAATTCCAACCATTGAGATTTTTTTTTAATATTTAAAGGTAAATGTTAAAAATTATTTAACAACATTGCCGCTCGCAACACCGACATAGTCCGCCAATGGCCTCTAATTACTGTCATCATCATGTGTGAAATGATCAAATCACCACGCTTCCTCCAATCATTAGTGCCAGAGCCAGTGTCCTGCAATCAACTTTGCTATCGTCAATAACGTCTTTTAATTTGACATCTATTGCAATCACTATAATATAACAACATAAGTTCTATTGAATTTTTTTTATAATTTTAAATTATTATTTATTAATTTAAATTTATTTTTTATATTTTTATAAATTCTTAATAAATTATTCAAATAACGAAATTTTAGTTTAGCTCAGTTTAAAATTATAATTTTAAAGTCTTAATTTTTTAATTATTCTAAATATCAAAATTAAGATTTTTTAAATTCTAATTCTAATAAAATTAAAATTAAAATTAAAATTTTAAATTATAATTTCAATTGTATGCAAACGGATCCTTAAAGAATTCTATTATTTATTTATTTTTGAATGTGTAACATTATTTTGCTTTTTACACGAGTCTCCGCGACTTACTGCATTGATTCCCAAAGAAGGTCCATCAAGTCTAATCACCTGCCTCCAAAAATTGTGTACAAAAGCTAGTCTTAATTCATTGCTTTTATTTTTTCCTTTCTTTGAAAGTGCTGAGAATTTACATAACAAAAACATTGTAGGCATAGCCACCTCAATCTAACACATTTTTTAATTTAATTATTTGCATCAAAATTTTATAAAAAAATTATTGTATATGAAAATCCTCATGTTTATAAGTCTTGTGTGCAAAAATTAACAAATCCCTATACATAAATTAAAGTAATATAAAAATACAGTTTATATTTTAAAAAGAACGTGTAACTTGTTCTTAAATTTTTTAATTAATATAATTTTTACTCGTAATATATTTAAATGTATAACTTTTCTTATTTCATCAAAATGTTATTAAAATTAATTAAAAATTTAATAATCAATTAGACCAATTTTACCAAGTCAAAAATGAATAGGATAAATTACTACAATTTTGTTAGAAATTGTGAAAAGAATTTATTCAAATTTAACCACAAATATATAGTAGTATATTGAAACACAAAAAAAAACACTCCAAACGAAGTACCAATTCCCAACATAAGAAGAAAAAGAGGCACTATTTATTAGACCCTCTAGTTCTCTTCCTCTGGTCATCATTGACCGTTTGAACCTGGAATTTGGTTCTTTCAAACTTCCCCATTCTTCACATTTCACAACATGATTCATAGTTCTCTCTCACCGTCCACTCATAAACCCTGTTTAGACCAACCATTTCCTTTGTCCAATTTCCTCTGTCTTTCCTATATATAGAACACCATTGCCACCTTTATTTTCCCACAACAGTCCTTTACGTTCTTGTTATTCAAACATTGTAGTAAGAACTAGCAAGTTAAGAAGATACTTAGCAATCATGGCATGCTCTAGCTCTTCTTTGAGTACCTTCTCTTCTTCTTATGTGAAACCTGTCAGTGCCAACCCAAGATCATTTCTCACTGCCCCACCTACCAAAGCACTCTTACCCTTTACTTCATCAAGCCCATCTCTCACTAGAAATCTTAAGCTAAATACTACTTCGCCACACTATTACTCGTCAGTGCTCAAGAAATCGTTCACTTGCAGAAGCCAGGCTGAGACAGTTGACTCTGGTAGACAGATCTAGTACATGTTTTCTAGTTTAGTTCTTGTCCTACGAATTTTCTGCTGGATATATGTTGGTTTTGTTTGATCCTGTGATGACCCTTTTGATATCTGTGCTTGATTTTGCAGGCAAAGTTCAAGAATTGAATGTCTATGAGATCAACGAGCGAGACCGTGGAAGCCCTGCTTACCTTCGTTTAAGCCAGAAAACTGTCAATTCCCTTGGCGATCTAGTCCCCTTTAGCAACAAGGCATGTTACTTTTTTTTCATCCTTCACTAACTTAGTAATTTTTACTCTCCTTGTGGCAATATTTTCTTTATGTTGTAAAGCATATTTACAATGTTCTAGGATTCTGTTCGGCTTCTGCGGTCAAATGTATGCAAATGTTAATCTTTGACGCATGTACTAAACAAGAAAGTGTTATGTGGTTATAATTACTAGTATTTATAGTGATATATATCAATGTTACTTATTAATCATAGATACGGGAAAAATAGGCTCTTTAGTTTTTCGAGATAGTGATCTGATCCTTATAATAAATCTGGTAGAATAAGTTCTTTATCTGCTTTAATAACTCTTCACATTATATTGGGTCATTGGCTTTATTATGAGGAATAGCAAAGCCTGAGACCAATTATGTGTCTTTCCTACTTCTTTTTTGTTTGTCTTAGAAAAGAAAGTCATGTTATGCCTAGTGATATGTGGGTTATGGTATATGCAGTTGTACACTGGATGCCTGCAGAAACGGATTGGAATAACAGCTGGTATCTGTATATTGATCCAACACAAGGCAGAGAAGAAAGGAGACAGGTATGAAGCCGTCTACAGCTTCTACTTTGGAGATTATGGTCACTTGACGGTGCAGGGAGCGTACCTTACCTATGAGGACACGCATCTGGCTGTTACTGGTGGTTCTGGCATCTTTGAGGGAGTGCAGGGCCATGTGAAGCTGCACCAGATTGTGTTCCCCTTCAAGATCTTCTATACATTTTATCTCAAGGGTATCAAGGACTTGCCTGAGGAGCTCCTTGGTAGGCCCGTCGAGCCCAGCCCAACAGTTGAGCCCTCCCCAGCTGCAAAGGCTCTTGAGCCTCAAGCATGCATTGCTGGTTTCACTGATTGAAGATGTGTTTAGTAATGGTGGAAAATTTTGTTGTACGTAAGGAATGGCATTATGTAGTTAGTGGTGCACACCCAAAAGCAAGTGTTGCAGTAGTGACCGTGTTAGCTATTATTGAGTCTATTGAGCTGTGTTGTCATCTTGGGTTCGACAATAAAAATCTCATGAATTTACAAGATTGTCTTTTCATAGCTCGTGATTCCCTTTATATTAGTAATTTTATTTTTTCAACCTAGAATGGCTTACAAGATGATGTTATTGTACATTAGCTATCGTCTATAAAACACCCTTTTGGATTTTTATAGTTGTCACATCACTGTCAATATCAGCACCATTCGACATTCTAAGATAGAATAGTTGCTGTAAAAAAAAAGATAGAATAGTAGAATAATGTGAAAATTGTTATACTATATAATAATGTTACATTAAAAACTCTATTTATATACTATTATGTAAATACATAGTCTATACTAGAGGAGCCATCGCTACATGTCTCTCATATACGAATCTTTTTAGGCATATTACATTTCATGATTTTCCTAATTTTTTTTTCACTTGAAATCATTCAATGCTTAACATATGTCTTCTTCCATGCGAGTGTTTAATCTAACACTGCCAGATATTATTTCACGCTTCTTTCTCTCGATGAGTCTTCCATCCCGGACACTTGATCCCCTTAATATACAATAACATCATCTTGACTATTCATTTCGATTCATTCATCTTTTATTATATTAAAGAATAATTTTATATCTTCCAAATAAATTATACTAATAATTTTCTTAATTATTCTATATTAAAATTAATGTTATAGAATTTCAATGCCTTTTGAGACTAAGAATCTTTAAAGGGAGTTATTATAATATCCTGATAAGTTTAGTATCTAATGTGAGTTGTCAATTATTTATTGACTGTTGATTTTATAATTAATGTTTGAAATTCTATTAAATATAAATAACAACTAATGAATATTTGATAACTCATTCTAAGTATTGGTATCTTAAAAAAAATATGAGTACCAAAATAATTCCCTCAAAACAAGGTTAGATTTTTTATTCTTTCAATGAATTTGACCTTAATACATATGTTCATCTTGTATCGATATTTAAGGATAGATTATTTTGGTACCTTTTTTTTTAGGATATTGGTATTTAAGGTTAGTTATTAAGCATTTAGTAATTACTATTTATATTTAATAGACTTTTAAATATTTATTGTAAAATTAACAATTAATAAACTATTAACAACTCACTTTAAATACTATATTCATTAAAGTACCATAACAACTAAGAGTTGTTATGGTACCCGGATGAGTTTGATGCTCAGAGTGAATATTTATTGACTGTTGGTTTCACAATAAATGTTAAAAAGTTTATTAAAAATATAAATAACAACTAATGAATGCTAAACAACTCACCTTAAATATCAATACCCTAAAAAAAATATAAGTACCGAAATAATCTCGTATCAACTCTCTATCGTTCTTTTACTCTGACTATCATTTATTTCTCTCAAATTTTGCATCTCTTCGTGTTCTACGTAGTTAGTGTCGTCTTTCGAAGCCTATAAGAGTGATGAGAGGAGAGATAATTGGCCATGTACGTCATCTTCAAAACTCTCTTTTTCTCAAAACCAGCCAATTATTAATAAGAGTTCTTCTGGTCTCTTTTACTTTTCAAGAGTTATTTTTCTCCCATATTGATTATTTTATAATAAGCTTAAATTTTGTGTTATTTATTACTCTTTTTGCTTTACATTTTCTTCATTTCCTCTTCGCAATTTGATTTTCCTTTCAGTTTTTTTCATCGATAAATTATTTATCTAAGATTTGATATTTCCTTTACTTGGTGTATGTGTTGCATTGGATGATAATTTTAGTATGTTTGTGGTTTATGTTTTCTTTCATGTTTTTATAGATGTCTAAGTGCTAATGTTGATTACATATTTTTGGTAAAAAGGAAAAAAAAACACTGAAGAGATCTGCTAAATATATGAGTGACTTGACTCCCACTTCGCTAGAAAGTTTGCATATTAGTTGCCTTCATGCTAATTAATTTTAATTTGGTGAAAATGATTAGTGGAAAGAAATAATTCCGAAAATTTAGACTAAACTTGGGTAAGTATTATTTCTTATTTACAGTATTTATTAGAAAACATAATTTGAGATTATTTGCGCAATAAATTTCTTGAAGGATTTCACCGTTGCTTATCAAAGATTTTTTTATAGTTAAGATGATTTTTATATATTTTTTTGGGTACATGATGATTTGTATTTTATATTTTATAATTTTTTGGTATTAAAAAATAATTTTTCTTAGTACTATAATATATTTTAATACGCTTAAATATTACTTGATATTGTAACACATTTCAAATTAAATAATTTAATTATATAAATTAGAGTGTATTTAGATTAACTTTGAAAAAAAGATTATGTTAAAAATTAATTATGTGTATAATTGATTTTCAAGAAAATAAAATATTAGAAAATTAATTTATGTTTAGATATGTTAGATCACAATCTATTTTAAAACAAAAAAAATTGTTTAGATTGTATAAAAAGAATCGTTTTTATGTATTAAATTACCAAAATATATATAAAAATGATTGAAAAAGTTATTTAGTTGAGGGCAAAAGAATATTTATCTACCAAAAATTTTAAAATAAACTAAAATCAATTAATTAAAAGCTAAAAATAAAAAAAATTTAAAAAAATTTATTTTTAGTTAATGAAAATAAGCTTAACTTATAATCAATTTTACACACTTTAAACAAACAAGATAAATTTTAAATAAAGTAAATTTTAATTATAAAAAATTTGTTTTAAAAAAAATATTTTTCAAACATGCTTTTAGTAATTTGTTTATAATTTATTATTTAAATTTAAATAAAATAATGCGAGTTACAAAATTATTATAATTCTCATAAATTAGTGAGTTGTGTTAGTAAGTCATGTTAGCGCAACTCACATTAAAAAAAAAAAAAAGGACACATAACAAAGCTCATAGGCAAATTTGTGCTGTAAAACCCTTAGTAATATAGGTCTTTTAGTCTTTGTTTGGTTTGAGAGAAATGGAGAAGAGAGAATTAGAGAAGAGAGAAATAAAAGAGAAATGAAGTTCTTTTGTTTGGTTAAAAGAGAAATGAAGAAGAAAGAAAAAAAATAGTGGGTCCCATAACCTTTTTATTTCTCTCATAAAGTGAGAAGAAACATAGAAAAAATGGGTAGAGATGAAAATTTAACTAATATATCATTCTTTTTGTTATTTTAGAAATAAATAAATAAATAGGGGCAAATATGTATTTACAACAAAATTTAAATTTTTTTTTCCTATTTATCTCCTAATTCTCTTAATTCAAACAACTTAAAAATCTACTTATTTTCTACTCTATTTCTTTTCTCCTTATTTCTTTCTACTATATTTCTCTCATAATCCAAACAAAGCCTTAATTATTTATTCTTATTTGTAAGTACAAAACGGTATACTCATCACTTAGACTATAGTCTCTTAATTTGTTAACCCTTTCTAACAGTTCCAAAGTTGAATTTACTTACTTTGAACTATAAATAAATATACATAGATTCGTGTATATAATACATAAGATAATTACAAACCCACACTTCCAAAGAACTTAAAGGCAACATTGTAATACTGTATTGACATAAATTACAGCCTTCAATATACGATTTATAATATCATAAAATTTACATATTAGAATCCTAAATTTGGACCCCGACGTTACAACTTCCTCAAAGCACCCATGTACAAGACTACTCTAAATAGTTAGCCTTCATTTCTCCTCTAAAGTTGGGGAAAATTTATCTAACCCAGAAGTTTTATAAACTAAAAATGTAGGATTGAATTATCTCAGTAGCTAGTGGTTTTTGAAATAAATAACATATTTTTTTGGAATATAAGTATTTCCATATCATTACTTTAGAAAACAGAAAATGAAAACAAACCAATAAGTAGTGTTATGTTCAGTTTATAAAAACCAATAAGTCTTAACTTGAAAGGTAAAAATCTATCTCTCGAATTCTAGCACTCTATGATGCAACTGGCTAGTACATAGGGAATTAACCACCTTTTTGGGTTAATCTTAGTTCCACAATTTTAGTAACACATACATTCAAAAGAACATAGACAAGAACATGCAACTTGTATTCCATAATTAACTCAAGATATGGAATCAAACAAGGGTAGAACTACAGTAGTGGTTGATGTACTTCACAAGCTCTCATACACAGACTCTACTACACTAACTAATATAGATAAGTCTTGCTAGAAAGCCCTTGAAGCTAGCTACCCTTTACTCTTTAGCAGTGATGGCAAAAGAATGGTGATACAATAACATCCAAGCTCACCTTCCTCTAACAGAAATGAATTATCTCCTTTTTCTCTACTTCTCTATTTCTCTAATGTTACTTTTGTTTGTGGCTGCAAAAGCTTAAGTGATTAGTGTGTGTAATGTGTTGAGTATTTGCATGTGAATGTGAATGTGTGTTGTGTGCCTGTGTATGACAGCACACGAATTAAGTGTCTATGTTATGATGGTAGTTAGGAGGAAATCCCACTAACTCTACTTTAATTCCTTATAGTTAAATATCATAATTTATCTCTCCTAATTAATTATTAATTATGTTTAAATGCATAATTTGAAATTTAAATATACATACTTTGTTTTGCTAAATTTTTCTTGTATACACATAATTCTGATTAACCCAATGTAATTTAGATTAAATAATTAAATTAAATTTGTATTTAAATCATTAGATAAGAATACAAAATTTTTATCTAGCTAAGAAATTTACTCAATTTTACTTATAGAAATAAAACAAGAAAATACCTGAATATTAATTACACTTGCTATGTCTGAAATTGTCACAAACACGAGAGAATTTAATTAAAATTCATAAGCTATAATTCTGTTTTCATATTTTGCATTAATTTATATTTTGTCTATCTTTGAAAATGGGACTCATGTATGCAGATGTATATATAGTACGAGATTCCAGTACAATAGACCAGTACAATAACGATGGTTACATCACTTACACAGAACAGCAAAGACCTGGTCAAGTAAAAAGGTAGTACCAAATGTACCACAAAAAAAAAAAAAGGTAGTACCAATCAATGAGGTTGGTGTACTACATTGAGTACACCTCAATATTGAATAATCAATCAATCAACCAATCCATAATAATATATAAATAATGGATCCACCAATCCCATGTGCATCAAGGAGTGACCCTCATCGACCATTCAACAGCGCTGCACTGAATCCCCCTGCTTGGCTGGAGCAAGTTGTGATGGGAATCAATGGCAAGTTTCCTGGCCAGAACACCAAAGCCTGAGTGAGAGACACCATTGAAGGTCATGGCAGGGGCCAGCGACAACACCAAGAATCCCATTGTAACCTTTCCTGAATCTTCTTATATATCATGAGGCTAACTGGTGTTGAAGCCTAGAAGGATAAAAATCCAGCATTGCCATTGATTCTCATCACAACATGGTCTAGTCTACCCGGGAACCGATTAAGGTACTTTTATTTTCCTTTCCATCAGAGTTGCCTGACCTTTGCTTCCAACAATAGTTGAGCAAGAAGCAAGCAAGTACACCACCTAAGGGTAACTTTTGCAACTCATTGACTTGGAAGTTGGAAGCATGTACTGTCATTCGCATTTTCTGTTGTTTTGAAGTTAGGGAGGTCAGAGAGCTTGAAGAAGTGAATGAGAAGAAGTGAATGGTTGCACTGGCAGGAAATGAACCAGATACATGTGTATGCAGATGTAATGTACTGGTGAATGTCCTCTGATATAAAAGCCCTGTAAGACTGCTTTTATTTTACTTTAATAAATTAGAGAACACAGATGTAGAAATTTATACAATTTTTATTCCTCTGCTTCTCCTCTGTTTTCCTCTGCTGTAAACCAGTATGTTTATTAAGAGAAAAGAAAGGTATCAATGTATCATCCTGAGCAAGAATCCACAAATATCCAAGAATTGTCCACATGGACTTTTTTTTTTTTTTTAAGATATTGGACCCCAAATGAAATGACAAACATTTATAGGATTGTTTCTCATAATAAATATTTGAAATTCATAAAATATAACCATCAAACTAACAAACGTTTTGACAACTTATCGGGAACTAATACCAAATAATAATATTAAAAAAACATGGGTACCATCCATATGCCATGTTTAAAGTAATAAATCCTCCCCAGGCCAATGTACCGAAAAAAATCCTTCCTGGGCCAAATAAAATGCTCAGAATGGCAAATGATAGTAATGGCTAGTGTTGCATAGTAGCAACTTGCAATATATATTGACTTTGAGCTTGTTCAGGGGGGCCATTTACTTCTTGATGCCAGAAGCTAGAACAGAGAAAGATGGAACAAGAATATTGTTAGATATAAGATATGCAACTCTTTTGCTTGGTCATTCTGCAAATGGGTAGCAATGTGCAGTATTAATCAATCATGAAGTATAGACTAACCAGGCATGATACCAGACTTCTAGATCGCTACCGGGAAGGTTATAATTTATTCATGTGCGAATATGGAGGTTATCTGAAGTATGTTTTGGTCCAATTGCAAGAAGAAAAAGAAAGCTGAATATTAAGGCATGAGAGATATCAAGGAAAGTATAAATAAATAGTAAATAGTATACTCCTACCAATACCAAATATCAATATTCAAACTTACAAATAGGACTTATGTTGTGGTCAATGTTATAACTCGAGAATTTAAGTAAACTTGTTAAAGAATAAACTTTAGTAGTAAACTTTTAAAAATAATATTTAAAATACATATCTTAGCGCAATTTTTAAAATAGTAAAAAATTAAAAAAAAAATCAACTAACATAAAAAATCTGAAAAAGATTGAGTTGAAAAAAAAAAATTAGTTTTAAAAAGATTTAGCCCCAATTCTCCAGCCCATAACCCACTTGATCTAACCCTGACCCATTCTAAATCAAAAGACCCATAACCCATGACCCGTTTGCATTCTCCCAAACATTTCTCTCCAACTCTGGCTCACACAATACACCCACACCTCGGCTCGGCACACACCCACAATCAGCTCCATGCTTCCCTTCACGCACTCAGCACCTCACCGTACAGGACTTGTTCTGTAATTTCATTTCAAAGTGATATATGTTTTAAGAGAATGGGGTCTGTTTTGAGTCCATAAGACTGTAGCCATGATTTTGTGTTTTGCCTGCTTGACATAAAAATGAGTTTAAAATGTTAAAAAAAAATTATAGGTGTTGAATTGCTTAACATGGGTGAATGTTTGAAAACCTCTTTTTGTGCTAAGATGTAAAATCTGTCTAGTGTTGTGGTATGTTGCAGAGTGAGTTTGCTTATGTGTGAATAGATTGCTGTTTATCTTTGAGTCTTGCTCAATAAGGGAATGTACAGGGGTTGATTATTATGCTTCTAAGTTCTATTCTTGTTTTTTGTTTGGACTTGGGTGCTGTGATTTCATTCTCAAATACTTGATACTTATTTTTTTTCAACTCAGCTTTCTTGATCTGAATGCATAAATCTGAAATGATAGCTCTGGGTTGCTAAGATGGGTGAGTTCATGTGTTTAGCTGAGTTATGCATCTATGGTTAACAGAATGATGATTGTGATCCTTTCTATAATTGCTTTTCCTGAGTTTGAAATAATCTATCAAAAAGTGTCTTGCTAAATATTTTATTGCTTGCTTGAGAAAATACCCTGCAAATCAAGAATTTGGATAGCAATTTCCCCAATCTTAACTGGACAAGCTTCAATTTTTCTTATGCTTCAAGAAATGCATGTTTTTCTGAGATGTCAGGATCATATCTAATGGTCTGGGCTGGGCAGATCTGTCAAAGGCTGGGTTTTGGAGTAATGTGTGGTATTGTGTGTGTTAATTGCTCGTTGGACTTTTAGTCAAGTTTTTATTGCTGGAATATGTTTTCATGATTAAAAGGTTTTTAAAACTGAACCTGTATTTTTATCAAGATATAAAAACTGTCATGTGGTTTGATTTGTTGCATGTTGTGTGAACTGAAAGGCTTGTGTCCTTACTTGGTTGCTATTTGTTGGAAAATTGCTATGATCTTCTGAATGTGGTTCTGTTTTGGTTTCTTTTTGTAAGATATAGGTATAGTTGTGTCATTTTTTATGTTGGTGTGATGAGCTAGTTTGGGGCAGGGGATGTATTCAATGTGCTGCTTTCACTTTCTATAGCTTGATCTTGTGATTAATGAGCTGATTTGGAAAATGGGTGGAGAGCTTGGAAGATTATGTCATCTTTTTATATCTTTGAAATCTGGAGCAGTTTGGTTTGGATGTCCTGCTTGTGTCTTAAAAATGCATGTTCTCTGAGTAGTAAATGGGTGCTTCCTCTCTTTTTGTTTTCAATTCTGAAGTACCTGTTTGCTCACAATTTGTTTGATACAATGCTAAATTCACTCTGCTAGTAGCATGAATAGATACTTGATCGTTTACTGTACTGTGCTGCCATATTTTATTTCTAGGTTTGAGTCCATTGCTGGTCTAGCTCTTTAATATGCTGATCTGCTTTAGTTAGAGGTTCTGATTTATACCTATGATGAGGTTCTGAGTGTGTGTTATTGGTTGCTTAAACTAAAATGTTTGTGTGGATGCAAATGATCTAGTGTTTTCAATTTGAATCTTCAACAATAATTGACTACCTGTGGACATTTGTGTTGATCTATTACTGTTGCTGCATCGTGACTAATTGGGATGCTTTAAATTCTGTTTTGTCACTTTTACCCGTGGATATTGACAAGTTCTCTTTTACAATCTGCTGTTTGTGGTCCTGTTTTGGGTGTGGGGATTTTAATTGTTATGACACCCTACATATTAATTGTTTGTTGAGTCCACTCTGTCAACTAGCTCTGGGTATTGAGTTCTGAGCCTTATTTTCAATTGGGTCTTACATTGGGTTTGTGGTTTGGTATGGTGGTATGCCAATCAGCACTGAAGGTAGTTCATTGAATTACATGTTCTCACATCACAGGTTCCAGTCGCTGGTTTTACTTTGTCTTATTCATTTTTGGGCTTGGACGAGGGGTCAATGGTTAAAATTGAAAGTTGCATGAGTTTGGATTTTTGTGGCATTACAAGAAGTTTGGAAAATTGAATCTGTTTGGGGTTGTGGTAGATTTATCTTGCCATGTGCACAAGTAAGTTGTTAGTGGTTATTTTTTATTGGCAGGTGGTCTTTGGGATACGTGCTGTCTGGTTTTTCATTGAAATGCTGTGAATGAATGTAATCTTGCAAGTGTAAGCAAATTGTTCTGTCGTCATTTTGATCCATAAGAAGAGTATGACATTTAGTGTTTTCATTTGTGGCTCTGTTCATCCAAATTATGTCTCGAGTTTTAGTTACTCCAGTGGGTGACTATGATTTACTGATCAAATGATGACTGTTTAAATTTCGTTTTATTTGTCTTCCTTAAAGTTTTGATTGATTTATGAATGAGCTTAATCTCCTGCATTTTAGCGTGTTTGATTCCCTGTTAATTCATTGTTTCTTTGACTGGTCGATCGTGAATAGGGAAATCATATGAAATGATTCTTGCATGCTATTCCTGCAATCTCCTTTTTAATATCTTTATAAATATTTACTTGTTTTTGTTTAATTTCATTTTTTGCGTCAGAGGTAAAATCAATATCATTAACGGGACGTTTGGTTCGCGGATTGTTTTTTCATTCTTGAAAATCTTTACATGGGAATGTTGGATTCTCATGTTTGGTACAAGTTTTGAAAAAACATTCCCATCATAAAATAATTTTCGAGAATGATTTTTAACCAACATTCCCACACTTTTATTTCCATGGGGAGAGGTGGATTTATAACATTCCTATGGTATGAGAATATTTTTGTCATGTAAAATGTCCAAAATATCTACCCTTCTATTAACATGTCATTAACCAACAACCGTCATATCATTGCCGGTGACCGCCATCAGCCACCATCGACCATCGTCTACGGTGGCCAATCACCGGAATCTAGTTACCTCCGTCACCACCTCCAATTGACGGAGGCCGAAGTTTTCAGCCTCCGTAATAGTAACTGGAATTTAGTCACCGCAAGCCAGCGACGGCTAACAGTCTTGTTTTTTTACTCAATAAACAATTGATGACAACTTTATTTTATCCATAATTATTAATTACTTTTCTTTTGCTACCCTTCTCGCAATTTTTTTTTTTCAATTGTGATAATTTATTTTGGCATTTTAGAAATACAAGTGTTATTAGGTCTTTTAATAAATGAATACATTAGAATGATCTAATTTTTTTACATTAAATTAGTTATTCAATGTCATTTTCTAATATCAAATTAATTTTTTAATATTAATTTTTACAATAAATTAGTTTTTAAAGAAAACCAAATGTTAAAAATAACTGAAGTAAAAAATTAATGACACTTGTAATTTAGTGTTTTCAAATGCATGTTTACTCTCCCATATTTAATATTCAGCATTCTAAGTATAAAATATAAAAATAAAGCGTAATAACTCATAAGCAGCTTTAAGCCTCCAATATGAAGTCACAACAGAGGTAAGAAAGGGTGGGATAATCAGCTTTGAAGCATGGAATCACCTTTGCATGCAGAATAGAGACATCGAGGACCCTTCCCAGAACACCCCTTTGCACGCAAAGATCATAGGTTTCGAGGAACAACCGCGAGCAACTGAGAGTTTGCTTTTTGAGAAGAATGTAATGGTTCTTACGGTGCGTTTTGCCGGAAAATTTTCATCAGAAAAGGATCATATGATGCTAATTCGGTCTTTGACTCACGACTTTAACCAAGTCAAACCGAGTTTGACCAAATCTGAGTTCTTAAGTGAGTTAACTCAATTTTCCAATCTAGGAACATAGGAGTTTATGAGTCAACTCACGATACGTGATAAGTTACTTTGCGGTTAAATTACTTATTTGTTTCTTATAGTTTTATTTTAAATTTAATTTATTCCTTATGATTTAAAACTATTTAAAAAGGTTTTTATAATTTTTAAATAATATAAAATATTCCATATAATATTCAAATAATACAAATTGGCTTCTATTAGATCGTTATAATTTCACTCTAAATAGATATTAAACCCAACTAATAAAGACCAGTTTGTATTGTTTGAAAATTATAAAGACTTTTTTAAATAATTTTAAATTATGATGATTAAATTGAATTTTGTATGAAATCAGTGAGTAATTTAACCTTACTTTTTTATGCATAATTTCTGCTAACAAGTTTTTTTGGTTTTTCACTTTGACTTAAAAACCTTTGTAAATCCCATAAGGATGCCTTTAGATGGTAAATAACTAAATATTAAGAAAAGATGGAATGATTTGTTAATGAAAGTATTTATGTTGTTGTTGGTAAAAGATGGAATGATTTGTGGTGGCTTTGAAATATTGCATTAAAATCCTTTTATCAATTCAATTGTGGTATTAAAGTAATCATGTATGTGCTGAAAATATAATGTATTTTTTAACAAATACAGCCTGTCTTTTAATCGTAGAGAAAGCAATGATGTAAGGAGAATGGCAGTAGTTGTCATTCTTCATTTTTCTTTCACGTTCAACATGCATACTTGGCTTGAAAAAAAGTTAAAGTTTACAAAATTGAAAATCCATCATAGATGATCATTTGATTGTTTACATTAGATTACTAGTCCAACATATTGTCTATCTGGTTTCTTGGTGGTATGTACTTCTGAACCCCGACTAAAGATTCTCATAATATATGAAGGTCATCTGGGAAAATTGTTGTTGTTGTTGTGATTATGTTTACAGTTTTTTTTATTAAATGTTATGACATTTAAGCATCTACAAAGAAAAGGATAAGGCCGCAGGGGGAGGGGGGGGTTGAATGGGGAAGGCTGAATGTTTAGTTCTCTTTTCTTTTATCATAAGCATCAGATCGAGAGACCAGTTAGCTTGAGAGGCTTGCTTTTACAAACTAATATGACACATACTTAATTTTTCTCTCTCTTTTTTTAATTATTAGATCTACTAATCTGGGTAATTGAGAAGATTTATATTGTTTTCAGAGATTTTGAGAATTAGGGTAAATAAAGGAGGGAGAAGGGATCATAATTTATGTAAACCTAATGAAATACAAGTTACTATCAGAAGCATGCAAATAGTTCAGACTTCAAAACCATATATAAAGATAAAGTCAAATTCTTCTATTATGCGTATATTTATTTTATAGAATTAAAAATAGAAGAGCTGCTGGACCTAAGGCTTTGGGCTTGTAGTTGGGGGACCAACAATCAATATCTGCCACCCTTCATGCAGAACTTGCTGTGGTTGAGATTGGATGAAGCACAAGTATGCCATTTGTATTGAATTATAATGATGGAAATGGGGGTGGTGCTTCATATTGATTTAGCAAAAGAGGCTTTGAATATTACATACTATATTGATGTACTAATCTAATAGCTAAAACTATTTTTTTTAATCAAAAATTAAAAAAAAATAAAATAAGAAGCTTGCTCAGTCTTTGGAATCAGTTTGAAATGTATTTGTTCATTCAAACCCACAAGGTAATTCCAAAACACTATGAGATAAGCTTGAGTGACTTATTGCTTGACAATTGGTGAAAAATATAGGTTCTCATTTTGTTGTCTTACTGTGTTCAATCATTGCCTTGACCAAAATAAACTGGATAATGCTTTTCTCTTGTTGACTCGGTTTAAATTCACTTGTTCTTATAAGATGTGTTGGTGTTGTGTTGGAAGATCCTTGGTGTAAGACAAGTTTGACTTTACTGTGACTTTCTTGTCAGTGCTTTCATATCCATGTTCTGGAGATGTGTTTCCCTGTAGTCATTGGTGTGTCTACCATGGGATTAAAGATTTTCCAAGAGAAGAAAAAGTAGTTCGACAATTAACATATTTTTTGGTTGTAAAGGTTAGCCTGGACTGTAATGTACTTGCATGACCTTTGGTTCAAATGACAATGACAGGAGAGTGAAGGATTGTAACATAGTAAACATACATTCTAGTTTCAAACTTCAAGCTTCTGTAACCAAAATAAAATAAACTTCGATCTTCAGAATGTCAGAAGCACTTAGATAACAGAAGAATGTTAATGTTATGGCGTTTCAATTAGTTAGTAGTTCTAATCTATACCCTTGTGCAAGACCATGATATGTCTGTTTACTTTCCTTTTTCTCTCTACAACTAAAGTGCAGTTATAATGGTGCAGAATCCCAGACTATCTGGATATCAGATGGATGCCATCAGTGCACATGTTGTATGCTATGGACGTGAAAATGCTCCCAAGTGCAACCGATGGAAATGATGGTGATGAAAAGCTAATGCATCTCCCAGGTTTGCAAACACCCATAAGCAATCGTGATTCTATTTATTGAACTATAAATCTACAAGTTGCTGTACTTTTTGCAAATCTTTGAATCCCCCTATAACTGGATAGGTGACTGCCACAATGCCACTTATCCTATTTCTCTTCCTTCAATACAAATTAAGGATCCCAGAACACCTTTGGTGGGTTTCTTTCTCTTTATATACTTTTCTGCATAATCTAAGTAACTTTTGCTCTCTGTTTCAGTTATTCAAGTTCTTTTCTCCAGTGAGAAGATCCAAGATGTCATTTCTCTAGCTTCAAATGCCATTCTGATTCTTGGGCAAGGTAATTTTTACTTTCCTATTCCTGTGTGAGTGTGGCTTTTTGTTGAGTTCTAATTCAAGGAGATTCTTGCAGCTTTTCTGCCACCTTCTTCCTTTTTTACTCCATAAAAGAAAATAAAACAAGCTCTTACTTCTTGTGGCATGTCAGCATCTGTTGTAATATGGGCAATATAAAAAAATTTATTGGGAGATGTGGTGTATGTAGACTCGCAAAATTGCTATAGGCTGTTTTGCATGTATATCCTACTTTTAGTCAGCTTCAAGTTTCATTCTGTAAAGTATTACAAAGGTTCTAGAGTTTCTTTTCATTGCTTCTCTTGGGAAGTTCCTACTTTGACATTTCCTATCTAATGCTTACCTGCCATGTAATACTTTTCCGTGATCAACAGGAAGCTTATATTCATATGAAATTTCTTGAAGTTGCTTTGAATTTTTATCCATTTCAATGGTAAGCATTTGCCTCATATTTTGTGACCTGTAATTCTTACCTGCTACAGAGTTTTGATGTAAGCTTGTTTGTAAGAAATCAATATTTCTGGCTCTCTTGACATTTTAATGCGTACTAATGTAGGTTCCTGGATAAATGCTATCTTTCGTGGTACGTATTTTTCATTTATGATAAATTCATTTTTGTCCACAGTAAAATGTTCCCAAACATGATCTAAGTATAATTTGTCTTGTCTTGAATTTTACTTCCCATCATAAATTATATGATTAACATGGCTGCATGTTCTTAATTATTGAGTCAGGAGCTCTGGTTGCTTCACCTAATAGTGCATCCTCAAGATACTAGAGCTCTTGGAAGGTATGTAAATCATCTGTGATGTAACCTTCCTGGGGCCCTACCTTTTTTGAATTTTTTTTTTTTGGTGTATGTATGCGGCTACTAGGGATATGTACAGGTTCTTGAATGTGAACATCTGGTTATCAATGATTAATGTGACATGACATGATTACAGAAAAGCATAATCTGACAATTATTTTGATGGTTCTTTTATTTGAAGAAGATAAAATTGGCTGATTTTACAACTCAAGAGTCACGGAAAGCTGCAGTTTTGCTCATATATAATGAGTACTATTAATGCTATTTTGTTTTTGTTTTAGATTGACAGGATCATGGGGGACTGGTTAAATACCTGTAGAATTCTAAAAAAAATTCACAGCTTAAGGCCATCTGTCCTGCAACTGCAAGGCCTATCACGGTAACTTGCAAGATTAGGACTTCATGCCTCCAACATATGAAAATGTTGGCTCAGTCAACCTGTTTGATGCCCATCTTTGTGGATATCACCTGAAATCATGGTTGTCTGCCAGAGAACTAATCAGGGTTTGATAGAAAAGGCACGATCTCGGCAAGTGGGATGCTCTCCTTGTTGCAAAATAGTGTGTATGAAATTGTGATTTCCTCATTCTAGCGATATCTACAGTAGTATTATGAAAGATATTTTATGGAGTTAGAAAGTTACCTCTAGCATTCTATTGATGCAATAGTTAAATGTTAATAACCTGTTAAGTTTTGCTGCCTTAACTTGATCATTATGATGCCTAGTATGCTCTTACCTGTTAAATTTTGTTGCCTTAACTTGAAGATTATGACGAATCTATGCTCTCATTTGAAGGCTGTATGAATTCTTTGGGAGAGGTGAAATAAAGAGAAAAGAAAAGGACAAACTGATTTCCCTCATTCTAGTTTTGTTTGCTGCAGATTTTGCATATGGTCGTTTAAGTGGGGAAGATAGTTTAAGTGTTTAGGTTGTGTTTAGCAGAAAAGGCTGGAGAGGAGCGGAAATGGAAAAAAAAATTAGGGTAGAATTGAAGTTAACAATGAACCTGCTTTAGTGTATTGCCAATTTTCATCTCAAGTCTTTTCATTTTTACACTGTCAAACATACTCCATTTTCCTCAGTTCTAATCTGCATAATATTGGAGTCAGTCTAAAGTAGAGGAAAACAATAAACCAGTGATCCTGAATGGTCATGTGGTTGTGGATATTCATGTTCTAGAGTCCTTAATAATTAGTAGTGGCTATCAAAACTTTGTTCAAGTGGCAAGTGTTTGGTTATAGGAGAAGATAAGACAAATTCATTGGGGAGTAGTTTGTGGGGACAAAAGATATCTCCTAGAAAAGCAAGAAAACTAAATAAAATAAATGAACTAAATGGACCCCAGAGCTGGCAACTGACAGAATCTCTCTCTTTTTTTTTTTGATATCTACCTTGCATACACATCAGACAAAACTGACGGCTATGATGAGGTCCAGGGTGGGACCCTTCTGCTTCCATAATGTGAGGACCCCAACCTAAGCTCATTTTGACAGGATTTGGACAAGAATGTGACATGCACATGCACAACCACAAAGACATTCTCACTCCCACCCTTCACCAGTCCCTCCACTCTGTTCTGACATCCACTCTTTTTATCTCCACATCCAGCCTACACTGAAAACAACCCAACAGTACGAACTGATACTATGCTATCTCATTCTAAACTTGGAAAACCATAACCTGAAGTGAAAAACAGTGATAATCAGATAGACTCACCCCCAGTGGGCTTTCGCTGGGTTACAACAAGACGAAAGTAGCTCAAATTTGGAGATGTCAAAGGAGGGAAACTTATTGTACATTTTGACTGTCTGAAATTTGAAAAAGAAGAAAAGAGTCTATCCTTTGTTTTCTCTAAATTATGCTGGTGTGACTGACTGACTGGTTATTAAAAATTAACAAAACTATATGAATTAATGTTGCCAAAACTGGACTAAATTGGACGGTCAGACCGGTTTGACTATGAACCAGATACTTAAACAGTTTTGATTCATTTTTATAACTGAATTTGCGATCAGACTACTATGGACTGGTCAAAATCAATGAAAATTCGATTGAACCATCCCGGTTCATTTGGATACATTACCCGGTTTATCTGGTTAAACCAACTGATCATTAATTAAAAAAACAACTCAATATTTCATAAAAAAAAAATTTGTGTTTTATATTGTTGCATGTGAAATATTTTTATGACGTCATCCGATTTAACCAGCTGATTCAACGGTCGAATAAGTTAAACTTGAACAAAAAGTCTTACTGGTTCATTGTCCAGTTTAGTTTTGAATTATCTTTCGAATTGCTCTTAAAACTTGTATATCCTAATTCCATTCCTTTATGTGAGCTCTCTTTTTAAGGCCCGTTTGTTTTGTATTCTTCACCAAGGCAAATGGGCATTGGGGAAAAAAAAGAAGAATATACTTCCTGTAAAATTATGTTAAAAGAGTAATGTTATATTCTCCTAACACATCTTTCTAATTACCTAAAATAAAAAGTATTAAATTGAAAACTAAAAGCATTTAATCTTAGGAACTCAAAAATATTTAATACTTATTTCTTTAAGTAGTTAGGAGGATTATTATGCAAATTCATTAGGAAGATATATAATTATTCATGTTAAAAATTGTGAGAAGTGCGTTTGCGTTGATAAAATTTTAAAACAAACACTATTAAAAGCCTCCTGGATGTTGTGATTTTTTCACGTGTGCTTTTCATTGAAAAAGATCTAACTTCACCTGATCCTGAATTGGGTATTTGGGTATCAAGAGTTGGTGCTTTATCAAACATGAATCAGTGATTAGGCTTAGGTGAGCTGGTGTAACATTTAGTTTGAACAAGTTATGGTCATTAAGGCTAATGCTGGTCTTTATATGTGCAAAGCTACATGAAGGGTAACCCATCAATATCAGCCCCTCTCTATCGGATTGCCATAATAATACTATAAATGGTGACCCACTAATTATGGTCATTTTTTATTGATGTACCTAGGCAATTATATTTTCTTCTGTACATTAGGCTAACATAAGAAGCTGTTGTAATGAGTTTATGATGACTTATTTATAGCCTCGCCTACCCTAATCATTGATGTTAAACCCATGTGACTATAACCAATTATTTTGATTATAAGCAAATAATAAATTTCATGCATCCAACACTATTAAGAGAGGAAGTTCTTATAATGAATAGAAGTTAAAATTTCTATCTAAATTTCTATCTACTTTAACCACTTAAATTAAATATAACTCATTATCAATAAAGGTGGATCCAATGAAGGATAATGGGGCCTCTCCACTATTTCAACATCTTTTACATTAGTATAAGAAAACTTTTGTCCAAATCGCATTCGGCTTTCTTACTTAAAAGTTAGTTAGGCCCCAAACTGTTGATATAAACAAGAATAATACTAATTTCTTGATTAAAAATATATATAACTAGTGTGCAAAGTTATTGATTGCATGCTATTTATGTACCCAAAAAACAAAAAAAAAAACTATGAAGTGATCCTATATAGATCCGGAGATAAGTTTAATGAAGCACAAATGAGTGTAATTTTTTTTTTGTGTGTGTATATATTTATATACCTAATATTACTTTATATTCAAATTTGTGGCCCATAGATTATAAAGTTTTGACTAAATGTATTTGTAAATTCTATAGCCCAAAACAAACTTGAACAACCATCCTTATATTTTAGACTCACACTTACTTAACATAATTAACCAAAACAGTATTTATACTTGACCACTCAAACTTTGAGTAATGCCGTTACTTTAAATTCGATATATAAAAATTTAGAGTATTATTTTTGGATCAAGTATAAATCCAGAATTTGAAAAGTATAAACTAACCCTGGACCCATTTTAATTCGTTTAAGTTATATCATCCCAATCACATTTCATGCAAATTTAAGAGATGTGCAATATTAACTCTGTTATAATCTACGCAACCCATAACAAATGGAGCATTACTGTAAGCAATTACTCATCGTTTTGATTTCAAAATCCAAGCTTACTTTGACTTAATGTCAACCACCATGAAACTTTCAAATATGACTTTTATAATATGCAAATAAACTATTGACATAAGCTAATTAAGGTATTTAAAATATAAATAAATAATCTTAAAATAAAAAGGATAGATACATATAGTTATTTTTAAAATTAATATAATTAATATTAAATTATTTTACACTCGTTTTGGAACTAACAAGTAAATTATATTCATTCCATGCAGATATGTCTTATTATGGAGTCGCGCCGCACCAACATTTTCTCAATGCATCCCCTAGGTAAGGAGATGGAGTTTGGAAGAGAGCATTATATTTGGTGCAAGTACATTCACAAATCACTTGTGAAGATCTTTTAGTACATGAGGAATAACTATAACATTGATCTACACTAACCCAAACCCCTCACATAAATTTGAAATACACAAGGAATTGAAAAACTCATAATTCAATATGCAACATAGAATTTTAAGAGAAAATAAAATCCAATATATAACTATATTTTTTTTTGGTGAAGAATTATATAAATTTTTTCATCAAGTGTGCATTTAAATTTCTTATTGCATAATTTTTCTTTGTAATTAATTTCATTTTCAATGCTAGCTTGGAATCCTTTTATTGTTCCTTACTTAGTGTTAGTGAAAATGTTTTGTACTGCAAAATTCCAATTTAAATCTATTAGATATATAACATTTTGTTTATTTTAATGTTAAAATTTGATAATAACTAATTGCGGTAGTTATATATCTAATAAACAAAAAAGACTTAATTATTGTCATGTTAGTAAAAAGACTTAATTATACTTTGGCTTTTTTATTATTATTATTAAAGTGTAATTTTAGTTCTTTATGTTGTTCTCATAATTTTTAAATTAATGTAATTAAATTCTCATATTATCAATTTAATGGTGATGTGGTACTTACTACCTTTGCTGAGAGACAATGAGTTTTTGCTGATATGACGTAAAATTTGATGATGTAATGCTTTTTTTATAAACTTTGCTTAAGTGAAAATGATGTGCACAATCTACATCAACAAATGAGCGTCACGTCATGCTCATCTAATGAATATGAGAATTTAATTTTTAAAACTATAAGAATAACAACATTGTTGTAATTAATATTATTAAAGTTATGTTAATAGTAATATAGATTCAGGTTTATGATGAACATAACATATTTATTATTTAAAAGATAATTAAAAGTTATAAATACATATACATTATAAAATTCAATGATAAATATGTTAGGATTCATCATGAACCCGGGTCTATAATAACACAACTAAAAATTTAAATTTAATAATACTAAAAGATCAAAGTTGAATGTAAACCTATTTAAAATATATAAACAAATGAAAGTATATACATGCATATATATAGATCCCATAATTATGATTTGCTTTTAGAGGAAAAACAAAAGCAAAAGATGTTTCTTTTGGAACAAAGACAGCATTTTTTTAGGATTAATGCCCGTGCTAGCTATGACTTTATATATATATATATATATATATATATATAGGATTCAATTATACTTTTATTTCCTAAAATTTTATTATATCTAATTTTAATTGATCATATAAGCTCAAACAGCTTACCTAGACAAAAAGCACGAGGTATTAAAAAAAAATTACATCATCAAACGCTAAGTGAGAATTAGATTCACAAATACTTCATGAGAGACTAAAAAATTAAATAATCACACCTCTTTTGTTATATTATATTTAGAGATATTAAAAGGACATTGATATTAATATTATTTTTTGCTTTTGTTATAAAAAAAATTCCGAACCTAGCTAGTAATTAGGAAAGAGTAAGGAAAGAAGAAAATGTGGGTTAAATGTGACCATTAACGCACATTAGGAATCTATATATAATATTGAAATGTTGAAATGTATAATGAAAAAGTTTTATAATAATTTTTTTATACCGTCAAGTTCACAAATGAATGACATTTTTTTCAACCATCTTAATTAGTTCTTTAGTTTGAGTGGCACCCCGTGGTATCTCCACAGAGTTAGGCCTTTTTGGCTCCTTATAAGATTAATCAACGGTTGACAACGTAAAATACAAGAATTTTTATTATCTCACAATCAAAACAACTATCACTGAAATTTAAACTTGTGTTATATTTTGTGAAAACGAATACTTACCAACTCGATCAACTCTCAATTAGTCAAATGAATGACTTTTCGAATTTATATATAAACGAATTACAATAAATGAGCTTCTAATACAATTCGATCGAAAAAAATTAGGACAATAATTATAAATATATAGAAGCTAGAGGTCAAGCATGAGTAACTTTTGTCTCCAGGGGAGTTGGTTTAGTAATACAACGTTCGCCTTACTCAAAGTAACCCCAATGTAAAAACACCCTGTTATTAATTTGGAAAAAGGTGTCAGGTGCTTAATCCAAATGCATGGTAATAAAATGGGACATAATGTTTTATGTCGGGGATAGTAAGGTAGCCCAATTATTTCTCATTTTTTATGTATAAAAAGGAAATTTTCTTGAATTATATAAGTATTTAAAAAATGAGTTTTTAAAAGTTTATATTAAAGTTTACAACTTTGAGCATAAACTTAAGGGAAAACTTCAATTTAGCTCATTTAACTTTAAATTCTTTGCAGTTTAGTTCTAACACTTTAAAAACACGTAAAACGATTCTCAAATTTTTAATCTTGTGCAAAGTGGTGCTCCCGATTGATGTCCTCCCAAAATCTAATGTGAAAAGTCACACTCCACTCAGGTGAGCAATTTTGGTAGGGTAAGTGATCATGTGCACCTAACCATCTTGTTTTTTCTTCTCACCATTTGAAACCATTCATTTGCAAAAAAACCCTAGACTAAACGCCCGCACACACACAGAGAGAGAACTGAGCCTATAGATAGCTCATCGAGGGTTAATACAATTATGCAGATATGTAAGTGTGACATTGCTTCTCAACTTCAAACTTCACTCTAGATGATCACTTCGCACACTATTAAAAGTTTGAATATTATTTTACACATTTTTAAAGTTTGAAGACTAAACTGTAAATAACGGGGTAAATTGGAGTTGTTCCTAAACTTAATGTAGTTTATTATTTTGTTAGAATTATAATATGTAGGTGTGTGTTAATTTTTAAATAAGATTCCTTTTTATAAGCTTTAAAATTGTCTCAATGTGAAATTGTCTGTGCTAGATGGATTGTGATATCAACGTCTTTTTTGTATGAATTACAGCATCCTAATTTAATGGAACTAGAAGGAAAAGGTGGACAAATTTTCATTTTGTCTTTCTTCAACAAATAACCATATAAAAAATGGACTTTTAGCTAGTGTCCCATGATAAACTTGAAGATTAAAACCTCACCTAGTGGTCTAGGATATTAGGGGTCAAAGAACAAGAAAAGTTACTGGGGCAGTCCAATGAATTTAATGCAGAGGCCAAAAAAAGAAACAAGATACTTGCAATATAGAATGACATTTGAAGCATATCGTTGCACCTTGGAGATTCAAAAAGCAAAAGAGCAAAATTTGGAAGAGACAAATACTCCTTACAGAACGTAGGCATGCCTAGTCTTTGTATTGATACCAAAGCCACATTCCACCTATAGCTTACCTAGACAAAAAGATTCAACCTCAGAACTCAGAAGCCTCTTTTTTGGTCATGTCTATACCTGCACCCACTTTCAAACCTGTGCAAATTTGAGTTGAGTAGGAGTGACTTGAACATTAGAACAAATTCTACTCTGCTCAATTCTAACTCATTCATGGCCTCCACAGCTGAACCATCTCCTTATAGTTCCAGGAGAAGAGATGAGTCAGAGTTCAGTTTGAGAGAATGGGCAGTGAAAGCCCGAACCAGTGGCGAGAACACCAATTCCAGAAGGTACTCAGGATCATATCTGAGAAGCTTTAGAGAAGACACAAGGTCTTTTAGATCAAACATAACCATTTCTAGTACTGCTTCTTCACCTGGATACCCTTTAAAAGGTACATATCTTTTTCACTCCAATTCAAGGAGTTTGTGTTCTTGATTTTAACTTGCTGTTTCCCTCAAATTCTCCCATTTTTGCTGCAGATGAAATAGACCCTTCAACGTATTCCTTCACTACTGCTCTTAAAGGTACCAGTGAATGAACCACATTGATAATTAGGATAGCTGGTTTATAAATTTTTTCCAAATTTTTTTGAACCAATTGAATTGTGGTCCACTGCAGCATTGCAAGCAAGGTCAGGCTATAACAGTTGGGAGTGCTTATCTCCAGATGGGTTTGCTTTAAATTCCAAGTGGAATGAAGCAGAAAAGTATATATGCAACCCACTTTCAGGGGAGGTACCAATGGAGTGTTTATCTGCAAAAACTCTTAGTGGAAGATCGTTTCGAAACTCAACAAACAGAATTACCATGTCTGCTCCTCTAGTTTATTCTTCAAGACAAATTCAAACAAAGCCATCAACTTACACACAAGAAGATGTAGCTCTTCAATTTCCCATTTCAGGTTCTTCACATACTTAATTAGCCATGTTCTTCTGTATTTCCTTTTTACTTGCAGGGACAGTTATGTTGTTTCATGTGTTAAGTTCTTAGGTGGAGGCTTATGAATGGCTTTATGTCCCTAACACTTCATAATTTTACTCTGCCTTTCTATACAGAAAAGAAAAAGGAAGGAATGACAAGAGATGTGGGTACTCAAAGCACACCTCCTTGTCTTAGTTCAAGCAGTCCCAGCCCTGCTTCAACTCCATCCATCATAGAGAGATCAAAAAATCGAGCTGGAGACTCACCTAATTCAAATGCCAAAACGAAATCTGAGGAAGAGGTATGTGCTAGATTTTTCACTATATTTTTTAAATGAGTTTATCAGAATCTTTTATATATTCCAATTAAGTCCTCAAATATTTTAGATTTAGATTTCCTTTTTCTTTGGTCCTGCTGAAGTTATGAATGCCAATGCCATTTAGTGAAGAGAAAATACACGTCAAAAAAATTGCTAGTGTTTTAAAAATATGGTAATATTTTTTTACTCTTTTGTTGTACTTAATTAATTCTTTTCCTAGACTTTAACTCGTGAATAAAACCTTCTGATTGGTAAGTTGGGGATTATTCCAGTACTTATTTTTTTTTCAAAGTACTAGTACTCAGAGTGAATTGTCAAGCATTCATTAGTTGTTATTTATATTTAATAAACTTTTAAATATTTATTATAAAACTAATAGTCAATAAATAATTGACAACTCACCCTGATACCAAACTCATCAGATACCAAACAACTCCGTGACAGGTTATAAATTTTAAAACTATCTGAGGAAGTATCCAAAAAATCAGATAAAAAAGTCAGCTTTATTTTCAATCTTTCAAAATTATCATTCAAAACGAAAGAAAAGAAAGAGGAACAACCGTAGGCCAAGGGTGCGTTTTCCAAGACAAGAGAATCAAATCTAGTTGTCATATAATTAGATTATAACCTTCCAATGTGGGGGCAGTGATAGATATATTGGCCCTTTGAGTTTCTTGTGCAAATGTTCCTCTAGTTTTGGTCCCTCTATACCTTCCCCCTAGTAGTCTGCTATCTACTACACATACAGTTGCCCCCTTATCTGTTTTTGGGAATACATTTTCTAGTTATGGAAGTGTTATCTCAGATTGCTGGACAAGTTGATAAACAATTCCAAAATTAACTCTTCAATCCACCCTAGTTCTCCTTCTTGATAAACATAGTTGTTCTATTCTTTTTCAATCTAGATCTTCCCTTTGTCTCATGTGAAGCCACTAGAGATTCTGGAATCCAAGTACATCATTTTATCATCATGGGTACTTCATCAAAATGCCTACTCACTGTCGTACTACTGTTCCTTCATTAGGAATTTAGGATTATATACAAAGGACTAGAGTTAATAATGGAGACTGAATTATATAGCAGAATATTACACTTTCCTGCATTATAGCAATAATAGCATCATAGAATAGTCACATTAAGGAAATTTGGCATGCAAAACGGTAAATGATATGTACTTCAGTTAACGAGAATACAGTAGTTCCCAAAACAGTTGTACTGCAGTGTGGTACATTTATGCAGTTTTTCAAATGTCACATAATATAGCCAACAAAGTTGTTAGAGATTGAATTAGTCCATACGTAAGCAGATTTGGACACCAAAGGGAGTGGGGAGAAGAGCTAATTATACAGTATATATATTTATGTAATCATACAGAATGGTGTTGTGTCTTTTTTTATTCAAATAGAACCTTCTGTGAACTTTTCTGCTTCAGTTGTTATTGTAAGTTCACAACCGATAAATAAAAACTGCAATATAGCGCGCGCACGCACAAATATATATATATATATATATATATATATAAAAGGCATATTTAGTAAGAGGAGTGGTTTATTGTGAGGGTGAAAAAAACAAATTTTGACTATTGAATCATCTATGTATGGTCAAGATTAGATGTTACTTAAAGGTCATATGACCACTTAAAAAGTCACATGCCTTTATGTTTTAATCTTGATCATACATAAATAATCTAATGATCAAGATTTGCTCATCTCACTCTCACAATAAACAACTCTTCTCACTATATATATATATATATATATATATATATATATATATATTGCTAGATCAAAACTTCAACAGTATGCTTTCTTTGTCTCTATCTGCGTCAGAAGGAATTGTTGGTTCTTAACATCCAAACAAAATAGACATTTTAGGTGGAAACAGTTTGCTTGACATAAGTGCACTAAATATTTATAATATTTTTTAATTATTCTAATTATAAAAGATCTCTTTTATATTTTGAAAAGTTACACGTACACAACCCTCTTAAATTATAAAATCTTACCTTCAAAAATCTATACAAATCTTTTTCTTTATTCTTTCAACTTTTTCTGACAGGAAAGTTTTGTAGATTTTAAAAAATAGAGGGAATATTTGTATAATAAAAACAAAATTCAAAAGAGACGAGGGTTATTCAAAAGGAACAAATTCTCATTAAGCTGAATTCATATCCCAATTAAATGACGTAATTATTCTTTTAAATTATTTATTCTTTTCATTTATGTCTTCATTATATTAAGATTAAAATGAAAGCTTTTAAAAAAAAACAAGGAATTTAGGAATCTTATTTTAAAATAGTAGTTTTTTCTTTTGTGGACAGTAGGGTAAAGTTTTTATAAAAGATTGATTTGATTTATGTGTAGGCTTAAATGTGGCATTGATTTTAGCCAAAAAGGCCCAAAAAAGTATAGGCTTAAACCCGAACCAATCTGCACTGAACCATAACACCATTACACTCTTATTCACTATCGCTTATTACTAATTTAGAGAGAGATTATGATTCTCTTACCTTACTTAATAATTTGAGAGAGTCATATTAAATAATTTGAGAGAGTCATATTAAAGGGAGAAAAATACCACACAAAAAAAAATGATCATGATATGACTTATTAGTATCAGCCTGTTTGGTTAGAATTATTTTCAACGTCAACAGGCGTTTTGAGAAAAAAAATAATCTTACCATTCTTCTAAACGCACTTCGGTGTTTGTGCATAAATGCAAAACAAACAAGCTTTATTTATATAAAGTTTATTAATTTATTTTTATATTTTTCTCTTTCTAACATAACTCTCATTTTGTGTGATCTTGATCCTTTACTGAACGTGATTGCCATGTGTCATAAACTTGAATCAACCTTTGGGCAAGTAACTTTGATAATTTCTCACAAAAAGGATGACAAAGTATTGATTGATGTTGATTAATGTTTGCTAATATAGCAATATTCTAAAATGATTAATAGATATTGAGAAGCACATCATACCAAGTATGACATTGATGTGAGAGTGCAAATGCATGTGCAGGTGGAAGTGAAAGATAAAGAAACATGGGAGACAAAAGATAGAGAAAGAGAAAAGAACGAGTGGAGGAAGGAAGAGGAGAAACTTTGCAGGCAAGGGGGGTGCTTTTCGTGGATGAGGAAGAAAAGGCAGATAGAGAAAGAAAGACAAAGAAGGAATAACATCTTTCTCACTCATTTCAAAGGTTGCTAAAGAAAAAAAGGCTGAAAAATGATAAAAGGGTATATGAGGACGATGGATGAGATTCTCTTTCCTCTCTCACTGTCTTTCACTTCAGCAAATTTTTGCAGTGCTTTACCAGAAATAGAAAAGTTAAGAGCAATTGCAATTATGAAGGGATAGGCTTTGGAGTGTGTGTGTCTCTCGTGGTCCATTTTATGTGTTTTTTGTTAAATGGTCAGTAATGGTATGTTTTGTTCTTCTTGTGGTGAAAATTGGCTGACAGCTTGGGCTTCACGTGCAGACTTTTGTTTGTGCATTTTCAATCCGAAAGTTCCTATCCCTTTCTCTCACTCACAATTCACAACAAGTCACAATTATTAAACCCCCACTAATCTTATATTTATTTTTTTATAATAAATAATTATCAAGTATTTATTAATTATTGATTATATTTAATAAATTTTTAAATAATTAATAAATATTTAACAACTTATTATAACTATAATATTTATAAGTGCACTATAATAACTCTTTTAAACAACTTGACAAAAAGTTCAGAAGTTTATCAATGCAAATTTCGTTTGTGATAATATAAATGATAGAAATTGTTATATGGATAATTCTTGATGAAATAAGTAGGAATGATTAGTGAATAGATTTATTAGGTTATATATAAATTTATGAAAGAAAAAAAAATTCAAGAGCTCGAGAGTGTAAATTCTAAAACTTGATCAGATAAAAATAAAGAAGTGAGTCCTGGTATGGTGGACCCTATTCATAAAGTAAAACACACTCCTTTATTTATTCTCTCCGGGCTGAAGCCGGATCTAAGATTTTCAGTTCATGTAGAGCTCTAAATTTATATGAAAAATTATTGATGTGATTGTACACACATTTAGAGATAAAATATAAGGCATTGTTAAAATGTGTTTTTAGGACATAAAAATATAAAATTGAAGAAATACTTGAAGCTATGCAGAAAAGGCTTCATAGTGTACCAAAAAAGAAAAGGCTTCATAGATGCTTTTCCAAATTAAAGATTCAAGTTCATGTACAGAATTGGAATTCATGGATTTTTATTATTAATAAGCCTAGAGGCTTCCACTAGTTATTATCTTAGAAACAAAAGATCTTACAAAAAAGTTTTGGGTTTCTGGCTCTGGTTTGGGTTGAAAGGGCCTTGAGTCAAAGTGGACTTTGGGTTGTTTTCAAAATGTAATGGGCTAAAATAGTGACTTATTTTTTGTTTTACAAAGAGCCTTTATTCGACCCAAAAGATGGATATCTTACATTTTATCATTGTTTTTCTCTTCTTTTTGAGAAATAAAGTAAGACTACAATTATGTATGTACCGAAAAAGGTAAGACTATATAAAAAAAACATTTAAAGTGTGTTTTTCCTTTAGAAACGGGGTAAATTTTTAAATTTTTATCTTGTATTTTGGACGTTTGGGGAACAAAATTTGGTATAAGTTTTTTCTTTGAAAATTTTAACGAAAAGTGTAGAGCATTGGTTTGTTTTCTGTTTTTATTTTTAATTAGATATATTTTTATAATAATTACAAAAATATTATATTTATTTTATTTTATTTTCAGTTTTTATAATTTTGTAAAGAAAATGATTAAAATAATAGTTTTGTTTTTAATATTTTCTTCATAAAATTTTAAAAACAAAAAATAAAATAAAAATAATATAATATTTTTATAATTATAATAAAAACATATTTAACTAAAAATAAACCAAATGGGCTCTTCACATCTTTTTTTTTTCTATCTTTTGTGATTCTGGAAAATTATAGCATTCATCCGTGGGGAAAATGGGTTCTTTTTAAGGATTTTTCAAAATGTAGACTTTCTTCCTTATACTACTACTTTTCTTTTTGAGATGTCCTTTTGAGGAAAAAAAGAAAAAAGACACACAAAATACAATGTTGACATTCTAATCATTCTTTCTATTTTTTCTGGTGAAACTTTTCATTTTTACCTATACCCTACAAAGGGTTAATTATTTTAATTATAAACAATAAAGTAAAAATAAAAAGTATTTTTTTTTATGTAGAGAAAGGGAAGAAAGAAGGAAAATATATTCTACGTGCAAACCTCGCAATTCACATAAACACCATCTAAAACAAATTAACGGGCTAGAGTTTCATAATAAGGAGAAATAGTATCAAAATAATGATATATTGCAAAATTGGTGTGAAGCAAAGTGAACTTAAGGCTTTGTATAAAAATAAATTATTTTTTTATTTTTTTTCTCATAAGAATTTTGAGGGAATTTTTCTTTTGGACTTCATATTATAAACATCAGTTTTGTTTGGCTTTTCCATATCTCTCTTTTTATGCCCCAACTTTTCTCCTTCTTCCTTATCATGTGTTCAGTACAGGAGTGACAAATATCCCGATGAGATGAGATCATTAATGCTGTCTTGCAGTCCAAGAGTGACATTTTGAGGGTACAGCATTCCTCATCCTTCTGATAATCGTGTTAATATCAGAGTCCAGACAATAGGTAACATATGCAGTGTCTTTGAACTCCAGCGTTTATCATGGTGGATATATTGTGACTATAATTTGCGAATTTATGCCACAATCTAGTGCTACAAGTCCATGTTTGTATTAGAACAATCATTGTTCAGTGTACTTTTACTACCAGTTACACATTCTGTTAGACAATCTTATATATCCTGTTGGACCTATTTATTTGTTAGGTTTGGTGGATGATTTATATGAAATTATGAATTGGAGCCAATATTATTATTATTTTTGTGGGGGTGGGTGGGGGGGGGGGGTACATGAGTTGGAGCCAAATTTATATCAGTAGATCATGATACTAAAAATTTCTCATGCCATTCCGTGATGAACTTATGAAGTTTTCTAATGGAAGTTCTGCTACAAACACATTATAGGGTTTAGGTAATGCATCTATAAACAGTTAAACACATTATACAAATTATTTTCTTCAAAACACACACACACACACACAGATTATAAGGCAAAGGTAGAGCACCCATAAATACGCTTCGAAATCATGATGTGCAGCATATTAATAATTTGAAGCCTCTCATTTATGTAAAAGATTGCGAATAACATGACTACTATATAGTGCTTGCAGACATTTGCATATAATTTCTTGTTATGTTTTCTTGTTCTAAACTTGGTCTGTTCGAAATCATGAATAACACCCATATGCATATAATAACAGTGTTAGGCTCTATTGCAACGACACTGGATCGGTAGTTTTCTGTTGAATGTGTTATCTCTCTACATCTGTAGGGGATCCAGCACGTGAGCTATTAAAAGATGCATGTCAGGATCTGATGCTTATGTGCCAGCATGTTAGGAGCCCTTTTGCTAAGGCAGTCAATGATTTTAAAATGAGCAAGACGTACTGTGGAGGATATGGATATCAAGTAGTGTACTAGTTATATTTTCAATTTGTATTAATATTGATTTTTCTGTATCGTTGGTCTTAATAGTTGACTATAAAAGTATTTCTAGAGGATCTATGTTCCATTTTTATACTTGCCTATGTAGTTACTGAACTATAATGTGCAGTAAAAGGCCCAGGACCGTACCAAACAAGTGTTCGTTATCAGTTTCCAAAATAACTCACAGAAAGTAAACTTCCCCAGGAAATTCTGAAATGTCAGTCTTGGTAAAATAAAAATAGCAAGAATTTGATTTTATTAATTATCAATATATAAATAAATGTTATTTTAAAAAGGTTTGAAACTGTAGTACAATAAACTATTATGAGAATTGTAATCAATGATTATGATTGGGAGATTCTATATTAATGTATTTTTGTTCTTTTTATTTAACTAAAATTTCCTTCATAGTTTGGAAGAGGGAAAATCGTTGTCCATCTCTCACGTACAAAATTTCTACGTCTCCAAGTACACTTCATATCGTGGTGAAATATATATGTGGAATTTTTTTTATGTGAAGTTTAGTATGTGGTATTAATTGAGCGGAAGAGAGCCAGTTTTCTTTGGTAATTAACATGAAGAGTAACTTTAATGCAATAGAGTATCTTTGTATTTTTATATGAGGTTTAAATTATCTGTCTATTTTATTTGTTTTTAATATTGTTCTTCTAATAATAAAATAAAAGCATTTCAGGTATCCTTCTTTTTTGTGAAGATACTAGTATCTTTTAATAATTAATAACAAATTATTTTTATATTAATATTTTAATTAAATGAGACATAGACTAAATATTAATTACTAATTACTAGAAGTATTAAAATCTTCACAAAAACAAAAAGTTCTAAAAGAATCTCCTCAACTAAAAAAATACAATCAATTAAGAAAGATAATAATGCCAACTAAAAAGATGTATACCTTTTTTTTCTTAATCAACTGTATTTGATTGTGGAGACACAGGATAGAAAAATAAAATCTTGTTATATCATCCGCAATAATACTATTGCACACTCCATGGTAGTAGCCGAGGAAGTTGTAATTCTTTCACATCGCCATTTCAGTATTTTATAGATTGCAATAATCATTGTCTGTGTCATAGGTGAGAGTTTATAGCAAATAATTTTGGTAACTGGTGCATATTAGAGCGAAAGAGAGAATTTTCTCACAACATTATTCTTTTAGTTGATATAGTTTTATTTAACAAATTTTTGGGAGAGATGACAGCTCAAAAGTCGTGGGCTAGTTTGCACCCAATGATTATTTTTGGAAACTAACAGTAATTTTTAATTAAATGAAAAATATGAGTCATTAATTATTAAAATTATAAAAACAAAAAGTATTAAAATAATCTCTTTTATATATATATATATATATATATATATATACACATACATATACACACACACTTAAATTTGAAAAAAAATTATTAATGGACCTTATGTCACAAGAATATGGATGTTATAATAACCAAATCCAATACATATGAAGGAAGGGAATTTTCTTTATTTTTCTTTTTGTGTCTAGATGTCTATTTTTTCAGAACGAGTGGCGTCCTCATAAATTTTAAAAATGACCCGTCAAAATTCTCAAACTCTTGAATGCTCAAGCGTTTATTAGCATCTCCCAAAACTATTTTAAAAAATTAATTAATTAATTAATTAGGCTATAAATTGTTAATGAAATTTATTTCCCTGATTTTTATTAGGCTTTTTATGGAAAGTGAATGATTGAGATGTCCTGAAAATCAAGAGTATAAATGTACCCTGCTGATTTCACTCCTTGATTAGCCGAGATTGTCGTTCTTTAACTCTTTATAAATTACACAAGCACACGGTTCATGGAAAAAAAAAAAAGGGAGAAAACACACAGTGAGAGTGAGAGAGCCAGCAAGAACACAGGGAGAGGAAGCGTACAAAAGAAAGAAGAGAGAGGAACAAGGTCCAAGTGTGAGAAAGACAAGGCTTTTTCATGGAAGCTTACATGTAAGGTATTGATCAGTCATTTTTACTTACTATTTCATGCTCTTTGCTTTTACCTATAGATTGATTGTTTATTTCTATAACAAATCTCACCATACCCACTGCAACCAACCTTAAACGCCCAGCAATCAACTCCAAAATCTTTAGCTACCACGCAGAACAATGAACAACTCACATGCAACAAGCCAACGAAGTTCATCGCCTTGGATCCACACCAGCAGCTAGCGTGACTTCATGAAACCCGAGTCATACACTCACAATAACCCATCAACATTGATCTTGAAAGCTCCACCCACGCTGCATCTCACACCACAACCCCTCCTTGCTGTACACCTCAGGCCATACATATATATATATATATATGGAACTCTAGTGAGAGGAGTGGTTTATTATGAGTAAAAAGGGTAAATCTTGATTATTGTATCATATAAATTAAAACATAAAATCATGTGACATTTTTAAATAGTTATGTGACTTTTTAAAGTAATTTTTAATCTTGACTATTAGGTAAGACTTAATAGTTAAGATTGGTTCACCTCATCTCTTATAATTAAATAGTGTTCTCACTTGATATGCTCCTTATATATATATATGTGTGTATGTCACATAACTACTTAAAAAAAAATAAAGCTATATGTCCCGGAGATGGTATCCCGAAATTGTTCGAATAGAGAAAGGAATTATGGGCTCTCTCCGATAGACCCCACTTATTACAGTTTTATTTGCACTATTCGATATTAATTTGGGCTACAGAAGTCAAGCTCTGTAGCAGTGCTCTTAAAAAAATCACATGACTTTATGTTTTAATCTTGATCATACATAAATAATCAAATGATCAAGATTTACTCTACTCACTATATATATATATATATATATATATATATATATATATAAAAGTGCTGGAGAGCTTTTAGCAGCCAAGATTTAAGCGCCTATCCGAAACTAGAGATCTGCAAAGTGGATGGAGTCCATTTTTTAGGAAGCTGGGACCCAGAATTACATTATTAGAATTAGAATGGGACTTTGTCCCTGCACTATATTGTTCGATTCATTTAACTAAATTTAATATCATATTATAACATGCATGCTATTTACTATATAAACAATATTTATTTATTTATTTTCGAAAGACCCCCAAGTGTCCCCAAATTAAACTTGTTTGGGCATCGACTTGACTATGACTACAAAGTGCTTCTAATGAGTTTCGAACCCCTACAGTGCAAGTAAAATCTGCCCACATGAAACTTAGTTTGACAATTAAATTTGATCCACAGAAATGTAAGAAATATTTATTTATTTATTTTCGAAAGACCCCCAAGTGTCCCCAAATTAAACTTGTTTGGGCATCGACTTGACTATGACTACAAAGTGCTTTTAATGAGTTTCGAACCCCTACAGTGCAAGTAAAATCTGCCCACATGAAACTTAGTTTGACAATTAAATTTGATCCACAGAAATGTAAGAAGTTTTATACTATCATTAAATTATATGATGCCACATATTTAGAGAACAATTAAAAAATTTCACTGAATGTAAAATCTTTAATACTATAATGATATGGTACTGTTTCGTATATATATGGCCACTGAGAGGACCTCACTTTCTAATAAGCCGAGTGCCTGAGTCTATCCACATGATGCCTAAAAATAGCAACAGTGTTTAATATTGTAAAAATTATAACTTGTAATTACTAAAAGGAAACCTATAAACTGTGGTTCTTATTTCTATCATAAAATTGGAAGCCAAACATTACATACAGCTAGCATTGGTAGAAATCTTATCCCTTGATTATCTTCCTAACCTCCTGCTCCACTGAAATAAGAAATAAGAATAAGAAATAGGTATTAGTTTCTAACACCAAGATCAGCTCTGCTCTTCATTATTAAAGATAATTGCAAGAATCTTTACTTATGCAGATTCTTTGACCTTATCCAAGTCCCTTGGTTTCGTGCATGAAGAAAACAGCACTCCCAGAACAAAGCAAAACCCTTTCTATGTTTCATTGTATGCGAGTTCAAAGAAAACCATGCATATTATTATGTTATTGGTTATAACTTCATTTTGATCAACTGTCACACTATCATCCAATCGGTGTAAAACGTTCAATGATGTTGCAACACATGATTAGATGATAGTGTAAAAGTTTTATACTGACAGTTGATAAAAAATAAACTCGGTTAACAGTACATTTAGACCTCTTGCCACCTAGTTATATACTTTGAACTTGAAGCAATTATGGAGATTGTCAAAATATTATAGTAAATTCCTGATTAAAGATGGCAATACTAACCATACAACCTACATATTTGCTTCACTGCTATCATCTGAAAGATCAAGAATCATTCTGAATTTTAGGTCTTTTAGCCCTGCAACCAATGTAAAAGGACAACAACTTATTTAGTTGCTCATGTTGACCATCAACTTTTAGGAGAATGTAATGTTACCAACAAAGTTGTTGTATTAAGAACTGCAGATAACTGCATCCATGGCTCTATCCGAGTAAAATTTCCCCACTTAAAGTTATTCACGTAAGAATCATGTTTAACCGAGATAGAGCCACGGGTGCAATTGTGTAGTTGTGGCTGCAATGTCATGTAAGTAGCATTTTCAATAAGTGTAGGCCTATGGCATTAAAAGGTCACATCCAAAAAGGGCCATCAAGAAATGTGCATTCATGTCATTTTATACACTTCAAATATGTTTGGCAAGTTATGGGTGATCATTCTCTTATCAACACTAAGTCACTAACAACTAGCTTTCAATAGATCAATTTCCATCCTTCGTAAAGGTGTAATGACATACCTCTTGCATTGTGCTTAGTGTATCTACATTGATTGACTCTTCCTTTTATAATGAACTTATTATTATGATCCTTGACAACATATAAAGCATGCAAACTCTCCAATAGCAAGTACCAAGTTCGAAACCACGAGAACAATCCTTTAATAAAAGAGCTCACCTTGAGGAAATGTACATCTCAATCTCATGCTTCTTCTCAGCACCATAAACAAACCAGCTTTCATCAGCTGCATCCTGTATTTTGATATCTGTATATTGCTTTCTTTTAGAAAATTTTCTAGAATCCAAATCATGATGGGATCATTCACAAAAATTAAGTGAATGCATTTTGAGAGTTACCTTGCAACAAAACAGCATTTTCAGTAGTATAACATTTTAATTTCCAAAATGCCTGACCACTAGCATCCAAAAACACAGGCTCAGTTCTCATAGCATCAGATATTTGTTTCCCTATAAAATTAAAAGCAAAAATGTCATCCATTAGACCATTACAATAAAATAACAGAAATATTCTTTAGCTAAGTATAATCTCTTACAAGACATAAAGTAACCTTATTTACATGCATATTTCTGTTTTGGCCTCATTTAAGTGCATTGCTTTATTTACCAAATTAAGGCCCAGTCTGAATGGCTTATGAAAGATAAGTGCTTATGTGATAAGCACATTTCTCATAAGAACTTGACAAATTTAAAACAACTTACATTAAAACATCTTACGACATATTTTCAGCTAAAGAAAATAAGTTGAAAACCACTTATTCAGGGACAATATGCTGATTATAAACCCTACAAAGAGAATGCTACTTCTAAAATGAATAAGCAAACTTCTCAGATTTGGCTTCTAAGGAAAAACTGTCTTAACAGGTTGAAGTCTATAATGGCTACTAGAATCCACTTGAGTGTTTATGTTGTGAGAAAAGAAACTAGATGTAATAATAGCAGCATTGAAGATTAATATATCATGAAAATGTTACTATTATAGACTCTACGAGTATAGGATGAGGCAGCAACAGATATTTGTCATGTGTGAAGATATTAACCTTAGTTGAAGTTTAATCATAAAAAATAAACATTGGAGTTCTTTTTGGTTTTCTTGTTCTAATTATTACTTTATTGTAACTTAGATAGTCTTTTAAATTACACATCCTGCATGCCCACCAAAACATTATTCACAGATAGAAGATCTTTAGGCATGAACTTGGTAGTAGTGTATGAACAGAAGCTCTTAAATATCATAGCATACTTTTAGGAATCCTGCCCTTTGCCTCCAGCATCTCAGCATGAGCTTCAGCTGCTTCACTTCTTATCTTTGAAAGAAGAACATCATGCTCCGAAATTGAAAGGGTAGCCCCATTTTGTGAAATAATAGCTTTAGCCATCTCATCCTGCAACTTCTGCTTCAGACTTTTTTCCTGTTGAAAACATATAAGCCATATTAATAAGGCAATGTAACACAAAACACTAATCCAGATACAAAGGAAGCTCCAACTGGTTTCTTGTTACCTTTGCTGTAGCTGCAGCAACCTTTGCTTTTGCTTCTTTCACTTTTTCAGCAAATTTTAAATTTTGATCATCAATATAACTCCTTAATTTCCTGGACAGATTGATTAAGTTTCCAATCACTTTAAAAAAAATGAAGACTATTAAGAATGAGGGGAAAAAGAGATGGAGAGAGAGAGAGAGAAAAGAAACAATAAAACAACAGCAAAGTTTTCTGAAAGATTATTTCCTAATTGAACTTTAATTACTTACTCAGTGCCCAAAGCTTCATCACAAAGAAAATTCAATAGACAAATCTTTTTAGATAAATCCAAATCATAATATCTGTCAATGCCTTCCTTAAGACAATCTAACTGCAATTCTTTTAGTATAAGATCAGATCCGCTTATTAAATTCACCAGAGCTTTAAACCATGAATTCTTTCCACTGGTGGCATTTAAGGATGGAGACCTACACCAAAGTGATCCAAATGACATGACAAAATTTGATTCAAGTATCTAAGACAGAAAAAAAAATTCAAATTAAAGCTACCCGTACCCATTTCCTGATTCACTTAGTATCAGACTCAACAGTCTAATTTGGAACTGAGTTACTAAGGTGTTTTCTCCTCTGCGCAAATTTGGCTTACGTATTAATTGTCGTAGTATAGCTTCGGCTTCTCCTTTCTTCATATCAAGAACCTGATGATAAAAAAGGGAAGAAATATGAAAACAGTTGATAAAGCAATTATGAATAGGTGCAGCACAATTTAGTGTAAAACAAGAATTATTTCTTCAATAGAAACATCATTAGATGTTGAGAATTCAATGCAAAGGAATATGATTTACATAACTTCAGCTTTGTTGAAGATGATCAACTAGAAAATAAATATGGCATTTTGACATATAAATTGTATGATATTGACTAAGTAAGTAATTTCAATTTTGTATAATGATTATAGCATTAAAAGAATTTGCCAATAATTTCTGATTCAATTTGTCAACTACTACAGGCAGCAGTAAATTGCAATTAATCAAAGATGTAAAAGGAAAATCAATGTCAAAACCAAATACTGCCATAAGTCCCAATAGTTAACAGAGTCAACATAATGGCATACCTCTCCAAACACACTGCAAAACTCTAAGAACTGTAATGCATTCCCAACATCTTCAGGTGCAAACTCAATGTCCAATATATCTGTTAAAGAAGTGCCAAGGGGCAAAGCAACGTTATTGCGAAATTCTTCAATATCAGATTTCACAGTACGTTCTTTTACTTTTTGAGACTGTCCTATGGCTGTTTGGGACTTGAAATTATCATCATTATCTATCACCACAGTGCCTTTGCAAGTTTGTTCATTCATTTCTTCGTTCACATCTTCTTGATTAGTATTGAAACAAACATCCTTTGAGGCCTGATTCTTGGGAACCTTTTTCTCTACATGAATGATGTCATGATTCTTATTTATGTTTATTTCCTTTTCAAAGACTTCATTGCAAATTTTAATGCCATCATTTGCATTCCTTTTTGTTTCCTCCTCTGGAACTTCATTACAAATTCTAGGCCTTTTCAGGCTCTTGTTTTGGCAAGCATCACCAACTCTGTTGCCATTACATATTTCCTTTAATCCTTCCCGTATTGTTTTCTTAGGTTTCTCTTTAGTGTTAGGTGATGCCTTCTGAACTTTCTGAGAGTCGAACTTTGAACCACTATCTTCATCTAAAGAATTTTCCTTCCCATGCTTCCCTGATGGAATGACTAAAAGCTCCTACAAGAAGTAACAACTAAGAACATCAACCAAAATCTCAAAAAACCATGCACCAATAGACAAAAATCTATCTGCCAATATATAGATAAAAAATAGTTCTCGAACCTTCTCTGAAGCAACTGGCTTTTTAGGTGAAATAGCATTGCTCATAACAACCTTATCAGAACTTGAATTATCAACACCAATTATTTGCTCCTGTCAGAATTATGAATTGCATACATGAAGAGGTGCTCCATTAACCAGAACGTATAAGTAAACTTTATCTGCCAAAGGCAGGATAGCTGGGGAGGGGGATGAGGAGAAAATTAACACACCTTTTTCGAAGTAGCTTCCTTTTTAGGTGAAACAGCAACATGATTAACCTTGTCCAATTCTACATTTTCAGGACCCCTCACGTGAAGCATTTCTGACACAGACGAAAAACCTGATGCCTTGGCTGTGTGCACTAGTTTACCAGTAGGTTTGTGACCTCTTTTTTTCCTACAAGATCACTCATCTTTCAGAATTACCAACTCGAAAATGGTGGAGATGAAAGCCACAACACAACTCAAAACACAAACAAATTACATGCAAAAACTGCAATTGCAAATGCCTCTGCACTTTGGACATTTCCAATCTCCCAACTGGTCCATCTCCTCTGCTTTCTCCCCATATCTAAATCAAAACAACCAAATGCTCATCAGGGAAAAATGCATACAAATATACAGCACTCTACCTATGTACTTTTAACAAAATAGAAGAGTTCCAAAGAAAGATCAACAAAAAAAAAAAAAAAAACGGTTTAGATCACTGAATCTAACCTGTTCAAGAGGCATCTCTGGCAAAACTTAATGGTACAAGGCTTGCCCTTTTTCAGATTCCTACATGAGGCAGCAAAATTCTTGGTTCTCTGACGGCACTTCAACGTGTAAAGTGTAAACCAAGCAACAAAGAGATATCATCAAAATGGACTTGAAACTAGAAACAAAGAAACGAATTGCATAAATAGACTAGTAAACCTACAAAGAAAACCATCTACGTCCCCATAAGCTAAAGTTTTCATTTTTCCTATCATTTCCAAGTTTCCTCAGATACCCAGATTCAGATTTTGCTCTTTCCGCAAATTTTCACATTCAAGAAGGTAAAACATCGAAGAAAACGAAATGGGTATTGGACAGAAATTCAAACAAAATACCTGGTGGCAAGTTTTCTCAATTCCCATGATGGAAGTGGTGCTTGAAGGAAGAGCCACCATTGTTTTGTGCAAGAAAACAAACACCAAAACCAAGTAAAGAGATATTTCACTTCACACACGAGATGGGTTTGAATTTCCCTGACTGTACACTGAGAAGTGAAGACAGAAACGATGGTGAATTTTGAACCTTGTCTGAAAAAAATTTCCTCACTGTTCCTTTCCCTCCTTCAATGGTGGGTTGGCGGGAGGAATAGAAATTATATTGAAATTGTGGCCCAATCTGGAATTTGGAATTTTTAGAGTTTCTCTCTTCTTTTGAGATATTAAATTTGGAGCATCCCTTCTCAGTGTGAATCTTGACGTTGATATAAGTAGGGTCGTTCGAAGTTTGGATTATTAGGTTTTAAGATTTTGAAGGATAAAGTATTCCGAAACAAATAAATGAGTTTTCTTCTAAGTTGATAACTTATTGGTTAGGTTTTGATTCAATTCAAATCAATTTCTAAGTTGATAACTTATTGGTTAGGTTTTGATTCAAATCAAACCAAACTGAATCAGTATTAATCGCTTAGGTTTGATTTGTATTGATCCAATTGATTTTTTTTTTCTAGGAACCTTTTTCTTAAATTCAAACCCAACTTTATTATTTTCTTACCAACTGCTCAATCAATGAGAAATTTACCTAACCTCTCAAAAATAAAATTGGAAAAAAATCAATAAAAATAAGAAAATGTTTATTTTGTGATAAGATTTTTTGTTAAAATATAAAGAACATTAATATGAAGTGGGTTGGTACAATTTCCTTTTTTGTTTTATGATATAGGTTGGTACATTATTAGAACCATTTATTCAAAAGATCAATTTTTAATAATTAAAAAGACTTTTAATGAAGACATACGTATTCATTCAATTTCAATTTTATTTTACTATATGAAGTTTACCTAATGAGACTGTTTAATATATGTAAATATTATTTATGATAAAAAAAAACTAATTTTATTTTCTATTATTTAACTATAGAGTAGTGCTTTTTAACACAAGATTTTACAAGAATTATGTTATTAATGCACAATCATCATTTTGATAAATTAGAAGAGTGTGATAAAACAGTTACAAAGTTGAGATTCATAATTTAATATATATATATATATATATATATATATATAGTGTCAGAATCAATCAATGATGCATGAATATACGGTCGAGTATTAAATACGACACCGATACAATATAAGAATATAACATTTTTTACCATTACAGGACATAATATTATATATATATATATCATCTTATAAAGCATAAAAAAATATAAAATCATCATAATACATCATAAATAAAAAATAATAGTTGAGTCATTCCATAATTAAATGAGAAAAGTGAAGAAAATAATTTTTATTTTCAACATTAGTTATTATAGATATCATAAAATATTAACATTTATTAAATTCTTATCATATCTCACCTATATTGCCATAAAATTCAAAAATAAAAAATAAAAATAATAGGATGGAGGCTAAAAGTATGATTGTGTATGAAGAGTATACGATACGATATTCGATACACAGGTACGGCAAATACTTTAAAGTATCAGTGCTTTATAAGGATCAATTAATACAAGAGTAAGAAGAATTCTTACATTAATATTTTACTATTGATTTCACTTTATTCTAATGGTTTAAAATTACCAAATTTAATAAAGAAAGATAATAATAACATATATTTTCAATAAATAGGAAAAATAATGAAACTAGTATTAAATGAAGAAAGAGAATTTGACACTAATTATTAAATAAAAAATTAAAAAAATATAATTAACTATTTAATTAAAAAATATATGTTTTTAAAAAAATTATAAATTTTTTCATAAAATATTAATAATTTATAACTTATTAAAATAATTTAATAATTTATAAATCTTTTATATTCAATAAACACATCAAGAAAAACAAAGTAATTTTAATATATTATTTAATTAAATTATAAATTGTTAATATTTTATGAAAATATTTTATAAAGTTTTAAAAATACAAAATTTTATTTTTATAATAATTAATTTGTAATTTTTTTTATCATTTTTCATTCTTTCATTTAATAAAAAGAGTCAAAATCTCTTTTATCATTAAATACAGGTTTTGCTATTCTCTCTCTTCACTAAAAATATATGTTATTATTTTCTTTTTTCACTAAATTCGATAGTTTTAAATCATTAGATTAAAATAAAATAAATAGTTAGAAATTTATGTAAGAGTTCTTTTCTTATATTGGTGTCAATTGATCATGACACATATATAACGAAATTATTAATTTTATTTTATAATTAAATTTGTCTATTACTTTTTTCATTTTTTATTTATGTTGGTGTATGCTCTAAGGTCAGTTATATATTGACTTTATAGTTTACATTGTATCATGACATTTATTTAATATATAAGGCATTTCATTTATTGTGTTATTTATTTATATTAAATAAACATAATAGAGTCCTTAGAATGACAAATTCTATGCCATGGAATATCAAGTATGTGACTTGATAGTGAGATGTCATTGGTTGAATTGGAACGCTATTCTTAAATGTCTTTAGTCAAGTATTACTGTTAATTAAGACGACAGTAATGCGTTGAGACTAGTATGTGTGTAAGCTGATGATCGTGTCTCACAAGTAGTGGATATGAGATATCAAGTCTACACATGTGTATATATTAGAGTAATGATGTACTGAATTGACCCACCATAAGAACACTACATAGATCGTTACGTGAGTGTCATGTGTGGTTCTCATAGTTATAGTAGTGTATGTGGTCCTTTGACTTGAGGTCATTACGATTCCCTACATGAAAAGTTATATGTTTCAATATTGTCAAACGTCACCTGTAACAAGGTGATCATGAAGTCGATTATTGGACATGTTACAAGTCATGCAAAGGGATGTGAGTGACGTAGATAGGATTTGTCTCTCCCACATAACGGGAGCGATATCTTCAGGCCCTTTGATGAGTGAGACTTGAAAATGCATGGCCGTATTCAAATGAGTCGATATAAGATATTAATCTCATTTGTTTTTATAAATCTACTCAGCAATCAAGAAACCAATGATAGAACTTTACAAGAGTGACACATTTCATGTCTTGTGTTCAATCAAGATATCATGACAAAAGGACTAGACTACATGGTAACATTAATCACGATTAAAGTATGTCAAATTACTGACATTCCTATTACTTGAGTAGCAATGATGTATTTCTAGATATCGCTCACTATTTATAATATTAAATAGGATTTAATACTACTGTTAACGTAATAGAATCCTACATGGTTACACAAATTGAATAGATTGTAATTGAGTTAAATGGAGCTAGTTAAACCTTTAGTAAGATTAGATGGGACAACCCAATTGAATAGGCCCACACATGAGTTTGACCTAGGTTAAATATGTGTAGGGAGCCTATATATATACATCTCTTAGTCTCTTATGTCGCACTACTACACACGGACAACTGAGAGTCGGAAACAGTTTCTGAATAGAGAATCAGAGAGGAATCTGCCCCCCGCTTTGTGGCTAGCACCGTGCCGAAGAGGGAGACCCTCACATCCGTTCGTGTGGATACCGTAGAGACACTACAACAACGTTCGTGCGTTATAACGTTCGTGATTTGTTGTCCATCACGAAACTAATTTCATCTTTAAGGTAATCATCTTAACACGAATTATGACCATCACTTTGATCCTTTGAAAGTTTCAATTTTGTTTTGTTTTTCCGCTACCTATTTTCTGGTATTAAAACCCAACAATTTAATAATTAGTGTCAAATTCTCTTCATTAATTAAATACTAGTTTTATTATTCTTTTTCTTCATTAAAAATATGTTATTATTATCTTTTTTCATTAAATTTGGTAATCTTAAATATTAGATTAAAGTGAAATAAATGGTCACAGATTGGTGTAAGAATTCTTCTCTTGCATTTGTGTCAATTGATCCCGACCTTATACATGTACTTTAATACGTTAAATTGAATTAGGTTTGATTTTCATTGTTAGTAGAGGTGGAAATAGGTCAATACTTACCTTAAATATGCTTAGTTTGTTTTGCAAAACAGACTTTAGCATGACCTATTACTTATCATAGGTTTTTTTTTGTCTAGCCTTACTTTTTTATGAAAACAAAAAAGTATGGTATGACTTGAAAACTTATTTAAATACTTACATTGTATAAAGGCATTTAAATGAGCTAATATGCTCAAACTTTTATAGGTCTAAGGTATAACTAATATTTAAGAAAATTATTGTATTATGTATAAAATGAATAAATTATATAAATATATATAACTAATAAATTATATAAGTATTATGAATTTTTAACTATATATTATTATAATAAATAAATAAGTTGGTTTGTTAGGCCAAATAAGCCTCTTAGAAGGCCTAGACCTTGGCCTATTTAACTAAATAAGTTTTTATAAAAACTTAAGTATGTCTTGTTTAATAAATAGATTAGACCAAAGTAAACTTAAATATATGTTAGGCCGTATGTTCTCATATTAGACCGCTTAGCTTATTTTCACTCATAGTTGTTAGCAATTTTTTTTTATAGGCTATCTATAACTATTACTATAATCTTTCGCTGAGACTTGTGACATGTCATGGCCCATGACATTAGAATTAGATAACCATTCCTCTTCTTAAACTTTTGATAAATTATTAAAACAAATTGACGTAATATCTTTATTTACTGTTATCTAATCTCTCATTTTGGCCTCACTCTAAGGTTTCTTATAAGTAGGTTCTTACTCTGGGGTTTCTTAATTATAAGTATGGTGGAGCTCTTGTTTAACAACTATTGTTCTCCTTGTGTGTGATAATTGGCCCCCTACCTTGATGAAGTTATAGATAGCACCTTATTTCTTTTCTATTTTCTAAGAATTTAAATAATGAGAGAGAATTAAGAAGATAATGACTAGGTAGATCTTTAAACCTCTTCTTTAGAGTAATTCTATAAGAATACAAGTCCGAAAATAGCTTGAATTTCAACCTAAGTTCAAGAATTATATTTGAAGCATGATGATGTTATACTTTGTTAGGACTAAAATTGAAATTAGAATTTTATAATTCTAATTCTATCATCAAAATAGACTATTTTTATTAAATTATAATTAAGTTGACTCTTTTTGTTTTTCTCCCTTTTCTCACGTGTATGTGTGCACATAATTTTGGGTTTGAACTTTGAATGTTACCGGTTTTTCTCTTTTGATTTGCATCTTATTTTGCCTAAAAACCTAATCTTTTTGCATCTTAGTAAATCCATCACCTTGCTAAACTTTTTTTTTCGCACTTGTTTTGCATTATTCCTTGCATGAAATGTCTCTCCTTAATTTGCAAAAATAAAAACAGTAAGAAAATGTTACATAGTTATTTTTTTTTGTCATAATTTTTTCCAGAATAAGTTTGTATGTATATTTTCTATTAGATGGATTATCTTATCCAACAACAAACCTTAAATCTAACTTAATTTTGTTGACATTCTAATTTTTCTTTTTGTTAATTGTGTAACATTACTCAAATCTTGTTATTTTTTTTTTCTTGCATAAAAAAGTCAACACTTGTTGTTGGAAAAAATGACAACTTGTTAGAATATATAATTTGGAAGAAATATTTCTCAATTTTGGAAATTTAATTTTTTTTATCCTAATTGTATAGCATAAATTAGAAATATGAATTTTTTTATTATTATAATTGTGTAGTATGAGAGGCTATGTCCAAGTTCATATATGATATTTGTGTATATACATGTATTTATTAGTGGATGGAGATTCAAAGCGTTATTCAATTATGTATAAAAAATATGTAAATTCATATATCTATTAAGATTCAGAATATAAGTCAAATGAGGAATTACTCAAAAAGTTCTCATAGTAGGTGTCAACCTTTTTTTTTTAGGACAAAAGAGTTGAAGCTTAGGAGTCAACTTTAATTATATGTTAGGGTGAAAATAAATTAGTTTTTACCTTAAATAAGCTTGACTTATTTTACAAAATATTGGTCTTAGCCTAACTTATTATTTATTATAGGGTTTTTTATGGGCCTAACTTGATTTTTTTTGTGAAAACATAAAAGTTTGGTCTAACTTGAAAGTCTATTTAAATTCCTACATTATATAAAAGTCTTTAAATAAGCTAATAGACTCAAACTTTATAAGTTTTAAATATATTTAACCTTTAAAAAAATTATTTTATTGTATATAAAATAAAATTATATTTATATATAACTAATAAATTATATAAATATTATAAATTTCACATTATATATTATTATAATAAATAAATAAGTTAATATATTAGGTTAAATAGGCATTTTAAAAAGCTTGAGCCTTAACCTATTTAATTAAATTAATTTTTTTTAAAATTTAAATATAACTTGTTCGATAAATATGATAGGTCAAAATAAACTAAATCACAGGCCTCTATTAAATTGCCTGACCTATTTCTTCCCTTAATTATATGTATATATGATGTAAATTCATAAATCTATTAACATGCAAAAATTTAATAGGTGAATCCATAACTGAGTTGAGAAATTACATATTACAAATACTTGGAAGGCCCCAGGGCAAGGGAGCTAACTTTTAATATATGGTACACATCTACGTCAATAATCAACAGATAATTGAATAAGATTTTGACACCTTACAAGTTTTTTTTTTAGTTTTTTCACAATTACAAAGAATGTATTATATTTTTGTTTTCATTTTATAATTTTTTTTTGTAAAGTTGTATTAAAATTTATTCATATATATATATATATAATTTAATATATCTGCATCCACAAATACATGAAAATAATGTTTAACCTGCAATTTTCTTTTAAAATAAAATAAATGCAAGCTTTCTTTTCTTACCCTTACTCTTAAATTTACGTAAAGTTACATCAATATATTTTTATAAGTTCGCACATAATTCAAAATTTTTATAAATAATAATTTTTTTTCTCTTTAAAAATTCCTCTTCTATAATATTGTCCAAAATTATAAGAGTTATTATTATTATTATTATTATTGTTAGGCATAATATTCAACAACTTTCAATATCTTCTCTTTAATTCATATGTAACTTTTTTAGGGACTTCTTAGAAAATAAATTCTTTTGCAGGGCTACCTTCTAAATAATTGATGATACCTGTAATATATACTTATATATGTTACAAATATTAATCCTTAGCTATTAATCTACAATTATTTAGATTCAATGGTTCAAATTACAAAGGTTATTTACCCACTCTATTGATTAAGGTGCATGAAAGTCATTGGTATTCGATAGATTATAAATATAAATATATACAAATGAAGTGCCACTCAATTCATAAATTGGCTTCATATGAATAGAGCTTAGCCAAAATTGACTATTTAAAAAGTATGTAAAGACACTGTGATCTCATAAAAATAAATAAATATATACTTTACTGTCTAACTCAATCAAACTTATTCATTATATCTAGTTGATTAAGTTTTAATACAAAATACTCATAAAATGTGACATAAATAATAAGTAAATTTGAATTCAACTATTAATAAATTTTTACAATGTTAAAAATTTAAATTTATAGAAAAACACTGTAAAAAGGACAGCCTCTATATTCAAAAAAATTTAATTTTAATCCACTATCAATGTAAAAAAAATTTTATACTGTCATCCAATCATGTGTTGACACATCATTAAAAGAGTTAAACTTTGTAAATAATTATTGTGATAGTCAAACTTTTTTAATAATTTGACAATACATAATTAGATGACAGTGTAAAACGGTGAATCAAAATTACTCTATTCAAAATAAGATTAGTTTCATATAAAAAAAATATATAATGATATTCGGATAAATATCAACAACAAAAAAATCTATACAAAATCATTCAGATTACTTAAGCATTTTTGTAAATAGATTCAGTTGCAAATTTAATCTCAGTCAACTCATCAATTGCTAAATATAGTTACAAACTTAAATCTAAGTCAACCTCTCAATTGCTATATTTGTATAGTTTCCTTTCTTCTTTTTTCCCTACACCCTCTCCACCATGAATTGCAGTACCTAAGCTTCTTACAACCACCATACCTAACTAAGCCTAATAAGCCAACTTCCCATCCCCCTCCACTCCACACACCATGTCAATCACATCATCCAAACAACCCCTCTTTCACACCATCATCACCATCATCATCATCATCACCCCAGTCCACGCTCGGAATGCCCACGTCATCAATTTCCGGTCACCCAATCTCTACCCAGAATCCCTCACATGGGACCCACACGGCCAGCACTTCCTCCTCGGTTCCCTCCGCCACCGCCTCATCGCCGCCGTCTCCGACGCCGGCGTCGTCGAAACCTTCACCACCGACACCACCCTCCCCGACGGCGCCTCCGTCCTCGGCCTCGCTGTCGACTCCCAAAACAACCGCCTCCTCGCCGTCATCGCCGCCGAAGAACCCCTCCCTCCGTTCAACGCCCTCGCCGCCTACGACCTCCGCACCCGCCGCCGCCTCTTCCTCTCCCACCTCCCCGCCGACGGCGCCGCCTCCTCCGCCGCCGCGAACGACGTCGCCGTGGACCACAACGGCAACGCCTTCGTCACCAACTCCGCCGGAAACTACATCTGGAAGGTCACCGTCGAAGGTGAAGCTTCGATCTTCTCGAAGTCTCCGCTGTACACGGATCTTTCCGTGGACCGCGAAGCACCGAATCATCGCCACGCCCTAGGGCTGAACGGGATCGCTTACGTCAGCAAGGGTTACCTTCTGGTGGTGCAATCCAGTACGGGGAGGATGTTCAAGGTTGATGCGGACGACGGCACCGCGAGAAGGGTGTTGCTGAGCGAGGATTTGGTGGGTGCTGATGACGTGGCGGTGCGTGGAGACGGCGTCGTTGTGGTGGTTTCGCCAGTGAACAAGCTTTGGTTTTTGAAGAGCCAAGATAGTTGGGCGGAAGGGGTGGTTTTCGACAAGGTTGAGGTTGATTTGATGAGGTTTCCAACTTCGGTGGTTGTTGGGGAAAGGGATAGGGTTTATGTGTTGTATGGGCATTTGAATGAGGGGAGAATGAATGGGAATAATGGGAGAGAGAGTTTTGGTATAGCTGAGGTGAGATCTAAGAAGGAGGGTCAAGATGAAAATGTTTGGGTTTTTGTTTTGATTGGGGTTGGTTTTGTTTATTTCTTTTTTTGGAGGTTTCAGATGGGTCAGCTTGTCAAGAAAATGGACCACAAGATCAATTAGTGTTTTGAAACTTATTTATTTATTAGGTTTGTTTCTAGTCGCAATGCTATTTTTTCAAATTGGGTTTTGAATTATAATATAATAACCTGTTGTAGTAGCAGTTTGAGCTTAACTATATATACATGTGCATGTTGGCAATGTTATGGTAATGTTGTGTTGCTGCTTGAGCTGAGTAGTTGCATTCTATATTGACTTGTACGATGGGTACATATATAATTAACTAATTAGAGTGGCTATAAGAAGCCTGCCATTAGTATGTAGTTGTGTTATAGTTGAATCAGTATGGTGGTGACTCTTTTTTCCTACCATTCCATTATGGCTCCCTTACGGGATCATGACAAGTGGTAGCTAGGCTTGGTTTGTGTTGTGATATGGTTCTGAGGAGGACAAACCCTCTAGAAGAATAATGAAGTGCCCGTAGAAGTGCTTGATAGATTGAAACATGTCAAAGAGCACGGAACACTCACATTCCGACGAGAGCATATCCTACTTTACAAAGAAAAAAGGTCAGTAGTAGCGTGAAGCATGTGTTAATTTAATATTGACATAACAAAGAGTGAATCATGTTAAAATTCATTTCTTCTTGATTTAGTTCGCATTTCACATTAAAAAAAAACTAATGCTAATAATAATACAGTTTCGAAGAAAATTATTTTTCTAAAAAAGTACGATGCATACATGAATGCAGTGAAGTTGAAAGCAGAGGTCCATTGCGTGGCGTGGGCAATGGGATATAAATACAATTGAGAAAGTGTTGAAGGTCTACAATTGAATTTTAACGCCAAGGATGATTCTGATGAGGCAAAACAAACATGTACACGGTGTTGAATAAAAAGAACTCAGGAGTCAAGACCATTAGTACAGCAATCCTACAGTCATGTAGAATTCTATTAGTAGTGAATCAAGTGCAATTACAGAATTCTACTTTAGAAACTTAAAGAACCACAGAACTCGGCATCTGGTTTCAAAGCCGTGTGCAGAATCTTTAGCAGTATTTTAAAGCTTAAAGAACCAACAAGGCCTATATGGGAGTTTTTTAGCAGCACTTTTAAGTAAAAATACTCAATCCTGTCACTCGTATCCTAATTACCAAAACCAATAAAGAATTGCATAAACATACTGGAAATATTGCTATAACTGGAAACCAGTAGATTTAGGAAATGAGAGGAATTCATTTATACACCTATGTATAGAATGCCATGACAATATAAGATAATTGGAACCCAAAATTTTTACATTATTGGGCGAACTATGTTTAGTTTGAAAGATCCTAAATTGTCATATCAAACTTGGGATCTTGAATTTATAAAAATGACAACAGATTATCTAACATGCAGACTCTCCCTTTTATAAGCTTATTTTGATTGGAAAGATCAATCACTATTTTTTCTGGTACGTGCTAATCAGATTAGCCATGCATGATGTTGCCTTGTGTTCAATAGGCAGAATTGTCCACCACTTCACATTTCACAAAAGCTGAGCTCTCTAAGAAGACATCCTTTGGTCGTTCCCCTTTGTCAGTCCATATCTTTATTTCTCGTTCTAGTTGCAAAACCTTTTGCAAAGCTTCTCCACCTTAGCCCAGAAGCTGGATTCCGAGCTACCTCCTTTTGGCATGCTCTAGCCATCTTTGGGTGTATCTATATCGTTTAGGCCTAGCCCTGACCATGTAAGGTCCTGTTTCTTCATTCTTCAAAAGAAGGTTATAGTTGGCAATATTTAGGGGTTCTACCAAGCAGCAAAACTTGGTCGCAAGATCAACCCATTCTGGCTTGCCTTCAAACTAATCTGGGAGTTCATACCTTTTCAGCATTTCAATGATCTCATCCCATACACCTGCCAGTACAAGCCTCTTCACATTTGCTTGGAAGTCCCTTGAGTCCTTGTGCAGCTCGAAGGCATCATAATAACCCACGTTGTGAATCTTGAATGCTGCTTGGTAGTCTTTCAATGCATCTATGTTGGACTGAACTTTGTCCTTATCAATTTTCCCCTCGTTCTTGGTGTTTTGTTTCTCCAACTCTCCAGCTGCTCGAAAACATAGTCTTGCTCTTGTGCCGTGAAATCTCAAACAAAACAATTATGACATGCTCTTAAAATTCTCAGCTCGATTCAATAAATCATCTTCAAACCATTCTAATTTTATGCTTGAAATATAATGAATATATTAGATGAAATCTGAAAACTTGAGGTCCAACAAGTACATTATATCCATAACAAGTTGAAGAAATACTAACTACCAGTCCAAGGTCATTCAAGGCCACGTTAATTGTTGCAGTATCACCATTTGAGCTATCCGCAGACAAAGGAAGCTCCTCAAGTTGGTCTAAGTACACCACATTCTGCATTTCCAAGCTTTCTTGTAGTTCAGCATCATAGACTAGATGTTCCTGTATGCTTTTCCTAGCAACCTCAGCACCTTCTGCCAAATTGCTTAGCTGAGCAGAGTGGAACATGAGCTGCAGAAGAGCATCTGGGTTTCTTATGACAACCAGCTTTCCATTTCCAGTGCAGAAGATGTACGTTCCCAAGGGCCTATGAGGGCTTAAATCAATAAAATTTGTGCAGCATGGCTTGTGACAGTTGCTGCATTCCTTATCACAGTCAAGCAGAAATCAGAAGTCTCACTAACTAAATCGGTGGTTGTCAGTTAATTACCTCAGATTTAAGTGATGAACTACTCAGCTTCATCATTCATTAGCAGTGCTTCTAAGTGAGGGAAATAGTGTAAGATTTATCTTTGTTTTCTCAAAAGAATTTCCAGCATACCAAGTATTGGCAACCCAAGATCCCAGAAAGCAAATAATAAGATTAGCATCTGAGCAGCTGTGAATCTTCTCAAGAAGATAATGCTTTTCTGGTGACTTGTGAGCTTTTAAGGCCAGAGCACATGCTGTCTCCAAGCCTCCCCCCATCCATGTTTTGAGCTTTTCCTTCTCTAGCACTCTTCAATTTCAGAAATTTCTCTTCTAGGAAGTTTACATATTTATAAAATAACCCATTAATTGATGTATAGAAATACCTATATACATCTTATTATAACAGAAGCACTCAACTTCTTGAGATAGAGTTAATTAGTGTAGAACTGTTCTCACACAATAACATTAACAATGATTATATACTTTTCAACTCTATTTTCTTTACATATCAAAATAATGCATATGACATCCTGAAAAATAAGCCAAAAAGGGAAAATTCAAAGCAATGATGTCAATCAATAGTATCAAACATGAGGAAACTAGCTTTGGGCAATAATGTAATTTTAAGATCTTAAGACTGCATAGGTTTGAGTTCCTTGGAAAGGATATGCTATACAATTGTGGACAATATTCTATCCTCAGCACTTGTAGCTTTTTCATAGAGCACCTTGAAGACAGGTCTCGAAACAATTCTTCAAGATCATGCATATCATGCAACCATAAGAATACTAGCTTAGAGAACATAGCTTCTGCTTGAATCAAATCGACATCTAAAGAATTGGCACAGGTATTGAGCAAAGTAGTAGTATCAACGAGACACTTTATCCCTGAACAAGACTCTAGTGTTAGACTAGTCAACTGATTCACGTGTTGTTTATCCATGTCCATGATTATATTTTTGCAGCCTTGAAATTGCTTCAAATAAAGGCCCTCTGCTCTTAGAAAGAGATCTTTGATTGACCAGTCACTTAGAGCAGAGGCATCAAAGCCTTCAAGATCTATACTTATGAATCTTAATCCTCCACAATTTTTGAGAAAAATATCTCGGCAATCTACAAAATCAGAAACATCTTTCTTGGAAAGCCATATGTAATACCTCTGCAGTTTTGGAAAGGATACATTTTCTAGAGAATAATTTCCACATGCAGATATAAACAATTCCTGTAACATCGAACATCTTGTTATTACTTCATAAGGATTATTCCTCTCAATGTCACAAGAGTACAAATCCAAAAGCTTCAACTTATTCAATTCTCCAATCTCATTGGGTAATTCAATGAATGAAGAACCACGCAAGTCAAGAATCTCCAGTCCTTTGATGCTTCCCAACACAGAGATGTCACCCAATTTATATCCTCTCAGGCAAAGGGTTCGAAGATTTGTTAATGACCCAATTGATTAAGGGATTGACAAAGTTGACATGTCACGCCAAAATACATCTTGACCACATCCCACCTACAGCTAAATGCCATAAGAGCCAAGACTTCGAGATCTTTTCTTCCTACAAGATAAGCATTTGGCATATTATAATCGCCAAAAGTGCGAATTTTAAGTGCAGGGCAAAGCAATTGATGAGGGAGTTCAGGTTTTTCCAAGTCCCCCAAGGATATTACTGCAGTATCCTTTATAATTTCATCCTCTTTCAACATTTTAGGAATCACTTTGCTAGATACCAAAATTGCTTGACCATCAGTGGATGCAATAGGCTACATCACAAACCATGTCATGCATTATTAGAAGTTCTTTCTCATTAGTAGGCATCAACAAACAACAATCTACGAGGGTGTTGGCAGCTGCATTAAACTCCATTCTTGTTGTGCCAAGATCAGTCAAACTTGGCTCCTGCAACATTCCCTTGCTAAACCGAACCAAATCCTCCATATGGATCTCATGATCTTCAGGAAACATACAACACAACAAGAGGAGGGACTTGGCTAACTGGTTTGTCAGATTGTCGTAACTTAACCTGAGACATACATAGGGACATGTCTGGCCCTTTGGAACATCAATTGGATGGGAATTTTCTAGTCTAGACCATGCTAACTCCCAACACTCAAAAGCCTTTCCCTTTAACCTGCTTCCCACTGTCACAATAGCTATAAGCAGTCCTTGACATTTGTTAGCAATTCTCTTTGCCACCCCTCTCAAGTCTTCTGGGGAATCATCAGATATTTGTGCACGTTGCTTGAACAAGGTCCAACATTCCTTTTCAGTTAACATAGAGAGTTCAATTATGCTTTGGCAACCCATTGAAGTGCATACTTCTTGTTTGCGTGTAGTGAGGATGCTGCTGCAATTGTTGTCATTCTCATTCAATGGAATCCCAATAGCTTCCAAGTTCAGCTGCTTCCATACATCATCCAAGATTATAAGAATCTTTTCAGTTTTTAATATCTCATATAGCCGTTGTGCCCTACCAACTGTCTCTTCCATCAATTTGAAACTCAATTGGTCAGCTATTTGACCTTGAATAATTCTAACTTTGGGATTTTGAGACACAACCGTCATAACCACCTTGTCAAAAAGCTTTAACTCCTCCAGTCCTCCTCCTCTACTTTCTTGCCCAACTCTTTTGCCAAAGTGGTTTTACCAGAACCTCCCATCCCTACCAGTCCAATCATGCTGCTCTTGTCATCTTGGATTGCCTTTAGTAACGGATCATAAGCTGACTTCATGGAATCGAGCCATACGAAATCTTTGCAAGAGAAGTATTTCATGCGTGGGAGTTCAATGGGATGTGAAAATGGCTCAATTTTACTGTTCTTGTTGAGCTCCTTCATTTGCTGTGTCATGCTTGCCACCTGTTTTGCTAGAAAATATTGCAGTGTCACATTCAAACAGCTCTTGCTTGCTTCCACCCTTTCTTCCTGCTTCTGCACGTCATCCAGAACCTCCTTCACATCATTCAGCCATTTTTCAACTAGTTGTACAATCTTTTCAGCAATTCTTTTGGCCTCTTCAGCACGTTCTTTCATGTCCTGCAGTGTTGTTTTCAAGTTTGTCTTTGCTTTTCGAAGATCACTAACAAGTTTGTTGAAACAGAATAAATATTGAGCATGACTTATAATTGGATCCACCAGATGCTCTACTGTCATAGCCGCAAGAGAGATACCGACTTCGGCCATTTTCCTACAACTCAAAAGCTTGAGATTAGTTTATTTCAATATTGTGTTTATATCTATAACTGTAGTTTTCATAGGTTTGTTTGATAAAAATTTGAATAAAAGAGAAAAATAATAATAACTACAGTCAACTTCTTGAGAACCCATTAATTAATGAATGTATAACTAATCTCACACAATAGCATTGGCAATGATTACATACTCTGCCTCTCAATATTTTCTTTACAAATTAAAACAACGAATATGAAATCCTCAAAAATAATCCAAAAAGGAAAAATTCAAAGCAATGATTTCAATCATTAGTATCAAACATGAGGAAACTAGCAACAGCTAGTAATTTAAAGTGGTCAGCAAAAATTTTCTTCCCTTATTTTCTTTTTAAGAAAATCTTTGTTTTCATAAGCTTAAATAAATTTCTGATAGCAATATTTTTCAGGAAAATCTCTTCTACCAAAACCAAACAGAGTCCAAGAGAGAGAAAATAAAATAAAAAGCATGTTCCTATGATTTACCAATGATATATTTCGGTTCTGTCCTTTCACCTTAAATCCAATCATACAAATAGTTAAATACTATGTATTTGAGATATGAAGCAGTGCAAGGAATGAGGATGAAACAAACCTTGGATGAAGAAGATTTCAGATGAACCAAGACTCTGCCTTTACCAAGCTTAGATAGCAGAAAGAAGAAGATAGGCTACTATTGAAGACGACTTACTCATAAGTTGACTCAGTCTGAGAGTGATTAGTGGCTGGTAATACCCACAACTTCAAAAGGGATGATGTTTTGTCCTTTTGAGCAGTGCTTTAAAAATCGATCCAATTGTCCGTTCAATCGATCCAATCGATTGGAAGCTTTATCGGTTCTGATTTAATTAAAGGATCGTCTAAGTAGTTAAATTATAAAAAATTATTAAAAAATAAATTGAATTGGTTAAACTGGTAAAAACTGAAAATAAAAAATTGGCCGATTCATTCATCAATTTTTAAATTAAATTTTTATTAAAAAAGAAAGAAAAAAATAGTTTTTTTTAAAAAAGAAAAAACTTAGGATTTAACTCTTTTGAGAGTTAGGTTGGTGGTTTCTATAATTTTAATCTTTCTTTTTCACAAAATAGATAGTAACACAATAAAACAGATTATGATTTTTATGATTTATTATATATATATATATATAGTATATAGTATACCGATTCAACCACTGGTTCAACCGATCAAACCGATTCAATCTTTAATTACTCTATTCTCTGGTTATCCAGTTCAACCGATTTTTAAAACATTGCTTTTGAGTCAACTTTTGGGTCTTTGACCCCGTTTAGTCACCAAAAAAAGAACAACTTCAAAAGGGTTGATGATATCCATTTGAGTATTTGAGTTCATGAAGGACAACAGAAAACGAGGAAAAGATTTTTTTCCCGCGTGAAATAAGAAGAAAAGGTTGATAATGGGGAAATGTACCCAAGCAGGAGAGTTTTTAGTTTTTAATGACATTTTGTCTATTTAATTGAAGAGCTATAAATAAATTTGATGGAAAATATAACCTTTTTTTTGTTTATTCATGTTAGTTGATGTTATAGTCACCAAAAAATGTTAGACGAGGTTATTATCACCATCAAGGCCGGTTCCATATTTTTTAAAAACTAAATATCTATGAAATTATTATTTGGTATAGAAATATCAGTTAAATGAGAAAATGAGTGAGAGACGCATACGAAATATTTCATTTAAGAACTTTTTATTAAGAATAAAACTAATATTATTTAAATTTTTATTATTTTTGACAGTGGATTTCTCACTGTGAGGGGAAGTGACGTGATGAGAGTTGAGAGGTAAAAACAGAAACTAACATTTTCTTAATTATTTAAAATAAAAAATATTAAGTGAACATTATAATAGAGTGGGAAAAAACAAGATTTTACCCAAGGTATTTTTCTCTAGTTTTACAAGAACCGTAAGAATGTCGGCAGTTGCACCCAAGAAAACCAGGCCTCCCAACTTTTCTGTCTGTCTGTCTGGAGAAATAGCCCATGAATAGGAGAATCAACTGCCTTTGCCAATTAAAAAATAACAAGCACAAGTGTGGGCCAAAAAAAAAATAGACAACTTTTAGGCTAAAATTTACTTAAGTAGTCACTTCTGTGTGGGGGGCAAACATGCTTTACATATAACAGCATGTTTGGGTCGCCCACCCCAAACGGGCTTTTGCCCATCTAAACTTGATTCTGGCCCTAATTTGGGTTTTCATCTAAAGTACGCTTTTTTTTGCTTATGCGTTCAATGAATGTGATTTATGGCAGAATTACTTTATTCCAACGGTCAAGTACCACTCTATTCTTCTTTTAGCTCGTCTTCACTGTCAGTGCAGTTCGTGTCTCTTCCTTAAACCATTTTTTCATAGTTTTATGGCAAGTTTAGATTGAAATTTAAAATCTTCCAAATATTTAACAAAAGCTTATGATTTTAAATTTTTAAACTTCAATCCAAACATGTAACCCATCAAAAGAAGCTAAAACCAAGTACCGGTTTGAAATTGAGAAACCAAGCGGAATAGAGAAAGTGGGCGTAAATTTATATAAATATTATTATTATTATTTGAGAGATTGTCGAAGATCAGTCTTGAAATCTTGGGCAATTTCTCTCACCTGCCTCTGGAATAGAAGCTTCCTAATAAAGGGCTCCATGCTCTTCTGATATGCCTAATCTCACACAGTGCCACCCTCCCTAACCTAGGGGTGGCTGGTGGCGCTTCTTCACTCCTCCAGTTGCCAATAGCGTTAGCTCACCTATTTCGCTTCATTGCCAATAGTTAGGAGCCTTCGGTGGAGCTACTTCTTTGATTTTCAACTTAAACACTGTTAATTACATGTTTTAAAAAACGGTGTTAGTTCGTTAGTCTTAGCACGGCCTTGTATAGTAATCTGAACTAGTTCGTTCAACCGGTTGAACCATAAAAAGTCTAAAAGTTTAAGATTTTCATTCTCTCAAAGCGGCGTTCAGGGGGCATTCAACACGATAAAAGGACATGTTTGGTTTCTGAAATCACTGGTATCTTTTCACAGCCAGCTTTTCTAACGCTCTTGGTCAATTACTGAAATAATCCCATTTAATTTTTCTTCTCTCTTTACTCCATCCTAAGGTTACTACTACCTGTAAATTTCTCTTCGTGCTCAAAGACTACACTTCTCCCTTCTATGCCACCACTTCCTAGCTCTCTCTTCTCTGCCGACAATTGCAATGTTCATATTCAACATACAAGACAAAAGAGCCAATGCTTATCCCATCGCACCAAGTACTATTACTTTCCCTTTCCAAACCACCCATTGAAGATCAGTTAGAACTTCTGCCCTCCAATTCGTCACTGTCAGCTTACTAGTGAACCATCAATACCATTGATTACTGGTCAGTATATGACGTTTAAGCTTTTCAGCTTACTATAACTCTCGAATCTCACGTTCCCAATCTACAAATTCTCATCCATTGGGCCGCCAAGCAAATACAATGTCAACAATCATTTGCAGATTTGCTACCCTATCGTTGCTAACGCAATGGCATTATCAGCATGTAGACCAAACTAGAATTATATATTATATAGCAATCGGCACAATGAAACATCTTTAAAAAAAAATTGTAGAGTCAAAATTACTCAATGCTCAATCAGCTAGAGTACCCAGCAAAACATGCACCGTACAACCAGATAGTTCAAAACTAAATTAGATTTTCTTTCAACAATGTCTGAATCAACTGAAAGCAGAAAATATCAAACAAAAGAAGACTAGATACTACTTTACTGTTCGCCAGGCAGTGTCTTAATGATATCCGAATCACCTGAAAATAACAATACCATACGAAATTAGAAAACAAAAGCATAAAATTAGCTTCAAATATTGAAATAGATCTGGAAAGCATCAGATACCAGGATCAATAATGCTGAGGCAGCACACTCTGTAATATTTTCCGCATGCAGTGCCCAAATCGACATTGTCTATGATAAACAAGAAATACTTTGTTAAAGATGATTAATAAAACAGAAATATACAGGAACCTTAAAATTATGTCTATTGAAAAATTCTACCAGATATCACAGCATGTGACATCATACACAATGGCATGTAAAATAAATTTCACAAGAAAAACAGCAGCAAGTGCATCAAAGGCAGCAACCAATACCATATTCATAGTTACAAAAATACCAATCACTCAACTGACCAAAAAGAGAAACATAACTGAAAAACTACACGCTTCAATTAAAAATACTTCCAGATGTAACTACTGAACCTTTAAGGTGATAGGCAATATGACAATTTTCTACAACTACAAATTTCCGTGGAACATCTGCTAAGGAAATTAAACCCCGGATACTTTGAAACCAAGTCCATTGAAACCATTGTGCAAGGTGCAATTGAGGACATTCAATTATATGACTTAAGCATGATGTTGCTTTCTACTTCACTAACAAATTTAAGAAGATAATTTTTCATATGGCCTTAAAGCACAATTAATTTGATATCTAAACATATTCTGGCCCAAATCATGAAAGATGAAGATCACAGAGGATCAAATATAGTCATGTAAGACGCAAATGCATATGCAAGTAAAGAAAAACCTCAGCAGGATTACACGATTGTTCCTAACCATAATATTCCAAGTTAAATATGCTAAAAATTAAATCAACCTAAATGATTTGAGAGGCTTGTAGACCCGCATCCCACCACAGAAAGATCAGAATAGTCCAGCAAAGAAGGGTAAATTATCTAATGAAGCAGAAATGAAAGATTTGCCACCACCTATCATTTGATGCTTATTAACATAAAATAAATATGACAAGAAAGGTGTTAGGATCATGAACTTACTCCCATTATAATGATGAACTCCAACCTTTGCCAACATGGCATAGTATTCTATTTCTGACTTCCTCAAAGGTGGACAATTGTTGGCAATGATAATCAATTTCCCTGCAAAGAATTGAAAAATATTAATTTTTTTTTAAAAAAAAATCCTACACCATTAGCAAATCACTCAATAACACAAGCAAATATCCACAATAGTAAAAAAAAACCAGTTATAATCTTCACAGATCTAATCACTGTAAATTCAATTCTCTTTCAAGATCGTCAATGGAATTAGGTTTCAATCTCCACCAAAATTTGCCCCAATTCCAACACAGTTTTATTGACATTAAAGTGCCTCCTGATGCTAGAAAAATTCAATTTGCTTCAATATTACCCCCAAAATTTAAAAACAAAAACAAAAAAGAAATTGATAGCACAAATAATATCGTAGGTAACGAAAAATGAGATCAGAGAGAGAAATTGAAGAAATACGTAAAAAAAAAAAGCAATACCTTTGGAGTTCCTTAGGGATTTGAGAACGGTTTTATAACCGAGAGTGTATTTCCCACTCTTCATCACAAGAGCGAGCCTGTTGTTAATGCTCTCATGGGTCTTCTTCTGCAAAAAACAAAAAAAAAAAAAATCATTAACAAGAGAAAAATATGGAGAACGAAAACGATGAATCAGAAACAAAATGTAGAGAGAGAGAGAGAGTACGGTTTTCTTGGCGGCAACCATTGTTGCGGGGTTGGGTGAATCGAAGAGGTGCGTGAAGGTGGAGAAGCAGAGGAGAGGAAACCCTAGGTGGTGCTTATATAGTTGGTCGCTAGCTACCACTAGGGTTTTGTATTTGGGATTGTTTGGATGTGGTTTTACCATAATCTCCTTTTGGAATAAATAAATATCGCTATGATTCGATTTTGGTGAATTGGGCTGGATCTTTTCTTTTGATTCTGGTCATTCCAGCTGCAGGGTCTTTCATTATTCTGTTGGGCCTCCGGGTACCATGGATATTAATTGTTTTTTTTTTCACCCAAAAAGAAAAGTAATATTTTTTAGTTTCTGAAATTTAAAAAGATATATTATGCTATGAATGTTGGTGTTTTTATTTTTTATTTTTTTTGGTATACTAGAAGTCTAGAAGTATCCCTACATTCTTTGGTGTGAGACTAATCATTTTTAAGTTGTTCAGCAATTACAGTTATTAGTCCTCTTTACAATAACGTTTCATAAGATTCGAACTTTTGGCTTTTTTTTTAATCGTAAGTTGCTTACCACTTTAATTAGTCACTTGTGGGTTTAATTCTTTTAATTTAATTAAATATGGATTATATATCATAAATCAATGTTATAAATAAGATTTTAAATTTGTTTCCTAATCAATTTGTAATTTTTTTACATTGTTATTCAATAATGTTTTAACATATCACTAAAAGAGTTAGACTTTTTAAATAGTTGTTATGAATTATGATAGTTAATTTTTTTTAATAATTTATTAATATATAATTAAATAAAAATATAAAAATTAAATATTTTTTTACACTGAATCAAAATTAAATCCTATAAAGAAATATCTAAATTAATAAGGATATAAAATGTCAAATAATTATTTCACCATTACTGTTTGGCCCATGATCACTTGGTTGTTTGGGCTTGTGATTGAGTTATTCATAATGGGTTCCATTGCCCATGACTCAGCATTATGAGAGTTCCTTCCTACTCTCGCACAAAATAAAAATACTACCCCATTAAAACCACAACATATTTCGGTGCACTGGGAAGAGGGCAGTTGCTCTCATGTACACGTTCTCTTTAAACTGGCAATTTATTCTTGTTTATTTTTAGTATCACATATCTCTATGGATTCATCAATTATACTAAGCGCACATTTCACATTAAAGTGTTTTAAGGTCAACTTGAATGATTTCACTGGTGCGAACCTACTTGTACTTACACTATAAGGCTATATAAGTATGGTTACACTCAAGGAGATGATGGCGTTTGGAGAAGAAATAAGGAGGTAGCTGGAAGATATCCGAGAGGAAAGAAGGTTAATTGGTCAAGCTTTTACAAGCTTACAACCTGATGTCGTTACAAGGTTGGATTACAAGGTTGGATGCACTTGAGGAATTTCTTACGATAAGGTAGGATCAATTGAGCTTCATGGAGAAAATGCAGAAATAGTGACCGTGTTGAACATCCTCTCTCACCAAAATCATTGAACTCCTTATCGTGTTTTCCCTTTAGCCTTCTAGTTTAATTATGTCAGTGATGGTTTTGTGCTTCGACAATTTTCAGCGAGCTTGGATGACTTTATTAAGGTATTTTTGAATAAATAACTTATAAGTAATTATTATATTAGAGCTTATTTAATAAGTACTACTGTCATAAACGATGTATATAATAAACTAAATAGTGTTTAGATAAATATTTTAAGAAGTATTTTTCATAAACCTTTTAAAATAAATATTGAACATTTCAAAGATATATTATGAATTGTGTCAATCTCTTAGCCTTTGTTTGGTTTGAGAGAAATGGAGAAGAGGGAAATAAAAGAGAAATAGGAAAGTTCTCTTATTTGATTAGAAGAGAAATAAAGAAGAAAAAAAAATAGAAGGTCTCACAATTTTTTTATTTCTCTCCAAAAGTGAGAAGAAATAAATAAAGGTAAAAATTTGACTAATATACTCTCTTTTTTATTGTTTTATAAATAAATAAATAGGGACAAATATGTATTTATAACAAAATTTAATTTTCTTTCTTTCTTATTTCTCTTATAATTCTCTTAATCCAAAAAAACTTAAAAATCTACTTATTTTCTACTCTATTTCTTTTTTCTCTATTTCTTTCTACTCTATTTCTTTCCACCCTATTTCTCTCATAATCCAAACAAACCATTAAGGTTAATTTTGTCAAAATTTATTATAAAAACAACTAACACTTAAGGTATTTTTAGCTTTTGTAAAAGATTATTTTCATAATCTTAAATTTTTAGCTTATAAAAATAAAGCCAACACAACTTATAAGAGTTTCATAAGTTATTTTAATAAGCTCGTTTAAATAAAATAAAAATAATTTATAAGCACTTATTATAATAAATAAGACAAAATAAATTGTTATTATAATCATTATAATCATAAGCACTTATTATAATAACTTATCCAAATTCACCTAAGTCCTCGATGATGACGTTTTATGCCTTTTTTTTTTTTATATATGTTGTCGGTTATACTATTATTTCTGTAGAGGTTTCAATATTTGGGTACTTTTGATTTCGATGATAGCAAACTCTTTAAAATCGTTATTTCATACTTTGAAGACCTTTAAGCGAATCTTTTGGATATACTTGAGAGTTTGATAAAATTTGATGTTATATATATCGGTATGATTTAATGCTCGTGTATAAGTTTGTTTTGGTGGGCATTTATTACAAGTTATATATATTTATATTCTATTATATAAAATACAATTAATGTAATTTGGATAAATACTATATGTCATTAATATATATGTTTTCTCCCTCTAAATTCTTGCTCATTTAATGCAAGTTTATGTTTAGATATATTGTGTCACATGTTACTTATTTATAATTTTAAAATTAAATCATAAAATTTTATTAATTTGTGTTTAGAGATGTTGAGATTGGTATTTTCAAAATTTTATCTTGAAATTTTGTCTATTGGTGAAATTTTAATTCAAATTTCAATTATTTATTTATATATTAATTTTATCTCTTATCTCTTTAAATATTAATACAATATTTATTTAATTTTGAGGACAATGCAAGAGATTAAGAATTAACTACGTGCATATCCTATTACTTACCACTTTAACATAGCACTCCTTTAATAAGATTATGAATTTAACAAGTATTTTATATTTAATTTTAAATAATTAAAAAATTATCAAACTGATTATTAAAAGAATCTATAATTTTTTCAAAAAAAAATAATCAATGATTTAGTGTTCATTGAAATGTTTAAAAAGTTAGTTTCCATAATTAATTGAATATAATCAAATTGAACTTTAAAATTTAAAAATCATAAGAACATAATAATATATAAAAACAATATAAATAGGTTATACAATTTACATATTATTATATAAAACACAATTCATGCAAGTGAAGTCAAATTTTACTCATTTGATATACTCTTATTTTTCATGAATCCAAAATATATTTAAAAAAATTTAAATCCAATTCAAATTTGAATTATATTTTGATTTTATTTTATTTAAGTAATAAATCTAATTACTCTAATTTTTAAAATTTTATATGAATTTTAATATCAGTTAATTATTTACCTATTAATAAGTGTGATTAATGAAGATCATATATCATAGTATATTCAAATTATTAATATTTTTTAAATTAATTAAATATCAATTATACTTATTTTCCTATTATAATAAATAAATATTCTAATAAATATTTAATTTGAAATAGTTTTAACTTTAATCAAATACTTCAAGTTTTATATTTTTATAGTGATTATTTTTTATGTTTTTACATCTTACTAGACACTAAATATATTAAATGATTTGTGATCAAGTTAATTTTTACGAGTTTTTTAAAATATTTTTCATCTTAAATAATTAAATTAGAAAGTGACTAAGCTATTTTTTTTGTGTAAATCTGTTTAAAAAATTCTTATAAGAGTATCAAAATGAATAACTGATTTCAATTTTAAAAATTTATACACATATAATATAATAAATTCGTGCATCACACGAATAATAAAACTAGTAAAAGTTAATACTAGAGAGAGTTTTTTACAAGTGTCACGTTAGAGAAGAGAAAATGTTTGACAAGTATTCTTTAACAAGAAAAGAAAACTTGACAAATGCCACTTAAAAAGTGATTATTGAAAAATAATTAATTAATAAAATTTTAAGAAGAAAGTGGTGGTAAAAATGTGTGAGATTAATTAATAGTAAATGATATACAATACAGCTTAAAATGATAGATTCAGTTTCCCTTATAAACCATTAAAATACTTACACGTTGAAGAAATATCAATTCATTAAAGAAAGATGAATAGTTTTATAAATATAAGAGCAAATTATGTAAATTTAAAAGTTTAAAATAGTTTAAATAAAACTCAATAAGGTGAAGGAATGCGAGGACCCTAAATGGCCCAGCTTTTTTGGATCCCTTACCAATATGCTTTTGCTACAAATTCTGGTACAAGGGATTTGGGGATGATCTCTCGAGACTCTACAAGATCTTTTCAGGATAGTGCTTCAATACCTTGTACAACTTTAAGTTCTATCAAGATTATGGTTGTGAAACGAGTCATACAGTACTAATTTTATTAACTTGTGTGATACATGAATTTGTTAAATTAAATGTGTATAAATTTTTAAATAATAATATATTTTTTATTGTAATACTTTTTACATAAGTTTCTTTATAATATCTATATAAAAAATAGTTCAATCACTTCTTAAATTAATTATATAATAAGAAAATCATAAAACTCATAAAAATTAATCTTAGAATGAAATAATTAACATATTTAGTGTCTCTCAAGATTTAAGAAAAATGAAATAATAACTATAAAAATATTCTTCACTTAAGGTCTTTGATTGCTAGTCTTTAACAATATCAAGCAGCTTTACAATATTGGAACACGCATAATGAGTCTGTAATATTTTAACACATGAGGGCTAAACATAACCATTCAGTTTATAACTAAATATATTTTTAACTTTTTAATCAATATATTGATTAAAAAAATGTGAATGGTATAACTGTACAAAGAAAATATATCTAACCTTTAAAATTCGTTTCGCTGATAAGATTATAGAACCATAAAATCCTTACTTTAAGCTTTCATATTTTCTAATCATTATTGGCATTGACCTCATTAACAAAATCATACCGGGTAGTCATTGCAGCACTAAAATGAACAAAAAATCAAATCCATTCAATCACACCAAATAAAAACAAAGTAAAGAACCGAAAACATTATATAGAACTCAAAACTTCACTGTATAAAGCATGACTATAATAATAACTTAAAACCAAAAATGTAAAAAATAACAGAGAAAGAGTGGAGAGGAATACAAAGATATTTATCATATCAAAGATCTATTAAGAAATTTCTTATATTCAAAAGCATATTTGATTAGATCTAAATAAATTTAAGATTTGGAGATATTATCCACATTAGGTTAACACATTTAAAAATTAAGAAATTTTTTGATTTAGTTGCATGTTGTTTAGACTCGTTAATTTTATATTTTGAAAAATTATACAATTATGATTTATAGTCGTTCTTCCATTAAGTTGGATACTATTTGCCTACAAAATTTGCATTAGAAAATAGTTTTTTAAACTAGACTTTATGATGTTCTTAACAGGATTGAGGAGTCGTTGATTGGATAAATTTCAAAAATATAAAACAGAATTACTCTATTTATATAATGATTTTTTTTAAATTTGATTTCACCTATCCTAAAAGATAAGAGACATTATATGACTTATCAAAAAGATATTTATCATATTTAAGATCTAAAAAAATTAAATATTAACAAATTTTTATATTTAAAAGTATATCTAATAATATCTAAACAAATCTACGATTTGAAGGTATTATCCATATTATGGTTTTAAAAAATCTGTGAATAATCCATTTAAAAATTAAGAAATTGTTTGCTTTAATTACATGTCATTTAGACCTATTAATTTTATTTTTTCTAAAATTATGTAATTGTGATTTATGGTCATTTTTCTGTTGAGATAGATACTAAGATTGCTTAAAAATTCTACATTAGAAACCACTTTTTCAAATAGTAAGATAATGTGAGAGTCATATTAAGAATTAATTAGTTATTATTTAAATTTTAAGATAAAAATAAAATTCAAAATTATATTTCATTACTTATTAGAGAGATAAGATAAATTATAACTTAAATAAAATAAAATAAATTATGTAATATAACTAAAAGATCAGTATAAAAACAATTTAAATTTTACAATAATACTATCAGCAAGAAGAAAATAACTTAAATCTGAAAAACGAGATTGGATAGTACTAATTTTCATGTAACATAATATAATATTTTATATTGTATATCCTTATATAAGCATGAGTAAATATTTAATTTGATCATCTAAAGATACATTGGATATCATGTTGGTCCTTCAATTATTTTTGACATTAAATTGATCCTTTTAAGTCAATTTTTAGGGACCAATTTAATATAAAAAATGACTTTAAATGATCAATTTGAAGTCAAAAAATAATATTGGAGGACCAAATTGATGTTCAATACATCTTTGGAGGACTATTTTGATGTCAAAAATAATTAAAAGGCTAAATTGACGTTAGTGTATCTTTAAGGACTAATTTGAGTATTAATAAGCATTTTATCATATAATTATTATTTATTTTATATCAATTTTATATAGGTTACTGTACCTAGATTTTGTTTCGAGTATATTTACTTTTAGCAATTTGTTAAATATTTATTGGTCAATGGTTATTATAATGAAATGAATAAACACTTATTTTAATCCTTTAAAGACATATACGATATCAAATTAGTTCTTAAATGTCACATTTTTATCATTAAATTAATTCTTAAAATGACATTAAATGAATTATTAAAGTAAGAAACCAATGGTATTAATTATCATTAAAGAATGAATTTAATTTCTAATAAATAGAGGAACAATTAATGTTGCTTATATTTTTAATAGATTAAAATAAATATTTACTTAAAAAAAAATTTCGAGATATACTTGGTGTAAGATAATTCACTTACATTATACCATTGAACGTGTTTCATATTAGTTATTTGAATCCTCATTATTTGTTATTATCTATACATCAACCATGAAAAGTAACTAATGTGACACGCTTAATGATAAAGTATAAAAGAAATGTCTTACACTTTATATACATAAAAATCTCTCTTTAATATTTAAAGTAGGATTTTGATGACTCTTGAAGGCCTTAACCATTGGATGCACTACATCATGATATTAGGGTGAGACCTGATGCTAAGATGCAATGAGATTCTACAACTAAGTTCTTTAAAGTAAATCACTATGATTGGATTAATTGTGAGAAATTTAAGTAATTTAGAATAGATTATAAATTCAAATTTTTATGTCGCTACTATACTATAAAAAAATCCTTTAAAGTACACTAAATATAACCAATTCATAATAAATATTTAATAATTAATCAACTACTTTATTTTTCTTAATTAATAATTAATATTTAATTATATGTCTTATTTAATTAAAATATAATTAAATGAAATACATGTTAAATATATATTTTTTTTTTATACATGGCCTCATTAGAATCAATAAAGGCTCCACTCTAGAAGTAGGGCTTAAGGACAATCCCTTAAGGGGTTTTTAAGGAAAGGGAAGGGAAAAAAGAAGGAGAAAATGATATGCACTTACTAAGAATTAAATCATGCATCTAACACTAATATTAAATGTCCTTTATCAAATGAGTTAAGTTCATGAGATATGTTAAATATTAATTATTAATTATAAAAAGATATCAATATATTATAAAAAAGATGGTATGAAATAAATCTCTAAATATGAGGAGTTATTATAATACTTTAATAAGTATGATACTTAGAGTGAATTATCAAATATTTATTAATTGTTAGTTTTATAATAAATATTTAAAACTCTATTAAATATAATATAGAGTCAATAAATATTTCACAACGTATCCCAGATATATACAAGTAACTTAAAAAAAAGAGTTTAATTTTGATTCATTATCAATGTAAAAAATTTTTATACTGTCATCTAATAATATATTAATATATTATTAAAAAATTAAAATTTTAAATAATTATTATGATAATTAATTTTTTAATTATTTATTTATATATTACTAAACAACAATATAAACTTCTTTTATACGAAATCAAAATTAAATTAAAAAAAAAATAAGTACGTGAATAATCCATACCTTCGAAGTTCGAATATATGTAATATAATATAGCACGCCTGTCTGCCTTCTTGAAAATAGAAAAAGCAATAACTCGAATTTTGTCGGTTGTGTATATCCAAGTGCAGTACTTTTTGACTGGTTTAAGACAAATGAAGATTCGGTATGGCCCACTACGAACCAAGTGGGCAAGGCCCACTTCTGTGCATGCGCGTTCTTCCACACTCAATTTTTGGCTCCTCCACACTCATTTGCCAATAAGTTTGTATTAAAAAAAAAAGTTCAACTTTATATATTTTTTGAATAATTTAATTTTAAAATTTTATTAAATATATAATTTTGTTTATAATATTTTTGAAATTGATGATAAATTTCAATAGCGAAAGAGATAAATTATATGAAAAAAATTCATATAATAAAATGTGATTTTTTTGTTAATAAATTTAATAAGGAGTCTTGATTTTCACATTTCAATAATTATGAGAGTAATTTACATAATTTAAAACTTTAAAAAATAATTTACACATAAATTAAAATAAAAGTGGTTTTTTACAATTTAAAAAATAATGGAAAAAGAGAATAACAAGAATTTTCATTTTGGAATGCATTCAAAATAAGTTTTTTTACTGTACATATTTAGAAAAATAATGTCATAGTAGGTTATTTAGAATGACCATTAACAATTACGTACATAAAAAATTATTATTATTTTAATAAAATGAGAACACATATATAATTGAATGATAATTAATTTTTTTTACATAAAATAAATAAAAATTAAACTCCATTCATAATATGTCAACAAGAAGAATACACAAACAAAAGTTATTAAAGCAAAATTCAACCTGATGATTGGTGTGTGCCACGTCCAAACTCCACAGGCATAAACTATAACTTTTTGCATCAAGCATGCGACATGATTTGCTTTGCAAAACGGCTATATTAATGAATGAAGCTTTTCCATTTCGACGTCCTATACTGTACTTTGCCTCATAAACAGTAATCAAGGAGGCATGCAAAAGGAACAGGTCAAAAGATTCGAAAACTTCAATCAATTATTCACTGCTTTCTTTCTTCCCCTTTTTCCACTCAAAAGAGTAAGTATCCTCTAATGAACAATTCATCGCTCCGAACTATATATTATAGTAAATACAGCATCCAAACTTTTGTAAACAACTTTTATAGCCACTAGAGATAACTTTTGAATCAAAATTGAAGTGTGAAAAGTATCAATCAAATAATTCAACGGATTGGATTGATGAAGGTAGTGTGATTTTTATTTTGATTATTCGAATTTAAATATTTGGTCAGTATTTAAGGAAGAATTTAGTCTAAATTGATAAAAGAGATGATTCAAAAATTCTCTTTTTGTAGAAAAAATATCAACAATATTCACACGCCACAAAATTTATATTATTTTTACATATGATTAATAATGAGTAAATTATTGGTTAATACATTATATCATTTGATTAATAAGTTTTGATAATTAATCACTTACAAACTGATCAAATCTATTAATTAAATGATAATAACCTTAATCAATAATTTGTTCATTATTAACGAAGTCCTAATCGATTACTAAAACCTATTAACCAAACGATATACTGTATTAACTAAGAATTTATTCATAATTAACTAAATATAAAAATAATATAAAAAAATTGATGAAGAATTATCTTTTCCTAAAAAAATATCAATCAAATGCAAATATACAATAATGAAAGGACATACAATCCCAAATTTAAAACATATAATAAATAATCATACGTACGTGATACACAATAACACATGCTTACCTTTTAAGTTTTAATTATTCTGTTCTTCCCCGTAGTAGTAGGGTGTTTAAATCCAAACTAAACCGAAAAAATTAAAATATTGAACTGAAAAAATCGAAAACTAATTAAAATTGTTTTTTTGGATTTAGTTTGGTTCTTTTTTTTAGCGGTTTAGATTGATTTTCGGTTCCAATTTTTAAAAACGAACCAATTCAAACCAAACCGATTAGAATATCATATATATACATATTTTAAATAACTTAATTTGTGTTGTTAAATAACTTGAAAGCTTTACTTTCTTATTTCTTGTTAAAATTATTCATATTAATGATTTCAAAATGATATTTATCATTTAAGGTATATGTCTATTTGATGATTGCTTTTTTTGGTAACTATGGTTGGAAGTTCTGGTTTATATGACTGAAAATTAGTTTGAAATTTTAGATTTTTATTGTATGATTGTACTTGACTATTACCTTAGAAGTTTGATCATGATTGTATTTGATCGTTATACTAGAAGATTGTTCATTTTTGTTTAAATAAGTTGTTGTTTGTTTTAAATGAGTAAGTATGTTATTTATTGTATAAATAGACATAATTATCTTTTGGGCCATAAAAAAACAAAGGAATAAGAATTTTTTTTAAATGATCAAAAATCGAAAAATCGATCTAAACCAAACCGATTAATATCAGTTTGGTTTGGTTCGATTTCTAAATCTGAACCAAATTGATTGGTTATATATATATATATATATATATATATATATATATATATATATATATGAGAAAATCAATTGGTTTTATTCGGATGATTTTATCCCTCAAAATCGATCCAAATCAATCCGCGAACACCCTAGCCTGTAATCCTGTTAAAAAGCTAAGAGATTTATATTAGAGATTTACTGTGTGTTTCTGTCATTATATGCAAAATAGCCCTCGCGCATAATTTCCACGCATAATACATATAAGTTGAGAGAAAGGATATCTCCTTATATATTTAATCATAAGTACGTAGTTATGTGCGCTTATTATGTACAGCTTAATCATTCATAAGTCTCTACCCAAAAAAAAAAAGGCTTATTCATAAGTTATATATAAAACCAACCCCCTATTTATCTCAATGGCTAATATATACAGAATTTTTATAATATGATCATATAAAATGCAAAAAAAAGGCCAGTTTTGTCTCCACGATCAATAATTAAATTTGAAATGGGATCCATGTCTTGTAAACGCTTAAAGAGACATTAATCCTTGATTTTTTCTACAGCAATGCTGATAGATACATACTACTGGTCTGGGTGACGATGTCCTCGTTCATGTTGTTGTTGTTGGTGGTTGTAGTAGTGGGATGAGGGAGATGAGGACGAAGACAAAGTGGTAGAAAATTCCGAATTGAAAGGTTGTTGTTGATTGAAGAGATGGGATGTGTAATAAGGGAATTCTGCATCATTACTGGAAAGAATCTGTGCGTACTGAAACAGATTCGGGAAAACTTGGTGATCATGTTCATGTGTGGACATTGAGGGAGGAGCAACGTCAACAGGAACAGACCCACTACTCATGAGGGTTTGTTCAATGGCACCAGCACTAGTGGCAGTGGTAGAAGCTGCATGGCAGACGTTTCTGTTTCCTGAATCTTGTAGCAGATAGCCAATGTCAGTGTTCCCTTGAACTCGTTCAGGAAAATTAAGCTTAGCTTTTGTGCCTTTGAACTTGAGGGCTGCTTTGTCGTATGCTATGGCTGCATCCTCAGCTGTATCAAAGGTGCCTAGCCAAACTCGGGCTGCTTTTTTGGGATCACGTATTTCTGCTGCCCATTTTCCCCAAGGTCTCTGTCTTACTCCTCTGTAGTGTGGTTTCTTTGTGACCTCTTTACCAAGACATGCAAATCAAGAGGGGAAACATCAAGTTACTTTCACTACAATCTAATCATTACTGCCATGTCAAATAAGGAGTTGTTCCCTTTTACATATAAACCTACTTTAATGTGTAAAGTTTATACATGTCTGAGGGCATTATTCCATTACCATTTTTTTTAATTTCGGAAATCGGTTTCTAAGATAAGTTGTCAAACATTTATTAGTTGTTATTTATATATAATAGACTTTGAAATATTTATTGTAAAACCAACCTCATCTTGAGTATCAAACCCATCAAGATACTATAACAACTTATATAAAATGAGAGTACTTTTTCAATCATCATGTTAACATCTTAAAAGATATAATGTGAGATATTAGTCAACTATATATGATGATAAATTTTTTTATGTCATTATAGAAAGCAATATTATTATTTGCACTTCCTAGTTTATTACATTACTTAGAACTAACAAATATATAAGTCTCTTGTTAGGAAAATGGACCGATTCCCAAACAGTGATTGAAATAATGTAAAGTTCACATCAAAATTTAATTTGCAACTATGTGCTATAGTAGTAAACTTAAAAATGATGTAGAAAACTGTGGTATGTGTAAATACCGCTTAAACTAAGTTAAGGTACGTGCATATTTTAAGTTTCCTAGTGCACAAAAATATCATTACCACTGATGCAAGCTTATATATGTATGTTTACCACATGGAGGTTGAGGACTCTTGACTCTAATTGAGCCAGATATCATAGATAATTTCGTAATCCATCCATACTATGTATAAATAAAAATAGAAATAAAATGGATCAATCATAGTGTAACGTATGCAGCATGGGGATTTGTTGCACAGTTTTTAAATTTGTATATGCGTCATGAAAATTTCTCAGAAAATATACTACAAAAATACAATATTTTGTATGACAGTGGAATCGAGATAATTAAGTGCAGCATATATACTATATGGTTCCAACTGGACATAGTTGTAAAGTGAATTTCTAACCCTACTTAATGTCTCCCACAACTAATATATGACCTTTTTTGTGATATATCGGAAGTTGTTACGAAAACTTATGGTCTCAATTGAAAATTTCATTTATTCCAACAATTTGTGCTATGTCCCAATCGACCCTGTAACCTTTACAGACATGATGTGTAAGCTCTTAAATTGAAAAGTCTTTCAACTAGGAAAAGATATATTCCAGGAAAAGAAAGTTTGTCTTGAATGAAAGCAAATAAGATTAGTATTCTATTTCGTTAAGTCAAGAAGTTCTTACGTATGCTATTTGGGATTTGCCTTGATGGTACCCAGAGTTTTTCATCAAAGATGAGAGATGCAGATTAAAAGAAAGAAGAAATCACAACGACAACGCGAATACAAGACATGTACTTAAATTCTTACTTAACCTAACTACTAGAGTGTCCACATTTGTGCCTACTAATATTGTATTCTTAATTTGAATATTTTTCAATATTTGATGTGATTGTTAGAAAATTACTTTATTATATTTATTCAGTAACTTATGCATGCTTTCAAATCAGAGTCAACGAAAATTAATTAGCTTGACCCTATGCGAAAGACGGATTGGTATCATTTTTTTGAAATATTAATTTTGCTTTTGAAAAAAATAACATACTGTCAAGAAAGTCAAGCTACATCTATATAAATTATTTGATATAACTCTGCAGAGGTTAATTTTGTGCATAACGCAAAGATGTAGTATAGATGCATGGTATCAAAGAAGTACTGGACCAAAACTGGTATTATATATATTAATATTTTATGGCCACAGAAGATTAGCAGAATTGTTTGAATTTAACAAGGATAGATAGATCAGAAAATATATAACAAGAATGTGATATCATAAATACCAAAAATTAGATTCTATGACTAGTACATCTCCACCATTTCCATTAATTAGAATTAGAGATAAAGAAAGTGTTCTTTTCTTTTTCTTTTTCTTTTTTAAAGAAACAAAAATAGAGATGTCTTTACGGAAAGTAACTTGAAATGCAATGAGAGCATACACACAACGCACCCTTAGTTAAAAAATAGTAGATAAATTATGACATTTTTGGCAAATTAAGCATGCTAAATTCAAATGAATTAAGAAGAAACAAAAACAGAAGCAGACAATTTTGTCAATTTACACTTGGATAATATCACAAGCAAACCTTGATCTAGAAGAGGTTGAGATGGGTACGGGTGAGGTTCTTCCTTAACCACAGAAGGTGAGACAGCAAAGGACGTTGATCGTGCCATGTGTGGGATCTGATTGGTAGTTCCCGTAACTTGAGCGAGAGCAGAAACCATGGCGGACATGTCAGTTTCTGAGCACCAAGAAGATGCATAAGCACCAAACTCATCTACTGTGTCGTCTTTCTCTTTCGCCTCTGATGCTTGTGAAGATAGTGGCAGCTTCCCATGCCGTCTTGGATCCACTTTTGTTGCTGCTCTATACTCTTTCTTATGTTATGGATATGAATTTGATCTTATGGTCACATTAGTGCTTGTAGAACCCACTTATACCATGAAAAAATGTTGAGTCATGATTCTTAAATTCAAAATTTACTCTTTTTTCACTTCTTTTTTCTTTTTCATTAAGCATGGATAATAATTGAATCTTATTTAAAGTAGAGTCTGTGTACACACTCCGTATGTACTAAAGTCTTTTTATTTTTATTTTGATTTAATTAATTTTACTTCTTTTATTTTATTATTATCATTTTTATTTCGGATTTAAATCTTCTATTCATTTTTATTCTTTCTTTTTTTGTCCCCCTAATTAAATGTTGATAATTCAATAAAAAAATTTCTCACTCTCTTAATTGACAATAACTTTTTTTTTAGTTATCAAATTTTTTTATTGAGTTGTTAACATTTAATTGAGAAAACATAAATTGATACAGAAAAAAGAACAGAAGATTTAATCCTTTTTATTTCTTTCTAAATTTTAAAGTGAATGGTTACAAATGCTTTCAAAATTGAATAATGGAATGAGTTAGTTTACAGTGGTAATTATAAATTTCATATATTTTATAGATAAAAAGGGGAAAAATCAAACGGAGTGTCCCTTTAGTGTAGTGTATATATATATATATATGATTCATATTCCTTTACAGCTCTCACACCTATTGCAAGAGGAAATGCATATATCTCTTGCCATATTCTACCACCAATTGTCTTTGGAACAAGTGGCTTCATAACGTTAGAGAATAATGATAGTGACACAATTATACGTGGCTAAAAGACACACACACACACCATTCTTCAGGCTTCATTACACTTTTGCTTTTCTTAATTTCACTAAATTTAATTTTGGTATTGTAACAATATTATAAGTAATTTTCAAATTGATGGAGTTAAGTTCTTATGATTATAGATTAACGCTCACGTAAACTCAAGGGATTAACCTAATGCTTAAGGAGGTATGAGTCTTAATTACTTTTATTTGGTTTAAACTTTGGATTAATTCTTAAAAAAATTAATTTTCTTAAATACACCAAGTCTACATAGAAGATACACTCTTAAAATTGCTAAAAAAATTTAATTTCAATTGGTGCAAAAATTAATCTGAATATATTCTTACCATATAAGAAAAAAAAACATTGAGGTAACATTTTTTTTTTATAGATGTAGCACTCCCATATATTTGTAGATATTATATATTTGAGAATATCCACAAATATATAGTATCAATTGTTGATAAATAAATTTGTTGAAATTATACTGAACACTTCCCCTTCTTTTTCCATATATTTCTCTTATTTATTTTAAACAGAGGTATGCTTCACTCTTTTTCCCCTTCTCTCTTCCCCTTCTGGGTTTACCTCTAATTCAAATATAACAACCTGAAAAAAAAAATAACTTCATAAGAATACATCGGGGAACCTCTAAGCGGTTATGCAATAACAGGTCTTTGATTCCAATTGGAGTTTGCTTATATAACACCAGTCCGTGTTCATGATCTCGTAGGCCTAGGAAGGATCGTAAGCCAATCTAAACTGCCGTTGGTTTCCCTATAGACTCGAGCCAACCAAGATTGCACCTGGTAAACAAGACTCTGAGTTTTACCCTTGGAATCATTGTTTCCTTTAAGAATGTACACCATGACCTGGATATTTCTTTTGATCACTTCACTTGTCTATATCCAATATTCCAAGCAAGTTTCAGTCATTTCAACATTCCCGAAAGTTCAGTCATGGAGGACAAGCACCACCCCCAAGTTTTTGTTGTACACCGCATGCAATCCATTGTCCCCATTGGTCCCTGATTAGGCCTTCACACCACGCATGTCCTGGTTTCTCTTTGGTCGTTCCATCACGATTAATCTTATTTCAGCATCGTCCATTAATAATTGAAGTCCTTCATTGGTTGATCTTTAAGACTCATTGTCATCACTTGAACCTATGGCCTATACTTAAATCCTAACTCAAACCAGCCATTTGAGCTAGTTTGGTGGCTGATTCTTTATTTTCTTCAAATAGACAGAGAGAAAAAAGAAAAAGAAAATAAGAGAAGTAAAAGAGAAAAAATGTGGTTAAAAATAATAGTCTGGTTTCTACAAGAACGATAAGGGAGAAGGTCCTTTTATATATTGTATCGAATAATGATAGAATTTTTTTTTGACAGCATCGAATAATGATAGATAGATATTACGTATCGTTAAATCATTGAGATCATACCTAAGTGGTAAAATACAAGATATAGACAACTACAAAATGGTAGTCTATCGTTACCCGTGATATTCAACAATTATTTCAATTGTTGTCCTCTAACGCACCCATACAAAAAAAAAAGGTCAACTTATGATGGATTTGGGACGTAGTTACGTGGCGACAGTGGCATTTTGCTTTTTTCCTCTTTTTTGGCTTGAAAGTTGTGAACGTTCGAGGGCTTTTCTTGTTGGAATAAAATCTATTTTAAATCTTATGATCACTATCATTTGACAGGCTGATATATATATATATGTATGTATGTATGTATGTATATGTATATGTATAAAGTTGTGCGGGTTATGTGGTTAGTATTATGTGTGCTTTGTCGCCAGGCTTCCCCACCTACAGAGATACCGCTAGCTAGCTGGCTTGACTTTATTTCTCTAGCCATGTCAAAGTGTCAAAGTGTCAATTGTCAGGAACCAATATCCGAATTTATGAGAAATTCTTAATTATTTTGAGAGTAATATTCTTAATGGTCTAGATTTTACTTAATTTTATTTTAAATAATTTATATTTAATTCATTGACATATATTATTATGATATGCCATGTATTATATTTTTAATAAATTAGTGTATTATATTTACTTTTGTTTAACTTTAAAGTTTAAACACGATTTGCGTTGGTTTCACTCCCACACAACGTATATATGACTAATAGTTGATCCTCTATTGACGAAAAAAACGGTTGATTATGTGGTTTATCATACAATGAATATATTTGAAGGATGATTTTAACCTACCCAACCCATCAAACTAAAAACTATTGATTTGTTAATATTCACAAATAAAGCAAATTAATTAAGGTTTTGAGGACAAAAAGAAAAGATTTCAAAAGAGTGTCAGCGTGCTTGATGAATATTGACCCGTATAACATGTGAGCCGCAAAGGGCAAATGGCAAGTTGCATGAGCATGCCATTTGATCTGCAGTCTACGCATGCATTTGCATTTGCATTTGCATGTCAGCATGTGTGGCCGTCACGACAGGATTGTTCTCCTTCTCGCGTTTGCTCGCATGCCACAAGCGTCCTTTCACATGTGCCTCCCGCTTCATATAATTAAATTTTTTTGTCTCCTTTTTTTCTCCATTTTCTTTTTTCCTAAAATTAAATGTTGACAACTGGTAGAAATCAAATCAGATTATAAGAAGAAAGCAGAAACAGATTTGTTATATCTCCTTTCCTAGACTGATATTAATAAGATATTAGAATCAGTGGGATTGATGTATATAGAAACAAAGAAGAAACTCTGAATTAGAAAAGAAAATATATAAGATATCTCAGGCAATTCGAGAGTGTTTGGTCTCTCCCACCCAATTCCTTCTACTCACTTATTTCCTACCTCTTTTCTCTCTCATTCCCTTCTCTTATATATCATTACAGGTCATAATAGAATTCCCTCCCCATATTTCCTTGACTGCCACGCTAGCAGTCTGTTACTTTAGTCATGCCCTCTCTTTTGTTCATTAGAGGGTCCTAATCCCCTTCACCCCCCCTCCTATACACATTAATCATCTTAGGGTCCCTAACAACAACTAAGCATGATAAACTGACAATTAAGAGATTTTTTTTCCAATTAAGAGAGAGAGAACTTTTTGCTAATTTATCAACATTTAATTAAAAGAAAGAGAAAAAAAAAACAAAAAAAAGATACAGAAGATTTAAATCTGTACTTTAAAGTTCACACCTTAATTAGTACGTCAACATCACACACGCATATGCTTCCAAACAAGTAAGAACTCCCCCTCATATCTTATTACCAACCATTTGGAAGGTATTTTGTTTGGAGCATTCGTATTCCTTATTCTCGTTTTTAGGTAGAGCCACTACGTTTATCTTGTGGGGATAAGTGTTAATAGGTTTATAAATATATATATATATATATATATATTTATTTATTTACTTTCTAAGGAAATGAAATCTAAAATTATTTATTTATATTAATAAAAAAATTTAAGATATTAAAAAAAAAATCTATGGCCCGAGACCATGACACCCTCTAAGCTATAGCCACCTCTTCCTTTCAATCACACTTTTTTTGTGCTAAAAAGATTGAGGAGGAGGCTACCTCATTTGAAGGCTGGTGCATGTTATAAATTTTAGATAAAAACTTATAGTGATACTTATAGACCACCTATTAAAAATAATTGCTGACAATAGAAAACAAATATAAACCTTTCAAGTGAAATTCTTTGATCATTACCAACTGATATAACCTCCTGAGATGATGATACGTCTTTAGATATATAAGCATAAATACAATATTCAAGGTCTCTATTGAAAAAAAACACTAGTAGGAGACACTGCATCGCATGTGGGCATTTTAGCATTTTGTCTATTGTATGCACTTTTTTTCTCTCGTTGTGATGATTAAATGTGAGGAATGCATTAACTTACAATATGACACTTTTGTTATTTAAAGTATTTAGAGTAAACATTTATTTTAGTCATCCAAAAATACAAGTATCATCAGTTTGGTCATCTAATAATAAATATAATAAATTTATCTTTTAATGTTAATTTTTAACATTAAATTAGTCAATGTCTTTTTTTTTACATCAATTTAATCATTTAATGTTATTTTTTATTTTAAATTGGTCTTCCAAAAGGACCAATTTGATGTCAAAAATTATTAGAGGATTAAATTAATGACATTGATATCTTTGGAATATCAAAATAGGAGTTTACTCATGTATATATTTATAAGGCTTGAAAATAAACCATGACAATCTTACCATATCCAAACAAACCAAAATGTGAGGATTGATAACAATTCAGACAAGTGACAAAGAATTAAAGCTGGAATATAAAAATATACATGAAAACAAAATGAACACAACCTCTTTTTTGGTTTTCTATAGATATGAAACATGAAATTGATATATAGTATGCAAAAATTGGGAAAAGAGAGTTGATCAGTTAAATATTGTAAAAATATTATAGAATCTCATAATTCCTCTATCCATATACTCTAAGCTTTAATAAACTTATTACTGACCTAAATGATATTTTTAGTTGTACAGTGCTTGGCTAGTGCATGGTGTACAATGCTTGGCTATAACATATACTAGTCTAGTGCAGAGTGTACAATGCTTGGTTCAGTTCTAGACAAAAAGATTATGAGTGAACTAATTAAAAAGAGAAACAAAAATCTGAAAACGCAACAAAATTTTCCAAAAGATTTCGCATCTCCTAAACTCGAAACCCTTATCATTTCAAGAAATTGAGAGTAAATATAAAGATAAGAAAAAACATATGTGAAAAAGAAAGTTCACAAATAAGAAAGAAAAAGATAATGTAGTCCATTGTGGACTAAGTAGATGAGTGAATACCTTTAGATCCAAATTCTTTGCACTACCAATTGATCACCAACAAAAAAAAAAAAATCTAAATTGAATAGAGGATTGAGTAACTTTAGGTCACAAGATGAAAAAATTGAAAACAAAACCCAGCTTGCATGTGAAAATCAAATCCTTCATGGTAATGGCACACCTACATAAAAAAGACAAAGTAAACGAATAAAGGAAATTAAAAAAGAAAAATAATTGAAACAATACATGGTTCAATTACCACACAATCAGAAACATATTAGATATGAAAATAATTAATGGTTTATCAATATATTTATAAAAATACATTAATAAACACCAAATTCTATTTCAATATAGCATCACAAATCTATGGCCTTTCAACTTGCAGAAATGCACCAGAAAGATGAAACTGAATAGAAAAAAAATAAGGCCCACAGACATAACTTAGGTAGAACAAAACAGAGTGCTGGTTTCTCACAAATTGAACCAAATGAGTAAAAAGAAAAAAAGTTAGAGCCTGTTTGTTTTATTTTCTATTTTCATTTTTAATTAAATCTGTTTTCATTATGATTACAAAAATGTCATCTTGTTTTCATTATATTTTCTATTTTCAAAATTTTGTGAAGAAAATGGTAAAAATAACATTTTGTTGTTTTTCACAATTTTCTTCACAAAATTTTAAAAACAAGAAATATAATGAAAATAATGTAACATTTTTGTAATTATAATAAAAATATATCTAACTAAAAATAAAAACAAAAAACAAAAAACAAAACAAATAAGCTCTTAACATGTTTCAATAGTTAAATGATGAGTTGTCTAAAATACAATAAATACTTCATTTAACGCAGAGAGAGAAGGAAAGGAGGTGTGGATTATTTCATTAGATTAAAAGTGACCCATGTGATTTTGGTGTTAGTTACTCAATCACACAAAGCTTTGTTATTCAATCACCTACCTAAGACAATGATCCAATGGGATGATCCAATAGCCAAAGACATTCCTACCAAAACATATGGAAAAAGACGGTGTTCAATTTTTTTATATTTAATTCTAGAGTTTTCATTTTAGACTCTAATATATATTTTTTTTTCAAGAATGAATTTGACAGCTTACAGTAATAATATGATTTGGAATTTCATCCTTGGTTGTTAAAAGAGGTATTTATAAATCCTTTTTAAAAGCTTTTGGTTAAAAGTGAAAATATGTCCAAATAAAGCCCTTGTGCATATTTTTGTCCATAAAAAAAAATTCAATAGAGACTAGAGGGCAGTGACTATTTCATGATTCAGATACCAAGATGCAAATTTTCAAGTATTGATTTCATGAAATTTAGAAGAAAATCCCGAAAGCAACAACGTTGATAGGACGAGGGTCCAGTTGACCCTGACTTGAGAATAATGGCTAGCAATTTGGGTATATTCGAATCCTAGGGTCAAAGAGGCCAATGGAAATGTTCAATTTCCTTCCTTTTGTGAAGTCTCGAACTTTGAAATTTGCATCCATTAGCTCTCAATTCTTCTTTTGGAAATGAGGAAAACGGTCTTCAAAACATTCTTAGAGGATCGGGTTGATGTGGGATGCACCCAATTCCTAGAAATGTATGGAAAGATCATTTGTAACATTTTGATCTAGAAGTTCAATTAAGCCACATTCCGTACTATTAGAAAACTTATGACATGAAAATGAAGTTGACTCAATTGATAAGATCAAGTTAAGATGAAAAATTTTGAGTTCAATTTATGTTTTTGATCATTTATTGATAAGTCTCACTTTCGTTGAGGCTTGTGACAAGGATAACTTCTCCTAACTTTGTATTAGGACAACCTCTCCTTTCCTTAAACTTTTATGTATATATATAAAAAAATTATTAGGATAGTAAAACCAATTTTAAGCAAACAATATCTCTTCCATCATAATTCATAATTCATATCTCAAAATAATATAAAATAACTATTTTGCCCTTATAAGGTAATTTATAAATCGTTAGTCTAAACGGAGCAAATGAGATGGACATTGTTCTTCATTTTTTCCCCCTTCTTTCAATGGACATTCTTAAAAAAAAGGAAGGCAAAAATTGAAATTTCTAAAACATCTAATTAAATTAAATTTAAAACTTAAACTAGTTCAAACATTAGTACAAGTGTCAAACATTAATAAAAGTGTCATACATACGTACAATTTCTTTTTAATAAAAACTATCAGGTTATGATTGTTGTTTAGAATAACTCTTAGGTAGGCATTGCTTACTATAAGCATTTTATTTAATATTAAACATATGTAAGGTTGTGTAAACTATGCTTTGAATGTTCATATCTTTAAAGAATGTCCTTATATATGTTAATTGTTAAATAGAGTACCTATATAGGTAATGTCTACTTAAGAATTTCTTTGTTGTCTAATGATGATTATCTAACTTATGACAGCGGAAGTTGTTGGGAATTTAAGTGTGAGTGTGATGTGAGTGAAGAGTCCTACGCTGGTAAGGAAATAAACAAAGTGAGGAACATATAAGTGAAAAAATCATGAAACTAATAACTTAAAGTTTTATGTTGAGATGTGATGTCAAATTTACTGGTGTGATTTTTTGGTAAGTCTATTGAAAAGATCTCTCCAGGGTTTTGTGCTCCCCTGACCCCAATAAGTGGTATCAGAGTCAATTATTTAGATCAGATAGAATGAGTATTGGATAGGTGATGGTTGGTGTACCCTTGTGAGGTCACGATACAAGTATGAAGAGAGCACAAGTGATGGATGAGGAGTAACACATTAGTGGGGACGTGGCTCGGTCAGGTAAAGAGCAATAACATGCATCTAGTGACTTGACTTTTGGAGGTGGGTTTGGTTGAATGTATTCTAGGTGACACCGTCAAATACTTGGAAAAAAGCTTACATTTGAGGGGGGGTGAATCAGTGTAGGGATTCACATTTGAGGAAAAAATTGTTAGGAATTTAAGTGTGAGTGTGATGTGAGTGAAGAGTCTCACATAAATAAGAAATGGAAAAAGTGATAAACATATGAGTAGAATGACCTATGAATTTAATATCTTAAGATTTTGGGTTGAGTTGTGGTGTCAAGCCCATTAATATAGTTCCTCGATAAATCCATTGAAGAGATCTCTTTGACGTTTCGGGCTCTCATGACTCTCAAGAGAAGCATGTCCACTTCCTACATCCTGTGATTGGAAGGAGAAAGTTAAGAAATGTTAGGACTTAGAACTAAAAAAAGTAAAATAAATAAAATAAAATAGTAACACGTAATTATCATATATTTTGGCAATTAGAGTTTCCATTTAATTATGAATGTTAAACTGTAAGCCAATTTCCGATCCATCCTTTTACTAACTAATTTTTAAGCCACTCCCAAGAAATAAATATTGTAAATCCTTAACAGTCTAATAATTTATTGAATAAACAATATATAGTATGAAGATAATTGAGAGAAAAGAAAAAATTAATTAGATAAAAAAATATTTTAAACATTAAACACATGAAATTAGTCATGTTAATAGTAAATGGATCATATAAGTAAAAAGTACACAAAGGGTCACATTAATAACTATGTCAATAGGATAAGCTCAATTAAAATAAAATTATATAAAACATACGCATCATGTATAAATATCATAGCTTAAAATAGTAAAATCACATACCTATGATTTCAGAATTATTGCATGATGCCCCTGTATGTCGACCTTTAAGCCAACGAGATGTCTCCTTGTCTCTTAATTTCATATTTCGCCAAGAAACGCATGCAAATTCAACATATTGCATGCGGATGAGTTATATCACGTAGATTATAATCAAAAGTGTATAAGACTCCAGTATGTATGCAAGACTAATTTCCAAGGGATCAAACAATTTCCCATAACACTTGTTTAACTCAGTTCAAAAAATTTCATAACACGTTTCTCAATATACATCACATTACTTCATTTAATAAAAGTTAACGTCACATACTAATATTTAAAAGAGCACATTAGTCTAAAAACTAAATCAAGGAGAGTGACAAACCTGGTTCTTTCCCTAGTTTTCTACTCATTACAAGCATTTTCTTCATCAAATCAAAATAAAAATTGTTACAATATTGAATCCATACAAAACCCAACTAAAACTAGTCTCAAGTATGCAAGATCTATCAAAGGGAAGTTCAGGTAGAAGCATTAATGGCCATCAATGACGGTTTTATCATAGACTGGTCATTTATACATCAAAATCAAACCACAAATAAAACAGCAACACAATCTTTTCGATTAATGCTCAAAACACTTACAAACATCAAACATATATGTAACAAGTGATAAACTCAGATCAAAACAAAAAAAATTAAGACTTTAATTATGTTTTTCAAAATTTTGAAACTCAACACTCTTAGCACCCATATGCTCGATTTACAGTATGTCATACTGCAAAAGAACAAAGCCTAAATTTAGCTGGAGGTTCACCGGAAAATGCGATTCTGGTGACTGATAACTCAGGATTCTTAAAGTTCATAATTTTATTATTTTGTGAGAATTCATTTAGGGTTCTAAATTTAGTAGAAGTTAACTCTGATATATATGTTACTAAATCTAAAACACTTGGATGATCATGTCTTATATTCTTAAAGTTAAATGAATATATTTGATGATCACGTCTTATATAGATAAAGCGGCTTAAATGGGATTTGAGTAGTGCCACTTGAGTGACTCAACTTTATTTTATTAATATATTTGTTAACCTAATCCACCAATTTATATATAGATTCATAGATTGGCTAACATGCCTTATACTTTAAAAAAAAAAAAAACCAAAATATAAATGGATCAATAAACCTAATATTAGCTACATATCCAACTTATTTCACATACTAAAATCGACCAATCGCAACTCAGTAGACAAAAGTATAACACTTACAGCACGATGCTACATCGCCCTGATCACTATCATATCTTCTATCCAAAGTGATGCCATTGACCTTCTTGGTAAGCCTTTTTTTTTTTGGGTAGCCATAAGAGCTCTATCTGCACTGTAATTAGCCTGCTATAAGGACACGTGTGTTCAACACCATGTTAATGTTGGATGGCGATTGTCTAGAAGTTTAATCTGTTCAGAATAGACCGATCAACAAAGCACGCCAACATTAACACATTAATAATCAGAACACACCTTGGTTCCAGCTGCTCCATTACATTTGGGCATGGTTTCATTATTCCTAATATCCCTGTGCATTGGAGAGTTACCTTTTCTTGGGGTGTCTTGTGTGACAAGTCTGTGTGATACCGGGTTTCCTCATAGTTCTTGTAGAACGAAGCAAATGTATTTTCTAATAATGATATTCGCACCCCACAAAATTTATTATATTTTTATACTTGGTTAAAGATGAGAAAAATCTTAGTTAATATTATATATCATTTAATTAATAGATTTGATAATTGATTACTTATAAGATTGTAATTGATTAACAAATTCATTAACCAAGCGAGATATATATATATATATATATATATCAAGAATTTACCAAGTAAAAAAATGATGTAAAAATTTAGTGTGTAATTATCTTTTCCTTTTCTCATTATGACAGTTTCCGCCTTGCATATGTGCCAATTGTTACAATAATGCAACATTGGTAATCATTTTATAATTACCATGTAATGTTTACCGATTATGCGGCTATGTGAGGCTGGACTAAAAGTAAGTTGAATTAGTTCGTGAACTTGCTCGCGATTCAGTTCGTTAATAAGTTAAAAAAAATTAGCTCATTTGTTAAATGAACTAAACTTAAATTTTATATGTTCAGTTCATTAGTTCGTGAATCGACTTAATATATATAGTCATTTTTTACAAATAGTAATAATATTTTAATTTAATATATATTAGTATTTAATTTTATTTTTGGTCTGTATAAATTAATTTTTTAACTAAATATATGTAATAGATATATATATATATATATATTATTGAGTTACAAATTTGAACCTAACTCATTATTTACAAATTTAAGCCTAATTCATTGGGTCTAAAAGACCTCAATTAATATAAGGCTCAATATTGATTCATTAAATTTAAGTAAGAACATAAACTTAAAGTGAGTTGAACTCGTAAAAAAAAATAGACTACAATTCTTATTGAGTCAACCCAAGCCAAGAGCTCGACTCATTTTCAACCCTATGTATTCTTATAGTATAATTACTGATTCAACTTGATAGCAAGTTCACTAGTTACTTTGGAGAAATCATGCTTCGGAATCTGTCTCGAAACAATCTCTAAAAAGTTGCTGATTTTGATAAATCAGATTTGATATGAAACCTTCATGTTCTGCGTCTCCTCAAGTAGCAGCATAACTCAAAATGTTGCACTATTTACATTGAAGAGGTAACACCGTGACAGTCTTTGGCGAGAGTAGGTTTTAAATTGTGGTTTTAAAATCCAAATACATCTTCACAAGGAGAATTTCACATTTCACACTTCTAGACTATTACTCTAGGCCAATAAACAAGTTACACATGACATTTACATGAGAAGAATACATGTGAGTATGGCCAAATAAATGTCACGTGTCACTTATTTATTGACATAGAGTAATATTCTAAGAGTATGTAATAATTTCTCGTTCACAAGTGGGAAAGAAAGACACTTGGAAGATGAGACGTGTCAATTGTATTGCCCAGGGTATTGTTATTTACATGAAAAAGAGGACTATTTAAGAGTAGGCATATCAAACAATAACAATGAACAATCAAAATATCTATCAAAGAAGGCAGCGGCACAATACATAACTAGTTAATAAAAAATTTCACAGAAAGAGCTCAGGGATGACAAATGGGTTCAAACCTGACAAAGCAAAATCAACAATTTACAAATAATAATAATAATAATAATAAATCCCTGAAGAAAATAGAGAACAGGGAGTGGTGGAGGAGGAAAAAACCGCAAAACTGGTACAGACTCAGAGTTGCCCCCTCAAACCACTATACAAGTCTCTTCAATGTTCAGAATTAACCCCTATATACAAAGTAATATTTTGATACAATACTCTTGCACATTAAAAGTTGTGAAAGCTTCTCTTGATGCTCATATTTCCAACCCCTTTCCGGATTTAATAACAAAAGCCAAAAGAACTGGAAAACTTCTTGGCTTAAGGTAAGCATTGTTACCTAGGTCCAAAGTACTCCACAAGGCTCATCAATAGCACAAGGAGAGAGCTTTCCGCCCTCTTCACTACCCCTAATATGTGCAGCTGGATTAATGTGACTAAATTACTTGGTTTTATAAGGTTAGTTCCCACTAAAATTAATGAGATGGTAGAAGAAAAAAAAAAATTCCTTGCTTAGTCTGACTCCTTTGAAATACTGTCTCCACCAGATAAGAGATCTTTGTTTCCCAAATTAGGCGGGCTCCCTTGCAGGTTATCCTCCTGGGTATTGTTTCTCACTCTTCCAGGTTTGTTGCGAAAATTAACACCCATTGGGAAAGGGACCTGTGTTCCTAGCAAAGTTAGTAGCAAATATGTAGAGCTTCCTCTCCTAGTAAAAAGAGAACTGCAAAATTTCAAATGGCTTGCCTAGATTCTATATATGCTTGAAGCAGGTAAGGAATACATGTAACTGATTAATGGATCTTAAAGGACATGTATACCTGATCACCAGCATTAGGGCCATCAGTATTGAAAAGGATGGGCCTGCAGCGCTTATCCTCATTCATCAAGCTTGAATTTTGGAAGTGAGCAATAAGTGCTGCTTTCCCTTGTATGCGAGCATATGCTAGTGATGCCACTTTCTCACTATTGAATTTCTCCCATTTCTTTCCATTAAATACCTGCCAGAATTGCATCTTATCATAAGCTTTAGTCTATCAGTGCAGGGTGTGTGTGTGCCCACACTTATGTGTGAATGTATGTGATTATAATTTTAACCGCAATCATTGTCATTATCATTATCATTTTCTGTAGCACACCTGATAGAATGGTATAATCACGCTAGGATTAGTCATGTTGATGAATGCATATCCCACATTGCATTTATTCTGCAATGAATGTTGATTCCGTGTGAATAATACCAAAAAAAAAGGAATGCTGAAATAAATTAAACATTAGGGATCCATTTGTTTTTATGAAAAATAAATTAAAAGTGGAAAATATTAAATTAAAGAAAGCTTCCTGAAAATCATTTTCATGTAAGGATTTCTTCCTAAAAATTATTTTCTGATTAAAGCATTTTACAAAAAAAAAAAAAAGATGCATTTTGTAAGACTTTCTTATTGTTTGATTTGTTCAGGAAAATGACTTCCCCTTCTTAAAAGGGCAATTCATTTTCCCCATCCTTTAATAGGTCGTAAAAATTAACCAAGAAAGTATTTTATTTATTGACTATAACAAAACAGAGAAAGTACAAAAAATATTTTCCAGAAAGATATTTTCTATAAAACAAATGGACCCTAAACTACAGCATTTTAGAAAGAAAAAGCATTTACCTTGAAATCAATTGGTAGATAAACAAAATCATAAGTTCCTTTATGGCGTTCATCAATTGCAGCCAATAGCATCTTGGAAGTATACCTGCAAGTGAACATATCATAGTCCAGGAAAAATGAGAAGTTAAAAAGATTCACGTAAATGAAAAAGTGTAAAAATTCCTCATCTTCAGCAAAAACTAGTTAAGACATATGACAAGGTTTCCTATATGCAAAAGCATTAAGGTTTGTACGGCCTGAGGCTCTCATGTCTACTGGATGATTTGAAATGGGCTTACAACCAACAAAAGGAATCACAGGCTTAATGTTGTGCTTATATTCGCAATCCACTAATCACCCCAATTCTGACATGAGCAAAGAAGGGGCAAAGAGATGATAACATTCTAAAATTATTTATAAATATAGGTAGACTGCTAATCAGTAACCACCACCAGAAAGCAAAAGTCGGGAAACAAATTGTCAAAACTCAATCCCTACGAATGTTTGTGAATTCGGTTATGCTGTTGCACATAACTTAAAGCACTTTCAAGTAAAAATAAGTGTTTTTACAAATGAAGTCATTTTCATGTGGCAGCAGAATCTATTTTACTATTGTGGATTCAGGAAATTGGAGCCTGTCTACTGCCAAATCTAAAAGGAAAATAAATTGTTGACAAAAATAGCTTCAATCAAAATTATACACAGTAACACCAAAAGCTCTTTTTTGATGATATAGCGAAGCCGAAATTGATTTTTCTGAAAGTGATTCTTTCAAAAGCAATTTTCACAGAAAGCTATTATTGCAAAAGAAGAAATTTTAAAACAAGGCCAAATGGAATCCAAGTCTAATTTGTTTAAGTTTCTAGCTACAAACGAGTTCTAGGAGTCTGTGAGACTTTTACAAATATCACCAATGACTGAGCATGTCTAAATTTGTATTTCAAGCCCAAGCATCAATACTGCCTTAAGAAATCATCTGTCCTACGGTTGGCTGAAAACTCCTAACTTTCTTGTAAAGTAAGTGAAAGCACAACCCAAAACGTACCAAATGAATATACAATTTTTTTTGCATTAGATAATGTGAAAAATTAAACACAAAAAAGCTATTTAACGTCATATATGAGATACCACTTACTTGTTAGGAATGTTCTTTATCATAAGTGTTGTTCGGTTATCTTCCCCCCTCTTTATGCCATCAATATCAAGCTCATACTGTTTCTTGTCAGCCAGGTTTGCCCCACCTTCATTTCTACGGCTTCTAGCTCGTTCTTTGTGAGTATCAAATGAATTAATCATGGGAATCATATGATTTCTTCCAGGAAACATCAGGCCCCTTTGGTTATGGAATTGGAGTCCAACATTCTTAGGGGGGATTTGAAGGTCAACACAGTTTCCCCCAAAATGAGGAAAGATATTATGAGAAACAAAATCCACACAATGTGGTGTATTACTGGAAAATTGCATATTCCCTAGAGAGCCATGATGATGGAAGGCAGAAGCTTCAAGAGATTCCCCTACATAGCTATGCCGTCTGTCCCAAAGAGGAGAGTTGAGTGCAGGTGCTGATGGCACATGCTGGTTATTTATGGGTAAAACTGTGCTCATCATATGTGATGGTGACCTAGGAAGTCCATGCAATCTTGACAGGGTAGGGGCTGCACAAATTCCAGCAAAATATGTTGGTGAATTTGGCCACATCATTCCATGATGCTGATAGGAATTGCTCCATTTGTAATGATGGCCAGGAAGAGGCCAGCTTCCATTACCAGAGGATTTAAATACTGAGTAAAGAGGAATAAAAAAAGGGATCAATAAATATTTGTTTTTTATATATATATAAGCATATATAAAAACTTAGGCTTTATTACCTATACACTAGCGGGGGAGTTCAATGATTCACACAAGCACCTTGTTTTATATATTTTTGCGGTACTTTGGTAAACACTTCACAGAAACTATTTGAATGACTCTGTACTCAATATTAGATAGTGTTTTCACAATTAACTTACATAATAATTGATAAAATCTAAATAATTTAAAAGAAATATTTATAATTAATCATGTCCGTTGATTTTTCTCCTATGATTTTATATGGAAAAAAATGCATGTTAAAATTAGAAAATGGCTTGCACTAAAATGTATAGCTAGTTTAAGAATAATGTTGATGATATAATTTTGAATTGTTGAAGACAAAATCATGATGTTTAAGTTGCTTGTATGATTGTTCTATTTGCCATCTCAGGTGCATCAAATAATAACTAAAGAATTTAACTAACACCATTTATATAACTTAAATTATAAGGCAGTTCAACCAAACTATGTACATTACTCTATTGATTCAGCTCAGCAAAGGTCAAGGAATATGAAACACAAAAGAAAAGTAAACAAAACACTTCGAACCATTCTACATCAACGAAGTTTTTTATTAAACCAGGAGGGTCATTTTTTTAAAACATGTACTAAAAGATAATATTTTAACACTTTTCTACTGTGGGGTCCAGGCTAGTGGCACAGGCCCACATATATAGAAAGAGCTAAACATCATTTGAATTTCTGTGCAACAAATTGCCAGGGCATATTTATATTGAGATTGCATTTGTGTGCTGACATTTTTTATAATGTTTTTCTATTTTAAAAAGAAAGAGAAGTAAAGAATCATGTAGTTATAAAATCTGTATGCTTTGGAAGAAAACAAAGAATGTATTTAAAATATAAGGGATATGAATATGAAGAAGATGGGGCATGTATGCTTAATTTTAATTTAGTAATTCTATTGTTATATGTTAGTTCATGAATACATAAATATGAATATATATATATATATATATATATGGCATGAATATATAAACGTATAATTTAGTTTTTAACAAATGAATGGTTCAATTGAACCAATGATCCAGTAACTTGGTTACCTGACTGGGTCAATGGCCAGTCTCGTTCCAATAACTATGCTTTTTACAATACTACTAGTGACAAAAACTACAAGGGAAAGGAGTTAGTTGGCAACTAAACCTTTCCCCATCTTCACAGCCATTCTGCATATATGCAACATCTGCTTAAACATAGTGAATGAATCCCACAACTCAAACTTTTAAGCAAAGACATATTGCAAATAAATAATTGCTATCTATGAACCATCTAATGGATAAAATAAAGGCAGTTCACGTATTTGGAGTAAAGCCTTTTCTTCTCCTCTTGATATTAAATGAAGAGTTCTAAAAACAATTGTTATATGCATCGTATGGATTCACCAACCATAGGAAGAAGAAAACCAAAACCCTCAAGAGACAGGAAAAAGTAATTACTGTACTTACTGATCAATTGCACATTTTGACTTACCAGATTCATTGAGTTCCATGGAGTGTCCATTCAAGTTAACTCGACAGAACTGCATGTTATCTATTCTTTCCTGTGTTTCGAGATTGATGTTTGCTGCCACCTCAGGAGGATTATGGTGAATAACATTAGCTAAACCATCATGACATTCTGGAAGAGAATGAGGATTTAAAGTTGATGTAGCTTTATCAAAATTTAACTGGCCCGGAGAACTAGATTCAGTAATTCCACATTGGTTGCCAACTGATTTAACTCTGACCAGAGATGGTAAGGTCTTAGGAACACTTGAAGAGATCCCATGAATAAAAGCAGTTTCCAGGGATGGCGTACACATAGCAGGCTCAAAACCCAGAATTCTTCCACCATCCATACTTCCAGATTTAATTACCCCATGCAAACCTGGTCCTACGTGCAAATAACAGTGAGGGAAAATATATTTTTGCTGCTAAATTGATAATTGCTGACCAAATACTATACCTGGGAAGCTAGTAGGCGACTTAGGAGGAGGACTGTTCTGATGCAGACAAAGGCCACATTCTTTCTGTTCTAATTCTGGATGGATCTGTTGAACCGTACTGCAGACAAAGAAAAGGAAAGAAACATTAGTAGACAGAAAGCCAAATTAACTAACAAACTTCTTACCAAAAAAAATAAAAGAAACTAAAAAACTAGATGCCTACTGATCCTGTAATTTGCTGCTTGAAGTAATAAGCAACATGAAATGAGACACTAATCCTGTAACCTATTTCTTGAAATAAATGCCCACTAAAAAGTGATAGAAGTACAATTTCCAGCCAAGATTTGACTGCTATTGCAACATGACAGGAGCAAAACTAAAATTGAGAAAGCATATACAGAGGAAAAGCACAGTTGAACTTGGAGAATACCACCATTTTGAGGCCCCAGGTTGGCTTGGCTCAACCTTAATCCTCTTCCCGGAAATATCATTTCTATTTAAAGCATGGAGAGCTGCCTCTGCAGCTCTAACATCATAAAATTCAATCAACTTGTGATTTCGACTTTGTGGGCTTTCACGAATCTGCAGTTCAGGAAGGTTACCCAACCATACATTAATGATCCTGATCAATACTTGTGCAAAAAATAAATTGGTAACCAAACTCACCTCCTTGATTTCTCCATAAACATTAAATATACGGTGAAGTTCATTATTTGAAACAGATGCATCATGATTAAAGACCACAAGAGTGCCCTGATTAATATCTTTCTCGGAAGGATTATCCTGATAAAAGTTATACGACAAGGAAGGAGTCACTAACAAATTCTATGCAAACATTACTATAAGAGTTACGAACTATCAGATTCTCAGAACAGTTCATTGCATAATTGTTGCAGTCCTATGACTGTGAGTAGTTACTATTGCGACTTATTCATACTGACATATCAATAAAAACAACATCAAGTATCAACGAGGATGAAAAATGCAGCTCCCAACCTTTGGAGTCGAATAATGAATGTCCAACTTCTTGCAGCTGAAGAGTCTATTCTGGTGAGCTCTCATTGCATTTTGCGCAGCTCTGATATCATAATATGAGATCATAACAAACCCATGATGCTTGCAGGCTGTACAAAGAGTGTGAATATCTCCAAATTTCTTCACATCCATATCAGGATTTAAAAAAAAAAATCAATTATCACCACAATATCTACTTAACATCTTTTAATATGAAGGATTAAGTAAGAATATGTTTATACAATTAAGGACAAAGAAAACAAGAAAGCAAACCTCAAAAAGAGCTTTTAATTCAGAATCTTCAACATTACTATGAATATTTCTCACAAATAATGTTCTAGAAGGGTGTTCACCATAAGGGTGTTCTCCAGCAATTGAGCCATTACACACCCCTAGTTGATTGTTACAAGCTCCACCAAGGAATTTAGATTTCTTTTGTCCAGAAGATGAACTATCATCATCTCCCAAATCCATCCCTCCAACACTACTAAAAAGGTCTAGTTCCTCCAAGTCATCACCAGCCCTGTCTTGGATGACGTGGTCAAGCCCATCAGTCAGTCCAGAAAGCAAATCATCATCACTAGGGAGCAGATTTCCAATAGTTTGAGCCTCAAGTTCTTCAAGAGACTCAAAAATCCCCTCTTCCTCATAGTGAGATGCAACAGTATCAACTGAATGTCCATATAAAGCATTATTTGCAGATAATCTCACTGCACCAATAGAAGTCATAAAAAGGCATAGCATATTAGCTTGCAGTTTTCTCAAGGAAACCTCAGCTTACAACCCAAATCCATTTTAGAATTCAATTTAGAACAATAAAACCTCATTCACAATTCAACAAGTAAATGAGCAAACCCCCCATTAGGGAAAGAAAACTTACATTTCCTGCTAAACAACTCCGACAGAGAACTTGAGAAAAGACTACTTTCATGCTGAGTAGCAATTATATTAACTTTGCTGCTTTCCGAGAAATTGGATACTGGTTGTACATTCAAGCTAGATCTTGTTCCTTGATCAGAATCTACATGACACAACAAAGTCAAAGAATGAAAGTTTTAAAATTGATCAGCCAAGGCATTATGGGATTCCAAATGTTACAAGTACAGAGATATCATGCAAATTATTCCTAAAGCTGTGACAATTTAAAAAACAATTTTTTTTAAAATATAAAACAAAAGGCATTTGGCACCAGATAATTGCAAATGAATCCTCCTCAATAGCACAGTAGTCATGACAAGATCAAAAGAAAGAAAGAAAGAAAGAGGATCAAATAGAGTAGTAATACTAACCATAGCAGTTGGGTAGGTTATCTGATTTCCAGAATCCATCCTGCCTCTACCAAGAATATAGAGAGAAAACATGAATGAATAAGGACCGGAAAAGCCAACATTTTTAGATTTTTATAATTTATATATAATTTTACAAAAGCTCCTAAATAACATCATGTTCAAAATGGAATATATTTAAGATGAAACCTAAGAATACCTCTTTAGAAGAACAAATATCTTCAGAGGAATACAACGATGAAGATAAACTTTTGAAGTCCATTGTTTCAGAATGCATGATGAATCCCAGAATGTGCAGTTATATATAAATAAAAAATCTATTAACTTTTTATATCTGTTGCACACAGCATATCAGGGCAGTCAATTCAATATTTTGCCTTCCCTGCAAGAAAACTGCAAGGAACAAACAACTTATAGATCGCTTCCAAGCTCAACACAGGATTAAATAATTTTGAGAAAAAAAAAGTATGAAAAATTAAGACCCGTTAAATTAAGATAAAATATCATATATAATTATATACAAAGACACCCAAATAAATTAAATACCCACTAAAGTAAAAATGAAATTCACACATAGTATTAATATTAATTTCAAATCCACCAGCAATATTCTGAAAGATCAAGAGGATCATCACAAACAAGTTGAACATATTAAAACCATGCAAACACAAAATTCAGCACAAAAAAAAAAAAAACCCAAAAAACCCATTTTGAAGAATGAAAGAAAGCCCATTAGCCCAAAAGTCCAAAACACAAGACTGACCTTTGAAAAAAGGAAATTGGATGCAGAACACAGAAGTGGGGATGGCAAAGAATTTATTTAAATATGAAATAGGAAGAAGAAGAAGAAGAAGTGAGAGAGAGAAAACGAATAAATTACGGCATAAGGCAAGGTTGGAATTGAAAAAAGGAATGATCTTTGAAGGCATGTGTGGCGTGCAAGATCCTCCAAAGCTTCTGATACCCTTTTTTTCATGCCCTGCATTGCACGTCAACCTCAACTCTTCAGCTCAAGAACCCTCTTCCTCCTTCTATTGCTCTCTCTCTCTCTCTCTCTCACACACACACACACACACTTCTTCATCTCAGCTCCATTGTGAACTTCAACTTCGTTGTGAGCTATCGCCGGTGCCGGTGCCGGTGCCGGAGCTGTGAATTCTCCGGCGAGATTTGGGAGGTGGAAGTAGGAACAAACAACGAGAGAGAAGAAAGGAAAGAGGAGACAGAGATTCTCCGTTTATTGTAGTTTAACGGACGTCAATCCAGTTGATTCATTTGACCCTCTCAAATAACTTTCTTACCCTTCTCGCAATGATTGTCTCATAATTCAATTCTAATTGTGAAAAAAGATTATGTTAAAAATTAATTGTATATATAATTAATTTATATTTAGATATATTAATTTATAATTAATTTTAAGATAAAATTTTTTTTTGAATTGTATAAAAAAAATTTTATGTATTAAATTATCAAAAGATATATAAAATGATTGAAAAAGTTATTTAATTTAAGATAAATAGATATTTCTCTATCAAATTTTAAGAAATAATTTGAAATAAAATAATTAAAAGTTCAAAATAAAAGCTTTACTAAAAAAGTTATTTTTAGTTAATAAAAAATAATCTTAACTTATAATCAATTTTACACACTTTAAATAAATAAGATAAATTTTAAATAAAATAACTTTCAATTGAAAAAATTCATTAATCTAAATAGTTAATCATAACCAGACACACTCTAAGAGTGTATTTGGATTAGATTAATTATTTAGAATAGTCACTTTTTATATTTATAAAGTTGATTTTAGAAAAAAGTAACATATTTAAGTTTTGTTATGAAAAGTTGTTGATTATTTTTTATATAGAAAAAAGCCTTTTTTAAAATGTTAAAATTTCAGCATTAATTCAAAAGATGATTCTTTGATTTCAGATTATTTTAAAGTTTTGAGAAATAAATAACTATTTACTTTTAACCAAATAACTTTTTTAATCATTTCATATGTCTGTTAGTAATTTAACACATAAAATCGATTTTTTTTATACAATCTAAACAAAACTCTTTATCTTAAAATCAATTATGAATTAACATATCTAAACATAAATTAATTTTCTCATAATTGATTTTTTTGAAAATCGATTATACACATAATTAATTTTTAACATAAATTTTTTCACAATTCATCCAAAGTAAAGAACTTTATACTATTATTTAATTATGTATTGTTAAATCATTAAAAGAGTTTGACTATCATAATAATTACCTAGGAAGTTTAACTGATGTGTCAACAGTCAACATATCATTAGATGATAATGTAATTTTTTTTTACACTGGATCAAAAGTAAACTCCTTCTATATATCATTGTAATGAATCAGCTTAATAATTCTCTTAATTTCTTAAAGAATAAAGTAATAAATGTTTTTTAAGTTATGCTATACAGCCTAAATATTGTAACACAGAGGGAGCCTACATGGTGTAATGGGTAGGGTGGGTTCCATTGTCAAGTCCAACAAGTGGGTCTCATCTCACCCATTACACCATCTGAGCTCCCCTTTATGATTCAGCCTTTGGGCTATTTAACTTTTTCCATATATTTTAGGTTTTTAAGATATTATATGTTCCTATATATTTTTATTTAATATTCTATTTTTAGTAATTGGAAAAATGTTAAAAAAATTATGTCAAGAGAATATTACATAACTTGTATTTAAATTGACTTGAGAAAAAACTAATCATATTATTAAACTTATATTAACTTTTAAAAGAAAACAATAAAATATGGGTGTTAAAAATGAAAGTAATATGAGGATGTAAGTGTTAACAAAAAAAATATTGGATTTTATTTTAATTTACTGTTAGTGAAAAAAGGAATTACACTATCATTCAACTATGTACTGACACATCTTTAAAAGAGTTAGACTTTTGAGGTAATTTTTATGATAATTAAACTTTTTTAACGATTTGACAATACATAATTAAATGATAGTATAATTTTTTTTACACTCACAGTATAAAATAATTTTACACTGACATTAGATCAAAATTAAATTCAAAAATATTTAAGTAGCACTGATATAAATAAAAACTATAGTAGTTGTATGTCTAAGGAATGAAAAGACTACATTACATTGTTCATGAAAAAAAAACACTTTATCGTATATGAGCTTTAATTTCTATATCATCTTACCCTTTCTTTAGTTAACGAAAGGACTTCATTATATTTGAAAACCTTTATATAAGATGATATGGGTTATCCCCTTCACTTGACCTTGCAGATAAAAAACCCATATACATATAGTAAAATTGTCTATGTGCGCCTAGAGCATTTTTTCTGCCACCCACAACGCACAAAGTGGGTTCGCCACCTAAGTGCAGCACTCTTCGTGGGCTGGAATTTCCCACAGATGGGGTGGATTAAATTAAATTCTGATAGTGTATGTAGAATGTTAAAAAATTAAATTTGATGAAATATTATGTTTGAAATATTAAAAAATATGAATTGATTTGATTTTGAAATTTTTTTATTGAAGTCATTTGTATTTAAAAATCTACTCAAAATTAGTTAGATTTGAGTGGATTTTAAATTTAATTATTTAAATTGACTTTTAAATTTTACTTCACTGATATAACAATATCATTCACAATAATATAAGGTTAATAAAATAAAATATTAAAATCAAATCAAATCAAATTATTTTTTTAATGAGTTCTATCTTCTAAACATAAGAATTGATTTTTAAATTAATTTAAATTTATTTTTTATAATGAGTTTCAAACATAAAATTTGACTTTTAAATCAAATCAAATCAATTTAAATCAAATTAATTCCATTTTGAAATGATTTCAATCACAACCGTAACTCTTCTAAAGAAAATCTCAGCAACACAGGGTTCGGGAGGCTTCTTAGAGGTGAGCATGCAGCTTGGATAACAAGTTTTTGCAAGCACATTGGCTTCTATTTTGCATTTTCAGTCAAGCTCTAGGGGATTTTCTTAGGCTTGGACTTAGCTTGGAATTCAAGTTTTAGATGCGTGGTGGTTGAAAGTGATTCAGTCGCGATTGTTTCTCTTCTAAACAACTGTAGGAGGTGTCCGAATTGCCATAACTCTGATTTCTAGAATTGTGCAGTATTGCTAAAGAGAGTGGTAGCTCCGTTTTGTCCATGCAACACTACTGCTGACTGGCTAACAAATTGGAGCTTAGAGCAAGATTTTGGTTTTCTAGAAATCTCTTTTCCCCTTAGGGATCTAGCTAGGCTTATTTTTTTTATTTGTCTTAGGCTACCATACCTGTGTAATTTGTGCTTTGTCTTAGTTTCCTTGTTACTGGGCTTTGGCTCCTTTTATTCACACAAAAAAAGCCTTGAGAAGCAAATGATGACTATATTAAATGCATATTAGTTTTAGAGGGAAAACAAATGAAATAGTGGTGTTGAAAAAGAAAGTACTATTAAGATGTAAGTAGTGCTGGAAAAAAAAACTATTCAACGAGTAGTGATAGAAATAATGCTATCAAAACGGGTTGTGACCACCGTAGGCCAACCCGGCTTAACTGAGCATTTTTTGCTCACAAAAACCCGAGTCAAATTGACTAGGCTCACTTAACATTCAGATTAAGCGTGTTTGAGTAGGGTTGACTTGTTTAAATTTAAAAAAAAAAATCAGAATCCTCCTTAATCTCTACCACTCTCTATTGACGTTGTTTTCATAGATTGAAGTAATTTGGGAATCTCATTTTGGGGAAGCCAAAAAAAGCTGAGATAATTTTAGGAAAGAAAAAAGGCATATTTTTTCTTTTTATTTTATTTTAATTTTTAATTGGACCGACTTGTTTAACTCACAAATTCACTCAAAGTGAGTCATGTTGGCTACTTTTCAATCCACCTTAAAAGTGAGCCAACCCAACTTGATCAACTTAGTCACTAAACGCTCTAGAAAGAACTAACAATACCAACATATAGTAAAATTGCCTTAAGAAGCAATTAATAACACTATTAAATGAATATTAACTTTTATAGAAAATAATGAAATAATGGTATTGAAAAAGAAGGTAATATTAGGATGTAAGTGTTGTTGAAAAATATATTTAATTAGTAGTAACATAAATAAAAATGTCAGTAGTTGCATGCCTAATGTTGAAAAATATATTCAAGGGCATTTTTTTTCTTTTTATTCTATTTTATTTTCAATTAGGATAACTTGTTTAATCCATAAACTCAATCAAAGTGAGCTGTGTTAGCTACTTTTTAGTCTATCTTAAAAGTGAGCCAACCTGACTTGACCAATTAAGCCATCAAACAACTCTATATAGAAATAACAATACTAACATATAGTGAAATTGCCTTGAGAGACAATTAATAACACTATTAAATGAATGTTAACTTTTATAGAAAATAATGAAATAATGTTATTGAAAAAGAAAATAATATTAGGATGTAAGTGATGTCGAAAAATATATTTAAGTAGTAGTAATAGAAATAAAAATGACAATAGTAGCATGCATAATGAACAAATATAATACATTGTAGCCTTGAGAATTTCACCAAAACAAAAAAGATTGCCTTAAAAAGTAAGTAGTGACACTATCAAATGCATATTAACTTTCAAGGGGAAAATGAAATAATGGTGTTGAAAAAGAAAGTAATATATATTAAGATGTAAGTATTGCCGAAAAAATTAATCAAATAGTGGTGTTGAAAAGGAAAGTAATATTACAATGTAAATGTTGTTGGAAATAAAGATATTCAACTAGTAATAGAAATTGACAGTAGTTACATGCTTAATCAACGAAAATATTACATTATTGATCCCCAAAAAAAAGCTTCCTCAAATATGAACCCTTTATTTTTTCATCATCTGACTCAACTCTTTAGCTAACAAAGTGACTTCATTTTACATGGATCAACCCTTATATAAGATTGATTATATAGTTTAACCCCCTACCGATCTTGCAGAAAAACATTAATCTTCTCCCTCATGTAGTCAATACAATGTCATACGTGATGGAATACGTCAACAAGTGGATCAAAACTTCATTTTATTGATATTATATTTGCAATGTGAAATTACTATAGTTTATTTGTTATAAGATTTGTTTTTGAATTACGAGTTGTTATTTGGTGAATTGGTCATATCTAATTTTCAATTCTAGATTAGTATTTGATCACTTAATCTTTTATGGTGCATAAATTGTTAGGAGGAAAGTAGTACACAATGATGACCAATATGCCTTCCTCAGTGTCTCTTTTCGAGTAAAGATGGTTGAAAAATCAAAGTGTGTTTTTCAAGATTTTGGGACACTCTAAATATATGTTGAAGAAAATGGTTAATTAGTATAGATAAAGCCCTCATTGATGAATTTAAATTTCCTATTTTTCATTATGTTATAATTTTCTAGCATATTATTATGTAAAAGATGGCAAAATATATTCTATTAAATAATTTTCAGTCTCAAAGAACAAAAGACATAATTGTTGTGGTCTTACAAGTTAGTGACAGAAAAGTTCCTTCAATCAATAATTAAGGTTAAGACCTTCCTAATGGTAAAAAATACCATAGAATATCTATTTCACCCAATAGGTAAAGCAAATTGTTGTGAGCACATATCTTAGTTTTCATCAGTGTGCGCGAGATGAAGAATATCTTAGAGAAAGGGCAATACTCATCCCTTTGAATGACATTATTGAGGAGGCCAATGATTTTTTATTATATACTTGACAGTCCAACCACACAGTTCAAAAGCTCAAATGAGACTGACAAAGCATCTGAGCATGTAGCTAAACAAGAAATTATGTTCCTAATTGAATTTCTCATCAGTACCTTTAATTTTTTAAGATGTACAATTCCCAAATCATTGCCTGTGACTGAAAGAAGGAACCCCAGTTATGCTGAAATATCAGTCATGCATTAGGAACAAGTAATGACAGAACTCATTTTTACGTATATGAGATATTGGATAATTGAAGGAAAAATATTTACAAGAGGTTACTATTTGACAAATATGTGCTCATCCCACAAAAAATTTTGATCGCAAAGGACACAAAGTGGACTTTTGTTTTGCGAATGAAGAATTTTCGATAAAGGTATATAATGTGATAACAATAAATAAAAGTCAAGGTCACTCATTGAATTGCGTTGGATTACATTTGCCAAAACTTGTGTTTTGTCATGGATAATTATATGATGCATTTTCCAAAGTTACTTGACGAAAAATGTTAAGAATTCTAATTATGGAGGAGGATGAAAAATACACATACTACAACAATATTGTATACAATTAATGAAGTGTTTGCTGAACTCCCCCAATTTGATTACCTCTTATTTATTTGATTGTTGCTTCTATACCCAGGTTCTTTTCTTGGGTATCGTACCTTGATCAATAGTAAAAAAAATTGGTTACATTAGATGTGAAAGTACCTAGGTAAAGGAAGAAAAAATGTGGCCTGGTAGATGATGAACCTCTAACATCAACATCACACTCAAGTATTAAAGATTTGGGTCAATGCCAATTCAGTTATAAGTTTGTTGGTTATTGGTTCTTATAATAAATGTTTAAAGTACACCAAGTATTACCAATAACGAATAAAATATTTGACAATTAATCAAGGTACTGGTAGTCAAAATACTGGTAGTCAAGAGAAAAAACTTAGGTACTAAAGTAGTCCCTTCATTAAAACTTCTTATTTTTTGGAAGTTATTCTCTCGAAGAACTTGTGAATGATGAGTTAGAGCTAGAGACACTTTCTTATAGAAGGCTTATTCAGATTGCATGGTATAGAGCAGTTGGGTGAAGGTGGAGATTTAGAGGTCCGAAGCACAAACAAGGGAAATTTAACTACGCCTAGTTTTTGAGAGCAAGTATTTTAGGTTTGACCGTTTGAGGATGGAGTTTTATCCTAAAGACCTGTGTTTCAAGGGAATGAACTATCTATCATCATCCCCATCAAGTGCCAAGGTAGTTTAGGTTTGACTAAGGGGTTGTACGCTACCTCCATCCTATGTCTTTTAATAGTGGATATGGGTGCTTTTTGTTTACTGATTGTAGAGAATAATTGGCTTTCAACCAAGATGTTCGCTCCTCCATTCATGGGGTGTGAGGTGAGCCTGTTGTTCCTGTTTATGCTAAGTTGGTTAGATTGTGGATTACCCTGCCATAGTCCCATAGAACCTAGAGAGCTTCATGATGTCTCTAGTTGTTCGTGGGTAGCTTCATTCAGAACCCAAAAACCAAGGATACTACTGGTTAGTTTCTAGCGACAAGAAAGATCTAGAAGCATAGTGAAGATTAAGCCAATTCCACTACCAGAAAGGACTCCTGCTCCAACCCGAGAGCATAGGTTATCCTTCATATCACTTAGCTTTTTTAATTTCAAATTAGAACGCAAATGCCCTTTGTCATGAAAACCTCCCAACCATAACTTGTATTGTACACATCTGTGCCTAGTTTCATAGAATTGGGTGAGATTCCAAGAAGTTGGGAATTAGGATAAAGATATGGATATGGCTAACTTTCGAAGGATCGAAAACTGAATGACTTGGGTTTGAATAGGAGATTTGTAATCTTATTATAAATCTTTGCTGAGGTTAGTGGATTGCTCTAATTTTAAATGGGGAGAGTCTCCCCTCACCCTAAACTTTGTAGCCACCAAAAAGAGTTTTCAAGGATTGAGACAACCAACCTTTGAATGTGAACTTGATGCAATTAAGGCTGAGCTTCATCAGTCTGAAACTGAGCGGATGAGGGGTTATATAATAACAATACAATGCTCTTATTTCCTAGTTGCTTTAGAGGGCTGGGAGAGTGGAAGCCATTCCTCTTACCACCGATGATGTTCCGTATCTTTTTGGCTACACTGACGGCACTAAAGTTTGAGCCTATTATATCTCTTGCAAATTAGCCAATCCTTTACACACTGCAGATGTTCGTGCAAAACTAGCAAAGTCTTCAAAATAAGATATGTTTTACATGCTAGCTTTCCTTCTATCTAACTTTGATCATTGTCTTCTGATTGAGCATGTCGTTGTTGATACTACAAAGATTGACGTTGGGCTGATATTGATGCTAGAGCTACTTCTTCGGGGGATTCATCTGTTAGGCTCCTGGTTAGTGCTAAGATGGAGACGAAGAGCAACTCTACTCTACTCCATCTCATCTCTTGCTATTGTCATTACTATATATATAGGTACTTTAATTTTGTAAAATTTTGAATTATTTTCTCCTTTAAACTTAGTGTGTTTCAGATTCATTTCATTATAACTGCTTTGCTTTGGTTTGATTTAATTTTGCAAACTATTTTAGTTGTTATCACCGTTTAAGATTTGAAATATTTGGAGGCGTTTAGTGCTTGACACAAATAACTCTTCTGCAATTGAAGTATGAATTTAATTTTAATCTACTGTCAATGTAAAATATTTTTATATTGTCATCAAATCATGGGATAATACATCATTAAAAAAGTTAAATTTTTTAAATAGTTGTTGTGATAGTTAAACACTTTTAATGATTTAGCAATACCGACAGTGGATCAAAATTAAACTCTTTTTATTGTTAATTCTTAGAAGACTATTCTCCTTAAAATAAATTATTAAAACTGCAAAAAACAAAAGAAATGAGTAAAACTACGCAAAAAAAAAAGTTACACAGTTATAAATCTCTAATATAATTATGTTTTCTAGTTATTATCTTAACAATTAATTGATAACAAGCAAAAGAAGGACGAGATGTTTATAATCAAGAATCAAAGTAGTGTAATAACTCAAGATCCATGACCCCGTGAACAGCCTCGAAAAGTATGGCCTCATTTATATTAATGAGAGTCTCACTAAATAACATTTCCATTAACTTTCCAAATTCATTTATCTTCTTACTTGTATTATTGATGCATATGTTAAATGTTGATGATGTCGAATTATTTCATGCTTAATCATAGAATTCTGCAAATGTTGACAGCACCTTTATATATATATATATATATATATATATATATATATATATATATATAAGAAAGGAAAAATAGTAGGGACATGTCCGAGAAGCCGAAGGGCAAGGAAATGCCCACTTCCAATGGACACCCAAGTGGGATTACTGGCTAAGAAGGATTAAAACTTATACACTTGGAGAGTACAAAGTCTTATTTGAAACCCTCAAACCTTGAGCCAACTTGCTTTTGTTGACAGCAGCTAAATGCTAATATGCAGGTATTGTCTGAAATGCCATATACATTTGCTTCCACTTATGGTTCCCATTAGGGTGCGTCTATTACTACTCCGATTAGTCTATTAGTAATTGTCACAAATTAACTTTTATTTGATTTTCTCAAAACACCCTTAATTAAATTGCAAGTTACTTATTTTTATTCAAACTAATTGTCTATTGTCATTCCTATATTTATCCAAACTCATCATTAATAATTATAAAGATTAGTTAATTTTGAATAAATTTTTTAACATTTCTCCTATACTTTCATTTTTAGTGATTGGTTCATTTGATAGGAAAATTTAAATTTCCTAACTTTGGCATTGTTCAATATAAATTTTTTGGCTATTAGGAATATGATTATGTGAGAAAAAATTAATTAAATATTTAATTTACTAATTCTAATTAAATTGAGCTTTCTTATAAATAATGACTTTAGTAAGATGAACTCAAAATTACAGTACAAAAAGAAAAAAAAAACAAGGGGGAGATATATCACAATAGTTAAATAATTAGATTTTGGTGATTTAGATAAGCAAAATATTAATAACACACATTAAAGAGTTTTTTAAAAAATAATTAACTAATTATTATAATTAATAATGAGAATTTTGGATATAGACATAGGAGTGGTATTAAACAACTTGTCTAAATAGAAATAAGGAATAACAATTTAAGAGTGAAGCATTATTTGAGGGGCCTAAATTTTGTATGATAAATCGATTAAGGAATTGAACTTTTATTATTATCAATTAAGGACCTTGGCTTTATTGAAAAGTATTTTATTAATAAAAATGTTAAAAAGGCAAAAAATCCAACTTGACATATAAAAATAATTTATAACATGAATAATACACATGACATATATGACCTAATTTTTTTCTAAATGATAAATATAATTAAAATATTTTTCTATTAAATTTAAGGTCTTAATTAGTTATCATAATAAAGTTGAGGTCCTTAATTGATAAATTTTAAAATTGAGGTCCTTAATTAGTTATCACAATAAGTTGAATTCCTTATACAACATTTTTCTCATTATTTAATGAAGGATATTTCTAAAAATAATAATAAAAGATTATTACAGAGGAGTGCCAATAGATATATTAGAGTGGAAATAAACTTTTCCATTATCTTTTCCTTCACACTCTACAGTCCCTCTTCAGACATATGCATCATTCCAATTTCAAGCCTATCTTTGTGGCATTCCTATTTTGCTAGAAGAAAATGAGTACGGTTTTTGGTTACAACCTCTTCGACATGATTTAATAAGGTGTTTGCATGCTAGTGAGAGAAATTATACATGGTGTCTTTTTTGGCTTAATTTTACTTTATTAATGATAGTGACATATTTTTTCTCATACCCTTTTTTCGTGTTAACCATTAAATAATAATTAAAGTATTCTATTCAATTTCTTGTAAACAATATATACATATATATGGGTCACACCTCTCACACTAAATTATTATGCATTTACTCAAAGCGTGAGGCTAGTGCCTAGCAGTACTGCTACCTTAATCAAGGTTTTGTCAAAGGTGCAAACAACAAAAAAGTGTCTTTAATGGATGGGGCCATCCATAAGCACAAACATTAGCCATTAAGCAAAGATTAGATGAAATTATTCGATGAGATAAGAGAGGTTGAGAAAGGAAAGAAAGGTTTACTGAGTGGTAGGGTAGCATGCCCTTATCAACTTATGGTCCACACGCTAAAAATGGGCTTAGAGTAATACACTAATACTTTTGTGAAGATTATAAAAAATAAAATTAAAAAAAAAAGCTATTTAAAAAGGGGATTCGGTATTATTCAGCTTTGATTGATAGCAGAATTTGAACGTTTCAAAATCTGAAAACTTGCTCAAACAAACATATTCAATCTGTAAATCTTTCTTTTTAACTTTTTAAAAAAAATAAGAAAAAGGGCCATGAGCTGTGGTGAAAACAAAGAATGCAATACCCATAATGACTTCAAGAAATTGTGGGTAGTATTTTATACGTTATATTAAACCTCAAATAGGAAGGGAAAGCTACCATTCATACACTCAGAAAGTGACCTAAAACAGGAGTTAGAAAAGTACTTAAGAGAGACAACGAAATGAAAGTGCTGTTTGAGGAATTTGATGTCAATAACCAGCAAGTAACCTTTGCAAAGAAAGAAAATCCCATTCATTGAGAATTAAATATAGGATATCACTCAATAAATAGTAATTAATCATAATTAATAAAAACAAAATAAAATAAAAACCCTTATTAAGGGATTAAGGGTCAATAACCTGTTTAATGTATACTACAGCCAGTAAAAAAAAATAAAATTGAAACCCCATTTACACTCACAAAAGCCACAAAACCCTTCCCTCTCTCTCTCTCTCTCTCCCCTCCATTTCTCTACCTCTCCTCTCTCTTCATTCTTACGGAGAAAAAACAAGAGTCACCCTCTCTATTTTCTAAACGGCGTAACGGACATCCCCCCCCAAAAACTCCGTCACCAAAACACCCCCGTGCGAGTCACGTGCCTTCGAAAAACCTCAACTTTTATGGCTCTGCTGGACCAGCAACTCTCACTCCCTCCCAATCCCAACCCCGTTGACGGCGAATCAGACGGACCCGCTAACGGCGCCGTCCCTCGTCCGCCGAGCGCCGCCGTATACGGCGGCGTCGACGACGGCGGAAAGGCGCCGCGTCTTCCGCGGTGGACGAGGCAGGAGATTCTGGTACTAATACAGGGAAAGAAGGACGCGGAGAGCCGGTTCCCTTCCGGCCGAGCCGCCGGTCTGGCTTTCGGCTCGGGCCAGGCCGAGCCGAAATGGGTTTCGGTCTCGTCGTACTGCAAGAAGCACGGAGTGAACCGGGAACCGGTTCAGTGCCGCAAGCGGTGGAGCAACCTCGCCGGCGACTACAAGAAGATCAAGGAGTGGGAATCTCAGGCGAGGGATGAAGGTGAATCGTTCTGGGTGATGAGGAACGATTTGAGGAGAGAGAGGAAGTTGCCAGGGTTTTTCGACAAGGAGGTCTACGATATTCTCGATGCGGGGTCTCCGGCGCCGGCGCCGGCGATATCTCCGGCGACGGTGACCTTTCCGTCGGAGAAGGAGAAGGGTAGGGTCGGTAAAGGGGTGGCGGAGGAGGCAGAGCCGCACCTTTATGACAGTCATCGGAGTGTTGCCGGTGAGGATGGGTTGTTCTCGGATTGTGAGCCGGAAGAGGTGGCTGCGAGCCCTGACAAGGCTGTTCCTGCTCCTGTTCCTATCTCAGGTTGGTTGTCTTCATGTTTGAATTTGATTCGCTGCATATGATAGGTAGTTATCGGGTTCTCTCCGCAATCTTAGAATCTCGTATCAATTCGTGGTACTTCGCGGTGTAAAAAAAATATTGAGATTATAATTTCAAGAAGTGAGATGACGTGTATGCAAACTCGTACTGCGCGTACCAGAAAGTATTCCGAACAATTCTCGATACTAGTTGAAACTTGCAATTACTTATCAATTCGTGGTATTTCGTTGTGTAAAGGGTTAATTTTAAGAAGTGAGGTAACGCGTATGCAAACTCGTACACATGTATTAGAAAGTATTGTGAACCTGGTAATTCTACTGGGGATTCTATTGTAGATTTTGATGTTCAGGTTTTCATGGTTTTGGGGACACCCTTTGTGGTTTTGTGTTTTGTTTTTTGTTTTTTGTTTTTCTAACAATGCTGTTGTGTTGTTTCTATTATGAAAGTCTTTGAGATTATAATTTCAAGAAGTGAGGTAACGCGTATGCAAACTCGTACCGTGCTTAGTAGAAAATATTGTGAACCTGATAATTTTGTTGCGGATTTTGATGTTCAGGTGTTCATGGTAATGGGGACACCCTTTGTGGTTTTGAGTTTTGTTTTTCGTTTTTTGTTTTTTTTTTGTTTTTTTTTGTTTTGTTTTGTTTTTTTTGTTTTTAACAATGTTGTTGTGTTGTCTCTATTATGAAAGTCTTTGAGATTATAATTTCAAGAAGTAAAGTAACGCATATCCAAACTCGTACCGTGCTTAGCAGAAAATATTGCGAACCTGATAACTTTGTTGCGGATTTTGATGTTCAGGTTTTCATGGTTTTGGGGACAACCTCTATGGTTTGGTTTTGTTTTGCTTTTCTATTTTTATTTTTAGCAATGCTGTTGTGTTGTCTCTATTATGAAGTTGGAAAATTTCGAGGCACGTTACTATGTTGTGGCATTTATGGTTTTGGCGACAGGGACACCGTTTGTGATTTTACGGACTGCTACTATCTTCTTGTGGTTTTGCTTTTTTTTTTTTCTCTCTCTGAATTTTTGTTTCTGGCAATGCTGTTGTCTATTATAAAGTTGGAAAATTTCGAGGCAAGGGCACTCGGATTACCATATGGCATTCTTTCATTCGTTTTCCTTAATGATTTCTTCTGATTTTACAGAGAAACAATATCAACCACTCCTCCATGGCTGCCAAGGTGACGGGAATGCTCAAGGTAATTTGAGTTCTTAATGGATTTGATGATAGATTGACAAGCACATATGTTGTTTTATGACTGGAATGATAATGGTTAGCATTTAGAAGTAGTAATATGTTCAATTCAACTTTATATTTGTTCCAATAAGGCTTCTATGTTCTGTTTTGAAGACAGCTTTGATATTTGTGTGTAAAAACTTAGGCTCATCTAACCAAGTTGATGTACTGGGCCCTAAACCTAATGCATATTTTAGTTAAACTGAAATTAATGACAAGATGGCTATGACAAAAATATGGAAGCTACTTCAATGTCATTGCCTCATCTTCAGAATGTGGAGAACTTTGCAGCTTATAGACCTCTTAAATCAACTAAAACCCATTTGTGACAGCTTGCTACCTTGTTCTCCATTTTATATCTATCCCTTTTTTTCTAATGCTGCTACTGATTCCTGCCGCAGCTGCATTGTTAATTAAGTGCCTGAGAGTAAAGTCAATTGTTTGCTCATTTCTATGTTAGTTTTTTGCTATTACATTTGGAATTTCAACAGTGCCAAGATATAATAATTATTTATTTTTTTGTCATTTCTATATTATCCATACTTGTACCAAGTTTCTTTAGCTCGCACCCAAATCTCATAGTTGCAAATCTAATTTGTCAACTCTAGTACATACAAAATGATAGGTTATCTGAAGACGAAAGTAGTAATAGGCTTGCAATAAACCACTTTTAACAGCGTGTCTAAGTGGAATCGGGAATTGACATGATAGATTCATCCAATGTGGTATTGTTTACTTAAAATTATCTCCAAATTGCTTGAACGCTCAGGTATAAATCATGCATCTCTAGAAAATGAATTTGATTGAAGTTCCTTACATGTGAGTGAATGATGTCTACTGGTATATTCACATGAGTAATGCCTACTTATATACACTTACAATCGCGCACTTCTGTGTAAGTCATGGGATAACACTTTAAGGTTTCACTGTAACTTTTTTTGAACGGTCGAAATTCTACACGTACCCGCATAGTATGAGCAAGTATATAATTCATGTCTCAAAAGTATGTTATTCATAAATGGCAAACTGTTTCTTAGGCACAAGCTTTGGTTATGCCATTACTTAAGCTTTTGTACGCTGTAGCTTCCCATAATAGGTATAGGAATAGGATCAAAGTTGCTGGTTTGACAATTACAGTGTTAAGGAGTTAACTGATGATATTAGTATAGATTTAATTTGTTTAGACATTCCTTTGAATCTATAGGTGCGACCAATGAGAAACAGCCTGCCTCAAATCCAGAAATGGGTTCTACATCTCAAGGGGGACGGAAGAGGAAGTGGTTTGCAACCGATGGAGAGGAGGAAACCTTGCAAAATCAATTAATTGATATCTTAGAAAGAAATGGCAAGATGCTAAATGCTCATCTTGAAGCTCAGAATATCAATTTCCAGTTGGATCGCGAGCAGCAGAAAGACAACGCAAGTAACTTAGTTGCTGTACTTAATAAGCTTGCAGATGCTCTAGGGAGAATTGCTGATAAATTATAGTGCAAGGATCAGAATACAGTGTACATAACAATTGGAGTCCTTTAGAATTTAGATAATAGTGGTTCCTGTCATTTATCTCAGGATGGCTTATAGAATATAGTTGTCACACCTGTTCCCCTTTTTTTCCTTTCTGGATATGCCCCTTTTTGTGGTTTATTACTGCCATTATAGGTACACACATTTGGAAGTTACTGAATTTATTCTCTTTTTTCTTTTTCCCGCAATATACATTGAGGTTATATGAATCTTTCCCCGGTGAATAATAGTGGTTGTACAGATGATATTTATTTCTTGTTAGAATGCATTTTTATTAGTTGTTTTTCATTGCTTGCTCTTATTATATTTTCATTTGTTTTCTTTTTTTTTTCGGTGTACTTGCTGGTCAAACTCGAATAAGGAGAGGGAAATATTCACTTATTACCAAGTGATCAATCTAAAGACCTGGCTTATTTATGGTATTTTTACTAATTTAGCAATAATATTGTAAAAACATGTCTTGTTTATTGGATTGGCCCGTTTTACCTGGTATGAAAGTGTTTTGGTCCATTTTGAACCACGGGATCTACATAAGTTGTTGGGCTCTATTTTGTTTACAACTCAACTGTCATTTTTGGATTACCACGGGATTGTTTAAAGTTTGAGAAAATCTCATACAAAAAAAAGTTCTTGAAAACTAAAAGCATGGTGAAACCTATTTATGATTGTTGTGCAACCACAAAACAAAAGTATCCCAATGGTACTGCTCCCATGCTTATTCTAGCACTCCTTTTCTCGTAGTTGCATGCAGCTCCGTTTGTCCATTCCCGAGTTACTCGATTTTACATGGAATCTTTGTTCCCTCCATGTAGGTCCTCATGTTTTGTCCTCCGCTTATTTCAATCTTCGTGGAAATCAAGTTCTCCATTTTGTTCACCCTATCCTTAACCATACACATTGTACTGTCTGTGCAGAGTTGGAGTTAAAATTTTCATGTTGAAGGACCAAATATTAATTTTTTTTCTTTGAAGGGTGTAAAACATCAAAATCATATAATTTTTTTAAAAAAAATAAAGGAGTATTTTAAACCTCCAGCCCCCTTTGGCTACGCCCCCCGTTCATGCTCGTCACCAAATCTCAAGTCGTCATTCATGCATTATAATTACATAAAATTTACCATGAATGCTTCATATGGTTTGGGAATTTTCTCAATATGTAAGAGAGAGATAGATCTAATTTCTAAGTTCGACTAAGAAATCTGAGAGAAGTGAGAGAAATTTTCATCTTATATAACTTAATTTTGAAGCCATTAAGTTTTTATAGTGTGGGAAACAATCGATTAGTCTACAGAATAGGTCGACAGTTCTTAACTGTAGCTTATTAAATTGCTATAAGTAAGAGTGGATTTTGTGATAAAATTATCTAATAAAAAATGGTGTAATTAAGATTGATTTTGGTGTGTATATATATATATATATATATATATATATATATATGAGGAGAGATCAATTCATAACACTTGATACACTTATATCACCTAATTACTTTTTATATAACATAATCTTTATTGATTCAATCATTAAGTTATACTATTATCCATCATGATGATCATTTATATTAAATTTTGAAAAAATGAACATCAATACAAATGTAAACAAATAATTCATATTTACATATATTTTAAAAGTATATATTACATTAATCTTTATGTATATCAATGAAATACAAAACAATTTCATATTTATATGAAATTTTAAAAATATAATTTACATGATAAGAATTTTTAATTTAATAATTAATTTTATGAAAATTTTATTTAATAAACCTATATTTTATAATATAATAATAATTTCAACTTACGCTGATGTCAAATTATCCAATAAATAATTCACTTATTTATTATAAATGTATTTACAATTTCATCGATTCAATCACTAATTGAATCCATTGAAACATGAATTACTCCCCTCTTTAATTCTTTAATTGAATCAGTTTTTAAAACATTGACAGATTGGCCCATCTGCTCTTTTTTCTTTTGTTGCAATCCACTTATTGGCCTCTTGTTTTGCCACCTCACTCCTATATCCAACTTTCTCCCATGCTCGATTTCCCTAACTTGTTCTGTTTTCACTCCTTGTCCTATATTTTATTCTTAATTCATGATAGTTTCATAATTTGTTTAATTTTTATTTAGACACTAAAATTGTGGGGATGCTATACCACTAAGATTGAATATCATATAAAATGGATTGAATTAGTTATTATAAATATGTAAAAGATAATTTTTCGAAAAAATAAGTACTTCCAACTATTTAATTGGTGAATATCCTTCCTTAAGGCCAAGAAGGCCCAACAAATGTTTTAAATCTTTATCAACACCATCAATGTAAATTTCACTCATTAAAAGGTTATGTTCAAATTCAGTAAAGAGATCAAGAGTCTCATCCATCTCTAAAATGTGGATCTGTAGTAACTTCTGAACCAATTGACAAAGATGGAAGATAACTGATAACTTCTAAAATACTAAAACTACAATCCCCTATTACACAATCATGTCATTGTTTTTGCTAAAATTATAATAATAGGAGAAAGTTGAGATATATGGAAATTGCTACTGTACTTATATGTACATATATGTGTGTGTGGGTTTTTAATAATTCATCCCCAAAGTATTAATATTAAAAAAATGAGAATATCTTATAATCCTCTACTTATTTTACTAATCTTAAACTTTTATATTCCAAAATCATGACGCAATGATTTCAAAAAGGTTAAAAATCGATGAACTAAACATAAGGAAAAACTATATTAAAAAATATATAATACAAAATAAAGTCTATTAATTATTTTGTAGAAGTAATATATAGTCTAATTATAAGAAGTTTCCTCGATATTTTCTCTTTTTGTAAAATTATTAATATTTTTTCATAATTAATGTTAATATTTAACTATATGTCTTATTTTATTTAAAATAAATATTATATTATATTTAATCAAAATAAAATATATGGTTAAATATTAACACTCTTATAAAAAAAAGTATTTAAGATTTAGGATCGATGTCCTTTTCCTTTTTCATGTAAAAAAAAATGTTTTTAAAAAGAGTTTAATTTTTATTCACTACCAGTATAAAAAAAATTTATACTGTTATCTAATCATGTGTTATTAAATTATTAAAAGAGTTTGACTATCACAATCACTAATTAGAAAGTCTAACTATTTTAATGATGCGTCAACACATAATTGAATGACAATATAAATTTTTTTTATAAATAAAAATTAAATCCTCTTAAAAATAGATATTATTGTTGATGAGCATGCGAGCACGTATTGGGGCGAGGGCGTGGGACCAACCTTGCTGGGAGGAAATGGAGGGAAACTTAGTTTAGGCCCACAACACTGCAGAACAAAATTATTGAATGTACACGCTCCATGGTAGCGCGTCCATCAAACACAAACTATCACATTGGAGGAATATCACCGTTCTGTTCTCGTACAATCTACAACGTTGTTTTTTCTACTTCACCTTCCGTACTCCTGTCTTGTTTATGTTTTCTATAGTGTTATTATATAGATAATATCAAATTTTAACTTGTCTTTATTATTTTGGATGAGGGTTACCACTAGCAGGCTTGTTTGTAACTTATAGCATACTTCTCTATGCACAGGACCGCGGTCTGATTGACAAACTTGTGAAGTAGCCTAGTCCAGTTGGAGTTTTAAATTTTTATTTTTATTAATCCGGTTAAACTTGTCTGATCTGATTTTTTATTTGATAACAAATTTATATTTTAGTACATTTTATTAAATTTATATTCTTATTTGTTTTAAAACATGTAAAAGATATTTTTATTTGTATTATTAGTTAGTTAAAAATAAGTTCGTGTTGTTAGTTTATTAATTTTTTTACTTTGTTATATTAGAATTTAATATTAAATTATATTATGTATTCTTTAAATATTAGATTTAATTTTTATTATATTAAAAATATGGTATATTTTTTTTATATAACATGTTTTTTTTTCTTTATTTAAATTTTTCTCTTCACTGTTAAATCGATGACTGAACCTTCTAACTAGGTCAAACAACTATGATTAGCATACTTTGATAGTAGAATGAGTTATCATCCATTCTTTTTATACTAAAACTTGTGTTTATTTTTTCTGCTAATGATATAAAATGAAAGAAACTATAAAAAGTTTTATCTAATAATAATATTATTATTATATGCGATGCTAATTATTACTATAATTAGAATATTATTATATATATGGGTTTTATAATAAATAAGAAAAAGAAAAAGATAAAAAAGAAAAAGAAGGGGGGGCAAGAAAGGGAAAGGTGCATAAAAAGGAAGTGATGTTGTGACTTTAATCTAAGTGTGTGTCTGTTACACACATGGGATTCGATTCGAGAATAGAATTTTGGATTTGGATTTGTGAATTTTGGTTAAACAATTCCCAATAGACTTCACTTTCCCTTCAGTTGAGAAAGCATAGTAGTGGCGCACACGCACATCCAAGACCCAACAACACAAGACCTGGGTATTGTGCAAAACATAGAAAAAAAAATGTCCATGTGTTTTGTGCTGTTGTGCTCTGAGCATTCTAGGGTTTTTGTCTTTCTGGTTCTGGGGGTTTGAGTTTGAGTTTGAGTTTGAGACAGACCAAAAAATCAAAGCTAGTGAAAGTGAAGTGAGTGAAATTTATGCAAATGCTTGTCTTGGTAATGGGTTGGATTCCAAGATCGTGCATTGATGCAATGTTAAATTATACCTATTCTTAGACAACACAACACAACACAGCCCAAAGAATCGTTGGTTCAAATCAAAATGCAATTCGCAAAGCTCGATGACTCTCCTATGTTCCGCAAGCAGGTTCACCCTCTCTTCTCCTTTTTCTCTTCTTGTTTCACTGCAACCTAACCTTGCCACCATTTTTTTCTGTACTTGCAAAATGGCAACTTTTTTTTTCTTTTCACAATTTTAATCGAGTAAATAATGTGTGTTAGTGGGTTTCATCTTTCACAGCCATGGTTGTAGCACTAGCATACATACACCTTGATCCACTGCTTTTCATGTTTATTCAAAACACACTAGAAAAATCAAGGCTTGATTTCATTTTCATGCATGTGGTACTTGACACGCATTCTTATCAAGTGGTCTAGAGACTGGGATGTGAATATTAGCCAGAAAGTTGTTCCCTTCAAAGGCTTCTCTGTTTTCCAGCAATGGGTTCTGGCAAGTTGTTACTCAGATCTCTTTGAAAATCATCATCAATTTCCCATTGGAAGAAGACATCTCCTGTAATTGGAAGGTTCGAGTAGACAATGGTCTGTACTGTAACAGCTGAAGAGTAGACTCTCTGTGGAGATGAAAAATGCAGGAATCTGGAAGTGAAACCTGGCGAGGTGCCTAGCCTACAGTGTGTCAGACTCTGAGCCTGAGGTAATAACAAATTTCTCATCGGCGTTCGTGAAGAATGTTAGGTTAGTTGGAGATAGAAGGGATGGTTGGCACCCTCAATTAGCTTCTGGAGTCACTGTTGGAGGGTCTTCTGGCTGAAGAAAGCAACAGGTGGCTAAGATTGAAGTAGAGCTTTGGTGAGTAGTGAGAGTGAGAGAGGCAGAAAGGTTCAAGCAAGAGCTCTATCAAGAGAGTCCATATGGTTTTGCCCCCTTGTTACTCCACCCCTAGCTGGTGGGGTAGGGGAAATATTACTCCCAGAAAATTTCCCCCTTCTTTTACTGATAGACCAAACAAACATATATAAATTCATAAAATTTTAATCCCTTAAAAATCCACCACTTGTTACCCACAAGCCAAACACACCCTTATGTTAAACTTTTCTAGAGTCTTGAAATCAATAATGCATTGCTCTTTTTGGTTTCTCCATGAACTTAACAATATATTCCCTATTGGTATGTTAAATCATGTTGGTATTCTGATATTAAACAATCTATTCTTCTCTAATAGATCTCTTATTGGACTTTGATGTAAATCATGTAATATTATTTTCTGCTCTCGTGAACCATTCAAGTATCTTGTGAAGATTCCAAAAACATAATGCATTGCTTGTTGGTTGGATGATACGATAACTGGAATTCCCTGTAAATTTAGATATTTAATGGTTCTTCTCTTTGAGCTTATTTATTAATGGTGGTTGGAGCTATTTATTAAAAATATTCCATATTATAGTGTGATAATTTGTCATTGTGCTGTACAGCATTCAACAAAGATGCTGCTTCCCCCCCCCCCCTCTTTCTTTCCCCTCTTTGTTTTGGAAGTTTTATACAATGCAGTCATGCTCAATTATCATATTGATAGGTTCTTTCTTAATTGACTTGATGTATTGTAAGATTGTTGCTCATTGAATTCTTTGGTGAAACAGATACAATGCATGGAGGAAAGTGCTGAATCTTTGAGAGAGAGGAGTTTAAAATTTTACAAAGGGTGTAGAAAATACACGTATGTAGTTGTTTCTATCTTATCATTATCAATGACTGTTGATTAGTAGCCATGAACCTTTGAGAACATGCTCATATCTCTTATGCTTGTTTCTGTGGAAGCATCTTTGATATGCAAATTCAGTTTATGGTTTTTTTAATGGCTTTATTCTTTAAGTTATATGTCTTTTTCTTTTTAAGTGTTGTTTACTTGTTCTGGATTAGCTTTGTAGTCTGTTGTTTTCTAGACCAGTTTTTACAGTTTGTTTTCTCCATGACCTTATTCTATAAGCTACATATTTTTTTAACGTTGTTTATTAGTTCCGGATCAGCTTCTAGTATATTGTTTTTTGGATAGAAAAATAAGCTTTGATAACGAGAGAGCAGAAGAGATAAAAGAAGAGGGTAATATATCCTTCTTAACAAAGGCACAAAATAATTCACAGCAAAAGCAAACAAGTTTGTTTAATAAACCGCTCTAGCAGGGACTCCATTAAAAAACATCATGTGCAGAGCACCAAAGAGAAGCATGGAAACAATCCTATGCTGCTGCAGATTTAAGGACAGCAAAGTATTTTTGTATAATCAAGTATTCCTTTTCAACCAAAAAGCTGCATAAACAGCACAGCACCATAATGTTATTACTTTCTTATTTGTGCTAAAACCCTTTGAAATTAATCACAACAATTTCTACATGGAAGTGGCTCCTGGGCAGTGGAAAAAAAATGGGTTTGTGTTTCCCAACTAGAGCCACACAATGTGCAATCCTATCCTAACAGATTATTAGTATTAATTTTGTTAACTATTGTTTGGAGCCTATCCTTTCAAAAGTATCCTCTACTTTTTATCTTTTAGAACATTTGTTTTCAATATTACAGAGGAAATATGAAACAATTTTTTTCAATGAAAACTTGAATAGGTTTTTTATGAGAAAAAAAGAAGAAAGCTTTAATAGCTTTAGTGTTACATTTCTATATCTTTCATGGAGGATGTCTCAATGTTTCTATTTTAATTATTTTGTTGGGTGATTATTATGAAACAACAACAACCGTTGTCCATCATCTAAAGGAAAAATTAGTGGGTTTATTTTCTGTTCTTATAGTTTCATTGTTAGAAGTTTCTCACAGCTTGTCATAACATATTAAATATTGATTTTGAAGATGTTAGATATAATATATTGTTCTTTTGACAGACTCTAATTGCTTTCACTTTTGTACCTTTCAGTGAAGGACTTGGGGAGGCATATGACGGAGACATTGCATTTGCAAGTGCCCTAGAAACTTTTGGTGGAGGGCATAATGACCCCATCAGTGTGGCTTTTGGAGGTATGCCATTTTTTTATCATCATTCTTATGATGATATATGAAAGGTTCTTTGTTCCTCCTGGTAGTTGATATTACTCTGTCCTCATTTTCTTTCTCAATGTTTCCATTTTTTATTGCCCAGATAAACTGTCAATGATAAAAAAAAATTATGACTTATAATATATGACTTGACTTTGTTACCCTTTCATTATAACAATTTAAATTCTCCTTGAGATAATTTGCTTGCATTTTTTGTCTATAATTTAAGGTTATTTTACTTGGGACTATCTGACTTCATAATTTGATTTTAAGCCTGCACGTTATCTTTGATTCTAAAGTCTAAACAATAGTGAAATAATTTCTTGCTTCACTGATTGAGTTTCTGCCTGCACCTCAGGCCCTGTAATGACCAAATTCACTATAGCCTTAAGAGAAATTGGGACATACAAGGAAGTCCTTCGCTCACAGGTAACAATTGTGTTGCAAATGCTTTTTTTATCTTTACCTAGTTGCTACTGACTACTAAATATGCATTTTTTTAAAAATATTTAAAAGAGAGAAAAAGGAAAAAGTCTAGTCATCAGTAATTAAGAGCTAGTGCCAACACTATAGGTCAAAGCATAAAATATGAAGCTGGCTTCCATCATTACCTTTAGCAGTTAGCTATTTGGAAGAATCATCCTGGCTTTTCTGCTTTTTGCCTTTGCCCATCAGTTCTTGGGGACAATGTCTGGTATACTGTTAACATAGATTGCTTTCTTCCTTTCAGGTTGAGCATATGTTAAATGACAGATTGCTTCAGTTTGTCAATATTGATTTGCAAGAGGTCAAGGTACTGTGTTTTTTTCTCTCTCATGATGTTTTCTTTTTACCCTATCAGTTAGATGAGTACAAAACTGATGTGAGAGCTGATAGAACGTTTTTATGTTTGTGTGTGTATATTTCTAAAGTGGTAGGCTCCTTTGAACTACTTTGCTCTTAATGGACTTTACTTGTATTGTTTATTGGGGAAAGGGGTTGGGTTGGTGCTGGAATTCTCTTGAGCACATGGTGCCCTTGTGAAAAGGGTATATTATTTCCATTTTTATTAGAATCTGGAATATATATATATATATATATCGTACTGATGTCACTACTGTAGAAGCTTGTAAATTTTTTGGGTTTTTTTATCCAAACAGATGTAGGGCCTTTTTCTCAACATTAAGGGAACTTAACACAATAATCTGCATGTTGTTGAGAGGGAAAGACCAGGCAATTGCTTATTTCTATATTTTTAAAATTTTTATTTTCCAGTTTTTTCCCTTGTGCATGCAAGTGTAGCTCTTATAATGTTTCCATACAGGTTCCTATATATGAGCTGCATTTCTCCCTCAACTCTTAATAATAGATTGTGTTTTCCATGTTAAGATTTTGTTGTGTGTGATTATTGGAAACATTTTAAATTTACTTGTGCAAATATGGTTTATTTTAGTAAAGTAGACTTTGAAGATCACATGGTGAAGAGGATAGTTAATGTTTGCTTTTGAACATTAAAATTTCTGTGAGTCATTATGCACTTATTTTCTGTTCTAAGGGATCCACTCTTAGTGCAGGAAGCACGGAAACGCTTTGACAAGGCTAGCCTTATTTATGACCAGGTGCATTCCCGATCATAAATTCTTTCTAATTTTCCCATGTAGTGGTATATTCCTCCTGCTTTGAAAATTTGGCTTTGATAATGATTCATTCAAATAGAATAAAATCAATGGATATATAATGGATTATTGGATTTAACAATTTGAATTAAATATTAAGATGAACGTCTGTGCTTAAATCAGAAGTTAAAAAAATGCCTGCAACATATATGTTTCACAATTTACTGCCTGTATTGGATTTGCTATTGCTGCTTCACCTCTTGAATATTAAAATACACCTACAATTTCCTTGTTTGGAGCCAACAGCATTATAAGATTCAAAATCAAGTTGCTCTCTAATGATTGCCAAATTTGCTATTCTCGCAGACTCGTGAAAAGTTTCTTTCACTGAGGAAAGGCACAAAAAGTGATGTAGCTATTGCCCTAGAAGAGGTAAGCTTTTGTATGTCTAATGTGTTGGGTCAGCCTAGATTCATACTGATATATGCCATTCTTTAAATGTTAAACCCTTAAATGTTTGGGAGATGTTTCAGGAGCTTCATAATGCAAGATCTACATTTGAGCAAGCTCGGTTTAATCTGGTCAGTATATTCATTTGAGCAGAGGTACATAAATAATTACTGTAACAACATCATTGTTTTTCTCAAATAATCTTAAAAGTCTCTCTCCAGGTTACTGCCTTGTCAAATGTTGAAGCAAAGAAGAGATTTGAATTTTTGGAAGCAGTCAGTGGGACCATGGATGCACATCTTCGTTACTTCAAACAGGTAGAAATATTGTTTTCATTGTTCTTTTCCACGTTCTGTGTCACAACATGCTTATCTTTAATTAATTTCACTTGTAGGGTTATGAATTGTTGCACCAAATGGAGCCGTATATTAACCAGGTTTGGAATCAGCTGTGTCTTGAAACACCAAATTTTTTTGGATATGGAAGCTTATGTCATTGATAAAATTATAGTCAAGCGGTACATTGTGGGTGGTTAATTGGAAAACAGTTGAGTCATAGTGAAAATGAAAATGGTTCACTCCAGGCTAGTTCTTTTACAGGTCTTGACTTATGCTCAGCAATCAAGAGAAAGGTCCAATTATGAGCAAGCAGCTCTCAATGAAAGAATGCAAGAGTACAAACGGCAGATCGATCGAGAGAGTAGGTGGTCTTCAAATGGTTCTAACGGGTCTCCTAATGGAGATGGTATACAAGCCATTGGTAGAAGTTCACATAAGATGATAGAGGCAGTTATGCAATCTGCTGCAAAGGGAAAGGTTGAAAAGAGGCCTGGAAATTGCTTTAAGTTTTGACTTTCTCCCAATTGTTTAGTTTTATAATTTTCTTCTTATCTTATCATCATTTAGGTTCAAACTATTCGACAAGGTTATCTCTCAAAGCGTTCCTCAAACTTAAGGGGGGACTGGAAAAGGAGGTTTTTCGTTCTTGATAGCCGGGGGATGCTGTATTACTATCGTAAACAGTGCAGCAAATCATCTGTAAGAATCTAATGTGAAAAATAAGTTGGTTTATGAAGGACTAAAGCTAATATGCTTCTTCATAACAAATTTCACCTATGTCATTATGGTTATTTATCATGTGTAGGGGTCTAGCAGTCAGCATTCTGGTCAGAGGAATAGTTCTGAGCTTGGTTCTGGACTTTTAAGTCGATGGCTGTCTTCTCATTATCATGGTGGAGTACATGATGAGAAATCTGTTGCTCATCACACTGTGAACCTGCTTACGTCAACAATCAAAGTTGATGCTGACCAATCAGATTTGAGGTTCTGCTTCCGGATCATTTCACCTACAAAGAACTACACTTTGCAGGTTATTTGATGATTTTTTAATTTCTTTTTCCTATTCATGATAATACCACAAGAATGGTGATTAAGGCTTTATAGTTCAATTCCTCAATTATACTTAATTATGCATGTCAGTGCAGGCAGAGAGTGCGCTGGACCAAATGGATTGGATTGAAAAGATCACAGGTGTTATTGCCTCATTGCTGAGTTCTCAGATTCCTGAAAGGGTAACTGCTAAGAACTTTTGCTTACTATGTAACAATGGAATTTCAGTCAATTTGATTAATGTTACCCAATTTATCAGTTGTTGCCTGCAAGTCCAATGGGAAGTGGTCATCATAGGTCTGCCAGTGAGAGTAGTTCTTTTGAAAGTTCAGATTTTGATCACTCTGCTGTTGAAGAATATGCAGTAGAGAGAAGTCTTGCTTCTGCACATCTGGAACGCCCCTCAAGAAATTTGCAGCAGCAGCGATCCTGTATTAAAAGTGAGAAGCCAATTGATGTGTTGCGAAGAGTTTGTGGGAATGATAAATGTGCTGATTGTGGTGCCCCTGAACCTGATTGGGCATCACTAAATCTTGGTGTTCTCGTTTGCATTGAGTGTTCTGGTGTTCACCGAAACCTTGGTGTGCACATATCAAAGGTAGATCATATAAGTGCACTCCCTTGATCCTTGTTTATGTTACATCTGCAAATCATTTGTTTACTTTTGAATATGCCAAGTTGGGTTGCCAGAATTCTTTGTTTCTTGATAAAGATATGTAAGGATGCTTGACAATGAGCATACTGTAACGAGAAAAAGGAAAAAGGATTTGAAAAAAATTATATAAACATTTAGTTTGATACAGTTGGTTACCTGTATGAAATAGCTTTCATTGAAGAGCCATTATTGGCTAAACAGAATTCTTTGTGAGATACACAGATTACAGAGGGAATGTAGAGCTCTTTTAGCTGATGTTATTTATTTTTATATCCTTGTTTCTTGTCCTGTTAGGAGGATTTCCGATTCTTCTGTTCTTTATTTCTCTTCTCTTCTGATAAATTCTTCTTTTATAAAAATAATCTTAGAAGTTCACCTTTTATTATAAACTACACAATATATGTTGAGAGATTTTTTTTTAAATGGAACCCACTGGATAAGTACCTTTCTTTATAGTAATTTAGAGGTTAAGATTGTGATGAAGATTACTATTGAAGCTAATTGAAGGTTGGGTGCTATTTGTAATAGCAAATAATTGACTCTTTAGTGCTTGTTTGAATTAGCTTATTTTGTGTTCAGAAAAGCTTATAATCAAAATGCTGCAGAGAGCTTTTCGCTGAAAAGCTATTTTTAAAAATTAAGCAAAACCAGACATGCACTTGGTATATGATATAATGTTATTGACATTGTATTTATTGGAGAGGATACTCTTCAACTGTTATGATTGTGAAAAGTATGCACGTTCAAATTGAGTAATTGTAGGTAACCCTTTTGATCGCAAATGTAGGAATATTGGCTTTTCATAAAATGATCACATGTTTTCCTGTATATTGGTAATTTTAAAACCGAAATATCTTGTCTGCTGCGGGGTAGAAATCTATACTTGTGCCTGGTTGAATTCCTTTCCTCTCACTTTTATATTTAGGTTTTAACTGTGGCTTCTATTTGGTGATGAGGCTTCAATGGATTGCTCATCTAGCTCCTTGTTCTCACTTTTGTTGCAGGTCAGGTCTTTAACATTGGATGTTAAAGTGTGGGAACCGTCTGTGATAAGTTTGTTTCAGTCTCTTGGGAATACTTTTGCCAACTCAGTCTGGGAGGAACTATTGCAATCGAGAAGTGCCTTTCAGGTTGATCTTGTCCCTACAGGGTAAAGAGTCCCCATTATTATATCTTTGCATTGGACCAATTTTTTATTTTATTTTTACCAAGTATTGATGAGATTCACTTCTACTACTCATGAAGCTTAAACAAGTCCGATAAACCACTGGTGCTTTTTGTCAGCAAACCTTGTCAATCTGATTCTCTATCTGTGAAGGAAAAGTTCATCCATGCAAAGGTATGATTATAATCTGCTGGTATGCAGGATCCTTTACTAACAGAGAAAGATGTTCTTTTAGTATTGCAAACAAAACTTGTAACAAACTACGTTTAGAATTTTGATGAGTTTTAGGGAAAACGAGGAAGGAGGATGGATTAAGGTTTAGATTTTGAACTAATTTAAAGTGCTGTTGTAACAAATAGATCTGAATGAGAGTTTAAATTGAGGAAGCTGAAGAAGAAGAAAAGAACGTAGGTCACTCTTAGGATTTCTAGGCATCGCATAAAGGAGATGCATAAAATGTCTGATGGTTTGTGTTTCTCTATTATAAGCTCTTTAGTAGCACTCTTGATAATTGGATACAAGCGAGTGGTAAAAACTTGGAGACTAAGTTGTCGAAGTGTTGACAGCTTATAATTTTGAATTATTTGTGAAAACTTACTCTTTTAATACATGCCTTAAGAATTAGTAGAAATATGGGTATAGGTAATGGGAAAAGTGATTTGAAACTTACATCCATGTTTGTCAAAATCACAATCCTGCACATAGAATCGTACAATTTTCCAAATCTCCATGCCTTATAGTTTTCACCATGTGATCATGTTCACCTATTGTCACGTGAGTTTCTTAGAGAACATATGTCCTCCAAAATAGATATTTTCATTAAACATGACTGTATGCTGGTGTTGTTACCACAATATGATTGGATTTTATGCCAACATATGGATTGCTCAATTTATAAGTTGGGTTGACATTTTGAACAAAAATATTTAACGGAATATTTATGTTTCTTGTTATTAGAGGACTTGTTTGAGTGAATACTATTTTTCTTAAATAATTTATTAAACAAGATTAGTAGTCGTGAACATGTTTTTCATTAACTCTTAAGATGCCCAGAAGTGGGGTACAGATGAGTGTGGTGGTGCCCTCTATGTGACTTGAGTTGCTGCTTAATGACTAGTTTGTATGCAGCATAGCTTATTTGTTTGCATTTTGGACTATAAGCTCAAACGCCTTGAAATATATTTACTATTTTAACAATACGTTGGTATGTACTTTTTTATACCCGAGTCTTTTGTGCTACCTTCCAATTGCTGTAATTCAGATTGCCTCAACCATTTTTTTTTCCATGGCAGTATGCAGAGAAGCTTTTTGTTCGCAAGCCGAAGGACAATCAATACCGTCTCTTGGTGGCACAACAGATCTGGGAGGCTGTTCGTGCTAATGACAAAAAAGCTGTATACCGCTACATTGTTAATTCTGATGTTGACATCAATGCTGTTTATGAGCAAACGTGCAGCAACTCGTTAACCCTTGCCAAAGTAATGCTATTACAAGAGCAGACAAGCCATGATCATGGCTCTACTTTAGCAGGGAACTCGTTGGACTGGTCCTCTACTAGTCCTTTGAACTTGGTGGGTACTAAAGAAGGCCAGGCCATGGGCAATCTAGATGGGTGCACCCTACTTCACCTTGCTTGCGAAACGGCAGATATTGGCATGCTGGAGCTCCTCCTACAGTATGGTGCAAATATTAATGCAACTGATTTGAGAGGTCAAACGCCACTGCATCGCTGTATTCTCAAAGGCAGATCTACATTTGCAAGATTACTGCTTTCAAGGTGAGTAGTCTGATATACTTTATATAATGGCTTACTGGTTCTTTCAACTATTTATCTAGTCAGATTCAACTCTCTTTGGTATTGTCATTTAAGTGATAATTCAAGGTACTGTGGGCTGTTTGCTGATTCACTTATTGTTTGGGTTTTATATTATTTATTGTTTTAGCTATTGTTCATTGAATGCAACTGAAATCATTAACAATGCAGGGGAGCTGATCCTCGAGCTGTGGATGAGGAGGGAAGAACCCCTATTGAGCTTGCTGCAGAGTCAAATGTTAACCACAATGAGGTCCATGCTCCATTGACTGATTCGAACGGATGACACTGATGGGCAAAGAGTTTCTGGAGTTCCAAGTATATTACATATATAAGATATGGAAGATTGGATTATGTAAATTTGTATTTCATAAATTGAAATGCTGGTTTTTTTAAGGAAATGTCACTAGTGTTGGAGGCTTAAGGGAGAGTGGTAGGTTGAAATGCCTGCCCCTTGGTCATCTTGTGCAAAATAGTGCTAAGATTTGTCATCTAAAATGGCCACATTGGTCTGAGTCAAGAGCACTGCTGTACAGGTAGCATCCAGCCAGCTCTCTGTAAGATGTTGTTTGTGTATTTTCATTTGCTTCCTTTTGTGGTGAAGCTGCGATGCATTAGGCTAGGGATTTGAGTATGTGTACATTCGTTTATTTTGGTGAAGGTGTTGTGGCTGTAATTCACCTTTGTATTTTTGGATCACTGGGTAGGACCTGTACTGAAGATATTTATGCCTCTGGTTCTCCAATGTTATGATATTTTTAGATTGATAAAGAAAAATATATATTTCAAAAACAAAAAGATGAAAATTACCAATCACCTGATATTTTTCATTTTAATTCAAATTTGTTTAACCAAAAAAAAAAAAAACTAAAAACTCAACTTGACTATCAACTAAAAACTCAGCATTGTCATTTGCACCCCCAACATGGTTACTAGAACATGCCATGACACCCGACACGACTTGGGGGCTACGACAATTGACAAGAGTAGTGGTGTTGATGGGGTAACTGACCAATTAAGTGTAATTTTAGAAATTATTTATGAGTTTGGTATTGTATTTAAATTGTTTATCTAAATGGTATAATTTTTGCCTTGGTGATTTTTTATTTTTATTTTTGTTTACGTGGTACTTGTATTAATTCATATGGCCTAGTACAAGTTTGGACCGGTTGCCATGTGACGACGTTGCCTTTTTTTATGCATTTTCATTTTCTATCTTAAAAGTAAACTAAATGAGCTTGAACTCTAGTACTAATTATATTTATTGTTATACCAAATGACATTCTTGAACAATAAATGTAGATTATAATATATATTAATTATTTTTAAATGATATTTGGTCATTTAATGATATGAGTGTAATTATTAAATGTCTATTTGAATTTTTTGAAATTCGCATATAACAAGATAGCTACATTAAATGATTATCTAAAATTAAAATTTACATATAACAAGTTGATTACATTAAATAGTCATTTAAATTGGTGTAGTCATTTAATGGTTAATTAATTCCATTAAATGATCAAATATCATTTAAGAATAACTAATATATAATATAATTTACATTATAAATGCAATAAATCATTTGGTCTAATAGTTAAGAAGGTGTATATCATTGGAACATGAGTTTGAGTCCATCTAGGTTACTTTTAAAATAGATAACTAAAATGTAAAAAAAAAAAAAGAGGTAAATAGTTTCTAAAATTACACCAAATTGGTCAATTACCTGGTGTTAATGGGTTGAATTGGATTGACTATGTGGTATTTTTGAGCTTGATTCAGTTAAGGAAGTAATGGGTTGGGTTGAGTTGGGTTCAAAAGATTTTTCTTTAACCTAATCCAACATATACATGTGTGGGTTAGGTTTGGTTTAATTCGTTGATTTAACATACAAAAAAAATTATTAACCTATTAAAATAGAAGTCAAAATACATTAAGCATAAATCTCAAATTCAAATGCTAATAATATAAGACAATCAAGATACATAAGTTTTAAGTGGCATAATATAACACAAGTCTTAAATGACCTAAGTACATATAACATAAGTCTTCTAGGTTGGGCCTTGGCCTGAAATAACATCGTTCCATTCCTTTTTTTTTTCTTAAGTGGAACCCCATGAAGTAAAATTTTTAAAAATAATCAAACAAGTCTATAAACACCTAGAAGTTTTTTTTTCTACCTTAGAGTATATGTATAGCAATTTATTTCTATTAAATTTGGTCTCACAATTTATGATAAGATATAATGTTTAATATTATGTGTTTTATAAATTATTACATCAATAAATTGTTTCATCTTATAGATCATAAAAGCGAGAACCTTAACAAATCTTTTGAATGTTTGTTTCTCATTCTTTTCGCATAGTGAATTGTTAAATTTACTTAATGTTAGCACTTGACATGATTGATACGTTTTTATTAATGTTTAAAAAATAATAATGGTTTGTACATATTTGTTTTAATATATGGTGTAAGAGATTTTATTCTAGATTTTATCTTACATAATATTCCTTTTGTTAATGAATTATCCTTTTTAAACAGTGTGTATTTTTATTTTTCTCAAACACTAAAAGGTTTAGAAATCATGATTTGATAATATCCATGACAAATAGTAATTTCAATTTAAAAAATTCTCAAGAAATTAACTAACCAAAAAGTTCATTAACTTATATAATATATGAAAGCCTATGTAAAAAGTGATAACACATCTTAAAATAAAATATATAAAAAATAAGTAGGTTGGGTTAGGTTTGTATGGGTTGGAAGAGTTTCAACCCGCAACTCGACTCAATCTTTACGGGCTGAAATTTTTTTAACTCAACCTTACTTGCACCCACAGACTCAAACTAACTCGTTTTTATGGGCAGGGTTAAGTATGGTTGTGCCGGTTTATGTGGGTTCATGGGTTAACCCAAACCGTTGAACATCCCTAAACAATATCACAACTCACACAAAATATCATATTGAGTAAAGTCGAGATAGTCTTGAAGCTTATGAAGGGAAAAGGAAAAAATATTTACACAAACTAAGTGAGGTATGTATACAATTTGAACTATCCAAAAAAAGTGATAAGGAAACCTAGGTGTTATCCAATACTTGCATAAGAATACATGAGAATTGTGTGAGTATAAGTTTGTGCAAGTATCATTATTGAAAGGAAAATCCTTCTCCCTCATGTGTTTAAGGGAAATCATGCAATAAAAATTACGAAGGAGGGAGAAGATTGAAGGACAAATATAAGAAAAGTTGAGAAAGAATGTGAGGTGCATATAATTCCCACCTATGAATATATAGACGTTGAAATGTTGAGTTCCATTTCTCTTTTTAATCAATGTCCCTTCGTGCATGACTCTCAATCTTGTTTAGTTCCACCCTTTGATATTTTTTAGAGAAATATTATGATAACTTTCATTTTTCTTAACTCAAAAGATTTTCCTTTAATTATGCATTAATTTAATATTATTAAATTCAGGTAACTTGACAAATACACACCGTTATAGGTTGTAATTTGAAAGAAACCATGAAGTTAACGAGTTAGTAGCTCAATTAGCACTGAGTATGATGGTAATGTCAAAAGTTCATGTCACTTTTCTACCTTTTTCACAAAAAAAAGAAGAAAAGAAAAAAAGAAAGGGCCATGAAAATGTCTAAACTGATAAATAAATACAATCCAATCTTGTTCATTATAGTTTAGATTAATGAATTTTTTAATTTCCCCCCCCCCCAATTGATTAGAGCTATATTTTCACATTTTTTAGATGTGAGATTAATTCCCTTTAAGTCAAAAAGCGTTATGATAAAACCTTACTAACAATAATAACCATCAGAATTCGAACATTTAACATTCTCTTAAAATCAAAGGTATTTATCACTTACATGAACTACTTGATAGTAAGTTTATAAAACTTTTAGTTTCAATAAAAGATTGTAGAAATGTCATGAAATTAAGTTTGGTTTGGGTTCACTCCCAATCCAACCGTAATCAAACCCAGTACATGCATACTCATATATACTTAACATGTGTAAACCTTTATTGAATACTTTTTTTTTCTTTTAGCTATAATTGAATATCTTTCACAAGGAAAAACAGGCTGACATCTTTTGAAATATGATATAATTATTGCTTTTTAATTTTAAAAATTATAGAAATTTCTCATATATATTTTTTAATATTGACTCTCTTATATTTTTATTTTTTAGATATATACACATTTTGTTGTAAAAGTTTGTACAAGTACAAAATACATAGGAAAAGAAAACTTTAATTTTTTTTAAAACAATAGAAGAGATTTAAATAATTTTATTAAATCTCAAGAGAGATTAATATAATATTTTTAAATATATTTTTACATTTCAAATTTAATATTGAATATGTACATTAGACTTAATTTTAGAGGGTCATAACGCACACTCCCAAATTTTATTTTGGGAAGAAAGTGATTTAGCAAAAGTTTTTCAAAATGCGTTTAAGTTAAAGGCATTTTGGCTCTAATCTACCAATTATATATATTTACATAAAACATTGTATTTTTTATTTTAATAATTTTACACTTTAAAGTAATTTTACTCATACTATCCACCAAACTCATCCGAAAAAATTTGATTTTACGGAAATAATCTTAAACACAAAACTCATTCTTTTAAAAGTAATCGTTTCAAGATATTTTATACTAAAAAATAATTTCAAACAAACATTAAATCTATTTGTTTATGCTCCATTTATAGTTATATATTATTATTATTTTGGTGTATATATATTATTTTAGATGTGCATGTGTTGTTGGTCATTCACTCGCCCGAAAATGCTAGATTTTGGACTCGAATAAATTGTGTATTAAACTTAACAATCTAGATTTAAAAAAATTTGGTTACAATCTAAATTAAAATTTTATTAATATAATATTTGATTTTAATATAATTTTTTCTTATCATTTTTCTTTGATATTTTACGTTATTCAAATTATATTCAAATTCTTTTATTAATATGATAAACAGTGCACAATTATTTGTTAATAATAAATTGGAATAAAAGTCATATAATATATATAATAATCTAAAAACATTAAAAAATTATTCCTATCTCAACTCTCATGTCTCAACATAGAACTTGAATGAAAGCTGATTAAAAGTAATTCCTAATCCTACCAACCAGCTGCCACCTGCCACTTAAAAGAAAGAAAAAAGAGAAAAAGGAAAAGCATGTAATGTATAATGTAATGTAACGTAAAAGCAATTATTCGATCGAAAAAGATAAAACTTTACCAATCAACACCAAAATTAAAGAAGTTGCTTGATGAATTTAATTTTGAATTTAATTTTAATTTATTGACATTAACATTTAATTATATATTATTAAATTATTAAAAGAATTATATTAATAATAAATTAAAATTTTAATTTTAATTTTTATGATAAATTATTAATTATTAATTTTTTAATAAATATTTAAAATTTTATTAAATAAAAATAAAAATAAATTAATATTTAACAAGATATTTTAAATACTAATATTTAAAACAAAATGAGTAGCAAAATAATACTCTAAATCAAACATAACTCAATGGAAGTGTTAAGTGTTAACCACTCTCTACATAGCACAAATTCCCGTGCAGCTCGATTTAACGGTCAAGATGGCATTTCATCAAATCGTACGGTTAATATGGAGTATACATTCCTCCTTCACGGATTTCGATGTTTCGCTTTCGGACCAATGATGGACCCCACTTCGTATTGTGTACTCAGTAATGCTCACAAAGGCGGGAACACAGTTTTGTCGCAGAGAGAGAGAAAGAGAGGTATGGCTATGGCCCCCTTGTCATGATGAGAGAGAAAGAGAGGTATGGCTTGCACTTACTTGCTGTGTCACTAGTGGTATCAGTAGTAGTAGTAGTAGTATCAGTGTCTGTGAGCACCCAAATCCAATTACATTGCAGTTTCTGAGGAGTGCTTCTTGTTGTTGCACTTCCATGCTCATGGACCCTTCAATTTCTGTTCAACTTTTTGACTTTCTGTTTAGCTTGGAGTTGGATTATTTTATTTGAGCTCCAATAAGAAGAAAAAAAAAGGAACTTGTTGCTGGGTCTATGTGCTTTTGGTTGATTTGTTAGTCCCTGCTAGTGCCAGGAAATAGTGGGGTTTTGTTTGTTTTGTTTTTTTATTTTCTTTTGTTGATTCAAATTCTTGTTCTGATTCGTCTAAAGGTGGAAGAGATTTATGGTTGAGAGGAGAAAAAATGATGGGATTCGGTAGAAAATTATAATTATTCGACTATAACCCATCTGCTTGCTTTTTATGGTGGCTTTCTTGTGAAGATTTTGGGTTGAAGGTTGGAAAGATGCTCATGCTCTTTTTAACCCATTAGCATCAAGTGTAAAAATTTGAACTTGGGTCTGCTCTGAGTTTGTTTCCATGTCTTGTGCTGTTATGGTGATTTAATTTTGCAGATGGGTTTTGAGTGTCTCTGAGAAATCCATGCTGATATGCTCGTTCTGGAGGTTCTGAGATTGATTTGTGGTTGTGGGTTTTTTGGTGTTTTAATGGTTAAGAAAAGACACACCCTTTGTTCTCTTGTAAGGGAATTGTTGGCATTCCTTCTTGTGTTCTTGTTCAGCTTGCACCATAACACTGTGCAATGCCAGGGAAGGTTGAGCAAACGTATCTCTTCAGAGCCTCCATCACCTTCTAGGCCATCACCATCACCATCAGAATACAAGGATGACCCTCGGAAGATCATTGTCAGCATCGTTTTAGGAGCAGTAACTGGACTAGTTGGTTCTGTTCTCTTTGCACTTGTAGTTCGTTATGTTGTTCAGTATCTGAACAGGACCCCAATCCTCAAGGGCCCTGTCATATTCTCCCCAAAAATTGTCCCCAAGACACTACAATCAGCTTTGGCAAAAGAAAACCATTTGCTTGGTTCGAGTCCAAATGGGAAATACTACAGAACGGTGCTTGACAATGGGCTCACAATAGCAGTCAAAAGGCTAACACCCTTTGAGAGCAATTCACCAGAGACTAGGAGAAATTCAGTGAAGAGGCAGATACAGAAGGAGCTAGAGCTTCTTGCCAGCCTAAGACATCGGAACTTGATGAGCTTGAGGGCCTATGTTCGTGAACCTGATAGGTTCAACTTGGTTTATGATTATGTATCCACTGGGAGCCTTGCTGATGTAATGAATAGAGTTAGGGAAAATGAGTTGCAGCTTGGTTGGGAAGTTAGGCTTCGGATTGCTGTTGGTGTGGTGAAGGGTCTTCAGTATCTTCATTTCACTTGTGTGCCTCAGATTCTGCACTGCAATTTGAAGCCCACAAATGTCATGTTGGACGCAGAGTTTGAACCCAGATTGGCAGATTATGGATTGGCTAAACTTCTATCCAACTTGGATAGAGGGACATCTGGCAACAGCCCTCCTGAATGTTTCCATAATTGCAGGTACGACAAATCAATGGATTTGAATCAAACTCATTTACTGGTGTTTCATATTTGGTCTGTTTCTTTTTTGCTCAAAAAGGTTAAACTTGTGGTTGATATTGAGCATTTGTTTGATTCATTACCTTGTTTAAAAGCTCCACACCTCATTGCGGTTTTTCCATTTGGAGCACCTAATCAAAGATTCTTCTTGTGAAACATTATCAATATTCTGGATTTTCATGGTGCCATTTGCAATTGTTATTATTTAATGAAAGCTTTGCATAATCAACATTTGTTTATTTATACGTATTACTTCATGTTGTCAAGTTTTAGATTTTAGGCACTCGATCTGGTCCAAAGGAATAAAGTCCACTTGCTGTAAACTTAGATTGGTGAGTGGAACAAAGGTTGATTCCCAATCGAACTTGTTATACCTCGGGTTGTTTCATTGTTGTAGACCCCTGGATGTATCAATAACTATAACAATAAAAATGGTGCTGGATGCATTGCATATGGGTATGGTTTTGCTAATAAGATGTTTGTTCTTTATATGTAAAACTTTCATGAGTCATGATATTTGAATTGAATTGTGTGTTTTGCAATTTCAGCAGGTACACTGATAAAAGTGACATCTTCAGTTTTGGCATGATACTGGGTGTTTTATTAACGGGTAGGGATCCTACAGATCCATTCTTTGGAGAAGCAGCCAGTGGGGGAAGTTTGGGGTGTTGGCTGCGACACTTGCAGCAAGCAGGTGAGGCACGGGAAGCTCTAGATAAGAGTATTCTGGGGGAAGAAGGGGAGGAAGATGAGATGCTAATGGCTGTCAGGATTGCTGCTGCATGCCTGTCTGATATGCCTGCAGACAGACCTTCCAGTGATGAGCTTGTTCACATGCTAACGCAACTACACAGTTTTTGAAGCAACCTTGATTCTTCGGTTTCTAAAGATTTCTTTTTTCTATAATATGATGACAGGAAGTTTTGGTTGGCCATGATTCTGGTGTAATTGATTGTTTTGCATGATCTTGGTTTTGGTGTGGTTGCTATTTTATTTCTTTCTTTTCGTTTTTGGCTACCTTTGCAGATTTTCTGGGGTTGTATTTTAGGTCACACTAGTGTATTATGTTTGTAAATGACTAGTGATGTTAGCAAGGAAGTGTTCTTACCCAGTACTACTGCTGTATTCCAGATGACCATGTCAGGGAGGTTGTTGACATGCGATGCAAAACCAGAAAAGCACCCTAGAAGGGCGTGCATGGTCTATGTGACACAAGGCATAGTTTGATCTCATCATCATTTATTATGAGTGTGATACTTTTTATATATGATGGAGATTATTTTGTTATTCATCTTTTTTTTAGGTATTGATATTTAGGGTAAATTATTATATATTTATTAATTGTTATTTATATTTGATAGATTATTAAATATTTATTGTAAAACTCATAATATTGACAACTCACTTGAGTATTAAGCTATCATAGCAATTTTCTAAAATGCCTTTTGTCTTCTAACAGCAATGTGAAACTTTTATTTTGGAGATCCTCTCACATTACTTGTAATGCGAGCATATAAACATTTTTCTGCTCGTGCCTGAACTGGAAGCATTTCATTTCAAACCAAACATCCACAAAGATGAGTTTGTAAGCTTCAGCCCCAGGCTCACTAACAATTACACAGACCACAAGAACATAACTTTAAACAACAGACTAACATTATAGTTACATGAGTTCAGGACACCGCGCCTAGACAGCACAAGGAAGTAAGTGACGAAGGCTGGCCTTCTATGTGACAACCATTGGAGTCAGCACCCCATTTCAGAAAAGGTAGCAGAGATTCGAAGGGAAATGAGTAAAATAGTCTCCTCTGCATCTATAAGCCAGCATGCCAAGTGATTAGCGGCAAAATTGCCTTCCCTTCTTCAACTTTGGATTTGGATGATTGTTTGCAAGAGTTTGATGCTATCAATAAGAAAGATTTGGAGCTCCCTTCTGGTGCGTTGCCTGCTGCATATGGCATTGTAAAGAACCATGAAATTAGTTTCAATGATAAGGTTTTCAAGTATAGTTGGTGATTATCAAACTAGTTTTGCCCAGATTTCTGCAACATTTGTTAGTTCTAGTTCCTATGAAATCAAGGTATCCTTCTATGAAGTTGACACCATTATTTCTCATCAACCCAGCTGTAGATGCTTTCCCTGAACTTACTTTCGAAGCCACATCTATGTCGAGTTTAAACCAGTGTTGGGGTCCCATCTATAAGAACTTATGAGAAGTTGAGGTTTATGCAGAAAGAACTGATATAGTTACATAATGTGAAAATACAGATTCAACAAGAGTCCTAAAGCTATATAATTACATAATGTGACAATACAAAGAACTGATATAGTTACAGCAAATTATATAAGATCATGTAGGATTTCAGTTTAATTTTTTGACTGGGATTGATGACTTGGAGAATAGATCCTCTACACGCCCCCGCAAGACGGTGTGGGCCGTGTGGCTGTCTGCAACACCGATTTTGTTAGTGATTTGGTAGACATATCAGCAAGTTCATAAGAAGGAACATGGGGCACAAGATCCTTGGCAGCAAACTTCTGACAAACAAAATGATGGTCTAAAATGTGCTTCATATGAGTGGAAAACTGTATTGGCACAGAGATAAGTAGCTCCAATGTAATCACAATGAATAAGTGGTGTTGAGGAAAGCTTCGATGTTACCTCTCTTCTCTTTTTCATTCTCCAATTTTCCAATTTTATTTTTTTATTTTTTTAAGGTCATTGGATCTATCTCAATGTTATGATAAGAAGAGGAAAGAAAGGAAACTTTAAAGGAAGAAATAAAATATATTACAAGTAGCAAAATGGAAGAAATAAAACTTGAATTCCTCAAATATTAACATGTTTATTGATATGACAGAAGTTTAACTCTTCATGGTTTCCTTACTTTGGTTGTTTCTCATGTAGCACAACTCAAATATTCAGATATTTAGTATTTGCTCCAACAAAAGAGAAGAACAAAAAAGAACTGAAAAAATTAGTGCTTAATCATAAAAAGATAGAAAGGGTAAAGGGGAGAAGGGAGTCAACCATATTATCACACAAACAGCCACCCCAACCTAAACAAAATTCAAAATTGATACAAATTAGAGTGCTTAAGTGCCTTCACACAGTGCAACACGTGATGGCGTTACTTTGAATATTAATATTTATGTCAAAGAGAAGAAGCCATTAGAAACTAAAATCTGACTTGAATTCAAACAAAATCTGGCACCAAAGGGCAAATAGTAAAAATATTAAAAGTACATGTTTGTAAAGCCTCATGTCTCAAGTTTCTATCATTCCTAAGTCTAACATGTGTAGCTCAAGTTATAACCAAATAACTACTGACTAGCAGAGCAGTAACAAGCTGAGTTTTAGCTTAATTTTTCTGACATGGCTAATGAATCAAGAAACCCAACCTACTTGTTATGAAGCCACGAGAAAAAACAAACAGATCAGCAAAAATAAAATCATTAACAGCCCAAAGGACCAAAAGGGACAGCCCATTTACCCAGTCAAGCAAAGTAGCTATGGTGAAGAAATTCAATGGGAGTCTAACCAGCTAACAATGACTTATTGCACTTGCGTCTTGTGATGAAAAGAGAACGTGCATGGGTTGAAAATAAGTCAAGATACGCAAGCCAGAATTTTGTCATAGATAGTCTTACAAGTGCTAGTAAGGGCATTTTGTGAATTGCTTCCACTGGCCTACATGAACATCCTCCATTGTGTTATTAGAGAGATACATTTCTTGTTAGTGTGTATAAACCGATGTCTCTTGTTGGTTTAGTTGCTTTCAGATAGATTTTCATTTTATGTATTTGCTTCTTTTGACCTGAAATGATTAATGATTACAATTACTTGGGACCACTGATTAACATTTCCTTCTCAAATACAGTAATTCTACATATAGAATTACTCAAGATGCTTCTCAGTGTTGTTAGTTCCTACATTAGACAAAATGTCCTTGAACTTTGTGATAGAAGGCATTGCAATGCTCCATAATCGTTTGTCCTTGTGTCCCCCCCCCCCCCCCCTTCTCTAATTGTAAGTGACTTTATCAGTTACAACCATGTTAATAGCAATCAGAATGTTACTTCCAAGTTTTAGTAAATTAGTTCAGCAAGCCAATAATCTCCACATTTTGCTACCAGAGTTTTCGGTTTCCCACCATCAATGGTCATTTCTTTTCCTTCTAAAATCACAGTATAATCAATGGTCGTTTTCGGTACCAAGTATAATCCTAGCCTCCTTAAGTACTCTTGCCAGATTCAATGCAGGCTTTCTTCTCTACCTCAAAAGCTCAATGAAAGGAACCAATACTGTGATTTTCCTTGCATAATATACTCATCACATGTTGTACTTTTTGGCCTGCCAACAATCTAAAATCTCCTGATGGAAATATTGCCATAGGGTGCGAGAACTGCAGCCTGTGATGGTTCCAGGGGATGTAGCCATGTGGTTGGAAATATTAAAATTGACAAACAGAATTTCAGCACCTGTGTCACGTTATCAGAACCCATATTAGCGCTGAAGTTTAGCCAAATAAAGATGCAGGTTGAAGCTCCCTTTGTACTTTCCCAATGCACAAATTCTTTAGAATCTACTTTCATCCTGTTCCTTAAACAGTACAGTTTTGCAAATACTGAAATGCATATATGTTTTGAGTATTGAGACGATAACACTTAATAATGAATCTGATTCCCCTCTATACTTCTTTCCCCCCTTTTCCTAGCTGGACTGTAGCTGCAACTTTCCATAATTTACTTGAAAAACTAACACACAATAGAAGCTTATTCTACTCTATTACCGATTAGCGTAATTAAGATCGGGCACTTACTTCACAATTACATAATGAAGCTTTAAAAATAACAAAAGGAAACAAAAATGAACTATGAAAAGGAAAATGTTAAAAAGAAAACCACATTTTCCCTCCTTGCTTGAGCACTTTACAAAATTTTCTACACTCGAAAATGTGCAGATTTGATTAACAATCAAACAAATGCAATTCAGTCTCTGAAGGTTTAACTACAAACAATCACATTTTACATTACAGAGACTCCAACATATATCAAAATACTTCTGGTAGAGGACGGCCTTCTAAGAAGGACTTGAACAGCACAAGTGATCTCTCAGGCTGTGAAAATGGAGCTTCATGCGAGGCTCCCCTGATGGTGGCAAATGAAAGGATGTTACCATAAACTTGAGTCCAACCGCCCACCTGAAATAAGGGTGGAACATTTCTTAAGCACTACATAAATTCAAAACAAGAGGGTTCTGTAATTTCAGCAAAAACTTAACAATGTTCACCTGCTGCCCCTCAAACCAGACCCTGTATGGCACAGTGGTCTTCAATCTCAGTTCTTTGGACAAATGATGTATTAATGTTCGACTTCCAGTCAATGGGATAACTGAATCCTGATCACCACTGTAAAATAAGAATTTTCAATTTATGTTAAAGGCCAAGCCAAATTTCTATTTGCTCTAGAATAGAATTTTAACTTCACCCCCCATGTGATAAACTTTGTTGAAGACATCAGAAGGAAGCAAGCATCTACCTGTAAACCAACACTGGTATTCCTGCCTTGACAAGTTTGCCCACAACAGTGATTGTTGGTATCTCCAAGTCAAGCAGCTCATAATCCAGGACACTGATGGACATAAAGCATAAGATTTATATTAACAAAGAGATGATGACAAAATAAGTAATTGTAGATTTTTTGTCTAAACAGAAACACTAAAAAACATAATCTAGAATTTTTTTCCTCAAGGGTTCGTTCTAGCTCTGAAGTTTGGCTTTTCCTACTTCTTACAACCATGCAATGGACCCAGTCCTTAGAGGAAGTGTCCAATTTATGAAGTGAGGCACCACACTAAAATTGCACCTGAAAAGTTTCTCAAGTCTTAACATGTTTCTTGTAGTTCTCATAAACACAGCATACAAGTGAAGATTAGAGAGAATTACTTGCTGCAAGCAGACCATCTTTGTACTCCAACCAGACGTGCATGTAAAGCTGACTGCACGTCTTTCCTGTTCAGATAATTCGTTGTTTCATCCTCCACACATACATCTATCGTTTCAGTAACTTGCTGTTTGACAACAAAAACAAGACCGGCATTTCATCCACTCAGTTCTTGGACTCGAGTTATATAGAAATTAAGCCTAGGCAAGTTGTTGATGGAATTGAAGACAAGCCATAGGATAAGCTCACCTGGGGATTGAGGACTTTAGTTTGGGAAAACACTGAAGATAAACAAACATCAAGGGTCACATCATACTTGTCAACAAATCTGCTGGTTTCTGTACTAACTTGGCTCATTACCCTTGAACAGGTCGGAGAAACAGCCCCTCTATAATATTCCGTCACATATCTTGAATAATTACAAACAGAAGTGAACATTTTGTACGTTAAATCTGAAATCAATCCATGAGACCAGAAGAACTCAGCTCTCGAATTGAAATCTGTAGCAAATTCCAGAACAGGGTTACCAAGCTGCATCAAAGGAAACTAGTTTCAGACACTTAAATTAAATTACTTGGTAAGATTGTAATTTAAGGAATTTTTAGCTGAAACTTTTTCTTGTTTTCTCCAAAATCTTTACAGAAACCCAAAAAAGAAAAAGAAAAAGAATAAAAGCAGGCATCAAGATAAAAAGAAAGAGGTCCCCTGGCAGGAATAAGCAAAGAAGAATAATTGGAAGTTTGTGCTTTAACTCACAGCAATGCCTTTTAAATTGAACAACTTCTCCTTTTTGTTGAATTGAAGCATAAGCTCAGCCAGTTGAGGAACATAATGACCTAATGATAAATTATAAAATACATCAATGGGTGCATATTTCTGCTATGGCCTCAACTTCCATGAAGACATATACATGTAATAAATGAAAGAGTTACCGGCATAGCTTTCTCCTACAATGAACAAACTTCTGTTTCTGTAGACTGGGAACTTGATAAACCAGTTTTGCAAGAACACCAGATTATCCCTGGCTATAAAGAGAAAGACAAACAGTTTCAGAAAATAACGGCAATCTGTAAAGGTGCATTTCTGTCGATTTGTAAAGGAAAGCAACAACACTATTAAGCAGTGGACATGGCATAACTGTAAAGTAAAACAGCAAATAGTGCAATACCATTATGTTATGGAAAACTTTGGGCGAAAGGGACAGGACAGAATTTTGTAAAAGGTAAAGATGACAATAAAAGCAAAAGGGAGATATATGGTGAGGGTGAGAACTGAGAAGGGAAAAAAATGAAAAAGGAAAAAAGAAAGAAAGAAAGAAAGTTGACTCGGATATTCCGTTATGTAAATTCTCTTTCTTCAGTGATTTCAAAATGCTTGCATTTAATGGTGCTTTGCCATTACAATGGTGAAAAGTTTTAGGGAAACAAAAACCAGTTACTGAAATCAAATAGAAGGACAGAACTTAAAAACTTGCCTGTAATCTTGTCATTCACACCCTCATAAGAGGAAGTATCAGTTGAGTAAGAGAACCCAACTCCAATTGGCGTTTCCAAGTACAACATATTCGCATCTGCAACTCACATGCGTACAATGGTGATGAGTATATCATAGTAATGCTAAAAGTGAAACTCCCCCATTATGGAAATATAACACATAGACATAGGTAGACAAAAGGGTTGAAGAAGGTACCTCTGTTCCAGCTGAATTGGTTCCTAACCAAGGCCTCTCCTTTGGGCCTAAATGGTCCATTCTCTGAAAATGCACCAACTCCCAGAGAAGAACAACCAGGCCCTTTAAAAGAAGACGACACAAACTTTAAGTTCCAAATGATTATCTGAGTCAATATCTGTGTGAGTGCCTTGTTTGAGAGTGAATAATATTGTGTTAAGTGTGTGAAGGAAATGGATATTATGAAACAAGAACTAAAGACCTCCATTGAGCCAAAGAACGAGGGGCTTGGAAACTGGATCCGTCTCAGCTTCAGCAAAGTAGAAAAACAGTGCTCTCTGCTTTATCTCATCAACGGTCACATAACCTGAAAACTGATGAAACCCAACATGGGGTTGACCAGGTAAGCGAGTAACCATATCAGGGTGGGAAGGTGACGGGTGTGCAACTCCAAGGAGACATAGCTGAAGGAGTAGGACTGCTACACACATAGCAATGGAACTCCAAAGTAGAGAGGACATGGCTTGGTCTTGGTTCCTTGCTGATGTTGCAGAACCCAAAAAGCTTAGCAGCTACTTGTGAGTTTTAGTGGTGGCTCTATAGTCTATTGTATATAAAGAGGGAAGGTTTTGCTTTTTTGTAAATATTATTATTTGGACTTTTGTCTCTTTTGAAACTTGGAGTTTTATGTGTTGAAAAGAGCAGAGAGAAAATGAACCATGATAGTGAAGTGAGCGATTTGGTTCTTCTGTCACTGTGTACATGCACGTGTGTGACATTCACATTTGAGTTCTTTTATTTAGTTTTTTCGTTTTTTTTCTTTTCTTACAGTCACTGATCTCGTTACTCTTCAACATTGTTTATTCTGAAATGAAATGAAATGCAATCCAAGTTATGATCGCAGAAGTGAATTTGTTCAGTGAAGTCATGGCCTCGTCAGTCGCATCTGTGACGATTTATAAATAAATTTTTACAAGCATAATATTTTAAATTATTCTCATGTTACAACTAATAATTAAATCTTATCTGACTAATTATATAGATTAACTGATGTTATTAAACTCTATAAAATGTCAATTTTTCAGTAAAATCATTTAGAATGTATTTTTTTAAAATTATTTCTCGTAATGTTTTCTTTGATTTTTCTCTATCTTTTTAGATGAATTATTTTTCATTCTCTCACATGATCAAATAACGTTATTTTATTTCCGTCATATTGAGACAGCACTTAACATTTAAGAGTTAAGATAATAATTTCCTTAAATGCATAAGGTGACGTGGGAATGCGTCCTTATGCATCCTTAACATCATATAGGAGAAATTTAATTTTAATTGACAGAAAAATTAACAGAAAAATACTCTTATAATAATAATAATAATAATAATATATATGCGTGCATGTGTCAAAAATTAAATTTTTAAAAAGTTTAAACTATTAAATAAAAATTTATGATTGATATTTATATCTCTAACATATTTTCTTATACAAAAATTATTTAAACTTAAAACGTAAATAATACACATCCTATTCTATTTTGTGTTAAAATTCGAAAGGTGAAACTTCTCACTATTTAGTTATCAAAGATATGATACAATGTCAATATATAATATTTACTTTCCTATTGCATGATTGTCTTCAACAAATATATATATATATATTATTTATACTATTATAAAAGAAATTTCTTTATTTATTTTTTAATTATTTTATTCTTAAAAAATTATCTTTATTTATTAAACTCAAATTAAAAAAGAAGTAAAATTGTAAATACATACTACTTTTCTAATTGATTATAAACACTTGAAAGTTATATGAAGAGTTACAAATACTCTAAAAAAAATTACAACCAATTACAAACATTTAAAAGTTATTTTCAAATTAACCACAACAAAAAAAATGTGTGATATTCACACATACACTTATTTCACATATTTTATTTTATTTAAGTTTTTTAATATTAAAAAGAAAATATAGAGAAAATAAAGAAAAAAATGAGCGATATATGAAATAAAAATTATATGTAATTATCATTATTCATATATTAAATACTATTATAATGCATATAAGTGTGTGACAATTCACATACGAGTTAATATATATAACTGCTGCCAAGGCTCGTGATAGGAAAGTTTTCCAAGGGGGGATGGGGGTAAAGAAGCAGGAAACAGATAAGCAGAGTCAGATTGAAATGAAATGAGGACACAATGGGGGCAATGCAAATATCTGCATTCTATGCTTACGTACACACTAAGGCTGATGGAAGAGGATGATATCAAATGTGTGCAGACTGCAGAGTGCAAAGCGCGAGAATGAGAGGTTAGGTGATAGCATCTACTGTGGTCTTAGCTTGCGTGAGGCTTGCTTTTGTTTGACCTGTCTGTCAAACAAACAGGACTTGTAATTTCTTTTTACTGTTAATAGAAAAGATCAAAAGAGAAAAGGAGAGAAGAGTTAGGCAGTGAGCCGTTTTTCATGCTCAAGCAGTCAAGCCAACAGTAACGGCTCAAACAGGTATATATTCTCATAAGTAGTGTTTCTGTGATGTGCAATTGAATTGTAGGGACCTCCCCACCATTAAAGGTAAAGCCAACCTTTGCTTTGCGTCCCTACCCCTCAATCCTTCTCATTCCTCAATCTTCCCACTCGTCCAATTCACACCCCAAAGTCATGCTCATAATGTTATATTATAATATTATTTAAATAAGATAAACAGAGATAATAGTTATTTAAAATTATTAAATTAAATATAACTTTGTGTAAAAAAGTTTTGATATGACATTTATGACTTTTAAAATAAATTGTGAATTTTTAATACATCAAATAATATTTATTAAAACCTCAAAAATTTGATAAGTAATAATTGAATGACGTTTGTGAATAATTAGCCAACATGTTAACTTAAGTAATGAAAATTACAAACTAAAGAGTCACGTCACATGGAATGAGAAAAGAATAATATTATATAAACACTTAAGAAGATAAATAAAAAAGTAAATAAATGTGAAATTACTTTCATTGTGAATTTATATAAAGAAATTGTAATATTTCACAGGTCCAGAATTAATTTAATAGTGAAAAATAAATAAATTATTATTTATTTATTTTTCATAAAATCAACTAGCAAAAATAGGCCATTGATTTTATGATTTTATTTTTCTTCACATAAAGACGATGAAAATAAGCATTAAGATCTCAATTTTTCAACCAAAGACAGGACAAAACCGAAAAAAGAAAATTTTGTTATAAAATTATTCACGAACGTTGGGATAGTTGGATAAAGTTTTGAAGACCAAAAACTTAAATTTCACTAGTTGGCACTGTCAAGCAAGAATTGTCAAGCACCTATTGGGAGCTAAGTAGCATCTATTGGAGTTTAGGAGCATATATTTCAAAGGAGCTGAAATTTTGCCCAAAGTCACGGTTACAAGAATTGAGGGGCAATAATAATTGTAATGATTGTTGATCAAGAATGTGAAATTAACAAGTGAAATATAAGACTGGGGGTTTAATTGTGTTTTTTAATTTTTTTTAAAAAATTTAACTAAAGTTTAAACAAGAATCTTGATAAAGCTTCAAAAGAAATGGACGAAAAGAAATGGACGAATATGAAAAGATTCTCAGTTTGTTAGACGTAAAGAAGGTTTCTATGAAACCTTTTTTGGAAGCAATTGAAAAGTTTTAAGTTTAACTTAAAAACTTTGTTAAGAAAATAATGACAATCCCAAGATGTTAATGAATAAATAAAACACAAGTAAAGGGAAGAGAAGTTCACACCAAATGTTTATCCTAGTTCACTTTTACAACTCGAGAACTACTTCCAGTCCCTTCAATGAGAAGGATTTTTCACTAATTTTCACAAAGATTACAAGTATTTTTCATCTCTTCAAGGACATAAGTATTTTCAAACATTTTCAAGTTATACAAGTAAGTTGAGTAAAAAATGTTATAAATAACACTTGAGATTAACTCACAACAGGTGAAGATAAAAAATAATTCTCAAGGAAGAAAACTCTAAACAAGAGTGTAAATAATAGAAAGAATGTGAGCTATTAATCTTTTTCTCTTTTTGATCACTTCTAACTCTTGTATTTTTTCTTTGAAGACACTTGTATTTATAGACAATGAGCACTTGGAGTAGTCTTCATAAGCTTCTTCGTCTAACGGAAACATTTATTACCGTTCTTAGTAGCATTAAATGCATAAGTTGATATCGTGTTAAGCTTCTTCATAAAAGTGACTTTGATTATTAGATACTACTAAGAATATGATATCTTAGTTCTGATTTATCAGAGCGCGCAGAAAGTTTCTTATTTGCTAGCGTTTGTAGTTGTTATCAGTGTCAGCTAAACATCACAATTGATTTCTTTTTGCTGCGTACTTAGTCAGAAGTCTCTTCAGCATTTAATGATGAACAATTCTAGTTATTTGAATTCGAGCTTTGAACGGAAGTTTGAGCCTGAGCTTATTCAAGGAAGCTTTGAACGATCCAATATAATATAATAAAGTAATTGAGAGTATATTGGACGCATACCAATTTTATTCAAAACATGAGTCAAATTGGACGCTCGCTAATAAAGATTAGTTACAACTATGTTTCCTTATTAGAATATTATCAACATATTCTTAAGCCAGATAAACATTATTGGGTTATCATTCTATGTTGTATACAGATTGAGTAAAACTTTACTTGTTCATTATTATTTAATGACTTTGTTATCTTCAATACTTTGAGGGGTTTAATTATTTAAACTACTTTGGTTCCAAAATTAATTTCTCAATATCTTTGGTTCTAACAGAATGCTCAAAGACTATAGAAGGAGGAACTAAATAATAAGGAACAGCTCACTTAGCAAATTAAGTTTTATGTGAATGACTTTTATTTATAGTGAAAAAATTTGAATTTTATTGAAAGTATTTTAAGACTAAGGCAAAATTAATGCCTGAACAGAAATTAGCTTCACACTCAAATAACGTAAAGACATCTTATGATTTCTTAAAAAAAAATAGAATGAGGACTCATGAGTTGAGAAAGACACAAACAAGGTGTGCAAATCTTCCATTTTGTAGAAGTTCTTCATATTTATGACATTTTGAGCTTATAATTGAGTATACATTTTTTTTGAGAGTTCATTGTGTGTTATAGTCCACTTATAAGAGCAAATTTGAAAGAAAAATGGCATTTTTGTTGTAATAATAGTAAAAGAGAGTGAAGCCAAACACTCTAAAGACTTTTTCTAATTAGGTTACTCTACTTTAAAAATAGAAGCGAATGAAGATTCTTTGTCGTATCCTTCAAGGTAAAAATATTACTATAACAGATTAGAGAATTTGGGATTACATTTTGAGGTTGTTTAGTAAAAAATTAAAATAAAAAATTAAGCGGTTACTTGAATTGGATATAGGCTACAAGTTGTAATTGAATCACGACAACACGGTTTGCATTCTTTTCTCAGCTCTTAGAACTCTTTTTCTTTTAAGTTGCCTATTGTTCTGTGTATGCATAACTTTGTTGTTGATTGCATGTTTAAAAATACTATTATTGTTTAATAAAAGAACCAATTCATCCACTTAATTATACCACTATGAATTATCCATTAACTGTAAAATAAAATATAAATGCAGTAAATTGATTATATGCAAGAATCTATCTTATACTATCTTTAATCTTTTTATGGACAGACTTTTAAACGAGGAAGCAATAAGAACAATTTAGAAATACAAAAAGGGAAAGGAGATAAATGCAACCGAGAGCTGCGTTATAGTTGCTGCTAAATGTGACAGGAATGTTAGAACTAAGAATAAATCTCCTTTAGTACTATTAAAGGGGCAGCAAGGCCACAACCTTGAATCTTCGATCTTTTCACCTGCGTCCTTTATATTCATTTGTTTAATTTAATTTCTCAGACTCGGGTTGTTGTTATAGTGCTTTTTATTTCTTTGAGTCTCGTTCCTTTTACTTTGACTACCCACTATGAATATATATATATATATATTTTCAGCTACATATATCTTATATATTTTCAGCTACATATATACAGTAGTAACAGAATTTTTTAGATAGTTACTGCCTATATAGTCACTGTATTCAACATTTGAAATGTTATAGTAAAGGAAGTTAACTTTCCACTTAATTCAAGTTGTTCTTCCTTTCTTTCTCTCACTATAAATGAAAACCAATTTATAAGGTATATCGTAAAACTCTGCACGCACACACGGGGGAGTAAATAAGAACAGAAGTAATGAAAATTTAACGTAGGAACAATGAAAAATAAAGGTACAAGCATGATACTCGAAAAACTTAAAAAGAAATAAAAAGGAGAAAAAAAGGGAGATTGGAAATTGCACCTTCCTTCTTTCTTTCTCTGAGGCAGGTGATGATGTGGTATAATATGGAGGTCATGATGGTTATGATTACCACTTGACCATGTTGGTAAAAGCTTCTTCCTACTTGCTTGGCAAGACAAGCTTGTCTTGGCGTGAGTATCTCTTTGTTTCTTTCTAACCAGCCACGAGTGATAGATTTACCATTTATAAAATACAAAAGTGCATGTACCTAAGGAAAGCTATTTCCTCACATTTTTACCCATTTATTTCCCTCCGGAAAGTTCTTCAACCTCTGTGCCTGGCTGGGTCTTTACCTTTCTATAGGCCCATTTAAACTAACTTCTAGAAAAACTTTCTCACAACAGGAACAATATTTCAGAGCAAACAAGAGTTGAATATTTGAATCATAATCCATTATCATCATTTCAGTGCAATAATTATGATGGAGCACAAAGGTGATCATGAACCATACATCCAAGTTGGGGCAATTCTCTTGGGCTTTCATTATCTTTGCTTCTGAAATGATTATGATTATCCTCTGTTAATAATCATGTCTTGAGAAGGAATAATCAAATGACACGAAACACCAATTAATTCATATACAATTTAATATATATAATCATTATTGTTGAAATAACATTATTACAGCACAGGCTGTATAGGGCCATGTGAGTAATAAAAAAGTGATTGTGAGCAGAGGTCGAAATCACCTTTAGAATCGGGTGTGGTGTGTTTCTCTTTCTCTTCTTTCCCCATGCCATCTCTCTACCAAATGAAACGATTCTTATGATACTTTTATCGATATAGTATTCAAAATTTAAGTATTTATTAATAATTAATTTTGTAATAAATATTTATAATTAATAAATACTTAACAATTCATCATAAATAATAATATTTTAAATAAATATAAGTATCAAAATAATCCAAAAAAACATACCCAGTGGTCCATGTTATTCAAGTGACACATGTCATCGTGCACATTCCATTTGTTTCTATCATTTTTCCACAAATTACTTTGGTATCCCAGTGGTCCATGTTATTCAAGTGACACATGTCCTCGTGCACATTCCATTTGTTTCTATCATTTTTCCACAAATTACTTTGGTATCCCAGTGGTCCATGTTATTCAAGTGACACATGTCCTCGTGCACATTCCATTTGTTTCTATCATTTTTCCACACATTACTTTGGTATTAAGTCTTTATTTTAAAACAGAAAGAGAGAAAGATTTCTCTTTTCGTATATGAGTCTCGTTGACAGATAGAGAGAACATTGAGAGTAATCACCTCATCATCAACTTTACACGTCACAAATCCAAACCAGTTTCAAGCACACCACCAATATTTATGAAAAGGCAGAGCAAGAGAGGCCCGACGGGTGGTGTATAGTTTTAAAAGGGTTTCTTAGGTACCGGACCTATGAAAACAGGATTACATAACTAAATTAGAATTTTAAAAAAATAAGAACTAGATATATAGATTTAATGTAGAAAGCCCTTAATTTTGCATGTTGAAGCGTAATAAGATTTTTCTCAGATAATTCTTCTGAGAAAGTCAAACATTTCTATCTTTTTTGTCCCAATGAATTTGTATCCCTAGAATCTTATTTACTGATTTTAAGTCTTTCATATTAAACTCCTTAGCTAACTGTGCCTTCAATTCTTAGATTCGATCTTTACCAACATATCATCCACATATAATAGCAAAATGATGAAATCATTGCTACTAAACCTCTTGTAGTATATATAATGGTTTGAACTAAGTTTATTGTATCCAAGGCTCATAATGAAAGAATCAAATCTCTTGTACCAACATCTCAGTGCCTGTTTGAGACCATCTAGAGATTTGTTTAACCTACAAACCAAGTTCTCCTTGCCTATTTCAACAAAACCTTCTAGTTGGAACATAAAAATTTCTTCTTCAAGCTCTCCATAGAGAAATGCACTTCTTACATCCAATTGCTTAAGATGTAAGTCAAACGTAAGACACATAACTAGAACTACTTTGACTGTTGTGAGTTGAACCATTAGAGAAAATATCTCATTGAAATCAATATTTTCTTTCTAAGTATACCCTTTTACTACTAATCTAGCACGATATCGTTCTACTTGATCATTGTTATCCTGCTTGATCTTGTAGACCCATTTGTTACCAATAACTTTTTTGCCATGTGGTAATTTTACCAGTTCTCATGTCTTGTTTTTATGAAAAGCTTCAATTTATTCCTGCATTGTTGTAATCCACAGAGAACCATCTGGGCAACTAATAACTTCATGAAAAGTTGATGGATCTCCATCCTTTATTAAAAAACAATATGCAACATTGCTCTTCGTAACATACTCCATGTGCCAATTTGGCGACCTTCTTTCATATGTTGACCAACGAACTTCTATAGCCTCGGATTCGACTAGTTTTGGTACCTCATGCTCTAGTGCTGCTTCAGTAAAACCTAGTGGATTATTTTTCACAGATACCTTAGTAGTCTTTGTACCTTCTTTCAACGTACTATCATTTTCATCTTTCCGGTGTAACTGATCTTCTGCAAAGATCACATCCCTGCTAACAATAACCTTGCAGGCAGTAGGATCCTATAGGCGATACCCCTTTACTCCGTCAGCATACCCTAAGAACATACACCTCCTAGATTATGGATCTAGTTTCATTCTTTCTTAGGTGTTGTACGTCATGTACACAGGACATTCAAATATATGTAAAGTAAAGTAATTTGTTGGCTTATTAGACCACATCTCCATCGGTGTCTTTAACTCAACTGTCGTTGATGGCGACCGGTTTATCACATAATAGGCAGTATTTGGTGCTTTTGCCCAAAAAGAGTTGCTTTGACTTGCAATCCTTAACATAATTCTTATCTTTTCTACAAGAGTTCTATTTATCTGCTCTGCCACCCATTTTGTTGAGGAGTGTATGTGATTGTGAACTGTCTTTTAATACATTCTTGCTTAAAAAGAGCAAGAAACACGTCATCTATATATTCCCTTCTATTATTTGTCCTCAAGCACTTGATCTTTTTCCCATATTCAAGTTCTACTTGTGCTTTGAAATCTTTGAACATTGGAAACACATCTGACTTCTTCCTGATTGGATACACTAAATCTCCTGGAGTAGTCATCAATGAATGACACCAAATACTTTGATCCTCCGAGGGATATTTCTAGCGATTCCCATACATTAAAATGAATTAAGTCTAGTATGTGTTTACTATGTGCATCAGATTTCTCAAACTTCAATCTATGATGCTTACTTGTAACAAAATGCTCACAGAAAGGTAGATTAACCGATTTAAGCCCAGGAAACAACTTTTTGTCGGAAAGAATCTTCAAACCTCGTTCTGACATGTAGCCTAGTTTGAGATGCCACACCATCATTGATTATTCTCCCTTGCTGATTGACTTGACACACGTATCAGCTTCTTATAGTGTTTCTTCTTTATGCATGAATATATTCATTGTGATCTTTTCTGCCTTCATAAACCACAAGCGCATCTTTGACAATTTTCAAGATCTCATTTTCAACATGGGTCTTACATCCAAGGTTATCTATTTGTCCCAAAGACAATAGATTCTTCCTCAAACCTATCACATGTCTTACGTACTGAATAGTGCTAACAGTATCATCAAACATCTTTATTTTGATAGTACTTATACCAGCGATCTCCAAAGCATGATTATTCCCCATGTGGACAAAACCTCCAGAAACTAGTTTATATGTGTGGAACCATTCTCTTCTTGAAGTCATGTGACATGTTGCTCCTAAGACTAGTAATCAGACATCTGAGAACTGTTTTCTTCCTGCAACTGTTGTTGTTGCCTCGCTATATAGAATTTCATCGTTATCATGGGTGCTTACCTCATTCCCTGGAGCTTTTGATGGCTCAGGATCTCCATTATTCTTCCTATGCCAACAATCCTTCTTCAATGCCCTCTCATGCCACAATGGTAGCATTTAAGATTTATCTTCATTTGTGACTAATCAATCGTGGTTGTTACTCCTGTTAGATCCACGTTCTGTTGACCTCCCTTTCATCACCGACAAAGCTTTAGCTTGCTGCGAACTTGCCTGTCTATCTTACTTGTTCTTGCGCCTGGTTTCTTCTTCCAAAACAGCAACAAGAGTTTCATCAAAGACTAGTTTGTCTTTGTTGTTCGTCAGATTGATGATGAGTTGATCAACTGAGTCTGGTAGACTTTGAAGTAGAATCTCAGCACTTTCATTTGTCTCTACTTTGTAACTCGTTGATGTGAGTTGTAAAAATATAGTATTCAAGGTGTTGATATGGTTGGTCATCAATGTGGATTCCATCATTCGAAGAGTATAAAGTCTCCTTTTTAAGAAGATCTTATTGTGAAATGATTTGCCCTCATACAATCTAGTGAGTGCATCCTAAATCTCCTCTATCGTTTTCTTTTCTACAACGCTTGACAATACCGAGTCTATCATAGCTAGATACAAATTTCCAACAACAATATCATTCATCTCCTTCCACTTCTCGTCAATTATTTCTGAGGGTCTGCCATCAATTACTGATAAGTAATTGTCATTTCTCAAAATTACTCTTACCTTCAGTTTCCATAGGGAGAAATTACTCCAATTGAACTTCTCAATTTCGAATTTTGCTATCATGGTATTAACAATGATCTGTTTCTTAACTGTACAGACTTACTCTATTTCACCATGAATTGTATCGTATACATGAGTAGTATCATATATATACCGTATCAGGTCAATCCTCTTGTACATTAACAATACTACAAAAATATACAATCACATGTGTGAATAGCAACCATGAACAATAACTCTGAAGCATGAATAGTAACCACCAACCAATGACTTGCTACCATTGTTAAGTACCATACCTATGGAAACAGTATCACACAGCTAAAATAGAGTTGAGAAAATAGGAACTAGACATACTAATTTAACGTGAAAAGCCTTTAAACAAATCAAGGGAAAAACCCACGAGCAAGAGTGAATAGTAACCACTAACCAATGGCTTATACCATTGTTAGGTACCATACCTATGGAAATAGTACCACACAGCTAAAATAGAGTTAAGAAAATATGAACTAGAAATACAAATTTAACGTGGGAAGCCCTTAAACAAATCAAGGGAAAAACCACATGCAAGAGTAAAATATTTTTATTATAAGAAAGATGTTACAATTATCTCTTTGGATATAAGGAGAGAACAATGATAGTCTCTCTCTAAAACTAGGGGACTACAATTCTCTCTAAATAATTAGGAGAAAACTCTAAAAGAAAAAACTCTAAGGAGAAACTATATATTTTTATCTCTGAAATAAAATACTTAGATGATCACCGAAGTAATAGAAGAGATATCTATTTATAAAAAAGAACCTCATCCTCTTCACACATTTACATTAAATGAAAATACTTTTTCAACTGTGAACAACTTACACCTTATTTCCACTTAATGAAATGAATTTTTTCTACTCTTATTTCTCTTCCTTGGGCAGCAATTCTTTGACTTTAACAAAACAAAAAAACCACAACAGTGATTAGTCGATTGGTCCATATAATTTTACACTTTTACTCATTTTCTGAGGTGGGAAGCGGTATGGCAATGTAACCCATTTTGTCCGTGTGGAGGGTGGTAAATTAACTCATTCTCCTCCCAAAAACGTAGTAACATGACTCGCACGTGGTATTTTTTTCTTTAGAACACAGTCACGTGATAATGTTTAGAAAGAGTAACAAGTTGATTTGGTCACGCTTTAATCCACAAAGTAAAAGTAAAATGAGTTGATTCGTTGTTTACCATATCAGCACTAAATTTATGAATAATTGATAATCGGTCATTGTGGGAACTTAATTAGAAATATATGATAGGATTCAATTAAAAACTTTTAAACTAGGACTAGTTTAAAATCTGAGTAAAACTTTTAGAAACCATCTGAGTAAGTAAACCTTTAAAAAAATAAAGTTACAAAAATCAATTTCAAAGTACCATATAATCAAGAAAAACATACCTGCTTATAGAAAACAACGGAAATATATTGCAATAGACACATAGAGACATTCCAAGGTGCTATAAATAATAAAGAGCATGAATAGTTCATTAGAGGATGGAATTCCTCCTTGAAAAGAACATCCTCAGACAACTCTGGACTCAATTCTACACCACAACAATGATATGTCTAGCTTTAACTTATCATTTCCAAGAAAGGGACAATACAGAGTTATTTCAGCAAATAATAACACAGGTGGAAAATTAAACTTACCAAAGGCTTTCATAAATTAGGATCCCCAGGTGATTTAATATCTGGAAATGTCCAAAAGTGTATAGAATGTTATTAGAACATATGAGAAATATTTTAATCTGTACAGGAAACAGGCTAATAGATGGAAATGGGAGTCAGAGGTCTTTTCCTTGGTCATATACTTTCGTCTTGTGTCCTATGCATATGTTTGTAATTGGGTATGTTTGGCCAAAACTAAATATCCAGGTAGAGATGGTCATGGTCCTCATGGAGTTAACATAAACTAGGAAGACTGAAATGACCAATTTAATGTATTTATAAATAAAGGATCAATGTGATATCACATATATTTTTTAAGAACTAAAGTCTAAAATGGGTGTATACTCTTTTCGCTCAATTTCCAGGATGTTAACTCCATTTTGTGTGACTTCTACGATGATCAATTCAATCAGCAAATCATCAATGTATCGAATTATGTATACACATTAACATTTGATCAATTGCCAGAGTTCGAAGCAATATTTGAAAACGAAACTAGATTGAGCTCAGCTTCCGTGAATTTGATGCATTGAGACTGTTTGCTTTGGCCTCTGGATATCTGCTATGTGGCTTGCCAAGAAAGTTTTCAAGGCCCCTATTGTCATCCTTTAGCTTATTAGCCCGTGAGCAAAGGTGTTCAATAGCTTCTCCGTTCTGATTGTTACACCTTATAAACTCAGCCTGCTGATTTAAATTATCCTCCATCAACTTCAACAGCCATAAGCGAAGATCATTCCGTGTTTCAGATCCAATTCTGTTCCATGAAGCTTCTTCTCCGCTTGTAGTTTCTTGTTTGGAGCAGTGTGAAGTTACATTTCGGAAATCTGTTGTTTCTGTGAATCCATTTCCCACACCACAGTATTCATAATAAATGTATGGTGATCATGATCTCCTACTCCCTAGGATCTTGTTTCCTTTTACGTCTTATAAGTTATAACGTTGCTGCATGTCAACTTTTGACCTCTCTTCACACAATTCAGCACTAATATTCGTTTTTCTTTTCTCCCCCCCCCCCCCCCCCGCGTAAAAAGTTTAAGGTGACGGACTCTTTCTCATCCCAAGTCAGATAAACCACTAGCTTTATTGCAAATTTACAAATCATCTACCAACAAACTTAAGTCATGCACTTATCATGAACAGAAGATTAACTAGATGAACTAACCCACCCTCGTTGGCTTTTTTCCTGGTTTTTTTTTTAAAAAAAAAGGCACAGCACACAGCTTTTATAAGGTAATAGAAATGGATGCCTATAACTATGTTGTGCCATTTTGAAAAGCATTTAATTGCTTTACTTCGAATACAAGTTTAACATATATAACGATTTTTGTAGAAACAGAACTAATATCGTGTACTTGGAAAAAGATCCATTCCGCTCCCCGCCCTATCTTTTTTGTCACCTTCTCACAAATAATAGTTTATTACTTTTTTTTAAAAAAAAAATATTTAAATTTCATTCAATAGTCTTCTTTTCGGACCAATTGAAGGTAAGAAACTAGCTTTCTAATTATCTGTCAATATCTATTGGTAATAATAAAACATTTTAATATTATATTATTACGATTAAAATGGATTTAGGGCCTCTTAACAAATTTATTTAATTAAATAGTTAAAATTCATTTTCCAATTCGGTCCAAATCAATGAGCTAATGAAAATGTTAATCGGATAGTCCATTTGTTGCTGGGCCAATCAAGATGGCCTAATATGACATGGCAACTAACTTCTGAAAATTCAGTTGATAAGATATTCAGACTTTTATTGAAATAACAGTTGTTAAGAACTGATTGAATCAAATTATTTTAGATTTCTACTTGATCACTTGTATAATTAAATTGCTATTTTATAAAAATCATTTTGCAAAATATATTAGGTTTAGCACTTTGCTTTTATATTGTAGGCCTGCACATTTATTAAATTTTGCTAGGCCAATTGCCTAGAAATCAAGTCCAAGTCCTAACACTTCTCAGCTAAAAAACAAATGTCCAAGTCCTGACACAGACTGCGGTGTAATCTTACTCGGTGTATGTATAAAAGAATAGGAAAAGTATAAAATATCCAGGTCTATAATGCAAAATTTACCATTTGTATGCAAAATCTTAAGTGACTGATTTTCACCATTGAAATGAATAAGGTTTATAGGACAGTTCATTCATTGCGACAAAATGACAGTAAAGTTTTTTTCCCTATAAAATGCCGCCCTATTGGACACTTTAGTCATTGCAACAGCATGACACTCAGATGCCAGCTACGAGAGCCGGACAGAACAAGACTTATTAATATTGCCAAAATCAGACAGGCACGAGCCACATGAGGGTATAATTTCTGTGGTCCTTTCTGAGCACTGCAAGGAATCTTACTATTGTTATTATCAGGTATATGGCAAACACGCTCCCCCCTCCCCCCCCAAATTTCCACCACAAAGGGCATTCTCTGCAGGAATGTCATCGCCGTTTTTACAAAATCTCAAATGTATTCTAATTAGGTTGTTGTAGAGCCACGCAATCTGCATGAATTGAAGGCAAAAGCAACCAGAAGGATAAAGGACCTTACTATAATGCATGGTTAGACTTGGACATGCTTCCTAATCATTTTCTATCCTCCCACCCTCCCCAACAAACTTTATTTGTTTCGGGGGAGGGGATGGTGAATGATTAATTTAAGCCCCTCAAATGCTTTATACAGTGACACATTGATATACAAATTCAATGACCAGAAATTAATTTTCCTGGGCCCATGAATCCACTTCCAAATCCTGACTCGGCTGTTCAAGCGACCCCATCCTTGGACTCAAGTTCTGATCAAGGAATTTTTTTCCCTAAATTAGGTTCAGTCAATATCTCCCAATCTGAATTCATCCACATTACCTCTCAAAATGCGGAAGCGTTTAACTTCGCTTTGCCAGCAAAGGAAATATATCCGTTCTATAATTTGGACCCATATTTTCATTCTTGACACCATCTCAGGCAAAATTTACTGGGAGCTATTCTCAAAAGCCGCCCCCACCCCATATATCTCACCTAGTCCCGCAAGCAGTCAACTCATTCTTTCAGCACTGAACCCAGAAGCAAAAGCCCAAGAATCACGGGGCATACAGTCCTCCATTAACTCCTCAGCAACTGGCCAGTCATCTTAGTAAAATTACACACTCGCTGATCGCCATCTCCTATGAACAGGCAATATGAATTAAAACTAACTCTAGTTCACCCAGCCCAGTTCTGATCTAATGGTTTCACACCCCAAAATCAATGTGATTCTTGATTTAGGTTTCACATATTTTAGTTTACCAAATAGACTTAGGCCAGTTATTTTTATGGTTTAATGGCAAAATCTTGCTCATTCGCCCTCCTATAAAGCAATGCTGATGCTTCCACCCTGTTTTTTATAAGGGAGGGGAAAAGAAGCAGCACAAGTCAAATTCAGATAACAAAGACTGGAAGAGGGGTAAGCATAAATATAAATTAAGAGAGATCCTCACCAGCCAGGATGGACAACAAATCTTCCGGTGGAAAGAGCCCAATTCACCTGCTCAAGACAAAGGAAAGAAAAATGAAATAGCACTTGTCAGACTTTAGATTTAATAGGCAACAACACAGACTGCCCCAACAACCATAGTCACGAAGATTTTACACCATGTTTGGTCCCGGAGGGAGCAAGTGAAGAAAAAGGGGTAGTTGTGGGAAATGCATAGAGGAGGAAAGGACAGCTGATGTTCTTGCATTTCTTGATTTAGGGGAAAAGAAAATTACTATCTTTAATCTGTTGTGGACCAACTCTCCTAAAAGCTTAAGTTGTCAAGTGAAGGCTCATGAATGGTTTTTATATCTAACATAATCATTTGATCAAAAGACGGAAGCAAAAGCTAGAAGAAATCTGAATTTAAGAACGTGTATCCCTCTAATTGATAGGAGTAAAACGGTATTGTATTAGTTCATTTCTGCAAATATGCCATGGGCTATAAGAGTTTAAGCTGCCACAATATGAGCAAATTGGAAAAAGTGGGAAGCTCATATAGATGGACCAACTCGGTATCCTCAATTCCTTCAATCAAAGCATGCATTGAGCACTGGATTACCCTTTTTATCCCATCAAGTGCCACTCTATTACTATGACTTACTGCAGCATTGCAGGCCTCTAAAATAATTTTGTATGCTTAATACAACAACTAATCAAAATAATGCGCGCACACACTGACACACTACCATAAGGCCCAGAGAGTTCCGAAATCAAACTGTACCTTATCCGTCCCAAGGGAATTTGCAACTACATGGGTAACCTGTTCGTCAATCTGGTTAGTGCAAACAGCACCAAATTGTTCAGCTGTCTGCCACAATGGGTGTAGGTGAGGATTGGCTTCGCCAACTGGAAACACCCTACTAAATACTATACGACAACCAGCCAAGATCTTTCTCTGCTCTGATGCTAGGATATTTCTGACATCCACTTCTTCTAAGGATTGAGAAGCGAAAAAGCTTTGGTGTATTCTCTCAATCACCTACTTGAGGAAGAGAAGGAATTACCAACTGAAAAGTAGCATACCATCCCAAATCAAATAAAAAAAATTGACTATAGCCTCACCGCCAAAGAGGATGCCAGAGTTCCAGCTTCAGGTCTCTCATCATGATCAATCTCAAGAAGAGAAGGGCCAGGAAGTGCAAATTGACGTCTACTACAGGGGAAGTATGTATACCTACAATAACTTAATACAGGGATGAAGCGGCCACTCAAATAAAAGCAAAACAGATTTGCATGTAAGTTTGGAAACCACGGTACACTGACCTTTCTACCACTATCAGGTTCAGTTTGTTATGTGGCCAGACTCTCACAGAATCATCTATAATTACAACAGCAGATTCCATACCCAAAACGCCTTCCAGATCCTTGCTTTTGGGAACTCTCTCATCACCATCAATTGAATCAGTATCGTCACCTTTAGAAATAACTCGACCGGCAAACAGGACTCCCTTTGGATCAAGCACCTTCGCCATTTCTGTGGCATATAGCTTGTTTCCCATAGTGTAAAGATGCAGCTCAAAGAGCTTACTAGCCTATAAAGCATTTGAGGAAGATGCAAATGCTTTAATACAAAATTAAGCACCAGTACAATGTCATGCCTAAAGCATATTATAGAATTGATATTTACCTTCTCCAAAAAGTTCCAGATTCCTGGTCTTAGTTTAGTCCACATTCCCATATGAGGAAAGCGAAAAAGATGTCTCTGAGGCTTCTCACGGTCCTGTTCCTCTTTCTTTCTCAATATCTCATCATGCACAGGATCTACTTCCACAAACTGAAAGAGAAAAAAGTTAATATGCAATTATAGAAACTCTCATCCAAAGGACAACCCATTCCATGCAAATTACCTTAGCAGAATTAAGAAGTGTGTGATCTAGGTCCAAGACAAGGCATAACTTCCTAGCAGCAAACATTTTATTCTGTTCTTCTATCCTCCTAGCCCTCTCTCTCTGTATAGCAGCCTTCTGCTGCTCGTCATAACCTTCAAAAAGATGCTCAACATCTTCCCATGTACTCTGGGATTGAGAGGAACCTGATGCACATGTTTCAGGAGCTGATCCTACCCCAGCATGCAGGTTCTGAGAGTTTGACATTACAGATTTCGGTTCCCCTCTATCTGATGTAAGGAGTACAGATGCAGAAGAAAATTTTTGAGTAGTAGGAGTCTGGTTTGATGAATCTTTGGAAACAGACATAATATCGGCAATATTTTTCAGATTCCTGGTGAACTGTCTAGCAATATCAGGTGGTGCAATAGATTGACAAGGCACCAATTTTGTGTCAGCCCGAACCTCAAGCTTCTGGGCATTGACATTGTCCCCAGTTCCCTGGTTGTTTGATGTAGGGGAAACAATGGCTTTGAATTGCTCACTCCCCACACTCCCACTCTTCTGGAGAGCACTACCATGGAGAATGCGCCGTGGATCACGAGGTTTCATGCGAATCTTTCCTGAATCATCTTGTAGACTTTGTGCCTGTGAGTCAAGCACATGTAAAAATGTAAACTGAAGTTAGCTAGAAGAGATTTCCATGATGCAAAATTATCTGATGTTCAAATTTTCCAACCAATTTTTTAGTCTAAATTCATTCATATTTAATTAAGGATCAAGATGTTTACAAAATTTTCAAGTTAATTCTCAGAATTTAAAAAATCAAGAAGAAGGAAATATATAATTGGAAATTAATGCCACAACCACTGGTGTATAAAAAAAATAGACTTCAATGGTGTATACTGAAGACAAATAATCTCATCAAAGAATTTTACCGGGGAAGTTGCTTGAGTGGAAACTTGAGGCATTCCAACAGAATTTTGCAGAACACCAGTGGTCACTGATGGACCAATACTCACAGTTGGGTCTATTCCCATTGCTGAATTTGAGCTTGTCGGATGCAGTGTACTCGTAGCAGAATCAGCAGATTTCTTCATGGCTTCTGCTGCTAATCTCTGCTGTTGTTCTATAAGTATGTTTAGCAACATGGTTGGATTTACAGCTATATCTTTCAATAAAGCAGGTAAGGAAGCTGTGGTGTTAGTACTTGTAACCGGTGCCAGCTCATTTCCATTACTTGTCACATTGAAATTGCTAGATCCAGTACAGGAACCACTTATTGTACTCATAGTCTTTTTGGGTTCAGCTTCCACATTCTCCATTAAATGGTTCCTTTCTATCAGCTGAGATCCAACCACAGAAGTCTCTTCCAACCAACCACCATTTCCAGCTGCGGTTCTTACTTCTCTTGTATTATTCTCGGGATTTTCCAATGCATTTTTCAGTCTTTTTGATACAGCAACATCCGATGCAGGCTCTTCAACAGCCTTTTGCTTTCTAGAGATTATCGTTCCAGCAAGTTCCACTTTAGGCATATTATGCATTACTGAAGGTTGGTTAAGATCCAAAGCACTTGCATCAGAATTAATGAAACGAAGCCTAGGATCCCTACTCTTTGCTGAAATTTTCATAGGGTTAGACCCAGAACCTGCCTGTGCATCAATTCTAGAACTAATCAATCCATGCATGCTGGATCTATCCATGGAAGTAGAAGAAACAGCTGGTCGATCCAAAAGGGATGGCTTAGTGCTCCTTAAAGAACCAGCCATAGAAGCACTAGAGACCTCCTCATTTGTATCAACAACCCCATCCTCACAGTCACCTGAAGGGGTTGGACTTGGAAGCTCATTTGTCAAAAAGGAACTTCGACCAAATTTCTGTTGATAAGTGGAAACAGCTTTCAAAGCATCAGTTTCATAGAGATGAAACTTAGAATCTTCACTATCCTGTTCCATCTTCCCAGCCTCCATCTTAGCAGCAGGCAAACCAGATGTAACCATTCCCTCTCCAACAGAAAATGCTTTATTCACAGGGAAGCAGGATGGTGCTTCTCGCGTGGGTGATGGTAAACTGTCTGCATCATGATCCTTATGAAGGTCTAACAGAGGGAGCAGAAGCCCTCTACCTTTAATATTACATTGTCCAGATTGCAAAGCTTCTGATGCCCCAAATGAGTTACTATTGACCGCAGTCGCAAGAACCATGGTGTCTGAAGGATTACTAGAAGAAATCAATTCACCAGCTCTTGCAGCTCGAGTTGTCTTAGTCTTTATCTCATAGGTCTGCAATTCGTTCTCCTTGCCAATAGCCTCAATATTGCCTAAAGCACCAATAGAATCAAAAGCAGTAATCATGACCTGAATCTGTCAGAATAAGGAACCATGTTTAAGATTCTATCCCATCTATAAATTTATAAATTGAGGATGGTGAGGAGTGTGGGGAAATGACCTCCTAAAACAAGTTACATGAAACATCACCTTTTTCATATGTTCTCGAGAAAATAAATGAGTGAGCTGATCCTTCACAAAAGAAAGTAATCTGAAATCAAAATTGCAGCCAAGAAAACACAAGTTAGAGATGGATGGCATTGCAACACTTCATAGAATTCACAACTGAGTTAAAAATTTATAATTTGAAAACCTTAATATGTCATCCTTGTTCTTTTCCCTTTGCGAATTGTCCATGGAGCAGAACACCTACAATAAATAAATAAATAAAACAATTGTGATGATATCAAGAGAAGTTACAGCAAACAAGGATTCCAAGGGTCTTACAGAATAGACCACTTCAACTGCATTGAATGACAACCGAACAAAATCATCCTTTTCAGAAACAATGGATCCCGAGAGCACTCTCTGCAAGGCACTCTGCAGCCGACAACAAGTTTCAGCAAACGATCTACAACAACAAAATCACCAACAAAAGAAAAAAAGAAAACAATTCAGAGAAAAATAGGGTAGCTCCAATGTCATCAATTCAGAAGGGAAAAAAAAAACATCAGCTTGTGAATTCACGTACTCCTCCACATTAGCAACGGTAATACCCTCCAGAACTTCCCGAACACTGAGTTGCTCAGAATCAGAAACAGTCTCAGAAGCACCCACTTCCAAATTCTGAACACTCCCTGCTTCTGGGTCATCATCAGCATCAGCATCAATCTCACCCTCCTCCAATTCCCCGTCCTCTTTATCAACATCCACAATCACCACCTGATCGTTCACATTCTCTTTAACATTAACAGAACCAGCAGAAGACGATCGATTGGACTTAGAGTTAGCATTAGCATCAGAATCAATGTCCATAACAAAAATATCATTCAGAGGTTTATTCTGAACAGCTTGCGCCCAAGCAAGATTATACAAACCCGAAGCATAACCACGACACATAGTGGGATACTTAGTGTAAAGATCATGAACAGCCCAAACCCTAGCATCACCCCCTTTGGGCTTATTCACCTTAATAACATCTTGCTTATTGAAATCCTCTTCACTGATCTCCTCCACCGAAGCAGTGTCCGAAATCTCACCCTCTTCCACATCTTCAGCCTCTTTACCCATCTCCACTCCTTCAATCTCTTCCAAAGTTTTCAACTTTGCACAATCCCAGAACGACCCAACAACCATATATGAACGAAATCTACACCTTTTTGTTCAAAATCTTTAACAGAAACAAACGCTAAAAAATAAAAATAAAAATTAAATTAGGGTTCAGTTTCGGTTCTTCGAGATCTCAAATTTGGGACACGACAATGTTACGACACAATAAACCGAATCTGAGGTTTCGCGTAGGAATCTTAGGGTCGGATCTGTTCGCGAGATCGGAACTCGGTGGTTTTTCGCCAGATCCGACGAGAGAGACGAATCGTGAAGTAATAGGAATTTCAAAATAACGCAAAAAATAAAATTTATAAATTTTAAACATATGAGACTGGTGAACGGAGAGAAATACGATGACGAGAGAGTATTTATAGGGACACGAAAGGAGAATCTAAGTGTGACTCGATTTTGAATCTAGACCGTACACGTCAGCGATCCCGAAAGGAACACCGTATGCCTAGGAAAGAGAATGACAGTAGTAGTCTTCTTTTATTATTGTGATACTTTTTTTTATTTAAATATTTATATATATATAGTAAGTTATTAAATATTTATTATATTTAATAAATTTTTAAATATTTATTATAAAATTAATTAATAATAAATATTTGATAATTTATTTTAAATATTATAAAATATTATATTTATAAAGATACTATAACAACTTTGTTTTTCTATATTTGTTCAATTTCAATTCTTTTTTAGCGTGTGTAAATATTGTATCTTCTAAAATTAATTTTACAGCAACATTATTTGAATAAAGTATTTGGAATTTAATGTTGAAATAAGTGCAACGATCTCATCAATCTTTGGATTATAAAATTAGTGTTGAAATAAGGGTAGTATTTATTTTTTAATAAAATAGAATTGACTTTTGAGTATGAAGATTAATTATTTTTTAAAATAAATATTTGTTATAAATGTTATGAAATTGATTTCAATAAACGATATCCAATGATTTTTTAAGAATATCCTTAATTGAATTTTTAAAAATTAATAATTTTATTTTATAATACTCAAATAGATTCAAGATTTTATAATTAATTTAATTATTTATTTATAATTCAACCTAAATGGTACTAATAACCTTTACATGAGCTTATTTTACACAAACTAAATTTTAGCTAGCCTTTACCTATGCACAAGGTGTGGCAGCTACTTGAACTCTATGTAAGCGAAAACGTCTCACATTTAAAAAATGGAGCGACACTTCATGAGAAAAAAAAATTAACCTTTACACAATTCTACTCATTTATTTTCAAATAATATACATAAGGGACTACACATCTAAATTAAGATATTTTAAAACAAAGTTTTTTTCATTATAAATTTATTTTGATATAGTGATACATCATTATAAAAGATTGATTTCTCAAGTATTTATTGACATAGGCAAACTTTTTTTTTTGTCAACCCCTTTAATTACCCTTTTGAGACTAGTAGCACATCATAATATTCTCACAAGTTAGGCTCTTTAGGTCCCTAATTAAATTAATTCATAGTCAGCAGCTTAGAACATAAGAATTTTTACTGTCTTCCAACTATAGCAATTCCCACTGAGATTCGAACTTGTGTCTTATTTTATGGGAGCGAATCTGCTTACTAACTCGACCAACCTTCAGTTGTTAAACTTATTTAATACGTGATAATGCATGATTAGATAATAATATAAACAATTAAAATTAAATATCTTAAGTAATATTTTAATTGAACCTTTTACTATTACAATATTATAGATGTTTACTTTTATCACTATAGTAGTATCTTAAGAAATTAAGTATTATTACTCATTAAATTATTTTCTTAGTTATGCTAGCGCTAGTTAAATACATATACATTACCACTTGTTCACTTATCAATTTGTGTAAATTTCGTGAAGAATATTTGTGTATAAATTTTTAAAATTTTGTAAAAGTCAGATAGTGACTACATTAGTTTGCCTCTATGTTAACTCTATATTAATATTTTTCCTTTAAACCCTCAAGAGCGTGTTTAGTAAGCAGGAACAATAATTCTATTTCTATCCATATTTCACAAAAATGATAATTTAATAGTTTGGTATATGGAAATTAATGGAATGACAATTTCATTATAGAAGTTGAGTGCCTAGAGACAAAAATGTTATTCTTTGTAGATACTCATTTTTGTATACTAAATATACCCTAAGCCTGACCTTAATAGAATATGTTTAAATTGTAATAACTACATATTTTTCACCTCCAAATTTATATAGACTCACATTATTACTTTTTTTATATAAATTCATATACAATTTAATGGCTATACACATTATTTTCTTATATATATATATAAAGTTGTCCATCTAACATATATTTAGTTGTATAAAAAATTAAGGGCCAAAATAATTTTTTTAAAAAAATAAACATGTATAAAAAATTAATCCACTACTAAAGTGCTAATTAATTAAATCTTGGATTAGTGGACCCTAGTCCCTTTAAATCCGTTTCTGACCTCCTCTAAATCAAACTTGGAGTACCTGTGATTGAACTTCATGTGCACTTTGAGATATATACATTATGTTTTGATAAATAATTTATATAAGTATCTATTAGAATATAATTTATTTTAATAAATTCTACTATCATAAGTGTTGTTTAAAATAAGTTAAATAGTATTTAGATAAACACTTTGAGAAGCGCTTTTTATAAACTATTTAGAATAAATATTGAGTATTTGAGTGATATGTAATAAATTGTGTCAATCCCTTAAGGTTAATTTTGTCAAAAATTATTATAAAAATAACTAGTACCTAAGGTATTTTTAGCTTTCATAAAAACTTATTTTCATAAGCTTAAGGCCCCATTTGGATAAATAGCTTATATAAATATTTATTTGAGTAGAGCTTATTTAATAAGCTTTATTATTATACGCGCTGTATAAAATAAGTTAAATAGCGTTTGGATAAACACTTTAAGAAACCCTTTTCATAAACCCTTTGAAATAAATATCAAACATTTGAGAGATATTTTATAAATTATGTCAATCTCTTAAGGTTAATTTTGTCAAAAATTATTATAAAAAAACTAATATTTAAGGTATTTTTAGCTTTTACAAAAGCTTATTTTCATAAGCTCAAGTTTTTAGCTTATGAAAATAAGCCCAAAACAGCTTATAAGGGTTTCATAAGCTATTTTAATAAGCTCATCAAAATAAAATAAAAATACTTCATAAGCGCTTATTGTAGTAGATAAGCTCAAATAAGTTACATATAAGTCTATCTAAATGAAGCCTAAATTTTTAGCTTATGAAAATAAGTTTAAAAAAATTTATATGAGTTTCATAAGCTGTTTTAATAAGCCAATACAAACAGAATAAAAATATTTCATAAGCGCTTATTGTAGTAGATAAACCCAAATAAGCCTATCTAAACGAGAGCATAAACATAAAAGTGAATCTTATACCTTTTAAAATTATGGGACTCACATATTTTTTTATATATCTCTTTAAGATTTAATTTTAATCCCATGTCAATTTAAAGTTTTTTCACACTTTCATCTAATCATGTACTGACATATTACTAAAAGTGTTAGACTTTTGAAGTAGTTATTATAATAAATAAATTCTTTTAATGAGTTGACAATACATGATTGGATGACAGTATAAATTTTTTTTACAAAATTAAACTCATCTCTTTCACTGCACTTACAATTAAACTCTAGAGGATCTTGATTCCTATAAATTCGTCTCTATGTAATTAACATAAACAACTAGTAAAATTCAGTAGCTTAAGAATGCTTCAAAATTATAGTATGATTACTCCGACTAATTTTTAATCTAAATTCTAGAACATTCTCACGGAACATACCAAACCACGCCTTGGTGATTGTATTTAACAATATAATAATGAATCTTTAAGTGGCACATATTCTAACTCCCTCCTACGCGACAAATCCAGGTAATTGCTTTACATACGCTCCATCTTGCAAATCAATGTGAAAAGAAAAAAGAAAAATTCTTGACATCTAACTGATGTAGGGCAATTGTTAGAGGCGGCCAAGGAAACTAATAAACTAACATAGCTTATCTTACCATTAAGAGAAAAAGTATCAGTATATTTCACTCTACAGGTTTGGACACATCGAACACAAACCTGTGCAACTAAAAGAGCTTTGAGTTGTTCAAAAAAAACAAAAGAGCTTTTAATCTAGCAACAGAATCACATGGATTCATTTTTATAGCGTACATTCACTTGCACCCAATGCCCTGCTTACCCTAAGGCAAAGGAACCAAGTCCCATTTATCATTCTGTTCAAGGCAACAATATGAGCCCAAAAAATCTTAGAAATTTTCATATGAAATAAGAGTACTTGAGCAACTTCCATAAAGTGGTAGTTCTTGCGTTCTGACATCCTATTTTTGTTAAAGAGTAATAATAAATGAAGATTGATAAATCATGCCGTGTTTGGTAATATAAAATGAGAATGATTCCAAAAAATACCATGGCATTATCACTCACTAGAATTTTGCCATTGCAAATGAAATGGGTTTGAATTTCAGCACAAAAAATGGCATAAAGCATATAAAATTATTTAGATATTGGTTTTATTAACTAAAGCCAAATAGCTGGAGAAAAATCATCCATAATAAATACAACAAAATATTTAAAACCATCCTTTGAGCTTACAAGACATGGACACCCAACATCTCAATGAACAATATATCTTAGAGAGATGCAGCCCTTTTACTGACTCTAAGTCGTTATGACAGTTTCACATACTGACACAACAAAGACTTGAAAGAAGGATTTATCACGGATCATCGTAGATTTATCAATAAAAATGCATCACAGTGATTGGTTGATCAATTTTTAAATAAATTAAATTCTATAAAAAATTATTGGATATTTTGATAGTAGTACACTAGTCCACTAAAAGCCTAACACATTACACAACATAATAATATATGTAATTGTATTAAATATAAAATATTATATAATAAAACTTAAGTAAAATCTTGAACATTGTGTCCATATCACCCACAAACAGAACGCAAATTCTAGATTCAAAGTGGGAAGTTCCATCATCGGGTCAAGTAAAAATTAATGTTGATGCTACTTATTTAAAGACCAGAACAAGAGTGGTGCGAGTATTATTTGTTAAAGATATGAATGGTTCATGCTTAACTCGTAAGTCCTTTCCAATTTTACATTTAGGGTGCGTTTTTAAGTTTTTTTTTTTAAAAAGTACTTTTTTTTATTAAAAAAGTACTTTTATAATATATTAGTTTATTTAGATAATTTTTTTGAAAAAAGCAGAAGCACATAAAAAAAGCATATTTTTGGCTTTTTTCCAAAAGCCACATCTACTAGCTTCTTTGAAAAGCCCCACCTACTAGCTTCTTTGAAAAGCCCCATTAGTAGATGAGAGAGAAGATAAAAAAAGCAGACTGGGAATCTGTTTCTATTTTTTTTTCGCAAAAATATCCTCACTCTATTTTCGAAATTACAACACATACCCTTCTTCATCCACGATATCTTCTTCTCCCCCAAACCCTCATCTTCTTCTTTTTCTTCAAAGAGCTTCACCATTTTCCTGGTTCTTCCATAGTTCCACCAAGCCCTTACTAGTTTCATCCTTGTTCTTCCTCTCTTCTTCGTATCGAGCTCTTCACCATTGTCACCTAAGACTTTCTTCTTCTGCGCGCTATCATCAATCATAAGGTGACTTTTTCATCTCTTTTTGGTATTTTTATGATGAAATCTTTCCTCTTAAATTACTTGCTATTTATCTTTTGATTTGGGGGAAAGAAAATATTAGGGTTCCATCAACTTCTTCATTGGATTTTCTACTCCTCTCTAGATCTATTCAACATCAATTTAATAATCCAAACGTTTATGAAATCCGGGTCATGTGATATTGCCAACAAGGTGTTTGGCAAAATGTTTGGTTTACCATATTTTGCTCTTCATCCGATTCTTTCATATTTGCTCTTCATCTAATTTTTCCTTTTCTTGTTATTCAAAGGTAGTAATTTGTTGGAGTAGCTACTGTGACAATAAACCATTGCTCAATCAATTTGGTAGCAACAGAGGTGCTTTGTTAGGTAGGCATTTATCCTTTCCCTTTTCCTTTTTGTTCCTTGTTTGGAGAAATTATCCCTTTACCTTTGAAGACTGACTGATATGGTTATAAATAACATGTTTGTCTTACTAATTTATTCTAATTCTTTATTCTATTAGTTTCTTATAGATTATTGTTGTGGATTATGGATTTGATTGCAGTTGTATTATTAGTCCCTAGTGCATTTTGATGTTGATAATTGGCTTTGGGCATAGCACAAAACATGACATTGATGACTTTTTTTTTTGTTGGTTCTGCAATGGTTAATGACTACATGAAGTAGATCAATTGAATTGTAAACCTTCCACATATACTACAACATTCCTCTGAAATCATACTTTTGATTATCAAAAAAGTTACTTGCACCCACTCTAAGTAGCTAACTGTAACTCCTCCTCAATGAGCATATATATCTAGGAGGATGACAACCCCTCTTTTTTTCAAAATCTGCAAATTAGGATGGTAGTTAACAACAGTGCATTTCTTCTTATTTGTCTTCCATTGGTTTCTTTCTGTTTGAAAAAAGGAAGGAAAGAGAAACTATAAACTAACCTCATCAACCTCCGAGCCAGTTGGGTGATTGGTTGTTTCAACAATAAATTTGGCTTTGATCTCATTTGCATTTTCCCTTCAACCATAGCAAAAGTTGTAAATAGAAAAAGTTTAAACTTACGTTTACCATAATTCACCTTTAGAACAGTGCTTTAAGGAGGCTTGAGGAGTGGAGGCAATAATTCTTGAAAATGGGATGATAAGAAAACTGAAATATTCTTGAAGGTGTGTGTTGAAGAGATACTTGCTGGGAATAGACTAAGCACACATTTTAGTAAAGAAGGGTGGAAAAATTTGGAGAAAAAATTTCATGATAGAACAAGCCATGCTTATGATCGCAAACAATTGAAAAATAAATGGGACTCTTTAAAAAAAGATTTTTCATCGTTTGCAAAGCTCGTTGAAAAAGAGACTAGCCTTGGATGGGATAATGAAAAAAAAACCATCTAAGCCCCTGAAGAATGGTGGACAAAGAAAGGCAAGGTATGTTTTGTTGTCAGTTATGATATAATTGTTGTTTCTCATATTTTTTGAAAATTGGTTTATGATATATATTTTTTCTCATATGATATAATTATAGGAGGATCCAGAGATTTTGAAGTGGAAGGAAGGGGGACCCAAATTTTTGGAGTTGTTGGAGAAATGTTTCAAGGGTGTGGTAGCTACAGTGTAGCCTTGTTCTTATACATGATAGGTCATGGAGCTACATATAGAAATGTTGAAGAGAGATTTCAACATTCTGGTGAGACTATTCACGGGCAATTTTATCGAGTTTTAAAAGCTGTATACAAATTAGGAAATCATATAATTAGGCCTGTTGATCCAATGCACTCTGATGTGCCCGAATACATTAAGGGTGATGATCGATATTGGCCTTACTTTAAAGACTGCATAGGGGTAATAGATGGCACGCATATTGGCATTCATGTCCCAGTGGATAAGAAGATACCTTTTTTTAATAGGAAAGGGTATACAAGCACAAATGTAATGGTTGTTTGTGATTTTAATATGTGCTTTACATTTGCATTATGCGGTTGGGAAGGATCAGTTCATGATGCAAGAATCTTTATGGAGGCTCTACGAATGCCAAATCTTCAATTCCCTCATCCTCCTGAAGGTTAGTGTTATATAACTTGAATTTTTTTCTTTTATAATCGTAAATGTTTTTATTGTTACCAAGTGGCTTCAATAACTCAAGAGGGGGGGTGAATTGAGTTTTCAAAAACTTTCGCAAGGTTTATTTTAATGATGCTAATTATTTAAAATCAATGGACTTGCAAAGGATAATGACTAAAATTAATGAGCTTTTTAATACAGAAAGTATAAGACAAGAATTCACAACATTAAAAACATCAAGTTAGATAAGTTGATAGAATATAACTTATAAGTAAAAGATAAGGGTTGAGAGAATGCAAACAAGATTTATACTGGTTCAATCACTTCTTGTGATCTACGTCCAGTCATCGAGATCGTCCACTCGAGATTTCAACTATACTTCAAGCTTCTAACTTGGGTGCTTGATAAAAACCCTTACAATATAGAGCACTCTTCACTTAGTAATGGGATCCTCCACCCTCATGTGCAAGAGCCTCCCTCAATACAACAAGGATTTTCTCTCCTTCAACTTACACAAGATAATCTAATGGTTTTGGTAGATTGTAACTCTCACAAGAAGCAGGATATACAACTTGAAGAACAGATGAGTATATGATCAAATCACTAAGCAAGCTTTTCAAATAGAAAGCAGTATGATGGTGAAGATTAGAAAAAGCTCTTTCAAAATGAATTTCGATCTTAGGTATGTTTGAAACTTAATTTAGATGAGCTATAAATAGCTCTTATAAGTTTTTGATCCAGTTGGGTAGTAGGTAGGTATTAAAACAATATTCAAACTAATAGTTGGAAAAGTTTACGGAGCGTGTGTAGTCGACTACACAAGCTGTTGTAATCGACTACGATGCCTTTCACTTTTAAAAACATGAGAGTTTATTATCATAAGAATGCATGTAGTCGACTACACTTACAATGTAGTCGACTACAATAACTCTCGGACTCTTTCCAAAGCAAAGGCATACGAGATATATGATCAAAGATATTATGTAGTCGACTACGGATATTATGTAGTCGATTACATGTCTCCTACGGTTTTATGCGTTTTTAAAAGGAACAACTTTTTAAAGCGATGTAGTCGACTACAATAACTTTGGTAGATCGACTACAAATGTCTCGAGGTTAACATGTATTTAACAAAAGTATTTTTATCGACATTGTGTAGTCACCTCGGCATTGTAGTCGACTACAAGCATCTCGAGGACATTTATAAATGACGGGCATTTCAAGGTTTTTGCCTATTGGTAGTCGACTACAATACTTGTGTGATCGACTACAAGTTGTTACGACTTTTGGAAGCGTTGCAAACTTAACATTTTCCAGCTGTGTAGTCGACTACATCAATCTTGTAGTCGACTACAAGTAACTTAAAAACACATTTTTGATAAGTTAAAAAATCTTTCTTTCCAAAGCATTTTTTAAAGATAACTATCTTTTTATCAAACCTTATTTTAGGAATAGTTTTGTAAGATTAAAATAAAAAGCTTGCTAGGTGATTTAAGCAATTAATTACTCTTACAATGATAAGTAAAAGCCTATAAGTCTTGAGTACTCCTTGTGAACTTGTTCTTGTCTTCTTGGTGCAGAATCCTTTGTTTGGTTATCATCAAAATTCAATATGACAAATGTTGCTCACATTTATAATATGTTGTGTATTATACTTTCTATTTATGTGCAGGTAAATATTACCTCGTTGACTCAGGATACCCGTTATTCAAGGGTTTCTTAGGACCATATAAGAACACGATGTATCATCTTCCACATTTTAGATTGGCTACAGGTTTCAGATCAAAAGATGAAGTGTTTAATTTTTATCATTCTAGTTTGAGAAGTGTTATTGAAAGAACTTTTGATGTTTGCAAAGCAAGGTGGAGAATATTACAAAACATGACCAACTTCAAGCTTGAAACTCAGATTTCCATTATATGGGCATGTTTTGCTCTTCACAATTATATTAGAAGAATAAACTCTGGTGATTTAAGTATTCTCGAAAAGTTTGAGAATCTTAATTAGTTGGAAGACAGAGAGCGACACTTTAATGATGATAACGATAATGTTGGTCATGGTGAATGGCAAGAGCCAACACAAGCAGATGTCAGATACATGGAAGAAACAAGAAATGTTATTAGAGACCAATTACCAAGACGAATGTGTCGTTAGCTTATCCTTTTTTTCATTTTCATTTACTTATTTTTAAGATACTATTGACATTGATTTTTGAAATATTTGATGTTAATAGCATTGTCTATGTGAGACTGAGTTAAAATTTGATAGTTGTCAATATACGTACTTGATAACATTTACTGTTATTTTTTATTAAATATTATTATTACGACATTTTTTGCATTAATAATATTAATGACATTATTTTATAAATGACAAAGTTCACACAATCTAATATTTAGGTCTTCTGCAATTTTTTATGAGATTGGAAGAAAGAAAATTCACAAAGTATAAATGTGTTAATTATATATACATATTTTTGACATATAATTTCAGAAGCTAATAATTTAAAACTAAAGCGAAATAACAAAAATTTAATTTCTAAGTTTTAAGTTTCTATTCCATTAAAAAATACATTCTTCAATTTAAAAAAATATAATATGGATAATATTATATATATATATTAGTAAAATTCAATTTATATAATTTTTTAAACTAAATAATTATATTTTTAAAATAAAATAATTTTTTATTAAATAATATTATTAGTTAACTTATTTTAAATAAAATATATATAATATTTGTTAATTATTTTTAAATTCTTAAAATGTAAATAAAGCACTTTTTTATCCAAACGATTTTTGATCAAAAGTGCTTCTTTATGTCCTATTTCGTAATTTATTTAAGAAAAAAAGTACTTTTATATAGTTACATCCAAACAACACAAAAGCACTTTTTATCTTAAAAAATACTTTTTAATAATTATATCCAAACACAAAATAATTTTTATTTGTCATAAAAGCTCTACGAATAAAAGTTATATGGTAAAAGCACTTGTTTAAAAAGTTTAAACAAACTCACCCTTAGACAAAGTTTCCTTATTGGAAGCTCGTGTAATTGTGAAAGGTTGAAAGTTTGCTCTGTATTATAGATGGAACTCAATTGTAATAAAAAATGATTGTAAGAAAGTCAAAAATGGCTTAATGAAGGAAGTGGTAAATCTGTCTGAATTAGGTGACTTATATGATGATATTAGAGAGCTAAAGTCGCATTTTCAATGTTGTAAGCATGCATTTATATCTAGGAAGGCTAATTATGTTGCCTATAGGCTAACTAGGTGGATTCAGCATTATGTTGAGGGGTTGCCTTCATTGAAAAACTTCCACCCTTCTTTAATGATGTATTATAGTTAGATTTTTGTTCTTAATGTTAAATCTTTCTTTTTTTTTAAAAAAAAGTAAAATCTTGAACATTGAGAATATTATTCTTAGAGAACCATTTTTTTTCCAATTCTATTACATACTACAATAAAATTAGGATTCAAATATTCTCTCAAAATCTCCTATTCTTATCCCTGTAATTAAATATTTTGACAAATAAGAAAAAAATACATATCTCTTAACTAGTAATAATTTATTTTTAAATTTATTTTTTTTGTTGAATTGGCGGTACTTAATTAAAAAAAAGGTACAAAATATTTGAACCCGTAAAATTATATTATTACACAGTAACACACTAAAACTATCATATCTTTATCATTAAAAATATATACACGTAGATGGTTAAAAAAAACAAGTGAATACAAATATCAAATAAGAAAAACATTATAATATATTCTTAGACAATTATTTTATATTGTATCATAAAAGGAGCCATTATTAACATGGGTTTTTTAGATTATTTGTATTTGAAACTCAAACTAAGAGAGGAAGAAACACTCAAGCTCAACATTTAGCTCAGGTAGTAGTGGTTACTTACACAGTCCCTAGCTAGCAAAGGCTAACTCTCCATAAATAAATAAATAAAATTGACCAAAATTAAAATAGACAATAAATTAACAATTTTTTTAGTTCAAGTTAACGGTTTAAATTGACTAATTAAATTGAATAATGTTATTAAAATAGTTTACATATAATAATATAAATATTTATAAAATATAAAATATTATTAAATTTATTTATTTTTAAAAAAATTAATAATAAATTGATCTAATTAAATAAAATAATAAAATTTTGATTAATTTAAAGTAGTTAAAATTAATCTAAAATAATCTGACTATATTATGATTTTAATTATAAAACTAAATTATAATCATTTAAGCCTTGGATTTAAATTGAATTAATACTTAAATTAGTCAGATACACGAAATATTAATTTAATTTTTTAATTATTTTCGACATCAAAATAATTCTTTAAAAATATATTAGACATCAATTTAGTTCTCAAATGTCATTTTTTGATATCAAATTAATCTTTTAAAATTATTTTTAACATCAAATTAATTCATAAAAATTATCTAAAAAAATTAATTTAATATTAAAAGTAATTAAAAGACGAAATTAATATTCTAACCAAATTAAGTATTTCTATTTATAATTCTGATCAAATCATTCGGTCCGGGATAGTAAATACTGAAAAAGACGTGGCATAGGCGATCCATTGAAGTACTTTTTCTCCTGAAGTAGTGAATCTACAGCGTTCTTCCACCTTTCACCAATCACCATTCACCACCACAGAACCATCTCATCCAACGGTGCAAAACGTCGCAGGCGCATTAAACTCCTCACCGTACCAGAAACTTCCCCATCCGCCTTATCCTACGCACACCCCCAATGCCACTGCAATTGCAAATGGCGGATGAGCCCCCACCGGAACCTACGATCACCACCGCACCGCCCACGCCGCCGCCACCACCGGCGGCGCACGGCGCCGCCAACAGCATCACAGTCCCTCCGAAACGGCAACGCCGTCCCAGCGTCCGATTGGGAGAAATCGGCGACCAAGGCGCCACCACCGTCGGCCACGACTCGCAGCCGACGCGCCGCCCAAGCGTGCCGCCGTGGAGCTGGAGGATCGTGAAAGGGAACCACTCTTCGAAAGGTTCGCAAGATTTCGAGGAGAGGAACAATGTCTACGAAGAATTCGGGAACCGGAAGGCGAAGGCGAAGCGAGGTTCGACGACGACGACGAAGCGAGCGAGGTCGAATTTGGTTCCGAGAAACGAGGAAGGGTTTGGGGATTTCGATCATAGCCCTGTGCAGTCGGTTGATGACGAAGGGTTTGGGGAATTTTGGCATCGGCATGGGGTTTCGGAGAACGATTGTAGGGATCGGAAGTGCGGGACGAGTAGCGAGGGTGTGAGGTCGTGGCTCGTTGAGTTGGGGCTGAGTAGGTATGCTCCTATGTTTGAGATGCATGAGGTGGATGATGAATTGCTTCCCATGTTGACCTTGGAGGATCTCAAGGATATGGGTATCAATGCTGTTGGTTCCAGAAGGAAAATGTATACTTCAATTCAGAAGCTTCGGAAAGGGTTTCCATGACCATGGCCTTTTTTTTTTTTCTTTCTTTTTTTTAAATTAGTATCGGTAATCAATGTGTAATTTCTTCAAGTAGTGGATAGAAATGCATGCTTTTTTTTTTTTTGGTCTGTCTTTGGTTTCGAGTTCAAACTTGTTTGATCTTTGATGACATGTTTTCTTTCCCATTTTCCCAGTAAATTATGTCACATAATTGAAATAGTTGCTTGCCCAATATGAAGTTTTCTTTAGGCATGGAAGAACAATGAATTATGCTCGAGCTGTGCATTGGATGCATAGTCACTTAAGCAATGCAGCCATATCCAATGATAATTCAGTCTCAGAATAATCTCTTTCATTGTAATTCGGAAAACCTTGCATTTTGAAGTTCTGTACAATGTAAATGCTTCTGAAACTCTGATTAAGCTGAAGATTGATTGATGTGTGTCTTTGTAAAATCACATTTTATGGAAGTGTAATTAACTTGTTCTATGATTGATGAGAAGGACCCCTCCCCTGTAATTTATGTATTCTTCCATAATAACCTGAGAAGGAGATTTCATACTTGTTTCTCACCTTATCTGTCTCTTGGTGCAAGGCTATTACTTTTCACCGAGTGTTTCTTAAAAAAAATACCTCTTCCTATTCCCCTACTTTCCTTTTAACCACGAGCATTGATTATCTTGGGATCAAACATTCGGAAGTGCTTGTTGATTAGCTTGACTTGTATAGATCATGTAGAATGAGATCTTATTTCTTATTTCAGCTATTTCCTGGTCTCGTAGGCTCTATAATTATGTTGAGATTCTGCAATCTCTTGAAAAGCATCTGGTCCTTCTCATTGTATTCTTATATCTGTAAAAATGACTAGCTGGATGGAATTGTTTTCTTTGGGTGAATAGCTGGATAGAATTTTGTTTCTATGTTATGATTAGTCTTTCGGTATTGTAACTCTGATACTACCATAGGGATAATCTTTTTCTTTTTTCTGAAATAATAAACATATCATGAGAGTCAGATACAAAGTTGGCCTTACAGTTTAGACTGATAAGATTTCCTGGTCTCGTTGCCTCTATAATTTTGTTGAGATTCGGCAATCAAAGTGACTAATAGTCTTGAAATATATGGTGACTGAGGCATCTGGTCCTTCGCATTGTATTCTTATATCTGTAAAAATGACCTGCTGGATGGAATTTTGTTTTTATGTTGATCAACTCTCCTAAAAGCTTAAGCTATTAAAAGCTTAAGCTATTAGGTAACGGCTTATGAATGACTTTATATCTCTAGCACTCCCCTTATGCAAGAGCCTTTTAGACTTGAAGTGTAGGTAATGCACAAGCTCATTTTATCGTGTTGAAATTTAACTCTATTTAGAAGATTGGAGGCGGCGAGGTCTAACTTCTCACGACTTGGTCATAAAGATTCTGATACCATGTCAATGACGAATTCTCCTTAAAGTTTAAGTTGTTAGGTGAAGACTCATGAATAACTTTATATCTCTAACATATGTTTTGATTAATCTTTCAGCTACTTGATCTGTATTGTAACATTGATACTACAATAGGGATAATCTTTTTTTTTTCTTCTGAAATGATAAACAGATCATGAGAATCAGATATAAAGTTGGACTTCTCTCAATTCTTATATGTGGTTGTGAATCTTGGGTATGTTTTTATTTGTTTTGCCTAGGGTTCATATTGAGTCATGTGACCCACTAGTTAATGAAGTGAATAACATTTGGTTTCATTTTCATTTAAGTTTGACTCCCACTTGATTGACGTTCTGCCATGCAACACTGACCAAGTTTGTATTTGAAATAATACAATGAGTAGGAATATAGACCAAATTAACTGTCCCAGTTTGCCTGAGCTGCAAGTCTGCACTGTAAGATATCACAAGGAAAAAACACAGTCTGTCTAACCTGGGTAGACTAAACCAGTAAGTGATTGCCAGTGCCACCTCAGGAGGCTTCAATCGGAACTTGACAATAAAAAGTGTAAGTGGGACTAGTTGGACTAACAGTTTATAATGATTAGATTTCATCCTGATTCTTATATATGATGATTGTGTACCTAGGGAAGAGTTGGGAGACTTCTCTTGTCCTTTTATTTGTTGTGCCTGTGGTTGACTTAGTTAATGAATTGCAATGAAATGAGGTTTGGTTTTCATTTTCATGCAAGTTTGGTGCCCTCTTGATTCTTATACTGTCATGCAACATTGACTAAATTTGAAGTTGAAAAATACGATGAGTAGGAATATAGACCAAACTGCTTGGCCTCAGTTTGCCTTAGGCACAGCTCTAGGGATCAATATGAAAAGTTCTTAGGAAGACATGGTCTATCTAAGCTGTTAGACTAAACCAATAATGGCTGCCACCTCAAGGGGCTTCCATGAGTTTTTAAAAAGTGAAGAGAGTTTAAGTAGGACCAGTTGTCCTCATCTCTTAAATTGGTCTCACATGAACTTTTATTTTTTATTTTTTTATTTCAAGCTCAAACTGGTCTCAGCTTAGATATAGTCTACCTAACTGGCCTGTGCTTGTGAGGTTAAGCCTGGTTTCAAGCTTAATTACTTTTTTGACTAATTTTGGTGATATTGAGCCTAATTATTTTCACATTAGATTCTTAAGTGACTTATGCATGGAGGTCGTTCTCAGTTGTCTCATCTGTAATGTAAATCTACATTTGTTGTAAATTAAAAACTTACTCATACTTATGAAGGAAGGTAACCATATAATTCTTTCTTTCTAAACTACTAACTCACTTCTACGCTAGTGATGAGTGTGCTTTGAACCCAGCAGCAGACTATAATGTCATTAATTTCCCCACCTCTGAAATCCATCTTCTGTTTGATTGAACTAAAATTAAAATTCCCCCTCTTTCTTAAGAAATTTTTTTTTTGATTAATTTTTCATTTCTAGATACCATGTAATGATGAATGAAATTCCCGTTATTTGCACCTTTCTCCGCCTCTCATATCCTTTAATTCCCAACCACTCTTGCTAGAATAAAAATATATCAGAATACTGCATTGTTTAGTGAATTCCTTATCCAATATTCCTGAACTGGGGGCTTCTATGCTCCTGATAAAACAAGAAAAAAAAAAGTTGTATTTAGTTGCTAGCCAACTTTATAATCAATAAGAAAAGTTACTAGATGATAATAATATCTGGTATGAACGAGAATCTTGGATGTTGATATGGATATCTCGGAAAGAAATTAAGTTGCTTCAAATTTTTGCCATGAAGTACCATGGTTATCAGCGCCTCCAGTGTAGAAGAAAGAGTCCATCAATTAGAGGTTGTTGTTTTTGGGGTTGTAGAGAAACTAACTCTTGACCAGAGAGTCAAACAGCTGGAATATGAGGTCACGTGGTTGGTAAAGAAGTTGATTTTCGAAGGTAGGGTCAAATGGCTGGAGTTGGTGGTCCTGGGGCTAATTGAGAAGAGAAGTCCCAAATGAAGGATTCACTTGTTGAACAAATAGAGAAAATGCAGTGGCAAGTTCAGCCTTCACAGAGGCGAGCACAGAGCACTTGGGGAAGAAAGGAGAACACAGTTAACGATTCTCGACCTTTAGCAGTGGCAAGAATTCAAGATAAGCAACAAGAGGGAGACACTACTGTCACATCAACAATGTGATGAGCATGCTCGCCTTGCGAAGAACTTCGGAAGCTACTTAACTACTAGAAGAGAGAGATGATAGTATGGCCTACAAAGGACATTTTCATCTTATTGTTAGACACAACAGAAATAGAACGCAAAGGTGTATATGTGTATATATATATATATATTTATATTACTTCATTGATAGCAGATTAGTAGTACGCCTTATATATATATATATATATATATATATATATATATATATATTTATATTTATTTATATTTAAAAAAAAACATAAGTTATGGACACCATTTTATTGTGAGATTAATTTTCACTTAGTCATCAGATATTCTTTTAATGCTATTTGAATCCTACACTCGTGAAGTCCCCCTACATAAAATTTAGTTTGACTCTCCTGGTTAAGTAAAAGTTGAGCAAATTCATAAATTTACTCATAAGTCATAACCCCCAATGGAGAAGCGGGAGGTAGGGACTGGGGAGACGGTGGCACTAGGAACTTTAGTAAAGCACCCCATTCCCCCTTTCCAAGCCATTTTTCTTCTATCTGAAGCTTTGGGCTTCATTTCAGACTTCAGTTTTGAAATTGTCCACATGGTGGGTCTATACAAAATAGTTGAGTCCATGATCATATTTATATAGACTGTGATCATGAGATGGAGGTCACTTTTCTTGTGGGCTTGGACTTTGTTTCAGACTTCCTTTAAAGAGTTGTGCAGTTGAAGGGCCTATCAAAGCCCAAACAAAGTGGCTTAGTCCATAATCTTCTTGCAGGTTCTTAAAGTGAGATATCTATATTTAAAAGCTATCAACCTTCGCAGCCAAAAAAAAAAGTCATCAAGGGTAACTAGCTAGTGTTTTCGACACTGTGAGGTGCTTGGGTTCGATTTCCTCTCTCCCAAATCTACTAATGTTTAACACCTACAGAATAAAGTAAAAACTTCTGAAAAAAAAAAATAGATATCTTATTACGTACAAAATGAGATTGACTGTTTACTTTTACGGTTATTATATTACTTTTTTTTCGGGTAATTTTTTTTTTGTGAACTAAGGATATTCTGTAATTAACAATCTGAGACTAATTCCTTTCAAGTTGTTTAGAGCAATGATACTTGAACAAAACTTATCCTCACACATTTCTTACATACCATGCAAGCCATTGGATAATACATTAGTCTTACTATAACTTTTTTGAATGGTTTAAATTATACGCATACCTCATAGTTTGTGTAAGTATCTTTTTTCTTTTGTTTATGGTTATATCTCAATGAGTTACAAAATAAACAAATTGAGAGAGATATGTCATTTAATCGAAGAAGCCATGGATATGTTGCATTTGTTTCTACATAATAGTACACTATTATCTTAAATTTAACTAAAATTTGTTTGTAATTTTTTTTTATCCTTATCCGAGTATCTTCACACCTTTTTTATGTTAGATTAATCTCGTTTAAGGTACTGAGTTTATCCCTCTCCACAAGTACTTTTATGCAGGCTCGAATCCCTAACATTGTAAAGGTTTCTTAACCGTTGAACTTAAACTTACTTATTACTTGAGCTACCCTTTGTAGATAAAACTTGTTTGTAAATTTAGTACGTATGTAATCAATAATACATGCATGATGCATGATACATAATTAACAAATGATATTACTATAAAAAAAAGTATGCATATAGCTGGATAATAAAATATAAATGAGAATAAAAGGAAACTAAAGGGGGAAAATGGGTTAGCGGATTAAATTAGATTAAGTTTTGTGCTTGGCAATACAGTTGATGGTAATTCCTCACCCACCCCATGGAGCATGGGAATACAATTTTGTGCAATGCTCCCCACCCCAAAAACCCAATAGAATGAACACTGTTTCGGGCTGATTCGATTCTCCGTAATCTCCATATCAATCAGAGAAGAAAGAAAGTGGAAACAAAATCAAAATAAATAATAATAAGAACTCATTAGAAGAGAAAAATTGGAAAATTAGAAGAAAGAAAAGAAAGGGTTTAAATAAGTTAACAAGGATACAACATGATGCAGTAGCCAAATTTAAGTTACTTTGGGTCTTCACTTGTTTTAAGCAGCGCTTCTACCGTAATGGAGCACCATGACATGATCCGTGGTTGAGGAATCTGAAAGCAAAGTCCTGGTGGTGTCCCTTGGAGTCCAAATGTTATCCCTCACATGCTGCAACGTCAAGAAAGGTAAAAGTTGTTGCCCTCTGCATGTTATCTCTATCTGCAATAGTAATTCATTCATTGCCAATTTATTCCTCATTATCACCTTGCACGTACACATCACGTGGGCATACAGTGATATATCCACCACAAGAAGCAATATGATATGGGAAAAAAAAGTAACTATATACAAACAATACAGGAGATATATGATAATGATAACTTTAGATATACCCAGAGAGATCAAGTACGTAATTCTACGAAATGATAGTGATAAGTAGAATATACTTTATCCCTCTATCCATCTTTTCCAAGTTCATCATTTTGATGTTCTTGTTTTTCATGTGCATCATTTTGATATACTTTTAAAAATATTATGTTTTAATTTTCTTATAATCTCATCCTGATATATATATATATATATATATATATATATATATATATATATATATATATATATCTTTACGCGAGGGGACACTTTAGTTCACTTCTAAGTAAAGACTACACTATTGAAACAATAATACACAATATATCATATTAATAATTCTTATAATTATCTTCATGAAAATTAAATGATTAAGAGAGAGAGAGAAAAAAGAAAGAAACAACTGTACGCTTAATTTCTTAATTAATTTATTTGACTAGGATATATTTTTACTCATGTTTGACGCTTAACGTATTATGATTTTCCCAATTGCCTCCCATTAATCATCATATCATTAACCTTACATTCAATTTAGATGCACAAATAAATTTTACTTGACTACAATATCATAGAGAAAGACCAGAAAAAGCTACATAAAAATTAAACATAAATTATATAGTGAAAATATATGAAATCAGTATGAAGTCATGCTTTGTCAATGGCTTACGTCTTGGGCCTACTTACCAATGCATAAAATCTTTGTAACTTCTACTTTACCCATAAGATTGATCCACTTTCCTATTTTCATTTTCTGATTTCCGAAAAGCAATTTCCTTTAAGCCAAGAGATTCCTAAATCCTCAAGCATGCACGCATATTTGGGTCAGCGGGCAATCGTGGAAATGTCCACCCAACCCACGATCTTAAAAACTGCCCCCTCTTTAATCATTATGGGGACCCATTCAGACTTTGCTCCTAAGCCAAAATCATGATCCCTTAGACTTCAGTGTTTTCTATTCTATATATGCCACGATACTATTATTATATATATGATATGATATGATATGGTCATATGGTAATGGTACTACTATCATAACAGGTTACAGGTACTATCCTATCACAATAAATATATAATTAACTAGCTATTATTAATAAAAAATAAATAAAAAAGTTTCAAGCAAGACCCAAAAATACAACACAAAAACGTACAATATAATATGATGTAATGGTGGATCCATGAAGCACGGCGAAGAATAGGTTACGGCACAATTTAGAAAATCAATCATAATTTAATAATATATAACTTGTATTCTCTTCTTCGTTTCCTCCTTCGCAGGGACCTAATCACGCGTTTATGTATTACTAAATTTTCATGGTCATGCACGTCTCTATCACGTTGCGCCACCCAAACCCTAATGCATGCGAGCGTCAATATTACTACATGAAATAATAGCCCTTTTGATTTTTCATCATCAACTAGCTAACTAGTTCTATATGTCATGTCAAAGAAATAAAAAAAAAACTAACTTTATATCCTTTATTTAATATCATAACACCTGCTTGAACTTGAAAGAAACGATGCTATAATTAATAACTTATTAAAGTAGTTCTTTATATGTCCTTCCAAATTAGTTTTTTAATGGTGCATGCATATCACTCACCATCTCTCTCTCTCTCTATATATATATATGTATATATATACATATATATATATATATATATTATATGGTTTACTGATTTTCTTGGATAGTACTGTGAATTAGATTAAGTTTTTGTTCTTATTAGAAAATTGGTATCGTTTGTATATTCTGGTTGGGTGGAGGATGCTAGCTATATACATAATGGGGTTCTTACTTTTGGTTCCATTCCATCAGAGTGCAGCACTTGACAGTCTGAATGGGAATGGGAAGGGCCTACATTAGCGGTGGGGATATCAAGCGAAAGCGTGACGAAGGGAGGAAAGGAGAGAGAGAGAGAGAGAGAAGGCATGCAGATAGGCATTGAGTGGTGAGAATGACAGGTCCACGTGTGATTTTCGAAGCCCTAGGATATGATGTTTGAGTTAAATTAACAACATATATTGCAACCTTTTTGTATGAATAGAATGAGTAGTGCTGTCAACTATAGGTAGGCCAAGATAAAGATATATCCAAGTTGAACATGTGTTTTTACATCTTAAAGTCAATGCACTCTTTATAAATCACAAAAGCAATAAGGAAAGGAAAAAAAGTGTGGGATACACACCTTCCACCATGAAAGACATCTTTTTGCTTTCTTGCATTCATTATTTCCTAGACTCTCCCTTATTCGTGTTCATATTGTCAAAAACAAAACAAAATATTTTTTTTTCTAAACCCTTATGAAGTGTACTTGATATATGTTTTAAGTTATGTTTGGGATCATTAAAAGCTTCTTATATGTTTTAACTCAGAATATGCTTCTGCTTGACTCATGGAATATGCTACTTGAGTAGATTTAATATTAAAGAGTTTTAGTCACCGAATTTACAATTGGACTCAATACTCTCTAATAAATCTGCAAAATATCACCCTTACTTATCCATTTGCCCTCTAATGTAAAAAAGAAACATAAAGTTATAGTCCTGAAATTACTCTCAAAACTAATAATTAATCTCATATATGCAAGAGAATAGATATAAGCTAGAATATCTAAGTTGGATGACATCTATCACGATTCACATTCATTAATAAACCTAATCATTGAGTGCTTAGTTCCAAATCTAAGCCATGTGTCAACGATGTGAGAGGGTTGCCATTCCGGGCGGCATGGGAACTACATCCTATAAGGCTATAACCAACTAGCCATATTCTTATTTTATGGCCGGTGATGCAGCTATACAAAATCGAATGGTCTTAGGTTGACTTCACATAACAAACAGCATCAAGGCAAAAAGAAATCGAAACATGCAGCTAGAGGGGAGTGTTGAGTGCGTTACACATTCTAAATAACAAACAAATTTAATTAATCTAATGATAGTAATAAACATATATAAAAACTTTAGTTGATGCCTCTCATTCTCAATTAGAATAAATATAGTATTAACAACATACTGAATTTGTGTCATGATTGAGAGAAAAAGAAATTTCAATTGAAGAAAATAAATTAATAATACGATTTGATCCTTGAATTATTTGCTAAGTGAACTTTGTCCATAGATATATGTAAATGACTAATCTTTCAATAATTGAAAAATCTATCTCGTTAATGCTTAGCATGCATATATAATTTGAGGATCAAATTATATATATGGAAAGTATAACGTTGGACTTTTAAATTATTGAAAAACCAAATTAATCATTCACCTACATCAAGAAATAAATCTATTAAGCATGTATAATTTAGAGATAAAATTATATATTTATTTTTAATAATATACATACTATGATCATTGCAGATATGCAGCTGTCTTATAATAAGGATGATAAATAAAGTAAGATGTTGTCTTAATCTCATCTTGAGAGCATGAGTTGGAAGGGTAAGCATACTAATCGAATCAAGGATATGGTATCTAAATCATGCATGACACAAGGAGGGTTGACGCTAAAAGTAACTTGCATGAAATTCTGACTCAAGAAAAACAGAATGGAATGTCGATTCTGTGCCCTGCAACCTAACATGCTATATATTTTAGACATTGTTGGTAATGCAGACCATGAACGTATGCAAGATTTGGCGTAGTGGAACTACAAATTCAATTAAACAATTGGGTTTTAATGAAAGTTGTGCTGTGTGTTCGATACATTTGACACTACTTTCTTCTGTTTTTTTTTTTTAATGGCAAATCCAGACAAAACCGGTACTCAAGAGAATGAAAACATCAAAATTATATTTCTTTTTCAACTTCATTTCCAAGCAACTTTAACCACCCCCATGTACAAATACGAAACTCAACCGCAAACAAAACTCTCAAAAAAATTGGCCTAACTGGAAAATTAAATATCAACGTAAATATGAAACGGAAATTGTATTTTAACTATTTTCTCCCAATAAAGTTTAAAAATATTGGGAAGAAAAATAACTACAGGAAATTTGGCATAGATGAAAAAAATTATATTAATTTGCAATAAATTTTAAGCTTTATTGGCAAGCTATTTAGTAAGACTTTTGCTGAAACTTATTATCAAAAGAGTTTGTATGGTACAATTTTAAAAAAAAGGAATAATAAAGATAAAGTGAACAAGGAGATTGAAAGACTTTAGAAAATCTTTGGGGGAGGGGAGTGCCAAATGTTTGAAGTGGAAAATTAAAAAAAAATTAAGAGAAAATTTAATTCCCAAAATGGCTTACATCTTAACGAGAAAAAAAAAGGCCTAATAATCTTATAAAAGAGTAGAAATTGTATAATTCAAGTCACTAGACGAACTACAATTATCCCTATAATGGCGTCAAAAACATTTTCTACTAACTGTGTCTCGTACAGTGAAGGAATGACTATTGATGCCAAAGACTAATATGAACTTCAGAAATGCAACAATAAAAAAATCAGTCTTTTATGTCAATCATAAAACGTTACAAAAATAAAAAAGAGGAAATGGTGGGAAGTTATTTTACTTTTTTAACCACGCAATCTTCAAAAAAATTCTACTGGTCTTGAAATGTTTAATTTCCACGGGGTGATGACAATAAGCTAAAATTGAGTATGATATGATCGGCAAAGTGCAAATGATAAACGGCTGGCTGAGCATCTAATCATTGTATATAGATCTTTTTTCCTAGGTCAGATCTGGTAACTTACGGGCATGCATTATGATGTAGGGTTCTATATATATGTTGCTTACGTTTTTCTAAGGATTTAAACTTTTCAGTAATTATTAGGCAACAAGTAGTAGTGGTGTTCGATTATGAAGTGTGCATGAAGTATAGTAAAGTTCTGGGACACACAATAATGTGCACATTCTAATAATTTCACTTAATGCATAGCCTCGTGCACATGTTTAATAATGGGCATAGATCATAAGTATCTGAAAGTACACCTAAATCCCCAACCAAATACAACATTAATTAGTTCAAATATACTTTAGACCGTGTATAATTAATTTTCGACTAAAACATGCACAATCCCAAGAATATAAGTACAAGAAACTACACTGTAGGGTTATATAATTAAGTGCCACTATAAATACGTATGTAAAACACATAGACCATATCTATGTTAGATATAAACCATTTGAAGATTCCTCTCCTTAATTTTAGGCTTTATATTTCAAACTTTAGCTTATCTTGTCATTTATCTTATTATTTATCTTTATCTTAGTTATTCTCTTTGTAACAAACTCTTTTTATTTAATGAATGTTTATAGCATCTTCTCCGTTGAGTAAAACTAGCTTTTAACCGGACTTTATCATACATTATCATGGCATCAAAGCGGTAATATCTTCCATGGCCTAATCATGTCACTTCCGCTACCGAGTTTCCAAAAGAATTCAAGAACTCAATATACCTGTCTCTTCCATTAGTTGTGCATCAATTTCGATAACTGGAATTCTAGATTTTTTTTCTTATACCTTTTGTTGTTGTGTTGTCTTTTTTATCTTTACGATGACCATCACCGAGGCGTGAAAGTGCTTCTTGCCTTCTTTTTTATACTGACGAATTGTACAGGCTTCTCTTCCTGCCGATGAACTATACCGACAATGACTTTTCTATCTCACCGATGAATCATACTGGTGATGAATTCACTATTAGCTACGATTTACAACAGTCTCCCACCGACGAATCATACCGGTGGTTAACACCCTACCCAACTCCAGAATGACATGTTCCTTCAGATTGTGTCCGTACATGGATCATTGGTCGTCTTATAGAAGAGACCTTGAACCCAATAGTTGATTTGGAAACCTCATGCGAGGTATAGTTGACTCTCCAAGGTGCATTTATTCACATCAGTGGAGCACAGATTTTATTTTATTTTTACTTTAACACAATTGGGCCTTCACCTAACAGCTTAAACTATTGAGATAATTGATCCTTGACAATCTATTGACTACTATACTTAAACTATTGAGATAATTGATCCTTGACAATCTATTGACTACTATACTGTATAATCTTTGTTCGTTGAGAAGTTTAAGAAGTGCAATGAAAGGGAACCTCTTCAGTTAAGCATTTCTAGGGAGATAATGCAAATTGATTTCACAAATAAACTAGACTATTCTTAGTTCTGTTTAGTACATATATGGCCATTTTTCTTGTAGTAGCGACAAGAAATTGAATCCTAGGTTAGCTGAAGTGGGTTATTCTAGCTATGAGTTTACCAAGGGCATGGGGCACTCATCAGAAGCCATTAATTTGCTCAAGCTTCTACTCCAAAATTACAATGATCAACTATCAATTCGTAAGTTAACTTTCTTATCTTTGATCTACACATATATATCTAAGATCTATATAGGTTTAGTTGTATTGCCAAAAAATAATTATCAGTTTATTTTAAAAATCTCCTTGGGGTTTTTCCTGTTTTCTTCACATCTGTTGCATTGCATACCACTGAAAGGTTACTTTCATACAAATCAGTGGTAGGTCACAGAAATCATAAACTACTCGAGCATATACACAGGTGATTAATTATTATATTGATATTGCGTATATGGAGTATTATAATTAGAAACAGTGAACCCCATATCACCACCAAGGAGCTAACTTTGGACGAGATTCGAGAAGAACTAATAAAGGTGGCGGGTATATATATATATTACTTGAAGTAATTAATAATTGGTAATTATTATATATATCTTTAATTAAGTTTCTTCTTCAGAACAGTTACATTACACCTAACTAATATCTCATTCCCACCACCAAACTTCCCTTATATAACTAACCAAACACAAGGCTTGTAAGATCCTAGCTATGTGGAAGCTACATATGGTCTTGAATTGATTAGACAAACACTTGAGTCTAATCAAATCATGTTACCATAACATATATAGAAAGAGTATGAAATGCAAATAGAACAGAAATGAAAGACGACTACCAAGAAATGCATTTCAATTCTTACCTACATGCTTTTTCATTTAAAATTTATAGGAAGAAACAAATCCATATCCATTGGTAGATAATGTTTTAGTTGTGCTGTATCTTTCATGTTTCTAACACCCACTAAGTTCCCTTTTTAATGTACTTAGGTACTTTGATGAAAACATAGCTCCATTTTCCTTTTCGGACTCTCCTATGTAAGTCGCTATATTTATGTTCTTTTCTATTTAATTAGATTCTAATAAGGGAGGAAGAAATGGTATTAGAAAGGAGCAAGACTACAATAACTAGTGAACGGATTTATATGCTAGTAACGATCAGTCCCTACTTCCCATAAGCACATACATTAGCACATAGATGATTTAAAAAGCAAAAGAGATGGTTGAAAGTACCTCTGATTCGCTTTCCAGTCTGAGTTTGCTAACCAGATACTTCAATAACAACCGAACTGTCATCCTTCCATCTCTGAAAGTGTGGAAAAGTAAAAAAGAAATGATGAGTTTAACAGCTCCAAATACGATCAAATCATAAAGGTTAAAAATAATGAACGATATTAATTACGCACTGACAAGAAAAGTCTCGAGCTGTTCAAAGGTGAGAAGATTCAGAAGAACAAGCGCGAGATAAAGGAAGAAAGGAGGAGCATATAGAAAGAAAGAGTTACTTGATTCTGAGGTAGCTCTTAGGTATTTGGGGCAAGAATGGTTCTTTCGCTCTGCATTGTAAATTAAAACCAAATGAATTTCATCCCACAAAGTAATTAAATTGCACTTTCTAGATACATATAAATATGCAGTAACTATTTGTAAATGAAGGGGGGAAAGTATAAAAGAAAGAAAAAGAGAGAAGAGGTTGATGAAGCCATTGCTGTATTGCAATTGTAACAATGAATTTGCATTAGCTTACTGATTTTGCGAGGCTTGTAGCATAAACCATATTCCAGAATGAGGTCTCCGAGGAGGATCAACAACTCTAACAGTAACATCGGAGCTTGGTCCAGCCACATCAAATTCAAACCCAGCAGGGAAGTGAAAGGGTGTTGGAAAATAAGATCCTAGAGGCCTCAAAGAAGAACAAGACTGTGATGAAGAAGAAGAAGAGGAAGGCATAATCGGCATGGAATGGGGGAGTGGACCAAATGCCCAGTTTATCTCTTGATTATGAGCAAAGGTTGGTGCTGGACCACTTGCCATGGACGCTTGTTCAAAAAGCAAAGAAGCACCAAAACTAGACCCTCCTTGGCAGCTCACAAGCGCCCTTGCCGAGCCTCTAATCTCAGCCATCGGAAACATAGCAGGCTCTGAGCTCGGCCGTGAATTAGTCCAATTCGAATGGCGCCCAGACGGTAGCAAGTCAAGCTCCACAAGTCCTGAGGCTGTTGGAGCCATTGATGCAGATTGATCACGGTCGTGCTTGGTGGTTGTCGCCGCCGTGTGACTCTGACAACCTATGCTTAATTGAAGCCAGTTGCTACTGCTGTTGCCGTTGCCGTTGCCGTTGCCTCCTTCTTCCTTTGAGGTGGAGCCAGCTTCAGCCTCAGCTTCGTTATGACTAGTGTACATGTTAGCTCTTGATTCATCCTCAGCCATGTGCCTCACACCAAAATCAGATCCTAAGCAATTGTAACCTTCAACTTCAACTGGGTTCATAGCACTTGTAGTTCCACCAAAACTCGTTGTCGTATTACAACCGGTGCTGCTGTAAACATGATTAGTATTACTCCTATTTTGTTTGCCGTTTTGAGCAGGAACCATGGTCATATTGGACAATCCCGGGACCCAAAACCGATGCAGTTGCTGTGTCTGATCTCAACGCAAGCCATGGATGGAAGAGGAGTGTGGAATCCAGGGTTTATATTGAGAAGAGGGGTGTGCCATAGGAATTGCATCGTGGTTTCTCATAATCATCAACGAGTTTTACAAACATGGCAGCCATCAACCGGATAAGGGCTTTGGTTTGCTGCTTCTTTTAATTATCAGCGACAAAGAGAGAGAACAATATAATTCTTGCAAATCTCACTTTCCATTAATTCTCTTTGTTTGGAAGCTTGTGAGATTGAACTATTTGCAGAAGCTATGACTATGAGAGAGAGAAAGAAAGATGGTGGTCTGTCTGTCAGTTGTATTAAATAATATTTTTAATTATATATATATATATATATAACATCTTTTAATATTATTGTAAAAATTGATGTACTTATATTATTTAACATTTTTTTATAAAAATTTATTTTTAAAACTTTAAATGTATAATCAAGAAAAATATTTTTACTCACTGAAGAGTCTAAATAAGTTGATAATGTCAAAAGTAATTTAATTTTAAATTAATATAATATTTTATAAACATAATATATATATAAATAAATTATTCATTATTGAAAAAAGATTTTAATTTAATATGAATTTAAACAGTAATTATTTTTAACTGTCGGTAAAGACGAAATATATGTTCCATTCCCCCCCCCCCCCCAAAAGCCCAATAAAATAGTGTGTAAATTATAGAGGGGGTGGACAAAGGGAAGAGTCCTGCCAGCAAACAGGTTTGGGCCATGTTCCGAGGAGAAAATGACTGCAAAGCGTCTCACCCTTTTTGTTATATCGCTAAAAGCTCCTTTTTAGCCCTAATAACCTTCTGGTCGGTTAACAATTAATTCCTCATAATATTGATAGCCAATACAATAATAAGAGTTTAAATTTTATGTAATGTAAGTGTGTAATTTTTTTTTATATTCACATATTATTAAAAACAATTAAAAATTTTAAGTTATTATTGTGATAATTAAAATTTTTTAATAATTTAATAATATATAATTAGATAAAAGTATCAAAAAAATTTATACTAACAGTTAATCAAAATTAATTAGTATAACTTCTCTTTGTTATAAATATGTCAAGGTTTGTACAAAAATAAAATAAAATAAATGTCTTGAGGTAATTGGCTAAAAAAAAGTAACTGCATTTTTAGAGATATGTACTTTTAAAAATATACTGTTGAAATTTCTTGTTCTTCTCTTCTGAAAAAATATTCGTTCGTTGATCACCTTCAAGCATTTGCATGTTCATTTTGAACTTTTTGGTTTATATATTCAAAGTGATCCTAATCAATAGACTTCTTCTGAACATTCAACTGCATGCTTTTTGAATAATGCAACCTTTCAAATATTGTTGTCAAAAGTTTACTTTTACAGTGACTCTTACAAGTTTTCGAAGAAGCAACTCTAAAGCTATAGTTTTTAAAGGGTGACAGCAATACCAAACTTAATTAGCCTATATTGCCCATCATTTTATACTTAAATATACTGTAACATGCACAGGCTGCTGGAGATCATTTTGTAATGAAACTGATCAGCGATCATGCAAAATGGTTATACATATATAATTGTTGTTTAAAGAAAAGGTATCGAAATACTCAAAAGTCCAAACTAAGTAATCAACCTGCAGAGAGAACAAACAAAGCGCAGTTTTTTTTGGGTATTTTGTTGTTATGTGGGTGATCTAGGTTGCCCTGGGAATTGGAGGAGGGATGGAGAAGAATATATATATATATATATATATATATATAGTATTTTTTTATTGAAAGAGTAAGTCTTCTAAATTTATAACATTAAATAACTTTTTTTGTAGAATTCTAATTATATAAATTTAATTATTGTTGAATTATATAATATTATCACAAAGATCGTACAAACTAAATTTAAGATCAATCAAACATTCATAAGTATTTAATTTTATAGTTAATATTTACTTATATTTTAAAAAATATATTATATGTTAAAAAAATAGTTAAATTAATTATCAATTAATTTTTAAATTTTATAAAATTTTATGGGCTTAATTTATTTTTAAAAAATATTTAATTTAACAGTTGAATTAATAAAATTTAATATTTAAAATAATTATTCAATAAAATATATGTATCATAAATTACTCTTAAAATAAATATTTTTGTACTTCATATATATATATATATATATATAATTTAAGTGGGAGGGCATAATGACCTACCTGTCAAGAATGGCATAAAATAGAAAGATATAGATATTAAATTATGTGATGCATAATAAACAAGGGCACAGGACATTAGACAGAAGTCATTAATTCATTATTAAGAGGCAATTATAAACAAATAAATAGAATAGGAGTTTCCCTTGGCATGCATGATGATGATGGGGTTTCCACAGAACCCGAGAATCGAAACACAGCGACGTGGGCTTTTATTGTAAGACATTCGTTGCAAAAGCCATGTGCCTCCCACCCTCCTTCCATCTATTTGTACGGCCTCTTTGTGTTGTTTTAATGTTTTTCTTTTCCTTGGGAAGGGCTGATGAGGACCAAGAGGAGAGAAGGTATCAATCTTGCTCTGTGACGAATGGTAATACACTCATACTTATATATATGAGTTTAACTTTTATTTATTATCAGTATAAAATTTTTTATATTATCATTTAATTATGTGTTGTTAAATTATTAAAAAAGTTTAATTATTATAATTATTATTTAAAAAATTTAACTATTTTAATAATATATCAACACATAATTAAATAATAGTATAAAAAAATTTCACACTTAAATTAAACCATATATATATATATATATATATGGCGTCTCTTGAAATTATATTAATTATCGAACTTCAATGAAGTGGATTGATTGTTTAAAGATGAACAAGGAAAGGCTTGGCTGCCTCTTGCTGAAAAGCTGGCCCTTTTCTTTCCAGCCCATCAAACATGCCCTGTCTCTCTCTCTCTCTCTAAAGCAAAACAGCTTTAATTCGAAAGAAACTATACGGGACTTTCAAAGAGGGGTCAATTCAACTAATTCCCTTACTTAAACTGTGGTGGAAGATATTACAAGTCCATGACATGCCACTACGGGCAATTTTCAATTCTTCATTTGAGTTTTGAGAAAACTTGGAGTAAAACTTTTTCAAAGATGGAAAAGGGTTTTCAATTTTCCTTTTTTTTATCATTTTTTTAGTGGGAGGAGTTTACTTAATTGGACAGGGCTATTTTAATTACGCTACATCCAAAATTGAATCTTTACAATGATTACTTTCATTTTCTATGTGATGCATGGGGGTGGAATGCTGTAACCTCATTTTTTCTATGAAGAAAAAGTGTTTTCCAAATGGAGAAAATAAGATATAATGTGTCATGCGCTTATAAAGGCAGCAACCAAAAGAGATGAGAGGCGTGACCCCTGTTGGCAGTGCATGGATTGGACATTGAATGAGTTAAGCTTGGAATCAAAGGGACGCTCTCGGATGATGGTGATATCTTTCTACCCTAAAATTTCATCCTCAAGATACATACTCCAATGGAATTAATACATGAATTTAAATCTTCCCTTTCCTTTTCTTATCTTAAATCCTCTCCCTTCAATTAAGTATTAACAATTCAATAATATATATATATATATATATATATTTCTCTTAATTGAGAATAACTTCTCTTTTAAGTATTTATTTATTTTGTTACGTTATCAATATTTAATTAAAAAAATAAAATTATTAACAAAAAAAAAGAGAGAGGAAATTTGATTCCTTAATACACATTATTCAACACAATTCTCAATTCAAAGATATATAAATCGTGCATAATTTTATACAATTTTGATATAAAAAGATAAAATAACGTGTGAGTATATTTTTTACAAAAACCGAAAATATGTGGATTGCCACTTTATCACCTAATTAAGCTTCTTCATTGTAATGATAAGAGTATTTTCATAAGGACAAATCTTAATATATATCTTTAAGTGTAGACAAACCAAGTTAGAAGTAAGAAGTTAATTTTAAATATTAATTAGTCGCAACCAATCGAAGTTTATTGGTAAAAGTTGGCGCTGAAAACAACTCCAGATTAGGAGTTTGTCTTTTTGTGTTTCTCCCTTTTTCCTTTTTCTATCTTTCTTTTTCCCATTTTCCATAATGAGTTTCGTCCATGTGGCACTTTGTTTCAAATTTCCGTCTTATAAATATTAGACTCGTATAAATTACTCCCTACAGATCACATTTCAATTGAATTACCATGAATTCCCCAAAAGTGCTTAAAAGAGTTTGTAAGTGGTTAAAAGAGACGAACAAATTATGCAATGTCAGAGAAAACAAAATCACTTTGGCTTTAGAAGGGAAAGCAAAATGTGTACGCATGTTGTGCGTATACGTAATAATCATGCATGGGATGCTGCCATGACTTTTAGTAATTGTAACAGATTCCATGGCCTATGTGATTTTGATTTAGCATGGTACTAAGGGGAAGGGGACCAGAACAATGATAGCGCTTGCAATGTACATGTTCCCATTAGAGAAAGTGGGTTAGCTAGCGCTATGGTGTCTTTTTCCCACTGTAATAGATTAGTGGGCAATTGAAGAGAGACAAGTCTCTCTCTTTTCCCTGTGTATATTCTATATTTTATATATGATAGAAGGAAAAAAAATTATTGGCTTTAATATCGTCATCATGCCATCATCAATACGATCATCATCACCAATTTATCCTTCCACATACGAGAAAAGAGAGTGAGGCCCAATTAAGACAACTCACTAACTGCTGGCCTCTTTTCAATTCTTAACATTTTGTACTCAGCCATTGACTCTTGACTATTGAGCAGAGCGTGATAGGCAAGAGGAAGGAGTTATTTGTTTGAATCTGTTACCAAAACCAAGAGAAGAGAGAAAACAAGAGAGAGGGGAGGGGATTGGGGTGACTGCCTGTTAGTGTTGTGTTTGCATGTGCATGTGTTATAATGAGTGGCTATGTCAGTCCATGCATGTGAGAGTGTGGGGGATAACTCTAAGTTGTGGAAACCGAGAGGGAAAAAAGAGAATATATTGCATGGCTTATGGGGGTTAAAATTTGTCAGATTCGTGTGCACGGTCCACTTTTGGGCTTTAAGATAGGAGGAGTGCCATGTGATATTGTAATTTAAAGGGTAGTACTTCCAATCCACTAACTATTGTACTCAATTTCAGAGCCTGGTCAAGTTTTGGTCAACAATGCTTCAAAATTGATACTTGAAACCCATCATATAAGATAGGGGATTCCTTCCTTACTTATATTTTTTTTTAAAGCTTTGATTTTTAAGGTAAGTTGTCTCAGATTTATTGGTTGTTATTTATATTTAATATAATTTTAAATATTTATTATAAAATTAACAATCAATAAATAATTGACAACTCACATTGAATACAAAACATATCAGGGTACTATAATAACTCCTATAACATATTATTACATGCATTTTCAGAAATGATTTAGTCCATAAATATAAAGGCCTCACTTACTAAGAATGTTGTTGAATAGGGCTGTCATGAAAACTTCTAAATATAATGATTTTATAACCTTTTCTCTGTTTTAAAGTCGTATATGCTATGTAGACTGATAGGTATATTTTGGAGTACCTTTAAAAAAAATTGAATATACGAAACCAAAAGAAGAAAAAAGAAAACACTTCAACCTTAAATTGAGAAACTAATCATAATTAGTGAAAGGACTTACAAAGCCATTAGATGGAAATTGAATTATGAAAGGACTTTTCAAATATAAATATTTTCTGCATTATCCTATTCATTTTTCTATTTACTTGTAGTTTTTTTTAATTTTATAATTTAATAAAAGTTGAAAATTGAATATGATATGACTTAGTGTTAGGGCTGATGATGCTAGGTCTGAGTCCATAGGAAGACATACTCCTTCCGCTAAAGTTACATTATTTGGAGTGAGAAAGTAACTTGAGAATTGAATAGGCAAATGTAATTCTGCTGTATAACAAACAGGCACAACTTTGCTTTACTTTCTTGCATATAAGATACTCTTTTGGGAAATGTTAGTTGGACTTAACTTTTGCGTTACAGTATTTTTGTTGTATATAAATTAATTTATCTTTACAGGATTTTTCTTATTTTATAAATAATTGAGAGCAAAAATTATAAAAAGAAAAGTATAAAAAAATTGTAAAACAAATAATGTGCAGAAATCGCCATCATGATCTCTTTCACTGTGAGCCTCTTTGGAACACAGAAGTTACAAAAACTATCATTGCTAGTCTAGTCATCCTACTTCCTGCACAGCTTTGAAAGTGAGAAAATAGATAGGCAATGCCCTCCGCTGCAAGTATGCAAATTACAGACCGTATTGTCATCACCATGCATGCACACAATAATTACAGGAAATCACATCGCCTCCTAGTCAGTCATGGGAGTAAAGATTTTCTTCATCTTCATAGAAAACCATTATTTCCCCTATACTGCTATATAGTTTGTAGCGTAGCTTCTAAGCTCAGCAAATAAAAGGTAGAAGGCATCTCTATATAAAGGAGAATTTTAAGCTACCCCCACCATGTATTTCTATCTGTCTATCTGAGGTAAATTTATGATAAACTAATACTATTTATTTTTTAATATAAAATTACTTATTTTTACATAGAGTGACCCCGCTGTATAAGAGAATTTTTTTTTTGGTACATAAAAAATTTTCTTTTTATTAAGGACATATAGAAGTACAATATGCAAGAATTTTTATTGGAAAGGAACTAGATGTAAACAATTATATTAATTGCTCAACCTTACTTTTCTTTATTGAAAAGGGAGATGATATATTATCATGATAAGTGTGATATTTAAAGTAAATTATTAATTATTAATTATATAATAAAAATTTAAAAATTTATTAAATATAAACAGTAATTAATAAATATTTAATTATTTTTTTAAAATACTAATATTTTAAAAAATGAATATGATAATAATACCTTATTAAAAATGTTTTTTGTAGCTCTAAGCTATGGTACCGTGACATCAGTACAATATTCTGTGCCATTCTCTTTCTCTCTTCTGTGCAGGTCCTGCAGGAGCCTACAGTATTTATACAAACACAAACATGTTCTCTTTTTGCAATCTTGTGATAGGGACTAGTCTGTAAGAGAAAGGTAGCTAGCAATGGCTGTGCCTGGTTAGATCCAAAAACATTAAAATTGCAAGACAGAGAGATGCCTTTTGTAGTTTAGCATGGCCTCGCTCCCATTTGTTTTGGGTCGTGGAATGTGGGCTGGTAATTACTCATTTCCAGAGTGAAAAGGGGGCCAACTTTTTATAAATTCCTCCTTTCGGCTTTGCACTTTGCATTGCATGTCCCCTTCCAACGCAAGCAAAGCCTCTTCTTCACTACAAGATATTCTTCAATCTATTTATATTTCTTTTATGGTTTGGTTTCTGGTCCAGCATTTCTTCTGTTCTGCATATGTAATTTATTAGATAACTCTTTCATCTTTCAATGTATAGGGTGGGCGCCCTTTAGGAGCGACCAAGATACCAAAAAAATGTCTAATTAGTGGCAAATGCTCAAATCTTTTTCAGTTTTTCTTACACTTAAAATTATTGCCATGATTTAAATTTATCTTTTTTCCTTATAATCTCTATATATCATAGTCACCTGAGCCATATATAAGTAGCTGCCAACTGATTTGCTTAGGGTGTGTTTGGGTAAACTCTATTTACACCTTACAAATGAGTTTTTGAAATTTTTTATCATATTTGAGAGAAATTTTAATTAAAAAAGTAAACAAAATTTTTATCTTAAACGTGATTTAAGCTGAATTAATGTTTTGTTGCTTTTGTACTAAAAGAAAACCCGTTTGTGTATACATTGACAGAAATATCTTTATAATTTGATATTATATCACTATTTTAATAATATTTAAATAAATATAACTTAATAATTTTTTAAAATATTATTATAGTTATACTTAAAATAATTTTATTTTACAATATTCTAAATAAACTTAACTTTTAAAAAAAATTTACTATTAATTTATTTATAATTAATCTTTTTAATATTAATTTATTAACAATTTAACTCAAAATAACTCATACTTTTTTTGATAATTACATATTTAAAAATAATTTTTCATAAATTTTTTTTTAAATATAAATCACTTTACTCAAACTTACTTCTAACTAAAATTAAATTTATAAAATAAAATTCATTCAAAATTTAATTTACAAAATATAATTTAAACACGTGATTTTACTACCATACCAGCATGTAATTGAGAAATATAAAAGTCATATCAACTTGCGCAGACAGTTAAGAGGTGTAAAAGCAAATTCCTTTTATCATTTTGAGATATATATATATTCAATGCACGCATAACAATTATATATACCTAGAATTGTTCTGTATATCTATGACAGTAGTGCAGGCCACGCTTGCCAATTTGATCAAAGCACAGATATAAAATTACGAATGCAGGAAGATGCATTAACATATTATATGTTGTTATTATTAATTAAGAAAACTGAGAAACAACGCATTATTGCGCCCTTAATTTGCATGTCACCAAAACCTAAATATTCCATTCTTCTTTCCTGATTAATTTTTCTTTTTTCTTCATATTTTTTTCTTCGATGTTTCACACTCGCCATCATCACCTATCAACTTCATCATTTCCAAATCTATAAATTATTTTCTTATATTCTTTCCCAATTAATTTTGCTTAGTTTGCTGACTCAGATCGAGATGACTTTCGTCCTTTTTACAATTATTTACATCTATATGTGATAATTACTTTTGCTGCCAAAGAGTACTTGCAATAACTATCAAATTAACTTGGGGATCCCCTTGCATTCCTTTTTTTGTTTACTTTTTCAACCTCTTTATTAAGGGATAATATGATTTGAATAATAAAGCATCATTATATAATATTATATAAATTTATATATATAATTAATTTATATAACATGATACCCTTGTAATTTGGTAATTTTAAATTTGGACTAATTAAAGTTTTTGAATTAATTACATTGTGTAAGATAGTTAAGTATCAACTGTCTAGTGAACAATGAAACAAGAAATGAAATATCATAATTATGCTAGAATTAAGAAAATGGAAAATGAAGAGATTCTTCAAACAAAATTTTAAATATTAGAATATTGAAAACTTGAATTGTATCAATAAACCTACCGACTAAAATAGATATATCTTCTCCTTCAGGTTAGTCTCCTACATAAATAAATAAATTTTTAATCTTCATAGATAGATTTTAAATTGATAAAAAGTCCAACAAACATTTTAAAATGGTATTCATGGTTTTTCAAAACTAAATAAAATAGTTATATTTTATTTTTTATAAACTGGCATTTGGTCTTTATTTTGAAGATATATCTTACAAATGGTCTTAAATTTGGGTTTCAAAATAGTGTCAAACGAAAGTAGATTTAAAGAACCTTTTAATGACTAGTCATTTGTTTGAAACAAATAAAAAATATATAATATATAATATTTTAAATATGAGTCTAAATGGTTGTTAATTTGAACGTATATTAATTAAATATCACATTGAACTATTCAAATATTTGCTTCTTAATTGGCAAGCTAATATTCTATCTCACACCGTAATATTCAAGCATTTGCTTCTAGAAAGCCTACAAAGAGTAATATTCGAATACCGTATTGTGATATTCAAATATTACGAGCTAATATTTCAACATTACTGTTAGCATGCAATTATAATAAGCTTATTTACTCTTTCAAATCATCAAAATCACAATTTCAGCTCTTTATTGTTAAATTTATTTATCTGTTATGACTTAATTGTATCATCCGCTTTTGAGATAGTATAAACTTGTTCATTTTATTCAAACACATAATTTAAAAAGGATTTAATTTTAATTTATTGTCAGTGTAAAAAAATTTTATATTGTTATTCAATTATGTGTTGAAACATTATTAAAAGTATTAGACTTTCAAAGTAAGTGTTGTAATAGTTAAACTTTTTTAATGATTTGACAATACATGATTGAATGACAGTGTAAAGAAATTTTATACTAACGATACATCAAAATTAAACTTATTTGAAAAAAGGTATTGTATCACTCAAGGGTTGTAAAACAAAAGATGAGTGGTTTCATACAGTATTTTAGGAAGAACAAGATGATTACATTATGTATAGATAATGACTTACACCCTCAAAATTGATTAATGAGTTAAGCGTGCATTTTTTCGTTAGATTTTGAACAGAAGTCGGACGAGAGGACCACGTTGCACATTTTTAAAAGTTTAGCAATCAAATTTATACATTTCAAAAGTTTCAAGACTAAACACATATGCTTTAAAGTTGAAAGGGAAAAAATCGGAATTTTCCCAAAGAAAAAACGTCTAATAAAAGCAAGTTGCATGCATAAACATACATAAAGGGTGATCTCATACAAAGATTCAAGTCCACAAATAATGGATCCTCTATTGTATTAACTAACATAATCTATGTCACCTTCTTTATCCTTTTTTTTCATTGATCAATTCAATTACTCTTCAATTAATTTATCAATTGAAAAATTAAACGAATTCTTAATAACTGCCAAATAATCCACGGACGTCGTCTTGTCCCACTTGATTGGGATACAGATAGATACGTATACCTTGCCAAATGCTACGCTATGTTTGGAAGCATTATCTGTTTCATTGAATCACACATCAAATGGATCTCTCTCTCTCTCTCTCTCTCTCTCTCTATATATATATATATATATGTGTGTGTGTGTGTGTGTGTACACTCTATAAATAGAGAAGTTAAGGCCATTTTCATCCTTATGTCACTTCCTAATTTCCATGCACTAATCTTTTATGGCACTTCACTCATCAAAAGGCTCTCTATTTTTTCTAAAACCAGTTTTTTCTTTTCTACATTCGCTCTCTTCTCAACTAAAAAAAGGACCCCCCAAAGTTTCGATGCTCAACAATTCTTCATGGTTTTTCTCTCTATCTTTTCTTCTTCCTCCTCTTTCCCTATCTGCATAATCTTCCCCACTTATTCTGTAATTGATTTTTTTCTTCTTGTTTTTGCTTTCTTGATTTGTAGGGTAGTGAAATAGAGATCAAATATGAAGAAGTATAACACCAATATCTTTAAGTATAAATTTAATTCGATCTTTTCTTATTAAAATTCAAAGGAAAAGAAAAATAAGAATTTTAAAGTGGTTATTATTGAAAAGAAATCATATATTTTTGCAGGAGTTCACATTGAATTCTCGAGGCATGGAGCTTTTGACATGCCAATGGATTCCTGTGAATGAAAATCCTAAAGCGTTGGTCTTCATCTGCCATGGTTATGCGATGGAATGCAGCATCACCATGAGCAGTTAAACTCTGCACCTTCATTTTCAGTTTTCTCATTCATTACAATAACAAGAAGATTATGAATAACAAAATAACTCGCAGAGATGCTCAATGTGATGATATGAACCTTGAAACAGGCACAGCAACGAGGCTTGCAAAAGCAGGTTTTGCAGTGCATGGGTTGGATTATGAAGGGCATGGAAAATCAGACGGGCTTCCAGGTCTCGTCACAAATTTCGATTATGTCATCGACGACTGTTCCAATCATTTTACCACCATTTGTGGTCAGCCTCTCTTCTCTCTCTCATCTTAAGTTGGTGCTTGCCATCAATTTTTTTGATTGTTTTTATTCAAACCATCATATAGCCCATTTTGTCATTAGAAACATTCCAAATTTTGACTTATTTTTTCATTTTCTACTTCTTCCAAATATAAAATCAAGTTACATAGGTATACAAGGTATCCTCTTGTTCGGAAGGTGAAAAATTAATCTCTTGGAGTACTGTTAAGTGCCAGAAATGAAGTCATAATAACATTTCAAATAAATGAATTTTAATACATTTATATGGTTGATCATTGATAATAAATATCCTCATTTAATTTTAATGAATTCTAGCTATTTCGGAAAAAAAAATGCAGAGAAACCAAAGAACAAGAAGAAGACGAAGTACTTGTTAGGGGAATCCACGGGAGGAGCAGTGGCTTTGCTGCTGCACAGGAAGAAGCCAAAGTACTGGGATGGGCTATTTTGGTTGCACCTTTGTGTAAGGTTGGCTTGCTTTTTCTTTTTTCTTTTTTTTTTGGTTATATATTATATGGTATATATAAAAATATCTTCTGCAACATATAATATGTGCAAACATACTTACATACCGATCTATTTTTACATCTATACTCTTTAATTATGTTATAAAAATAATATCATAAATTATTTTTGGATAGAAAATTGAATTTTTATAAATTTATTAGATTCCATGTAAAAAAATTCTTTAAAAAATAGAGAGTTCTAGTTTTAGGTGAAATCTTAAAACCCCTATTGTAGTACCAAATCTGTGTATATTTTTCTGGTTGTTCCATATGTTTCTTTTCCTGCATGTTTGGTGGATTGGGATATACAGTTCCCAGCAAAATTCAATCCAATCACATTATGTACATGCTGACGTAGATTTTTCTCTTTACTTATCTCTTGTTATCGAAATTATCAATCTGATGAATTGTTGATAATCTAACAAATGTAAATACGGTTCTGACTAAGTTGCCATTAGTAATAACACACAATGTCTCGTATATGCACAAATTATACAAAAACACAAGCACTGACTTATAACCTTGCATGATTTCATGGTAATTGGCTTTAAACAAACTTTTTAGAATCGAGATACCCTTTTGTTCATGAAAGTGTCATATGAGTGTGTGTGTGTGAGAGAGAGAGAGACAGAGAGAGATAAATATGAACCCCACAATACAGGTGAGTCTCACAATTAATTTAGTAGACTAACGTTGAATCACTATCTCTCATACTTGCGATCAAAATCCTTTTAGGCATGTTTGGCGAGTGGAATTGAGTTTTGAAATTAGAATTCGACCTCTTAATTTTAATTATCTTATTCGGTGCATATATTATAATTAGAATTCTAATTCTAAGTCCAATTCTATAGAATTGAAAAATAATAGTTTATACTACACTCAATTCTTAGTTTAAATTTTAAAAATTACAATTTCAAGTTATTTTTTGAATATTAAAAGGTAAAAGTTAAAAATTATCTAACAACTATTACCCTTGGCAACCATCATCACTAACATAGCCCAACAACGTCATGACAGGCATGCTCTAGTAATGTCGCCACCACGCGTGCTTCGACCATGTTGTCGATGTGGGTGCTAGTTGTCGATGACCTCCGATCATTATCGTCGTTGCTCATGCAATGACCAAATCATCATGCTTTCTTCAATCACCAGAGTTGGCGTCTTTCAATCACTATCGTCAATGACATCTTTTAGTTTGACATTTATTGTAACCGCTGTAATCTAGCAACGTAAGCTCTATTAAAAAAATTATATAATTTTAAATTATTATTTCTTAATTTAAATTTATTTATTATATTTTTATAAATTCTTGATAAATTATTCAAAGAATAAAATTTTAGTTTAGTTCATAATTATAATTTTAAAGTCTCAATTCTTTAATTATTCCAAACATAAAAATTAAAAATATTATCAATTTCAATTCTAATAAAAATAGAATTAAAATTATAATTCTAAATTGTAATTCAAATTCTGTAATCTAAACGTACCCTTATTATACTTAAGTGATAGTAATGCACAATTTGACTCATTATTTATTGAGTTAATGTGTATATGGGACATTAAATTATTGGCCAAGGCTAGAAGTGCATAATACCTATCTTATTTATTAGTTATTACTACTTATATATTTATTGCAATTAATTATCACTATCACGAATTCACACATTGTTTCATGTTTTAAGTTGCTTTGCTTTATGTGAATATAACCCACTTATTTTGTTATATAATACTGATGTTCAATGGTTGAGAATCCACGTACATATAATTGCCTTCTTGAGCTTGTGTGCATCATATCTACATTTTTTTGGGGTATATATATCTACTTTTTTACTACTTAGAATAGTGAATTATATATTTCTCAAAAAACAAAGATTGGGAAATTAGCCTTTTACATTTTTATTTTTCTCCATAAAATTTTAATAATTTCTTACTTATTTACATACTTGTCAAATAAACCAATATAAATTATAAATTATAAATAAATAAAATAAGAATTATTTAATAATTAGACCTCACATTTTCTCTTCACACGTGTGCTCAGTCTAGTTAAATATAAATAGAAAATTCTTATTTTATATTATTTTTTAGTTGATTCATTGAGACAAAATTATTCAATGGGCCCATCAGAATATTTGGACTTATAGTAGCCTTTTGATATCTAGAAGGCACCTGACCTTTAGGTTGAGTGCTATCCAAGGGATTACTACCTCAAATCTCAATCATGAAATTTCTAAACGAAATCGTTTTATCAGTTGTTCCCAGTTCCCACCCGTGTTTTGTCAAATCCTTGTTTTTATAGGCCATATGTTTTGTCAAATCTAGAAAACCATTACTTGAGAAAGTGACTCATCAGTTGACCAAGAGCCTTTATTACTGTTAATTTTGTTTGCTAAGCAGATTTGTTATGATAATAAAAATAAAAATAAAAATAAAAATATCTTTGCTACGTGAAGATAGGGAGGGAGAATAAGTAGCCACTGAAAGATCAAATATTCAACATCATTATTATATCCCAATTTTAAAGACTGGGGACGGGTGTCAACTGAGCTTAGGGATGTCAATGGGACGGGGCGGGGGTGGGGAGTACTCTCTCTGTCCCCGTCCCCATCCCCGCCTCCCAAATTTTTCTTGTCCTCGTCCCCAATCCCCACCTCGGGGAGCATTTCTCTCCCATCCCTATCTCTACGGATCCCCGCGGATCCCCGCAGATCCCCACGGGGATATCAAAAGTTCATAAAAAAATTAAAAAATTACAAACTAAAACCTAATAAAATTTAAAATATATATATATAATTAAATTATTAAATTTAAAGTTAAATCATAACAAGTTCAAACTGAAATAATACAATCACAATATTCAAATTAAATAAAAAATATGAAAAGACTAAAATATTATTAGTATTTATAATATATAGTACACATAATAAGGGGTATATATGTACCCTACTCAGGGCGGGGGGTATGATCCCCGTCCCCATCCCCGAATTACCTTCGGGGGGATTTTGTCCCTCATCCCCATTCCCGTGGGGAAAAATTCCCCACTCGCGGGGTCCCAAATGGGGCAGTCCCCGCAGGGATCCCCATGTTCGGGTAGAAATTAACATCCCTAACTGAGCTACACAAGCTCGTTAGGATTTTCTGAATTTTTTTATTTTAATACAATGATGACACAAATTTAAACTTATATACAACTTCATGTAAATTACCAATACTCCTCGCCACTAGTTCATTCTAATGGCTTGAATTAGTTTTCAAGTTTATGAGAAAATAAAGTAAGTTTGTTAACTTTCTTGCTTCGGCATGAAGCCGACTAAGTAGTAAATATGAAATATTGTGCAGATTGCAGATGAATTGAAACCAAGCCCGCTGATGATTAGTGTATTGAGCGCACTCAGCAAGTTCATTCCAACATGGAGAATAATTCCAACCCAAGATATTGTTGACATCTCCTTTAAAATGCCCGCAGTAAGAGGAGAGGTACCTACACAAATTTATTTATTTATTTTGGTTCTTAAAGAGAATCCCACCACTGAAATGAGGTCTTCGGGGAATCTCTACAGTAGGCCCACGAGATGAGGAGGATAGGAGAGGGGATGAGAGAACATTGAGGGGAATCTCTACAGTAGGCTCATGTTACATGGCGTTTGGTACACAGATTATTTTTTCATTTCTGAAAATATTTACATGAGAATATTGGATTCTCATATTTGATATAAGTTTTGAAAAAACATTCCTATCTAAGAATGATTCATGAGAATGATTTTTGCTTAATATTCCCACACTTTCATTCCCATGGGGGGAGGTGAGTTTGCAACATTTCCATGGTATGGGAATATTTTTGTTATGTGAAATGTCCAAAATGTTGTAAAAAATGATACCTGAAACAATAAACAAACAGAAAAGAGGTGATAGTCTGAGGCATGCAAAGCACTGCCCTTAAGGAATATTTCGGCAACAAGTGCGAAATTCCTTTAGGATACAGCAGACTCTTCCCGGCTAAACCGATGTCTCAAACAACAGCAAACCCAAACTCTGTAACCCGTAGAGAGAAGAGGAGAAGAAGAAGAGAGAATGAAATTCACACACGCACAGGAGGCGGCAGCAGAAGAGAATAATATATCAGCATGTAAAAAAACATAATACATAAATGCAAATAACCTAATACATAAATGTCATAAATCTAATACATAAAATCAAATTAAAACTTACCAAAACCGTGGGCTGAAATTAGGGAGTAATTAAACCTAATGATTGCCCAAAAAAATAGCTACATTTATGTAATTAAAATCTTCTCCAAAATCCCGATTTTTTGGTAAGGTTCAAAATTCAAATATTAATTAAAATTATTTCCAAAAACTCAAAGTGTTTGTTTCAAGTAATGTGAGACTTTATTCTTTTGAAATACTCAATATTCACAACACAAAATACCTACCATTCTATCATCATGCCATCAACCAACTATCTCCACGTCATTGTTGGTGATCGTCATCCACCACCACCGACCACCGTCCACCACCACTGACCACCGTCCGTGGTGGTCAGTTACCAGAATCCGGCCACCCTCGTCGCCGCCGACAGTTGATAGTGCCGGCGACTTCAACCACCGTGCCGGTCATTGAAATCCGGCCACCCTTGTCGCCGCTAGCGATTGACGGTAACCTCGACCGTTGCGTCAAACATTGGAATCCGACCACCTATGCCACCGCCTGCAGTTTATGACTAGTTACTGGAATTAGGCTACCCTTGTCAGACGATGGCCGGCAACTTTGGCCTGTCGCCAGCCATCGGAATCCGGCCACCTACCGTTGTCGGTAATTGACAGTTACTGACTTATACCACCACTGAGCTGCCAGCAATTGGAGTCATTCTCAGGAATTTTTTAATTAACCAAACATAGTAATAATCATTCCTGAAAATATCATTCCTAAGAATGTTATTCCTAAGAATGTTTTTTCATAGCTTGAACCAAACGCCCCATAAATGTCTAAATATCACTTGAGCCAAAGACTAATGGGTGTACATACACAAATTTAGATTCTTGCATATAGGGGCAGATACTTCATTTCTTTCCATATAATTGAGTAAAATGATTTTTTTTTAATAAAAAAAAAGCATGTACATGCTTGTGAGTCGAGTTTATATCTTATTTAGAGCAGGTGAGACTATATTTATAAAAAGAGATAGCCAAAGCTACCCCTATTGTATATATGGAAAAAGATCACAAAAGCTTTTGTTAAATGTAGTTATGCATTAAAGCAAACCCAAATTTTATTGGGGAACTACTTTAGTTAAATTAATGAAAAGTTGGTAGGTTTATCACAAAACCAGAAATGAACAAAACATCAAGTTCAAGCTCAAAAATGGGTAAATAAACGTGAAATTCTCTATAAATGGAGGATAATACCCCTATAAACAAATCATAATTAAAAAATCTTATTTAGTCCAGGAGCATCATGCCTGATACATCTCACACACATCCAGACTAGAGGCTCCCAAACTAATGGCTTGTTTGTTTTAATGGTTGCTATGGGCAAGCGCTCGTTAAAAAGATAAAAAAAATTTAAATAAAAATATATATAGACTCCCTCAATTTTAAAGCATTTGTAAATAGTCATTATAAAATTTTAATTCTACTTATTAGATCCTTAAACTTGATGAATTCATAAAATTGATAATTTTATTCACTTACTTATCGTTAAATCACTAACATGTGACCAGCAAATAATTATTCAATATATGACTGATCTATGAGTTCAAATAGTAATAATTAACTTTAAAAATTAATTTTAACATGTAATTATTTAAGTATTTTTTATTTTTTATTTATTTTCTTATTATATATTATTTAATTAATACCATGTTAAAATTAATTTTTAAATTTAATTAGTACTATTTGAACACATGAATTAATCATATGTTGACATATGTTTTAATAATTATGTATTGGTCACATACTGTTTGTAATTTAATGGTAAGTGAATAAAAGGATCAATTGCATGAATTCATCAAGTTCAAGGACCTAATTAGTAGAATTAAAAGTTCGTAATGACTATTTACAAACGCCTCAAAGTTGGGGGGTCCGTATGCATATTTCTCAAAAATTTATCCAGATGAGTGTGAAACAACGTGTTTTTAGAAAAATCCAAGCCAAACATGCGGTAAATAGCAAAACCCCCTTCGTAATAAACTACTTATATTAGATGATAATGTTATCCATGCATTGCAGATTAGATCAAATCCATATTGCTACAAAGGAAGGCCTCGCTTGAAAACAGGCTACGAACTGTTGCGGATCAGTTCAGAAATTGAGCGAAGTTTACATGAGGTTTGCCAAATTTTTAACATTCTCTTCGCTGCTAAGTTCCTTAAACTTGATGGTATTTGATGAGCTTATTGCAAAATCAGTGGCCCATTGCTTCTTTGTTTGGTTAGGTTTCACTTCCCTTTCTGGTTCTACATGGTGAGGACGACAAAGTTACTGATAAATCAGTTAGCAAGCAACTACATGATGTGGCCTCGAGCTCAGATAAAACACTAAAGCTGTACCCAGGAATGTGGCATGGTCTATTGTACGGAGAGACCCTAGAAAATTCGCAGATTGTGTTCTCAGACATTATCAATTGGCTAGAGGAGAAATATCGCAAGGAAAATACAAGAATAGAGAGGGAGCAGAAACAACCAAAAGAGGATTTCGAAAAAGGCTAAACAGGATTGCTAATCATTTGTTCTTTGTGATTTGTACTAAAGGATTTGTCTTCCTAGGGGCCAAACAAGTTTGTGTTGGGTAAGATTTTCAAAAAGGCCTTGGAAGAGAAGTGCGGGCATTATGACCATCGTGGATGATATGTTCAGAGGTGTAAACAACTGTTATAAGGTCATGGTATCTGAACTCCAGTGACTGATTTTATTTAGACTTCCAAAGTTTTAAAGAAATAATTTCAGGCCTGTTCTCTTTGTTATGCCATTTGAAGCCCGAGTAGAGGTCACCATGCTCGTCTAATGGGAACTTAACTCCTGTTTTAGTTCTATTTTGACTCCATTTCTTCTTTGATTTATGGTTTTACGAATTATAGCCTCACAGTCTCAGATGATTGAACATAGGGTGTACATTTACTGCTTGAGTTTAACATAAACATATCCTTAAATTACTCAAGCAGATTGATATGAACTTCGAGCATTCAATCCTACAACCCTCGTGTTACTGCCCAGCTGGGAATAAGTCGAACCCCCAATTCTTTTACTCACACGAGACAAGCCAAACTATATGAGAGAACCTAGCTTCTCTTTGGTATCAATTGGTCTTGAATCCCCAATTCTTTCACTTGCAGCAGACAAATCATTTCAAGACTTCTATCTATATAAAGTTACTTTTGCTAATCCTAAAATCAAATGCGTGGGGGTAAAAAGGTAATTATCTTTTGAAACGTAAGAGGCCAAGAGCTTTAAAAGTAAGGTTTTGGATTCTTAATTCATTTTATCTAACAGTCAATAATAGTAAAATACCAATAATTGAGGAAATGGTATAATTGCATGATAATACTACAAATACAAGACCAAAACCCCACTCATGAGTCGTTTTCCACTACTGTTGCACAATGGATAAAATCTAGTGTTTTCCACAAACATCTCTTTCATGCATCAAGTTGATGATATACGAAAACAATTACTACAGTTTTCAGCTTTGCATTCTGATAGCTACACTGATTTTTTGTGTTCAATTTTGAAAACATGTTCTATTATAGTAGTAAAGAATCTACTTTTTTTGAAAGGGAAAAGCAGATATTCCGGACAAGTGTAAATTTCATGCCAAGTTATCAAGCAACTCATTGATAAATAACTTGAGTATGACACAAGGAGAAGGGAGGTAGATAGAGAGAGATGGAGCAATATCTTAATAGGCATTATCATATCCACAAATAGCGTGTCAACATTTAATTATCATTAGTTACAACAGAAATTGCCTACTTGGGCTTATGGATTTCATTTCAACAATACAGACAGTTAAAATCCAGTCCTCCCTCGTACCTTAAATAGTACAAGAAATTGCTGCTTCCAGTATGAATGAAAACCAAAAGCATTCTTCACTTTGTTAGTGACCTAACTACAGGCAAACGCCCTACTTGAAAAACACAGCTCCGCTATGACCTGCATAAAGCACAGTATAAAGCATTTGTCAGTTCCAGATTTTCACTAAAACTAAAGCAACTAGAAGGGGAGCCTTGACGCAATGGTTGGAGTTGTTGTCAAGTCATCTGGAGGTCACGACTCACAGACTCACAAGTTCGAGCCGTGGAATCAGCCTCTTGCAAATGCAAGGTAAGGCTGCCTACTATAGATCCACATAGTGGGTCCGGCCCTTCCTTGGACCCCACGCAAGCTTTATAGCACCAGGCTGCCCTTTTTACTTAAGCAACTAGGAATGAAGTAAAGATAAAAAATTAATCTAGGAACCTACATTACAACAGACAGAAATGGTACAGAAACAGTGATAAATATAAGTACTGGCTATTAGGGTTTAATTTGAAGAACAAATATGTGCTGTCCTCCGTTTGCCCTCTTGATCATAAATTAACAAGACAACTATTACTCCATCTCTAGTTTAGTGAACAGAATAAAAGAAGGAACAAACCGATCTATGGAAACAAGATGAGCAGATGGGCGTGGCAATGAAATGCAGAATTTATATCGTCCCAACCACATTGCAATTTTCAGTTTTAGATGGTAGTGCTTGTGAAAAAACAATTGAAAAGGAGATACTATAAAGTAAGATAAGTCCATGGACCAAAGCAAAGGTGACACTAACTTGTTTTTTGGGTGATAAAAGAGGTGACCCTTTTACTCTCTCTTTTAATTTTCTTACCTTTGTTCTCCCAATCATAGGATACAAGAAAATTAGGCCAATACCTTCAAACTAGAGATCAACTAATTAATATCCTTGCGTATTTATTTTATCAAAAAAAAACTACCCTTGCACATTTTGTATTCTCAATCTCACTCCACTTGGCTTACCAAATAAGACAACTATCTACTGAAGGTAGAAGTGAGAGTTGTCAAACATGAGTATAGCACTCATCTAGGACCTAGGTGAGAAGCAAGGAAAACACACAAGACCTTCCTGGGTTCCAGGTGAGGCAATCTCAGACAGGCACCACCTGGGAAAAGCATTTCAAAAACATTAGAATGACAACTCCAATAATAGCACTCCTCCAATTCCTAGATACATATTGACTATTGAATACACAGTGATTTTATTTTTTATTTTAGGTTTAGAATGACAAATGAGTGTTTCCAACACAGCACTAAATATTTTATTTTAAGATATAGAACATAATCTTCTTTTACAGTTAAAATCACACACTTGCAGCATCCATGGGATACAGAATGCAGATTAAGTATTGGTCCAACACAAATCACAGTGTATTTCAAGAGTTAAAATGTATTTTTATTTTAATTCTAGATTCTAAAACTATTGGCACTTACAAGTATATAATACATTTTTGTAACTTCTAATCTGAAGTACCTATTAGAAATGTTTCTTACATTTTTCAAAAGCTTGTGCATTGCCAAAAGCACCATACCATATATAATACATAGCCAAACCAGTATTGCCTTTGAAAGCCCTGACCTAAACAACCAAGAAGTGAATGCCATTCACAAATTCTACCATTTTCTCTAGCTTGACATTTTGACACTATCTCATTAAATTTCAAAGCAGCACAGTCCAATGTTTAAGGCTAGGTGCTTGAGTGCAGCCACACCTCTCATAGACCCAAGGCAAGGTACCTTGCAAGTTGCAAGAGGCACTCACCTCTAGCCCTTGAGGTGCCTCACACAGTGAGCACCACAGTAAAGGCATTAGTTTTTATCTACTCAGCCAGCGTCAGAATGAATAGAAGTACCCAAATCCCTCAAGGAAAAAAAATATAACGTGAGCAAAGCATCAAAATGGAGCAAGGTTGTAACTTGGAAGGGGCTAACAACCCAAATCCCTCACATCATTCATTCTACCTACAACTTTTGTTCTTTCTTATTTTTAAATCTAGGAGCTAGATCACTGTAGTAAGCTAGTAAACCACCTATTTTTTACTTCCCTGTTTTGCAGCTCCTTTATAAATATCAGACCTTATAAATAAATATTGGACAAGCACAGCATATTCCCCCTTATTTATGCATTATGCAGTGCTATGTTTGATTAGTTAATGGCATTCTATTAGACAGATATATATAACTGCATCTCTACCATATGAAAGTATTGAATAGTTTTTATGTTCTCGATAAAAGAGCACCTTTCATAACACTAGCAATTGCCTGTTTGGAGCTTATAGCCTCAGGAAAAAGAGGCCTACTACCTCACAGGTGCCTTGGCTACTCTTGTATAAAAATAAAGTACATGTCCAGGTATTGCTTGTAGTCTGATACGAACCTTATGAGAATCACACCTCAAAAGCTAGCTATTAAGGTGGGAAAGCTCAAGACTATATAAACCCCACATATGAATCTCATACTTCCAATGTGGGACTCAAGTCTCATACCTTGCAATTGGATCCTAACATTCCACCATGCTTCCAAAGCTGACATCTATGTGGGCCTCCTTACCCCAGTGCCCACTAGTCAGCCTGCCACGTAGGCAACGTCCATGTGGGCAGAGCCAGAGAGGATAATGCTCTGATACCAATTGATACGAACCTTGGACGAACCATGCCTCAAAAACTAGCTATTAAGGTGAAAGAGCCCAAGGCCATATAAACCCCCACATCTGAATCTCATACTTCCGATGTGGGACTCAAGTCACATATCTTGCAATTGGATCCTAACATAGTCCCACTAATCAAAACAGTAGTATAGACAGACAACACAAAAATAAACAGATAGGGGGAATCACACCTTTCAGTCAACCATCTCTCAAATAATCTTATTTCGTATTTCCTCAAGTTTCTTCAGTATCTCTCCAGGGGTTCTGTCCAATTCATCAGCAATTTTTCTCTGCAAATCCATTGGCAATGTTGGGAATTGCTCGCATAGATCCCCATCAATGACATCCTACAACATTATGCAGACCTCTCAGAAATTTGTCAAAATTTGTAAATGCTAGGGCTAATAAACACTCGATGAACAAGTAAACATGATGTGTCCAAATTTTTATCAGAGGCAGAAGATAAAAGCAGCACCTGTCAGGAACGGCCATGAAAATATAATTAGCAGGATGTTCTTACCCAGTATTCATGGCACATGGTGCCATCGAACAACAGCATATTATTGATTAGGTAATAATTTACCTTAACAGGAAAATAGGCAGATCTATAAGCCATGTGGTCTCTTCCGCACAAAGGTGGATGATCCTGCCTCATATGCATCTCCAAATGAGAAAAGAAATCAACATCATCTCGTGATGTAAAAGCATGCAATGCCCCAACACTTCCCATAACTGTTCCATATATGATGGACTCTCCACCACCTGGTATAAGAGATGCCTTCTGCAAACATGTCACCACATCACCAACATGAAATTGTACAATCTCTTCCACCTTATTGGGAGCTCCGTTCAGCTTTCCCTGCTCCCACTTGATCCTCCCACCAGTAGGATCTTCTTCTATCTCATCTGAAACATCCTGTGGCAAGCGCACAAAATAGACATTTCCAAACTTGTCTGCACCTGCCATGGTGTCAAAATCTATGTGGTATGATGCAGTAAGCCATCTTGGAACACAATCATCGGCAAATATGTAAAGCTGGTTTTCATCCCGCCTGTACTTGCAGTAATGGAAAGACTGGAGATAAAGCACAGAACACAATTAGCTGAAAATTTATTAAGTGAAATGGGACATGGAGGGAAGCAGCACTTGAATCTGTGAATAAGCATGCTTTCTATTTCCAAAATTCAGAAGGCATATTAATTTAAGTACAAAAAGCTTTAGTCAAGACTTTCCCAAATAGTATAACTCCTCCTGAAGGTTTCTAACAAAAACCACAGCAGTATAAACTAAAACATTACAACTTGCTGGACACAGACAAATTACTGTCAGAAGCCAATGTAATATCAAATGCTACCAGCCAAAGCCAAAAGTCATGAAGACAGATCACTGTTAGAATATCTAACACAAATAGCCAGATGTGCAACAAAATTACAAATACAGATATAAAACGGAAACATACCTCTTGAATGTCACCAACATAAATTCGGTCACGGTACGCATGAATAGAGACAATTGTGTTGGGGAATAGCTTATTTTCACATTTTCTTAACAATCGTCTTTTCCCCAAATCATATAACCTGAGCACAGGTCCTATTCCCGCAAGTAATCTTCCTTGAAACTGACATAGAGAAAGAGGAACCCCTTCAACCTGAGTTTTATGCAGTAGTTCAAGAGATCTTCCATCCTCTACAAACCTATATATATGAATAAATCCAGCAGTTAAACTCCTTTTGGGGAAAAACTGCAGTCCCTTTGCTGTACCAACAGCTAAAAGAGTTCCACGTTCCTTATCATGGAAATTAATTGTACATATGCTGAATGCAGCCTCATTCTCCTGAAGCTCCAAAAGACAAGTTGTATTTCCTGTCCTTGGATCAAGAACTCTGATACAGGAAACCCACTTATCTGATTCAGCTTTTGGATAACCATAATGTTCATCAGAGAGTGGATCATCTTTATCCTCATCCTCATCACCATTCTCCATTTGGTCCACACTACCATTTCCATTTTCCCCTGCTTTAGCAGCCTCAAAACACTCCTTCCTTGCAGCTTCACGCTCTTCTGCAGTGAATGCTCCTTGATCACTCTCAATCATCACCAGAAGTTTTCGTTTGGGTTGCAGCACAAACTTCCTTGGTGTGTATCTTAATGGAATTACAGTCTCATTAAATGTTTCTCCTAATCTTTCAATGGTAAAAATTCTCAATGCCTCACCAGCAACAGCAACTACACCTTCCAGACATTGGTCAGATGAAAATGAGGCAGCAAATTCAAGGGTTTCATATGAAAGGGGCGTTAAAAGGAAATGTCCTTGGTGAATATAACCAAGCCAAGGTCGACTTGACAAGCAAAGCATAGCACACTTGCCTCTTACAATAATGGGAAACAGCTTCGGGGCTCTCAATCCTAAGAATCGGGAACGAGAATCAGAAAGCTGACCTGTAACCATATCCACCACAGATCTAAACAAGACACCATTCTGTAAGCCAGCGTTTAAGAAAAGGCTAGCAGGATGATCTGCGCCATCTTCACCACCTACAGATGCTTGAACTTCAAGAAAAAGAAGAGATTCTGGAGCTGAAGAAACACTTTGTACACTAAGACTCTGCATGCAATCATCAGGATCCAATGATAAGATACGGATGGTCTTGTCATACGAGCCAACTGCAAGAAAACGAGATCTTTGTCTGCCTTCGGGTACTGGAGCAATGTCCAAACAAGCGACATCTCCAGACATTTCATGCTTCTCCACTTCCATCAACTGACCAGTTACATCCACCTCAAAATATATAAGCTCCCCTCCACTCAGTGCAATAACCACTTGAAGTCTATTTGATCCAACTTTTGCAATTGTCCTCTTTCCAGGAGTTCTCCACTCATTAATACGCCCATCTTCCCTAATATGTCTAATACCATTAGGGTGAACCTGCATGAGAGAATCATCACCTATCAAAGAAACAGCAAGCGAGGGGGTAGTATCAAGAAACCCACTGTCGCTAACTTCTTCAACTGTCTCACCAATTGAAAGCACAAGGGTAGCATTTGTGAATGACACAACAATATATGCATCAAACTCATCACTAACATTCTTCTTCACAGTCCAAACAGCACTAGGTATACCAGGAAGCTTTGACACTGCCATCTCACTAACTGCTAAACCAGTTCTCAGGATCCTCAAAGACGACCGAGGACCACGCCCACAAAGAGTAAAAATCTGAGGAGTTTCTTCTTCAAAGAGGTTTGCAACCTTCATATCCATTATAGGCATTAAACTCTCAACCTGGTCAATCCTAACAAGGTTTTTCAGCCTTCTGGGCTGGAAAAACACCGGCTGAAAACCTTCTTCAGTTTCCATTAGCGTAGCCGACGACGCCTCCACATCATCATCATCCCCAATCGCCTTAAACTGATACAGCCCATGATTTCCAAACTCTGAGGCCACAAACAAAAACCCCGATTTCAAAACACACATTGAAGACGTAACCGGAATAGTATCAAAATACTTAATCCTCAATTCAGAAACACGGTCCCCATCATGTTCCAAGGTAACCTTAAAAACATCACCATACTCAGTCTGCAAAAGAAAGAAAAACATAGATTTCAACTTATGCATAGCCGCAGAGACAACAAGAACACCACGCTCAGCAGGCAAATCCGCACGCCGAGGAATCACAGCCCTAACATCAGGGTGTCCCTGATTCTTATAAATAACAAAATTCTCTGCACAAACAATCACACCACTTGGTCCATCCCCACCACCAGGAACAGTGACAAGCAAATTGGCACCATTATCAACCTGTTCCGACCACTTCCTAGACACATGATTGAGCCCTAAATCAAGCTCATAAAACGTCAAATGCTTCTGCGCCTCGCCGGCGGCGTGCCCCGTCGAATCCTGATCGGCCTCGGAGTAATCCAATTCCACAGCAGCAAAAATAGGGTTTTCAAACCCACAATCAACCCCACAAATGGAATACACCAAAGTATGAGACTTGTTCGCTTCCAAAGGCGAAGAAATCGTCAACCTAGCCGCAGTGTCACGGTTCAACACATAAACGAGCTTTTGCTTTTCGCAAGCACCAATCATAACGGCCCTGCCCTTGGGATCTACCGCGAGGTATTGACCCGGGACGATTCGGCGGCAACCCGATTTACCGAAAGTCTCTTGGTGGATTTTGTCGAAGACGTTTTGTTCCTTGTTGTATTCGAGGATTACGATTCGACCCGAATCGGAACCCGCGACGATGTAGTCCTTGTGAGCTCCGGTGAGACGGAACTGGGCGAGGGATCGGATGGCGCCGAAGACTTCAACGGAGAGTAGGGTTTGGATCCTGCCGTTGTCGTCGGGGCGGAGAAGGTCGAGGACTTTGCCTCTGGCGACGACGATTTCTTGGGTTTTGCCGCCGGAGAAGTTGCCGTTGATGGCGCATACTATGCCGGTGGGTCGCTGCAGAGTGAGACTGTAGAGATACATCGGTTAAGGATGGGAAATGGAATGGAGGGAAGAGAAATTTGGGGGTTTAGGGTTTTAGGGAAGTGGCAGAGGGTTAGAGTAGGTTCTTCATTTGTTGCTCTGATTCGCGCTGAGTGAGTGATAGAGTAGAGAGAGAGACCCTAAACCCTAAACTCGATTGCAAAATCAATTCTGTGTGCCAAACAAAGGAGTAGGATTTTCACTTATGCTTTTTCGATCCCAAAATTTTTTTTTAAAAAAGTAACAAATACTAATATTCCTTTGTTATATAAATTACAAAAAGTAACAAAGATATAAATATAATAAATAAACAACTATCAACTTTTGAAATAAAAAATATTTTAAAAATTTTCATCTTGATTCTTAAGATCGTTGAATTGATCGTATGTTTCTTCTTAAAATTGTGTTCTTTTATAATTTGAATCATAAATTATATTGGTAAAATTTGTTGTTGAGAATTGAGATGTGATATTTTTTTCTTTTTTTTTTTAAATTTGAATGAAAAATATTAATTTTTTTTGTTAAAGATTGGGTCTATCTAATATATATTTGTAAAAAATTGATACATTAATACACCATTTAATATAAGTCGTGATAATAATCTAATGATTAAAGTTTAGTTGAAAATTAATAAGAAATGAATTGATGAATTTGCAAAAGAAAAATCTCAAATTTTATTATTTTTTTATATTGTGAAACTATTTTTAGTCCATATATTTATTTTATTTGATAGCTAAACTGATTAGGTTAAAGTTACTTTTTGCTATAAAAAAACTCCTCAAACTTTTATTTATTTTTATATTGTGGAACTTTTTTTTTAGTTCCTCTAAAAATATATTTATTTTATTTTACACTTTGCTTGTTTCTTTTTTAGATTTCTCTTACTTTGTGCATCTCCTCATCTGACTTGGTTGACTTGATTGGTTGTTGTGAAGTTAGTTAATTTAATACTTTGTTTAGCATTTGACTATTCAAATGATCGGAAATTGATGATTTTGGTTTTTTATGTCATTTTTTTTTTTTTTGAAAAATTCATGGTAATTTAAAACTATATTTTTTGTAGTTTCTTAAAAATTTGTGTTATACTGTCAAAAAAAAAATTATGTGTTTGGGAGTAATGAGATGTGACCAAATAAATAATTTATATTTTATGAATGAATCTTGTAAAAAAATTTTGGTAACCATAATTTAAAAAATAAGATTTTATAATTATTTTTTGATATTGTAGCCTTTATGTTCATTGGATTGTCCGCACAAAGAGAGTAAGAGGAAGATAAAATTAGAGAGAGAGAGAGAGGCAAGTACTTCCACTTAAATAGAGTGAAGAATAAAGGTCAACAATAGGATGAGAGTTATATTTAATTGACATATTTAGTATAATAGAAATAACCCTTATATAGTTATTCCTTTTTTACTAACTTTAATGATTTTGCTTCAACTTGGCTAAGAGCTTGTCTTAATTCACTTGCTAAATAAGAGATTCCAAGTCCTAATAAAGACCTAAAGCTAAATTAAAAAATTCTTAAGAATACTGCAAAAGCTAAAAACAAAAAATAAAAGAAAGAAGTGAAATATTGCTAAATTCTCTTTTACAAGACTCCGTGTCCCAATAAAACCTATATAAAGCTAAATAAAATTTGTTAAAAATATAGCTAAATTGCCTTTTACGGGACTCCAAGTCCTACAAGGGCCTAAAGCTAAATAATTGTTTTAAAAATTTTCTTAAAAGCTAAATAAAATTTGTTAAAAATTTCTTTAAAACACTATACGGGATTTGTAATCTGAAAAGCTAAAAAAATAAAAATAAAGAGAAAAAAGTGAAATATTGTTAAATTATTCTTTATGAGACTCTAAGTCCTAGTAAGGCCTAAAGCTAAATAAAATTTATTAAAAATATTACTAAATTGTCCTTTACGGTACTCTAAGTCCTATATAAGGGCCTAAATCTAAATAATATTTGTTAAAAACATTTTACGGGATTTGTAATTCCACAAAAGCTAAATAAGTAAAAAAAAATTCAAAATTTTAAATTATCCTTACGAACTAGTAGTCTACGAGGGGAATTAAAATTATTAAAAGTAAAAATTGGACCAATAAAATTATGAAATTATTATAAATTTACATTGCAATATTCTAGGCTAAATTTTGTTAATATAGTAGGTTATCAAAAAAAATCCAGAAATTTTCAACAAATAATTATACGAAAAGAAATTAAAATTGTGTGATTGGTATTCCATATTAATAATATTTGGAAAAAATAAAATATGAATAAATAAATTTATGGAAAATAAAAAAATGAAGCAAAATAAATTAAACATTCATTAGCCTTTAGATAAAAATATATAAAAAAACATACATGTAAAATATATAATATAAAAAGTAAATATAAAATTACATATAATAAATACCAATAAAGAAACAAAACTTAATATAAAAAACTATTTAATATCAAACATCATTAAAAATAAAATGTATGTCTTTTGACTTAAATTCCTGTGTATGCGCCATTCATAATCAAGAATTTGATTTAAGTTAAAAAAAATAACAATTATTTTTTTTAAGTTCATACAAATGTAAAAAAAATTATATATTTTTTAAAAGCAAATAGAGGAATAAATCTAAATACAAGAAAATCATTTAATAGTGGTCATGATTAAGAATAAAATATATTAATTTAAATGAAACTATATTATATGAAAAATATTTGACTTCCTATATGTCTATACAAATTTTAACATACCCATCAATAACCGAGATAATTTTTTATTTAAATTGAAAATATATATATAGAGAGAGAAACAATATGTGAAAACAAAATAAAAAAGTTTCATGACGAACATTAATGTAAAAAAATTATAAATTAAAAAATAGGACTAAATATAAGAAAACTAAATATATACTGGTGATGATTAAAAATAAAATATATTAGATATTAATTTCTTAGTTGTTCTACGAAGTACCAAATTTCATTTTGTGCCGTTGAATCATATCATGCATATATAAATTGTATCTAATCTAATAAACATTTTACTTATATTTAACATCATAATGAATTATCAAATAATTTTAAAATTTTAAGAAATTTCATCGGTAACTTTCAATTTAACGGATGAAATTCAATGTTTAATATATATATATATAACCTTCTATCGACTTATATTTTTCTTTTTTTCATCTATTAGAAGGGATGGTTTGGGCTATTTTTTGGCCTAGAATTACTCATCTACATCATTCTTTTTTCACCTTTTATTTAAATAAGTGGTTTTTCCACATAAATCTAGTTTTTCTTTCGTGTTTTTCTGTGTTTTCGTCGTCTGAGTGCGACGGTGTTTTGTTCGTCATTTTGATGCGGCGTCGTTTGATTTCTCGTTTTGTTGCGGTGTTCTTTTAATTCAGATTGGTAGATCAGCTTTGATCCATTACAGATTCAATCAAGACTTGGGCATCAACGTTACAGATCCGGAGACATGGGTATTCCACTCACTTTGATTTTGTCACATTTATAAGCATTTTACCGTTTTATGTTATTAACCTGAGTGCTATGAGTTTGTTCACAGATTCATCATTTTCCGTTTTTAACGAAGATGAATTTGTGTTGTTCTCGATGTATTTTACCAATTTGAATAAATGAATATTTTTTTAATTAATATATATATATATATTACAACTATTTAACTTCAAAATTACCGATCATCTTTAATAAAAAGACAATAAAAATACAACAAATCAATAATGACACATATTTTATCTCTAAAGGATTTTCAATGTTGTTGGAAGATGTCTCTTGCTCATCTACAGTCATTTCGTTATCATCCAAATTTTGTTTGATTCAAACACGCTACAAATGAAATAAAATAAAGTTTAGTAACTACATAATTAGTTGCCCAAATAGTTAAATTGCAACACAATAGGTTGCACAAATGGTTAGATTGAGTAACTAAATAATTAGGAAGCCAATCATGCTAACATTTTTGTACATATTTTATATTTATTTTTCAGTTCCCATTACTATATTGCTTAAGGGAATACATTAAGCGTATGTTTGTTAAAGATTAAAAAAAAATGATTTTAAACTTCAATAATTTAGAGATTATTTTTTTTGGAGATTTTTAAGAAAAATAGAAGCTATTTTATATTTGTTTACAATCATAAAAATCATTTGTTAAATGAGAGTAACTTCTCTTGGAAGATATTTTTTTTCAAAAGCTAATGAGAGTAGCTTTTCATTTTAACCATAAAAATAATTTTTTTTAATAAATAATTTTTCTAATGAGCTTAAACAAACACAATCAAAATCATAAAAAATAATTTTTACCCAAAAAAAGTAATTTTTTCATCAAACAATCTATAACAAATAGGCTCTAAAAGTAAAGTACAAATCAAAATTCTTCAACAATCACCTTTAACAAAAAAAAATCCTAATAATACCAAACCCTGCCTTTCTTTTAAAAAAAATGCCTCATTACATATGCTAATAAAAAAAGTATGCAAATACAAATCTACATTTTTCACAACTTATTTTCACATACTTCATTACTCAAATCCAAAATTCTCACATTCAACTCAATACTCTTTATTACGTTTCAGACCCTCTTCACATGTGTTACCCTCACAAATCACTCGTTCACAAATTGCAAGAGCAACATGACTTCACCAATTACAGGTGGTTATAGGAAATCTCACTAATCACACATGTGGTCACCAATCTCACCAATAATAAGGATGGTCGTTGGTGTGTTCTAAGTAGCTTCACTCACTAAAACTAAAAGCACTAACTAAAACTAAACTAAGAACAACTAAAATGCAAAAACCAATAAATAAGTGTTTAAAAATAATGAAGTTAAAAACACAATTTTTCTTGTTGTCATCGGTTATAACAAGTAAATTTTTAAAAGTATTAATAAAATGAAGGCTCCGTTAAGATTTGACATTATAATTTTTTATTTTGTTGGACCGTTGTATTCTTTAAATATTTGTATTGAGCTGTACTCTATTCAAATTATGACATACTTAGTTTTTTTTTTTTTTTGCACTGCATAACATTTTTTTTAATAAAAAAAATTAGCCAATTTTTTAATCAAACTGCTAAAATAGCAATCAAACCGATAACCTAACCCCCATCCAATTTGACATCGGTCTGAGTTATTTAAGTATGGTATATTACCTATGCAACTCCATGATTATTTATGAAAATCAAACTGCAGTCGATATAACTGCTAATCAGTTTTGCACATAATTAAAACACATTCAATTTGATTGTGCACGGGATCCATAAGAGGATGAGTTTGTTTCCACTCGCCTTGCTGACATTTTTATCTAAGTATTGTCATTCTTCATTCAATTTGTATGGGTGAGTTAATGAGTTTGTTCCATTTACACACTACTATTTAGTTTTGATTGACGAGAAAATTGGCACGAGCAAAGGTGGAGCTAAACATTAATTTTTTCATTGTCTGGGCTCCTATGGAAAAAAATTAAAAAATTGTGTATAAGAGTAATGGAGTTTAAAAAAATTTGGGAGGACCATGACCTCCTTCACTTCAACACATTTGACATGCCATACCTGGGCACAAGGATACCCTTACATAAAAACAAAAAAATAATAATCAACCATAAGATAGTTTGTTAAATAAAATCTAACATGAATTATATAAGATAACCTATCCGCTATCATATCATTTTAAAAATTGGTTAATAATAGATACTCGTATGTATCAACTGAAACATAACTCTATGGTGGGATCTAAGTAAATATCAACTGAAACGTATCCGTACCCATACTGCCCTGTGCCAAAAAATGCATCTTGAGTTGCAGTAAACCATCCAACGGTCTGCAGACGCAGTTTTGTTTTTTTGTATTACCATTGGGTGCCCCATACTTGCTTTACTCCTTCAGAAAAGCATACATTGGCAAACCAGAGCAACTTCAATTCTCTTAACTTGAAATATCAGTCATCCCTAACTAAATTGTTTAGAGAAGATATATGTAAGTTGGTTTAGCCTCTGAAGTTATTTGCTGTGCTCTAACCGAACCAAACTACACCAAAAGATAAAATCCCACTTTCATTTGTGTTGGGAGGTTGGTGGAACAAGGAGAATTACCTCCTATTATATGACTTATATCCATGAAACCCAGAGAGAAAAATGGCTCTAGTTTTATGGCTTTATGAAATAACAATTGCACTGGAGAAGTCTTTATGCTATGTTTGGATACCACTTAACAATTGCACTGGAGACCAAGTTTTTTGTTAGTCTGTAATGGAAATGAAATGCATCCAAACTTCTAGTATCCTTCATTTGTTTCTGAAATTACGATCTAATGGTATCCGCAGTCAATGATGCGGTACATGATAACATAAAATTGCAATTGAAATCTTGGCCATCCTAGACAAGTGCCTATCTCCTGTTCCAAATATCGCTTTCATTTATTTAGGAAGTTAATTTTGATCACTTTACACTGTCCAATAATGTGTGGTGATATCATCAACTTGTGTGATTTTAATCAAATAGTTCTGTTGGTGCCAAACTGCCAATACTAACTGGTGAGGAGTTGTTTTAACCATAGCACACCCTAGTGGACGAACATCCAACCACTCCATAGTATCAGATCCACCATATTTTTCCCCCTTTTTTTCTTGACCAAAGATTCTCTCAGCTCCACTTGAATATTAATTAGAGCCCCCCAGTTGTATGTGCCTGTATATATATACTACAACCAGAAATCCTCTTCATCAATCACGAAATCTCTCTCAAATCCCAATAAAATTCATCCTCGCTGCAACACAGGTTCCTCATTGTGTGAAATGGCCATTTTTTTACTGCACAATCCTGGCACTATCAAGGCCACCCTCTGCCTCTTCTTCGTAACCACAACCTTTTTGATTGCCAACTCTGCCAGGATCCTAGGTGAAGTGCACCCACAACAACCCCAAGTCATTGACAATCTACCAGGAGTACTTGCCAATCCTTCAGTCACAACAGGCCCAGTTTCCACACCGCAGGTAGTCCCTGCCACCACAGACTCCAGTGATGAAGATGACCCATCAGCACCAGAAACGGAAGCCCCAGCTGCTGTCAATGCACCTGCTGACGACGTCCCTCCACCGGTGGCAAGTCCCACCACCGAGGAAACTCCAAAGCTGCCACAACCAGAAGCTGAAGTCCCAGCTGTCCCTGATGAAAGACCAGTGTCCAAAGAGCCATCGTTCTCTTTCTTCATGCATGACATCCTTGGTGGGTCACGTCCATCAGCCAGAGTGGTGGCAGGAATCGTAGCAAACACTGATGTCACTGGCCTACCATTCTCCAAGCTCAACAACAACCACTTCCCAATCACTGGAGGAATCCCATTAGTTAACCCGAAGCTCAATGGCATCATCACCAACAACAACCTCCCACTCCTCGTAGGTCTGAATGGTGCTCAATCCTCCACTGTATTCCAAAACAGTGGCACCAACAACGCTGTTGCTGGCAGCAACAACCAGCCATTTGTCTCAGCAGGCAACCTTCCTGCTGGATTTACACTCCAGAAGCTCATGTTTGGCTCGGTGACAGTGATTGATGACCAGTTAACTGAAGGGCACGAGCTGGATTCTACTGTGATTGGAAGAGCACAAGGGTTCTACTCGGCTAGCTCCTTGGACGGTAGTAGCCAGACCATCGTGCTGACAGTGTTGGTGCATAGTGGTGAGCATCACGATGGGGTGGGGGTTGAGGACACCATAACTCCATAAGTCTCTTTGGGGTTCATAGGACTGCGTCGCCAGAATCAGAGATAGCGGTGATTGGTGGGACTGGTAAGTATGAGAATGCTAGAGGATATGCAGCCCTTGAGACCCTTCTGAAGGAGGACCAGCACACCACAGACGGCGTGGACACCATCCTGCATTTCAATGTCTACCTCACAGACTAGTGTACGTACTTGTCATTGGTTTTCATATTTGGAATTCCAATTTGTGTATGGTGGTTAAAATTGGCACTTAATTTCACTGTGAATGCCTGATTATGTTTGAACGTTAGTTGACATTGCTCATTCAGCTTCTTTGTCATTTTTAGCTAATGCCCTTTCTATACAAAAGTGCATCTTCTGTTAAATATACAAATTAGAGATTTCTATACCTACATACGCCTGAATCAAGAGCATTCTCCTGCATTTCAGCACTCAACACGTGTCATGTTAGCCTATTATTGTCTCAAACTTTAATTAATATCATTTAATTTTTAGTGCTAATTGCAGTTAGTATCATAATTAGTTTATGAGATTTTGAAAATTAAATATAGTTAAAATTTGATACTTGTTAAGTAGTGCATAACAGAATACTCTTACAAATGTTCTATATGAGAAATTGGAAAGGTATTTTTGAACGTAAAAATTTTCTGTACTTTCTGTTCCTACTCTTGGATTTCTGATTTCTAAAGGATGTTCATCCTCATCCATGTAATCTTGCAATTTCTTGTAAGAAACTCTTATCTTAAAAAAAAGTAACCTAACTCCCAAGAGGCATAGTTCCCTCTTGATCTACCCATTGTATCCCATTTAACTAATTTAAAAATTATATCTGATTCCTTAATCCCAAAATAGATATAAATAAATAAATAAAATATATAGACATTCTGAAATTTCCCCCCAATTTTTATCATTATATTGCGTAGTATTGATTTCAGTATAGCGTGATAGCATTGATTTTATTAATGACTATTCATGCTTGCAAGTAGTTAGTTATATTTGTACATATGTCATCCCTAAATTACGGAAATTAGGACTGTATATTTCTGTAAATTTATCTTATTTTGAGCCTAAAAAGTTTATTAAACTAATCTGGTTCTAACGTAATTTTATGTTATTTTATCGTCATTATTGAAGGTACACCCTTGTTCATTTTCTTTTGAACACAATTAAATTTCCGTTTGAAGTTTCTTCTCATAAATAATAAAAATATAATGTCGTAACGTCATCCCTGAGTATTAAACATCTATTCTTATCAGCCTATCTTGCAGCCTGCAAGAGGACTAATCCCCAAATTAAGCCCTTTCATGAAATAGTAATAGCACCGTTTGTATTAAATTTTTTTGAAATAAAAGTATTTTTTTTATAAGTTAAAAAATTTAAACTCTTTAATTTTTAAAAAAAATATTTTTATTACTTCAAAAAAAATACTTCTACTTCTAAAAAGGCTAATACAAACAGCCCATAGTCTACAAACTCGAGCTGTTAAAAAGCCAGAAAGCATAGCGTGTAGAGTATGAATACACTTTACTACGTGACCCCCCCTCCTTTTTTTTTTCTTCTATCTCTTCAGGACGAGATATTGAAAAAGACAACAGGCTGAAGACAGCATTATTACAGGCAATTAAACACCATCAGCAATTACTCTCATTCGCATTCTCAATTTCTTTTCTCATTTTTTATGAAGGTTTGATGTAATTACAAATGTGTGTACCTATTAAATGGCAAATTACAAAATCACCGCAAGTTGGTTGAAGTTAAACAGAGGCCTTAATTTTGGCAATAAATTTCAAATGAAACATTTGTAAGTTGGGTGACATCTTTCCAATTACTATAACCAGAACACCAAAGGAAACTACCTTGAGCCAACATAAACCTCTCCGCTGGAGTTATGATGAAACAATGGGATGAATCAGATGAGCTATGTACAAACACTGTCCTTCCAGAGAAATGGCAGAAACCGTGACAGAAGTTGTTGGACAAAACAATCCATCTTCAGATGGATCTCACAAGCATAACATTAGGACAAAAAATCTGCAAATAAATAAAAAAATAAATAAATAATAAAAAGGGGAGATTCACTGAATTCAAAAATGAAATGAAGGATGTCACAGGCTTGGAAGAAACAATAAGAACATGTTTGGTTTGTTTTCTGTTTTTATTTTCACTTAGATATATTTTCATTATAATTACAAAAATACCATATTGTTTTCATTATGTTTCTTATTTTCAAATTTTTGTGAACAAAATGGTGGAAACAAATTAAAAAACATATCTAATTGAAAATAAAAACATAAAACAAACTAAACGCGCTTTAAGTGTTTCATGCATCACAACAGACGAGAAATGACAGCAAAACAAAGAGATAAGATGCAGAACCAATTTAATCACCACATTCACAGACATTTGTGACACTTGACACAAAAAAGAAAGACTTATAGATGCAAAGAAGCCTCACAGAAATACAGAGATAAAAGAGATGACCCACTATGTCAGGAGAAAAGAGACAAGACAACTTGAGATTCCTGGGATCCAATGGCATAATAGATTAACAAGCCACACAAAAAACTCCCCCAAAAACCAGATTTAGGAAGCTTCATCAAAGGTTGACTATGCAGAAAAAATGAACCACACATCCTAAAGAAATTCTTCCCAAAAAAGACCCCTAAACAAAGGCTATCTCTAAACTTTCATAATGTTGAACTGCTCCCTCCGTCTCAATTGCATAAATTGCACACTGCCACAAAGATTTAGCCTCAACCTAATAATCCATGTCAATAAAAGTGATGCTTGCAAAGTTCAATGTTGACCAAAGATGTCAGACTGCAAGAAAGATCAGTCCCTTACCTCATTCTCCTCTCCAATCTATTAATTCGCTTCGTGGTGCATATAGTGTAGCAGCTCGCTCTTCTGCCTCAGTATCATTTACTATACCTCGGCATTTTGGGAAGCCACAGTAACAAGGAAGCCGTTCATCAATTGAGAAAAACCTGTTACATGAACTAAAGAAAGTCAGCACAATAATAAATTTGGAAGAATTAAAATATATTTGGAAAGTGCCATGCTACACACACAACCAAAACCAATACAACAGTGAGTTTTGTATGGTTCTTTTTGTGTGTGTATCTGTACGCATTTGGAGAAGAGGGTAACCTATAATCATATGTAAGCTCTTCCCATTCTTTGATGTCCCTCTTTGCAAATATTATAATATGTTCATCGCCATTAACACTTATAACTCTTGAATAGCAATTTGGCTGCATACGACAAAAACTATATAGGTAAGCAATTAATCAAAGCACTGATTTTTGTTTTCTTCACCAAGCATGTAGGTATCAATGAAAATTAGGCTGCATGGGTTCTTCAGCAAATAAATAAGTTGAATTGCAGTATTTCCAAACTGAAGTCAAACTGAAGTCAATGGCCAAATGTTGATTTTAACATCAGGGAAAGTATATATCAGCATTATCCAGAGCACTATACTTTCATTTGATGGGCACCCATGTATAGTTATAGGTCTTAATCAAACTTCACCACACAAAATGCAATCTATCATTCTATCTTATCCAAAGTCATTTAACGATAACTAGAAGTTACAAACCTGTCAATGCTACAATGGGGCCAAAGTTTTCTCAAGAATACAAATCCACAATATTAAAAATTATAAACCTTCCAGCCATCAAATAATTTGCTAAAACTTGTAAATTGAAAACACAATCAAGCGAATCTCATACATCAAATCAAGAAGGCTGATTGAAATGACAATGCTTAACAAGCAGTAAACGGATAATATCAAATTAAGAGGGAAAGGACGCACTGCACAAGAATGATTAATTAAATGAGCAATGCTTCCTGCTCTGGTAGCATCAATGACTCGTTCATCATCAATCCGAAACATATATGTTCCAGCGCCCTGCATAAGGGAAAGAGACACAAGTTACTACATCCTGCATAAGCATATACTTAACGTTCCAGAAGGTGCACTACTATCATAAGATTTATTCATCACAGAAGGTGCAATAGTTGTAATATCCTTGTTCATGTTGACAATCAAAGGTTCGACAATTATTGTCTCTTATAGTTCAACAACATTTTCATTGCAATCAAATATATTTTCCCTTCCATATCACAAGCATTTATCAATTTGAAATTAATAAAAGCTAGTATTGGAATTTGGAAAAACCCCCCAAAAAACTAAAAAATAAAAAACAATAAAAGAAGGCAGCAAAAAATAATTGAATAATAACATTAAATGTTAATAGCTGATTCAACTGACATCTCAGTTCCAAACAAATTAGCTGTATACAAGCACATTTGATAATTTGAAAACACCTACCACCAATGAATTGTATATAAAGTGCTCTCTCCGGTCAGCTATGGGAGGTCTAACGAGTTCGCCAGTGTATTCAATCACCTGAATAAATAAAATCAATACGCTCATCCCTTTAAGATGAAATGCTCTAATACAAAGGAGGCTCATTCAAATGGAGAATATTCTCTTTACCATGTCTCCGCCTTTATATGGATGCTTTGCAAAGATGCCAAATCCATGAATTCTCGATTTCCCTTAAATACAAAATAGTTTCAAATATCAAACCATTGTAAGATAGGAATTTACAAAATTTGTCAAACTCAAGAAAGAAATCATGCTAAGTGTTAGAGATATAAAGTCATTTATAAGCCTCCACCTAACCGCTTAAGCTATTGGGAGAGTTGGTTCATGACACTAAGTAATACCTAACACAGATACCCAAAAAAATAGTCCAGACAATGAGCTCCATGCCTAAATCTCAAATTATAACCCTTCATACCAGTAATAGCCAACATTCCACAAAAATAGAGAATTACTGTTTTCCCCCCACTTATGAAAATATAAAACAGACAATTATTCCTACCAAATGCTAGCTGTTTCCGAAAGGTTTCCCTCATATACTTATATTTCTCAGCAATTGACAGTATGTTGTTCGAAGCATCAATCAGAGAGGTTCTCAGCCTTTGTTGGCTACAAAAGAATTTAGAGCAAACTCCTCTGCCAGAAGGCTCTAGGTTGTTTGACAATCCGTGCTGGCAGTATCCACCTACTAAGTAAGGTTGGTTCTCTACAAACAAACGTTTCAAGGATGCAGCTGCAAGTGCTTCAGGTTCTTTTCGCCCTCTCCTGCCAAAGTAATCGTATGGCTCTGCCCAAGAAAAATAAAGACAGACCTTATTAAGCATATTTCATATTTATTCATTTAAATTGAACAATTTATACAGACCAGTAGGCAGATAGAGAGAATGAGACTTGCATCTCCTCTGGCTGGTATGAGAGCTAAAATACAGAGATAAGAACATCCAGCAAAATCTTTCCCACAGAAGATACAGCCTAAAATGCAAATAAAAATTCCTTGAAAGCAAAAGGTGACCCTTATTATCCACCGCCTAATCCATCTTCCATCCCAACCAATGTACAATAGTGGCCCACACCCCTTTCCTAAGCTTTAACTTCTCCATGCACACACGTGACACATCCTTTTATCTAATGGGCCCATGGTTGAGTCCAAGAAGTATTAATCCAAAAAGCACCCTTAACAAAATGATATATTTAATGCACATATCAATAAAGTCAAAAGTCAAAACACAGCATAACTAGCTGAAAAACTGAGATTTTGAACAAGGGCATTTTTTGTACCAGTGCAAAACACCCCCTTCTATAAATTGAGAGATATGATTGATTTTGAGGTTTCATATATTGCTTGGACAGATAGCCAGATACAATTTTGATAAATGAGTGGCTTGGCATTTGTCTTTAAAGAAAGTTTTCCCCCATTCATAGAACAGGAGTATGGTTGAGAATTTAACGAAACTGTTGCCCCTGTCCCAATCCAAATTGTTTACTAATATCTCACAATAAATTTGTCTTTAAAGAAAGTTTTCCCCCATTCATAGAACAGGAGTATGGTTGAGAATTTAACGAAACTGTTGCCCCTGTCCCAATCCAAATTGTTTACTAATATCTCACAATAAATTTGTGACAATTGACAAGCATCTTCACCCCCCCAGTTCAGCTACTCTACCACCCTACTCCTAGTACACTACTATTTCCCTTTCCAGATGGCAATAAAAACGCTCTTTCTTTAATTGTCAACCCAATCTTTAAAGCAAAAACAAACCAATTTCTAGCAGTGAGATTTAAGAGTGTCCTTGTCATCAGTTTGGTATGGATCAAATTAAATGATTCGCAAATCAATTCAGTTGATGTTAAATAGGGAATAAATGAAACTAAAATGAAGATTGTACACTCCAAAATATGAACATGAACAAGAATATATATAAAATAGCAAACTAACAAGTGACAGACAGTGAAACGGCAAATTAATTAAGAGGTACTAAATGTAATTTCATTTTTTTCTGGTTGCTGGAGGTGAAGCAAGTAAAAGACATGAAATGACAATTTGCTTCAGTAAAACAACTGTCAAATATCATACCACTTCGAGCACAACCGGATGGGTTAGGAGGTGGTTCATAGTCTGAACATTGACCAGCAACTCGAACAATACGTTCATCAGCAACAGAATGTTCATTAGATGGCTGCCTGTGTTTCTTGCAGAACGAAAGTAGGCGAATGCACTGATCTTCATCATCATCAACAGAAAGTAGATAGAGCCTGTCCTCATTCTCAAGCTATAAATCATAAAATTATTTAAATTAAATAAATGGACAATGAAATCAATTTTTAAGCTAGCTATTGTATCAAAGCCAACACCACACTCATAAGGTCAAAACGAAATAACTTATAAAACGTATTGAAAAAAGGAAAAAGGAGAAATACCTCAACACAGAGACCAGCAGCACGTGCACAAAGTGGATGATATGCTACTCGACAAGAACTGTTTGAACACTATGCATAATTGACATTTGAAAAAAAATTATTAAAATTTAGAAAACAAAAAAGAAATTGCTTAAGATGACAAATACAACCTAAGCCCCATGCATTATATGTCACAAATATATCCATTATAAAATCTTTTCAAAAATGACAGTGATATTAATGTATATTTTGATTGTGCCTTTTGGCATAAGGTGATTATTTGCTGTGTGGTTTAGTTACTGGAGATTTGTTGTTCCAGCTGTAAAGAATTGCCTGCCTATTGACACTGACCAAGAAAAAGCCTACTTAAACTACTCTTTAATTAAAAACTCAAGACTTACTTGGATGCAGGCGCCATAAGATACACCACATATGCTACATAACAACTTCCAGCGGTCCTGTTCAGATACAAAATTTACAGGATTAGAAGGAAAGCAGAGAGCATAAACTGTTGGTGTACTGATTTAGAACTCATAATGTATGTGTAAAATCCTAATGAAACAAAGACACGGAAGCAATTTGGTGGAAATTAAAAAGAAAAGAAAAAAAAATGTTCATAGCATGAACACTTAGAAAAATTTGAAGGGGAAAAAAAAAGGAAAACAAAAGAATAATTAGTCACAAATGCCTACCTTACTGATTCTGCTCAAACCATCAATAGGCTCCATTCTCTTGACATCAGCTAAGCAAGTTTCTGGCAAAAATTCTAACAATTAGCAAATATAAGCAAACTACGGAGAAAATTAGAGTAAATTAGGTCATACACAAACGAACCAGGTATCCACATGGCACAAGCCAAATGAGCCCACCGACCATCTGTTGTAGGCTTCATTGCACCTCCTAGAAGAAACTCAATTACAATACTCAATGCCATGTAATTCAATTTTAAACACAGCATAAATATCAAAACACTCAGCATACCTATAAGTGGACATAAGCAGCAAGGTGGGGGAGAAGGAGCACCCGAGCGACATAAGTTGCACAACCACAGCACTCCATTAACAGGTTCCAGTTCTCCATAGCATCTAGCATGGACCTAAGTGAAAATTACAACACAGCAACACCAATAAATGGATAAAGTCGCAGAGCTTTAATGGTTCATTAAGCAGTACTGGACAGATGTTAAACCAATTATTAATGTCATATAATCTTCAAAAAAAAAAGTTGCATAAAAATTCATGAGGGTCATACCATCATTCTGCATTTGTCACACTGCAGAAATAGGTTGTTCTCGTACTCCTTACAACATAAATAACCCCCATTTAGCAAGCAAGACATAGAATCAGAATATAAGCAAACAAGCATGAAAGGTAACAATATTATAGTTCCCTTGAACAAATTGGGGCCACAGGAGAAAGGAGAAATAAGAAACAGAAAAGTGAAAGAACATGCAAGTATATGAGACAACAAGCAGGAGCACTAGAAGATGAAAGAAGGAAAAAATTCTGTACCTCATCCATGTGGCACACATTGCACTTATCGAGATCAAACCAATTAATATGAACCTGCCTATAACCAAGAGGCATGTCGTTATATCTTCTGGAACCTAACTTGCAAATTGAGTTCTTGGGATAGAGTTTGGTTTTAGATAATCCCTGGAATTAACAACGCTTCTTTCAGTGAAAACTAAGCATCAGGTACACAAGTTGAAAAGTATGTGTGCTCCAGCAAAAACACTTGGTTAGCTCAAGAGCTCCAAGATAGCAAAAACAAAAGAAGAGATCGCATATGAAAGCTAAACAATTTTTTCATAGAATATGAAAACTAAACAATGACATGGTGCAGCCAATAACAAGCAAAATAAATGTAGCCTATAGAGAGAAGGGGAGCTGGTGTGTAGATTGACAATGCCTACAAAAGTGCCAACGTCTTAGTACAACACCAACAACCAAGTCTTATGCCACTAGGTGGGGTCAGCTACATGGATCAATCGGCACCATTGAGCTATATCAAAAACCAAACTCTACATAAACCATTTAGAGTAAAGCTTTTTTTAATGGTTTCTCCTAAAGATTTCTCAGGTCTTCCTATATCCATTTTAATCGGACTATCATCCATTTGGTCTGCTTTTCTCATTGGAGCCACTATTAGTCTTCTTCTCACATGACCAAACCACCACTATTAGTCTTCTTCTCACATGACCAAACCACCTTAGGCGAGTTTCTATCATATTCTCTCAGATACATTTGTTCCTAATCTCATTTTTCTTGTATGTTCATTCTCATCTCCGCTGCACTTATTTTTTCCTGTGCTAGCACTTCACTGCCCAACATTCACTACCATAGAGCATCGCTAGTCTTATATTTGACTAGTACATTTGCAGGCCACATAAGGCTACTTCCCCTGATATGTGTGTTATGAGTGGTACATGCTAATAATCGACTCCTCATCTGTTCTTACATTGTTCTACAGATGTTTCTTTATGGAGTTCATTGTTTGGCCTTTTTGGTGAACGTTAGGCATGCCCTAGGTCCTTGGACCAATTTCTAATGATTAGCTTTAATGGTTTTTGTATAAGTAAAGAGGCTAAAATGCTAAATATTTATGGCAATGTGCTATCTATGCTACACTTCGGTGCATTTTGTTGGAGTGTAACTCTCGTATCTTTAAAGAGGTTCCTTTGACACAGCAGCCAATTTGGAATTAAAATTAGGCATTTGGCTTCTATTTGCTTTAAAGTAGAGTCTTTTTAAGGAGGTTTCCCTAACAATTTGTTGAGGGATTTGGCAGCTTTGCTCCATTGATATTTTCTTTGTTGTTTGTGTTTCATTTTACGTTAAGGAGGGTCCCTTGTCCTCCAAACTCGTTGTATTTATCATCTCTTTGTCTTAGTGAATTTCTTCTTTATAAAAAAAAAAAATTGATGTCTGGAACAATTTTCATTTGAGTTTGATAAGCATTTTGCAATCACAAATTACACCTAAAGCCGCATGGTTATCAAACTCGAGTTTTAACTCGTAAACTCGTACTCACTCCCAAAATCGAGCCAGCTCGCTTCAAAACTCGCTCCCAGGTGAACTTGCACGAACTCGGTGAACTCGGTGTAAACTCGGTAAAATCGCGAGTTCAAATCCAAGTTAGCGAGTTTGATATTTGTCTTAAAAATGCCAAAAACTCACCGTTTTTTATGCTAGCTCAAAACGCACAGCAGCTGGAAGATGAAAAAGCCATGGATTCCCATCCTTTGGGTTCAAAATTGCAGTTCTTCCCCTGTTCGAAAACGACTCTGGTTGCTGCACTTCAACCTTCCTCTGCTGCACTCAGCCATGTGCGTCTGATTCTGTATGCTACTCAAGCGCGTTGTTCAGCCGTGTGGGGGTGCTCTGCATGTCGGTGGTAGTGGTACTGCGAGTACCTGCGTCTTCTCTCCACTTGTTGTTCAGCTGCGTGTTGGGCGTACCCGGCTCTTCCCTTCCTTGCGATTTATTCTTCTTTTGTGATTTGTTTTTCCTTTCTCCATTTTGCTGGGCATTTGGCTTTGTGTAATTGGGTCTTTATTTTTTATTTTATTTTTTGGTCTTGTCGTTTTAGAATATCTGGAACTGCCAAGCAACAAATTACTATTTTTAAAACTTTTGATTTACTTATATGTATGATTTTAATTTGTATTATCATACCTTTTTAATTGTTTGTTTTATTATGGAGTTAAAATCTTAAATGTTGATTATAAATATGCTATTTTATTATATTTATGCCTATAATTATTTTTAAAAAATATTATTATTGAAGTAAGTAAACTCTTCCGAGTTTACGATTCGAGTTTACGAGTCGAGTTTGTAGAGCCTCCACGAGTTTACGTAAACTCGCGAGTTTGACAACCATGTAAAGCACTTCTCCAATTCATCCACCTAGCTTGAATCCTGTGTGTGACATCCCCATCACTTTAGTAAGATGGATCCAATATACCTAAACCTCGCAACTTGTGGTACTATATGATCCCAAATTTTTACCTCCTAAACATTACTAACTCGCGTATTGCTGAACTTGCATTCTATATACTCCATCTTACTTCTACTTAATCCAAAACCCTTTGATTCCAAAGCTTTTCTCCACAACTAAAATTTTGAATTAACTCCCCTTAACTCATCAACTAGAAGTGAATCATCCACAAAATGCACGTATTGAGGCATGGCTCTTGGATGTGCCTAGTATAGACATCCAATACCAAGGTAAAAAGGTACAAACACAAAGTTGACCCTTGGAGCAAACTCATTGTTATAGGAAAATCTTCTATTACACCTCCATACTTTCGCACACTAGTTGCTGCCCCCTTCATACATATCTTTTATAAATTTATAGCTCGAATATATGCAATACAAACACTTTTCTTCTCTAGACCCTTCTACAAGACTTCGCTAGTACCCTATCATAGGTTTTTCTATATCAATGGAAACCATGTGTACGTCTTTTTGTTTCCTTTTGTATATTTCCATCAAACCCCACAATAGGTAGATAGCCTCCATGGTTGACCACTTGTCTTAAACTACTCTCTATTACTCTTTCCCACAATTTCATTGTGACTCATGAGCTTGATCCCTCTAGTTTGCACAAGTTTGTACATCGGTAAAAGTGTTCCTCGTTCACTCATCCAGCATTTTCTTAGATCTCATTATCTCATTGAACAACTTAGTCAACCAGTTTTACCTTTCTCCCATAAACATTTCCAAACTTCAATATGTATATTATCAAGTCCAACTTCTTTACCATTCTCCATCTTCTTTAACTCTTCCTTTACCTTAAATCCTCGAATTCTGCGATAAAAAGTATCATTTTAATCATTCTCTCTAGTAGTTAAACTCTCCAAGTTTATTATTGTTGCATGCCCTTTATTGAATAGTTTGTAGAAATAACTCCTCCATCTTTCATTTATATCTTGCTCAATTACCAAAACTTTTCCAACTTCATTCTTAATGTATTTCACTTGCTTTAAATCTTGTTTTCCTTTCTCTTTAGTTGGCTAGTTTGTATATATGTCTTTCCTTTCTCTTCACCTACCTAACCGCCTTCTTAGTATCTTTCTAAGCTACTAGATATTTTTACCAGTTTTCAGCACTTTTGCAAGAGTGCAATGCTTTAAAAAAACTTTTAATTTTATCCTTCTCTTGAACACTCTTTTCCCACCACCATGATTCTTTACTTTTAGGTTCAAACCTTTTTGATTTGCCAAGAACTACTTTTGCTACATTCCAAATCCCCTAACCATCTCTTCTCACATAATGTTGGCACTCCATTATGTCACCCAAATCTCTTTCTCTAGTAGATTTCTCTTACATACCAATTGTTTCCCCTCCTTTAGCTGCCACCACTTAATCATTGGGTTTATAGCTTGATGATTTCTCATTTTCCTCCTCTTAAAAACCAATCGGTTTGTTGATATTATTTTTGATAAATAAAGCACCAACTAAGCCATGTCATGTTGATATTGATATATCAAACATCCAGATACCAAGCTGAACAAATCTCATTTTCCAATCAGATTATTTGATTAAAGAAATTACCACTACAGCATGAGTACAAGGATTATATGATCTATAATCTTTGTCCTTTGTCCAAAACTACAAACATATCTATGATCTATCTATCTATCTATCTATCTATCTATCTAGATTAGCATTCTCAATCAATCAAGACTTTTCTCCACTGGGTGTCCTTTCGACTGCAGGATATAAGCACTCCAAAATTGCAAGTTTACATATTCATTTCATCATCCTTTTGGTGCCAAAAATGATCAATATATAACACAAGTTCTGCATACAAATACAAAATATAATAATTTTCTTCAAACTTTAGAATTTCCTCCTGCAGGTACTAAACTCAGTTAAACCTCTCATCGTTTTCTCACTCTTCACCAAACTAATCACTTTCCATCCAAAAGCTCTTCATGAATGACTTGACGAGGCATTCTCCTATGGGGTATAGTACACTATTTCCTGGTTAATTCCATCAATTTTCAAAGTATTGACCTTACGTTCCAGGTCAGACCTAAGCATTAACTGCATACCTGAATAAGCTTAGCCACTTTAGGATTGGAGAAGCCAAACATATCAGAGCCAGATTCATAGCCCCTTTCTAACCCACCTTCTGCAACAGAACCTTCAGAATCAGCCCTTTCCATTTTCTTTATCCTTTTGTATATTTGCTTCCAGCAAGCAGATGGTGTATGACCATTGAACTGCAACAGAACATTTATAATGAGATTAACACAGTTGATAGGAATGAAAGGTTCTTTTCTATTTTCTTTTGCAAGACAAAGGGAAACACAAGTCAAAAAGTGTAGTTAGTTAAGGAATTTAACAATTAACAAACAAACATATAAATCCTGATATCAAAACAAGGCACACTGTATGCCACCTAGATCATAATGTTTTTGTCATCCAAAACAGAAAACTTGAAAAAGATTAAAAAAAGAAGCTGACAATTGTCGGAGAAGGTGAAATCCAGATGCAAGATATTTTTAGGGGATATTACAAAACAATAGAGCACATACAAAATACAGAAGCATAAAAATCAGATGATTCAATAGAAAATTATCAGAGAAACAAATGTCTACAGGAGCAAAGTCATTTCCTATAGTAAAAACCAACCTGCTCTCCACCATCAAGTGTCACTCTAAATAGAGGTCGGACTTTGGATTCTGGATCTCTCAACACCTCCATCTTATAAGGGGCACATACTTTAGGGTCTAAACAACCAAAAAGCAGAAAATAGGGGAAAAGTGAAAACACTACAGAATCAGAACCACTAGAATTAGGATATGCAAATATGAAGAATATGTCATGTTTAACATTTTTTAGGACATTCAAAAAATAAAACATAAGAATATGACATGCAAACACCCCAAATAAAAAACTAAAAAAATGCTTCACCAGTAATTGAAGTAAACTTCCTCACTGCTGTGTACCCTTCTGGCCAGATGGATCTTGCATCCCGGAAAGAAGCAGAATCTTCAACTTTTCCTGAAAAAGAAGTTTTACATCCCCGTGAAGTGAGTAAATTGCCATCTAATAAAAGAGAAGTAACACTCTTGCTGACATATAATTAAAAAATATGCATGCAGTAAATCTATAGAGAAGTATTATTCAGCCATTGTATTCATTGTGAAAAGAAAACAAGATCAGAATGAGTCATCAGGGGCCTAAATAATTGAGATTTGTCTTGCAGAAATTATGAGTGATCGGGGATAAAGACCAAATTTTGTGAAACATGCAGTGTATGACTCGTTCATTCTTGGATAAAGAGTTTAAATTTGATCCACTGTAAGTTTAAAACTCTATATACAATCAGTAAGTACGAAGGTGCCACATCAGTTGAGTCACTAAAATATTGCACTAGCAGTAAAAGATTTTAACAGCTTTTTTTATATGCGGCACCATATGGTTGATTGATAGTGTAAAATTATTTACACTACCAATGGATTAAATTTAAATCCAGGTATCAAATGGCCTATCCCTCTAAGGTCAAGTCTTTTGTTTGGACACTGGTATTGAACAGGATTAAGACCAATGACTTGTGGCAGATTCCTAGGCCTCATACTGCTCTTTCTCCTAATATTTGTTATGAGCAGGAGGTTCTTGTCGAGCATTAGGTTTGTCCTACTTTGGAGCAGTTTTGATAGTTCAGTATAAAGGTTTTGGTAAAAATAAGGAGGCTAAAATTTTGTGGCAGTGTGCAGTTTAACTTTAAGCTGTTCTTTTGTGCATTTGGTTGGAGTAGAATGATTGCATCTTTAAGGGTGTCTCTTTGCCCCTAAACTTAATATGAAATAGGATTATGTTTATGACTTCTATTTGGTGTTCAGATCATGGCTGTTTCAAGGCACTTGTTATTTCTGACATGCAAAGAGAATGGGCAGCATTGCTACATTCCTAAGATTTTTCTTGTTCCTTCTTGTATCTAATTTTTTTTTCTGTTTTTCTTATTTGGAGTATATCTTATTCTGCCCCTAGTTTTATTTTTCCTCTTTTCTCTCTAATAATTAATAAAATTTATTTTTCCTATAAAAAAAAGATATTAAATGAGCTAAAAAAAACTGGCACCCCCAGCAGTAGCCCATGAACTGCAAAATACTTGGGGAAAAAATGAAAAGAAATTAATCCTCACTTCTACTGGCAGGTTTTTTCAGAAAACTTGTATTCTGGTAAACATATGAGGAAAGCATATATTTGGTTTCAATGTGACTCCTCACAACCATTCTTTCTATCTACTATTATCTAAAATAATCAAGTTATTATTAATGATATGATGAAACCAAGGAAGCCCTTGCCAAACAGTCAATTTATCTTGTGAATAGAGGAATACATCGAGTTTAAGTTAATAAAATAAAATATTGGAAGATTATGTTTTGATGGTCCACTTCCATCAATGAGGGAAATCAGAAAACAGCATTAGGTCCTGGAAAAACAGAACCCCAGAAACAACTTATGATGCAAGCATCAATAAAATAATGTGAAGATCCAACCAAAAATAAGTTAATATGAAGAAATTCATAAGAACATAAAATACTAGCAATCTTGAAAAATTACCAAGGCTTATAATTTGCAAGTCTCCTACTTCATAAGGAAAAGTTTCAATGTTTTCCAGTGCCGCCCAAGCCCCTCTTTCATTTAAACAATCTTCACCTGAATCTGTACACCCTCCATCCTCTCCACTTACATTTTTACAGTCATCAGCTGTACATCCTTTCTGCAACTCTAGCATCTCCAGAGGAATCTTCTGTTCACTTAAATACCTGTTTAAATCAAATAATTGCAAAACAAACAAATTTGAGCAACCATTTGAAATTCTTCAATTCTGAAGATCAAAGCAGAGAACTTAAAATGCCCACATTACAGAGAACAAAGGGTAAGCCCATTAAATTAAGCAGGCTTAAGGCATATACACAGATGATGCAGGTGGGAGTAACACTCAGCAACTAAAGCATGCACAGAAGACATAGTGCATTTGTCTAAGACCACAAGTCATTAAAAACTGAATACATCTCCAAAACTACTTAAATATTAGGCAAGTTGATAAACAAAGTTATTGTTAGGTGAATAGAAAGGAAAACCAGTTTATTCAAACTTGCTTCCTTGGATTAATATACTCTATTCACATTCCACGATGCAATATTTGAATAATGGCCCCTCTAGCACCATAAGGACCTGAGATGAAAAACAAAAACCTATAACAGCAAAACATGCAAATTAGCCATAACCTTGTCCAGCAAAATTGCAATCGCCACATATTCATGTTCCCACCTTTTCATGTTCTAGTTATCGAAAGTGAGAACCAAGGAAGAGAAAAAGAAAAGCATGATTAAGATTAACATTACCTTTTTGCCTCTTCTAAACCTTCAATAAAACTAAGTTTCTTGCACTTAGAGTGTAGATCAGTAAGAAGTCCACTGAGAAATGATTTCACCTGCTGCAGTCTAACCCTGGAAGACAGCAAGAATATAGAAAAATAAAAAGTCATCTTTAAAGGAGGAATGAATCTAGTGAATGCAGACAAGCAATCTCTCACTGAACATTGAAAACAAAATGTTTCTTAATTTTAAGGGAATACTAAACCTTGCAAAGTCATGGGTGCCAAAAAACTGCACAGGAACCGATCTTCCTCCTAAAAACATTTTTAAACCCTTACACTTGCTAGCAAGTGATTCATCCAGAACAACAGCTGGCCACATTGCATGACCTGCAAATAAACAAAATATTAAAAAGATATAACCACTAGAGCAGTTACGAAATTAACAACAACTAGTAGCAACTGAAAATGCTGAATAAACAAACAAGGTAATTTGAATTAGAATCATAGAGTGTAATCTCCCTAAAATAGAGTTTAGAGGAAAGATCTGAATACAAAAATGTAAACAACAATGGTAAGGTGAAAAAATGAGTTCACTGATGTTTTGATACAAAAAATATGTAAGGAACATAACCACCAGAGGCCAAAATCCCTCTCAACAGACAACACCAACATACACCTATCCAAGTGGAAACAAAGTTAAACAATAAACACCGAATATCTCAAGTTCAAGACATCTAAAACTTCAGTAGACCAAAAAAAAAGGGTTTCACCTCTAACAAAGCCTTCTCTTTAGTCCTTCCCATGAAAGACCATTGCTTAGAAATCATATTAGGCATGAAATCCAACAACCATAGCATCCAAACATTCTAAGCAAGTGGTATGGATATTGCTTAGGCATGAAACCCAACAACCATAGCATCCAAACATTCTAATTTCTAAGCAAGTGGTATGGATATTGCTTAGGCATGAAATCCAACAACCATAGCATCCAAACATTCTAAGCAAGGGGTATGGATATTGCTTAGGCATGAAATCGAACAACCATAGCATCCAAACATTCTAAGCAAGTGGTATGGATATTGCTCCAGCATATGTCAGTTTTTCAATACAAAGTAATCCAATATAACTTTACAGCATATGTCTCAGTTCTTCAACACAATTAATCCAATATAACTTTTTAAATATATATATATAAAGAAAAATCTCAAAACTTTTGCAACAATTTAAGTCTTTACCCTCCAACACAAATCACTTAAAACAAGAAAAGCTCTTTATATCCTTGCTTGCCAAAAACCTTTCTTTAGAACTGATACTTATTATGAATTGTCCTCTTGACATAAAAGGACAAGTGAGGCGCAAATATACTGAGTAATATAATAATAGTATTTCCAAAGCAATAAACAAAAAAAATTGCAGTTTAGCACTTTAGCTTGGTAAATGAATATGCAGTTGGTCTAAGAAGGTATGTGGTATGCATTACACCACACTTGACCAGTCATCAAAATTCTGAAAACCTATAAGTTTCAATATGCAGCTTTCATGCTTGAATTTGAGAACCACATTATAGACTGCATACGAAGCTCCTTCAGTATGATACCAGATATAAGTTAATAATTTATCATACGAATAAAATATATATATATATATATGAAACCAGAGCAACAAAAATGTTTAACAGAACCAAAAAGTTACATAAAGACAGCTTGTATTAAAAATAAGGACAAATCAATTCAAATAAACATATCCACATCCAACAATTTGCAAATGAAACAACTGAAACCTGTTAGCTTGGCCCATATGATATCCCCAGGCTCAAACTCTTGACAATCATCCAAACTTGCAGCCAATGCAAGCATCTCTTCAACATCATAATCAGAGACATTACTGTCACGACCTTTCGCATAATTCAAGTTTAAATTCTTCATCTCATCACGGGAAACATGGAATTTTACATTTTCACTTGAAAGAATTAAATTTTCCTCATCTCCATCATCATACTTAACCTGCATACATTTATTTATAAAAAGGATGAAATCTCATATATAAAACAAGTCCAATATTGTCAAATATTCATAGATGCACATAATTCGTTATTTGAAGCAGCTATTCCAATCATTTAAGTAATAATTTGAATAAGTATGAGCCATACATGATGTATCTTAGTTTCCAAATCATAACCTTTGACACAGCCAGAGTACCATTTTAAATCCATGGGCCAATAAACCTGCAGAAAACAAGGCCAACATTAATAAATTGTAGTTATATAAACAAACTCAACGGAACAGGTTATACAACTAATAACCCAAAAGATAACAAAACATTGCCTTGCATCGTAATCCAATGAACACCTCAGGATCCACATTATCAAAACTCAACCTGCAATAAGTCCAATCAACATTCAAGTAAGATTTTCTCCTTCCTAACATACAAAAACCACAAACCCAAAAGAACAAAACCACACAGCCTTAATCACAGAGCCAAATATTTCCTCCTACACATTTAAGCAAAGTCCAACTTCACGGAGCTTTTATTTCTTCATTCCAAACGCACAACGTTTAAAAAAAAACAGATACACGAATTTCCCATTTCTTAAGTGAAATAGGGCAAAAAAGAGAATTACCAAGCCCATCTCTTCACAGTGCGGGATTCAGACAATAACTTTGGGAAATTCTCCAAAGACGAAGAAGCACACTTCCTCTTCGCATGAACACCAGAATTAGCAACGCCACTGACACCATTATTGCTGCTGCGACATTCCCTCAACCGAGGCCCATCGAGCCCACTCCCCAGCGCGCTCAAATCCACACCCAATTTCTCCAACTCAGTGCTCCCAGCTTTCCTCTTCTTCATCAACCTCCCAACCTCGGAATTCCCGCTCTCGGGTTCCTTCCCGGGATCCCCCGGGTCGTGACCGACCCGACCCGCCGGAGAATCGTATAAGGACAAGGCACCGGAGGAATGCCGGGTCCTCTTGCGGCGGCGAGAGTAGACGAACACGAGAGGGGGCTTCGGGAGCGATTTCTTCTGATCGGTGTCGTCGTCGTCGTGGTTGTCGAAATGGACGAGATCGAGCTTGCGTGCCTTCACCTTCTTCGACATCACGTTGGACGAGCCACTCGCGCTCACTCGGCACGGCGATGTGGCGGAATAGAGGTGGTCGAGAGGAAGGTACCGAATGGGCGTGCCGCGCGTGGTGTGAACGTCGACGTTGGTGTCTTCTTCGCCTTCTTGGGGTTGCGGAAGGAATGCCATGGACGATGATGAGAGAGAGAGAGAGAGAGAGAGAGAGAGGAAGAGTGTTGTGTTGTGTTGGTGCTCTCTCTCGCACTCTCTGAGAGTGAGAGAGATTTTGAGGAAGAACGAAATCGGTGAAGGAGAGACAATGTTAGGGTTTTATTATAATGTGAGTGAGAGAAGATAGAAAAGAAGAGAACAAAGAAATGGGTTTGGAGGGAGGGTTATTCCCCCAAAAAATCTGTTTCCCGCCGTGTAAAGACAGGGAGGGACTCTCTCTCTCTCTCTCTCTCAATGAAGGTGCTGAATTGTTTGTAAAGTGAGATATGAATGAATTGACACTATCAGCAGAGGAAGCCAAGTCCCTTACTCTCATGTTTGGTTTGGTTGGTGCATGATTCATATATCTGGATTATTATGCTTCTGCTTTGCCTAGTAAATTGGAGGAAAAAAATTCCTGGATTGATATTGAATTTATGAAATTGAATATATTATATCATCATATTTATATTATAATGAAAGTTACGATTAATATCGAAGTTTGAGTAAAATGAAAGAGATAAAAGAGTGAAATTATATTTCACATGTGAGATTTATTAGAATAAAACTCACCCTATTCTGTTATGATGGGTCATGTTATAGTCAAATCCTATTTTGTTATGGGTGATGTTATAGTTAGATCGAGTGTTTTTACATTTGAGATTTTTATTAGTTATTAATAATAAAATAATATAAATTTAAACATTTACAACATATAGGTCTCACTTAAAATTAAGAAAGTACTAAAGCATAACTCGAGTGCATCGAGCTTTATGTAATAAAACCTTTTTGTTATCTAAACTCACTTATATTAACTCGGTTCTTGTTATGTTTTAACTGTTTTGTATTAGATTTTGTAGTTTTTCCATATTAAGCTTTTGCACTTTTTTATTTAAAAGTATATTTTGAATTTTAATTATGGAAACTTACTCTACAAAATAAGTTATTTAGTGCGAGAGTCCACGTGGTGTTAAATTTGATCGTCAAAGGCTATTTTTGAATTTTAGTTATGGCAATTTACTCTATAAAGTAAGTTTCTTGATACGCGAGCTTGCGTGTTAAATTCTTTCGTTAAAGGTGGTGACATAAATTCAAATCTTATTTTTCAAACTCAGTGGGTATTGAACTCCCCCATCAAAAATGGTGGCATGAGTTCAAATTACAAACCCTAGCTGAAAGTGTCATCTTATATAAAAAAACAATTGCATATTTTTTTAAAAAAGAAAAAAGATACTCATGCACTATAAATAACCATATAAATCATTTCCCATAATGATCCCAACACATTAAATCATTTTGCTAAAACTAATATCTTAAGTCTAAACTATTTTATTTTTTTTAAGCTAGGTACAAATTACTTGAAAATAAACCAAAAGGCCACATTATCAACAGTGTTATTGTGTTGAGCTTTAAAAAAATCTGTTGTTGTTTACCTTAAACAGAATTAATGTTAACAGTTATAAATGTTGTGGTTCATGTCATAGGTTAATTTGATAATTTTATTCATAATAACAAGTTTGTGATAGTAAAATAAGATAAACAACTCATTGTTCCAATGAAAACCATGTTATGTAAGTCTGAAGGTGCCTTTTGTCTCCTTTTACTTCTTCACTATTGTGTATAACAACTTTTAAAATTAGGTTGTCATGTAGATTAAGATTTCTTGGTTGTATAGGTAGATTTGGTAAGAATGCATAGCATAACGTAATCTAATGAGAGGAGGAAAATAAAAGGAAAGATCACATTGTCTTCGGTTCATATAAATAAGTTTCTCGTCGTGTAAAGATAGGAGACTCCCTCTCTCTCTATGAAGGTGTTGAAATGTTTGTAATGTAAGCAACAACAACAACAAAAAAACTTAAAAGCTTAGCAATGAGGAATCAATTATCAACGTGAGATATGAATGAATTGACATTATCGACAAATGAAGCCAAGCCTCCTACTCTCACATTTGGTTTGGTTGGTGCATGATTGATATTTGGAGTATGCTTATGTTTTGCCTAGTAAACAGGAAGAAAAAGAGTCCAAGATTGATATCAAATTTATGAAATTGAATATATTATGTATAACATCATATTATAATAAAAGTTATGATTAATATCATAATTTGAGTGAACTAAAAGAGATAAAAGTGAAGTTTCACTCCAACTATGAGATCTACTAAAACTTACCCCATTTTGTTATGAGAGATGGTATAGCCAGCTCGACTGTTTGTATGCTCAAATTTTCCATTGGTCATTAATAATACAGTAACATAAATTTAAACATCCACAACATATAGGTCCGTCTAATATTAAGAAAGTAACGAAGCATAACTCAAGTGCTTGTACGCTTGAGCTTTATGTATCAAAACCCATTTGTTGTCTAAACTCACTCATATTAACATAATTATTATTAATTATGTTTTACCATTTTTATATTAGATTTTGTGGTTTTTCCATGTCAAGTTTTCTTTTACTTTTATTTAAAAGTAGATTTTGATTTTTAGTTATGGAATCTTACTCTAAAAAATAAGCCTTTTAGTGCGAGAGCTCACGTGTTGTTAAATTCTGTCGTCAAAGGTAATTTTTGAATTTTAGTTATGACATCTTACTCTGTAAAGTATGCCATTTGGAGGGAGAACTCACGTGATGGTAAATTCAAATTCTATCGTTAAAGGTGGTGGCGTGAATTCAAATATCCATTCATAAACTTAATGGTCAAATATGGGCACATGAGTTTGAATAACAAACCCTAAACCCTAACTGAAAACTTCAACTTATATTAAAAAAACAATTGCATATTTTTTTTAAAAAAGTCACTCATGCACTATAAATAACCATATAAATTATTTTCTAAAATGACCCTAATACTTTAATCATTTTGCTAAAATTAATCTATGAGTCTAAAATGTTTTACTTTTTTTAAAGTTAAGTAGAAATTACTTGAAATAAGCCAAAGGGCCACATTATCAACATATATTATTGTGTTGAACTTTTAAAAGAGTAATGTTGTTTAACTTAACTAAAATTTGTGTTAACTGTTACAAATGTTTTTGTTCATGTCATAGGTTAATCTAATAGCTTTTATTCTTCACAATAACAGGTTTGTGATAATAAAATAAAATAAATAACTCATTGTCCCAATAAAAACCATGTTATGTAAGTTTGAATGTGTCTTTCATCTCCTTTGACTTCACTATTAGGTATAACAACTTTTAAACTAGGTTGTCATTTGAATCAGGACTTCTTGGTTATAGTGGTAGACTTCGTAAGGGTGCATAACATTATTCAATCTAATGAAATGAGAAAATTAAAAGGAAAAATCATGTTGCCTTTAGTCCATATAAATGATAAATGATTTTTAGAGTGTCTAAATAAATTTTTACAACAAAAAAATTGATTCTAAAAAAGTATGATTTTGGTTACACATTTAGGGATAATGAATACTTTGTACAATATATTTAATTTTACATTATTATATAATTGGAAAATTTTTATTATTTAAATATTAATATTTGCATTGATTTATGCATTTAATCTATGTAAAAAATGAATATTTTACTAAATTTAAATAATTTTAATTTTTTATGGATTTGGTTTATGGTTTTTACTTGTCACATTGATAGGGTTTTCATGTTAAAAATTATGTATTATCTTGTGGTTGTTTGATCTCATGCATTCTTAACTAAATATGTTATTTGGACATTTTTGCTTATTATATGTTTGCTCCTCATAGGTTTTTTTAAGAGAAAAATGTTCATTCTGCCTATTACAATGTGTTGTTACTGCAGTTGTGCTTAGACCATTTCTCAACAATTGGCATTAGAGTTGATTCTTTACCTACGTAATTTACTTGATTGAATGATGAAGCTTAATTATAATAGAATAGTCATTTTCCATGATACAAATTATCACAAGTGGAAATGAGTACTTTGACTAGTAATGTGTGTCAAATTTGAAGATAAAATTTTGATATGTTGGTTGCTTAATATTTTACTTGATTATTGGGAAAATCTTCATGTGTTTTTAACTAGTTTTGGTCCTGGTAGTAGTATGACAATGGATTATGTAAAATATATAGTCTTAAAAGAAGAAGTCGGAGGATGACTCGAGGTATTTACTTCACAATTAGAGGTTTTGGTTACTGAAAATAGATTAAATATAAGGAGAGGGGTCAGGAACAAGGTAGTAGAGTTAAAAGCAAACAGTAAAAGCAAATCAAAATCTAAATACAAAAATCTTAAATGTTACCATTGTGGTATCATTAAAAAATGGAGAACAAGGGTAGTAAGGGCAAGCAACAAAAGACAGATAATGACAATGATGATCATGTTGTTACTAATGTTGCATAAGATCTTGTAATTATCTGTTATGAATATTTGATTAATGTTACTTGCGATGAGAGAAGCTGGGTTGTTGACATTGGTGCATGCGGGATAGCTTAATATTACATATTTATTATATAAAAAATAAGCTTTATTATGTCATGATATAAGTGAAGTTTTCATATTTTATTATATTATTGTTTATTGGTTAAGAAAGATAAATTACTAAATAATTGTGAAAATTATAGGATTTTGGTAAGATTTCATGAAGTAATCAACAATACAATTGTGGAGTGCTTCATATTTTGAATCACTTTCTTATTCTTATGAGACTTTTCCTCTTAATTCACATTACTGGGTTGTTAATTTTTTCATAGAATCTTGCTAAAAAATCTTATAATTATCACAATTATTTAATAATTACTCTTTCTTAACAAATAATCAATAATGTCATAAATAGAAAAAATTAACTTATATCATGACATAATAAAACCTAATTTTTATATAATATTAGGATATTATCACATGCATTTATGTGACATCAAAGAAGGATTTATTCACATCTTATACCTCAGGTGATTGTTGCTTACCACAAGTGCACGAATCATATGAGAATAACGATTTTAAGTATCTGGACAACTAAGTAAAATAATAGAAGTGTGACTAATTAAATTATGAGTAAATTAACAAAATTGGAAAATAAAAAGTTCTAATTGATTAAAGTTATAGGATTCGAGATTCACTATGTTTATTTGTCACATATAATAGAGATCCTTATTAATGGATTTGATTATGTTTTGAATGTGAATTTTCTAAAAGTATTTAAACTTCTCTTTTGAGATACATAAAATGTGTTAGAATTAAAGTGGTATATCTTTTATGGTACTAAATTAATTAAAACTCGTTAAGCTTTGTACAATTCATTTGGTCCTCGAAGGATTACACCTAATTTTTTTAGGTTGCGGCACATGGAAAGAAGTGTTTTGGTTTGTCTTGGACCAATGCTTCAATTTTTGTTGATACTGCTAACATAACTGAGTGTGGTAGTTCCTGAAAATTATGATGCCAGAGACTTAGGCACATCAATTAGAAAGGACTTGATTGTTTAGCCAAGAAGAATATACTTTTAGATTTGAAAGATGCAAGATTAGAAACGTGTGCTCATTGCTTGGCTAAGGAACAAAACAAGTTCTCCTTCAAGAACCATTCTCCTTCTATAAAATTAGAGCTTCATGAGTTGGTGCATTTGGATCTCGTGTGGTTTGGTGAAGACAAAATTGATTGGTTGTGCACTTTACTTTATGACTTTCATTGACCATTAGAGGAAACTTTTGAGTTTATGCCTCAAAGACTAATGACGAGGTATTTGATGTCTTTAAGCAGTTTCAAGCTTATGTTGAGAGAGAAATAAGAAAGAAACTTAAATGCCTTCACATTGATAATGGTAGTGAATATTGTAAACAACATGGCATTAAACACTATGAGGCGTCTCCTAAGACTCATCAGAAGATGAATATGACATTGATGGAGAAGTTTAGATGTTTATTGTTAGAAGCAAAGTTGCCTCGATCATTTTAGGGTGAGGCTTTTTATACTGTTGTACGTGTTATTAATTTATCTCCTGTTATTGCTTTGTAAGCTAATGTTCCTAATCGCGTATGATGTGACAAAGATGTTTCTTACAACCACCTATATGTGTTTAACTATAAAGCATTTGTACATGTGCCTAAAGATGAGAGGTCTAATTTGTTTGTTTTGTATACAAACCTGTTTATTAATTTAATTTAATTTAATTTTACATTGAAAGCAACATTTTTTCTAATAGCCATATTCTTAGCATTTTAGATGGTTTATTTTTTGGTAATTTACTAAATAAAAAGGATTTTTTATATATCCTTTATGGTAATTTTCTAAAGAAAAAGGATTCCTTTTACAAAACAAACAAATTAAATTGTCTTAAAGTTGTTTCTAAATTAATATATCTAAATATAAATTGATTTTATTATAGTCATTTTTTTAAAATCAATTATACACATAATTCATTTTTAACATATTTATTTATAACTAATTCAAACATACACTAAAACTATTTTAACAAAAGTAAAGAAAATAAATCTAAAATACAAATTAGCTTCGTGTGAAAATTTTCTCTTATAGTATGTATTTAATTAATTGTGGGGAGTTATTATGGTACTTTTTTTGGGTATGATACTTAGGAAGAGTTATCAAACATTAATTGACAGTTGACTTTATAATAAATGTTTAGAAGTCTATTAAATATAATTAACAATTAATGAATATTTGATAACTCACTTTAGGTACAAGTTACCTAAGACAAAAATATGAGTACCAAAGTGATCTCTTAATTGTGTTATATTCACGTCTCTGCTTAACTTGCTTCATTTGGATTAAAAAAAGAACCAAATTTTGAGCATGTTTGGGAAAGATTAATTCTTTCCCAAAATAACTTTTTTTCAATTAAAATTTATCTTATTTGTTTAAAGTGTGTAAAATTGATTATAAGTTAATATTATTTTTTTATTAATTAAAAATATTTTATTTTAAAAAAAATATTTTATTCTATTAAATATTTGATTTTAGATTATTTCAAAAGTTTTGGGAGAGCAATACTTATTTGCCTTCAACTAAATAACTTTTTTAATAATTCAATATATCTTTTGGTAATTTAATATATAAAAACAATTTTTTTATATAATACAAACAAAACTCTTTATTTTAAAATTGATTATAAATTAACATATCCAAATATAATTCAATTTTTTGATAATTGGTTTTCTTGAAATTCGGTTATACACATAATCGATTTTTAACATTATCATTTTTTCACAGCCAATCTAAACACACACTTTGTGAATACATCTTAATCCTTTTTTTTTTATCCATTTGTATATGATGCTCACTTGTTTTAGTTCTTTTAATTGATTAATTTATGATTTGATAGATGTTTCATGGATATATTCTAAATCATTTAGGCCAAAAATAATGTAGCAAATCTTCACTACTAATATTGTTGACACTTAATATAATTCTGTTATACTTGTATCTAATTAGTCTATATGATTTTTGTGAATTTTGATTGATGTGAAAGTTTTATTTATTAATAACTTATTGTTATAAACTAAAAAGAAAAATGATTAAAAGAAAATAAAATTGAAGGGGTTAGCCTGCAATTGCATAAGGCTGGGTTAGGCTGGTTATTTCATAACTCACACTAAAATCAACTCGGCCCACTCAACCTGAAATTATATTGAGATGGCCCGAATTGACACATTTATAAATGATTTAAGATATATTCATGAAGTATATTTGAATCATAAATTAATTAATCAATTCAACAAATTTAAACAAGTGAACATCATATACAAATGAAGAAAATAAAACAAATAAGATGTATTCATCAAAATAAATTCCTTTTCTCTATTTTTATCCACATGAAGCAAATTAAGCATAGACATGAATAAATAATAATGAATTTGGATCCTCTAAAGTGAGGAGCGCATTTTACAGAGTAAAGTGCATAATGATAATCTTTGATAAGAAAAAATCAACGGTTTAAAATTTTATAAAATACAAGCATATGTACAACAAATTAACATATGCAAGAATTCACTCTCTTAATTTTATCATTAACGATTATCATTTCGCATTTTACTTTTTAAAGTATACTTTTTACTTTAGAGAATCTAAATCCAATAATAACACAATTAAGGGAATTTTTTCAATATTCATATTTTTTCCCTAGGTACTAATATTTAGGGTGAGTTGTCATATATTTATTGATTGCTAATTATATTTACTAGATTTTCAAATATTTATTGTAAAGCTATCAGTTAATAAATATTTGATTACTCACCTTATGTACTATATTTATAAAGGTGTTATAGCAACTCTCCACAATTAAATATATACTATAAAAAAAAATAACACATTATTAGGGAAACAAAAACTCATAGTAATCCAACTTGTATCAAATTGGCCTATTGGGCCAAGTCAACCCACAATGTGCTTTTGACTACGATTTTTTTAGTCGAATCTTCTCTTTTCATTGTAGGCTCGACCAATTTTAACATTTTTTTATATCATGAATCAGTTATAAATTATTCATATTTGGTTAGTTTTTAAAATTTATAAAACACATTAGTCAAAAAAACAATTTATAGAACACATCGAAAAGAAAAAGAACAATTGACATTCAGATTCAGTTATCGTGGTGCCACACTTTGTATGAAAATTCAATCTAAATGACTAAATCTCTCTGAAAGAAGAATAAGAAAACAAAAAAAATAAAACAAAACAAAAAAAAGCAAAAAGATCTGTTCATGAATTAGGTGGAGTTGGCAACCAACCCATCAAAGTAGCACCTTCCTCCATAGTCCAAAAGACCATCCACATGCTACAAATGTCCTTCAAACGTTGCCAAACAACAAAAATAACATATGAGGGAGGACATTCCATGGGTTCGTTTTATTAGAAATACCATATTTGTATTTTTAATAGTTAGTTGATAATATTTAATTATGTGTCTTATTTGATTTAAAAATATATACATTAAAATATAAATTAAATAATTATATTTTAATTAAATAAGATACATAATTAAATATTAATTATTAATTATAAAAGAATATTAATAATTTTAAAAAAATACTCAAAAAAATCTCAAAAGCGGAAGAGAAGACATTCCATTTCATGAGTATATTTTATTTTTATAAAAGTATTCGTATTTCTAATAATTAATTGATAATATTTAATTATATATTTTACTTGACTGGAATATATATATTAAAATATAAATTAAAGAATTATAATTTAATTAAACAAAATATACAATTAAATATTAATCGTTAATTATAAAAAAAATTAATATTCTCATAAAAAAAAGATACTGAAAAAAATCTCAAAAGCGAGAGGAAATTGCCCCTCAACAGTTTAACCGACGACGTTTCGCTATTTCGCAATTCCTCGCCAAACAAGGTCAACTCATCCCTGTATGTTGTTAACGTATTTCCATATCCAAACATACAGCAAAAAGTCGTCGCCAAACAAGGTCAACTCATCCCTGTATGTTGTTAACGTATTTCCATATCCAAACACACAGCAAAAAGTTCCAACTGAAGTTCAGCATCAGTTTTTTTGTCCCAAGATGGTTTAAAACCCGTAAACCCTAGTTGTTTAAATAGCCTCCCACTTCTTCCGTGTTCTTTGATATTTCTCTCTCTCTCTCTCTCCGCAAACTGCACTCTATCTGTTCGATTCTCCGTTGTTCTCGCGGGTTTAAACTCTAGAGAAGACACCGTCTCTCGTCCAAATTCAGAGCTAGGGTTTAAGATTCCTCTATCTCGTTCTCAATTCCCGTTTTGCACATTGATCAGAGCTCAAATCGAGGTTGATTGTGGATTTTGATCGAGGTTGGTGTTATGGATCTTCCTAGTCTTGCTGTTATACTCCAAGCCGCTCTTAGTCCGAATCCCGATGAACGGAAGGCTGCTGAGCAGAGCTTGAATCAGGTGCGGTTTCTTTAGTTGTTGAATCTCTCTTCGTTGCCTCTGGAAATTCAGTTTCTGATCAGAATCTTGCTTTGTTTTTTTTTCTTTTTTGCTTGTTTCAACTCGATTTTGTGTGAATTGCTGATCTCCTTGAATCTTGATTAATTTCCACACGAGTGTTTATGAAGCACAACGTGGCACTTGACGTGTCAATTTTGTTGCGTGTCGGTGTCGGTGTCGGTGTCTTTGCTTCGTAGTTAGGCTTCTCTCAATTTAACTTGTGAATTATGGTGTCATGGGTAATAATAATTGAATGTAGCAGTGCTTTAATTTGATGATTTTTCTAAGTTATGTGTTGTTTATTTTATTTTATATATATACAGTTCCAGTACGCACCTCAGCATCTCGTGAGGCTGTTGCAAATCATTGTAGACAACAACTGTGACATGGGTGTGCGGCAAGTGGCTAGCATTCATTTCAAGAACTTTATTGCAAAGAATTGGTCTCCTCATGAGTCTGGTATTGTCCTTATCATAGCTGGGAATTAGATAATGAATCCCTTGTTTGCTGATCATATACTCTTCTGGGTTGATGTAGATGCCCAACAGAAGATCTTGCAGAGTGATAAAGACGTGGTGAGGGATCACATTCTTGTGTTTGTAGCTCAAGTTCCTCCTTTGTTGAGGTATGGTTGTTGAACCGTGGCTGCCTTGTATTTGGTAGCAACATGTTGTCTATGTTGATACGTTTTGATTTGTTAGTCATACCAAGCCTGTATGACATGACCTCATAGATCTCTTTACCCTAGTGAGAGATCACGCTGGTCTAAATTTTGTGTCAGATTTTCTTTTTCTTTTTTTTAATAATGTCTGTTTATTTCCGTTGTATTGATTTGTGTTCCTTGCTCACATGTTGTGTTTATAGGGTACAACTTGGTGAGTGCCTGAAAACAGTTATACATTCTGATTATCCTGAGCAGTGGCCTCATCTTCTTGACTGGGTGAAACATAACTTACAGGATCAACAAGTATATGGTGCCTTATTTGTGCTGCGGATTCTTTCTAGAAAATATGAGTAAGTTTTTTATTTGTATTTGTCATTCTAAAGTCTAGTTATCTTAGTTTAGTTAAAGGAAAGTGGGCTGTTGTTCTTGTTCATTCCTTGTGGTATGTACTCTTGGTAAAATTTGACTTTCGAATTAGACCACAAGACTCATCACTTATATTCCTCTTTTGGTGATATTTTCTCACTAGCTGCCAATGCTGTCCTATGTTATTGACATATCCCTTTCCTTTCTGAACCACAGGAGTCCCTGTTGGCTTTCTTTTTTATAGTACAATGTCTATGAATATGGTTGTACTATTTGGAATTTTGGATAGATCACTTTATTGTTGTATACACTTGTTGTATATGTCTTTCTTCTGGTTTCCTAGTATAAAAAGAAAACTACATTGGACAATTAATTAACAGTAAATAACTTATTGAATGATAATTTCAAGTGTTTTTAGAGCTTTTGAAGAAAATGAATGAAAGATTATGATGCCACCCAAAAAATGAGAAGATGTTTTCAAAAGTATGGAAAGGAAAAAGTAACATAAGACAGGAGGTGGCATTGTTTCAGAAGGAAGGTCCAAATCCGATTCCATATCTTTTTAACCAATATGAATATTTTGTTATCTCCATCAATATGATGCAAGGTGGAGGAAGGTTTCTATTTCCATATATTTTGATGTCTTCTTTTACAAGAGCTTATACACTTTCCGATTGTTCAAGTATCCCATGAGCCTTCAATAGTGGCCCAAATTGATCATTCTCATATATGTTAGTTCTGAAACCTATCTCATTTTCTCTTCTCAGGTTCAAGTCAGATGAGGAGAGGACACCAGTTTATCGCATTGTTGAGGAGACATTTCCTCACCTTCTCAATATATTTAACAGGCTTGTCCAGATTGGTAATCCATCACTTGAAGTAGCAGATTTGATCAAGCTTATCTGTAAAATATTCTGGTCCTCCATATATGTAAGTTTTCTCCCATCCTCATGTATTCTTCTTAAATTAAGGGTTTATTGTATGCATTATGTTGTAGATCAAACCTTGTTCAAGATGCATGCTGCATTTATTGACAGTCATTATGTAAAACCTGTGATTTTTTTTACTGCGTAGTGTGTAGTCCTTTTTTACCTGAGGCAGATATACCGCCTTTATCTTCCCCTGACGGCCTCACCTTGGGTTGGTGGCCCTTTATTGCCTCCATATTAAATCTCAATAAACAAAGAATAGAATGTTATCTTGGGATATTTATATCTTCAGTCACTTGTCCTTCAAAGTGTAGTTTGTGTAGTATTGAACGTTCCCTTTCATTTCAAATATAAGGCTAAGTTTATGTCATGATCGCAAAAAGAAGAAGCCAACTTTACGGTCTATGTAAATCCTAGTCTTGATTAATGTATTGCGTATTTAAATAATCTTTGTTACAATTTTAGTTTCTTTTGTTTTTGGTTGAACCTTACTATTACTAGGGAAAAATGAAAAGAAAAGAGAGAACCTCTTTTACAATTGAGATAACATTATGATAGGATACTTAAGCCCAAGGGAGAACCACACCCCAAAAGCTAGCTATTAAGGTGGGAGAGCCCGGGAACTTAAATACCATTCCACACATTGGTATTTAGCCAATGTGGGGCTCTATCATAGCACCGCCTTAGAAGAGCCAATGTCCTCGGCGGTTGCACTTTGCCTGGCAGGTCCGACGGGCTCTCTCCTTGGCCCCCGGTTAGCCTCGGACAGGTAGCCCTTTTTGGGGAGGTCAACGGACTGCTCTGATACCAAATGATAGGATACTTAAGCTCAAGGGAGAACCACACCCCAAAAGCTAGCTATTAAGGTGGGAGAGCCCAAGGACTTAAATACCATTCCACACATTGGTATTTAGCTAATGTGGGACTCTATCACATTATCAGTTGCCTCACTTAATTTGATGCTTTTCTCCATTTAAGTTCACATAATTGACGTGTGCAATTATGGGTTTATTGTTGAATTTATTCAGCTGGAGATTCCAAAGCTTTTGTTTGATCAAAATGTCTTCAATGCTTGGATGATGCTATTTTTAAATGTGTTGGAGAGGACTGTCCCCTTTGAAGGCCAGCCTGTTGATCCTGAGCTTAGAAAATCATGGGGTTGGTGGAAGGTCAAGAAATGGACAGTTCACATTCTAAATAGGCTCTACACTCGGTATGTTTGACGTGTGGATTAATTTAGTTAACAAATGTGAGCATTGCTGCTGAGTGACTGATTAATTCTGAATTTCTCTGGGTGTTTAAATTATCTTGTTACAGTTTTGGAGACTTGAAGCTGCAAAATCCTGAAAACAGAGCTTTTGCTCAAATGTTTCAGAAGCATTATGCAGGGAAGATTTTGGAGTGCCATTTAAATCTGTTAAATGTCATTCGCGTTGGTGGCTATTTACCTGACAGAGTTATCAACTTGATTCTTCAATATCTAAGCAACAGGTAGTTTTCTATGATTATGCACTCATTAATTTGTGGTGTCATTCCATGTCATTGAATCACATCGTATCAAAGCTTTCTTTCATTAACGACAGGTCTATTTGTTCTATTAATTCTGATTTATATAGGGCTATACATATTTAGGTAAGCTAATTCTGTGTGTTAAGCTCACTGGGTTGGTTTTATGAATGGTTAAATGTAATGGCATGTCTTAGTTCTTTTAATTTTAGGTAGCTGTAGCAGTTGCTTGGTGTTGTAAATAGATTTATAGGATAGAAATACTAATCTGATCATCTTCCCTGTTTCCCTGGCATTAATGTCCCATTCGCACTCATAGCACAATATGTTGATTCATCATTTGAAAGCCATGGTACTGTGAATAAATCTATGTTAGCTTCCATCTAATGACAACAATACTGTATTGTATTCTTAAGTCACTGCCTTCTCATAGATTATGTGGTAGTTTTGACACTGGCTATGAGGAGTTTAGGAGCAAAATTGCATTATGCAAAGTGGGGGATTCAATTATCTAATTTGATATGCTTAGCCAGCTACGTATAGATGCTAAACAGATGTCAACCAGTGTTGATATCAAAGCAATGGATATTTATCAACTTGGCAACAGTGGAGAATGAAAGGGGACTCACTGATAGAATAGCAAAAAAATGAGGAATGTCTATTTCTCATACGCAAAGATGGGACTTTAATATATGGATATGATTCTAATATGTTTTATTTTTCTGTAAAAAATATGGATATGATCTGGATACCTCATTTTATATGTATTTATAAAGAACACTCAGCCTTGGGCCTAAGGAAAAAAGAACAGCAAACTTTATTTACAGTATGTTTCTTTCTTTTATTTGTTTATTATTATTATTTTTGAACATGTAAGAAAGTTATTGGATGTTTTGAATAAGACTTGAGCTTTATATGTTGGAAGCTACATAAAACAATTGCAGGTATCTATCAATTTTTTATATATTAATGATTAAAACTGAGAGTGAAAATGCGGAAAGAATAATGAGTGAGAGTAGTCACTAGTCACAAAACGACGAATTAAGGGGCAACATCCAAAACTACAAAATTAATGCAATTAGTCACAAAACGACTGCAACTTAAGGGGTAAATGTACTCTGACCCTCTGGCACCTTAGAGAGCCTTCATATTGGCAATCTCTGCCCTTCAGTAGCATGATCAAATAGAGTCGGAGCCCTCTGAGTATTTCAGCTAGCACATACAGCTCTGATTAGGAAGTCTGTCTGTTTTTAATTTTTCCTCTTCCTATCTTCTCTACTGTTTCATTTCAATCAATGGGAAGGCTAATAAGTCTTTTCTGCCACCAGCCCAGTGGCTGCCGTTGCTAGCAGCTGCTATGGCAGCAGGCAGATTTGGAGAAAGAAACTCTGATAGCTTGTTTTTATCTTGAGTCTTTTTGAGTGAGAAGAATGAGAACTGTTGACTTTGTAGGTTTCCTAATGAATTCTAGGTTCTACTAATACTAAGAGTTCAGATCCAGCTTGGAAGTATTGTCATTGTAATGAGACTATGATTTATGCTTTATGTTTATTTATAAATTATTGTTAATCTGCGTTATAGTCATAGTTATCAGACTCGGACTGATGGTTGATTCGGTCAAGGCACTGGGTGAATGGGAACCAGTGGGGCACTGGTTGAACCACATAAAATTAAATAAATATATTAATATTTAATAAAAATAGAAACACATAAATATATTTAAACATACACACTACATATGATGATATTTATTATTGTATACAACTAAAGTACTCTTATTTTGTGAGAAATTGAGACCTTAAGGAAAAAATAGGAATTTAACCCTTATTTCATAAAAAAACCTAAGTTCTTCCATAAAAATCCTCATAACTCACAAAATAAGGGTTTTTTTTGGAAAATTGGTTTTCCCAAACCGCCTTTGGCGGTTTGCATAGCTTAGATCTCGAAAAGTTATATGAAATCTATATATAACGTGTCCAAATCGGACAAACGAGTAAAAAATTATGGGTTTTAAAAGTCTTTACAATTTTTTTAAATATTTTTTTATCCTCTGAAACGATGTTGTTTCATCCCTTTTCAACTTTTTTTTTTTCAATTTATTTTTGAAATTGCATGGTTTAATGAAAACCAGTTGAGTCAACCGAGTCACGACCAGGCTAGCCGAGTTTTATTGGTTCGCATGCATAACCAATCTGATGTGCAACTTGGACCGGCCAGGTGACCGGTTCACCTGTAGGACCTGCCAGTCTGAGCCAGTTATAATAACACCGGTTATGATAAATATATTTATCATGTGTGCCACATTTTAATGTTGCCCTGCACATCGCAATGCGCCACGGCGCCATGGCCCATGACTTATCTAACAAGCATACATAATAACTCACTAAACATTAAGTCTGAAAGAAAGCATTAGAGGGGTTGAAAACTTTAAATAGACCTCCTATGTCTTATCTAACAAGCATAAGTATTAAGTCCTCGTCTGAGAAGGATTTGTGCTAACTACTTCAAAAACACTTTGAACATAAGCCCACTAACTGCCAAGGCCTGGTCTGCCAAAAGAAAATAAAATATCCGCAAAAATTATGAAAATAGGCCTGAAAATATAAAACTAAATACAGGTACTACTTACTAAAGTATGTAAACCTAAATAATAGTGATCTAGAAAGGTTATGGAATAATACAATTAACCCCAAAGTCAAAACTAAACAAAAACACTGAGATGGATTGATGATACTTTATCAAACATTCAAACTCATTAGTCTTTAGGGAATAACTGGGGAAGGGTAGAGGTGGGGGAGGGGAGAGGGGGTAGAGGCGGCTTATTTGGTATGTTGAATGCTTTATTTTCTACTGTTGAGTTGTCACATATTGATTCTGGAATTAATTCTTTCTCTGAATTTTTTTTTAACATCTGCAGTATTTCAAGGAATACCATGTATACTCTGCTACAATCTCGGCTTGATGTTCTTCTTTTTGAAATAGTTTTCCCCCTTATGTGCTTTAATGATAATGATCAAAAGCTTTGGGATGAAGATCCACATGAATATGTAAGGAAAGGCTATGGTAAGTCTTATTGGTGTGTAAACAATAAACATGGAAATGATATTTCAACGAATTACATTGGGATGTGCTTATAGCTTCTCATTCTTTGTTACAGACATTATTGAGGACTTGTATAGTCCTAGGACCGCTTCCATGGATTTTGTGAGTGAGTTGGTTCGAAAACGTGGGAAAGAAAATCTTCAAAAGTTTATTCAATTCATAGTTGAAATTTTCAAAAGGTAAAATATCTTGCTTACTGTTAGAATAAATGATTTATAATTGGGTCTGGGTGCAATATTTAGGTTTTTGCTGTGCTAGGTATGATGAAGCTTCTGTAGAATACAAACCTTATAGACAGAAAGATGGTGCTCTTCTTGCTATTGGGGCACTTTGCGACAAATTGAAGCAAACTGAGCCTTACAAATCTGAACTTGAGCGTATGTTAGTGCAACACGTCTTTCCTGAGTTCAGCAGTCCTGTTGGCCACCTTAGGGCCAAGGTATGTCATCCTATTCTAGTTTATATGTGCATATATCCCCATGTTGGCCATATTCATTTTCTTGCATTTTCTCCTTCTTTTGGGAGTATAAGAATGTTTTTAAAATGGTTATACAGGCATTGGCTTTGTACACAATACCATACTAAAAGAACATCCTAGTTTTGATGTGCATATCTGATCCAGTGTTCTGGATGTAAAAGGATCTGCAAAAATTGGCAGATATAAGTTTGTAACAGGCTGGAGTGAACTCCAGCTATAAGGGCTCCAATTTTCTGTTGCCCTCCAAAATCTTCATGCAGTTTCCGATTTTGGGTTGATTCTTAGAATGAAACAGATTTGATATTGAAACTATCTGATTGTTTTATGTCTGCACTCTGTAGAACTTTTAGTCACATGCACCATTTCTAATTTGCTTGTATTCTCTGTTATCTTTACTGGATGTTAGAAATTAAGCACTCCTGTTTGATTGAACATACTTTATGTATTGTTAGATGTGTCTGGGCATTACTCTATACCTTTTTGTGATTCTTTTGAGAACTAAGAAGTTTCTTTATGTGCACAATGAAGTTTTTTTTTCATAGCATGGTGTGATGCATCCTCCTCTTGATTTCATTTGAAAGAAAAGAGTGGAAGAGATGTGACTTTTAGCTTAGTTCTGAAAACCAGACCGGACCGGACCGGCCAGTTCTATTGGTTTAATTAGGAACTCGTCATTTCTCTGGTTCGGTTCAACTATATAAGCCGTTCAGCGAGAAAACTGGTCAAAAACTGCCAAACCGGTACTTAACCAGCTGGACAGTGCGAACCGTTTCGCATGCTTCCTCTTCTGTCACATGTACCAACAACAACTGGTGCCAGCATGTGGGCACTTGATGAAGCCATTTCTTGAGCTTTGCTCAAGAAAAGTGACCAATGAGTTTTGCTCAAGAAGCGGACCTTGACAGCAGATGAATATTGAAGGGGTAAGCTTTTGCCCAATCTCATTGGTTATGGGTTTTTCTCTCCTACCATGGAAGGAGATAGAATCAGTGTTGGATAGAAATGTTAGAACTAGAAGTGGGGCTTTTGAAGTTTGAGTTTGAGATAGAAAAGTTGAAATAGAAAAGTGAGAACAAAAAGGTAAAAGAAAAAAAAAAGCATCATGTTTTGAATTTGAAACAAGAGAAGGAAAGGGTGCTGTAGCCAAGGCTGCATGCTTCTTAGGCTCACAGCGATGCTGCCTAGAGAATTGGAAAACATATGGTTCACTTAAAAATTGTGTGTGTATATATATTTAATTTTTAATATATAATTGTTTATAAAAAAATATATTAAATCATAGTCTGGTTCGACAATAGTCCTTTCTCTAGTTCAATTGTTGGTTCGGTTTTCAGAACCTTGCTTTTAATTCAAGAATGGAAAAAGAAGGGAATGAACATGATTGCCTTTTCATTCTTGTGGTTTAGTATAAAGAAAAAGAAGGATTTGTGTGTTGGTAAGTTTATAATTTAAAACAATTGGGCCAAAGATAATACAAATATGAAATTTATCGGCTGCAAAGTAAATGGATCCCAAAAAATTGATTGTCCTCTTGTGACTTACCTTGCAGTCCTCCAGAAGTTGGGGTATTGCAAAAGGTGGGTCCCCATTGAAGTAGATCTGATCCTCATCTCTTCCTTTCCCTATAGTAAAATGCAACGAAGCAAGGGAATGGTGTAATCCTTTCTATATTTCCTTTTTCTTCCATTCACTTAACTCTAATTGCAATTTAGTATTTTGATTTGACTTGGTGTAAACTAATTTGAATTTGAATCAGATATTATGGAATTTTCATTTATCTATTCTTAAGAATTTTCACCATCCATTTATTTTCCTGTGAAAAACAGGCAGCATGGGTTGCAGGACAATATGCCCATATTAACTTCTCAGATCAGAACAATTTCCGGAAGGCATTGCAGTGTGTTGTATCCAGAATGCAAGATCCTGAACTTCCTGTGCGCGTTGATTCTGTTTTTGCTTTGCGTTCTTTCATTGAAGCTTGCAAAGGTGGTTTGTACTTGTGTTTTGCCTGCTTTTTGTTTCTATTTGTATTTCAATAATTCTTTATATATGATTAATGTTGATTATGATTATTTTTTCTTTCCTTGATGATGCAGATTTGAATGAAATCCGTCCTATTCTCCCTCAACTCCTTGATGGTACGTGGATGTGAAAATTTTATCTTTACTTTACAATTATTATTTGGTTTGCTGAGCAATTTTAACTAAACAAAAAATATATCCAGAGTTTTTCAAACTTATGAATGAGGTTGAGAATGAGGACCTTGTATTTACTCTGGAGACTATTGTGGACAAGTTTGGGGAAGAGATGGCACCATATGCACTTGGGCTGTGCCAAAATTTGGTAGTATTTTTTTCCATTTGTGTCTGCCAAGAAAAGTATGAATGGTTTAGAGATTTCTTTAGAATAACATCTTTGTTTTGTTTTTTTTAACAACAGGCAGCTGCATTTTGGAGGTGTATGAACACTGCTGAAGCTGATGATGAAGCTGATGATCCGGGTGCTCTGGCTGCAGTTGGTTGTTTGCGTGCTATTAGCACAATCCTTGAATCAGTGAGCAGGCTTCCTCACCTTTTTGTTCAAATTGAGCCAACTTTGCTTCCCATAATGCGTAGAATGTTAACAACTGATGGTCAAGGTACTTGCCCCTTTTTCCATTATAGAGGATCCCATATCCTCCAATTTCCTTGTAGTGTTCTTCTCTGTGTTAATTAATTTCTTCTTTTATAAAAAAAGGTACTTGCCCTTTTGAATCATGTTTACCTGTTTGAAATTTGAGGCTTTCTTTGCCCCTTTCCTCCTCTTTTCAATGTCATTTTTTATGTCTGTGTTGTGTGTATGCACATTTATTGAAGCAAACTAGATTTGAAGAATATATGAAGAGACTGAATAATTGAGCATCCCATGTTGAAAGTAGCCAATACCTTGTCCTTGTCAGCCATTCTGGTCTAATGAGTCTAATTATACTGGCTGTTATCCCTAGTTTGTTAAAATATAGTTTTTGCTATGGCAAATGGGCATAGCTTTTCTTTCTATCTTCCCTTCTCCAAAGATGTTTCCCTTTCATTTTAGGATCGGTGTATGTTGTTCTTGATTGTAAGAATTTAAGACAGTTGTTATCCTTTTGGCTTTAATATGTCAATAGTATGCTTCAATTTGTGTAAAAAAATGGTGCTGAAAACAGGTTAAGCTTGTTTAATTTGCACCTTTAACTTCTTGAATTTTTAAGTGGGGTGTGTATTTGTGTGGGTCGTTAGATTGTGGTATGAACACTATGGTTCTTAAATTTTAATTTCACTTGGATTTTCTTGCTTGTTATTTATTTCCATTATCTTCTGTGCATGCCTACAGAGGTTTTTGAAGAAGTTTTGGAGATTGTATCATATATGACTTTTTTCTCACCAACAATATCGTTGGACATGTGGAGTCTTTGGCCATTGATGATGGAAGCACTGGCAGATTGGGCAATCGATTTCTTTCCAAGTATGGTGCTCAACTACATTTTGACTAGAATTCATCTCAATTTAGTTTTGCTTTACTAATGTCCAAGTACCTAGTTTAGATAATCTCTGGATGGCCCATTTAGATGAGTTGTTGTCTCAAACTCAACCTGAAGATAAACTCAGCCATGAGCAACTTAGAAACATCATTTAATAAAGAAACAAGCCAAAAAAAAAAAAATCATGGGCAATTTTCTGGTCATACAAGATAAGTTCTGTCCTATAACTTCCAATCAATACATTAAAGTACGAGGAGTTATCAAGCCTGGTCATTTTTACAGTTTTATATTTTTCATTCCGTTTTTAGTGTTTTCTTTTTCAAGCCCTACATGCATATTCCGTCACCCTCTTGTTTACTTGTGGGTTGCTTTGGGTGGTAATCCTCTGGCTACTTGCTTTTGGGATCCTATCATCCACAAGATCTCAACATGCTGGGGCAGTTAGAAAGGTGCTTTCTACTCTCGGGGTTGTTGGATTACTTTTTTTAATCTTATTTGTCCAGTATACCCCAGTATTTTCTCACTTCTTCAAATCCTGGTAGTAGTGGCTCAAATAATAGAGAAAATAATCAGGGATTTTCTTTAGTCTGTTTTGGACGAATGGAGGAGAGATCACCTTGAGTGCTGGGGGATTTTTTGCAAACAAAAAAAATGAAAGGGGATTGGGCCTTGGAAATTTGGTGTCTAAAATTATTGCCTTGGCGGCTGAATGGCTATTGTGCTTTCCTTACATACTACTTTATGGCCCAAAGTTTTTCAGAGTAAGTACGGTTTTGATCAAACGGGATAGAATGCTAACCCAGTGACCTATGCAACTCACGCTAGTCCCTGGAAATTAATCTCTTAGGGTTATAATTCATTTAGATCTCTTGTTTCTTTTACTTTGGGTAACAGCACTTGTATCAAATCTTGGGAGGATCTTTTGGTTGGAAATGTCTCCTTCTTAGATGTCTGTGCTTGTCTCTCTATCCTTTCCACCTTGCTTAGTCCCGCATAAAAAATTTCTTTTGTACTCAGGCTCCCCTCTCGAACTGGGATTTCTACTTTAGTACAAACTTGAGTGATAGAGAAGCTATCTATTTACTTCTCTGTGAACTCTGGTAGAGTTTGGAATTGGAGACTGGACTCTTTTGGTGTGTTTTCTTGTAAATCATTTTTCAAGTTCTAACTCACTTCCCTCCCAAATATTCAAAGATTCATTCTTAACAAACCCATTTGGAAGTCCAAAGCTCCAACTATGGTCAATTTTTTTTGTTTGGACAATGGTACTGAATAGGATTAATACAAATGACTTGCTTCAGAGTCGTAGGCGATAGGCCATATACTACTCTCTCCTCTTATGTGTGTCACGTACAATTCAAGTTCTGAAAATTTCTACATTGCAAGGTTGGTGCAATATTTTTGGGGTTTTCGAGGAGCAGGGGGGTGTGTCTTCACTCTTCCTACATTAGAACAGTTCCTGTTGGTTTGTTACAAAGGCTTTGGTAACAAGGAGGCCCAAATTCTGTGGTAGTGTGCAGTTTATGCAATTCTTTAGCACTGTGGATTTAGTTTTATGAGAATAATTGGTTTATTCCCTAGACATTATTGTCTTAATGTTCTTTACTTAATTGGGGTGATCAATTATTTCATGTATGTGGAAACATCCTCTTTGCTTTTTCCTTGGCGTCGTCCTTATCTGATTGCTTAATAAAAGGGTTCTGTTTGTGAGCAGCTGATATCCATGTTTTTTAAAGGCAGGGAATATCTTTAGTCTCAATGATATGTCCATGTTTGCTTTGTCCAAGCATAGCATCCCAACATTTTTAATTAATATATATCTTGACCTGGTTAGAGATTTTTCATCCTTCTATATAATTTTTCATTTTGGTACGTATTTATTTTGTAAGTTTTAAACTTCTGCAGATATTTTGGTTCCTTTGGACAACTATATTTCGAGGGGAACTGCTCATTTCCTTACTTGCAAAGAACCTGACTATCAACAGAGTCTATGGAATATGATTTCATCTGTGAGTTACCTTTGCATTGGTATTATTTGACCACCACCTGTTAGGTTGGAGCTTGGTGATTGAAAACGATTGTTATTATTTTTTCTCTGTTCTTACTGATGTCTCTGATTTGTATTTCATGTTGCAGATTATGACGGATAAAAATATGGAGGATAATGATATTGTGCCTGCTCCAAAGCTTATTGAAGTTGTCTTCCAGAACTGCAGAGGACAGGTGGATCACTGGGTTGAGCCATATCTCAGAATTACAGTTGAACGCTTGCATCGAAATGAAAAATCATATTTGAAGTGTCTTCTCATGCAAGTGGTAAGGTGTTATTAGAATCAATAATTACATGAATGAATGGAATTGTAAGAAAATTGGCTTCTGTTGCTTCCTTGGTTATAATGTTTTGACATTTTCAATGGCTGGATTTTGCTGGGGTCCATTTTTACTACTGTTCACTTAAAACCCTTGTGTTCTGAAACTTTGTTAACTCAAAGCTTCACAGAATAAGTGCATGTTTGAATTAGCTTGTTTTTGTGTTCAGAAAAAGCTTATAATCGAAATGCTGCAGAGAGAGCTTTTATCTGAAAAGGTATTTTTGTAAAAAAAATTAAACAAAACCAAACGTGCTAATTCTAGTTCAGAGTTGCAAGATATATTTTGAACTTCCAATTTATAGATAGTGGATGGCTTATAAAAAGTGGGACAAGTATAATGTTGTATGGTAGGTTTCTATGCCAACTCCTAGTTCATATGGATTGCACTTCCTTGAGTGCTATAATTTCTAGGTTTTTTTTTTTTTAAGGAAGAAAACAAATGTAAAGAATTGTTTGTCAGATTTGTTGCATTTTCTGATTGGCCACTATGAGTTTAGTTGATCTATTGTAATTTGTAAGTTTGCCAAGCTTCTCAAAGATTACTTCTCAGACAGGAAAAGACATCATAAGGTAACTTCCTTCTAAGAGGAGATAATTTTTCCAGATTGCAGATGCTCTTTACTACAATGCGGCAGTGACTCTCAGCATATTGCAAAAGTTAGGTGTTGCATCAGAAATCTTCAATCTTTGGTTTCATATGCTGCAACAAGTCAAGAAGAGTGGTGTGCGTTCTAATTTTAAAAGGTCTGTTCTTTTCTCCCTCTTTCACTATCCTTCCTCCCTGCTTTACTTTATATCTCCATACTGTGCTTCCATATAATTGTAGAAGTTATTGTGACAATTTGAAGGTCTTATTATTGGCGAATAAACAATCTTTATGCAGGGAACATGACAAGAAAGTGTGCTGCCTTGGTTTAACGTCATTACTGGCACTCCCAGCTGATCAATTGCCAGGGGAGGCTTTAGGCAGGGTGTTCCGGGCCACTCTTGATCTTCTGGTTGCATACAAGGATCAAGTTGCAGGTCTCTATGTCTGCCTTTTTATGTAACTCTGAGATGCCACTATCATATATTTATGAAGAGTAGATTGACTTCCTTTATATTTATCTTGCTCAATCATGCTAACATTAGTTTAATCTGATTTGTGAGTGCCTAATTCTCCGTTTATTGTACTCTGTGCAGAAGCTGCAAATGAGGAAGAAGCTGAAGATGATGACGATATGGATGGTTTACAAACTGATGATGAAGATGAGGATGGCAATGGTTCTGACAAGGAAATGGGAGTAGATGCTGAGGATGGGGATGAAGATGACACTATTACACTTAGAAAGTTGGCTGAACAGGTGTGTGAATATGAAGACCTGAAAAGCATTTGCATGCATATATAAATTGAATCTAGGATAACGAGTTTATCAAGTCTGCATGCAATAAAGGAATTTTAAATTATGTGTGTGTGAACTGTAATATAGGAAATCCTAGTATTCGACAAATCTCAATTTGCTAATGTCATTATCCTTGTCCTGATTCCTGAAGTTGTTTTATTTGATACTGAAAGACTTGATTAATTGAATTAGAAACTCATTGTTTCACTATTGTGTTTGATTCTATGTTTTAAAGACCGGACCGGTCATTGAACTAGAAAAGGAAGTGGTTCATAGTTAAGTGGACTGTGGTTGAACTGTCGTTACTGTTATAATGTATTTTATTATGAACTTCAATTTTAAGTAACATTATTTGTAAGTGTATAGAACAAATGAAAATCCTAAGGTTTAACATTAAATTAATCTTTTATGTTAATATTGAGATGTAAAATATTTTAATTTTAGTTGTTGTTTTGTTGAAATATTTTAATGATTAGTGTTAAAATAGTTACATTTCAGCAATTCAGTATTATATTAAGTAAAATAACTTGGATGAACATAGCCATAGAAGCACATCGGCCACTTGGTACAGCTGCTGCCAATGCATAGTGGTGGCATTGGGTTGTGTTTGATCCCCAACTCCAGCACTTTCGGATATAAGTGCTGTCTACCATGTAAGAGTGTGTTTCGATGGAGGAGTTTGGAGGGGAAGGGAGGGAAGGAATAATTTTTTATTTTAAGTGAACATTCCCCTTATTTGAGATTTTTTTAAAATGAGAGGTTATCATATGACCTTCCAAATTCCAATCATCCCTTATTCATTTTTATAAACATTTTATAATTTTCTCAATTTAGAAAATGAAAAATTACCCCTCCCCCTTCCTCATCCTCCAAACTCCTCAATCCAAACATACCCTAAAGTGAGTGTCCAGTTCAATACTGGATCAGTTCAGTCAAAGAACTGGACGGTTTTCAGCAATAACCAGCTAATTCTTTGACTTGTTACCAGTTCAATTGGGGCTTAACCGGTCCAGTCCATTTTTCAGAACTATGGTCTGATTGATTCAAATTTATATTTTTGAAGAATAGAAGTTTTTTGTCGTCGGCCCCCCCTCCCCCAAACACAAATTGTGTACTTTCTTTCATCTCAAATATTATTCATTCATCATTTGTTGTTTTTTTGGTCTTTATTTATCATTTATTGTTGAATCTTAAAATCTGATATAATTTTTGTATCTTTTGCCCATAGGCGAAATCATTCCGGCCCCATGACTCGGATGATGACGACACGGATGATGACTATAGTGATGATGAAGAGTTGCAGTCCCCAATTGACGAGGTGGATCCTTTTGTTTTCTTTGTGGATACAATCAAAGGTAAGCTATAAAATGTTGACGTTCATCATTGCCAACATCATCATCATTATTGCTGTTGTCTGACACGCCCACCTTTCAAAATAAATTTCCTGTAGTGATACAATCATCAGATCCGTTGAGGTTTGAGAACCTCACCCAGACACTTGAGTTAAATTATCAAGCTCTTGCTAATGGGGTTGCCCTGCATGCGGAGCAGAGAAGAGCAGAGATTGAAAAGGAAAAATTAGAGAAGTCATCAGCTGCCATAGCTTCTTAAGCTTTTGGATGTACATTCTTGGCTATTGATTTGCTTTTTTCTCAAGTTCTCACTCTTTATCCATTCTTGGTAGGAGAATCAGAGGGTTGCCTATTTATTTGAGGCATTTGTTGGCTCTGTGGTCACTAGTTGGTCTATGAGCCTTGAAGAGTTTGCAGTTTTGAAGTGGTCGGAGCTTTGTGCACCGAAGTTGCCATTGTCTTGAGAGGTTGTTGGATTCAGGGAACTGTGGAGTTAGCACTTTCCCCAGGTGGTTCAGCTTATTGTTTGGTGGTTCGGGGCCATCCTTCGGGGAAAGTGCCCATGCCTGTGTTGCTCCCCCCCCCCCCCCCTTTTTCCAGTCCCCATTTATTTGAGTTGACACTATCATCTTTTTCCAATATATGGGAACCCTATTTTGTCCTTTGATGAGTGCAGCAAGGGTTTCTCGGATACGAGTTCTGTAATATTTATTGCCCGTCACATAGACGGGTAATGTAGGATCGCCAATTGTTGTAGTATCAAAAATTTTGTTTTACAATCTTTTTTGGTCATAATTTTTGGGTTGAGAGTATAGTCCACGAGCATTGATGAAGGGAGGAGTTTTGGGTTATACGAAGCTTTTTAAGGGTGGCTTACTACAGATTGTAAAACAGTTATCTTCATTCTTTATGTAATATTTTGTGGGAGGAAATCAGCTTGATTCATGCTAGTGGGGAATGACATTTTATGCCAATTTGTTTTGTAGTGTTTCAGAAGCCTCAACATACCACGTGATCAAATGGAACCCTTGCCCCGCTCTCGACCACTCCTAAAAAAATGTATGCTGATGGTTTACGATTGTATCATGGTTAATGTAAGTATTTATTGGTAAGTTTTTCGGATAGTTCAAGATGATATTGGTTAATAATGTAGTTGTGAAAATGGGCTAAAGTTGATGGGCTGGCCCATATGGCTCCGTATGTGGGTGGGCTTGGGCTGCCAAATGGATGGTTGAAAGGGTTTGGGAAAATGACCCTTAGGTGCAGCTTGGCTTTAAAGGTGGACAGTTTAGTTCTTTTTAAAAATTAACAAGTATTTAATTAATTTAACTAATAATTGATATATAGTTAACTAATAATTTATCTTTATTTTTAATACTTGATACGTGGTTAACTGTATATAAATTATTGGTTAAAGTAGTTGAATACTTGGTTAATTTTTGAAAGGAACCAAACTGTCCACCTTTATGGTCCTAGGGGTCATTCTCCCAAAGGGTTTAGGGTAAGCCGAGCTCACATTTTTTAGCACAGTACCACAGCTCAAAATGGTGCGATAGCAAGTGGCACCTTCCCTGGTCACCAGGGGTTGTGGTGTTTAAGGTGGGGGTTTGATTCCCTCACACCTCTTTCCCTAATGCTAAATTTAGAATGTTGAAGTGATGTGGTAGAGTGATTCATAATGTCCTAGTTTGGAATAGGATGAGATAGAAAGGTAAAAGAATATTATTATATTGTTTGGAAGTCTTTAATAAGGAACTAGAGGAAGTTTCTCTCCCTTGTTGGAGTTATAATGGTAATTAATAGACAGGAATAAATTATAAATTTAACTGTCAATATTACCTTTTTAATTTAATTGTTGAGGAAATGACATGAAAAAAGGGTGAAAGTGTTGAAGGTTAAAATTGTGAGTGATTATCTAAAAAAAAAAAAGGAAGTGGCCCATTCCAAACTTTCAAATTTTGGAGGGTATGCAAATTTGAGATTTTTAGTGGTAAGGAGAGGTTTGAGTAATTGAGTTTTCCTTCTTAACGATTCTATTCTCCTATTTAAAAAACTTTCAAACAATGAGTTTTTTTTTATTATATTTCATTACTAGCCACCCTAATTCATCTATCCAAAACATAGCCTTAATTTTTCTCATAGGTTTTAATAGGAGTCTCATACCTTAACTATTAAAAAAGAGGATGGAAATTTTTTTAGTTATTGTATTGTATAAGAATTGGGAAGATTGCAAATGAAACATATGGATTAAGTGTATTTTATAAAATTTTAAATCTGAACGCAGAGAAGTTTAGGGTTACAGTTTTGTTGGCTAGTTAGTAGGCTTTTTAGGCTTGGCTTTATGAAGCCCTAGCTCACATAGATTAGGGTATCAGTGGGTCTGGTTGTCTCACTTTGATATCTTTGGTTCATAATATATTAATACTTATTATGGTGTGGAAAAGTGTTGATTAGTCTTTAACATATTATTTTTCTCATTTTAGTTCTTGACACTTATAAACTCATTTCAATTTAGTTTAATTTAGTTTCTCTGTTTATGTACTCGTTATCTACTAAATGGAAATGTTGATGTGTCACTATTAAAAATGACTTGGCACCATTATCTGCCAATGTGACAATTTGATAAACGCTGATTGGATCAATACACTTACAATTTGGTTTATGACATTTGATTTTGTTCTCAATTTTATCTCTAGCATTTGAATTAGCTTGTAATTTAGTCCTTGACATTTGAACAAGGTTACAATATGATCCCTGATATTTAAATATGGTTATAATATGATTCTTGACAATTCAAATTCAAATTTAATTTTAATACATTGTGAGTGTAAAATTTTTTTACACTGTCAGTATGTGTTTACATATCATTAATGAGTTTGATTATCACAACAACTAAGAAGTCTAACTCTTTTAATGATGTGTCAACACATTATTGAATGACAGTAGATCAAAATTACATTTTTCAAATTTATCATTTGAATCTTAAATATAAAATTTCAGCTTGAAATTACCTCTAGCAACACAACGGAATTTGGGATAAGCTTTAAGACCAAATTCATATAACATTTAACATAAATCACAAGTAACTGGTTCAACAAAAGATTCTTCATTAGTACATTTTACACATAAGTTTGCTAAAAAATAATAATATAATTGTCGTAAAAAAAAGCAGTGCAAAAAATAATGCTAAATAAATGCATATATATATATATTATATTGCAATTTTTTTTATAGCAATTACATTATTTCTTTGAGTAGACTTATGCGTAAAATAAACAGGTGATGACTATTTTTTTTTTTGAACCAGTTACCCATGGTTCATGTTAATGTTATATAGATATGACCTTACATTTTATTTCAAACTCCCTAGTGTTGATGAAAATTATTTCAAACTCAGATTGTATTTTTAATATTCAAATGATAAATTTGTATATGGATCATATTGTAACCATATTTAAATGTCGGGGACCATATGGTAACCTTGTTCAAATGTCATGGACTAAATTATGAGATAATTCAAATATCAGGGACTAAATTATAGGTTAATTCAAATGTCAAGAACAAAATTGAGAATAAAATCAAATGTCAAGGACTAAATTGTAAGTGTATTCATCTGGTCAGCAACTTTCAAATTGCCATATTGGCAGATAACAGTGTCACTTCATCCCTAACGATGACACATTAGCATCTCCGTTTTGTAGATAACGGGTACACAGATGGAGGGACTAAATTAAAATGAGTTCATGAATGTCGGGAATTAAAGTGAGAAAAATAAAATTTTAGGGACCAAAATAAGAATGAAAGCAAACATAAGGGACAAAATTTGGGTTGTAGTCTAAAACATATGAATTCAACTGTTTGGATAATGTATGGATCACAAATCTTGCCCAATATGCATATCATATACAAAGTAAGCAATCGACTATGACATTTTATTCTGTAAATGTGACTGACTTGATAGTATAGTCAAATCTAGACCAATATTCTGCAAATATTTGCTGTCACATAATATGACATGATAAGAAAAAAAATGTACCTTCCTTCTCTGTTGTCCTAATTTTTTAAAAATTGATTGCCAGCATCACTGCCATTATCACTATCGCCACTACCATCATAGCTACCATCGTCGCTTCCACCGCCACTTTTGCTATCATTATAACTATGGTCTCTTTTAGATAAGCAACTTATATAAGTGCTTATATAAGTACTTATTTGAATAAAACTTATTTAATAAGCTTTACTATTATAAGCGGGGTCTAAAAAATGTTAAATAGCGTTTGGATAGATTACTTTGAGAAGAGCTTTTCAAGAGGAATAGGTATCGTGTATTTGAAAGATATGATATAAATTGTGTTAATTCATTAAGGTTAATTTTGTCTAAATTATTATAATGCCAGTGAATGTCGAAGTTATTTTTAGCTTTCATAAAGACTTATTTTTATATGCTTGATTCTTTAGCTTATGAAAATAAGTCTGAAACAACTTATAAGAGTTTCAAAAGGTTTTTTAAAAAGCTTATCCAAACGGAATAAAAATACTTCATAAGTGTCTTAAATAAGTTGGTTATAAGCTATTCCAAATGAGGCCTAAAATATTTTCTTTCATTACTATCATTGCCACTATCGCCACCCTTACTACTTCCACCTCCTCCACCATCATTGCTATTGCTAGTACTATTGCCATGGCTACCACCAGCTGTAGTCACCATCACTATCGTCGTTGCTACCACTTCCACTCTCACTGTAGTTTCCACTACAATCGCCACCTTATAGTATTAAGTGTCTATTAACTCGTTTATACTATAAGGTCTTATCCTACTTTTATAGAGCTTGGATTGATTTTTATTTTAAAAAGTACTTTTATAAGTTTTTAAGTGTGTTTAGATGCAACTTTAAAAGAAGTAGTAGTTAAAAAAAATAATTGTTACGGATTTTTTGGAAGCTAATGATCCCCAACTTTCATAAAAAAAAGAAGAAACAATTTTTAGTGTAATTTTCTAAAAGTATTCTTTGCCTTTATTGAAAATTATGTCATCTCTTTTCTCCATTGCAAATCCTATTCACAAACGCTTCCCTTATTCTAATTTATGATAGTTTGTTTTGTGATTCACCAAATGCCTCATTTGTTGGTTGTTTTATCGCATCTCACAACTTCACCTCATCTTATGTAATAATGATAGATTCTGGTTTGTATTGTTTCTTTGTTTGGATTTTGTTTGTTGTTTGATTTAATTTAATTTTTTTGATTTCATTTAATTTTTTGACGATTTCATTTTTTTTACATTTAAAGGGTTTTTAGGACATAATAGAAATACAAGATATGATCTTTCTCAATTTAGGTTTTTTTCAGATCACATAATATTCCTTCTTTTAGATCACATGATGAAAAATTTAACTATTACTGTTCAAGTTTGTGAAGTGCTTCTAAATGTTATTTTTAATAGTTTTACTATAAAAAAGTTTTTTTTATTCTTCTAAACAAACTTAAAAAGTACTTTTCAAATATTATATTCAAATTCAAAATAACTTTTTTTTTTAAAATTTTTTTTACTGAAATTTCTTTAATATAAAAAGCCATTTTTTCATAAGCTTATCCAAAAGAGTTCTTATACTCTTAGGCCTTATATTATGAGACATACCAAATGGTGCCTAAGTTTTTTACTCCAATCTTTAGAATAAAGTAGTCAAACTAATTAGGTGTGTCTTAGTTGATAAATTGAACTTTATGTGGGCGAATTGTATCTGCAGTATATGAGTTTGAATCTCATTAAAAGTACATTGTGGTCAAGGTCAAGTCAACGCCCATGTTGGAATTAGTCCCCCACCTATACGGTGTGAAGAAATCTTGTAGTCTTACAATTTTTTTTTGAATGAGGTTATTCAATTAATTTTGTTGTTTTGCTTATTTTATGCTAAACCTTTTATTTCAAGAGAAAATTATTAATTTCCTTTGAAACATACATGTTTTCTTAATTTCACCATCTAATTGAGATGAATTAAAATATGCAATGACTCAAATAAAAAATTTAACTTTTAGGGTTCTAAATTGAATAAACTTGAATATCAATATTTTGTATTTTTCTAATTTTTATTGATATTACTTTTTTTAATTTCAATTCACTATTTGGATATTATATTTAACCTTATTTTTTTCTTATATAAAAGACATTATAGACTTAAGAAAAGGAAAAAATATATAGGCATTAAAGAAATTAAAAATCATGGTATCTAACACACTATGATAAAAAATATGATTAACATTGTATGAGTTATTAGCTCATTGTGTATTTAAGATAATTAATTTCTTTAAGTGTTGGCTCAAGGTTACTTGCCTATAGTTTGATTAGATTAAGAAAACATTTGAGATTATAAAATCGCCCATAGTGTGCACTTGTGACAAAAGGAAGAAAAAACCTATAATATTTTTCTTTGGCACAATTTCAAAAGTAGTGTTAAAATTGGATTGGACAACAAATTGACAAGATTTTTGGTAAACAAATTAGTTGAATCAGATGACATTATAAAAATAATTTCATGCAATAATATAAAATATATAAAATATTTTTTTAAAATAATGACCAACTAGTTTAACCAAATGAACTAGACAATTTAATTAGATTTTAACTAGTCTAAAATTAAAAGAATTTAATTATAAGATTAAACTACTATCATCTAAATATTCAATTTACTGTCTAACAGATTGAATTGTCTGATTTACTCCAGCTATGACAACAGTTTCCACAAGTACTTTTCTAATAAAAAAAGAAGCTTTTGTTTTTCTGAAAAATGCTTATCCAAACGGGATCCTACTCACCTGCTTTTCTTTTCCAAAAGCAACACCTTGTCTAACCAAAACAAAAACAGAAGAAAGCATCACACGTTCTCAGTTTCTCACGCACGCGCTCCCAATCGGATTCTACCGAATTTGGTGGACCCCAAAACTTCCAACAGCAGAAATTTCAACTTTCAAGCTACTTAGCAGTCAGTCACCGCACCACACCACACAAAAATTTTGTTGCAGAGAAAGAGAGAGAGAAAGAGAGACCCAAATTGAAAAGTGACGACTGTGATGATTAGCATATCATCATCATGGCCGCCATTACCAGAATCTCCTCTACACTTCGCTTCTTCTTCTTCTTCCTCTTCCTCTCGTCGCTTCTGATTTCCACTGTTGGCGCCAACCACGGCGGCGTCTTCAGCGTCAAATACAAATACGCTGGCCAGGAACGCTCCCTCTCCGCCCTCAAAGCCCACGACTACCGCCGCCAGCTCTCTCTTCTCGCCGGCGTCGACCTCCCCTTGGGCGGAAGCGGCCGCCCCGACGGCGTCGGGTCCGGGTTTTTCTTTCCTTCTTTTGGTTCCTTTTTTTTTTCTTTTCAGTTTTCTGTGTGATTCGGGTAATTGAAAGCGAAATTGGGTGTTTGATTTTGAAGGGTCGGGTCGGGTCGTATGGGAATCTCATAATGGTTTTATGAATGTTTGAGGTGATGTGCTGAATTGGGCGTTTGTGTGTTTTTGTTTTGTGGATGTGTTTTGTAGGCTTTATTATGCTAAAATTGGGATTGGAACACCTTCAAAGGATTATTATTTACAGGTGGATACTGGGAGTGATATTATGTGGGTTAACTGCATCCAGTGCAGAGAGTGTCCCAGCAGAAGTAACCTTGGTGTATGTCTCTTCTCCACCTTCATTTGGGAGAGTTACTAACCTACCCATGTTTTTTTTTGAGAGATTCTTAGGTACACCTTGTGTAAGCTAGCAATCCTGCACCGTTGAGTGTGTACCACATCAGCTATGCTGGCTTTCCACTTTAACCACAAAATTTAATTTTTTTAAGAGTAAATGTCCGTTTTTGTCCAAGCGATATCACATTGGTCCTCTATTTATCAACGACATCAAATTCAAATTAGTCTTTCAATGATAATTAATGCTTTCAGTTTCATTCTCCATTTATTAGCGACATCAAATTAAGGACCGATTTTATGGCATAAATGTGATATTGAAAGACCAAGTTGATATGTTTATAAATGGAGGGCCAATGTGATGTGTCGTATATCTTTGGAGGATCAAATTGGACATTAACTCTCTTTTTTATTTTTATTGATAATCATTTGTGTATGGATACTGGAAGACAATGATGGCCTACATGATGACGTGGTACACACTCAATGGTACAGTGTAAGATGATTGTCTTACTCCAAGTGTACCTAAGCATGTCTCTGTTTTTCTCCTGGGTACTGGTATGTTGATGAGTTGTCGAACATTTATTGTTTGCTGGTTATCCTTGGTGGATTGGTAAACATTTAGTGAAAAATAACAATTAAAAAATGTTTGAAAACTAGCAATTAATAAATGTTTGACAGCTCATCAACGTAGTACCTAGGAAAAAAAATGGGTATCATAGCAATTCCCCTTCATTATTGATTGTTTTCTTTTTAACTTTCTAAGAATTTACATCTAGAACATTGTTATCCACATGTATGGCTGAACCATGTACAGCCACAACACTGTTGTTCTTATTCATTTGATTTCTTTTCTTTGAGTATCACAGATAGATCTTACACTCTACGACATAAAGGAATCATCCTCTGGTAAACTAGTTCCCTGTGATCAAGAGTTTTGCAAAGAGATAAATGGGGGTCTTCTGTCTGGATGCACGGCTAATATTTCCTGTCCTTATCTAGAGATATATGGTGATGGGAGCTCCACTGCAGGTTACTTTGTAAAAGATGTTATACAATATGCTCAAGTGTCTGGGGACCTTGAAACTGCTGCAGCTAATGGAAGTGTTATATTTGGGTGAGTTTTCTTATGGCAGTAATGCATTTTTCATTTTTTATTTTATGTATTTCTGGATGTTTATTACTGTTGATCTGTTAACATTAATTTCATGTGAACACTGAAACATGGAATGACTTGGATCTTCACATGTATGTTTATATTAATGAATCCTGTTGCTATAGTTGCACTAACATAAGTTCTCTTATCTAGATATTGTCTTAAAGTTAAAGTGGGTGTACTTAAGTATCGATGGGTATAGCTTTTCAAAATTGTTAATTAGGCTTTTTGTTTCATTAAGAAGCATAGAAAATTGTTCCAAGTTCTCACAAAAATCAATATTGGTGTTTGTGAAAATGCAAAACTTCAATTAGAGGTATGGGTTAGCTTCTGCTTTAAGTAAGATTGAGAAGACAGTGCGAACATTGATATTGATAGGTCTGTGCTTCTCTCAGCTCTCCATTTATTTTGTTCCAAGCCGGAATTTACTGATCTGATCAGAAAAGTGGTTAAATGTGCACCTTACTCAAACTGAAAATAAATTTTAAAGTGAAAAAGTGCTGAATACTTTCAGCACATGGGCAGTCACTGAATGTATCAGCAGCAACTATTTCCTTATTTAAATCATAATTGACAAAAATTTTCTTTAGTTTAGCCTTATTAATTATATTAAATGATAATAATTTCCTTAAATTAAATTTCAGCACTTAAAATTAACATATTTTCAACAAATAAATTCATTGCTAAGTTTTTCAGTTTTATCAAAGATGCCCTGAGTAAAAAAGTATTGTGTATACTGACACTTACACTTCTATAATATTGAGGCAGTGAATAAACAAAGACACATATAGCCTTAACTTAGGGCACACTTCAAGAAATACCTCTTCTAATAAACAAGTTTATGGGATTCTGGAGGCACTTATGTTATAATAGTTTCCTGGTGATTCTTCTTGTGTGTGATAATTTAACTTTGTGTATTCAAATATATCCTTTTATTCTTATTTCCTATAACTATAGGGCTACATCAAAGGTATACTTTGAGTCTGTATCTTTTTACCTTGGTTTTGGACGTACTCAGTGGGCACATCCAGGATCAGTGCATGCTTTTTGCAGATGACATAGTTCTGGTGAAAGAGTCGAGAAAAAGAATAAATGATAAATTCGAGTTATGGAGAGCTGCTTTAGAATCACATGGTTTTCAAATAAGTAGAAGTAAAACAGCGTATGTGGAATGCAAGTTCAACACGAGCTAACAATGAATTGGAGGTGAAAATTGAAGATTATACCATTCGACAAGTTCAGCGATTTAGGTATCTTGGATCTATCATACAAAGTGTCAGGGAGATTGCAGGAGACATAACTCATAGGATCCAAGCTGTGTGGACGAAATGGAAAAATGCATATGGCGTTATTTGTGATCGCAAGGTACCTCTTAAGTTTAAAGGAAAATTCTACCGAACTGCCATAACATCAGCAATGCTTTATGGTACCGGATGTTGGGTAGTAAAATGCCAACAAGAACATAAGGGTTGCGGAAATGAGGATGTTGATGTGGATGAGTGGACATACTAGAAGAGATAAAATAAGGAATGAATGCATTAGAGAGAAAGTTGGAGTAGCACCTATTGATGAAAAGATGACTAATTTTCGCTTGAGATGGTTTGGTCATGTGAGAGAAGAATTGTTGTGACTGGAAAAAATTGCGACGGGAGTAGCGAGAAGAAATAATAATTAAAAATAATGGAGTCGCCACCAATCGTTTATTGAGTATAGAAAATGACTAACAAAACCCTTTAAAAAGATTTAAAAATAAAATGGTCTGCACAGGGAGGGTGAAAACTTAATTCCACTTCACCCCTGATACATCCGTCCTAAGACAATTATCTTAAGCTAAATGTGCAAATTTGAGAACCTAGATGATATCTATTTTACCCCTTAAACAAAAAAGAGAAATTAAATAAAAGCGAACAAATATTTACAAATTAGGAAAAGAAACTAAATTACAAAATTTAAAAGTTTGACTTGACTTGATACAATAGGGAACAAAGCCACGTAGTTCTTTAGAAAATTATTATTGGTTGCTTGATTTTAAATTAAGAAAATATTAAATTATCTTTAAAGGATTACAAATTAAATGAAAGGATTGAAAAATCAATTAAAAGGATTATTTTATTTTGTTTATTTTTTTCAAATAAAATCCACCATTGCACAGGATTCGAGACGACGCGAAGTCGCACAATAAATCTTTACGAATCCAAATGACCTTGAAGACAACACAAGATTGTACAATCAATTTCATTGGTCGTTGCATATATATTTATAAAAAATTGAATTTAACAAGTTGAGTATCAAGAAAACCATGAAACCAACAAAAACAGGGGGAGACTGATCGGTAGGTCAATCATTCGAGTATCTTGGGAAGGATCTGATTGATTAGTTGGAGATGAGAATGGGTAAGGATCTGGTGGTCGGTCGATTGGTGATGAAAATAGGGATGATCTGATCGATTGGTCAATGAAAAAGGGGGAAGGATCTGATCAGTTGGTCAGTTGGTCGCCCGAGAGATGTGAAAGGGATTGAATCGATTGGTGAAAAAAATGGGGAAGGATCTGATTAGTCGATCAGTCAGAGATGGGAAATGTGAGATTGGTTGGAGCACGATCGGTTGATTGTTGGAGATCATGGAACAAGGTTGATTGGTCAGAGGACGATAAATTGGTCATAGAAGAACAGGGAAGGGGGGTTGATCGGTTGGCTACGATCGATTTGGTTGGTCAGTTGATGGTGAACATAGGGTAAAGGTTATTGGTTAGAGATGATCATGGGGTTAAGGTAGTTGGTCGGTTGGGGAGATGATCTTGGTCGATCGACTATGGTCATGGGGTAAAAATAGTTGGTCGGTCGGGGAGATGATCCTGGGGAAAGGGTGATTGATCGACTATGATCATGGGGTGAAGGTAGTTGGTCGGTCAGTAGAAGATCCTGGGGAAAGGGTGATCGGACGGATATGATCCTGGGTAAAGGCGATCAGTCAAATATGATCCTGGGTGAAGGATGATCAGTCAGACATGATCCTGGGTGAAGGATGATCAGTCAGACACGGATGCTGGAGAGTTTTGGATTCATGTTTGCTGACCTGGGGTGTTGTTTGATGGTTATAGGAGTTGTGTGGGTACTGAGTTTGGAGGCAAGGTAGTGGGGGTACTGCGGTGATTTTTGTTGTTTGTGAGTGGCTTCGGGTGGTTTTTCTGGTGGGCGGAGGAGGGTCTCTGTTTTCTGGTTGAGAGGTTGGTTGTTGGTTTGGTGATGACTGGTTCTTTGCTATAGGGGAGATGGTGAGGGGCTATGAAGGTGCAGAATATTGGTTTGTGTGGGTTGAGGGGGTAAGAGATGAGTTGCTGTTCATGGCTGTTTTGCTTGTGATTATAGGGGCTTGATGCATTGGAGGAGTTGTGGAGGTTTCACGATGTTTGGATAGTTCGAGGAACAAGTTGTGGTGGTTTCGGCTAGAACTTGGATTATTTTTTGGCTAGGTGCTGGGTGGCAATTTGTTTGCATTTTGATGGGCGGTGTGCAGGTGTTGGTGTGTTTTGCTGCATGGAGGACGAGTCTCGGTTTGGTGGTGTTGTAGGCTGTGTGATGGTTCTATTGGTGGTAGTGTATAATGCTGTTCATGGTGGTTGGAGGTTGTATGATGGTGAATGGAGCTACTATTTGGGTGAGTATTTCATGTGAGTTTCTAGTTGTAAGGGAGAATGAGCTCATGGAAGGTTTGTGTTTTGGACGAAAACCTGTAAGGATGATTCTTGGAGGTTTGAGAAGTTGAGTTATTCATAGGGATTCAGAAAGAAAAATGAAACTGAGACTGAGAAGGAAGCCATACAAGAGTAGTACACAAAAATAAAACTCATGAAGCTGTCTAATTATTAAATCAAAGGTTAACAACAATAGAGAAATGTTGAGAAAACCTACCTCCACTCCAGCTAACTTGAGAAAATCTTCTTCCTTTCCCTTGGTGTAGGCACACTTAGCTTTTCCTGCTCTCTCCTGGTTGAGCTCTCTCCCCAAAAGATTTTTATCCCTCTCCTGGTCTCTTCATTTATGCTTCCTATATGGGACACTCCTCCCTTGGTGTACACTCCGAGACTGAGAAGGAAGCCATGCAAGAGCAGTACACAAAAATAAAACTCATGAAGCTATCTAATCATTAAATCAAAGGTTAACAACAATAGAGAAATGTTGAGAAAACCTACCTCCACTCCAGCTAACTTGAGAAAATCTTCTTCCTTTCCCTTGGTGTAGGCACACTCAGCTTTTCCTGCTCTCTCCCGGTTGAGCTCTCTCCCCAAAAGATTTTTATCCTCCTCCTAGTCTCCTCACTTACGCTTCCTATATGGGACACTCCTCCCTCTCCTTTCTCTCCTCATGTTGATGGTCAAGGGGTGGTTAGGTGAGGTCATGTCAACACATCCCCATCCCTTGTTTCTTGCTGACCGTCCCCCCCTTTTCACTGACCATCCTCCAACTCTCACCCGCCACTTCTCTAAAGCCACCAACTTTAGGGAAAGTCACGTGTGCTGATGGATATTTGGGAGGAAGGTAATGTGCTGATGGGTATTTTGAGGGGAAGTAACATGCTGATGTTTTTTTTTTTTTAAATTTAAATTTTCTTATTTCTTTATTTCTTAAAAATTCTAATATGACCTGGTCAAAATGGGGTGTTCAGAAGACTAGTTGAAGCCCAAGTGAGAAGAGTTGATCATATGGAGGATAGCCCTATAAACAGAGGTAGAGGAAGACCAGTGAAAACTAAGAGAAACAATTAAAAACAACCTCGACCTAAATGGTCTGTCTGAAAATATGGTATTTGACAGAACACAATGACATCGTTTAATCAATGTAGCTGACCCCACCTAGTGGCAAAAGGCTTTTGTTGTTGTTGTTGTTGTTCTTATTTGTCCCTCCTTTGGTGTTTAGAATGAGAGTTTTGTTGTTTTGTAGGTGTGGTGCTAGACAATCTGGAGATCTAAGTTCTTCAAATGAAGAAGCACTTGATGGAATACTTGGATTTGGAAAAGCTAATTCTTCGATGATTTCACAACTTGCTTCTTCTGGCAAAGTGAAGAAGATGTTTGCACATTGCTTAAATGGAGTAAATGGAGGTGGTATATTTGCTATTGGGCATGTTGTGCAACCTAAAGTGAATGTGACTCCATTATTACCAGACCAGTATGCCATTTGTTCAATAAACTTTAGAATGAAATTAGTTTTACTTCTAATCTTATTAATTACTCTTTTGTGGATAAGTTCTTAATTTTCTTATCATTTTTTTATTTGAATTTTCTCATTATTTGCTCTGCAAATATTTTAATGATATGTACTATTATGCCAGAATAGAATGTAGCTTATATTATTGAGTGTCACGCATGAATAATTTCTGATTCACATTTGGGCTTGTGGATTATTATCATAAATGCTTTATAGATCAGCTAAGATTATTGTGTGAAGTCTTAAAGGAAGTCAACTATAATTTATGCTTTGTAAAATTACTTCTTTTATCCAAAATAATGCCCTGTACATGCTTGAAGTCAGCTATAATATAATTTAAAATAAGCTCAAGGCTAAATCAGATTATTAACAAAGCTTTAATTCCATCAGTTTGTAGTGGCTACATGAATTTTTTGTAGAAGTAATTGAGATCCTTTGCATGAACTCTATGTTACCATAAACTTATACTAAATCTTGCATTTCATGTTGCCTAACACTTTAGATGCATCTATTCTTGGTTTTCTTGCTAGTCCTTTTTGTTTGTCTTGTTTGATTTCTCTTGCCTTATCTTGTAACTGATGTAAGTAACATATGTATCTCTAGCATTGCCTGTCCTTGATTTGCTGCATCCAATCTTTTGAGATTGTGACTTCTGCTAGAGTCATTAGTGGCTTGTTATGTCTCAACATCTACAGTCATATTTCCAGTTTCCACAAACTCCAAAGTTGTCGTCTAATCCCAAAATGTATTTTGATTCCCCAGACTTGAGTTGTTGGCAGAATAGTTTCCTCAACTTCAAATTATTCCCATGCAGAAAAAGTTGGAGAACATGCCATTGATTTTTATTTGGCTGGAATAACAATGTATCTTCAGCTAAATAATATATAAATTGATTTTATTTTACTTCTGGGGAATAGGGAAGTTATTATGCATTATGATTCATTTATAATCATTTTGTTACTTCTAAGCGAACAACTCATTATGTGGAACCTTTTTATTGCGATTTCAATGTTGAAAGTTAGCATTGTTAAAAAGCAACATATACACAAGGCATTTGGTTATATTTATTTTCTCTTTTGGTCTCCTAGGCGCAATACTAAATGGATTGTAGGCTTGACTTAGATTGAATGCAATCAACATGTTAAAGGCACCATGAGTAAAACCATATTTGGAGCTTCTTATTGTGGTGAAAATATGGAACGTAAAATGAATCTCATGTTAACTGAAGCAGGCAGTAGGGTTTCTGGCTATGTGATGGTGTAAAATCAAGTCAAATTTCATTATTTAAGTGGTCGTTAATCTTTGTGTTGTTCACTAACTAAAATAAATACTTGTACTTTTTTTTTCTTTATTCTAAATGAAAAACAAGATATCTCTGTTAAATGTCCATGATCATTCTCTCTTATGTTCTGGATGTTGGGCAATTTCGTTATGCATAGATAATTTTGTTTACTTCAATAGTTAGACTCTCTTTTCTTCTATTCAAGATAGATATTGGTTTACAAAATTCATCTTTTGATGTGTCATTTACAAATATGTTTTAGGCCACATTACAATGTCAATATGACGGCAGTTCAAGTTGGCCATACTTTCCTTAGTCTATCGAAAGATGCATCTGAGGAAGGGGACAGAAAAGGGACAATAATAGACAGCGGTACAACCTTGGCCTATCTACCTGAAGGGATTTATGAGCCACTAGTATATAAGGTATAAAAGAGTCTGACTTTTTGTAAATTTACATTACAATTGCATGTACAGTTGTTTGAATTACTTTCTTTTGTTAGATAATTTCTCAGCAACCTGACTTAAAAGTTCATACTCTCCACGACGAATATACATGCTTTCAGTACCCTGGAAGGTATGATGCATAATATACATTCACTAATCCTCATCTCTGTATTGCTATGTTTGATATTTGTGGTACAAAGGAGATGCTATAACTGGGGATTTATCAAATTTTTTTCTTTATTGAACACGCATCTGAAAAGAAATATGCATGCATCGACTTATGTTTAGTTTTTTGCTGTTGGTTGGAACAAGCATAGACGTTTTGGTAGTTTACTGTGTCATACAGGCTTTGGAAGAATTTTTTGTTGTATGCTAAGGTTTGGAAGGAAAGACCTGGAGTCTGTGGTTTTGATGGTGTTTGGCAGTGTTGTTAATAGCGCTGCCATGGCGTCAAGGCATGCCCCTACGGCGTGGCAGTTCAATGTGGCTCTGCCATAGCTGTGGTGAATGGCGTGCGCATTATTGAAAATGGCAGGCAGGTGAGAGCTTGTCTCATTTGCCCCATTTTCTCTTTCTTATTGCCAATATTTTGCTTAGTTTTAAAGGTAAAATTGTCCATTGGCAATGTCTGTTCTTCCCTGTTTCAGTCACTCACTCCTTTTATTGTTTTTTTTTTTAATAAATGGCTGCCATGCTTCAATATGGTGGTTGCCACGCCACAAACCATGGCATTTTTTGAGCTTGCTGCCATTGGCTGCCATACACCTTTGGCAACACTGGTTGTTGGTGTTTGTGGTTGTATTTTAGGATCTTTGGGTAACATTTTCCTGCCATAGCAAGTTTTTAAGGATAGGACTATTCAATGGGTTTCCCTTTGTAGTTCCATTTTGGAAAATTTTACAGTGTTTCCTTTCATGTACTTCTATAGTTTCCTCCTTTTGTTTCCTTTTTGGAGGGTATCTTATCCTCGTAGTTGTACATTTCTCTCTTTTCTTTTGATAGAATTTCTTCTATACAAAGGAAAAAATCACTGTAGGACATAGTAATGAATGTTTGGTCTGAAATTTGTTGTTATTTCCTTGTATTTCCTGTAGCCGGTTTTATAGTATAAGTTTTGGTTCAAAAATTGTTTTATTATTCCCATTTGAGCATGATAATGTGCTTACTTTAATCTGCAGCTACTGATGGTTTGCATCTTATGCTGTTATTATTATTTGATAATTTTGATATATAATTGGGTAAGAAAGCATTCATCTCCAGCAGGGAGCTATCTACTATGATCATAAGAAAAATAAGTTGTGTTATATTCTTTTCTAAAGGTGTTAGCTATATTCTTTTCAGATAAGTAACAAAAAATTCCATGTCACATGATTCTCATAAATAATATACTGACTGCTAATTGTATTTCTTGATTATGTGACTGACGTCATTCATGATGTTTCTGAAGTTACAATATATTGTAGATTTAATTTTATGAACTTTCTTATTGAGTATGTATTTGTGGAGTGCTTCAATCTGCTCCATTAGCATATCCTATGCCTTTATTTCAGTATCTGCTCCATTCAGGTGTGTAATGGCTATTTCATTTTATGTTGCAGTGTTGATGATGGATTTCCAGCTGTCACTTTTTATTTTGAAAATGGACTCTCCTTGAAGGTTTATCCACATGATTATTTATTCCTCTCCGTAAGTATATGGAAAATCCCATTAGATCTTTGTTGTTATGGTTATCAGAGGTTTATTGAGCTTGTTTTGGGGCCTATTGTAGGCATTCATTATCAGACAGAATACATATCGACCTATAGCCGGCCTTTTCTGTCATTATATATTGGTCATGTCAATAATCCCTTTCTTAAGTGTTGCATAAGCTTTCTCTTTGAGACTGCACTCCAACTACAAATACTGATTTCGGTTTAAGGATTTTATACTAGCAACTTATATTATATGATGAGAAACCGAACAACATGTACTCTTATTGAAATTCGTCATTTTTTAAAACTGCACTTGCTAATAATGACTACCTGCAGTTTTAGCATGTTAAATCTTCGTGTACTCAAATGTTTGGCCAACACGGCATCATTTAAGCAATGTTTTCAACTTTTTAGTTGTGATCTTGTTTAGGAATTCTATGGCTTTTGCTACGAATATCTCAGAATATCTTTAATGTATCTTATAATATCTTCAGAATATTTTAGAAGATATTGTGGAATTAATTAGTAGTCTTATTATATTAGTGGGCTTGGGCTTGTACTAAAAGTACTAAACTATTATTTGACTTAATTATTAGTATAAATAGGTGTAGTGCTTTGTATTTTAAGTATACTACATCAATCTAATAGAATATTATTGAAAGCATAATTTATCTTTTCCTCATTCCCTACCTAAACCCTATAATTTCAACATGGTATCAGAGTGATACCATCCTTCATGACCTGGTCCCATCACTATTCTGCTGCTGAGTTCCCTAAAATTTGGAACTCCTAAACAATGACGGTCTCTGTCCCGTATCTTTTCTGACAAACACTTACCACTGTGCCCACTGCCCAACGGAAAGTTTCCCAGTCATGCCTCAAATCTTGCGAGCCCTCACTGCTGCATGTATTTTTCTTTCTGGCAACCTTTTTCCCTCCTTTCCCAGTGTCCGTGTCTGATTGGGAGGCTTTTTCTCTCTGCCCACGCTGCCATCTGGTCTGGCAGATCACTAAAATCAACTCTGTCCACCACTGTCAAGGCTTGTCCTGCTTCTGCCCTCTGTCTTCTGGGTCTCTGAGTTTGCCATCTGGTTCAGTAGAACCCTAAAATCAACTCTGTCCGCCACTGTCAAGGCTGGACCATAGTCCTCAACATCTCTTCCCACCGATAAGTAATTTTGGTAGTGATGTCTCTTCTTGCCTGGTGATTTCTCCTATATCACTGATGAATCATATCGGTGATAAATTTTTTTGGCTGTGATTCTTACCAGCCCATGTTTATTTTCTCTTTGTTCTAGCTTTGTGTTTGGCTCTGCTGTGTTCTCTTCCAGCCACAAGCTATTGATCAAGCCGATTCAAGCTGTTTTTGAGCTGGATTCAGTTTTCATGGTTTATGGGTCTCCAATATAAACTTGTATCAAATTAGAACTAGTAACAAATCCCAACATTGAAGTATTAAAAAACTCATGATAGAAACTGGAAATCAGGTATAGTTTTATGGAAGAAAGTGAAACCACTGAGAAACTCTTCTCTCCTTCACCGATATTATAGAGATATCAGTTTAGAGGAAGGTCTGTACAAGTATACCTCTCATTGTATGAACTGAAAAAGAACGAAAGAAAAGATAGAGCAGCACTTTGTGGGTCTGCTCTCGTCCTATCCGCTTAATTCTTTTCTTACCCCCTCCCTTCTCCCTTTACATTTTATCACTCCCCTCTAACCAAAATCCCCTCCTACCCCGTCACTTTCTCTCTCCTCATACCACATAGGCATTCTGTTAGCATTGTCATGAATATTCCTTCCCTCCCTTTCCTTGTACACGTGATCAGATTCACTACCCATTTTACCCCTCTTCCTATAATACACCTTTGTAATAGGGGGTTTAGCATTATATAAACAAAAATGTCAAATATCCTTGATCATGAGACATATAATTATCACTATAAATAAGAACCAGAATTGCAACAGTAGTGATTAATATTGACATGATATAGGTAAGTAAATCCATTAAGTAGCCAAACTCGAAAGAAAGATCATTATTTATAGTCCAAGACCTTATATATTGATGGATAGAACTGTTATTGATTGGATGAATAGACAGACAGATCGACCGAAAACTATAATTAACACTAAAATACTAGGAAGAGGACGAATAGACAGACAGATCGACCAAAAACTATAATTAACACTAAAATACTAGGAAGAGCCCACATACGGCGAAGATTTTTTGTTGCTGTGGGAGAAGTAGAAGTCCCACCCCTATTAACATAGGAACTGGAGGTGGAATGAAAAGTATGATCCATGATTGCTTGCCTGGAAATTACCGATGTGTGTCTTTCTAATGTCTCTTCCTCCTTGGCCATGCAACATTCCAACCAACTCTTTTTGGTTGTGCATCATTTCAGCCGTTTTGCTGAGATACATTTGCAGCAGTGTATTGCCTCTCCAGCATCTTTGGCATCCCTAAGTTGTCTTTTCAGCTATGATTTATGGAGCTCACATTATTTTTAGGATTATTTTCTTTTAGCATGTTAATTTGTAACAAGCTTAAAGCTTAGTAAACTTTAGCTTAAGTGGGAGTGTTAGAATATCGCAAAATGTCTTTAGTGTATCTTATAATATCTTTAGAATATTTTTGAAGATATTGTGAAATCAATTAGTCCTCTAATTGAAGAAGCAATCTTAGGAGTTGTTTCCTAATTTCATGTTTTTTGATTTGTTTCCTTATTTAATTAGGGTTATGAGTCTTATTGTATTAGTGAGCTTAGGCTTGTACTAGTAGTACGTACTTAACCTCATTATTAGTATAAATAGGTGTTAGTGCTTTGTATTTTAAATATACTATATCCATCTAATAGAATATTATTGAAAGCCTCTTTTTTCTCTCTTTTCCTCCTTACCTACCTAATCCCTAAGATTTCATAAGTTAACAAGAGTCATAAATTAGTATAAAATTAATTTTGGGTAGAATGTATTTTGGAATTATTTTTGAAAAAATTACTTTTGGACATGAGTTTTGCCTTTGAGAATGTTCACCTAAATGTAATTTTGTTAGAATATGTTGTTTGGATAGTATTACATAAAATTACTTTTTAGGTGTGAAATTACCAAAATAAAAAAGAATGCATTGTGTTTTCTGTAAGGTTCAGTTTGGTGTTTGGTGTCCCCTTAAAAATAGGGGTGAAAAATTCATTGATGTGTTTTATATGGAAAATTGTATGAAAAACTCATCTGAATTTTGACCCCCAACTTTAAGGGGATACCAAAGTGACTATAAATTTATATTGTTTTAATGAGAACAAATTGGTAAATTAGACCCAAAATGCAGCTTGCCAAAATTACATTCTGGCCAAAAGTAACAAAAAGTTACTTCTGAACAAAATGCCCGAATGCATATTGAAAAACTTTTGCATAACATCAATTTAGCCCCAATATTAATTAAGAGATTCCAGAATGCATTCTGGAGTAGCAAACAAAACGTCACATTATCCTCACTTATTTTAAAACCTTATTAAACTAACATTATTATTTTTTTTTGTAATTTTAGATACTCACAGTAGTTTTATAATAATTTTTCCAAACTTTGTTAGTTAATCTGCATTACTGATTAGGTTTTATCATATTTTTATGAAAGTGTATTCTGAACATTCTTCCATAATAACTTTTTTCACTACACCTACAGCCCACAACAGCTTTTAAATACCTACAGCATTTTCCAACAAGGAATTATAACTCAAACTGTGCCCTATAATCGCCTTTGAAAATAATTTAAGCAATTGGGAAGTGTGAGTGGGTTCATTCATGGGCCTTAAGTTGAATCTACAGTGGCCTTAGAAGGCAAACATTCTTAAAAGCATATGCTTAAATGCCCTTGAAGTCAAAGCTCAACAAGGCTCACGTGTATCTTTTAGCTTTCCTAAGTGGGATGCAGCTTAAGCTTTCAGCCTCACCTAGGAAACAAGTGCATAGTTGTTGGTTAAATGTACTATTTCTTCCATGTTATTAGTTACTGTAGTTCTCCATTAATGCTGTCTATTCTTGTTAGTATTTAGGCCTGTCTATTGAGTAAAATTCTTTGCTTCATATTCATTGAGAAATATCCTTAGGCTTGTGGTCCTTTTAAAATGAGTAACCATCTCAATGGCAACTTGAACACTCACTCAAAGATATGGCTGACATCTCGTGTAATTCTTCAGTGCTTTGCATCTGAGAATTAGATTTTGTTTTTGAAGTTTTGTTTATAAATGAGCTGTGAAACTACAATAAAAGTAGTCAAATCACTTAATTCTCCCATAGTTTGAATCCTAATCTATCGTGAATGACATTTATCTTATCTCCTATTCCCCATTTTCATTCCGTGTGAAAACATGCAGGGCCTACATTTATGCTTCCTAATCATTATTTTTATGCCAACATTTTTAATATTCATAATCCTCATGTACCATACTTAAAATTAAATAATAATGTGCATCTCTACAGGAAAATTTCTGGTGTATTGGTTGGCAAAATAGTGGGGTGCAATCCAGAGATAGTAAGAACATGACCTTATTGGGAGGTATTCTCTTGAAATCTTTGTCTATGCCAATATTAGGATTTACAACTAATTTGCTGAGTAATGCTTCTGACTTTTAGTATCCTCTGCAGCTTTTTAATTATTATCCTTAGATCTAACTGTGTAAGGATAGATTGCATACGAACCTCTTTATACATACTTCCAGCTTGAGATCAGAATTGTGCATATGATTGTATTCTTATTTGTTTTTGAGGGGTTCATCTTATTTTGTACAGTTAATGACACTTGTAAGTACATTATAATGGTGAGTGTTGTCACACCCATGCCCCAAGCTTTGGACCAATTAAAATCTTGAACCATGAGGTGTCTTTATATCCAAAGAAATTGCAATTTTCAAACTTCCTATGAAAAACACTTTTTTCATATAAGAAACTTTTTATAGGACATTAAAAATCATATTTTAAATAATTCTATCAGCATATCTAAGAAGTCTAATCTCTACGCTGCACTCCTTTGATCCCGAACTTTGAGTGTTTTATTTACTGATGGGCTATAAAATTCTTTAAAGCTTCATTTCTCCTTTTTTTTAAAAGGGAATTTTAGAAGATATATGTAAACTGTTATAGATTAGAATGTGACCATAATAGCTATTATAAGAAGAGAAATAGTGATTTTCTTATAGCATTTTTAGGTAAAACATATTTTTGAACCTGATGACATTTGAAATAAACTGGTACTTTTTGGACACAGATCATGAAATACATATGTATAGGATCATGTAAGTTTCTTGAGTGGAACCTTGAAAGAAATTTTGTTGTTTTCTATATTTATTGTTAGAGAATATGAGGAGAGAGAGAGAATTGCGAACAGGAATGCACTAACTTAACATTGGTTAGGCTCCCTGTGTATATATATTTATACTAGAAGATTAGGTCAAGTATAACCTAACTAGTACAAGCCCAGCTGAATAACTCGAAGTACACACCAACACAATGTTGCTCTCTATAATCTCCTCCTCAAGCTGGAGCATAGATGTGTGTGTTTCATTTTTTTTGATAAAAAACAGAAATTTTATTAGAGAGAACGGGGGAAAGTACAACCAAGGGAGGATAAGAAATCCTCCAAAACATAAAAAAGTAGATACAACAAAGAACATTAAAAACACTAAAAAATGCAACAAGGCTGCCCAGTCTCTCTGCATCTCTGAAATAACAAATTGCTTGAAACAATCATGAGCGGAACACAAAAGGGAAGGCAAAAACAAAATCCCATTCCTATCCCATAAAAAATTTAAGGGTAAAGAGACACCCTTAAAGATGCAAGCATTCCGCTCCAACCAGGTGCACCAAAGGGTTTTGAACATTGCACATGCCCATAAAAATTTTAGCATCCTTGTTTTTACCAATGCCCTTATAAAGAACCAACAAAAACTGTTCCAGAGTTGAGGGACACACCCAAAATGCTCACCAAGAATCCCAAAAAGATTATTCAAAAGAAAAGTAGCCACCTTACAATGCAAAAATGAGTGGTCTACTGTTTTGGGGCCAGATCTGCACAATAAGTAAGTGGCCACTTGAGAACTTGACATCCAGCAAAGTAGCCAAAAAGTTGACAAATTGGTCCTTCACATTGATTCCAGCCAACCCACTGTTTGACATACTAATTTTCCAGCCAGAAATTTCCTCAAAAATCTGAAGACTAATAATACTTTACAAACTTTTGCTATCCTCCTCAAGAATTACGATCATATCATCAGCAATTGCAACTGTGATACCACAAGGTCCTCAGGGCCTACCATCCCAACTTCAACTCCTCTGGAAATCATCCTACTGATCACATCTAAGACTAGAGTAAACAAAAAAGCAGAAAGAGGCTCCCCCCGCCTAAATCCTCTTTGGCTTTAAAACCAAGATTTAGGCTCTCTGTTTACAACTACAGAGAAAGTAGATGTTGAAAGGAAACACTAATGGTACTCTTATCCAGATTTGGGAGGTCAATTGGGTGGGGAATGTTCCTTTCTTATAGGATCCCTTGTCTATATTATCATGCTACTTTGCACAACTCGCCCATTATAAATTTGTTTTCAAGGTCCTAATCTTACTTGGGATTTTAACTTTCGAAGAGACTTGACTGATAGAGAAATTAATGAATTAAAGCACCAGTTGCTTTTACTTGAACATTAGAACATATTCATTTCTCTACCAATCCAGATAGGAGTTTGGACTTTGGACTCTTCCAGTGTGTTTTCTTGTAAATCCTTATTACATTCTCTTACTCACTCTGTAAACCATTGAAGGTTCCTTCTCAACAAATCCATTAGGCAGTCGAAAGCTCCCTCCAAGGTCAAATCTTTTGTTTGGAAGCGGTACATAACAGGATTAGTACAAATGACTTGTTGCAGATTTGTAGACCTCACATTGCTCTTTCTCCAAATATTTGTTACGACTTACGTGCATTGTGCAGATCTGGCTGAAAAACAGTAGACCACTTCTCAAGACCTTGGTGATGGGTAGTAAGAAGTCAATCTGACATTTTTACAACATTAAAGGACCTGGTTAGAGAAGATAAAATTTTATGAATTAAATTAAGAAAATGGATGAAACTATAGGTATCATAATATTAATTAGTTTAATTCTTTCCAATATATCAAGCATAAATCAGTTAGAGTATTTTCAGCTCTTCGGATACCTTATCCATTCCTCACCCTATTGTACATCTTCTCTTCTTTTTAATAATGCTTATGTTCTATCCACAAAAAGAAAATGGTTAAAGCAGGTTGAATTGGTCAACTTATATGGTTTGGGCTGTTGATTACTTTTGAGTCTTTTGCAGAATAGCTTTGGATTAAACTAGATGAACCTGCAAATGACCCAAGTATTAATTTTTTTCGAATAGGTCAAGTTGAAATGAAGTGAGACCTGACTATACTAAACTGAAACCTGAAATTGAAACTTAACAAATACCTTTGCCAGGCTCTTTTAGGCTATGTTTGGGATGGAGGAGTTTGGAGGAGAGGGGAGGAGAAGGGTAATTTTTCATTTCTAAATTAAGAGAATTATAAAATGTTTATAAAAATGAATAAGGGATGATTGGAAGGTTATATGATAATCTCTCATTTTAATCCTCATTTTTTAAAAATTCTAAAATAGAGGGAATGTTTACTTAAAATGAAAAATTACCCCTCCCTTTCCCTCTAAACTCCTCCATCCAAACATACCCTTAGTGAATTATCAGAGTCATATTGCGCTGGTGGCCCTCTTCCATGTGAGTTGGGGGTTTTATTTTGGGCGTGGGCATTTAGCTGGATCTTTGCGCAGTAAGAGCTGAATCATTTGTGTGGAGAATGTTTTATCACAACTTAAGTTCTATATTGGGAGTCTTTTGTGGAGGAAATGTATATGTATGGAGATAAAATTAATTTCAGTACTCTATAGTAAGAAATTGCAAGCTAATTATTTTAATATATGTTTTTTTATTTTTTTACTGGTGGTAGAAATCCTGATCACCTTTTTTCTAGATATTAATTATGTAAATCTTGATGGAGATTATCGATAATCATTTTGGATCTCTGGAAAGTTCACTTTCTATGATTATTCTGTAGCTTCACCCATATTTTTCTTTGTTGCAGATTTAGTGCTTTCAAATAAACTTGTCTTTTATGACCTTGAAAATCAGGTTATTGGATGGACTGAGTACAACTGTGAGTATCAATTTTTTTCTTTATTATTTCTTGTATTTTAATTTTTTTAATCTTTTCACAAGTTTTATTGATGATGCCTAATTTCATGCCATCAAGCAAGTCTTTCGTGCTTTCTTCAGTCTTTCTATTTAGTGGTTCTCTCAGTTTTATGCCAAGTGCTGAATAACACCATTTTATTTTACAAACTTTTCTAGCTATGTGCTTGCATGTTAAAGTAGTGTTCTTGCTCTGGTAGACAAGTGTGGATCATGTATCAGAGTCATTTTGTTTAGCAATCAATGATTTGCAACAAGAGAATCAGAACATGTCATAAAATGTCAAAATGAAATCGGACAAAGTTCCTCAGTTTCATGTGTCAGTTCAAATTCTTATACAATCAAGCCATACAATTGTAAAAGGTTCAAGGAATCAGCCTGCTCACTAACTATAATATGTTTTAAGATTCAAAGTATACAAACTAACTACCACTGCCTAAATATATTTAAAATTAGTATAATATTAAAATATACCTCCATGAATTTTAAAAATTAGGGATCAGGCAATTGGTGTTGGCATGCCAGCAAGTGCCCATGAGCACTGCTGGACAAGCTGCTGTGTGAGATGTGCACGACCTCTAAGATGTCATGTCCCCCTTTACTCTGTTTACTTCCTAATTTGGTTAATGAATGGTTGATTTTGGGATTGAGATAGGATGGTTATTACTATGAGAGAGATATCTGTCAAATCCGTGGGACACTGAAGAATGAATTTTGGTCTAACTATGGGAATTTTGCAAAGTTAACTTTGCTTGTTTGCATTTTCTCTAATTTTCGGTGTCAAATTCTTGGCTTGATCAGTAATTTTCCTTGTATGGAAATTTATATTTTGTATTTTGAGAAAGGCATAGTTCCATTTAGTTGATTGATTCACTTAGTCTGTTTGCTCTTCATTGAGAGCTGCTTGTTGTAAAAAGTGACGTCCTTGATTATTTCCTTGAACCACTAAGAACTTATTTCATGTCAGATTGCTTACTTATGTCTAATTGTTGAATTGTAGATATTATATGACAGCTCATGACATATTGAAATAAAAAATATATATATATATATATTTAGCTTTTACCTCTCTATGATTGGCATGTGATCTAATGAAGATTTGGGTTAAATTGCCAAGAAAATTATAAGAAATCATTTTGAATGACTTGCATTATTTCCTTTTGCATAACTGTTCATTTAATCTCTACTATGTTGTATCTCAGGTTCTTCAAGCATTAAAGTGAGAGATGAGCGGACGGGCACAGTTCATTTAGTTGGTTTCCACTATATTTCTTCTGCTTGCACTTTAAACACCAAGCCGGTGATAATCTTGTTTCTAATTGCACTACTTCACAAGTTGATTTATTGAAATGGAGCAACTAATACATATACCAATGTCAGAATTGTGGTTAAAGGAACTGAAAATAGAAAGAACATAAAAAATGTTACGGGAGAAATTGACTCTTTAGGAACTTCCATGATTTGTAAATGTGATTTCAAGGAAAGCCAGGACACTGACCATTGCAAACCTTCGCTGTGGGTTAACTTTTTCTTCCCATGGTGAATCTGTAAATTACAAAAGCTTACCACCAACTGTATATGTTATTAGACTTAAATGTATAACCAATATGTTACAAGTCAAACATTGAATTCTAGTGATAGCTGCCACTTTTTGAGATGGGTAATTGTATACTACGTGAAGCATTTTGGTGTTGGTTTGCCTGCCTTTGACCTTTTCCCCCAAGGGGTGGAATGAGTATTTTATTAAACATTAAAATAAATTTTTGGGATGTAATAATTGTTTATGGTTGTGTGTAATTTTATACCCGTATATTAATTTGAAGCATATCGTATTATTATTTTTTAAATTACTCTTTAAATATTTTTTACAATTAAATTATCATAACAAATAAATATGGTTACTACGCTATGGAGTGTAGTGATTTCATGAGAAATTTCGAGTAAATAGGAATATGAACAAAACAATTTCTCTTTACATGATTACTTTGTAAGTGTGCGGATTATATTGTGAGCAGTGGTGCAGACTGCGGAGAGCAACTTTAGGGGAAAATGCATCTATCAAATTTGGGTGAATGATTGGTATCAAATCAAAATAAAGTATATGATATGATATAAAATAATAATTATCTCAAATTATGTGTTGTTCAAAAGAACAACTTGTCAACCAATATGCATCAGACAAGTAAATAAAATTACTTTAATCTTATTTTATTTTTAAAATTTTTTGCACTTACATAGTGATAAAATTGTAATTTATGATGGACATATTTTCAAGCGGACTTGTGTATGTGTTAGACTTGTATTCAACGTTACCCTCTCATTTTATCCATTCATAGCTTTTAAAGCTTTAAATAAACAAGTGAAACAAAAGAATGAAAATTGAATTGTGTTTTTTTAACTTTTTTGGAAACTTTTCTCAAAATAATTTTTGAAACAAACGTTTCACAGGAAAGTAATAGATAATGGACGTAAACTCTGTACATTTCGATGGACACAAAGAATTTTTCTAAAAACTTTGAACGCAAGTTGAAAATTTTTATTTTTAGAAAAAAGTAGTTAAGAACGACGATAATAATTCTTAGATGTTAGTTAAAAATAAAGTAACACAGAGAGGGAAGAAAAGCTTACATCAGATATTTATACTGGTTCACTCTTACAAATTGAGAGCTATGTCCAGTTCCTTCTACTTGAAGGAATTTTTACTAATCTTTCACATATTACAAGTATTCTTCACCCTGCCTCTTCAGGTTTACAACGAAGTATTCCTAAAATCCTCAGGTTCTAAACAACAAATATTCTTTTATACATAACCTTGTAAGGCTTACCAACGAAATGATAAAGGTGTTTATAACAACACTTGAGTTTAACTCACAAAGAGTGAGGATAATATAAATATGCTCAAGTAAAACTTTATACAAGAGTAAATGAATAAAATTAAGTGAAGCTTTTTGAGTATATTCTTCTTGTTTTCTTGATGTATATATGTATATCACTTGAATCTTCGAAGACTTTGGTATTTATAGCTTGAGAGCTTGTTCTGGTTTTCATAAGCTTCTTCGTTCAACGACAATATTTATTACCGTTTTGAATAACATTAAATGCATATTGCTGATAACGTGTTGATCTCTTTCTGAAAAGTGACTTTGATAATCGTTTGCTAGGAATTTGATATATGAGTTATGACTCATCTGAACACGCAACAAGTTCCTTATTTGCTGGTCCTTGTAGTTGTTAGGTGTGCCAGTTCCAGCGTACAAAATTGATTCTTCAAAAGTCACATCTGTGTCAGAGATGCCATCAGCAGTTAATGCACTTTGTTTTGCTTGTCTTTGAATATTCTTGGACGGATGCTTTAGAGAAACAAACAATAGATACTAACAATGGACGATCCAATAAGATAATATAAATCAGGTTGTATTGACGCATGTTGTAAGAGAGATTTTATTAAGGCTTGTCTTTGGCCCAAATGTATTTGCCATTTATTTATTTAGAAGTCATAACTTCGTAAAATGTATAAGTTTATTCAAAACTTATTTGTTCTCTTTAATTTAATATTTATTGTTATCTTCAAAATTATGAGAAGTTCAATTTCATTGAACAAATTTGGTTCCAATAACAAATATTAAATTTTGTCTTTGGTTCTAATAGAGCTCGAAATTGTTACAATAGCTATAGAAGGCCTTGATTTTTCAATTAAAATAAATCTGGTAAATCAGTAGTATGTCGACATGGCTTAATTAGCCAACAAGGTGTGACAAATTGATTATTTATAGCAGGAAATTACGAGGCTAAAGAATCAAAATAAGAAAGAAAGAATATATTTAGTGGAATATGACAACGATGGTGAGGATAATAACATCTTTGAAGCTGAACTACAAAATGGGTCACCTTATGCTTGCCAGGCTTTGAAACCTATCAAGACAAAAAGAAGAATGAGTTTTGTGGATCGTTAAAACTATTCTTTTGATATTTCGAAAGTGAATCAATTTTTGGACATTCTGAAAGATAAACAGCTAAAACTAATTGAGGGCCATTCTATTCCACCTTTGAGTGACATCTGTAACACCCTTCGTTGGGTGTCACATTTAACGGAATCTCAAGTTAATTTCAAAAATATTTTATATTATCTTTATGAAAATATGAATTCTAAAATTTCTTTCGCGGATATAACATAAAATAACCAGAAAAGAAATAACTCAATATCAAAAGATTTCAAGAATATACATCATAAGTATTTATATCCAATTCTACTATTTAATTCTACTGTTTAAATCTATTGTTTAAATCTACTATTTAAATCTATTGTTTAACAAAATACATAAAAGATACTTAGTAGAATGTCTACAAACTATGTATATTATCCTATTGACCAAAGTCTTAAAAGCTTAATTACTTCGTATCTAAGTGGACGCTCTATACGTCTGAATTACTGTGGAATTATACTTTAACCAAACCAAATAGATCATTCCTTGATGCCTTCGCCGTCTTCATAATACAGAAAGAAAAACAACACAAAACATACAAAACAATACAACAAAGAGGTGAGATCCTCGTCACCTATCAATACCAGTAAAGCAGTGTAGAAAATATAATAATTTATATAGTTAAATAGATACAATCATGTTATCAAACAATGGGTAAATCAATAACAAATAGTATAGTTAACATAGCAAATAATACAGTTTCATACTGAATCAACAAATATAATCATATTATCAAACAATGGGTAGATCAAAATCAATATGCATCATAATAATGTGACAGTACGACAACTGATTATGTAATCATCCAATGATTGACTCCTACTCCATGAAGCTAAAACACAAGTCAGAGAGAGTGATTGTGAGTACATGTTCTGTATCATTTAGCCACATAGTGCTATAAATTTCATTTACGCAATATGGTTCACGAGAACACTCTTCCACCAATCGTGAATAGAATAGTGTATAGTCGAGATCGTCGGTGTATTGTAATCATAATACCACAGCACAACTTCAATTGGCCTCCTGTGAAGATGATGAAATTTTTGGTGTGAATAAAAGTGAATGATGATCTTGGCTATTTATAGAAGAAAAGTAAGGACTAATAAGTAATTAAATAAAAATAAAAATTCAAGATAAATTCCTTATCTTGGTCGCCCACCCATTGGCTTATTGGAAGGGAATGATGTTCAATCTGGGCACCATTTCCATGCCATTAAGACTAGGTGACTCACCTTAGATGAATCATCAAGTCATTTAATACATAGATGATTCATCTATGACTCACCTATGCACATAAATGCCATAGATATTTTCCTTAAGATATTTTTCATTAGCTATTATCCAATAGACAAAGATCAATATCTATTGTTCAATGAGTAATAAGGTATACCCAAAATAACTCAAAGTTTTTATTTGATCATTAAATCCCTAAAAATGGAAAACTTTTAAATCTGTTTTTGGAATTGAGTTTCGTCAAAGCATTTCTGGGTCAAAATTTTAAAATTGTTATTTTATTATCTGAAATAGCCACAGTTTAACATATAAAGTCAACAAAAACTAAAATTCTCAAAAATTAAAAACTTATGAATCTGGTCTTAGATTCGAGTTTCGTGACATTCCCCGGCCCTAATAAATAGTCAAGGTATTTACGGGTCAAAAATATAAGTTATTTATTTGTATTTTCTGAAACTGTCACGAATCGGCACATAACGTTTATGAAAAATAACCTAATTTAAATGAAGCTCATAAAAATTCTAAAAAATTATCATAAACCACAAAAATTGGGAAAATTAATATTTAAATTAAAAATAGAAATTTCGGGGTGTTACAACATCAAAAATAGAATATATTAGAATTATCATACTACTTATAGTTACTCAACTAATAATTGTATTCGTTTCAGGGACTTGATTCAATGTGGACTGAAGGAAGTGTTGAATTTTAATTTATTGAGAAGTGGGAGAATTGTTGAATTTTGATTCAAATATATATGTTTTGTGGATTAACATTAATCAATAATTAAAATATTGTTCTAATCATTAATATATATTAATTATGGAATTATTGTTTATAATATAGCAATTGGTCAAAATTATGAATATTGTAATTGGGCTTTTGTTGTGAGTGGCCTGTGATGGGTTAAGCTATTCATTTGGTAGCCTGTTGTGAGGTCCTTACTCTCATATGGTAAGTTAATAAACTGACTTCCCCATTAGGCAGTTTAACATAGAATAGAAAACCTACCAGGTAGAGGGCAATTTTCTCTCACATTCAGAAATCTTCTTAATCTCCTCATTGAACAACAATGGATTGTGGAATCATGCCAGGTACGTATTCTTGATTTGTTTCTTGAATACAATGTGTTTGATATGCTGTAATATTGTTGTTGATGTATGCCTTAAAGGCCAGTTGTATACTGATCTTTCTGGATATTTTGTATCTTGTCATATATATATATATATATATATATAAGGCATTTCAGTTATTGTGTTATTTTAAATATACATAATAAAGTCCTTAGAATAGTAAGTACAATGTCTAGGATATCAAGTGCACGACTTGATTGTGAGATTCTATTGGTTGCTTTTGGAACGATATTCTTAAATGTTCATAATCAAGTATTATTGTGAATTAGGACAACTGTAATACATTAAGACTAGTATGTACATAGACTGATGACCATATCTCACGGGTCATAGATATGAGATATTGAGTCTTCACATGTGTACACATTAGAGTAATGTTGTACTTGATTGACTCACCATGACAACGCTGCATGGATCGTTATGTGAGTGTCATGAGTGATTCTCACAGTGACAATGGTGTATGTGATCCTTTGACTTGAAGGCACTGCAATTCTTTACATGAGGAGTTGTATGACTTGATACTGTCAAACGTCTCATGTAATAAGGAGATTATAAATACGACTATTGGACATACTGCAAATCATGTAGAGGGATGTGAGTGACCTAGATAGGATTTGTCATTCCTACTTAACGGGAGCGATATCTGTGGGCCCCTTGATAGAGTGAGACTGAAAATGCATGGCCATACTCGAATGAATTAATATGTGATATTGATCACATTTGTCTTAGTATGTCTACTCGAAGATCAAGAAATCAAAGATTGAATTATATAAGGATGGGCGTTCCATGCCTTGTGTTCAATCTAGATATCTGAACAAAGGGAGTAGACTACACAGTAACATTGTTTACGGAAAGGTTATGTCAAATCACTGGCATTCTTGTTACTTGAGTAGCAGTGATGTATTACTAGATACTGCTCACTGTTTGTATTGCTGAAATTGAATTTTAGCATTATTGTCAATGTAATGAGAACCTACAGGGTCACATACTTTGAATGAACAGGTATTGAGGTTTCATATTTATGAGATGAATTTAATAAGAAATCCCGTAATGAGAACCTACAGGCCCCTAGATAACTAGTTGGGCATTTTGTTAGACTAAATGGGCCAACTGAGTAAATAGGTCTGCACATAATTGTGAAATAGGTCAGATTATGAGCAGACATATCAATGTTCCTCTTACTCACTAAAGACGGCTGCCCTAGCTATATATATGACATATAGCCGTTGCAGCCACACATAATACACCAGTGACAAAAGAAAATGATTGTGAGAGAAGCATTCACCCCCCGCTGCTAGTACTGCTGAGTGGAGGAGAGCTTCGTTCGTGTGGATACTGTCAAGGCACCGCTTGTTTGCTGTGCTCGTGATTGACAATTGTGTCTTCCTAGAGTTAAATCCCCTAACATGTTTTATGATTTTTGTATGGATCCTCGGCTGGGTTTGGGATTTGGTTTTGTTTTCCACTGTGTTTTCCGATCCTGAAACCCAACACTTGTATCTATAATTGATCTAGGTTTATAGGATTTAAATTAAAATCCTTCAAGAAGGTCAATTCAAGTATGCCGACAAGGAGATCACAACAATGAAAATCGACACAGACCCATTTGAGGTGTCCGTTGGATATGTCAGGTCGTATGTGACAGACGTTAACATGATCAAGGTAGACTTTGGGGCTACTACCAACAAGGAAAAAGAGCTGTGGGAGATTGTTGATAGTGCTGGTGTTGCCAAAATCTATCCTAAAAGTATTGAGACAATGATTCAGTTCTTACAACTTATGAATGAAGCTGGGCAAAAGGTGAGGTTGTTCCCTACTTGCATGTGCATATACCAAGATCTTGACTCATAAGATGCTTCACTTAAAAGGTAGAATGACAATGTCCACATGGAAGTCAAAAGGGGCTCGACAGATTATTCATAGGCAAGATCTAGCTATGAGATATTTATCATTACATATATCTATGTTGAACACCTTTTAGATGCTTATGTTGTTTGAAATTTTGTTTGGTTATGTTTCTGATTGAACATGTTATGGTTTATTAATTTGGGATGTCAAACTTTTAGGGGTTACTTTGCTGAAATTTGTGTAGATTTAACATGTTGTCTTATTGTGTTAATTGGTTTTGTTAGACTTGCTAGATTGACTAATCCATCCTATGCACTGGCCATGACCCTCCAGTTTTGAGTCGTGACACTTACATATTTTTTCAAGTAGTGCATTTTTTTTTTGGTTTCTTTTTTTAAAAAAAGAATTTTGATCAAATCTTGTGGGGAAAGGAGTATGTGACTTTTGGAGGATTCATGTTGTATCTAGACTTCCTGGCTCTTGTGATTGTCGTTGCCTAGAAACATCTTAAAAATAAAGTAAAAAGTAATTTAATATCATTAATTTTTTTTAACAAAAATGCCCAGATCCCCTCTCCCTTCCTATCACATTTTGTGGGTACTCCCATCAAGACTCATAGTTGTAGAGTGGGAGCAGGGAGTGGAAGATATTGTACGTGAAGTATAAACCCGTTTGCATTTTCTTTTTTAGGGATTCTTGGAGTACATGTCGAAAAACGAAAGAGCTTAGTGCTTCTAAAGTCCAATTTGATCGCCTTGTTCCCTTTAGAAAAACTCGATTCGTTCCACATATTTCATTGTAAGCAATAATTTAAAAGGGTATTATGAGTCACAAAATATTTCAAAATTGGTGTTGATATTATGGTACGTAAAATCTGGTTATAAAAATAGGGCAACTGAAAGCTGATGGTAAATATAGAATTGCGTAAGCTAAATCCGAGGTGTATATCACTTTCCATATTATTGAATTATTATACGTCATGACTCATGTGTCTGAGCTTTCATACTTCTATTACTAAGATGATATTGAAACTTGATGATTAATAAAAGGAAAAATTTAGTTGTAACTAGATGAGAACTCAATATAGATTATGTGTGTTTGAGTTCTTGTTATATAAAAACTTTACTTCTCATTTAGTTTGTGTTTTGATATATTAATTAACCTGAACACAAATTGAGTCCCTAATCAATCAGAACTTATTATTGCTACATGGAATGAAACTAACTAATCAAGCGAGGTTGTCACAAAGCTTATAAATAAGTGTGCACATTACCAATTGCCCAAATAATTGATTGAATTTACATGGCTACCACTTTTGTAGATATTATGACTGAGTCTAGTAGTTGAACTATCTCTTTGGTCACTTTCTCGTCGATCATAAGAATATGGTCTTTTACTGATTTTGGCATAACCACAGCCACACATTTTTACACTCACCTCCCGTGAGGTTAGTTCTTATTACACATGATACCCCTCTTGTTTGAGACGTGACACTTGCCTCCTTTAATTTAAAGAGAAGTTAATGATGTTTACAAGATTTATGAAATATCATGTTTACCCTCAACCAAAAAAAAAATATTCTCTTCTTTTCTGTTCATTTCAAGACCCTTTTTCAAACCTTACAGCAAAATTTATTTGTTTATACTGAAATTCTTTTAATCTCAAACAACTTTATCTTGTGCTTCTTGTATGAAATCAAAAACCTACATCTTTAAGCTTCCTTGCCAGCAATTCCCATATCAAACCTTACAATAATTTTTTTAACTCCTCTAATACAGGTAAAGTTTGCCCCATATGGAATGAAATAATCTTTATTGAGACATTGTTGTTCTTAAACTAAATTTTATAAATTTAAAATTTGAAAAACTTTGGACATTTTTGTTCATAAACAAAATTTTATTAATTTTAATTTTGAAAAACATATTTTTGTTGTAAAGTGATAAAAAAATAGAAATTTACTAGCACTTAATAAGTGAAAGGATATGTTGACATTTTATTAATTATCTTCACTTTTTCATATTTTTAATATAAAATTTGGACATAAGAGAAATAATGTTAAGAATTAATAGAAATGTGAGAAGTGAGAGAAAATAGAGATTTACTAAGCACTTAATAAAGGAAGAGAAAATTTGTAGACATTTTATTAATTATCTTAATTTTATATTTTTAATGAATTAAATTAATTATTATCATAAAATTATGAGACCTATAAAATAATGAGAGCCTAAAGTGGAGGAATTGATGATACATTGCCAAGAAAAATAATGAGAAGTCGCATATCAAACAAGAGGGGTGTTGTGTGTAATAAGTGCTAACCTCAAGGGAGGAAAATGTAATTTTATTCACTATTTTAATAATAGAGACAAAAATATCATTCCGTATAAGGACATATACGTTTACCGTTTATTTTTAAACAAATGTTAGCTACAGAGAAGACCAATGTAACAACAACATATAAATTAAGGGAGGCCGGTATCATGTCTCAAACAAGAGGGATGTCGTGCGTAATAATCGTTAAACTCAGGGCAGGTGTGTGTAATTTCACCTAAAGATTAAAACATGACAATGCACAAATACTTTAAGAAAAACTAAATTATAGGAAGAGCCAGGATAGACATTGAATATTTGGTAGTATTAAAAATGTCGTAGCAGTCTACTAAACCAATTTTAGAAAACATAGATGAAACTACATTTTTTTCTACGAATATAACAATACTTTATGACATAAACTTCATATAATAAGCATGTGTAAAAGTATAATTATGTTTATTTGCTTGAGAAAATGTCACTAATAGTCATGTGACCATAATCTTAAGCCTATGAATTTATATAAAATTGAAGGAAAAGCAATAACTAATAGTTTCAAATATGTCTTTGATTCTTTTACTCGTTTTAACTGTGCATTTATGATTCTACCATAGACATTAAATCATGATATCACGTATATACATTAAGAAAGATTAAATCATAGGACAAGCAATGAGAGTCGTTGAATATTTAGTTGTACTAAATATGTCGTAGCAGTCTACTAATCCAATTTTAGTAAATACGTACGAAGCACCAATTTTTTTCAACAAATATATCAATACTTTAATCAAAATTTCACTTAAAGATACTTAAGATAGCATTATCAGATATCATTTTTCAAGTTCATTTTGTGTGGCAAAGTTTTTATATTAAATCTAAATAAGCCACAAAAATAAAAATTAAATGGCTTTAATAAACATCTTTCTATGTTTATTATGTTTTTGCCTTCTCTCAACGTACATGCACACATCTTCACATCCATTTTATTGTTTCCAAGAATAAACCTAAAGCTCCTCTTCACAATAGCATTGTTTCGTATCTAGCTTAGCTTTTTTTTCAAGTAGTGTATGTTGTACTTTTGTTAAAAGATTTTTTTATTTATAACATCTTGTGGGGAGAGGAGTATGCGACGTTTGGTAGATTCATCTTTAGCATGGTATCTAGTCACCCTAACTCTTGTGATTGTTGTTGCCCAAAGACATCTAAAAAATAAAGTAAAAGATTATTTTGTGTTATTAATTTTCCCTCCTAAGAGGCCAAATCCCCTCTCTTATCTGATCACTTTTTGTGAGTACTCCCATCAAGACAAACAGTTATAGTGAGGGAGCAGGGAGTGGAAGATCTTGCATGTGGAGTAGAAACTTGTTTACGTTTCTCTTTTTAGGTATTCTTGGAGTACATGCGAACAAATGAAGGAGCTTAGTGTTTCTAAAATCCAATTTGAATGCCATGTTCCCGTTAAAAATACATGTTTTGTTCCATATATTTTATTCAAAGCTATAAATTAGCAGGGTGCTATGACTTACAAAGGATATTAATTATTTGTTATAATGGCACAATTTATGCTACCTTAAAATCTGGTTGAATTAAGATTGATATGCACCATGCAGTACATATATCTCCTTTAATATTATTGAATTATAAAATATATCAAATGTTCAAGCTTTCTTACTTCTATTACTATGATGATATTAAAACGAGATGATTAATTAAATGGAAAAATTAGTTGTGATTAGATAAGAACTCAATTTAGATTATGTGCATTTGAGTTTTGGTTATAAATCTAATCTTCCTATTATGTTTGTGTTTTGATAAATTAATTAACCTAAAAGCAATTTGAGTCCCTAATCAAGCAGAACTAATTGAATGATGCATAGTGTGAAACTAACTAATCAAAAGAGGTATTCACAAATGCTTATAATCGTGCACATTACAAATTGTCCTTACAATTGAATGAATTTACATGGTTACCACTTTCTAAGGTACTATGGTTGAGTTTAGTAGTTCAATTGTCGCTTTGGTCTCTTTCCCACCGATCTTAAGAATATATGGTTTTTGACTAATTTTGACATAACCACTGCCACACCATTCTTTGCCCCAGGAATATTTTATTTTCCAATACATTTCTTTATTCTTTTCTTTAATTAATTTTCCAAATCCAACAACAAGTACCGAATGTGGAACATCAAATTTTAAATATATTTATCTTTAGGTAGAAAGTATATTTCATGCTATAAAATGACACAAAATAAAGAAATAAATATTATATAAAAAAGAACAAAATATATATGTAACAAACTATATAAACCTTATCAGTTTTGCAATACAACTACTATGGATATAGTATTTTTCGGGGCTTTTGATTTCTATGTATCATAAGAATCAAAATACCATTTAGTTTTGGCTTTGCCTGTTCCTAGACACTATAGCGCTATTTTTATTTTTACTATCTCTCACTTTTGTATACTATTTTTATTGTTTTTTTTAATTATTCTTGCTATTCTTCTACTTACTATTATTTGGTGTATTTCTTAAAATATTAATTTGAAGAATCAACTATGTGTCATAAACTTCATATAATATGCATGTGTAAAAGTATAATTATATTTATTTGCTTAAGAAAATATCACTAATAATCATGTGACCATAATCTCAAGCTTATGAATTTATATAAAATTGAAGCAAAGGCAATAACTAATAGTTTGAAATATGTCTTTGATTAGTTTATTCGTTTTGATTGTGCATTTATGATTCTACCTTAGGCATTAAAACATGACATCACATAAATACTTTAAGTAAGACTAAATCATAGGATAAGCAACGAGAGTCATTGAATATTTAGTTGTACTAAATATGTCATAGCAATCTACTAATCCCATTTTAGTAAATACGTATGAAACACCATTTTTTTAGCCAATATATCAATACTTTCATCAAAATTTCACATAAAGATAGTTAATATAGCATTTTCAGATATAATTTTTCAAGTTCATTTTGTGTGGCAGAGTTTTTATATTAAGTCTAAGTAAGCCGCAAAAATAAGAATTAAATGGATTTAATAAACACCTTTCTGTGTTTATTATGTTTTTGCCTTCTCTCAACGTACACGCACACATCTTCAGCGGCACATCCATTTTCTTGTATCTTAGAATAAACCTAATGCTCCTCTTTACAATAGCATTGTTTCGTATCTAACTTACCTTTTTCTTCAAGTAATGCTTGTTGTACTTTGGTTAAAAGATTTTTTTTAATAAAATCTTGTGAGGAGAGGAGTATGCGACATTTGATAGATTCATCTTTAGCATGGTATCTAGTCACCCTGGCTCTTGTGATTGTCATTGCCCAGAGAGATAAAATAAACAAAGTAAAAGATTATTTTGTATTATTAATTTTTCCCCTTAGAGGCCAAATCCCTTCTTTTATTTGATCACTTTTTATGAGTACTCCCATCAAGATAAACAGTTATAGTAAGGGAGCAGGGAGTGGAAAATCTTGCACGTGGAGTACAAACCTGTTTACGTTTATATTTTTAGTTATTCTTGGAGTACATGTGAACAAATGAATGAGCTTAGTGTTTCTAAAATCCAATTTGAACACCATGTTCCTGTTAAAAATACATGTTTCGTTCCATATATTTTATTCAAAGCTAAAAATTAGCAAGGTGCTATGACTTACAAAGGATATTAATTATTTTTTATAATGGCACAATTTATGCTACATTAAAATCAGGTTGAATTGAGATTGACATGCACCATGCAGTACATATATGTCATTTGATATTATTAAATTATAATATATATCACATGTTCGAGCTTTCTTACTTCAATTACTAAGATGATATTAAAACGTAATGATTAATAAAATGGAAAAATTAGTTGTGATTAGATAAGAACTCAATTTAGATTATGTGCATGTGAATTCTGGTTATATAAAATCTAATCCTCTTATTAAGTTTATGTTTTGGTAGATTAATTAACCTGAAAGCAATCTGAGCCCCTAATCAAGCATAACTAATTGAATGATGCATAGTGTGAAACTAACTAATCAAAAGAGGTATTCACAAACGCTTATAAGTGTGCACATTATAAATTGTCCTTATGATTGTATGAATTTACATGGCTATCACTTTCTAAGGTACTATGGTTGAGTTCAGTAGTTCAACTATCGCTTTGGTCTCTTTCCCGCCGATTTTAAGAATATATGGTTTTTGACTGATTTTGACACAACCACTGCCACACCATTCTTTGCCCTAGGAATATTTTTATTGTCCAATACATTTCTTTATTCTTTTCTTTATTAATTTGCCAAATCCAACAACAAGTACCGAATGTGGAACATCAAATTTTAAATATATTTATCTTTGGATAGAAAATATATTTCATGCTATAAAATGAAACAAAATAAAGAAATAAAAGTTATTTAAAAAAGAACAAAATATATATGTAACAAACTATATAAACCTTATTAGTTTTGCAATACAACTACTATGGATATAGTATTTTTCGGGGCTTCTAATTTCCATGTATCAGAAGAATCAAAATACCATTTAGTTTTGGCTTTGCCTGTTCCTAGATACTATACAGCTATGTTTATTTTTTCTATCTCTTACTTTTGTATACTATTTTTATTTATTTTATTTATTATTCTTGTTATTCTTCTACTTACTATTATTTGGTGTATTTATTAAAATATTGATTTGAAGAATCAACTATGTGTCATAAACTTCATATAATATGCATGTGTAAAAGTATAATTATGTTTATTTGCTTGAGAAAATGTCACTAAAAATCATATGACCATAATCTCAAGCTTATGAATTTATATAAATTTGAAGCAAAGGGAATAACTAATAGTTTGAAATATGTCTTTGATTCTTTTATTCGTTTTGATTGTGCATTTATGATTCTACCTTAGACATTAAAACATGACATCGCGTAAAAACTTTAAGAAAGACTAAATCATAGGATAAGCAACGAGAGTCATTGAATATTTAGTTGTACTAAATACGTCGTAGCAGTCTACTAATCCCATTTTAGTAAATACGTATGAAACACAATTTTTTTTCAACGAATATATCACTACTTTCATCAAAATTTCACATAAAGATACTTAAGATAGCATTTTCAGATATAATTTTTCAAGTTCATTTTGTGTGGCAGAGTTTTTATATTAAATCTAAATAAGCCACAAAAATAAGAATTAAATGGATTTAATAAACACTTTTCTGTGTTTATTATGTTTTTACCTTCTCTCAACGTACACGCACACATCTTCAGTGGCACATCCATTTTCTTTTATCCAAGAATAAACCTAAAGCTCTTCTTCACAATAGCATTGTTTCGTATCTAGCTTACCTTTTTCTTCAAGTAGTGATTGTTGTACTTTTGTTAAAAGATTTTTTTTTAATAAAAGCTTGCGGGGAGAGGAGTATGGGACATTTGGTAGATTCATCTTTAGCGTGGTATCTAGTCACCCTGGCTCTTGTGATTGTCGTTGCCCAGAGACATAAAAAAAAAATAAAGTAAAAGATTATTTTGTATTATTAATTTCCCCCCTCCCAGAGGCCAAATCTCCTCTCTTATCTGATCACTTTCTGGGAGTACTCCCATCAAGACAAACAATTATAATGAGGGAGCAGGGAGTGGAAGATCTTGCACGTGGAGTATAAACCTGTTTACATTTCTATTTTCAGGGATTCTTGGAGTACATGCGAACAAATAAAGGAGCTTAGTGTTTCTAAAATCCAATTTGAATGCCATGTTCCCGTTAAAAATGCATGTTTTGTTCCATTGATTTTATTCAAAACTATAAATTAGCAGGGTGCTATAACTTACAAAGGATACTAATTAGTTGTTTTTATTTTTTATAATGGCACAATTTATGCTACCTTAAAATATGGTTGAATTGTGATTGACATGCATCATACAATACATATATCTCCTTTAATATTATTGAATTATAATATATACCACATGTCTGAGCTTTCTTACTTCTATTTCTAAGATGATATTAAAATGTGTTGATTAATAAAAGTGAAAAATTAGTTGTAATTAGATAAGAACTCAATTTAGTTTATGTGCATTTGAGTTCTGGTTATATAAAATCTAATCTTCTTATTATGTTTGTGTTTTGATAGATTAATTAAACTGAAAGCAATTTGAGTCCCTAATCAAGCAGAACTAATTGAATGATGCATAGTGTGAAACTAACTAATCAAAAGAGGCAGTCACAAACGCTTATAAGTCTACACATTACTAATTGTCCTTATGATTGAATGAATTTACATGGCTACCACTTTCTTAAGTACTATGACTGAGTCTAGTAGTTGAACAATCGCTTTGGTCTCTTTCCTGCCGATCCTAAGAATATATGGTTTTTGACTAATTTTGACACAACCATTGCCACACCATTCTTTGCCTTAGGAATATTTTATTGTCCAATACATTTCTTTATTCTTTTCTTTAATTAATTTACCAAATCCGACAAGTACCAAATGTGGAACATCAAATTTTAAATATATTTATTCTTTAGGTACAAAATATATTTCATGCTATAAAATCACACAAAATAAAGAAATAAAAATTATTTAAAAAAAGAAAAAAAAATATGTAACAAACTATTTAAACCTTATCAGTTTTGCAATACCACTACTATAGAAAACTTGACTTAGACTAGTCATAGAAAAGTCTAAGGTCTCAGCTTTGGTTTGCACTTCATGTAATTCTCATTCCTTCCCTCTTAACTTAACCAACACTTATGGTTTGCTAATCTAGGGTACTAACATATTCATAACTCTCTTTCGATGATATTGCAAACATACCTTTCTAATTCAACTCCCTATGTTCCTATGATAATTCAATTGATGAAAGTTCATTCAGTTCAAACCCTAATCTTGATTACTTATGACTTGATTATATATTTCTATCGCAAAAGCAAAACAACTTACTCTCTAAATGAGATAAGAATGTTCATCAGCTACTCAATCTATGGTTAAACCTTCAATTCTCTTTTCCAAGTTCATTTTAGGGTTTCCTAATCAATCTAATTATTAGCCAAACAATTAGAAACATTAAACACTAGATTAAATAAACAAACCAAGAAGTATTGAAATTAAGCTGTAACGAAGAAATTTAAATTAAATTAATGTAAAGATCCATTATAACCCTAGAGAAGGGATTTAGTTCATCATGTAAAAAGAAAACATAATCCTAATCAATTGGACCATCCAATACATGATAAACATCAAAGAGAATTGAAAGATGAAGAGAAGAATAGAGAAATCTATGGTAGAACCCATCTTGATCTCCAAATCTACAAGAGCCTTCAATGCAGAGGAATCTCCAAGCCATTTTGTCCTTCTCTATCCCAGAAAAAGTGTCTTAAAGCCCTAAAAGAATTCCTATTTAAACCCCCAAAAGTTGTAACTTAAAATTAGGGTTTTAGCTTACGCGAAGGCACTACGGTGTTGGAGTTTAAGTGCTGCATTGCCCTGCTCTCTGGTCATCGGGCAAGGTTCTGGCATCTGGGCACCGTAGCACCAAGAGTTGGTCACTACAACGCCCTGTTCTCTACCCCAAATATAATTCAATTTCATTTCATCTTGTGTTAAGATCCATTTTCTGGCTTGTGTGCCATTGTTTGTCCCTCAAATGCTCAAATTGGCCTTCGATGTTTTTAACAAAGTTGTAGGAGTTTCTCTTAGCTTTCAATGCACCAAAGATCACTTCAATACAAGGTTTGTCAAAAAAGTTATGGTTGAAATACCACAGAAAGGTCATTATGTGCGTGAATCTAACTTTTTCTCAACTTTGGGCTTCTTTGTGGGCTTCCACCTTCAAAACCAAATCCAATACACAAGTATGAACACTAATAGGATGAAAATCAAGCAAACTAACTCAAATGCATATTAAAATTACATAAAACATACAAATGCAATAAATAGAAAGAACATAAGCAACATATGCATAAAACTAAACAAACTAAGACTTTACTTAAGGATTTTGCTTCTTTAATGCATGAAACATGATCTAACAACTCTATTTTCATAGAGTTATCATAACACCAAACTTAAGATTTTGCTAGTCCTCAAGCAAATAAAAAACAAAAGACACATAAACTAAAGACATGTGTGAGACAATATATAACATGCTTCAAGCTTTCCAACAATTTCCTTATAAGCTATCTTATTACCTTAACTATAAGTATTCATGGTCATTATCTAAAAGTATGCCTCAACTCAATTACAAAGAACTTGTTAATATGAATTCTCGTTGTGTGTTTATGTAAGATCTCTTTACACTAATGCCATCCAAATTGGTTTATGTAAATGTAAACCCGCCTAAGTATTCAAACCCCATAAGTTTGCTTTTCATCTTTCTCTCCACTAATGTAGGCTATCATAAAGAACTTAGATCCAAAGGTCTTTTAAAGCTTATAACGTTAGGCTCGGGTGATTGACTATGAAATAAAGGTATAGATAAACACAGGTTTTAGAGATCCATTAATGCATTAAATAAACAAGAGCAATCATATCAATGAAGAGCAAGGATGCTAAATTAGGTGCCTATCTTTGAATCAAGAATTATTCTAGCTTATTTTTTTTCTTTTGCATGCACTTCACTTCTTTGTTCCTTTTTTCTTCTTTCTCAATTTTTTTTATTTTTGAATAGTGCTGCAATTATATCCCCAAACGTGAATATTTTTATGCACTTGGGTCATTGAACACTAAATTCTTTTTTTTTCCAACACTTGAAATTTCTCATCAAACATTGAAGACACCATCAATCGCATCCACTTTACATAACTTCATGCCCTATGAAAGAATTAATTCACAACAATGGATTCTCCAAAATAAATCAACTTATGATATATGTGTCTAGGCTATCCATAGGTAGGAAATTGCATAACTCACAAGAAAGAAACTAGGCTCATGTGTTAAACAAGCTCAAAGGGGTGTTAAGGATGTTTGTCTTAAAGGGTAGGCTTGAAAGGCTAAAACAATCCAAATAATGATTTGATTACCTCAAAGTTCTAAGATCAAGTCTAGTATTTCGCCTTAAGAGAGAATCAAACAAATTTTAGAATCTAAGACCTAAGCAAAGTTCACATCACATAAATAGTCTCTAAATGAGGATGAAACAATAAGCAAGAGATCAAGTGTTTATTTTAATGAGAATGACATCTTAACAAGAATACTTAGCAAAATAATTTAACACTTTAACAAACAATTTCCATGTTTTTCCAAAAGTCAAGATATAAGTAATTTTCATCATTGGAATAGGAAATCAATAAAGTAGGAACAAGCAACACACTTAACAAACTCTAGAAATTTTAACAAATGACCTCCCCCCCCCCCCAACAAAAAAAACTTAAACTAAACATTGTTCTCAATGTTTAACAAAAGTAGAAAAACATAACAAAAGCAAAAGAATAAAAAATAATGTGAAAAAGAAAGAACAAAAGGGAAACAAGGGAACTCCCCATGGAAGCGTGTTGTCCTTGTAAAGACATGTGCATACTTGTCCTTCCTTTCTCTTTCCAATTGATATTTGAACATCAAGATTAAGTCGGTAGGTTGTAACATCATCCCCTAAATTAAATAGAAATTATTTAAATGTGTTTATTTTTTTGTTATTTATTCTTGTACTGTTTTGCTTGAAATTTCTAATTTATGTCATCTGGTATAAAGAGGACACCAAAAGATACCCAAGTGATATTTTTATTTATTTAATTATGAATATTTATAATTTGTATGGATCACTGAATGTATTTCTGTTTAAATACATTTATGTTAGATTTGTACATGAAAATGCATGAAGACACTTCAAAATATATGTATTCTTATTATGTCTTCAGTTTGTGCTTCTTTGAGTTGTAACTTGTAAGACTTTCATTTGTGTGCAATTGGCCCCACAAGCCAATATTGTAGATATCACCACTGTACCAAATGTAAACTTAAAAAACTTAAGGAAGAAACTCATTAGAAGGCAGTGATACAAAAGTAAGTTTGGTTTAAGATGCTTCTTATACGTTTTTTTATCTATTTTTCTTTCAATTATGTGTAAGGATTGCTGCTCTATTGACTTGAAAATATAAATATCTTCCAAAAGAGCTTGGCAAAAGCTCACTATTAAGAATGGTGCCCAACACGAGGAGTGATAACATACAGGCCTTCCTTAATCAAACAAAAGACTACATTAAGGATACAAGACTTTCACTGAATATTAAGATTACGCTTCTCATGATAAAATTCTTTAATACAAAGTTTTCAACAATCCTTTTCTTATATATATATATATAATCTATAAGGGATTTTAATAAAAAAGCGTACTTTGGGCTTCTAAATAGATCTCAAAACTAGCGTATTTTGGTTCATACGAAAAAAAGTGTGGTAATTTGATAAAAAAAAAATAAAGCTATATTCATATAAAAAAGACTGCGTGGGATACTTAAGTACAATCAGCAACATACTCAGTAGGTCACTACTTGGTAGTAACCATATCAATGCATGCTTACCTTCTACACGGGCCAGCACACCCTCCAGCAACTCCTATGATCCACCGTTTAATATACAACATATTGCAAACGGATTTACTTCATGCAATTTCTCCATCTACTCCACAGACGGCACACTAGCTTTCAAAATTGTTTTCTTTTAACAAGGTTGAAGCTGGTATGTCAGTCAGCATGTACACTACTTCCCTTCAAATACACTTATGGCTGTACCCAAAAAAAAAAAAAAGGTACCGTATGCACAATAAGATCATACTTTAAAGTTACAATATCATTTAAAACTTTGATAGCAGCACATGTGGAGACAGAATCAAACAAACCTTATTCAAATGTCCATAACAAACAAGTCCAATTCTTTTCATTTCACGTGTTTTTGCTGTCTAAATTGGAAAATATAACTACAATTTAAGAATGATGCGAATAAAAATGACAGCAGATTTCAAATAACCGACGGACAAACTAGTCTAGAGACTTGGATTTACAAAAACTCCAAATCTACTAAATATACATAGAAGGAAAATGACCTCCACCAAAAAAATAAGGCCATTACCCCTTTTCCTCCAGATATAAAATATATTGAAGTCCCCCTTTTCCCTCTCAAATGCTGTCGAAGGAAATGAAAGATAAATAATGAAAAGAATATTGGCAAAAAATAAACCAAAAAAACCATCAAAATAATGACCCTTTCTCTGACTGTTGCAGAATAATTCTCCCAACCTTCTCAATAAAACCAGCAAAGCTTGGGTAGAGACATGGTATAAAAGCTATGCTATTGCTGCAGTTGTTGAGCTTCCACTCCTATTCCATTCTCCCCAGGTAGAGATGACTGCTCAGATTGGTCAATCGATGCCTCTGGTATCAACTTGTCTGTGGTATATGCTGACTTGAAGTTTGACTTTGAATCAAAGAAGAGGCAAACTACAGCACAATCATCAACCTTACAAGTAGGGAATTTCGTCCTCCATGCTTGAACAGCTGTCTCAACTAGTGTTCGTGCTGCAGAAGACCGTGGAGAAGATGCCACAATGCCCACAACTTCTTCGTTTGATAAAACATCCCAGACCTGCCCAGAAGGATCAAAGACAATTTAAAACAATTCAAATCTTTCATACACATTGTCTTGCTCCAGCATCTACTTCATCAGGCACAGGTGAGAAACAACTCAAACAGGGAGCTTCAACTTCTGATCAAGTTAAGGAGGGAAAAGTTTTATGGCAGGGTGCAACAATGTTATACTTTCATGTCGTTGGTTAGAGCAGAATGCTCAGAATTTTTAGGGAACATGAGTGTCTTAAGACTTGCACTAGGACAAAATTGTTTTCACCAACTCTCTCCGGTGTTCATAAACTGTAATAAAATTTTGCACTTTTTCCCCACTAATAAAATTTCTCCTATAATATATATATATATATATATATATATATATAAAGTATTGTTTCCATCCATTTAAGTATATTTCGACAGTAAAATAACATTCCATAACCCAGTTAGATGCCAAAAATGTAAGCAGATCATGCGAAAGAAAATATTCTACTGTGAAAGACTGTTTGGGAGAATATATATTTTCAAAGAGTTACAGAATGTGGAACATCAGCAAAAAAATGAAGAGTTAAATCATAAAGGAGGGATGCAAAAAGAAAGGTGAATGACATTGATCTAACTTGCAAGCTTTTCCAAGCAATGCCACAAATTCCAGTCGCAAAGAGAGAAGAAAGAACATAGATGTTAATACATAAATATGGGTGGATTCTGAGATACAATTGGATCAAAAGAGGTATCAATACCACTTTTGACTTTACCCACATTTAAACTTAACTAACCATTGACTAAGTTCATGTTAATCACTTATCTTAGTGTTTAAGTCAAATAATAATTGCAACATTTTATTAACAAGTTTCAAATGGTATGTGTTTATCTAAAATAATGAGAGGCCAATTTAAATACAGTCAACGTAGAACCAAATTTGGTTAATTCAACTTACTTGAAGGTAATGCAAGCAGCAGTATGAATACCACTTAGAGTCAATTGCATACTAGAATTGGCTATAAATATGATCTTGTAATGATTCAATTTCAATAAATATGTATATCAAAGCAGATAGTAGAACATAAGGAAAGATCCCCATACGGCCTTACCCCATCAGTTGCTAATACAACAAATTCATCCTTTTCAGTAAGGCGGTGATGTGAGACATCAGGAACAGAGATCAATCCAAAGTTCTTCAGGCAAAAATCTCCAAAAGCCCGTGCCATAGCAAGGCCAGGAAAATCAGAGTTAGGCAGCCAAACTCGAGCAACCTCAGGTTCATTCTGAAGGGAAAAGACCCTTCCTTTACGAAGCCTGATCCTCTCTTCTTCCCCTAAGTGAAAAGAATTGCAGATCAAAGACAGCATTTAAATCGTACAATGAAAATATAGTTGCACCAATCCTGAATATATTTTTTCACAAAAGTCAAAGTTCTTCTAAAAGGAACAAAAGAAATCTATTAGAAAAAACAAAAGAGAAAAGACATTGAAGTTGTAGAAAATAAATCAATGAAACAAAAGAAAAAAGTAAGGCTTGAACTAGGGTTGGACCAGACTTGAAACAAGTATATAACTATAACTAGTCATATAAAGCATTTGAGTTCTACAGAACTTCATATTACCAGCATTGTTTATTAAGGTTGCATACTACGTAAAAGTTTGTACTTAAATAATATCAAAATTTTCATGAATTCTGATTTTTTTTTAGGCCACTACCAAATTAAACAATATCAACTACTTGGGGGGGGGGGGAGAGAGAGAGAGAGAGAGAGAGAGATGTACTTGGAAGATTTGGCTTAAGGTCAATGGTCAACTGAATAGCAATAAGAGAATCATCATGATCTCGTGTACCCAATACAGCTCTTGAGTCCCCAACATTTCCAATAACAAGGTCTTGCCCCTAAAAGAACATAAGGAGTAAAACCAAAGTGTAAAACAAATAAGTAATGATCAAGAGAACATTAAGTTGTAATTTATATTGGTTACCTGCTTAACCAAGGTAACTGCTGTAGTCCCACTGCAAAAGCAATCAATATCAGGATGCAGTTTCAATTCTTTGTCCATAATCTTAGAAGCCTTCAAAAACGATTCTCTTAATGTCAAAATAGTATTTGTTCCATCAAGCTCGTGATCAGTCACAGTAGGTTTCTCATCAACCAGTCTAAATAAAATATCATCAGATTTATAACTTCCCGTGGCACTGCTGAGATCACTGAGTCCATCTTTATTGTTATGATGCAAATCCCATTGAGCACTAAGCTTTAAAGGGAAAGAATCCCTAACTTTCTTTGCAACCCTATGGCCATAAGGTCCATGACCATCAAAAACACCACAAAATATGGTGTCCTCCATTGAACAGAAGTTCTGCAAAAGGAAAATGACCACAATTTTGTGCGCATTATTAACATCTATACCATTAGTCCTAATGCAAAACAGAAAGAATAAATGGGAATAGCCAATAGGTGAAGACATGATACAATGTGTCAGACAATCCAATTGGTTGCACCAACAAATCTGCCACAGAAGTCTCCTAGTCAACTAATAAATAAATTTAAAGGAAAAACAGAGATATTCATAGGACTTAGGACTAGGAGTATAAAAAAGCACTTGATAAATTTGCTATGTAGATAATTTGTGGGTTTTGGTAAAGGAAAGTGATTTTTCTTAACAAAATTAATGTTGTTAAGAAATGTCTGTAATTGAATAAATGAACAGAAGAGAAAAAACCAATGAAACACCAACTGGAGGACAAACAAAATTTAAAACCTTAAGGTGAACAGGGATTATTTTTAAAATTAGCTTGAATGTATTACTTGTAAAAGGCAACACTATCTGTTCCATTTGCAACAACAAAGTCTGATATGGCAGCATGCCCCCCCATGATGTTTTGCAGTATTTTCAAATGATGGAAACAATTTTTTTGGATTAAAGTAAAAAAAAAAGTTTCATGGTTATTTTGAAATTTATAATTAGCAGACCACCTACACAACTTTTATTACCTTTCAAATATAGAACTTTTTCACTTTCTAAAATAGAAAAGAAAAAAAAAACCTTCATGTCTATTATTGCAAATTGCATAAAAAAATGTATATAAATGCAATGTAAAAAAAAGCATAATAACATCCCAAAAATTAAACAAGAGAAGAGCAGGGGCTAATTACCTCCCAAACAAGCATAGCATCCTGGTTGATCCCTTTTCTACCTTGCTTGCAATACAAGGATGCAACCTCACTGGACCCATTCAAGAACATCCTCCCAGGAACTTTATGCAACCTAAAATCAAAGGAAGAGCAACCCCTCAACAATCTCCTCCTCCTCTTCCCACTATCCAAAGTGGATTCAGGAGGGGCACCACCACCCCCTTCTTCCTCCGTGATGCATGATCCCATCCCCAGAGCCCTTACAATGTTCCACAAACACTCCAAACCCCCCAAACACTCAAAATCAGAACCCCTCCTTTCCCCAACCGGATCCATCCCGAACCGGTTCTGAGGAACCGGTTCCTCCTCCTTCACCACAACCTGCCACAATCATCATCATCATCATCATATATGATCATTTCAGAAAAAAAGAAAAGAAAAGAAAAAAAAGACATCCCAGATTCAGATTCAGAACCAAACAAAATCAAACGAATATATATATATATATATATATATATATATATATATATGCAATAGAAGAGAACCTGCGTCATGATGGAAATGAAATTGGATTCGATGAAATTTCTGAAGCAAGAATTGCACGTGAATCAGAATTCAAAACGCGTGTTGAATATATAAATATATAAAAATTAAATCGTAAATATCGCAAAATCGCAATCAAAATTCTTGAATCTTGATCCAGAATTTTCTTCCTTCACATCACAATCGTATCTATAAATCTAAATCATAACAATCAAAATCCTTGATTCCTTAAATTTGAATCGCTACGACGGAGGAAAAATGAGAAGCGAATCGATGAATCAAAACCAAACTTGAATCTTTGGACAAGAGTTTTTGTTCGAAGAAGGACCGAGCAGGTCTAGCATTACGTGCGGGTGCGTCACCGACGTGGGATGACTTTGACGGCGGTGATGTTGAACGCCGTTGACGTTGGATGTGACTATAGAGTATTTTTTTGCCACAAAATTGGAATATGATTAAAAAAAGATGAATGGATCAGAACATGTAATAAATTATTAAGAAATAAAAATAATTTGATAAATCAATTTGCATTGTTCCGAGAAAAAGATACTTGGTCATTTATTTTGTTTCAGATTTGATTTTTAAAATGATGTGTATAAAAAAAATGTAATTAGAATAAGTATTCGTTTTGCAAATCTAACTATATCTTGCATGATTAATCTCTTATCATTGAATAAGAAAATACATTAATTTTAAAAAATACACGTGGCGTGGATGGATTGGACGAAGGGAGTGGGTACCAGATGGATAGGGATAGGGGAACGACCAATGGTAAGGGAATCAACGTGATAATCATGTCATGTGTGGCCAACACAGCATAAGAGTCTGTACTCATCTCAATTTTCAGTAATTGTCCTTCCATTTATGTTTTTTTTACTACGGATATTATTGATCTGATGTTGAACATTTATATTTATTTGTTATTAATTATATTTTATAAACTTCAAACATTTCTTAGGCGGGTTGCTATAGTGTATATTTTTTTAAGGGAAACATTTATTGATGAGGACAATGGTGAGAATTTAAGTATGAGTGAGATATAGGTAAAGAGTTTCACATTGATTAAAAATAAACAAAATAAAAAATATATAAGTGGAAGGACCCATGAATCTAATGTATTAAAGGTTTTTGGTCAAATCCACTGATGTAATTCCTCAATAAGTCTATTGATGACATCTACCTGGCATTGCGAACTCCCTTGACTCCCAACAGATAGAAAGGTAGTTGAGGAGGATTCCATGATTGTTGTTGATTCTTTCCTATTTACATTCATTCTTAGAAACATATTATTTTTACCCCGTTTTCTAGGAAATAGGAGGCTCTAATATCAAGCTGGTCGGGAGCCTCTAAAATCATGAAAAACTTATGTTTTGCTTCACAACTAAGATCTCGCAATAGCCACCCATTGGCTTTACAAGAAATCTTTAGGTTTAATACCTCACAAAATAAAGATTCTATAATAAAGAAGACTGTAACATAGATATTTGATTAGACAGGTTCTGATGCATAAGATCCTCTCTTGAGGCAAGTAGAGACATACTTGTATCCAGTGATAGATCTAAGGGGTGGCAAGCAGAGGTAGTTGTCCCCTCCCATGATTTGAAAAAAAACACTAGATAAACCTATAAACCTGTAAAGGTTTCCTTGCAAAAGTTTTAGTCATGTTTGTGTCCTACCCCCACATGTGTGGTTGATTTGGAAAGACAATTCACCATACTTGTGTCATCTTTTATTGAGAAAAAACTTATTCTTATCCATTTTAAAATTTATTGCTCCGTTTTGGCCATAGTAAAAGAGATGGGCATGTAATTTTTTTTTTCCATTTCACTTGAGTTTATTAGTTTAAAAACTAAGGAACACTTGGTCTTTCACATATTTAATTGTTTACCCCCTCAACACTTCAACATGCATTCGTCCCTGCTGGTATCTTTATAGGGTTTTCATAATATGAATCTAAGAATTTTTAGTTTTCAAGCAGAGACATAACTTAAAATGAATCTATGGTTTTTGGAATAAAAGATTTATTCATCCAAGCTTGATCACACCATACAAGAGTTTTAGTTTTTATAGCCGAGAATATTACAAATGTCCAAATCATATGTTGCATCACATTAAAACTTCTTTAATAAAGCTAAAGCTAAACAACTAAAGGCTACTTTTGATAAGGTGATGATATAAGATCAAATCACATTTACATATAGTTTTGACTAGGAGAGAGATTAAAGTATCAATACTCTGACTCATCTGAGTCTATGCTTCGTTAATAAGAATACTACCACAACTTCTTTTCTTCTTCAATTATCCAATCATTGGGTCCCACTTAATCTTCAAATGGATTTTTAAAATCTTGAAGGATATTATTGTCTGCAGGCTTTGTATGTAGATTTAGAGTAGATGAAATGTTGATGGTTATTGGACAGTTATCAAGGATTTGCAATATGAGTCCAATTACAGTGCATATGTCTTCATTCAGACAAACATAGTTATTGATTTCACCATCAAAAAGTTTGAGCAAGGCTAAAATTTGTTCTTTTTGTCTTGGGAAATCAACAATAATCTATCATTGATGTGCTTGATTTTAAATCCATATTAACATGGTTTGTGGGTTTTGAAAATATGACCTATGAAATATAAAAATTGATGTGACTTTTGAGAGTTCTTCAGGTATCATTTTTCATAAGTTATGGTTGCTAATGGTTTTTTGGAGTTCTGTGCGCCACCACATGAATGGCGCAAACCATTCCAAGAGTGTCCATAATAATGTTCCCTGTTGTTAAGGATCATTGAGATACTCAAACATCTCCATGGTTGGAAATACAATTGATGAACTATAAAGAACAATCATGCACCATAAGTACCACAACTCTTCTTCCATAAAATGGAATAAAGGTAAAAGTGGTAAGGGACCAGGAATGATGTTTCTGGACAAAATAAGGTCAAGGTTTCTTTTTTGCACAATTTGGGACAGATAGTGAAACTAATAATTCTTGGTGTCGCTCTTGATCTGTGTGGGATTTGGAAAGGGTCTAATATTTGGTGGAGAATTTTTTTTTTTTTTTTTCTGTAAGGCATTTAGGCAAAGTGGATTTGGTGATGCCACCAGGAAGGAATTTCACAAAGGTGATGATCTTGCTGGATTTTGGTTTGGTTAAGAGATAAAAAATAAGGAGGTTACGAGTTATTTTTATATGACGAACTGTGAAATCATATTTGGAAAACTTACTTTTATATGATGAACTCCTTTAACATTAATAATTATGAATTTGGAAGGTGTTAGCTAATGGCAACCATCACACAAGAGGGGGGTGAATTGGGTGATCAATAAATTTTAAAACAACCTTAAGCAATTGTGTATTTTGATGCACCAAACAATACATGCAGCGGAATAAATATATTTCACAATAATTCATGCTTGCATATGATTAATAATTCATATAATGCATGATATTAATCACATATAAGTCTATAGAATAATGTAAATTGTAGTGTGATTAATTAGTAACCATTCAATATCATTGATATAAATATTTAAGATAACTCAAATACAACTTGGATAATTATATAGATCAAACAAACTAGCTAGATATCAAGTTCTAATAATCTAAATAGAAAGATTACAAGATATGCAATAGATTAACAATTATAAGAATTCAACAAATAGTAGTCAAATGTAAATTGCTAGAGTGTAAAGAGATTACGGGATAAGATAGTGCAAACAATATTTACTGATTCAATCACTTCTTGTGATCTACGTCCAGCCCCAAGATCATCCACTTGAGGTTTCCACTATTCTTCAAGCTTGTAACTTAAGTGCTTAAGAAACCTTTACAAAGTTGAGCACTCTTCACACCTTTTGGATTCTCCATGCTTGTGCAAGAGCCTCTAACTCTTCAAGTTTCATCGGTGCTTGAAAAATCTTTACAAGTTATGAGCATTTCCTACACCTTTGGGATCCTCCACCCTTTGTGTATAAGCCTCACACTTTCAACTAGAAGGATCCTCTGCCCTCACTTAGTGTTTACAAGATAAGAATATGATTACTCTCTCAAAGAGTTGATATATAACTTGAAGAACTAATGGATGGAGAGATTATGATAATGAAGAGCTCAAAATATGGCTTTTGATGAAGAAATGATTAAATCTGCATATTTATCTGAAATTATAGGTTCATCACTTTTGAATGCTTCAATCTTAGCTTCTATATATAACTCAAGTAATAAAATAGTCGTTGGTGGTATTTAGGAAATATTTCTTACAAAAACTAGCCATTTATAGCCATTATTTCTGAATTTTACACAAGCAATATTTGGATATCTAGATTTCTGGGCTTTAACAAGAACAGAATATCCTGATATTTATCCTGATATTTGGAAACGACCACTTCTCACTTAAAATAAAATATCCTAATATCTAATTATGTATCCTGGTATTTGAAAAGTGATTTAGCTACTGGAATGGAATGAGATATCTAGATATTTCAAAGTTGTATCAAGATATTCAATGCGAGATTGCTCATTGGAGTCAAATATTCAGATACAGCATTCTAAGATACAAAATCAAACTTTCAAAGGTCATAACTTCTTCATTTCTTAACGGAATTAAACAAATGACCATGCATTGGAAAGCTCTTTGAGTGTACTTTCATATGAAATAAGTTTCAGATCAAAGCTCAAAGTGTTTTGAAATTTATTAGCAAAATAGTGACCAAAGGTCAGTTTTCTAAAACTCAAACTTGACTATTTTTCATAGTTTTGACATACCATTATGACTAACTTTTCAAACATGTTTGTTGGTCATATTAGCAATTTTAAAAACATTTCTTAAGATTGAAAAACTTATTTGAGCTCTTTTCTTGTAAAACCTCTATCTTTACAAAGGAGAATAGCCTATAAGAGAAAGTATACCCAATTGAGTCCTTAGGCTTCTTGATGCAATCCAAGCTTTCAAAACTTCTAATCTTCATTTGTTCCAAATGCTTGGTTCATCTCTTCATTCTCCTTCTTCTTGAGTTGAGCATGATTAAGAACTTTCACTTTCTTGTTCCATTGCTTACTCTTGATACTTGGACTATCCTACAAAGCATAACTCACTTGAAAATCATGGTTAGTCCAAATCCATAACTTAATAACTCAATGTGCATGATTTACATGTATATAAATCTATAAAGCTCTTCACGCATATATGATTTACTTATAGACACATATCTAATAATTAATTAAATCACTTATCAAGTACATTAGATATATTCTATAAAAGATGCTATATATAACTAAATGCATGATTCTTATAACTAGAATAACAAGATAGTATATAACCATGCATTATCCAATATAGTTCATCAAACACATATGTAACATATTTTTAATCCTTTTTGTAATGCATTTGTCATCATTAAAACGTAGCACAATAAATCATTGGGACAAACATATTTCCACAAAAGGGTCTTATTCTTGAAATCAAGTAATTTAGGAAAATATGAATTATCCATTTGTACCTCAAAATGATAACCTTTTATATGGAAATTAGATTTTTGGATTGGCTGCAAGTATTTCTTTGTAAATTGTATGATAGTGCTTTTCAGATTCTTTGAATTATCCACTTGCATGTTCACAATATTGTTTTACCCATTAGTTTCTTCAATCAATACTACTCCTTAATAATGATCACTTGCAGCAGTCTGGAAAATTCTTTTTCCTGTGCTGGGAATCTTTAAAGGGATTCTGAGCTATCTCCTTTAAAGCTTTGACATCTATGGTTTTTTTTGGACCCTAAAGAAGGGCCTCATTTTTTAGTATTTTGAACAGCTGGTTGGTGTGAGTAGAGGCATATGGGATAAAGTCTCTGAGATACGAGACTATTCCCAAGAATTGTTGAATTTTCTTTATGATCAAATTTTCATTAGGAAAGTTTAATAATTTTTGTGCAATATAGGAGCCAGGTTTGATACTTTCTTTGTGAAAAATGCATGCTAAGAATTCAATATGGGTTCGGCCAAATAGACTTTTCTTTTCAGATAGAATAATGTCATTATTGGATAACTTGGCTGCTTTAGAGATCTTATTTGGACAACTTTGTCATTATTGAAAGCGATTAAATGACTATCATCTCTCAATTGACCGACTCTCATTCTCAGATTAATAGTAGGTGCAAGTTTCTTAGCCGTATCACTGCGCTTAAGAACCGTTCGTGGATGGTTATATACTCTCATTCTTTCTGGGAAGGAAATCTTGTGCAGATTATTTCTGGTGATGCTGCTGGGGCATCTTTGGCGCTTTTGCCCCTATGATTCACAAAAAAAAAAAAGAATCATCTGCATAGCAGATGCAGGACGGGAGTGCTATTTCTTGTTTCTTGTAATTATAAATGGAGAATAATTTATATTGCTATCCACTAATAAACTCCTAATCAAAATATCTATACACATTATAAATATATAGAGAAACAGAATTACTTTGTACTTCTAAATGGTTTAATTTCAACATATCTACCGTTACAAGGCATTATTATCTCTCAAAAATTCGGGAATAGTAATAAACAGCCGTTCCAATATAGCATGAATTGGTTTTTACGAAAAATTGCAAAATGTTACAAGACTTAAATAACTAATGAGGTGCAAAAGAATAATAAAAATGGACTAAAAAAATGGTTTTGTAATTTAAATATACAGACAACATGTCACGTCTATTCATAATCAATTCGTTTAGTGAAGTTCAGCATTTTTGTAGTAAAAAATTAGAGCACACACCCATTATGATAATTCAAATATATAAATCGTAACATGTTATTAGTTTGTTTCTTTAATAATAAATATAAAAAAATAATATTACAAGAAAATTTTGATATAAAAAATTAATATTAAATATTTTTTAAGTATATTTATTATTAAATAATTAAATAAATAATATTTATATTTTTAAAAGATTAACATAAATATTTATTTAAAAATTTAAGAGCATAATTTTTTTAATTTTTAATTAAATATATTTGTAATATAATTACAAAAATCTCATATTATTTTTATTTTGTTTCTTACTTTTAAAATAACCAAATACTCATTTTTATCATTTTTTTCACAAACTTTTAAAAATAAAAAACAAATTTTTTTTATAATTATAATAAAAATATATTTAATTAAAAAAATAAAAAAACAAACTAAAAATGCTGTAAAAACTTTGTTTATAAAAAAGTAATAATACTTGCCCAAATTTACACCCACAGCTTAGATACTTCCTTGCAAGCCGGTTCCACTATTTTTTCCAGAATAATCCAGATTGTGCTCATTCCTCATTTTTTCCCTTCATGAAATGTCACTCAACTCTCCTCGTTATTGCTTTTGTCACCTTTATGCTTCTTCACTTGCTTTTTAATATCTATCCTCTCTCTTCTCCGTGCTTTCCTCCCTTTTCTTTTTCTTTATCATATGTTGCTCTTTTCTGCATTTGTACGTTTTTATAAAAAGAATGTTGCTTGCTTCTCCACTTGGCATGACCCAAGATGAGGTTAATGGCTAATGAGCTCGAAGCTAAAAGCTAAAAGCTAAAGAAGGATGCGGAAAGACAGAATAGATTGTATGAAATAAACAAATTCAAATTTACAACATCTGCAACCAAGGAATGTATAATAACAAAATCGTCCATAACGTACATATATACCAAATACATATTTTTCACTGAGTGTGATATTACATATTTTTTACTTCTACACGACAACGAAGAGAAGCTATAAAGAATCCACACAGTGCCACACAGTTCAAAATTATTGTATACCAATAACTTTAAGAACCATTATTAACCTTACACTTTCAAAGGCATTAGCACAACAATATCATATGCTACTCAATATATAATCTAATTTAAGACGATGCAGTTTTGGGAGATGGGTTGAAAGGAACCTGCTCAGCACATGTAACCAAATCATGGGACCCGGCTTGCTCTCGACCAACACCCAGAAGGTCAAGATAATATTGGTAATGGGAAACGATATTGTTCATTGAGTCAACATCACCTTGTCCACAAACAACATCCCCATAGAGAATGTTCATTGTAATGCCAAAACCAGGAACCCGCTTCTCCAGAGTGTCATTCTTGGAAGGCTTCCAGTTGCCAACGAAGGCATCATGGGCAGAAGGTTGTGACTTTTTGATTGGTGTCATCCACCTCCAAATTGCAGCCTGGAAGGCAAGGGTTGCATTCTGCTCTATGTATTCTGGATGGCTGAGTAGATCCACCTTCAAAGCTTCTCCAGTAGCACCATAATTGTAGTTCCTATATTGATAGTACCATATTAAGTACAATCTCTACATTAAACAAGCAAAATGATATATACACATTTAAATGATGTTTAAATGATGCTGTGATACACACACACACACACACACGTGCGGTCAAAAACCATCCTATCCTTCCAAGACATTGATCACTGGCGGGTCTTAATTAGGGGTGACCACCCATTTATTTTTCTTTCAAAACATATATATGGAGGATGTGTGCTAAATTATACCACTATTGGTCCAAATTTATACTGCATCTGGTTTTGGTGTTAACATGTTAGGCATGGACTCCCTTGAGGTAGCTGCTGTCAGAACAAAATAACTTTTTGTCTAATCTTATACAAATTTCATAGGCTTGCACCTAAGCTAACTTGCAGACAGTGTCAAGGTTGATCCCCTACTTTAATATCAGTAGTTTCTTTTATGGTGGTTATAAGTAAGTAACACTAAATTAGCAACTTCCAGGCACATTGTTTATTGTTGTCAAATGATGGAAAACTTTCAAGGCTCATTAAAATAAAAAGGGAAAAGATATGTTCTCATTGTTAAATGTCTTAAATTCACCCTATCTTCTCTTCTAGAAGTTAGTAATTTTTTTATTTTAGTTTACTTATCCATATAAATTTATCGTCTTCCCCCCCCTCCAAAAAAAAAAAAAAAGAAAAACCCAAATTTTTTGAGGCAATTTTCACCACTGACATTGATAAAACCCAATAGATATTTTTCTTATTGCCTATTCTATTTCAAGTAAAACCGGCTCCAATAAAAAGAACTAGAATTGCTTTTCATGAAAATATGCAATACTCCTTTACCTGCAAACTTGATTCATGGTTCACATAGTTCCACTTGAATCAAAGTTAAGTTACCCCTTTTTTATATCTAAAGAAATAAAAATGCTTATAGTAATTTTAATCTTAAAAGCAACTTCATCTTTGACTAAACCCTTGACGTGCTACTTAATCTGATCACGGATTGCCATTTTATAGAGATGGTTGAATATCCTACTCATCACAAACCAAACAGAAACTTGTCTATGGGAGCAATAGAAAGTCTTGGAACAGGTTTAAGATTTAATTGGTGTTATTGAAAACCTGCACATGCATATATTATTTTTACATTTTCATTTGTATTAATGATAATTCTATATATCATCTACATAAATCCAGCACTCCAGCTCTCTCTGTCTCTCTGTAATCCAACGGTTACTCCATTTTTCTTTCTATTTTCCCCTTCCTTTTTCTACCTGATCTCTTGTTGCACCAGGTTCTGTCTCATTTACTCTCATCTTTCGGAACTTTGCAATGCTCAATTAGCTCCTATCTTTTCTTGATTATGATTTGAAGGATTTATGATTGCCATAATGGGTGTTAATGGAGATCAAGGCTAGTGGGTTCTTATCAGGTGTTCAATGATATTTTGAAGGCTTTCACCCTCTTGTAGTTACGTGAGTCAAATGTTTCATTTACACTACATAGACTGTTCAAACCACAATTTCCGTGCTAAAGTGAGCTTGATGATCATGGTTATTGAGGTGCTTAGGATGAATTAGTTGGTGAGAGCACTATACCCTAACTGTTTTCCATTGTCTCGGAGGAGAGGGGATGTTGTCACTGATCAACAAATAATCTTGTGGTGTGGGTTAACCCTCCACTGCATTTGATTGATTTGGTAAAGACTGGTCAGGGTTATTGGGGAAACATCAAATCGAATTTGGAGAAGTTTGGGATGAATGACAACAAGAGAGGTCAGGAATGAGAAAGAAACTTTTGGCATCTCTATATATAATAAAGCAACTTACACAAAGTGAAAAATAAACTGGGGATATCCAGAACAAGAAAAAGATATCAGCACTGCTAAAACATATACATACCAGTAAATAGGAAGGGCACCACGTCCATAGTATTCTGCACCAGGAGTGCAAGGATATGTGAATTTGAAATAGTCATCACAGTATGACTGACTAGGACTCATTTCGTGATTGTAACAAAGACCCCAGGCCAAAGGTCCTCCAGTGGCCACACCATAACCACCTGGCATTAAGCATTATAACAATCATCAACAACACAGTTGTTCAAATTAAATCACAACTGAATCAATCACTGCACTATAAGTAAGTCCCACAATATAAAATCTAAGTCAGATGCCTCTCTGATAAATGAACTTTCACCCAACTTGTGCCTATCTTATGAGATTCCAAGCATAAATCAAGACAAAAACTCAAGTATTCTCTCCTTTTAGATCATTCATGAGCAACCATAGAAGTACAAATAAACTACAAAATCAAAATAAACTACAAAATCAAGTTTTACAGTAGACCAATCAAATCAGACACCAATAATCAGATTCATTCAAACATCAGAGATTCGGATCTTCTCCAGCACAATTCCAACAAAAGTATAAAAATAAAAATAAAATAAAATAAAATAGCTCTCAAAAGCAGCATCCAAATTAAAAATCAGAGTTATGTTGTAAGATTAACAAATTAAGATGAAAACTCACAAGTGGTCTTGCTGCCGACGTGTCCGAGGAATGCAGCAATCTCCATCATCTGCGTGGTCTTGTTCCCTGTGGTGCCGAAACCCAAGGGCTCATAAAGTGCAGCAGCAGCGATGAAAGAATGATAGTCCCAGAACCCAACCGCGTGGGCCACCGGCGAGTTGCGCTTGGAAAACAGATTCTCAAACTGGTACGTTTGGAAGTAATCAGTAATAGTGAGATTACAGCAGTAAATGGACCACCCCTTGCATTCCCACCCTTTGTCACACAGCTTCCTACCCCTCGAATACTTCACCAGCGTCTTCGTGCTAGACTCATCCCCATTCACCACCACCACCACCTCGTGAACCATCACCACAGCAAGAACCAAGAAGAGAACCCCATTTTTTCTTGTTACCTCCATCTCTGAGATCTTGATGAATTGATGGAATCAATACAATGCAAATGCAAATGCAAAGAGAGAGAGAGAGGGGGGGGGGGAATGGGAGAAGAATCAAATAGAAAATGGGAAGTGTTGTGTTAGATGGAAGAAGGTTCTTTTTCAATGGTGTAATGTAAGATACCAGAGGGTACTACATGTGATTATGTGTCGAACATGTTTAAAGATGATCGACGGTGCGTAAGTGGTTTCGTGGGAATGAAAGTGTTCGATGTTTAAGCGAGAACAGACTGGCTTTGAAGACAAAGAAGAAAGAACATTGCTTCTCCACCGACAGCTAAGGAGAACATGTGAAATTACATTTTTGCCCTCTTATTGTTTTGTTTTGTCGTGTGGGAAACTTGGGCCTGTTCGGTTAGTGGGTCTATTATTCTAACATAACTATGATAACAAAATTATGGCCCAGAAGAATATAACTATACAAATTCAAGAAAAAGACAAAGTTATGAACAACAAACAACGTTAAAAAAGAAAGAAAGACCATACACGATGATGGCAACCGACACTACAGGAACCAATCGACAGATCAACTACTGATAAAAGACCACAAAATACTTCCACCTTAACTAACTCGTAATTATGCTATAAAACTTTTATAAGAAGAATGTGTCAATTAGAATAATGAAAATGAGCATGCTTGGCCAAATTTATTTCTAGCCTACGTCACTTAGGACTTTGTAACTAGAGTAAAAAAAAAAGCCACTTAAGACTACAAAATGTTTTCGTGTGAGACTAATTTGAACATAAAATACATTATACCTATTTTATCTTACATAGAATTCAATTTACTAATTGAACATCCTGCATCCAACTTATTAAAAAGTTGAAAACAAAATTTTAAATTTTTTGTAATTATTAGATTGTTTTATTACAAAAATATTAATTAATGTTTGCAGAAAATAATTCAAAAAGATTTATAACAACTTAATAATTCACTAATTAGACTAGAAAAAAAAACCTCACTTGTTAGATGAGCTATTAATATACTATTCCAACCCATCTTATTTATAAGGTTAAATGAGTCATGATCTATTTGGACAGTTCTAGTGTCAGCTAGTAAAATTTATGTAGTTAATTAACATTTTTTTTTATTGAGTTTTAGGACTTTAGATCAAAGGAAATTATTCCGGTGGATTCAAATTTTAATTTGTGTCCTCTTTTCTGTTTCTTTAATTAAAGATAGAAATTCAGTAAAAAAATTATTTCACTCTTAATTGATAATAATTTATCTTTGAATTGTTAATTTTTTTTAAGTTATCAACCTTTAATTAGGAGGCACAAAAAGGAAACAAAAGATTTACTTCATACTCTAATACCTATATTTTATTCTAAAATATCAATACTTTGATTGGTTGTTAAATATTTATTGAATATAAAATTCATTGTCAGAAGATTTATAATCAATTAACAACAAAAACAATGTTTAACAACTTATTAAGAATATTGGTTCTAAAAAAAATAAAAAATTCAAGGTAGTATAACAAGATCCGAGATTAAATCTTACTTTTAAAAAAGAGAGCAGCAATTATTGTAAATAACACCATTACGCTTTCATAATATTCAAATATATAAAAGCTATTGATTTTAACAGTCAAAACTTCTTTGTAGGCCTCTGAAAATGTTAGCGTGATAAAGCCACCATTCTTCAATATATCAAAGCAATCGTGCGTAACATCTGATAACATAAGGGTAGACAGTTGCCAAACAACATGGGAATGTAACATTCTATCAATATATGAAAGATAGATTCCAAGTCACTCCTACACATTAAGTACCATATGTTTTCAAAACAATGGTCCCATACAATCATTTTGTGTTATTCAGCTTAGGAGTTCAATGGGCGTGTGGGGGGGGGGGGGGGAAGCTTAAGATATGTTTTATTTTTTATAGTGAAAATGCTTTCAAAATGTAGAAAATCATCGTTAAATGTAGCCTAAATGAGAGAATGTTAAAATTTTCACTTACATCAAATGTAAGTCTTGATATACTTACACTGTTTAATAACTTCTCATAAACATTGAATTTCATCAATTTAACAGTTGAATTGAAAGTTTTCATAAGATATATCAAACTCATAAATTTTCTTACAATTAAAAAATTATTTCATACTTATCGCATTATTTTATTTTAATGTACAATATGATTTTAAAATATAAGTAAATGGATTTAATTTTGATCTACTGTCAGTGTAAAGTTTTTTTACACTGTCATCCAACTATGTGCTGACACATCATTAAAAGAGTTAGACTTTTTAGGTGGTCGTTGTGATAGTCAAACTCTTTTAATGATTTGGCAACACATAATTGGATGACAATGTAAAAAAACTTTACACTGACAGTGGATCAAAATTAAACTACTATTATATTAGATACCTATAAATGTCTGATTTCTCCATAAATTAATATGTATGATCATTAAGATAATATTATATGATTTAACAGTTTGATTAATTAAATTTACATTTTATAAAAAAATTATTGAGTGGTGTAATAGTACAGAACTTATACTTAATGTAAACGAATCCCTACCACACACACACATCATTATTCAAAACATTTTTTAATTGGCTTCTAACCTTAATTAACATAAATCTTAAAATTGAGATTTAACCCTAATAAAATAAAAAGACCTGTAACACATGCCCAATAGGTAATCCCATATGAAATCCAGCTTGTAGATTATAAAAATAAATAATTAATAAATTTTATTTCAACTTTTTCATTTTTACGAGACATATTATCTCACTTTTGAAGACTATAATAGCTATATACAATTTTTTTTTATAAAATTGAAATCCATACAGGCAATAAATGAATCAAATAATAATTTATTCACAAATTTTAATTTAATTGAAGTTGTGCTCAATATATTTTAATTAAAAATTTTAAATATATATTTAATTTTTGGTCCAACTCTTTTAGCATCAATATTCAAAAATGGTTTCATAAAATACTAATCGTTTTTTTAAAAGAAGTTTAGTTAGAGTCACGTTTTTATATAAATAAACTAATGATGATTATTTTAATATATTGTTGACTAGAAAATACATGTAACTAATCATAATGAATGAAATGATTAATTAAAAAATTGATTAGTAAATATACTAATGTAACATTTTGGTTAGACTTTGCAAACTTCACATTATATTTTTTGGGGATTTCGTTCTTTTATGTAATATGTGAACAATAGGGTTATCTCTAGTTATATATTGAGATTCTCACTAATTACTTTTAATTTAAAATTCTTAAATTACCATCAATTAAAGAATTTGTTTATTCAAGTCAAGCCTTAATTAATTATGTTTTTATTTGATTATTTACATTTAATTGAGAAATATTTAAGAAATAAAAATTAAAAATAGTTAGTGATCAAGAGTGCAAATAAATAATTGAAAGTGTCAATAGCATTATCTCATATTAAATAATTGATTATTTAATAATTCTATTCAATTCTTATCTTATTCAAAATAAGACATATGCTGTTTTCTATTATTATTTTATACTCGTGCAGAATTCTTTTTGTTATAATCATGTATTTTTTAAATGAAGATTTTTATTTTAGCTTAAGTTTTTTATTTAAAAGGAGAAGGTGGATTCCATATAAAAACATATTACACACGAGTAATATTTAATAATTATTATATATATATATATATAAAATTATTAATAACCAATAAAATTCGATAATTATTAAGCTCAAATTTTATAAAATTTATTTTTTATAAATTGAGCAACACTCGGGTTGTCAGTCCCTTATCACTTTTAAAAGTTACATACATTTTGGTTTTGTCCATTGAGAAACTGCCTATTAAGGAAGATTAGAGGACGTCATGACTCTTGGAGATATAGAGAGATTCTGAAGATTTCACTATTAATTTATAATAACTATTTTCTGTTCCCATATCATCGCTTACAAAAAGGCAAGTTCTTGATTCTTCACTTATATAGATAGTGTTCTGGATTCATATTACAACTTCTTAGTCTTACAATCATATCGTTTTATTGAAAAAAAATATTACATTATTCCTACTTTGTTTAGAAACAAGGTAATTAAATTGCTTTAGTTTTTTTTTTCTAATTTTAAGATCAAGGATATTTACGTACAAGTTAATATACGTGTCAAATTGAGATTAGGTATCCTCTTTTATCATTTTTAAGGCACTCCTCACACCGACTTGGTGCAAGAAATATTACAATCTAACATAAAGGACAGTTAAGTTAGTAAATCGTTAGTAGGTATCGGTGGCTGTTAATTTGATCCAAAAATTTCTACAAATTAAAGTCAAACTCATTTGGCTTTCTTTTACTTTTAATTTATGAAATTGTTCATAGGTAGAAAAACTCCCTCAATTTTAAAATCGAAGACTTCATATATATATTAAAAAAAGTAATGAGGCTTAGATGCAATCTCACGAACTGAACAAAACAAAGAGATTACAAATATTGAATTTTCATTTGTGCACTTGTATGTGAACTCCTACACACATCGTTATCAATCATCACCTTTAATCATCATTAATCTACAATTAGAAGAAGAAACTTGGAATGCGAGCATTCCCACAAGTGTGTTTAACCAAATTTTGAGGAAGGATCTGTAATGAGAGGTTGGTGAGCTTGGGTAGCCATGGCCAGTTCAAATTGCTTGAATGAAATTGGAGAGAAAGACAGTAATTCAGGTGCCTTCAGATTGTCCCAACCCTTGATATTATTTGTGGTGGTTGACCCATCAATTCCAATATGTGTCACATGTTTCACATCTGTTGGATAGCCAATTTCCATATCAGGTTCCATCTCCTCAATGTCCTCTTTGTAAACTGAATTGAAGAGAAGATAATTCAATACGTTATAGAGATACAATATAGCAAATATAAAGAAGGGGATGAATTATATCTTATCCTATAGTTGAAATTATTATTGGAACTGAAGCAATCAACTAGCAGGAACCAGTTGAACCAGGAACTATATAGCCAGTTGACTAGTTTGATATTCGGTTCTCCTATAATTTGATTCTCAACAAATTCATCAAAATCAACCTAAAACTAATCACTAATGATTCACTAGGATTAAATCAACCTATATTCAAGCTATTGGACAAAGTCACTGTGGTTAGGGATGAAATTCTGATCAAGCATTTCAATGCCAGATAGTAACCAAAAATAAAAAAAATAAAAAAATTACTCATTATGCAAACAGTAATTAGTGGTGGGTAGGATTCAGATACTAAAATTAAATACACTGATTTGGTACATTATTAGAATTTAGTGTCTGCGTACTCGATAGCTGGCCAAAATTATTTTTAATTGATAGGAAAGGATATGCAATATTCAATACCAAAGATTATATATGATAATTAAAAAACTAAAATACCGAAAATAGAAGAGAGGTAACTAAAAAAGAAAGTAGAAACAGCCTACCTAACTCCTTATTTGGATGTCTCTCACAATTGAAACACTACAACAAGAGGGATTCGTGTTTGTAAAAGTTTCTGTAACAATTCTTCCCCTCCCTCTTTTTATAATTTTCGAGTATTGCAATCTCGCACGGTATGTAAACAATAATGCATTTTACCTTGAAGTCCCCAAAGGACGCTACGTTTGATTGAACAAATTTATCACCAGCAACACAGATATTTACACATGAAAACAATGTGAAACGAATTACTTTTAACTCTTATATCAACTAAATTGTTTGTTTAAAAAGATCCTTATATATTAATTTCGCTATTTTCATTCTCATTTTATACTATGTTATGTCTAGGAACCCATTCCTCCTATTAATTTTGCTACTATTGATGCATCTTATACCACCTTAATAGTGTCAGGCTGCCAGCTATTTTTTAAAGATAAAGTAGTAATCAAACACGATCTCAAATATATAAAAGTTTATAATTTTTTCAATTAGTATAATTTAATTATACATTGTTACATCATTAAATTTTTTTTTGATATTTTATATAGTAATTATTATAATCAAACTTTTTTTTAATAATGTGACATTATATATTAGATGATGATATAAAAAAAATTCGATAACCAACAAACTTGTACCGCAATTGATATTGACATCGTCTTTAAAATGTGTTAATAATGTTAGAAGTTTCTACTTTAAGATTTAATTTTTGTATTTTGCATTGCCTCAACTAAAATTCAGAATAAAGAAGTTCAATACAATTAATACAAAAGCAGATTAAAAAAAAAACATATTTTTTATAGTACCGAAACTCATCTTCCACAAAAATTCAAGCTCTCCGTCCGTAGCGCCTAACTTCTTTTATAGTACTTCCATATTTTTCATACAATTTACTTTTTAAAAAAATGTTACATATACGATCTTTTAAAAAAAATTCAATAAAAGTAAAATTCTTAAATTAGATGTAGATTTTTGCAATAAAAATTGACGTAACTTTATAAAATTTAGAAATAAATTTAATAATATAAAAAGTATATAACGAGTATAAGAAGATAAAGAGGTGTGTAAAAGGACTCAACCATATGTACTTAAGGGCTATATGTTCCATTTTCTAATGCTACGGGCCCATACCTAGTGTGTCTAGTATTTTCAATTGAAAAAGTGCTCCAAAATCATCATATTACAGAAAATTTCTTGTGTACTTAATGTACAGAAGTCGTATAAATTAAATTAATAAACAATAAACACATCATTAATATTTAATGTAAAGTGATGATGTGTTAATTGTTAGCTTTTGCACAAGAATCTCTCCATATTACAATAATATTTGTATAAATTTTATCCTAACAAGCCTTTATTTCAATATAAGTTATTAGATAACACATTTGTCTCATTGTATTGTTAATTTACATATAAATAAATATAAAAACGAAAAAGATCCAAGAAAAATAATCATATATTAGAAGAAAAAATGCACCTACCATCAAAGCATACATTTAAAAATAATTTATATGTTACTTTGATTCTCTGTCGGGTATTGGAAATCGAAATTCCGCCTATGAACGATCATAATTCATAACAAAAAGCATAAAGATCAAAGCACTCACAAAATAATTGAGATAAACTCTTGATGCCTCTGATCAATCGCTGTATGCCAGCTGCTACGTTAGGCTTTGGTAGAACCAGAAACCCAGAAGAAGGCCTGATTGTCTTCATTTTGGCTGTGACTGATCTATCTTCTCCTGCTTGTCTTCCTTGCATAACAAAGATCTCAAATTACATATAGCACTCCAATCTCCAAAGATAGAAAAATGAATAGAGAGATACTGAAATAGAGAGAGGGAGAGTCTACTCGGAATAATAGGGGCTTTCGAATCTGCTTTTGGTCTTGTGGGTGCACCTAATTCAACACTTGAATGGGAAGCACAACCGAAAGAGAATGGAAGAACTACAAATCTTTCCATACGCTCTCTCATTTCCTCTAAAACCAAATTTTAGGTGTAGTAACTTCTAATATTTCAGGGCAGCACCTAGCTCTCAATAGGGAGCCTAGACTGGGTTATATTGAGGTTTCTGTTTGTCTTTATGAGCAAGCTAGAATGATTTACGTGAGGAAGAAATTATTTTCAATCCAAGTTTGGTATGTGAGAGAAAGAGTATAAATGATAATGGAGTAGGTGTTAGAGTGGGTAGTTGGTTAAACTGTGCAACTCAACCTGCTTTTGCTTATTGCTAGGCCAATATGTGGGATTAGTATTGAGTTCTAAAAAAAAACTTTTGTTCCTCTACAAGGTCCCAAATAATTATCGCCATATTCCAAAGTGGGCTCCTCCTAACTTGCATCACTTGTGTACGAAGGCATCATGTAGATTTTTCACATCTTTACCTGATCATCAAGTTTTGTTTTCTCTCAAGCTTTCTTTTGTTTTTTTTTCACCTTTTTCCTTTATAGGCTTGCGATTATTAACTTCATTAGTTAACTTAACTTAATTAATTTGAGCCTATGATTGAGTCTTACTTAACTTGTATCTATCCACATCATAGAGTGATTCACAAGGGAAATTCCGCAAATAATATTCAAGCACATGCTCAAGTATAGATATTTTTATTTGGTATAAAATATTTCTTGGTATTCAAGTTGGGTAGCAGAAGATGATTTCATGGGTAAAAGGCAATTACGGCGGTAATGAGTTTTGACTCCTGTCTTCTTGTTAGTGTGGGTGAATAAAAGGTTCAACAATTAGATTATAGGTTATTAATTTGTATCTTTGGAAATCATGTGATAGTAAAAAAGAACATTAGCAAATAGTTTTGTGAAAAGCATTTTTAGATAAAAATATCACTATAACAAAATTGTAGACTTTTGACAGATATGGTAAAGCGACGGGTTTTTGACGAATTATCCATAGGAAATCTTAAAAATCAAAATGTTTATTGATGGGTGCATTGAAAGGGGAATATATATATATATATAAATGTGTGTGTGTGTGTGTGTGTGTCAAAATTTCTGTATAGGAGGGAGATTTTTTAGATGGATGTAGGCGGATTTTCAATTATGAAACTTACCAAATTTTTAAACATTCTTATATTCTGAATTACCGACAAATCTTCGATGAGTAAACAAGCTTTTTTCCTTTTCTTTTTCTTCTCAAAACATAATTAATCCTATCAATACCGATAAATTATCAGTGGGTAATTAATACCATGTATATATTTTGGTATTTTTAATTGTAAGTAAGATACAAATATGTTGTGTGTGTGCATATATATATATATATATATATATATATATATATATAATATTTTTTATATATGTACCAACTAAAAATTATTAACATTAGTAAAAAAAAAAACTAAAAATTATTAACATCTACTTATCTATTACATATTTTGTGTGTTTTAAACTAAGGATAAATACATTTATTTAGCGAGTAATTGAGAAGATAGAGACCTTAATGATAACTCTTATTTCGTTTATTAAACAGAGACAATTTCTTTCTGTCCTTTTGCACCTAAAGGAAGAAAATTTTCTTCATTTTGCACCTAAAGGAAGAAAATTTTCTTCATATTAGCCCTCGTCACAGGAGAAACCCCACATATATATCTATTTAAATGAATATTTTTATCATTTTTATCAACATGCAATAACATATTATGACATTTGTGTCTTGCATAGACAAAATAATCTAAGCATGACCTTTGTTTAAAAACAGTTGAGTTAGAGGACTCAACAAAGGAATTTAAACAAAATGAGAAAATGAGTACAATCTTTATATATATATATATATATATATATATATATATACAATATTAATTACTTGTTAAAGTAAAATTAATACATGTCAAAATACAATAAATAAATAAATAAATACCAAAAGAATGTTGCTAACCTCATGGTATTTTTACTAGGGGCTATAGTTATGTAGTAGAGTTTGATCTCTCACATCTCTTCCATTCCTCTTAGGTCCAATAGGGCCTCCCTAAAATAAAAGTAAAACAAAAAACATAAATGGCACCAAGTTTCTTTGGTGAATAAATGATTTCGGGATTGAATCCCGGTGAGGCCGTTTTGATTGCATTTTAGTCTATCATCTCTCTTCCTACACTAGCTCATGGACCTCCTTTGTAACAAAAATAAAGGAATTATATTATTCTTCATAACATTTATCAAATTATATATTTATTTTTTATAATAAAAAGTCAACTGGATTTTGTAAAAAAAATCATAATTAAGATTAAGTTTAATTTTTTTTTGTTGTAATATAGATATCATTAATAACTAACAATTGATGATTTTTTAAAGTACTTAACCATGTTAAGTCAACACAAAAAATAGATTGGAATATAATTTGTGGTCAAGTTTGAAGTTTGTGTTTATTTTGACGAACTAAAAAGATAGTAAAGTGTAATTTAGTACATGAATAATTTTAAAAAAGGGATATAAACCAAATATTATATGTCAAATAAATGTTCTGTCAACAAATCAACATATAGAATACATATGGACAATGTACCAAATATATATATATATATATGTGGATAAGTAAAAAATAATTAAAAAATAATAATTAATATAAAACATTCAATATGAATATATTTTTTACGCCAAAACAGAGCAATAAAAATCATCCTTTTTTACATATAGGATGGATGTGATTCTTGTTTAAACTTCAATATCTAGAAGTTTACAATTAAGATAAAAGCAAATTTATTTATATCTATTTTGATATTTATAGAATATCCAAGAAAAATAATATACAAGATAAAAAATTACAATATAAAGCCTAAATCTTAAAATATAGAAATGTACACATTAAGTTACTAAATATCAATTTTTTTTAATTTAGCTACTATCAAATGTAAGAATTAATGATATGATGACAAAAACAAAACGAATAAAATAAAAGCTTTTAAAAGAAATGACTTAAATAAGTCATTATCTATACATTTATGAATTACTTCTAGCCACAAAATTATGAATTTAAATTTGATTCACTCTAAGTGTAAAGTCTTTTACACTATTATTTAATGATGTATTAAAATATCATTAAAAAAGTTGATATTCTTTAGGTGTGTAATGATAGTCAAACTATTTTAATATGTTGACAATAATAATAATATAATTTTCTTTTTATATTGACATTTGATCAAAATTAAATCTAGAAAAATATTGCTCCTGTGAAAGAATTATTGGGAAGGAAACTTAGGGGTGGTTACTGGTTAGGGTGGGGAAACTAGGAAAGGATGCTATAACCAAATGATGGGCATTTTTTATTCTATATGTCAAATTAATAGTGTTTAAACTTGCTCTCAAATAGCTATTAGTTCACCAACATGGTGTGACACAAGTGGTAGATATTTGGGCCCCTTAAGCATGTGGTCAGGGGTTCGATTCCTGACCCATGTGTATGGAAAAACATCTGTTGGGAAAGGTCAACCCCTTAAATGAATCTCAGTACTTCGATGGATTAGTCCTTGCAATCGCAAGCATGGGATACCCTGGAAACCAAAAAAATAGCTATTAGTTCAAGTTACAATGTTACACCAAGTCTCTTTAGGCCGAGATATTAAGGTAATTCCTAAAGAGAGTTAAATGTCACTTGAAGTGGTTTCCCAACCTATTTCTAACTTTATTCGTATCATCAAGGGATGATAAAATAATTTGGATTTCATTGTCTTGGTGGTTGGCTGCAGGATTGTTAAGGGACAATAAAGACCATTCTGAAGCTTTTGGTGCTGCTCCTATGGCGCGCTATCTGCTCCTTTATAAGGGAAGAACATATTTTTCTTATGCAGAGCCCACCACAATTTCCTCCGTGTGTGTGAACAACTTGGTCAGCGTTGAGCGCCTATCTATATCAACACAAGTGTGTGTGTGTGTGTTCAATCTGCGAGGAGGAGATTGGAACAGTCTTGCAACTGTTAGTCTGTTGCCCGCATGCACAAAAATGACAAAATGCCTGGTGCCTTTCTGATAGAAGTGAAGAAAGAAAGAAAGAGCGAGAGAGAGAAAGAGAGAGAGAGAGAGACGAAGCATTTCTGAATGTATTGTTATTGTATGTGTTATTATCTGATAGTGCTCTATGCTATATATATATAGCTCAGAGTAACTAATCTAACAAACTCCTAACTAACTGATCTAACATTCTAACAAACTATGCCAGCTCAACTAACTATACTTTAACATGCCCTCGCAAACTTAGGGTGATGTTAAGTATAATGTTTGGAGGTTCCTAACCCTGAGTTTGTCCCTTAGATAGCTGAATTGGGAACTAGACAAGGCTTTAGTTAACACATCAACAGTTTGTTCTAGGGAGGGGATGTGACATACAATCATTTCTTTCTTCAACACTTTCTCCCTTACAAAGAATAGGTCCAGTTCCATATGTTTGGTTCTTATATGCAGTACAGGATTGTGAGAGAGCATCACAGTGCTAAGGTTATCCAATAAATTGTAGGACTTGGTGTCTGAACGTGTAATTCTTTGAGTAATGACTGAATCCATGTCATTTCAGCTACTGTGTTGGCAAGACTCCTGTATTCAGCTTCTGTGCTGGACCTTGCCACAACAGATTGTTTCTTGGAACACTAAGACACAAGGTTTGCTCCCAAAAAGATGCAAGAGCCTGAGATGGACCTTTTATCATTAGGATCACTTCCCCAATCAGCATCACAAAACCCATAAAGGTGAAGATTATTGGATTTTGTGAGGTGCAGACCAAGTGTCAAAGTAACATTAAGATACCGGAGAATTCTCTTAACTGCTTTCCAATGCTCTTCAAGGGGTTGCTGCATAAATTGACACACCTTGTTGACACTGAAGGAAATTTCTGGTCTTGTTATTGTGGCATACTGCAGTGCCCTAACAATGGATCTGTATAAGTGGGGATCAGTCATTAAGTTGCTGCCATGTTTAGACAATTTTAGACCTGAAGTCATAGGAGTGCTGATGCCATTTGCTTGTTGCATGCGAGCCTTGGTAAGTAAATCTTTGATATATTTACCTTGCGACAAATGAAGGTTGCCATTACTGAGTTGTTTTACTTCGATCCCCAAGAAGTAATTTAGCTTGCCAAGGTCCTTAAGTGAAAATGGTATCAAGAGCCAATAACTTGTCTTCAATCGATAACGGTGATGCTTTTGCTCAAAGCTTGGTCACACCACTCCAAAAATCAAGTATGATAAACTTCAATCATCAAATTTCAGTGAAGCTTGACGAGAAGAATTTTCTCCTTTGAAAGCAACAAATTGCAGCTGCAATTCATGGACACCAATTGCAGAAATTCATAGTAGGAAGTGATTCAGTTCCAGCAAAATTTTCTACGCCAGAAGATGAGATCATTAGGAAGGTCAGTAATGAATACATAGAGTGGGAACAACAGGATCAACTCTTGCTGTCATGGCTTCTTTCTTCGATGTCTGACAGTATGCTTACTCGAGTAGTAGGATGTGATTTTTCTTGGCAAGTTTGGGAGCAAGTTCAGGTGTTCTTTGCTTCTCAAACAAGGGCGAAAGTTAGACAGTTCAAATCAGAACTCAGAAATATGAAAAAAAGTTCAAGATCCATTAATGAGTACTTGTTGCGCATCAAGGCACTAGTGGATTCGTTGATCTCAATAGGCAGCCCTATCTCAGTGCAAGAACACATTGAGGTCATTTTTTAAGGTCTTCCTAAAGAGTATGATGCCTTTATTACTTCTGTTAATTCAAGAATTGATCCCTATACTGTTGGTGAAATAGAATCTTTACTCCTTACACAAGAAGCTAGGATAGAAAATCATGAAAAATCTATTGTCACAGAAACCATCTCTGCTAATGTTGGGAATCTAGATGCTAAAGACAAGGCCACTCATGCATTCAATGGAAACAAAGGACAATTTAATCAGAATTCTGGGGGTTTTCGAGGGAATTCTTACTCAAACAGAGGTGGAAGGTATAACTCTCACAGGTCTAGAGGACGAGGAGGAAGGTATCATCAAGGTGGTCGATCTCCAGCCATTTGTCAAGTATGTTACAAACCAAGCCACCTTGCTTCCTATTGCTATCACAGGTTTGATCAGGCCTATCAACCCAATATTGTAACTTCCTCTCATTATCAACAACAACAACATCAACGACCTCCTGGAAGCATGACTGCAATGGTTGCAACACCAGAGGTTTTGTATGACACAACTTGGTATCCAGATTCTGGTGCCACCAATCATGTGACATCTGATTGCAATAACCTCATGAATAAAATTGAGTACCCTGGCAGTGAACAAATTCACATGGGAAATGGAGCAGCAGGTTTGGACATAAGACACATTGGTTATTCCAGCATAAAGTCTCCTTTAATCCATCCACTTCTCTGTCATTACACAATTTACTTCATGTCCCTTCAATCACTAAAAATCTCATTAGTGTTAGTAAATTTGCCAAAGATAATTCAACGTATTTTGAATTTCACCCTTCTCATTGTTTTGTGAAATCACAGGCCACCAAGGAAGTTCTATTGCAAGGGACTATTAGACAAGATGGCTTGTATTGCTTCAATCAATTCCACTTACAACATTTGCCCTCCCCTCATCAAAGCCTTATTTCCCTGTCCAAGTCTGTTAACAGTTTGATTGTACCAAACTATGTATCAAATTCTGATGTCTTTGCATTTCCTGATATTTCTATGTTTTCTTTGCGGCACTGTAGATTAGGTCATCCTAGTTCGACTATTGTAAAGTAAGTTCTCAAAGCTTGTAATCTTGCAATACTTAATAAATGTGCCACTGATTTTTGTACTGCATGTTGCTATGGTAAAGCTCACAGGCTGCCATTATTTGCTTCTAACACCATTTATAGTAAACCATTAGAACTTATCTACACTGATTTGTGGGGTCATTCTCCATCTATTTCTTCCAATGGATTTAGTTACTATATCAGTTTTGTAGATGCATATTCCAAATACACATGGATTTACCTTCTAAAACAAAAATCTGATGCACTCCATACCTTTATTGAATTCAAAACAATGGTTGAACTTCAATTTAACTGCAAAATCAAAGCTCTCCAATCTGATTGGGGTGGAGAGTTCAGACCATTTTCCACTTACCTCAAAACACATGGTATCATTCATAGACTCATTTGTCCTCATACACATCACCAAAATGGGAAAGAAAACACAGACACATCATAGAGGTAGGTTTAAGCTTACTAGCCAAAGCTTCACTACCTTTAAAGTTTTGGGATAAAGCATTCCTTGCAGCCACCTTTCTCATAAATAGACTTCCTTCAACTGCCATTTCCAATCAAATCCCTTACACAAGGTTATTTCATACACTTCCAGATTACTCATTTCTTAAAGTCTTTGGTTGTGCTTGTTATCCTTTACTTAGACCTTATAACAATCATAAAATGCAGTATCGATCCACCGAGTGTACTTTCTTAGGATATAGTTCACATCATAAAGGGTACAAATGTCTTGCACCAAATGGTAGATTGTATATTTCCAAAGATGTCACTTTCAATGAGCTTCACTTTCCCTACTCATTAAAATGTTATCCTTTGTGCACCCCTAGTCCCCTTGTTCCTACAACCATTTCTGCCTCTCCTCCCACTTTATACTCTAATAATCAATGTGTTCCGATGGTTCCAACTGAACAATCAATTGTTCCTCCTATTTCTCCACACATTGCAGGTTGTGTCACGCCCACTACCTCTTCTGCAGAACCTGATCCTCAGCATCCAGCCACTGTTTCTGCAGACATCAGTGATATTCCAACATCCACACAAGTCTCATCTCAGCATCCAATGGTTACCCGGTCCAAAGTAGGTATTTTTAAGCCCAAAATTCTGCTTACCCATTCTAAACCATCATCTATCAAGGAAGCTTTAAATAGTTCTGATTGGCAGCAAGCTATGCAAATTGAATATGATGCACTCATGAGCAACAAAACATGGTCCCTGGTACCTTCGCCTTCACACAGAAGGCCAATTGGGTGCAAATGGGTCTTCCGGGTCAAAGAAAATCTAGATGGGTCCGTACAAAAATACAAGCCAAGCTCGTGGCTAAGGGTTTTCACCAGCAATATGGTTTTGATTTTACTGAGACATTCTCCCCTATGGTCAAGCCTGCAACCATCAGGGTGATCTTAACTATGGCATTAACAAACCAGTGGTCTGTACTCGACGTCAATAATGCATTCGATCTTAACTATGGCATTAACAAACCAGTGGTCTGTACTCGACGTCAATAATGCATTCCTAAATGGGACTCTCAATGAAGAAGTATACATGACTCAACCTCCTGGGTTTGAAGTCCAAGACAGGACCCTTGTTTGCAAATTAGAGAAAGCTTTGTATGGTCTCAAGCAGGCTCCCAGAGCCTGGTTTGAAAAACTAACAAACACCTTGCATAAATTTGGCTTTGTCTCCAGCAAGTGTGATCCTTCTTTCTTCATCAGAAATACTTCTCAGAACTGTACATACATTCTAGTTTATATGGATGATATCCTCATTACAGGGAATTCATCTGCATTCATCAATGCATTGATCTCCAATCTCAACCAAGAATTTGCACTTAAGGACCTTGGCAAGCTAAATTACTTCTTGGGGATCGAAGTAAAACAACTCAGTAATGGCAACCTTCATTTGTCACAAGGTAAATATATCAAAGATTTACTTACCAAGGCCCACATGCAACAAGCAAATGGCATCAGCACTCCTATGACTTCAGGTCTAAAATTGTCTAAACATGGCAGCAACTTAATGATTGATCCCCACTTATACAAATCCATTGTTGGGCCACTGCAGTATGCCACAATAACTAAAACTTTCACCTATTAAATTAGATCAACATGGCTTGTTTTGTAACACTTTACAAAAATGTGATGCGCAGTTATAGCACACGGGTCACGACTGCAGAAAAATGAGAGATGTTTGGAAATGAGAAGCTGTTTCGTAGCCTCCTATGTACGGGTATGGGTATGAGTATCTAGTACGATACGATACGTAAATACGATAGTTTTAAAAAAAATTAAAATATGGGTACGACAATGCATATTAAATAAAATAGGTTTCTATTTATATATGTAAATAACTAAATTTTAAATTGGTGAAATTCCTCACCAATTTACTTTGATTTTGAGGAGGGCAAGATTGCAAGAGTAAGAATATGTTTTAAGGAAGGTAATTGATAAGAACGAGACTTGAATCTATAGCTAAGACTTTTTGAGTAGTAATATCTTTAAGGCGGTAGGTATTCAAGAAACAAAAAGCACAATGATACAATAAAAATATGGATACAACAGTATAATAAGCGTATCGATATTGGATACGGGTACGTCACGAATTTTGAAGTATCCGTGCATCATAGGTAGCCTGATCCTAAACCTTACCTATTACCTTCTCTGGTCAATAGAGTAGTTTCACTAAGCTAGTTTCGTTTTGGAAAATGCTAAATGTTATGAAAACATTTCCGTAAAACGACTTATGAATGCATTTGGCTATTGCGTTTTGTGTCTCATGTTTCTCATGGGGGGTTGTTTTTTAAATTTGAAACCCACCATTTGGTTGATATAAACAGTAGCCATGTCATTTGTGCTCTGTTTCGTAAAAATTGTTTCATGTTATATAGCACTACTATGCCTTTGGTTTGTAATTTCTTACTTATCTTTAATGATACTTCCTACTTATGAAAAAAAAAGTTGCATGAGATCTAACCCAATCATACATTACCAATAATATATGTCAATCGCATAATAATAAAATCTCAATTATAATGCATTTAGTACATATCTCTTAATTATTCCTTACTATATGTGACGTTGGTTCGAGTAGAAAGGGTTCGGTCGCCTTAAACATTTTGTTCCAAGTTCAATATTTGGAGTGGTATGTATGGAAAAAACGCAATTAGGAGGGGTCCTCGCTTCACGCACTTGACAGTATCCCGTGAGATTATTCTTTTATCTTCCAAGCAAGGGGATACTATGTTTTACACCAAAAAAAAAATGTGAGGTGGTCCTAATTAATGTCAACTTTGATGACTTATAAAGACACAACATAAATTCATGCATTTTGATAAGCTCATGAGATACGAAGAAGGGTTCATCTATGGAATGCCAACATTATGGTTTTCCTTATATGCTTATATTCCTTTAATGGCGTCCTCAATTACTTCTCAAATTTTCCATTCTTCATCATCAGTTCTTGCTTCAAAGCAAAAGAATACCCATTAATATTTGTAGAAGATAATCTCTCTCATAGTTACTGGATTCTCTCCCCAACCTGCGAATTGCGTACCAATTCCCGCGTACCCATTCTTGGTACTTCGCGTGTAAAGAAATTCTTAAGATCCTAATTTCAAAAAGTAATGTACCGTGTACCCGTACCACGTACCAAAGAGTACTGCGAACCTGGTAACTCTGATCTCTTTCCCTATCCTCTACCCATATCATTCCTTTTATGGGGTCCTCCATTAATTCTCAAACTTTGCATTCTTCTTCTTTTAAAGAAAAAGAATACACATACTCTTTTATTGAATATCTCAATTCACCAAACACAGAAGATGGACAAGCAGCCTGTGAGGAAGTACTTTGATCAATTCCGGTTTGTGTTTCTCACCACCTTTGTTTTTTATGTGTCATTGCTCATCTTGGATTATTATTTGGCTATCACTGATCGTGGAATCTCTTTGTTACTTATTAACATCACTGATACAAAACATGCCTCGATGCCTAAACCAAGTTTTTCAGGCAATTTTAGTGAAACTATTGGTTGTGCTATAAAAACCAGTAACCATACTAATCACATTGATGATGAATTATTATTCACAAATAAGAAGATTTAAACAAATATAATTAAAATAATATGATATCACTTAACCTAAAAGCCATAACCTATACAGATCATACAATTATCAAGTCAGTTTAGTTTCAAAAATTACCTAGATAGGACGATGATGAACAATTCATAGTCTTCCTGTAAACAAATCAAAGAGAAACACAGTAATCATTGTTCGTCAGTTCTTGGGATGTGTGTGAGGAGAGAAATTATTCCTATCTTAAGGTGCTAAATTTTTTGTGTGTAGTCTCAATTAGGCAACCAGACTACAACCCTAGAAAGGAATAAGTGCCTCTCCTTGTGCACTGAAATATGGGCCTACTTGCCCATCATAGCAAGCCCAATACACAGCCTACCACATTAACCCACATAACATAAAATGCTCAATAATAACAAGCCCAACAACCATTAGTAATCACATGATTGAGCTAACAACAATATGCTCTAATATTTTTGACATCTAACTAATATGAGTTTTAGTAAAAATAACACTGATTTATGCAAGTTCAAATTAAAATAATCCAACAATCTCCCACTTAGACAACATAAGTCAGGTTGTTTGTTTTGATAAAGAAAATAGTACTCCAGATTAATTCACAATATGTGGCCACAATAAGATGTCAAAATTGAGCGAGCACCATTAACCATTGGTCCAAAATGAAACTACAAGCAGCTTAGTAATATAGAAAATCATGCCCGATAGGAGTACTGACACCATATATACTAAACACTCATATCTCAGTGACTTGATAAATGTGGGATAGGAAATATGGAAGAGCATACCCAAATTGTGATCAATCATGCAATTCCAAAACAAATGGCCCTAGCATCCGCCCAAGATGTTTGCTAAGATTTAACAAAATATCTTAGCATAACACAATGAGACTGAGTCCAAAATGTCTCCAAAATATGCCATAAATGGCCTTAGCATCCGCCCAAGCTGCTTACTAAGATTCAACAAAATATCTTAGCACAACACAATGAGACTAGGTCCAAAATGTCTCCAACAATAAGTCATATTCTTAAGTGTGCATAGTGACAACATAGGACAACAAAAGTTTCAATATGTCTCAAGACAATATAATAACAATTAAGCACACTTCCACTAATCAGCATATCAAAACATAAACAACTTCATTAGAGTCACATAAGTTTCAAAATACTCTAATGGTAAAATCTTTATTAGTGGAATAAAACTTAACTCTGTGATAAAATTATTCAAATTGAGTATGAAATTCACAATATTTCTCTCTAACAACATAAGTATAAAACAGAGAGAAATACATTATTGCAGAGTCATTAAAATGTGGTCGTAAATCAGAAACAATATGAAACCTAACTAAAAATAATTGGATAATCACAGAGTTTAACAAAATTGGCTTTATTACCAACCACATACTCTACCTCCATAATTGAGGAGATTACAAGTGTCCACTTGACACTTTACAATAGTTCGACTCCTCTTTGTCATCGCAAATACAAATCTTCTGCAGGATTTTCTCAAATGGGTAACCTATACCAAAATTCATTTAAAGTGATTTGATCACTTATGAGTGAGATCAAAACCCATAATACCTTACATGTACTATTGGATTATTTGCAAGTTTACAACAGCTCACTCAGGATCACTCAAGTGTTATAACATACGCAATAAATAAACAATACATACTTGAGCATATAATTAAGTTACCAATAGCAGAAGCACATATGACCTATTTTTAACCATTTTTAAGGACATATCAATCACAACGTCTCTAACTCACATAATAACAAAAAATATTACACATTAATGGGTAACAAGATCACAAATTTAACATATTTCTAAATTTCTAAATATGTGTGCTTTATAAGACAATCCATCAAAAAATAAAATAATTTCAAATATTTGTATGCCTTAAATAAAAAAATAGGCATCACCAAATATTTTACGAAATAGAAACAACTGAATGTAAGATCTTGTCTCACATAGAACAATAATAGCAACACTAGTCACAAATATACAATTAGCATAAAGCACATTGACAACAAAACTTGCTCCCACTTACCTAAGGTACCATGCATTGATAAACAATGCAAAGAAACAAAACATGTTAACCAATTTCAAATAATAATGCCTGAAAAGCCAGTACAAAGCCATATATAAATCATTTAGTATGCACTTAATCATTTATTTTCCTTCAATATTAAGCCTCAAACACTCAACAACCTTCATCAACATAAGCATTTCAACAAACTTCACATATTTATACCAATTACTCCAAAATGAGTAGCAATTAAAAATTATCTTCTCCTTATCAACAGTAAAGAATATTCAACTCAATTAACCACAGGCATGCTCACATATTCAACTTATATGAGAAGTATGCATATAAGATTTTACCTTATTCTTAAATAAGGAAAATGATTAATACTAATACCATAGGTACAATAGGTTTAATTCAAATATTATTCATTCTAACATTGTGCACCACCAACAAAAAGAAATATTTATCAATTGAAGTAATTAATATGCTGACTTGCGCTCAAAATAAATACTTACAAAACTATCTTTATAAGAAATTATTTTCATCATAACATATAAGAAAACTTAGAAAAGCAACTTAATCCTTGATTTTTCACTCAAGATATTTCAAAATCAAAATTGATAATTTCTTTCAAAGATCATGACATTAGATAAATACAAAAGTACAATTCTTTCTCAATTATTTTTTACAAATAGAAAGCCAAGGAGAAGTAATATTTAGTTAGTTCTACTACTTCAAAGTAGCAATTACTACAATGCTTGAGCATTTACAAAATAATAGAAATGTCAAGTACATATAGATAACATATAGCATGTGTCAAAATATCACAAAATTGTGGCAACAATACATACTCCAAAATAGGTTCAATAGGTAGTAGTTCTCTTCAAACCTTATTATAGGTTAACAAGTTTTCAACATATTACCTTATCAATGATTAAAGTTTATCAACAATATACGACAACCACAATATTGAGAGTTCACTATGTTACAATATACTTTAAGAGACTTAATCATGTCCTCACTATAGGTCCCAACAATAAAACGACGACAAACACAGAAGGAAGAGAAAATCATATTCAAAGATTGTAGTATGTTTATGCAAGCATTGATTTTCTCATGTTCAATTAATAAGGCAATTAATTGAATTAAAGTCATTGTATCATTGCAATCCCGCCTAAGGGTCTCGAATTACAATATATAATACTCTCTCACTTGATAGAGCAAAATAGTTGAATTGATGATACACATCAAGGAAATAGACACAAACAGTGTGTTTAAAAGTTTTTAAGTATTCAAATTATTTTCTCTATTACACAATTATTATGTCAAGTAATGTCACACTTATAGGGTATGACCACTACTTACATAATCTAAAAATATTTAAAACTACAGATTATAATAAATAATATCACACTAATAGGGTGTGTCAAATAATTAAATAACCCAAATAATATTTGCAAATCCATTTCAATGAAATTGAGAAAATAAATTTCATTTGACATGACAACTTATCTTGATTAGCTTCGCGATAGGCGAAAACAAAATCATTCAAAATAACATGTCCAGAAAATAACTTTGGATTGCTAAAAAATGCTCAATTATCTCATTTGTCAAGATTCACAAGATGATGCACACATTCAATTACACAATATTGTCACTTATAAATGTGCACAAATGAATTTATCAATTCAACCAAAATACTTGACAATGAGTGATATTTCATATATATCATAACATAATTGAGCACACAATTATAATTGAGCTCTTATGCCATTGTAATCTCGCCTAGGGGTCCCAAATTACAATGCATAAGCAAATCCCACAACATTAAAATATTATGTCTCTAAAGCTAATACTAAAATAATACTGAGAACTTTAAGGACATAACATTTAATGCTAACAAGTCATATCATTAATATAATTCCTAATGCAAATGTAATCATATCATTACTAAAATAACACTGTCATAATTGGTCTCGCGATAGGCGAGCACACAGCTGTACAAAATGTCTAAAACAATTTCAAATATCACAAAATAGTGACTCAAATTTTAGTTTACACATAAATTGCAAAATATCATAATTTTTTTAAATATATTATACAATATTATATGTACATAAAAACACCAAAAATTATTCCAGTGTCAAAACTGAGTCACATATAAAAGTACACAAAATATAATAGGCCAAATTATCTCACTATAATTGTCTCCCATAATTGGTGAGATGACAATTACAAGAAATTACTATAATAACAATAAAATTGCTTATGGAATTCACAGGTTTACATGTATTTGACATACTCTCATATATAATTACATATTTCAAAATGGGCATGACGAGTTAAACAATAAATCAAAAATATATTCCTCGTTTATGCAATTATGAATCAAATTAGTAACCATATAGATTTAACAACTAACCTTTGAGAGTATGATGTTCATCCTTGTATATAAACACAATGAAATGAAATAGCACAAAAAAATGTCACTTAAATAGCTCCTTATTTGTCTTCGAAAAGAAGGCTCGTAAAACAAATATTGAAGCACAATTTGAAAAAATATTTAAATAAAGGAGCTCTAATTTATAATCATACTCCATATAAGAAGAGCATCCACATAAGGATTACTTAATTAGATTTGTTCTTGCTTTACAATTTGAACTAATAACCAAAATACTGAGTAATACTTTCAAAATGTAGTTACTCGATAAATAATGGGCATATCAAAATATACTTAAATTTACAATAACAGAATGCAAAGTATTGTGTTTATAACTTCTCAGTAGATCTTGACAAAATATAACAATAATGCTTTAAGATTGCCAATATTTAAACATTTTTTCATACCAAAATGGTTAAGCATATAATAATTCCACAATTTATATAAATTTTAACAAACTTAACTAATAGAAAAATAATATGGCAATCAATCAATAATAAGGTTAAGAATAAACACAACTAAAATAACTAATTTCAATTTGCACAAATTTATTTAAAAAAAATTGTCACGATGTTTGTATACAACAACAATAGTTGGCATAATTAACAAAATTTATATTGGCATCAAAATAACAATAGCATTGAGATTTTATAACACAATACTATCCATCATGTAAAGATTAATTTAGGATGACTTAAAATTTTCACAAAATTTTATTTGGCACAAAATTACATAACATAATAATCTTTCAAGTGTTACACAATATTATAATTACACAATAATATCCAAAAAAATTATACATTAGCCATACAGTGTCACACCTGAGAGTATAAAAAAATATAGTATGGCTAATAATGCCACAATTGCCCATAAAAAATTTCAGAAGTAAATTCAGAGAGTACCATTCATTTTCCATACATTTAAAGTCTGGAAAAAATTGAAATAAATATTTAAATATAAAAAAAATTTCCAAAAAATTATACAAAATTATTTTTGGGAGAGTGAAGCATTTCTGTGAAAGAAAAACTTGAAAACCATGAGAAACAAGCTCGCATTCTCCTGCACTATCCATACATGCGAGTGGGCTTCGCTGGGTATGGAACTTCATCTTCCCTACTTGTTTTCCTGCAAACCGGGTCGTGTGACCCAATTCTTGACCCAGTTCTAGGCAACCCCTTTTCCCCATCAATTCTTCACCAAATTTAGGGCTTTTGGTGTCAATGGATTCAGAAAAACAAGACCTACAAATCCCCTATGTTATTTTCATCAATTTTCCTCTCCGTTTTAGGAGGAACCGAAACCCTAGGAAGTGAAATCCTCCATGGATGACAGCGGCCAAGCTTGAAATCCTTTATCGTGAAGTTCATTTACCATTCATTCATATACAATGTTGTTTCACAAATCATGGAGAAACGAAATTAGATTGTGAAAAAATTAAAAAAAATAATTAATGGGAACTTTATTTTAAAAAAAAATGAAATTGTGTATCATAAACCTTATGTATCAAGGTTTTAATATCATGCAATTAACAAGTTTGTGCAGCCATGGTTAAGGTTAATTGGCTCTGATACCAATTGATGAATTATTATTCACAAATAAGAAGATTTAAACAAATATAATTAAAATAATATAATATCACTTAACCCTAAAGCCATAGCATACATAGATCATGCAATTATCAAGTCAGTTTATTTTCAAGGATTACCTAGATAGGATGATGATGAACAATCCATAGCCTTCCTGTAAACAAATCAAAGAGAAACGCAGTAATCCTTGTTCGTCAGTTCTTGGGATGTGTGTGAGGAGAGAAATTACTCATATCCTAAGGTACTGAATTTTTTGTGTGTAGTCTCAATGGGACAATTAGACTGCAACCCTAGAAATGAATAAGGGTCTCTCCTTGTCCACTGAAATATGTGCCTACTTGTCCATCATAGCAGGCCCAATACACAGCCTACCACATTAACTCACATAACATAAAATACTTAATAATAACAAGTCCAACAACCATTAGTGATCACATGATTGAGCTAATAACAGTATGCTCTAATATTTTTGACATCTAATTAATCGGAGTTTTAGTAAAATAACACTGATTTATGCAAGTCTAAATTAAACCATGGTTCCTGCAGTCCACGGTGAAGGGAATAGGAGAGAACAGATGAATCCCTCTACTGTGATTAGAGACAATGTTGAACTTGTTACGGAGATGCCCAAAAGCAATTTGGATCCTTGTTCAGGCCAATATATCTATGTTTACGATCTTCCTGGCAGGTTCAATGAGGATTTGCTGAAGGGTTGTCACTCTCGAAGTGGGTTGATATGTGTCCTTACGTGTCTAATATACTCAGGCCTTGGCCCTAAGGTTACTGAGAAATCATATGGAGAGGTGCTGATGAAGGATAGTTGGTATGCAACTAATCAATTTTCATTAGAAGTTATTTTCCATAACACGATGAAGCATTACAAGTGCTTAACCAATGATTCTTCATTGGCTTTTGCTATATATGTACCCTACTATGCTGGACTTGATGTGGGTCAATACCTTTGGGAGTTTAATGTTTCGGTGAGAGATGATTCTCCAAAAGAACTAGTGAAATGGCTTGCACAGCAGCCCGAATGGAAAAGAATGTGGGGTAGAGATCATTTCATGGTAAGAGGGAGGATTGGTTGGGATTTCAGGAGAAGAACAGAAAATGATTCTGACTGGGGCACGAAACTAATGCTTTTACCAGAAGCAAGCAACATGTCGTTTATGCCAATTGAATCGAGTTCATATGATAATGATTTTCCAATTCCATATCCAACTTACTTTCATCCTTCGAAGGATATGGAGGTTTTTCAGTGGCAGGAAAGAATGAGAATAGTGAAAAGGCCTTACTTGTTTTCATTTGCAGGTGCTCCAAGGCTTAATTCATCGTTGTCCGTCAGAAATGAGCTAATCAAACATTGCCAATCTTCTAGGAGTTGCAAACTTCTGGGCTGTTATGACGGTCAAAATAATTGTGATGACTCTATAAATGTTATGGTATTTCGGAGTTCAGTTTTCTGTTTACAGCCTCCAGGGGATTCATTCACAAGGCGATCAACGTTTGACTCAATTTTGGCAGGTTGCATTCCTGTTTTCTTTCATTCACGATCAGCTTATGATCAATATTTGTGGCATTTTCCCAAAAATGGCTCTAGCTACTCTGTACTCATAAAAGAAGGAGATGTCAAAGGCAAGAGACTAATGATCAATGAGACATTGTCTAGAGTTCCGGAGAGTGTAGTATTGGCAATGAGAGAGGAGGTTATAAGACTTACTCCAAGAATAATAAATGCTGATCTAAGTTCTAGATTAAAGACTCGTTTATATTAGTTTTTTTTAGTAGAAGTAATTTTTTTAAGTAATAAAAGTATTTTTTTTAGAAGTTAAAGAGTTTAAGCTTTTAAAAAAAACACTTCATGTGCTTTTTTGTTACACATAAAGTACTTTTTTTAAAAGCTTAAACTCTTTAACTTCTAAAAAAATATTTTTATTACTTCAAAAAAGTACTTCTACTCCTAAAAAAATTAATACAAATGGCCCTAAAGACCGTTGAAGATGCATTTGATATAGCACTTAGGGGAATTCTTGCAAGAATAGAAACAATAGGAAGGGATATTACAAATGTCAAGTATTCTGGTTGGGGTTTTGTAAATCAGAACAATACCAATTCTTACAGCGCCGGAGACAAGGATGGTAAGTGAGATTCTTTTCGTCTCAAATTCAATCATTATGTCAGTTAAAAATTATAAATTAAATCAACATGACTCAGAAATTATTGCCCTTTCAAGTTGGATTTATCAGACAATAATACTATTTTATACATGTTTTGAATATGAAATTAATCCTGTTGAAACTTAAAAGTGTTATGGTGAAGTTTTTTCAAGAGTAGTGACTAGTAGGATTTGAACATTTGATCTCTTTTTTATTTGATATTGAGAATAGGCATCCTTTAATTATGTATTCTTTCCCCTTGACAATGTCAAAGTAGGCATCTTTGATGAGGAATTATGCTTGATGTCTCTCTCTCTCTCTCTCTCTCTCTCTCTCTCTCTCTCTCTCTCTCTCTCTCTCTCTCTCTCTCTCTCTCTTTGTTTAATATTTCATTTCACCCTTTTTTTATAGAGCTAACGTGGAAGTTACTAGTGTTCAAGAATTGATGCACCCAAAAAAACAAAAAAAACAAAAGAGTTCAAGAAAAAATCTTGACTTACAATTAAAATTAGGGACGAGCTTGAATCATGTTGAAATTTTGTTCTTTTTTTATTGTGATATAAAAACTCAAATTCAAACATTCCTATTGTTTGAAAATTTAATCAATACAAGTTAATTTTAAAACAGATTTTAAACATTTTAATAATGAAACTACGGCACTTCTACAATATCATTTTCATAGTTTTTTTTTTCCATAAAATAATTTCATAAACACTATTGATGTCATTAAACTAAATTATGTAAGGGTGCAATGACTAAGTCTCAGTTGACGTAACCTTTACTATAAAAAAAACTAAATTATGTAAAGAAAAACTGTTTCTTTATTTGAAACACATATATATTTCATTAAAGTGTTAGTACATTCATGACAAAGTGGGGGATCCATATCTCCACTCCAACCTTATTTTAAAGATTTCTCAAATTGAGCGATGATATATATATATATATATATATATATATATATATATATATAAAATAACTATTTCTTTTCCCAATATTTTATCTTTTTTATTTTTTGAATAAATACTCAAATTGATCTTTTAAATATACACAAAACATTAATTTGATCATTTAATTATTTTTTACATCAAAATAATATTTCAATGTTAATTTTTATATATCAAATTGATCTCTTAAAAAAGATTAAATTGATGTTAAAAATATTTAGAAGATCAAAATGATATTTTGTGTATTTTCAGAGGACCAAACTAAGTATTTATTTATTTTTTATAATATTTAGGTGGTACACAATAAGTTAATCAATTTCCAGTTCCACGCAATTTCAGCGGATTCACGACTTAATGTAATGGGATGTATTCATATGCAATGAATAGTGTTTTGAATAGTTTAAAATAAAAAAGTACACAATGTTCAAGGGGAAGGTTATTATAAAAGAACACTTGCACATGTTCAAACCCTCAACCTCTAAATATTTCAGTCAAAAATCTAGTTGCTCTTTTGCCCATGATAAAAAGAAAAGTTCTTATAAAAGAATTATTAGTAATATTATTAAAAATGAATGAGATAGGGAACTAGCAAGTTGGTTCAATTAGTTAGATTGGCTAGTCCAATTAGATAATATTATAAAAATAATTTACACACAAAAATATAAAATTTGTGAAAATACTCATAAAATATGAAAAAGACAATGAGTTTTTCTTTTCTTTTTTTGTTTTTTTAAAAAAAAAACTTAATAATCAACTGGTTTAACATGTTCAATTTATATTGACTGATTTAAACTGATCTAATTATTAATCTAGTTATGAAATTAAACCACAATCAACTTAATGGTTGATTCATGATCAGATCGTCCGATCCAAATAACACAAGTTAGAAGAATGGTGTGACAACTAGCCTTCAATGACAAGTATAGAGAAATAATAGAGTACCTTGGTCCTTAAGCTCTATTAGCAAGCCATATAGAGGAGACCTAAGTCACCCAACCCAACAATGACAAAGGAGGACCTTCATTTCAACCTGCATAAGCTTAAGCCTAAGGGTTTGGATCCCCTATGGGAAGCACGATTAGGTTATTTAATGATTCAGTAGGGTTTTATATTATGAGTATCAATCTCGAGGGAACTGCAGGGCTATCAAAAGAGAATGAGAGAAATGATAAAATGGGCAATGGTTTGTGTATAGGTATCTAATAGGGACACCAACTTGTCACTTTCAAGAGCAGTGCGTGGTGGGAGATGAGGGGGCCTTGACAGGCTTGAACCCCCAAATTTTCTTAAACTTGAATACTTTGAGCGTAACTTTTTTTATTTTTTATTTTTGTGAAGCTGTCCTCCCAAACAATTGCCATCGTGCTAGAGCCATTGGTCACTCTTGCAATTTCCCTGTTCAAAGTCATTTGAAGGGAACGCTAATGGCATAACTATTTTAGCTTGGTATTATTATCACTACTTATTTTGCTCGTGACATGCGTATCTTATGTTGCTGTAACAAGGCCTCGCTCATGACTTACGATTTCTCCTTCTCTCCTTATTATTATTATTATTATTTTATTTATTTGCAACTTAAAGCCTCGTCTTCAAGGTAAAATTTCCCATACTTCATGTTAGATATTTCTACGCAGAGATTGTTGCCTTTCGCATGTGTATACCATTTTAGAGTGGGGCTTGCTACTTACTAGATTACAACTTGCCTCTTTGAAGATGAGAAACCACAAAGGCCATACGCTAATTAATATTTCGCTTTAAAAAACAAAAAACAAAAAGATAATAATTTTAAAAGATTACAAGGAGAACGATCCATTAGTTCAGCTGGTAAAAGGTGTTTTATTTTAATTTGATCATTAAATTAACTAAATATCAAATTAATTTAACTAATAATTTACATACAATTAATTAATAATTTATTTTTATTTTGATACTTAATATATAATTAACTGTAAATTATTAATTAATTTAATTTAATTATTAATTAATTTAATCCACGAACCAAAATAGAAAACTTTTTTACAAGCCATACCAAATTTTCATTCTCCCAAGATTATATACATGTGAAAGGCTACTATCTTTGCTTTATCTGTATCTAAGATAAAGTATGAGAAATCTTAGCTTGAAGGTGAGGCTTTTTCTGAGAGAGTGAGAATCGTTGTCTAATGAGTTGGCCTAATGATTAAGGAAGTATGATTTCTATCATGATTATTCGAGTTTGAGTGTTGAGCCTACATTTAGGGAAATTCTGTAAATGCATTAAGCCGATATAGGAGATGCGCCTTTAAAATTGTTTGGGGAAAACTTAGTCTCTGTTAGTGCAAAATTTGGCTCAATGATATCTTTAATGTACAACCAAAAGAAAGAAAGAAAAAGAAAAAAAGAATCACAAACCTATTTCAATTAAAAATAATAATAATAAGGCAGAAGGTGAAGGGGTTTACAACATTGCAAATAGACTACTTCGTTAGGTTAAATCCAAATTCATGAGCAACTCACAGTGGAATATATATTGATGAGAAGACATCAAACCTATGATGTGTGACATCATCTGCGATATGGCAGGAAGAGTGGCTGGAGAGTAGCAAAAGCATCCAAAAATCATAACCCCTCCGTACCTGTCTAGGGGTTATTCTTCCATGTTGGATTCCCACTAGCATCATAAAGAGATGTCTCCTCATATGCAGGATGTACAGAAAATAATGACAAGGAAGAAAACAAAATCTGCTAATGTAATCAATAACGGATAAAAGTGGAATATTTCTGGTTTGAGCTGAAAACCATTGACAAGTATGAGGATGTCATTTATCATATATTCACTTGAGACCCACCAAGGTAACAAGAAAAATCAATTCCTTTTTTTCCTTCAGCTTTTATGGTTGTCTAGTATTATTTATGAATTATTTGCTTCCTATGCAATGGAGATTAATAAGATTTCTGGACATATGCTCACAAGTTATCCTTCCTGTTTGGCTGTTTCTATTCCATTTTTGGAAGTTCCGAAGGAATCTCTATTCTTGGAAATGATAATATATAGATTTTTATTAAAGTTAGCTGAGCTTTCTGTTTATCTTTATTAAGCTTTAGTTTTTGTAATTCTACAAGCTGAGATTTTTCATGTGAGTTTACAAATTTAATTTCTAGATGCAGGGCTATGCTCACAGTATCATGATATCAGCATTTCGCTAACCCAAGCTTTTTGGTGAGGCAAAGCGGTTGTTTCTTCAACATCTGAGACTGGCCAATTTGACAAAACAATCCACATGACTTAGTCTCTATTCTCCAAGTAGTATTATGATCAACCCAGGAGAAAAACTTTACTTAAGCGATCTACTCTAAGTAAGCTGCACCTACTTACTCAGGACCCTTAGGATACACGCACCAGCAAGAGGTATCATTATCACCCTATAACATCCAATTTATGATATTCTGCCTCAAGCATCCAATATCCACTAAGATATCTAACTTACACATCAAAGTCTACTTTGAGGGTTACAGATCAAAGTTTACTTTCAGGGCTGCTCTGGGTATTTACAATGGTTCTTTATGTTTTCTCCAAGAAACTTACACCGGTGTCTATGAAAATTCTGTCATCAACAAAACCTAAATGTTATTATGAATTTAACTAAACCTATCAAACTAGGAGAATTATTAAACAAAAATTATTTAATATAGAGAAAATATAAGACTACTTGGTATAATTAAGTAATTTACAGTCTTCGTGTTGATACAGATGCTACATATTGAAAATTTGTCACTTATGTCAAGAATCATCTAATTAAGGATATAAATAGACATTGAACTAAAATTTTAGCTGACTGAATTTAAACAAATAAATTATATTTTAGATAAAAATGAAACTTGTCTCAAAAATTAAAGATGAATTTGTATACTAGAAACCTCAACAGAATGTTATTAACAGATAAAAACCTATTTTTGGATCCCTTTCCAGTCAATTAAGCTTTCAAGTAAAAGCATTCTGGATGGGATCCTCTAAAGTACACATCATAATATAAAGTGTGAAAGTGAAACTGAAAACTGTTCAGAAAAAATGAATTGTTCAGATTTAAAAAAAAATACAAATCCATAGATCAAGTACATTTGAAAACTCACTCTCACTTTACTCAAAATTAGCATATGCAAATGAAGCAAGGCATATTACTTAAGCTAATTTGCCAAGGCAATAATCACAACACTTAGCACTAAAAGTCATGTCATTGTTCTTTTCATGTGCTTCGTCTTTGTTTATTTAGATTTTAGACATACATGCATACATTCATACATACATACATACATACATACATACATACATACAGACATACATACATATAGGGAATCATCTGCAATAGAGTTCAAACCACTTAAAAAGATACATCAACTGCTAGAAACTAGAAAGGTTGATGCAATCAAATTCCTTTCAAAGGGAAGGCACGCCTCTCATACTGATCTGTTTCTTGAGGTAGCAGCAGCAAATACCAAAGACATACTAGTATAAGCGATGCACTTCATTATGCAGCTTTTCAAGAAGAAGGTAGTGGAGTATCAGATTCCTTCCATGTAGCAGCAGCAGCCCCATATCTATCACCCTTGACAGCATCTGCAGCAGCAAAGGACTCAAGTTCTGCCATTTCCTCTGGTGTTAGTTTGATAGACAAAGCCCCAATGTTTTGATTAAAGTTCTCAATTTTGGTGGTTCCAGGTATAGGGCACACGTCTTTTCCTTGGTGATGAACCCAGGCCAACGCAAGCTGAGATGGAGTGCATCCCTTCTTTGCAGCCATTTCATTAACCCTCTCAAATATAGTCTTATTCTGCTCCAGGTTTTCAGGTTGGAATCTAGGCAGAGCCTGCAACAGAGGTTAAATACATACACAGAAGATTATATTTAGGTATCAATGATGGACATTAAAAAAATATAATATGGCAATTTTCCCTGATTTACAAAGAAACAAGGGGTCAGGTAGGACAAATCCAAAAACCTGGATCTAGGGAAGCAGCAACAGGCCATAGCATGTTATGTAATCATATATATTATTATATATTTCAAAGGTTTTCTTTTATTTTTTTTGTTTGGTCACATTATTGTGCAGAAGACTCCGATCATATAAAATTCTTTTATCCCATAAGATAATGTGTTAAGCCAAAACACAATGTACCATAAAGAAACTCGTGTTAATGATAAACACAAGAAGCAAAGAATACAAATGAAGAAAGATGCATCATGTTACCCTTCTCTTCAAGCCATCCAATGTTTTCATTCATTCTCTTTACTTTTTTTTAGTTTGGTCATTCAACATCCCTTCACATTTCAGATCCCACTGTAGGGCGAACAGGTTAATTATGGGAAGTGAAAGGACAGAGGGTGAAAGTACAGAGGAAGAATGCAGCCTTGAAATTAACAGGGAAAAACCAGTGACCAGTTCTGAAATTAACAAGCATTATTTTGCATTAACAGAAAACATCAATGCCAACCCTTTGAAAAGAAAGGTTTCATGGAGATTTCAATAAGTAGTGGAAGATCTATGTTAGGTGTAGACACAGGAACGTACTTTTAGGTTTTTATTAAGGCTTGAAGTATGAGTATTTTATTTTCTGCATTTATTTTAGTCACATGATTATTTCTTAGGCAGAGACTTATCATGAAAATGCGCAAGTAGTTGACTGTGAATTTTCGTAGTAGTTGCGGTCACAAGGCAGCAACCTTATAATGTCCAGGGTGGGCCAAGACTGTTTCTGCATTTACTTATCTCCCTTTGAAAAACAAGACTAAGGGCAGAACGCGAAACTTGGTCCTGTTTACAGTTCTGCACTGTTTTCACTAGCAGCAATTTACAATGTAATACATTACTATTACATGTATTGCCAAACTATTTTATGGAAAAAAGTGTAATTGAAAGACATACACCAAATATGTTTTTCTATAGTCAAACTGAATGCAACAGCCATACACAAAGCTTAAATAAGCAACCATGCTGATTCTGGCCACGGTGCATCTGAAAATTTAATTCATTTTAATTTTTTCAGCTAGTGAACACAAGTTGCATAATGAAGATATAACTATTGGAGGTAGCAAAGAAAAAAAGAGAATTAATAATTCAACAATAATATTAACAGGTAATTTAATCATTAATGTTAGAACTAATTAAAATGGATAATTCTGAGGTTAGAAGATAGAAATAGCTGTCAATGAGTGACTGTGACATTCAAGGCCCCTGAAATCTAAGGTACAGAGGCAGAGGTAGGAGACTTGATTATGAAAATGCTCAAGTAATTGATGATGTATTCCCGTAATAGCATGCCTTGACACAAACCTGCCGGTAGTCATCCTGTGACAAATTCTCAAGCAACTTTGCTCCTGATGAAAAGAATCCACGCCCAAGAGGACTATATGCAACAATTCCAATACCAAGTTCCCTGAGAAGGCAAAATTAGAAGTCACAAAGTTAGACATTATATCATTGCAGTTTCATCAGAAGTTCCAGAAAGAGAAATGCTAGATAATAAAACATAATGTTTGTACACCTGCAAGTTGGAACAATTTCTTCTTCCACATCTCTTGTCCATAGCGACCACTCCAACTGCACAGCTGTTATCGGATGAACTGCATGTGCTCTTCTGATTGTTGAAGCTGAGGCCTCAGACAGACCAATGTATTTTATTTTGCCCTCCTCAACAAGTTTTTTAAGCTCCCCGATCTTATAATAAACAAAAAGGAAAAAAAGCTGAAGTCATCATACATGTTGTCTTTTTATATTTGTGAACAAATAGTTTATTTTCATTTTCTAACATTGATATCATGTACTCATAGAAATAGATGCATTTCAATTACCAACCATATGTCAGTTCCATGTATCAGATTGGATTTCTTTTAACAATATGTTATAGAAAATAACTTGGAAATAGACGAGCATTCTAGGATACAAAGACATATCTTCAAAAGGTAAATTGGGGTTCTCATATAATACAGTCTATAATACACAGATGATTGAACTAGTAAATTGTCTTATTGTTATTGAGTGCGTCACACAAGCACACAAACACACAGAAGATGGTAGTGAGGGAGACAGTGAGGGAAGGAGGGAGAAAGGATCTTCTGATTCCAAACTCCATTGAAAAAGAATTGTACTTACATAGCATTTTGTTCCAAATGGCACTACCAAAGTGTCAAAAAGTCAAAGAAAAAGGGATACATCAATATAAAAATTCATCATCTCGCAGATTAAGGCACCACTGTGTCACCATGCAAGACACAAATTGGCTTTTTATCTTAAGCTACAAAGTATCTCAAAACCAAGAATCAGCAAAAGCGATGGGTTATAGCATCACACCTTTTAGTGAAAATATTGGTTCCAAGGCAATAATATATTAAAATTCCATAACACAAGTGTAATACAGGAGAGATTGGGGGGAGAGAGCATGGGTTATAAAAAGTGTTCCCAATCAATATTTTGGAAATATATATATATATATATAATTTCCTGAAGTACAATAAAGCTTCATAATTTTCAGTTGAAGTCAGAGAAACCATTACAAGATCACAAGTTTCCAGAATATCCAGCATTCTATGTAAACAATAGCTCCTAAAAACTATATTGTTATCCTATGACCAGAACCAAGGAACACAACACAATGATAGTTCTTAACCACTAGAATATCTTACACAGTGCTAAATATGTTAATTGTATAAAGAAAAGAAAAGAAAAACTCAAAAGCATAAAAAGGGTCGAACCGTGACTTCAATTGGCACACGAGTATCAACACGATGTTGGTAATAGAGATCAATGCAATCGATATCAAGTCTCTTCAAGCTGCCCTCACAAGCAGCTCCCACGTATGCTGGATCACCACGGATCTCTCCTTTCCCACCGGCAAAGTTGATGCCAAACTTGGTTGCCAATTCAACCTTCTCCCTCACCCCTCCCTTCAGAGCCTGTCCCACAGTTTCATACATACCCACTTGGTCATTTCTTGATAAAACCAAAGAACACAAATTAAGGACAAAAAGAAAACAGAAAAGGGTAGCTGAATCAAACTCAAAGTTGGAACCTTTCCCAGAAGAACTTCGTTGGTGTGGGGGCCATAGACATCAGAGGTGTCAAGAAAAGTGACACCGCTTTGGATGGCATGGTGGGTAAGAGCTATCATGTCTGGTTCTGGCTTAGGAGGGCCATAGAAAGCAGACATGCCCATGCAGCCAAGTCCCTGCGCGGACACCTCCAACCCTTGTGAACCCAGCTTCATTCTACCCACTTTCGCCATTGCTTCCACTACAAGTGAAGTGACCACAGAACAGAGTGGAGTAGAAGGAGCCTCAGCGTACTGAATGAGTTTGCAATGGTTGGTATTTAAAAATGATTCCATGAAAGGAAAAAAAATAATAATAAAATATTTGCACACCACTTCTCCTATACCATTTTTCTTGTTGGAAATGACTAAATTTTTTATTAATATAATATATTATTTAATTAATAAATTTTGATAATTAATTATTTATAAACTTAATTAATGATAAATAAATTATTAATTAATGAAAAATAAATTATTAGTTAATGAAGTATATCGTTTGATTAATAAATTACCAACTTGTAAGTAATTAGTTACTAAAATTTATTAATTAAATAATATATTTTATTAATCAATAATTTATTTATTATTAATCAAATATAAAAAAAATATTTAAAATAATGTATAAAAAATATTTTCCTAAAAAATTCTACGAATCCTCGTCATAACCCAACAAAATCCAAAAGTCAAAATTACATATTAGTAACGTTACTAACAAATGACCCAACAAAATCCAAAAGTCATAATTACATCTTAGTAACGTTACTAACAAATGACCTTAATAGATTCTTTTTAGGTAAATAACTATTTTGTTCAGTTTAAAAGAAATAATTTTTTATTAATTTATTTTAAAAATTAATTAAGTATTTAATTATATTATTTAATAATATATATTATTAATTAATAATTTATCTGTATTTAATATTTAATATGTGATTAATTATATATAAATTATTAATTAATATAATTAAATACTCACTTAATTTTTAAAATAAACTAACAGAGAATTATTTCTTAAAAAAACAAAATAGTCATTTTCTCTTTTTTTTAATAGAACACGATTCAAGAATAAAGAGGAGGTGATAATGATATATACGAAAAATAAAACATAATGGGTAGGTGGTGTGTCATTGTCAACACTAACCAAATTAGGGCCGGCTAAATTTGTCAAATTGATTCATTTATTTGAATAAATTATGTGAGTAAAATTTTTAAATTAATAACTTGTAAAAATATAGATAATTTTGAATCAATTCATTTAATTCGCCAGTTAAACGGGTTAACTTGCAAGCTGCTTGCATAATTTTTTTTTGTAAGTTTCAATTTGTTTGTACAAAAAAATTTAATTTAAAAATTTAAAAATTAATTAAATAATCTTTTCTTAAACAAAAATACAAAATGTACGTACTGTACATGCTAGCAATTGCACAATTCACACACAAACACATTTATCAAACTCCATAAGTCAATGTTATTTATTTGTTTAAATTCTCCCTTAACCCTTTAAATGAGATTAAATTATTCAATATTATATCTATGTAATGTAATATTTGATTTGAGATTATTAAATTTAAATTTATTTTAAAGTTTACAAGTAAAATAATTTGTGGGCCGAAAGTTGATGCGAGGTGAGTTGGACTAACTAATTTGCAATCCGTTTAAATGCGAGTAATTTTGACCCGACCCGTTTGACAGCCCTAAACCAAATGGTGGGATGTAGTTTTTTATTTTTTTTATTTTTCAGGGTATCCCTGCTTAGAAGGCGTGAGACTAATCCTTTACAGGCCGTTTGATTCGCGAATTGTTTTTTCATTCCTGGGAATTCTTACATGGGAATGTTGGATTCCTATGTTTGGTACAAGTTTTGAAAAAACATTCCCATTCTAAAATGATTCCCGGGAATGATTTTTAACCAACACTCCCACACTTTCACTCCCATGGGGGGAGGTGGGTTTGCAACATTCCCATGACATGGGAATATTTTTGTCATGTAAGATGTCCAAAATATCTATCCTTCTATCGACATGTCATTAACCAATAACCATCACGTCATTGTTGGTGACTGTCATCGGCCACCACCGACCACTGTCCACGACGGCCAATCATCGGAATTCGGCTACCCCCGTCACCGCCTTCAGTTGACGGTGGCCAGCAACTTCGACCATCGCGCCAGTCACAGAAATCTGACCACCTCTACCGCCGCCGGCGACTTCGATCGCCACAATAGTCACCGGAATCTAGCCACCGCAAACCAATGGCGGCTGACAATAACCGACGACTTTAGCGACCACACCAGTCACCGGAATTCAACGACTTCAGCCACCGCCCTGGTCACCGGAATCCAGCCACTGATCAATCAATTTCAGACACTTATGTTAGCTTTGTATTAGGCATTATTAGATGTTTATTGTGCCCAATATTAGTACTTTAGATGAGTTTAATGTTGTTGGGCTTCATTGGGCTTTAATGCAAATATTGAATAATTTTTGAATTTTGATGCATTTTGACTTTTCTTCCTTGGACAGGCCATAACTTGGGACTCGGTGATCCATTTGAGGTGATCTTAGTGTCTTTGGAAAGCTAAGACAATGCTCTACAAGTTTCATGAAGAATTCAAGAGCTGGATTGGACTTCTAAGGGTCCAAAATATCCCTGCAATGTAGAGTGGGTTTGCTGTCAGGAAAATCTAGGCAGTATGCACATATTGGACTACATAGTGAGCTATAGGCCTCATCTTGAGCTGAAACTTGGCCATTGGAAAGATAAGACCTATATATCCAACTTCACTGAAGACCATTTAGTCAATAGATGTCGTTTTAGGCATGATAATGAAGCTACAAGTTGGTTTGAATTTGGAAAGACATTCTGCCAACCTAACTTGAGGTAGGTTCAGTGTTTTTGGCATATCTGGAGTTCTAAACGTCCAAATGGCATGATTCCAATTACAAAATTTCAAGGAGACAACTGGCTACAACTTTCATGAAGACCTCCAAGCCCAAATGCACCGTTTAGGTGATGAAAATGAAGCCAGAAGTCGGATAAGAGTTGTTGACTAGAAGCCACTAACCATACACCAACCCACCTACCATGCACCAACCCACCAACCATGCATCATGCTTCCATATTTGACAATTTCCATATTTTTATAGGTTGTATTCAGATTATGTACATGTACAAATTGGCTTCTAGGATTAGTATAAATAGAGTCAATCTCTTTGTATTATGAGAATTCAATTTTAAGTAAGTTTCAAGAAAGTTTGAGTATTTGTAAGAGTTTTCTTTCTCTTCTTCTTCTTTCTCTTTAGAATTTTGTTTTTGTTCTTTTATTTCTAAGTTCTTCCTTCCCATCCATGGAAGGCTAGGCTCTTATAATCAATCCAAGGGATTAGCCATCTTGATGTTTAATTTGGAGATCTTGTTTCGCTTGTTCATATTGCTTAATTGTTATTCAAGTTTCTCTTCTTCCTCTTTTGATTTTTATCTAGATTGAATTGCTTAATTTGATTTAGATGTTGATGTGGTAATAGCTTTATTATCATGTATTCAAGAGGATCACAAAGACTAAACAATATATCAAAGCTTTTTGATGGATTGTTTAGCTTGGTTAAATCCCCGATCTTAAGTTAATCTATGTTTGGATGGTGCTTACTTTATCTAACCTTGGTTAATTAAATCCTAGATGCTTATCTAGTAGAGGATTCTTGTATTATGTTGAAGCGTCTTGATGTGATCTAAGGCCAAGAACATGATTAGCAATTAAGTGAATTCCTTGTGATCAATGATGATTTAAACTCAAGATCGGTAAAATTTCCTTGAATTGGTTAATTTGTTAATTACTTTCCTTTAATTCAATTAGTGTATTATCTTTTCAAATCATCAAAACCCCCTTTTAATTATCTTGATCTGATTAAATATTTGTTCTTTTTGGATCCTTGAGAGACAATTCGGTTCATGCTCTATACTACAAATTAGTTTGCGAACCGGTAAATTTTATTATTTGACGAGGTCTCGACAACCTCTTGTCAGCCACCCCTGCCACCACCAGAGGTTGACTGTTGCAGGCAACATCGGCTACAGTTGTTGACGGTTGGAGTCATTCCCGGGAAAGTTTTTAGTTAACCAAATGTAGTAATCATCATTCCTATGAATACCATTCCTGGGCATGCTATTCCTGGGAATGTTTTTTCAAACCTTGAACCAAACGCCCCCTTAGGGTATTGTCATATGCCAGAAGTGGGGGTTTCTTGGAATGGCCATGATCAAAGGGTTCATCCCTACTTTATGGCTAATTTCAAGAGATTGGATCCGTATCCTTTGGATGGGGCAATCTGGGGACCTTTTCTTTAGGAGTGTAGAACCGCCTTGAAAACCTTGCACTATTAAAGTAACCAATGAGGTCATTCGAGAGCTCGGCTAGTGCTAGGCAAATTTAAATTTTTCCATCCCTAGGTTTGGCATTAGAAACTTGGAGGCTTCTGGTCTTTTCTTCTCTCTTCCTAGAGGTGTGTTGCTTCTTGTAGTCATTTTTACCAATTTTTATTCCCATAATCCATTCATTCATTTTCAAAATTACATTTCCACAATTTTCCATTTTCTAAATAAATAAATAAATAACAAAAGGGGCATTGAAGGAGAGCTTTGAAAGAAATTGCATTTTCCCGTATAACACTTCCACTATTTACTTTCAATTTCTCAGACATCACCATTGCGCCATAACGCGAGTTTGTGTGAAGCCCGATATATACCTGTTCTCGTTCTCACCATCAACCCAAACATTCAATGGCCAACAAAGTAGAGTCTGTCAATAACCTTAGTGCTTCCTTGTAAACAAGAATAAACAATTTAGAAGGAGACATGAAGCAAATCTTGGGACTGCTGAAAACTTTGACATCAAACAAAGACACAACAGAATCCACCAAATCATTCTGATTCTGCTGGATCGCAACATAATGCCACTGTTGGAGGCACGCCCTTTGTTCAAGCCCACGCAAAGGAGGAAGATGATGTTGTGATTATCACCTCTAAGGGCACCAAGAAGGGCGCTGCACCCGGGGAATGACTGGTTCAGATGAACGCAACAGGGGGGAAGATGATAGAATGCTAATTAAGATGGAGATGTTGGAGGAAAAAGTCAGAGCTATGCAAGGACTGGAAGCTTATGGGAAGTTGGATATGCAGGACTTCTGTTTATTCCCAGACATTGAGATACCTGCAAAATTTAAAGTCCTTGACTTTGAAAAATTCGAGGGGAAAACAGATCCTATGATTCACCTAACCATGTACACTCATAGCATGGCAGCCTACCATAACAATGAGAAATTGATGGTTCATTGTTTCCAACACAGCTTGGCTGGTGGTGCCTTGCCTTGGTTCTTGCACCTTGACAAAATTCAAGTAAGAAGCTGGCAAGGATTGGCAGAGCTATTTGTGAAGCAGTATCAGTTTGTTACTGACATCGCCCCAGACAGGTTTGAACTCCAAAGGATAAGAAAGGCGGAGACTGAAACCTTCAGAGAGTATGGTCAAAGGTGGAGGGAAAATACCTCCCAGGTGCAGCCCCCTTTGAATGACAAGGAAATTATGAGACTTTTCGTTAGGACTCTAGATGGAGCCTATTTCGAGAAGTTATTAGGTTGTGTTACTAATCGTTTTGCCGACGTGGTTATAGCCAGGGAACAAGTCGAGGACGCTATAAGAGAGGGCAAGTTGAGTGGGCCTACTGGACATCAAGACAAGTTTAGAAGGCCCGGTTTTCAAAAGAATGACGGAGAGGTCCATATGGTAAATACAGAAAGGTACACTCCCAAAGGAAAAGCACAACAGCCTGTCTATCAACCTTCCCCGAACACTGTGTCACCATTTTGCCCCCAGTATCCCCCTTTCCAGCATCCGAATTACCCCATGCCTTCCTTCCTGGCCCATCACAAGTAATAATTCCTTCTTCTTTTCCCATAAACAATTTATCATTCCCCAATGCCTTCCTAGGAAACCTTACCAATGCACCACCTCCTCCCCAAAGGCAATTTGACCAGCCAAAAAGAGAAATGCTAACGATAGAACCAGTACCAATAGCTTATGCGGAGTTATACGAAGCTTTACTGAACAAGCAATTGGTTGGCCCAGAAATGCCAGAGTCAGTCCCAGATCCTGTCCCCAGGTGGTATAACCCAAATGAGACTTGTGCATACCACATGGGAGCACCGGGGCACTCTATTGAAAGATGCTTGACGTTCAAGCTCCGGGCACAGAAGTTAAGGAATGCAGGAAAGTTGGCTTTTGAGCAGGACAATGGGCCCAATGTTGAGACTAATCCACTGCCAAAACATACTGGCAGGGTTTGAGGATGACTGTTGAATTTATTTGCTGAGAATTTTGATTTAATGTCTACTTCTTATTGTTTTGTTCTTGTTTCTTATATTCAGTGTTTACGTTTGAATTTTGCTTCTATTTGGAAAGCGTTCATGTAGTTCTTTGCAATTAATGAAGTTGTCTATCGTTTATATCGCTTTGTGTTTTTGCTATATCTTTATTTTTGAGTGAAAAAAAAAAGAGGAAAAAGTAAAAAGCGCAAATGAAAAAGGTACACAATGGTTGAAATTTGGTCTTGGGATTAAATATTTGAAAATGAGCAATCATGATTTGAAATGAGGTTTGACCATCTTTCTCTATCCTAAAAAAAAAAATCATCATCATCCATTGTCACCTCATTTGAGCCTAATTTTTTCTTCAAGAAACCTTGGACAAGGATCACCCTTACATTGGGAGCTTTTGCATAGTAAAGGTTAATAACTGTCAAATTATTGCATAGTTTGTGATGCCCAAAAAAAGGGGTTCAGAGCAAATGTAGATGGTTAAAAAAAAGCTAGCAAAAAAAAATGAAATAAAAAAATTTGTGGATCTTATTACAAGATGCAGCAAGGACCATTATGCTGGAAAAGACAAGTCAATTGACAAAACCTCTGTGAAAAGTTAAAGATCCTTGGTCCCAGTTAGCCCTTAAATACTTATTTGGGCCCTTATACCCTTCCTTCATAACTCATAACGTTGGCCACGTTACAAGCTTTATAAAGTCCATTATGATCAATGATTGATTGCTTTTATTTTCAAAAACTTTAATTATGAGAGAAGATATACTTTTTCCTTCAAGTTTTTAGCTCATTGCTCCATTTGAAAGAAATGAAAAAACAAATGTTATAAAAAAGAGAGATTCATTGAATAATGAGACGCTGGAAGTACCTTCTTGGTGGAAGCAAATGTTTAAACAATCCATTGAATGTTTGAAATAAGAAACGACAAAAGAAAAATGGGACTTAAATCTCATTGACCATTGCATATACTGAAGTTATGAACTAGGGGCTGATTGAGAAACCTCACAGATTGAAGGGGATAGTAAAGTTGAGTTTTCTTTTCGTCAACCAGTGATTGTATACTTGGGGGCTTGTTTCAAAGTGCCTAATCTCTGTTGTTGCTTCTTCAAGTTTCCTTAGCTTTTCTTCTAGTTTTACAACCATCTTGGTTGTGCTCGAGCATATTAATTCGTGTTGTGATGTAATGGTGAATGCACTTTTTCAAAATTTCATGGGGAGTGCAATTTCATTTGAGCTTTCATGGATTTTCACTTGAATGTGAAAAGAGATTTTCAACATCAATTGAGAAAATTTTCATCAGAGATTTTTACCCAAAAAAAAATGAAAAATTGAGATTTGCACTTCATTATTGATTAACTCTGCATTTACGAGAAGCCTTTTCTTTATATCATTCATCTTGACTTATTAGTAGGTTTTTGAATAGCCTAGCTTGCAGTTTCAGGGTTTTTGAATAACCCAGTGTTTGTTGTTAGGCTTTTGAATAGCCTAATTTCCAGTTGCCGGGTTTTTGAATAACCTAATGTTTGTTGTTAGGCTTTTGAATAGCCTAGTTTTTAGTTGCCAGGTTTTTGAATAACCCAATGTTTGTTGTTAAGCTTTTGAATAGCCTAATTTCCAGTTGCTGGGTTTTTGAATAGCCCAATTTCCGGTTGCCGGGTTTTTGAATAACCCAGTGTTTGTTGTTAGGCTTTTGAATAGCCTAATTTCCAGTTGCTGGGTTATTGAATAACCCAATGTTTGTTGTTAGGCTTTTGAATAGCCTAATTTCCAATTGCTGTGTTTTTGAATAACCCAATATTTGTTAGGCTTTTGAATAGCCTAATTTTCGATTGCCGGGTTTTTGAATAACCCAGTGTTTGTTGTTAGGCTTCTGAATAGCCTAATTTCCAGTTGCCGAATTTTTGAACAACCCAGTGTTTGTTGTTAGGCTTTTTAATATCATAGTTTTCAGTTTCTGGGTTTTTGAATAACCTAATGTTTGTTATCAATCTTCTGAATAGCCTGGTTTGCAGCTTTTTCAGTTTTTGAATAACTTAATGGTTTGATGCTAGGTTTTTGAACAACCTAGTTGATCTTTTACTTGTCCCTGATTTTTGAATAATCAGGTTGTCTTTTACTAAATTTTGAAATGCTCAATTCTCTTTGTTTTTAATAAGTGATGACTGGTTGCTCAGACAAAATTGATTACTTTTTTTACTTTGCTGTGTCCATTCTATTCGAAAGGGCAAGTAAAGGGGGGCTCCTGTTAGCACCTAATTTTGTCTGAACCTTTAAAATAAATAAAATAAAATAAAATAATTAATAATAAAAATAAAAATTCCCAAACCCACTCAACCCATTTATTTTTTTTAACCCAATTCCCTGACTTTTTGGGCCTGGCCCACGTCCACTCTACCCAGCCCATTTTCCCCTCTACACATGCACACAATTGCACATAGACATACCCCGACACTCACTACGCACGCACAGACACTGCCCCCACTGCGCACTCACAAACACTGCACCGCACACACATCACACTCCCCTACACCGGCTGCACCGCACACACTCAGCACACAAACACTCTCTGTAATTGGTTCCTTTTTTGTCTCCTCTTCACGTATAAAAGGGGAGGGAGAGTAGAGAATAGAGGGGGGGCTAAAAAAATGCAGAGAAAAGAGGAGAGGGAAAGAATGCAAAATAAAGAAAGGAAATGGGGGACTTTTACTTTTGGCTTTAGACATCTAGGACGAAAAAAGAACCAAGAGAGAGAGGCGGAGTTTGGTGCTTGACATCCTTCATTTTTGCTCTTCCTTTTGGCTCCAAGAGGTAGGCTCTCTAACTTCCTTTGTCTTTGATATTCATTGATTTGTGCCATTACTTGTTGTTATTATGTGAGATATTGATGAGTTTGAGTCTGTAACTTTGGTCCCGTTGGTGAGGGGTGAGTTATTTTTATCTTTGTCTTTCGTTTCTTCTTCCCATCATCCAACAGGACCCAAACAGCCACCCAACGTCTAAAATAGAGCCTCTCCATGCCCTTTTTAAAATATCACCCAAGCATACCCACTAACCACCAAAGCCCCCACCAAAATCCCTTACTGCCTCTAAAAACCACACTAATACACATCCCAAATTCTATCAAACCATGTCTTAAATCTACAAAAAACCAGAAAATAGAGTTTGTGCTCATGGCCGACCAACCTTACCCCTTAAACCGATCACTGCCCTAGGCCTAGCCAAGCTTAACCCTCTCCCAAAACACCTCATACCATCGAGCCGACCTTAAAATACTTTCCTGGGCCGACCTTAAAACACTTTCCCGAGCCGACCTTAAAACACTTTCCCTTAGCCGACCTGACCGAACCGACCTTAAAACACTTTCCCGGGCCGACCTTAAAGCACTTTCCCCGGCCGACCTTAAAACACTTTCCCAAGCCGACCTTAAAACAATTTCCCTTAGCCGACCTAACCGAGCCGACCTTAAAACACTTTCCTGAGCGACCTAAAAACACTTTCCCTTAGCCGACCTAACCGAGCCGACCTTAAAACACTTTCCCGAGCCGATCTTAAAATATTTTCCCTCATCTATCACCTTAAACTGAGCCGAGATCACCTCACCCGGGCCGACCTACCGATCGGTTCTCTCCCTTTTGTGGTGCTGTGTAATTATTTTTTCATGTAAGCTGTTTAATTTTAGTTTTAATAAATATCCATGATATAATTGTTTCACTTTATGTTTTAAATAATGAGTTTTAAAGATTAAATGGTCTAAGGCCAGAGAGTTGGCGTTTAGTTGTCTTCAGGGGTCAAGTACCCACTAGACAATCCTACTGAGGTGGATCAGTGGGCTTAGTACCGCCTTCCATTCCATTTATGTCATGTTAATAAAAACCTTTAATAAAATAAGTGGTCCAATGCCAAATCGTGTTAGTAATCTTCAGGGGTCAAGTGTCCATTAGACCTTTTCTTGGGAGGGATCAGTGAGTTTAGTACCGCATTCCATCTTATTTAGGACACGTCAATCGATTTTTCTCTTAAGTAAAATCAATTAACCAACACACAACTACTTTCTAGAGAACTACGCGGCTTTGAATTCTCCATTGCACTAGGGGATACGTAGGCACGCAAGTCAAGCTAAACTTTTAATTTTCACAATTTGGTTTCTTGTTATTTGTCAATATTTGTTTGCACTTGTTTAATTTCTTTATTTGATAAAAGGGGTAAAATAGATATCATTTAGGTTATAATATTTGCACAACTAGCTTAAAGCAACCGTCTCAGGAAGGATGTATCAGGGGTGCGGCAGGATTAAGTCCCTGCCATTCCCTGTGCATAATCGACTCCCGAACCTTGCCTGATTTTCGCAGACCTTTTCTTTTTATGTTTTTATTTTAAATCCATTTTTTCAAGGGTTTTGCCAGTCATTTTCCCTACCCAATAAACGATTGGTGGTGACTCCATTATTTGTTTAATTATTTTTTCTCTCATCGCAGTCTTTCCCGGTCACGACAATGTCGCTTTTTTACGTGTAATTATTTTATTTTCTTTTCTGCTATTATTTTATTCTAAAAATTTGCATTGACTTGATCTTTATACAAAATCTTTTGTTTATTTAATATAAAAAAATAATGTGTCAAATGTTATATTGATTAAGTATACAGAATAATCTTCTGTAAAAAAAAAAGTATACACAATAATCTCATTGTATATAGAGGACAAAGGTAAAGAGTTAGAAAGAGAAAAGGAATACCAGCTTCTTGATTACCAAGGAGTCGATGATATCGATTTCCTTGAAAACTTCGATGTACCATGGCTTTGCTTAAACATTTTATAAGGAAATTGAACCATTTGTATCATTTTGCTATGCTAAAGTTTTGTTTGATACATGTTTTAATAGACATTCTGTGTTGAAAAACCAAGTTTCCAGTTTGCTCTTCTACTTTGGAAATGAGTTGAGTTTCCATTGTGTTGATAAGCATACTAAACTAGATCAGCATCATATAGTCCAATTCAGGCGATGGTTATCACGAATTTGGTACAAAGGCTATCGGTTTAGGCCTGGTATCTATGAGTTATGAGTGTTAGTAGAGTAGGCACATGTTAAAGATAAAAGGCAATGAGTGCTCGCTCTCAAAAGCGGTACTCCTCTTGTCCTTCTTGTTAAGTGTTATTTCTAAACAAAAAGAATGAGAAACCATAAGATAAAATAAGACAAAAAAAGTCATTAATCTTATGAAGAATTTTATTAATACCCAATAACAAAATGATCGAGTAGATACAAGATTATAACATTTTAATCATGAATATAAAGAGAATTAGAAGATAAAATTTGTGTACCTAGTACAAAGAATCGAGTTATTGAGTTATTCATGAGATCCGGATGAGCCACTTGGTTGAGAGCCAAAATGAGAGAAGACTCCCCTCAATCACGATTGGTTTTGTTAGAACATATGTTAACCGTCTAATGGGGTAACGATTAAATAACCTATCGTATGAGGGCAGGGATATCTCATTGGGCATCAATTGAATAGCCTAACCCATCACGGGCTATTCAGAACAAAAACTCAATACAATGTCCATCAATTGGTTAGGTGCTATAATAATAAGTATTGACCATAAATTAATATATTAATAATTAAAGAATAATTCCTAATAATTGATTAATGCTAATCCTTAACATTGCAAAAATAGTATCCGATATGGAAGTAAATCACACATGTTAAAAAGCTTATATCTCTCATAAACAATGATGAATAAAGGAAAGCATATTATTATTACTTACGAGAATTATGCAATCCCAAACAATGACCCAAGCATCTTAAAATGCTATAAGATATATGATACATCAATGAGACATCATCTCATACATATCTCATATTAAGCTCCCACTAACACAAAACATCAAGTATATCTACATAGAGGTCTTAACCAAACCAATATGAGTTATAATACTCAGATAGGTAAGTCTTTGGTCAGTGGATCTGCCAACGTGTTTTCAAATTCGTAGAGGTCATAGTATATCTACATAGGTCTACCAAGAGTAATTACATATGGGGATAGCCCATTAATAAAAGTAACTGCATTTGGTTTAAATCAATAAATGCTTTACAATATTTGACATTCAATTAATCTGAGTTTCCCTAAATGAGTGACTATGCAAATCTATAAAGAATTAGGAAATCTAAGAATTTCCCACTTGGACGACATAGACACCTAGTTCAAATAAAACGATACTCTAGATTAATGTGGCAACAAGAATGTCAATGATGAGCAAGCACTTAAGACTATTGGTGCTAACATAAGATTTATAAGTACTTCAACAATGCAGAAAATCATACTTGATAGGAGTACTAGCATTAAATCTGCAATGTACCTATATATTTGTGACCTAATAGAGTATGGAATTTTGGTCAAAAGAAAAGCATAGCATAATTGCATGCCATAGAGATTAATGTGTAATTCCAATAAAATGACCTTGGCATTTGCTTAAGATGCCTACTGAGATTCAACCAAATATTAATATATCTCAGTACAATAAGACAAGACTAAATAACAAAGTCCTTTTAGAATATGTCATATGATCAAAAAATGCGTACACGAATATATGACAATATAAGATTAACAAGTCTCGAGACATAACAATAGTGTACACACTCCCACTAATCCAATATAACTAAACAAGACTAGAATTTCCACTAGAGCCACTAATATTAAAATGCTCTAATAGTATAATATTTAACAGTGGGATCACTACTCTGCAGTGTAATATCCAATATGAGTCTAAAAACAATACCCCCAAACTTAAACTTTGCTTGCCCTCAAGCAAAAGGAAAACAAGGGACACATAATTAAACTAAAGACATGCTTAAGACAGTATGTAACATGCTTCAAGATTTCCACAAGTTTCCTCAAAAGCTATCTTATTAGCTCAACTCAAGGTATTCATGGATATCATAAAAGAATATGCTTCAATTCAATCACAAGCAACAAGTTAAAACAAATTCCCATTTTTTGTGTGTGTGCAAGATCCCATCACAAATCGTTACATGCCATCTGGATTGATTTATGCGAATACAAATCTGCCTCCATGTTCAAACCCCATAAGTTTGCTTTTCATCTCTCTCTCCACTAATGTAGGCTATCCCAAAGAACTTAGATCAAAAGGTCTTTTAAAGCTTGTAATGTTAGGCTCAGGTGATTGGCTATGAAAGAAATGAATGGATAAATACAAAGGTTTTAGAGATCTATTAAAGCACTAAATAAATAAGAGCAATCACGATAATGATGAATAAGGATGCTTATCTAGGTGCCTATTTCTCACAATCAAGAAGCATCTAATTTTTTTTTTCTAAGCACTTCTTTTCTTTTCTTTTTTTGTCTTCTTTTTTTTCTTTTTCTTTTTTTTTCTCTTTTTTTTTCTTCTTTTTTTTTCTTTTTTTTGTCTTTTTTTTAATAGTGCTTCCAATATCCCTAAACTTTAATATTTTCATGCACTAGGATCATGGAACACCAAAATTTCAACACTTGAAAACATTAAAGACACCATCAATTCACATTCAATTTAAATAACTTCATGCACTACGAAAGAATTAATGCACCTCAATGGATTCTCCAAAACAAATCAAGGTATGATATGTGTGTCTAGGCTATTCATAGGTAGGTAATTGCATAGCACATAAGAAAGAAAAATAGGCTCATATATTAAACAAGCTCAAAAAGGGTGACTAAGGATGTTTGTCTTATAGGGTAGGCTTGAAAGGCTCAAACGATCCAAACAATGCCTAAATCATCTCAAAGTTCTAAGTTCAAGCCTAGGATTTCGCCTCAAGAGAGAATCAAACAAATTCTAGGATCCTAGACTTAAGCAAAGTTTACATCACATAAATTGTTTCTAAATGCACATGCAACTCTAAGCAAGAGATCGAGTGTTTAATTTTTTTTTTTTTATGGGAATCACATCTTAACAAGAATACTTAGCAAAAGAATTTAACAAAACTTAAACAATTATCATGTTTTCCCAAGAGTCAAGATAACTTGATAACTAGATTTCATCATTGGATTAGGAAATCAATAAAGCAAGAACATTATATCTTAAGCATATGCATACCAAACTCTAGAAATTTAAACAAAGGACCATCACCCCCAAACTTAAACTAATCATTGTCCCAAATGTTTAAAAATAATTGCTAATTTAAATGAATGAAAATAAATATCTAGATAGGAAGAATAAAGAGCAATGGGGTAAAGTCACATACCTGAAATTCTTAGCAATTAAAACGGTAGAAGCACAAAAGAACACTAAAGCTTGGGAAATTGCTAGCAATGATTAAAATAAATAGGCAATCTAAAAATATAAAACACAATTTTTTTTTGGCCGACACTATTTACATCCCCCTACAAAGGCTCCGAACTCGGGGAGGCACTCAAGCCGACTTAACAAAAATAAAAAAAAGAAATCACAATTTAATCATACGTATCATGGATTAGTCTAACCTGTACAAAGTCAAGTTCTACAAAAAATTTCACAAAAGCAATTAAATAACTACTAGCACAAAGAAAATCAAAAAAAGTTAGTTTATGTACAAACACCTCTAAAATAAAACAAAACTGTGCAAAGTCATTTGAATTTACTAAACTATGAAGAATTGGGATCCTAGACATATCCTCTTTAACCTCAGGCTCTACAATTTCAATTTCAGGGATGAACACATTATGCTGTGGGAATGAATTACCCTCATCTAAATGATATTTATCCCTAAAATCTTCTTTAAAAACAGAAGTTGTATTTGAGTGTCCATTATTCTTCAATGGCATAACAGTATTATCAATTTCCTCACTAGACCTAAAGGTGATGGATTGATCTTGTTCTTGTTTCCTATTAGATCTAGTGGTAACTGCATATTGTTTATCAAAATCAAGGATAGGTTAACTATTCATATTTTTCATCTCATCTAATAGAATATCAATTTTATCTAAATTAGCCATTACCTTATCCATTGTTTCTTTTTTTAAATTCTCCTCTAGGTAATACTGATCCGCAACCTCATTAGGAAAATAAGGCGGTTGATAGTAGCCATAAGTAGATTGGTAGAATTGATTTTGATATTTAGAATATTCACTACCAATGTTACTAGGAGAATGCCATGAGAAATTAGAGTGGTTATGCCAATTAGGATTATATGTCTCATGATATGAATCAGAGAAAAACACTCGTAATTATTATATGGACACATATAGGAAACATGCATAGGATTGCCACACAAAGAACATGCCTCATAGCTATTGTAATTCATGTTACGACAATTCAAAGCTGAAACAATTTTACCAAGAGTTTTGTCTCAACTTCAAGCTTGTTGCAACCAATGACCAAAGACACCTAAAAATATAATACAAGAACAAAAAGGTTAAAAATAAAAACTAAAATCAATGTTTAAATTAGTATCCTATTAGCTAAATGATATTGGCAAAATCACAATTCCCCGGCAACGGCGCCAAAAACTTGATAGCTATCTGGCAAGTGTACCAAATCGCACAAGTAATAAAGTGATGAGTAAATTATCGTCTCCACAGGGAATTGTGTTGTCAAGTACCAAATTACTAATTTAGATACTATTTAAACGATGCAAATTAATGAAGAAAATAAAAATAAAAACTAAAATTTTAACTATGTTAAATGGGGTTGAGCAAACAAAGAGTGAGATGCTAGAGATCCGATTTCACTTGATTTTCCGATTATTTGGATTCTTTCTTAATTTAAATTCAAATTCAAGAATTGATGGTGGGATATCTAATTTAATTAAAACTCAATTCCTTGGTAGATTAATTCTCTTCAACTATATAGAATTAACTAATTCCTTAGTCTAATTCCAAATAGAACAAGGCATGAATGAACAAAATCCCAAGTAATACCACACAATCAACAATATCTATTCCTAGATTATTGCTTAATTATGGTGTTTATCTCAAGAAGCAACATCACACATGAATTTCCCAATCCTATGCATGACCATCAATTCAATTTATGGTTGATCAAGTCATAAAAGCATTAAGAATAGAGATGAACACTCAATCATGAAAGAAAACTTAGATTAAGAATTATAAATCCAAATAAATCATCCATTCAAGTTACATCATCACTCTAGCTAGGAAGAGTTTAGAAAGACATCAAGAAATAAGAAAACAAAAGATAGGAAATTGTAAACTCCATTAAATCCAAGACAACAAGAATATGAAGATCTTGAATCCTTGCTCCTTGATGATCTCCTTGGCTCTCCTAGGGCTGGAAGCCCTCTCCCCCAAAGTCTCCTCTCGCCCCCCCTTCTATGGCAGAATAAGTCCTTTTATAAGATTTAGAAAATCATAAAGCAATTGAATGTTGCTGCCACTTTTCTTCATAAAAGGCGTTAACTTGGGCTGGACATATCTCATCAAATCTGGTTGAATCAGTGATAGTGGTCAACATAATATTCGTAGATCTTTTTCTTAACTCTCCTATTCACCGGAATCATGTCATTTGAACTTCTGGAGTGAAAGTTATGCCCAAATTATTACAAAAGATTTGACAGCAAAAGTTTCCTTGATTTGCCTTTAATTAAGTTTCCTTGTTTCTTTGAATAGCCTTTGATTGAGTCTCCTTGATTAGCATCCCTTGATGATTCTTTGCACAAATTACCATAATTGCAGTAGATTTGTTCAAAGATCAAATTTCCTAAAATAAATAGCAAATAAACATCAATTAGGAGATAAAATCCCACAAAATCATATGATAAAGATAGGAAATATAAGTACTGACTAAGACTCATCACTCATGATCTTTCTATTTTCAAGAATAGGCTAATAAAACGACAGAGAAATAAACTAGTGCAAAATTATTAAGAGAAGAGGTTAATTTTTTTTAATTACAAAGTTTTTCAAAATACAACCACATACTCTGCACACAAGGTTTAGAATATCGCAAAATTATCAAAATAAGTGGCTACTTGATAATAATATGAAACCCAATATATATAATTTATGAATGACAGATTTTAACTAAATTTGAGTTTCATAGTTAACCACATATTCTGCACATAGAATAAAAGAGTTTATAAGTGTTCACTTGACACTTAATAACACATAATCTCCTTGAGTAATCAGAAACATAAATTCTGCAAAGAATTTTATAAATAAGGTAACCTTTATATATTATAAAGTATGATGATCATTTAAAAGGCTTATCATCATATGAGTTAGATAAAGAATCCCTAGTATTTTAAATAGAATATGAGATTACTTGCAAGTTTTCAATAGTTCAATCAAAACTCAAGTGTTAGAAAATAGCCATAAGCACTTGAGCAGAAGATTATGTTATGTGCAGCGGAAATACATGAGACTTAAACTTTACTGTAATTGAGGATATAAGAAAAATAGTTTGAAACTTCCATAAGTATTAAAGAATAACAATAATGTATGGGATCTAAAAATATAACAATAAGAAAAATATTGCCAAGTATACATCCCAAATATACCATTTATAATGATATAAAATAATGGTATAGAGTAGAAAAATTATTCTCAACAAAATTTGATAGCTAATATTAAGATTTCATTATATTATCTTAACGAGGATTGTTGTTAATAATATAAAATAATATGGAGTTCAATGTATAACAATGTTCTAGAAAAGACTATAATATCCTCAATATAAGTCCTCATAACAAAGCGATGACAAATAATATACAAAGAAAATATTGATAAGAGATATTTGAAGAAGATAATTATATTTCCTTTTCTCATGTCTAATTAATTGGACATTTAATTAAGCTAGAGATCTTGTATCAACACAATCCTATATATATAAGACATTACTTTCAACAAACAAGACTTTCCTACCTGATACAGAAAAATAGTTAGAGTAATAATCTAAATATTCAAAGTGTTCAATTTTTTTTTAACTATTTTCTTTATACGCAATGATCATGTCAAGTAATGTCATACGGATAGGGTAGGTCCATTACTTACATGATACAAGGATAATCGCAATCCGTGTCAATGGGAAAATAATAATTTATCATAAATTTACATTGCGATAGGCAAATGCAAAATTTTAGAGGAAAAAAAAACACATGATTGCATAAAAATATGTCCAATTAAGAGTTAGGCCATGAGGCTGACAACAAAAGGAAATATAATAATACAATCCATAAATCTTATGTCACCAAAATTCTAATACCGATAGGGTACTCAAACAAATAATTGACATAAGTATAAACTAAATAGTACATTGTATAACAACAAAGTACATTAATAATAACATACCGATATGGTATAATTATTATCAATGTAATATAAATTATAATTAAGAATAAAACTTAATTATTCAACCAATACAAAATCTGCATAATTGTACCCACGATAGGTGAGATTACAATTATACAAACTAAGACTAATTATGCTTAACAGAATATGATAAATCAATATCATGCATAAAAAATATTCAATTCATATTTTAAAGGATATTTAATAGCAGTCATATTCGAATAAATCTAAGACATGCTTAATAGTATTTTGAATTAGCATGTAATAATCATGACTTTATCCTCGTAAGAATCATGACATTAATTTCCTGATTTCTATAGAAAAGAGTACAATAACAAAAGTTATTATTTATACTTTAACCGAGCCAAGCATATAAGAGTGCATAAAATAATTTTCTATTCATCACAAAATAGAACTCTAAAAAATAATAAGATATGTAATCACATTTTTACATTTTACTCCCACTATAAATAAGAATATAATTATAAAAGGGAGTATTATATCGAGTAATCAATAAATTGATTGTAGAGTTATTTAATTTCATAATATTATGGAAAACAATCATACTCTCATATACAATTGCATATACTTATAGTCTCAAAAGGAAAAAAATATATTATTAACAAAAAATTTCATATATATGCAATCATATAATAAGTCAAAAAAAAATTAAAGATTTTATAATTAACCTCAAAGAGTGTCATTCATCCTTGTGTGTAGATCCAATAAGTTTTGATGACTTAATGAGATTATCAAAATCTTATAAATTGTCATCTCAAATGATTCAATCATCATAATGAAAACAAAAGGCTCTAAATATAAATCAAAATTATTTATATATAAATCATATGTTATAAGGATGACATAACTTTCAATTGCCTTGAGGATTGCTTAACAAAATTATATTGAAAATATTTTACAACTGAGTATATTAACAATAAGGCAACGTGAAATTTAATCCAAGCTTTGGATTAATTTGGCATAAAATAATGCACAATTTCATCATTCAACACATATATTAATATAAAACATATAGAATTAGATTTATATTATGATCCAAATTTTATTTGCACAATTATAACACTTTAAATAAGAAAGTGCAATATATAAAAGTCTCATTGGCATAGTAGAGAATTTTCACAAAACAATTTCTAGCCCAAATTTCGAGAGTACACTATTTAAAATCACATATTTCTCTCGAATTAATTTATATAAAATTTTAGAAAACAAATCTCAAAAAAATTCCAAAAAATATCTATATATATAATTTTTTTTAAAAAATTATTTTGAAATATATTGTGATATGTAAATGTGATAATAGGAATTGCTTTTTTTTTTTAATTTTATTTGTGTAATTTGGATATGACAATGTCATTGCCCACGTGACTAAGCTGTAAAGCTTTTTTCTATATCAATTGCATATGTATTAGGATTGTGACCAAACACTCTAGCACATAGAAACCGCGACAGAGGTTTGGAATTTTTTCCAGAATTATCAATTATTTGATGCCATGTTCGAAGGGTTTTGTTCGTGATAAGCCAATACAGAAAAACCCTCAATCAATTTACACACATATGCATCGAATAAATAGTAATAAAAAAATGAAATAGTTAGGGTTCTTGGCTCAAGGGGACCACGATAATAAATCACAGAATTCTCTCGAACAGATCAATATAAAACACATAATTCTTGAGGGTTTTTTTTTATCACAATGATAAGATAGAGAGAAACCTTTAGTCAATTTTGAGAAACATGGTACAATTAGAGAAAAAATAACAGTCATAATTCGTATCTACAAGGCTCTGATACCAATTGAAGAATTTTATTAATACTCAATAATAAAATGATCGAGTAGATACAAGATTATAGCATGTTTAATCATGAATATAAAGAGAATTAAAAGATAGACTTTGTGTACCTAGTGCAAAGAATCGAGTCATTGTCTTCTTCATGAGATCTGGGTGAGTCACTTGGTTGAGAGCTAGAATGAGATAAGACTCCCCTCAATCACGATTGGTTTTATTAGAACATATGTTAACCGTCTAACGGGGCAACGATTAAATAACCTATCGTATGAGGGCAGTGACCTCTCATTGGGCATCAATTGAATAGCTCAACCCATTACGGGCTATTCAGAACAAAAACTCAATTCAATGTCCATCAATTGGTTAGGTGCTATAATTAATAAGTATTGACCATAAATTAATATATTAATAATTAAAGAATAATTCCTAATAATTGATCAATGCTAATCCACATAATTAATTAATTAAATAATTAATCTAACATCTTAATCCAGCATGTCCATAAATATAAACTATACGTACTCTATACTTGATATTTGTTAAGCAGTTATTCGATTCCAGCATAAGCCTTGCGAGTGAAAATAACGTGGTTGGTTTGGAACAAAGTTATATAGTTGATCGAATCTTCCATGGAAAAGGTGTGGGAGAAGGGTTTCCATCGATCTAGTTACGATAAAGTTTGCTCCTAAACTGAAACCAACCCCTTTATGACATTTTGTTACATGTAATCTAGATACGTTTTGGTCTTTTGTCTTAACTATATGTGGAAATCCAATAACAGGAAAGGGAGACATTGAGTATTCCTTAAGAGTTAAGACTTTCTCAATGACGACAACCATAACTGCAATGTGACCGTCCAACTCCAACGTGACCCCAAAGTATCGAAAACCTTCAAAGCTTACTTGCACTTCACTAGCATATCTAATACCTCATAATTAACTAACCTTCTCTTATATTAATATTTTGAAACCTGCAACGATTATCATCACCAAATCTGCAACTTACATTTCTCATCAATGAACAGCTTGAAATCCATCCATGATTCCTCTGAAACCCATCAAACACAACCTCCCACCAGTTCTTTTTCCATACAAATCCTAGATTCATCTGTCCAAAGTCTAATAAAATCATGGCAGAGAAGGCAAAGATGGCAGGTTCTTTTTACAACATCCAGCCAACAATATCTGAATAGATCACCATGGCGAACCCATTTGGTCAATTTCCTAGAATCAACCTGGGTTCGCATGTTTTCAATCTCATTGCTCATTGTAGACCTCATCATCACAGTTCTTGAGCTATCTACCTCTTTAGTTTCATGTAAGTCAAACATGAACAGAATAGAAGAACTTAGTTTCCATTGGATTGGAATTGGTATTCTCAGTCTTCTTTCAGCAAAGACAATATCTCTGCTAGTGGGGTTAGGTTCTTCTTTCTTCAAGCATCCAGGTTATGTTATGGATGGAGTTGTGGCTGTTGGGGCTTTATTTTTGGAAGCCTTTCTTGAGAGGAAAGGAGGTGGTTTGTTGGTTGTAGTGAGTTTATGGCGTGTCATTAGAGTGGTCGAGAGTGTCTTTGAGTTAAGTGATGAGGCCATTGAAGCTCAGATTGCAGGGATAGTTTGCCAGTTTGAGGCACTCAGAGAAGAGAATAGGAGACTCTTAGAAACAATACATGAAAATGACATGACAATTGAAAAGATCAAGGATTTGGATAAATGTAGGCAGGGAAGCATTTCATAAATTCAAGAAAATTTTGAAATTCACATTATGGCCTTGTACTTATTTAGCAAATTAACTTGCATGCCACTTTTCCTGCTCATTATATATGTGTTGGTTAGAGAAGACATCTCTGCTTCTTGATCAAGTACGATTGGAAGTAATAGAAACGGAAGAAAATGCATGCGTTATTATAAATAAGAAAGCTAGTACCATAACTATAAACCCACAAAAATGGTGAGGGAAAAATGTGAGTTTTAGAGTTATAGTAAGTAGTCACTTTAAACCCACAAAAAAAAAAAATTCATCAATTGAATTCTTAAATTATAATAAATCTTACAATATGACATTTCATCCGTCTTTCTAATAATTTTTATTAATTATGTAAAGATTGGCCTAGAAAAATAATGGCAATTCATTTAACAAAAATTATGACAAAAAAAATTCTAATTATGTGACGATTGTTAGACAAATTAAGATGAAATTACCTATGAAAATAATATAATTAGAACTTTTTTGTCATAATTTTTGTTAGAATGAATTAAAATTCCTATTAACTTTTAAATATATAATTCGTCCTTATCACCTTATCTTATTCAATAATTTCCCTAAATCTAATTAAATTTTATCAAAATTCTACCTAATTTTTTTTTTCTGTTTGTGACATTACTGAATGACCTATTGTTAGATGAATTCGGATAAATTTCATGTTGCAAGACTAAACCAATTTATCATTTGTGTGCTTGGTAGTTCCTTTTTTTTTAATACGAATTCATTTATATCAAACTTAAAAACTCTTTATTATTATTATTGTAAAGTCAATTCAGAGTGTGTTTGCTTGTAAGGTTTGAAATTGTCACCCTCACATGTATTTTAAAGTACATCAATTTCAAGTTAAGGATATTAGTTTAATTTAATGATGATTAAAAAAGTATATTTCTTGCCTTGAATTAATTGATTTTTCTAAAGCACTTGAACTATCATGAGGAGAGAGAGAGCATTATGAAATAAATTAGAGCATTGGGCCAGTACGGGTATGAATGTAAGGGTCTGCGTCTGTTTTAGTCCAATTTCTCACGAGTTTACCTCACTGCTGCCACCGTTGCCAAAAACCTCTTCCTCCTCCTCTTGGCTCTTGCTCCCAGCTCCGGCGTAGGGTTTCTTCCATCTCCTTTCGTGGCACACGTCAAATTTAAAAAACATGGCTAACAGTACGTTTAAAACGAACAATCTCCCTTTACTTCACGACCCTTTCTTTGCACATGCACGCACACACACTGGTTCACACACCATAACATAACACCATTTGTCTTCTGCAGCTATGGCTAGGTCCTTCCTGCAAGTTGCGGCAACGGAGGAGGCTGCACCCTCTCTTAGAGTCGTCCAGATAGAGGGACTGGTAATGAATTGTATACTTGCTGAGGTGGTGATGCGCATTGCGCGAGGCTTTTTTTTTTTTTTTTTTGGCAACATGCTTGGGAGTGAAGGAAAATGTTACCTTTATATTTGGTTTTGAAGGGTGCCATTATTTGCAATTGTGGGTCTCGATTTGTTTTTGCATTCTGGGTATCTACAATATGTTAGGATTACAAGAATGGCATTGTATATTGACGCATTTATGGACTCTTTGTTTTCTTCATCAATTATATAGGATTTTGGAAATTACAGCATTTAAGTTCGTTCTGAGCTTCTTGTGCTTTTTATTTTTTTTATTATTATTTTTCTTTTTGTGAGACCAATTTTTTACCATAGCAATCTGTGCTCCTGGGCTCTGGTCATAGGTCTCATGTTATATGTCTGTATTGTGCCTATGTATGTACCTGTTTTCTGTTAAATATTGAACACAGAAGGGAGTGTTTGGTTTGTTTTCTCATTTTATTTTCAGTTGATATGTTTTCATTATAATTACAAAATGCCACTTTGTTTTCATTTTGTTTTCTGTTTTTCAAAATGTTGTTTTCACCATTTCCTTAAAAAAAATTGAAAACAAAAAACAGAAAACATATCAACTGAAAATGAAAACAGAAAAAAACCATAAGTTTGTGAAGTTTTTGAGGCAGGTTCTCAAATTGTAAGCATATCTTCAATTACTTACATCATTCTGGGTGCTATGGTCTCTTAGTTGAAGTGCTTTTAAGATTTTTTGTTGAACAGGTTATCCTGAAGATAATTAAGCATTGTAAGGACCAATCATCTGCTTTAGTCACCGGACAACTTCTTGGGCTGGATGTTGGCAGTGTTCTTGAAGTTACTAACTGTTTCCCCTTTCCAGTATGTTATGACTTTTTATTTTTATTTTTTCTCCCTTTTCATATTGCCTTACCTTGCCCTCCTGCAGTTATCGTCATTTCTGTTACTAAAAATTGCAGATGAGGGAGGAGGATGAGGAAATTGAAGCTGATGGTGCTAATTACCAGCTCGAAATGATGAGATGCTTAAGGGAGGTTAACGTTGACAATAATACTGTTGGATGGTATGTATGATGAAAATGCCACTTTACATATGACAAGAGAAGAGAATAACTAATAAATTAAGCTATAAACAAATCCTATCTCTCTTTTCAAAATCTGTTTAATTTCTTTTCATCTGAGATTCTCAGGACAAACTCTGATATCTGACTTTTGTTAAAATTTGTGGGCAATGACATGAAAACTGCAATTTTGATTCTAACGTCATACAGTCCTACATCACCTAATGACCTAGATTGCTTGCACAATTGATCTGAAGTAATCTGGCAGTAAGACTGTTAGGCTTCATTTGGTATACATGATAGTATAATATAAGGTAGGATAAGGCCTGAAAGTATAATAGAGCTAATAAGCTCTTATACTATCAAGTGTTTAGTCATTATAGTATAAACAAACTGATTGTATACATAAACATTTATTATGACAAAACTACCCTTTTAGATATTTTAACAAAATAAAAAAAAAATAACCTTCTGCCATGGAAGAGGCCCAAGTCCTCCTTCAAGAAAACTAGCGGCCTTCAAACATTATGGCAAAATCAACAAACAAAAAGAAAAAATTATTATCCTGTATACATTAATCTCATTTTTCTCATATCTTTCTTCACCCAAAGTTTCCTTCAACTCATGCTCACTTGCACAGTTGTCGTTGCTCTGCGGTGGGCTATCTGCGATGGCGACAATAAGCTGTCGGCAATGATGGCAGCAGTCGGAGAGAGGTGGCCAACAACGAAAGTGGCAGTTGGAGAGCAGTGGTCAGCAATGATGGTGGCGGTCGAAGAGCGACGGTCGGCAATGATGGTGGCAGTTGGAGAGTGGTGCTCGGCAACAATGGTGGCAGTCGAAGAGCGGTGGTTTGTAACAATGGTAGTGGTCGGAGAGTGGTGGCCATGCCAATGGTAGTGGAATAAATGTCCTATCAAGTCATATCAAGGCGTGAGGGAGGGAATAGTGTTATATGATTATAATAGGATAAAAATGTTTGATCGTAGTAGACTATACTATCAGCTGAGTGTACCAAATACTTGATAAGGCTTGATAATATACTATATACTTATGCTATCAGGTCCTCATTATACGATGCATCAAATGCATCCTTAAAGGATTAATAGGACACAGACCACTAAAGAATGTATAGTTGGTGGGACTCTACTGGTTTTGTTTATTAATGTAGTAACGAATTATAGTGGTTATTACCTTATATACCTTGCAAGGCAGACAAAAGGGGACATGACACATCATTATATTATAATACACTTTCCCTTAAGAACTTTAGCCAAACTGTCCCTGAACACAGTTATACCTTTGGTCTATAAGCTCTTTATGAGACATGATTACACGAAGGATAATGACGTAAGTGGGTTAATAGGGTTTGTTTTAGTACTGTTATTTTCTTTAGATGTAAGACCATTAAGACTACCTTTGGGTTCCTAAATCATGACAGATTTATTTGCTAGATACTGAAAACTTCCCATGATATTCATATTTCTTTTTAATGGAAGAGTTCATTAATTGATGTAAAAAGTACTATAATTGGAGATGTGGTATACTCCTAGAGAAATATATTTACAGAAAGTAAACTATATAAGAAAACCATTAGCTCAACATGGGCTCTTCATTTCTCTGCTTATTTATCAAGGAGACCTCCACAATAATTTAATTTTGGATTAAATTCCCCAAGGAAACCTTTGGCTGTAACCCAAAATGAAGCCAGAAAAGTTATCCTGTCCCATTATCCCATAACAGTTGTATGGGTAAGAAATTTTGATTAAAAACTCTAGCATTTTGTTCTAACTAAATACACAACATTGTAATCAATGCACGCTTCCATAAAGCCTTGTAGTCCTTGCTTCTTCCAAATTCCCAAAACTGAGTTAGGAGAAATTGCTTTGCAGTTTGACGTATCCAAGCTGCCCCAATGTTCTTCAAAAATACCAAGGAGCTCATTCCAAAAGCTGCTAAGGCCAAGGAAACTCAATTATAAGATGAAACTGCACATCTCCAGACTCTTAAATCACATGCACACATGTCAAATCAATATATTGATCATTAAGTGTCATGCTGTGCTTATTTTGTTTCAATTCTCTTTCTTGTCTTTCATATACTAAAAGTAAATCAGTATTTATCACCTAAGTTTTAGTAGGTTCTAGAAATTTTTGACTCTCAATTAGAATTTAGAATTTACAAGCCCCATCATGAAGCCTAGTTAAAATTCTGAATTTTGTAGATGACTCTGGCTCAATTTTTGAAAGTTTCCTTTAATACAGATTTTTTTTTCAATATCAATAAGCATTTAGCTTAGCTTCCAAGGCATATAGTGTGGCTCCAAAAGTTTTGTAAGCCTTGTTGATGCAAAAAATTTGAACTGATGCTTTTCAAGTATCAATGCAAAGCAGTAATCTAGTCAACCATGTGGATTTTATCAGGCTCTTTTCTTGTTGCCATCTTATTATGTTATTATATAGGAGGAGCTTATGGAAGCAGCGCATAAATAATGCTAAATTGATAATATATATATAGTAGTATTCGTCTCTGTTTTCCTAGATTCTGAGACAATTTCTCTTGTACCTTATTTTACTTTCTCATCCACACACATCTAATGCTTTTATGAAAATTATGTTTATCTAAAGGATGAAACATACGCAAGTCAAAGCATAAATTCCTGAGGCCTCCATGGCACCTTTCCCACCAAAATGATCTATATCGTAATTGACTCTTGCTCATAATTTCTGGGTCATAATATGTGAATGATCACTATTAGATTGTGTATGTGCATTCAGCTAGTATGTATTCATGTTTATGGGGCATAAGATACCTGCACGAGTGTTTCAATGTGTTGATAAATGTGATGGAATTTTGGTCCAATCTATGTTCTTTCTAATGATTTCTCCAACACGAGATAACTCTCTGAATTTCTAGGTATCAGTCTACATTGCTTGGCTCCTTTCAGACTGTGGAGCTGATTGAAACGTTTATGAATTACCAGGTAATGGCTCACAAATTATTTATTTATTTTACATAATTTCACTTAAGCTGGGGTTTCTTGGACTAACCTTATATAGTTATATGTTATTGTGAAAACCAAATGCTGTCATAGTTTGCTATTTAATGTAAATGTGGTTAACTTATTCTTTTTCATGCCCCTCCTAACTATTCAACTCTTGGTCAAATGAGGTAATTAATGGGAGGTGATTATGATATGTTACATGGTAACCTGCACAAGTGCGCAACTATAAATTTAGAATGCCCAACACAAGATGTGTGGTCTGCACCACCAAGGATTAGAACTTCATTATGGGGTCTTTTTATAATACTGAGGCTGTGTGTCATTCTTGATCAAGAGTGTCAGATATTTACATAGTTTGTTGGATGAAAGATTGCCTTTATTACAGTTGATTGAGAATTTTGCATGTGCTAAGCTATATTTGCAAATCTGCTTACTATATTGCTTTGAAGTGGAAATGAGTGCTAGTAAAATAGGGGAAGTTGAGTAGACTAGGTAGTAAGGTGGAACAAAACTACTTTGAGTATAATCAGATGATGATAATCTCATGCTGCCTCCATTTTATAGGTTTTCTATTGCTTAAATTTACAATAAATGACTAATGATGATTTCTCATATTTAAAGCTGGAAAGCAAGTTTATTGGATGCAGTCCTTCATGTCATTTTTGCTGACGACAATTTTTTTAACAGTCTCTTATCAGGTAAATGACTGTTTGTTTCAACTTACCAATGTTTTTCAGGAGAATATTAGACGCTGTGTTTGCATAATATATGATCCATCAAGGTCTGATCAAGGTGTCCTAGCTCTGAAGGCCTTGAAGCTTTCTGACTCATTCATGGAACTCTATCGCAGCAATAATTTTACTGGAGAGAAGTATGGATTTTCTTCTAGAGGTCATGCTCTCTTTAAGTTGAATCATTTGATTTCTTATTTTTCTGTCTTGTGAAATAGATTGAGGGAGAAGAACTTATCATGGGTGGATATCTTCGAGGAAATACCTGTAAGCTTTTCTGAACTTTGCTGCAACCTTTGAATATTTGACCAAATAGACTTTTATGTTTAGTTCATTATGATTTGGAAGAATAATTATTTTGTATTTTAAAAAATGTTTCTTCCAATTTTTAGTGGTTTCTCCATTGTTTTTTTCATTTGCACGTTACACTTGCAGCTTTTCATTTATGGTAAATGCAAGTTAATCAAAGGTGAAAGTGCCCTTGAGGTGACAAGTTTCTTTTTGCCTTAATAATAATGTGCAAGGTGCTTAAAAAACACTCACCTGAGTGAAATGGTGCACCAAAATAACCGGAAATATATGATGATATTGATGAAGAACATTTACATATTATTATACTATATAATTCAGATAAATTGTGAATGTTCAGATATAGAGTGATGAAGACCAAAGAGATTGAAGTCCAAATCTTCAAAACTGACAGAAAAAAAGGGCTTTCAGACAAGACACAAACTCATTCCTCATTTGACAATTCAAGGCAGTGAAGTCAGATTTCTCAAAAAATGAACAAAGTACAACCATGCATTATCAATTGTGTAACATAAATGATAAAGTTATGTATAAAATGAACCATCTGATCTGTTCACTTTAATATTTGGGTGATAAATTGAAAACCTTTTCTTTAACTTCTTTCTAATCTTCTATTTTGGGATTATTTTTGTAATTGATATTTTGCAGTCTTTTGAGGGATTTGGATCCTTTAATTTATTCTGCGCAGGCTAGGAAAAAATATAAACAAATATGCTTAGATAATGGTGCTTACATCAGGCACCTTGTGCCTCACAAAGTGCAGAAATAGGCAGTAGGCAGGCTGGCCTTTTCTAAAGGCTCAAGGGGCCTCGGGTGTACCTCAGCTTTCAAGTGGTGTCTAGTGGAGCTCCCAAGCACCTTGCTTTTGGCATGTTGAGCTCCTGACTAGTAGGGCACCTGAGTGCCTTCGACTACAATGGATAAAGGAGTGCTTAGAGGATTGCATTCTGATGGAGAGAAAGTAGAAAACAGCTGCTCATTGACAGGAAAGAATTTAGGATCAAGTATAGTGAAGTTTGAAGTTGGAATGAGAGATGTAGGCCATAGGGTTACAATTAGAAACCATTCAGATCTAAAATACAAAGTCCAAAGGGCTATTTATACTAGGGTTACTAATATATTACTAAGCCCAGCCCATTGATTACAAGACCATCTAAACTTAGCTCACTAGTAATGAAAAGGTCACATGCTATTCATATTACTACTTAACACAGTTAGAAAACAGATCATTATTAAAATAGAAAGTGAACAGCAATGCTCCTGCATCACATTCATTTATTTCTCATTAAATTCTATATTTATGCTACCTAGGAATTGCTTAGTGCATCTGCTTGTTACTGTTGGTAAATAATAAAAATAAAAATAACGCACATCCTTATTTATGAACAAGGATATGTGAGTGAACTGTATATAGCAAGTAAATTAAGAGGCAAAAAAGAGGCAATAAATGCAAGTAGAAACTTGGAAGAAATGGTTCAATTTTCCATCCATGGTGGAAGTAATGCTGATAATCTTGCATTTGCAGGTACCATCAAGTCATTGACTCTTATTTTTCTATTCTGACCAGCCATGAATAAATATAGGAAATTATGTCCAGAAAGGATGATATAGCCTTGTGATTAGAAACTCCATATTAGAAAATAATGAGAGTGATCTCTTAGCTGGCAGATTAACTTCAATATAGAATTCTTGTTTCTCTTCTTTCTTATAATGAATTCTTGTTTTATCAAAAAAAAATAAATTCAATATAGAATGTCTATGTCTTACTAATTCATCTTAAAACTAAGGTGATTGATAATTTGAAATGATCCATAAAACACATTCATCATGGTGGATTGGAATATTAGTCGTCTTGGTTATAGTTGTTAGTGCAACAATTAAGAATGAACTAGACATGTGACTGGCATTAAGATCAATTATTTTTGGTACATCTTTTATGGTATGGAAGTGTATTAATTAGTTTTGGATTATTTTTGGTTAGTAGGTTGCTATTTAATGCTGATCATGTTTCTTATATATTCATATATCAGATCAAAGTTTCAAATTCTGCCCTTATCAGTGCTTTTATGACAGAGCTGGAACCTGATACTCCAGTCACCCAGGTGAACTATGATCTTTAACAGAGATTCTTTTGGTTATTTTAAATTTAGTTTATATTTTCATCTTCCGTTGTGCCATTGCAGTGTGATTATGATCGTCTGCAATTGTCAACCAGTTCATTAATGGAGAGGAATATGGAATTTTTGATTGAATGTATGGATGATTTGTCACTAGAGCAACAAAAGGTTATTTTAGGTTCTCATTTAGTAGTTAATTATTTTTTCTTTTTTTAAAATTTAGTTGACTGAAGTTTCTTCTATTTCAGTTCCAATTCTACTATCGGAGCTTGTCCCGTCAGCAGGCTCAGCAGCAAGCATGGCTTCAGAAGAGAAGGTATGATTCAGTTTGTATTTGAACTGGTGCTTGTGCTAACTAATAGATGCATTCTGGTTTTGCTTGTTTTAAGATTCCATAGATTGGCAGTTAGTCTTCTGTGATTTGAAAATATGATTTAGCATATTTGAATGGATACTTTTGCTAACTAATAGTTGTGTTCTGGTTAAGATTCCATGATCCATCTATTGGCGATTACTTCTTCAAATGTGGGTTTTCCAATTGTTTTAGATTCTTTGTTTACCTTTCTCACTGTTTCTTGATTAGTTTCTAGCGAGTGGATTAGAAATGGCCTACTAACCCATTTATAGTCCGAAAAAACTTTTTGAGGAAACTGCAATCTGTCCGTTACCCCATTTACTGAGCAGGTATCCAATCTGCCCAATCCACCCATAATTTAAATCTTGTTTTTAACATATAATTTAATTAATTTAATTCAAAGAGGTTTTTTAATCTTTTTTCATACTTTTGTCTCTTAGAGACTTTTTCCCAGCTTTTCCTTAAAATTTTCCTGTACCTAACAATATAACGTGTTTATTAATACCCAAAGAAAGTCAGCATGTAAGTTTTGTATGATAACTTGTGAGGCATACACATACACCTATAATCAATTAAAATAATTTAATGATTATAATCAAAACAATTTTTTATTTTTACAAACAATAATAAGCTAGCACCTGAAGATGGGAAATTAGTAAACCTTATGGTATTTTGCAAATTAAGCTTTTATATTTTGAGCCAGGATATTTTATGGTTTTCTTTATTATAATAAAAAAGAAATTTACTTGAAAATAACTATTTAGAAAAGGATTGAAATAATGGAAATAGTTCCAAAATTGGCACAAGTTCAATAATGACAAGCTCCACTTGGTGTTGAGCACTCTTTTTACACGTGGGAAAGAGATGCTATGATTTTCTTTAACCATTTCCTGGTCAAACACTTGGCGAGACAATTGGCATTGTACCTTGGCAGAAAGCTAGAACTAAAGACCAGTCCACGCAAACCAACCATTTCACTTGGATGAGTACCATTATGTGGTTCCCAGAGGGTGTCCATGGACAGCCTGTGACCACCCAATAGGCAAGGGAATTTAAGTTGAAGCCATCTAATAGAACACTAAACCAGTGGGGGTTTGGTTGGATATCTTGGTGGATTGGTCGCAATCGCATGGATTCATGGTCCATGGGTTGCAATTCCTCCCCTACTTTGGAATTTGCTTTCGTAGGTTCCACTGTGTGCTCCCATAATAGTTGGATAATTCATTTCTTATATTATTATAAACGCATTAGGCTCATCAATTCAACTATTTGTCATCAAATCAAACGTTTGTGATGATACTTTTATGATGGAGGGTTTGTAAGTTTTTGTTTGGGCCCTATTAGCAATCTTGTAGTAGTTCAATTTTATTGTTTTTTTCAGCTTAAATTCTGAAGGTTTTAAGTTATAGGAAGCTTTATTATCCAGGCTATATTGACATTAAATTGGTATATATTTGGCTTTAATTGGGCTAGTGCTCAAGACAAATTTATATTGAGTAAATGAAGCTACTGTAGCAAGAGTAATATGAAAATTAGAGTTTACTTCAGGTTGAGGATCAAGAGTTACCTGACAATGTGCATCTTTGTTATGTTGGTTTAAATGAACGAGAAGGATGATGAGATTGAAGGGGATGTGTTTATATGGTTATAGCTGGATGGATGAACCAAAATGCAGTAGTGCACCAAAGGTTGTGCAATTGAGTTTTATTGAGGAATGCGAGGGTATGTTTTACAGGTCTGTTGCACGTCCTGTGTCATGTCATGCTTTATGGTGTAGAATGTTAGGTTTTTACATATCCCATAAACGAGTGTAGAAATGAGAGTGTTAAGATGGATGTATGGTAACACAATTTTAACTCAATGATAGTAGTTTCAAGTTTCAACTGAAGATTAAGGTAATCCAGTGACTCGGATATTCACAATATCTGCTGTGTGGATCTAATATAAAGGGCATGGCTATTTACTCAGATAAACAACTAGAATGTTGTTTTTCTTTTTTATGCCTTTATTTTTTAAGCAAATATGGAGATTGACAGTTGCAATTGGTGGTTGTATCCTTGTTTTCAATTATTGGTTCAGTATATTAGTTTGTTTTGGTTTGTATTAATAGGACGGAGAACATGGCACGTAAAGCTGCTGGAGAGGAACCTTTGCCTGAGGAAGATCCTTCAAACCCCATTTTCAAGCCACTCCCCGAGCCATCACGATTGGAGAGCTTCCTCATAACAAATCAAATTTCCAACTACTGCAACCAAATCAATGGGTATGTGACTAGATTTTGACACTGGGTACAGTAACGTGGTTCTTTTCTCCATCTGTGAGAAGCAAGGATACTCTAGTTGTCTAAATCTTTTACACTTGCATGCATGCTCGCATACACGTGTTGTGGTCTGTTTCCCATTTTTTTTGGTAAGACCACAAGGTGTCTCTACATAGAGCTCAATTTACCAACTGAGTTACCTCTTAATTGGTTTGCTTCCCATTATATCGAAGTTTCTGCTGTTTCCTTTATTATGCATGCTCGCATACACGTGTTGTGGTCTGTTTCCCATTTTTTTTTGTAAGACCACAAGATGTCTCTACATAGAGCTCAATTTACCAACTAAGTTACCTCGTAATTGGTTTGCTTCCCATTATATCGAAGTTTCTGCTGTTTCCTCTATTATGGGTATATCTTCTCTAGTCAATAGAGTTTAATCGTTGTTACATTTTGGGTTGCATGTTTTGTAGGGTGTCAGGGCAGAGCTTTAACAGACTCTATTTGATGAAGGCTTTGCATGAGGATTGAAAGGCAATTTTGTAAGTCCGTTCTGATGTATGCTTTGATCCCAAAAAAAATCCCCATATATGATGGCGAGTTTGGTAATATATTAGAAGATCATGCTTTTAAGGCGATGTAATTTTTTCTGTTTATTTTTTGACGAACCCATCCAATTGTAAGCAGTATAATCTGTTCTTTAGAGATGCATGCAATACTATTATTTGGGTTTCATTACTAAATGCAAGATCCAGTTATTTCAGCCTACTTAATTTCAGTTTTTTTTGTCGAAAATATTTATTCTGTGTGGAGGTAACATGCAAGATTAAAAATATAGTGGTATAAATGACTTGCATCTCCCACTTTGATGAGTTATATGCAGGAATGGAAATAATTCGTATCGCATATACTCGAGTTATAAATGACCAATTGAGATTCCTTGTGTCCGTCCCTGGCATTTTCCCAATTCCAACTGTGCAACACATTCTTGCAAGGTTTCTTCGTGTTTTCATTGAAAACATCAAAATGATGTTGTCTTGTGTTCTTTGAACACAATAAAATAAAAGTTGTTTTCATTATTTATACGGTGAAATAATTTCAAACAGATTTTATTATTTTTACATTTTGAAAATAAAATATTGTTTGCAAAAACAATTCCAAATTGGCTCTTATCTTTTTGGAAAAACGTTTTTAACAAGAAAAAATGGATTGGCACTTATTAATGACTTTTTTAGATATTTTAATTGTTCTTGTCTGGATACCTAAATATGAGTTTCTGATGTAAAATCTAACTTTCACGAGCTATTGGAATGCTTTTTGAAATGAGAGTAAGTACTAGCAAATGACATTTCGATGCTTAAGTCACTGATAATAAAGGAAAGGCTAGTGTTTAGGTTTTGTGATTATATATGTAGGGTTTATCCCTTATTTATATTCGAGGTTTTAGAGTTCATAAAGGGAATCCTTTTCCCTTGAGCGCATCACTTGATTAGGCAAACTTCTTGGCAGAGGAATCTCCTCCGTAGTCATTGCATATTGATATGGTCTTGGTAGTTCACATTCTAGAAGTTGGTTCATAGGCCTAACTCGACCCGATTATAACAATATTAAACACTTAATGTTGAGATCTTAGAATAGTGTATTCAAAATTAACACAATCTTGTATTCGTGCCTAAGATTTATAGATTTGTGCTATTCAATATCTAATATGTTAACTGAATTAGTATAATACATGCACAGACTTTATCCTCATAAACTCCTTGTAAACTCAAGGTGAACTCATCTGAACCATTCAGAAAAAGTTCCGGTGGAATTCAAACCTGATCCAATGACTTGCATAGGACTTTGTGAGTGTTTTGTGCGGAGTTTGTTTGTGTAAGTATCATTTTTGTAATTGAATAACATGACTACATTTATTGGTATGGCTATTTTACTATAAACTTGATCAAAATTAAGTAGATATATAATCAATAAAATTGATATAAATAAAAGATAAAATCATAGAGTTGAAAATTACATATTTATATGATATGATAGTGATTCCATTTGCATGGGGAAAACGTGCTTGTACTTGAATGAAAAGTCCTCATAAACCAAATCGTGAAGGAAAGTTAAGAAGGACACAGAAGACGAAAGAAAAACAAACCCAAAAAAAAAAATTCTGAACAGTAACGAAGATTTTCTGTACTTAAAGCTAGTTAAACAGAGAAGCATGTCTCATCAAAACACTTCCATCCTTTGAGGAACTGGAGTTTTAATGACCTGCAGTATTTGCACCACTTCTGCCATAGAAGGCCTGCTTGAAGGTATTTGTGAGGTGCATACCATTGCCAGCTTCAGAACTGGCAATACCCCATCCTCTGGGTATTCAGTCATGCTTGGATCCACACTGTCCAACACATTTCCTTGCTCAAGCAACACCCTTACATGGTCGTTCAGTATCAGCACATTGTCTTCCCCGTACTCCACTGGCCTCCTACCTGTCACGAGCTCAAGGATCATCACCCCAAAACCATATATATCACATTTCTCATTGACCCTTAAGCTCTGGCATGCTAATTCTGGTGCCACATATCCTAATGTACACTGAAACCTATTGCTCATTACATGCCTGTCCAGCTTTGTCAGAAGCCGAGCTAATCCGAAATCTGAGATCTTGGGGTTGTAGTTTTCGTCAAGTAAAATGTTGCTTGGCTTTATGTTGTAGTGAATGATTGGCGGACGGAATGAATGATGCAAATGGGCAAGCCCTTTTGCTGTTCCAAGCAAAATTTTGAATCTATTAGCCCAAGAAAGTGGAGGACTTGAAGGAAGCCTCTCATGTAGTTTGGCTTGCAGGCTACCATTTGGTGCATAGTCTGCTACCGATAAATTATCAGTGGGTAATTAATACCATGTATATATTTTTTAATTGTAAGTAAGATATAAATATGCTTTATATATATATACATTATATAATCTTTTTTATATATGCACCAACTTAAAATTATTAACATCTACTTATCTATTACATATTTTGTGTTTTTAAACTAAGGGTAAATACAATTATTTAGCGAGTAATCGGGAGAACAGAGATCTTGATCATAACTCTTATCTCGTTTATTAAACAGAAACAATTTTCTTTTTGTCTTTTTGCACCTAAAAGAAAAAATTTCTTTCCATATCCGCCCTAATCACAAGAGAAATCTCACAAATATATATATCCACTTAAATAGATATTTTTGTCATTTTTATCAACAACATATTATGACATATGTGTCTTGCATAGACAAAATAATCTAAGCATTACCTTTGTTTAAAAACAATTAAGTTAAAAGACTCAACAAAGGAATTTAAACAAAATAAGAAAATGAGTACAATCTTTATATATATATATATATATATATATATATAAAATATAAATTATTTGTTAAAGTAAAATTAATACATGTTAAAATACAATAAATAAATAAATACTGTAAGAATGTTGCTCGCCTAATATCTCTCATGGTATTTTTACTAGGGGTTATGGTTATGTAGTAGAGTTGATCTCTCACATTCCCTCTATTCCTCTTAGGTTCGATACGGCCTCTCTAAAATAAAAGTAAAACAAAAAACATAAATGGCACCAGCTTTCTTTGGTGACTACGTGATCTTGGGATTGAATCCCAGTGAGGCCATTTTGATTGCATTTTAGTCTATTATCTCTTCTCACACTAGCTCATGGACATCCTTTGTAACAAAAATAAAGGAATTATACTATTCTTCATAGTATTTATCAAATTATATTTCTTTTTTATAATAAAAAGTCAACTGAATTTTGTAAAAAAAATCATAATTAAGATTAAGTTTAAATTTTTGTGTTGTAATATAAATATCATTAATAACTAATAATTGATGATTTTTTAAAGTACTTAACGCTGTTAAGTCAACACAAAAAATAGATTGGAATATAATTTGTGGTCAAGTTTGAAGTTTGTGTTTATTTTGACAAACTAAAATGATAGTAAAGTGTAATTTAGTACATGAATAATTTTCAAAAATGGATATAAACCAAATATTATATGTCAAATAAATGTTCTGTCAACAAATCAACATATAGAATACATATGGACAATGTACCAAATATATATATATATGTGGATAAGTAAAAAATAATTAAAAAACATAATTAATATTAAATATTCAATATGAATATATTTTTTTACCAAAACAAATCAATAAAAATCATCTTTTTTTACATATAGGATAGATGTGATTCTTGTTTAAACTTCAATATCTAGAAGTTTACAATTAAGATAAAAGCAAATTTATTTATATCTATTTTGATATTTATAGAATATCCAAGAAAAATAACATACAAGATAAAAAATCACAATATAAAGCCCAAATCTTAAAATATAGAAATGTACACATTAAGTTACTAAATATCAATTTTTTTGAATGTAGCTACTATCAAATGTAAGAATTAATGATATGATGACAAAAACAAAACGAATAAAATAAAAGCTTTTAAAATAAATGACTTAAATAAGTCATTTTCTATACATTTATGAATTACTTCTAGTCACAAAATTATGAGTTTAAATTTGATTCACTCTAAGTGTAAAGTCTTTTACACTATTATTTAATAATATATTAAAATATCATTAAAAAAGTTTATATTCTTTAGATAAGTGTAATGATAATCAAACTATTTTAATAAGTTGACAATAATAATAATATTTTTTTCTTTTTATATTGATGTTTGATCAAAATTAAATCTAAAAAAATATTGCTCCCCTGAAAGAATTATTGGGAAGGAAACTTAGGGGTGGTTACTGGTTAGGGTGGGAAACTGGGAAAGGATGCTATAACCAAATGATGGGCATTTTTTATTCTATATGTCAAATTAATAGTGTTTAAACTTACACTCAAATGGCTATTAGTTCAAGTTACAGTGTTACACCAAGTCTCTTTAGGCCGAGATATAAAGGTAATTCCTAAAGAGAGTTAAATGTCACTTGAAGTGGTTTCCCAACCTATTTCTAACTTTGTTCGTATCACCAAGGGATGATAAAATAATTTGGATTTCATTGTCTTGGTGGTTGGCTGCAGGATTGTTAAGGGACAATGAAGACCATTCTGATCCTTCGGGTGCTGCTCCTATGGCGCGCTATCTGCTCCTCTACAAGGGAAGAACATATTTTCATATTTTTCTTATGCAGAGCCCACCACAATTTCCTCCCTGTGTGTGAACAACTTGGTCAGCGTCGAGTGCCTATCTATATCCATACAAGTGTGTGTGTGTTCGATCTGCGAGGAGAAGATTGGAACAGTCTTGCAACTGTTAGTCTGTTGCCCGCATGCACAAAAATGACAAAATGCCTGGTGCCTTTCACCTGTTAAATTGGATCAGCATGGCTTGTTTTGTAACACTTTTAAAAAATGGTGATGCGCAGTTATAGCACACGGGTCACGACTGCAGAAAAATGAGAGATGTTTGGAAATTAGAAGCTGATTCGTAGCCTGAAGCCTCTTCCTAAACCTTACCTATTATCTTCTCTGGTCAATAGAGTAGTTTCACTAGTTTCATTTTGGAAAATGCTAAATGTTAGGAAAACATTTCCGTAAATCGACTTATGAATGCATTTGGCTATGGCGTTTTGTGTCTCGTGTGTCTCATGTGTCTCGTGGGCGTTCTTTTTAAATTTGAAACCCACCATTTGGTTGAGATAAACAGTATGCGTAAAAAGTGTTTCGTGCTATATAGCACCACTCTGCCTTTGGTTTGTAATTTCTTACTTATCTTTAATGATACTTCCTACTTATGAAAAAACAAGTTGCTTGAGATCTGACCCAATCATACATTACCAATAATATATATCAATCGCATAATAATAAAATCTCAATTATAATGCATTTAGTACAGATCTCTCAATTATTCCTTACTATATGTGACGTTAGTATAAGCGGAAGGGATTTAGTCGCTTGAAACATCTAGTCTCGGGTTCAATCTTTAGGGCGGTGACTTTAAGGATGTCAACGGGGTAGGGCGAGGGCGGGAAGTACTCCCCGTCCCCACCTTTCATATTTTCTCCTGTCCTCGTCCCTGATCTCTGCAGTAGGGAGTTTTCCTCCCTCGTCCTCCGCCCCTATGAATCCCTATAGGGACCTGAAAATTCATAAAAAAATTACAAAATTATAAACTAAAATCCAATAAAATTTAAAAAAATTATATAAAATTAAATTATTAAATTTAAAATTAAATCATAACAAGTTCAAACTTAAATAGTACAATCACAATATTCAAATTAAATAAAAAATATGAAAAGACCAAAATATTATTAATATTTATGATATATAGTATACATAATAAGGGGTATATATGTAATATACTTGGGATGAAGACCTTGCGGGGCAGGGGGTATGATCCCGGTCCCTGAATCACCTGCGGAGCAATTTTGTCCCCCGTCTCCATCCCTGCAGGGCCCCAAATGGGGTAGTCCCCGTGGGGATCTCCATGCACGGGTAGAAATTGACATTCCTAGGCTGTGTGCACGGAAAAAATGCAATTGAGAGTGGTCCCTGTTTCACGCATCTGACCGTACCTCACGAGATTAATCTCTTATTTTTCGGGCAAGAGAATACCATATTTTACCCCCCAAAATAAAAAGTGAGGTGGTCCTAATTAATGTTAACATCGATGACTTATAAAGAGACAACGTAAATTCATGCATTTTGATTTGCTCACAAGATACGAAGAAGGGTTCATGTATGGAATGCCAACATTATGGTTTTCCTTATAAGCTCCTTTAATGGTGTCCCTAATTAATTTTAAAAGGATTTAATTTTAATTCACTGTCGGAGTAAAGTTTTTTTACATTGTCATTCAATCATATGTTAACACATCATTAAAAGAGTTAGACTTTCTAAGTAGTTGTTATGATAGTCAAACTCTTTTAATGATTTGACATTACATAATTGGATGACAGTATAAAGTAAGTTTCGCTAACAGTGAATCAAAATTAAACTCATTCTCAAATTTTCCATTCTTCATCATCAGTTCTTCCTTCAAAGCAAAAGAATACCTATTAATATTTGTAGAAGACTAGAAGATAATCTCTGTCCCTATCCTCTTCCCATATCATTCCTTTTATGGCGTCCTAAATTAATTCTCAAACTTTGCATTCTTCTTCCTTTAAAGCAAAAGAATACACATACTCTTTTATTGAATATCTCAATTCGCCAAACAAAGAAGATGGACAAGCTGCCGGTGAGGAAGTACTTTGATCAACTCCGGTTTGTGTTTCTCACCACCTTTGTTTTTTATGTGTCATTGCTCATCTTGGATTATTATTTGGCTGTCACTGATCGTGGAATCTATTTGTTACTTCTCAACATCACTGATGCAAAACATGCCCAGATGCCTAAACCAAGTTTTTCAGGCAATTTTAGTGAAACTATTGGTTGTCCTATAAAAACCAGTAACTATACTAATCACACTGAGACCATGGTTCCTGCAGTCCATGGTGAATGGAATAAGAGAGAACAGATGAATCCCTCTACTGTGATTAGAGACAATATTGAACTTGTTACGGAGCTGCCCAAAAACAATTTGGATCCTTGTTCAGGCCAATATATCTATTTTTATGATCTTCCTAGCAGGTTCAATGAGGACTTGCTGGAAGGTTGTCACTCTCTCTCGAAGTGGGTTGATATGTGTCCTTACGTGTCTAATTACTCAGGCCTTGGCCCTAAGGTTACTGAGAAATCATATGGAGAGGTGCTGATGAAGGATAGTTGGTATGCAACTAATAAATTTTCATTAGAAGTTATTTTCCATAACACGAAGAAGCATTACAAGTGCTTAACCAATGATTCTTCATTGGCTTCTGCTATATATGTACCCTACTATGCTGGACTTAATGTGGGTTAATACCTTTGGGAGTTTAATGTTTCGGTGAGGGATAATTCTCCAAAAGAACTAGTGAAATGGTTTGCACAGCAGCCTGAATGGAAAAGAATGTGGGGTAGAGATCATTTCATGGTTGGAGGGAGGATTGGTTGGGATTTCAGGAGAAGAACAGAAAATGATTCTGACTGGGGCACGAAACTAATGCTTTTACCAGAAGCAAACAACATGTCATTTATGCCAATTGAATCGAGTTCATATGATAATGATTTTCCAATTCCATATCCAACTTACTTTCATCCTTCGAAGGATATGGAGGTTTTTCAGTGGCAGGAAAGAATGAGAATAGTGAAAAGGCCTTACTTGTTTTCATTTGCAGGTGCTCCAAGGCTTAATTCATCGTTGTCCATCAGAAATGAGCTAATCAAACATTGCCAATCTTCTAGGAGTTGCGCAAACTTCTGGGCTGTTATGATGGTCAAAATAATTGTGATGACTCTATAAATGTTATGGTGTTTCAGAGTTCAGTTTTCTGTTTACAGCCTCCAGGGGATTCATTCACAAGGCGATCAACGTTTGACTCAATTTTGGCAGGTTACATTCCTGTTTTCTTTCATTCACGATCAGCTTATGATCAATATTTGTGGCATTTTCCCAAAAATGGCTCTAGCTACTCTGTACTCATAAAGAAGGAGATGTCAAAGTTAAGAGACTAATGATCAATGAGACATTGTCTAGTGTTCCGGAGAGTGTAGTATTGGCAATGAGAGAGGAGGTTATAAGACTTATTCCAAGAATAATATATGCTGATCCGAGTTCTAGATTAAAGACTGTTGAAGATGCATTTGATATAGCAGTTAGGGGAATTCTTGGAAGAATAGAAACAATAAGAAGGGATATTTCAAATGTCAAGTATTCTGGTGGGGGTTTTGTAAATCAGAACAATACCAATTCTTACAGCGCCGGAGACAAGGATGCTAAGTGAGATTCTTTTCGTCTCAAATTCAATCATTATGTCAGGTAAAAATTATAAATTAAATCAACAAGACTCAGAAGTTATTGCCCTTTCAAGCTGGATTTATCAGGCACTAACATTGTTTATATATTTTTTGGATATGAAATTAATTCCCTTTAAACTTAAAAGTGTTATAGTAAAGTTTTATCAATAATAGTGACTATCAAAATTCAAATTTTTAATTTTTTTTATTTGATAGAGAATAGGCATCCTTTAATTATGTATTCTTTCCCCTTGACAATGTCAAAGTAGGCATCTTTGATGAGAAATTATGCTTGATGCTTCTCTCTCTCTCTCTCTCTCTCTCTCTCTCTCTCTCTCTCTCTCTCTCTCTCTCTCTCTCTCTCTCTCTCTCTCTCTCTCTCTCTCTCTTAAAAATTTCATTTCACCCTTTTTTATAGAGCTTCAATGAACGTGGAAGTTATTAGTGTTCAAGAATTGATGCATTCAAAAAATAAATAAATAAATAAATAAAGTTCAAGAAAAGATCTTGACTTACAATTAAAATTAGGTACGAGCTTGAATCATGTTGAAATTTTGTTCTTTTTTTATTGTGATATAAAAACTCAAATTCAAGCATTCCTATTGTTTGGAAATTTAATCAATACAAGTTAAGTTTAAAACAGATTTTAAACATTTTAATAATGAAACTACGGCACTTCTACAATATCATTTTCATAGTTTTTTTTTCATAAAATAATTTCATAAAAATTATTGATGTCATTAAACTAAATTATATAAAAGTGCAATGACTTAGTCTCAGTTGACGTAACCTTTACTGTAAAAAAAAACTAAGTTATGTAAAGAAAAACTGTTTCTTTATTTGAAACACATATATACTTCATTAAAGTGAATAGTTAATCAGTACATTCTTCACAAGGTGGGGGATTCATATCTCCACTCCAACTTTATTTTAAAAATTTCTCAAATTTAGCGATGATATATATAAAAATAAATAAATAAATAATTATTTCTTTTTCCAATATTTTATTTTTTTCATTTTTTGAATAAATAGTCAAATTAATTTTTTAAAAAAATATATAAGACATCGATTTGATTCTTTAATTATTTTTAAAATTAAAATAATCTTTTAATATTAATTTTTATACATCAAATTGGTCATTTAAAATTACGTTTTATCAAATTAGTCTTTTAAAAAAGACTAAATTAATATTAAAAATACTTCAAATACTAAAGTGATATTCTGTGTATTTTCAGATAACTAAACTAAGTATTTATTTATTTTTTATAATATTTGGGTGGTACACAATAAGTTAATCAAATTCCAATTCCACGCAATTTCAACGGATTCACGACTTAATGTAATGGGATGTATTCATATGCAATGAATAGTGTTTTGAATAGTTTAAAATTAAAAAGTACACAATGTTCAAGGGGAAGGTTATTATAAAAGAACACTTCCACATGTTCAAACCCTCAACCTCTAAATATTTCAGTCAAAAATCTAGTTGCTCTTTGCCAATGATAAAAAGAAAAGTTCTTATAAAAGAATTATTAGTAATATTATTAAAAATGAATGAGATAGGAACGAGCAAGTTGGTTCAATTAATTAAATTGGCTAGTCGAATTGAATAATATCATAAAAATAATTTACACACAAAAATATAAAATTTGTGAAAACACTCAAAATATGAAAAAGACAATGAGTTTTTCTTTTTTAAAAAAAAAAAAAACTTAATGATGAACTAGTTCAACATGTTCAATTTATATTGACTAATCTAATGATCTAACTATTAATCCAATTATGAAATTGAACCACAATCAACTTAATGGTTGATTCATGACCAGATCGTTCGATCCAAATAACGCAAGTTAGAAGAATGGTGTGATAATCAAGGGACTAGCCTTCAATGGCAAGTATAGAGAAATAATAGAGTACCTTGGTCCTTAAGCTCTATTAGCAAGCCATATAGAGAAGACCTAAGTCACCCAACCCAACAATGACAAAGGAGGACCTTCAACCTGCATAAGCTTAAGCCTATGGGTTTGGATCCCCTCTGAGAACCACGATTAGGTTATTTAATGATTTATTAGGGTTTTATGTTATAAGTATCAATCTCGAGGGAACTGAAGGGCTATCAAAAGAGAATGAGAGAAATGATAAAATGGGCAATGGTTTGTGTATAGGTATCTAATAGGGACACCAACTTGTCACTTTCAATAACAGTGTGTAGTGGGAGGTGAGAGGGCCTTGACTTAGAGGTGTCGATTTGGGTCGGCCCGCATCAGATCAAACTTATTTCGTGCCGAGTTGGGTTGGTGCATAATGTGTACATGTTAGCAAATGGTCAGTTCAACTCGGTCCATGCAAGTTGCAAGCTAGGTTGAGCCGGCCCATAGGCTCAAATTTTTATTTTATTTTATTTTTTTGCCTTTATTCACTTTTTTGGTATCTATAATAATAAGTTATTAATAAATTAAATTTCTACATCAATTAAAGCCTACAAAAAACATGTACGCAAATTAGATACAAGTATAACATATTATATTAAGTGTCATCAACATAAACAGTGAAGATTTACTACATTATTTTCAACATAAACGATTTGGGATATATCCAAAAAGTATCGTTTAAATCATAAATTAATCAATTCAATGAATGTTATCATCATATTTCAAGTGGAGAAAAAAGAAAAGCTTAGATATACTCATTAAATTTTATTCTTTTTTTTTAAAATCAATATAAGGCTAGTCAATTAAAGTTATGAATAAAAAATAACAAAATTAAATATATAATAATAAAAAAAAAATTCACATAGTCGTGCCAGCCCGCATTGTGCCAGCCTATTTTTAAGCTGGGCTGGGCATCAAATAATTGATTTGGGCTGAGGAAAGTTAGTTCGAGCTGAGATTTCTTTAGCTCAATCCACACTTTTTGTCAGATTATTTAGATCGGCTCATAGACTCGACCCATTTTGATACCTATACCTTGACCCCCCAAATTTTCTTAAACTTGAATACTTTGCGCGTAACTTTTTTTATTTTTTAATTTTGTGAAGATGTCCTCCCAAACAATTGTCATCGTGCTAGAGCCATTGGTCACTCTTGCAATTTCCCTGTTCAAAGTCATTTGAAGGGAAAGCTAATGGCATAACTATTTTAGCTTGGTATTATTATCACTACTTATTTTGCTCATGACATGCGTATCTTACGTTGCTGCATCAAGGCCTCGCTCATGACTTACGATTTCTATTATTATTATTATTATTATTATTATTATTATTATTATTATTATTATTATTATTATTATTATTATTATTATTATTATTATTATTATTATTATTATTATTATTATTATTATTATTATTATTATTATTATTATTATTATTATTATTATTATTATTATTATTATTATTATTATTATTATTATTATTATTATTATTATTATTATTATTATTATTATTATTATTATTATTATTATTATTATTATTATTATTATTATTATTATTATTATTATTATTATTATTATTATTATTATTATTATTATTATTATTATTATTATTATTATTATTATTATTATTATTATTATTATTATTATTATTATTATTATTATTATTATTATTATTATTATTATTATTATTATTATTATTATTATTATTATTATTATTATTATTATTATTATTATTATTATTATTATTATTATTATTATTATTATTATTATTATTATTATTATTATTATTATTATTATTATTATTATTATTATTATTATTATTATTATTATTATTATTATTATTATTATTATTATTATTATTATTATTATTATTATTATTATTATTATTATTATTATTATTATTATTATTATTATTATTATTATTATTATTATTATTATTATTATTATTATTATTATTATTATTATTATTATTATTATTATTATTATTATTATTATTATTATTATTATTATTATTATTATTATTATTATTATTATTATTATTATTATTATTATTATTATTATTATTATTATTATTATTATTATTATTATTATTATTATTATTATTATTATTATTATTATTATTATTATTATTATTATTATTATTATTATTATTATTATTATTATTATTATTATTATTATTATTATTATTATTATTATTATTATTATTATTATTATTATTATTATTATTATTATTATTATTATTATTATTATTATTATTATTATTATTATTATTATTATTATTATTATTATTATTATTATTATTATTATTATTATTATTATTATTATTATTATTATTATTATTATTATTATTATTATTATTATTATTATTATTATTATTATTATTATTATTATTATTATTATTATTATTATTATTATTATTATTATTATTATTATTATTATTATTATTATTATTATTATTATTATTATTATTATTATTATTATTATTATTATTATTATTATTATTATTATTATTATTATTATTATTATTATTATTATTATTATTATTATTATTATTATTATTATTATTATTATTATTATTATTATTATTATTATTATTATTATTATTATTATTATTATTATTATTATTATTATTATTATTATTATTATTATTATTATTATTATTATTATTATTATTATTATTATTATTATTATTATTATTATTATTATTATTATTATTATTATTATTATTATTATTATTATTATTATTATTATTATTATTATTATTATTATTATTATTATTATTATTATTATTATTATTATTATTATTATTATTATTATTATTATTATTATTATTATTATTATTATTATTATTATTATTATTATTATTATTATTATTATTATTATTATTATTATTATTATTATTATTATTATTATTATTATTATTATTATTATTATTATTATTATTATTATTATTATTATTATTATTATTATTATTATTATTATTATTATTATTATTATTATTATTATTATTATTATTATTATTATTATTATTATTATTATTATTATTATTATTATTATTATTATTATTATTATTATTATTATTATTATTATTATTATTATTATTATTATTATTATTATTATTATTATTATTATTATTATTATTATTATTATTATTATTATTATTATTATTATTATTATTACTACTACTACTACTACATCAACTTAAAGCAACTTAAAGCCTCATCTTTAAGGTAAAATTTCCCATAGTTCAGGTTAGATATTTCTGCGCAAAGATTGTTGCCTTTCGCATGTCATATAGCATTTTAGAGTGGGGCTTGCTACTTACTAGATTACAACCTCTTTCAAGATGAGAAACCAAAAAGGCCATACGCTAATTAACATTTCGCTTTGAAAAACCAAAAACAAAAAAGATAATAATTCTAAAAGATTACAGTGAGAATGACCCATTAGTTTAGCTGGGTAAAAGGTGTTTCATTTTAGTTTGATCATTAAATTAATAAATATCAAATTAATTTAATTAATAATTTACATACAGTTAATTAATAATTTATTTTCATTTTAATACTTAATATATGATTAACTGTAAGTAAATTATTAGTTTAATTAATTTAATTCTTAATTAATTTAATCCATAAACCAAAATGAAAAACTTTTTTACAAGCCATACCAAATTTTCATTCTCCCAAGATTATATATATACATGTAAAAGGCTACTATCTTTGCTTAGATGTATCTAAGATAAAGTATGAGAAATCTTAGCTTGAAGGTGAGGTTTTTTATGAGAGTGAGAATTGTTGTCCAATGGCTTGACCTAATGGTTAAGGAAGTATACCTTCTATCATGATTATTCAAGTTTGAGCATTGAGCCTACATCTAGGGAAATTTTGTAAATGCATTAGGCTGATGTGGGAGATGTATCTTTAAAATCGTTTGGGGAAAACTTAGTTTGGGTTGGTGCAAAATTTGGCTCAATAATATCTTTAATGTACAACCAAAAGAAAAAAGAAAGAAAGAATCGGAAACCTATTTTATTTAAAAATAATAATAATAAGGCAGAAGGTGAAGGGGTTTACAACATTGCAAATAGACTACTTCGTTAGGTTAAATCCAAATTCATGAGCAACTCACAGTGGAATATATATTGATGAGAAGACATCAAACCTATGATGTGTGACATCATCTGCCATATAGCAGGAAGAGTGGCTGGAGAGTAGCAAAAGCATCCAAAAATCGTAACCCCTCCGTACCTGTCTAGGGGTTATTATTCCATGCTGGATTCCCACTAGTATCATAAAGAGATGTCTCCTCATATGCAGGATGTACAGAAAAGAATGACAAGGAAGAAAACAAAATTTGCTAATGTAATCAATAACGGATAAAAGTGGAATATTTCTGGTTTGAGCTGAAAACCATTGACAAGCATGAGGATGTCATTTATCATATATTCACTTGAGACCCACCAAGGTAACAAGAAAAATCAATTCCTTTTTTTCCTTCAGCTTTTATGGTGGTCTAGTATTATTTATGAATTATTTGCTTCCTATGCAATGGAGATTAATAAGATTTCTGGAAATATGCTCACAAGTTATCCTTCCTGTTTGGCTGTTTCTATATTTGTTCATTCTATCATTCCATTTTTTGAAGTTCTGAAGGAATCTCTATTCTTGGAAATGATAATATATAGATTTTTATTAAACTTAAATGAGCTTTCTGTTTATCTTTATTAAGCTTTAGTTTTTGTAATTCTACAAGCTGAGATTTTTTATGAGTTTACAAATTTAATTTCTAGATGCAGGGCTATGCTCACAGTATCATGATATCAGCATTTCGCTAACCCAAGCTTTTTGGTGAGGCAAAGCTGTTGTTTCTTCAACATCTGAGACAAAACAATCCACATGACTTAGTCTCTATTCTCCAAGTAGTATTATGATCAACCCAAGAGAAAAACTTTACTTAAGCGATCTACTCTAAGTAAGCTGCACCTACTTACTCAGGACCCTTAGGATACACTCACCGGCAGGAGGTATCATTATCACCCTATAACATCCAATTTATGATATTCTGCCTCGAGCCTCCAATATCCACTAAGATATCTAACTTACACATAGTCTACTTTGAGGGTTACAGATCAAAGTTTACTTTCAGGGCTGCGGTCTCTGGGTATTTACAATGGTTCTTTATGTTTTCTCCAAGAAACTTACACCGGTGGCTATGAAAATTCTGTCACCAACAAAACCTATATGTTATTATGAATTTAACTAAACCTATCAAACTAGGAGAAATATTAAACAAAAATTATTTAATATAGAGAAAATATAAGACTACTTGGTATAATTAAGTAATTTACAGTCTTCGTGTTGATACAGATGCTACATATTGAAAATTTGTCACTTATGTCAAGAATTATCTAATTAAGGATATAAATAGATATTGAACTAAAATTTTAGCTGACGGAATTTAAACAAATAAATTATATTTTAGATAAAAATGAAACTTATTCAAAAGTTAAAGATGAATTTGTATACTAGAAGCCTCAACAGAATGTTATTAACAGATAAAAACCTATTTTTGGATCCCTTTCCAGTCAATTAAGCTTTCAAGTAAAAGCATTCTGGATGGGATCCTCTAAAGTACACATTATAATATAAAGTGTGAAAGTGAAACTGAAAACTGTTCAGAAAAAATGAATTGTTGAGATTTTAAAAAACATACAAATCCATAGATCAAGTACATTTGAAAACTCACTATCACTTTACTCAAAATTAGCATATGCAACTGAAGCAAGGCATATTACTTAAGCTAATTTGCCAAGACAATAATCACGACACTTAGCACTCAAAGTCATGTCATTGTTCTTTTCATGTGGTTCGTCTTTGTTTATTTAGATTTTAGACATACATGCATACATGCATACATACATACATACATATAGGGAATCATCTGCAATAGAGTTCAAACCACTTAAAAAGATACATCAACTGCTAGAAACTAGAAAGGTTGATGCAATCAAATTCCTTTCAAAGGGAAGGCATGCCTCTCATACGGATCTGTTTCTTGAGGTAGCAGCAGCAAATACCAAAGACATAACTAGTATAAGCGATGCACTTCATTATGCATCTTTTCAAGAAGAAGGTAGTGGAGTATCAGATTCCTTCCATGTAGCAACAGCAGCCCCATATCTATCACCCTTGACAGCATCTGCAGCAGCAAAGGACTCAAGTTCTGCCATTTCTTCTGGTGTTAGTTTGATAGACAAAGCCCCAATGTTTTGATTAAAGTTCTCAATTTTGGTGGTTCCAGGTATAGGGCACACGTCTTTTCCTTGGTGATGAACCCAGGCCAACGCAAGCTGAGATGGAGTGCATCCCTTCTTTGCAGCCATTTCATTAACCCTCTCAAATATAGTCTTATTCTGCTCCAGGTTTTCAGGTTGGAATCTAGGCAGAGTCTGCAACAGAGGTTAAATACATACACGGAAGATTATATTTAGGTATCAATGATGGACATTTTAAAAATAAATATGGCAATTTTCCCTGATTTACAAAGAAACAAGGGGTCAGCTAGGACATATCCAAAAACCTGGATCTAGGGAAGCAGCAACAGGCCATAGCATGTCATGTAATCATATATATTATTATATATTTCAAAGCTTTTCTTTTACTTTTTTTGTTTGGTCACATTATTGTGCAGAAGACTCCGATCATATAAAATTCTTTTATCCCATAAGATAATGTGTTAAGCCAAAACACAATGTACCATAAAGAAACTCGTGTTAATGATAAACGCAAGAAGCAAAGAATACAAATGAAGAAAGATGCATCATGTTACCCTTCTCTTCAAGCCATCCAATGTTTTCATTCATTCTCTTTACTTTTTTTTAGTTTGGTCATTCAACATCCCTTCACATTTCAGATCCCACTGTAGGGCGAACAGGTTAATTATGGGAAGTGAAAGGACAGAGGGTGAAAGTACAGAGGAAGAATACAGCCTTGAAATTAACAAGCATTATTTTGCATTAACAGAATACATCAATGCCAACCCTTGAAAAGAAAGGTTTCATGGAGATTTCAATAAGTAGTGGAAGATCTATGTTAGGTGTAGACACAGGAACGTACTTTTAGGCTTTTATTAAGGCTTGAAGTATGAGTATTTTATTTTCTGCATTTATTTTAGTCACATGGTTATTTCTTAGGCATAGACTTATCATGAAAATGCACAAGTAATTGACCGTCAATTTTCGTAGTAGTTGTGGTCACAAGGCAGCAACCTCATCATGTCCAGGGTGGGCCAAGACTGTTTCTGCATTTACTTATTTCCCTTTGAAAAACAAGACTAAGGGCAGCACGCGAGACTTGGTCCTGTTTACAGTTCTGCACTGTTTTCACTAGCAGCAATTTACAATGTAATACATTACTATTACATGTATTGCCAAACTATTTTATGGAAAAAAGTGTAATTGAAAGGCATACACCAAATATGTTTTTCTATAGTCAAACTGAATGCAACAGCCATACACAAAGCTTAAATAAGCAACCATGCTATTCTGGCCACTCTGCATCTGAAAATTTAATTCATTTTAATTTTTTCAGCTAGTGAACACAAGTTGCATAATGAAGATATAACTATTGGAGGTAGCAAAGAAAAAAAGACAATTAATAATTCAACAATAATATTAACAGGTAATTTAATCATTAATGTTAGAACTAATTAAAATGGATAATTCTGAGGTTAGAAGATAGAAATAGCTGTCAATGAGTGACTGTGACATTCAAGGGCCCTGAAATCTAAGGTACAGAGGCAGAGGTAGGAGACTTGATTATGAAAATGCTCAAGTAATTGATGATGAATTCCTGTAATAGCATGCCTTGACACAAACCTGCCGGTAGTCATCCTGTGACAAATTCTCAAGCAACTTTGTTCCTGATGAAAAGAATCCACGCCCAAGAGGACTATATGCAACAATTCCAATACCAAGTTCCCTGAGAAGGCAAAATTAGAAGTCACAAAGTTAGACATTATATCATTGCAGTTTCATCAGAAGTCCCAGAAAGAGAAATGTTAGATAATAAAACATAATGTTAGTATAATTTAAATCACACCTGCAAGTTGGAACAATTTCTTCTTCCACATCTCTTGTCCATAGCGACCACTCCAACTGCACAGCTGTTATCGGATGAACTGCATGTGCTCTTCTGATTGTTGAAGCTGAGGCCTCAGACAGACCAATGAATTTTATTTTGCCCTCCTCAACAAGTTTTTTAAGCTCCCCGATCTTATAATAAACAAAAAGGAAAAAAAAGCTGAAGTCATCATACGTGTTGTCTTTTTATATTTGTGAACAAATAGTTTATTTTCATTTTCTAACATTAATATCATGTACTCGTAGAAATGGATGCATTTCAATTACCAACCATATGTCAGTTCCATGTATCAGATTGGATTTCTTTTAACAATATGTTATAGAAAATAACTTGGAAATAGACAAGAGCATTCTAGGATACAAAGACATATCTTCAAAAGGTAAATTGGGGTTCTCATATAATACAGTCTATAATACACAGATGATTGAACTAGTAAATTGTCTTATTGTTATTGAGTGCGTCACGCAAGCACACAAACACACAGAAGATGGTAGTGAGGGAGACAGTGAGGGAAGGAGGGAGAAAGGATCTTCTGATTCCAAACTCCATTGAAAAAGAATTGTAGTTCCATAGCATTTTGTTCCAAATGGCACTACCAAAGTGTCAAAAAGTCAAAGAAAAAGGGATACATCAATATAAAAATTCATCATCTCGCAGATTAAGGCACCACTGTGTCACCATGCAACACATAAATTGGCTTTTTATCTTAAGCTACAAAGTATCTCAAAACCAAGAATCAGCAAAAGCGATGGGTTATAGCATCACACCTTTTAGTGAAAATATTGGTTCCAAGGCAATAATATATTAAAATTCCATAACACAAGTATAATACAGGAGAGATTGGGGGGAGAGAGCATGGGTTATAAAAAGTGTTCCCAATCAATATTTTGGAAATATATATATATATATATATATATAATTTCCTGAAGTACAATAAAGCTTCATAATTTTCAGTTAAAGTCAGAGAAACCATTACAAGATCGAAGGTTTCCAGAATATCCAGCATTCTATACAAACAATAGCTCCTAAAAACTATATTGTTATCCTATGACCAGAACCAAGGAACACAACACAATGATAGTTCTTAACCACTAGAATATCGTACACAGTGCTAAATATGTTAATTGTATAAAGAAAAGAAAAGAAAAACTCAAAAGCATAAAAAGGGTCGAACCGTGACTTCAATTGGCACACGAGTATCAACACGATGTTGGTAATAGAGATCAATGCAATCGATATCAAGTCTCTTCAAGCTGCCCTCACAAGCAGCTCTCACGTATGCTGGATCACCACGGATCTCTCCTTTCCCACCGGCAAAGTTGATGCCAAACTTGGTTGCCAATTCAACCTTCTCCCTCACCCCTCCCTTCAGAGCCTGTCCCACAGTTTCATACATACCCACTTGGTCATTTCTTGATAAAACCAAAGAACACAAATTAAGAACAAAAAGAAAACAGAAAAGGGTAGCTGAATCAAACTCAAAGTTGGAACCTTTCCCAGAAGAACTTCGTTGGTGTGGGGGCCATAAAAATCAGAGGTGTCAAGAAAAGTGACACCGCTTTGGATGGCATGGTGGGTAAGAGCGATCATGTCTGGTTCTGGCTTAGGAGGGCCATAGAAAGCAGACATGCCCATGCAGCCAAGTCCCTGCGCGGATACCTCCAACCCTTGTGAACCCAGCTTCATTCTACCCACTTTCGCCATTGCTTCCACTACAAGTGAAGTGACCACAAAACAGGGTGGAGTAGAAGGAGCCTCAGTGTACTGAATGAGTTTGCAATGGTTGGTTTCGAGTTAAAAATGAGTCTTGTTTTAAAAACCGAATCGGAAATAGAATTTTTTTAGGTCATGATTTGAGTTAGGTTGGTTAGATTGGTGTTTGATTCGGATAATATAATAATTATAATTATAATTATAATTATTTATATATATAAGTAAATATAATAACAAGAATAATAAAAGTTAATTAGATATGATAATATTTATTATTATATTTAATTAAAATAATTTTATTTTAAGAATAATAGATATTTAAGAAAAAAAAATTAAGGTTTAATTTTTATTTAAAAAATTATTATTATTATTTCTTTTAAAAATATTTATAATTATGAAAATAATTACTTTTTATTAAAAATTAATTGGTTCAACTTTATTCGTTTATTTTTCATCACATATATATTAAAAATTTATATGGAATCGATATAAAATATATTTAAATCAGATGAGTAAATAAAAAGTTATGACTTTTAAAATATAAATGTAAAAAAAATCTTATAAAATTAATTTTAAAATATGAAAAAGTAATAAAAAAGAAAAGAAAATGAGAACCGACCGGTTTTCAGAAAATTCAATCCAATTCATTCGAGTCACATGTTCAACTCGGTTCTTTCCGATTCAACCTTATTCTTTCCAGTTCAATTCAATTCTTTCTTGTTTAATAATTAAAATAATTTTTTAAACCAATCAAACCAACCAAATTCTTAAGTCACAATTAGACCAATCGATCCAATCCAATTTTAAAAACCATGCCTATAAAAGGATAAAAATATCTACGGATCCTCCATCATCACCCAACAAAACCCAAAAGTCATAAATAGAAAACCTATGCCCCACCCATAGATATATACGAAAAATAAAAGATAGTGGGTTGGTGGTGTGCCATTGTCAACAGTCAACACTAGAAAAGAAAACATAACCAAATTAGTGCCGGCCAAATTTGTCGCACTGATTAGTAACTCGTAATAATGTAAATAATTATAGATATAGTTTAATTCATAAATTAAATAGATTAACTTACGGGTTGTTTGTGAAATTTTTTTTTTAGTTTTAATTTATTTGTACAAAAAAATTAAATTTAAAATTTTAAAATTTAATTAAACAATATTTTTCCAAATAAAAATACAAAATATACATATTGTATATGTTAGTAATGGCATAACTTACACACAAACACATTTGTCAAATTTCAAAAATTTATATTATTTATTTATTTAAATTTTTTCTTAACCCTTTAAATGAGATTAAAACATTCAATATTATGTCTATGTAATGTAATATTTGATTTAAGATTATTAAATATAATTTTTTTTATTAAATTTAAATTTTTTTTAAAGTTTATAAGTAAAAAAAAAATTCACGGGTCGGAAGTTGATGCGAGATGAGTCGGGCTAGTTAATTTATAACTCTTTTAAATGCGAGCAATTTTGGCCTGCCCTGTTTAATCTATGGGCCGTCGCGGGCAGGTCTAAATGGGCGAGGTCGTCCTGTTTGACAACCTTAAACCAAATGGTGAGAGGAAGTTTTTTTTTTTTTCTTTTTTGATTTTTTATAGTATCCATGCTTGGAAGGTGTGAGACTTATCCTTTAGAGTATTGTCAAATGTTAGAAGTGGGGACCCCTCCCAATTATATTTTTTCCATAGACGCTATTTCAAGAATTGAACATAGGATAAGATACTTTAGGTAACTGAGCCCTTTCCACTTGGACCAATGCAAGTTGATGAAACATAGTTTATTTTGATTATCTAAAAGTATATGTGATATCACATTAATCCTTCATTTATTAGTGACATTAAATTGATCTTTTAATGATAATTAATGTCATCAATTTCGTCATCTACGTACTAATTTGATGTTATTTTAAATACTAATTTGATAGTAAAAATGTCACATTTAAAGACAAATTTAATATTACATATATTTTTAGATGACCAATTTAATGTATTTATAAATAAATAGCAAATGTGATATGTCTTTTTTTAGGTTTAAGTATTTTTTTTTCTTTTCTGCTATTATTTTATTATAAAAATTGTATTGACTTGATATTTATTTAAAATATTTTATTTATTTAATATAAAACAATAATGTGTCAAATGTTATTTTGGTTTAGTATATACAATAATCTCATTGTATAAAGAGGATAAAGGTAAAGAGTTAGAAAGAGAAAAGGAATACCAGCTTCTTGATTACCAAGGGAGTCGATGATATCGATTTCCTTGAAAACTTGGATGTACCATGGCTTTGCTTAAACATTTTAAAAGGAAATTGAACCATTTGTATCATTTTGCTATGCTAAAGTTTTGTTTGACACATGTTTTAATGGACATTCTGTGTTGAAAAACCAAGTTTCCATTTTGCTCTTCTACTTTGGAAATGAGTCGAGTTTCCTTTGTGTTGATAAGCATACTAAACTAGATCAGCATCATATAGTCCAATTCAGGCGATGGTTATGACGAATTTGGTACAAAGGCTATAGGTTTAGGCCTGTTTTGCATGAGTTGAGTGTTAGTAGAGTAGGCACATGTTAATGATAAAAGGCAATGAGTGCTCGCTCTCAAAAGCGGTACTCCTCTTGTCCTTCTTGTTAAGTGTTATTACTAAACAAAAAGAATGAGAAACCATAAGATAAAATAAGAAGAAAAAAAGTCATCAATCTTAATCCAGCATGTCCATAAATATAAACTATACGTACTCTATACTTGATATTTGTTAAGCAGTTATTCGATTCCAGCATAAGCCTTGCGAGTGAAAATAACGTGGTTGGTTTGGTACAAAGTTATATAGTTGATTGAATCTCCCATGGAAAAAGTGTGGGAGAAGGGTTTCCATCGATCTAGTTACGATAAAGTTTGCTCCAAAACTGAAACCAACCCCTTTATGACATTTTGTTACATGTAATCTAGTTACGTTTTGGTCTTTTGTCTTAACTATATGTGGAAATCCAATAACAGGAAAGGGAGACATTGAGTATTCCTTAAGACTTTCTCAATGACGACAACGGTAACTGCAATGTGACCGTCCAACTCCAACGTGACCCCAAAGTATGCAAAACCTTCAAAGCTTACTTGCACTTCACTAGCATATGTAATACCTCATAATTAACTAACCTTCTCTTATATTAATATTTTGAAACCTGAAACGATTATCATCACCAAATTTGCAACTTACGTTTCTCATCAATGAACAGCTTGAAATCCATCCATGTTTCCTCTGAAACCCATCAAACACAACCTCCCACCAGTTCTTTTTCCATACAAATCCTAGATTCATCTGTCCAAAGTCTAATAAAATCATGGCAGAGAAGGCAAAGATGGCAGGTTCTTTTTACAACATCCAGCCAACAATATCTGAATAGAGCACCATGGCGAACCCATTTGGTCAATTTCCTAGAATCAACCTGGGTTCGCATGTTTTCAATCTCATTGCTCATTGTAGACCTCATCATCACAGTTCTTGAGCTATCTACCTCTTTAGTTTCATGTAAGCCAAACATGAACAGAATAGAGGAACTTAGTTTCCATTGGATTGGAATTGGTATTCTCAGTCTTTTTTCAGCAAAGACAATATCTCTGCTAGTGGGGTTAGGCTCTCCTTTCTTCAAGCATCCAGGTAATGTTATGGATGGAGTTGTGGCCGTTGGGGCTTTATTTTTGGAAGCCTTTCTTGAGAGGAGAGGAGGTGGTTTGTTGGTTGTAGTGAGTTTATGGCGTGTCATTAGAGTGGTCGAGAGTGTCTTTGAGTTAAGTGATGAGGCCATTGAAGCTCAGATTGCAGGGATAGTTTGCCAGTTTGAGGCACTCAGAGAAGAGAATAGGAGACTCTTAGAAACAATACATGAAAAGGACACGGCAATTGAGAAGCTCAAGGAGGATTTGGATAAATGTAGGCAGGGAAGCATTTCATAAATTCAAGAAAATTTTGAAATTCACATTATGGCCTTGTACTTATTTAGCAAATTAACTTGCATACCACTTTTCCTGCTCATTGTATATGTGTTGGTTAGAGAAGACATCTCTGTTTCTTGATCAAGTACGACTGGAAGTAATAGAAGCGGAAGAAAATGCATGCGTTATTATAAATAAGAAAGCTAGTACCATAACAATAAACCCATAAAAATGGTGAGGGAAAAATGTATACATACCTTATGAGTTTTAGAGCTATAGTAAGTAGTCACTTTAAACCCACGAAAAAAATAATAATTAAATTCATCAATTGAATTCTTATGTCATTTTATCCGTCTTTCTAATATATATTTTTATTAACAATTAAAAATATTTTTTGGTTGATAGTTAAAGACTAATCTCTTTTGAGATAAAGAGATAACCGAAGTAGATACAACCTCTCCCAACAAAACATTTTCCATATACACAAGACAACATGATTAAGGGACAAAGCTATTTACCAATTATACAGGACATTGTTGGTTTCTAATAATTTTTATTAATGTGAAGATTGACCTAGAAAAATAATGACAATTCATTCTAACAAAAATTATAACAAAAAAATTCTAACTAGGTGACGATTGTTAGACAAATTAAAATGAAATAGCCTAGGAAAATAATATATCTAGAAATTTTTTGTCATAATTTTTGTTAGAATGAATTGAGATACTTATCAACTTTTAAATAGATAAGTTGTCCCTATCACTTTATTTTATTCAATAATTATCCTTAAATCTAATTGGATTTTATCAAAATTCTAACTAATTTTTTTTTTTTTTGGTTTGTGACATTACTGAATGGCTTATTGTTAGTCGAATTTGGATAAATTTCATGTTGCAAGATTCCACCTATTTATCATTTGTGTGCTTGTAGTCCCTTTTTTTTAATACGAACCCATTTATTTCAAACTTAAATTCTTTATTATTGTAAAGTCAATTCAAATTCGTGTTTGCTTGTAAGATTTGAAATTATCGCACTCATATATATCTTAAAGCTTTTAAGACAAGGATATTAACTTAATGTTTCTCTTCAAAAAAAAAACTTAATGTTTAAGAAGATTTGCTCTTTATTTTAATCACTCAACTCTTGAAAATTCACATTTAATATCATCACGAGAGAGACGCAGTATATCGATAAATCTCGCAAAAATTGACGTAAGGATACCTTCCCATACAATTAAAAAACAAGTACAAGTAAATTTTTGTTTATTTGTGAATATAGTTATATACCAATTTTCAAGTATTATTAGTTTATTGTAATATGAAATAAATTAAAGCATTGGGCCAGTACGGGAATGAATGCACGGGTCTGCGTCTGTTTTAGTCCAATTTCTTACCTCAGCTGCCACCGTTGCCAAAAACCTCTTCCTCCTCTTGGCTCTTCCTCCCAGCTCCGGCGTAGGGTTTCTTCCATCTCCTTTCGTGGCACACGTCAAAATTAAACAAACATGGCTAACAGTGCGTTTAAAACGAACGATCTCCCTTTACTTCACGACCCTTTCTTTGCACATGCACGCACACACACTGGTTCACACACCATAACATAACACCATTTGTCTTCTGCAGCTGTGGCTAGGTCCTTCCTGCAAGTTGCGGCAACGGAGGAGGCTGCACCCTCTCTTCGAGTCGTCCAGATAGAGGGACTGGTAATGAATTGTATACTTGCTGAGGTGGTGATGCGCATTGCGCAAGGCTTTTTTTTTTTTTTTTTTGGCAACATGCTTGGGAAGTTGGGAGTGAGGGAAAATGTTACCTTTATATTTGGTTTTGAAGGGTGCCATTATTTGCAATTGTGGGTCTCGAATTGTTTTTGCATTCTGGGTATCTACAATATGTTAGGATTACAAGAATAGCATTGTATATTGACGCATTTATGGACTCTTTGTTTTCTTCATCAATTATATAGGATTTTGGAAATTACAGCATTTAAGTTCGTTCTGAGCTTTTTGTGCTTTTTAATTTTTTTTTTTATTTTTTTCTTTTTGTGAGACCAATTTTTTACCATAGCAATCTGTGCTCATGGGCTCTGGTCATAGGTCTCATGTTGTATGTCTGTATTGTGCCTGTGTATGTACCTGTTTTCTGTTAAATATTGAACACAGAAGGGAGTGTTTGGTTTGTTTTCTCATTTTATTTTCAGTTGATATGTTTTCATTATAATTACAAAATGCCACTTTGTTTTCATTTTGTTTTCTGTTTTTCAAAATGTTGTTTTCACCATTTCCTTCAAAAAAAATTGAAAACAGAAAACTGAAAACATATCAACTGAAAATGAAAACAGAAAAAAACCATAAGTTTGTAAAGTTTTTGAGGCAGGTTCTCAAATTGTAAGCATATCTTCAATTACTTACATCATTCTGGGTGCTATGGTCTCTTAGTTGATGTGAATTTAAGATTTTTTGTTGAACAGGTTATCCTGAAGATAATTAAGCATTGTAAGGACCCTGAAGATAATTAAGCATTGTAAGGACCACTCATCTGCTTTAGTCACTGGACAACTTCTTGGGCTGGATGTTGGCAGTGTTCTTGAAGTTACTAACTGTTTCCCCTTTCCAGTATGTTATGACTTTTTATTTTTATTTTTTCTCCCTTTTCGTATTGCCTTACCTTGCCCTCCTGCAGTTATCATCATTTCTGTTACTAAAAATTGCAGATGAGGGAGGAGGATGAGGAAATTGAAGCTGATGGTGCTAATTACCAGCTCGAAATGATGAGATGCTTAAGGGAGGTTAACGTTGACAATAATACTGTTGGATGGTATGTATGATGAAAATGCCACTTTACATATGACAAGAGAAGAGAATAACTAATAGATTAAGCTATAAACAAATCCTGTCTCTCTTGTCAAAATCTGTTTAATTTCTTTTCATCTGAGATTCTCAGGACAAATTCTGATATCTGACTTTTGTTAAAATTTGTGGGCAATGACATGAAAACTGCAATTTTGATTCTAACGTCATACAGTCCTACATCACCTAATGACCTAGATTGCTTACACAATTGATCTGAAGTAATCTGGCAGTAAGACTGTGAGGCTTCATTTGGTATACATGATAGTATAATATAAGGTAGTAGGATAAGGCTTGAAAGTATAATAGAGCTAATAAGCTCTTATACTATCAAGTGTTTGGTCATTATAGTATAAACAAACTGATTGTATACATAAACATTTATTATGACAAAACTACCCTTTTAGATATTTTAAAAAAATTAAAATAAAAAATAACCTTCTGCCATGGAAGAGGCCCAAGTCCTCCTTCAAGAAAACTAGTGGCCTTCAAACATTATGGCAAAATCAATAAACAAAAAGAAAAAATTATTATCCTGTATACATTAATCTCATTTTTCTCATATCTTTCTTCACCCAAAGTTTCCTTCAACTTGTGCTCACTTGCACAGTTGTCGTTGCTATGTGATGGGGACAACAAGTTGTCGACAATGATGGTAGCAGTTGGAAAGAGGTGGCCAACAATGAAAGTGGCAGTTGGAGAGCAATGGTCAGCAATGATGGTGGCGGTCGAAGAGCGGTGGTCGGCAATGATGGTGGCAGTTGGAGAGCGGTGCTCAGCAACAATGGTGGCAGTCGGAGAGCGGTGGTTGGCAACAATGGTAGTGGTCGAAGAGTGGTGGCCATGCCAATGGTGAGGGAGGGAATAGTGTTATACGATTATAATGGGATAAAAATGTTTGATCGTAGTTGACTATACCATCAGCTGAGTGTACCAAATACTTGATAAGGCTTGATAGTATACTATATACTTATACTATCAGGTCCTCATTATACAATGCATCAAATGCATCCTTAAAGGATTAATAGGACACAGACTACTAAAGAATGTATAGTTGGTGGGACTCTACCGGTTTTGTTTATTAATGTAGTAACAAATTATAGTGGTTATTAGTTATTACCTTATATACCTTGCAAGGAAGACAAAAGGAGACATGACACATCGTTATATTATAACACACTTTCCCTTAAGAACTTTAGCCAAACTGTCGCGGAACACAGTTATACCTTTGGTCTATAAGCTCTTTATGAGACATGATTACACGAAGGAAGGATAATGACGTGAGTGGGTTAATAGGGTTTGTTTTAGTACTGTTATTTTCTTTAGATGTAAGACCATTAAGACTACCTTTGGGTTCCTAAATCATGACAGATTTATTTGCTAGATAATGAAAACTTCCCATGATATTCATATTTCTTTTTAATGAAAGAGTTCATTAATTGAAGTAAAGAGTACTATAATGGGAGATGTGGTATACTCCTAGAGAAATATTTTTGCAGAAAGTAAACTATATAAGAAAACCATTAGCTCAACATGGGCTCTTCATTTCTCTGCTTATTTATCAAGGAGACCTCCACAATAATTTAATTTTGGATTAAATTCCCCAAGGAAACTGTTGGCTGTAACCCAAAATGAAGCCAGAAAAGTAATCCTGTCCCATTATCCCATAACAGTTGTATGGGTAAGAAATTTTGATTAAAAACTCTAGCATTTTGTTCTAACTAAATACACAACATTGTAATCAATGCACGCTTCCATAAAGCCTTGTAGTCCTTGCTTCTTCCGAATTCCCAAAACTGAGTTAGGAGAAAGTGCTTTGCAGTTTGAAGTATCCAAGCTGACCCAATGTTCTTCAAAAATACCAAGGAGCTCATTCCAAAAGCTTCCTAGGCCAAGGAAACTCAATTATAAGATGAAACTGCACATCTCCAGACTCTTAAATCACATGCACACATGTCAAATCAATATATTGATCATTAAGTGTCATGCTGTGCTTATTTTGTTTCAATTCTCTTTCTTGTCTTTCATATACCAAAAGTAAATCAGTATTTATCACCGAAGTTTTAGTAGGTTGTAGAAATTTTTGACTCTCAATTAGAATTTAGAATGTACAAGCCCCATCATGAAGCCTAGTTTAAATTCTGAATTTTGTAGATGACTCTGGCTCAATTTTTAAAAGTTTCCTTTAATACAGATTTTTTTTTTTCAATATCAATAAGCATTTAGCTTAGCTTCCAAGGCATATAGTGTGGCTCCAAAAGTTTTGTAAGCCTTGTTGATGCAAAAAATTTGAACTGATGCTTTTCAAGTATCAATGCAAAGCAGTAATCTAGTCAACCAAGTGGATTTTATCAGGCTCTTTTCTTGTTGCCATCTTATTATGTTATGATATAGGAGGAGCTTATGGAAGCAGCGCATAAATAATGCTAAATTGATAATATATATTGTAGTATTCGTCTGTTTTCCTAGATTCTGAGACAATTTCTCTTGTACCTTATTTTACTTTCTCATCCACACACATCTAATGCTTTTATGAAAATTATGTTTATCTAAAGGATGAAACATATGCAAGCATAAATTCCTGAGGCCCCCATGGCACCTTTCCCACCAAAATGATCTATATCGTAATTGACTCTTGCTCATAAATTCTGGGTCATAATATGTGAATGATCACTATTAGATTGTGTACGTGCATTCAGCTAGTATGTATTCATGTTTATGTGGCATAAGATACCTGCACGAGTGTTTCAATGTGTTGATAAATGTGATGGAATTTTGGTCCAATCTATGTTCTTTCTAATGATTTCTCCAACATGAGATAACTCTCTGAATTTCTAGGTATCAGTCTACATTGCTTGGCTCCTTTCAGACTGTGGAGCTGATTGAAACGTTTATGAATTACCAGGTAATGGCTCACAAATTATTTATTTTTTTTACATAATTTCACTTAAGCTGGGGTTTCTTGGACTAACCTTATATAGTTATATGTTATTGTGTAAACCAAATGCTGTCATAGTTTGCTATTTAATGTAAATGTGGTTAACTTATTCTTTTTCATGCCCCTCCTAACTATTCAACTCATGGTCAAATGAGGTAATTAATGGGAGGTGATTATGATGTGTTACATAGTAACCTGCACAAGTGCGCAACTATAAATTTAGAATGCCCAACACAAGATGTGTGGTCTGCACCACCAAGGATTAGAACTTCATTATGGGGTCTTTTTATGATACTGAGGCTGTGTGTCATTCTTGATCAAGAGTGTCAGATATTTACATAGTTTGTTGGATGAAAGATTGCCTTTATTACAGTTGATTGAGAATTTTGTATGTGCTAAGCTATATTTGCAAATCTGCTTACTATATTGCTTTGAAGTGGAAACGAGTGTTAGTAAAATAGGGGAAGTTGAGTAGACTAGGTAGTAAGGTGGAACAAAACTACGTTTGAGTATAATCAGATGATGATAATCTCATGCTGCCTCCATTTTATAGGTTTTCTATTGCTTAAATTTACAATAAATGACTAATGATGATTTCTCATATTTAAAGCTGGAAAGCAAGTTTATTGGATGCAGTCCTTCAATTCATTTTTGCCGACAACAATTTTTTTTAACAGTCTCTTATCAGGTAAATGACTGTTTGTTTCAAACTTACCAATGTTTTTCAGGAGAATATTAGACGCTGTGTTTGCATAATATATGATCCATCAAGGTCTGATCAAGGTGTCCTAGCTCTGAAGGCCTTGAAGCTTTCTGACTCATTCATGGAACTCTATCGCAGCAATAATTTTACTGGAGAGAAGTATGGATTTTCTTCTAGAGGTCATGCTCTCTTTAAGTTGAATCATTTGATTTCTTATTTTTCTGTCTTGTGAAATAGATTGAGGGAGAAGAACTTATCATGGGTGGATATCTTCGAGGAAATACCTGTAAGCTTTTCTGAACTTTGCTGCAACTTTGAATATTTGACCAAATAGACTTTTATGTTTAGTTCATTATAATTTGGAAGAATAATTATTTTGTATTTTAAAAAATGTTTCTACCAATTTTTAGTGGTTTCTCCATTGTTTTTTTCATTTGCACGTTACACTTCAGCTTTTCATTTATCGTAAATGCAAGTTAGTCAAAGGTGAAAGTGCCCTTGAGGTGACAAGTTTCTTTTTGCCTTAATAATAATGTGCAAGGTGCTTAAAAAGCACTCACCTGAGTGAAATGGTGCACCAAAATAACCAGAAATATATGATGATATTGATGAAGAACATTTACATATTATTATACTATATAATTCAGATAAATTGTGAATGTTCAGATATAGAGTGATGAAGACCAAAGAGATTGAAGTCCAAATCTTCAAAACAGACAGAAAAAAAAGGCTTTCAGACAAGACACAAATTCATTCCTCATTTGACAATTCAAGGCAGTGAAGTCAGATTTCTCAAAAAATGAACAAAGTACAACCATGCATTATCAATTGCGTAACATAAATGATAAAGTTATGTATAAAATGAACCATCTGATCTGTGCACTTTAATATTTGGGTGGGGCTCATATTGTGTAGTGCATTTTATGTGGATTTTTCTCAAGCTTCTAGTAAGGCTTTGCCTAATAAATTGAAAACCTTTTCTTTATATTTTGGGATTATTTTTGTAATTGATATTTTGCAGTCTTTTGAGGGATTTGGATCCTTTAATTTATTCTGCGCAGGCTAGGAAAAAATAGAAACGAATATGCTTAGATAATGGTGCTTACATCAGGCACCTTGTGCCTCACAAAGTGCAGAAATAGGCAGTAGGCAGGCCAGCCTTTTCTAAAGGCTCAAGGGGCCTCGGGTGTACCTCAGGTTTCAAGTGGTGTCTAGTGGAGCTCCCAAGCACCTTGCTTCTGGCATGTTGAGCTCCTGACTAGTAGGGCACCAATGGATAAAGGAGTGCTTAGAGGATAGCATTCTGATGGAGAGAAAGTAGAAAACAGCTGCTCATTGACAGGATTAAGAATTTAGGATCAAGTATAGTGAAGTTTGAAGTTGGAATGAGAGATGTAGGTCATAGGGTTACACTTAGAAATCATTCAGATCTAAAATACAAAGTCCAAAGGGCTATTTATACTAGGGTTACTAATATATTACTAAGCCCAGCCCATTTGATTACAAGACCATCTAAACTTAGCTCACTAGTAATGAAAAGGTCACATGCTATTCATATTACTACTTAACACAGTTAGAAAACAGATCATTATTAAAATAGAAAGTGAACAGCAATGCTCTTGCATCACATTCATTTATTTCTCATTAAATTCTATATTTATGCTACCTAGGAATTGCTTAGTGCATCTGCTTGTTACTGTTTGTAAAGAATAAAAATAAAAATAACGCACATCCTTATTTATGAACAAGTATATGTGAGTGAACTGTATATAGCAAGTAAATTAAGAGGCAAAAAAGAGGCAATAAATGCAAGTAGAAACTTGGAAGAAATGGTTCAATTTTCCGTCCATGGTGGACGTAATGCTGATAATCTTGCATTTGCAGGTACCATCAAGTCATTGACTCTTATTTTTCTATTCTGACCAGCCGTGAATAAATATAGGAAATTATGTCCAGAAAGGATGATATAGCCTTGTGATTAGAAACTCCATATTAGAAAATAATGAGAGTGATCTCTTAGCTGGCAGATTAACTTCAATATAGAATTCTTGTTTCTCTTCTTTCTTATAATGAATTCTTATTTTATCAAAAAAAAAAAAAATCAATATAGAATGTCTATGTCATACTAAATCATCTTAAAACTAAGGTGATTGATAATTTGAAATGATCCATAAAACACAGTCATCATGGTGGATTGGAATATTAGTCGTCTTGGTTATAGTTGTTAGTGCAACAATTAAGAATGAACTAGACATGTGACTGGCATTAAGTTCAATTATTTTTGGTTTTATGGTATGGAAGTGTATTAATTAGTTTTGGATTATTTTTGGTTAGTAGGTTGCTATTTAATGCTGATCATGTTTCTTATATATTCATATATCAGATCAAAGTTTCAAATTCTGCCCTTATCAGTGCTTTTATGACGGAGCTGGAACCTGATACTCCAGTCACCCAGGTGAACTATGATCTGTAACAGAGATTCTTTTGGTTATTTTAAATTTAGTTTATATTTTCATCTTCGGTTGTGCCATTGCAGTGTGATTATGATCGTCTGCAATTGTCAACCAGTTCATTAATGGAGAGGAATATGGAATTTTTGATTGAATGTATGGATGATTTGTCACTAGAGCAACAAAAGGTTATTTTAGGTTCTCATTTAGTAGTTAATTCTTTTTTTTTTAAAAAAAAAATTTATTTGACTGAAGTTTCTTCTGTTTCAGTTCCAATTCTACTATCGGAGCTTGTCCCGTCAGCAGGCTCAGCAGCAAGCATGGCTTCAGAAGAGAAGGTATGATTCAGTTTGTATTTGAACTGGTGCTTGTGCTAACTAATAGGTGCATTCTGGTTTTGCTTGTTTTAAGATTCCATAGATTGGCAGTTAGTCTTCTGTGATTTGAAAATATGATTTAGCATATTTGAATGGATACTTTTGCTAACTAATAGTTGTGTTCTGGTTAAGATTCCATGATCCATCTATTGGCGATTACTTCTTCAAATGTGGGTTTTCCAATTGTTTTAGATTCTTTGTTTACCTTTCTCACTGTTTTTTGATTAGTTTCTAGCGAGTGGATTAGAAATGGCCTACTAACCCATTTATAGTCCGAAAAAACTTTTTGAGGAAACTGCAATCTGTCCGTTACCCCATTTACTGAGCAGGTATCCAATCTGCCCAATCCACCCATAATTTAAATCTAGTTTTTAACATATAATTTTATTTATTTAATTCAAATAGGTTTTTTAATCTTTTTTCATACTTTTGTCTCTTAGAGACTTTTTCCCCAGCTTTTCCTTAAAATTTTCCTGTACCTAACAATATAACGTGTTTATTAATACCCAAAGAAAGTCAGCATGTAAGTTTTGTATGATAACTTGTGAGGCATACACATACACCTATAATCAATTAAAATAATTTAATGATTATAATCAAAACAATTTTTTATTTTTACAAACAATAATAAGCTTGCACCTGAAGATGGGAAATTAGTAAACCTTATGGTATTTTGCAAATTACGCTTTTATATTTTGAGCCAGGATATTTTATGGTTTTCTTTATTATAATAAAAAAGAAATTTACTTGAAAATAAATATTTAGAAAAGGATTGAAATAATGGAAATAGTTCCAAAATTGGCACAAGTTCAATAATGACAAGCTCCTTTACTTGGTGTTGAGCACTCTTTTTACATGTGGTAAAGAGATGCTATGATTTTCTTTAACCATTTCCTGGTCAAACACTTGGCGAGACAATTGGCATTGTACCTTGGCAGAAAGCTAGAACTAAAGACCAGTCCACGCAAAGCAACCATTTCACTTGGATGAGTACCATTATGTGGTTCCCAGTGGGTGTCCATGGACAGCCTGTGACCACCCAATAGGCAAGGGAATTTAAGTTGAAACCCATCTAATAGAACACTAAACCAGTGGGGGTTTGGTTGGGTATCTTGATGGATGGGTCGTAATCACATGGATTCATGGTCCATGGGTTGCAATTCCTCCCCTACTTTGGAATTTGCTTTCGTAGGTTTCACTATGTGCTCCCTTTGTTCCATAATATTTGGATAATTCATTTCTTATATTATTATAATCGCATTAGGCTCATCAATTCAACTATTTGTCATCAAATCAAATGTTTGTGATGATACTTTTATGATGGAGGGTTTGTAAGTTTTTGTTTGGGCCCTATTAGTGATCTTGTAGTAGTTCAATTTTATTGTTTTTTTTACCTTTAAATTCTGAAGGTTTTAAGTTATAGGAAGCTTTATTATGCAGGCTATATTGACATTAAATTGGTATATATTTGGCTTTAATTGGGCTAGTGCTCAAGACAAATTTATATTGAGTAAATGAAGCTACCGTAGCAAGAGTAATATGAAAATTAGAAGGATCAAGATTTACCTGACAATGTGCACCTTTGTTATGTTGGTTTAAATGAACGAGAAGGATGATGAGATTGAAGGGGATGTGTTTATATGGTTATAGCTGGATGGATGAACCAAAATGCAGTAGTACACCAAAGGTTGTGCAATTGAGTTTTATTGAGGAATGCGAGGGTATGTTTTACAGGTCTGTTGCATGTCCTGTGTCATGTCATGCTTTATGGTGTAGAATGTTAGGTTTTTACGTATCCCATAAATGAGTGTAGAAATGAGAGTGTTAAGATGGATGTATGGTAACACAATTTTAACTCAATGATAGTCGTTTCAAGTTTCAACTGAAGATTAAGGTAATCCAGTGACTCGGATATTCACAATATCTGCTGTGTGGATCTAATATAAAGGGCATGGCTATTTACTCAGATAAACAACTAGAATGTTGTTTTTCTTTTTTATGCCTTTTATTTTTTAAGCAAATATGGAGATTGACAGTTGCAATTGGTGGTTGTATCCTTGTTTTCAATTATTGGTTCAGTATATTATTTTGTTTTGGTTTGTAATAATAGGACGGAGAACATGGCACGTAAAGCTGCTGGAGAGGAACCTTTGCCTGAGGAAGATCCTTCAAACCCCATTTTCAAACCACTCCCCGAGCCATCACGATTGGAGAGCTTCCTCATAACAAATCAAATTTCCAACTACTGCAACCAAATCAATGGGTATGTGACTAGATTTTGACACTGGGCACAGTAATGAGTAACCTGGTTCTTTTCTCCTTCTGTGAGAAGCAAGGATACTCTAGTTGTCTAAATCTTTTACACTTGCATGCATGCTCACATACACGTGTTATGGTCTGTTTCCCATTTTTTTTTGGTAAGACCACAAGGTGTCTCTACATAGAGCTCAATTTACCGAGTTACCTCGTAATTGGTTTGTTTCCCATTACATCGAAGTTTCTGCTGTTTCCTTTATTATGGGTATATCTTCTCTAGTCAATAGAGTTTAATCGTTGTTACATTTTGGGTTGCATGTTTTGTAGGGTGTCAGGGCAGAGCTTTAACAGACTCTATTTGATGAAGGCTTTGCATGAGAATTGAAAGGCAATTTTGTAAGTCCGTTCTGATGTATGCTTTGATCCAAAAAAAAATCCCCATATATGATGGCGAGTTTGGTAATATATTAGAAGATCATGCTTTTAAGGCGATGTAATTTTTTCTGTTTATTTTTTGATGAACCCATCCAATTGTAAGCAGTATTATCTGTTCTTTAGAGATGCATGCAATACTGTTATTTGGGTTTCATTACTAAATGCAAGATCCAGTTATTTCAGCCTACTTAATTTCAGTTTTTATATCGAAAATATTTATTCTTTGTGCGGAGGTAACTTGCAAGATTAAAAATATAGTGGTATAAATGACTTGCATCTCCCACTTTGATGAGTTATATGCAGGAATGGAAATAATTCGTATAGCATATACTCGAGTTATAAATGACCAATTGAGATTCCTTGTGTCCGTCTCTGGCATTTTCCCAATTCCAACTGTGCAACAACATTCTTGCAAGGTTTCTTCGTGTTTTCATTGAAAACATCAAAATGATGTTGTCTTGTGTTCTTTGAACACAATAAAATAAACATTGTTTTCATTATTTATACGGTGAAATAATTTCAAACATTTTATTATTTTTACATTTTGAAAATAAAAAATTGTTTGAAAAAACAATTCCAAATTGGCTCTTATCTTTTTGGAAAAACGTTTTTAACCAAAAAAAAAATGGATTGCCTCTAATTAATGACTGTTTTAGACATTCTAACTGTTCTTGTCTGGATACCTAAATATGGGCTTATGATGTCAAATCTAACTTTCACGAGCTATTGGAATGCTTTTTGAGATGAGAGTGGGTACTTACAAATGACATTTCAATGCTTAAGTCACTAATAATAAAGGATAGGCTAGTATTTACGGTTGATTATATGTGGGGTTTATCCCTTATTTATATTCAAGGTGTTAGAGTTCATAAAGGAAATCCTTTTCCCTTGAGCGCATCCCTTGATTAGGCAGACTTCTTGGCACAAGAATCTCGTCATAGTTATCACATATTGATATGGTCTTGGTAGTTCACATTCCAAAAGTCGGTTCATAGGCCTAACTAGGCCCAGTTATAACAATATTGAACACTTACGAATGATTATTCTGAATGTTGAGATCTTACAATAGTGCATTCAAAATTAACATAATCTTGTATTCATGCCTAAGGTTTATAGATTTGTGCTATTCAATATCTAATATGTTAACTGAATTAATATAATACATGTACAGAATTTATGCTCACAAACTCCTCGTAGACTCCAAAATGGACTCATCTGAACCATTTAAAAAAAGTTATAGTGAAATTCAAATCCAATCTAATGACTTGCGTAGGACTTTATGAGTGTTGTGTGCGGGGTTTGTCATCATTTTTGTAACTAAATAACATGACTACATTTATTGGTATGGCTATTTTACTGTAAACTTTATCAAAATTAAGTAGATATATAATCAGTAAATTGATATAAATAAAAGATAAAATCATAGAGTTGAAAATTACATATTTATATGATATGATAGTGATTCCATTTGCATGTGGAAAACGTGCTTGTACTTGAATGAAAAGTCCTCATAAACCAAATCGTGAAGGAAAGTTAAAAAGGACAGAAAACGAAAGAAAAACAAAAAAACAAATCTGAACAGTAACGAAGATTTTCTGTACTTAAAGCTAGTTAAACAGAGAAGCATGTCTCATCAAAACACTTCCATCCTTTGAGGAACTGGAGTTTTAATGACCTGCAGTATTTGCACCACTTCTGCCATAGAAGGCCTGCTTGAAGGTATTTGAGAGGTGCATACCATTGCCAGCTTCAGAACAGGCAATACCTCATCCTCTGGGTATTCAGTCATGCTTGGATCAACACTGTCCAACACATTTCCTTGCTCAAGCAACACCCTTACATGGTCGTTCAGTATCAGCACATTGTCTTCTCCGTACTCCACTGGCCTCCTACCTGTCACGAGCTCAAGGATCATCACCCCAAAACCATATATATCACATTTCTCATTGACCCTTAAGCTCTGGCATGCTAATTCTGGTGCCACATATCCTAATGCACACTGAAACCTATTGCTCATTACATGCCTGTCCAGCTTTGTCAGAAGCCGAGCTAATCCGAAATCTGAGATCTTGGGGTTGTAGTTTTCGTCAAGTAAAATGTTGCTTGGCTTTATGTTGTAGTGAATGATTGGCGGACGGAATGAATGATGCAAATGGGCAAGCCCTTTTGCTGTTCCAAGCAAAATTTTGAATCTATTAGCCCAAGAAAGAGGAGGACTTGAAGGAATCCTCTCATGTAGTTTGGCTTGCAGGCTACCATTTGGTGCATAGTCTGTTACTAAAAGCTGCATTTGAGGGGTCCAGTAGTATCCTTTCAGTGCTATTAGATTTGGGTGCCTTGCTTTTCCTAGGATTCGAACTTCCCTGTCAAAGTCTTCTGGATATTGGATTATATTTGAGGTGATAAGCCTCTTAATTGCTACCATTCTACCTTGTGATCCCAGTGAAACCTTGTAAACTGTTCCAAAGACCCCTTCTCCAATCTCGGAGGCCTTGTTGAGTAAGGAGTCTGGATTGCTGATCCAATCGGTTGAGGACTGGGAATCAAACAGAATAAGCTTTCCTGTGGGTGGACTTCCTGATCTAGAAGAGCTTGAACACATGCTTTCCAAAGCATTATCCACAAATGATAGCCTTCTCCGTACAGAAACGTTAAGTAGGCTAATAGCAATCACTCCTAATACGATGACAAAAGATGCTGAAATTGCTACAATAGCAGAAACACTAAGGAACCTGTGGCGATGAATTGCACTAGGCATAGAAGATTCATTTCTTTGTCTATGAGGACCCATTTGGTTGTTATAGGCATTTGGGTCAAGCACTAGTGGCTTTGGCACATTCATAGTACATGGACCCTTCAGCAAGGGTGAGCAAAGACCCAGGTTTCCGTCCAAGGAACTTTTGTCTAAGTTCTTAAATATACTACCAGTAGGAAGCCTGCCTGTGAGCCTGTTATATGATATATTCACAGCAAGAAGATTTTGAAGCATTCCAAGCTCCTGTGGTATCTCTCCACTTAGTTCATTGAATTCCAATTTGAGGATTTTGAGCTTGTTTAGCTTTGACATGGACTTGGGGATTGAACCAGTCAAATTATTGTGAGACAAACTCCTGCATAAAAATAGATAGGAATTAGTATCTTTCAAAAACATGTGTACAAAATGATACTAGTGCTTGAGAAATTGGAGGCATACAGCAAGTAAAGAGATGTGCAATTCCCAATCTCCTCTGGAATAGACCCCTTCAATGAATTTCTATCCAGTTGAAGGACTGCCAAATTGCCTGAATCACATATATCCTCTGGAACAGAACCATACAAGGCACTGTTCCGAAGATCTAAAACTGTTAGATTCTGAAGGAGACCCAATTCTGGAGGCATTTGAGAATGAAAATCATTCCAAGACAGATTCAAATATCTTAGTTTTGAAAGAAGACCCATTTCTCCAGGGATATTCCCCTGGAGATGATTCTCTGAAAGATCCAAATTGATGAGAGTTTCTAAGAGCCTGCTTGAGCCTGCTGGGATTGAACCTATCAGCTCATTATGGGAAAAGTCTATTTCCTCCAATCCTAGGCCAAACAAACCCTCTGGTATGCTTCCATTGAAACCATTACCTCTGAGCCGGATCACGGATAACTTTGTACAGGAAACCAATGACAATGGAATACTTCCCACAAGCTTGTTATTTGAAATGCTCAGATAAGTCAGTGATCTCAGTTCCCCTATTGATGGTGGGATGCTTCCAGTGAACTGATTGTTTGAGAGCTCTAGGTATTCCAGACTGGTCATCTTACCAATCCACTGAGGCAATTCATTGGTCAAAAAATTATTTGAAACCCTGAAATAGCTCAAAGAATTAAGCCTCCCAAATGACTCTGGAAGTTCTCCACTGAACTGATTATCACTAAAATCCAACCTATTCAAATGCGGGCAGAATCCAATATCAGTGGGCAATGGTCCTGAAAACTGGTTACCCTGTAATAAGATCTCTTTCAAGTTATGTATGGCTGATATTCCATCAGGTAAATACCCAGAGAAGGCATTGTTGGATAGATACAAACTCCTAAGCCTTTTCAATGACCAAATCCCAGTAAAGTCCACATTACCGCTGAAACGGTTATTAGAAAGATTAAGGCTATTCAATGAGGAACATCTAGACAGTGTGCCAGGAATTGGCCCTTCAAACATATTCCAAGCTAAAGAAAGGTAATGAAGGGAAAAGCAGCTCTCAAACAAATTGTCAGGGATTGGTCCTGAGAATGAATTCTCTGATAGATCAAGAAACCTTATTGAACTCAAATTCACAAAAGAAGTGGGTATGGGACCAGAAAGACCATTGTGACTAAGGTTTAGCCTTTCAAGACTATTAGAAAGAGTAAGTGCAGGACTAATACTCCCAGTCAAGTTGTTATGAGAAAGGGACAATACCGTTAGATGCTGCAACTTCTCAAGACCTCTTCCTATCTTCCCAGATAAGCCCAAGCCATCCAATGACACCTCTGAAACTCTTCTGCTCTCAGGATTGCATTGTACGAACTGCCATGAACATGGGTTGTCATCATCTTCGTTCCATGAAGCAAGATAAGAAGAAGGGTCATGAAGGTCTGATTTAAACACAATCAGGCCAAGAACATCATCATTCAACCGGACAGGTATGTCATTGTCTCCCGAGCAAGTCAGCAAATAGGAAACCGAAACCAGCAAACTTAAAACTGTCCAGTGAAACTGAAAACTTATCATTCTTCTTCTTCTTCCTCTTCCTGAGGCTGAGTCTCTTACTATCTTTGGTAGTTAGCTATGACTATGGTTTTTCTTAAGGATAGCATAGTATGAGAAAACTGTAATGACTGGTTTATGTTACACTACCTCAGCGAAAACGATATTACACGTGTGATCACGAGAAGGAGATAAGGATATTTACCAAAATGGGGTGACAGATAGGCCTTCGAGAAGGGAAACTATGGGTGAATATGGTAATGTTAGTGTAGTCCGTGATGAAACAATTTTGGTCCAACAAACATAGCTTAGCTACTGACAAATTGCCACCCCATTACAACTTACAAGGTCTTTGCCAGAACAAAAGGCTTTGTCCCGTCCTAGAACCTGTTGCTCCTCGTGCCTTCGCTTTCTTCTGTGTTTTGAAATGGTAAGTGAATTGATATGCTTTTTTTCTTTTTAATGTGAACTGAAGAATAATTTTTTGTGCAGATATTGCTGTTTCCTTGTGACTCGTGAGATTTTGTACTTTTACGATCATTCAAATGGAAATGGGGAAGATATTTTATTCGAGAGACAATTATTTTTCAATAATATGATGCATTGATTCAGATGCTCATAGCTCCTATGAGCAGGGGTTCACAGTGTACTGGCAAGGTTCCTTGTTTCTAGTTAAAATTGCACATAATAAAGGCTAATACTTCCAAGTCGTGTCTATGCGGAATGACGTCTTTGTCCGTTGTTTAATTTTCAGTGATGCTTTTAATTTAAGAAAAACTAGTTGTCCCTCTGTCTAGAGAAAAAGAATCTCGATTCTAGTAGAATTAATTTCGTATCTCATTCTGCAGCTGTGACAGTTCATTTTAGAGACTGTTTGATTCTAGTATCAAAATTTACCCATATCACTTTGTTTGAACTTTATGCTATTAATCCTTTTTCATAATTAAAAAAAAATGCATACACTCCCTAAACTTAGCTCATTTTGAGGTAGTCATCATAAACTCATAAAAAATGCATACACTCCCTAAACTTAGCTCATTTTGAGGTAGTCATCATAAATTCAGAAAGATTTTTAAACTTATTTAAAACTTGCAAATGTACCCTATCATATATAAGTTAAACATAAACGTGACTTATATGTGTTCATTAATATGACAATATCTAAGTTATTAATATTTTTTTAAAAAAATTCTCCTTTTAATTTAATTTTTTAAATGTGTTATTTTTTAAAATAAATTTTAATTTTTCAAAAAACAATATGAACTGTCATATGTATTAATATGTGTGGATCGCATGATAAAAAGTTTTTTGTTTAATTAGTGAATTTGAAGGGTCTGTTTGCATATTTCAAAAAGTTTAAAGACCTTTCCCAAATTTGAAAGTTCATGGTGACTATTTCAAAATGAGATAAAATTAGAATAATAATACTTACACAAAAAATTTCCTCACAAAACTCTCACAAAAGCTTATATAAGCCATTGGATCAAGTCAACTAAAGTTATAGTGGAACTTAGACTTGATCTAATGACTTGTATGGGCTGTTGTGAGGAAATTTTTTGTGTAAGTATCATTATTCATAAAATTAAGGGAGTATCTATGCATTTTTCTCTAAAATAAATGATATCTCATTTATTAGAGAGAGGTTATGGCGGATTATTGTATCACTTTGTCAACAATATATCATATAGCAATAGGTGACAAAAACCATAATGCTACCGAGTAAGGAGTAAGGACAATGAGAGAGCAAGTGCTTAGCACTTTCAGTATCATTATCGCACATAAGGCATCCCATGTCAACTTGCACAGAATATTATTAAGGAGCTTCCATGTGAATATCTTCAGTTTTGGGGGAATTTCTGGGTGCCAAACAACTTACCAAATTTTTGTATGCCAAGAGAGAGGGGACTTGGAGGATGGCTTAATCTATATCAAGGTATCCTGAGTGAATTGTGTACATCCCCTTTTTATTATGAATCCATTTCAACTTCTCAGAATCCATCTGTGTAAGCAGTTGAAACGTATATTAGGATCAAACAACTCCTGTATTAGTTGCACTTTGCAAGAGCAAGTAATTTGATGAATTAATTGTGAAAAAGTAACGATTTATCCTCTTAATAATTTTTTTTAATATTCTCTTAACTAATTTAAATAAACAATATTAAATATAAAAAAATATTTAATATTTAATATTTTAAGAATTCAAAAATATTTAATACTTTATTCTTTAAATAATTTAGAAGATTATTAAGCTATTAATTATATAGAATTATTCATTGTGAAACTAAGTGAATGCCTATCCTGAAACGGAGTGAAAAGAGGTTTAAATCTTGGGAATTGGAGCCCACAAACCGTCTAACAATGTTTTCTGGCAATTTTTTACCTTCAATAATAATACGCCATGCCCATGAACAATTATTCCGGGCGCTAACCTACAAAAATGAAGAATAAGGAAAGTACCAACCTTTGTACAAGTGATAAAATAGTTTATCCATTTGGCTGAAGGAGTCGCCAGTCTTGTGTTCATAACATAGCTATATTGAAGACTTGTTTTAGGTCTCTGAATCCCATTCCCACCTCTTCTTTTGGGAGGCAAAGTTGCTCTCAATAGATCCAATTAATTTTGTGATTGTTTTCTAAGCTTCCCCATAATCTCTACATATTTTTATGGATATTATTATCATCAAACAAAGCATAAGGTAGCTTAAAACAAGTTATTGATTAAGAATAATACCTTTAGTTACTGATTTTAGTAAAACCTCTTTTCCTGATGGGGATATCAAATTTTCCTTCCAACTTACAAATTTAGGATTAATTTTTTTACTTGATGGATGAAAAAGTGGCTCTCTTGAAACAATTAATCAGAGAAGGAAGGTCCAGATTGGTTTTTGATATGAGATAAAAAATAAAAATAGACTGGCATATTCCAAAGTAGGTTTCTGTAATCTTTTTGTCCTTGGCCAGTACCTAATGCCTAATACATTCCTTTCAAATTTTAAATCTCGAGAGAATAAGAGATTTTTACTTCTTTTAAGAGTAATTTTTTTTACATTACATAAATTATAATTATCTAATTGTTTGTCTCTACTTTTAAGAATTCACATTTATAGAATTTATGGCATCCTTTGGGGGGGGGGGGGGGATCCGGCAATATAAAACAAGATTTATTTTCTCCGCAAATAAAAACTGAGACTAGCGACTTAACTATATAAAATAAAGTAGATAAAGGAGCAGGACTAAGGTGAAGGTGTGAGGGGAGATGGTAACTTTGAAGTTAAAATTTTTCACATATGTAGTATATATAATCTTTTACTAGTCCTCCTAAAAGATAAAACTTATCCCATCTTTGAAATTTTGAAGTTTCCAATCTCACAATTCTCGTGGTTGGTGCATTACCTTTCCCTTTGATTTGATATTATGATGTTCCAAAATGCAAAAACAACCCGCGATCATCATCATCATCTTAAAAAGAAAACAAGTAAGTGCCATCTATTTGGTTTAATTTGTTGGGCATTAACCAGTAGTGAGTAATGTTGAGCATAGATCTAGATAGGACTACAACACAGATTAATCAATAATCAATGTAAATGGCTGTGTGGGTTTCCCTTTTGTCTTCTTCATATCTTTCTCTTTGTGTGGGTCCAACGAAACATGGCGTGCACGTGATGGGCACCGGCATTGCTCACAAGATCCAAAAATCTCGTTCACGGGAGCCAACTACACAAAACAACACACCGCTAAGTTCTGTTTTTTCGTTTGTCCCCATTTTTCCACCTCTACAAAACTACAACATGATAGATTGTCACTATTAGGTATTTTTATGGTAAGATAATTGCAATAATTATATTTAATTTTTAGTAGTAATCACAATTAATACAATGATTAGTGTCATATAGATTTCAAAACTTAAATACAATAATTAAAGATAACAACAATAATTGACGTAAAGTGTAAAAAAATAGATATGTTCATCAGAATTTAATGTACTAACAAATAATGTTGAAATTTAGTTTTCCTAAAAAAAATATAAATTGAAAATAAATAATTTTAAATTTTATTATTTAAATAAAAACATGTATATAAGTACATATTTATCTCAATTAGTGTTGTTAAAAATAGATCAGATAGGACAGTCTAATTAATCTAACCATAAATTAAACACTTTGACAATTATAATTCAATCATATAACTAAATTTACAATCAAATCATTTTAGACCAATCAAAATTGATCAAAACCAATTAAAATCAATTAAATCACCCAATTTATCAGGTTGAATTGACATACCACTAAAAAACTTTTATAAAAAAATTCAATAATTCTCACGTTTCATAAATATTCTCATGTACTTTATATAATTACATGTGAATAATTATTATGACATCATTTAATTTAACCAATAAGCTTAAACGGTTACCTAAATTATAAGTGTCATCATTTTACTACCCAATTCGATTTTAACATTGGTGATAATAATGCTAACTCATGAGACCGCATATTCCCTTTTTAAAGAGCCTAGTTATACTGTACGAAAATTTTGTAATAAGGTTTATACCGAACAAGCCAAAAAGCAGAGTGAAACTTATTGAGTGGAACTCACTCCACATATTTCTGTCTGGTATGACTTAACTGTGTAGCTTTATTGTTTGAAGTCTATATCAAGCAATGATTTAAGTAGCAATAGCGTGAAGAATAAGGGGACTTGAACTTCTTGGATGATGTTTGAAAATTGTGTCCATTGCTCTTTAAACAAGTGGGCTTCACATAAAAAGAAAATTACACTGATGAAACTTACTTTCGCTTTTAGAGAGAGAGGTAACATCACCATTTTTCATTAGAAAGTGTCCAAATCCAATCCAAAACAAGTGGTTTTATAAGTAATTTAAAAGTCGTCAAGATATTGATACGTAAGTCTACCGAGAGTTTTTTATTTTTAAAGTACAGAAAATATATGAAACACAATTAACATTTGATAAAAATTGATATAGGAATATTTTATTGGTAACGAATTCAAGTTGGGGAATTATAATATGCCTTTGAACAGACCTAACTATTGACTAGGCTTCTACTTGTTTACGCAGGCTAAAACTTTCGTTTAGGGCTTTAGACTTACGGTATTAGACTCTAATGGCTACAACAGTCCACAGGTTATGTGCATAGTAGAACGCAGACATGAAGGAAAGACAAAATATAACGTTAACATAACAATTCCATATTCCTGCTGGTGGCATTCACATGAAAACGAGGCGTGATTTCTTTGTAGAACTATAACTAGTGCACTATACAAAGGTGGACTGTTGACCAGAAATATCTTATGATGCTGTCGTCTTGATTAATCACTGACCTACAAAAAATACTTCCAAAAAGAAGGGGGAAGGGGGGGATCTAGAATCTCACAATGCTCTATAAACTAACATTAATTGTATTGATAAATCCACAAGTAGGAGTCAACAGGGGTTGGCTCATCTCGTGATGAGACATTCCGCTCATTCTAACCATGATTTAGGTTCGAATCTAGGGTTCCCTCACTGGTAGGTCATCTGTAAACTCCACTGTAAATCTTTGTTGAGATTGATGGTATGCCCTGACCTTAAATTGCAGCAGCCTCCCCTCAACCTAAATTTTTCATCACCAAAAATATATATATATATATATATATATATATATCCACAAGTAGGAATCAAGATACCCATGAGTGCCTCCTATTATACTGTAGCAAGCTTGCATAAGTCCGATCCCAGATTCCAATATACATACACTCATCATCAGGACTCAAAGAAACCCCATAAATCTCCCCAAAGAAATCAATCTCTTGACGTTTTTTGTAATCTGCCTTTGTACTATACACATGCACAAAATCTGCAGGTTCAGCAACCACAAAAAATTGACCATCTAAAGAAAAGCGAATAGATCTGGTTGGCCCCAGGTAACCCTTGAGAATGGCAATTGGAGTCGATAAGTGTCTAGCATCCCATACTCTACATGTCTTATCCTGATTCCCCGTGGCAAAGGTATGTCCATCAGGATGCCATGCAGAAGCAAAAAAGTAATCTCGATGATCAACGAGAGTGGCAACAGTCTAAAATATCAAACAAGTCCCAAAGGTGTTGTTAGTGGAAGTTTCTTCCATAATCTAAGCATAGTATGCTGCTTTTGGTAAACCATAAAGCTAAGAAGTAACTATAGTGTTCACTTTCACCACATTTGTATCCTGCAATTCTATCTCCCTCTCCCAACTCTTTCCATATCTAGCTCACATTCACTATCCCTTGAGATGTTAACAGTGACTACCCGCGTCACAGCATACATGTTTTATTAAAGTTTTGCTTGTTTCACATTTTCTCCTTGAATAATTGATTTAAACTAGACAGATAGGCCAGCAACATATGCACAAACTAATTATGAATTGGATTCTAGGCATTAGATTCAGAATAATTCATAAAGAATAATTACCAAAGGAATAAGAAGCATTTAAAACAATTATTCCTCCCGAATCTAAAGGCACTACCTCCTAACATAACCAAGACTTATTTTGATGATTGAAAAAAATTGCAAAATAGTTTCCAAATTTCAAGAAGCAAACAAAATGAAGACAAGCAGTTTTTTTCTTCACTATTTGCAATAAACCACAAATTTCTCCTGTACTCAATGCATTCATAGTATAAATAAGATTGACTTGTGCGTAAGCTATACACACAATTTCTCCCTAATATTCTCTGTTTTAACAAATGGCATTACTAAATTGTCTAATTAGGCTCCCTAACCCAAAGAGCGTAGAATCATGAATGGGAATGGGAGTACAAGTGTGGTACATACACAAGCCCAGCCCATACCAAGACCACCCTGCATATACTGAAGCTTATGTAAGTATTAGCTTGACAGGGTATGTGAAGAGTATAGAAAACTACTGAGGAAAGTCTTGTGAATTAAGAAGTGTTGACCCCTAAATCAAGGGTGATTAATAGGGGATTACTCCTAGGTGATTGATTCGAGCTCGATTGAGGAGTGATTAATTGACAACAATACAGTTGTATAATCTTTCCTCTGATTCTTAGGTACACCCAATGTAAGACAATCCTCTTCCATTGTACTCTGTAACATTGAGCGTGAGACGTGTTAGCTATGTGGGCCACCATTGCCTTCCACTTTAGCCACAAAATTTAATTTTTTTTAATGCTAAACATTGTTAGTATATGGATAGTGGAAGACAATGGTGACCCACATAACTAAAACGACATAGACTCAGTGGTACAGTGTAAGAGGATTGTCTTACACTGAGTGTACCTAAGAATCTCTCATTCCCTATAGTATAAATACATGAGTTGGCCAAAGGCAATGTGTTCTTCATCCTACAGCCATTTTAGATTGTCTCTCTTATCTCTGTCTATTTCTCTTTCTCTAACTTTTCCAAACCACTATTTTCTCTCTAAATTTGCAACACTGGTAAACAAAATCAATAATGTTTCAAGACAGCAAATTTATTTCAGTTCACTAAATTTTAAAAACACAAGTCACCCTATTTTTTGATTTTGCAGCAATCTGAGTTAGCCAGGAAACTAACATGATTATTAAGATAAGTTTTAGTTTTTGCTATAGCTCATATCACCTTAATCATCTTACTGGGAAGATTAAAGACATTACTCCAATAACACTGAATGCCAAACAAAACAGATTAAACAATTGGATGTTTCCAGAAACTACAAGAAGTTTTGTTAACCAAAGATTCAATCCCACCTCTATATATTACCCACCAAAGTCAAAGCTTGACAATCTTTAATAGGAAGTCTACCAGAAATGAATATCTAACAAAATGGTGTCCCTCTTTAGTAACAATAAGGACAATAAAAATAATATAACTATAGTTTTCATGCATTTGATTTTAGAATCCAACTTACTATTATCTTAATGCAAAGGACCACATATCAATAGAAACCCCCCTTGTGATCCCATATTGAAAACCCGCCATTCTTTTAATAAACATCTGTAGCCCTCTGCAACCACCTGACCACCATTTGCCCATGGGAGATTGTGTTAACAGCGATCCAGCCCTTCAAGCAAATTTAATGTCTCCCAATGGATGGATGAAGCAACATCACATATATACAATCTATAACAGCCCCAGATATCACAGTTTTCTGAAGTCCACCTTTAGAGGAGTATCCCTCCCCAGGCCCAGGGCACAAGTACGGGTAAACAAAAAAAAAAAGAGACTTCCTCATTTTAAATCATCATACTGACAAGTACAATTACAATAACAAACTTTTTCAAAAGAAAAAAAAATGCCCATCATCCACACAATACCTAAGCTGATAGTACAGAAAGTTTTGCATTAAATATATATGGTTAGAAGAATAGAAAACATGTAATCTTCCACGAACACATCTAGTAATCTCATCATTCAGTGCAATATCAGCACCCAAAAGTACTATGTATATGATAAGACACAAATCATGACTCACCTTACAAGTAAGCTCTCCTTGGAAGCCACCAGCAACAAGAAAATTCCCCTTGACAGCCAATGTGCTAATTTGGGTCATTGAAAATCCTTCTAACAGATTTCCTGCATATCTCTACAAGACCAAAGAAAAGAATTTAGTAGAGAATTATAAATGTATACTTAAGTAAACCAAAAATGTTGAAAACATTAGCTGTGCAAAAAGCAATAATGATATATTCAGATTGGGTTCTTGTATAAACCTAATTTTAATTAACACTCTTAACTAAATTATTTTCTCAAATGAACCATGTTAACTTTTCCCAATTCATTAATCACACATGGACATTGAACACTTGCAAGTTTCCGATGATCCAAAGAAAATTTTTTGCAGGTTTCTAGATAAGTCTTATCTATATACATTTAATTAAAGTAGACTTGTGCAACCATATCATGCCATATATTCTTAGGTGTTGATGAGGATCACTTAAGTATTGACGTGGATCTTGCAAATGTGCTGACAAGGACTCTTCCAAACATATAATCAACAATTTTAATGATCGCTGACCTTTCAACTCCTATGGATGCAATAGTTCGTGACATTTAATTAAAGTAAACTCCTGCAACCATATCATTACATATACTCTTAGGTGCTGATATAGACTTCTACAAACAATTTTGATGTGGATCACTTAAGTGTTGATATGGATCTTGCAAACGTGCTAACTGGATTCTTAAAAACATATAATCAACAATTTTAATGATCACTAACCTTTCAGCTCCTATGGATGCAATAGTTCGTGACATTTAATTAAAGTGTTGATATGGATCTTGCAAACGTGCTAACTAGATTCTTAAAAACATATAATCAACAATTTTAATGATCACTAACCTTTCAGCTCCTATGGATGCAATAGTTCGTGACATTTAATTAAAGTAGACTCCTGCAACCATATCATGCCATATACTCTTAGGTGTTGATATGGACTTTTACAAAACAATTCTGATGTGGATCACTTAAGTGTTGATGTGGATGTTGCAAACGTGCTCACATAGACTCGTCCAAACATTTAATCTAACAATTTTAATGATTTTTTATCTTTCAGCTCCTATGGTGGCAATAGTTCTTGACTGTTAGCATTTCAGTTCCTAATATTTAAAATATTTTCAATACTTTTATGAAATTTATGTCATCAATCTACTAATTATAATTACAGTTCAAAATAAGCAAAATATTAACGAGAAATATTAATATGTAGGCGCCCGCACGAGGCGTGAGTTGAATGGCTAGTATTAATAATTCATGAAAAAGCAAAAAGCATTCTCATTCTTCTTTCTTTCTTTCTTGATGAACAAGGTTGTGCAAGAGACTGCATTACCTCAGTAGGGGCCACATGTCCAGCAAAATTGATTACCTCCGACAAATTCCCACTTAGTGATGACCAGTGCATAACTGAGTAGTTGGAGATAAGGTAGACATCATGTTTTGAAGTAGCCCATACTAAGTTCCTCAGCTGCATCCCAAATCCAAATTTTTCATTAGGCTTGAAAATTAGTTAATAAACTACTGAAACCTACAGTTCGTAAGACCATAAGCTATAAAAATTAAAAAGAAAAAGCAGTATCCAAGACAAATTGACACGTGCTTGATTTATATATAAACAAAACAACTTGAATTCAACTTCCACAGCACAGTCCAGTAAAAGGATTAGAGAAAGAAAATAATAGATTTGAAGATTCTCTAGCTTTCTTTTTTCAATATCCAAAAGTGAAATTAATGTATAAGATGAATCGCAACTGTAAAACACAAGACAGCTACAAAAGCCCCCAACATTATGGTCAATCATTGATGACGGGCAGCCACTGAAATAACATGTATTATCATAAGGCTGCATGCATTGAACTGATAGCAGTGTATGCCTTTTATCAAGCAATATTGCAATGCTTACAAGCCATTCAAAAATATAGAGCAATAATAGCAAGGTAAAATTAGGTGCAAGCAGCATATTCAAAATCAACAAACCTGAAAATGAAGGATGGTAGGCTTAACCATTCTTGTATTATGGAAGAATTCATAGTATTTGCCACCCTTCTCCATTTATTTGCACTCCTGAGACGGGGGGGAAAAAAGAATTGAATATCATAATATCTGTCAAACAACTTCTGATGCTATTTCCCTGCCTCCCTAAAGACAACCTCAAAGAAAAAGGGTAAAGGAAGAAAAAAAAAAGTTTTTGAAAAGAAAAGACCTTGTCTACAGCCTGCCCAGATGAAAGAATATTCACATAATTCCTGTACTGCTCTAGCCTTGTCAATCTGTAACTTTCTCTTGTTGTATTCAACCTCTCCCACTGAATACCTTGAATGTCTTCCACTTTCTTGCTTGTGCAGCTGATGTATTGGTCACCTTAGAAAGCTGCTCAAATCATCAAACACCCAAAAACCCAAGATTATAATTTATCAGTACAATGAATAAATAAAACAATTCAAAAATCGGAGACCCGTCCACAGAAAAAGAAAACAAACCATTTCACATTCATCAATAGCATCACCCCCACCATAGTCTTGGTCATCTATTTCATCCACAAAATCTTCAGCCATGTGATCAAATGGGTACATGCGATGGTAGGAGGACATGGTATATGTGCATCCAAGTTCCAAGCTTGGATTGGTGGCAGAGTGTTTTAAGGAATAGGAAAGATAAAGTAAACAGTTAATACTCGAATTTCTCCTCTAAATTACATTACCAAGTAAATTAATTTGTTTCTTTAATTATTTTTTGTATTATAATAGTTCGTTATTTTTTTGGTATTAAATTAGTTATTTAAAGTCATTTTTTGATATTAAATTTGTCTCTAAAAAATACTAAAAATAATTAATTTAATATAAAAAATAATTAAAAAATTAAACTAATATTTTTTATATATTTAAATGATTAAATTAGGTATTTACACTAAAGCAAAAGAAGGTTCCCTTTGGCATAATAATAATATAAATAAATAAAAGTGATAGATGTGAATGTAGGTAAAATAGGACTTGTAATGAGTTGAGTCAGCTTGTGAATTTATTTGTGGTTCAATTCGTTAACAACTTAATAAACTTATAATTTTAACTCTTTTGTTAAATGAATCGAGTTTAAGGTTTTATATGTTTTGTTCATTAACTCGTGAGCTAGCTTAATATATGTATATAGTCATTTTTTTAAATAATAATAAAAATATTAGTGCTTTAATTTAAAGTATATTAATATTTTATTTTATTTTTAGTCTAATTAAGTTATTTTTTAAATAAATATATATAAAAAAATATAAATTTTATTGAAATATAAATTTAAATTTAACCCATTAAGTAATATTAATTTAATTAATATAAGACTTAATAGTAACTTATTAAGTTTATTAATTTAAAACGAGTAAACTTGAATTAAAACAAAAAAATTTATCTTTTTATGAATCGAATCTAAGGCTTAGCTCGGGTATTGCCGACCATAGGATAAAGTAAAATATTAGGAGAATGACTTAAAAGTTCAACTTAGTAGAAAGTTTAGACAATTTGGTTTGTTTTAAAAATTAACCAATTATTTAACTAATTTAATCAATAATTTATATATAGTTAACCAATAATTTATCTTCATTTTGATACTTAATATATAATTAACTGTATATAAATTATTAGTTAAATTAGTTAAATAATTAATTAATTTTTAAAATAAACTAAACTATCTAACTTTTACCAAAAACAAAAAAATTTAACTCATTTTCTCTAAAATATTTGGTATAATAAGTCACGCAATGACTATTATTAGCTTTGCGAACTGCGATCGGAATATGAGATGAGAATGAACGAGCTGTGTTGTTTGGTGAGCGTGCGAGTTGAGAGAGATGATGACATTTACAGCCTTTATCTTTGTTTGTCGGCTCTTTCAATTCCGTCTTTTCTTCCTCTTGTCTTTGCTCACTCCCCAGTCTTTGCTCACTCCCCAATAGGTGTGGTGGTCCCTACTAAGTCACATCTACGGTCTTTATCATGATGATTTCTTTCGTTTTTTATTTCTTTCTATTCTTTCTTTTTTTGCAGGTTGAAGCATGGCAGGGATTATTAATAATTTTATAATTATTAATAACATAAATTTAAGATAAAAACTAATTGATCATTCTATTTTGAATGATTATTAATATTAATAAAAATAATTATTAGTCTTTTACTTTAAATTTATATTATTAAATTTTCTTAAAATTAATAATCTGCAGTTTATTAAGTACTTTCTTTTCTTTTTTTTTCTTTTGAAAAAATACTTCTTAGTAGAAGTGAAGTAACATTTTAAAATCATAAAATGAGCTAAAAGAAAAAGTTGAGAAAAAAAATACCAAAAAAAAGAAGTGTAGTTTTATACATAATTTATTTATATTATTTTAATTAATAAATTAATTTATAATTTTATATTATTTATTCAATTTTAAAAAAAATAGGCCAAAAATTTAATAAAATTAAATTATTTTAAAGTGAGCTAAAAAGAGATATTGCTTACTAGCTTAGAGCTAGTTTATGCACCAGTCTCAACCAGGAAATTTTGATCGTGACACCAATAGTAAATGTTCTTTTCTTGGCATGCTAACAATTCGCTATTAAATTGCTATTTTTCTTTTTCGTGGGTAATGTTGGCTTGCAGAATTTTAACATACACGAGGTACCGCAGATATATCTCCCTCTCATAACTGATATATCTATAACCTGAGACTTGAGAAAACACCTTGAACAACCATATTAAATGTAGAACTGAGATGGGATAGATAAATGAAGAGGGGTTGGCTATAGCAGTTGATTGGAATTTGTGGTACAAGTCAAACTACGAGTTTAGACGAAGGCAAAAATAAGTTGAAGACGATTATACTCTATAATGTGATTGAATTAAACATATTTTTCTTTTTATTTTTGGACAACGAGAATTAATCTACACAAGTGATAGCCCATCTCATCTCACTTCACATATATAGAACCTGAGACTTGACTATGGAGGCTTCAATAAAATAATTGAATTGAAAAGAAAAACAAAAGTAAGAGTTTAGGCATGAAGAATGCCATCAGAATCTGCAAGCCCAGCATTAAAGGAGGATGGAATCTGAAACAGCTACCCCAGAACAGAATTCCTTCAACTTCGTTTTGTGGAACCAGGATATTTCCATCTGGGTTCCAACACATCATCTGTTCCTTGACTTCCTCGTATTCCCCTGGCAGATCTCTCTTTATTACTTTTGGTCTAGATCTGTTCCTTTTCTATCCGAGTAATGCTCATAAATTGATAACTTTTGCAAAGTGGACTCTTCTCATTAGTGATGAAAATTTTGCTTGAGCTGTCATATTCACTGTGCTTCTCCTGTAATTTTAAGCAACTTGTACCAACCTGTGTAGATCTACAAAGGTTTTACTTTACAAACCTCGATCATAAATCCACAATCCATAAGCTGCAGTAGCCATGCTCGCTGCTGTTCAGAGAGTTGATCCCTGGGGCCTTTCACTTCTACAAGCTTGGCTTCACCCCTGTATTCTCCATGGAAACGCCATAGCAGCAAATCAGGCATTCCACTAGACCAGCTCCGATAGTCTTGAGCAAGAAGTTGGCAGAGAGAAGCCAAACAAGGCCCCCCAACACAAGTAACAGCAGCACGAAGCTCATCTAAAGAATGGCGGTCCCAATTGACTCCTCTACAAGCTGTTCCAATATGCGTGTCCCATGACTTAATAAGAAACTCCTCAGCCATGCCATCGCGAATTTGCTGCAGATGGGATTCTATGCTACTCTTCCTCACTGTATAAAAGCTATCAGTACCCAAATCCAAAGGCGCATTCTGTAAATTCAAAGACCTTATTCTATTTAATAAGTTATAAATGAATAACAATAACTGTTTATAATCAAATACAAAGTACAAGTATCCAACATTAAAGATTTATTTTTTGAATCCTATTAAGTAAAAGTAATCACATAAAGGAAGACATCCGGTGAAGGAAAGTGAGATAAAGTAGAAACAGGTAATTCTAGCATAGCAATGGTAAAATGAATCTTTGATTAAACTACAGCAGAGACTAATGAAATAATCAGGTTTGTAGTGGATGTTCATAACAGTGATGAAGGAAATCAAATTGTTGGTACTTCTAACATGGGTGGTGGACAGAATTAACTTCCAAGAATTGAAGGTCCTTGGAAAGATTAAGATCCTCTATCCCTTAATTTCACAAGCTTTAAACTTGTCAGTCTTTTAGGTAAAGAAGTTAGTAGGAGGCTTCCCCAAAAACTAAATTTAGAGAGGTGTAGGTACAGGAGCTTCTGAGAACAGCCATAATGAAGAATACTGTAGAGGGAAAAGATGAAAATTAATTGTTGGAAATAGTAGCATATTAATATTCCACTTTCCAAATAGGCCAAATTCTTTGTATAATAAGTAGAATAGGTTTAATGCATCTTAGGAAATAGTGATCTCTTAATTACTCTCTTGTAAATTGTAGTAGCATTTATTATCTTTGTAATCCTATTGTGTATAAAGTCAATCACCCTGCTGAGTGTAAAATCAATGAAGTACATTCAGAAATATTGAGTCCCATTATCTTCCTTATTCTTCTTTTTCACATTAATCATCCAGCATAATGAAGGCTAATGCTTCTTGAAAACTATATTTTGTTTCATACTTTGAATCATTTTGTTAGTGGTGTTTGAATCAGTTTGATCAGAGTGCAAAACTAGAGGTTCTCTCAGAATTTAGAATGGCAACATATATATAACGTTGGGTTTTGTTGTTAGAGTGAAATGCTGCATTCAAGATTTGGCTTCTTTTCAGCATCTGGCTCATGGTCATTGTTAGCAAGTATATCTTATGTGTGTGTGTGTGTATAAAACGTTGGGTGTTGTTGTTAGAGTGAAATGCTGCATTCAAGATTTGGCTTCTTTTCAGCATCTGGCTCATGGTCATTGTTAGCATGTATATCTTATGTTAGGCCCGTTTGAATAGGCTTATATGCAGCTTATTTGAGCTTATCTACTATAATAACCGCTTATGAAGTATTTTTATTCTGTTAAGAAGAGCTTATTAAAACAGCTTATGAAACCCCTATAAGTTGTTTTGAGCTTTTTTTCATAAGCTAAAAATTTAAGCATACAAAAATAAGCTTTTGTGAAAGCTAAAAATATCTTATGTACTAGTTGTTTTTATAATAATTTTTGACAAAATTAACCTTAAGAATTAACACAATTCATAACATATCCCTCAAATGCTCGATATTTATTCTAAAGGGTTTATGAAAAGCGCTTTCAAAATATTTATCCAAATGCTATTTAGCTTATTTTAAACCGCTTATGACAGTATAACTTATTAAATAAGTTCTACTCAAATAAGTACTTATATAAGCTATTTATCCAATCAGGACCTAAAGGAGCTTGGATGCGTCTTTGTCAAAAATCAATTCTCCTAAAAGCTTAAGTTGTCAATTGAAAGCCCACGAATGGTTTATATTTGTAACTCGCCCCCTCATGCTATAGCCCTTGGCTTGGAAGCCTGGACAATGCAAATGCCTACTTTACCTTGTGTTGAATTTGAATTTAATTACGAAAATTGGGAACAACAAAGACTGAACTAGTGACCACTTGGTAAAAGAGGCTTTGATACCATGTCAAGAACCACCTTTTTAGAAGATTTCCCATACTTTCTTCCTTTTAAATAAAACTCCTTTTCTATTATGAAAGGTGATAGTTGGTTTAAACTTTCTAGTAACTTTTGCAAGAGAATTTAAATTTTAACAGTCCTGAGAAGGGAAGAACCTTTGTACTCACCCCAGGCATAATAGACAAGGGATTAATCAAAAGGAAATAACATCAACTGCTGAACAAAGCATGATACTGCCTTCCAATAAATTAACTACACAAACTACACAGACAGTTCCCAGTTCCCTAGCACATGCTTAAGTTTATGTATCCACAAAGTGAGGCCATATTGGTGTCAAAATGCTAACTTGCTTGACTACACTGGTAACACAAAAGGAATGACAGGTGTGAAGATAGGGAAAAAGAGGAAACGGCAAACATGTCAATTATCTTTGTGGACAATTGTTAGCAAGCCCCCTATCACTAGAGTATAGATGAGAACACGGAATATGGGCTGTGGAAAATCAGAGGCCCAAGTGGGCAAGGGACACATTTGACTACTGCTAACTAACTGCCAGCATGGCAGAGTAGTGGAGGGGAGGGAAGAATTCAGTTAGGATCACTGTGGATATAAAGGAGAGAGAGAGAGAAGGGAGAGAGGGGTAAGAAATTGGTGCGGAGAGAACCAGGCCTCTCGAAAGCCTGGGTTATTCAGCATTTTCTTTTCTAGTTCTTGAGAGTTCTATATTTCTGTATACAATTTTAGATCCCACAGATCTGATATCACCTTGATATCAGCTCAGGAGAGGAGATACACATCTGTTTTTCTGTGTTTGCGTGTGATTTCTGATCCAGTTTCTATCAACAATCTATACACGAAACTGATTTTTATTCCATTAACATACTATAACACTAATAAATCATACAGGAAATATATAAACACAGCACAAAGTTGAAAAAGGATGAAAGGTTAATTAATCGTTCAATAAAATGTACCTGAAATCTAGTATAGAAGACATTTGGGACATCAGCATATATGATATCCCACATAAGAAGCCCAAAAATGGTTAACCATATGCCACTCTCAGTATGAACACCTTGCCATCCACCTCCCTCCCCAGCATAATAATGCAAAGCAAGCTGTTCCACTCCACATTGCTCCCCCTCTTCATTGTAGAACCTGTTCTTTGCTCCCAATTCAGAATTCAAGGGTCTCCCTTGAACATAAACCTGATTCATCACAACATTCACAATGACAAGGCCATAATGCTACTGTAAATCTGTAACGGTCAATTTGACTAGAATATTCAACAAGTAAATCAGACACCAGAACCATGGAATCATAAACAATAAAGAGATTACCTCAGGGATCTTCCTCAGAGCAGAACTAGAAAAACTAGGAACTTTCCAGCGCCTTGGTGGTTTCCCTAAGCGTAGAACCCGCCTTTGCAGTGCCATTCTTGAACCAGCACGTACCCATTGATCCAGCAACCCATTTTCAGCTACTTGAAGGCTCTCATCAGTGTAGCCCAGGTGCTCCAAGTCAACTGATAACCTCAGCGTCCAATATCCTCTTCTTACATCACAAGTAAAAAAATTTAGCAGCCACTTCAGTAAGTCAATTGCGTCACTGTACCTGAAAAACAGACATCATTTCCCTTCAACATCCATAGAGCACAATTAGATATATAAACTGCAATAATAATACCATTAGAGTTCATTAGGTTTAGGAGCAGTATCTAGAGTTCAGCATCTTTTCTTTTATATGAGAAGCTATTTCATTCAGTAAACACAGACAAAGAAATAATGAAAAGCAGTGAGGATCACTAGGGTGGTCATATGATGTGCTGTACTGGAGTCACTCAATGACGAGATGGTAGAGGCAAGCAATGAGATTACCTGTAGAAGAGGATGGCATACCCTAAGAAGCCTAAAGGACCTGAACTGGGTATATTATATCTAGAAAACTCATTAGCTGTCATAGCAATAGTCTGAACAGCAGGCTCGGCCATGGCAATGAAGGCAATAGCTCATCCTAAGTAGCAGCTTAGGCAAACTACTGATACTGTGACGATGGCTGGTTTGTGCAGATGGACCACCTAACTTCAAACATTTTTGTTTGATGTGACCAGTCTCACCACAATTATAACAAACACAAGGATCAGTGGCTCAGCCACCATCACAACCACCGTGAGTACCAACCCTGCCTCCCCTGGCATTTTCACTACTCGAATTGGTAGTAAGGCAGCTGCATCACTAGAATCAAGCCCTCTCAGAATCTTTATCGGAATCTCGGTATACATTAAAAAGCCTAGGAATAGGATACACCATTTAAAGATAGTAAATTGGTGCCAGTAAGCAAGTGTCAGAAATATCATATCTTGGACCAAGACCTGCAAACAAAAATTCAACCACCACTTGTTCTTGCTGCTGTTTTCTCCACATCACTAGTAATGGGAAACAGGTTCTGCGTCTCTTCAAAAGCATGTTTAATCTCTATAAAATTGGAGTAAAGGTTGTCCTCGACATTCAGCTAGTACATGTAAAGCAATAGATCATGTATAAGAGGTGAATCTTGCTTGCTGCCATACATTTAAAGATATTTCAGAACCGTTAAAGGGCATCATAATGCTAAGTAACGTCATCTGTGGAAAGATCTAAGGTATTCTGAACATAATAAAACATGTCATCCGCCATCATCCACTTTTTTCAAGAATATGTACTAGACTTGGGAGGTGGGTCCTCGGTCAAGTGATTGGCCATATAACACTGGACAAAAAATGGTGGATAATTTGCTTTCATTTTTTGTAATTCCATTTCCCCACTAATTTCTGATCCATGATTTTCGTGGATAACAAAATTACCTCTGACAATTTTCTGTGAATCAAATTCGTCAGCCATGGAGAAGGAAGGAAACAAGATGTAAAAAGCCAAAAAGAGCCAAACATACAAGACAAGATGGATCACAGAACAATGCTCAGATGAACTGCGACCACACAGAAGCAAAAAAATAAATTTGAATGCAGTCTCTCTAGGGTGCGCTACAGACAGCTGTGCACCACCTAGACTTGGGATTTAGTCTCCTTGCCTGCAAACAAGCGTGTAATAGGCTGCAAGTGGGTCTTTGCAGCTATGAATCCTAACAATTTTATTTCCCAATTGAAAGCTTGGTTAACTACCATTGGGTATGCACAAACCTACGGTGGTGATACTTTGAAACAGTCTCCCCCATTCTTTAACTCGGTTTGGTTCAGCTTCTTATTTCTTGTGCTGCCTCCCACAGTTTCACCATTGGCCGCTTCACCAGCTTGATGTTGCTAACAATGCCTTTCTCCATGGTGATTTGGAGGAAGAGGTCAAAATAAAGCAACCACTGCATTTGTTGCTCAAGGGGAGGATGGAAAGATATGCCAACCCCGAAAGTCTTTGTATGGCTTGAAAGTTGAAACAATCTCCACGCACCTGGTTTGGAAGATTTAGTGAGGTGGCTGTGGAATTTGGTTTACATTGAAAGCACTTATGATCATTCTGTATTTTATAAGTGGTCCTTTAAAGGGTGTATTTTTCCTGTGGTGTATGTGGATGTCACAGTGATTACAAGTAGCGATAGTGAAGGCTTTATAACTTTAAAGTCCTTGCACACAGGGTTTCAAAAAAAAATACGTGAGTGCTCCTAAATACTTTTTGGGCTTTGAAGTTGCATGCAGCAGCAGAGGTATCTTCCTTTCTCAAAGGAAAAACACTACGGATTTACTATATGAGACTAGGTTGATTGAGGCCAAAACTTGCAATTCTTCTATGATACCAAATATGAAATTTGTGGCGGATGAAGGTGAGTTAGTTGATAATCCAATGAGTTATCAAAGCTTGGAAGGCAAACTCAATTATCATAATGTGACTGTTCAGATCTTGCCTTCCCAGTCAGCGATGTTAGTCAGTTCTTGGCTTCACTTAGTGAACCACATTGGAATGGTGTAATACACATTCTGAAGTAACTTAAAGGTTCACCAGGCATATTCAAACAGGAACCAGCTAGCTTATGCTATTAGTAAGGCACTTTCGGGACAGCAGGTTAATGATATCTGTAACAAACTGGGCATGATTAACATTACGCTACAGCTTGAGGCGTAGTGCTGATGGTTATTGGTATTAGGGCATTTTGGTCATTATACAATTCCTATGGCTTACACATATTAACTAGTGAGTATTTCTCCTCAAAGAACCAACAAGAATTAGAAATAGAATCCCAATTACTAAACCTCTCAGATTGAAGAATATGAAAATATTACTCATACTTAGATGGTACACAAAAGGGTTAGATATATACACCTATGATCGTAACAGAAAAGGAAAGAAACTACAGTCACATCCCATGATTTGTGGGATTTCCTGTCACAGTAGAAATTACAGCTAAAAGGCTTAATTCTAGGGATACTAGAAATTACAGCTAGATGAGCTTAATTTTAGGGATACAATCTGTAACAGAATATTTCCTAAAATAACTAATTGAATATTGTTTTCCACAAAACCTATTAGTGAAAATTGGGCATTAAAACAACCTAATAACACCTAAATAACATAAGCCCAAGCCCTTATACAACCGATGATCAGGAAATATAAAAATTACTAAAGTATCCCTAGGAATGAAAACTAAAAGTAGATGAAGTAACAACTTACTAACGTTAGTAACCCTACTATCTAGTAAGGAATAATACACAATATGCCCTAAACATCAAAACTAAATCAAAATACTGAGATGAAAATCTTTAAGCTTGTGCTTTCTTGATGCTAGTGCGTCTTGCATCATCAATATTACAGAAACTTTGAGATCATTATACAAACGCTGCAGATAACATCATTCGATGATAGAGCAAATGGTCGTCACGAGAGTTTTGGGGCTTTACTTGCCGAAGAATCATGCCCTGGCATGCAGTGATTTCAAGCTCTACCTCATCATGCTAATATCAAAGTCAACACTGATGTCGCTGAGACTACAGTTTTAATTTTTATATAAATGTCAGATCCTAGGACTAGGCTATTGGAAGGGCTGAAAATGCAAGTAGACTTCTCTTTTCCAAAAATTGGAATCTAATAATACCATACTACACAAGTTTTTTTAAAACGTTTCAAGTATAACTTTAAAGACTTTACTCTTATACATGTTTAGGACATGCCCTACTAATTCATATAGGTTTTATGTGTGACTATATTATGTATTCATTTGACTGTTTTTAAAAAAGGAGCAAGAGCTAGTAGATTAAACCAAGAACCTCCATACCTGCGCTCTTGCTCAAGGAAGGAAATCCCTAATGTGACCACTTTGGAGTAGACCCATGATGCTGTAAATAAACGACGAATTGTAATTACTGATTCAGAAGTCGAGTACTGGATGGGCAAAGCAGTGGATACACAGGATTCAGCAATCTTTATGCACCTTAATACCACATTAGTTTTGTTTGCATCAAGAGCTTCATCCATAATTTGTGCCACTTCAATGGCCTGCAAAATAATGTCATACAGAATAGAGGAGGCAAAAGAAGGCCATTAGCATCTCTAAACTTAGACATGTACCTCTTCGTATGAGAGCAGATCCATGCGATCTGAGAAAATTGGTTCTGATATTATGCAGTTGTAAGTTGGATACTTGACTTTTCCCATATCAACTAATAGAAAGGATGAGAGATCCTGCTCTCCATTTAAAAAGAAAAGTCTCTGCAAAAGCAACACCATTTACATCAGATGTAAAAATTACCCAGTTTAACTGAAGTCTGCAATCAACACAAGCAATAGAAGCCACAGAGGCACCTCAGTACGCCACATAAGAGATTCAGCTTTTGAAGAAATCCTAATACAGGAACCAGTTCTATCCAAAATCATAGTTGACAGGCGCGGCCTGCATACAACAACAAGAACCAAGCCTTCAATAAAACACTAATTGACTCCTTCACAAATTATAAGAGCACAACTAAAAGTGAATACCTTAGTCTGTCTGCATATGTAGAAAGAAGAGATGAAATGAGATCTTGCTTCTTCATCCCACGACCGGAACTCTAGAACACCAAATATACTAAATTTTATAGATAGCTCATGAGAGAATTGACAAGGAGAAACACACAATAGTATATTCAATTGTTTGGCCCGTATCTGTCCACACAGTTAGGTCTCTTGCTATGTAGTCATCGAAAGCCAATCATCAATTTAGGAGCATCTCCTATGGATACAACCAAATTTAGAAGGATCCATCCAAAATGCTCCACTTACTTACAATATGATCATGATGCACATATATGCTCAGGCTGCTCTCCTAGATAATGATAATAAAATAATTAAATAGTAACATTTATATAGAAAATCATACAAAAGAATGTTCAATTGTTTGGCCCGTATCTGTCCACACAGTAGGTCTCTTACTATGTAGTCATCGAAAGCCAACCATCAATTTAGGAGCATTTCCTATGGATACAAACAAATTTAGAAGGATCCATCCAAAATGCTCCACTTATTTATAATATGATCCTGATGCACATATATGCTCAGGCTGCTCTCCTAGATAATGATAATAAAAGAAGTAAATCAAATCAAATGAAAAGAGAAAAAAAGGGAAAAATAATCTGTTGGATATGTAAGATCTAAAATCCTGAAACTTAATTTGAAAAATTGAACCATATAAGTATTGCATATGGATGCAAAGACAAAAGCAAGAGGACACAGTATATATCAACTTGAGATTTGCAGAGACCTATACGCTATGTTGCACGGGTACGGGTACGAGTATCCGATACGATATGATACATAAATACGGTAGTTTTAAAAAAAATTAAAATACGGGTACGACAATGCATATTGAATAAAATAAGTTTATATTTATATACGTAAAAAAAATAAACTTTAAATTTAGTGAAATTCCTCACCAATTCACTTTAATTTTGAGGAGGGAAAGATTGCAAGAGTAAGAATATGTTTTAAGGAAGATAATTGATGAGAACGAGGGTTGAATCTATAGCTAGGATTTTTCAAATAGTAGTATCTTTAGGGCGGTAGGTATTCAAGAAACAAAAAACACAAGAATACAATAAAAATATAGATGCATGAGTATAATACGCGTATCGGTATTGGATACGGGTACGATACGGATACGTCACCAATTTTGAAGTATCCGTGCATCACAGTCTATACGAAGGTTCCTTTCTCTTTTACCTTTTGATTAAAAAAATTATACAGAGGAGAAAGTACAAGATTAAGGACAAGACAAACTTCTAAAACAGCCAAAAAAGAAAAAAGAGAAAAATTAGATTAAGAGAGGCATCCAATCCCATTGTATATTTGGCAAAGTAACCCCGCTAAAGAATTTGCTTTACCAAAAGGGAAGACAAAAACCTAAAACGTACACCCCTCAAAAGGACAGAGGTCAGAGATCTATGCACAAAAATTGTACCATTATGCTCCAACCAAATTCACCAAACCTATGCAAACTAAGCACATCTAACAAAGCATTGCACTACTTATTTCTCTAAAACCTCAAAAAGACTGGCTACAGAAGAAATATTCCAAAGTAGCCAGGCACACCCACTGTTCCTCAAACTCAAACATAGTAAAAATGTCTATTCCATAACGTCCAAGCAAGCTTGCAATGCAAGATAAGCTGTGCTGCTAATGTTGTATCATATATAAAATACAACCAAATCATTCACCCAAAAACAATCAAATCATACTAAATTCATTTTTTAAAAACGGCGATAACCTAATGTTTTTTCTTTCATAGAAAAAGAAAAATAATAAACTAAAGGTTAGGCACTTAATATCAACTAGCTTTATTGCCTAACTTCAGTAACTTCTCTGGAAGCAAACACTCCTAGTACCTTCAACAGACAATAAATTTCTCCATGATAGATTTCGTGATGGGAAAACTAATATCATTTCATGTGTATCAAAGGAAACAACTATTTGTTCATAATACAGGATATTAATACCCACATTATGAACTCATACGTAGTATGCAACTTGCACACAAAGTAAGAACAACTGCTATACTATAAAACAATTTTAATGTTTGCACAAGTAGTGAAATCCATTCATGCGTGAAGTTCAACATGACAATAAATTATGGCTCTAAAAATAAAGATTGATTCCAACCTCTTTAAGCATACACCAAATTTCACGTAGCTCAGAGACAGTGAGTGTATTCATGATATCATTCATGTCACTTTCACATAGTTGGTTTGCATCTCCAACAGAACATATATATCCTTTCTCTGCAATATGAGCATACCAAAGACACAGGTCACAAAGGTGGTGATAAGAAGGGATTGCTAGTAAGAAAGCCAATTCTATTTGCAGGGAAAGAAAACATAAATCCTACTAATTATATTAAATTACCAGCAAGTCCCTTGACTGCCTTTTGAGCATCCATTATTTCAGGATATGATATATAAGACATGCGAAACCAAGGTCCTGCATAAGAGCCCAATATGAAAAATATATCAACTCCAAAGACAAATTTTAAGAGATTATTAGCTAGTTCAGTAAAATCACAACTTGGATACATAAAATATGACATCAAGAATGCCATTTACCCCAATAGACATTTTTCTCGTAACTCTTGGAGCACTATGGTTTCTACTTAGATACAAATGGAAGCATTTTTTCTAGATGCATAGATGAAGCACAAACAACAGCTCAAAATCTTTCACGGACAAGTGGTACTACCATGACATGAATAATGAACAACAGACATTTTCACTATCACGATATCTACATTTGTAATATGGGTAATCTGACACAGTATCAGCTTTTAGTGCTTCAGGGCAGACAAGTGGTATGAAAATCAATTTGGCAAAGGTAGCTTAGCTGGCATTAATGTGGACAGTCAAGTTCTTAAGACCTAAGCTACTATGGCTTGGTGTCAGTTTCTGTAGTGGCCTTAAGTATTGGACTATTGGTGGTCTGGTCCCTCAAGACTGGAAAATCCTCAAGCAACTTCCTTTGGGAACCCTATAATTCAGATGATCTCCAGACACCTAGATAATCAGAAAATATCCTTTTTCATTCCATGGACCAAAATGTCCCTCTAAGAATTTCATTTAGATAGAAAAACTCAGCAAGATTAATATTCTTGATATCATAAAGCATTGTATTCTCATTGTATAAAATGTTGTTGTAATACACTACCCACAGTCATTTTCATTTGCAATAAAAAATTGGGCATATTTTGTGAATCCTAGCGTATTTTCCTATGATTAGTTTCAAAGGTTGTGGTAGGAGTATGGAAGGAGTGCAAAGTTTTATGGCAGTGTGCTAGTTCTTTTATTCTTTTAATAAAATGGCAGTGTGCTATTTTCTTATTTCAATTAAGTGGAAGTGTGCTATGTCAGATGTCCTTTGGTGATTTGGCTAGAGCAGAATGCTCAAAGTTTTTAAATGTTTACAAATTCGAGAAGTCTCTGACCAAGGATATATTGCAGGACAGAACTGTCTTTATGGCCTCTCTGATGCTCAGCACATAGTTTCTTCAGGAACCTCCTAGATAGACATGCCAAGGGAAAGCTCAATTCTATTAATGAGTTCATTTGTTTTTAAAAGCCTTTACTTTTTTACCACGGTTAACAAGATTACATATCATCTTTTTGAACTACTTTCCCCTTTCCAATTAAAAAATGGGCAGACAAAAGAAAATCAACTATAAATATAGGGGCAAGCACTTTATATCAAACATGAGAAGTTAAAATTTTGAATATTCAAATAACCTTTTCGAGTATATAGCCGGATAAAAAGCCTCTGACTGTCATTTGAGAGTAAAGTGAATGACTCTGTCAATGGATGAAACATTGTTTAAACTATCTGATGAAAAAAGTTTTAAAGAAAATAGAAGTCGCAAGTATTAATATTAATACCCATATAGGTTTTTTCATCTTCTGTTAGAAGGTGAATATTATTTCTTAACACCTCTTGTAGCATTAGACAAAAATTCAGCTGATACTTTACAGAAGAAGGAGGATTCCTGCTTGCGAATTCAACCACATGCTGAGCATTTCTCCATAAGCTTTTAAAAGTCTCATCTTTATACTCGCTTTCATCATCTGATGTTCTGTGGCACATAATCTGAATTGGAACCACATCAAGAGAATGTTTTGGAACAGAAGTGACATGTCCCTGCAACAAATTCCATAGAGAAAAATGATGAGGAGTTGTATCAAGTAGCTTAATCCTCTTTTTTTGGATTAATTAGAGCAATTATCAAATCTTCAAGGAAATTTATTCACCAAAGAAAACGAAAAGCAGGCAGCAACAGTCCAGCTCATGATTTTTCAAACTTCACTAGAAAAGACTAGGACAACGAGAGCACAACATAATCAAAGTTATACCTGACCAAACACATACAATTATTAAAATCTTCCACAGCTACATAACAACTGTTACTAAATTTCAACTTTTTAACTCAACTACATCTCTTGTTAGTATAGCAAGCTTGCTATGCAATAGGTTGTTTAAGAATTCTAGAACAGTGTTAGTCATTATGTAAATATAGTATTAAAGGGTTACAGTATTCAAGAAAATTTACACTTGGCTATTCATCGTCTTCAAGTTTAGATTGTTATTGTTTCAAATTTGTGGTGGCTGTTCGCTCAGGTTCTCAAGGGGTAGTTAGTTTGAAGCAACGTTGTTTAATTTCATATCATCACGGGATTTTTTTCTGGTCATCTGTTTAGTGATCTTTGTTCAATTTCTTTTGGGTGGCATTTCTTTTTCTTTTTAATACACTTTTCTATTTCCGGATAAACAAAAAAAATTATTTAAGAGAGAAGAAAGAATAGAAAGGAGGAGGTTATCATCATCAATGTAACATATAAAACTCTAAATAGTGAAACAAAATTACCAATGAATTAGTTCTCTTTAGTTTCTCTACATATTTGTCAAAGAAACCCACACAAACAAACCATGACCTGAAGATCAAAGAGAAGCCATCTTACAATCATACTCTAGAACACATCCAAGCATTCCTGATGCAGGACGCACCAGCGCATTTGGTTTGGTTTATTTTCTGAGTTGGCGCTGATTATATTATTTGATAACCTTCCTAGATCACAATTATTTAGGATTACTAACTTAATAAGTTTTTTACATTATTTAATTTTAAATTCAGACCAAGGGATAATTTAGTAATTTAATAATTTATTGGTCATCATTTGTATTTAGGCTTCAGATTATGTTTATTCAGGTGATAATTGGGTTTTGTTTTAATGCCTTTGGTTTCCCTTATGAGCTTGATAGTAGTACAGAGTCTTAATCTTCATAAAATTAGATTTAGGATTCCATTCCTAATTCTTGTAGGATAAGTTACCCTAGAAAACCCTAATTCTTACCCATTAAACTCGAGAACATGTACAGTATGCCACAACAAAGCTTTGCCTTTCTCACTAAAGTAATCAACAAAAACTGCTCCGACTCCAAACAATGGGCACCCAAGATTTGCCAATAACCCCTAATAATCTACTCAAAAAAGCAGTAGCTTCTGAACTAGAACAATCACATAATGCCCATCTCAAGTGCCTTCTATATCAATAATTTGTTTGACACAAGTATACATAACAAAGCCAAGGAGAAGCAATAAAGGCACAAACATAAACAATTCATTATTAGGCTAAAACTTTTAATACCTCAAATCTAAAGCCATATTTGTCAATTAGAGGAGATAGATATTGTGCTAGCTCACGGGGGAGAAAACCTAATAATTTACAGCATGCAGAATCTGCAGAAAAAACCTGAACCGAGAGGAGCAATCAGTTCCTTAAAATGATATATAGAAGATACAACTAGCTTATAGAGCCAAAAAGAAATGAACCTTGATGCCATTGGAGTCCTTAACATTTTGAGGGTCTCTCAAAAGAGAAATGGTAGCATCAGGACGTATTTCCTCTTGATCAGTATATCTCCGGCCAACAATAAAAGTTTCAAGTGTCACTCCAAATATGTTGGGTTTAAAATTAGCCATCCCCGATTCAGGCATCTCATTCTTCATAGACAAGGATGAGCTGCTAATTGTACAATCAGTATTGTGATTAATGCCCAGATTTTCAGTCGATTCACACTTGTTATTCTCAATTTCTTCCTGAGTAGCCAGCACAGGTGATGCATAATTGAGATTTTGTAAAGTATTGTCATAAGGATCTCTAAGGACCACAACATTGTCTGACTTCACTAAATCATCAGGAACAATTTTCACTTTTGATATCCGGCTGAAGTTTAACTGAAGGAGGGTGCGTTGTGTGAGCTTTCGTTTTGTTCCTCGGGATAGACATACATCTGAAACCATAAATTGACATGAGACCATTGTGATTCAAATGGGTTATTCCAAAAATAATATACAAAAGATAGACAAACTAACAAATTTATCGGATTATTACAAAAAAATGATTTCAACAACAAATTATTGAAGATCAAAACACTTGTTTAAATTTTTAGTTTTAGTGGATGCCAAAGTCCAATAAGCAAAATCATTTTCAAATAAACCCGAAGAGCAAAGGTACAAAAATAGTATTCAACATTATAAGTGAATCTTCTGTTTCTAAGCCGATTTTAGTTTCACACAGATATGCCACTTGCTTGGACTTATGTTCTTTAGATGTTTTACAGTCTTACTTTGATGTTTAAGTGTTTCTTAATTCGTTAGGACTTAGGAAGCCCAAATCCTCATTGAATAAGGACAGTATTACTTATGCTGGAGGGATAAGCATAGGAGATCTATTCAAAGAGCTATAATACTTTCTTTCAAACTTAATGTTCAGTTTTATGCGACTTCAGCAAATTGCTTTTTACCTAGTTGTGAGAAGAAATCAAACCCTAGGTGGGAATCTTCTAAGCTTCTATTTTCTGTTTCCTTCATCTCCTAAACCTGCCTGGATCTGATTTTCTTAATTCACAAGACTTTCCTTAAATAATTTTTTATACTCAACTATTAGTTTATGCTATGTGTACAACTATTATTTCGGTGTCTTGTAACGGATCATAATATTCATGATAATTGATAGAGTAATGGTACAAAATAAAAATGCAACAAACCATGGTTTAGTTCAAGTTTGACCTTCAACAGTAACAAACCGGACCATGAACACCCGCCTTGTTCTAGAATTTTACAATATTGCTATTTTTCTGCATCTGCATCATGTTGTATCCATGCCCCAAATATAACAAATGGTTCCTTGGGAGAATCCAACTGAATAACAAGTAACGACAAAGTCGTAATCACAGAAGTTTGGATCGTCCATGTGTGACAACAAAATTGAAAACTAGTAGGGGATCTGCCCACATAAATTATTCAAGAAATGTGGGGGGGGGGGGGGGGGGACTCAATATTTAAATTCAATATATGAACAAGAAAGAAAAAATTATGTCCCGTTAATGCAAAAGAAGCGCAAATAGATACCCCAGAAAAAGCTGCTTAAATTCCAAACAAAATGATGCAAATGTAAAAAATAAAAAATGGTTTTTCATTATTGAACCGAATGAAACAAGGACTGTAAATAAAACAAAATAAAAATAGCATACCAAGATGAGAGTTGATCTCGTAGCTATCCCCAGGAATCTTAGAACCACAAACAGGGCAATCGACCTCACCACGGGGGAAAATGCCATTTTGCGGCTTATTATTATTATTATTATTATTATTATTATCTGATGAAGGTTTAAATTGGTTCAAGTTAGCATCTTGCAATGGATCTTCCAGAGCCTTCCAGAAGCGACCATTATCAGTGCAGAGATTCAAAGATTGGCGATTGGGAAGGAAGCGCCTTCGTTTGCCGATCAATCGAATCAAGCTATCTCTGCCACTCAGCATTACCACTCCCACTGCTCCCTGGGATTAGGGTTTCGTTTTGGAGAAGGGTGAGAGAGGGATCAGAGAGAAAGAGAGAGAGTGAAATCAGATTTGCTGAGTGAGTTTTTCACTATTTATTTATTTATTTATTTTGGAAATGAAAAGTAAAACCCTTTCAAATTTCCCGCCTCTTCCACTATTTTATTTTGTCCAAAACTTTTAATTTTTAATAATTTATTAAAGTTGGTGATGTATAAATTATTTTTCAATTTTTTAATATGCTTGGATGTTTAAAGTTTTTCAAAATTGGAGAAACTTTGAAATGTTTCATAAAAATAAATAATTTAGTGTTTTGGAATAGGAGATGATAATTTCTCGCTTGGATGTTTAATAAGGTTTTAGTGAGTAAAACTTGTAGTGTATTTTTTCCTTAAAATGAGATAATTTTTTCTCCATTAAAATTTTTCTTACCATAAACAAATAAAGAAAAAAAAGATAATATCTCCTTTATAAAACTCAATAGGAAGATTTATTTAACACCTCATTTTATAAAACTCTCACTCAATAGGAAGAATTGCTTAATACATTCAGTGCTTGTCCGAATGTGTTTTTTTTTCTATTCTTAAAAAAAAACTATTTTTATTGTATTTTAGTATGTTTAAATGAGCTTTTATAAATAAAATAAAAAAGTTGAAACACTTAAAAAAACACATGTTGTGAACTTTTTTGATTAGATTTTGGTGCTTTAAAAAAAGTTATAACATAAAAAAATTATTCAAATATAAAAGATAATCTTCTTAAATATTGAACAAGATTTACTTTTAAAAAAAATAAAAATAAGGTTCTGTTTAGATAAATAGCTTATATAAGTACTTATTAAAGTAGAACTTATTTAATAAGTTATATTGTCATAAGTGTTGTCTAAAATAAGCTAAATAATATTTTGATAAACACTCTGAGAAGGGCTTTTCATAAACTATTTAGAATAAATATCGAGTATTTGAGAAATGTGCTATGAATTGTGTCAACCCTTAAGGTTAATTTTCTCAAAAATTATTATAAAAACAATTATTATCTAAAATATTTTTAGCTTTCACAAAAACTTATTTTTATAATATTAATTTTTTAACTTATGAAAATAAGCCTAAAATAGCTTATAAGGATTTCATAACTTATTTTAATAATCTCATTCAAACAAAATAAAAGTACTTCATAAGTTCTTACTGTAATAAATAAGTTCAAATAAGTTGCATATAAACTTATCCGGACAGGCCTAAAAATATCACTTTTTAAAAGCTCATTCAAATTAGATATTACTTTTTTTCATTTTCTTCCTTCCTCTCCATCAATGTTGCACATATGGTTTCCATGCACATAAAACTAGGTAATGAAAAATTGGTATTAGTAATACTAAAGACTCAATGCAAATCTCTAAACATTGATCGGGAACAGAAAAAATAGTCTCACATAGTCGGAGGTAGGGATGGCAATGGGGCGGGGCGTAGCCCCCTTCTTCTACTTCGTACTTGTGTGGGTATTCACTTTTAATTTTTTTATGAGTAAACGGGTATCCATAGATATTCGTGGATACCCATAAAATCATTAAAATAGAAAAAAAGAGAAGAAAGTTTAAAATAAAAAGAATAATAATAAATTAAATAAATTTTAATATGATAATTTATTCACTACAAACTAATTTAGTTCAACAACTTTAAATACTTAAAATTATATATCGAGTATCCACATGTACGAAAGAAACAACCCCTTCCCCCACCCCGTTTAATAAACGGGTGTTAAACTTCCGCCCTGCGATGAGTATTACTTGCGGGTACCCATGGAGATGGAAAAAATTGTCATCCCTAGTCGCAGGCATACTGCAAGATTAGGCTAGATTTTTCATATACTTGAATTGCCAAAAAAAAATCTCTTCATTTTCATTTGTTATCGTTGTCAAACAAAAACTTATTAACGAATAATAGATGGATTTAAATCTTATAAAATGATGTGTGTGCTTTAAAAAGTAAAATATAAGGTTGTATTTGCTAATAAAAAAAATTAAAGGAGTTGATTATCATATATTTATAATTTATTATATAAGTGCTAATAATTTATTAACAATATAATTTAATGGTGATTACAATGAAACCTTGTCAGTTGACGGCTTCTCCTACAAAAATTTCCCTTCAAAATTATTTTCTTTTCTGAGAGAAAAACTTTCACTCATTAACTATGTAGTGAGCCCGTAAAATGTGTCCAATATTTATGTGTTAATTTCTTTAAAATATTATGAATATTTAAAATAATATATACAATAAATATATCCAACTGTAAACACATGAAGGAGTCTTCTTGGTTCTTTAATGATGAACCTAACGAGGCTCTTCATTTCCTATTTTTTTTAGAGTTTCATTGCCTATCTCATATACGCTACTTCGGTAAATGGATATCTCAATCTCAACTCTCTAATTCCACGGCCGTCTATACATGCATCTCTGTTGTAGCTATTAAATGTTTTTTATGATGTTTATGCAATTGATTATCAAAGTAAGCTTAATCTTTTAAACGTGACTCCTCAATTCAAGTGTAGTGAATGATTACTTCCTTCTCTTTATGCTCATTTATCTATTTATCATCTTAACGCTTTTGCTTATTTAAATACATTATTAGGCTTTATTGTTTTACTTAAGGTAATCATTATAGTATACCACATTATTAGTTTTGAAACCCTTTTATTTATTTATTTATTTATTTATACATGATTTGAATTTGGATATATTCCTATATATATTTGTTCAAATAAGGTATGAAACTGTTAATCTCATAAGAATTTATAATTTAAAATCGTTGTTCTTTTCTTTCTCTTCATTCTAATATACTTTTCTATATTGTCAAAATGGGCTTCTTTGCAAGGTCCAATTGTCATCTCCACTTTAAGTGTTTTTCTTCTTATTTTCTGTGAAATATTCGTTTCTTTATTATACTTCGTTGTTGAAATATTTAATACTACTCTTTTTATATTTATATATATTTCTAGTCTTATGAAAAACATGTTCGTGAATTGGGAATATATGTTTTACAGTTTTGTATAATTTTCATTTAAATAATTAAATGTTAATGATCTTTCATATAAGCACAATGGTATTTTCGGGATGAGTATACTTTATTTGCAATTTTGATTTCTGATACCATTTGGATAAGTAGAATGAATGGTCAGTTTCCAAGTGGAAGTAGTTGTAGATTTCATATGGTGACAAAAGTAATATTTGACAGTAGTAAGGTACTCTGTTTTTTCTTTGTTTTGTACCATTATGAAAAAGTAATGAATGTTTGGATGCTTTTACTTGGGTTATTTTCGTCCTTGACAATGATGATTTTCTTTGTTTTCATAGAGATATGAAGAGGTTCCTTCAGCGATGGCAATGAGGCGGGTTGGGGCGGGTTTTTGGCCAACCTGACCCCGACCTGCACCCTTCACAAGAATTTTTAACCCGTCCCTACCCGCCCTGCGGATTTTGTAGACAAAAACTCGCATCCTACCCGCAGAAGAATAACCCTACCTGCACCCTACCCGCACTTTGAGTTAAATTACCTTATACAATTATCAATTAATTCTTAAAATTAAGCATTAACTAATTGAAATTGAAAAGCAAGTCCAAAATCCACAATTCAAACAAGTTAATCAATCTCAAAGTCAATAAATGAATCACATTATAAAACATATGTTTTCTTTAAGAAACGGGGGGCGGGGCGGGTGTACATTGAATCCGAACCCGCTCCGCCCCGTACTATAATCTAACCCGCCCCGCCCCTAACCTTTGCGGGATGAGTTTAAAATCCGCCCCATGCAGGGTGGGGCGGGGTGGGTACCCGCGGGTAGGGGTGAGATTGTCATCCCTAGGTTCCTTTGAGTTTCATTGAGAAATATTATAGCCAATTGGGTTTTGTGGTTTACCTAAATGACCCTAAAGGAAACTACTTCACAATTGGGTTTAAAAAGAGATCATCTTGTGGGCTTTTTAACCTCTGGCTGAAAGGAAATGTCCGCATTTTATGACCTCCCAAACAAATATTGGGGAGTCTTACTTTAGGATGACTATTATTGACAACAACAGGTAGCAAATTCATTACGCAGATTGCACAGTACAAGGGAACCAATTACATGTTGATGAAACTTCAGACGTTGATCCTATAATTCATATTGATTTCAATATCGTGTTAACCAAGTATATGGCTTGTGGAAGCCAATTGGTGAGAGGCACGTCGTTTTAAGCATGATTATCTGATTCTCTTGTTAAATTGATTACTTCTTGAAATTATTATTGATTTGTTATTCATTTAATATGTATTTTGTTGGTGATTTGTGGAATGCATAATCTCCCTTCAACTTTTGTAAAACATTATCAACAAAAGTTATAATACAATTATACTTGAGGGAGCTAATGGAGGTCTTTGGTGTTACAAATTAAATAAAAGCGCTAGGAGCTGTAATGAAGCTAAATTAGGAATAGGTTGGAGAAGCTTCTGCACATATAATCATTTAGAAGAAGGAAATATTTTGAACTTCTTAGAGCTTAATGAAGAAGGCAATTTCTATTAACTCTTTACATTGTTGTGACCATTAATAAGAGCGAATGACAACCCTTATTTCATATAGGATTGTTTTTACCTAAGCCTAATTTTACTAATGGACAACTTTATGTTCCTTTGTCGAGAGTCAAGTCCAGAAGTGGTTTGAAAATGCTAATATACAATGATGAAGGAAATCCATGTCTCAACAACCAAAAATTTTGTCTGTAAAAAAGTATTTCAAAAGATATAAAATGTATGACTTTGAACCCATTTGTTCTTAGTAATTTACTTTCTTCTTATGGTCCCTTTATAAATAATTGAAATCTGTTACTTTGATTTTTTTTAATAGGAAATGTATTCAGAATTGCATTATAGCTATTTGATGTTATTATATTATATATAAATGATTGCAAATTGTGATTGCCAAATATTAACCCCGAACACTATGCACGATAGGAACTAAGAAGTTGAATTTTGGCATCCTCTTAGAAACATATAAATCGCATATAAGATGATTTATTAACGACAAGCAGTTATTTTACATTTTTTGTATTTTGTTTCTTTCTAATTCTTTAAATTATGTATGCATGAGTTTTTAGAATCTATGTATTTTTAGTGTAACCACCGAGTCCTTTTTTGAATTACATATCGCAAGTAATGTATTAGATCAAGCCTTTTATTTTCATATTTAATATCTATTAAGTTATTGTATACAGATTATTGAATTCCATCCTTTGACCTTTATACCATTACTGACAATACTTATTTTATATTTAATAGAAATTGATAAAAAGAATTAATTCAAAATTCTATTATTAACTGTGCATCGCACAAGTACAAATACTAGTTTATAAAATTATAAACTCATAGTTTTCACATCATTAGTTATAATTTTTTACGCTTTATTCTTTAAAGTGTATCATTCACTTTAGATGATCCAAATTCCTAATAGCCACATATTGTTCTTGAAATTCCTAATTTGAGTTTTTTTTTCTTGTATTTTCTTTATATGTACTTATTTAGGGGAGAAAATTACAAAAAAAGAAAATGATAAAAATACTTTCAATATAGAATAATTAACTAATCAAGTGGTTAACTAAGTCATATTAGTCATTAACCACTATTTGAACATTGTTAACCAATTATAAATATTTTTACCAAGAATTATTTTCTTATAATTTTTCAAGAAATAAAATTAAGCTGATAAAATATTAGAGTTTAGAACTTAAAGTGAGGAAAATCTCACTATAAAATATACATTTTTGGTCTTTGTGAATGAAAATGCACACTTAAGGATCCAATAGTTCCACCTCTACAAAAGTATATTTAAATAATCAATGAAGGTTGACTCAACTAATAAAATTAAAAGTTCTTGTTGTGACTTATGACATGTCTCAACTATGACATGTCCTGCATTAGAAATAAGACAACATCCCTTCTCCTAAACTTTTTTTGATAAAACAAAGCAAAAATAATATTTTTATAGCAAGAAACATACTTAATCGTTCACAAACTAAAATGGCACGTTTGGGACTAAGCAAACCATGATCATCAATGCAACAAAACACTTTATGAATCCACTCGTTATTGACGAAATATCTCAAAGCAGCCTGGGAACTTGGGAAGTGTGGATGAACATAGCAACTATCTTAATCATTAATCAAATCAAAGCTTTGTTACAAAGAGACTTCTTTAGTGGTGAATTGGGTTTGGAAAACTTGTTTTACAAAACTGCTTCTAAAGAAAAATTCTCAACTAATAATTAAAGCTATCTGAATGAGAGATGACATAGATTTATAACCTCAAGTCAAAGTGCACACGAGAATATTAAAAACAAAAAACTTAAGAAGATAAATAAGATGAGAAGTGCTTTGAAGTAAATGCTACTGCAATTATCTCAGATGTAGGGTTGAGGGATAGAGAGTACGGGTCTCTTTGGTTCAATGGAGGGGAGAGAAGGGGAGGGGAGGAATTTTAATTTTGTATGTGTTTAGTTAAATGAGGGAAAAGTAGAGATTTTAATGGAAAAAAAGTATAAATTTATTTTTTTTTACACAATTATAACATTTAATGTAGCATTTAATTTAGGGATATTTTAATCCATTTTTAAATATATATTCTCTTCTTTTCAAATCTCCCAACTTTTGAAGGGAAACTAAAATTACATCAAGAAAGATTTTGCTCCCCTCCCTTCCCCTTCAAAAAATTAAACAAAACATATAAAATTAAAAAATATTCCTCCTCTCCCCTCCCCTCCAACCAAACACTATGTAAGGCAAGAAAGATGTATCCTGTTTTAGTCACTTATTTGTTACCTGAGTTCAATATCCAAGAAGTTTCACTTAGGATTGTCCACTAAAGATCAAAGTTTTTGTAATAAAGGGTAACTTGACTAGTATTTCCCTGATCTTTACAAGGAAGCTAGGATTATGTGATGAAAATTCAATTTCTCACACCTCCATTTCCCATTCCCCTTAGATCCAATAGGACATCCCTAAAACCAAAAAAGAAGAAAAAAAGAAAAAGAAAAGATCAAGTTTATTTAAGTGCAGTACCCTCCATGGGCTAGCGTCAACCTTTTTGCTCCCCATAATAAGACTAGCCAAATCTACTTTTACAACAAAGTACCTGACGCCGCTATGGTATAAAAATAAAAACTTTGAACAATAGGTAAAATTCCTAACGTAAAAAGATTTTTTTATTTTATTCTCAAAATAGTAAGGTGAATAAACAAGTTCACGGCAATTCAAAAGCCACTCTTTCCTTTTCCAGCGTTCACAGTTGAGTATTGGAGAAACTAATGGTTTTAGTTTATCCTAATAAAACTGAAAGAAACAGCATCTCTACAAAATTCACTGCCCAGTCGTTTTTAATCAGACTGGCTTGGGCAATACTTATAATTGACGGTGTGTACTACTTCTGAACAGCCACACCAACTTGTGAAGACTTTCCCCCTACAATGGGTCCAATCATCTATATTTTACTAGTGATCAATAAAAAACAAAATAAGGCTTCTTCTTGTTAGCTACTTGAACGAGTTTGTTGTACTATTGCATCTGTTGCACTGCGAGTTCTTGACAGAAATGGAGCATAGACACCTGAAAACCTCAGCCCAAACAAGCCAGAACTAGAACCATTGGTTTTGTCTTCTGTAGGAGGAGTCTTGTTCGAATCCGCATGACTACTAGAGAAATTTATCACCTCTGAAATCCGACTGTTCTCCTGAAGAGACAGATGCACAAATATAACATGATAAAAAAAGCAAAAGGGAAAGAAAAAGATGAGAGGCTCATGGCGTATCACTGAGACACAGCAAAACCAAGGAAATAAAAATTGAAATTAACTAGGAAGACACTTAAAGAACCAAATTGTAAGGAGAGACTTTTTCTTGCAAAAGCACAGCAATAAAAATATAAATGGGTTTGGAAGTTTGTAAAGAAAATATTTCATTTCAACAATAATGAGCACAAACAACCTTGTCAACTATGTCAACCATAAACTAATACACTACCACCAATTATCTTTTTTTAAGGTAACAAAAAAATGATAGTAAGGATAAGTTACTCTAAGACTACCAGTTAGGACATTAGTGGCATGCTTGGAATCCCAAAGGGTACGCAGGGGCCCACCCAAAGGATTACCTCCAAGTGTTTCTCCAAGAAAGGAGGCTACTCAACTAGCCCTTGGGCATCGGGGGATATCTCTGGGGAGGGATGACCACCTAGTGGGACTACTAGTTGAAGGGGGGATTCGAACCCATGTACATGGGGAATGCAGAGTCTTATCCACATCCCTTCAACCAATTGAGTTGGCGGTCAAACATAACCAAGCATCACTAAAGGAGATATGTCATGTAAAAACCAACTATTCCCTCTTCACGCCTCTTCAGTAAATTATCTCAATCAAGGAAATCAGAAAAACCACAAACCTGGTAAGGTCCAGCAGAATACGATGGAGATGGTGGATCAGCTGACAAAGTTGGAGGCAAGGATCCAGTCTGTTAACAAAATCAAATGGTAGGTAGTAAATAATAATCAGCAAAACAGTAGCAAGGCTGCAGTAAAAGCTTTCAATTAAAAAATAAGCAACATTAAAAAGGCTGCAAATCCCTAACAGTTGGCCCAGATATGAGAACAAAATTAGAATTTTCTATACATTTTTAGATTATTGATTTAATTCATGAATGCAACAAAAGAAGACAAGTGCCATAAATCCTCATTTATGGTGATAAACACTGAATAGCCACATATTCACTAACTGAAGCTAGTAAGAAGGATAGATAGGAAAGGAAAATATATCAAATATATGCTCTAACCAGTAATGATCACAAATATATTATGTATTATGTTGCTGAGATATTCTCGATATCCAAAAGCACAAATATAATACAGGTCAGGTAATTTCCCCCCTTCTTTTTCAAGACCATTGTGGGAGAGAAAGGAAGCTTGATCCAAGGATGGGCCTATTTGCACTTCCAATTATATATTCACACTCTCATTTAATTACTTACAATTGTAATTACCAAAAATACCCTTAATAACAGCTCTCCTTTCTAAGTCAAACTTTCTTTTGTTTACACTTTTAATTGTTAATTAATACTTTTAACTTTAAAAGTTATTTATTAAATAATTAATTTTAATTAAAAATAAAAATCACATAATTTATAAAATTCTGATTAACCATTGTGTTTTTTTTTAAAATGTTCTTATAAATCCAACCCAAAACAAAAGTGTTCTCATCAATTAAAATTCTCCATAGAATATACTTATAAGTTATAAAGATCGGGGAAACACTTCTAAAAGAATAAAATAAGAGGACCCAGTTTAATAATAAATAAAACTAATAAAATTTGTTTTATATTATTATTACTAAAATAATAAGAGGCAAGCGAGAGGCAATGCTATACTTTATTCATATACCATGAATATTGAAGTTAAACAATATTTATTTTTGTAGCATATGATAATATGAATTTAACCAAATTTAAGTCAAGAAATTTTTTTGATCTATTCACATGAAATGGGTATTACTTAAATTTACTTGAATTCACTTTATCATGACTTTGACAAAAGCATTTAAATTTTTTTAAAAAACTTCAAATTTAATAATCATATATGAAAGTATGTCTATAATTTATTACTTCAATTTTCTTAAGTAATAATTATTTATATACTCATAAGAAAGTATGCATTTAACAAAGTTTAAGTAACAAAAAAGGGATTAGATTGATAAATAAAATAACAGAAAAATATTAAAATTTAGAGCGTAAATGGATAAGTGGTAATAGAATGAAATTTTACTTTTAAAAAATGAAACTACTTAATTAAGGGCATTTAAGGTAATTGGTGTCATAAGTAGTTAGAAGATGGAATGAAGATTATTTTCAATCAAAGTTATGGCTCAAAGTGAAAATGAGTAAATTTTGTTTTCCACGTTTGCATGTTTTTGTAATACCAAGCAAGTGTAAAGTAATCCCAAATTTTCTACCCACCCACATTCCACCTACTCTATCATGCAGACCCTAAGACAGATCTGAGATGCCCAGGAAATATAAACATCACAGACTAGCACTGGTATAAACTAATATCTCTATATATATGTATCATATTGATGTCTTGTATGATGATAGAAGTTACCCTTGATGAGGGCGTAACAGATGGTGGCTCAAGAGATAGCCTAGAAGGACCTGACTGTGTAGCCTGTATAATTCAGATAACAGAGTTAACACAGGAATAAGTTTCAAAGAAAAAGAAGGGACTGAAATATAAAAGCCAAACTTAATGCCTGTATGTGCATTCTTAGGGTTATAGTTTGATGAATAATTATAGGAGACTTGAGAATGTTTTTAGACTTCAATTGCTTGAGAGAAATGACTCTCAGCTTCTCATTTTATAGATAGAAATTACAGACAAGGTATGGGTAAACTAAGATAATATACATAAACTAAGCTAACATGCTGCTAGGTTGGAGATAACCTCAGAAGCAATCGCTTACTGATTGAGATGACACTTTACATAATCTGTAAAGTAACACTTTACGTATAGAGATTATTCTCAACATAATGTTTATATTCTAACACTCCTCAAGCTAAAGCTTACGAACCTTGCTTGTTACAAATAAACACACTGTAAGAACATAAATATGGGACCCCTAAACCATGGCTGTGAAGAGTCTGAAGACAACTCAGGGATGCTATGATGATTGCTGGAGAGGTAATACATGAATTGAGCTTTGCTGGAAGAATAACTCAGCAAGACGGCTAAATGACACAGCCTGAAAAGCTCGTTTGGAATGTTGCATGACCAAGGAGGAACTTACGCTGGAATGATGGGCAGCTGTAATTTCCTAGTATGCAATCATAGATTGCAAAATCCAATCAACACCATCTTCTCCAAAGAGCATTTAGAAGCTTCAAACAGACCTCAAACTTGAATTTAGGAGACCCTCAAAGAACACCACCTGTATGATCTTCGGTGGAAATTGGTATTTTGGATACTACTGATAGTAGATTCAGAGGGCTGGTATGATCTTCAGCCAAAAGAGTTCACCACCGGTATGATCTTCGGTGGGTATTTTGGATACTACTGATAGTAGATTCAGAGGGCTGGTATGATCTTCAGCCAAAGGAGTTCACCACCGGTATGATCTTCGGTGGGTATTTTGGATACTGCCAGGAAAAATTCTCCACCCATATGATTCTTGGTGGGATAGAGATTTACAATTCTGGATGCTGTACATGCTGTATTTCAGCAATAGAATGCATCCAAGAGGTATAATATCCTTGAACCATCCCGTTAATTTTTTTCAGGAGAGTCGAGAACAGACTTCAATGAGAACTTAGAATAACTACCAACTCACTAGGTTGGCAGCAAATCACCAATGCAGCAGCAACAATGCAACCAAACTGAGAATCCAAAAGACAAAGGGAACATAATTTGAACCATCTCAGATCAACAGCAGAAATCAGAAAAATGTGTGCACATTCAGGCGCACAATAGCACAGGTGCTCTATTCCTCGCACCTAGCCTCCAGCAGCCATGCTGCCCAAATCAGAGGAGCAGAAGGAACAGATGGTTGTATCAGAATGGGTGGTACACACCCACTTTACCCAGATCTGTGGTGGGCTAGAATCACTGCCACACCTCACTAGAATAAGTGGACAGACTCCGCAGAAGCAGAGTATACATGCCAATTCTGTGCTTTGTCTGAGCCAACAGAGGATTCTGGTTCTGGACAAAGAGATGAGTGAGGGAATTTAGTTAACTTTTCTCCCCCTCAATGCCATAGTGGCATTGGAAAGGGCAGATTTTGAATAAATGGACAGCCAATGCTACGGGCCACCCATGTGGCATCTGTCTTTTGGCAGAACATTTCTTTTACTTTTGGGTTCTCCAAAAAAAAGAAAAGTCCGACTACCTTTTGACAAAGAGAAATTAATGGAGGGGTCCACCACTTGTTGAAAAGAGATTCCCACCCAAGCTTAACAGCACATGGCATGTCAGCCCATCTTTGGGGATGGGTTCAAGGAGTAGTGGCAGGAAATGGATGCAGCAGTCATTGCATTTTTGCAGAAGCTGTGTGGCCAGCAAAATCCCACACAAGCTGCAGGTGGCAATTTTCTCCCACAGCGGAGCTTTTGCTCCATTTTCCTGATATTTAGCTTCAAGACTTGTCCTCAGCCTTATTAGAGCTTGAACTTCTGTCTTTGGCCACCTAGAAGAGCTCACTGGAGTAGCAATGCAGAGGCTAGACGCAGAGGAACACTGTCAGAAGCAACCTGAATACCCAGAAGACTACCCTACTGCAGTGGCATCAGAAGAGAAGGGAGAAACCCTCAACAACGATTCTGAATTTCTGAGAACTGACTCAGATTTAGAAATAAATGGAGAAACAGAAGATGAATATACAAGGGTTCCATGAACTCAACACAGCAGAAAAGGAGAGAGACTCCTCAAGGTGGATACCATGATGAATAATTAGAGGAGACTTGAGAATGTTTTTAGACTTCAATTGCTTGAGAGAAATGACTCTCAGCTTCTCATTTTATAGATAGAAATTACAGACAAGGTATGGGCATACCTAAACTAAGATAATATACATAAACTAAGCTAACATGCTGCTAGGTTGGAGATAACCTGTAAAGCACTGCTTTACAGATTGAGACGACACTTTACATAATCTGTAAAGTAACACTTTACAGATAGAGATTATTCTCAACATAATGTTTATATTCTAACATAGTTAAATACAATATCTACTTGGCCAATGAACAAAATATACTGTTAAACTAACACCAAGAATTCCGATTAATTTACAAGAAAATATACTTCATTTCTAGTTTATAATAATAGTTTTACAAAAAGGGGATAATTGCATTGATAAATAAGCCTGGAAAAGAAAACTCTTACCCTGGAAGAGGGTGAAACTGGTGGTGGCCCAAGAGCTGCCTTGGAAGAACTGGATGAAGATGCCTATAGAATTAAAAATATATGTTGTTAATATAGCAAATAAACGGAAAGAAGATAATTAAAAGCAGATCTCAACTTCAGACTTTGAAGCAAAGCCAGGCAGAGAGAATCCATTCATAAAGAAAGTTCAGTTCATGCCTGAATATGCTCTGTGGTTCTGCTATTCTCCAAACTCAAGGTAAATTGACACAACTTATTTACTCCTTCAGTTGTGGACACCTACGCAGATAGAAACAGTAAATCATCGGTATAAACAATATCATTCCCCTTAAATAAAGACAAGAAATCTTTTAATTAAATAATGCACAGTGACTTAAATTTAATTGATAATACCTGCTTCCCTTCTATTTCTTTGATTTTGGATTCCTGAGAAGCAAAGTAGTCAGGCTTAAGTTAAACATCCAGCAAAAAACTTAAGGAAATATCAAAATTCTTGCAACTGAGTTACCAGAACATGGACTGCAACACGAACAGACTTGAAATCTCCACTTATTGTATCTGCTTCCCGTTGTATTACAGAGACCTATAACAGAAGATATTCTACTGTTAAACAACAAAGAAGCCAAAATTATACATCCTAAATTCTTTACTCACCTCCTCCCTGGTATTTTCAGAAAGGGCAGCACATTCATCTAAACTGCTATCCAGACGGTTCATTCTTGCAGATAACTTCTTCTTGGCCTCCTGAAACCATTGCAAATAAGTAAATATGCATCCTTAAGTATTCCATGTCCATGGTAAAACAAACATCAGAGTTATTCTCAGTGTCAGATAAAGAGAGTCAGAAAAGTAAATTAAGCAGAATGCAAACTTTAAAAGACCATTATTATTATTGTTTTTGATAGAACAGAGGAAAGATCTTTTCAAAATTAATTTTATTTGAAATACAGGAAATATTGACTTGTTCAATAGTGGAACCATACCAATGTTCATGATGAAACAGATAAATGCAAGTTATACATTTAACACAGTCAAAGAAAGTATTTACATGAATAAGATTAATACACAGAGGCTTGACAGAGAAATCAAGATGGAAGATCATTTGAATGCTGTTATGAAAAAGAGAATCAATTGGTGATGAGTAAAAATCAACTAAAAATCAATTAACTGCTCATGGGCTCAATATATTAATAAGAACAACCCAAGATACTCATCAAGTTCATTATGTCATAGTATCTTCTAATTTAAAAGCAACAGAATAGTAATACATGTGTATCATTAAGGGAAAAAAATGCTGATTTGGCTCCTTGACATTTTATTATATGGCTATACTCCAGCTAACAGAAAGTTATCATTTATCATCACTAACAGAAAATGCCTGGGTTTTGACACAATCTAAGAAGGACAAACAACACAGTAAAAAAAATTACCTCAATTGATTCATAAAGCTTCCCCAGCTGATTACCTATAGATGTGCAAGCATCAGATAAACCCCGCCTTGTTGCAAACATCATATCAGGAAGTTTCCATCCCTGAAAACATACAAAGGCCATAAAACTCAATCAACCAGCTGGAAGGAAAAGAAGAAATATTTCTACAAAACCTACTAACAAAACTATCATCTCCATGGAGAACAGATTTGGACATAGGAAGGTAGGATTATGGTAAGAAGTGATTAGGAAGTGGTTCAATAATTTTTTTTTCCTATACACAGTATTTAGACATTTAAACCATAACAAATGTCAAATTATTAAAAAATCTAGACATTAAGTCAATGAGCAACCAGCTGTCTGTCATAAAACTTTAGCATAACTAAATCCATGCGCACCTATCAACTAAATATCATCCAATTACAAGTAGTGCAAAATTGATTCTGCTCCTAATTACATGGGAAATATTAGATAACAGCATGACTTGAGCTCTGTTAGAATATCTTAGCATATCTTCAGAAGATCTTTATAATATATTGTGGAATCAATTAGTCCTCTAATTGAAGAAGCAATCTTAGGAGTTGTTTCCTAATTTCATTATGTTTTCTGATTTGTTTCCTTATTTAATTAGGGTTAGGAGTCTTATTGCTCAATGGGCTCGTACTAATAGTACTACAATAGTACTTGACCTAATTATTACTATAAATAGGTGTCAATGCTTTGTATTTTACAACATATCAAATCAATCCAATCTCATATTATTCATTAGCATTCCTTCTCTCTTTTACTCCTTCCCTACCTAAACCCTATAATTTCAACATGGTATCAGAGCGGTAACCCTCTGCGACCTAATCCCATCAATATTCCATTACCGAGTACCTAAAAGAATTCAAGAACTCAATGTCTCTGTCTTTCTCATTGGTTGTGCATCAATTCTGGCTACCAGAATCCTAGTTTTTCCTTATACTTGCTGCTGTTCTGCACTATTTCTCTTTTTAGTGACTGTCACCGACGTGTGAAAGCGCTTCTAGCCTTTTTTCCGTCGGTTTTTTATCATCCCCATTATGGTTTGCCTTTATTTGATGGGTTTGCTACTGTTTGGTTGTTGTTGCGGCATGACATCATATATTATGGTTGTCGTTCCTTATTTGGGTCTATTTACACTTAGCTTTCTTGTTGTTTGCCTCTATTTGGCTTCGTTCATGCCGTTTGGCTTTTTTGCCTTTGTTTTGCTTTGTATGCCCCTATTTGGCAATGTTTGGTGGCTTTGTAGCCTTGTTCATGACCCTATTTGATTGTTTGGCTAAGTACTTACAAGGTTTGCTTGGTTTTCTTCCAGCCGCCCACTAACAAATCATATCGGTGGTTATTTTTGCTATCTCACTAATGAGTCATACTAGTGATGAATTCTCCATTGGTTGCGATTCACACTAGTTTTAGTCTTAATTTCTATGGTTGCGACTCACACCAACTGTAATTTCAATTTTCAGATTTTTGAGTCTCCTAAATTTTCCTACTGTTTAAAGCTTCCAAATGTTGTCCTTGATGAACTTGGAGAAGTTTGAGCCTTGTTGTGCATCATGATTGCTTGCCAGGAAATTTTCGCTTGTTTCAGTGATGTCTCTTCCTCCTTAGTCATGTAACATTTCAACCAACCCAGCCGTCTTGCTGAGTTGTTATCTTTCTAGCAGCGCTCATTTTATATATTGTCTCTCCAGCATCTTCAGCATCCCTGAGTTGTCTTTCGAGCCATCATTTATGGAGTCCACATTATTTTTATGTTTAGTTCTTTTAGTGTGTTTATTTGTAACAAGCTTAAAGCTTAGTAAGCTTTAGCTTGAAGGGGAGTGTTAGAATATCTTAGAGAAGACCCTTATAATATATTGTAGAATCAATTAGTCCTCTAATTGAGGAAGCAATCTTAGGAGTTGTTTCCTGATTTCATTATGTTTTTTGATTTGATTCCTTATTTAATTAGGGTTCGGAGTCTTGTTGTCTTAGTGTGCTTGGGCTTGTACTAGTAGTACTACAGTATTACTTGACCTAATTATTACTATAAATAGGTGTCAATGCTTTGTATTTTAAAACAGATCAAATCAATCCAATCTCATATTACTCATTAGTATTCCTTCTCTCTTTTACTCCTTCCTTACCTAAACCCTATAATTTCAACAAACTCAAAAAGAAATAGGGAAGCCTACTTTCAGAAAAGAATGAGAAATGCAGTTTGGCTAAGTTAAATTGAACATTAGACCATTCCATCCACACAGAAAGAAACTGCAACAACCAGACAGCCATGAAAGCCGTTTGAACAAATCCCGACACAATTGAAAGAGAAAGCCATACCAAATTTTTTTACATATCTTGCAATGTTAATAAACTTTCAAACACATCCTTGACACTTATCATGAGGATATATAGCATACACCACTTATTAAAAGCACCAAACATTTAAATTCAGCCACACAAGCTTCCTACAAGAATGTATCACTAGAGCATCTCAATAGTTAAATCAACAATTTACAGAAGAAAAAGAAATTACCTTCCACCAAATGTAGCCATATCCTACCACAACAATAACAATCACTGTTACATATTTTCTTGCACCTGTGCATTGCCAAAGCAAGTCAGAAAATAACACAAAATAAGAAATAAGGAAACTTTGCTTAAGCTTATATGAATTATGCAAACACCCTAAAATCAAAACCAGTAATCCCAAAGTTTGCAAATTAACATGTTAGCATTTATTAAATTCCTGAATAAATAACCAAAGGACCCTTTAATGTGTAAAAGAAAGTAGCTAACTAGAACCTGTTCCACTTGTATTTACAATAGTGATTGATCTATCTCTAGCAAGAAGTTGTAGTTCCTGCCGAAGGCTGTTAACCTGTAGACCAAAGGTTTAATCAGCATTTTCAATTACACTCACATTGCTATTATATATTTACAAAAATACCATTTGCTTTAGTAGCCAATTCAACAGGGGAAAATAGCAATCCTTCTATTTTAACTACTAACACTTAACTCTTTCTGTATGAAATATGGTCATGCTTTTATTCAATTCTTTGAATGTGAGAAAAATATTTATATAGCTAATAGCTGGAGAATTATATACAGCTTCTTAAAGAATTGTCTTGCACACCCATCCACCCCTTTTCCAGATAGTACATATGGAGACTATAAGGAGTTTAAGCAATTACATTTTTAAGTATAAATGACAGAAGAGTTTAGTTCACAAAATATATATTTTCCATTATCTACATGTAAATTTACAATCCCTAACTTCTTAAACAAAAATCCCTAGTTTTTCCACACACTATTATGTACTCTATACTACGATTCACAGATAACAATGAAAATACTAGTTACTGTAACTTCATATGTTCCCCAAAGCAGCCCCTGCGGGTGCTTTAACTTCAAATAATTAATCTAAACTGAAATAAGATTCCACCACCATCCTGCCCCCCAAAACAAATGCTAGCATAACATCTTATATGATCAAACTCCTGTTGTCTATTCAACTTATAATAAATCAGATCAACACTAATAGCCGACAGTCCAACAGGACGCAAAATGCCCAACAATGAATAAATAGGACTCAGCACAATCTTGCCAAGCTCAGGCCATATTAAATTTTGGTATACCAATTGTCATAACTCCCTGACAGTAACATGTCTGTTGCAAAGAAGCCAAGCCAGATATGTATCTTTTGTGAGAACCCAACTCACCATACGTTCTTTCATAGTTATGACTTGTATGATGCTATATGTTTCCACGTAGCGTAAGTTTTGCTAAATCATACACGACTGACTACCTACTTTAGAATGGTGAAACAGAAAAAATTGTATAGATGCTATCTATCAAAGTACTTTTGACCTGTTTCAACTTTGAAACATGCAAATGAAGCGATTCTCACACAAGTACAGTGCTACATGTTAGCATATACATAAGTACATAGGCATATATAAAGTACACGTTCAAAATATAACTTCAATTGTTATCACATAAGGCATATACACAAGTATATAACCATATGCATATGCTCAGAACTCGAGTCTCTTATAAGATTCACTAAATGATGTAATGCATGTTGCATGAGACTACACTTAACTGTACTAAAAATTATTCATAATTAAAATCAAATCAATCAATAATCAAAAGACAACAGCAACATGCAAACCTGGGCCATCAAAGCATCATTATGTGGCTTTTTAACAGTTGGAGCAGAATCATTGCTTTTTAGTTGCTTCAAAACAACCTGGAGTCCCAAAAAGAAAAATCAGTCTAGAATCAGAATAGAGCCTGAATCGTTAATGACCAAGGATTGATGATAGCTACCATTAGGAATTTGGACCCAAGAACCAATATATAATAACAACCAGAATATTGCCAAACTTGAGATTTTTTAGATGCAACACAAATTACTGAACTTCTCCAGAACATACAGCAATAACCAAGCCTTATCCCAATTTACCAAAAGGTGGGGTTGGCTACATGCACCAATCAACGCCATTGGGCTCTGTCAAAAAACCAAAGTTTTAGTAAAACCATTTAGTACACGGTCTTTTTAATAGTATCTCCTAATGTTTTCTTAGGTCTTCATCTACCCCTTTCAATCGAACTATCTCACATTTGATCCATTTTTCTTACTGGAGCTGCTATTGGTCTTCTTATCACATAAACAAACCACCTTAGGCAAGTTTCCATCATCTTCTCATCAATAGGAGCTACTCCAACTTTCTACTAGATACTTTAGTTCCTATTCTTTTCTTTTGAGTCTGATAGACCCTTTGCAATCACAAATTACGCCTAAAGCATTTCTCCATTTCATCCACCTAGCTTGAATCCTATGCGTGACATCCCCATCAATCTCCCCATCACTTTGTATCATGGATCCAAGATACCTTAACCATACAACTTGTGGTATGATGTGATCCACAGTTTTCACCTTCAAAACATTGTTAACTTGCAGCTTACTAAACTAGCATACCATATACTTCATCTTACTCCTACTTAACCGAAAACCCTTTGATTCCAAATTGTAAAGTTTAGCCAAAAAAGCATGACATAGGCAGAGTTCTGAACTTCTCCAGGACATAACAGAGAAAAACCAGGAGCTACAAGCAATTGTTTGCAGATGAAAACTTTAATTAGCATCTCATATATCTTAATATAATATATATGGTTATAAGCGATCACACAGTTGGAAAAGTCTTGATTAAGCAAATAGTACTTCTATAATTCTGCTGGTGGCGGGTGTTGTAGCCATTTACTAATGTCACATCCTAGCTGTTTTTCTCAGACTTACAGTGTGCTTAGTTACAATCAAATTGATTTCTGAGTTAGTCATTTTCTTCAACATTTTCTACTTTTATAAAGTTCGGCATCTCAGCCTATGTTCAAATGCCTACAGAAAGAGGAAAAAAGACAATTCACTAAAATTTTACTTACCAAACTAAATTCATCTTGAAGGGTCCCTACAGATTAGATTTCCTTGAACATTAACTTCTATTATATTAATCAGCATCTCAATCATACTGCTTTGGACATCGAAAAGATGAAAATTGCATTTTATATATGAAACATGTCCTGTTCCTAGATCGCCTTGGTGAACAGAAGGGAGGATGAGAGAGATAACACAGCTGTTCAAATTAAAAACATATGCAACCTTCCACCAAAGAAAAAAAAATGCATCTATCAATCTGTACCACTAGCATATTACATGCATACATCCTTCACCAGATGTTTACATGCATGTATGCATTGTGTTGTTAATAGTTAACACCACCCAGTCTATGAACAATGAAAACAGCAGTACCCAGAGACAAATTGTGCTTAAAAAACTAACCTTGAAAGCACCTGAGACAAAACTAGAGACATCTGGCAAGCGCCCTTCTTTTGCAATTACTGAACCAACAATACCTAAAAAAGACAAAGGATTTCATTGGGTCAGTAAAGCATTTTCCTAGCCCATCATAAGCTAGAATACGGAATTGGCACCTAAAAAATAAACCTTGGAAAGAATCACCAGTATCATATTCATATCATATACTACCATTCCTATAAATAATGCAAAATTCTGGTTTCATCGAAAACCTATAATTTTTTTTCCAAAGCAGATGCCAAGACTAAATGATGCTAAATCACGATTACATGTAATCAGACTAGAAAAACAAGGAAATCAAAGAGTTACAGAATACAAATTGGGGAAAATTCGAAGCTCGAAAAGGAATCAGAGTGGAAATCAGAGAGAGAAGTGGAAGTGGGTGATAGTGTAAAAACCTGCACCAACGAGAATGGTGAGCTTCGCTAGTGGAAGAGCCATGGTGGTGGTCACTCAGCAACTAGTGCGCTCTGTGGCTAAGCATGTAGTGCGAAACGCAGGGTTTCAAAGCGAAACGCAGGAGTCCAAAGCTTCAACGATGTGCGCTCGCTAGAACAAACAAAAACGCCTCCTTTCTATGACTCTTTTTGTCTCGCCGAGGGTTAGGAACTTAGAATTGCTTATTGGCAAGGCAACAAACCCTTGTTGGCCACTTTCGATTGTCAATCCACCTTGGTTTTTCCGCAAACGACATAAAGTTCTAAATATACATAGTATAATAGTATTTATTGAAAAAAAGGGGATTCTTTCTTGCTTTTAAAAAGATATCGATGTTTTTATTAATTAATATTTAATATCTAATAATATATCTTGTTTAATAAAAATATAAATAAAATAATTATATTTAAATTAAGTAAAATATTTAATTAAATATTAATCATTAATTATAAAATAATATAAATACTTTAAAAAAAAGTATTGAAAAAAGTTCTTATTTAAATATTTATATATAAAACCATATTTTCCACATGCTAGGTTTACGTGAATGCCCTTTCTTTAAAAAATTTAAATCAATTAATTTGTGTAATCAGAAAAGTGTGTACGTGTAACAATTAAAACCAAAAGAGGAAAGGGAAAGCGTGCAGTGTGTACGTGATGAAACTGGAACTGATTGAGGTGCATAGGAAATCTAATTTCTAACCTTTATTTTTTTTTAGATTTAACTAAGTAAGTTGAAATAGAGGGAAATTGGAAAGTCACTTATAATTGAAAAAGGTTAGAAAATTCTATAAAAAGAGAATTTATGGGGATTTTGAAGCATCAAAGCACTTTATGGGTTAGGGGTCCATTTAGATTAGATGGTAAAAGAATTGGTTATAAAAAAATTATGTTGAAAGAATTTGACTTACATTTGGTAATGATATTTGAGAAGTAATTTTAGAAGAATTAATTTTGAATGAGGTAAAGTAAAACTACTTCTAAGCATGAAATTATAAAATATATATAAAAAAAGAGTTATATGTCACTGTTGGTAGTAATAAATTGAGACCAAAAGTGTAAAAGAACATATAACAGTACATTATAATTAGCTATTCTACTTATATTTTGTACGAGTTATTTTATATTTTTTTATTTAATTTTTTATTTATAATCATTATTTTAAATATATTTAGTTTATAATATAATTTTTTATAAAAATTGTATAAATAAATGAAAAAAATATTTAAAATTAATTTTTTATATTAGAGAAAATATTTTTTTCATTTCATTTTACGTGTAGACTATTTTATATTCATTATTTATTATTTTTATTCAAAATAATATTCTTATGTATAATTATTATTTAAGAGATGTTAAATTAAGAAGTACTTTTTAATAAAAAAAAATTTAAATATGAATTAAGGAAATGTTGTAAATTATTTTTTTATGTTGGAGAGATTATCTTTTTTTAATTTTACTATTCAATTCTTTAAATTTAACTTATATGATTTGACAACACATATTTCTTAACATTGTTGTCTTTTTTAATTTCATTATTTCATTCATTTTTTGTAAAAATTAACTCATATTTAATGATATTATTGTATTTTATAGTATTATTATTTACTTCTAAAGGCAATTTCTTTGATACATATAGATAGATAGATAAATTTATTATTTTTTTATTCAAAATAATATTTTTATGTATAATTAATATTTCAGAGATGTTGAATTTACGAATCATTCTTTTAAGAAAAATTCTTTAAAATGAAAGAAATGTTGTAAATTAATTTGTATGTTGGGGAGGTTGTCTTTTTCTTAATTTTACTATTCAATTTTTTAAATTTTAGTTATATGTTTTGATAATATTTATTCTCTAATATTATTGTCTTTTTAATTTTATTATTTCATTTTTTCTTTTAAAAACTAACATGTGTTTAATGATATTATTGAATTTAATGATAGTGTTAATTGTTTTTCAAGCTAATTTTACTTATATATATAGATAGAAGTGTGTTCAGTATTTTCCTTACCCTACCAAAAAAAAAGAAGTGTGTTCAGTAGAAGTTCGAAAAATTTACTGAAGCTCAACATGAGTTTTTAGTAAATGTGGGGTTGAACGTGAATTTGGATTGCAAAAGGGCGTTGTCTTGCAAACCAAACAGGCACTTGGTTTGGTGTGGAATGTGAGATGAAATCTAAAACTAACCTTGGAAGTTATAGGAATGCACAATCTTAAGTTTTCTCTTCCAAACCCTTAGAATTTTGTTTTTTTTAATATTCTGTGTCTAATTTTTTGTCAAATTGGATGTGTGAGTTCCTTATAAAGTGTCACAAAGTAGGTGTTGTACAAGAGAGTTTTTACATCCAACACTTAATGTGTGTTTGATTTAATTTTTAAAATTTTAAAATTAAAATTTTAAGTAAAAAGCATAAAAGATAAACTTTTACACAAATCATAATTTGAGAGATTTTTAAAAATAAACCAAACATCCTATAATCATGAAAGTTGAAAGAGTCAATATGCTAACTCTGGAAAATTAGCTAGGATATATGGTATATTAGAATTGAATAATGACATCATGATGAATCCCATATGGAAACCCCTTGGCCGAAAATGGATAGGAAGCGGAAGTTAGTGGGTAAGGTGGACATGGAGGCAACGAAGAGCAAGTGAGAGAGCGTACGACCTGTTTATACTCTACCACTCTAAGCACAAACATTATTACTTTTGAGATCTCAAGCGAAACCCCACTCCTCCACAAATGGGGAAAAACCCAAACCAGGGAGCTTCTACCTCAGTAAAGAAGAATAAGCATTTCTAACTAGGAAAAGGCAGCCTAATAGGATCACAAAGCCATGCTTCCGTCAGTTCAAAGCACCATCATCAATAGCTGGGTTTAGAGGTATGGGCTCACAAACTGACCCGTATAACCCAGTCTTTAGACGTTAGGGTTTTTATATCTCTAACCAGTTGATTAAACTTGCCGGACCAGGTTTTACTAGTGAGCTAACTCAACGTGCAATATTATATATATATATATATATAATACCCTTAGCTTAGTATAAGAGTGTCAAAATCATTCATTTATCTATTATCCATCTAATTTATCTATTTATATTTAAATTTAATCTAATTTATTTAATAATAATAATAAATTAAATCAAATTAGTTAATAAATAATTAATAAATTAAACCTAATATCCATATCCATTAAATATTCAATTACTACCTGATCCATTTAAAATCAAATCACCCCATAACTCATTTAAAACTTTAGCCCATCTATTTCACAAAAATCTTTCTTTGTTCCCCGGACAGCCCTCTCCCCCGTGAGGCCCTAGGACATGCGTGTCCCAACTCCCAATTATTAGGCTCCAGTGTCCTATCACTCGCATTTCACGTGAAGGCTATATTTCCTAATTGATTATAGCAATGTGGCTGGAGTGCTATCATTCACGTGGCTCTAGAGCTACCCCCACTATCAGTATTCTTTCTTTCATGGTTTCTTTCATTTATTGGGTAACAGTAATATTGCATGCACTGTTTTTTTTTTCTTTCCAATTTTTGTTTTAAAAAATCATAACTAGATAATATGTGTTTGAATTAGTTGTAAAAAAAATTATGTTAAAAATTAATTATAAGTATAGTTTATTTTTAAAAAATTAATTATGAAAAAATTAATTTATGTTTGGATGTGTTAATTCATAATTAATATTAAACTAAAAATTTTTGTTTGAATTATATAAAAAGAATTACTTTTATGTATTAAATTATTAAAAGAAATATGAAATGATTGAAATTTTTATTTAGTTAAGGATAAAAATATATTTGAGCCCATTTATTATAAATTATTTGATAAAAAACACTTTTTTAGTAAAAATTTTTTTTTAATAATTTTAATTATGTTTGTTTAAGTTTATTAAAAAAATATTTATTTAAAAAAATTATTTTTATGGTTAAAATAAAAATCTATTCTCATTAACTTTTGAAAAAAAATCTTACTATAAAAGAGAAATTTTTTTTACGAAAACACGGGACTAATTTTTCTAACAAAATTAACATTATAATTTTGCAAATATAACAAAAAACTTTGCCCATTAGGTTTTAATTGAATTCATGTTGAAACTTTTATACATTTACTTTTATTTTGAAATATTGCTACTTATAAAATATTATGAAAATATTACTATATATATATATATATATTAAAGTAACAATATATATATATATATATATATATATATATATATAACTACGTACGCTAACATATACAAATATATATAAGTAAAACTACATATGTAACATATGTAAATATATATACCTACGCTACTGTAACATATTTAAATACATATATATTTAAGTAAAACTAATGTGACGTATATAAATATATATAACGTAACATATATTGTATAGTAAAACTAATTATATATATTTTAAGTATATATTTTATGTATATTTGAAGTTAATAAAATTCACATTAAGATATGAAATATATTTAAGAATTATCTCTAAAACTAATTGTATTCAAATATACATAAAAAGTAATTTTTCAATAAACATATTTTCTTGAAGATGGTTTTTTATGTCCTTTATGGTAATTTTGTTGGGAAAAAAAACACTTCTACATAGTTGTATCTAAATAAGTTAAAAATTATTTTTTAAAAAATTGATTTTTATGATTGTAAACAAATACAAAATAATTTTTGTTTTCTAAAAAATCTTTAAAAAATAATCTCTAAATTATTGATGATCAAAATTATTTTTATATATTTGTAATAAATGGGTCCTTTAGTTATAAAAACTTTTGAAATAATTTATAATCACATAATTAAAAACTCCAAATACAAGCTTTTCTAAAAAAAAACTGTTTTTAGTTATAAAAAAATAATCTTAACTTATAATTAATTTTACATACTTCAAATAAACAAGATAAATTTTAGATAAAATAAATTTTTATTAAAAAAAATCTGTTTTGAGAAAAAAATATTCCAAAAATGCTCTTAATGGGTTGCTTGTTAACATCCTATTTTGAAGGCATGAGTTAGGATTTATAATCCTTAACTCGTGTATTAAACAGACCAATCTAGTTCATCTAAAAGCTAATGGGGCGGCCTGTTATGTTACCTAATAACTCTACTACCATTTATAATCCTTGCCTTAAAAAGGCAAAAGCTTAAATAAAATTTGAAACAATCAAGGAGAACGAGTCAAATCACAAACAATAATGTATGTAATCATATACAGATAGGATTTAGAGTCAATTGAGAATGATGTAGTTGAAAGTATTGCAAGATATCATAAAATCATCTTGTTGCTACATAAGATGATGAGGATTTGCAGGATGTTTCCACGACTCGTGGAATTGCAACAATAGTGTACATGATTCTAAATCACATTTGTACACAATCTTGCAATTCTTTCATTGCTCTATGGAATTGTAGAAGGGTTCAACATCCACGCTGTGAATAAACAATCAATCAGATTGTCAATGAATAATATTCAGATTTATTAGTGCTAAACGAAACATGCTTAAACAAACAAATACTATAGGTTTCATCGAGGGTAGTGTCGACGGGGTATTTCCCAATATGTGACCTGTACTAGCCTTAGAATGAACTTGTATTCACTCCTAAGTCTGTTGCATTACCTAAACATCTTGCTTTCCAGTGGCGGAACTTCACCAAAATTTTAGGAGACATTGAATACAATGACAGCAAAATCTCCACCACAACTATATTTTCTAATGCCGAATCAATAAGCCAAAGTGAAATTGAGATAGATACATTAAAAAAAGAAGCAGTGACAAGAAAGGATGGAGACTAGGAAGAATAAGCAAGTGACAGTGGAGTTTTGGGGTTGAGCACCTATCTCTTTGAACTTCATGAGCGCCAAAAAATTTGGGAGGCAACTGCCCGTATGCTCTAATTAAGTTCAGCCTCTGCTGCTCTCACAATCTTCCACCTCACCATATGTCATCTGTCCTTTCACTGCCTACCACAACCCAGAAGCTTATATAAGCATCCTTAGATAATTCTTTTCTCGCTTACGAAGCTTGAATTATACCAATAGATTTGTTTTTATATGATCGATGATCACATACTCAAATGTCTTAGACTCTTTTATCCATTACCAATTTTTCCAACACTACCAACTTGCATGCATATGATTACATACATTAATGACTTGCCATATTAACACTTCCATATTAACTTTCCCTTGCACATCGTTTACTTTAAGACTTCTGCTATAAAAAGGGCACCCTATTCAATGAAGTGATCCAAACTCTTGATTCTATACTTTGAGACTCTTAAGTCAACAAACAATTATAAATCGCTATTGTTCTCTTCTTGTATCAACTTTTGAGCTATCTCACCTTTTAGCACTAACACAAGCCAAACACTTTCATTCCTAAACACAACTATGGACACCAATAAATAAAATAAAAAAACAAGAGATGCTCATTATTCCTCTAAATTATAGTACCTAAATCACTATGGCTTTATTTGTTTTAAATTTTTCCAACCGCAAATGGGAAACCACACTTCTCAATGCACTTTTAAATAAATAATTTTTTTTACTTGCAGTGAACACCCGTTTACGATGAGTAACCATGCAAAACAAACATGTTGTAAAGCAATCAGCGTTTATAACTTAGACAAATATTACAGGATAGTTGAATTCTGTAGAAGTTAATTAAAACTTCAAATTTAGAAGCTTCTTTATTTATAGAGGCTTGCTGTACAATGTACATGATGGTCCTAGTTCCAATATATTCTGGTCCCTTCTAATTTAGAGACATTTATTTCATTGTGATAATGGAAACTTAAAGCCATTGTTTTTGCAATATAATTACAATTTTTGTACTTTCTGAATCTTTACATTTATCCAAAATATTTTACTTAAGCCACTAGTAGTTAGTTAGTGGTAAGAGTGAGTAATTTGTAGCAAGTCATAGATTTAAACGTCCTACTATCATTGTACTCAAAAATATTTTACTTGTAGTGATATCAACTTATTATATTATATAAAAAATTTAATTATGTTAAAAATGGTGACTTTCATATATCATGCTTGTCTAAAATAACATATATATTTCTTACATATTAAAAGTGCAAGTATAAAAGACACGAGAAAGATATGTAACTTGATAAATAATTAAACTTTTAACATCATGATCATCATATTAAAATTTCAAAAGATTTGAACCGATACTAATTAAATTGCACGACAACATAGTTTATTTAATAAAATCTCATTTTCAATTTTTTTTTAAAACAAGAATAATAATACCTATACAAACTTATATTTACACAGTCATAAAAAATTCTCGTACAAATCATTGGATGACAGGCGTCATTTTCTCAGAAAAAAATTTTCCGCTCAACTCACACCGTCTCCTTCTCCGTTGGATTGTTTCTTCATCCAACGGATGTGGATATGTTGGGTTCATCTCCCTCATCTCATCACCTCCATTTTCTCTCTTATTCGTTTCAAAATTCAAATTTATTCAAGGCGTCCTCTCATCTCCTTTCGCTCGCTTTTGTCTCTCATTCATTTCGCAGCCAACATAAGAGAAGATTTCGTTCATGCTCTCTCTCTCTCACATTTCTTTCTCCAAATTTTTGAAGACAACCTCTCATCTTCTCTCCCACGACTCTGTTTTGACTATTTTCTTCTTTATTTTTCTTCTCCGTCTCTCTCAAGGATTTCAGCTCCTTGCCCGATCTTCCGATGTCGTCTTTTTTTTTATCCTCTCTCATGGATTTTGCCTTTCTCTGGTCTCTTGAGTTGTCCTTTTTGAAAAGATTTTGTTCATGTTGGACCTCTCAAACTCCATGTCGCCAACATCGGAACTGGTAATATATAAAGAGAAACTTCAAACTAGACTTGGCACAATACTGAAACGATGAGATCATGGCTTCTCAACTGTATTCTTCTGTTTGGATATTCTTTTATGTAACTCTGATTTTCTTTGTTAATACTTTGAAGACTGTTTATTTTCGATTCTGTTATCTGATCGTGTATGCATAATGGAAAGAAGAGAATATTTCTAGGGTGGGTATGTATAAAATGTAAGCGTATGAATCATTTCTGGCATCCATCATCCATGTTTGAGTGCCAGGTCTATCTTCATTTTGCTGCCAGATCCTTTCCATATGGGATGTGAGTGTTGGTGATCGTTGGGAAAGAGAGACATGGTGTCTAGGGTGCTGGCTGACCGTGAATGATGCTCTCATCTGCTCCCACTTGAGGCTCAAAACAAATAAATGTTTTGAAGTTTTATCACTTTAATCTGCTTAATTATTTGCCTGTTACTCAAGTTTCATAGCTACCAGAAATTGCAGGCATTACAGTTGTGATGACAGAATAAGGGTCCTTCCTAGAACTGACCTCTATTTTCTTTCTATTTTTTTGTATAATTTTTTTTTATCTCTAACAATAATTCATATTGATAGTTATTTTATTAGGTAATTATCTGTTTTTACTTCCAACTTTATTTGTTTGTCACATGAGCCACCTTAGCTTTATATACTTACTATCTACATGAAATGAGGTCTAGACTTTTACATAGTGTTTGGTTAGAAGGAAATTGAAGGGAGGGAAGGGGAGGGGAGAGATTATTTTAAATTTTATGTGTTTGTTCAATTTTTTGGAGGGGAGTGGAGGGGAGCAAAATTTCTCCTAAGACAATTTTAGCTCCCCTCCAAAAGTGAGGGAATTTGGAAGGGAGAGAATATATGTTAAAAAATGGACTAAAATATTCCTAAATTAAATGCTATATTAAATGTTATAATTGTGTAAAAAGGTAAATTTATACTTTCCCTCCATTAAAATCCCTCCCCTCCCCTCCTCTAACCAAACATACACAAAATTAAACCCCTTTCCCTCCTTTTCCCTCCCCTCCCCTTCATTAAAATCCCTTCCTCTCCTCCTTTGAACCAAACAGACCATTAAGGAGGAAGTTTTATCCTCTTTCTGTTTGTATCTCTTATTTCCCTTTAATAATTTTTCTTCTTTCATACTTATTCTTATCTTACTTTAACAAATCCTTTCATAATTTTTTTTTACTTTCATACAAATTCTTACCATTAGTCTAATTTTTGTGTGTTGAAGGCGAATTGTGTTATTTGCATTCACTTAGACACAAAATTAAAAAAATATCTGCAACTACATGTCTCAGCTCCAACATGTCCACCTCAAAAGAATTTGAATTTTTAAAATTCCAACGCCTATGATCTAAGGAGATAACCTTGGTTCAACCAATCACTCATTATAATGTAATGTACAAAGCTAAGACATAACCTTTGTAACGCTTAAATTGCCAAAACAGATTATTTCCTTTACTTAGTGAAATATAGACTTTTTTTATATATCTGTTCATTTGTGTGTAGATGGTAAAAAAATGGGTTGTTCAGTTATAATTTAGAAGGGATTATTTCTTTTCTATCAATTCCTTATTCTTGGTTTTCAACACATTTTGAAGCATTCTCCACTGCTTTTTAACCTAGCAAGTAGAAGGTAGAAAGCCTCATCAATGAGCCAATAACCATGGCATTTCTAATTCTAATTATACTGAGAGGCTTTTTTTGCTTAAAAAAATTACTAATTAGAATATTATATGTTTTGGGTTTAAATATTCAATAGTATTTTTTTAGTACTATTTGAAAGAACACTACTTCTAACTTCTCAATTTTGGTTTTAAATATTTTATATGTTGTAGGCTGCTGCATATTTTCCTTCAAAAGCCAATGCAATGATGCTATGATGCTGCCTAATAAATAACTATTAGGATGGTGTCTATATGATAGTTTAAAAATAATGAAATTTTCTCAAATACTGGTTCTTTTTTTTTTTTTCTTCTTATTAGTTATTCTATAGGATATCTAATCCAAGTACAAAAATGGTTGATTTGTATCGTATGTTCTTTCTTAATGGGTTGTTGGTTGTGCATCAAATTAGTTGATTTTTATGAAAAATTTCTGCTCCATATGGTCACTACACTTGGTAATGGTTTTGTTCATGGTATTACTCTTGCCATTACCCTACTTTCTTTTCTTATTCTTTTTATGACCTCAATTGGTATGATATTAATTGCTTCTTTGTTATCTTTTTTCTGAGCAAAAAATAAGGTGAAGTTTTTGTGTGAACAAGCAAATTGTTAATACAATGAGAACATCAACAAGTGGCCCATGCAATCGCATGGGTACTTATGTCAACATGATTCCTTTTTACATGATATTTAGACTACAAGAGTTCCTTTTCACTGTAATTTTATTTTCTTATGTCTATAAGCACCATTCTTTTGAAGCCAGAAAATACATTACTCCAAAGCAATAGGGGCGTGTGTTTTGCCATTTTTAACATCTTGCAACCCACAGGTATGTTGACAAGAGCTTTAGATATGCAATTTTTAATTAGAAGAAATACTTCTTAGCTTTGACTACTGAAACAAATTTATTTAGGGAAAATAACCTTTTAGTTCAGCTTAGTAAAGATAATGTTAATTTGGTTCGTTTTAAAAAATTAACTAAGTATTTAACTACATTAATCAATAATTTTCATGCAGTTAATCAATAATTTATCTTTATTTTGATACTTGATACGTGGTTAACCATATGTAAATTATTGGTTAATGTAGTTGAATACTTAATTAATTTTTAAAACGAACCAAATTAATATTATCTTTACTAAGCTGAACTAAAATGTTATTTTCCCATTTATTTATGTCTAATTACACTCTTTGCAGCCTTTAATTTTAGCTTCAAATTTAAAATAATAAACTATCAAAACGTCACTGGCTCCAAGATTGATTGCTGAAGTTATGATAGTATCAAACTTTTTTGTTGGGACATAAGAGTACATTGCTCAGATTAGTAGTTTCTCTATGACCATCATTGTAGTTTCTGTGATGGCTTTGGTATCTTTGGTCACACCCTGAACAACATTGAGGCTAGTACGTTGTTGTAAAATTGTTTCCATTCAAATAATGGTTGATTTTGGATGAAACTTTAGAGCCTCTGCCCTCTAGACTTTGGCGTTGGCTTGCTCGTTGATCAATCAATTTGAAACACTTATGTTAGCTTTGTATTAGGCTTTTATTAGATGTTTAGTGTGCCTAATATTAATATTTTAGATGAGTTTAATGTTGTTGGGCTTCATTGGACTTTAATGCAAATTGTGAATAATTTTCGGATTTTGATGCATTTTGACATTTCTTCCTTAGATAGGCCATAACTTGGGACTCGGTGATTCATTTGAGGTGATCTTAGTGTCTTTGAAAAGTTAAGACAAGGCTCTACAAGTTTTATGAAGAACTCAAGAGCTGAATCAGACTTCTAAGGGTCCAAAATATCCTTGCAATGCAGAGTGGGTTTGCTGTCACGGAAATTTGGGCAGTGTGCACATATTGGACTACATAGTGAGCTATAGGTATCTTCTTGGGCTGAAACTTGGTCATTTGAAAGATAAGACCCATATCTCCAACTTCACTGAGACCATTTAGTCAATAGATGTCGTTTTAGGCATCATTATGAAGCTATAATTTGGTTTGAATTTGGAAACACGTTCTGCCAACCTAACTTGAGGTAGGTGCAGTGTTTTTAGTATATTTGGAGTTTTAAAAGTCCAAATGGCATGATTCAAATTGCAAAATTTCAAGGAGACAACTGGTTACAACTTTCATGAAGACCTCCAATCCAAAATGCACCGTCTAGGTCATGAAAATCAAGCCAGAAGTTGGATAAGAGTTGCTGACTAAAAGCCACTAACTATACACCAACCCACCTACCATGCACCAACCCACCAACTATGCATCAAGCATCCATATTTGACAATTTCCATGTTTTTACAGCTTGTATTCAGATTATGTACATGTATAAATTGGCTTCTATGATTAGTATAAATAGAGCAAATCTCTTTGTATTAGGATGATTCAATTTTAAGTAAGTTTCAAGAAAGTTTGAGTATTTGTGAGAGTTTTCTTTCTCTTCTTCTCCATTCTCTTTACAATTTCGTTTTTGTTCTTTCATTTCTGAGTTCTTCCTTCCTATCCATCGAAGGCTAGGCTCTCATAATCAATCCAAGGGATTAGCCATCTTGATGTTTAATTTGGAGATCTTGTTTCGCTTATTCATATTGCGTAATTGTTATTCAAGTTTCTCTTCTTCCTCTTTTGATTTTTATCTAGATTAAATTGCTTAATTTGATTTAAATGTTGGTCTGATAATAGCTTTATTATCATGTATTCAAAGAGGATCACAAAGACTAAACAATATATTAAAGCTTTTTGATAGATTGTTTAGCTTGGTTAAATTCTAGATCTTAAGTTAATCTATGTTAGATGGTGCTTACTTTATCTAACCTTGGTTAATCAAATCTTAGATGCTTATCTAGTAGAGAATTCTTGGATCATGTTAAGGCTTCTTGATGTGATCTAAGGCCAAGAACATGGTTAGCAATTAAGTGAATTCCTTGTGATCAATGATGAGTTAAATTCAAGATCGGTAAATTTTCTTAGATTGATTGTTTCTTTAGATTTGTTTACAACTTTAAGTCTCATACTTTTATTAATCTTGTTAATCAACAACAAAACCCCATTTTCTAATTATCTTGATCTAATTAAATCTTTATTTTTGGATCATTGAGAGACGATTTGGTTCATTATCTATACTACAAATTAATTTATAAATAAGTTATTTTTATTATTTGATAGGTCTCGACAACCTCTTGTCACTCGTTATTCTACTAAGTTGAGTATGAATTAGTTAAGTTGAATTAGTATACCATAAAATAGTGAAGATGAAAATTTAAGTGAATTTTATTTTTGTTTAATGTCAATTATATTGACTACTATACCACTCCAAATGGTGGTACATAATTTTGTCGTTCTATCATTGAATTTTATGTTTATTGCATCTCCTGGGGAACAAATTAACTTACAGAATCAATACTTTTTTTTGACATAAATGAACTGTCAGTGGCCCGTGCAATCGCACGGATATATACGAGTACCTTACTGCAATTGTATACCTTATCTAGTTCCCTACCGCACAAAAAGCATGCGGAATTACTTTTTCCCCAAAGCATGATCGTTCACAAAACGAGTCAAATACAAAGCACATGTGACACGCCACGCAAGGAGACGGCCACGTCCGGTTTACTCTTCTTCCACGCAACGCAACGCAAAACAATCATCTACTCTTCTTCAGTCGTTGGTCTCTTTCTACAAATACCATATACCATATTATATATATTGATATAGATATAATTTCGCCCTTGCTCTGCTTCGCTTTCATTTTCGTCGTCTTCGTTTCGTTCCCACCGTAGACCTGCACCTGCAATGGATACTCACTTCAATCGCTTCAGAGCCTCCGCCAATTCATTCCTCTCCCAATACGAACCCCTCGCTCTCCTTCTCGCTCCTCTCCTCGCTTTCCTTTTCGCGCACACTGTTCGCACCTTTTTCCACCTCCTTCATGACAAAGGACTTAAAGCCACTCTCCTAGGGTTTCTCATGAACTCTATCAAGTAACCAATTTTTTTCATCCATTGGCTTTTTTTTTTTTTTTTTTGGAACAAAAGAAATAAAAAGAATACTATGTGGCAATTCTTTCTCTTGATGTTTTGTTTAATGTAATTCGTGATCTGTGTTTTGGTGCAACAGATTGATCCCTCGTGTGAAGAGTTATATAGATGCCGAAAAACGGAAGGTCAGGTGTAGCGTAATTTCATAAGTTCGAACTTCGGTTCCCCCTTTGAACTCTAATTTCGTTCCTTTTGATTAGAGTGGCAATGAATTGGTTTCTCGGAATATTTTATCAGATTAGTGGTTAGTTCAATTTTTGTGTTTTTGAAATCGCAAAACTTTTTTTGGATGGGAGAATGTTCCTTGCGGAGAAGTAGTCAATGCCATTTTGGTTACAAGCTTCAGTTAGGTTGTTTGTATTATCAATACTTGTATAAAATGACTAAATGGAAGGTAATATTTGGGACCAGATGTTATGGAAATTGAGCTAGCTTTCAAAAGGGTTGATTGACAGTGACGTGGAAGTCAATGCCTCTCAGTCACTGTCTTCTTGTGATCGAATGCCACCTTTAGACATTTCATTTTCTTTTGTGTACTTTTAGTTTGGTATCTCTTTAGAATTGGGGTGATTCGGGTGAAAAATTCAGGGATTGGTTTATTTTATTTTATTTCATTTTTATGGTAAATTACATTTTACTCCCCCGTCCTATGACTCAAAAATCATTTTCTCCCACGTAGTTTAAAAAGTAACACTTTATCCCACTGGGATTTGCTTTGCTCTGTTATCACTTAACCATCTTGTGGGTTTTTTTCATCCATGTTTTAAACAAAAAACACATGTTAAAATTTAGAAATATGTTACTAGTAAAATCTCCAAGATGATTGTGCATATTACTCATTTGTTTTATAACAAAATTGAAACATTGTTGTTTTGTAACATGAAGAAATTATTGATAATTGTTTATCCTCTTTTTGATGTAGGATTTGATTTTTTTTCCTCTATCGTTTTGGTAATTCAATGTTTCATGTTCTATGTAAAACTTTTTAAACCATTTATGTTGGGTTTTTTTTTTACAATTCTAACACATGTTTTCCATTAAAAATAGATGAAAAAAAACCACAAGGTGGTTATGTGATAACATAACAAACCACATGAAGACAAAATGGCACTTTTTAAATCATAGGGGGCAAAGTGATTTTGAATTAAACTATAGGGGCTTAAATTATATATAAAGCTCATCCCTGAATTTTTCACCTTCATTTTTCAAGGGGACACCAATATTTTATCGGTCTGCCAGGTTAGACACTAGTTGGGTTTGTCGACTAAAATTATTTGTCAAATCCAAACACCAGGTTCAATAGGTGGCATTGTTCTTGTTCCTTAAGCCCTAGATGAATACTTGGATTAGTTTGTGGATCTGAGCGGTAATAGCATTGGGAGCATGCTTTTTGCAAACAGGGTTACTCTTTTTTCTTTGTTAATAACTGATGTACCCTTTGTTTTTAAAATTTGCTGCTTTCTTTAAGCCATGGGTCATGGATGGTGACTCATCTTGTGGATAATCTGGTCACTGGGCACACAGGTTGTGGATAAGTTGCAGTCTGATGGTAAATCTAAAAGAGAAGGTTGGAAAACAGAGTTGCCCAGCACAGGACTGGGGGCATCTGTCATTGAGAAAATGAAAGATGAGAAAAGAAATGATGTGATTTGGCAAGGCAAATGCTCTGGTACAGTGTATGTTAGTAATTTCTGTAACATTAAGTGTTAAGTTCTGATTATTTGTGCTTGGGATCCTCTTTTATTTTATTTTTTGTTCCATTTGATTGTACTTAGAGTTGACGACTGCTGTTTCTTTTTCTTTTCTTAATTTGTTTATTTCTTGCAGCTACATTGGAGGAAGTGAATTTGATGGACATTTTTCTCTGATCAATGAGGCATGCTCAATGTTAGTAAGACATAGCTTAGTTTTCAGTTGTATTTTTATGTTTCTGTCAATATGTTGCTTGAGTTTGTAATATACTGAGTGACAAATATGTTATTTAAGTTTGTAATATACATGTAGATGGATTTTTGCATAATTCAGTGGTTTTGAAACTGAGTAAATTTCAGTATACCTAGTCCAGAGTACCCGAGTTCATTTGCTTTCAGGTCTTGTTTAATGTCATTTCATGTTCATGAGGTGGGTTGCTGATACTGCTATACATTTGTTAGTTGTTATATGTAACCAGCAATTGATGTTGATTAACTTTCAGGTTTGCACATACCAATCCCTTGCATTTGGATGTATTCCAGAGTGTTGTACGCTTTGAGGCAGAAGTGGTTGCAATGACAGCGGCACTTCTTGGAAGTAAGGAAAAGAGTTCTGGAGGACAAATATGTGGCAATATGACATCAGGAGGGACTGAGAGTATATTATTGGCTGTCAAATCATCTCGTGACTATATGAAGTCTAAGAAAGGAATTACAAGACCTGAAATGTATGTCACTAATAATTCATTATTATATCTTTGGTAAATTGTCTTCTTTTTTAATTATCTGTTCACAGGAATTTTCTTATCAATTGTAGGATAATACCTGAATCTGCACACTCAGCGTATGACAAGGCCGCACAGTATTTTAATATCAAACTATGGCGTGTTCCAGTTAACAAAAAATTTCAAGCAGATGTGAAAGCAATTCGACGCCATATTAACAAAAATACCGTTTTGGTATAAAGTTACTCAATCATGTGCAGTTATTCTTCTGATGCTTTTGGTGTCAATTCTATTTAAAAGAATCAAAGTTCTTGGTACAGGATTTTATATGGTATGCATTTCCTAGCAACTTGAATCCATGTTTTCAAGTGGAACTGACTGTCATATGATAATACAGATTGTTGGATCTGCTCCTGGGTTTCCTCATGGAATAATTGACCCCATTGAAGTAAGTTTTCTTTTTCATCTAATGCTGAAAAAAGAAGTTGAACTTGCTTGATGAATTATATAACACAGATAAATTGGCAATTTCTTTCATAGGAACTTGGTCATCTGGCATCAAGCTTTGGTATTTGTCTCCATGTGGACCTTTGCCTTGGTGGCTTTGTATTACCTTTTACTCGTGAGCTTGGGTATGGTTGGCATAACTTATTTTATATTAGTTAACTATTCATTGAATGCTGTCGTCATTTTTTTATACTTTTACCTTTGATTTTTACGTGGCCATTATTTTAGGTGCTACTTTCATATTAAATTTTGACCTCTGGACCTAAATCTCTCAGTGTTAGGCTTTTTCTTCTTTGTGTGACAATATATTCCCATTTTATCTTAACTTTTTTAACAGCTTTCCTAGCATTACAGGAACTAATTCAGAAATACATGATTTTTTCCAATTTCTCTCTATTAGTTGGTCTTCATCTGCATTCTAGGGTCTACTATTTTTTTTTTGTGATTGATATTTTATATTAAATATAAGACATTTTATAGCTTTACCCTCTATGCAATCACCGATCCACAAAAAATAGGAAAAAGGAAAGAAAGAAAGAAAACACTACCTGATTTGGTTATATTATTTTACCAATGGAATAGTTACGTATAGAACCTTAGCATTAATGAAGCCTTTGCATCAAGTAGACTGAGTTAATAACTTCATATCTTTTCTTCTACCAAAAAGGTGTTGTCAACTTGTCATTTGTTGGTTGTTATTCTGGCCAGTTGAGTCAAACAAGTATCGACTGGCTTGCTTAATTTAGTTGTCTTATGCATTGAACACTGTTGGATGCCTGCTGCGCTTAGATACAAACCAACTCTTCCTCTATCATATGTATGAATAAAGTTGTTACATTTTTCATTTTTTGTTTCTGTAAAAGAGGTACTGTTATATTGGACATGATATGCAGCTCTTATGTCATAACTTTTTGCCAATATCAATTTAAGTAATTCATGTTACCTTTTCCTAGGTACCCCATTCCTCCTTTTGATTTTTCTGTCAAAGGAGTTTCTTCAATATCAGTGGATGTGCATAAATACGGTTTAGCTCCCAAAGGAACAAGTGTAGTTCTATACAGGAATCATGAAATCAGAAAGGTAAGTCATTGGTTTGCTCAAAAAGCATTAGGCAATGACAGATGGGTTATTTTTAAGTCTTTTGTTTATAACTGAAGTCCAAATTTGGTCATAGAAATTTTCTGTACAGTTAATTTTTGCAGCATTTTTGAATCGTCTCACATAATAGAATATGATATTTTTGAATCTTCAGAAAATATACTTTCTTTCTTTTTCATGGTTTTGATATCCATCAGCGTTGTAAAAATAACAATTTAAACATATTTTATTTGTTTACAAGTGTTTCTAGTTCATAACTTGAAGTTTTTTTATTCGGGTCAAAGAGTCTGTTCACTGGTATATGCTCCATTCCTAGAATCAAATTGTCATTTCTCTAGGCTCTTGCATGCTTGGATAGCAAGACGAATATCCTAGGGCCACACATGCAAATGTACTTAGTTCGAGAGTCCTTCATCTCTTTCTCTTCTTTAGGAAATCATGAAGAATTGTTGAAAGAAATTCAATCCTGCATTTCTTCCTACTTAGGGAAGCAATTATTGGAGATGAAAATAATGTTAATATTCAATGTTCTTGATACCAAATACTGATGTAGCACGGCAGGAAGTAAAGGAGAGAGATATTAAAGATTTTATCCTTTTTTCTTTTGCTGAATAAAATGATAGAGATAGGAGATAGAAGAGGAAGTGTATAATAGGGCAAGTCCTCTGACTGATAAAATCGATACCTGAAATCCTAAGTACATCATTGTTTCTCACATGGCTATTCCTTCAAATAACCCCTATCTTAGTATGTCTGAATATTCAACTCTCCCAATGTTATTGGAATAAAAAGGGACAATTACGACCCTTGTAAATATATGGAATTTCATTTATAGGAAAGCCCTAGCAACAGAAAGTAATTAAATTGTTGGCGTGGGATAATTTCTCCAAATGTGTAATGTGCAGAACTAGTTTAGAAAGAGCAGGCCATCTTTTTTGCATTGTAAAGCAGCTACTTTCCCATGGAACAATATTTTTGGGGTTTTTGGTTAGCATTGGGTTAGTCCATCTACACTTTGGAGCAGTTATTGATAAAAATCAGGAGGTTAAAATTTTGTGGCTGTGTGCAGTTTATGCTGTCCTTTGGTGTGTTTGGTTGGAGCAGAATGATGGCATCTTTAATTTTGTCTTTTTGCTCTCTAAACTTGTTATGGGATAGGATTATGTTTATGGCTTCTCTTTGGTGTTTTGCTCCTGGCTGTTTTTGAGGGAGTTACTATTTCTAATATGCTGAGAGACTAGGTAGCCTTGCTGCATTCTTGAGTATTTTTTTTCATGTTCCTTGTTGTATTGAGGATTTTCTATTTTGGAGATTATCATATCCTCCTCCTAGTTGTATTTTTCCTCTTTTCTATGTAATCAAATTTCTTTTTCTATTAAAAAATGACAAATCCTATTATTATAACCCAGTTGTCTTTTATCTGTATTCCTCCTTCCCTCCTTTTTCTTTTCTATTTTATGGATTATCTTCTCTGCAACATGCCTTCCTCTGTCATGGAAAATTGGTTGTTGACTTATGTGCTGCTGATTACTAATGTATTTTCTTTCTGGCTTCTGGACTTTGCAGCATCAATTTGTTGCTGGTAAGTCTACAATTTGTTTCTAATTAATATTATGTCTTGGGGCTTTTTTTGTATTGTGCATAGAAATACATACATCTTGTTTAAACAATATTATATTATGTTCATGCTTATTAGTTTCTGATAGAACTCGGATTTGATTTACTGAAAAATAGTTCTGGAGACTGGCTCCTACAAACAGAGGTATACCTCTGTTAATTACAAAAAAACTTAAAAGAAAGATAAGAAGATGAACAGAACAGAGTAACTGCTGATGAAGCCAGAGATTCTAGGCCTCCTGAGCTCACGCACAAGCTCTCCTTCCTCACCCAAAATTCTTCTCCCCCTTCTCTCTTCCCTTTTCACTCCTTTTAGGTCGAATCCCTCTTGCTCCCTGGTGTGATTCCAGGATCTTCCTTCTGCCCAGTCACCTTGTGCCAGCTGGCAGGTTTGTTATTCACAGCCTCCTCACTCCTCAATGGTCCCCCCTGTGCCTCACCCCCCCTTAACTAACTCCTCATTTCTCTTATTATTCCCCAACTGCATTGTTCCCCTCCTCCCCTCCTTATTCCTCCTCTCATATACCCGCATTTTCTTCTTAAACTTCCTAGAATACGCCTTTGAGATTGAAGGTGTATCAATACCTTCCCCAACAAGTGCCACCTTGTCCTCAAGGTGGAAGTGGGGGAAGTGCTGGTTGATGGTATTGAAGGACCCCCATGAACTTTCATGGTCAGTCTGCACTGTATCGACACTTTCAATGAGCTATTCTGTAGCCTTCTAGTTGCTAGAACTGCTGCTGGTTGTACCTGCAGTTCCAGCTCTTCTGACAAGAAAGTGGGTAGCTGTTGGCATGGTGTATGAACATTAATAGCTCATTTAAGCTGGGATATGTGGAAAACTGGTTGAGCCCTTGAGGAAGCAGGTAATGCCGGTTTATAAGCCACGGTTCCAACCCTGGTTAATACTTCAAAGGGTCCTTAAAATGACTCAATTTTTCATTCACTCTTTTAGCTATGGACTTCAGTCTATAGGGTTGTAACTTCATGTATACCAAATCTCCTGGATTAAACTCAACCTCCCTTCTGTGTTTATCAGCCTGCCCTTTCATATGTTGTTGTGCTTTATGCAAGTTCGATTTCATCTCATCCAAAATACTGTCCCTGACCATAAGCATTTGATCTACTGCATCCACCACAGTATGATTCTTGCTGTATCGAATAATGGAAGGTGGATCCCTACCATATAAGGTGTCATTTGGAGAGACATTGTACGAGGTACTAAACCAAAATTCAGCCCATGGAATCCATTGCTTAGGATGATCATTGACAAAGCATCAAAGATAAGTCTCGATGGTATGGTTGGTTACCTCAGTTTGACTGTCAGATTGGGGGTGATAAGAAGAACTGAATATCAGCTTGATACATGAGAGTTTGAACAACTCTCCCTAAAATTGGCTAATAAAAATTCTGTCTCTGTCTGAAACGATGGAGCTATGAAAACCATGCGAGTGCACAATTTCCCTTATGAAAACAGCTGCAACTTCCTTAGCTGTGTATGGATGAGTGAGAGGGATAAAGTGAGCTGACTTAGTTAAATGGTCAGGAACCACCAGTAAAGAGTCTACCCTGATTGATTTTGGTAATCCCCCTATTAAGTCCATTGACATATTCTCCCAAACTTGACTAGGAACAGGTAGGGGCTGTAAAAGTCCAGCAGGACTAAGTGTTTGATACTTATTCTGCTGGCACACAGTACAACTGGCCTCGAACTTCTGAGCATCCTGCCTTATTTCATTCACTATCCTTTTGTAAGTTCTAGTCACCCCAGAATGTTCCCCCGAGGGGAGGAATGAAATTCTGCCAACAAGATAGGGATCCTTGCTGACTTTTGGGGTGAGACCAACCTTCCCTGATACCATAGACAACCCTTGGATGCTGTAAATCCTGAATGAGCCTCTGATTTTGTAACAAATCCTGGAGCATTTTCCTCAGTTTCTCATCCTGCAAAATTTCTTCTGGCAGATTCTGCAAGTCCTGTTTGGTTATGACTGAAATGGCCTGGTATTCCAGCACCCGAGAGTGCATCAGCAGCTCTATTTTCCTCTCCCGGTTTATATTGAATTTCGGAGTCAAATCCCAGTAAATTAGTCACCCATTTCTGCTGCTCTTCTGCCATTAACCGCAGTTCCATGAGAAATTTCAAACTTCTCTGGTCGTCTGCACCATACAGGACTCTATAGATTGGGAGCTCTGATACCAAGTTGATAGAACTTGGATATGATTTACTGAATAGTTCTGTAGACTAGCTCCTACAAGCAGAGGTATACCTCTGTTAATTACAAAAAAAAAAAAAAAAAGAAAGAAAGATAAGAAGATGAACAGAACAGAGTAAGTGAGTAACTGCTGATGAAGCAGAGACTCTAGACCTCCCGAGCGCAAGCACAAGCTCTCCTTCCTCACCCAAAATTCCTTTCTCCCTTCTCTTTTTCCTTCTCACCCCTTTTAGGTCGAATCCCCCTTGCTCCCTGGTGTGATTCCAGGATCTTCCCTCTGTCCAGTCACCTTGTGCCAGCTGGCAGGTTTGTTATTCACAGCCTCCTCACTCCTCAATTATCCCCCCTGCGCCTCACCACCCTTAACTAACTCCTCATTTGTCTCATTATTCCCCAACTACATTGTTCACCTGCTCCCCTCCCTATTCCTCCTCTCATAATACCCGCATTTTCTCCTTAAACTTCCTAGAATACACCTTCGAGATTGATATTAGTTTCCTATCTTCAAGTGCGTAACATGACCATCAACCTGCAAGGAATGGTGAAGATGATAGGTGGTGAGATAAACTTAAGACAAGAGCTAGTCTTTTTTTTTCTTTCAGTTCTAGACAGTTGAGCTAGTCATATATCTGTTTGGAGGAAAAACATGTTTCGTTTGTTATTAGGATTAATTCTGTTGAAGTTTTCTCTGTGATTGCTAATTTGTGCCAATGTCACAGTTACCGAGTGGTCTGGTGGGTTGTATGTGTCTCCAACCATGGCTGGAAGCAGGCCTGGAGGCCTTATTGCTGGAGCATGGGCAGCAATGATGTCTCTAGGGAAAGAAGGTAACAGTCCACAACCTCTCTGTGAGCCTTTGAAATAATAATTTGCTTTCTGCTATAACTGTGATGCCTCATGTATGGTGTATGGCCAATTAATTTTCCATTTCATTCTACAGGTTACTTGGAAAATACAAAAGCAATTATGGAAGTATCAAAAAGAATACAGAAAGGGTACAGATACTGTGTCTCTTTCTCTCTCTATCTCCAGTGTTTTACCTTGTATAAAATTTTGAATGTAGTGATTATATTATGTGCAGCATAGAGGAGATTTCTGAGTTGTTTATCATTGGAAGACCCGACATGACAATCGTGGCTTTTGGATCTGATGTTCTGGACATATTTGAAGTAAATGATGTCATGTCATCCAAAGGGTGGCATTTGAATGCATTGCAGAGACCCAACAGGTTGGGCTAGGGGGTAGCATACTGGCTAATATTAGGATTCTACCCAACTAGAAATATTTCAGGATTAAACCACTTGGTGGATTATGGCACACTTTTTAAGAGACTAAAACTATTTTCTTTTTTGTGCTTGAATCAGCATACATATCTGTGTGACACTACAGCACGTGCCAGTTGTTGAAGATTTTCTCAGGGATTTAAAGGAATCTGTGAAAACTGTAAGTTGTTTACTTGATGTGGAATCCTAGTAATGATTGGATTATTTATTTCATAGGACCATGGAGATTGTGATACTTTTCCCGGGTCACCAACAGGGTGGTTGCAGGAAGGAAAGTTGATGTAAAAGTTCATTGCTTGTTACAATGCAACTGTCGTTATTTGATTTATATTCTGTTTCACTAATTATTTCTATTTTTTTTTCAATTTCAGGTGAAAGAAAATCCAGGTCCAATAAGTGGAGGCCTAGCACCTATATATGGCGCCGCAGGGAAGATGCCAGATAGAGTTATGGTCCAGGAATTGCTGGTAGATTTCATGGACGGTTCCTGCTAGTGGCGTTCTCAAAACTGTGACATCTCTTTATTGTACCAGAATTTTCTGGCAAGATGTAAGAAAGTAGAACTTTACTAAATAATAATATTCGATTTTACGGTGCGTTTTTTCATATTGAGTAGAGACCTCAAAATTGAACAGAAAAATAAAGCCCCGGTTTGTTTGTGTGCCGTTGTACATTGAGGAGCTATGGTAAAGAGAAATTTGGGTAGCACATCGTTTTCGATTCGCATCCGAGCAATGTCATGGAAGTTTCGTGCTATTTCGTAATGTTTCTTGACGTTGAGTAGAGTGAGTAATATTATCTCAGCAACCCCGATGCTTGTCAAACTCTCAACCAGAAATAATGTGTGATTGGTTAATCATTAAGAAAGTGAAATATTGGTTTTGTAGATTATATATAGAGTAAATGATCACTTTAGTCTTTAAAAAATTTGTATAAATATACTTTGGTCCCTTAATGATTTTTAGATTATACTTTGGTCCTTATAATTATAAACATGCATATAGGTTAGTTTTTTTGTTAAGTTTTAACGTTAATTCTTGATGGGGTTACTTACTTATAGCGTTATATGTCACTGTGGATCATTTATAGCAAAACTTGTTGATGTATTTGCATATAAAGCGCCTCGTTTAATTTTATATTGAAACCATGGAAGAAATCCTTAAATTCACATAGCCACAATTCATCAACATCCATCCACCTATTACCAATTGCATATATTGTTGCAAGGAGGACAAGCTAGGTTGTTGCTGCAAGGTTTTGATGGGGGTGGTTTGAGCATGGGAGGAGTTGCTATTGCTTTAGAGGTGAGTTGGGGAGATGATTTACCATTCCGTAGCATCTTGTCTAGAGGAGGTGCTAGGTTAGTGATTATGTGTGAATGTGGACGAAAAACTTTGGTATTCACATCAAAGACTGTAAAGAATTATAGTTGTCGATTTCTACTGTGCCTTCTGTACAAGGATGAAAGTCACACATGTGGGTTGTTCACATGGTTGGATGATGAAGTTGGGGCATTAGATAAGGATGCTGATAATAAAATAGTTGATGAACTTAGGAAGAGAATTGTGTTGTATGAAGAGGAAGTGAAAAAGTGAAAATTAGTGTGAGATTTTGTTGTTGGTTTTATTTAGCATGTGTTGTTTGTCATATAAGTTTGATTGAGGATGTACAATGTGGCCATGTTCAATGTAATGTGAGACATATGATTAATGAAATTGGATGTTCCTTTTCTTTTATGTTGTAATTTGTCATTGGTTAGTTAATGTCAATTGTTACGGTCATTAGTTACTGTCAATGCATAACATAATCAACTAGAATAAACCAATATTGATTTAAAAGCATCCAAAAGCAACTTCATATATTGATTTTAAATTGTACTATTTACATAAAAAAGGCCATTATCTCAAAACATATGGCTATTATCCAAAACCACATGGCCATGCTAACAAAACAACAAAAGATCTGCCAAACCCACATGGGTACTACATCACATTTTCAATAAACCTAGTTTTGAAACTCCTAAACTACTGTCAATTTGCAGCATCCATTGTTCTACTGTGGTTTGATGTTGTCTATGAAGAAATCACTAAAGCAAACCTCAAAGAAGTTCCTTCACTTGCTGCTACAATGGTTTCTCTTGTGACAGAAGCCCTGCCCCTTCGATTGGGTTGTTGTTGAGGTGGTCTGATATATGCAGATTTGGTATGTGCAGGTCTGCTTGGTAACCCTGCCCCCGCAAATGGCGTTGGTAGCCTAAAGTTGGGTCCTCTAGATACTGGAATGCCAACCCCAGATCTCAACTGAAAAACATGTATTTTATTACTAGATTTATACATAAATTGATAATTTAAAATCACTGGTATTACCTGCTGTGATGACTGTGTTACATTTGACTGTGATTGTTGAGTATATGGTTTTGCAGATTCAATATGATTTCTTCCTCAAGGATGTCATCAACTCAGGGTTCACATTATCCTCCGTGGTGTGGAATATTTCTGGCCTTGGTTTGTAAGTTTCATCCTCTACACTGTCATCATCTTCACTACTATCACTACTATCACTACCACTGTTTTCACTTTTCTCACTTTCACTACTATCACTACCATTGTTTTCATCCTATGTAGTAATAATCCCTTCTGCATTAAGACCCTCCTCGGCATTAATACTCTCATCCATAACTCCTTCATTTACTTTAAGACCCTCATCTAGGTTATGACCTTCATCATATAAATCATATACAACCTGCAAGGGTGACTCGTCCAATACATCATCAAGCACCTGAACACAATCATCAATTTCTTCCTCCCTAATATTCTCATCCATATTAGGTTCTTCCTCCCTAATAACCTCTAAATTATTAGGTTCTTCTCATGATATTGGTGGCTCATTTATCACACAATTGTAAAAAAAGATCTCTACCTCTTCTGCATCTATACAGTGTTTTAATAACTCAAATGATATCCCTATCATTTTCTAATGGCTTCAACCCATCTTCCAAAGATGACCTAGGAACAACCCAAAAACATTTCTCATATGATGCCTCATCCCTATAATAATGCTCCTCAAATAACTGATTCAATACAAGAATAGAAATGTAATCAATGTCCACATGGTCCTATACCTTTATTTCCCCATTGTTGTAACTAATCTTATCTACACTAAACTAACCCCCAACATGTAAAACAATGTCCACATACTCTGACACTATGCATTACAATTTAAAATTCACAAACAAAACAAATAAACAAACAATCACTATTTTATTCACATTCACTTACTTTTCAATATTTATCACATCAATGGCTACACATCATGCAAACAACAAGGGACCATAATGTTGAATGGACCACAACATACAAGGACGAATGTTTGGGAGTTCACAGATTGGGGACCACCTACCTTATCTTCATTCAAACAAAACACAAAAGGGAGAAGCATATGTGGGAAAAAGATAAAGACCCTACTTGGAAATGGCAGATTGTAGCAATAACTCACTCGAATCACCTTACCACTATTTCCTCCCCACACTGACAATTTCTCCTTCCCCACGCTGACGGGTTTGAAGTGATTTGGGGCTTAGAGTTTCTCAAGCATTTCGATTTTGAAGGTTGTGTATGAATCATTTCTGCCTATAAGGGAATTGTCGACATGTTTTGCCAGAAAGGATCCACAGTGACATATAACGTTATAAGTCAGCAACTCCGTCAAGAATTAACACTGGAGCTTAATAAAAGGACCAACCTGTATGGATGTATATAGTTACAGGGACCAACGTGTGACTAGGAAATCATTAAGGGACCAAAGTGTATTTACTCGAATCTTTCAGGGACTAAAGTGATAATTTATTCTTATATATATATATATATAGGTGAAAGGAGTGTCTTATTGTGAGAGTAAGAGGAACAAATATTGACCTTTATGTATGTATGTATGTAAAGATTAAAATAGGAAGTCTTGTGAGTTTATTAAATGGTCATGTGACCTTTATGTAATTTTTAATCTTGATCATTGAATTTAACTCCTCTAATTTCTCGTAATAGGATACTCTTCTAACTTTATATATATATGTGTGTGTGTGTTAGTCCTCTAAAGATATAAGTGATATCAGTTTAATCCTTTAATAATTATTGACATCAAATTGGTTATTTTAGAGGATTAATTTCTGTGATTGAAGAACCAATTTGATGTTAAAAAATATACTGAAGAACCAATTTGATGTCACAAATTATTATAAGACTAAACTAATATTACTTGTATCTTTAGAAGATCAAAATAAGTATTTACTATATATATATATATGACGTAGTTTCTTTTTCGGGGAGAAAGAAGGGTGTATGGGTGGAGGGTGTCCTCTTGACCAGGGGAGGAGGCAGAAACTAAGAGTGAGAGGGGCTAAGATTTAGAGGGCCAACATAAGACATGTATAACATGAACTGATAAAAAGAAAAAAAAATTAAGAAAAATCTCTAACCATATATGAAGAAAATTTCAAACTTAGAGGGGGGCCATGACATATGCTTGTCTCCCTCCCTCTATCCCTGCTCTTGACTTACCATTTAGTGCAAGAGTTCATCATGATAAGTGTTCAAGAAAAGCATTTTAGAATATTGTTTTTCAGTGAACCAAATCAATCTCGCAGTGATAACGACTATTCAAATCTTAAGAAACAGTAATGATTTAATTTCTGGATATGCTAATTTGAGAATGGTTGCACATCAACTCAAAATGGAATTAGCCTTCCATCAAATTAGGTGAGAATACTCTTAAGAAATTTAAAAAAAATCAAAGTACGGTCTACTCCAAAAATTAAAGATAATGTTAAATATACAATTTTTTTAATATATAAAAAACTATATTCATTTATATAAGATCACTTATTTTTCCGTTTTAAACCTAAGAATGATTTATCTACACTTTTCCTCTCAAAATAAGGATTTTAGGTAATTCAAGATATCGTAAGCTTAGTCAAAAAGGGTATACTTTGGGACAGCCCCAATATCCTGTATGATTAAGTCAGCTCCAAAAGCACATGGAATTCTTAATATATAATCTCAACAAATTGTTTACCAAATAAAAATCTCAACAAATTGTCTACCAAATAAAAATCTCAACAAATTATCAATATAATTTTTCCTCTCAAAATGAATTAGAATAAAAAATATTGTTATCAGTTCGAAAACATAATTCTTCAAAAAGTATAAAAGAATCATTTAGCTCCAAGAGCACATTGGCAATACTCAATAACCGACGTCAAAATTATAACAAATAAGAAGAAATTATTTGAAAAGAGAAAGAAAAACAACATATCCCCCACAGGGGCCTATCATGTCAGGGCACTTTTGGTTACCAATAGCCTCGAGCTGCAAGGATGGGCCCTGGACCCTACCACGGTCTAGACTATTCTTTTCTAACTTCCTCTGATACTATACTCGGCCCCCACCAATGATTTGGGTTATCAAATTCACAAGAATCAATAGCTCATCACTATTCAAGATGAAATGCATGGGACGAACATGTTAAATTCCTGGTCTGCTACATACAACGTTGCACACCTGAGGCAGGCACTTATCAAACCATTATATATTTACTAGAGTTTAATTTTGATCTACTATTAATATAATTTTTTTTATACATTATCATCTAATCATGTATTATTACATCACTAAAGCAGTTTTACTGTCATCCAATCATTGAATGACGGTGTAAATTTTTTTTACAGATCAAAATTAAATCCTAATTAATATGCATGCTGAAATACAAACCAGAAGATGTGAGACTACTTATGTATGATATCTTAACACTTGACTCAATGACGGTGTAAATTTTTTTGACAGATCAAAATTAAATCCTAATTAATATGCATGCTGACATACAAACCAGAAGATGTGAGACTACTTATGTATGATATCTTAACACTTGACTCAAGAATTGATGAGTAAAATTTAACCCTTACTGTTGTTAAGTCGACCTTGCACATGATCAGATTAGCACTGTTTTGGACCCACTTGATTTAATGTTGAGATAGAACAGCAAACAATGTTTGTAAGTATCTCTATGTTTTTCTCGTTTTATCTCTCTATAAGTCATCACCGGTTTTAAGCAACATCTTAATTATATGTTCTTCATAAACTATCTCAAGTATGAAAAACAGTTCCTTCTTTCACCTTATCTCCACAAGCTAGGCAATCAAAGCTCAAGATTTTTCAGAATAGTTTCAAAAGATGAAGGTAAGAGCCATTATCAATTATGCCTTGCAGAACCAAAATCGACTATGCATACTCTCTTCTAAGTTGGTTTCTGCATCTCTTTGCTGCAGTTACTTGGCTGGATGCACAGGAAATTTCGCCAGAATAGCACAGAACCGTTCAAAGACTTGGTCATTGGTAAGTCATATGCTGTTGGCAAGCCGCATATTTATGTTCCTTCAAAAATACATTAACTATATGAATATGATGTCCATCAAATTAGTAAACAACCAGTGGTTGAGCATGAATGCAGAGTTAACTCATCATGCCTAGCTCAACAATTGATAACTTGATTTCTGATGACCTTGGAACTATAGCAGGTAGCTAATGGGAACTCTAAAATAGTTTTGCATGCACATATGACCACAAATAAAGCCCATGAAGACACAACAGTAAGCTACCTAACTACAACCATTGAAAAACTATGAACTAAGTTAAGTATTGATAGAAATAAATTGAAAGTACTGATTTGAATTGGAACATAAAACTAGACCGTTTCAAATGCTGTTAAAGGTAATAAGACCCATAAAATATCGTCTATTGCTTAGTCCATGAAAATGGAAGTTTTTCTTCTCTCATTTATGGAATACAAGCATGAGATCAGAATTAGACACTGACTCTTGCTGAATGCTATTATGGAATCCCACTTCATGGTTTGCCTCGTCATTACCCAAGTTCTTCCTACATTTGTTTTTGTGTCAGGGAATTCTTGCAATTGTCTTTCAGGGAAGCCAGCACTTGATGATGAAAACAACTATCACAAACCAAACCTTGGGATCAAAAATCTCAAACAAACCCAGAAAGGCCACAACCTTAGAAATTCTTTTGCTGGTCTAGAAGCAGCAAGAGTAGATGAGGACTATGAGGAAGAATCATCAGCTGCTATGTGTGAGCTCTTCCCTGGCTTCCTAGCAATTGGCACTCTTGGTTCAGAGCAAGTTATAACTGACCCATCAACACCAACATTTGCCATCTCTGTTGAGAGTATAACTGAAAAAGAAGATGAAGTCACTGAGAATGAACTGAAGCTCATCAACAATGAGCTAGAGAAAGTGCTAGGAGCTGAAACCAAGGACGATGGCAGCAATGTTTCATCTGGCAGAAATAGCCTTGTAAGCACTGGGAGAAGTAGTCATGGAAGCATAATAACACTCAGTGGAAAGCCAATGGAGGTTACAGAATCAAATGGGAATGGAACTGCAATTTGTCCACTGCAGGGATATCTCTTTGGAACAGCTATTGAATTATCTGAAACAACAACAGTGGCAAAGAAAGAACACAGGACATCACTCGGGGAGCTGTTTCAGAGAAGCAAATTAGCTGAGGAGAATTTTATTGCAAAATGTGAAAAGGAAGACAAAAGAAATGAGAGGGAAGCAGATAAATCTGCCATGAACCTGATGAAAGAAAAGCTGAAAAAAAGAATGCTCCATTCTTCTTCAAGAAGCTCTACATCAATAAGTGGTGGGCCTGTTGATTCTGCTTCTGCGGAGACAAAACTGAATAAGGTGCACTTACTGACTTACAGATTCTATAACTTATCCAACCAGAATTTTCTATTTACTCTTGTTTATCCTAATTAGAATAAATATATAACACATGACCTTCATCTTTAGTAAGAGTAATGATATTTTATTTGTTACGTTAACATTGTACAAAAAGATGTTGGATGAAGGCTGTCATATGAAGTAACCATCATTGTACAGATGGACTTTATATCTCTGCATTTTAATTATTGTTTTTTTTTTTCTTTTTTGGTCTCCCCTTCACCAACCTTTCCACCTTTTTCTTCGAAATCTTTTTTTGCCTTAATTAATATATTATTTATTTATGGTCTTAGTCATGGAAGATCAATGATATTGTTCTGGTCACGACTTCAACTGTGTTTCCCCATGATAACTTGTGTCTTGTAGATTCTCCATATGTTCCGCAAGAAAGTTCATCCTGAAAGTTCAACAGCTGCACAAAAGTCTGTTAAACGCCGAAAGAATGAGAACAAGAAGAAAATAATCATTGAAGGAGGTCACAACAAAGGCGACGTGGTGCATCCAGAGGAAGATTCATTTGGGAACAGGGAGCACTGGATCAAAACAGATGCGGATTGTAAGCATGCAATTGTTGTTCATAGGCCTATCTCAGTTTATAGACCATGGCCATGCATTCCAATTGGATGTCCATATATTTGTTAGCTCATTGTAGAATTTCATAATTCACTTGATGAAAGCAGCAAACGTTTGTCAGATTTAGCAAATCATTTGGGCCTCTATCACATGGACTTCATCCATTTACAATGAATTGTTAGTTACATAGCAAATTGTTTGTTTTGAGTACTAATATCTGACATGCCTGGTAGCATAACCTCTTTCAGTCTTATGTCTTGCTCCTTCTTCTACCCTGACTCAGTTTGATTTGTGCATTGCAGACTTAGTCCTAGAGCTCTGAAAGGAAAAGGAAGAAATTGAGCTGAATTTAAGCTGTCATCCTCAAATAGTAAGAAGTAATGTTGTGTTAGTACTACGAACCTTTTTTTTTTTTTTTTGGGTACATAGAAGGTGCAAGCACCTGGATAGGCAAAGGAGATATGTGGCTTTGTGGAGGATTGAGTTTCCAATATCATTGTCACACCCTGACCTTGAAGACTGGAGCCGGTGCCAATTAAACTACAAGCTCGGTGGCACTACGGTTTTATTTCTCAGTGCTTGTAACAAATACTAAACGTATTATTATGTGAGAAACTGCTTGGGGGAATAAACAAATAATAGAGGTAGTCATCTTCAATGTCTACCTCTTAGTTGTCAGTGTGAAATGTAAGTTTTGTCTAGTAATCATAAATAATCATAGATAATGAATTTACAATCTCAATTATGTATGATCATCAGAATCAATCACCAATCATCGTGGTATGCAAGTTGAGCTGTGGAAATTCGAGGGGTCGGGTAGATGTAGATCATGCGGTGCAATGCTATCCAGAGACCACACTTGAGTAACAACTAAGCAAGTGTATATTGCAAGCAAAGTAACTGCTATTAGTTGACACCGGTTTAAAGATAACAAACCGAAACCAGTACAATAAGTTTAGTTGAAAGTGATTGTTTATGTTAATGCCCATAATGTGCCAAAGGGTTTGTTAAAAACTTATAGGAGGAGTAAGCACTGAAATCTTCTATGTTTGCTGCTGTGCTAGCACAAGAACCAACTACACAATCCTCCTAAAGAGCATTCTAGGATAAATTTGCTTAAGAAAAATCATTAAAAGGCTCTATTCGAGCCTACCCTTAAACTCTTACGCAAAAGAATTGTTTTCCCCGTCAAAGAATGCACACAAGTTTCCTAGGTAAGCAGCCACTAGCAACAAACAGCCTTTAACTAAATATAATGTTCGTATTTTCTGTAGTAATCTTAAATATCGTCAAGATATATTATTTGATTCATATAAATACAAATAATGAATGGTGAACAGAAAGTCCTTCCTTGAAGGGATATGAATAATAATTGAAGCAAGAATCACAAGGGTGCTTATGCAATATAAACTTATACTTCTACAAAGCATGATAGACAATATGTTATATTTTACTCCGTTCTCTGTATAGTGAAGTAGCTTTAAAAACAAACAGCAAAATCGGGAAAGAGAAGATGTCGGTTTAGTCATTTCGTGTGAACATTATATGATGAAATTTTAACTTTTGAAGCGCAGCCAGATGCCAACCTTCAAGATGAACAAAAAAGTGCAAAAAATGACAATGTGAGAAAAAGTGGACTAGTCATTTGTGAATTCTCAAGACCAAACTCAGTCACCGGTAAAATCTAGTAGTTTCATAAGTGGCTGTTTTTATGCTTGTAAAGCTCCTTGCACATTTGTACTGGATGCAAATCATACATTATTACATGATTGGATTAATTTATTTTGCTCTCCAAATGAGCTTTTCAGTCAAAAAAGTTCTCTTTGATTTGAACCTTCTAAATTTTTTTAATAATAATAATAATAATAAACATTTAAAATAAACTTTTTGGTTAGGACGCACTAGATCCTAAAATAGAAGTTCCAACGTTTTAGGCTTGGTTTATATGCAAATAAAGTCTTGCATATTTGTACTGATGGAGCGTATATAACTCAACTAGTATCTACCTAAGTCTAATAGAATCTCTCTAAAATAAAAGTCTTCCATGCTTGCTTTCAATGAGATATGCTTCCATCCGTTACCATGTAGATATTTACATGAAATAGTAAGTTCAAGCCTAGCAATGAAATCTAAAACACCCCTTTGGAAAACTCATCTTTCACATCCAAACTCTTGATTTGAGTTCATTAGCCCTTGTTTGATTGTTTCGAAACATGAGATATTCTCTATCATGTTATAATGCTTTGGATATGACTCACACAACTCATGACTTTGAGTTATCAAACTTTTTTTTTTTAATTCAAAAGTTAATCCTAAAGAAGGTCTTTTCTATGAAATTCAATATATCATCCATGATTATTTACCTAATCATTCACCTTTGATTCTCATTTATCCTCATCCATTCGCTTTTCAATAATGAGGGACAAAGGTGATGTGTATACAAACCCAAAATGGGAAGGTTGAGAGGTGAAGATAAAGTATTATTGCTTTCGATTACCACATTGCCATTAATGAAATTTGTTAATTACTCTTTTAACACTCGTTATGAATAGTAAAATAAAAAATAATCTTGAAAACGTCGAAAAGTGCTTTCTGATTAATTGTTTTTAATCAATCTTGTTATACTATTTTTTTTAAAAACGCATTCCAAAAACTATTTCAAAACAAGTTTTTCTAATTTTTTTTTCAGAAAATCAGTTGAATATAATTTCAGCCCAAAATGCTAAGCAAAGCACATAGTGCATTGATAAATAATTTTAGGTTAAATTACTTAGTCCTTGTAAAATTTAGAGATTTTAATTTGATCCATACACTTTAAATTGAGTCTCTATACAGTTAAAAATTTACAATTGGGTTCCTGGGTTATGAGAAACGTTTATGTCTGTTATATTTGATGATGTGGAATAACTATATCAACTTAGACTTCATGTTGTGTCATGCTTCAACTTATGTGGCAAATGAAGTGTGCAAACATGGTGGCTTCCCCAAATTTATTGAGTAGGGTTGGAAACAATTTCCCATTTCCTCCATTTCCATTTTGCTCAGTTTCCCATGTATGTATCCTCCATCTAGAGGTGTTCATTAGTTTGGGTTGACCTGATCAACTCGACAAACCAACCCAAACCAATTAAAAAAATTTGGTTCGGGTTGGGTTATCGGGTCCAATTCTATCAAAATCGACCGTGATTGGTTCGGTTCACAGATTTTGTATTTTATAACCCGATGACCCGGTAAAATGACTCGAAGAGTAATAGAATTTTAGATATTATCTTCTTGTCATTTGACTTTTCATTCATTTAAAAACCTAAGATATAATGATATATCTTTAATTTCTATTTTTGAGCCTCAATCATTCAATTATTTTTATTTTATTTTAGTTGCATATTAGGATAGTAATGTTTCAATTATTAATGTCATACATTTATATTACAAATGAAGCTTATGATAGTTTTGAGACGTTAAAATGTTTATTCCAAAACTTGATTTTACTTTTATCTTAATACTTGTACTATATTGGAAGGCTTGTATGCTTAAAATTCATATATAATTGTATAATTGAGTTTGAAGTATTTAGAAATAGAAGGTTTGCTATTTTATTGTGAGAAAAAAAATAATCGGACAACTCGATGACTTGAACCAAACCAAACCAACCCAACTTTAATTGGGTTGGTTTGATTCGGATTGCTCAAATTTTTTTTTCCAAAAACTAAACCAAACCAACCCGATCAAAGTTGATCGGTTTGGACATTTTCCCACCCAAAACCCGACCCAACCCAACCCATAAACACCCCTACCTCCATCCTCAACTTTGACTTCCCTCCTCCATCTTGCTACGCATCTTAACAGGTTGGGCATGGTAGACTCATGGTTCTTCACCCAAGCATCAAGGTCCACGACATCTAGTTGCAATAGAAGGAGGACAGAAGAATCTGATTGTCATTGCAAGGATCCAGTTGTGCTATTTACCTCAAAGACAACCACAAATCCTGGGATAAGATTCTTAAGGTGCCATAACTATAAGGTGTAGTTTGAGAATACACTTATTTTTAAGTTGCCCAGATTTGTGAGATAATTATAATTCTATATTGATGTTTGGCTGTTCTGTTATATACAAGAGCCATGGAATTGTGGATGGTTTAAATGGATTGATGATCCATTAGATTAAAGAGGGAAGACAATATTTATACAACAGGATAATAAGATTGGAAGTTGCAAAAGTACCAAACTTTGATGTGCATTTCATGTGTAGTGGTTGCCTTTGTAATTTTCTTGGCTGTGCTGAAATGTGTCAAGTGTGGCAATGTGTTGAGCTTGACTTAAACTGTAATACTCTGTAGTTGGGGTGGTGTGGTTAGTTGGGTGAAATTGGAGGATAAATATAGTTGGAGCTTGACAACAATGTATATGTAATGTTATTGTTTTATGTTGGAATGAAATTGTCATTTGCTCAGCAAATTTATACTGCTGTGTATTTACTAGATAATGACATTTCCTATGTAACAAATAATGACAATAATAGACAATAACAGCTAATGAAAATGCCAGAACTAATTCACAACAAATAAACTTAAATTGCAAAATAGTGGTCCATAAAGGCTGTATTCATTGAACTTAAATAAACAATACCAAAAGTTTCCCATTACAAAGGATAACATATAATATTCCATCATGTACAAAAAAAAAGAACAAAATGTCATGGTGATACCATACATATTGGCCACTAGATGAAAAAATACAAAAAAAAAAAGGTGGGTGCACTGCCTTCATTGGCTGCTGGGTGGTAGTTGGGAGACATTGATTGTCTCTGGCATAACAACATTTCTTCTTGCTTGAACCTTGAACCTCATGATACGAATTGGAACTAGTGGTGGTGGTCTTGTTGGGGGTGTTGTTGAGCTTCCTCCTACTTCAACTGCAGAAGTTGTTGTAGGTGATGCTGCAGATCTTCCTTTTCCTCTCATTCTCATTATCCCATTCCCTTTTCCTCTGCTCCTCCCAACATTGATGGTTGATGCTGTAGATTCTAGTGCTGCACTGTTGCTTGAAGGTGTGTTGGCTGAAGCTGCTACCATTATGCAAGTCTTGATGTTGTGTCCATAAGTCATACATTTTGCATATCTTAGACTTGTATTTCTTCTTCTAAGCTTTCTTTGTGATGGTGGCTCATCAAGTTCACTCTTTCTTAATTTCTTTAGCCTCCCAGTTATTGGTCTATATTTTGGTGGCAAGATCTTGTCAAGCTTTAGATTTGGCCACATATTCTCTCCATTTATTAGGTTCACAATATGTCCATAGCAAGCCTTGTAAGTTGCTGGGGTGTAGTAGTTGCTGATATAATCTTCTGGGTCATATCCCTTGAAGAAAATAACATTGCAAGCATGCTTACAGGACAAGTCTGTCAAGCCCCAAAATCTACAACTACAGCTTCCAACTTGTAGGTCAACAACAAACTTCTCGTTGATGTGACTATTATTATGCTAGACTTCAAACTTCAGCCCACCAGCCCACTTTGTTGTCCACTTCCTTCAATTTAGAACTTGTTCATCTAATCTCTTCTTTGGTTTGGGTAGAATTTTTCCCTTATAACTCTTAGCCTTCTCTCTCTTCTGATTAAATATAGTCATCCAATGACATCCTACCCACTCCATCATAGTTAGCATAGACTTATCTCTAGCTTAAATTCTTCCGTTAAAAGCCTCTGGAATGTTATTCATTAACATGTCACTTTTTGATTAAAAAAAAAATAAAGTATGACCTATCCATAGTTATGGTGATAGCACTATCAGCTTATCATAACAATCTTTCTTTAGCTTCTCCAAGGTTTTCATCCTTCTCTCCAACTCTTGCACATAAGTGGCCTTTGCAGCAGCAAGGATTGCATCCCAAAGTATTGTTGCTCCTCCATATGCTTTCTTATAATTGGCATATAAATGCCTAAGGCAAAACTGATGTTCCACATCTGACATCATTTCTTGAAAATTTTGAACAAGGCCCTGTACATACAAGTTAAATTCATTATGCACATGTGTATAACAACAATGATTTATAACAACAAATTACTAATTACGTATGAACAATGCAAACTATACCTTTTGTTGATAACTCATGAACACCAATTTCTTTTCAGTAATAGCTCTAATGTCTTCCAGCAACAAGCTCATAAACCAGCCCCATGAATCCTTTGTCTCATTTTCCACAATAGCAACAACAAATGGGAAATAGTTGTCATTAGGGTCCCTAGCCATAGCAACCAACAACTGCTGCCCATAGGGACCCTTTAGGTGGTACCTATCTAGTCAAATGATGGGCCTACATATAGCCAAAAAACCCTCTTCATTGCATCAATGCACATGTATAGCCTCTTGAAGGTTGGCTGATGTCACGACTAGGAAGAATCGTGATGGGGAGTGGCGAGATAAAAATAGTTAAAAAATAATGAAGTCACCACTAATCGTTTATTGGGTAGAGAAAATGACTGGAAAAACCTTTTAAAAATGGATTTAAAATAAATAAAACAAAAAAAGATGGTCTGTGAACCAGGTAAGGTTCGAAAGTCGATTATGTACGGGGAAGGGCAAGAACTTAATCCTAAAGCACTCCTGATACATCCGTCCTAAGATGGTTACCTTAAGTTAGTTGTGCATGTTTGATAACTTAAACGATATCTAATTTACCCCTTAAAAGAAACAAGATATGAAAATAAACAAAAGCAAACATGATTCCATACAAATATTTACAAATTAAGAAATAAACCAAATTATAGAAATTTACAAGTTTGGCTTGACTTGCGTGCCTACGTATCCCCTAGTGCAATGGAGAATTCAAAGCCACATAGTTCTCTTGTAAAAAATGATTGTGGGTTGATTGATTTTAATTAAGAAAAAAAATATTGATTTGAATTAATTGATTAAAAGAAAAAGAATTGATTTGATTTTAAAAAAAAATTTGTTAACGCGTCCTAAATAGAATAGAATGTGGTACTAGACTCACTAATCCTTCCGAAGAAAAATGTTTAGTGGGTACTTGACCCCTGAAGACAGCTAACAAGATTTGTGGCATTGGACCACTTATTTTAAAAAGTTTCTATTAACGTGACTTAAATAGAATGAAAGGTGGTACTAAACCCACTTATCCACTCCAAGGAAATTGTTTAGTTTGTATTTGACCCTTGAAGACAACTAACCCCGATTTGTGCCATTGGACCACTTAACATTTATAACTCATTATTTACTACATAAAATGAGGCAATTAATTCATTAATGTTTATTAAAACTAAAATTCAATAGTTTGCATGCAGAAAATAAAAAGATAACAGCACAAAAGGAAAAAAGATTGATCGGTCGGTCGAAAATTTGAGCACTTTAGAGAGGATTCGACCAAGCCACTAAAATTGCAACAGGAAACACGATTTGGTCGGTTGGTAGGTTGATTGGCAAAGGAGTGGGTCAGATCGTCAACCAAATCGGTCAGGAGGATCAAATAAAGGAAAAAGTCATGGGATAGGGTTGGATAAGGTACGAACGCGGTCAGTTTGGTTAATAGAGAACACGAGAAGGTTATTTGATTGGTAGGGAGCCGATTAGTCAGTTATTGATCATGAAAGTAGAAATCGGTCGAAACTGATCAGTTGATAATAAGGTGTTGGTCGGCGACTTAAGCTTGGTTGGTTGGATGATGGGAAAAAGTGTTTGAAGAGGGTCTGATTAGCCAAAGAATGAGCCTACTTAGTTGGATAGCTAATCTGAGGGTAAATGGGGAGCTCAGACGGTCTAGTGATGGGAAAAATGTTTAAGGGGTTTGGTTCGAGTTGGTGAACCGAGGGGCTAGTGGACCAGGTTTAAGATTTGCTCGGTCGGTTTGGAAAACTGAGGGGTTACTAGATTAAGGATTGGGTCTGCTAGGATCGGTAGGGTAGTTGATGAGGAAAAATGTTTAAGACGGGTCATATCAGTATTAGAGGAGGGTGATTGGTCGGTTTAGAGAGCTGAGTGGGGTAAGGCAAAGGTTTGGTATACTCGAATTGGTCAGGTAGTTGATGAGGAAGTGTTTAAGAGGGGTCAGATCAGTTTTGGAGGAAGGTGTTCGGTCGGTTTGGAGAACTGAGGGGGGTAATGGATTAGGGGCAATGTCTGCTCGGTCAGTCGGGTAGTTGTTAAGGATATCGACTCGGTTTGGTGAGTTGAAGGGCAAATAGGTAGCTCAAGATGGCGAAGTGGTATGAGAGGCAAATAGGAAAGGTGAGATCGGTAAGAACCAATCGGTGAAAAGTAAGACCGGTTAGTTGAGTTGATGGGGAAACTGTTAATGTGATCGGCTCGGTTTGGTGAGCTGAAAGGTAAATGGGTAGCTTGGGACAGAGAAGTGGTATGAGAGGCTAAGGTTAGGTTCGTCTTAGAGAAGTGATCTGATGGGTTGTAGGCTAAGACTAGGTCGAATTGGTTTGGTTGGGAGATCTAGGGGGTTTATGTGAAAAAGGATAAGGGTTAGATCGGTAAGTATCAATCAGCCAAAGGTAAGCTTGGTTGGAAATGATCGGTCGGATAGAAGGGTGATCAATTGAAGGAGTAGATGATCAGTCGAAAATGATTCTAAAAAGGGGTGGTCGGTCAATAATTGTCTGGGAGGTGGATGATCGGTCAGACGATTATTGAGTTACCGACCTTGTGTGCCTCTAAGGTGTTGTTGAGTTTAGGTCTAACTAATTTAGTCGTTTTTAATGCATTGAATTCTAGGTTCCGGGCTTTGTACTCCAACTTGACAACTTGAGTTACCTACCTTGTGTGCCTTTGAGGTGTTGTTGAGTTTAGGTCTAGCTACTTTAGTCGTCTTTAATGCATTGAATTCTAGGTCCTGGGTTTTGTACTCCAACTTGACAAATTGATGATCATCAGACGATTATTGAGTCACCTACCTTGTGCCTTTGAGGTGTTGTTAAGTTTAGGTCTAGGTATGCGTGGTTGTGACTTGCTTGGGCCAGATTATTGCTAGCTACCTAAGCCTTATACCTATGCCCTATGCCATAATCCTTAATTATCCTTTCCTTATGAGGAGCCTTAATATTATCCCTCAACTATCTTAGCCCTATGACCTAAGCATATGCCATAAGTACCTACGCCATAACCCTATGACCCTTACCTCATGCTTTGTATTTGCCTTAAGCTATCGTTAACGCACTATGTCCTATGTCATAAAATGTGCCATATACCCTAATTATTCCTTATGCCCTAAGTACTATGCCCTTATGCTTTATGTATTCCCTATGCCCTAATATAAGTGCAATGCTTAATAAGCCTTATATATGTCCTAAGTCCTATTGAAAAATAAATGGAAATAAAAAACCAAAGAGAGAGAGAGAGATTTCTCAATATAGTTAAACAATCACAAATGAGAGAGGTAGTGTGTACAAACTATTTCTATGTTACCTGGGTTGGATTATTGCTAGTCACCCTCAAGGTCGCAAAGTTGTTGAATTAACTATCTAAGACAAAAGGTCTCTGAAATGTGGATTGAATCTCGACCCCACTCTAATAATTATGCTAGTAAAGATATGTAAAAAGGTATGTAAGATGTATAAATGATTCAGGATATGAGAGATAAAAGTTATGTGTACCTTTGTCATAGAGAAAGTAGTGCCTAACTTGGGCTGCTTAACACACTACATTGCCCCTAGCTCAACTATCATTGAATGCATGTTAGCTTTATCAAGCTATTACCGAGTTATCCACAAGATTGTTTGAAGATGATGATGTTGTAGGCCGAGTTTTCGTCGACAACTAAAATCTAACGTCTAACGCCGATGACTATGACCTATGCCCTATATAATATGTCTATATAATATGTCATAAGCATATGTCCTAAGTACTATACCTTATGCCTTAACTCTATGACCTAAGCCATTATGCTCTATGCCTTAAGCCCTAATCTAATCCTTAAGTACTCTCCTCTATGTCCAATAATCCTATGCTTTTTACATATCCTATTGAAAGAAAAATATAAACAAGAAATTGTCGTACTAAAGAAACCAGAAAAAGATAAATTCTTAATAAAGTAATAATCAAATGATGGAAGTGCATAGCTCGAGCCGAGATATGTGTATATAATATACGGATATAAGGGATAAAAAGATAATGCATACCTTTGTCTTGGAGAAGGTAGTGTGTATCTTTGTTTATAGCTAATTAAGTCATCTACTTAACTTAGGCCGAAATTCTACTTACCTTTGTCGTCTACTTAACTTGTTGAATTTTAAGTTCCAAGCTTTATACTACAACTTGACCATCATTAAGCAATTATCTAGCTTGACAATTATCGAGTTACCTAGGTAGGCGTGTTTGTCGCTTATCCACAGGTTGTCTAAGGATGAGATTATGATATGATGTTATAGGCTGAGTTGCCATATATGCCTTGACCTAAGCCTTATATGCCTATGCCATAATCCCTAAACTGTCATTTCCCCAAGCCCTATGTCTTAAGTATGTGCCCTATGTCTTAAGTATGTGCCCTATGTCCTAATCTTATTCCCTACATTGTCACTAGCTCAGTTGTAGTTGAATTCTAAGTTCTAGTCTTTTTGACAATCATCAAGCAATTATTGAGTTATTGAGTTACCTACCTTGTGTGCCTCAAAGGTGTTGTTGAGTCTGGGTCTAGCGAGCTTCCATGGTTGTCTAAGGATGATGTTGTAGGCCGAGTTGTTAACGGCAACTAAAAATCTAATGTTGACGACTATCCCCTATGCCCCTTAAGCCCTAATCCCTAAGGCTATACCCCTATGCTCCATATGCCTTAATCCCTAATGCATTATACCCTATCTCTTAAGTATGTGTCCTAATCTTCTTCCTTAAGTACTATGCCCCTATGCTCTACCTATATGCCTTTTACCCCAAGATTAAGTTGTCTAGCAATTATGTGCCTCCAAGGTGTTGTTAAGTCTAGGTCTAGGTAAGCGTGCCTTCACGGGTTATCTAAGAATGTTGTAGGCGAAGTGTCTATTAACAATTAAAAATCTAATGTTGACGACTATCACTAATGCCCTATGACCTAAGCCATTATGCCTATGCCATAATCCCTAAGTTGTCATTTCCCTATGTCATATGACCTTAAGCCTTAAGCCCTAATCCATAAGGCATTATGCCTTATCTCTTAAGCATGTATGCTCGCCTTATATCCTATGTCCTAATCTTATTCCTTATTCCCTAAGTATTATGCCCCTATGCTTTACCTATGCCCTTTTACCCCTATACTCTAAGCTCACTATATAAGATGTGCCTTATACCCTATGTCCTAATATTCTTCCTTAAGTACTATGCCCCTATGCTCTACCTATGCCCTTTACCCCAAGATACTAAGCTCATTGTAGGGTACTATAAGTCATCTAGCAGCAATTATTGAGGTAACCTATCTTGTGTGCCTCCAAGGTGTTGTTAAGTCTAGGTCTAGGTAAGCGTGCCTCCATGAGTTGTCTAAGAATGATGTTGTAGGCGGAGTTGCCATTAACAACTAAAAATCCAATGTTGACGACTATCCCCGATGCCCTATGACATAAGCCATTATATGCCTATGCCATAATCCCTAAATTGTTATTTCCCTATGCTATATGACCTATCCTATGTCCTAATTTTATTCCCTAAGTATTATGCCCTTATGCTTTACCTATGCACCTTTACCCCTATACTCTAAGCTCACTATATAAGATGTGCCTTATATACCCTATGTCCTAATCTTCCTCTTTAAGTACTATGCCCCTATGCTCTAGCTATGCCCTTTACCCGAATACACTAAGCTCACTAAATAGGGTATTATAAGTTGTCCTTAATGCACTACATTGTCCCCTAGCTTGGTAGTAGTTGAATTCTAACTTCCAGGCTTTATACTCCAACATGATGATCATCAAGCAATTATTGAGTTACCCCCCCCTTATGTGCCTCCAAGGTTTTGTTGAGTCTGGGTCTAGGTAGACGTGCCTCCACGAGTTGTCTAAGGATGATGTTGTAGGCTGAGTTGCCATTAACAACTAAAAATCTAATGCTGACGACTATCCCCTATGCCCTCAACCATTATATGCATATGCTATAATACCTAAGCTGTCATTTCCCTATGACTTATGACCTTTAGCCCTAATTCCTAAGGCACTATGCCCTATGTCTTAAGCATGTGCCCTATGTCTTAAGCATGTGCCCTATATCTTATATCCTAATCTTATTCTTTATTCCCTAAGATGCCTCTATGCTCTACCTATATCCTATGTCTTATACATTAAGCTCACTATATAAGGTATTATGCCCTATGCTCTAGATACCTTAACCTGTAATCCCTAAGGCACTATATGTCTTATGCCTTAAGCATGTGACTTATGTCTTAATCTTATTTCTCATGTTCTAATTACTATGACCTTAAGCCCTAATTCCTGAGGCACTATGCCACCTATGTCTTAAGCATATGCCCTATATCTATCCCATGTCCTAATCTTATTCCTTATTCCCTAAGTATTATATGCACCTATGCTCTACCTATTTCCTATGTCTTATGCCTTTTACCCCTATACATTAAGCTCACTATATAAGGTACTATGACCTATGACCTTAAGCCCTAATTCCTAAGGCACTATGCCCTATGTCTTAAGCATGTGCCCTATATCTATCCTATGTCCTAATCTTATTCCTTATTCCCTAAGTATTATATGCCCCTATGCTCTAGCTATTATCCTATGTCTTATGCCCTTTACCCCTATTCATTAAGCTCACTATATAAGGTACTATGACCTAAGCCCTATGCTCTAGATGCCTTAACCCATAATCCCTAAGACACTATATGTCTTATGCCTTAAGCATGTGACTTATGTCCTAATCTTATTTCTTGTGTTCTAATTACTATGTCCCTATGCTCTACCTAGCCCTATGCCCATACTTTTATGCCATACTTTATGCGATAAGTCCTATTGAAAGAAAAATAAAAAGTAGAAATTACATTATTAAAAGAAACCAAAGAGAGAGAGAAATATGTATAGAGACACAATATTTTCTATCGAGGAAGCACCAATTTTTTCCGAGTCCAAGGTCAAGTCCAACATTTTATGTATAGCTTGCAACATACTTCAATTTACTAGTAGGAGGCCAAGATATGGAATGAACCTCCAAAACACTTAATTTTTTGTCTAACCTTTTTTCTTGAGCACTCTTTAACATTTCAGCAAGACTATATTTCTCTTCAATTATTGGCTGCACCATCTAAATATTATTAGAAACCATTTCAATGATGTAGTTAGCATGCGTCATTTAATGAAAACAACATACACACTGATTGAAAACAGGATGAGATGAAAAAAGAATTTAAAAAATTCTAGAAACAATAACAGAGATAGCAAATACTTATACGCATTTGTTTTCAACTGAATAGAAGTGGTAATTGTAATGATATGCAGTTTTATATTTACCAAAGCGTTTGAAGATAATTATACCAAAGCTAGCAAAATTAGCAAGAAAGGGAGATGTTAATCATGCTTATTAGTCGGGATATACAATATTCACTCCATATTAATACGTAACACAAACACATTAATTAAATTTTTAATAGAAAAATAATTACTAGAGAGGAGGAAAAGGACAAGACATCCTCCTCAGCAAAAGCACAAAAAGGGAAACAAAGTAGAAATAAACTAGATCAATACAATAAGGCTCTCCAATCCAGACGCATATATGTAAGAGAAGTTCCCTAGAAAAGAACAAAGCAACAAGCGGAAGCCATAAGGATAATTGAAAACACAGACATTTACCAAGTAAAAATGCATCCACGGTCAACGAGACTTGTATAAATGCATAAAGCAACCGTGAGTGTGGTCTTACACTCTTTTTCCAATCTCCAAAGATGACCAGATAATTGCAAACAATTCGGTTCATATTCCCATAACAATAAAATGTAAACATCAATGCTGGGAGACCCAAATCAAACTTAGTTAAAGGGTCTCCAATAAGGTAAAACATTGAATCCAATATACATAAGTGGACACTATTTCTGAAGATACTTAACAACAACAAAAAAAAACCAGATGTTTTACACCATTATGGAATGAACAAGATTGCAGATTTCTACATCCATATTTAGAGGTCAAAGCATGAATTTGGATCACCTCAATTTCTCTCCAAATACATTATGCATAGAAATATTGTGCTGTAACTGTGGACCCTGTTTTGGGTCCCGTTGTACTGGATTGGGTGTCTTGTCCTTGAAAAATTGACACTATCAATTTCTTGAGAAATTTAGGGGGGTCGTGATCCCCATGAGCATATAAATAAAGGGTGATGGATCACAATCCAAGCATGTAGTCGCAGAGGGGGGCAGAGTCTGTTGAAACAAATACTTGTGCATACAAAAATGCAATAGTTTAAAATTGACTTGGTACAAGAATATTATACCAAAGATTTTAACAAGAAACATACTATGTAAAGCAGATCACTAGGCTGACTTAACAATCCGAAGCTCACATCTAGCAACCTTAAAGAATCTGCTAAATACTCTCTAGGTTTCCAATATTTCCATTCCATGATAAGAAGTTCTTCATCTTCTATGTGAATGACTTTCTTTTCCCCAACCCATTCAACATGAGATTATAAGAAATTCTTTAACCATAAAAAGTGAAAGAGACATATAAAGAAAAAAAAATCAAACATGATAATAGAAATACAAAAACCCCATAAACCCCATTTGAGATTGCAATTTTCTAACCCAAGATTTTCATTTCAAAATTTTCACTTTTTCCTTCATACCACATCAAATTTCTTTTTTTCTCAAATTGAACAAATACAACCTTCGAAACTTCAAAAATACAAAAAATCCCAACACCCCAAATCAAATTTTTTCTCAAACATTCCCAGCACTTTCATCAACCCATCAATAAAAAACCATAAAACATACATTTACATACCCCACAATCAAAATAACACCTTCCCCCCTATCAACTCATACAAGAAGCACCCAAATAATCCAAGTAAACAAAGAAAGAATCCTTGAATGGTATGAATTGTAAAGAGAACAAAGAAGAAAGTGAAAACTTACAAACAACGTTGTAGCACTTTCTTACTCAAACGATTTTCTCTCAATCTCATTGCATGATGGATTTTTCAAAGGAACTTGTACGCATGAAGCCTAAGCCTTTATAGAGGCAATGGGTTTCCAACGGTAACCTTTTTTTTTTTTTTTTTTGCCATTCCGACAGTAACTTGAATTATTCCAAATTTGACATTAATATTTAGTTTTTTTTTAAACCATTGGCCTTCACAATTCTCATCTTGATTGATAATTAGCAATTTAGCATAGTATATATTTCAAATTTCAAAATATGATTTTTCATTTTTTTCTTTATTAATTTTTTTTTCATTCTTTTAATTTAGCTATTAGACCATTTTAAGAATGCTCAAAAGTCAAAGTCTAACTATAAATACCCTTTTCTTATTAAAATCTTGATAACATTAAAAATATAATATACACTTTCACGAGATTTGGGGTGAGAAAGTATATGAGAACAAGCATAAGAAAGCAAATGTTGGAGAAAGATTGTAAAGAAACGAAAAATGCATTTACCTTCCCAAGAATAGAGGTTTCAAGTTAGTTTGCGTCGCAACAAGTTAATTTCGGGTAGGCCCATTAGCCAGTCTTTTTATTTTTTTTTGTATTTATAATGATAAATAAATTTTTTATATTAATTCAAACCTACAAAATTCATGTATACTAAGATATAAATATAACAAGTTATATTAAGTGTCATTTATATAAGTAGTGAAGATTTATTACATTGTTTTGGTATAAATGATTTATGATATATCCATGAAGCATCTCTTAAACCATAAATTAATGAATTCAATGAACTAGAACAAGTGAACATCATATACAAAAGGAGACAAAAAATATTCATTAAATTTGATTCTTCTTTTTTTTTTTAATTCAAAAGAAGTTAGTCAAGAAAAGACATAAATAAATAATAACAAAATTAAAGAAATTTCACATTGTCATGCGAGCAGGCCGGCCCGACCTATAACTAGTTCAGACTGAGATTTCTTTAACCAAACCCTCATTTTTTGTCAGGTTATTTGAACCGGTCCATTGAGCTTGACCCATTTTGACACATCTATCGAATAGGGGTCTACACATTTTGAGAAGCCAAATAGGTAACAAGAAAAATTGAAGAGTTTTTGAAGTTAAAGATATTATTAAATTTTAATAAATTATAAAATTACAAATAATGATAATTGACAATTTTTAAATAAGAACAAATATATGTACAAGTTTTTGTGAGATATGTGTACAATCTCGATCATTCAAAAAAAATTGTTATGAGATTATAGTATTATCTAATGATTTTCATAAGAATATGTGAAGAGTATGTTTGTGCAATATTATTATTCTTTTTAAATTTATGGATAAATCATTATTGAATTTAATATATAAATTTAATAAGATACATGTTGACACAATATTGTATCAATACTTAAAAATAGAAGATGCGTTAATTTTTTTAGGCCTAATTAGTAACTAACCTTTACTTTAACTTAAGTACTAAAAAAAAATAAAGAATCCAAAATGTACTATAAAAAATAAATAAATAACCCATTATTTTTACTTTCTTCCTAAATATAGAAAAATAGGGGATATACCAAAAAAATTAAGAGGGAAAGTAAGGGTGGCAAAGTGATTTGTTGTTCTTTTAATGTTCAACTCAAACAATTAGGGTAGAAAAATTCATACAATTCAATATGCATATTATCGTATATTTACATTATTATCTCTACTATTAATCAAGTAAAATAATTATAGGTCCATGTACATATTTTGTCAAAAATTATTATCATGTTTGTTAGATAAACCAGTAAAGTCCATAAAATGTAAATCAATAAAAAAAAAAGTGTGGGATTATAAAAAATAAATAAAACAATTTAGAATAATTGCATCTTCCTTTCTATCTCCACATGCCTTCCTCTTTTTCTTTCTACTCATCAAATTCTTTTGTTAAGGGGTAAAAAAGAATATTTTTTTTGCCACCTTGTTTTATCGTTTTTATAAATTAAGTAATAAATTTGCTCAAAAAGTTAGAATATATGTCCATTTCTAACTTTTTGATAGTTTTTTTAAAAAAATAATTTTAATATATTCTAAAATATAGATCACTGTATCATTTTCAAGAGTTTTGATTAAATTTCATAATAGTCAAAGAACTGGTTTGGATGTGCTTACAAAAAAGGATCCTTTTTGTATAATTTTTTAGAAGATCTTAAAAATAAAACTTATTTTATGTTTGGATGCAATATTTAAAAATATTTTCTTTTATCTTTGAACAATTTTTATGTTATAAAAAATATCTTTCTTTAGAAGCACCAAAATCTAGTTTTAAAAAAAGGTGCTTTAACACACTAAAATATTACAAAAAGATACATTAAAAAAAATACATCCAAACGAACACAAAATTAAATCAATTAATGTCATGAAATCCAATCACTGTTTTCTTTTACATAATGGTCTGTGCTACATATTTGATTATGTCAACTAATTATAGTTCACTTATTTGCTTAGTTCATGATATTTGTACTTTGGTTTCGTTAGTGTGTGTGTGATTGTGAAGAAAAATGAAGAAAATTAGAATTGGGAAATTATATGATGCCTCTATGTATAGTTGGTAGTATTATAGTATATTGATAAAATAAATAAATTACCAAATAAGATGCATTGAATTTTGACTTGATAAAAAAAATTGAATCAATTGTATTAAATATAAAATGACTTTAATTTTGATCTATTGTCAGTGTAAAAAAACTTTACACTGTCATCTAATCATATGCTGACACATTATTAAAGGAGTTAAATTTCGTAGGTAGTTGTTGTGATAGTCAAATTCCTTTAATGATATGTCAGTACATGATTGGATGATAGTGTAAAGTTTCTTTATAGTGACAGTAGATTAAAATTAAATCCATATAAATTAACATAAAAATATAATTTATAAGTATTTAGATATAATTAGTCTTAATTAAAAAAATTTGTTAATTTTAAATTTGTGATTTGGATATTCTAAAATGAAGAGTGCAATTTAGAGAGTAAAGTATAGAATTGTAACCACTGATGATAAAACTAAAGGTTTAGGATTTTATAAAATGCTTGCACCTGCATAACAATCATTAATATGTGATAATCAACTCCTTTAATTTTTCATTAGCAATTATAATTTCTCACTTTACTCTCTAAAGTGCGGCCTTTACTTTTTTAGTATCATAATCCTGTTGAATACAATCCGTTGTCTTCTATTTTTTCATATATTATTTAACATGCTTAATTATTAAACATTACATTACAATAAATGAAGGGTTTACGTGTTAAGGCTTAAGAGCTAAGAAGAGCATGCTGCTGCAAGCTAAGTATACATGTGGAAAGAGTTAAGTGTATATATCTAACAATCTTAGAGGCAGCTAACCAATTCAAATCGCATTAAATAATGTTTCAAACAAATCTGATTTATAAAATATCTTGTTATGTGGGGATATTATGATTTTAAATTATCTATTTATACTTTTCATTAATTATATTCACATGTAAATTTAAAAAATTTAATTAAATAATTTATTCAAGTTAAATCTTAATTAATTCATTCATATTTATATATTCACATTTAATTAAGATTCATTTAAAAATTATAATTAAAAGTAATTTGAAAGAGTTATCAATAAATAATTAAGACTCTCAATAGTCTCATCATATGTATCTTGTTACCTGCAGAGTTTTAAATTAGTAATTCAATAACAAACATCCATGCATTGATATTTATAAAGTAAAGTGTACACACACAAAACCAGTAGAGATAGAAATAAAAAAAAAAAAAAAACCAGCAAAGATAGCAAAATCTATATCATGGTAGAAAAGTCATCATTCCTACAAACGAATAAGCTTACATTGTCTTGTATTTAAAATTGCTTTGTAGAAGATTGACTCAATTGATAAGATTTAGTGGCTCAAGGTTTTGGATAAGCCTTTACATTCATCAAGTGCACAATTTTAAATCTCCTTTAATCATTAGTCTCGCTTTGTGGTCATTTCTCTACATGAAGATCCTTGGTGTTCAAAGGTTATAGATGACTAACTTTTATGTGCAAAAATTATTTGAATGAGTATCCTAGAAGCAATCCTCCATGTAACACCATACTATTACTTTTCTTATTAGTAAAGTATTACGTGAAACTTCTTATTATTAATTGAACAATTACGTTATTATATCTCTTTAAATTAAAATTTAGATTTATTTGCTTATCTTAATTAGTTTTTCGTTTCAATGCATAATTGTTGTTACCAGCTAAGTTATAGTTTGATTTTACGTCAAAAACCTCTAATTTTTTAAAGAAGTTGTAATAATGAAGAAGTAACACTTAGTTATTTACATATTTACATTCAAAAGAGTATTAATGTACCGATGACAAAACTAAGCTAGGTAAACTACATTGCTTTGCATTATATTACATAATATTATAACAGTACAACTTTTTCACTACAAAAAATATACAAGACTGCCTCTAGTGCAGTGTAAGCTATGGTATCATCAACTGGATCATACATAATAACCACATCGATATTAATGAAAACTATCACCTGAAACACCAAGCTCCTAATTCCCTAAAAATAACATATATAGAAGTAAGCATTTAATTCTTAGAAGAAATTCAAGCATAAGAAAAAACATTAATAAAACCAAGTTATTTCTAGTTGCATAAATTTGCAAAAAACATTTAAACTACATAATATTTCCATGAGATAGAATAGACATAACCATTTCATACACAATCAAGCAATGTCAAGGAAAACCATTTCCTTAATTATGTACTTTCTATCTACCTCTTAGAACATTTAATAGCAAAATGCATAATCATTCTCATTTTAACATTTAATACTCTTACAATCACATGCTCATTCTTTTTCTTTCTCATGGGACAAGCCCATCATCTTTCTATCTTGGGCATCCCCTAATCCAAATGGTCATTCCACCCAACTAAAGTGGATTCAATCTGGTTCTCGCATGAAAAGACACATGTAAAACTCTCATGAATTACCTACCTTACAGAGGATCATATCCAATACATTTTCTTACATTGGGATCACCTCCCTTACCGAGGATCATTTCAAATGTTTTACCTTTTCTGAGGATCACCTCCCTTACCAAGGATCATTTCCAACATTTCTTTCATATCATTAAATGAGCATGTAATTGTATAGCTTTTAGGGTAGTTAGTCTTTATATAACTCTTTTCTTCATTCTTACTAACCTTGAACCATAGCTTTATGTAAACATTTAGCATAATCTTTTTACTTAATTTGATAGAAAATCAAAAAGCTCATGAAGAATTTCGTTATTGTCAGCCCTATTGAACCTTCATACAGTAAAATAGACATAACTTGAGCTATAGAGAATTAAATGAAGCGATTCCAAAACCTATGGAAATCTAAGACATAGGGATACAAATATGATGTTGAGTGTAAATTCCAGTTCACACATTAAGTGGTTGTAATCCTAAATGGAAGACGATTATTGATAAGCCGCTAGTTGGATAGACTTACTAACCTTAATATAGTATTTTGATCATAACTCTGACTATGGAACTTGGGTTAGGATGATTCTTGATTACTTAAAATCACATACATATTTGAATACAACATTGAGATGATGGCAAGTCATTTTGGATGGTGTTACTGTTGATGCGAACTCTCCCTAACAATGTCACCACGATAAGAACAATTTGGAAGGCTATGTCCAAGTGATCTGCATGACTCACACCATTTTGGTTGGCCCTTTCTAGCTTTCTCTGGTCAACTATGTATTCAACTAATATATTGCAAGTTAATTAGAATATAAAATCTACATTTTGGGAAAATAATACTTTAACTAATTGAATTGAATTCTAAAATTTTTTCACTCTTAGTATTGCCTTTTTTTAAATATATATATATTTAATGGAAGAGTCAATTTTTATTTCATATTCCTAGTTCAAAGAAAGAAGAAACTAAAGCATATGTTTTTGTCTTGGTGAGTAAGTAAATCCACAACTTCAATTTCCAATTTTAGAATGACAACATCATTTTCCTCCATGCACTAAGTTACGTGTGTGAAAGATAGAAAATGTTGTCTCCGTCAGACCAAATTTAGCAAAAATAGGAAAGGTTGAACATCTGAAGGCTTACTCGGGGTATAGACCAAAATAACTATTTTGGAGTGAAAATTATAGAGAAAGTTTGGCAAGTTGGAAAAGAAAAATACACCAAGGCAACTATCTTGCAAGAAGATAAATGTCACACAAGATCATCACACATGCTTAAAAAAATTATTGTTAAAATGAGAAAATCACAAAACAAGCATTGGCGAAACTCACATCACCAAATTATAATGTGCTCGCCTATTTTAGTTCTTTGAGTGTGCAAGATTTGGCTTGTTAAATGAGAATTTTGTTGCAAGACTCAATAAGGAGTAGTGATGATGGATCATTGTATCATAGAGTTATCGCTCCAGAAACTAGAGTTGCAATGCAAGACGTGGCCTGTTGCTTTCCCTAGATGTTCGGCTGGACCCGAAGCTTCAAAGGTGACATTCCATGCTTCTAGAATTGAAAAAGCAACATCCCTTTCAAAAGCAAGAGTTGAAATGAAAGAGGTGATGGGACATTGCATCCATCAACTTTGCAAGCCCCTATGTCATCATATGAGAGATCCGTGTCAGGAACTATAGTAACTAGGTATAGACCCACACATTGTGTGGGTGTTTCAAGAACTAGTTGAATAACTCATTTTCTTTTAGAAATTACTCCTCTCAATTCTGAAGCTTTCAAACTTGTCAACAATTAAAACAAATGTAAGAAATGATGTAGTGCTCGGTTCCAAAAAAAATAAGGGAATGAGAAGATTTGTGAATTGATGAAGGAATAAAAAAAAGTTGTGAATCAATAAAGAAATGAAAATAGTATGTGAAATAATGGTGTGTGAGTATTTAATATAAATTATTAAAAAGAAAAGATGAGAAAACACTCAAGGAAAAGCTTAGAATCTTATAAATATGTTGATATGGTTCAAATAAAAAGCTATAAATAAGTTGATGTGGTGATTAAAGAGAACTTCTAGAGATTGAGATTACAGCTTCACAACCTGCACTTCAACTTTAATATATTATAAATATATTTGTTTGGAGTAAGTCATGTCAACAATATATTGGTATTCAAATTTTTTAATTGTCAAATTCTTTTTTTTTATGAGTAATGCTACATAGCCATAAAAATTTAATAGAATTCAGTCAAAATTTCTTAAAATTCAAAGATGGTTGTTGCATAAGTAAAAGTGGTGGGGACCACTCATCCATCAAAGATGGCAAAACAATGACAACTTATTCTGTTAAAAAATGGGACAATTTTTTTGACTATTTATAGTATTTTCCTTTTTTATTAAAAAAATTATTCTTAAATTAGTTTTTACATCAACTAAGATTAAATTCCATTAACTAGAGGGTAGAAGATACACTTCCTCTTAAAAAATATATGAGATTACTTTTGTACTTGTTTTTTCTTGAGTTCCGATACATTGATTTAATGTTGTTAAAATCAAATTGGACAATGAACCAGTGAGACTTTCAGTTCAAGTTCAATCTCTTAAATTGATTGGTCGAACCAGATATGAAATAAAAATAATCTCTACATACAAAAATATTTATGAAATGTGAAAAATATGAAGTTTTTTATTTTCAAACAAATTAATCGTTCGTCGGTACAACCCAATGAATTGGGTGGTTCAACCAGATATTTATTGGTTTAGATCGATCCAAAATGGTTTGATCGTGAATTCGGTAATGAGATTGAATCATAATCGCTAATTCACGGTCAGATAGGTCACACTGTCTAACTTGGCCTAGTTTTGACAACACTATCTTAATTAGTTATCAATTATTGGTTGTACTACAATGAAAACTCCCAAAATGTATAGAAGAAAAATAGGTAGGGAAATAATTTCAAAAATTATACTCATTAATATAATATTCGGTCAAAAAAGGCATATATATATATAACAATAACGTTCACATTTATCCACGTGTCTAATTCTTCTGCTTAGGGGTGGAAATAGGCTAGGCTAGGCTTTACCCTAAATAGGTATGACCTATTTTAAAAAACATTGGCCTTAACCGGGCCTGTTACCTATCATAGACTTTTTTTTTAGCCTGGTCTGGCCTTTTTATGAAAACTTAAAAGTTTGACTTGCCCTGAAAGCTTATTTAAAGGCCTATATTGCATAAAGGATTTCGAGGATTTCGAATAAGCCAATAGACTGAAATTTTATAAGTTTCAAATATATCTAACATTTAACAAAATTATTGTATTGTGTATAAAATAAATTAACTATATTAATATATAACTATTAAATCATATAAGTATTATAAAATTTTAATAATATGTTATTATAATAAATAAATAGGCCAGCCTGTTAGGCCTAATAGGCTTTTTTAAGACCTAGGTCTAGGCCTATTTAGTTAAATAAGCTTTTAAAAAAGCCTAAGCCTGACTTGTTTAATAAATAGGCTAGGCCGAAGTAGGCCGAAAGTAGGTTAGGCCGTAGGCTCCTGTTAGGCAGCTTTGCCTATTTCCAACCCTACTTCTGCTCCATCCATCTATGTGTTAACCCTACTCTCCCTTCAGTAAGTTATGTGTGTGACAACTAGAAATGATGTCTTTGTTAAACCAAGTTCAACAAAAAGATGAAAGGTTGAACATCTAAAGGCTTACTCGGGGTGTAGACCAAAATAACTCTATTTTGGAGTGCAAATTATAGAGAAAGATTAGCAAGTTAGGAAAGAAAAATACACCAGGTGAAATCAAATGTAAAATAATTTGATGCTATAAAGAAATTATAGTTAAAAAGGGTAAATCACAAAGCAAGCATTGACAGAACTCACCTCACCAAATTATTAAGTGGTTGCCTATTTTTGTTCTTTGAGTGTGTAAGATTTAACTTGTTAAATGGGCATTTTGTTGCAAGACGTGGCAGGGAGCAGAGGTCATGGCAGGGGCAGAGCTTTTAAGGAGCTAAGGGGGACAACTGCCCCCTAAAGCTTTTCAAAAAAATTTCATACTATATATCCAATTGTTATTAGATGCAAAGATGCATACTTTTGTAATGATATTATTAGTTTCAATGGTTAATTTTTGCTTAGTTATCTTTTTTTCCCTCCTTATTTTAACCATGTACAATAGTTTTGGTATTTCATTGGTTTTCAAAGAAAGGGGAATGAATTTTGCACAGTATAGCAATACTTTCATTGATTCTTTCCCTTTTTCGATTAAAAGAAAAACAAGTGTTTTCTTCACAGCCATTAGAGAAAATTCATAAATGATAAAAATTTAATAGAAAAATCAATTTCATTGGTCATATGGCTATATTGTCTTTTACTTTTACCATGACTGCTATAAAATTTGGGAGAATAATTTTTGCAAGCCTCTATACTTTAAAAAATTGACAACTAGACTGCTAAGGGATTGCTTATCTACTTTCTTGTAACTAATGATTTAGATTATAACTGACTAGAGGATCAAAATGAAAATATCATCAAATTATATATGCAAATCATAAGGGGTCACGTTATAAGTGATAAAGTTATAAGTTACGAAATCATGTTAATTATAATGTTCTAAACTTCTAGGTATTGGAACTTGTCTTAAAATTGTTACCCCTCCAAATTTTTAGGTTGAGTTCCACCACTGGGTGATAAACCATTTTATCCATTCACTTCTAGGCTTTTTTACTCAGAACCTAGAGCTACCGCTTCAAAAACTAGAGTTGCAACGCAAGACACAACTTGTTGCTCTCCTTGGACGTTCAGGCTGGACTTGAAGCTTTAGAGGTGATGCTCTTGAAAAGGCAACATCCACTTCAAAAGCAAGAGTTGAAAGGAAAGAGGTGACGGTGCATTACATCCATCAACTTTAGGACCATTTGCAAGATCCCATGTCATCATATGAGAGATCCACATGAGAAACTATGTTAACTAGGTATAGACCCACACAAAGAATTAGTTGAATAGCTCATTTTCTTACAACAACTATTCCTCTCAATTTTAAAGCTTTTTAACTTGTCAACAATTAAAACAGATGTAAGAATGATTCAACGCTCAATTCGAATAAAGAGAAAGAAGAAAAGATATAAAAAAAAATGGGAATGAGAAAAGTTATGAATTGATGAAAGAATGAAAAGAGTTATGATTTAATAAAGGAATGAAAAGAATTGTGAATCAATAAAGAAATTAATAGAATATGGGAAATAGTGATATGTGAGTATTTAATATAAATTATTAAAAAGGAGAGATGAGAAAACACTTAAGAAAAAGCTTATAATTTTATAAATATGTTGACATGGCTCAAACAAAAAACTATAAATAAGCTGATGTGGTGATTAAAGAAAAATTCAAGAGACTGAGATGATAGCGTCACAACTTACACTTTAACTTTTATTATTACAAATATATTTGTTTGGAAGAAGTCATATTAACAATTGAAAGTACATGAAATTATATGCTTGATGGAACTATTTTATATGTATATAGATTAATTAAAATTTGAATACCCACAAGTGATTGGTCATAAGGATTACAATCTTATTAAGAGGTTTCAATGTTCGAATCCTAGGAAATATTATTGTGGAAATAGCTAATAATTATAATCACTTAAAGCTTGGAGAAAATTAATCTTACACTCAAAATATGTGAAAAATAGGGATACATTTTATATACGCACAAAAATTTAAAATTTGAATTGAATAAAAAATTATTTAATTAATAATATTTCAAAATTACAATTAATATAATTAATGAAAAATATGAATAGATAATCTCACGTGTAGAAAAGTGTTGAAATTGAGACACTACTATATTAATTTTGGAAATAAATTTAATAATAAAAATGTTAATATTTTATGGTAGTAAATAAATCGTGAGCGCCAATACATGAGAGAGAAATGAATCAGAGAGAAATGAATTGTCGTAATCCTATAGGAAGATTGTGAAAATTAGAAATAATAATAAATGTTACCGTTGCAGCTGCTGCATTCTCCATAGGACCACTAACGCAGCATATGCCCTTGCCATTGCCAACTAACAACAAAGTCTAGCGGCGAATATAAAAATAACAAAATAATTCATAAAAGATAAGTAAAATATTGGTATTTAATTTTTTTTTAATTGTCAAATATTTTTTTATGAATAAATGTTGAATTGTTTAAATCAATTTGTAAAATCGATAAATGTTATAAAAATAATTTATATATGATAATATAAAATATATAAAAATATTGATAAAATTTTAAAAATTTTAAAAGTTTTAATAATTAATCAATCCAACTTAACTTTCGACTGTCTAACTTAATCCAATTCTAATAACACTATCTTTATTATTATTAGACATTTATTAATAATAATAACTGGTTGTAATGGCAACTCCCAAAAATGTATTAAAAAGGAATAGGTGGGGAAATAATTTGAAAAATAATACTCACTAATAGAATATATTCGGTCAGAGAAGTCATATTATATATAACAATAATAACGTTCACATTTATCCACGTGTCTAATTCTCCCGCTCCGTCCATCTATCCGTTAACCCTACTGTCTCTTTCTCTCTCTCGCTTTCTCTCTCTCTTCTGCAACTCCTCCACCATTGAAGACCAGAACCAAATTCTTTTCAAATAAACAAAAAAAAAATTATAAAAAAAAAACAGCAAATAACACATTCATTGAAAATGGGGAAGCTACTCTGCGATTCAACGACGGTGCCGGAGCCATTCCAGGGTTCGCCGTCGCCGTCGCCGGCGGTGGTCCCTTGGAGGGATCCGAAATCGCCGCCGCCGCCGCTGGAAGCCATCGGAGCCGTAGATCTCGTCAATCCCTTCGCCGGCGGCTGGGAAGACGTTCTCGGCCTTGAGGAGCAGCAGAGGCGCCACCTCCAGAGGCTTCACGCCAAGGGCGTGCTCTGGAAGCCACCCGAGGATGACTCCTCCTCCTCCTCCGCCCTCAGATCCGTCGTCTTCCGCCTCTCTCACGGCGGAGAGGTCTCCTCCGACGGCAACTGCCTCTTCACCGCTTCCAGGAAGGCGATCGGAGGCGACGGAGACGCGCGGGAGCTGCGGCGGCGTACGGTGGCGAGGTTCTTGGAGGATCTTGGATCTGCGAGTTTTGAGGAGAGAGAAGGGATTGACGATGCGATTCGGCACATGTACTCGCCGGATCTGAAGAACGGTTGGGGAATTCATGTTGTTCAGGAGGTGAAGTTGTTGGCCAAGAAGGAGGATCGGTTCTCTCTTGATTCCGCCATCGACGAGCTCGTTCACCTCGGCATGCAAAGGTACATCACCTCTTCTTCTTGTGCTCAATTCTTTTTTCTTTTGTAGTTTTCTTGTTTCTTATCTTTTGATTATTGCGTGCTTGGAATTTATGTATCTTTCTGTTGAATCCATTTGAATACCTAAAAATTTTGCATCGATGGATTTTGCATAATCTAGCGAATTTGTTTTGCGAAAGCGTTGCGTTGTTATATGCTTTTGAATGAATATACGTTGTTACATTAGAAAACTTACAGCTACAATTGAAAGGAACAATTTCAAGATTTGGTTTGTTTTTGTTTCTAACTAGTTTTCTTTGCAGTTCTAGTTGTAGTTGTACTTTTTATCGTTTGATTGATCACATGGACATACCCACATGGACTGCTACACCATGCAAGGCGTGATTTTTGGTAAAACTTTTGGGACATTATGCATTACATTGTGTCTAATGCCTTGTGATGCATCACATTTTGCCCTATTTTTAAGATTATGAGGGAAGCATTATAGCATTATAGCATCATATCTTTTGACCTGTTTTATCTTTCCTTTAGGAAAGACTGCATTTCTTTTTGCTGCTAAAAATGAGATACTTCCAACAGATACTACTTTTTTTTTAAGAATATTTTGGTTTGAGAAGTTTTGAAATAGGCATGCATATTATAAGTTCATAACGATGTCTTGTTTACTTTTAGTTGTTTTCTTTACTATCTACTTTTCTGATTGAAGAGAAATGGCGGCGGAGTCTATTTACAAAGAGAGATGTGTTCCTGTGAATGATAGTCCAAGTTGGGCCAAATACATGTTGATCTCTGGTTCTCCTGATGATGAATATGATATCATCACTTTGCAATATACTGAGGAGGGTTTATTATCTGTAGATGAAAATAGAGAGGGTCATGCTGCAGCTTTCGGCGATGATATAGCAATAGAGTGCCTTGCTACTGAGTTCAAGCGAGAGATATATGTGGTAAGAAATCCAGGAGCTTTCCTTGGAGACTTGGAGTTACTTTTTAGTGTCTACGTGTATTCTTCACCCTGTATGCTCTTTCCTTTAAGATGTTGCAGAAGTTGTGTAATCTCTACCTTTTTTATGGATCAGGTTATTTCATTTTATTTTAAAAATTATTATTTGACATTCCTCACATTCCTCCTTGTTTTAGCTGTGCAGTGTATAGATAAAAATTTAATTTCTTTGGGCTGCATGTCAGTTCTCAACTAAAAAAGTACTTTTAAAATGCAACCAAAAATAAAGTACTTTGAAAATTATGTAGTTATAGTTTATTATAGAGAAGTTTTCATATTGTATATTTAGGTTTAGGGTTTTGTTCAATTACATTCCTGGAATTAATTGGCAGATATATGGGACCATAGGCACTTTAAATTAATCACTCCTCAATACTTTTTAATTATTAATTGGATTGAACAGTATGAAGCTGGAGTCCTGGCCTGCTATCCTATTGCAGATATTATGTGTTCTCTGGGGAATGCCTGTGTAACACATCCAATTATTTGTTTATGTACATTAATGAAGTATAGTTCTGTGTGGTGGAGTGATGACCATCTGTTATGTGAATATGAAGTATTTGTGGGTTGCTTGAATTTCATACTTCTCCTTATAGGTTTGATTATGATCTGAAATCATTGTTTAGGAGTCCTCATAATTGGGATTTATTTGTGGTGATCCCAGTTGCTTGTTTTCCCATTTCTGATATGGGTTTTCTGTATTCATTATGTTTTTGTTTGTTAGTTCTCCTGATGTTATTACATGACATAGTGAAGGTTTAATGATATGATCTGGAATTTAAAAAAATGAAAAATACTGCAAATGCAAAATTCATCTCTTTTTGCTGTTTAGTTCGTATACACATTTGTGAGTAATCATCCATCATCATGCTTCCATCTGAATTTGGTCATCATTTTCAGGTGCAAGCGCATGGTTCAGATGCCATGGTTGATGAAGAAAATTGCATTTTCTTCCTTCCGCATCGTCCAAGGAGCCAAATTATAGAACCTCCCTTCTTCCTTTTCATGAAAGGAACAGGTAATGGAGAATAGGATTTTAGTACTTGCCTATTTTTGCTCATGCTTTCAGTAGTAGTTGATTTTTGGTTGGGTTATGTTTTCTCTATTTATCATTTCACTCCGGACAAAAGTTCAACCAGCAGATTGAGATATATTTTTTCGTCTTTCCATTTCTTTCTTTTTTTTTTTTTGGCTTTGAAGGTAGAAAGGTGGAGTATTTCTTGTGATTGTCTAATGAATTTTCTAAGCAATTTTCCACATACAGGTTGGTGCGGTGCTGGAGCTGACCATTATGAGCCCCTGATTGCTCATCCTTCCTCCCTTGTTTCCCAAGAAAAGGTTGCTGTGGTACTGTGAGGCTTCCCGGCCTGCAATTTTGTGGAGTAGAGATTGAGTAGAACTAGAATTTCTTCACCCTATTTATAGCCCTCTTAAAATGTTTGGCCTGCAACCTGGTTCTCATATCAGGCCTTGGTCCCAAGGAGAATCTCATTGCATAGCATTCATTTAGTTACCGACATTTAGAATCAATCATCTTTGACTCTTGACATTTGAAGCAGGTTTGTTTGTTTGCCTGTTGTTTGAGACCCTAGAGTATTTTAATAGTTTCACCGGCTTCTGTTTTGTTGTTCCTGTTGTTGAGTTGGTTAGAGGGTATACCGTCTAGGTAGTGTGTTGTTCAAACTAGAAGAGATGTATCTCAGTGGATTTCGTCAATTTTTAATGGAGTGACTTCTTTTCTGGCCATCTATATGTCTCATTTTACTTTGCATTTTTAACATTAATGTTATCCAGTAGATAATGTCACACTTCTCGGTACCAAATAAGCTTCTTAAATGGTAATTACCAGCAGCTGATTTCATAATTTGTATCAATGAAATGTGCTTCTGTCATTGTTTCAATCTGAGAATATGATTTTGTGTTATGCAATTTCAGTAGGTTTTATTCGAGATGGCTATTTCAGGAAGCGAGCTCAGAAATGCACATGAGCATTAATTTTCCGATCAAGGCCAGATGAAAGTTACTGGTTTATGTAATTTTACGTCTCCTATTACTGCACATACTAGTAATGTCTCTTTCTGAATAAGATGGAAATATATGCAGTTCTGCACATATTCACTGTCATGTGCACATCAATACGGAAGGAACTCTTTCATTGCTGGTTGGTGGCTGGTAAATATGTCATTTGCATGCTCCACCACGAGAAATATTATGAGGATCACAGATTCGATCTGACAGCACTCACGAGGAGTTTTATCATTTTACGATATTGCTTCTTGCATATCAAGATTATAATGTAATGTTTACACCATTTCAATTTTAACAAGGACTCGTGTATTTTTCTATGCAGGAATTCACATGTTAGAGCCAATACTTGCGCACCATAATGGTGTAAGGAAGTAATGTTAATTGTGGCTAGAGGGGTATTGAATCTCTTATTTCACTATTCACACTTTTTATTAGTAATTAAAATTATAATTTATTAAATTTAGTAGGCAAATAAAAATATAATTAATTAAGGTATTTTTGACTTGAATAAAGAAATTATTTAATTGAAGATAATTTAAGAAATTGTAATTAAAACTAATTAGTTAAAAGAATGAAGAGATAATAGGAGTATCAGTATTTTTCACCCGTAATTTTGATATGGAAAAAATGTTTGTGAGGTTGCTATATGGTCTTGAAGGAAAAGATAAGATTAAGAATGGATTGTAACCAAGAGAAAGTTAGAGTAGCACATATTAAGAAAAATATTAAAGAAATTCACTTAAGGTGATTTGGTTATGTGAGGACAGTAAAGACTTTAGTGAAAAAAGTTGATCAAATGAAATCAAATTTAAAGGAGATGTTTGAAGATTGAACTTTTTATTTAGGAGAAACCATTCAAAAATAACTTACTCTAAATGAATTTATTAAAATTTTAATATTTTTTTATTCGAACCATGAGTATTCCCTTAATGGAATAAAGTTTGATAGTTGTTGTTACATATACTATAAAAAGAAGGATATAGAAAAAGAAAAAATACACTATTCATAATCATAAACTTAAGTTTTTTCTTTGTTATAAAGGAGGTTTATGATGATGTGGGTAGGGTCATTAAAACGAGTTAAACTTGTCAGTCATGACTTGACCCGTTTATCTACAAGCTAGCTCATTAGTATGTGTATTTTCTTTTTTTGTACTATTTACTTTAAAAAAGGTAAGGAGACACAAGATCTGCCAAATCAATATAATTTTTGCTACTTTGAAGCTATGTTCCAATATAAAATTTGGATGTAAACATTTGTTGCTATTGTATGAGTTGTCTTTTTGTTATTTTCATGTTTTTCTATTGTTAATGTGTTGTTGAGTCATTGATACTACTGGAGAAAGTAGAGAGATACATGAATTTGTCAATTTATTACTTTGAAAATTATATAATTTTAAAATTTATTGTCATTGACCATATTTTGATCTATTATAAGAAACTTGGATGCATAAATTTGTCAAATTACTACTTTGAAAATTACATAATTTTAAAGATTATTGTTATTGACCATTTTTGATCTATAGGAAGAAACTTACTTGAAAATTATAAGATGAGTTTATTTAAAAAATTAAAGTTTTAAATATTTTTTATTTTTTTTTTACAAAATTGGCCAACCAATTGCGAGCACATTTAAATTAACTCATTTTTTGCCTGATCCATTTAATAGCTCTAGTTGTGGGGAGAGGGATGAGAAGCTAAGAGCCTGTTTAGTTTGTTTTTATTTTCATTTTCAGTTATATATATTTTTATTATAATTACAAAAATATCACCTTATTTTGTTTTCAAAAATTTGTAAAGGTAATAATAAAAATAACATTTTTTTGTTTTAATTTATTTTCACAATTTCCTTTGTGTTTGGAATGTTAAAAAATGGGAATTGATTTGATTTGCAAATCAAATTTTGTATTTGGAATGTTAAAAAGTAGAGATTGATTTGATTTTGAAATCCAAGATTTAAGTTGTGTGTATTTAGAAATTCAATCAAATTTGGTTAGATTTGAGTATATTTGATTTTATTTTAAATTTAATTATTTAAATTGACTATTTTATCCTTACTAGCTTTTTGAGTGTGTTTGGAATGTTAAAAAATTAAAATTTATTTGATTTTAAAATTCTTTTGATTTAAATTGTGTGTATTTAGAAATCTAATCAAATTTGGAAGAATTTGAGTAGATTTGATTTGATTTGAAATTTAATTATTTTGATTTACTATTTTACCCTTACTAACGTTTTGATTTTACTTAACTAACTTAACAATATCATTCATAATTATATAAGGTTAAAAAAGTAAAATAATCAAATCAAATTAAATCAGTTCTATTTTTAATGAGTTCCAAACATAAATTTTGATTTTTAAATCAAATCAATTTAGTACAATTCAAATTAAATCAAATCAAATCCATTTTTAATTGATTTCAAACATAATCTTTGATTTTACCTTACTAATCTAACAATATCATTCACAATTATATAAGGTTAAAAAATTAAAATAATCAAATCAAATCAATTATATTTTTAATGAGTTCCAAATATAAAAATTGATTTTCAAATCAATTCAAATCTAATTTTTTATAATGGGTTTTAAATATAAAATTTAATTTTTAAATCAAATCAAATAAATTTAATTCAAATCAAATTTATTTTTATTTAATTCGAAACACAACCTTTCAATTGAGGTTATTTGGTAAACCTAAAATTTATGAGTCCTTCTTCATAAATAAATTTTGTTTAATCTTTTTTAATAATTTAAATATTTTATGTCATTTAAAATTAAATATTTCTTATTAGTGAATCTAGAAATTAATTATTACAAGAAAAAAGAAAGAAATGTTATTTATCATACACTACGACTAAAGTCACATAGGCATATTTTCCACGATTATTACTGTTGACGCATGTGAAGTGCTTTCGAAACAAGTGTCGATGCAATTTGAGTCTGAAAAAAATAAATAAAAAACAAGAATTTGAAATGGTTAAATTAATAACAATATGTGTTGGGTTAACATTGCAAAACTCACAAACCTAACCTTTTTTCTTTTTTGGGCCCAAGTAACAACAAACATAAACCAAACTATTCGGAGGAATCAAACACCATTTTGTCCTCTACTAAACTACTACCCAAGCAGGGGAAGGGACAAGCATCCCTTCGGAGATCTCAAAGGCCCTTCCCTTCCCTTCCCTTCCCTTCCCTTCCCTCGTTGTTTCCAAAGTCTTCTTCTTATTAACCTTCGAACTCTGCTTCGGTTGTTGAGAAGAAAAGCAACACACAAAAAAATCACACACTCGAAGGAAGCAAGAGACATACATGGCCACGCTTTATTCGACGCAGTGCCGTTCATATCCATCACTGCAACCCTCCTCCTCTTCCTCGTCGTTGTCGTCTTCGCAATCTTATGGGCATCTTCAACGCGTGGCTTTCTTCTCTTCTTCGGCCTCAAAGCGTTTTCTTGCGGCTAAGGTTTCTTTGCAATCTCAACCTGATTTGCATCAGATTGCGGTCCACACCCAGCACCAGGACGGTTCGTTCCTCTTTATTCCCTCCCCATTTCGTTCTCTCATTTGCTGCGTGCTGCACTTTCAATTGGGTAGCTATGCATATATCATATGCTGCTTCTTATGACTATATTATTTATAAAATTGTGTACGTGTGTGTGTTTTCTCCTACCCTTTTGTTTATTGATTTGAATTTTGAATCTTTACTGCTTTTCTGGCATATGAGATATGGCTTGTACATTCATTTCTGTCCTTTTTTTTTTAATAAATATCCAGTTTAGTCACATATACAAGTGTCATTAGATCCTCTAATCATAAATACATCAAAATTAAAATAGTTATTCAATGTCAATTTTTGACATCAAATTGGATTTTTAATGTTACTTTTGATAATTGGTACTTCAATGTCATTGCCAAGCGCAAACTGCTCACACTTGTATCTTTGAAGGGTTACGCATTATTTTAACGGGAATTTTCTTTTGGCTATATTTATGCTTTTAATTTGTCTAATAGTAATTTCTCTGCATGTAAAGAGTAATTCAGTGTTGAAGTGTGAAACTTTTTTTGGGATGTATTTGGGAAGACGAGAGGAATGAAATTGTATTTTTATATTAAATCTTACAGCTAGGACATGGGTTTGAAAAGTCTTATGCAGTTGGAATATGAATGTAGGTGCTGTAGCAGCCACTGTAACCCCTGTTGAAAATGAAACTCCTCATAATCGATTGAAGGCTGAATTCTTGTCAGTTACATCTTCGGAAGAGTCTCAAGGTGAAGCCAGTCTTGAAAAGAATGAAAATGAGTCCACTGTTAGTATTACTGTTGTCGGAGCCTCTGGAGACCTTGCCAAGAAGAAAATATTTCCAGCCCTCTTTGCACTTTACTATGAGGGTTGTCTCCCTAAGGTTGGATTTTGATCATTTTCTTTTTCTTTATATTTTTTGGAAGATTTGTTTCTATTTATGTGTGGTTGGGCTTGAACTGATGCTTTGGTTTATGGCAGCACTTCACCATCTATGGTTATGCTCGAAGTAAGATGACTGATGCAGAACTGAGAAATATGGTTAGCAAGACCCTCACTTGTAGAATTGATAAGAGGTAATTATATCTGCAACTGTTCTCTTTGGCTTGAAGCTTACAGGTTTAGAGTCTGCTCAAAGTTGGTCCTGGTTGATAGATGCTTTTCTTTCTTTTTTTTTAGTTGTTTTTTTTTTTTTGTGTGTATGGCGTGGGGGGTGTTGTCTTTGAACTTTGGACTTCTGATTACGGGAGTGGTTTTTATGCCATTTATGTTGTTAATGACACAAAAGTTGAGTTGCCATGATTATTTAACTTAATTCCCTTATTCATTATGCTTAGGGAACATCTTTAATGTTTGGAAATTTATGTTATGGAATTTCAGCGAGAACTGCAGTGAAAAGATGGACCAATTTCTTAAAAGATGTTTCTACCATTCTGGTCAATATGATTCTCAGGAAAACTTTGCAGCGCTAGACAAGAAGCTGAAGGAACATGAGGTAATTGGAGAAAGAGATAATCTTAAATGTTCTAATCCATAACTTTATGTGGTTCCTTGAGCTTATTTTTTTTTATTAAGAAAGTATGCCTCCTGGTAGAGAACGCAATTTCTCAAAGGAAAGTTAACATCACCTAAAGATATCAAGAACTAATGAAGAGGATGAAGAAAAAGGGCTGGAGAATAAAGAAAACACAGTAAGAAAAATTAGGAGAAATTAGCTACTATATATCACGTTACCTCTATAGTTGATATCCACCACGTATTGTGGCATTTTCCTTTGGGCTTTGTCATCTGTTAATTGTAATTTCATTGATGTTCTGACTTTGCTAATAACACTTATTTGCTGTTTTCTAGATGACATCATTGAGAAGAGAAAAACCTGTTTGTTCATGTTGCAATTAGAATGAATAAATTTAATCATTGTATGTCCTTATCACATGCTTATATTCTTTCTTCTGCTGCTCCCCACTATGCACTTTTTCATGTTGCAGGTAGTTGTGTTTTGGCATGTAATTTTAAATTGCTTCATGGTCAATATATGATGAAGGATGAAGGAACTTGCTCTTTTTGGTGTTTCATTATGTACATTTTTATTGAAACTAATCTGACTTTTTTCCTGATCTGAATTTAACCATTTTGTTTGAATATGAAAAAATTGCTTTTGCTTTTGTAGGGTGGGAGAACTTCTAATCGCCTGTTTTATCTATCGATTCCTCCTAATATATTCATAGATGCTGTAAAATGTGCAAGCTTGTCATCTTCTTCTGGTAATGGTTGGACAAGGGTCATTGTTGAGAAGCCTTTTGGTCGTGATTCAGAATCTTCAGCTGCTTTAACAAAATCGCTCAAGCACTATCTGACAGAGGATCAAATTTTCAGGTTTTCTAACTGAACTGATTATCCGCATCTTTAAGGACTGTAAAGTATATTATTTAAATTGGATAATCTTATACAGGATTGACCACTATCTTGGGAAAGAGCTTGTGGAAAATCTTTCTGTTCTCCGATTCTCAAATCTCATTTTTGAACCATTATGGTCAAGGCAGTATATAAGAAATGTACAGTTCATATTCTCAGAAGATTTTGGCACTGAAGGACGTGGCGGGTAACCTTTCTTCCTTAGCAGCATTCACACTTTTTGATCTATAATGGGATTCTCATCCATTTCCGTATCTGCACCATATGTAGGTACTTCGACAATTATGGTATAATAAGAGATATTATGCAGAATCATCTACTTCAAATACTAGCCCTCTTTGCAATGGAAACCCCTGTTAGTTTGGATGCAGAGGATATTAGAAATGAAAAGGTCTCATATGGTTATGTTATATACTTGCATTCAGTTATTTTAAATAATCGTGATTTTTCATTACCAGAATTTCAATTGCTTAATGGGTGCCAGGTCAAGGTTCTTCGTTCAATGAGGCCCCTACAACTTGAGAATGTGGTTATAGGCCAGTACAAGAGCCACACAAAAGGAGGTGTTACTTATCCTGCCTACACCGATGACAGAACTGTACCAAAGGACAGCTTAACCCCAACATTTGCTGCAGCTGCCCTCTTCATAGATAATGCAAGATGGGATGGGGTGCCTTTTTTGATGAAGGCTGGGAAAGCATTACACACCAAGAGGTAAGTGGAGGGAATAAGTTTTGCATAAATATATGTTGTATTGGTTTAATGCCACCTTCTATGTATACTTCTAGTGTTTTTTTATTATATTTAACTGCTACATTATTTTTGGTTCAGTGCTGAGATACGGGTACAGTTCAGGCATGTGCCAGGCAATCTGTACAATCGAAATTTTGGGACAGATCTTGATCGGGCTACAAATGAACTTGTGATACGAGTTCAGCCTGATGAGGCTATTTATTTGAAGATCAACAACAAAGTTCCGGGTCTGGGAATGAGGTTGGACCGGAGTAATCTGAATCTTCACTACGCAGCGAGGTATATCCTTTTTACCAAGTCTTAAGAATCAAGTTTATAAATAAATAAATAAAGTGTATGGGACCCCTGAAATACATTCCACATTTAGATTATTAGCTGCTGCATATTCACCTTATTCTTACAATCTTACATGGTCGTGGCAAAATGTCGCATTGATCTATGTCCGTATTAATCTTTTATGCACGTTTGCCTCTCCATGATTGCATGTTATTTCTTGCTCCTTTATCAAAATTTGGCATTTTGGCAGATAGTACAACTCCATTTGTAATGGATATTTTCTGTGATCATTTAGGCAAACATTTTCATGTTTATTTCAGATATTCGAAGGAGATTCCAGATGCTTATGAGAGGCTTCTTCTGGATGCCATTGAAGGAGAAAGAAGACTCTTTATACGTAGTGATGAACTGGATGCTGCTTGGTCACTCTTTACACCTGTATTGAAAGAGCTAGAAGAGAAAAAGATAATTCCAGAGTACTATCCTTATGGTAGTCGGGGTCCTGTTGGTGCTCACTATCTTGCGGCCAGATACAATGTACGGTGGGGAGACCTTGGGCTAGACCAATGACCGTGACATTTTGTTGCAGTTGTGATCGGACTCAGATGTTAGCTAACATGCATGTTGATATGAGGTTTCTTTTTGGAGTGCAGTTTTTCCATATTATTAGGATGGTTATTTCCCTGGAAGATAGGTATGAAGCATGCATGAAATCATGTGTAAAGCATCCAGGAAAGTAATAAAGCACTGAGATAATTATTATTTTTTTGTTCTTTTTGGGTTTTTGTTGTTGTTGTTTGGGCTTGGGGGTGGGGATGGGGATGCTCTGGGGGCAAAGATGTTTCATTTAGTTGCCAATTAATCTAGCTAAGTAATGTATTATGATTCTGAATTCGGAAACTTATCGAATTTTGAGAAATAGAAAATAAAAGGGGAAAAGGAAGGAAAGTAAGCAAGCTGGTATGAGTCTCGACTCATATAAGTCATGAGTTCCCACTTATAGAATGTGTAGCACAGTCCTCCAATTGAACCATTTGTGTCAGTGTACTCATAAAGATGTTTTTTATTTTATTTTATAAAAGATAGATCTTTTTTTATAAAAAAAATATTTTCATTTATTTTAGACTGTTTAGAAGATAAAAGTACTAAAAAAAGCACAATTTGTTTTTTTTTTCTAAATAGTATTTTGTGTTTTTGTCAAATAAACTTTTTTATAATATAAAAATTTATTCAATCAAAAATATTTTTAGTATTTTTTAAAAATCATCTAAATTAGTTATATTTTTAATTTTGCACCCTATTTAACATAAAAAGAGGAGGAAGATTGAAGGTATTATTATAATAAAATTTTAATTTTAATTCACTATAAAAATTAACATTATCATTAAATTATGTGTATAACTTAACTAACGAGATTCAGATAATGACTTGATTTATTTAACTTTCGTGGTACACGTTCAATGTGTAGAAGCCAAGGTTCTGAAAATTAGACTAGACTGGCGTGTGGGATCGGTTTGATCTGGAATCGGTCACTTTATTGGTTCGGTTCACTTTAAAAAATTGATTAGGCTGAAAATAGGTCAATAACTAGTGAACCGATCAATCTGAACTGGTCCAATTAGGTTCAACCGGTCCTTTTTTTTTATAATTTTATTAATTTAAATAATGTCATTTTGATCTAAAAATTGAATGTAAGTCAATCTAAAAGAATTTTATATGAAATACTTAAACTTAGATTGTATAAAAGTTTAGAAACTAAATGTATAATTGATTATATATCTCTTTGAACTGAAATTAAAAATTTTTTAAACAAAAATAAACTATAATATTGTTATAGAATGTTTTGGGCTCTCAAAAAATAAATTATAAACTATTTTTTATTATTTGTGTTATTTTTTTATAATTTTTAATTTGTTTAATTAGTATATAATATGTATTTATATATATATAAATATATTTAAATTATTTAATTATATTTCAGTTTGACCACAATTCAACTACAATTAAATCATTAAATCTTGAATCAATCTCCTAACTGATTGATCTCCAGTTCAATTTTCAAAACCTACACTTAACAATTTCTCGTTGGGAAAGATTGTACCAGTGGATATGTTAGCATCCTGTATGTGTGGCCCTTCTTTGTCACTCCGTACCAAGGTGGGATGAGATAGAGAAGGGAAAGAGGGACAAAAAGAAGAAATTGATGTGGCAATAACACTTGCTTATTGTACGCGTCAGATCTCTGTCTGCCACATTAGTTGAATTTTGTGTGGACTTATGGTATGTTAATTTTATAGTTATTAAATTTATGTAATTTAAGTCTTCGATCAAATTCACGTTGATGTGATATTACTTTTACTTATGTGTTATTATGTTATTTTATTTTTGTATATAAAACTAATATAAGGGAGTATTACATCATTAAATTTATTTTACATAAACTAAAATGGACATTACTATTACTATGTCGATAAAGACAGTGTTACATTACCATCAAATTGACAAGATAATGTTTTTTACCTTAATATAAAAATTATGAAGATGATAATAGAAAAAGAAAAGAAGGAAAATTAAACTCTTATGAAATAAGAATGAGTTTTTTTAATAAAATATTAATTAAACCTTCTTAATTTATTGCTATATTTTTTTAATTACATTTTACTTTTGATACAATTATAATAAAACACAACCTCTAATCAAGGATTTTTATAAAAGAAGTAGAAAAAAAATGAAAAAACCTTTTTCAAAACAAAGCACCTTTTTCAAAACAAAAAAGCACTTTCTTTTTATTAAAAAAATCACTTTACGTAGCTTGCTAAGTGGAACCCACTTTGAACAACGACAATGGCCGGATAGCAGGGCCATATGCTTTACGGTAATTATTTTATGGTGGATATTATACAGTATTTATGTTGTTTTCTTTAATATGGATTTTTTTATGAGTTATTAAATATTTATTAATTATTAAATTTTATAATAAAATTTTCAATCATCTACTAATTAAGAAAAAAATATTGTCAAATAAGCAAAGTAATTTTTTTTAATTGATAGTATTTTATTAGGAGATACGATTAGGAATAGAAATCAGAATTTTTCCTAATAAATATTTGAGAACAACAAAGATAATTTTTTTGGTAGGGCAGTGCTATCAAACCTTCAAGAGCGTAAGCGCCCGAGTTGTTTCTTTTACATTGCAATTTCTTTTTTTAAGCTGGAGTAATAGTTGTCACAAATCTAAAAAACACAATAAAGGAATCAAAGATTTAAAGATTTGAGTGCGCAGTCGAGTGTTTATAGCAAAATCCTTTTTGGTAAGCATTGTTAATTATAGGTATTTAATTTAACGTTAAACATGTGTTAAGTTGTGTAAGTCATGTTATAAATACATATATTTTTAAAGAATACATTTACACATATTTAATATTAAATAAAGTACTTATAATAAACAATACTTACCTAAAATTTTCTCAAACAAATAATAATATTTAACAACTCATCAAATCATTAATACCCACTTAATAACCCTTTTATCATAGCGAGCTATTACAATACTCTAGGTTTTTTTTACCCCAAGATACATGTATCATTTTATTTATTTATTTGTAATAAAGTTTAGATGAGGGAAAAATCTATCCCTAGATAAGGTTAGAACAAATCACCAACCTCAATAAGGATTTATGACGAGATTACAAATCATCTATTAATATGCGTACTCTGAATTTTAGTTCAAGTCATGACTATCATGAACGGAAAGTCGAATCAAATGAGCCAAAACTCATTGATTACATGCATCTTTAATTAATAGTAAAACATTAAATACCTTCTTTTTAAGTTCTCAAAATATTAAATGATTATATTCTACCTAATATTTTCTATTTTAATTTCTTAACCAATACCTTAATATCACTCATTAGCAATTTTTTTAAAATAATGATATTTTTTATAAATTATCAAACATTTATTAGTTATTAATTCTCACAAAAGTTAATAATTACAGCAATTAATTAATAAATATTTCACATCTTATCCTTTATACCCATTTAATAACTTCCTTTTGTGATATATATATATATATATATATATAATATTTTTCTGTTGCCATATAATATTTGATTTGCTTATTGTTGTGTTGTGTGTCGTTGGGAAACTCTTGGTCCTGCTTAGTAGCCACCAATCCATCACCCAACCAAACTCCCAAGTCCCCAACACACATCCCAATTCCGAAGGTACAAGGAAAGTGCAACAAACAGACATACAAGTTACAAACAATAACACACAGACTCACACCTCAAAATCTTCAAGGATTGTATTTGGATGCCAAAACAAACACACTCACTCTCCCCATATATCACACTCCTGTCATATCACCCAATGGATTGTTGGTCCTCTTCTTTGCCTCTGGACGATGAATTCCAGAAGCTTGTCATTCGAATGAACCCTCCCAGGTCACAATTTTCATCATTTTTTTTCCAAAGATATTGTTGGTCCTCTTTGTTTGCTTTTGTTGTATGAATGTGGGCATTGTTTGCTTAGTCTTTTCTTGAACTGAATGTTATGTTATGGTGCTGCTTTTGCAGAGTTACTGTTGACAACACTTCGAGCAGGACAGCCACTGTGATAAAGGTGCCAAATTGAGCTTTTATGGGTTTATCTTTTCTGCATTGCAAAAGGGTCATTTTGGTAACGAATTTTCTTGGCAATTGCAGGTTGATAGTGCAAATAAGCGTGGGAGCTTGTTGGAGGTGGTTCAGGTTCTTACTGATATGAATCTCATAATAAGAAGAGCTTACATTTCCTCTGATGGGGAATGGTTCATGGATGGTAGGGAGGGTACCCTTCTAAAAATTCTCTATTTTCCAACAACAACTAAACAACATTGCATTACTAAACATATGATATATGTATTCATCTCATCTTGTTTTCTGTGGTTTCTGCCCGTTACCCAGTTTTTCATGTTACGGATCAAAATGGGGATAAGCTTCTTGAAGATGATGTAGCTAACCGAATTCAACAGGTAGATCTGCAAAATTAATCTAAGCTCCGAAGTGTTCCTTTAATCCATTTTTACTTTGAAATTTGTTATGAAATAAAATATGCTTGTATTGTTGTCTCTGGATCCTAATTACTATATAATTTGGCTGTGGAATTAAGATTAAATCTAATTTATTTTTTTTCTTTTTCTAATAGCAGCATCCAGTCATCATAGTTTCTAAGGCCCTGCCTTAAAATCCCATGCTCATATAAAATATCTTTGTCCTGCTCAAATGTTCAGTTTTCAGCTGTTAGTTGTGTGAATTCATGAGCTTGAATATCTGCCATTCAGCTTTTAGTCCTTATCTTTTGAATGAAATTGAAAATGGAAAATAGGGGAAAAGAGGAAGGTCAATGGAATTGAATAAGTGATTGCTTGGTCTGCATATAACTCCAACAAAGAAAATACTACATTGTTCTGTTTTTGACAAATTAAATCAACAACTAGATTGAAAAAGAACCGAACAAAACAAGAATCGCTAGTTTTTTTTTCAAACTTCAATATTTTGCTCTTGCATGTCATTCTCTGTGGAGACATGTGAATTACTCTAGTCATACTGATAATTCTTTTTTGGCTTGTCCCAGTCACTGGGTCCAAGAGCCCGTAGTTTCCGATCCTTGAGAAGATCCGTTGGGGTCCAAGCTGCAGCAGAACATACAACCATTGAATTAACTGGACGAGACAGGCCAGGGTTGCTATCAGAGGTTTTTGCTATTCTTGCAGACCTCAAATGCAATGTTGTAGCAGCAGAAGTCTGGACCCACAATTCAAGAATGGCATCGGTTGTTTACATCACTGATGAGGCAACTGGATTGTCAATAGACAATCCTAATCACCTTGCTAAGATTAAACAGCTTCTACTGTATGTGCTGAAAGGGGACAGAGATAAGAGGAGTGCCAACACTGCTGTTTCTGTTGGTTCTACTCACAAGGAAAGGAGGCTGCATCAAATGATGTATGCTGATCGTGATTATGACATACATGATGCGGATTATGGGTCAACAAGTGACAAGAAAAACCTCCTTGTATCCGTTTATAATTGTGCAGATAAGGGATACACCGTTGTGAACTTGAGGTGTCCAGACCGACCAAAGTTACTGTTTGATACCGTGTGCACACTCACAGACATGCAATATGTTGTATACCATGGAACAGTCATTGTTGAAGGACAAGAGGCATATCAGGTTTGTTATTGATGTTCCAGGAATTGACATGCAGTTACTTGTATATCATAGCAATTTAGACTTGATTATCATACTTGATTACATGTAATGTTACGTGAGTTGAAAAGCCTATTCTTACAACTCCTTTTTAACAGCTTGTCTCTCGTTGCTATTTGAATTCATCACTCGGGTACAATTAAACATCACTATCTGTTTTGCCTTGTCTTACAGGAATATTATATAAGGCATGTGGATGGATGTCCTATTAGTTCTGAAGCAGAAAGGCAAAGAGTGATTCACTGCTTGGAGGCTGCTATTAGGAGACGAACTTCTGAGGTACTACACGTGGTCTTTTGATTTTTATGCTAATTAGTTCTTGATCAATATTCATAAGTGACACTATTATTTTGTATTTGATATAGGGCATACAGCTAGAACTCTGTGGTGAAGACAGGGTTGGCCTTCTGTCTGATGTAACTCGAATTTTTAGAGAAAATGGCCTATCAGTCAGTCGTGCTGAGGTTACAACCAGGGGTTCCCAAGCCATGAATGTTTTCTATGTGACTGACGCATCTGGAAATTCAGTTAAGCGTGAAACAATTGAAGCAGTTCGAAAAGAGATAGGCTTGACCATACTGCATGTGAAAGATGATGTCTACTCAAAATCTCCATCCCAGGAGAGGGGAAGATTCTCTTTGTGTAATCTCTTTCGATCAAGCTCTGAGAAGTTTCTTTACAACCTGGGTCTGATGAAGTCTTGTTCTTGAACCTAGTGTATTTCCATAATTTAGGAGCTATCTATAATGTTGTAATTTGTAAATAGTAGATTATTTTCGCCTAGAATTAGGCTGCTTTGGAACCTCATTGCAAGGATCTATGGTAGATCTTTCTAGATCTTGTGTCTGCATAAGTTGTAATCAGCTGTCAGATTTTATGTTTCTTTGTAAATATGTATATTAATTGCCTTTGTTACATCTTCTGGTCTCAAAGCATTGTGAAAATATATAAGCGTACTATTTGAAGCTGAACCAAAGCACAATTTTTATTTTATTTTTCTGTAATGAAAGTCCTCAATGAGAAGAAAACAAAAATGAATGAAGAATGGGGAGTAGAATCGTATAATACACGATGTAAATGATGTTGTCTTCTCTTGAAGTGGGGGTTGATTTGGTTCTTTCTGCCAAGAAAGTCAAGGGTTGTTGACGAGTTAATTGTTGGATGGCAGTTTCACTTTGTCTGGTTCATCACCGTTCCCTAAAAAGGCTACACTCTCATGCTAGTAAAGGTGGGATCCAATCTCTAATACTCACTCTAAATGCTGTAGCCAGAACGCCTCTAGTTAAACATCAAGTACGTTAATTCTTTATTCACCACCACTGTAAGCTAGCAATCTCTTGGTAGGAAATTGGTTAGTTTTACTCGCTGTGGCCTATGATATCCACTCGTCTTGAAATGGGACAACCTCCCATCTCTCTTAACCTTCTTATAAAAATAATAAACAACATTTCAACCTAAAAGAAACAAACAACATAAACTATTAAAGTAATTAATTTTTCTTATATTTGTTATAGGATTTAATTTTGATTTACTGTGATTAAAAGTTTTTTTTTTTTATAACTCAAGCATGCATTGTTACGTCATTAAATAAGTTTTATTCTTACAACAACTATCTAAAATGTTACTCTTGTAATGATGTAGTAATGCGTGATTAAGTGATATTATGAAAAATTTTACACTAATAATAGATCAAAATTAAACTCATTTATATAATATATAAAGAGAGTCATGTAAATAAAACCTTGAAGAACAGCATGCCATATGACACATTGAAGTGTTAGGCACATGTCTCTTGATGTAATTTATATAATTGAGACTCTAAATATGATAAAAGATTTTACATAAAAAGAAAAAAAAATGCAGTCAATATATATTAAATGCAGGAGAAAATACCAAACACTAGAGGAAAAATGGGTTAAATATATGAAAATCAGCAGTCTTAATATAAAAAACATAAATACAATCAATATTATGAGTGTTTATAATCGAATCAATATGATCTAAACCAAAAAAATCAAAGACCGAATAAAATTGATTAATTTTGGTTTTTTTGTTATAAAACTGATGGGTTCAGTTTAGTTTTCATACCAAGGAAAATTCATGTAATTATATATTATATTTTTTTTTTATTTACATACTTATATACAATTATATTTTAATTTATTGTTCTTTCTATGAAATTTTTTTTACCAATTTGTTTTTTATATCTATTTGATAATCGAGATTATTAGGATTTTGGGCCAATTTATTGTTAATTAGGCTGGAAAGAAAATGTGAAGTTGAATATGAATTTACTTTTTTAAGAAAAAGTACTTAGCCAGTATTGCATCAAATGAACCAAACAGAACTAATTTATTTATTTAGTACTCTTATCAAAATAAAATTAATCAGTTTTCAATATAAGAAATTCAATTGATTCAACTTGGATGGATTTTCCCCTTAAAAACAAATTAATTTAAACCGTAATACTCTTAATTTATATGTATTAATTGTAGGAGAAAAGACCTAAAACTAAAGAGAAAATAATCAATTAAATCAAATTCAAACTAGTAAAAGAGAAGATGTCATGTTGCATTATGAGGTGATATTTTTTCCTATAATTTTTTTTTGTTATAATTGGTGAATTGAATTATTTCGAATTTTTACTCAATTACACTAACACAACATTAATTAATAATGTTGCTCTTTTTCCAATATTTATGAATTAAATTGTACTGCTTATTCAACAAATTTATTCACTCATTAATTCTTGCATTGCACTAGTATTATTCTAGTTTATTTTACAACCAAGCCTGAATTTAGATAAATAGTAGCAATTTGGAGTTTTCACTTTTCACCTTCTACATTCTGATTTGGATTGGAGGCAAAAAATTAAAAAAATAATAATAGGAGTTGATATGGTACATTAATGTGTTTGGTAATCAGGGTGAGTTATTAATTATTTATTAACTATTAATTTCATAATAAATATTTAAAAATTTATTAAATATAAATAGTAACTAATGAATACTTAACAATTCATCATAAATATTGATAAAAAAAACCAAGTAATCCTCAATAAAAAAACACACCATTTAAGATTTCTCCATCTTATGAATTGAGATGATTTCCTACAATAACACATAGCAAAATCTTACAAGCTACTTGAGATGAAAAGAAATTGAAACATGAATGAATGACCTGATGAATGTAATAAGAAATTTTTTATTTTTTAATCAATTAATATTAAGAAAATATTAAAATTTTCATTTTTAAAAAAATTAAAATTTTTTATTTTTTATTTTTTTTATTTTAAGTCATTAGAATGATATTAAAAGAATTTGGTAAGAGAATAAACTATTACTGATGTAATAATTAAAAAAAATCCACCCACATCCACATCACATGGCGCTGAGACTGAATACTCTGCTTTCAGCTGTGTCCCCGAGTCAGTCGAGGAAACCCACGTTCAAGTTCAGAACTTGTGCAGCAGCTGAAATGGCCATCACTGAGTCTGAAACCCAAGGCAGAACCCCTTCAACCTCCAAAGTCATGGATTCCCATCTCCATGTATGGGCTTCTCCTCAAGAGGTAACATCACATAATAACAGTTCTTCACACTTTCCTTTTTAGTTTTTACTCTTTGGGTTGCCCTTCTTGTTTTTTTCCAAAGCACAAAGCTTTTGTTTTGAAACAATACTTTATAATTACAATAACTCACATGTAATATATATATATTTGTTGACTATTAAATTTATTTACTTAATTTATCAAAAAATTTCTGCATAATCCTATGCAGAAATTTATGTGCAAAATAGTGATTTTTAAAAAAAATATTTGTGACTGTGTACATTTATTATCTATTTTTTTTTTAAGGTTGCTCATATAGCATTATCCTTTTTTTTATTTTTTATTTTTTGTCAAGATGGGTAAATTCCCTTACTCTCCTGGTCAAGAGCCAACTTTACCAGGACATGTAGATTTTTTGCTCCAGGTATGCCTTTTGTTTATCTGTATCTCTATACCCATGTTTATCCTTCGGGTTAATAACTTAGAAATAGTATATAATTTCGAATAATTTTTTTTCTTGATATTGCAAATTTGTTTAAACAGTTTGTAGTTGTAGACACCTTATTCTTGCTTATCTTGTATTTCCTGCAAGTCTTCACCCATTCATGTACAATGTGATGCACTCCCTATCTGCTATTATTAGAAATATAATTAGTTAGAGATTATTAGTTAGTTTGTTAGCCTATATAAAGGCTTGATGTAATCCCTTTGTACCAACTTTCTCATTCAATCAATTTCATTTTTCACATTCTCTCAATTTTCTCTCATCTGAACCATGTTTCTTAACAGCTATCTCAGACAAATCCTAATTGCTTGAGGTTAATTACATGGAAACTGATTGTGATTGGATTTTTGGTCTCATAAAATGCCTTCTTTTAGTGTATCAGGTCTGATTGCTAATCTACTTTCATTGATTCTTGGCCTCTCATTTTTTCACACAATCATTTGAATTGTCTGCCCGTTAATTGCTAGACTTTCCACTTCTACACTTAGATCGAGCTGTCCAATGTTTTGGAAGGACAAGAGTTTCTATACCCATTACCCTTGTAAAATTATTTTGACTTCAAATGTATTTTCTGATCATTAAATGTCCAATCATCCAACAACAACCAAGCCTTATCCCACTAGGTGGGGTTGGCTATATGGATCAATCTATGCCATTTCTCTATTCAAAACCATTTTTTTTGTAAAACCATTTAAAGCCAAGTCTTTTTTAATGGTTCCTCCTAAAGTTTTCTTAGGTCTTACTCTACTCCTTTTAATCATACTATTTTCCATTTGATCAACTTTTCTCATTGTAGCCTCTGTTGGTCCTCTTTTCACATGGCCAAACCAACTTAGGTGAGTTTTTGTCATCTTCTCCTTAATAGGTGTTACTCCAACTTTCTCCCGGATACATTCATTCCTAATCTAATCCTTTTTTGCATGTACACTCATCCACCTTAGCATTCTCATCTCCACTTCACTTCATCCATCCACATGAATTTGACAAGTGCATTCTTTTATCTCATCAGCCTTCACTAGCCGCATTGTTAATGTTTTTGGGTGATAAATTTTGTGTCATCATGGTTTCCAAGTCTTGCAAATCAGTATTATTATTTTTTTGTTACTGCACTACAATTGACAACACGACTGGCACCTTTTTTTTTGTGTAATGTATTATATGATAATCTTTCAGAGACTATTTGAATGTATCAAAAACTACACGTGATCCTGCTTTTGTTTATATATATAAATATTTGTGTATGTATCATGGATGCTGATACTCACTTTTCCAGTGTATGGAGGAAGCAGGTGTAGATGGTGCACTCATTGTTCAGCCAATTAATTATAAATTTGATCATAGTTTGGTCACAAGGTATGTTCAACAATTTTTTTTCCCATTTGATGTAAGAACTCAGTGAGTTTATGGCTTTAAGACAATACTGAAATTACAGTTTGTGTGGCTGGATTATCTAGTGGTAATATGATCTCAGCATTTGACATGTTTTCCATGCTGGAATTGCTAGGTAAATAAGAGAATAGAGTACAGAGAGAAGAATAGGGAGAGCATTTTGAAAACTCAATAATGCTAGTCAAGATTGGATATTCTGTTACAAAAAGACCTTTATCGAAAAGTTCAAAACTAGCCCTTTGTAATTGGAAAAAAAAGAAGAAAAGATCTCCAAAATTCTTGGAAAACTAAATTAATTAAACCATAGACCAGGTGAAATTACATAACAGAATTCAATTATTTAAAATGCCAGATCTGACAAGTGTATCTATTCCTTCCTAAAATGTGATTATTCCACTACATGGAGTTCTGTCTACTATACAAAAGGAGGTTAGAGGTTCATATAATTTTGTCTAATTATGAAGGAGGTTGGTGCAATATATGATTGAATTTGTTGACCTGCATTAATCCAATGATGTGGAGGATTTCAAAGAAACTTGATTGATAACTTAAGTTTTTCTAAACGCAAAGAAATAGTTGATGCTCGTTGCATGTATCAATGTAGAGAGCTTGACAAGACATGATGACACATCAAAGCTCTGGTCACCATGAGCTTTCTGGGCTTTGATGACCGCTAAGTTGATTCGAGCAGTGTTTCTGGTTTACTCCAAATTGGACAAAGGATTGCATTGAATGTGGCAACCCAATCAAATCTTTCTTTAGCATATAGTGGCACCTGGTGAAGTGTCTAAATATAGAGTTGTTGAGAATTGATTGAAACTTTCTGAAGTGAATACTGTGGTATCTTAACCAGTGTTTAAGCACCTTCCTTGTTGATATTATACAGCGCCTTGCATCCTCATTGGAAAATTCTAGCACTGAATATATGTTTGACATCTTGTATATACTATCATGCAGATCTGGACAGTGAAATTAATTAGTGAAAGAAGGGCAAGAGCAAGAAGAGAGAGACATAGAAAAGAAAGAAAAGAAGAATAGGAGCGTGGAAAAATAGTTTTATAGGTAGTAATTTTCTGAAAAGTAATTTTAATAGGAAATATAATTCCTGATATTGAAGGAAAGTCTAATCCCAATGTCCTAATAATTAGAATTTCTTAGATCTCCAAATACTAAACCTATATATTCAGAATAATGATTTCATACCAACCGTCATTTTCTATTCTATTTCCTTAATTGCTTGAAGAAAAGAGCCCTCCTAGCTTGTGTGCGTGTGCGAGTGCACGCATGCATGAGCACATAGTAAGGAGCCTTCATAGTTAGTAAAAGATATTCTTTTTCCCTTTTTTTCTGGGTATTGGTAATCTCAGATTTTCAGATAGAGGTGAATAACAATCATCTGTGAGATGTCTGATTTATGAATGTTCTGAGCTATGATTCCTCCGATTAGTTGTTATCAATAATATTAGCTGCACAGTGAGTTGGATGGCCACATACTAGAGAAGGAACTTTTACTTTGACTCAATTGTGCAGTTCACTATAGTCATTACATCTGCCATGGCTTCTTTTAATTTTTTATAATGTTCATTGTATGGTATTACTCATGCCAATTTTTTCATTTGACAGTGTTTTGAAGAAATACCCAACCAAATTTGTTGGTTGTTGCCTTGCTAATCCAGCTGAAGATGGAAGTGGGCTTAAGCAGTTTGAACATCTTGTTTTGAAGGTCTAAGAGATTTTCTTTAAATCAGCTAGACATTTCCTTTTTATCAGATAGCTGATTTCTTTAAAAAGAAATTGAAGTTTTCTTTTTATTTGTGTTAGGATGGTTATCGTGCTGTTCGATTTAACCCTTATTTGTGGCCATCTGGAGAAAAGGTAGAAACACCTTTTCTTTTATTTTCTTTTTCACACGTGTGTCTGTTCATTGTATAAGCTGAAGAGCTACACTCTCACCATTCCCTTTCCCACTTTACCTTCCTGTGTCACTTTGATTAGTCAAGAAGTTCTTATGTGTCACTTAGACGTTGTAATTAATAAGAAGGAAGTCTTCCTTTTTTCAGACATGCATTGAATAACCGGTGGTGATTGTCTCCACCATATCACCCAACCTGTATAAGTAGGAGGAAAGTTTATATGATTGGCTTAACTGTTGGCCGTAAGCCTGTGACATTGAAACTTGTTTCTTAATTTTCCTAGGAACTTTCTTATGCATAAGGCAGATGGAAGGATACCAAGCAAGGATAGACCCTTTGTTTTTAACTGACCTTTTGAAGAAAAACATAGATATAATGTCAATATATAATTAAAACAGGATATCAATAAGTTTAGCAAGAAAAACAAGATGTGAATAATGCTAGATTTACGCAAGACTTTGTTGTAAGGGCTGTTTCTTTCTTTTTTAATTTTTTTAAAGTTTTAATTTGATCCACTTGTAGCGTAAAACCTTTTATACTATCAAGAAACAACGTGTCATATCATTGTAGACTTGTAGTAATTGAGGGTTTTCACTTTTAGTAAAAGATTGGAACTTTTTTTTAAATAGTTGGTATTTCACTGATGGTGTACAACCTTTTACATTGTCATTGGACCAAAATTAAATATTTTATTTTTTTTGTTTATTATCTTTGAATGATGTCATTGCAGATGACAAATGAAGTTGGGAAGGCAATTTTCTCAAGGGCTGGAGAACTCAAAGTACCAGTGGGCTTCATGTGTATGAAGGTTTTTGTTTATTCCCTCATATCGTAAATACAGGAGAACTATCTTGTAAAGCTTCTTCCCCTCCCTATATTATACAGTTTTAGGTTGGCAGAATATTTCTACTTGTGGCCAATGGTATTGCTACCCTTCTACATAGTTGTTGGAACATTTTTTTTATATATGAAGTTGATGAAACTAAGAATTACTGAGTTGAATAATTTCAGGGGCTTGATCTGCATATTTCTGAAATTGAGCAATTGTGCACAGAATTTCCATCAACAGTTGTATTGCTTGATCACTTGGCCTTCTGCAAACCACCAATGTGAGCAATATCATAATCATTGTTACGAAGGCCAAGAAATGTACTCTTATATGACTATTATATTGCAGAAATGATGAGGAAGATCTTGTCTTCTCTCGGCTTTTAAACCTATCTAGATTCCCACAAGTAAGTGCCTGATTGTTCTTCATGAACAGAATTTCAAGGAAGTGAAGTCTGCTTAAATTTTTTATTAATTGCACTTTTGCTATATTGCTGAAGTCCTTGAGAGAAGCAGAAATTTAGAACTCTTGTAGATGCTTATTCTGTCTGTTTTGCTAATATCAGACACCAACTGAAGGTTTCTCATGTCAATTGAATGAGTAAAATGGTAAAAGGTGTAAATCTGCAAAAGATTACATCTGGGATTTGGATATGACTATTTAAATCCTTGTCACTTTCTCAATTGCCTCACCAAAATAATTGTGATAGTCTTTTTTGTTTTTCCCTAAAGTAGTGAAGCCTCCGGCATTGGGAATACTAAATTTTGAATTTTGACAGGTATATGTGAAATTTAGTGCCCTTTTCAGAGTGTCAAGAGTGAAATTTCCTTATCTGGATTTGTCTCCTCTCTTGTCCCAAGTTGTCTCCAGCTTTGGTGCTAACCGTGTAATGTGGGGCAGGTAACTTCCGTTCTTACGTGTGTTCAACTAAAATAGAACTACTGAATTTTGTGAGGAAGCAGTAGAATGGGGAAAGGGGCGAGAGAATTGTATTCATAAACAATCATACCTTTTTCTATTTAATCATATTGTTGCAGTGACTTTCCATTTGTTGTTCCTGAATGTGGTTACAAAGGAGCCAAAGAAGCAGTGCATCTTATTGCCAATCAGTCCTCTTTGTCTTTGTCTGATTTAGAGTGGATCATGGGGAGGACAGCTACACAACTCTTCCAAAGCCAACTGACATCTTAAACAAGGTTGTCACTGTAAATGCATATGCTCCTTCTCAACCATAGGAAAATATTGCTGCCAAGCAAGGTTTTCATTGAGAATGGGAATGCTGTTTCTCAGGTTGAGTCTTATGAAACATTTTTATATATTGCACTTGACATTAGATGTTAAATGTATACAATTTTTTTGGGTACGTATTGAATGTACAATTTTGTCAGCATTGAGAAGATGTTTAATGACATGTCTTACAATTCTGAAAACAAAGGATGTTTGCCCTGCTGTGGGGTTCAATGCAATGATATTATGACATTTAAGTATGGTGTAATTTTTAATGAATTTGACTCCTACATTCCAACCGGTGTTGGCTCATCTCTGTTTATGCTAGTTCAAATTGAGCGTATGCATAAAAACTTGGATTTGTATCCATATAGAAAGAGAGATTCAGAAGAAAGAAGAGGCAATGGGTTTCCAAAATCATTATTGGCAAGGCACTTAATTAGAGAACAGCAATAAGACGAAAATGAGTTACATTGGTCACAATGAAAACCAGCATCAAAGACAAAATTAATTACAAAAAAAAAAAAAAAAAGATCACGAAAATGAGAAATTCCTCCAGTGGGGCACACACAAATCAGATGAAACTCCCAGGGTGAGTTTCTTTGTGTTTGGCATCAACATTTCTCTTCTTCTTCCTCCTCAACTTGTCACAAACAAATGCTCTCTCCAAGAGCCCCACCCTGTGTGACAAAGAGCTGAGAAGTCTAGTCTGCATTTCATTCCTCTCAAACAGCTGCGTCATCATCCCCATCATCCTCTCATTGTCCTCCATCATCCTTTCCAACACCTCCCTCTTCCCATCCTCTCCTTCCTCTCTTCTATCACCCTCACAACAATCCCTCCCCTCCTCTTCCTCCCATTCAACTTCACCCCCATCCCTCCCCTTCTCTTCCTTCACCAAACAATAATTCTCATCACTCTCCTCAACCAAACTCGTTTCCACGCTCTCTTCTCCGTCACCGTCACCGTCACCCTTCACTTCCACTTCCATCTTCTCCTCATTTTCCACGCACGAACTACTCACCAAGGCTTCCATTTTGGTACCTTCAGAAACACCAACAGAAACGGGCATGGCCTCAAAATGTTCAATTGGCAGCAAATTAGAGTTTTCATCATCATCATCATCATCTTGAGTTTGATCTTGATCATCAGGTTGAGGGGTACCCATCACCATCTGATCAAGCATTTCCTGCAAAGCAATGGCTTTGTTGATCACAGACTTCCTGCACTCTCTGACACCAGAATGGAGGGCCCTCACGGAATCCAACCTGAGAAGCAAGTTCATGAGGGTCTCGCTCACCCTCATCACCCTCTCTTTCTGGTCTCTTCCTCTCATCATCAACTCCACAGTAGCAGAAGAAAGAAGCGTGTTCTCAATTTGCTCCACCTCGCTCCTTATGGCAGCGATTCTCTTCATGCTCTTCCTCACCAGAAACCCTCTCGCCACCTTCTGGATCTTGATGATGGCCAAGTCGGAGTCGGAGTCGGATCTGGGTTGCTCCGACCCGACGAAATGAACGGGGATTGAAACCACCTTGGAAGGTGCCTTGTAGTTGTTGTAGCGAGTCTGCGAATTCGAAGGCATGCCCCAGTGGCTTCCGTACAATGGGGTATGAATATGATTCTTCATCTGCATCATCTATCTGTAGTGTATAAATATGTGTGTGAAATTGTGAAAATGATCGATGAGTGTAAGATTTGTGTGTTGTGTTGTGTTGTTCGTGAGAATTAAGGTAAGAGGTGAGAGTTCGAGGAAATTTATAATGCAGGACGAGGTGGTTGGTTTGGTTTGGTTGGGTTGCGTTTGTAGAATAGAACAGAACAGAACAGAAGGGAAGAGAAGAGAAGAGAAGAGAAGAGAGGTGAAACCGTGAAAGTTCGAGAAGTTTCATGAGAGATTTTTTTTTAGTTTTGAAAAGAGGGGCCTACTTAACCGCTTGCTTACGTGGCATGAGTCTTGGTTTTTTCTAGATAACTGTCGATCCTTCTATGATGTTTGCTGCGGATTCGGACTCAATAATGGAAATAGAGGTATTTCGCCACATCATCTTTTTTACCCTTTGAATAAGAGGTTAATTATTTAGATGTTGACTAAAGTTTGCTCATGTAAAGTTAATTAATTTGTCAATTAACTCACGCCTTATTGTTTATTAGATTTCTTTCTTACTCTACTACATTTTGAATCCATGTTACTACTTGCATTATGTTTTGGGAAATTTTATTTCTTGTTGTGGACATTATTTGTTATAGTTTGGACTTTGGAGTCTTGTTTATTTTTAAAAATGTTATATACAATTTTTTTTATTATAATATTTACAAAATAATAATAATAATAATATTGTTATAAACTGAATTATTTTAATGGAAAAAATATGTAATAGAAATTGCATAAAAAAGAAGCATTAATTGAATAATCACTT